>OY728127.1:1400089299-1403076097 GCA_963277665.1 Viscum album | reverse complement strand
AAATTACATGTACCCAATTAAACCAATATCACAATTCCAATCTATCTCCCAGCCAATAGCCAATTCATCCTCAATATCACTACCCTTCCAATTATTCCTTGAACAAAAACTATAAATACAAAATCCTAATCCAATTTTCAACTAAACTAAAGTCCTTAGAAAACACCATATCACCCCACTGAAAAATGGAAAACCACCTACAACACTACCCCTACAGTCCCAACTCCCTTCACATGGACCATCCTTATATCAATTACCCTTTACCATCTTTGGTTGGGGATACATCTCACCAACACCCATTAGTTCATATGGTTCACCAGCTCTACACACAAGGAGTGGGTATGCTAACTTCAAATAAAGGTGATTCAAAGAATAATGACACTTGAAGTGTAGAAAAAAATTTAAAACAAATCAAAGTCTTTGATATACTATGCCATAGAATGCACATAACTCTGGTTTGGGACAAATCAAAACAGAAAACAAAACAAAATAGATGCAGAACATTAAAACTAAGGTAACACTTAATAATTTGAAGAATATAAATAAAATATTTCTTGATTAAAGATGTATCTATCAGGTGGAAAGAGTTTTTCACCCTATGGTAAAGAGAGAGATTTGGGAGAGGTTCATATTAGGGCCTGAAATCACACAAACATGGGAGCTGGGCTACTATGTAATTTGGTGAAACATGTCTCACCCATTGGAAAGCCCCCCGCTCCCCTAGACACCCCACCCCCTGGACAACCCCACCCCCTTGGATATCCCCCCACCCACTAGACACCCCCACCCCTGGACACCCCCACTCCATGGACAACCCCCCATGGACAACCCCACCTCCGCCCATGGATATCCCCCTCTGGACACCCCCACCACTGTGGGCACCCCCACTCCGTGGAAACCACCTCACCCCCCTAGACAACCCCCACCCCTTGGACACCCCGACCACCTTAGACACCCCCACTCTCTGGACAACACCCCACCCCTGGACACCCCCACACCCATGGAAGACCACCACCATGGACATCCCCCACCCTCTTGAACAACCCTACCCCCATGGACAACCCCCAACCCCTTGAAATTCCCCCACCACCACACCCCCTGGACACCCCCACACCCTTGGACAACCCCCACCCCTAGACACCCCAATCCCCCTCGACACATGCACCCCCTGGACACCCCCACCCCCTTGGACCGTCCCCAGACACCCCTGAACACCCCAAACTCATGGATATCCCCCCATGGACACCCCACCCCCTGGACAACCCCCCCCCCCATTATGAACAGACCCCCCTCCTTGGTCACCCAACACCCCCTCCTAACCTGCACACCCCCTCCCCACCTACAAATCCCTACCCCCCACCCCACCTAGAGAGCCCACACCCCCATCCAATCTACAAACTGCACACCCCCTCCCCACCTACACATCCCCCCAACCTACATATCCCACCCCCTTCCATCCTCCAACCTGCACACCCCCTCTCCAGCTACACGGCCCACCAATCCCAACCTACACACCCCTCCCCACCTATATAGTCCAACCCCACCCAACCTGGATAGCCCACCTCTAATAAAAATCAATTTATAATTAAATAAAAAAAACATTAATTCAAAATTAAATAATTTCATTGAAACACACACCTTAAAAGGGTGTAAATTGACTTAAAACATCAAAGTTGAGCACCCAATGTAAAGACTAAATTCAGATTGCACCAAAATAAAATGAAAAAATCCAAAATAAATGGAGTAAAAATATATAACTCAATTACCACTTATAAATTTTTAGTGGAATAAGACTTTTTTTAGGATAAACACATTTTTTTAGAGGAAGGAGGCTGGGGGCAAGAAAAAAATGCTGACATAGGCTCACGGTTAAGGAAAAATGCGGACAAAATGTAGACAGATCTTTGGGAAACTGAAGGTATGTAGGTATTTGGGGTGTTTTATATCCCAATGGGTTTTAAAAACCATTAGGATAGATAAGATATACTAAAAGTTTTTAAAACTGTTGGTATACCCTTCAATATTCCACCCCTATACAAATAGTTGTATTGAACCGTTGGTAAAACCATCTATTAACAGACCTGTACCAATGGTTTCATTGAACCGTTGGTATATAAGATGTATCCCAATGGTGTTTTAAAACCATTGGGATATTTTTGTTGGTATAGGTGTGGTTTACACTAGTGATAAAAGGATTATTAAAAACATTCTGAAGGATAATACCCTTTTCAATTTGAAAATAACATATTAAAACTAAAAATTAATAGAATAATAGGAAAAACAGATTCGTTGAAAAGAAACTTATAAAAACTTTGAAAAATATTCAATGAAATGAATCGTCATGATGGAGGTAAAAATAGATTCATTCTGAGTATGTTAAAACATTTATTCCCTTCACATTTTTGATACAATTTCAAAAAACACCTTGTTATTAAAATGATAAGAATATTTATATTAAAAAAATTTTTAAAAGCAAAAAATGTGGAAAAATTACTTTAAAAAATAAATGTAGAATATTAAAAATATTCTTTAAAACATTTCAATTAAAATGTTGTTTTGAAAGAAAATGATTCCTAACTGAGTACAAAAATAAATTTGGTTTTTTATTTAAAAATATTCATCTAGACTCTTGAGCACATGAAATATATAAATGAATGGAAAAAATGTAACTTTAGAAATAATAAAGTATAAGAAAAAATATTCTGATTCTGATTGAAATATCTAAAAAATTTTCCAATGGAGATTTGAAAAACTCAATTTTTAATAATGATGAGATTGTGATATAAACTCTTACTACTTTGGTATTTTTGAATCATAACCCCCATGGAACAAATAACATAAAATTAAACACTACATAAAATTAATATAAATATATTCATGAAATAACATATAAAATGTGTAGTAGATACACCTTAAGAATATAAATAGCTTCATAATAAAAAATATGTCTCATTAGAGTGGGTATTGACACAAAATTTATTAAAAATACCATACCATTGAAGTGATAATTAATCAATAAATTGATTAGGTTTATTGAATTTAAATTCACATTAAATTTTTTAAATAAATAATAAAATAATAAAATTTAATTACACTCATAATCTTATAATATCATGGACAGTGAAAAAGAAATATAACCTAATGAAAATAAATTGTGTTATAAGACCCCTTACTGCTTGGTAACATTCACATCAAATTCCCATGGATGAAGTAAAATTATTTGTGACATAAAATACCATGATGTATAAATGATTAATTCTATAATATAAAAATTTCTCATTACATAAAACCGATTAGATATTTTAGTTGATTGATATTAAAATATACCTCCAAGAAATGGAATTAAGGAGAAATCTCATAACATAGGTCTAACTCATCATGTACATTCTTTATCCTATATAATAATAAACTAATGTTAATTATTTACATTTTTAATAACATTTTTTTATTTTTTCAATACTTTTATTTTAATTATTACAATGTTATATTTAACAAATTAATTAATTAAGTTCTTGTCCTACATTTTGATGATATTCAATTCATTTGTCCAAAATTACTTCAGTAGGTTGACTATGTTAAAATAGGTCATTATTCCTTCAAATATAGAATAGTATTAATGAAATAATTATAATTTTTATAAATCAATTTCACTTTGAAAACTTACCATGAAAATGTTTATGGAAAATGAAAAATTTTATAATCATGGTGACAGAGGTCTATATATATGCATGAGTAATGATTTCATTTTTCAATAATCATGATTGAAAGAATGGTAGTTTTTTTATATTTATATTTATATAATTATATATTAAATATCATATTATATCATTAAATATACATATATATACCATCTATTTTATTTGGTAATGAATAGATAATCCCATCACTTTTTGGAGGTGGTTATCCGCACGTACACACAAGCAACATTATCATTTTTAAATGAATGGAAACATACGAAATTATATTATATTAAAGTTATAGAGAATGATAAATAGTTAATTAATATATATATATATATATAATCCATCAATATAACCATTCGTGAGTGGTTCTATTGTAAAATGAATTACATCATTTCATGATGTGACGGTCTTCTGTACACATGAATGATGGGTTTTCTTCCCATTTGATGGAAGATGAGATAGATGTAGGATATTTCATTAACATAAGAAAATAATGGGATGAAATTTAAATACTTTATTATCATGGTTTAATTATATATGAATGAGGTGGATAATAAATCAAAAAATTTGGGTTAGAAACATTAAATCATCTCCGGGCAATAACATCTGGTTAAACCAAAATCATTCCTTTGAGGGTTTCATAATAAAAAAAGGACTCTAGGATGTGGTAAGGGATGTCATGAATTTATTTTGGTAGGTATTTACCATAAAACGTTTTTCTTTAATAGTAAATAAAAGATGAGATGAGGTTCCCATTTCTAAGTGAGGGGAGGGTCACATTAGGAGTTTCATAAAATATTAAATTAATATAAATTAATTTTTATTTTAAATTGGATAAAAATGATGTTATTTGAGTATATGATGTTTAATCATAATAATTTGTATTTAATTTTTATATATGATATAACTATATAAAATTATTGTGAAATTCCAAAACATGGACTATTTAGTTAATAATAAAATAAAATAAATGATAATAGAAATATAAAAAGTAAGGTAAAAATATAGAATTATTATGTTTATATATATTTTTAGAGTAACACTTCATGATGAAAATATGTGATCTTGAACTATTTTAATTTTATTATTATCTCGATCTTTCGAAAATTTAATTAATTATATAATGTCAAAATTGGCATTAATGTTGTTTTATAATAAAATATTTCTTATTAAATGATTAAAAATAAAAAAATCCTATCATCTATAAAGTGATTTTAATTGATAATAAATATCAAATTTGGTCCATTAATGTACCAATTTATCTTTTATAATGAACATATTTTCCACTAAATAATAAAAATAATGTTGGCATAGTAAGGGTTAGAGTAATATTTCTCATAATGAATATGATTCTATTACATTTAATTTCCAACACATAATGGATTTTAATTTTATAAATTTTCATCATATTTAAATTAATTGGGTTTATATTTTATAACAATTATCATATCAATTTTTTCTGGATGTATGAATTAAATTCGTTATAAAACTAATCACCTTAACGAAAACCCAAATGAAAAAATAAAGAAAATTAGGAATAAAGGAATAAAAATATTAAAAAATGTATTTATTTTGTGTTTTGTGAGTTTGTATATTACATAATTAACATAAAAACAAAAAAAAATTTATTTTTTATGTAAATTATGTATGGGATACTTCTCAATATTGTTAACCATTTTTTATTTATAAGAATGTCACTCCACCTCCATTATAGAATGACACTCACCCCCTCACTTCTTCAGACCTATAAATCCTTTTATATCATCCACACCCTACCACAATAAGCCCCCAAAATCCATCCTATCACCCTATAAGGCTCAATGTTTTAATAACTAATACTAGGTAAGTCCTTTGGTGCAAACCAAAAGGTGTTACCTAGAGAAGTGGTAACATTCGTCAATGAGCACATTTTGTTTACTTCTTTATCCACCCTTTTAATTTTAAATATTCCCAGATTAAATAGAAACTTAAGTATAATAAATATAGTTATATTTTATTATGTTAAAGGTAAATACCTACACCAAAACACACTTCCATTAAATGGGATACATAATCATCATTCATGTATACGGTGGTCTACTGCCTCGAGAACTGATGTTATTCTCTATTCCATTATGAGCTCTAAAGGTTGGGAATAATGGTGGAAATTATGTTTTTATATGATATTTGTGATATTTATGATTACTTTATAGTTATTTATTTATTTTAAAACACATACCTTCATGAATTCCATTTTGTGATAATACGGTAACATCGTTTGTGGATGTGTGGACTACTTCCTCCATAAAATGATGTGATTCATTCTCGATTTTCATAAAATGTAATAAGGGTTGGGTTTAATAAACATATATGTTGTATATAAAATAATGATTTTACCTTTATTATAATATATATATATATATATATATATATTATTTACTTTTCTTTCATTCAACATAACATGAAAATGCAAACAACTTTTCATGCATAGGTACGACCTACTATCTCCGTAAATGGCGTATCTCATTTCTATTTCTATTTTTTATAGATTATTAACATTAATTTTTTTCATGAATATAAATTTTATTTATATCATTCTTTATATTATGAATATTATGAAATCATGATGTATTTAAGGGGACCATAAATAAAAAAAATCAACATACATGAGAAAAACAAAGCTGTTGTTACCTAAAACGTAACATTAACATCGAATTGTTAATAAAAGGGTAATGAAAGGTTATAATAAAATCATATATAATATTATATAAATGAATATTGTTCTGAATTATATTTAACATATATTTTTTTTATTATATATTATTTCTGAATGAGTATGATGAGAGTTAAGACATAAGGTTAGGGTATTTCATGTCTCACATATATTTCTACGAGATTTATGCTTTATTCACCACTCATTTCCTTTGTGTGGTGTATATAAGTTCCATGAATGTCTACTACTAATATTATCCGAATATTTAGGGGTATTTATATATACATTTTAATATATTTATTTAGGTGGGTTTATGTTTCATGAGTTACCAAATTAGTAATGTAATTTTGTTTCAATTTTCCTTTTATAAACATATATTTTGTCATGCACCTAAATTATTTTTCGAGGTGTCTATACTGTACATTGAAATTTTATATCATGAATATAATTATTTTAAAAATATTTTAAACTTTGGGTAATGTTATTATTTCATGTGTTTTTTTATTAGAAATACCAAAAGTGGTAAGGGTTTTTTATTATAATCTCATTGGTTATCAGGATTGTTTTTGATTATGCATCAATTGATGAAATATTTCGATCTATCCCTTAATAATTATCATACCTTGTATTCCCCTATTGTTATTATTACTATATATAATTAATTATAAAATTTTTCCTCTCTTCGTTAATTAAGTTAATTAAGGGAAAAATTTATGAAATGTTACTTTATATATCTCTTCAGTCATAAATCCGTTTTATTCAAAAACAATGTTTTCAAAAATAATTTTAAATAATATTTTAAGCTAATTTTCAAGGATTTGTATGGTAAATTTTTTTTTTAAAAATTGTTTAAAATGGTTTTCCAAGACTTATTTATAAATTTTAAAAGTTAATTTTGAAGAAAAGAATTTTCAAAATGTTTTATGTTTTAAAAATTATTGTTTTCAATTTAAAAAGCATATTTTCCTCAATAAATATTTTTAAAATATCTTTAAAAAATATTTTTCATCTAATATTTTTTCTTTTGGAGTTAACTATTCATTACTAGGGATATTATCCTGGAATATCATTCATATTGTTTCTCAAAATGGTTTATGTTTTTATGGAATGATGTTTATGAAACATGATTCGCTTCCATGGGTTACACCATGAAATTAATCTTATGAAATCATCTTAATTTCATGGGTTATAATTTTATGAAACAATTATGAAACCTATTACTTTTTCACAGGTTATGATATGATGACATATATATGATACCCATTTGATTTCATATGTAATGATATGATGATTTTTTATGATCTCATGGAACACATATTTATGATTTAATTATGTGATGTGGGGACCTATGTATCCCTATAAATAATTTTGTAAATATTTATATCTCATGATATAGATATGACTGTAATTGGGATATTACATGGTCCAATATATTACTTTTTGTACTAAGATGATCTTGGGAGTTAACCTTGACTACTAAGATGGTCTTGGTATTGAACCTTGACTACTACAATGATTTGGGGAGTGACCCCATTACACTAAGATCAACTTGGTAGTATGCCTTTCATACTTTGTAAATTAATTTATATGATTATATTACTACAAAAATTCCAGGTATAATTCTTATTTTATTCCATCATGGATTATGATTTTGATTCCTTTATGACTCATGCCTTAGGAAATAGAAATATTTATAGCATGGATCATGTATATGATCATTGTTATGAATGGTATGATATTCAAATTTTATTCTCCTGTCCTAATACCCTTATGATCATGTTATGCATATGTATCTCCTTTATTTACCATTAATAATCATCTGCGATAAAAATTTCATAGGTTTTATTTCCGAATATTATGAAGAAACGTTTTGATTAGGAGTTATAAATCTGAAGATCATTGCAGGAACATTATCTTTTACAAATATAAAATATTTTGTTCTATTTTTTCAAGGATTATAAACTGTTCTAGTCCTCAGGAATATACTTCGAAATGTGTTGAATATCCATATAAAATAATGTAATGTCCATTTATGTTAATCCTGTTTCAATATAGTTGGTATTATTGGAATGTTTTAGGATACCTTTAGAAAATAGGATGTGACATCTTTAGTGACACCACTAGGGATATTTCTAAGGATATGAATAGGATGTATTTAAGGATAAGTCCAAATATGATTCACTGTTTAGTAAAATGTCCTAGAAATTTTGTAAAGGATTGAGAGGGAATTTTCAAAAAAAAAATTACAAACATGTTTAAATACTACAAATGGACATGGAACTTTCATAGAATTATATAGGGGTAAAACCCCCAAAACACCATATTGATATAAACTTTGGGAGAAACTAGGGCACAACAATTCTTCTTGTTTCACACCTTGTTTGACACTCCCATGGGATAATCTTTGGATATTGAAAAACTCTTTGCACGCCATAATGGAGGATCTAAATAGAGTATGACTAATAATTACCAATGGTATTATAGATTTAATAAGTCAATGGCTTGAACTATAATAAATTGGGTTAACATTGAATGTGATGAACAATCATCTGATGAGGAGTTAAATTGAATGATAAATGGAGTGAAGGAAGTTGTGATCATGCCTAATCAGTTTTCACATAATAATATGAAAAATGTGTTCCTTAATAAACTCTTGGACTTAACAAATAATATAAAGAAAAAATTATTTGAATGGTTGTCATAGATGAAAGAAGATTCAGATTCCTACATGTAGAGAATGTAGGAAAAATCTCCCAAGTGAATGTATTAGAGGAATGGGATGGGGTTTGGACTATCGAAAATAATGAATCAATTAAAGTAACTTCAAATGGTTAATGAAATGTTCAATTAACACATTTAATGAGAATAATGGCCTCTATAAGAAATAATAGATGGTTGAGTGCATTAAATTTAGAATGAATTGGAATTACAAAAATAAATTTCTTAAGTGGAAATATCAAGATGATAATTAGAAAGGTGTTGTGATTAATGGTTATGTTGTTGATGGTGATGATACTGTAAGAGAAATATGAAAAAATAGTTATTAAGTAATAGTATGAGGTAGAATTCCTAATGTCCTAATGATGATGTGGAATAATCAAAGTGTTTATGTCCTTGAATTCAATGATTTTTTATATGAATTTTGAAATATATAAGAATTGTTTCTAGGAGTTTTTCATTTAGGATTTTCAAGAATATGTTAAATGGTACTGATGGAATATAAAATTGATTTAATGGAAATGTTATATTTTATGGAAAAAAATTAATAGAGGATGTAAAACCATAATATATTACTTGTGTTGTGAAAATAGTTCCTTATTTAGATATAAAGATATTAGATAAGAATAAGGTAATTAGGATGGTATTGATTAATGATTTGTTGAAAAAAAATTAATCTATTATTTATGAAGTTTAAAGAATTTTTTAATTTGAATAATATGTCCAATAAAAATTGGAATAAGGTAGAATTAATGTTTTCAATAAGGGTTTCTGGAAATTCAGGTTATTACGATAATTCAAGATAATACCTGACGAAGGTATTAACATGTTTAGTATGTGACAAAAAAATATAATTTATGATATATGGGGGATCAATGTTAAGATGATTTGGTGAAATTTAGTGACCTTGTTTCTATTTTTAAGAATATTCAGCTTATATAAGGGTTTCAAGGGTGACTATTTATATAATAGTTTTTGTTGAACATTGGATGGGGTGTTACTGATTAACGTATGAATTCACCATATAAATATTTATCTATATTGGGTAACCCATGTAAAATTTTAATTAGAGATATAAGGAATAAAAATTATTGATCTTTTGATTATATAGTTTTTCAGGAATAAAAAATGCACCTTCAGTTCTTGGAGTAAGAAATGAATTTGAAATTGACTAAGGAAAATTGAAAGGAAGAGATTGTTCTTATAAAAAGAAATGACATCATGTGTGTATTTATTCTCATGAAAATTCTCAAACTCTAGTGTAAGGATCTTTAAAACAAAAAATTTATCCTTGTACATTAATTTCTAATGAATAAAATTGTCCCTTATACCATCACATATTTATGGTTTTGTGATTGTTAACTTTCTCCTGATCACCCATTTATTATGATCAATGATATCTATCACTCATAATAAGTATTTGAGTTTTTATCTTTTTCGTGTACATGTTTTCACTTCCCACTTATGTTATACAATGATGAATCCTATTTATGTATTACTTTGGGTAACCATTTTTTTCTAAATTTTCTTGAATAAAGTATTATTTAGTATTAATTTTTTGACGTGGGATCCTATTAAATGAAAATTCAAGTATTAAAACATTGATGAACCAGATGATTTTTTGGGTGAAATTAAACATTATTGGGGGTATAATGGGACTCAATCTGTTTTTATGAATTAATTTTTTTTGAATAAAATAAATTTATTTGTTGCTTTAATTTCCCCCTACACCAAGTTAGGATTTTATTTTACGAAAAAAAAATTTAATCTTTCACTACATGAAAAACATAGAATAGATTATTGTAAAGGAAACAATATGTTTGGATTGTGTTATACACAATTAGTGTGCCTTCAATAACTTTTGTTAAATGAAAGACTCATTATTACCATACTAGAACATATTATTAATATTAATATTAAAATATTATTATAGTTATCACCTAGCCATTTGAATGGAATTTACAAATAATATTAACTAAATTGAGAAAATATGGTTTACACTTGTATACAAAATTAATCATTTGTTTATCATATAGTTATATATGAAAGTAATAACTATTCCAAAATAAAAAAATTCATTTTCAATAAAAATCAATTTTCTAGGTACAAACACATTTTAACAAAATAAATTAAAAAACCAAATTTTATGAATTATTTAATTTTAATATATATTATATATTGAGTCACCGATTTGAAATTTATCATATATATTTTCTACACAATGGAGAGTAATAAATCAAAATGTATGCATAAAAAGATATATTTCTAGAAGAAGAAGTTTCACCAGCTTTTAATAGAAGATTTTTTTAAAACTAATTTATGGCACCTTAAAATTTCAATTTAAAAAATAAAAATAATTATGCAAATTTTAATTTCAAAATTATCTTAGGGTGAATTATTTGTATATTTTTGAAATATTTCAATTTTTATGAATAGTGAGAATTACATAAAATTTATTGAAAAATGTATTTTCATATAATTATTTTTTACTAAAAAAACATTATTTAAATCCTCTTTTAATGTATATTTAGATCAATAATACACATCTTAATCTAATTTAGATCATTGGAGTGAATTTCAAATAGAAATTTGATATAAAACCATTTCAATATTTTGAATATTTTCACTTTAAAAACTCATTCACTAGTCTCGTTTGTGGGATTAAATTTAAATTAATTTCTACCACTTCCATGTTAAGAATTTATAAAAATGAATTCCATATTTCAATTAGAATAATTTATAATTTCTATTAAGTTCAACATAGTTTTTGACCAATAATATTAGTGAAATAAATTAAAGTCAATTACATCGATTAACATAAATATAAGTTTACTTAGGGGTTAAACATTAATCTTTCAAGGCCAAATGACTTACAACCATGCCAAACAGACATTTTATGGAAATATATCAACCCATATAACCTTAATTTCTTATTTATATGGGTTATTGGGAATACTATTCAATGAAAGAGACCCATATAATAAGTTAAGAAATGAAAAATAAAAAAATGTACCTTTCTTCCTTTTATTTTCTATAATGCTTTTGGGATAGGGAAAAACTATATAGGTATTATTATGAATATTATTATAAAATATAGAGTAATTTTTTATCATAATAATTTATATTTAATTTTTATATATGATATAATTACATTAACTATTTAAGAAACATCAACTCATGGATTATTTAGTTACTAATAAAATAAAATAAATGATACTAATAATATTAAAATTAAGGTAAATAGAATGAATTTTGGTGTAATATTATTTTTGTATATGAATATATCATGACAAAATGTTGTGAAACTAATATATTTGAATTTAATTATTTATTAATATTTTTTAAATTTAATTAATTATATAATTTCAAAATTGGCATTAATGTTGTTTTATAATAAATTATATTTCATTAAACGATTAAAAATTAATTAAAAGAATATCATATTTAAAGTGATTTTAAATGATAATAAATATAAAATATGGTCCACTAATAGACCAAATGGTATTTTTTAATGACAATATTGACCCATAAAAAAAACATTGTTAGAACGGTGAGTGTTAAAGAATTATTTTTTCATGTTACATGTGTATCTATTAAATTTCATTTCCAACACATATGATAGTTTTATTTTAAAAAACTTTTCACACTGAAAATCATTGGGTATATATTTTATATAAATTATAAATTTAATTTAGTCTTATTGGATGAAATAAATTGGTTAGAAAACTAGTTACCTTACTGAAAAACCAAAATGAAAAACTAATGGAACTTAGGGGTTAAGGAATTAATTTTTTTAGAAATGAATTTTGTTTTTGTGTTATGAGTCTTATCCTAAAATAACTCTCATACACTCCATTAGTTTTAATTTTTGAAAAAAATTATCTAAGGGAAACCTCTCAATTTTGTTTACCTTTGTGTATTTACAAGAATGTCCCTCCTCTTACAATATAAAAATGTACACATATATCACTTCTTCACAAATATAAAAACATTTGGAGCATACACAATCTTCAAAAAAAGATCCCAAAATACGTCCTCTCATCCCAGAAGACTAAATTTTTCCAAACAACAAACCAATGATTTCCTTTGTTGCAAACCATAAAGAGTTACCATGGAGAGGATGTGACATTATTCAATGAGTACTTTTATTTTATATATTTATCCACCACATTAATTATTATTATTCCATGATTATATAATAAAATTAGTATAATAAATATATTAAGGTTTTGTTATTTTAAGGTTTATACCTATAAATTCACACACTTCTATCAAATGGGATACTCAATCATTATTCATGAGTATGGTGGAATATGGCATCACTGACATATGTCATTTTTATTCCATTAAAACGACTAAATGATGATAAAAATGATGGATATTCTATCTTTATATGATATGTAAGATATTTATGATTTATTTTTACAAATTTAATTATTAAATAACACAAACCATTATTCTATCAATTTTTTTGGAATGCGATAACATCATTTGTGGGTGTGTGGACTATTGTCTCCTCAAAGTGATGTGATTCGTCCACGCATTACCTAAAACATATTAAGGATGGGTTTAATAAAAATATATGTTATATATGAAAAATAATTCAACTTTAATTATAATATATATATATATATATTAATTTTATTTCTTTCAATACATCAAGAAAATGGAAACAATGTTCTTGCGTCTGTACGGCCTACCGTCCCCATGAATAGTGTATATCATTTTATATTTATATCTTTTATAGATTATTATAAATACATATATAATAAATACATTTTATTTTTATAACATGTTATTTAATTTTATGATTATTAAATCATTATATGAGTATGTGGACCAAAAATATAACCAATCAAAACACATTTGAAAAACAAAGAGGTTATTACGCGATACGTAACATTAACATGGAATTGATAAAAAATGGTTAATAAAAGTTCATAATTAAATTATATATGGTATGATAAAAATTTAATATTTTTATTTAATAAAATTATAATAAACTTATAATTATTATATAGGATGTTTGAATGAGTATGACCCGAGTGAAGAAATAATATAAGCGGATTTCTAATATCACATTAATTTCTGAAAAACATATTTCTTATTCCCCACTAGTTTGTTTTTGTTGTGTATATACTGGCCATTAATTTATTTAATTATTATCATTCAAATGTTTTTTATATTTACTTATCCGTTTTATGTTATCTATTTCATGGATTTTAAAGTTCAAGAGTTAGCAAATCTTTAAAGTAATTTTGACATAATTTTTCTTCTTTGAGACATATGTTATGTTATGAACCAACATTAATTTATGAGGTGTATATACTTCTGTTTGACATGTTATATCATGAATATCCTTATTTTCATGATATTTTAAGCTTCATGTAATGTTATTATTTCATAGGTATTTTGATTCAACGTTTCCAATATGGTAATTTTTTATTTCTATAATCTTATCATTTATCTGGATCATTTATGATTTTGTTTCCATTTATGAAATATTATTATATATCCCTAGATAATTTAATAATATTCTGGTTATTCACCATATATACAAGTAATGGTAAAAAAATTTAACTCTTTGGTACTTAATATTATTAGAATTTTTTTTATAAAATATGACTTTATTTCTATCTTTGGTCAGAAATCTATTTTATCCAAAAATCTAAAAAATGTTTTCCCAACTTTTTTTAAATGATATTTTAAGAAAACATTCAAGTAAAATGATTTTAAAAATGATTTATGTTTTAAAATTTGTTTAAAATGGTTCTCAAATAATCCTTTATAATTGTGCGAAGTTATTGTTAAAAAAAATGATTTTCAAAATGTTTTCTGTTTTAAAAAAAATTAATTTCAAAAAGAGTGGATATTTTCCTCAATAAATGTTTTTAAAAGAT
Source organism: Viscum album (assembly GCA_963277665.1). Lineage (NCBI taxonomy): Eukaryota > Viridiplantae > Streptophyta > Magnoliopsida > Santalales > Viscaceae > Viscum > Viscum album. The sequence goes on along the minus strand of OY728127.1, from coordinate 1,403,061,104 downwards.
CCATAAAAATTATTTTCCATCTAATATGACATATATTGGAATTAAATATTCATTACTATGGATATTCTCTATGAAAACGACTCATATTATTTCTTATAATGGTTTATGTTTTGATGCTGAGATGTTTATGAAACCCATTTGTCTTCCTTCGGTTATAACATGATAAAACGCTTATTAAATCTTATTCATTACATAGGTTATGATTTGATGAAAAAATTATTAATCCTATCTATTTTTCACATGTTATTATATGATGACATGTTTATTATACCCATTTCATTTATTATGTAATAATATGATGATTATTTATAATATTATGGAACATGTATGTTTGATTTAATAATGTGATGGTTGGGACCTATATCTCCATATAATGGATTGACTAAATATTTATACCATATGGTATATACATGGCTGGAATGGGAAGGGAAATCAGTTTAGTAAAGGAAGTTTTATGCTAATACAGTATAGGGAGTGAACCTTGACTACTAAGTTGGTCTTGGGAGTAAACCTTGAATACAATGATTGTTTGGGGAGTTAACCCTTCCACTAATATGGCCTCTGAAGTATTCCTTTACTATTATGTGTATCATTTTATATGTTTATATGTCTTCCAAAATTCCATGAATTATTCTTATGTTATACTCTCTGGTATTATGATTTTATTTGCTTATGATTTGTTTCTTATGGATTACCAATCAATATTCCATGATGGATGTATATGATCTTTGATATACAGGGTATGATCATCAAATGTTATTCTCATTTTGATATACTATTATTTTAATGACCCGTAAAATTGTAAATAAAATTCCCCTTGCATTTTTATTAAATGTACTATTATATAATATGGTAATAGAAAACACATTCACTTCATTATTATTATTATACACATTGGATATAAATGACCATTTAGAATCATTTAGATTGATAATATAGTTGTTTAACAATAATCACGTGATTATAATAAATATAGGGGTTTAAGAAATCCAATTGTAAGAGAAAAAGGATGTGATGGAATCAACCAGTAGGATCATACCCTATGAATCATGTTTTTTGGATCTTCCAAGAGAGATACAATTTATAGGATTTTCTCTTGACCAAGACCAAGTTGAGATTCAACAACATAAGTATGTGAAAACCCATTTAGAGGATAATTTCAAGCTCATCAAGATCACGAACGAAACAATGTTCGTTCAACCACCCCATGAAAGTCCCACCATCTCACACTTTTCCCCTAGGGAATTTTATGGGGTATTAAAGGGATATGTAACTAAGGATTGAAAAAATGAGTATCTATATTATTCTGCCTAAAATAATTAATATATTTCCATCTTATTTTTTGTAACTTTATAAATGATTTTTTATTCAATAAAACACAAATTGTATTTTTTATTAAAATTAACATTCAATTAAGATATTGATTTTGATGAATTAATGAATTTTTTAAAATAATATTTTAATAAAATTTTATTATTAAATCATTTTTATTCAATATAGTTGATCATGTAATTTTTATGAAGTCAAATGTATTTTGTATAATGGTTTAAAAAATATTATTTTAAAAAACCCTTCATTTTTAAAAAAAATGTATTTTTTAATTTTCAAAGTGAAAACTAAAATATTTAGAAAATTATGTATATAAAATGAATTTTATTTATGGAATAATGATGTAGAAATTATCTTATAGATAATGTTTCCATAATTTTATTACAGGGTTGAATTATTCTGTAAAAATTAAATACCGTATAAATATACTTCGTGTTTTATGACATCCCAGTGACCCAAAAGTGATGTAATAAGTTATATAAATGGGATAAACCCAAAAATATATGTTTTCCATTTAAAATACTGTGATTTTAATTCTATTTTATTTTTTTTAAATTTGTTGTGATTCCTGTAAAACATATGATATATTTTGTAGTTTTAAAATAATTTCTTTAACCACGTGACTCACATCCACATCAATAAGGGTAATATTTTAATACGTTAGGACCTTGGACCCATAAAATAATAAAAATAAATCCCCTTGGGAATAAATAATATTAAAAATCATTGGTATTGTTTGTCGTTTTTTTATTTTATTATATAGAGTCCAAAACCGAAATAATAAAGAAACCCCCCTCCTTTATAATATAAGGCCACCCAAGCAGCCATTTATCTTCACTAAAACGCCTTGTATCATATCCACACACATCCCTCCACTCCCTATATTATTACCAAGTCACCCCCAATTTTTTAAGAAGCCCCTCCCAAGCCTTTGGAGTCACATAATCAATTAAGGGATTCATACTTTCCTCTCCTACATTCAATTAAAAAAAATTATTTTGAATTTTTATTCTTAATTTAAATTGCTTATAATATAATTTATTTATGGATACTGACTTACTATCCAATATTTTATATTTTAATGTGTTATTATTTATCCAATCTAATTTTTTCCATTATCTAAGTAGTTACTAGTCCAAAAAAATTGTAAGGGATTTATTTCCTCTCTTTTATTCAAGTACCATTTTTTTATGTTATACTTCTTAATTTAAATTTCATTATCTTGGGATATATTATTCCATATCCCCATTAAAATTTTATGAATAAATTTTTGGATTCCCTATTTAACTATCATTAATCCTCCTATGATCCTTTATGTACACCTATTACCATGCTGAAAAATAGATATGATCCTTTTTTATTCACATTTCTTCATTACCTTATGACTTCTATTTCCAATTTCTAATATTTGGATAAGTTTCTCCATATCCATATTAGTTACCACGTTATTTATATATGGTTAGAGACCCATTTCTCTCTCATCAAACCTTTTTTATTCATCTCTTTGTAATGTCTTTGTGCTATTAAAATATCAACATGATTTTCCGTGGAAATCTAATTGTGTAGTGAATACCGTACATATTTCCTATCAAAGTTTTTCACCTATGTGTATATATAGTTTTTTATTGGGGAAGTAAATGTATTTATTCCAAATTCAATTGTCATTTAATAAATTATTAAGCTGAATAAATTCAGGTCTTATGATCTATGTGGCACACTTAAGAATGAAATTGAAATGATTGTGAAGGGTGTGGAAAGATAGTGCTCCAATGCATTGGGTGATGTTTAGTATCATGATTCATAATGTATGTATAAGGGTTAACATAACTAATTAATGGTAATGTTTCCACCATGATGTATTTTTTGTTTATCCTTGAGCTTTTTTTATGATTTTGTGTTTTAATTTGTTTCCACATTTCCCATGTTATGATTATCATACCTTATTATTCATGTTGCTTTCATTCCTTATTAATATTCCAATTCACTAACTTGTTTCACATATTCCACGTTTATTCCATTACTAGGATTTATATATAACCCCTTTCATATGGGAATCCCTAGGTTATGCAATGTAGTTTTAAGTTTGAAGGATTATTTTGAGCATGTTAATTTTTTTCAATAAAGATGTTATATTCCATGTTTTATGATGTTATGTAATGTACCTAGTTCCCAAAGACATTATAGTTATCCATAATTTGTGATTTATTAATTAAAGTCTTATTTAATAAATCATGTATTAATGTGTAATAAATAGAAGGGTTTTTATCATTGGTATGAGAGGAAAAGATTAGATATTATGTTGGGATTAGGATTATAAATATCTAGAAAATCTATAAGTATAATACTATCTATAAGAAAACATACCTAAATTTTGGTAAGTATAGAGTATGTTTTTTTATCAAAAAAATACACCCATCTATGAATAATACAATTGTATGTGGTTCTAGAATAGATGTGCCTAAGAGTGAAAACTCTGACATGGGGTTCCAGGCCTGGCTCGGGGGAACCTAGTACACAACAAGTTTTCTTATGGTGCACCTAGTTTGACACTCTCACGGGACATTCTTTTCTAAATTCATAAGATCATTAATTTTCCATTATTATGGGAAAAATCCGATTAGAATAAATTTGAGGAAATTGATCAGGGGTAACATAGATCAAAGCCTATAAAATCATAAGTTAGGGAGATAAATGTAATTTATAAGTTATCCATTTTATGTACATGGATTAAACATCATGTAATTAATAGTTTAAAATAATAATCCCAAATTTTTCTTTTATTTTAACCAATGGATAGAAATAGGAGAGATATGTTAAACAATCAATGTGAAAGGCAATGCGATGAATGTCTTAATGAGATATCAAATTTGTTTGGAGCAGTAATCACAAAATTTTTCATGATACTCTCTCAACTAACATAGGTTCTAAATTGAATCTAGGATCATGAGGAGCACACAAACCCCCTAAAAGATAACAAGCTATAATTGAGAGAATCAGGTGACAATGGCCTCCTACATTCAATGGATCATATGATACCTTAATAAACAAAAAATGGATCAACTCCCCTGAGAAGATCTTATCTATACTTTAATGTTCTAAGCTAGATAATTTTCTACTAGATGTTTATCATATGGACGGAGAATCTGATCAGTGGTGGAAATTTATTAAGAATACTAAGACTTATTAAGAGATAAATGAAATGGAGTGTAAGGAATTATAGAATGTTTTTTCAATAAATATTTTCCTCGCATTCCATGTATGAAAATGAAAATTGATTTCCTTTAACTCTTGAAAAATATACTGTGGATTATGCGAAGAACTTCACAAGACATTCATGATACACCTCTGGTTTTTTCATTACCCATGAATATATAGATGTATTCTTTTTTGGTGTGCTAAAACGAAGTCTACAAAAAGAGTTAGTGATCCGTGACTTTGATAACTACAAGGAAATTTATGACGTGTCATTAAAGTAAAAAATAGATATTTGATAATCTCAAGGGTACATGGGGATAAGAAGTGAAAAGTGGAGTTTAATTATGTCCTTCCAATATAGAGGTCTAAAGGTCCCAAGAAAATTGATTATCCCAATATTTAAAGGTTTATAAAGAAGAACCTTCAAAATTTCCTAAGAGGATGAAGAAATGATTTTGGTTGGGGAAGGATTGACATGTAGATAAGAATTTCTGACATGAGAAACTCGCTAATGAGACAGGGGAATGAAATGATCTAATAAACCCTCAGAATATTTTTCATTTCCATAACTACAAGTAACCAAGGAAATTTTCAAACCAATTCCCTAAACCATGGGTTGTCAAAGTCAACAAACAACCTCCAAGGCAGAAAGGGTGAGCTTCTTATATCACTCCACTAAAGTGATTCCCAAAAATAAAGTCGTGATAGGTACACTAATTATTCATTCAAGAATAGTGAAAAAACTTTTTTATTATGTTATACACATTAATTAATATGATTAATTTTTAGTATAAATATTTAAACACCATCACAAATCATGGATGTACAGATGTCAGGGAAAATGGAAAATTGAGAAATTATTGCATCCCATGTATATAACTCCTCCAATGTCATGATTTTTGGCCTTATCTTACTAGAGAAATTGTTCATACTATCTTTTTTAGAATTTTATGAAATTATAGGCATGTTTTGGATTTCCATATGTAGAGCCAACCTAAATTTATATGAGAAGGAACTCACTCTTCGTATTGAGAATCAACCCTCAATTTTGTAAAAGTAAAAGGATGTGGATGAATCTTATTTAGAACCATCATATCAAGAATGGATATTATTGACCTATGATAAATAATATCAATCACAAATTATTGAGTCTAGGGAAATAGGAATCCTAAACGACATACCTATTGTGAGATAATATGATTACGTGTTTATTGAGTAATTGTCTGGTCAACCTCCTAAAAGGGAGGTTGATTTTTCAATCGATCTTATACCTAGGGTATAACCAATATCCAAGACTCTTTATATGATAGTTGTCCTAGATCTTGAGAATATAAATATAAAACTATAGGAGAATCTATATAAAGGGTTTATACATGCATGTGCATCACCCTAGGGTGAACTAGTCCGCTTCTTTAAGAAGAAATATGGGTCAATGCTGCTTTTTATTGATTATTGTGAGGTTAATAAGATCACGATAAAGAAAAAGTATCATATGTCATGGATTTATGACTTGTTCAATCATATATGTGGATAATAATACTTCTATATGGTGGATCATCAGTTGGGATATTATCATGTAAGGGTGAATAAGGAATATATCCCTAATACAACATTTAATACAAGGTACCAGAACTATGAGTTCATAGTGATGCCATTAAGACACAGAAATGCTCCATCAATTTTAATGTTGTTGATGAATATAGAATTTATAGATTACACAGAAAAAATTTTGGAAGTATTTAAAGATTATATCCTAATATACTCTAAAATCAAGGAGGAGCATGAGGAGCATTTGAACACTATGCGAAAGACCTTACGAAATGAGAATATTTATATTAAGTATATAATTTTTGAGGTCTAGTTGAATGATTTCTCATTATTGGGGTATATAATCACAATCAATGGGATGTCTGTGGATCCATCAGAGAAAAAATAAATCGATCGATGATTGATGCCACCATCTATGACTGATATCTGCAGTTTCATTGGGTTAACAGGTTATTGTCGCTAATTTTTGATAAATTTCTCACAATTTTCAAACCCTCTTACCAAGCTATATCAGAAGGGATTTATGTATTATTTGAATGATGAATGTGAAGAATTATTCAATGATTTAAAAAGAAGGATTATCACTACCTATGTTCTCACACTACCCACAAGTAGAGAACATTTCATAGTATCCAACAATGTTTCGAATAAAGGATTTGGTTTTTTCAATTAAAAAAGAAATATTCATTACATGTGCCTCAAGGTAGTAGAAAATTCATGAGAAAAACTATCACAAACATGATCCGGAGTTGGTAGTAGTAATTTTTCAATGAAAAATTGGTGGCATTTTTTATTTGGGGATAAGTGTGAAATATATATAGATCAAAAAAGTCATAAATATATATTCACATAGAAATATATTAATATGCACAAAAAATATGTTTAGATCTAATCAGGGACTATCACTGCCAAATTCACTGCCATCCAAGGATTGTGAACAAACTGGAAGGTTCTCTATGTTTAAAATTTCAAAAAATTCTATCATTGATTATAATTGAGAAGGGTAAAATATTCTTATAATTTAATATGATGGAAATGGTAATTATAAAGGAAGGAACATCATAAATCCTTTCCCAAATGATTTCTTAACCCCCTCTTCTTGAATGGTTAAAGGATTCTCAAAAAGATTAAATGGTAATTTATAAGAAAGTGGAAACTATAAGAAAATTGAAATCATTGTAGTTTAATGTTAATGAATAAGGAATTATGATATTTTGTTCAAGACAATGTGTTCCATCAAATCGTATGTTAAAGAAGAAACTATTGGATGATGCCCATAGTTCAAATTTTTCCACTCACATAGGAAAAAATGATGTATCGAGATCTCTAAGAGAACTATTGGTGGGACAAAATGAAGAAGGAGAGAGCTAAATATACATCAATGTGCTTGGTATCTCAACAAGTTAAGACTGAAAGGCAGGAGGCTAAGGAGATGTCTCAAACATTACCCATACCAATATAGAAATTAGAAAACATCGCCATGGAATTCATCACCGAACATTAGAATAAATCCAAAGGAAAAAAATGATATCATGGATATTGTTGATAATGTTAAAAAGGATGCACACTTTATTGTGATTCGAGATGATTTATCACTAGATCAACTAGAATGCATAAGCATATGAGAAGCACTGAGGCTATATGGATTACCACTATCGATTATGTCAGGTCTAAATCTAATATTCACCACTATGTTTTAGAAAAGTCACCAACATGCTCTAAATACTTAGAGGAACTTTAGTAAATATTTCCACACTCATACCATTGGACAATATAAGAGGACTATCCAAACACTTGATTACATGTTGATATAATGTTAAATTGTCTTTAAGGGAGTATGGGACCAATATATTATTATGTTCATGTTCTCTTAAAAAAAGTTTCCACTCAAGTATCCATATATCTCCCTATAAATTGATTTATGGGAAGAGGTTTATAACACATATATGTTTGGATAAATTTTCAGAATGAAAACTAATTAGTAATAAAATGGATGAGGAAATGTAGGATAAGGTTAAAAAAATTCAGCAGCACATAAAATGTTCTCATTAATGAGAAAAGAGCTTTATAACAATCATTAAGGAGAAATTTAGTTTGATGTTAGAGACATGGTATTCCTAAACATATCTCCATGGAATAAAGTTATGAGATTTTAGAATAAGTGAAATCTTTTTCCAAGGTACATCGACACTTTTTAAATCCTTGATTGCATCGAAGTGATAGCCTATTGGCCAACACTCTAACCAAACCATTCTCAAGTACATGATGTATTCCACATATTAATATTGAGAAAATATATACATTACTCATAACATGTATTAATTCCAAATGTGGTATCACTAGATAATGACCTTTCCTATGAGGAGTTTGATGAAGATCTTCGATCCAAGAAAAAAAGTCCAACAAAATAAGATTATACCCCTAGTAAAAGTGTTTTAGAGAAACCACAAGTTTGAAGAAGAAACATTAGAACTAGAGGAAGTGATGAAGAAGGGTTACCCATGTCTTTTAGTGTGGGAAAACAAAAAATTTAGGGGTAAATTTATTAAAGGTGGAATAGTTTAATGACCCAGACTATTATAAATAAAATTCCCTTAGAATTTATTTTTAATTAATTATTATATATCATGGTTATAGAAAACACATGCACTTATTTTGTCTTAATATTACTATTAGATTTAATTGACCATTAAGAATAATTAATGTTGATAATATAGTCATGGAACAACAATCACATGATATTTATAAATTCAAGGTTTCAAAAAATCCAATTTCATCAAAAAAAGAAAGTGATGGCCTTAACCAGTAGAATTGTACCCAATGAAGTCCATTTATCAGAGCTTCCAAGGGAGATGGAATTTATAGTATTTTTCCTTTACCAACCCCATGTTGAGATCCCAAAACATAATAATGAGTGAAACTATTTACTAGAGAATTCCATGCTCCTCAAGATCACAACCCAAACTATGTTCGCAGAACTGCCCCAAGAAAGTACCACCACCAATGACCTTACCCTTCATGAGTTTTTTTGGAAAAGTAAGGGTATATATAACAAGAACCTAGAAATATGAGCATGTTTATTATGTTTTATAGAATAATTAATATATTTCCATCCAATTATTCTTAATTTTTACATGTTTTTTATTTTGAATCAATAAAATAAAAATAGTATTTTTGGTTAATATTGAAATCCATTTAAGATTTATATTTTGAAGAATTAATGGATTTTTCAAATAAAAATAATATTCTATTGAAATATTCTTATTAAATAATTTTGATTAAATATAAAACATCATATAATTTTGGTCAAGTCAGTTGAAATTTTTATAAGGATTAAAAAAAATATATTTTTTTCAAAAACCCAATTTTTAAATAAATGTGTGTTTTATTTTAAAATTGAAAAATTCAAATATTTTGAAAATAATTTACATAAAATTACTATAATTTTTGTATTCAGGAAATAAATCATATCCAATGGTGAATTTTTCATAATTTCTGAAATATTTGAATATTTCAGTAAAAATTAAATACTATATAAATATAATTTTTGTTTTAGGACATCACAATGACCCAAAAGTGATTTCATAAGTAATATAAAATGAATAAAAGACCAAATATATTTTTTCTATTTAAAAAATGTGATATTATATATATTTATTTATGTTTATTTTTTAAATCCTTTGTGAATCCCCTAAAACATATTATATGTTTTATGGTCTAAAATAATTTTTTAAGAGTGTGACTCACCTCCATATCACTAAGGGTAATTATTTAAGAAGTTAGGCCCTTGTTGTCAAAAAATAATATAAACTAATAACTTTTGGTAGAGACCATGGAAAAACCATTGGATGGTTTGTGGTTTTTGATATTTTATTATGTAGAGTCCAAAACCAAAGTAATAAAGAAATACCCCTCCTTTCCCATATAAACTTACCCAATATCCCATATCTCTTCACTAAAACTACTTTAAGCACGTCCAAAATCTTCCCTCAACTACCTAAAGTCCTCCAAAGATTTTATGAAATACCCCCAAATCCTTTGGTTTCACACACTCATGTATTGGATCATCACATTCATCTCATCTTTTAAATTCAAGAACCTTTTTTGGAATTTTCCTTCTTAATTGAAATTGTTTATAATTTCATTTATTTATAAACATTAAGTTACCATCAAATTTATTCATTTTGAATGATATAATAGATATACTTTGTTATTTTTTTCCTTTATCTATTATGTTACTACGAAGAATGTCTGGTTGGGGATTTATCTCCTCTCTTTTATTCAAGGACCCTTATTTTATGTTATGCTTCTTAATTTAAGTTTGATCATGGTGGGTTATATTATTCCATATCCCCCATAGTGTAAATTTTATTTTTAAATTATGGGATTACCCCTTTAAATATCATGAAGCCTCCCATGATATTTTATTTACACCATTTATGTGATGACTCGACCCCAGTTACCCAGATTCGGTGCATTATTACATAATATTGGCCTGATACAAAGAATAATGTCTCGAAAGATTGATCAGTTTAGTAGACTTGAAGTACTAGATTCATTTATAAGTTTTACATTACATCATGAAATAAAAACATCAACAACATGTTTTTCTCTTTTTAAACACACTTATATCCTTATCCTATCCGTGCAGTTCAACCATAAAACACTTCTTCACATCCTGGGAAAAATAAAACACAGAAATGGGTGAGCTCATATGCTCATTAAGGAAAACAATATAGTGGAAACTTTCACAAATAAGAACAAACATTTAAGTAAATGTATAAGAATAAAAAAAATAATTTTAAACATAAACTTCATCATAATATGGAAAAGATAAAATCAAATAATTTCATTTACTTAATCACATGGATATTTTACTAGTCAAATAATCACATACAATATCAATAGCCACTTTTATAATGATGGAATGCATAATGCTAGACTTTATAACCACATAGTCAAGCCTTGTGCCAATACTACAAATAATACATTCTCAAGGCCTTGTTCCAAGACACTAGTTTGTCTCATGAGACCTACCGATGCATCAAAGAGCTATAGCTGGCTCCACCAGTCACTTAATAAGTCCAATGAATTTTTCATATGAAAATGTTTAAACATAACATAAACAATCATATTAAAACTAGCATATGAAATGTCAATATATTATCCATAAACCATGAATGGTGTAAAAATAACACATCCACGGTCAAACATATCACAAAACCTTCAATACAATATGGATGTTTTTTATCATAATAAATCAACATCAAACAAGTTTAGAATCCATCAAAGGATGTTGACATAGATGAAATCAAAACTTTTTGAGAGAAATATCTATTTTGATTGTGAAATCATTTAGAAGTCATGTAACTATAAAATAAAACATTTATTTTGAAAATATTCTTAAAATGTTGTAAGGGAAGAATCAAAGGTGTTATAATGGCAAAAAATAGCCACACCTTCCGTATATGTAAAAAAACATTCTTCCCATAATTTTGTCGAAAAGGTCATAAAGGAACATGTTTGGAAAACGACGAAAAGATTCCTTTATAAAAATTTTATAAAAAGTAAAAAAGGGTATAAATTAAATTAACCTATAGTCTAGGAAATAGTAAAAAATGTTTAGAAATGTATTTTTAAGAAACACGGATGCGATTGATAAAGAGGTCCCAGTAGATATTTACGTAAAAACAGCCTCGGATAATAAAGAGATATTGAAATTAACCCTTACCATGTACTTTTCCATAGTCGATGGTATGTTAACCTCTTGTATAATAGTTAAAACATTGTTATTAAATTATAAAAGGTATATATACATAAATATGATATCATATATGATCCTATAATATTGCTTTGTTAATAATATTTTAGTTGTATCATTATTTCGGGTGTTAACTGATTCGTTTTACATTATATGGTTAGTTACATAAGCCTTGTATGTTATGGATTGGATGCATTTGATTCAAATAAAGAATTATATTATTTTCATAAATATTATTTTTAGTCATAAAATGGAAATTATTCTGGAATGATTAGGATGGGGAATGAATCTAATCGCGTACGTGGAGACAGTAATCCATAAGTACACACGAGCAACAATATCATTATATTGATGGTGAAATTGTATGTAATTGGATGATATATCATATATATAGAATAATTAACATGTTATATTTATTATTTACATTATTTATACTCATTATTATACCATCAAAATAATAAAGTGATGGAATAACAAACTACACCATGACGTGGAGGCAGTGAGCCGTACGTACGCATGTATGGTGACTTTGTCATTAATATGATGGATAGAATAATGAATATGGTTGTAACATTTTTATAATGACATCACAGTATATATAATACATTGGAGTTATTATTTTATAATGGAAACAAAAAAGAAAGAGGAAGTGGAAGAAGAAAATAACTTGAAAGAGGCGATGAAGTATTTACCTCTTCTTTGGGTTCTTCCTTTTGATTTAATCAAAAGGGATCCTTAGGTTGGATTTCTGACCAAAGGAAGGGATATATGTTTAAGATAGGAATGTTGGGAGGATATTTGGGCAGGGGGTGGCCGAGCAAAATGGATTTGGAGTGTGAAATTAAGAGAAGGGTAAGTACCCTTTTATAAGAGAGGTGAGAGTCACTTTGGGAAAAGCTTGAAATATTATTTTATAATAAAATAATTTTCAGTTTCTAATGGCTAAAAAATGAATTATTTAGAGGATAATGTGGTGATGGGTTGAAAACCTATCGACCAATAGGTTTTAGATAGGTTTATGTCAGAATATTAACCTTATCATTTAGATTTAACTCTTAGTTAAATTGTTTGACATTTACCATGTCTCTTTGTATTTTTATATTATATGGTTAATAAACTTACTATAACCATCCAAGAGAACCCCAAGTGGTTAATTATTAATATATATAACCTTATCTTAGTCCTTTTTCCAAATATTAGATATTTAGGAATATTATATCAGTTAATAATATAGTATTGTTTTTAAACATAATTTTTTCAATTTTGACACTATTTAGTATTTGGTTTTTGTGAAAATTATAACAGAATGATTACTTCAAAAAAATTATTTAATCAACCCTAACATTTCATATTAACCTATAAAATTATTTTAATTCATAAAAAGTTTCTAATTACATTTATTCAGATACTTATAATATCAATTATTTTAATCCTTCATTAATAAGGTAATTACTACATCATCATTGTGTCATAAATAAATTAAATTATTTAATGTCTAAAAATTAAGAACAAAATAACATTATGTAGGAAATATATTTATCTTTCTAATTAATATTTATAGTTTTATTTATCTTATCTATAACCCTATATTAAAAATGGTTTATTTATTAAACGTTGAATTTGGCTTTTTTAACTCTACTTTAAATAAAATAATAATAAATGTCCTAATATAATCCAAGTGGACAAAATGGGAACATATTTTATTACTAAGGTTTTTTTGGTCGAATTACACTTATCTAATAGAATTAAGACATGTGTTAGGGTAATTATAATATAATTTTACCCTTAATTACCCTATTTACTTTTAACTGTGGTAAATAAAAGCAAAAGGTTACAATTCACCAAAAATTATTTTCACCTTATTGAACCACATTTTACTTACTGATGTCAAATGTGTCTCTCAGATTTTTGAAATTCAACTCACATAAGTGGTCAAATTATGTTTTATGCAAATTTTCAAATGCTCCTAGGTGGTGGGTAAAGGAAGGTAAAAAGTTCAATAAAATTTTTATATATTTAAACATATTATAAAATGAATCCAATGAATTACATTGAAATTATATAGGTATTTTGTATCTATTTTGACCTATAATAAATTTTCAAAAAATAAATAACAATTTAAACAAAAAATTTTGTTTTTACCAATAACGCAGGGTTTTTGACTATTCATAAAAAATTGAATATTTTCAGAAAAATAATAAAAATTTTCCCTATTCTAATTTTAATATTACGAATTCAAAAATTAAATCTATTTTGAAAAATAAAATTTATTAAATTCCAAAAATTGGGTATTACTATTCATAAAAGCTAGTTTGATTGGTCATGGTTTGTTTGAATCTAAAGTTGCATAAAATTCAAGCTATTGTATTATTAAAAGGGAAACGTACCATGGAAGCTTGGGGTGTTGAATTCTCCCTCCTTAAAATAACTTCATCTTTTAAATTTCTAGAATATTACTACCTAAAAAGATTCTGGTGGTTCTTCGTCATAAGTTCCTTAGGTTCCCATGTTGCCTTTTCCATCTTACGATTTCCTAATAGAACTTTTACCAGAAGAGTCGTTCGGTTTCTCATCACTTGTTCTCTGGTATCATGAATTTTGATAGGCTCTTCAAAATAATACAGATCATGTTTGAGTTTAATTTCCTCATAGGTGAGTACATGCATTGGGTCAGGAATGTATTTTCTTAATAGTGATAGGTGGAACACATCAAGAACTTTGGAGAGACTTGGAGGAATTTCCAAACGATAAGATACAACTCAAATTCATTCTAGAATTTCGAAACTTTCGATGTACCTGGGACTAAATTTACCCTTCTTACCGAAACATATAACACACTTCCATGGTGATACCTTCAAGAAAACATGATCTCTTACTTGAAATTCCAAATTTTTCCTCTGATTATCGGCATTGCTCTTTTTCCTACATTGGGCTTCTTGGATGTGGGTTTGGATAATATTCACCTTTTCCATTTTTTCCTCAATAAGTTCAGGGCCTATGAGGTTTCCTTCACCAACATCATTCCAAAAAGTTAGTGTGCGACATCTCTTTCTATATGATGCTTCATATAGTGCCATCTGAATACCTGAATGGAAGAAGTGGTTATAAGAAAATTCTACTAGAGGTAAATATTGATCCCACATCCCTTGAAAGCCATGTGAGCAAGATCTCAACATGTCTTCTAAGGTTTGAATAGTCCGTTCTGATTGTCCATCAGTTTGAGGGTGGTAGACAGTGCTCAAAAGACGTTCAGTATCTAGGGCCTTCTGGAGACTTTTCCAGAATCTAGATGTAAAACGGGGATCACAATCAGAAATAATCGATAAGGGTACACCATGGTGTCTTACAACTTCATTAATATATATTCTTTCCAAATGTACAAGTGGTAAATATTTTCTTATAGTAAGAAAATGTTCTGACTTGGTAAGACAATCAATAATTACCCATATTGCATCATTCCTTCTAAGAGTTTTTGTTATCCCCATGAAAAATTCCATCATAATATTATCCCATTTCCACTCAGGAATGGGAAAAGGTTGCATGACTCCTCCAAGTAGTTGCCTTCCAGCTTTCACTTATTGATAAACCATACATCTTGACACAAAAACAGTAATCTCCCTCTTCATGTTGTCCCACCAAAAATGTTACTTCAAATCTATATACATCTTATTAATACTAGGGTGTATAAAGAAATTGGAGCTTGAGCATCATCCAATAATTCCCTTTTTAGATCAGGTATACTGGGAACACAAATTCTCTTCCCAAATTTTCAAAATTCCATCTTTTTATATGATGTCACTCAATCTCCCATAATTCACAGTGTTAATCTTATTTTGAAACTCCTCATCATCAGTCTGAGAACTCTTTATCATTTTTAGTAAAGATGGTTTGGAACCCATTTAAAAAAATATTGATGTTTCACCTTCTATTGTTATTCCCATATCCATATTTATTAGATCTATTAAAATTGGATCCCTTTCAACTCTCATCTTGTTCAAAACTCCATGATCCTTTCTAATCAAAGCATTTTCCACCTTATTTTCCTTCCCCAAGTGGTATTGTATAGTGAAATAATAATCCTTGAGTAGTTCAAGCCATCGCCTTTTCCTCATTTTGAGTTATTTTTGTGCGATAATAAACTATCATTCTGCATAAGATCACAACCAAGTCCTTTCGTTGAAGCATCATTATAAATAACAAACCCATCATTCCATAATGGTAGAGTCAAGATAGGGGCATTGAATAATCTTCTCGTTAGTTCTTCAATACATTTTCCAAACTCTTTTTTAAACAAATTTAACCCCTTTATGTGTGGGATTGGTTACTGGATTAGCCAACCAGGAAAAATTCTGGACGAAATGTCGATAATAACCTACTAAACCAATAAAACTTCCTACCTTAGTTATACTCATCGGTGCTGGACATTCTTGGATTGTCTTGGTATTTGAAGAATAAACAGGGATTCCATCCTTAGAGACAATATGGCCAAGAAAATAAATCTCCTGGATCCAGAATTTTCACTTGATAAACATCCCATATAATTCATTTCTTCTAAGAGTCTTTAGAATAATGAACAATTGATTTTCATGATCTTTATATCTTTTGGAGTATACCAAGATATCATCAATAAATACCACTAAAAATTCATCAAAATATTCTGTGAAAGCTCTATTCATTAAATCCATGAAGAAAGAGGGTGCATTAGTCAATCCAAAAGGCATTACTATAAACTCGTAATGCGCATACCTGGTTCAAAATGCTTTTTTCAGAATTTCTTCCTTCATCACACACAACTGATGATATCCAGATCAAAGGTCAATCATTGAAAAATATTGAGCTCCATGAAGTTGGTTGAATAAATCATCAATGCGAGGTATGAGATACTTGTTCATTATTGTTACAGCATTGATCTCCCTATAGTCAATGCACATCCTAATAGACCCGTCTTTCTTCTTAACAAAAAGGACAGGGGCTCCCCATGGAGAAAAAATGGGGTAAATAAATTTCTTGTTACTCAATTCCTCTAGTTGTTTCTTTATATTCACAAATTCGAGAGTATACATTCTATAATGGGTCTTCACCATGGGCCTTGAACCAAAAATTACATCAATGGGAAACACAATTTCTCGTTCTAGAGGATGTCCAAGTAAATCCTCAGGAAACACATCAACATATTCTTTCACAATAGTTATGTCCTATATTCGAACAATCTTTTCCTCACCCATAGTTATTTCATTCTCTTACTCCCCAATAACTAAATTTAGTAGATCTATTGGAGGTGGATCTAGAAAAGAATCAGGTGGTGACATTTCTACTCTAAAGATAAGGTACTCCTTATCATCATCTAAAATTGTGACCTCCTTCTTCTTACAATAAATTTTCACATCAAGGTCTTAAATCCAATTAATACAGAGGATTATATCAAATTCAATCATGGTTATGATGATGAAATAATTATATGAACATTTATATTCCTTAATGGGAACTGATTCACAAAATTGTTTTGTGATGATACTTCCCTTGGGTGTTTTGACAGAAAACTCCCTTGTTAAGTCAAATTGAAAAAATAAAATTGTCTTATCAAACTGGGAATATATGAAACAATATAATGATCTAGAATCAAATAAAGCATTGGCTAAACTTGAGGAAACCATTAAATTACCTGCCACTATATCTTTCAGACTTTCTAACTTACCTGTAGTGATCACATAATCTTGGCCTTTCTCCATTGGCCTTTTTTGAGGTAAGTTCCCTTGGAGAATATGAAATTAATTTGCATAATTCCGCTTTCTCTACAATTTTTTCATTAAATGTTGAAAGACTCTTTCTTCCCCTTACAATCATGAGCGTGGTGGCCTTTTTAACTACCCTTTTAAAAGACACACATTACCTTCAGGGAAGTACCGATGGATTTATTCCCACATTCATCATAGGATGGATATTCAAATTTTCCCTTCTTCCCCTTATTTCCATTTCCAGAGTGTTCAACATATCACTTTTTCTATTTATTTTCTTTAAAGTTGTATGAATTAGAGAATTCAATTTCTATCTTGATAGTACATGAGACAATATATTCATAAAATGAGAATGATTGTGAGACTAATGCTCGATAGAGAAATGGTTTTAACCCATCAATGAATCAATCAATATAACTCCTTCGGTTAAATATATAATCTTCTTCATACCTTTCTAACCTTGTAATGTTAGAATCATACTTTTCAATATTCTCATCCTCCTTTTTCCTCAGACTCAAAAATTGTCTTTCTATATTTTCTCGATGGTCATGAGGAAAGTATTTTTATAATAAAATGTCTTTATACTCCCTCCATTCCATGTTCTATTCTTCTTTATCTTACTTTGTGTTTTGGATTAATGACCACCATTGATATGCATCTCCCATGAGGTGATAAACTCTCATGACATCTTCTTCCCTTTCTCTACTCCCCAAAGCATGAAATATTTTCTCTAAGAAATTTATCCATTGCTCATCTAATAATGGATTTGTACTCCCATTGAATGTTGGTAGTTGTTGCCTCATGAAATGGTATAACATTTATCCTCCACGTTGTGGATCAGGGTGCTCCATATGGGTAAGGTTATTATTCATAACCTGAGTGACTTGTCCTAGTATGGTGATAAGCTGATCAACACCAGTTTTTTTCACCAGCTCCACCATAATTATCTTGAGTAGGATGGAAATCCCTACATGGATTATGTGCGTTGATACAGCTTTCATTCCTTCCACTAGGCACAATTTCTAAACAATGGCATACACTAGATTAATTTATAGATCACAATACATAATTCCAAACATGTAAAACACTTAACATAAATTGAACAGTTTATGGATATAATCCATAATCATAAAAAAAATTTCTTTGAGGAAGTATATACTCCCAAACCCTTCATAATGGTTTGTAAAAAAATTATAATTATCCTAAGCATATCCCATGGGAGTGTTGTAACCAAGTGTGCAGCAAGGCCCGTTGCCGTGCCCCAGTTCCCATTCGATTCTAGATTAAAGCGGTGTTTTCAATTTTTACACCTAGGTACATTTTTACCATACCCGCCTCCTCATGCTCGTATTAAAATAGGGATTTATTTCTTGGAAAACTCACAAAATCTCTACAGCACCAAATTTATAAGAAGTTCTTCTATACTAATCCTCAAATCCTATCTTAAGGTAATGTTCTACAATCAGTGTTTTTAAAAATCAAGCTTCCAAGGTTTGTACTAAGTTTCCTCTGAAACCAACTGCAATGCCCTAAACCTAGTTACCTAGAGTCGGTGCATTATTACATAACATTGGCATGATACAAGGAATCATGTCTCGAAGGACCGATCAATTTAGTAGCATTGGAAGTACTATATACCTTTGTATGTTTTACATTACATCATGAAATAAAAACATCAACAACATTTTGACCCCTTTTTAAACACACTTATATCCTTAGCCTATCCTTATAGATAAACCATAAAAAACTTCTTCACATCCTGGAAAAATAAAACATATAAAGGGGTGAGGTCAGATGCTCAGTAAGGATACCAATTTAGCGGAAACATTCATAAATAAACAGAAACATTTAAGGCAATGTATAAGACTAAATTAAAAGCCTTTAAAACTTAAACATCAACATAATATGGAAATATAAAATAAAATAATTCCATTTACTTGATCACATAGATATTCTACTAGTTGAATAATCACATGCATTATCAATATTTACTTTCATAATGATGGAATGCATAATTCCAGACTTCATAACCACATAGTCAAGGCCTTGTGCCAAGACTACAAAAAATATTTTTCCAAGGCCTTTGGGAAAGATAGTAGTTTGTCTCCTGAGACCTACCGACGCATCGAGGAGCTATAACGGGCTCCACCTATCACTTACTGTGTCCAATGCATTCGTCATATGAAAAGGTTTAAACATAACATAAATATTCATATTAAAAATAGCATACGAAATGTCAATAAATTATCCATAATCCATGAATGGTGTAAATATAACACATCCACAGTCAAACATTTAAAAAATCAATAAAATATGGAAGATTTTTATCATAATAAATCAACTTCATATAAGTATAAAATTGATGAAAAGATGTTGACATAGATGAAATAAATACTTTCTGAGAGATATATATCTTTATAAATTGAAATCATTTAGAAGTCATGTAATTATAAAAGAAAACATTTATTTTGAAAATATTTTTAAAATATTGTAAGGGAAGTTTTGAAGGTGTTTTAACGATGGAAAATAGCCGCACCTGCCGTATAAGTTAAAAAAATTGTTTCCTTAATTTTGTCGAAAAGGTCGTAAAGGAACTTGTTTGGAAAATGATAGAAATATTCCTTTATAAAAATTTTATAAAAAGTAAAACAAGTTTTTAAATTACTTTATCCTATATTCTAGGAAATAGTAAAAAAATCTTTTGAAGTATGTTTTTATGAAACACGAATGTGGTTGATAAAGAGGTCCCATTAGATACTTACGTAAAAACAACCTCAGATGATAAAGAGATTGTGAAATTAACCCATAACTTGTATTTTTCATTAGTAGATGGTATTTTAACCTCCATTATAACAGTTAAATTTTTTTATTAAATTATACAAGAAGTATATACTTAAATATGATATCATATTTGATCCTCTAATATTGCTTTGTTAAAAATATTTCAGTAGTATCATCATTTCGGGTGTTAACTGATTTGTTTTTCATTATATGGTTGGTTATTTAAGTCATATTTATTATGGATATGATGTATTTGATTCATATACAGAATTATATTATGTTCATAAACATATTTTTTTATCATAAAATGAAAATTATTCTTGAATGATTATGATGGAGAATGAATATCATCGCGTTCGTGGAGACGGTAATCTGTACATACGCACGAGCGACAATATCATTATATTGATGGTAAAATCATATGTAATTGGATGGTATATAATATATACAGAATCATTGACATGTTATATTTATTATTTATATCAGTTATACTCATTATTATACCCATCCAAATAATGAAGTGTTTGAATAAAAAACTACACCATGCTGTGGAGACGCTAAGCTGTACTTACGCACGTATGGTGACTTTGTCATTCATATGATGGATTGAATTATTTATACGGTTTTACCATTTTTATAACAAAATCACAGTATATAGAAGATACTAGAGTTATTATTTTAGAATGGAAACAACAAAGAAAGAGGAAGTGGAAGAAGAAAAGAACTTGAAAGAGGTGATGAAATATTTACCTATTCTTATGGTTCTTCTTTTTGATTAGATCAAAAGGGATCCTTAGGTTGGTGTCCTGACCAATGGAAGGGATCTAGGATTAAGGGAGGAAAGTTGGGAGGATATTTGGTCTGGGTTTGGCTGAGCCAAATGGATTTTCAGGTGTGAAATTACGAGAAGTGGAAGTAACCTTTTATAAGATAGGTGATGGTCACTTTAGGAAAATCTTGAAATATTATTTTATAGTAAAATAATTTTCGGATTATAATGGCTCCCAAATGAAATATTCGGACGATAAGGTGGGTATGGATCGAAAAAATCTCAAAAAATAGGTTTTATATAGGTTTAGTTCACCATATTAACCTTATATTTTAGATTTAACTCTTAGTTAAATAGTTTTCCATTTACCGTGCCTCTTTGTATTTTTATATTATATGGTTAATAAAGATACTATAAACTTCCAAGAGAACCCCATGTGGTTCATTATTAATATATATAACCTTATCTAAGTCCTTTGGCCTAAAATTATATTCTTAGGAATATTATATCAATTAATAATATAGTATTTGTTTTAAAAACATAATTATGTCAATTTGGACACTATTTAGTATTTGGTTTTTGATAAAATCATAACAACATGATTAATTCGAAAAAAAATTATTTAATCAACCCTAGCACATAATATTAACCTATAAAATTAGTGTAATTCATCAAAAGTATAAATAAAATTTATTTGGATATTTATAATATCCATTATTTTAATATTTCATTAATAAGGTAATTACTACATCATCATTATGTGATAAATAAATTAAATTATTTAATTTCTAAATATTATAAATAAAATACCATTAAGTAATAAATATATTTATCTTTATAATGAATATTTATAGTCTTATTTATCTAATGTATAACCCTATATTAAAAATGGTTTTGTTATTAAACTTTGAATTTAACTCTTTTTACTCTTCTTTAAATACAATAATAATAAATGTCCTAATCTAATCTATGTAGACCAGAGGGAGACATATTTTATTCATAAGGTTGTTTTTGGTAGAATTAAACTTATCCAACTTAATTGGGACAAGTGTTAGGGTAATTATAATATAATTTTTACCCTTAATTACCATATTTACTTTTAACTATTGTAAATAAAAGTAAAAAAGTTATTATTCACCATAAATTATTTTAGTCTTATTGAACCTCATTTTACTTACTGATGTAAACTGTGTCTCTTGGATTTTTTAAATTCAACTCAAAAAGTGGTAAATTTTAGTTTTATGCAAATTTGCAAATGCTCCTAGGAGGTGGGTAAAAGACGGTAAAAAGTTCAATAAAATTTTTATATATCTAAACTTATTCTAAAATGAATCAATGAATTAAATTGAACTTATATAGGTATTATGCATATATTTTGACCTAAAATAATTTTAAATAAAACAAATAATTATTTAAATAAAAAATTCGGTTTTAACTAATAACGTAGTGTTTTTCACAATTCATCAAAAATTGATAGTCTTCAGAAAAATACCAAAAAATCACCCAAAGCTAATTTCGAAATTCGAAATTCAAAAATGAAGTCCACTTTGAAAAATAATATTTATAAAATTTAAAAAAGTAGTTATTACTATTCATAATGGCTAGTTTGATTGGTTGTAGTGTGTTAGAATCTCAAAATTGTGTACAATGTAAGCTATTGCATTATTCAAAGGAAAACTTACTATGGAAGCTTGAAGTGTTACACATTACCAAACTAAAAAATAGTTAGGATTATTTTCTTTATTCATGTTTCTTCATTACCTTATGCCATCTATTTGCAATGTTAAATGTTCAGATATCTTTCTCCATGTCCCTATTACTTCCCATTTTATGTCTTTGTTATGAGAAAACATGTTCTCTCTCATCAACCCATTTTTATGATTTTCTAAGTGATGTCTTTATGCAAGGAAAATATAACAATGATTTTCCATGCCAAACTAATTGTTAAGTGAATACCATAACCATTTTCTATCAAAGGTGTTCACATGTATACACATACACATTTTTATTGGGAACTTACATGTATTTATTCCACATTCCATAATCGTGGAAAAAATATAATGATGAATAAATCTATACCGTACGATCTATATAGAACACTCATGTATGACGATAAAATTATTATGATTGATATACCTAGAAAGCACGAAAATGCATTGGGTAATGTTTAGTATCATGATACGTCATGTCAGTACATGAGTGTACCTAATTACTTTATGCACCTTTGTTCACCATGATGTCTTGAAATTTTATGCTTAACCTATGTTTATGATTCAATGTTTTAAGTTTCTTCCACATTTCCCATGTTATGATTATCACGATATATCAAGAATTATTATTGATATTCATTTTATTCCCAACATATATGCATGTTGTCTAAAATGAATCACTTATTCCATGTTTATTACCTTTCTAGGATTTATAGCTCACCCCTTCCTTATTTATGTCCCTAGGTTATCCCATGTAGTTTTATGCTTGAGAGAGTATTTTGAGCATGTAACTAAAGTTTTCAATAAAGATGTTGCATTCCCAATTTTATATTATTATAAAATATACCTAATTCCAAAAAACACTAGACTTATCTATCATCCATTATGTATTAAGTGTAGTCTTATATAATAAATCACGAATTAATATTCAATAAATATTAGGATTTTTATACTTATTCTTACATTATGCTTACACATCTATTTTACTTACGCTTACTAATCATCTGATCTCACCCCTCCTTATGTTTCCTTTCTCGAGGTTATGATGAAAATTTTTAAGTAGTATTACTAATTCATATGTTCATCATGGGAAAAATTGAAGATCATTGACCATGATAGAAAATTGTTTTCCATGTTTTTAAAGACACTAAACTATCACGGTCATCATATATATACTTTTTAGTATTATGAATATTCCTATAAAATGTTTTAATATCCATATATATTAAACCTATGTAATTATATATATGACATAGAACACCAAACATAAACAAACAAAAAATGTTATTATTTAAATATGATTATTATAGCACATCCATTGATTTAATGGGTATTAATAGGAATGACCAGATTATGATATATATATATATGTATTATCCAATAAAAATATGTTTATTAAATCTTAGGAACTAAGAATTAATTTTTTTTATAAAGTCATATTATGCTTCAAAAATATGATTCCTTAAAACATGATTTTTACTAATTTTTGTGAGATAATATTTTATTTAATTTTTGAAATAAATATGAAAGTTATTTTATGGAATGAACTTCATTTTTAAAATAAAAATTTCAAAAAAAATTATGCGGAAATGTTTAATTTATTTTGAAATATTGATTTTTCAATGAATTGTAAAAAATAATAATTATTATTGAAAATTTTATTTTTGTTTCAAATATTTACATATTTCATTTTCATTTAAAAACGTTTTCAATGTAAAATTATTTCTTTTTTATTTTGATTATTCCAATTAATAAAACTTGTATCAATTTTATGGATAAAATTTTTTACATACATTTTTATACATAACGACACATTTCTATGAAAAACTATTTTTCATTATGTTCTATATTTTTATCTTAAATTAATATTTTAAACATATATAAATTTGATATTAATAAATGGATTCAAAATTTGGAATTATGAGGTCTAAATATGACAAATATGTCTATTTTATTTTAGATCAATATAAGCAGTCAACATATTAATTTTTTGTCACCTCGGTATGGGAACAATGGGTCAAGTAGGGTTAAAACTTTGGGATAAGGCTTAAAATTGTCTCTAACACTATATTTTATCCTGTTTTATTGGTGGAGTTGTTAAATTTACATAAAAAACATAGATATAAAGACTTTTTCTATCATATGTAACATATTATGACATTTCTATTAATTTTGGAAAATAAAAAATAAAATATTCCGCACTCTTGACTTGAATATCTCTAATATTATTTAAAAAGGGTAAAACAAGGTAATATTTGGTTAGAAATGTTTTTTAATTATGAATTATTTTCACTTATCCTAGAAATTTATTTTTAATTTTTATTGATTGGATAATTACTCTATATTCTTATACAACGCTTACACGATATTTATTCAATTAATATTAATTTAAAATAAATGAATCTAAAAATATCAAAAGTAAAACAATTTGGATGAATTAATTTGTTACAAAACATTTACGGATAAATATGATATATTAGGGATGTTTTAAAGGATTATATTCAAAATAAACCATTTTATTCACGTCTTTATTGTAAAATTATATTAATAGTATAGAAAATGAAATTAATGATATTTTATGTTAAATAATATTTTATTAAACTATTTAAAAGTAATAAACAATTCAAAAGAGGACAAGGTGGACAATATATAGTCAAAAATTTAATCTACTTCAAATTTATTGTCCAAATTTCATAAAATATGTAAAATAATAACCAATAAATAGTGAAAAGGGTGTTACTGTAGTTAATGTTAAAATGTGTTAAACTACATTCTACTTTATTCACAAATATATATTGGTTTGGAAACATTTTTCTAGTAATGAACTTTTTATATTTTAATCTTTTAGGAAATTCTAAAAGTTCCCCTCCCATCATTTATAAAGGTTATCACCTATTTTATATTATTTACACCACATTTAGTTTTATATCTCACCTAATAACAACATAATTATCTTATAAAATACTATAGAAACATTATATGGGTTCTTATTTTTTTCCAAAAGTCCCACCCTATGATCCTTAAAAGGGGATGTGAAGGAGCTTCTACAAGGAAAAGGTAATCGTCTTATCCTATCAATTTATATTTTATATATTCTTTTACATCCTCTAAATATGTGGTATTTATAATAAAATAATAATTTCATCATTTTGAATATACTAAAATTTTATTATGATTATGAAACCACCATTATCCACCCTATATCCCATAAAATGCAAATTGAAAATATTACTCGTGCATACATATGGATTACTATCTCCACATAGTGATAAAATTCATTTTTCATCAACATATTTTAATAATGGAAATTATAATGGTTATAATGATGATAAATTATATTTATGACATAATTATTCTTGTTTAATTATAATATCATATCCAGCTTTTAATATTTTTATTCATTAGAAAATGATAATGTCACTCGTGCATAGATGTGGACTACAACTTCCATAAAGTGACATGATTCATTTTTCAACCCTAATTTACATGGATAATAATAAAGACAAATTTTATGAATATATATCATGTATAAAATTTAATAATTATTTGTAAATTTTAACTATTGTTTACATTTTTTCATTCATTACATAAAAAAATGAGAATAGTGTTTGTACTTCCTATGAAATACTGTCAGCGTGAATGGTGTAATTAAGTATTCTATCTATTAAATTTATAGATAGATATATATATGTAAATAAATAATATATATTATAGTTATATCATTACTATATTTTTGGATATTACAGATGAAATATCGAATTACAATGACCAAAACTACCAAATCAAAATTCTAATAAAAAACTAAAGAGTTAAGACCAAAAAATTATGATTTTAATAAGAAATTATAAATAAATGGGTGTTGAAATTCCATATGTAAATACCCAAAAATTAGTATCCTATATTATTTTGTTACATTATTATATTAGAACAATATATTATCAATTTAATCTTAAAGGACCAAATAGCTTAGAGGTTTTGGGAAGCTAGACACATAATTGAAATTCTCATTACATTTTAAAAAATAAAATATATTAACGGTTTTATTCCAGAACATCATTATTCCCATTATAATATCCCTTCATATCAATCAAAAAACACATCCTGGTATCTCATGAAAAATAAAACATAACAAATGGGTGAACTGAGATGCTCAGTAAGGGTATGTGTATAGTGGTGACTATCATGAATAAATAAGAATAAATAATATGAAACATTAAATAACTAAAAGAAATTACATTTAAATAATAACATGATTATATTATGTAAGGAATAAAGTAGGATCAAATATTCCATTTAAATAATCATATAAGCCCAAAATATATCTAGCGATATTCTAACTAATAGAATAAACCCAAGGACATCAATAACTAATATCGTAATGATGGAATGAAGAATTAAGAAAATCAGAAACATACCAACAAGGCCTCATCCAATAAATTAGAAAATATCATCAATTCCTTCTACCATGACATCTACACAAATGTGTACACCCCCATCAAAAACCCAAGCTAGTTTTTTCTCTTAAGACCAACTAATGCATCTACGGGCTATAGAGGGCCTCAAGTGTTACTTACTATGTCTTTTTAATTCCTCATAAAAATGGGTGAATCATAATTGATGTAAACATTCATATTGAATCTATAATATTCAATGTTAATAATTTCAAAAATTAATATACATAATTAAAAATCAATCAATGTAATATATAGATGGTATAAAAATTTTACATCAACAATAAAAAATATCCCAAAACATTAGTATAATTAATAAGGATATTATCATTAGATTATATCCTCTATATAATATTTATCAATAGATGTTGACATAGATAAAAATTCTGTAAAAATTTCATAGGATATTTCTTGGGAAAAATAACCTTTTTACATTGAAAATCACCTTTTGAAATCTAAAAATAAAACACATAATAAAGAAAAAAATTTCTTAGAAAGTAACATTGTAAACTTATAATGGAATATTCTAGGAATTGAGTAATTATGATGGAGGTAAATTCAATTCATTTCATATAATTTAAAAAACATTCCTTTTACACTTTTGTATGAAAATTCAAACAATACGTCATTTCGAAAACAAAATGATTATTTATTTCAATAAATTTTATAAAAATCATATTTGGGTAAAAATTATTTTAAAAAATCATTATATAATTGTAAATAAATTTAATTTTTTTAGAAAACATGGACATGGAAGAGTAATTTTTCCCAGCCGAGTATTTAAAATATACAGTCGTGAATAATTACGAGATTCTAAAATAAACCCTTACCACATGGGTACCTTTTGAGTCATAAGCCACTTGAAATAAATATCATCAAATGAAAATTTAAATACCTAAACTAAAAATAGATAAATGATATATTATATCAAATGGAAATTATATACACCATATAAAATAAATAAGTGTTGAATATGGTATACTTATCTCATATGTGAAAGTTAGACAAAAAACCTTTACCTGAGCTATGAATTGCCTCATAAGATCTTTTAATCACCTATATAATAAATTTTTATTTATTATATCTATATTAATATTTATATAATTTCATATATGATCCATTCATAATATTTTATGACCCAGACGTTAATAATATTGTAACAATTATCATTATTTGAGAGCATAACTGTTTTTTTCATGTAATTTTTTTACTTCGATAGTTCTAGTCCCTTTATGTTTATTATAGTTACATCATTTAAAAAATATTATCCAAGTTATAAATATTATATATATTAAATATATAGATTTTTATATTAATCCAATAAGAAAGATATAGAAAAATAAATTATACAATTTATGGAGACGGTAAACCGTATGTACACATGAACATTATTTTTACTTTTTGACAGATGAAAAAAATATGAATAATTTTTAATAATTAAAAAATAACTATGATATCATATATATTCGTTTAATCTATCCAAATTTCGATCCATGTAAAGCGTAAATGGAAAACAGACCACACTCTTTCATGGAGGTGGTAGTCCACACGTATGCATGAGCGACGTTAACGTTCTCCAAAGGATTGGATGGTAATAAAATATATATGATATTATAGTTCCAAAAGAAATTCATTTAAATCATATATATTCATTAGTTCCATATTTATAACCATCTGAGTAATATGGTCATGAAAAATGAATTAAACCGCTACATGAATATGTTAAGCCTTACGTAACCATGAGTGATTTTTTTTCTTTTGAAAGGGTTAAAACAAATAAAGACGAAGTAAAATAAGAAATAAACGCGAAATAGTTGGTAAATACGATGACCTATTTTTTGGTGGAATCCATTTAGATCTCTTCTTAAGGAAACTAGAATTTCTATTTTAAAAGGGATACCTTCCGAACTTTAACAAGAATTTTTCAAATTGGAATTGTAATGTATTGTATAAACTAGATGACACCACATGGTGTAATAAAATTAAGGAAGGGACCCCTTCTGTAATTGAAGATAGGGCCACCTTTGGACTTTCATAAAATATTAAATTAATATAAATTATTTATAATGTCCAAATGTCTCGAAATTCATATAATTTGATTATAATTTTTAGACGAGTATAAATAATTTTATCCTATAAAATATGAAAAATTTGATATCATTTTTTCACCATTATCTTTTAGTTTTAACCTTTATTAACCCTTTTGACAACTACCGTACTATTAAAATTTTCTACTTTCTATGGATAAATAATGTTACTACAAAATATAGAAAACCCAATAAATGGGATGTGGAAGATTTCATAAAACCTATATAATTAATTTTTTTGAATATTATTTTTTAGGAATTTTATATCATTTAAAAAAATATTATTTATTATATAATATCAATAATTTCATTTTTAGAACTTTTCATTACATTATCTATAATAATATCAAGATCACACTTATATTTGAATAGAATATTTTATTATATCCCATAAATTTAATTATGATATATAATTAATTTATCACATTATTTAGATCAAAGTATGTTACTTTTAATATTTTAAATATTATTTATTTGATATTTCCATTAATTGAAAAATTATTACATTAGAGTTTTGTTGGAATTTAATTTAATTATTTTATAACTAAAAATTACGAATAAATTACCATGAAGAAGAAAAATATTTTATATTTCAATATATTATTTATAGTCTAAAATTTCATTAATATTACATAATATTAAAAATATTATAGTTATTTAAAATAAGAGTTTCAAATTTTTGACTTTTCCTGAAAAAATTACTAAATTATCACAATCTCATCAAAATGGACATAAAATTCAATATAAGAGGACATTGGATTATTTTGGATTAAATTGAATCCTAAAATAATATAAATTCATCATTTACGTTCATTTTATACTCCTTATGATTTTATATTTAACTTTATTATATGATTTAACTTTTTACCATAAAAAAATAATTAATAAGGTTTCTATTCCTATTAAAAAATAAGAGGAATATATTTTATAAATTAAAACCTCATAAATAAAATTATTTAATAATTTTTTCAAAATTAAAAACATGGATGTGGAAGAATATAATTAAAATTAAACGGAAAAATGCAACGAAAACAATTTTTTGGAAAAATGCCTTTTTATGTGTGAAAATGTTTTTATACAAAATTAAACCATGAAATTTATTCTAATTTAATTAATAAGATTATTAATAATAAAATATTTTTTTAAAAAATAAAATCAAACGTTTGAAATGTTTGAATGAAAAATATTGTTTTCAATAAAAATTGATATTTTCACTTTCACTATAAAATAAATATTTTTTAAAAAATATTAAACTTTCACAATAATATAATTTTTATATGATGAATTAATAAATTATATAATTTTTATAAAATAAAATTTATATAAATTTCATAATTCAAGTAATATATTTTATAAATTATTTTTTATAGAAAATATACTTTGGAAGCCGAAAATAACTTTTCTGAGAATTGAGTACTTATTTCATAATCAATAATCTATGAAATTGTTTTGAGAAGATACTTTATATATATATATATCTATCATAATTTTCGGAATAATATTAATAATTTTTAATTTAATGGCTAAGTAGTAAAGACCTAGTCTTATCATACATAAATATTACATAATTTTCGATGGACATTCATCATATTACATAATCACATGCTTGAGTACTGTACTTGTTTAGTGTCTTTCGAAACATGGGAAAACAAATAACAGGTCCATAGGAAAACTAAATCATTTCACACTATGATCTTTAAAAACATAACCCTTCTTATACATATAATATGTAATATATTTTTATAAAACCATGGGAAATGAAACCAAAGAAAGGGTGAGCTTAGTTTATTAGTAAGGATAAGGAAGGGAGATATATAAGCATAACATGAACATAATGGGATTTGAACATAACAATAACATTTTAAAATCGTACCATTCATATAAAATATCACAATCTAGAGTCATGGATCATATATTGGTAGATTATAAGACATAAATCACAAGAGAATTATTGAACATGAGCTTCAAGAAGATAACATTTTCAAAAGACATATATTTTTTGCATACACATAAGCATAGAATATAATTTACACATTAGTAAAGGCTCCTTTACTAGGCTATAATTTTTTAATGGGTTCACTCCCCAAAACATCATAGTTTTGAATGTTCACTCCTAAGACCAACATAGCAGAAAAATTCCCTTACTGAAAAGAGTTCACTACCCATTCCAGTCATATTTGTCTCAAGAGATATAAAATCATTACTTAATGCAATGGAGGGAGATATAGGTCCCACTGATATAATAAAAAAATCCATTAATTTGTGTGCCACAAGATCATTCATCATTTATCATTTCATAACCCATGAAATAAGATGGGTTTCATAAACATTTAACAATATCATAACCTATAGAAAAGAGGAATATTTCATAATTATTTCCTCATTTCATCATAACATAACTTATGGAAAAATAAATGGGATTCATAACAGTTTTACCATGGTATAATCCAAGGAAGATAAAAAAGTGTTCTACTCATCATTCCATCCTAAAAATAAAATATTAAGTGAAAAAATAATAATGGTATTATTCCGCCATATCCCCATTGAAGCATTGTTAACATCAATAAATTTCAACATAGATGAAAATAATTTTTATCGATCACATAAAAAATTTATTGATAAAAATATACTTTCCTATTATAAATAATACATTATGAAACATAAAAAAATTTTAAAATAATTTTCATTGAAAATAATATTAAAATTATTTAAATGAACATACAAGGAATATAATAGTCATGATTATGGGAAATTTCCTTCATTCCATACATGTTAAAAGAATTATTCTATTCACATTTTTGGAAAAATCCAAACATGTATTTTTTTGTAAATTAAATGAAGATTTAATTTAATGATGAAAATTGTAAAAATTCAAAGATGTGTAAAAAATAATTTTAAAAATAATATGAGAAAAATGTCAATATTAGAAAACATGTTTTTGGGTGGAAACTGATTTTCGACCAAATAGAGAAATAATGTAGGATTTTATTAAAAAAATTATAAAATATTTTAAGTACCAAATAATGGAAAAAATTGTACTATTACTTTAAAATATCACGAATAACCATAGGATAATAAAATTCATTAGTTTCTTGAGGTATGGATCATAATATTTTATCACCGGAAACATAATCATAAACAATCCTGATAAATTATGAGACTGAAACATAAAATTATTACCACTTTGGTAACACTAAATCATAAAAACAATAATGTAATAACATAAAATAGAACTTAAATTATCACAAGGATAAAAAAATTCCTAATAGTACACGTGAAATTGGATATATATACACCTCAAGAAAGAATTTTGGTTTATAACATAACATAGTTCATATAAAAGGAAAATTGAGAAAAAATACCATTCCCTAAATCTTGACATCAATCATACACATTCAAAACTCCATAATAATAAATATAATTTTACTTCAAATATATTATAGAACATTAATTATTTATATCGAAATATTTATCATTTCCTTTCATCATTTTATTATTATTTTATAAATGATTCCATGTTAAAATCACATTTTGGGTAATAACCACTTTTTTCATATATGTTTTCATTTGTTATTTTTGGTCCTCTTAAAATTTTCAGGATTTAATCATCTCTAAAATAGGAAACATTAAATAAATATCTTATATATTCATTATATATGTATTTTTATTAATCTATAAAATTTTGTTACATAAAATGAAGTACACTGTCTATAGAGACAGTTGGTCGTACGTATGCATGAATGTTGTTTCCATTTTCTTTCTTGGACTGAGATTAATAATTATAAACAACATATTACCATTCCAAAATCATTTTAATGTCACTCATATAATATAATTTCACTAAATCCATCCTTATTTTATTCCATTTAAAGTGTGAATAAATCACAACACTTCGCAAGGTTGTAGTCTGAAGGACACATGAGCGACATTATTTTATTCCCACAACAAGGAGGATATGAATGTGTGTGTGATGAAATGATTAAATAAATATAATAATATCTTAATTATTATATATAAAAAATAAATATTTCATCATTTCCATCCTTATGAGGTGGTGAAAGAAAAAATAATGATACCGGTTCCCAAGACAGTGGTCTATCGTACACACAAACGATCCTTTCGTAACCCATTTGAAAGATGTGGAAATTTTTATAGGTCATGAACATATAAAAAACAATTATTATTTTATTTAAGAAGCTATAGATTCTATATTGTCTTGGTATAATAAGAATTGAAGGAGGTAGAATAATAAATATAACAAAAATTATTTTTGACGAACATTACCTCTTCTTCGGGCGTCCTCCTTTTTTTAGTACCAAAATTAAATATTTTTTATTATTTATCAAAAAAATGAAACTTTTCATAAAATTATCAAATATTAAGAGAAACCAAATTTTTATATTCAAATTTAAAAAATGATGTTTATTTTATCAATTAATTTTTTATAGTGTGAAAATATATTTTATTAATGTCTACAAAAATAAATAAACAACATTTTGTTATAAAATTTTACTTTACAAAAATATAAATTATTTATTAGAAATTAAGTAATTTCTTTATCAAAAATTTTTTATATATAAAACCATTATAATAAATATTTTAAAATTATTTATTAAAATTCATATCTCTATGTTTAATAAGTAGGTTATAAAAGTTGGATTTTAATACCTATATTCATAATATATTGTGGTTTTGTTGAAATTCAATGTCTTTTGCAATGCAAACTAACCTAGTGTTATGTGTAGTTATTTATTAACATGGTGTTTCACGTAATTAAATCTATTATAGAAATTTAATTTATATAAAAAAATCAAGAAAACTCAATGTGTTACATTCCCCCCCTAATGAATTTTACCACATTTTTTTTCATTGTGATAATATCAAATGAGGATACCATTGCCTCAAAATATCCCCAAGTTCTCATGTAGCTTCTTCGAACTGGTGGTTTCACTGAAATCATTGACCAGGCGATTGGTATTGTTTCATAGATAATTCACTATATGATCCAAAATCTCCATACTTTCTCATTATAAGAATGATTTTTTATCTTGTGGTAAGACCTATGAGTTCAGTAAATGTGAAGGGTCAGGTATGTACATCCATAGTAAATATTCATTGAACACATCATGGACTTTAGAGAGGTTTTTTGGAAGCACAAGTTGATAGGATACCATCATAATATGATAAATAATTTCAATGGGAAGAATATACCTTGGGTTTAGTTTCACATTCTTCATGAATCAAAAAACCTTGTTCCATTTAAAAATTCATAAAAACTACTTAACACCAACATAAAATTCCATATCACACTGGTGATTGTCAATATAACATTTCATCTAACTCTGGGATGCCTTGATTTTTTTTCGATTATCTCTAACCTTCCCTTCCATTACATCTTCTATCTCAGGTCCCAATAGATTTTTTTCTCTAACATCATTCCAGCATGTTGTAGCTCTACTTTTCATTTTATAGAGTGATTCATAATCCACCATCAGAATGATTAATTGAAATATATTATTGTAAGAAAACTAAACTAGAGTGAGGTGTAGATCCCAAACACATTTTAAAATCCAAATAACATGATCTCAATATATCATTTAGGGTTTTAATTGTTCACTCATATAGACAATCTATCTGAGGATGATATATAGTGCATAAACCCAACTTCGTTTCAAGATATTGGAGATTAATTTTCTAGAACATTGAGCTAAACCATAGATCTCGATCAGAAACAGTGGAATGTGGTAATCCATGTAACCTTAACACTTATTTAATATATATCATGTAAATTTGATTTGGATATAAGCCATCTCAGATATTTATAAAGTGAGACTACTTAGTAAGGTGACCAAATATGTAGCACCCCCGGTTTTAGGTATGTAGAATTTTTATGACTTTTTAGGTGTTTAAAGTGCATGGGATGAGTTGGGAAGGGGTTGGGAAAGTTTAGAATAGTTTTGGATGAGTTTGGAGGCTTCTCTATGGGCACAGGGTTTGAGCACGGCTAAGGGAAACCTTGTGAATGCTCCAGGAAACCGTGTAGGGGAAGACGGTAGGCTTTACATGGCTTGCGCACGGTTTTCCAAACTGTACAAGGAAACCTTGCGAACCTTAGATCTCGAGGTAGTATCGTACACACGGTTAGTGAACGATTTGTCAAACCATGCAGGTTAACCGTGCGACCACTTATAAATAGGGTTATAAGTTCTGGACTCCCTTGGGCTTAACCTAGTTCACTCCAAACTTCCTCCCACTCATGGCTCACTCGGGTTTTTTGGTTCTCAAGGGTTGGATGGGCTCTCCCACTCGGTTTGGAAGCGTTTTGAAGGGTTTTCAAGGTGGTTTAAAGGTGAATTCTTCCAGGTAAGTCTCTCTTCTTGGGTTCTTTGTGTTTTCCTCTAGATCTTCTCTCCCCTCTTTCTTGGTTTTCTAGATCTACAATTTTTGTGTGTAGATCTAGGGTTTTGGTTTCCTTAGATGATGTTTTTAAGGCTTTTGAATGTTATGGAAAGGGATCTAGAGAGGTTTCAGTGTTGCGTTTTCTGGATTTGAGGTGCGGTTTCTTATGGGTTGATTTCTCAGGAACCCTAAAGGTAGTTGGCTTCTCTTTCGACTCCACTTGGTTAGAACTAGTAGTTATTTGTTACAATTTATTGTTGTTCTGAAAATTAATTGTGATTTGTTATGAGAAATTGGTTGGAAATCCATTTGGGAATTTTTTGAAAAAATCGGGATTTGTGGTGGAATGCTAATGTAGTGGATTTTAATATGGAGATTTTAAAATGGGTTGTTGAGATTGGTTTTGTAAAATGATTGATGGAAATTTCTTTCAATAAAGATGTTGTTTTATTGAAAGGTTTTTTGGTATGGAAATGGTTTTAAATAAGTGGAAAATTTATTGAAGTGGAATGACATGTGATGGAATTTTTAGTTTACATGTTGTTGTTAAATTGGTGATTTTATGCTTGGTTTCGCTTGATTGAAATGTTGTGTGGAAGTGGGTGGGAAGTCTCACTATAAATGGTGATCGAGTTGGGCTGGAAGTCCCACCGTTGCCGTTTTGGGTTGTCAGGTAGTGGGCGGAAATTCCTTCTAGCTGAAGACGGGGTGAACGAGTTGGGTGGGAAGTCCCACTATTATAGTTTCTTTGTTATGTGTTTCGTTTCATAGATGGAATTTGTTGTGGAAATGTGAAATGGTTGAATTGGCTCCTTGCGTTTCATGGTTGATTTGGCTTCCTTATGTGGCAGGTTTGGCCTACGACATGATCGTTTGGCTTTCCCTAGGTTTACTTTGTTTAGGAAAGATGGATGGGTAAGGGTGTGTTGACATATGGTAATGGATTAACTTTTGATTATTTTATATGAACTATTTTATATAAATGTGCTAATGTTTTTATCCTAGTGTCTTGTGTAGGGAAGTAATTTGGGGAAAACTTACCGAGTATTTGTACTCACCCCCTACTTTGGCACTGTGGTGTCTTTGTAGATGTCATATTCCGGGGTATAGGTAAAGGTAAGGCATCTCATTTCTAGAGGTTCGTGGTGATTCATGTGATGTGTTGGTGGAGTTTGGAGTTTGGATCTTGGTGTAGAGCTGTGGTGGGGCCATAGATCGTGGTGTTTTGCTGTTTAGTCTTCCTCTTAGTACTCTAATTTTGTGTTGTATTATTTTGGTTTTCAGTTTTATTGTAGAAAAAATTGGTTTTCCTTTGAGAATACATGCTTGAATGTTTGATTAATATACATCATATAGCGGTTGTGGTGATAGTTTTGTTGGTTTTATTGGTTTTGTCTTAAGGGAAAATCGTTCCCCAATTTGTTCTCAAATCCCTTGGCATTTATTTCTAGACTTTGGTGCCTTGGGAACATCGCCTAAGGCCAAGTAATCCCTCACTGCCCCCATAAGACACTGTGGTAGGTATAAGGCCCCAGCCTTAAACCTTACTTAATCTTGAGTTATTACAAGATTACACATTGAGGATCTTTTCGGGTTTAGAGTTTTGGAGAATTAGATCATAAAAATTACATTACATTCCACACATAAACAAAGTGGTTACATAAAGATAGTATTCTTCTTTCCCATCAATGGAAACATATTTAAAATAAAACATGGATTCTTTCTTGACACTTCCTTGACACTATCATCATATCATGTACCTTTCCCTTGACCTGTGAAAAACTTTTCAAAAAACTTGGGATGAGCATAAAAAGCTCAGTAAGGGATATAAAAATATGGAAAGGAAACATGGGTACATATATACATAAGAATGAAGTCATATTTTACCCATAAAACAGAAGCACTTTAACATACCTCATAAAATCATGAATAAATCATAGAAATCATAAGACATAAAGGTAACTTGAGGCATTCATAACATTCTTACGTAGGGAGTAACCCTCTTGGTTACGTTTGGAATACCCATCACAGTATATTCCCTAAATCCCTTCGGAGAAACCTTAACGTCTCACTCCTTCGCGTTACCCAATGCATTGGAGAGCTATATCGGGCTCACCCGCCCTTCGTTTATCACGGAACCACCCGTCTTCATAATAATTCCCAAGAACCTCAACATAATCGTATCACATAAAAATTCATAAAGGAAACATAACATTTCCACCTTTCAATCACAAGATATCAATACAACACATTGATATAAAAACATTATGAAAACCATTTTCAATACCAAAATAAAAGAAAAGTAAAACATGGTATTTATTTTTCTTTTAAAAAAAATTATGGCTTGTAGAAGAAGCCGAAACTCAAATAATGGTCACGGCGGTGGAGAAATCGTTTTCGCCGCATACGTATGAAAAAAACATTCCCTTTTGTCGTTTAGTAAACGCTTCATATAAAAAATATTCCTTTTTAATAAACGTAAAAGTCAAAGGGGTTTATACACCATAAAAAAGAAGGTTGTGTATAAAACAAAATATGCCTCAATGAAAGGAGATTGAGACGAAGTCCCATACCTCGGGTCCGACTTGACTCGATCATTCTTTAATGTACTAAATAATAAACTTGAGTTAATTTCTACTTTCTTAAGAACCTTTTTCATGTTCATTATTCCTATTTATATCACTTATTTCCATGTCATGAACACTATGTAATTATTTAAGTTAACAACGGTCGTTTTAACGATCATTGGTACTTGAGTCAAAAATAAACCCTTTATAATTACAAGATGTTCATGTATCCATTATATCCAGAATTATAATCATGATGTATATATCATATATATCCAGTATATACATGCATTTATAATATTACATAATCATTTAGAGGTAAGTAATGAAATGCACCGTTCATGGAGATGGTAAGCCGTACGTACGCATGAACTCTACTTTCATTTCTATTTCGTATTTTATAGAATGGAATCATAATGATATAAAGGTATATTATAATTTCAGTATAATATCATATATAATATCATAGTTCCATCCTTTATACATCCCACATATGGTATTTAACGAATCAAATCACTTTGAGGGGGCGGTAGTCCACACTTCCTTAAATGAAGATATCGCGTTTACCCATAATGGAAACCATAAAGGTATGACCAAAATGAAAAATACACAAGATTAAGGAAAACATAAACATATCATATATCATATATAAATATAGTTACATCTTAATGTCCACCTTTGAAGGTGTTAAAAGAATGTTGAACAATCATCGTTTCGAGAGGCACAAAATCACCATCCACGGAAACAGAATGTCCTTTAACCATTAGATGTAGGTGTGTCTAAGTGTAGCTAGAATACTTCTTATAAAAATATCCTAGTATATTTAAGATAATTGAGTTGTTACAATATAAACGAATAAAAAGAGTTTAGGGGGTTGGAGAAGCAAAATAAAACAAAAGGACTCAAGTGAAGACATTACCTTAAAATCGGGTAACTCCCTTTTGTTTGAGCTCAAAGGCTTATTTGGGAAGACTTCTGCCCAATGTGATGCTTCAAGGAGTAATAGAGGGATGTGGAGAGAGAAAATGGGCAGGGTTTTGCCGAGACAAAGGCTTTGGAAGTGTGGGTAAGGAGGTAGAGGTGGGGGCCTTTTATAAGAGGAGAGGAGGGGCAGTCTTGGAAAGTAAAGAAATGTTACTTTATTTGAAAATTATTTTCGGATTCAAAAGGTCCCACATTGATATAATTCTAGGGTAAGGTGATAAGGGTTCTAAATACACCTATACAATTGGTTTTGGACATGTGTAGGTCAGAGAATTTACATTATCATTTCATTTTATTTAAATCCTTTATTAATGAGGTAATCGATGCATCATCATGATGTCATAAATAATTTAATTTATTTAAAGTCTAAAAATTATGAAAAAAATACTATTATGTAGGAAATATTTTTATCTTTCCAATGAATATTTATAGTCTAAAATATCATCTATGTAGACAAAATTAAAAATGTTTTAATCAGGTGATACATTCTTGTTATATTTACTTTCTTAAAAAAAATAAAAAGATAACAAGTCACTTTCCACAAAAGTGATTCCATGGGGTCCCCAAGTATGGTACAAGACATACCATGGTCGTCCATGAGACAACCAGTATAATTAGGACACATGTTGGTGTCATTTTTATTATTATTATGATATTATTTTATTATCCTTAACTACCCGATTACTCATTAATCAAGATAATTAAAGATAATTACCGTCGTTACTATTCATAATGTCCAAAAACAAAAGAGTCTTGATTACATAATTTGGACCTTCTGATTCCAAATATGTAATCCATTTTACCAAATTTCAAACACAGAAATTGCAATAATTGATTTAATAATAATTCTCGTTGTCAAAACAAATAGCGGGTTTTTTTTGAAACAATATCTATGAAAAGTTTGGCATTAGTTTATGCCCAATTCCAAAGTGAAATTAATCCTAATGACCACCATAGGATTAAATGGTAAAAATATATTCTAATTTAACTTTAAAACCAATTCAAAAGATAATCTAGTCATATAAATAAATTAGATTAAAAAGTAGTTTTGATGTAAAATGCAGTATTTTTCACTATTCATTAAAAAATGAACATTGTCAGAAAAATACCAAAAATTCACACAAAGTAAATTTTGATGTCCCAATCATAAAGAATAAGTTTATTTTGACAAACGTAGCTTATAAAAGTTTCAAAAGATAGATTTAAAAATGGTTTTCCATCAAAAGGCAGTAAAACAATCTTTTAAAAAATATTAGTGTATTCCATGCTTAAGATTGGATTTATTTTCATTTTAAGACTCTAGAACACTATCTAATTCATTAATATACATAGATAAAAATATCTATTATTCATTACTTTCTTGGGATGTTACATCCTTCCCCCCTTTAGAAAATTGCGTCCCCACAATTTATTTACTTATCGAATAAATGGGGGTACTTATCCCTCATTGCATTTTCAGATTCCCATGTTGCCTCTTCCATCATCTGGTTTTTCCACAAAACCTTTACCTGATTAATCACCTTATTTCGTAACACTTGCTCCCTGTGGTCATGAATCTGGACCGGTTGTTCCTCATAAGATAGGTTCTCTTCCAGTCGAACTACCTCTGGACTCAAAACATGAGATGGATCTGGCATATACTTTCTCAACATCGAAACATGAAAAACATTGTGTACCTGAGATAAACTCGGAGGTAAAGCCACCCGGTATGCAACTGATCCAACTCTCTCCAGAATTTCATATGGTCCAATGAACCTTGGACTCAGCTTTCCTTTCTTAACAAATCGCATCACACTTTTCCATGGTGAGACTTTGAGAAAAACATGATCACCTACCTCAAAAGTTAGATCCTTCCTCCTATTGTCTGCATAACTCTTCGGCCTACTCTGAGCTGTTATCATGTGTTTCTAAATTAGATGAACTTTTTCTGCCATCTCTTCTACCAATTCTGGTCCCATAAACTTCCTTTCACCCACTTCATCCCAGAAATCTGGAGTTCGACACCGCTTCCCATATAACGCCTCAAATGGTGCCATCTGTATACTGGAATGAAAACTGTTATTATATGAAAATTCAACCAAAGAAAGATGTTGGTCCCAACTTCCCTGATAATCCATCGAACAAGCTCGTAGCATATCCTCCATGGTCTGAATTGTTCGTTCTGACTGCCCATCTGATTGAGGATGAAATGCTATACTAAAATTTAATTCAGTACCCAACGACTTCTGAAGGACTTTCCAAAAGTTAGAAGTGAACCTGGGATCACGATCAGATTCAATAGAGAGGGGAACTCCATGTAACCTGACTATCTCTTTAAGATACAAAAGGGAAAGTTGATCTAGGGAAAAAGTATCTCGTATAGCAAGGAAATGAGCAGATTTAGTCAAGCGATCAACAATAACCCAGATTGCATTATTACCTCGAGATTTCTTCGGTAATCTCACAACAAAGTCCAGGGATATATTTTCCCATTTCCACTTTGGTACTGGTAGAGGCTGAAGCATCCCTTTCGGTAACTGCCACTCTGCTTTAACCTGCTGACAAGTCAAACACTTCACAGTAAAATCAGCAATATCTCTTTTCATTCCATCCCACCAGTAATACTCCTGCAGATCTCTGTACATCTTAGTACTGCCAGGATGAACTGAAAACGGAGAACTATGAGCTTCACATAACAACTCTCTCTTCAATTTTGAATCACAAGGCACAAACAATCTCTTCCCAAATCTCAAAACTCAATCATTATCAATGTTGAATTCAGGCAACTTACTTTTCTGAACCAGCTCTACCTTTTTCTGCAACTCACTGTCTTGCTTCTGTGCTTGCTTGATTCTATCTGATAGAGATGATCTCACTGATACCTGAAACAAAACAGAAGAACTTCCTACACCAACAACTTCTATGCCAAAGTTCATCAAATCCTTAACCAAAGGACCACGTTCCAAATGCAACATTGCTAATGAAGCATTACTTTTTCGACTTAAAGCATCAGCCACTTTATTTTCTTTTCCCAGATGGTAATGAATTGTACAATCGTAATCCTTGATTAATTCCAGCCATCTCCTGTCTCTCATGTTTAACTCTTTCTAAGTAAATATATACTTTAAAATTTTGTGATCAGTATATATTTCACACTTTACTCCATACAAATGATGCCTCCAAATTTTTAAAGCGAAAATAATAGCAACTAATTCCAAATCATGTGTAGGGTAATTTACCTCATGAGTTTTCAACTGTCGTGAAGCATAAGAAATTACCTTATCATTCTGAATTAGGACGCAACCAAGTCCTTTCAATGAAGCATCACTGTATATAACAAACTCACCATTCCTGGAAGGTAGTTCCAAAACTGGAGCATTCACCAATCTTATTTTCAATTCCTGAAAACAATCATCACATTCTTTTGTCCAGATAAACTTAACACCCTTCTGAGTTATCTTGGTCATTGGACTAGATAACCGTGAAAAATTTCTAACAAACCTTCGGTAATAGCCTTCCAAACCAAGGAATCTACGAATCTCAGTTACATTTTTGGGTCTTGGCTAGTCTTCCACAACTTTTGTTTTTGCAGGATCAATAGTTATCACATATTTAGAAAAAATGTGACCATGGAAAGAAATTTGTTGCACCCAAAACTCACACTTGCTGAATTTTCCATACAGTTTCTTTTCTTTTAAGGTTTGCAAGATAACCCTTAAATGTCTTTCATGCTCCTCTTTACTTTTAGAAAACACCAAAATATCATCAATGAAAACCACCACAAACTTATCCAAGAACTAATGGAAAATTATATTCATTAAGTCCATGAATACAGCAGGTGCATTGGTTAGCCCAAAAGACATTACTACAAATTCATAATGGCCATATCTTGTACGAAACGCGGTCTTTAGAACATCTGCTTCCTTTAACTTCAGCTGATGGTACCCCGATCTCAAGTCAATCTTTGAAAAATACTGAGCTCCATGGAGCTGAACAAACAAATCATCGATATGAGGAAAAGGATATTTGTTCTTAATAGTGATGTTATTAAAGGCTCTATAATCAATGCAAAGTCTCATTGAACCATCTTTCTTTTTAACAAATAAAACAGGAGAACCCCATGGTGATGTGCTAGGTCGAATGAAACCTTTCTCTAATAAATCTTGCAATTGCTCCTTCAACTCTAAAAGTTCAATTTGAGCCATTCGATAAGGGGGTTTTTGAAATTGGCTTAGCATCAGGAACTAAGTCAATAGTAAAATCAACTTCCCGATCTGGTATTATTCCAGGAAACTCATCAGGAAAAACATCAGGATACTCATTTACCACTGGCACATCATTAATCTGAACAGTTCCTTTATTTTCAACGATGTGTTCAAGGTAACATTCATTTCCATATTTTACATATTTCTTGGCCTCTTGATAAGTTATCAACAGTAAGGGTTCATTCTTGTACACAAACTAAAAGTCTTTCTGAAAAGAAACTTCTTTAGCTCTACAGTCAATCTTAGCATGGTAAATAGAGAGCCAATCCATACCCAGGATAACATCAAACTCTACTAGAGGTAGAATAATAAGGTTTTCAAGTAGGTTCTTTCTACAGATAAGGATAGGAAGATTCTTATAAATTATTTTTGCCTAAACGTTTCCCCCAGGTGTTTTTACCAAATGTTCAGGAGTCATTTCTTGAGATGGTATTCCCATTTTACTAGAAAAGGTTTCAGAGATGAAAGAATGTGTAGACCCCGAATCAAACAACACACTGGCATAATCTAAAAAAACAAACAAAGTACCTGATACAACTTCATTTGATGGCCCGACATCTGCTGAAGTAGTTGCCAAGGATTTCACCACCCCTTTCTTCTTGTAGTCTAACTGCATCTCATTACTCAAGCTCTTTGTCGGACACTCGTTTTCGTAGTGACCCATCTCATTGCACTTAAAACATTTCACTAACTATAAATCAAATTTGGTCTTACCTTCACCTTGATCTTTTTCAGTGCAATCACGAGCCTTATGTCCCATCTTACCACATCGGTAGCACTTTTTAGAATTCAGAAGACATTCCCCAGCATGCCTTTTTCCACATTTATCAGAAACTGGAAAATTAGATTTCTTACTATCATACTTTTTTGAAGA
Source organism: Viscum album (assembly GCA_963277665.1). Lineage (NCBI taxonomy): Eukaryota > Viridiplantae > Streptophyta > Magnoliopsida > Santalales > Viscaceae > Viscum > Viscum album. Next base: position 1,403,016,671 of record OY728127.1, on the reverse strand, counting down.
ATTCTTCCCTTTCTCCTGCCACCTTGGTCTCTTCTTCTGCTGGTTGTTATAGAACACTTGATCATCAGAAAACTCCATTTCCACCTTCTCAGCACATTGAACAAGATTTTCATAACTTTTAAATTCACGAGAAGCCAATTCCCTTCGATATTTTGGCTTTAATCCTGAGTAAAAACGATTGATTTTACTATCAAGGTCTCAGATAAAATTTGGAGCATACCTTTCCAATCGAGTGAACCTTTCTTCATAGGTAGCTACTGAGTCTTCCTCTTGCCTCAATTCCAAGAATTTTTTTTCCATCCTAAGTCGAACAGCCTTAGGAAAATACTTTTCAAGAAACATACCTTTGAATTCATCCCAGTCGAGAGCATCAATCTCATCAGCGTCGCTGATATTTTTAACCATCGACCACCACTGATCTGCTTCACCCTCCAAACGGTAAATTGAAAGACTAACCTTTTGATTGTCTGAACACCCCATGACATCAAAAATTATCTCCAGTTCTTTAATCCACCCTTCAGCTAGCACATGGCCAGATGATCCTATGAATGATGAGGGAGGTTGCCTCATTAAATGTTCCACCACTAACATGTTCCTCTGCGGTTGATCTGGTTAATCTCGTGTATGGATACCACCACCATTTATCGCTTGAGTCAACTGTTCCATTATGGAATCAAACCGTTCAGTTCCAATTCCGACCATCTCAAGATGCTGATTCGGAAGGTTATTTCCTTCTGCATGCCTTCCTAGCACTGCTTCCCTGTTTCCTCTGCAGAAAACCATTCTAAACAAACATGTCTTAGATGAAGCAACATTGTAATCTTCAAATACTATATCACTTCAATTTGACCATTAAAAAATATTTTTGGATAATCATTTAATAGAATTCTAACTCCTAAAGTTATCTAAACCGACCTCTGATACCAACTATAAGGCCCCAGCCTAAAACCTTTCTTAATCTTGAGTTATTACAAGATTACACATTGAGGATTTTTTCGGGTTTAGAGTTTTAGAGAATTAGATCATAAAACTTTCATTACATTCCACATATAAAAAAAGTGGTTACATAAAGATAGTATTCTTCTTTCCCATCAATGGAAACATATTTAAAATAAAACATGGACTGTTTCTTGACACTTCCTTGACACTATCATCATATCATGTACCTTTCCCTTGACCTATGAAAAACATTTCAAGAAACTTGGGATGGGCATAAAAAGCTCAGTAAGGGATATAAAAATATGGAAAGGAAACATGGGTACATATATACATAATAATGAAATAATACTTTACCCATAAAACATAAGCACATTAACATACCTCATCAAATCATGAATAAATCATAGAAATCATAAGACATAAAGGTAACTTGAGGCATTCATAACATTCTTACGTAGGGAGTAACCCTCTTGGTTACGTTTGGAATACCCATCACAGTATATTCCCTAAATCTCTTCAGAGAAACCTTAACATTTCACTCCTTCGCGTTACCCAATTCATTGGAGAGCTATATCGGGCTCACCCGCCCTTAGTTTATCACGGAACCACCTGTCTTCATAATAATGCCCAAGAACCTCAACATAATCGTATCACATAAAACATGCATAAAGGAAACATAAGATTTCCACCTTTCAATCACAAGATATCAATACAACACATTGATATAAAAAAATTATGAAAACCATTTTCAATACCAAAATAAAAGAAAATTAAAAGACGGTATTTAATTTTCTTTGAAAAAAAGTATGGCTTGTAGAGGAAGCCGAAACTCAAATAATTGTCACGGCGGCGGAGAAGTCGTTGTCGCCGAATACGTACGACAAAAACATTCCCTTTTTTCGTTTATTAAACACTTCTTATAAAAAAGATTCCTTTTGAATAAACGTAAAAGTCAAAGGGGTTTATACACTATATAAAAGAAGTTTGTGTATAAAACAAAATATGCCTCAATGAAAGGAGATTGAGACGAAGTCCCATACCTCGGGTCCGACTTGACTCGATCGTTCTTTAATGTCCTGAATAATAAACTTGGGTTAATTTCTACTTTCTTAAGAACCTTTTTCATGTTCATTATTCGTTTTATATCACTTATTTCCATGTCATGAACACTATGTAATTATTTAAGTTAATAACGGTCGTTTTAACAATCATTGGTACTTGAGTCAAAAATAAACCCATTATAATTACAAGTTGTTCATGTATCAATTATATCCAGAATTATAATCATGATGTATATATCATATATATCCAGTATATACATGAATTTATAATATTACATAATCATTTAGAGGTAAGAAATGAAATGCAACGTTCATGGAGACGGTAAGCCGTACGTACACATGAACGCTACTTTCATTTATATTTCATATTTTATAGAATGTAATCATAATGATATAAAGGTATATTATAATTCTAGTATAATATCATATATAATATCATAGTTCCATCCTTTATACATCCCACATATGGTATTTAACGAATCAAATTACTTTGAGGGGGTGGTAGTCTGCACTTCCTTAAATGAAGATATCGCGTTTACCCATAATGGAAACCATAAAGGTATGCCCAAAATGAAAAATACAGAAGCTTAAGGAAAACATAAACATATTATATATCATATATAAATATAGTGACATCTTAATGTCCACCTTTTAAGGTGTTAAAAGAATGTTGAACAATCATCGTTTTGGGAGGCATAAATTCACCATCCACGGAAACAGTATGTCCTTTAACCATTAGATGTAGGTGTGTGTAATTGTAGCTAGAATACTTCTTATAAAAACATCCTATTATATTAAAGATACTGTAGTTGTTACAAAATAAATGAATAAAAAGAGTTTAGGGGGTTGGAGAAGCAAAATAAAACAAAAGGACTCAAGTGAAGACATTACCTTAAAATCGGGTAACTCCCATTGGTTTGAGCTCAAAGGCTTCTTTGGGAAGACTTCATCCCAAAGTGAAGCTTCAAAGAGTAAGAGAGGGATGTGGAGAGACAAAATGGGCAGTTTTTGGGCGAGCCAAAGGCTTTGGGAGTGTGGGTAAGGAGGTAGAGGTGGGGGCCTTTTATAAGAGGAGAGGAGGGGCAGTCTTGGAAAGTAAAGAAATGTTACTTTATTTGAAAATGATTTTCGGATTCAAAAGGTCCCACATTGATATAATTCGAGGGTAAGGTTATAAGGGTTCGAAATACACCCATAAAATTGGTTTTGGACATTTTTAGGTCATATATTTCGCATTATCATTTCATTTTATTTAAATCCTTTATTAATGAGGTAATCGCTGCATCATCATGATGTCATAAATAATTTAATTTATTTAAAGTCTAAAAATTATGAAAAAACTACTATGATGTAGGAAATATTTTTATCTTTCCAATGAATATTTATAGTCTAAAATATCATCTATTTAGACAAAATTTAAAATGTTTTAAATAGGTGATATATTCTTGTTATATTTACTTTCTTTAAAACAAATAAAAAGATAACAAGTCACTTTCCACAAAAGTGATTCAATGGGGTCCCCAAGTTTGGAACAAGACATCCCATGGTCGGCCATGAGACAACCAGTAGAATTAGGACACATTTTGGTGTCATTTTTATTATTATTATGATATTATTTTATTATCCTTAACTACCCGATTACTCATTAATCAAGATAATTAAAGATAATTACCGTCGTTACTATTCATAATGTCCAGAAACAAAAGAGTCTTGATTACATAAATTGGACCTTATGATTCCAAATATGTAATCCATTTTACCAGATTCCAAACACATAAATTTCAATAATTAATTTAAAAATAATTCCCGTTGTCAAAACAAATAGCGGGTTTTGTTTGAAACAATATCTATGAAAAGTTTGGCATTAGTTTATGCCCAATTACAAAGTGAAATTAATCCTCATGAACACCATTGGATTAAATGGTAAAAATATATTCTAATTTAACTTTAAAACCAATTCAAAAGATAATCTAATCATATAAATAAATTAGATTAAAAAGCAGTTTTGATGTAAAATGCAGTATTTTTCACTATTCATTAAAAAAATGAACATTGTCAGAAAAATTCCAAAAATTCACACAAAGTAAATTTTGATGTCCCAATAATAAAGAATAAGTTTATTTTGACAAACATAGCTTATAAAATTGTCAAAAAATAGATTTAAAAATGGTTTTCCATCAAAAGGTAGTAAAACAATCTTTTAAAAAATATTATTGTATTCCATGCTTAAGATTGGATTTATTTTCATTTTAAGACTCTAAAACACTATCTAATTCATTAATAGACATAGATAAAAATATCTATTATTCATTACTTACTTGGGATGTTACAGTAGGGGCAGGGTGTTACAAGTGGTATCAGTTTGTTCGGTCCTTAGCTTTCTAGTGAAAGCTGTTGTTCGATCATCGGTATTGATCATTGGTTTTGGAGTTGACATTTGTTGTGGTATATTCCTTGATTCGGGATGGTATCAAGGCGTTGTAATGTCAAAACTTGAAATGTATAGCATAAAAGGATGTATCTAACCCCTTTATTCTGAACTTCAAGTTAACAGTGAGTTGGGTACATAAGTGTTTTGGAGACACTAGCATTAGATATCTCATTGTCGTGGGTGTAGACAATGTGATGAGCATGACATACATAGAAGAAATGACTTCCCTATAGGATCAATATTTCATTGAGGTATAATGATTTATGATGTGATATGAATGTGCGAAATTTTAATGTGAATAAATTGGTATTTTGAAAATGGTTTGGTTTTCAAAATGGTGAAACATGGAAAATGTGAACTTGTGCAAAGCCTTGTGCGATAGTGTTGTGTAATGTGATTTGAAATTGGATTTCATGATGTCTACGAATGTGAGACTCATGGTTGATTATTTTCTGTTTATAGAAATGTAACTAGGTAGACATTGTTGAGACCAATATAATGGAGCTGTCGAAAATGTGGTTCCACCTGAGCCCCAGGTGAACCAACAGTTGGACCAGAGCATTATTCAGGATTTTCAAATAATTAAGTTAGGACTGAAACAAGATACACCTATTACAATATCTATCACAGTTAGAAATCCAAGTAATGGAAGTACAGTTGTCCTCATGAGAGGAGGTGTGAACCCCAACTCTGAGAGAATGAACAATATAGAAACCTTTCCTCAACGACATAAAGTACATCAAAATCGGACCACTAGATTGTTAAAACATCCTTCTAGACCCAAGTGTAAGCCAGGATGCTTTCAGTGTGGTTCTATAGGCCACCTGAAATGGGATTGTATGGAAAAACCTCAATAATTTCATAAATTCAAGCAGATGGAGGAATCTTTAGTCATATTTTCGTAATGCTATGAGGTGGGGTGTTCGTGACACTCCTCAATAAGGGAAGTTTCAGCTAGATAATAAAGAGCAAAGCATGGAAATCACACATATGTTTAGAGCTGAGCAAGTTGTAGTGGATGATTAAATAGGACCATCCATGGTGCAAGGTACGGTTCTTTTAAATTCCATGTTGGTGAAAGCTTTGTTTGATATGACTGCTTCCAATTATTTTCTTTCTTCTCGTGCTGTTATTTTACTGAGTTTAATTCTGGATACGATGCCTTAGTTTTTGAAACTTCAAACTCTTCTGGGTAAAAGGGTGTATAGAGCCTTCTTATATAGATCATGTTGTATCATTGTGGTAAAGGTTTAACTAATGTTAAATTTCTTAGTGCTTGAGATGGATGGGTATGATGTAATCCTGGGAATGGATTGGCTGGTGGCGTTTAAGACCCACATTGACTGTATTGCGCAGACACTGGCTTTTACAACACATGATGGAGTTAGACATCCCTTTAGAGGAGAGAGTCTTGAAAGGAAGGGTGTAACAGGTTTGTTGGCACCAGCAGTGGGTACGTTATCGTATCAGTTGGCAGTGTTGTCGTTGGAATCGGAAGACGGTGTTGAGCAGAGTGTTCTTCCAGCAGTAGTGGATCAGTTCATGGATGTTTTTCCTGAATAATTCTCTGGGTTACCTCCTGTAAGAGAATTGTAGTTTACGATTGATCTCCTTCAGGGGACCGGTCCTATCTTACTTTCGTCTTACCGGATGAAACCTACTGAATTGTGGGAATTGAAAGTCTAGTTGGAAGACTTAGAAAACAAAGTGTTTATCCATCCTAGCATGTATCCGTGGGCAGCACTGGTGTTGTTCGTGAAAAATGTGGAGGGAACTTTGAGGCTATGTGTTGATTATCATAGACTTAACCAAGTTAAGATAAATAATAGATATCCACTTCCACGAATTGATGATTTTTTTGACCAGTTGAGGGGAGCCCAATGGTTCTCCAAGATCTACTTGTGGTCGAGATATCATCAATTGTGGGTGAGGAAGAACGATATTCCTAAAACAGCTTTCAGAAGTAGATATGTACATTATGAATATGTGGTTATTCCCTTTGGTCTAACGAATTCTCCAATAGTGTTTATGACATTGATGAACCAGATATTTCATAGATATATGGATTCATTTGTGGTGGTGTTGGTAGATGATATTCTAGTGTATTCAGAGACAAGGGTGGAGTATGAGCAACACTTGGTGACAGTGCTGGGGATCTTAAGGGATCAACATTTGTATTCCAAATTGTCAAAGTGTGACTTTTGGATACATGAAGTTCGTTTTCATGGCCATGTGATTTATAAAGGAGGTGTTTCAGTGGATTCAGAAAAGATAGATGCTGTTATCTCATGAAAACCGCCAAAGAATGTGTCTGAGATACAGAGTTTTCTTGGTCTAGCTGGGTATTATCAGAGTTTTGTTCGTGATTTTTCACATTTGGCTTCACCGATGACAGCTTTTTCAAGAAATAATATTCCATTCCAGTGGAATGAAAAGTGTCGGTAGTGTTTTTAAGTGATAAAGGTTCACCTTACATCAGCACCAATCTTGATTTTTCCAGAACCAGGAAAAGGGTCTGTGGTGTATTGCAATGCATCAGGATGAGGGTTGGGGTGTGTTCTCATGCAAGGGAATAATGTGGTTGCATATGGCTCACGACATTTGAGAGTTCATGAGAAGAACTACCCAACTCATGATTTGGAGTTGGTAGTAGTGGTCCATGCTTTGAAAGTGTTGCGTCATTATCTCTTCGGTGAGAAATTCACGGTATATACAGATCATAAGAGCCTGAAGTGCATTTTCTCAAAAAGAGATTTTAACTTAAGGAAAAGGGTATGGATGAAATATATCCAGATTTTTGATTTTGACTTATATTACACACCAGGTAAGGGAAATTTGGTGGTGGATGCATTTAGTAGAAAATCATATGCTCAGGTGGTAAAACAGGCATCAGACCAGTGGCATTTGATGTCGGTTATAGACGATATGCAGTTGGAATGTGAAGACCAGGGCGATGGAGCGGTATTCTTTCTAGTTTTGTTGATTCCTGACTTGGTTGGCCTGGTTAAACAGGCACAAATATATGATTCTGATCGTGTGACCATGGGGTCGAGACTCAATGGTGGGGAGACCAATGAGGGTTAGAAACTGAATGGAGATTCAGTTTTGTGTTTTTAGAATTTGAGGGTTGTACTAGTTTCTTGTTAGGAGGATCTTCTCAAGGTGTATCATCATTCCCGGTGGGCTGTTCATCCTGAAATTCATAAAATGTATAAATCACTGAAGGAGCAGTTCTGGTGGGCTGGTATGAAAAGACGTGTGGTTGAGTTTGTTTCGAGATACATGACTTGTCAGTAGGTCAAGGAAGAGCATCATATGCCAGCAGGAATGTTGCAGTATTTACCATTCCCTGTTTGGAAGTGGGAACAAATAGCGATGGATTTTGACACAATTATCCCAAGAACGGTTCGAAAGCACGACGCCATTCGGGTGATAGTGTATCAGCTAACGAAGTCGGACCACTTTATTCTAATTCGTGAATATCATACAGTGGATGATCTGTCCAAAGTCTATATCCGGGAGGTGGTAAAGAGGCATGGTGTTCCAGTTTCGATTGTATCAGATAGAGATCTGAGATTTACATCTCGTTTCTGGAAATCCGTACAACAAGCCCTTGGGACACAGTTGAAGATGAGCACGGAGTATCACCCTCAGATGGATGGTCAATATGAGAGGACGATACAAACTCTAGACGATATTTTGCGGGATTGTTTCATGGATTTTGGTGGCTCGTGGGAGGATCACTTTTCATTGGTTGAGTTCTCGTACAATAACAGTTATCAATCATCCATACAGATGGATCTGTTTGAACCGTTGTATGAGAGACCATGTCGTTCTCCACTATATTGGGTGGAAACGGGTGATTCATCGATGGTTGGACCGAGCCTTGTCCAAGAGACTATGAAGAAGATAAATATGATCAAGAAGATAATGGAGATGGCTCACAGTCATCAGAAATCATATGTGGATCGTCATCGACAGTTGTTGTCATTGGAGGTAAGTGATCATGTTTTCTTGAGGATCTCTTCTAGGTTGGGACATTATCGGTTTGGGAAGTAGGGAAAGTTATCTGCAAGGTATATCAGATATTTTAAGATTCATTAGCGGGTTGGTGAGGTGGCTTATCATTTGGATTTTCCACCTAGGTTCAGTGCGGTGCACAATGTGTTTCATGTGTTGTAGTTGAAAAAGTATCAACCGGATCGTGACCATGTGATTCGATGGGATCATGTTGAGCTAGAACTTGATGCTTTGTTGGTGCACGTGCTAGTGCAGGTTATGGATAGGCAAGAGAAAGTCTTGCATGGTAAAAGCATCAGTTTAGTTCGTGTTTTGTGGGAACATGGTCAGATTCAAGAGGAGACCTGGGAGCAGGAGAATGAAATGGTCGAGCAGTGGCCCGAGATCTTTCGGCAAAGGGCGGGTTCACTACTTTCTGAGGAAAGAATGTCCAATGGTGGGGAGAATGTAGCACCCCCCAATTTGAGGTATGTAGCCTTTGTTTATGACTTTTTTATGTGTTTAAAGTGCATGCGATGAGTTGGGAAGAGGTTGGGAGAGTTTGGAATTGTTTTGGATGAGTTTGGAGGATTCTCAATGGGTGCACGGTATGAGCACGACTAAGGGAACCCGTGCGGATGCTCTAGGAAACCGTGTAGGGGGAGACAGTAGGCTTTGCATGGCCTGCGCACAGTTTTCCAAACTGTTCGAGGAAACCGTGCAGACCCTAGCTCTCGAGGCACTAGTGTACGCACAATTTGTGCATGATTTTCCAAACCGTGTGGGCTAACCGTGCGGCCACTTAAAATAGGTTTATAAGTTCCGGGATCCAGCGGTCATAACCTAGTTCACTCCAAACTTCCTCTCACTCATGGATCAGTCAGGTTTTTTCGATTCTCAAGGGTTGGAGGGGCTCTCCCATCCAGTTTGGAAGCGTTTTAAAGTGCTTTCAAGGTGGTTTGAAGGTGATTTATTCCGGGTAAGTCTCTCCTCTGGGGTTCTTTGTGTTTATTTCTAGACCTCCTCTTCCCTATTTCATGGTTTTCTAGATATACACTTTTTGTGCGTAGTTCTAGGGTTGTGGTTTCCTTGAATGATGTTTTTAAGGCTTGTGAATGTTAGGGAAAGGGATCTAGAGGGGGTTCGGTGGTGCGTTCGCCGGATTTGAGGTGTGGTTTCTTGTGGGTCAATTTCATGGGAACCATAAAGGTAGGTGGCTTCTCTCTCAACTCCACTTGGTTATAACTCATGGTTCTTTGTTACAATTTATTGCTGCAATAAAAATTAATTATGATTTGTTATGCAAAATTGGTTGGAAATCCATTTGAGAATTTTTTGGAAAAATGGGGTTTTGTGGTGAAATGCTACTGTTGTGGATTTTAAAATGGAGATTTTAAAATGGGTTTTTGAGATTGGTTTGTGAAAATTATTGATGGAAATGGATTTCAATAAATATTTTGTTTTATTGAATGTTTTTTTGGCATGGAAAATGGTTTTCAATAAGTGGGAGATTTATTGAAGTGGAATGGTATACGATGGAATTGGTCATTTTCTTGTTGTTGTGACCTTAGTGAGTTTATACTTGGTTGTCTTGATTGATATGTTGTGTGGAAGTGGGTGGGAAGTCTCACTATAAATGGTGATCAAGTTTTGCGGGAAGTCCCACCGTTACCATTTTGGGTTGTCAGGTAGTGGACGGGAAGTCCTGATAGCTGAAGATGGGGTGAACGAGTTGGGCGGGAAGTCCCACTGTTATGGTTGCTTTACTATGTGTTGATTTTCATAGATGGAATTTTTTGTGGAAATTTGAAATGGTTGAATTGTCTCCTTGCGTGGATTGGTTGATTTGGATTCCATGTGTGGCATGTTTGTCCTACGGTTTGATTGTTTGGCTTTCCCTGGGTTTACATGGTTTGGGAAATATGGCTGGGTAAGGGTGTGTTGACTTATGGTAATAGATGCACTTGTGATTATTTTATAGAAACTATTTTATATTAATGTGCTAACGGTTTTATCCTAGTGGTGTGTGTAGGGATGTCATTTGGGAAAAAACCTACTGAGTAGTTGTACTCACCCCCTGCTTTGGCACTATGGTGTCTTTGCAGATGTCGTATATCGGGTTACAAGTAAAGGTAAGGAATCTCATTGCTATAGATTCATGGTGATGCTAGTGATGTGTTAGTGGAGTTTGGATCTTGGATCTTGGCATGGAGCTGTGGTGGTGTCATGAGTCGTGGGGTTTTTTTGTTTAGTCTTCTGCTTAGTACTCTGATTTTGGGTTGGATTATTTTCGTTTTGGGTTGTATTGTAGAACAACATGGTTGTCCTTTGGGAATACATGCTTGAATGTTTGATTAACATGCATCATATAGTGGTTGTAGTAATGGTTTGGTTGGTTTTATCTTAAGGGAAAATTGTTCCCCAATTTGTTCTCGAAGACCTCTACATTTATTTCCAGCCTTTGGCGCCTTGGGAATGTCACTTAAGGCCAAGTAATCCTTCACCGCCTCCTCAAGAAAATGAGGTAGGGGTGGGGTGTTACAAAATAAAACCAATATTTCATTATAAACAATATACATTGTGGGGATTCCAATTAAAATATAAATGGTGATTCTTTCCCATTTATATTATGGTATGGATAATGGATGTAAAATCCACCTACACATTATATTTAATCCTTAACTTTTATACATATCAAGCACCAAGATACAAACTCTAAGATATCTCTCTTTATTCCATACCACTAAAAAAACACATTCAGATATCTATACATCATCAAACAGATGAGTTGAATAAAGAATAAAGAACTATGAGATTCCTCTAATAACTTCTTCTTCAAATCTCTTATGGATAGAACATATACACTGTTTGAGAAACTCATCATTAAATCATTATCAAGGTTAAAATTAATAATGTTTCTAACCTTATTTTGTTTCAATATATCTTCTTTATTCACCCCTTTAATATTAACTTGGATATATGGTTAAACATTATATTTAGAGAGATAATATTTCCCCTTCAATCATGATTTCTTGATCCATCCTTAAAAAATAATGAAATATTGAGTATTTTTTAATCCTATCCATGGATAATCTGTGAGGATACTTTTATCTCAAAGAATCGGCCAGCTTTATCTATTTCCCTAAATGGTAATTTATTTAGAATTCATGTTATCTAACTAGCTCTAACAATATTTTTTTGAACATCTATAACTCATTTTTTGTGAATATATACTTAAAACTTTTATAATAGGTAAATATATCATAGTTTTCCCAATAAATATAAAGCCTTTATGTCTTTAATGAAAAAATTACTGTAACTTATTTAAAATAATGAAATGGGAAATTTTTCTCATTAAAATTTAATTTTTGTGAGACATAAGCAATAACTAGGTCATTCTATATAATAAAAAACTGAAATCCCTTCTTGGATGCATCACTATAGATTAAAATTCCTTCTATAATACAAGTTAATGTAAGATCATGTTCACTATGTTGTCTTCTCCTTAGTTCCTTGGAATTATCCTCAGATTCACATCTCTATAGGAACATATCTCCCTTATAAGTTAACAGGGTTATGGGATTAGGCAGTTGAAAGAAATTCTCTAACAAAATATCCTTAATATATAGCTGAACCACGAAAAATATGGATATCAGTCACTATGGTTGGATTTGGAAAACATTTAATAGCCTCTGTCTCTGATATATCTACTAATATGTCCTCTCTTGAGATTATATGGTCCCAAGACGAATCAATTTTATAAAAAAGTTTGATATTAAAACCTTATATTTATGAATATTTTCTCTTTGAAACACCTCTTTTTTGTCATCTTTACTTGTATAATTTTAAATTATAACCTAACACTTCGGTGAGTTGAATTTTGAAAAATGGTTTTTTTAATTGGAATAAGAATGATTTATATTATCTAATAATTTCAAATTAATTTTTTTTATCATTAGGAATTGAAAAAATGTATAAAATTAATTACAGCGATTAAGATAGAAACAGATTCACCAAGGGGTTAAAATAAAAATATAGGGATTCTAAATGACCTAAAAACTCATCCTAAACCTATGGGATTGAAATATTTTGACCATATAACAAAAAATGGATGACAATGAAAAATTTTAGTGGATTTTCCATGATAAAATATGGGTTTAATAGATTCATTTCTAATAGTTATGTGTATTTTCTCCCCTACATATAAAAGTCCACCCCTCTCCTCCTCTATGTACACATTCAAATACATTTGGCCTTCCAAATACCAAAAAAAATAAAAACCATAATAACATACCGACATACTATCGATATTTTTTTGATTTGAAATCCACCCTAGGATTTCGTTTTGTGGAAACTAAAGGAATTTTCCCAAAGAATAGGTAACATTCTTAAAAAAGAGTTTTCATTTCCTTTTTTCTCCCACCCTCACCAAATAATATTTAATAATTAATATATAATAAAACTACTATATACCAAACATTAATAAATCATTTATTAAATTTCATTACATCTATTTGTCTCCTCTCCCCTCAAATGGGAATCAAAATCGTCGATCGTGTGTACAGTAGACTGCCATCTCACGAACTGATGTAATTCATTTTCCACTATCATATTTCAAGGATAGATATAATGGTGTATTTATCACATTAATATGATATTTATGATATTATTATACGTAATTTGTTATTATATCATGTATACCATTTTCCTTTCTATACAATTTAAAATACAATTTCGTCCCCCGTGTGAGTGGAAGGTTACTGCCCCAGGAAGCGATAATGTCTCTCTTGGGTACATACGAACTACCATTCCCATGAAGTGATGTGATCCATTCTCCATGTTCAAAACTGAATAATAAATTTGAAAATGTATCCAATGAAAAAATTGATATTTATTACATTAATATAAATGAAAATATGATTTTTCTATACACTATATCCAATAACCTTATCTTTCTTGAAAAAACTTTCATGGGATGGCAAGGCAATTAACACATGAAATTATGAAAATAATGAATGATTAATAATGAACGGGTGAAAAAATGTTATAAGTGGATCAAAGATTATATTAAAAATATGATTATAATTAAGTTATAATTTAATAAAATGTATAGAAACATTATACAATATGTTAAATCATGTTCAACCAAAAGGATGAGTGAGGTAAGGTACTACATCTCATTTTCCATTCTTTAAGTCATATTGTAATGTTATGCCCAAAATTTATTTTATTTGATTTATATACTGTCCATTTTATATTTTATAGTGATGGAATAACTAATTATGTATATCTTAAACTTACCATAGATGCATCATTCAAGACATTTTAAAATATCTTCATGGCCTTCTGTCATGACATATTCACAAATAGGTAAGGCCTTGACCAAAACCCAATCTAGTTTGTCTCATTAGACCCACTGATGCATGAGCGGCTATAGTGGGGTCTTCCCTTCAATTTATAAGTCCAATTAATTATTTATATTTATGTGGTGAATCATAATCAACATAAAAATTAATATTAAATTTTGAATATGGAAGTTTAATAATTTCTACAATCAATTACTATAATAATAAACCATCTAGAGTAATATGGAGAATAGTACCAAAATAGTATATCCCTAATAAAACTCATCATAAAAATTCTAGAGAAATAATAAGGATAGAATAATAAGAGTTTATCTGTGACAAAATATTCAAAAAAATTTTATGACATAGATTAAAATACTTTAATAAGTTTAAAATAAAAACTCTTTAGGAGAATAGACTTACTACTTTAAAAATCACTTTTTATAATCTAAAAAATATTCTCATAAAAAATAAATCATTTTATTTGAAAATATCCTTGTAAAATTTTAAACTAAGATTCAAATATATACCTTTTAATGGTGGTGGTAAATTCTTTTTATGATGTATAATTTAAAAAAATTCATTTCACACTATAGTAATAAAAGTCAATAAGTACATTGTTTAGAAAATGATAGGAAGATACCTTTCAATTTTTTTTCTAAAAAAATAAAAAATGGGAAAAATTGAATTTTAAGAATAATTTGAGCATTGTAAAAATATTTTTGAAAAAATATTTATAAAACATTGACATGTGAAGAAAATATTCCTCAGGTGACACATTAAAATAAACAATCTCAAAGAATGATGAGATTGTAAGATAAACCCTTTTAACTAGGGTATCATTTGATTCATAATTAACATGAAAAAGTATCTCAAACAAATATATAAATAACATTAAGAAAAATATATTCAGGATATAATATATCAATATAGAAAACATATACACTAAACAAAATAATTAAGAGGTGAATATAGCCTATGTCTCACAGAAGTAAAAGCGAGACAAGAAACCCTTACCTTAAGTGATAATTTCCTCATAAGTTCTTTTATCCTACTTTATAAAACATTTAGATTTAATATACTTATAAAATATATATATATAATTTCATATATAACCCATTTATAAAATTTTATTACATTTTTGTTAATAATCATTTTACTACCATCATTATTTCAGGTGTCAACTACTCTATTTTCAAGTATGTTTTCATTATGTAGTTCCGGTCCTTATAATTTTATCATTCTTAAATAATTTATATTATATTATTAAATTTATAAATATCATATATATATATATATATTATATTCATATATAAATATATGTAAAATTGAATTTCATCATTCATGGAGGTGGTCGGAAATCATTCATATGAACATTGTTATCACTTTTTGATGGGTGGAACGAAATAAAGGTGAATAATAATTAATATTTCAAAAAATAAATTTTCTAATATATATATATATATATAATATATATTTATTCATTAATCAAATATTTATTACCATATATGTAAAGAGTAAATGAAAAATAAATCACATCGCATCGGGGAGGAAGTAGTCCACACGTACCCAAAAGCGACGTTATCATTTTCCAAAGGATTGGAATGTAAGAAGGTGCATATGATATTATGTTGACAAAATAATATTTGAATCATGGATATCATATACCCTTAAAATTTATGTCTTTATAACTGTCTTTGTAAAGTCAGAATGAAAAAATGAATTACACAATAACATAGATATGTTAAGTCGAACATATGCATGAGATAAGTTTTTTACTTCTTATAAGATAGAAAAGAGATGTAATAAGGTTTTACAAAAACAAGAATAATATAAAAATATATTTTATTTATTTTATTTATTATCTATGTATGGGTATAACACATGAAAAGAATGTAATGAAGAAATAAACTTAGAAAATATGGTCAAAATAATTACCTCTTCTTTGATGGACTCCCTTTATATCTTTTCTGAAGGGATAATAGATTTATATTTTCAAAGGGAAAGAACCAAAAAATCATATCTATGTATTTTTTGAAGACTAATGGATAGGTTTTTTCAAATCTAAATGGATCAATGTGGTGTAAATATGTGATGTAAGGTGTTCTCTTTTATAATTGAGTTGTGGGGATCTATTGGAATTGGATAAAATATTAAATAAATATAAATTATATCTCATTTAAAAATTTATAAAAAAGTATATAATTTGATTATATGTTGTAAATAATTCTAAATAATTTTATAAAATAAATTTAGGTGAAGTTTTTTATTTTTTATCATCCTTATAATTTTGTTTCAATCCCCCATTAACTATTTTGACATTTATTGTAGTATTAAAATTTTCAATACTATATGGATCAAAAATTTTACTATAAATTTAACAAACAATTAAATTGACCTTTGTAGGTGTAATTGACCATATTTA
The DNA here is from genome assembly GCA_963277665.1 of Viscum album. Classification (NCBI taxonomy): domain Eukaryota; kingdom Viridiplantae; phylum Streptophyta; class Magnoliopsida; order Santalales; family Viscaceae; genus Viscum; species Viscum album. The sequence continues at coordinate 1,403,000,471 of OY728127.1, read as the reverse complement.
ATTAATTTATCTCAATATAATAATTTTTGGAATTTTATATCATATAATAAAATGTAATTTATTATAAAATATCACTAATGTCAATTTTTTGGACTATCATTGCATTAAATTAAGTAATATCATGAAAACACATATAACTATAACCAAATAATTCTTTATAACCCTAAAATTCAATTATTATCAATAAAATTTATCTATCATGTTATTTATCCCAAATTATATTACATTTAATATTTTAAATAACATTTATTATATATTTCCATTAATTGAATAATTACCACATCAATGTTGTGTATTCATTTAAAGTAAACTTTTCTTTAATAAAAAAATTATAGATGAATATAAATATTATATTTTTAAAATTAATATTTATATTAAATAATTTCTTCTAGATAACCCCATATTAAAAATATTATATTTATTAAAAACAAGAGTGTGACATGTTTCAATTTTTTTGAAATAATATAATATAATGGTCATAATATCATCAAAATTTCCAGATAATTACTTATAATATAATATTGGATAAGTAATTATGAAATTAAATCATCCAATTATATTAAAAAATATTTAAGAATCATTTTATAGTCCTCAAACTTTTATTTTTAACTTTAATTACACAATTTACCCTTTATCATGGAAACAAAAATAACTATGGTTACTTTTCAAATTGAACAAAAATAAAAGGGACCAACTTACTAAATTTGGACCTCGTAAATCAAAAAATTTAATAAATTTTTAAACCCTCAAATATTATATTTGGAAAATTTTAATTTAAAATTTAATTAGAAAAACTGAATGAAAAATAGTTTTTCAAAAAAATTCCTTCTGAAGTGTAATAATGTTTTATACCCAATTCAACCATGAAATTGATTCCAATAAAAATAATTATATTAATGATAAAATAATATAACTAATTATACTTTTAAAAAATAACATGTAACTTTCCAAATTTTTGAAACAAAAAATATAGTTTTCAATAAGAATTTATTTTTTTCCCAATTCAGTTGAAAATAAATCACATCAAAAAAATGCAAAAAATTATCCCAAATATCATTTTGATATTATTATTTTAAAAATGATATTATTTTTATAAAATAGAATTTATATAATTTACATAATTTAGTAATAATATTTACTCAATAAAAATCAATTTGGATGATTTTTTTAAAATAAAATAATATTACTGAAAAAGTATTACATATTTTTTAAGAATTAATCGATGAATTTGTACTAATTTGGTCCTTCATATATATATATATATATATCATAATATGATTAATATTTTTAATAAAATCCAATTTAAGAACATTTTTATTACCTTTTTATTTAAATAATAATATTTTATTGTTCATTTAATATCATTATTTTGTGTTGTATATGATATAAAACAAAGTGTTATTTTAAAATATTATATTTTTATTCACATAAATATATCAATGTGATTAAATTTTTTTAAAGAGAAACGTACTATAAAATCTTGGGGTGTTTCATTATACTATGTGAAGGTTTCGGGTGCATCAGATGAGTTAGATGGGTCATGCCCACCTTCTCATTTAGTCATGATCGATGATTTATCTAGGATTTGAATGAATATAAACTCCATAATCAGCAAAATTGAAAAAAATAATATAAACAATGGAAAAACACCATAACCAATGAAATGAATCATCACATGTTATTTTTAATTAATTTTAACCAATTTAAGAATTACGTTGGGAGAAATTATTTCTTCATTGATGTGTCTAACAATATATTTACATCATATTGTCGTTTCACTGTTTTAATCAAGAATAAATCCACTCTAGTGGTTATCTACATGCATGCCTATAATCGAAAAATTTCATCATATGAATATTCATGTGATTGCATTGTAGATCCTATCATTATTGTTAATATCCTTTTATCGGCCTAAGAATTACTACCAATGGATTCTACATGATATATCTAGAGATAAGACTAGAATTTCAAGGAAGATCACTCTCCATTATTGGAAGCATTCTATGAGAGGTATCACTCTATGTCATGAATGGATTCTCCCCATATCTCATTATGCATAACAAAAAATGTATTCTCATTCTTACGAGAATAATATAATAGGGTCTATATACCTCTAGGTTATGAATATATTGTTTCCTTTATTTTTTTAATCCCTATGGAACCTCATGTCTATAATAATAATAAAATTAATATTTACAGAATTATACTAAACACAAGAATTAAATTAAATATTTATTATTAATATAATATTAAAAATATTACATTTCCCAAAAGATCATTAAAATTATTCTTCCATTCCTCTAATAGTATATACTTGGCCTTGAAAAATGACTATTTATTTACAAAATAAATATCAAAACATTATTTAACAATAAATAAAAACATATTATATTCAATAAATATAAAATAAATATTTATTAAATATTCTTCTCACATAATATTCTCTGGAATAACTACTGATGGAATGTGTTCGATCAAGAAAACATGATTAATTATTAAACAAATTTTTTGGATAATATTTATTCATCCTGTTAAATAATAAATAATACTATATTATTTAAGAGAAATTATGGATTCACTTTATGTGTGACCCTCTTGGCCACTTTCTCAGTGCCATTAGGTGAAGAATGCATAAGTCTAATTTTAGTGTCTGGAAACACGCAAAGGCACCCATAGAGAATCTAGTTAATGACTAAAAGAAATAATACCCCATATGAACCCTTACTATGTAGTATAATCCTTTTATCATGATATATCTAATAAAGAAGGTTTCAGAAAAGTGTCATTAACCTATATGCTCGGTGGATCATTCATTGACTTCCGAGAAATTTAATTTTACTACATAACACCACAAAAATGGATTTATTTTTTCTATACCATTTCTATAAAATGGCATGAGACATAAAATTCTAAAAAATAATATTAGGGAGAAATCCTTTCTAGCATTATTTATTAATGAAATGTTACTCATGGGGAACACAATATATCCTACCTCAGTATAAATATATGTCCTCACAGTTTTCTTCAATACATCAAATTACGTGACATATAACACTCATTAATAAAAATATTAATGTAAGGATCAAAAAACATATCCACATATATGAACATTTAATGTCACATATAAATGATGATTTTCTTTTGATGGGTCGCTTTCTCAAAATATATTACATTAGATATTACTATGGGAATACACCATGAGAAGGTGCCTCAAACTCTAATGAGTATCCACCCCTAATAGCCTATATCATTTGTGTCCGTCATATAATTTCTTTTTATTATAAAACATATATTTAATATTATTATATTAACCCTTATGGGTTCTAATCACTATAGGGAACTGATATGACCTTTTAGTGTGAAAGTTTTTCTTTGGAAATAATAACATGCTATGTTATCATGAAAAAAAATAATGTGATAAGGAGTTTAATAATATTAAATAAAATGAGTACAATTTTTCATGATATATATCAAATTTGGGTTTAGGGAACCGAATCTAATAAACTCCCACTATTACTAGATCCAATAAAAAAAAACCTTTCGTTTTCTAGATCTCATATTAAAGTCGTGATTTTAGGGATATTGGCTATTAGTCAAGGGTTCCTCCTTGTTTTATTATGTTGGAACTCTACATACCGCAACATCAAACCTCTAGGAGAAATACCTCAAGAGGTGATACTTTCATTGTATATGCTTTTTCAATTGGTATGACCATGTCTCTTTTGAAATAGCCACCACTTAAGTTTTATCACAATACACTATGATAGGGTATTCACTTCTAGGTACCACATCAAGCTCCTAGATCTATCTTTATATTATAAAATATTCCTTAGATGCATCGTAAGATTATATATACAAATAATACTATGTAGAATCATAGATAACTAGTTGATTTCAACTCTTATATATCATATCTCCTCCATTGATATAGAAAACATATCCTTGCTGTGACTTAAGATCATTCTAATCTATTTAGAATCTAGCATCCTAATAACATCTGATGACTATATCCTCATCTCCCCTATTAATCATGAACATATATTCAGTTCTTCTTAGACACAGTAGGATATCATTAATAAAAAAACCAATTATGTTCTCTTGGATCCGCTTGATATCTACCTACCATACTCAATTCAAAGAAAACATCAATTCGAGTACATAACATGGCATACATGATTTCTCTTATCGTTGATGCATAAAGAATCTTACACATTCAATCTTTCTCTTTTTTTTCGAAGGACACATTTTCTTAAAAATATATATACCATGTGACATTGGAACCAATCCCCTCCATGATTTTTCCATAATAAATCTCTTTAGTAACTTGTCATTGTATATACATTGACTTTGTGAAAGAACCATCTTGGATCTATCATAGATGATCTTGATCCCTATAATATAAGTTGCTTCACCTATGCCCTTCATGAAGAAACACCTATTTAACCATTATTTAATACACTATAATACTTGTATTTTATTTCCAATAAGTAATATGTTATCAACATATACTACTGGGATAATGACCACATTAACACTAAACATATTAAAACACATCACTCACATTCAATCTTAAAGATCCCAAATTCTTTTATAGATTTATCGAATCAAATATTCCATGGCCTAGGTGATTTTTTAAATCCATAAATGGATATATCTAACTTTCAAATATTTTTGGCATTTATTGGACACCCAAATACTTCTAGTTCTGTCATATAGACATCATATTGTATGTTCCCACTAAGAAAATTAGTTTTTACATAAATCTTCCAAATTTCGTAGTCATGGAAATATGTTATAGAAATTAGAATTCTAATGGATTTAAAAATGGAAACAACTGAAAATTTATCATCATAGTCAATTCCATGATATTTTTTTAAAAAGTTATCCATTATCCATAAAATTTTTGTGTTTATGTTACATTCCATTTCTAGTTTTCTCTAGAATACCCATTTTCACCCTACAACATTTACTTTCACTGGTGGATCGACTAGAACCCAAATTTGGTTCTATTACATGGTATCCATTTCAGAATTCGTAAATTTTTTCCATCTTGAAGCTTCTAACCTCTGTACTTCATCTTTATAATATATAGGTTTATTATTTTCAACCAATAATGATTCGCCATCTTATATAACTAGAAAACCACATGTCTATGATTCTTTTACCCCTATAGTGCATGTATGTAGTACTTGTGTTTCAGGAACTACTTTATCTTTAGTTACTAGTAGAATCTATTATTATAAAACTCTTATATATCTTGAAAATTAAATTAATCAAATTAAATCTTTCTCCGACTATCATTTTTGAGGATGTTCTCCCTCTCATGAAATATGGCTTGTCCAGAGAAAATAACTTTATTGTCTGAGGGTTTTTATAGGTTGTATCTCATTGATTCCATAGGATACCCTATAAATACACACATTGTGCCATTGGGTTAAATTTTATTTCCTAAAAATTCCTTACAAATTCCTCACAACCCCATACACATGTATGCAAAAAAATATGTTTTTTACTCCATGAATAAAAAATAATTCCACTTTCCACATTAGTTAGTACTCGGTTTAGTGTGTATGTCATATCTTTTAATTTATATTCCCAAATGTAAAATATAAGATCTACAAGACTCTTAATAGACCTCACCATATCTAAAAATGTATGTTTCCTCCTTTCACTTACACCATTCCATAGTGGCGTGAACTCCTATAGATTGTCGATAATTTATTTGTTGTGATATTCACAACCTCGATCCGTTTGAATCATATTTATATTCTTCCAAAGTTTATTATATAATTCATTGTTTAATTCAACATATTACTCAACGGACTCATTATTACACATAATCAATTATATATTTCCATATCTACTCATGTAATCAGTAAAAGTTATGAAGTAATAATACCCTCCATAAGCTTCTATTGGAAATGGTCTACACACAATAATGTGTAATACTCCTAAAAACTAGGTGGTTGTTTCACCCTATCTACAGAATGGTGGTTTGGACATTTTTCCTTGTATACATGTAAGAAAAAATTCACGTGGTTTTTTCTCAATTGAGTATAAATATCATTCTTTAATGATCCTATGAAATTTCTTTTCATTTACATGACCAATAATGGGATGGCATAGCTAGATGACATATGAGTCATGTGAACATGATTTTTTTATCTATTTTGAATACACGTATAAAATAATTTATCACGTAAAGACTATCATTTAATTGTTTCATACCATAATCTATGTGTATTTATAAAAGAAAAAACTTTTATTTCTAAACATGAAAATAAAACCACCTATATCTAGGCAAGATACAAAAATTATTTTCTTTGTAATAGATGGTTCTTAAAAATAATAACTTAATACAAATATCTTTCATGTTGTCAATGAATGGTTGTAGTCACCAGTGTGTAGAGAAACTATCCTCACACCATTTGATGCTCATAAATCCACATATCCTCTATAGTTTTTCAAAATCTATATGGTTCATTAATTTCGATATATAAGTGAGAACCACAAATTGTATCTAATACCCAATTCCTAGATATTGAAAGATAACACTCAATAATGAATGTACATTTAGCTTAAAATTTCTTATATGTAATGTTACTCTTCCAATGACCTTTCTTCCACATGAAAAATATACTACCTACTTTTCCATGACTTTTATCTAGATCTTCCTCTTCTAAAAAGGATGGTTCTCAGGAGCTTTAAATTTTTTACGAGTCTTGGTCCCCTTCATCTTGTTCTTCATTTTCATATTCACCATAAGGACCATGATTTTTTCACAACCCTAGTTCTTATCTTCTTAGTGAATCACCTTATGATGTTTTTAATTCCTCTTCACATTATTTTTCATATTATATTTAGTAGTAAATTTAGAGAACAACTTGGGAAGTGAGGGAAGTACGAGATCTATGTGCAACTCATATGGTAATTTATTCCTTAATATGTCTAAACACTCAATTTATCAAATTATATTGACTAAATGAGACCAAATGGAGATGAATATCAATTCATAGTTGTAAATAGAACATTTGAGATCTCATATCTCTCTTCTCTATCTCTATATAGATAAATATCATGATGGTAATTAATCATGCTATACACATCCATGTCCTCATGTTACTATAAAATATCATTCTACATGGATAATATCATGTAACATTGAACATATATAGATTTTTTAAAATGTTTCCCATAAGGAGTCAAATTATCCTCACTAGATTTGGAACCATGAGCATTAGAAATAGGTTCTTCCCACACATACAATTTCCTTTCATGGGGTAGGATAACACGTAAGCACCTTTTGCATCCATGGAAATGTTTTCTAGTGAGAAGTTTATTCTTATGGAATATGGATCTTAGTGATATTATTGAAAAAAATTTATAATCTATTCTAAAATTAAGATGAGAATAGTTTTAGTACATTATGTGATAAAATTTAAAAAATTAATAAATAATATATTTATCAATCTCCATTTATTTTATTGAAACCAAATATCCCCTGCCATTGGCATCAATGTATCATGTTTTATAGAAATTTGATTGGTAAGGATCTATATTCTTCTTTTCAACACCCAAACATTATCCAATAATTTTTTTAAGGTTTTCATATAGTCATTCCAAATTCATATGTCATTAACACAAAGTTCCTTGATCTGTTGAGTTTACTTCCCAATCAAGAAACCTATAAATTGGATTTCCTCAGCATTTTCTTCCCGATTACCCCATTTCTTACTTTGGAAGTCAACCCTTGACTAGATCTTTATTAATTAAACACAAAAACTCATATATGAATTCCCCAATAATTGAAGAGACCCCAAACTTACTTCTCAAGAACATTGAACTATGGTTCAGTTTTAACTGAAATAGTGGATGACTATATAGAATTAATATATATAATTGAGGGATTTCATATTTTATGCCCAAATTTATAATTTTTATCTTTATTACAATATTTTTTATAATTATTGGAATTAAATAAGTGACTAACTATATCTTAGATAATATTTAGGCATAATTCAATTTATTTTAGTCCTATCATGCAAGCTTATTAATTCATTAATTCTTGTGATTGTGAGAAAACATCCATAATGAAATAACCATGAAACACGAAAAAAACATAATAAATTTTTATGATTGTGAAATTTTAATAATGTTTCATTTATCTAGTAGATGATAAAACAACTCTCAACCTAGGGGAAAACATCAGGAACCATTTGTGGTTCGTGTTGAAACTTTGCAACTATCCACAAATGTATTTTTCTTGGATTGGTTTCTCCCAAAATGAAAACCTGAAATTCCTCCTATAGATTTGGAGATCCATCCAATACATATAATTTTTTTCACACATTGAAAAGGGTAACCAAATTATTGTTTAAGGGGTTTACATAAAAGAAACCATGGCAACATAGGCCCTTACATAATAAGAAGAGAGATGACAAGAATACCAACTATTTAATTTAAAAATAAATTAAATGAGGCCAATCACATAAAAAGTTCTGGTCCAGGTTCATGATAATCCACATGCATGAATTATATTAATCATTTAATAAAACTATAATTAAATTCATTTAATTCTTATTTATGAAAAATATCACTCAAATAAATTAATTAAATTCTTTAATTAAAAAATTCTTTTATCTTTATTATCATTCAAATTTCCTAGGTATTCCCATCCAAAAAAATAAACAAAATTAAATATATTGATTTATAATTAATAGTGTAAAAAAATATACAGTTGAGGAAACACAATGAGTACACGTCTGAACAACCCAACATGTAGTATACTCATATATTTTTCACTCTTGCAACATATGGAATACATGAATCACATAATTTAATTAGGTGTTCTATCAACTTAATGACCATGTGGAACACATAGTATTTTAATCATGTGTTATTCTTAAATTCGTTTAGATTAATAACTATTATATGACTTATACATGATATGTAGATTCAAACACTATGCCAAAAAATCTTAGACATTTATATATTTATGTATAACCCAACACATGATATATAATTTAAACTTAATGACCACATGGAAAACATGTTGATAAGGATTTAAAAGTATATTAGATAAAATTTTCAATTCTACATAATTTGGAAAAATCACATGACATGTACAATAAATCTACAAGACATATATTATTCCCCCCATCTATCCACAACACATGCCAAAGGACTCGGCTTGAAAACATGCCATAAAAAATATTGTAGATTTAGGATTTTACATGGGATACAAGACATGTGATCTCTGAGTTACATGCTCACCCTTCATGTAGGACATATCAGAGGACACACCATCCATATGTGATTAATGGACTAAATTTCATATACATATGTTTTAAGGGGTGTACTCTTGATGACCGTGTAGTTGGATAGCCCAATAAACATGTTGTGTATAATTAAATTCAATTTTTGTAATAAATAAAAACACCATTAATTAATTAAAAATTAATTCTTGGTGAATTAAAAACTATTAAATGGTGTGTGCCTCATGGATACATGGCGTGTACTCCTATGGTATCCAGCGAAACTCCTCAAAACCTCCGGATAAGATCTTTAAATTTATTTCATTTATAAAATTAGTCAAATTTATTATACTTTCTAGAAATGAAGTAGCATAAAGAATATATTTAAATCTTTATTTAAGAATGATTAAACTAGAATTTAAAACTAAAGAAAAATACATAAATCAATCAACAATTTTTAATTATTATTAATATTTATATGACCCTTCTGAAACAACTTGAAAGTTCCAGGCATAGAGGAATAATTGTATGGTTCATGCCTAACTTTTTTTCACTATTTATGATTAATTTAATATTTAAATCATGATAAAAGACATAATAAATAAATTTGTATCTATTAATATATATAATTAATAAACACTTGAACCAAAGTGCAGGATCGTCACATATTATTTATAATTAATTATAATAAATTAAAAATTTTCCAATTGAGAAATTATTTCTTCATTGATGGATACGAAAATGGGTATACATTATACCATCATTTCATTGTAGGAATAAATAATATATTCCCTATAAGGTTATCAACATTTTCTCTATGAAACTTCAAACATCAACATATGAATCTCTAGGTGCAAGCATGGTAAATCATATCGCTTGTATCACCCACCATTGATCTACCTGAGAATTCTTTCCAAAGGGTTTTCTTTGATCTCTCTATAATAAAAATTGTAAGGTAGAGGATGATTTATCTATAATATTTAGAGAGTTATGAGAGAGGGATATCTCAGGGACATAAGAGTATTCTTTTGAGATCTCATGGTGCACAACCAAAATTTATTTTTCTCTCTTAATAATATAATATAATTGGGTTTATATACTACTAGGGTAACGATATTATAATTTCACACGTGTCCTATATTATTACCACAATGTATATGGAACCTCGGGTCTATAATATTGATTTTATTATTATTTCGTGACGTGTTATAAACTCACAAATTAAATTAAATATTATTTATTAAAATAATATTGAATACATATTTTTTCCCAGGAGACCATTAAACTCCATCTTCCATTCCTCCAAAATATTTATTAGGCATTGAGTATGGCTATTTATTTAATGAATAAATAACATTTCATTACTCTCCAATGAATACGTAATTATTATATTAAATAAATAAAAATTAAATATTTATTTAATATTCTTCCCACATAATATTCCCTCAAATAATTAGTGATGGGATCTGTGTGATCAGTAAAATATGAATAATTATTAAACCATGTGTGGGAATAATTTTTATTCAACTTTTTAAATAATAAATATGATTATTTTTTCTAACTAATATTCTAGATACACTTATTGTGTGTCCCTCTCGGCCTCTTTCTTAGTATCATTATGAAAATGTGCCTAATGTATGAGGATATAATCTAGCAACACACCACGACACCCATAGTGAAATAATTTAATGTTGCAACGATATGATACCTCATATAGACACTTAATATGTCATATATCTTTTTTCATGATATCTATAATCAATAAGGTTTCATTATAGTTCCATGAAGCTATGTTCTGATGTGTCAATCTTTGGCTTTCAAAAAATTGGACATGCCTGTACTTCTCCATGGCCAATGATTTTTTTTGTTATATCACTTACATAAAATTTCCTATCATATAAACTTTTGGTAATGAACATGAGGGAAAAACCTTTCTCATATTATTCATTAATTAAATATTACCCATGAAGTGCCCGACATATCCTACCCCACTACGAACATATTCCATCATGGTTTTTTTCAACACATCAAATAACACAGCTTATAACCATCATTAATAATAATATTAACAATGTTTAAGGATAAATTCACACATTCGTAGATAGGAAAATCCAATGACACATATAAATGTGGATTTCCAAATAGATGGTCTCATTCTTATAATATATCGCACTAGATAATACCAAGGGTGTGCACCATGAGAAGATTTCTCAATGTTCTATGAGTATCCACCCTTGATTTCCTATATGATTTGTGTAACTAAAATGATTGAATATAACTACAGATCATATAATTAAGAGTACTATCATGGAACCTCTAGGTTTTCATCAAATAAGGGAACTTCTATTAACATTTATTATGACAACTAATATTTTGAGACTATCACATGATATGTTACATAGAAGAAAAATAATGATGCTATAATGAGTTTATTAATATTTAACATCGTAAATATATACTATCATAAAGTACAAAAAAGTTGGACCTAGGGAACCAACTAAAATAATAAGATCTTTTATTGTATTCTATGTACATGATTTCGGTATAGAGGTATAATAAATATAAATTTATTATACTAGAGTTTAAATTTATTTTGAATAAATTCACACTTGAGATAAGGGTTTTAGGTTACAATCTCATTGTGTATCAGTATTTCTTATGATTAAGTTCTGATTGTGACATCCCATGGTCAAGTTCTCTATAATTCTCATGACTTTTCTTATCCTCTAGATATTTCTATAAATTAATTATTTTACTTCTGTTTTTAGCTATTTAAGTAGTAAATATATTAAATGAAGGGTTTTATGGAAAAATTACATTATTTATCTCTTCAGTCCAAAATTGTTTTTCTTACATGTTCTAGTTTTATAAATATTCATTCAATAATTTTTTTAATAGTATACTATGATTATTTAATTCCATTTTTATACATTATTAATTTTTTAAAAAATTTCATAAAATGAAACTTATGGTCTCTTTCTGAATAAGTTATTTTTTAATTTTTTATAAAGGTATGAAAGAAATATTTTATTTTTTCTTAAATGGCATGAACAAAATTTTCAAAAATCATGAAAACAAAATACCTTGAATCTTACATTACGTGTTTCTTATTTTATTTTAAAATAAAATGTTTTAAACAATATTTGGGTTTTTTTTATTTTAATGATTTTATTACAGTGTGAAATGTGTATTTTCCTCAAAAAATACTCCTATTGATATTTTAAGGGAATTATAATCTAAGATGGAATATTTTGATATTAGTTATAATTTATTGAGGATGTGGTCAAATTATACCATTATTCTTCGTTATTTGTATGTTTTATGATTATGATGAAAATATTTTTATGAAACCCATTAATTTTCCGCAAGTTATCCAATAATTAATTGATGAAATTTTATAGAAAAAAATTATTTTGAACATGTTCTATCATGATAAAATGTTTGTGAAACTCATATATTTTTAACAGATTGTGATATGATGAATTATTTATGGTCTTATGGCATAGATCTCTATGATTTTCATTATGTGAAAGGTGGTTACATAATTATATAGACGTCCAATGAATTGGATAAAGATGGATATCTCTTGAGATAAATAGGATTGGAATAAGAAGTAAGACATGTTTGTAAGGGAGTATGTTCACTATGATAGTATTAGGATAGAATCATGACTTATATGGTGGAATCTAGAGTGAACCCAATCCACTATAGGTTTATCGGTAGTGATCCTTGACTTATAAGGAAATTATTTTATATGATTATGTGTATTCCTCATATCTCTGTATTATTACAAAGTTATGCTCTCATGGACAATGTTCTTTGATACCTTTATGATTCACATATTAAAAACATATAAAGATTTAATCCATGTATCAATATTATGATATTTTTATCTAGGGTATGGATATCAAATGTTCTGATATTTTTATGATTTCCTCATGCTCATGTTATTATGAAATGGTCATTGATATCTCCATCTTTTACCTTTACTGAGAATCAAATATCACCCCTTCATATTTTTCCTTTCCATGGGTTTTGAAGTACGGTTTTAAGTCTGATATTTCTTAAAATGGTACTAGTTGTGATGAATTTAATGGGATATGATGAAGACCTCATATGAAAAATTTATATTATATCCATGTTTTCAAATGCACAAGACCTATAATATTCTAGAATGGATCATTATATTATGTAATGAATATTAATCTAATAAAGTTTTATATAATTGTATGAAAAGTATGGGCCATTATAGATTTAATACACACAAATCAACATTCATCCTGTGAATCAATTTTTAAAAAATATTTATAAATGTTCAATATGAGACAATTGAAATGGAGATTAAACCAAAATTATTATTTTTTTCCTCAAACATGGATAGAACTCTATTGAATAATAGTTTTACACCATTGTTGTTGGGGAGATCTGCAAACTCCTTTGTTAAATATGATCTCCTTGATACTTTTATTACCAAAGCATGATCTCATCCTTCGTCTAAGTTCTTATCCAATGACTCATCTCAAATAACTTGGGATATGCGACTAATCATAATGTTCTTCCATAATTAGGATCATATTGAGGAGGGTTAGTTCAATAATCTCAAAAAAATGATTGATTTAAAGGTTGATTGATTTATTTATTTACTAATCTTCCCACAACCACTCCTAAACCAAACACCCTACTTGAAAAACGGTAATGCCATGCCTATAGTAAAATTAGTATTCTAGATTCAAGGAAAGTATTATATTTCCCATTAGAAGCTTCATTCAGGTGTTATTTCAATATTTCAGAAAAACCGGGAGCAATTGATTTAAAATATTTTATATTTTTATTATATAAACACTAAGGATCCTTGAGCCTTGGAATCCCACACTGAATCAACGCATAAATTAGACAATATACATTAAAATATTCGAATGTTTTACAAGGAAAACATATTTGTAACATATTTGTTAAGGTTTTGGTTTTTTGGGTCCACAAGTGTTATCCTTGGGATTAAAGGTGATGAAGAAGAGTAACCTTATGAGTCATGACTATTCACATTAAATTTTTATGGAATAGGTCACTAATGAGAAGTGGTGTGTTTCTTGGATGATTGAGAATGGTAGTTTTTATTTTGTGATATTTTCATCAGTAGATTTTATGAATGTTAGAAAACAACACAATCAATATTTTTTCAATGGTGGATGTGATCTTGTTGGGAAATAAATGTGTAAATGTGGAGTTCAATATTCTGATGAGTAATAGGGTATTTTTCTTTTGTCTTGGGATAGAGACAATGGTATATACATAGTGTCAAAGAATATGGTCAAAATATTAAACATGCACCAAAGGGAACTATTCATTGTAGCACTTCTATAATTGATTCAAAATATTCATGATAAGAAGTAGTGAAATATGTTGGAGATGAACTATTCCCTTATGAAGGCAATCAAGAACATCCTTAATGGCCAGGAGAAGAAATCTCCCACATAAGATATCTTAGGTGAACTAAGCATTTCATGAATATATATTACTTCATTTTATATGAATATTTAAAAGATATCAAAACAATACACTCCTCATAACCATAAAGGATTTGTGTATTCAGAGACAAGATATATAGTCAACATTTTTCTTAAAAGATAATTAACATATATTAGAAATTTATTCATACTAGTACCCTTCTATAAATATCATACATAGAACATTCCATCAATTTTTATGGATTGAAACCATAAGAAAGGGTGATTTCAGATGTTCAATTGAGGTAAAAATCGGAGATATCAATCATAAGTTCATAAGATGATCATAAGGGTATGATAACACAATAATCTGTGTATACTAAATGAAAAAAAATCATAACTATAAAATATTATATCCTTATCACGAAAATATATTCATATCCTGAATAATGACCAATATAGGTATCAAAGATTTAATCATAATTCAACAGTCATAAAATAGTCAAGTCATATCATAAGTATAAGAAATCATAATTTACGAACATAGTTATTTATAATAATTTCCATGAATAATCTTGTTAGAATAGGTTGAATAAATCATATTGACACAAAAAAATGTGAACATATATATTCGAAGTTAGGCCCATGAATATTCCCATGAGAATATTAAGAAGAAATCATACTCAAACATCAAAATGTTAGCATGGTTATTCAAAATAATTATTAATAATTATCCTCTTAGTGTAGCTACAAGTAATAAAACTCACAAATCAAAATTTGAATAAATTTATTTACAATAATTTTTATGCGTATCATAATAATATCATGAGATATAAATATCACATTACCCAATGCATTGGTGGGATATAACAGACCCACCCATAACATAATCATAAACCATTAATAGGTACATCATTGGTTCTTTAAAACATCTATCATTTCATCATAGCTTGACCCATGGGAATGATAAGGTTTTCCATCAATATTTCATCATCATAATCAATAAACATATTATATCAAACCATCCTAAAACATTACATATTCTAGGAACTTTGAACTACAAATCACATTCTATACATCTTGAGGTTCTTCTTTGTTTAGTGATTTAGAAAATTAGTTCATAACCCATAAATAACCACTAAAATGTCATAAAGTATACACTTATACCCAAAATCCATTTTTTCACAATATCAAAACATTTAGAAACAATAAATCACATCATTAATGATAAATCTTCAAATTTTTTTATCTACCACTTTCTTGTCCATAAGCGTCATTAAACACTATGAAAAAAAATTCCAACTTCATATTTTCACCAAGATGCATATTAAGGGACCTAAATTAATGATAACTGTTAGTGCACTATAAACCCGTAAAACTACTTTCTTACAAACATACGTTTTTACCCAAAAAAGAAAACATCTTTTAAAAAATATCATTATCTAACCATTTGAAAATCAAACTATTTCTATAAAAACTCACTAGAGGGCACCCCAAAAGTTATGTATATAACTTGGGATGTCATTTTTTCGTATCAATCTTACTAATGAAAAAACCAAAATGTCCAGCCTCTAGCTCCAGATTACCAAATTCATTAGAGGTTGTAACATAACCACTCGTCCTTGGTTTATCACAGAACCACCCATCATTGGTTAGTAACCTAACAAAACATCCTTGGATTATCATGAAATCACCCATAATTGGTTTATAATATAACCAACCATTATCATAACAAAATCCCTTCAACAATATCATAATCATTAAGCCTAAAATATTGCATCACAAAAACATTCTTATAAAAAATATTTTTTTTATTTAGAAATCACTTGTTAGTAGAAAAACTACACACACAAAAAGGAAAACATTTTCATGAAAAATAACCTTGAAATCATGTAATGTAAGATTAAAACATTAAATAATCTTTATTTCATGAAAATATAATCATTCTATATAAGTTAGAAAATATTATTTTTAGGCTTTTATAAAAAATGAAATAGGAACTTTAAATGAGGGTTTTGGAAAAGAAAGTCCCTTACCTTGAGTCTGATTCACCAGTAAATTTCTTTATCTTACTAAATAATAAAATTTTTATTAATTATTTACTTTATTAAGAACCATTTTCAATTTTTTATTCCTTTTATTTCAATTATAACCATGATATATACATGTAGATAATTAATTATGTTCTCACATGATGTTTGGAGGATATTTATTTCATAAGTCTAATATGATTTCATTATGATGAATATAGTCAATGGGATAATTAATCCATAATATCCTTAAAAATTATCATTAAGTAGTTATCATTTTTATACATTAAATGTTATTTTAAATCAAACCATTAAATATGGTTATGAAAACAGATGGAGACAATAGGCTGTATGTAAGCCTGAGTAACGTTTTTATTTTTAAAATTCATCATGGAAAGAAGGTAAGTATAATTTTATCTTTACATAATGATCATGATATCATATATATAATATTATTTCATTAAATAAACTTATATATATCATCCTTGTGATGTGGTGTTGAAAAACGAATCATGTCACTTCGTAGAGGTGGTAATGAACATGTGCACACTAATGGCATTAATTGTTTTATACATATGGAATGATAAGAATGTAAATTATTTATTGTCATTTAATAGTTAAAAATATTTATTTAATATTATATATAAAACATAATTCCATAATTATATATAGTATGGAAATATAGTGATGGAAAATTAATTACTTCATTAGCGATAGGGCAGTCTACGGTATATATGAATGAGGAATTCTTTTCCAATTTGATAGAAGTGGAGATGGATATGGTTCAAGAAAAAATAATAATAATATATCAGTAGAAGTATTATACTATAGTTATTATTTTATCATGTTTGAATAATATTTTAAGGAGCTTAAAGAAGAAATAAAATAGAAACACTTGTTCAAAAATGAAGCCTCTTCTTTGGGAAGCCACCTTTGATTAACACCTTAAGCCATCTAACGTTGGTGTTATGCCTAAAATAAGAACTCTATAATGATTTGTGGGGGGGGGGGGGAATTGGAATATATTTTGGTATGCATTTTGAAAACAAAATGTTCTTTTATTTTTCGAACAATTTTAAAGAATATGTTCCCTTTTATAATATAGGTGAGGGGAACACTTGGAATTACTCAAAATATTAAAATATAATAAAAGATTTATAGATCCAAGTACATACTAATAGACTAAAAATTAAATGAGTATGAAATTTTAGACACTATATTATCTCATTCAGGATTATTTTATATTTTTATATTTTTTTTAAAATATAATAAAACATTAATCCCATAAAATATCATTATTGTCAAATTTTATAATATTCATTAAATTAACATTAAAATCATTAGTACAATAATAAAAATATGAAATAAAAATTTCATTATAAAATAAATACATAATTTTATTCTATTGAATTAATTTATCAACTTAAATATCTCAAATTATATTTTTTTATTATTTTTGATATCATTTATTTTATTTTTCCTTCACTTTAATAATTACTACACCAGTTTCATGAAATACTTTAAGATAAGTATTTCTTCACTAAAATTTAAAAATAAATTATTTGGGGGAATATTAATCGTCTATATTTTTTAATAATATTTATATTTTAAAATATATTTTGGATTACACTATATTAAAAATACTCCACTTATTAAAAAAAGAGTGTTACATGTTTGACTTTTCATTAAATAAAATACTAAAAAGGTCAAAATATTATAAAATTCTCCCTAAAAAGTCCAAAAATGGACCCTTGGATTATTATGGTCTATATATAATTATTAAATAATACATATGTATGTTTTTGGGTCATTTTGTGGTTCTTCTCATTTCATTTTTAATCAGAATAGACTGATTTACCCTCATAGGGGAATAAAAATTACTAAGATGTCTTCATACATTTTACAAAAAAGATAAATATTTACTAAATTTTTAACCAATTATTCCAAATATGAAATCCATTTTTAAAAATTGAAAACACTAAAGTAGAAAAATAAAAAATTAAACCAGAAATATGAAATGAAAAAAATATTTTTGGAAAAATTTTATTTTAAAATTTAAATTTTATTTATACTAAATTCCAGTAAAAAATATATTTGAGGAACAATAATTTTATAATTTATGTTCATAATGAAAAAATAAAATTTAAAAAAAATTCAATAAATTGTTTTACCATATTAATAAAATATAATTTCAATAAAAATCAGTATTTTTCACTATTCTTTGAAAAATCAATATTTTTGGAAAATTATAAAAAATTAATTTGAATATTATTTTCCCATGATGTATTCATGAATGAAATTAATTTTGTAAAATTAAAACACTATAATTTTAAAATTAATCTTTTAAATGAATCATTATAATAAATGAGTTTTATAAAATAATTTTATTATTGATTTTATGTGTTACTTAATATATTTAGAATGAATATAAATATTTATCTCAAGAATACTAATAAATATTATTGAAATTTGTTCTATCAGTACCATGGTTGTTACACTCTATCCCACATTATAAATTATGTCCCTGCAATTTCATTCACTTATTAAACAATTAGGGATACCTCTCTGTCATAACATTTCCATATTACCATGTTGCTTCTTCAACCATATGGTTTTTCAAAAAAAATTTAACCTTATAAATTAAATATATCTACAATAATATCTCTCTATGTTTAATAATCCTAAAAGTATTTTCCTCATAATAAATTTTCTCTTCTAACTAAACTACTTTAGGGCTCAATAGATGAGATGAATTCAACACATACTTTTTTAACATGGAAACTTGTAAAAAATGTGTACTTGGGATAAACTCATAGGATAGGCCACTTGGTAGGATACTTTTCCAAAATTCTCCCGAATTTGAAATGGTCAAAAGAACCATGGGAATAAATTTACCTTCTCACCAAAATATATAACATTTTTTCATTGAGATATTTGAATAAATATATGATCAACAACCTCGAATGAAAGATATTTCCTCTATTTATCTACAAAACCTTTCGAAAAGGTTTGAGATATTTTGATATGTTATTGTATCATATTTAAATTCTCATACATTCACTCTAATAACTGTACTCCTAGCCACTTCCTTTCTTATAGTTGATCCAAAAAATCAAGCATTGAACACTTCTTTCTAATTAATTCTTCTTAAGGTACCAACATTATATATAAATCAAAACATTTATTCTAAGAAAACAGAAATAATGATATATGATGAACCCAATTTCCTTGGTAATCCAATTAAAAATCATGAATCATTACTTGGATGTTCTAAATTTTTGGTCACAATTATGATTTTTTAGTATTAAAAGTTGTACTGAAATTTAATTCAATATTGAACGACTTCTAAAACCCTTTCCCAAAATTACAAGTTAACATGGGATAATCGTATAATAAAATGGTGATATAAACTAAATATAACTTGACTAACTCCTCGAGGTATAATCACGATTTTTTATCTAAAGAAATAGTTCCTCCTATATAAAGGAAATGTAAATATTTATTCTGTCAATCAATAATACCCCAAATTGATTTTTTGTCTTCAAGAAGTATTTGGTAATCCAACCAGAAAATCCATCCATATATTTTACTATTTTCACTTAGGAAATAAAAAAAGATGAAGAAACCCCTTCGGTAATTTCCATTTTCCATTAACCAATTGATAAGTTAAATATGTCATGGAAAGGTCAGAAATATATCTTTTCATTTTATCCCACTAGTAATAGTCCCAATGGTCTCTATACATATTGTTGATTCCATGATGAATGGAAAATGGGGAACTAAGAGATCCACTTAACAACTCCCACTTCAAATTTCAATAGCATGGCTCACATAAACTCTTTTAAAATCTCAAAACACAATAATTATCCAAATTAATTTTAGGAAACTTACCTTTCTTAAACAATTCTCCCCTTTTCTATAACACAAGATCTTCCCTCTAAGCTTTATGAATTCAATATAACAATGATGATTTCACTAACACCTAAAACAAAACTGAGTAAGTTCCCACATCCACAAAATCTAGGAAAACGTTTATCAAATATTTATCCTAAGGTTCATGTTCAAAAATTAAATTATTAGTGTAGCATTATTTTTTTGATTCAAAGCATCGACCACACTATTTTCATTTTCAGGATGATAGTAAATAGTGAAATAATAATCCCTTTTTAGTTACATCTTTATTCTATGCCTCATGTTAAACTCCTTCTGAGTAAATATATACTTCAATATTTTATGGTTACTATATATTTCACACTTTGGTCCATATAAATTATTCCTCCTGATTTTTAAATAAAATATCAAAGAATATAATTACAAATCATCTTTATGTTAATTTATATACTGATATTAAATTTTCCATTAAGAATATGTAATGATCAGATCATTTTATATCCGAACACAACCAAGAACCTTCAATGAAGTATCATTGTAGATTTAAAACCCTTATTCCTTAAAGGTAGGACAAAAAATATAGAATTCATCATTCTTATTATTATTTCTTGAAAACAATCAAAAAAGTATTTTACCCAAATAAATTTAACTCATTTTCATGTTAACATATTTACTTTCCTCGATAAGAGTGAAAATTTTCAACAAACAACCAGTAATAGCATCTTAATCCTATAAAACTAAAAATATCAACAATATTTTTAATTCTTGTCCATTGACCATCCACTTTTTTTGGTAGGATCAACTATTATACAATCTTCATTTACAATGTTCACAAGAAAATAATTTTTTTTTGAAACAAATCACATTAAAAAAAATTTCCATATAACTTTTTGTAAGTATTTTAGAAAAACACTAAGATGTTTTTCATTATGTTTATAATTTTTTTATTAAACCAATATATCATTAATAAAAACAGCCACAAATATATACAAATATTCATGTAAAATTTATTCATAATATTCATTAATACATTGGGGGAATTTGTTAACCCAAAGGGAATAACTACTAAATCATAATTCCTACATATGTTTTGAAATGTTTTATTTTTAAAATCTTTTTCTCTCACCTCCAAGTGATGGTACCCTAACATGAGAATAATAATTGAAAATTACACCACTCCCTAGATTTGATCAAAAAAATTATCGATATGAGGAAAATGATTCTTTTTCTTAATATGGATGCCATTCAATACTAAATAATCAATAAAAAGATTCATAGAACCATATTTATTTCTATCAAAAAAATACCAAAACCCATTGGTGATGTAAAAGGTCAACTAAAACCTTTATCTACCAACTCCTCCAATTTTATTTTAACTTCCAAAAGTTTTTCTTGATCCATTACAAATGTTGTTTTGTAAATATGGTTACCATCAGGAAATTAGTGAAAGTAAACTCAATATCCCAATTTGAAATGACACCAGGAAAAACATTCAAGTATTCATTCACTACAAGCACTTCACTACTCTTTGTAATCAATTTCCCATCTTCTTAATGGGTTATTAAAGGTATTAAATCATTAAAAAAATCATTATTATATCATCGATCTATCTTAGTAGATTAATATGAAATTAAATCCATTCCCAAAATAATTTAAAACTCATCTATGGGTAGTTCAATAATATTTACAGGAATAACCATTTCACTGATAAAAATAGGAAGATTTATATATATCTTGGATTCACTAATATTCCAACTATATGTTTTCAACAAATTTTCTATAATAATTTCATGCTGTAATATTCCCATTAATCGTGAAAATTCCATATAAATGAAGAAATATGATGATCCAGAATCAGATAGGGTATTGGTATTAATTGAATTCACAAGTAACATACCTTTCACTAATTCATTTTATATCCCTACATCAACCATATTGGTAAAAAATTATTTTCCAATGCTATTTTTCATTTCTTCTTGATGATATACATCCTGAATTACAAAATTCAAATATAAGTTATCATAAATATTGAAATAATTTTAATTATAACATCTTACCATTATCATTTAATATACACATTTTCCTTATAGTAAAAAGCTATGTTAAATAACATTCCACATTGAAAGAATATCCATGGTTTCATTAGATATTCCATATGATACTTCTTAACACACTATTTAAATGATTGGAATTTAATTTAATTCCTAGAAAATTTCATTGATGGGTTGTTGTAATGACTCGTATTTTATTGTTTTATTTTTAAATTTTATATATATTAATTTTTAGACTAGGTGTTGAGACGATGTGCAATTCTGAGGCCTATTGTGTCCAAAACAAATGTTTGAAATACATTAAAATATTAAATAGTATGGGCATTTAGTTTTTATGAAAATGTGGAATAAGATATATATATGGGTGCTCATATAAAAAAGATAAGGGCATAGTTAAATTCATAATAGTGGTTTTATCCTAGGTGCGACCTAACATTGGTCGACATTGGTCAATTGTGGAAATTCAACATAGACACTTAAATGAATAAAAAAAATTAAGAAATTTTATATTATTATAGTTAATGATGCATTGATACAATGACCTAACAATTCCCTATTTAAATGTATCCTAATATTAGAGATCCAGGGTTATCCTCATAACCTTCAAATCTTCTAGAGATGTTAGAGAGAGCGATCTAGAGAATTCTCTTGAGCAGGCGATGAAGAAACCTTTGATCGTTGATAGGTGAACACCAATCTTTTTAGATCTCACCTACGATGATAGAATGGGGACCAATAATTTTCCTTGAATGATCTGAATCAATATAGGATGTGTTATTTTTATTTTATTTCTTGTTCATGAATTCCTTCAATGAACACAGACTAATCCATGAACATATTAGATTGAGAATTGATCATATTTGTGGAATTGGCAGTTTTTGGGATTTATCAGGAGTTTATTATTGATATTTTGGTTGGGATTTGTTTATCATTATAATAGTGATGAAAAAAGGTTGACTTAAAAATCGATCAAGGTTCCCCCTCTCAGTTTTTTGTTCTATTCTTCACTAGTTCATGTGTTCTTCGTTCTTCCCTATGCTATGAACCCCTTGCGAATAATCGGTCATTATGCCTTATATTCATGGAATAATGATATAAACCCATAGATCCAGCATTGGTACAACTTGACATAGGTACGAAGATGGGTGTTCCATCAAATCCAATGATGGTGGGTGTTGAATCCATGTTCTTCGGTAAAGATGATGAACATTTATGATCATGTTTTTTGAGCCTATTTAAGGATTTAATCATGTCGATTCAGGGTATGGATGACCAGAAGATCTTGGATATAGGGTTTCGAGATGAATATACCACCTAAATGAGATTCAGGAGATTGGAATCATGAGTTGGAGGAGGGGTAAGGGTTCTAAAAAACCCTGATACACACGATGTCTACACCTTGACTACATGGAATGTGGTCCCCCTTGAAGAACTCGACATATACCATGGAAGGTTCACCAATACGAGGTTAAGTACTTGGATTTCCTGTATGGAATGTACTCCCACACACGACATGGACTGGATTAGGTACACGGGCTACCCCATGTACTGGTACATGGGAAGAGACACATGGGTTGACACCGTGTACTGGCCCATGGCTAAAGTACACAGGCGGACCCCAAATGCTAGGACACGGCGGGTAACCCTTTTACATGTTATTTACCGCTATTTTATTTAAAATGGTTTATGTTTAATGGGATGTTGTACACAAGTAGTAGCTTGGGTCAAAGGACATGTTGTTTGACCCTACTACATGATATGTACCACTTTCATCCTTGATTGACCATCATGTCCTCCGTATCTTGAAAAAGTTTCATTAGGGTTTTTTCCATTCATGGTTCCCCTGAAGGTTGGTATGAATCATTTACAACTCTTAGTAAAATGATTCCTTCAGAAGAAAATCCTGGATATATTTGTTAGGATACCCCAAGAGGCTCAGAGTAGGATCCTCCTTTAATCTTTGTGCCCTAGGTGGAGTTCGTCGTATCGACTTGACCAACACCACAAAGATACTGATCCTCTAATTCTTGGGTTAAAACGTATTGAGTTTTTTGGTTTCACCACATGGACCTAGCTATGATCTTCATATGTTAGTCATATTCTCCTCAGATCTATCAGCATATCTCTCTCGTGAAGGTACCTAATAAAAAGTACCTCTTGGAAAGACACCATCAGTGCTATCGGACTCAGTATTGTGTCCTCCCAAATGATTTCATCGTGAAATCTTCATGCTAAATTCCTAGGGTTGGTATACTATTGTTTTCACATACCTCTATAATGTTTGTATTTATTTGACTATATCTAGATATTCTTGTTATATGTGTTGTACACATATATCTATGTACAGATGAATATAATTTCATTTGTTGTATTGATTTGTGGTTTTGAGGTGTCTTACGGAGTATTTTTATACTCCCCCCCTTCACATGATATTCCCACATGTCTCATTTCATGTGATGAATATCGACCTTTTGATGAAGTCCTAGGTGGAACAAGACTAGACGATGCCATTTGAAACTAGGTAGGGCAAGGTGTGTTCCTACAGCTATATAAATCATCCCCAGTACCATTACATATAGGTAGGACTTGTGTTTATAGAATCATTATGGTGTGCTCGTATTCAAGACCTATTTAAATTACCTTAATTTACACCATAATCTATATGTATGATATAGTTCTATACATTCATTGGTTACCATGTGGTTTTTACATTTCAGCATTTTGTGGGCCTGGAGATGTGTGAGTGTGTACAGGTAAATAGGAAATGCCACCCATGTTAGTTATAAGCCTAATCGGTTCTATTCACAAACCCATGTACTATTAGAGGAAGGCTTGAGGATTCTTGGTATGGGACTACATCTATGGGTCATGTCACAATGGTATCAAAAGGGGTTGTTTTACTTTAGGACCCGATTTCTGTGAGATTGGTCTGGGGAAACAGTGTTAGGTTTTTCATGTTCGACTTTCATGCCAGGAAGTCCAATGTTGTTGTGGGAACTGACGTATCCTTACCCCATGCCACTAATAGCCTTTTTTCAATGCTATACCTGAGAATATTTATTGCAAGGAATATAATGGTACAAGCATCGTATTAGAATGGGTTTTAGTTTACATGTCCTTCATGATTCAGCTCTCTATGTAAAATCATTGACCATGGTAAATATTGTTTTTTTAGGATTCCTCTATAACGTACAATAAGTAGGATTTAGAATCTTGATCACAAAGATGACCCCTTCAGCGATGAGGTTTCGATATAGGGATCAGTTCCCCAGATGTTACCACTAGATGGTGCACCATCCATACTGCCACCTGTAGACCAGCACGCAGTACCCGTACTACCTGCAGATGGGAAGTTCATGATAAGCACGCATCACGAGTTTCAATGAAAGAGACACCTCAGGTTCTGAGTTAATCCTGAACCATAGGTGGATAAGTAATTTCTTGAGGAGATGACCTGAGTTTTCCTTACAGTCAAGACACTAGTAGATTAGATGGTGGTCCTAGCAATGAGCCTTCTACATGGATCCGTAGGATGATTGTAGAGTTTTACTACCCACACATACGACGAGGTGAAACTTTCAGGGATAGAGTTTGAGACTTGGTTCAGAGAAGATTTCACACTAGTTACATAGAGTTTTGTGTGTATGTATAAGGTTCTTCAACTCCATTAGGGTAACATTTCAGTGGTTGGTTATTCATCGAGGTTCACCATCTGTTCCAACTACTCGATGGATATGGATCAAGATTAGTACTTCTGGGATCAAACCTTGGAGTCAGGTTTGTGTAGATACATATGATTTTTAATTATACCTCTATTCAACCCTACTTATTTAGGGGTGATTGAGGGGGATTTGGTGGTTGATAGATTCTTGAATTAGCATATACAAGTAGTGAGAGTCAGCAGTGGGAAAAAAGGAGTAGGGACCTCGGTAGCATGAAGCTAACATTAGTCCTAGAGACCTGGACATGGGAGATGTTTTTGGGGGAGGTCCCAGGATAGCAGATCTACAGTTCGGGGCTCCCATGGTGGGTCCAGTCATCCTAGAGAGAGGAAATTCTATTCATGTGACGGCATGGGACATTTTGCTCAATGTTGTCTAAACCGTCTACTGCTGACAAGAAGACTATGGATGGAAAACCCAGGAAGAGACCAAAATAGGATAAATAATATCCATAGGGTGGATAATGTGTAAATGGAGCTAGGAGAGTAGGTGGTGGTTGTTGTTGTTTCAACTTGTTAACACCACCACCCCCATGTGTCCCACACCATGCTCAAAGAGTTGGAGGACATGGGCTGGGACAAATGCATGGAGTAATGTCTTATGAACTAGGGGATCTATAAATTATTTGAGTTATGATCTATTTCTTTTCTATATTAGATGATATAGTGATATAAAAATGTTTTATTTATTCCTTTTTCACCACATATCTTGTACAAGACCCTGATATTCTAGTTGAACTATTGACTTGAACCTTATGATTTGAGACACATACTAGATGAGATTCAATGATCACACACCTATGCTGATAGTCTAACCTAACAATTGGAGGATAGAGTTTATGTTGGAACCTCTTGGTGTTGGCGTCAGGTCCTTTCAACAACATTTTTGGTATGAATTTTTTGTTTACAATACATTCCCAGATTTACTATTTTAGGTGTAGGGTGTGGTGTTTCCACAGTGATAGAGTGAAAATTTCTTTTTTCTAGGAAAAGAAAACCAAGGAGGCATAATATGGACACTTTTGTGGGAGTGTGCAGCTGATTACTCATCAGTTGGCTAGCCTAACTATTAGTTCAGTGAATATTATTAGTTTCTAGTTTCCTACAGTGGTGGAAGAGTGTGAGAGAATCTTTCCTGAATATGTTCCAGGATTACCAACCAACTGAGAGATATAATTATTAATTTATTTATACCCCTATATGGAACTAATACCCACACCAGCAAATTATTTGGCTATAATAGATCTTCGTGAGATGAGGACGCAGTTGGAGGGCTTGTTGAATAATGGCTTCATGAGACCTAGTGTTTCACCCAGGGAAGCCCTAGTTTTTTTTGAAAAATAGTAATATGGGAGCTTGAGGTTATGTGTAGACTATCAGAACATGAACTAGGTGATCGTAAATAAAAAGTATTCACTACCAAGGATCGATTAACTATTACATATTTTGAAAGGGGCCTACTGGTTCTTGAAGGTTGACCTCTAATTAGGCTATCACCAGATGCAAGTACGGGATGAAGATATACAAAATAAAACCTTTAGATGTTTTTATGGTCATTATGAGTACATGTTGATTACCTTTGGCATGAATAACTCTCCAATAATGATCATGGGACTCCTAAACTGGATATGTCAGCCTTACCTAGACTTGTTCATGGTAGTCTTCAACGATTAAATCCTTGTGTACTCAACATTCATGGAGGATCACACAAGACACTTAAGGATAGTTACATACATAATATGATAGAACCAACATTAAGGGAAACTCTTGAAGTTCTAGTTCAAGATTCAGGTAGTCCACTTTTTGGAACCTGTTATCTCACCCAATGGATTGGTAGTGGGAATTGCCATAGTTAATGCAGTGTAATCATGGGATCGAACTACGAGCGTGAAAAATGTACAGAGATTCCTCAGGATAGCAGACTATTACTGGAGATTAATACCTGATTCCTCCCGGATATCGGCACCTATATAAGTGTTGAATACAAATGGGAAGCCTTTCGTGCGGATAAGGAAGTGATGGTAGGTTTTTCAAAAGCTGAGGTAGAGTCTGGCGTGTGCTCAAATATTTAGATTGGTAGAGGAGGGTGTCAAGTACAAAGTGTTCTATGATGCTTTAGGAATTGGACATGATTGTGTCCTAATGTAGAGGAAAGTGGTGATTTGTTATGTTTCAATCCATTTGATACCACATGAGTTAAACTATGTGACCCATTATCTAGAGTTATAAGTGGTAGTCTTTGCATTGAAGATGTGGTGACACTACCAAATGAGAGAGTGGTTTATCATCTACTCTAACCATAAGAGTATCATGTATATCTTCTCTCATAAGGATCTCAACTTGAGATAGAGGTGATGGCTAGAGCTCTACAAGGATTATGTCTTTGAGATTTCCTATACTCCTATAAAGGGGAACATTGTGGCATATTCTCTCAGTAGGAGATTGATATTATAGTTTCTAAATGTGGTGTTAGAGTAGTTGTCCTCGTTGTAGTTATCCTTAGTGGATAGAGAGAGAGTAGCATACCTTCAGATGATGGTTATCACCCCACCTATATTTTAGTATGTATGTGATGCATGACATGGGGATAATAATTTCAAGACAATTCCTACTTATATTTCTAGAGGGCATGCTCCAAATGGATATTCAAAAGGTGGGGATCACATCATTTTTTCGTAGGATGTACAGTAGTACCAGTGGTGTTGAGGGAGGAGGTTCTTAAGGGGTTCCTTATTCCCCCTTTATCATTACATCTAGGTGTGGGAAAGATGCACCAGGACCTATGATGTAGTTTTTGTGGACATGGATGAATATAAGAGTTTTATAGTTTTTTTCTTGATGCATTACTTGTTAGGAAGTGAAAGATGAGCACCAGGTTCAATCAGGTTTATCTCAACCTCTTGAGGGGCCAGACTGGAAGTGTGATGGGATATTTATGGACTTTGTGGAGGTTTCACCATGTAAATCTTGGGGACAGGATTCCCTCTTGTTGATCATTGGATAACTCGACAATTTGTCGCACTTCATAGATATCTGGGAGAATATTTTAGTATAGAGTTTTGGAAGCCTATATGTTAAATAGATAGTCCTAATCCATGGAGTTCCATCCATGATAGTTTCATATCATGATGCTCTCTTTACATCTTAGCTATGTGAGGGATTTCAGGAGTCATTTAGGACCCATTTGCACTTAAAAAACATTTCACCCACAAAATGATGTCTATACATATTGGATGATTCATGTTCTAGAGTACATGATGTGGTTTAAAATGTTAGACCATGGTTGTACTTAGTAGGATCACCTACCACTGGTGGAGTTTCTATAAAACAACAACTACCGTTCCACAACCAGTATGCACCATTTGATGATTTGAAAGGTTAACACTATAGGTCACACCTTAACTTTACTAACCCAAAAGAGTCAATGATCATGGGGCTCGAGTTGGTGAATGCTACTAGAGATAAGGTAAAAATCATCTAGGAGTTGATGGAGAGTGCACAGATTCATCCAAATTCTTATACTGACAGATGGTAGGGTCATTTTGAGTTTGATTAAGGAGACCATGTGTTCCTATGGGCTTCACCTCGATGTTGATTATGATGATTTGGATGGGGTAGCAAGGTATATCTGAGGTTCAATATCCCATTTTAGATACTATGTGGAGTTGGTGAGGTGGAATAATGCTTAGCTCTAACTCTGTAGTTAGATCGGGTACATGAAATCTTCCACATGTCACTCTCGAGGAGGTATGTCCATGACCCAACACACATCATTGACTGGGGAGAGCTATACATCGATGATAGTGAAACCATTGTTGAGTACCTAGTAGAGATTGAGGATCAAGAGAATATGATCCTTTGGGGGTGAAAAATTACTTTGGTGTGTGTTTGGTAGAACATGATAATCTCCTATAGGGAACTTCGGAGTGAGAGGCTCTAATTCATGCTCAGTACCCTCATCTTTTTTAGTAGACTTTGTTTTGGAATTTTGGGGACATAAATCCCCATGGTGGGGAGAATTTAATTACTCAGATTTTCTATGTATTATTTTTAATTATTATATAGATTAATTTTGAGATTAGGTTCTAAGATGATGTGTTATTCTAAGCCTTAGTGTTCCCAAAAAAAATGCTTGAAATATATTAAAATATTAAATAACACGCACATACAATTTTTCTAAAAATGGTTAATAACTATTAAAATTGTGATCAGATCATAAATTAAAGGGAACCATTGGGTTCAGAATATCTGTTTTTCCATAGGTGTGAACAAAAAATGGTTAGTGTGGGTCGATTGTGGAAAGTCATCATTGAAACTTAAATAAATAAAATAAATTTATTTTATTTCAGTTGCTATTGCAGCGACGCAGCAACCTAAACATTTTATCTTTAAATGTATCCCTATGTTTGAGATCTAGGGTTATCCTTAGAAACCTACAATCCTTTGGAGATGTTGGAGAGAGAGAACTAGAGAATTTTCTTGAACATGTGATGAGGAAACATTGGATCTCCAATAAATGGACACTAATCACAGTAGATCTTACTAATGACAATGGATAATTGACCGATCTTTATCAATGAATGACCTAAATCATGGTAAGATGTGTCATTTTCATTTTATTTCCCATTCATGAATTTCTATGATGAATAAAGACTAATCCAAAAAACATATTAGTCTACATATTGATCGTATTTGTAGGATGTGAATTTTTTTGGGATTTATTAGGACTTGATTCTTGAGATTTGTTTGGATTCATTTATTAATCCAATAGGGACAAACCAAGGCCGACATAAACATTAATAGAGGTTTTTTCCACTTGATTACTTTTTCTGATTTTCTCCCTCGGTTCTTGTGTTCTTCATTCTTCCACATGCTTTGAATCCCATGTGAACAATCGATCATTGAAACTTTGATTCTTGGCACAATGATTTGAAATTGTAGATCCGAACTTGAGATGACTTGATAGAGGTTTGATGGTGGGTGAGGTAGTGAAATGAATGATGTTGGGTGATGAATTTGTGTTCTTAGGTGGAAATTAAGAACAACTACTATTGTATTTTATGAGCAGTTTGAAGGCCTGAATCCCATTGATTTACTATTAGTATGACCAAATGAGACTAGATATATAATTTTTTAGTTGAATGGATCACCTGAATGAGATCTATGAGATTATTGTCATAGGGGGGAGAAGTGTTTTAAAAAAACATGATCCACGCGGTGTGTAGTCCCTGACTACATGTCATGTGGTCCCCCTTGGATGAAACTATTATGTACCTTGGGAGGTACACATACATGGGGTACAGTACATGGGTTTCCTACATGACAATTACTCCCCCACACAACTTGGTTGGTATCAAGTACAAGGAATACCCCATGTATTGGTACATGTGTATAGACAAACAAGTTGACACTATGTACTAGAACATGGATGGAGTACATGGGTGGACCCCGGATGCTAGGTCGTGGCATGTAACCCTTCTACAAGTTGTGTACCCCACTTCTATATGAAAAGGTTTAAATGACATAGACCGTCATACACATGAAGTACCCAGGGTCAAGGGACCCAACACATGGACCTACTACATGTAATGTACCCCTTTCTATATAGATTGACTTTATTTTCATCAGTATCAATGAAAAGTTTCATTATGGTTTTCTCCTTAAATTAATCTCTTGATAATTGGTATGAATTGTTTCCTTCTACTAATACTAATAACCCTTCAGTAAGACTTCTTAGATAGAGTTTCCGGAAACCCCCATGAGGCTCGAAGTAGGATCCTCTATACATCTTCATACACTAGGTAGAGTTCAAGGTATCCACGTGACCAACACTACGTGGGAAACAATCTTCTACTTAGTGGGATAATCTATATTGAGTTATTGGTATAACCCCATGTACATTTAAATGATCCTCATCTATGTATCATACTCTTTTTATATTTATCAGTGTATCTCTATCATGATAGAACCTGATGGCATGTAACTCTCGGACGAACGTCATCAGTGATATCAGACTCAGGAGTTCATTTTCATGGATAAGTTCTTGATGTAATCTTCGAGCTAAATTCGAAGGGTTTAAATATAATGGTTGTGACATACCTCTAGACTTTGTTTCTTGGTTTGAGTATATCTAGATATTCCAATTATATGTGTTTTATACCTATATATCTTTAGAGATGAATTTAATTTCCATTATGGTATTTATTTTTTTCTTAACGGTGTCCTACTGAGTACTATTATACCCACTCATCATTGGAATTTTACCCACATGTAATGTCATATCCAGATGATCGAACTTTTGATGGAGTCCTAAGAGGACCAGGGCCATATGTTGCTTTGTGAAACATGGAGGTAGAGGTGTGTTCCTACGGCAACAAACTGCATCCCCAGTACCTTTACATAGAGTTTAGACTTGTGTTTATAAACCATTTTTTGTGGGTACTTTCCATCATATGGTGTTTCAAAATATAGTTGTATGCATGAATTGGTTACTTAATGGTTTTTTCATTTCATCATTTTGTGGGCTTGGATATGTGTGTGTGTGTCAAGTGTATAGGAAATTCCTCCTATGTTAGTGATATACCTACATGGTGTCGATCACTATACCCTAGCCTATTGGAGGTGAGCTTGGTGAGTCATGGCACATGCCCCACTAGGATGGGTCATGATAGTGGTTCCCGAATTTCATCCATCTTGACCGATTCTTACTCTTTACCTCATGGGGCACATACGTGTTAGAAAACTCAATATATACATTGATAGAAAAATAAAAATGTGTCTCATAGATGTTCACTTATCATGAATACAAATCCCTTCATAATATCGGTTTCAAACCAGAGTAAAATCTATAATTTTATTATCAATGTCATAAAAAAAATATGGTACATTCCTGACCAATATTGAAAATTTGTCTTCATATATAGACACAAAATCGTCATCCTTATACCTCAGGTCCAGAAAAGGTTTCTCTATTCTGAGTCAAACATTCTTATGAAAATATTTTTCAAGAAAACTATTCTTAATGGATTCCTATTCCATGGAATCATGATCATATTTCTCACAGGTATTCTTAATCAGATACCACCACCGACTAGCTTCACCAAAAAATAAAAAAAGTCAGGGATACCTTTTGATGTTATGAATAAACCATAACTTCAAATAAAATTTATATATTATTAATCCATCCTTCAGATACCACTTGACTACTAGTTCTACTAAAATATGGAGGTTATTGTCTCATAAAATTATCTACTATCATCATGTACCTCTTATATAGATCATTATGCTCCCTAGAAGGGATTCCTCCACCATTTATACATGAATTAATTTATCCATTACAAACAAAATATTTTGTTCATATTATAATCATTATAAGTTTCTGATTTGGAAGTATGTATTCATCTTGATGTCCTCCCATTGTATCCTACATGTTTCTTCTGAGGAAAACCATTCTAAACAAATATATTTGTTTTAAAACAACATGATAATCATCAAATGCTATAACATTTTGTGACCTCTTCCTTGCCCCCACTCTCCCTTAATCACTGTGAAAAAAATTTTAAAACATGGGATGAGAAAAAATATATGTAATATACATAGTAGAACAAAATAATTATTCTTGTGTATAACCATAAAAATATTTTCTTAAAAACAATCTTTTTTACCCCGATTAAGTAATCATTTTTTCAATAAGATCATTATATTACATTTTGGAAATCAATTTATTGCCATGAAAGAACATTAATGTTATGTAGTTAAATTGGGAAATCAGGTTTCTATATGACTCTTAAAAATGGAGTAACCAATATGATCAACATCCAACTCTAGAGTACCCAATACATTTTATGTTATAGCGTAACCACATATCCTTGGTTTATCACGAAACCACTCCTCATTGGTTAATAAAGTTACCAAATATACTAAGTTTAACATAGAACCACCCATCATTAGTTTATAACAGAACCACCTTTCATCATAAACAATTCCCATAAACCATATCAAAATTATACAACTTGAAAAAATGCATCATCAAAACATTCTAAAGGAAATTTTCATTTTCATTTTTAAATCACTTATTATTAGAGAAACAATGCACTTAAAAATGAAAACATTTTCTTGAAAATATACTAAGTAAAATTATAAAGGAAAATTAAAAAATTTATTCTTTCATGACCTTAGGAAAAATCCATCATGCAGTATAAGTTAAAAAATGTTTCTTTTAGACTTTTATAAAAAATGAAATTGGAACTTTAAAAGTGGGTTTTAAAAGAAAGTCTCTTAACTAGAGTCTGATTTACCACATACATTATTTATCATCTAGAATAACAAACACTTATTAGTTATTTAATTTATTAACAACTATTTTAATGTTTTTTATTCCTTTTATTTCCATTATCACCATGTTATTTAAAATTACATAATTAATTAAGTTCCCATCGAGCGTTTATAGGATATTAATTTCATAAATCAAAAATGACTTTGGTAGGTTGAATATGGTTATTGTGGTTACATAGTATATAGAATAATAATAATAAAATAATTTTACTTTTTATACATAAATTAAGCTTTCAAATCAATCCCTTAAATGTTTTATGAAAAATGAACTATGTTAATTTCATGGAGATGATAGGTCGTAAGTAGCATGAGTAATGCTTTCATTTTTAAATGATCATTATAGAAATAGGTTAGGTATCATTTTAATATTCCATAATGATAATAATACCATATATATATTAATATTTCTTTTAATATAATTATATATATCATCCAAGTGATGTATTGTCAAAAGAATGAATCAAATCCCATTGTCGAGGTAGTAGTCCACACATACATATAAACGACATTATCATTTTTCTATGTACAAAAATGATAAGAATGTATATGATATCTATATTTTAATAATGATAAATATGTAATTAATATAATATATAAACATTAATTCACATATTATATTCAGTCATGAAATATGGTGATGGAAAATGAATCACAACGGTTTGTGAGGCGGTAGTCTTCCGTACATATGAATGATGATTTATTTTCCCATTTGAAGGAATTCAATATATATATGGGTAATTAAACTTTCATAATAACATTTAAATATAAATAAGATAATGGTTTATGATTTTTTTCATTATCTAGTAATATTTTAAATAGGTGTAAGAAGAAATAAAATAGAAACACTTGATTAAAAATGATACCTCTTCTTTTGGAACCACCATTTACTAACACCTTAATCCTTATGTGGTTGGAGTTATACCTAATCTAAGGAAAATATAATTATGTAAGGGGATATAGGAATATATTTGGGTGTATAATGGAAAAATAAAATGGGTTTTTATGTGCTAAGGAATTTGAAGAAGTGCTTCCCTTTTATAAGAGAGGTGAGGGGCACTCTTGGAATTACTCAAAATATTAAAATATAATAAGACTATTCTAGAGAAAAAAATGGAATATAAATGAATAGGGGAAGAAATTATTTACTATTTATTAGCCCCTTTAGACTTATTTAATATTTTTATTATTTTTTAAATAATATAATAAAATATTAATCCCATAAAATATCATTATTGTCAAATATGATACTATTCATTACATTGACCACGAAATCACCAAGACAATAAGTAAAATTATGAATATATATGTTATTATATACTAAACATTTCATGACCATCTAGATATTCATTTATCACCTAAAATATCTAAAATAATATTTACCTTAATATTTTTAATATTGTATATTTGATTTTTTGTTAATTGAATAATTACTATATCGATGTTGGGAAAGAATTTAATGTAATTATTTCTTCCCTAAAATTTTTAAAAATTACCATTATGGAGTTAAATATATTTTATTTCATAATAATATTTATAGTCAAATATATCTTGTATATAACACCATATTGAAAATATTACACATATTAAAAACAAGAATGTGAAATATTTGACTTTTCATTAAATAAAATACTATAAAGTAATAATCATATCCAAGTGGGACAAATAAATTAATAAATTATAATATTATATTATTATAGTAGATATATTCTCATAAAATAATATTTAGGTATGTTTTGGGTTATTTTATGTATCTTATAATTTTATTTTTAACCTAAATTAACCGATTTACCATTATCGTGGTAATAAAAATTACTTTTTAACTATTTATTCTGAAAACAATAAAAGGAAAATATTAGATAAATTTTGACCCATTTATTTTAAACATTAATTCCATTTTAAAAATTCAAAACATGTATGTTTATTATTTTAAAATTAAATAATAAAAAGACAATGAAAAACTGGTTTTTAATTTCCCTTTTAACATATAAAATTTATTTTTAATAATTCAAGTATAAAATCCATTTAAAAAAAGGAATATTTTTTATCATAATTGACTAATAAAATTTAAAACTCATCAAAAAAATAATTTTAAATTTTCTATAAAATACAGTATTCAATGAAAATATGTATTTTTCAATATTCATTGAAAAATCAAAATTTTCAGAATATTCTCAAAAAATAATTCTAAGATTATTTTGGAATTATAAGTTAAAAAATGAAATTAAATATATTAAATAAAAATTATATAATTTAAAATTTATTATTTTAAAAATAACCTCATCATAAAATATTTTAATAAAAATATTTTCAATTTGATTTCAAGATACTTAATATTTTTATGAGGAATATAACTATTTATTTCAAGAACACTAATGAATATAAAAGAAAATTATTCTATCAGTACCTTTTTTTCATATATATAGAAATGATAAGGATAATATCATTAGATTATATTGATATTATTGTATAATTAATGTCAAAATATGTTTTTGTAGATGAAAATACCATTAAAACATCACAACAATTTTTCTCGAGGAAAGTTCCATTTTCATTTAAGAATCAATTACAAAGAATTAAAAAATCATACTAATAGGATGAAATTTATTTTTAAAAAAACCATGTAAACATATATAGGAAGTGTTAAAGAAAATATTTATCATGATGGTGGGGAATTCATTTTATGTGGTATACATTAAAACAATAATTTTGATTACACCTTTGGTAAAAATTACCATGCTTAGAAAATGAAAAGAGGATTCCTTTTAAGAATTTTTTAAAAAGTAAAATATTGGTAAAAAATATGTTACTAAATAATTCTAGAATATAAAACACATTTTTGAAAACATTTTTATTAGAATATATATGCGTAAGAAAAATATTTCCGACCAAAGATGAAATAATGTTATTTTTTCTTAAAAATATTTTCTTCTTTATTTTAAGTACCAAAAAACTGAAACATTGAAAAATTAAATGAAAATATAAAAAATTTCTACAAGAGAAGGAATCTTATTTTTTTAAAATGAAAATAATTTTACAATTTCCTTCATAAAAAATTTAACATAATCAATCCAAAAATGAAATTAAATTATATCATAAATCCCTTACCACAAGTATCATTGTGCTTTATACACATTTAAATAACCTATATAATAAATATATATTTATTTTACATATATTAAAAAACTATATACATATATAACTTACTATTAATTATTCCTTTATAATATTTTATTTTCCTTTTATTAACAATTTCTTCATTAAAAATGAATATTCGGGTGAGAGGGATCTCTATTCCAAGCATGTTTCACTTTGATGGTTCTAATAATTGAAAATTGGCAATGGTTTCATCAACTATAAAATATTAATCTCAATGTAATTATAATATATAATCATTATATATAGTTTTATAGCAACTCATATAAACTATAGATAAATAATTAATTACATCACTTCATCGAGATAATTGTCTTTACGTACACATGAGTGATGTTTCATGTTTTTTACGAATGGAAAAAAAGAAAGGTAGATAATTTTTCAACATTTCATAATAATTATAATGTCAAAAATATATTATATATTCTTTAAATCAATATTTATTAAAATCCATGTAACATTTAAATTAAAAACGAATCACAATTCTTTGTTGAGGTGGTAGTCTGCACATACCCTTGAGCGACGTTATCATTTTCCAACAGATGGGACAACTGTAAGTTATAATAGTTATTAAAATTACATAAGGATAATTATTTCACAAATATCACTTGTAAAATTTATATACAACATAATAACCATCAATGAACAGTGGTAACGATAAATGAAATTGAGCGCTTCATGATATTGTAGTACGCACATACACGCCCAAGACACATTCGTTTCCCATTATATAGAGAATGAGATGAATTAAGGTTACATAAATGACATAATAACATACTAGTATATTTATGATACTATATTAATCATGTTAATATAGATAAAATATGTTTATATATGATACCAAACAAAATAAAATTTTATGTACACGGCCAGGAGTTAAACCTCTTCATTGATTGACCCCCTTTGGATTACGAATTATGCCTTAGAAGGGTGATATTATGATCAAAATAGTACCTCTAAGACACCAGGAGTTATTTTAATAAAGTATCTATGTATCTATTTACTAATTCAAATTCTCTTGATGTGTGGATAAGAGAGAATACGAGGTTTCCTTTTATAAGTGAGGGAGGGGACAAACATTGATTTTTTCAAAAGATTAAAATATATTAATGTATTTTTCAATCAAAATGCTACAAACTGACTCTTTTTTAAATAAGTGAAGATATAGGGAATAAATATTACAATATAATTTTATATATTCATGTTTTTTATTATTTTAACCCATATCATTAAAGTATTTACTCTTTTACCCTATTTTAAATCTTATCACGGTAATTGAAGTTTTACAAAATATATTCTTAAAAATGAAAAAAATGATATTGGGATTATTAATAAATTTGAAATTATTATTTAAAAAAAATTATATCTTATAGAAATTAATTTATAATAAATTAAAAAATTAATTGAAAAATAAACCCACAAAATGTGGTGAAATGTTTTCTCAGTAAAAATGTATTACTTTGTATAAATATTTTTTACCAAAATTAAGCAAATGTTTTTTTCAATGAAATTAATTTTATTATTATTAATCAAAGATAAATAATTTAATTTTATAAAATAAATTTAAAAATTATTACTTTTTAAATACATTAATGGAAAGGACATTTTTCTATAAAATTGGTTTTTTTAACTATTGACTGAAAAATTATACAAATCAGAAAATACAAAAATTTCACCATTTATTAATTATGATATTACAATTTTAAAAATGATGTGCATTTTATAAAAGATAATTTATAATTGTTTTATAAATTACTTATAATATCCTATCACAGAATGTAATATCACCCATTTTTGAAGAAAACATATTTATGTGTCATAATACAACATTAAAAAAATTGAGTACATATTTATTATTAATTAATCAATACACCATATAAAATTTTCATTTATTTATTTCATAATATGGTTATTCCTATTCATGAAACCAATTTAATGGAAATATTATAACTATATAATATATCACAATTAATTTAGACTCGTGGGCAGCATGTAATTTATGTTGTCAAATAAATAAATAAAAATTAAGGAAAAATATATAATAAAATTTCATGATGTTGCATTATAACCCCATTATTAGAATTTTTTCCAACAAAATATATCACTATTATAAAAAATGGAGGACACATATTCCTCATTGCATCCTCTAATTCCCATGTAGCTTCCTCAAATTTATAATTTTGTCACAAAAATTTTACCCAGTGACTGGTCTTGTTCCACATCACTATTTGTATTAAAATTAGAATATTTAATGGTTCTTCCTTGTAAAATAGATCATATACTAGTTGTATTAACTCTAAGTTCAGAAAATGTGATGGATTGGGTATGTAATTACCTATGATAAATTCATGGAACACATCGTGAACTTGATATATATTCAATGGGAGCACCAACCAATTTTTAACAAACATGATATAATATTGAATTTTTAAAGGAAAAATATATTTGGGGATTATCTTAAATTTCATTCAAAATATAATAAATTTCATCCTAGGATATGTTTATAGGAATAAATTTTCAGCAACATCAAACTCTAGATCTAATCGATGACTTCCAACATTACTTTTCTGAAAAATCATTATAGCCCTGACGTGCTAGTGAATAACTCAAACATTATATTATATTTACATATCTTTATTAGGTACCAATAGCATTATTTCTCCAACATTATCCCATCATATTGGATTTATTATCTTCTTACCATATATGTATTCCTAAAGAGACATCTAAAAACTCTTGTGAATGTTATTGTTGTATGAAAGCTCAACAAAAGAAATGTGTTGATCCAAAACACATTTAAAATACATAGAACATGATCTAATAATGTCCTCTATGTTTTTAATGGTCTTCTTAGAAATAAAATCTGTTCGTGGATGATATGAAGAGTTAATGATCCACTTCCTATCCAACACCTATTTAATACCTCTTAAAAATAACAAGGTAATCCTCATATCGTGATCTGATACAATTAAATTTGGTACTATATAAAACCCTACCACAATCTTTGTTTTCATCCATGAATTATGATCAAGATATAAATTTTTTTGATATAAATTAAATGTACTGTTTTTAAAAGGACATTTGCTACAAAAAATACATAATTGTTACCTTTAGATGTTTTGGGGTGTCTGATGAAAAAATCCATTGTCATGATTATTAATTTCAATTTTTGTTGGAAAAATTTTAATAACATCAAATTCGACTTTGATCTATCAAACTTACCATTCTGATATACCAGAAATTAACAATCAAACTCTTTAATACCCTTACTCATGTTATTCTACACAAAATTCTCATTCAAATATCTATACATATTCATACTTGTAGGATGAATATAGTATGATACGTTTTTTGCTTCATATAACATATCCTTATTAAAATATAGTATTGATGAGGAACATACCTGGTTATTGAACCTTTTCCTTACATCGTAATTGTAGTTAAACTCAAGAACATTCCTCACCTTTTTCTTTACTTCTTGATTGACCTCCTCCAACAATTTAATTATAACATGTATGGATAGGTTGAAATTCATCTAATAAAGATATGATATATCCCCTTTCATCATGATTTTAATATCAATATTCAAAAAATTCATAGTCATTGGATCTCTTTCGATCCCCATCATGGGTAAATTAACACACTCTTTCTAACTAAGAGTATTGTCCACATTGTTATCCGTACTTTTATTGTAGTTTATTGAATATTTATAATCTTTAGTTTTTTACACACATACCTTTTAGAACATATTTATGTCTTTCAGATTGAATATATTAATTTATATTTTATAATTAATATATATATAACATCGGTCACCATAAATATTACACATCCATATTTTCACTGAATAAATTACTACAACCAACAACAAATCATGATTCATGTAATTTTTCACATTTAGTTTTAATTATTATGAGGTATAATCTATCACTAGATCACAATGAATGTAATGCATCCTAGTATTTTCTTCAATGCATTTCTATTTACCAAAGTCTATTCTCCTTTATAGGGTTTTGTTTGTACAGGTATTCTAACCGACCTTATTTTTAGCTCCTTGAAATTTTACTCAAATTTATATGTCCAACATAACATGGATCCCTTTCTAGTAATTATGGTTATTGGATTAGATAGTTGTGATAAATCACTCACAAATAACTAGTAAGATCCATCTATCCACGGGAAAATATGGATCTTGGTTACTGTAGTAGCTTGAGGACATTGCTCAATAAGATCTATCTTTAAAAGATCAAATTATATATCCTTGGTTTAGATTATCTGACCTAACAAACAATCTTTATTTATTGATAATTCTAACCTTTTTAATTTATAATACAACAAATATTTCCTCAAGGACATCAATACAATCCTCAAATTTTCTTCATGATCTTCCTTGAAATGGGAATTTATAATAATATAATCAATAAATACCACAACAAATTGATTACGTTAATTTATAAAGTGTCCGTCAATTAAATCCATGATTGTAGAAAGTATAAATGGAATAACTATAAATTCATAATGTCCATACCTCATTTGGATGGTTTTCAGGGGTATATCCCCCCTATGGACCTTCAATTGATGACATCAAGGATGATGGTCAATCTTGTAAAAGTATTTACCTCCATGCAGTTGATCAAACAAGCCATCAATATAGGTAAGAGGAAACTTATTCTTTTTAGTGATCTTGTTATATTATTGATTATCAATTTAAATATTAATTGACCAATATTTAAA
Organism: Viscum album; assembly: GCA_963277665.1. NCBI lineage: Eukaryota > Viridiplantae > Streptophyta > Magnoliopsida > Santalales > Viscaceae > Viscum > Viscum album. Next base: position 1,402,957,859 of record OY728127.1, on the reverse strand, counting down.
AAAAGAATAGTTACACCCCATAGTGACACATTTGTGTGTATGAGTCCCTTATTAAGATTCACATAGAATATCTTTTTAATTTCCAATAAATCAATAATTTATATTCTCTATGGAGAATTTGAAATTTTTATAGCATGATGTATTAATTATATTGAAAACATAACTTCAGGTTTTGGGGGAAGACAAGGAATTTCCATGGTAAATACATCAATATAATACAAAAAAATAAGAATATATTAAATGTTGATTTTCTCCCCAACCATTTGAGATAAATATCATGCATGAATAGGTAGTAATACCCATATAATATAAATAACTTCCATTAAAAGTTCACATTCATCCTCACATAGAAAATGAACATATATTGATTGGTAATATCAAATGTGGAATCCCTACCTCAAAAATCGATATATATATATATATAGACAATCCATTCCAAAAATCACATTAAATTTAAATATTGGGAAAATAAACATATTTTTAGGATTCACTTTCCTAAAAAATTATTTCAGTGAAGATTTATAGACATAGGATGTGATCACCATACCATTGGGAATTTTTATGTTAACTCAACATCAATCAATTAAAAATATGAATAAACATCTCTATATACTTTATAGTATATAAATGAATTCATAAATCAAATACAAAATTATATAGTCCAATATTTGAGTGTACCTATCACCACCTCCTCTTTATCATACTATCTCGACTCCCTTACTAAAACAAAAAAATGGTTAGTATGAGAATAAAACATCATAGTGATAAGTCACATAATAATAAAACTAATTTATAAGATTTTTAAATAGTGACACAATTTTTTCAATATATGACACCTTAGGTATAACATTGGCTACCCATGGTTATTATCTATTCAAATCATTCATAATGATTTTAAATATAAAATATGAATTAAACCAATCATAGTACCCCCTAAGAGTGTCTGGCCATGTGTTCAGTCTTATTCCCACTCATCGTGCAACATTGATGATCAAGTTGACACCTAATCAACAACATTCAGGGTTTTCCCCTTGGATCATATTTTTCAAAGCCACGTCCACTTACTAATATTCAAATACAGATGTATCTTCTAGGAAAACAACATTATCTCTATATTAAAAAGTCATTGAAATTTCATCCTATTCATAGACACATCCCCATGTTTTTCAATAAAATTATCAAATCATAATTTAAAAAAATAGATAAATCATTCTTTGATACCAACTAACAAAACATAATCATTTCATACAAATAAATCACATCATTTTATATGAAAATACAATACACCTAATAATAATACAAACCCAAGAACCATAATGGTTTAGTTTCTGTAGATAGTATACACATAATAAAAGAATTTATTAAAATATCATCAAAATATCCCACAATAATCTCCATATTATTACACTTATAGACATATCATACAAAAAAACTTCCATCAAAAACCATAGAAGGAAAAAATAAAAAAGCCTAAGATCAAATTCTTATTAAGTGTAAACATCGTATATATCAATCATAAAAAGATGATATCATCATAATTTTGTGATAACATAATAAATTGCATGTTCTTAATAAAAACTATTCATACCTATAAATTCATAGATCAGAAAATCCCAAATCAATTCCAAAACTGAAGAATAATTAATAATGTTGTCAAATTAGTAATCATCATTAAATAGTCATAACATTGGAATGTGTCATTATATGGTTAAAAATTCATTATCGTTTAAAAATGGAAATTTTTAATAATTCCCAAACATAATCTTGTGAGAATAGACATATGTAATCGTATTAATGCATCAAAATTTGAACATAGTTATTTTCAATAATTTCTATTCATAATTTTGTGCGAATAGATAGAAGAAATAATTCTCAAGCATCAAAATGTTAAAGAAGATATTCATAATCATATCCATTCATATTATTTTGAGTACAGAGAAAAGAAATATTTTCAGGTGGTATAAGAAAAAACAAATATTTTTTCACACCTTCCTTAAAAAATACCTCATTCTTAAAATTACATGATGATTTAATTTAATCCATTTTATAGAAATACAAATATGTCTAAAAATTAATTTAATAAATCAATTTATAATATAAAAACATTATTGAAATGTTTATAAAGAGAATGTGTACATGGGTGAAAATGATTCTCAACCAAAGTGGAAATAATATATATATTATTTAAAAAACATTCTTGATCATTTTAAGAACGAAAAAGAGTAAAATGGTACTATTAATTGAAAATTTCATTAATAAATAGAGGTGAAATTTTTTTGGGGTTTTATAGAAAAACATAAATATAATTTTCAAAAATATAAATTATGCATAAACAATTCTGAAGGGAAATTAGAATTGTAACATAAATCTCACACCTCATGCCCCATAATGCTTTTTGTGGAATTTAATTTACTATATAATAGAAATATATTAATAAAAAAATTCTAATTATAAATATATATTAATTATTAATATATTACATAATTATATTCAATAAATTACTATATATAATTCCTTTATAATTTTTAATTATTATTTTGTTAACAATTTCTTCATAATTCTTTTAATTATTGGAATGTTTTAAGTGCATGTTTTGGTTTTAGGGTTATGGTACTTTCACCATGGTCATGGATTTATAATCTGTAGAATCTAAATCATGAAATAATTAGAATATATAACAATTATATACACTTTTATAACTATTCATATAAAGTGGGGATGATAAATAAATTACATCACATTGCGGGGATAATAGTTCATACGTACGCAGGACTATTGTTTCCACTTTTCAATAGACTGAACAAAACAAATTTAAATAATAATTTACCTTTAAGAAATCATTATTATATCACATATTTCTTATATGTTCATTAAATCTATCCTTATTACAATCCAACTGAATTATAAATTAAAAACTAATAACATCACTTCATGGAGGTGGTGGTCCACACGTACACATGTGGGACGTTATCATTTTCAAACGGGTGAGAAGGTAACATGGTAGTTAAAATATTATAATTAAATAATTATAATCATTTCATTAATATCATATATAATAATTATATATATCTTAATAGACATATCTAAAAGGTGATTGTGAAAACTGAAATGTATCTCTTCATGAGGTTGTGGTGCATATATACGCATGAATGATGCTTTGGTTTCCCATTTTATGGAGAAAGAAATGAATAAAGGCTAAAAAATAAACATTACAACATATAAATATATTTCTGATACTATATTAATCATTTTTAGGGGATAAAATATGTTTATTGAAGGTGGAATAAGAAAGAAAGTTCAAATTACTTGGTTAAGATTTGTACCTCTTTGCTGAGACGCCTTTGTTGGATTACACCTTTTTCCTGAAAGGATGGTATTATGATAAAAAAGGACATATAGGATGTGTGTATGGATTAAATTAATGTATTTGGATATTAATTCAATGATATAAGAGTCTATTTAACTATAAAGAATATAAGATAGGGGTGCCCTTTTATATGTTACGCACGGGACACATATGGAATTTTTTAAAAGAATAAAATATAATAATTCCTTACTCAGAAATAATAAATAAAACACACCATTATTAAAATATTGGAAGATATATCATAAAAATATGACTATCCAATTTTATTTGGAGAAGTCTTTCGGTCATTTTAACCCATGTGATTTTATTTTTTAACATTTTAACATGATTTATATCATTCCATGGTAACTACATTTTTACCAAAGTTACTATTCATAATAACCAAAATGAAAGTTGAATAAAATAAAAAAAATTAAATGATAATTAAATTTTTTTAATCCATTTAATAAAATTCAATTTCTATAATTTTAAGAAATTAATTTAAAAGTAAACATGAAAAATTTGATGAAAAAGTTGTTTTCTAGAAAAAAGTATTTTTAAGAATAAATATGTTTTTAAACAAAAAATAGAATAATGTATATTATAAGGAAATTAATTATATTATGTATAATAAAAATAATATAATTGAATTTTAATATAAAATAAAAAAATAATATAACTTTTTAAATACTTGAATGAAATGGATAGTTTTCTATAAAATTGGTATTTCTTAAATATTCCCTGAAATATTATATTTTTCAGAAAAATAAAAAAATACCACACTTTCATAATTTTTTGATAGTTATTAGAAAAATTTTATCCTTATTATAAAATAAAATATTTTAAAATTGGTATATATTAATTATAATATCCACACAAATTGCGTGAAAAACTATTTTTTTAATAAAACATATTTATGAAGAATAAAATGACTTTACTTGAAATTGAGCATATATTTATTAATCATTAATAAATAAAGTTCATAAATACTTTTTATATATTTATCATAATATGATTATTCGTATTAATACCACCACTTTAACAACAAGGATATAATGGTATACTATATCACGATTCATTTGTACTTTTGTTTGAATGTAATGAAATCTATCAAATAAATTAAATTTATTTGAGGAGAAATATACCATAAAATCTTGGTGGGTGGGGGGGAGGTAAATTTTTATAGTAATAGAACCATTTCATTGTGTATATTAATGGATTTCCAATTTACCTTATCTCAGTTAGTCATATGACATTTGGGTGAGGGAAAAATATTGCATGTAGGGAAAGATAGATCTAATGAATCTGGAGTGTTAATGGAAGCTCAATAAAGAAGGTTTATGTGTGTCTAGGGAAATAAAATGTCACTTTTTAGGGTTGGTTGGGTCCCTAGTTCTCTTAATGATTAGACCCCATAAAGAAGATTAAATGCAAGGAAGGATTGTTTTTTCCACATGAGTTCAATTTATAAACCATCATGTTTAACGAATCTTTCCAATTCATTTTCAAGGATAAAAAGGTTTAATGGTTTAGTGTATATAAGCACACAAATTTCTCACCAAGTGAGACTTTTCTCATTTTTTAGGTCTGAATTCCAGGGTCCCTAAAATTTATAAATGGTAATTTCCCCATAATAGACCATCTTTGAAAAAAATGACTATTTTATTTTTTTCTTGTAACACGGTGTTTACCCTATGGAAAATTTTTAGTAAATTTTTAGTTGATTAGTTTTTAAAGGACATTTACTATTTATATATTTTCTAAATTTTTTTCAAATGCATGAAAGAAAAACTAACTCCTATACCAATAACCATATGAAAAATATACCACTATGATTGTGTTGGGAATATAATGTTTTTCCTAGGAAAAGTATAAATTATATGCCCAAATTGTCCTTTGTAGACCGATCATTTTGTGGCCTCTCATTAAATCATTGAATTAGTTGAATAAAAAATCATAAAATTTAGTGATTTAAATAAATAAATGAAAATTATTGGTCCGTAACTCGACAATATGAGAAAAATTTATACAGATCTTGTAAAAGATACTCTTTCTTAAACACAAAATCAGTTATATAATTCCTATATGAGGCTCTGTTAAGGAGTTATCGCTACTCACATGTCTAAGAAATGTTTTTTAATATAAATAAATATTTTGTATCAATTAAAAACTAAATAGAACCAAAATTTACCAAACTTCAACCAATGGTAAAAAAAATTAATGTGATAAAAAATAATATGATTTTTTTATAATTGTTACTATAGTGAAACTACAATTTTTTCATCTTTAGGGACTTAAGACTTCAAAAATCAAAAAATATCTAAGTCTCACTTGATGAAAAATATGGGTTTCTACGTCCTCCCCATATTGAAATATTTTTATCCTCAGAAATGAGGTAGAAAGGGATTAAAAACCTGAATATTTATAATTCAACCTCATATTTGAAAAACATTCCACCCTCTCATGCACTTAATACACATCTTATAGTCCTAGCTCTAAGAGTACCCATGAATAAAAAATCTAGGAAAATTTACATTATCTTTCACAGGAGACACCTAAATATTCGTCCCATATATTAAATTAAAACACCATATTTATCCACTCAATCTTATTCCATAACCATTATATTTTTTCTCACCAAATGTGAATTAGTTATCATGGTCAATGAAAAACTAAAAACCTCAAACAAATTCTATAATGTGGTTCGACATCATGGATACCTCACAAGGGACCGTTACTCGCCCATCATTTATCTGAGTTCCAAATGGTCATTATATTAGCATTGTGTAAAATCCTATTACCATATTTTTTGTACTATTGATGTTTTTTTATTACCATCTATGTGGATCTTGTTTCAGGTTGTTGTTATAGGTAGATATTGATTTTTGAAGGATTTTGGTAATATGTTTGGTTGGGAAATGGTTAGTTCAAATAGTGTATCTATTCATAGGAAATTGTGCACCTTTTATTGGAGATCCATATATAGATGAATGATTGGAACACAATTTCTCAAACCATGAAAACTCTTCCTGTATTCTATATTTAGGTACATGGTTGGTGAATGGTTTTTCAAACCATGAATACAAAACATGTATCTCTAGTAGTTGTTTTTTAGGGGTACATGGCTAGGTGAAATGTTAGTACTAACTATGTGCCATAACCTCTAAACCCATGGAAATAGTATTTTAATTCCCTAAAATTGTAAATTAAAATCCCTAGACCTCACTCTTTAAAACCAAACACCACCCATTTGAACATAATTCCACACTTTAGGTTTTTGGATCCATCTAAAGGCATTTTGGCTCTCCCAAAATCATATCTTTGGTGTAATAACTATCATATCCAGGTTACCCACATTTTATAGATGTACATGTTACTTGATACATGACATCATTCACTGTCATTACCAGGCACTCGAGTTGTCTTTCTTGATTGATTTGTGCTCTTGATCAATCAATTTTTTTAAGATGATGCACATTGACTCAATTTTATTGGCTTGGTTAAATCTATTGATATAATGTTAATTTTTTTTATATTTCTTGACTAATAAGACTCTATATTATCAAATTGTTTTCAAATATTTTTAAGAAAGTTTAATATTTTCAAATGATAAAACAAAATATTTTCAAAATTATGTTTAATAAATGATATTGAAATGTTTAAACACATATTTTGAAACCATCCCAATTTTAAAATTATTTAAATGGATTTAATATTCTCTAAGAATGTATTGAATCACACTCACATTATTGTACTCATATTTTACAACATTGGAATTTAATAATGATGTAACTACATGGGCTATTTTGTGAAATCCGACTAGGCACTATAGCTCACAATTTTCTTGTACCTTTTAGTGTTTTAATCCTTTATATTCTTATATTAGGTTGTTTTTACATTTATCATACTTTATGTTTTTTTACATGGGTGACTGAGGGATGGTGATTTGTTTTGTGGATAGTGGTAACGGACCAACATATGATGTGTTTTGGTTGTTATACACCTATTTTAGTTTTTATAGCATCTATTTATAATCTAATATAGATGTGTTGATTTTATTATCTAACATTGTTTCCAAAATGTATTTTTATTACTATTTTATCTTGTGGGATAAATCATTCAAAAAGGCTAATTCAAGATTCCCATGTGCTTTTCTCTAGCCCATAGAGATCGGTAATTCTCTTTGGGTTATTGGTAGATTAGCTTGGATATTTTTTTAGATGGTACACTAGGACGGTTCCTTAAAAATGGTATGAGAGGTGGTATTTAATTGAAGGGATGTATTGATCCTTGAAATACCATAAATTATTTTTGGAGATTCGTGGTTGGAATGAGATTAAGGATTTTTTTGGACTCAAGTGGTTGTTTGGCATTTGGTGCTACATAACCACCTATTTATGTTGAGACAAGAGTTTCTATAAAAATTAGGGACTTGATTATTTCAATTGTGTTATTTTTTTTCTTAATAATGACTGATATCTTTTTTCTTGATGATATTATCTTTGATTTTGGGATGATATTTGTATTTTTTGGGTTGGAATGAATAGAGGACGATATCTTCATTATGGATTCACTATTAGGTAAACTCTGACGAATTATTGTGACTATTCTATAAGAACATACATGATCTACTATGATTTTGGTGTATGGTTTACCATCCCATGGAACTAATCCATTCATAATTATAACTTAAACACTAATCTTGGTTCCCTATCCTTTTTTTCAAAAATAATACAACTTTTGTATGGAATGTTTATAGGGTGATTTTTTAATGGTTCTCTTGGGTGTTTCCTATTTCATGCAATTGTGTAATTGTTTCATATTTAATAACTTTTTTGTTGATTTTAAATGCTTAGTGATAAAAGTTCTTGTCCTAAATTTTTTTTTCTTAGGTTCTTCAAAATGTTCTTTCATTTATGAAAAGATTTTTCATATGAAGTGTTTGGTTTGGGAAACTAATTTTCAAATAAACATTTTTTATGTGATAAAGAATATTTTATGTATTTATTTTGGTTTTTAGTGGATTAAAAATGATAATTATTATAGAAATTGAAAGATGAGATTAATGTTTATGAAACCATAGAAAAATTTCAATGATTTGGTAAAATATTTTTGAAAACTATAAAGGATTTATATCAATATTTCTATATTTTAAGGAATAGAGTATTCTTCTATAATTTGGGAAATATTATGTGCTTTTAAAATGATGATGATTTCATAAAAGTGGGTTGTGACTTTGTTTAAAATATTTTATAATCTTTTTGAATATTATTTGATACATGAGTTTATATACCTATTTTTGTGATGTTAAAAATGGACTCCCATAAAATCAGTCATGGATGATAGAAAGTTGGTCTAACAAACTGATCATGGGGTAGTTCTTCATGTATTCTAGAAGTATATTTTACATTTGATGACTCTACCCAATATTAAAATTGAGTGGTGAAGTGGGGGAATTTATAGTCCTCGTAACCTATCCTTGTTTCCTTGTACTATCAACCACATTTTTAAATATGTCCACAAGATTATCCTAAAATGTTAAACTAGATATAATATATTTATTGGATTTTAAATTCCATCAATACTATCGATGCTCTAATGGTTATGTCTATCAAGTCCTTATTTGAGGGACCAATCCAGGAGTAGTGGGAATTTGTTTTCTCTTATCATCATCATAAAATAATTTATTGTTAATTACTCAATTCAATTTTCATTCGATGTACATATCCTGCGAAAATGAAGAAGGAAGAAATATTCTATGTTAATATGGTTTTAGTCAGGATGTGTGAACATTTGCATATGATGCCAATAAATTCTAATGTTTGGAATGATTATTACCATAGTTTTTTGGTAATTTCATCATTAAGGCTATCTATTTTAAAAAGGACTTAAAATAGACCATGTTTCTACCATGCCAACTAGTTGGTTGACCTCTTATATGGAGATATTTTAAATGTTCACTTTATCTAAAGCCATACTAGAAGAACAAAAAAATAGAATATTCCGTCCTCATTGGTAGTTTAAGGATATTATTATTGTGTAAATGATATCCAGGTCATGTGCTTCTAGTGTGGAGAACCAAGTTATTCTAAGAATTTGTTTTTTAATGATCTAATATTTTGTAAATGGTGTATCCATTTGCTTTACTATAAGAGGTTCTGTAAGTTTGGAGACTTGAAATGGATTTTTTGCTCAGTGATCATCAGATCTTAACAATGGGGAAGTAGATTCATCATGATAATAAGTCTCTAGTTACATATTATACATTTATATGTAGTGTAGGGTACTATTAGTTGGGGTTGATGTTGACCCATATTGTTGTTTTCAACATCAGAGTATAAACTTATTGAGTTTTCCTTTATAATGGATTGTCTATTTTTGGAAACCCTTTTCTAGATATCATTGTGCCTTGTTTTCATATCATTGTGGATGATCTATATTAACCAAGGTTATGATCATGTGGATGGTTTTTTATAATACCTTTTTTATTTTTCCTTGTGGATTTTCACTCTTGAATACATAACCTTCATTTTGGAATGACATTAGTTCCTTGATGTTCATTGTTCTCCTAGTGATGGAGTATAATCATGTGATAAAAAACATTGAGATTTATGGGGGTTTTTATTCATAAAAATCCTTTTTATTTCCATCTATGGGTATCTTCTTATGGTCAGTGTTTGATATTGTTCTTTTTGGATGTTATTCATTGGTATCCTTGTAACAAACTGATCTTTTATAAATAGAATTATCCTTTCATTTTAATCAATTGTATGATTATATATTATGGATATAGAATAAAATGAAATTATTTGGTTCAATTATATCCCATTTAATTTAAAATAACACTTTGTATCATTACCCATGATAATATCATTTGAACAGTGATCACATGATTATTGCAGATATAAGGTTTTAGCAAATCCAATTGCACAAACAATGGAATTAATGGCCTAAACCAGTAGGATAATAACCCATGAATCCTATTTATCATAGATTTAGATGGATATAGAATCATATGGTTTTTATCTTGACCAATCCCATGTTTGGATCAAACAACTAAAGAATGAATGAATTTGTTTTATGAGAGATGTTCAAGCTCATCGAGATCACAACCAAAACCATGTACACTAAACAACCCCATGAAAGTCACACAATTGCACAACAAACCCTTTGGAAATTCACTAATGTATTAAAGGGATATGTTTAAATACCATAATAATTTAAATTTGTATATTTTATTTTCAATATAATAATGTTCATATTTTCTTCTAATCATAACTTTATAAGTGATCTTGTTTTTCACACAATAAAAAAATTATATTTTTAGGATATATTAAAATTTATTTAATTCCTTCATTATAATGAATTGATAAATTTTAAAAAAATAATATTTTCATAAAATATTATTATCAAATAATTTTTATAGAATATAAATTATTACATAATTTTTATGTGGTCAAACGTAATTCTTATAATGGTTTGAAAACTGTTATTATCAGAAACCACACCAATTATCAATAAATGTTTATTCTTATTTTATATGTGAAAATTCATATATTTATAAAATTATTTTTATATGATGAATATTTTTTTCAAAACAAAATTTCAAAGTTTTTCAGTGGTAAATTTTTCCAAATTTTCTTAGACAGTCAAATTTTTAGGTAAAATAAAATAACGTATAAATATATATTGTGTATTATGATATCATAAGGACCAAAAATTGTTTTAATTAAAAATATAAAGGGAATATATGAACAAATATATTGTTTCCCTTTAATATAATTATATTTTATTTTTAGTTTCCTTATCTTATAAAGAAATTTTGAATCCACCAAAACATAATATATTTTAAGGTTTTAGAATCATTTCTTTTAGAGAATGAGTCTCATCCACATCAGAAAGTGTATTATTTAATTATTCATTGCCCATGCTCTAATAAAATAATGAAAACCATCCCTCTTTGGTATAAACCATGGGATAAAATAAATTTGTGGTTTGTGATTTTTTTATTTTATTATTTAGATTATAAAGCCTTTGATTGATATATCATAAAGAATTCCTTAGTAATTTCATATATAAACCCACCTAATATCCCATTTATCGTCAATTAATATACTTTTAGAACATTCTTATAATACCATACTCTCTCTATAGTCCTCTTTAGGTGCCTGAAAGCTCACATGAATTTCCTCTATAGCATTTGGTGCTGCACTCTCAAAGTAAGGGGTCATCTCATTTTCCTCTTTATTAAAGTTTATTTACTATATTATGCATTGTATTTACAAATCCTAATGTTGGGATCCTTATTTAAATGTACCTATTTATTCCCATTTGATTTCAAAATTATGATATACCTTATTATTTCTCATCAACCCATTTAACTAATTTTTAAGTAATATCATTATGGTGCTGAAATATCACTGCGATTTTCCATTCCAAAATTTGTGTTGTGAATACCATACCCATACATGTATTTATTCCACACCTTGATATTTAATTAAAATATGATGATAAATTCATCTGTTTTGAATGTTATATGTGGAACACATAATCATGAGAATGAAATGAAAGTGACAGGTGCACACATATTTATATAGCGGTCCAATAAATTGAGTATTTTTAGTCCCATGTGATTCCATGTTTTGATTTGGAGTAAATCTAATTTCATTATGGGATTTTTTTCATCATGATTTCTGGTCACATATCCTTAAACTCTGTTTTTGATTAAGTGTTTTAAGGTTTTTCCATATTTACATTTTTTCAATTTGTTATCAGTCTATACCATGTCTTATTATTCATGATTATGATTCTCATCCCTTTTATTCACCATTGATATGCCTATTTTCTTTCATGTATTACTCTTATTTTTATTCTATGTTATTCATGTACTGGGCTTTATAGATCACCCCTTTCATATTTATGTCCCCAATTTACCCCATTTTTTTATGTTTAATCATGTTATTGATGTTTTTAGTAAAGATGATGTTTATCCTATTTCTAATTGTTATGTAATGTAACTAATTTCCAAAGACACTAGAATTCTCAATCAGTTGGTTTTTATTAAGTGTAATTTGATGTAATAAATCATATATTAATTTTTCATAAATATAAGTGTTGTCTTGTTTGGTATCAAAGGAACATTTTAGTTAATTTTTGGATTAGAATTATAAAACTCTTGAGAAATCCTTCGGGATAAGACTAAGTATAAAAAATATCCATAAATGTTGGTAAGTATAGTTAAAGTTGTTTATCATGAAAATATATCCTTGTCTGGATACTACAAGTGGATGTGGATATAGCACAAATGTACACAAGTGTAATACCTCAATACACTACATTGAGTTTGACTCAGACAGAAATTGGTGCTTGAAAATGGGCCTTGATTCACGCCATGTTAGACACACTATAAATATTTACTCTGGAAAAGACATAATCTCGTTATAAAACATTATTAAAAAAATAAAAAAAATCCCATAAAAAAATATTTTAGGGAATATATCTGGGATAACAGAGATCAAATCTTATAAATTCATAAGATAAGAGAATAAATGTAATTTAAAATTTATATCTTTAATTTCATTGGATTTTTTATTATGTCTTTAATAGTTTAAAAATATTCATCCCAAATTTTCCAATTTTCTATCCAATGGATGAAAATACGAGGAATCGGGTAAACAAAATATTGTGATGGGAAATGTAATGACTACCACAATGAGATGACCAACCTGACAAGAGAGGATATGAAAAACGTTTTGATGATACTCTATCAAATGACTCAAGTTTTGAATAGAATCCTAGATGAGGAGGATCTTATAAGTCCCTCAAAGAAATAAAAAGTTGGAATTGAGACCTTCATGTGACAAAGTCCTCTGACTTTCAATGGATCATTTTATCCCTTAATAATGAAATTATGGATTAACTCCATTGAGAATATCTTCTCCATCCTTCAATTTTCTTAGAAAAAGAAGTTTATACTAGAAGTTTATCATTTACACGGAGAAGATAATTAGGAGTGAACATTGATAAAAAAACAAAGCCTATGGAAGATATTGAACCGATGGGGTAGAAGGAATTTCTAAAAAAATTGATAAGTATATTACTAACACTTTCTAACATAAAAAGGATAGATATTTCCTTTCCCTTAAACAAAATGATGATGAATCTATCAGGGTTTATCACTCAAAATTCATAATACATTCTTCATACACATCCAGTATTGTCATTTCCCCCGAATGAAAGGTTGACATCATCTTTGATGGGATAAAATTTTGTCTATGTAATTACCTATTCATCTGATACATTGTTGTCTATGAAGAAATTTTGTGGTCTACCTTGAAAGTTGAAATGGTGATTAGTGAATATAAAGTGTATCATAGGGATAACAATTTGGTTGTGTAGTTTAATTCTAAAGGTCCTATGGGGAAATAAAATGGTGCAATGTAATTTCAACATCCCACTTTTCAATGGTGCAAAAATAAGCACCATATAAATTTTCTATGGGGGGAATAGAAATGATTTAGGTGTGGAAAGTAAGGGAACCTATCTAGTGATTACAAAAAAGAAAAACCCACCAATGTGAAAATAGGAAAGGAATCTTTCAGTCAAACCTCAATGCACTGTTCATTGCTTCAACTATAAGGAACATTGGAACTTTGCAAACCAATTCACTATGATGAGGGATTTTGGAGACAATAAACCACCACCAAGGAAACAAGGTTAAGATTTTTCCATCACAACCACTAAGGTGGATCTTGAAAATGAAGTGGTGGTAAGTGCACTAGTTATTCATTCCAGAATAGCAGACTTACCTTTTGATTCTTATTCTATGCATTCCTTCCTATCAATAATGTTTAATTGAGCTGTTAAAACACCACCACAACTCATGGAAGTCATGTAGTAGAAGAAAATGGAAAATTGGTCAATTATTTCATCCCAAGTATATAAATAATCCCTTTTATAAATTTTTGGGATAAAATTCCCAAAGAGAATTATCATAATTCAGTCAGTGTGATTATATTAAATTCTAGTAATCAATTGGCTTTCCTTTTGTAGATCCAACATAAATTTCCACAAGAAGGAAATAACTCTCAATATTTAGAATCTCTCTATGATTATATAAAATACCAAAGAGAGGGATAAATCTTATTTATCACTAACATCTCAAGAATGGATATTATTTCTCTATGAGAAAGAATATCAAGATAAAATTATTGATTCTAAGTAAAGGATCATCCTTCAAGATATTCCCATTTTGATGGAATACACTAATGTGTTACCCTTAGAATTTTTGGGTCTTCCTCTGAGAATATAGGTTGAATTTTCAACCAATATTATACCTATAGCATTAACATTGTCCTAGACTCCAAATACAATGGATATTGTGGAACATGAGGATCTAACAAAATAACTGGAGTAGAATCCTGATAAAGGGTTCATACGCACAAGTAATTCACTATGGGGTGTACCAGTCCTATTTTTCAAAAAGGAGGATGAGTCAATGCGCCATTGCGTTGATTATTATGAGATCAACAAGAGCATGATAATGAGGATTTATCCTATTAAATGGATTAATGAATTTTTTTGATCAGATATGTGGAGAAAAATAATTCTATAAGGTGGATTTGTAGTTGAGATATTACTTGGTTATGGTATAGAAGAAGGAAATCTCCAACACTACTTTTTGTACAAGGTATTGGAACAATGCGTTCAAAGTAATGCAATTTAGAAACACTAATACTCTTGAAATCTTTATAGAATTGATAAATAGAGTCTTTAAATATATCCATGATGATTTTTTGGCAGTATTTATCTATGTTGTTCTAATATAGTCCAAAATGAATGGTGCATCATGAGGAGTATTTGAGTACTATGATAAAGACCTTACGAAAGGAGAAGCATTACTCCAAGTACATAAAATATCAGTCTAGGTTGATGTAATACTCATTCATGGGGAATATCATCATAAGAAATGGGATATCAATATCCTCTTCAGAAAAAAGAAGTAATAAAAGGGTGGTTGAGGCCAACATCTATGATAAATGTCCATAGTTTCCTTGGATTAGTTGGGTACTATCATCGATTTTTGTGAATGTTCTCTTGATTTTCGAACCCTCTGAAAAATCTATCTTAGAAGGGACTCAAATTTTTATGGAATGATAAATTTGAAGAAATATTAAAGGAGTTGAATAATATTCTTATCACTAAACTTGTACTCACAATACGCATTAGTAGACAAGTTTTATTAGTATTTAGTGATTCTATGAAGAAGGGATTGGGATGTATGTTAATGTAGAAAGAAAAAGTGATAGCCTTTGATTCTGGGAATTTTAATATTCATAGAAATAACTACCAAACACATGATTATGAGTTGGCTATAGTGACCATATCTATTCAATATGGTGGAATTATCTCTTTTTTGTAATGTGTAAAATATATAGTGATCACAAAATACTCAATTATATATTCACATAGAAATATATTAATATTTCCTAATCAAGATGTTTAGAGATGATCAAGAAGAATGACTGACCAACTATCTATCATCCTTACAATAAAATAATGTTCAAAACATTCAAACTAGAATGGATCCTTCCATTTTGTCATGGATGAGAACTGAGAGGGATTTGGTCTACTTAGATTTGAAAATGATGGACATGGAATCATAAATAATGGAAGACAATAAATTTTATCACAAAAGATTTCTCAACTATCCCTTATGTAGATGATAAATAATTCTCAAAGAGATTATTTGGAAATTCAAAGAAAAATAGAAACTATATAAAAGGGGAAATCCTCAGAGTTCAATATTAATGAAGAAGGAGTAATAATATTTGGGTCATGAATATTTGTACAATAAAATCTTGAGTTAAAGAATGATTTATTGGATGATTCACATAGATTAACCTTCTCTATACACCCAGAAATCACAAAGAAGTATAGAGGTATTTTAGAACACTATTTTTGGGAAAATATGAAGAAATTTATTGAATAATATACATCAAGAAGTCTTGTATTTGATCAAGTGATGGCAGGAAAAGGATAAAATATAATGGGATGATGGAACCATTACCCATTACTACCTTGAAATGGGAGAAATCATCATAGAATTTGTCACTGGACATTCAAAGACATCAAGAGAAAATAATTCTATATGATTTGTGGTGGATCATCTTACAAATATTTCAACATAATTATAATTTGGGTGGATTACTCACTCGATCAACTTGCAAGGATATAAATTAAAGAAGTTGTTAGATATATGGAAGACCAAAATTGATTGTATATGAACAAGACCCAAGATTTACCCCTATGTTCTGAAGAGTATTTAACAAAATCTAAATACTGAGTTGATCTTCAACACAACTTATCACCCTCAAACTGATGGAGAATTTTAGTGGAATAACAAAAACATGAGGATATGCTAAGAGCATTCTCAATTGAATTAAAAGGAGAATGGTATAAACATATTCTATTGGTTGAGTTCTTATAAAATAATGATTTCCACTCAAGAATACAAATAGATCCCTATTGTAATGCCCCGACCCTAGTTAACCTGAGTCAGTGCGTTATTACATAACATTAGCATGATCACGAGGGATCAAATATCGAAAGACCGATCAGTTTGGTATCCTTGGAAGAACAAGATACATTCATAAGTTTTACAATACATTATAAAATGAAAAACAAAAACAACAATGTCTTCATTGACCACATTCATATCCCTTAGACTATCCATTAGACTATCCCTACAGGTCAGTCATAATATACTTCTTCTCATCCTGGGAAAAATAAAATATAGAAAGGGGTGAGCTCAGATGCTCAATAAAGATAACAATATAGAGAAAAATTTCATAAATAAGCATGAAAATTTAAGGCAATGTATAAGACTGAATCATAAGACTTTTAAAAATAATATTCTACATAATATGGCCAATATAAATCAAATAATTCCATTTACTTATTCACATGGATATTCTACAAGTCAAATAATCACATTCATTATCAATTTCTAATTTCATATTGATCTAATGGATAATGCTATACTTCATAACCATATAGTCAAGGCCTTATGCCAAGACTACAAATAATATTTTTTCAAGGCCTTGTTCCAAGACAATAGTTTTTCTCATGATACCTACTGATGCATCGAGGAGCTATAGCGGGCTCCACCCGTCACTTACTATGTCTAATGCATTCCTGATATGAAAAGGTTTAAACATAACATAAACATTTGTATTAAAACTATCATACAAAATGTCAATATTTTATCCATAAACCATGAATGGTGTAAAAATAACACATCCACAGTAAAACATATCACAAAACCACCAAAAAAATATGAAAGTTTGGTATCATAATAAATCAACTTTAGACATGCTTAAAATCAAAGAATGTTAACTTATATGAAATCAAAAAAAAAATTATAGAAATATCTCTTTCTATATTGAAATCATTTAAAAGTCCTATAATTATAAAAGAAAACATTTATTTTTAAAATATTTTTATAATATTTTATGGGAAGCTTCGACGATGTTATAACTGCGGAAAATAGCCGCACCTGCCGTATAAGTTAAAAAACATTCTTAACTTAATTTGTCAAAAAGGTCATAAAGCACCACATTTGGAAAATGAAAAAATGATTCCTTTAAAAACATATATGGTAAAATAAGGGTATAAATGAATTTAAACCATACTCTAGTAAATAGGAAAAATGTTTTGAATTACATTTTTAAGGAAACACAGATGTAGATGATAAAGAGGTCCCAGTAGATACTTACGTATTAACAACCTCAGATAAGTAAAGAGATTGTAGAATTAACCCTTAACATGTACTTTTTCTTAGTCAATAGTTTGTTAAACTCCTATATAATAGTTAAAACATTTTTATTAAATTAAACAAGAACTATATATATAAATATGATATCATATATGATCCTCTAATATTGCTTTGTTAATAATATTTCAGTAGTATCATCATTTCAGTTGTTAACTGATTCATTTTCATTTATATGCTTGGTTACGTAAGCCATGTTCATTATGAATAGGATGTATTTTTTTATTATAAAGAATTATATTATGTTTATAATCATTATTTTTAATCATAAAATGAAAATTATTCTTGAATGATTACGATGGGGAATGAATATCATCACGTTCGTGGAGACGGTAATTCATATGTACGCATGAGCGAAAATATCATTATTTCGATGGTGAAATGGTATGTAAATGGACGTTATATCATATATACTTAATCATTAACATGTTGTATTTATTATTTACATTATCTATACTCATTATTATACCCATCCAAAAATATTAAGTGTTTGAATAAAAAACTACACCACGACGCGAAGATGGTAATCTATACTTATGCATGTATAGTGACTTTGTCATTTATAGGATGGAAAGAATAATGAAAATGGTTATAACATTTTTATAATAACATCACAGTATGTAAACGATACTATAGTTATTATTTTGGTTTGTAATCAAAGAAATAGGAAGTGGAATAAGAAAAGAACTTGGAAGAGGGTTGTGAAATTATTACCTCTTCTGCGGGTGTTTCCTTTTTAGTTTTCACAAGGGCTCATTAGGTAGGATTTCTGATCCAATTACGGACTCTAGTTTTATGTGAGGGAAGTTGGGAGGATATTGCGGCCGGTTTTGGCCTAGGAAAATGGCTTTGGAGGTGTGAAATTAAGATAATGGGAAGTACCATTTTATAAGATAGGTGAGGGTCACTTTAGGAAAAGATTTAAATATTATTCTATAATAAAATAATTTATGATTTATAATGGCTACCATATGACTTATTTCTATGATAAGGTGGGTATGGGGATAAAAACGCTTAACCAATAGGTTTTAGATAGTTTTAGTTCACCATATTAACCTTATCTTTTAGATTTAACTCTTAGTTAAATAGTTCGACATTTACCATGTCTCTTTGTATTTTAATATTATATGGTTACTAGACATACTATAAACTACCAATAAAACCCCAAGTGGTTCATTATTAATATATATAACCTTATATAAGTCCTTTTTCAGATCCTTAGATTTTTAGAAATATTATATCAATTAATAATATAGTATTGTTTTGTAAAAACTCAATTATATCAATTTTGATACTATTTAGTATTTGATTTTTTTGATATCTATAAAAACTTTAAAATTACAAAACAAAATTATTTAATGAATACTAATATGTTATATTAACCTATAATACTAGTTTAATTCATCAAAAGTCTCAATTTACCTTTATTTGGATTTTTATAATATCAATTATTATAATATTTCATTTATAAGCTAATTACAATATCATCATTGTGTCATAAATAAATTAAATTATTTAATGTATAAAAATTATAAATAAAATACCATTATGTAGGAAATATTTTCATATTTCTAATGAATATTTATAGTCTAATTTTTCTTATGTATTACCCTATACTAAAAATGGTTTAGTTATTAAAGATTCAATTTAACACTTTTAACTCTTCTTAAATAAAATAATAATAAATGTCCTAATCTAATCCAAGTGGACCAAAAAGAAAATATTTTATTCCTAAATCTGTTTCTATTCGAATTAAACTTATCTAATAGAATTATGACATGGGTTAGGATAATTATTATATCATTTTTACCTTTAATTACCCTATTTTACTTTTAACCGTGGTAAATAAAAGTCAAAAGTTACTAATCACCAAAAATTATTTTCGTCTTATTGAACCCAAATTTAATTACTAATGTCAAATGTGTCTCTCAGATTTTTTAAATTCAACTCAAAGAATTGGTAAAAATATGTTTTATGCAAATTTGTAAATGCTCCTAGAATGTGGGAAAAAGATGGAAAAAAGTTCAATAAAATTTTATATATCTAAACTTATTATAAAATGAATCCAATGAATTATGTTGAACATATATACGTATTATGTATCTATTTTGACATAAAATAAATTCAATTAAAATAACTAATTATTTAAATAAATTGTTGGTTTTAAATAATAACGTAGTGTTTTTAACTATTCATCAAAAATTGAATGTTCTCAGATAAATACCAAAAAATTTACCCTATGCTAATTTTTATATTCTGAATCCAAAAATGAAGTCCATTTTGAAAATTAATATTTTTGAAATTTCAAAAAGTGGGTATTATTATACATAACAACTAGTTTCATTGGTCATTGTGTGTTAAAACTCCATTTTGCATACAATGCAAGCTACTGCATTATTCAAAGGGAAACGTACCGTGGAAACTTGAGGTGTTAAATTCTCCCCTCCTTAAAATAGTTTCATCCTAAAAATTTCTAGAATATTACTGCATAAAAAGATTCGAGTGGTTCTTCATCATAAGTCCCTTGGGTTCTCACATTGCCTCTTCCATCTTATGGTTTCTCCATAGATCTTTTACCAGACGAGTAGTTCGGTTTCTCAGCACTTGTTCTCTGGTATCAAGAATTTTGATAGGCTCTTCACAATAAGATAGATCAGGTTCCAGTTCAATTTTCTCAAAGGTAATTACATGCATTGGGTTAGGCATGTATTTTCTTAATAGTGATATATGGAACACATCATGAACTTTTTAGAGACTTGGAGGCATTTCCAAATGATAAGCTATAACTCTAATTCATTCTAGAATTTCAAAATGTCTGATGTACTTGAGACTAAATTTACCTTTCTTACCAAAACAAATAACACCCTTACATGGAGACAACTTCAAGAAAACATGGTATCCTACTTGAAATTCCAAATCATTTCTTCGGTTATCGACATAGCTCTTTTGCCTACTTTGGGCTGCATTGATGTGGGTTTGGATAACCCTCACTTTTTCCATTGCTTCCTCAAAAATTTATAGGCTTATGAGTTTTCTTTCACCAACGTCATCCCAACAAGTTGGTGCGTTACAACTCTTTCCATATGACGCTTCATATGGTGCCATCTGAATACTTGAATGGAAGAAATTATTATAGGAAAATTCTACCATAGGTAAATATTAATCCAATATACCTTGAAAGTTAAGTGATCAACATATAAACATTTATTCTAAGGTTTGAGTAGTCCGTTATGATTTTCCATCAGTTTGAGGGTGGTAGGAAGTGTTCAAATGAAGTTCAGTATCTAGGGCCTTCAGAAGACTTTTCCAAAATCTTGATGTAAAATGGAGATCACGATCAGAAAAAATTTATAGGGGTACTCGATGAAGTCTTAAATCTTCATTAATATATATTCTTTCCCTATATTCAAGTGTTAAATCTTCCCTTATAGTAAGAAAATGTGGTTACTTGGTAAGAAGATCAGCAATGACCCATATTGCATCATTCCATCTAGGAGTCTTTGGTAGCCCCATGACCAAGTCCATCGTAATATTATCCAATTTCCACTTAGGTATGGGAAGTGTTTTCATGAATCCTCAAAACCATTGCCTTCCAGATTTCACTTGTTGACAAACAATACATTTTGACACAAAATCAGCAATCCCCCTCTTCATTTTGTCCCACCAAAAATGTTCTTTCAAATATCTATACATCTTTGTTCTCCTAGGGTGTATAGAGAAATTGGAGCTACGAGCATCATCCAAAAATTCCGTTTTCAGATTTGGTATGTTAGGAATGCAAAGCCTCTTTCCAAATTTCAAAATTCCATCTTCATATATGAATTCACTCAATCTCCCATCAGTTACAGCTTTAATCTTCTTTTGAAACTTCTCATCATCATTCTGAGAACTCTATCATTTCTAGTAAAGATGGTTTGGATACCATTTGAAAAAGTAATGCTGTTTCACCTTCCATGCTTATTCCCATATCAAACTTTAGTAGATCCATGAAAATATGATCCCTTTAAACTCTCACCTTGTTCAAAAATCCATTATCCTTTCTACTCAAAGAATCTTCCACCTTATTTTCCTTCCTCAGGTGGTAGTGTATAGTGAAATCATAATCCTTGAGTAGTTCATGTGATCGTATTTGCCTCATATTGAGTTGTTTCTTTGAGAAAATATACTTCAAACTCTTTTGATCAGTATAAATCTCACATTTTTCACCATAGAGATAGTGTCTCCATATTTTCAGAGAAAATGTTACAACTTCTAACTCAAGATCATAAGTTGGATAGTTTTGCTCATGAATTTTTAGCTGTCATGGTCACTAAAAAATATTTCACTTTTCTAAAAGGGATATATAAATTGGTAAAAGTGTATTTTGTGTTAGTAAAACGTTTTACCAACATATATGTCCCTATCACTAAAGTTTCAGTAAAAAATATGTTGCTAAATGTTTTTACGATAGATAAAATAGTTCAATTACAATTATAATAATACTAGAAAATAATTTATGTGTTGGTTAAAATGTTTAGCCAGAGGTTCCAATGAAAATTTTTATGTTGGTAATAATATTATCAACATTTAATATCTATTTATAAATTACATTAGAATAAAAAATATATTTTTTATTTTTAGTAAAAGTTCATATTATATATATTAATTTATAATAATGTTAAACAGAAGACAATTTTCACACTTGTTAAAATATTATTTATAACAATAATAAAATTTAATACAACCCCCAAACAAGATCCACCCCCACCCATAGGATCCAACACCACCATCCATGTCATGCTAGCGAGTTAGCTCCAGCACCAGGGACTAGCAAGCGAGTCAGCTCCAACACTCCATGATAGTGAGTCAGCTCCAACACTTCATGATAGTGAGTCACCTCCAGCACTAGGGACCAACAAGCACCGAAAAATCATTCATTCCCCCAGAACCATGATCCAGCTAAGGATCCAATGATAAACCTCAAGTCACTGCTATACCATAGCCTTCGGCTCTCGTATCTCCACCACACACAACCAAAGAACATAGAAAAAAAACTATCAAGCTCCAACTTTGCACGAAACAAATTGTGTCTGCTCTAGTGCTAGTGAGAAACCTCATGTCATTATTATGAAAAACCATTAAACTCCAATATCTATATCACAACAACCAAATATCATAAACAAAAATTAGTGAGAAATATATGCATTAATTGAAACCAAAATAAAAATACATGGAATTATAAAAAAATGATTTGTATAGTGAGCATTTTTCATCATTTCGATTTACATCTCAATGGGTGTGAACTGGGAAATGGGAAATGGGCCATATAGGCAATGGGTGTAAACTGGGAATATGAAATGGAAAATGGAAAATAGGATCTAACTAAGCAATAGGCAATGAGAATCCCAAGGAAATGGGCACAAACTGGGCAATGAGCATACCGGGGCAATGGAAGCTGCCTTGAACTGGGCAATGGACATTCCTACTCTTACATGAAACTTGATCCTTAATGATTGAATCAATGGTGGAAAAATGGATGAAGTCACAAAATACATGAATAGGTTGTGAATATTTCACACCTATCAATCTCCATTTAGCAAAAAAACAACTTTTATGGGAAGAGTAAGAAAAACCGGGACAATTAAACTTGAACGGAAAAAAACTAAACTGGTAACTTAAAATGCATTTTTGTACACAAACCATTAAGAAATCAAAGTAGTGAAAAAATTTACAAGTCATAGTAGACGTTAATAAGTCCATAGATTAAAATACCACCTAGTGACCATAAGAAGAGGATTATCTAACCAGTGGAAACAATAACCATAAGATAAAAAAATGAACAAAATTGTGATGCATAAATTAATACATTGAGTGAAACAAATATTTAATGAAACAAAGATATGTATATGAAACAAATATATGTATATAAAATACAAATATTTAAACATCAATAAATTCATTGAATTAAGGAGACGATGAAGAATCTGTATCTATGGTGGCCGGAGAGACACATATGTCGAGCATGCTATTATTCACTCCAATCCACTTTCCAAACCCAAAACGATAAGAAAAAGGAAATTTTAAGGGTGATAGAAGAAGAAGGTATGTATAAAAGTATGCAATTTGTACATAATATGGTATTTAAAAACTTATGATGCATACATTAGATGTGTATAATTTATAAAAGTATGCAATTTGTAATAAATAAATCATCTATATTTGAACCAAGAAATTTGGGTTATTATTATTCATTTAGTCGATACAACCACATTTACATTAACCTGAAAGTAAAAACCCACTATGTCTCATTTTATGATAATAATACATAATAAGAACCACCGTTCTTGGTTAAGTGTGGTGTTAATGAGCTTCAGAATCCATATTTCCAAAGATAACAAATCACTAAATCTAGGGCATAATGAAACTATAATAAAAAATATATATTTATTCATGTAATTTTACTTGGTCTTTATAATTAATTTTTTGGTGGTTGGATATTCAGGGTTGATAGCATTCTTTGATATATTTTAATGGAATGGTTGTCACAATCTGACCTCGGTGAAGAGGAGGTGTTTTCATGCAAGAAATTTAAGATATACAAATTATCCAGCATGTTGAATGCCTCTTGATGGTGCCGTAGAAAATTCCAGAATAAGTACCCTGACATGAAATAAGAGAGTGAATTGAAGTAATTGAAACAATGAAAGCATAAACTCAACATTTTTCATCGTACACTGATAGAATTTAAAATTTTATGAATACTGTTCTTACCTCTAAACATTCATTGATATCAAGAAGAGTTTTGCTTGACCTGTTTTTCCTTCCATCTTCAATTCACCTACAAATTAATTTTTTACCTCAGTATCTTCCTCTATAATTTCCATATAAAATGTTTTTTAAGCTAGCTCATATCCTCTCAACATAGCCTCTTTTGTGACAGACACATAAAATAACTAATTCCTTTTCCTTGAGTCACTGTCCTAGCTACTCAAAAACTATTCATAGAACTGCCACATGAACATGAGCATTGATTTCTAATAATTCTCAAGACACGTTCCCCTAGTCAATCATCATGAATAATGAATCACAACCAACCTTGATCATAGGCTATACATATTAAACTCACCTCTATCAAGCATAACTCAAGAACTATTTGAACAATATTACATCACTGCCTCTACATCAAATCAATCATTCCTCCATTCTAAATAATCAAACCTGTGCACTATGAATCCACAACAACTTCCCAATATTGACCCTACACAAGGAACATCTCGTGATAATTCATCTTTACAAAAATTCATATAAAACTCATTTGAACTACATCAAATTTCAATTACATGGGTAATCTAATCAATAAGGAAAACGCATCCAGTAATTCACTGCTCGGTTGACTTCAAAATCCTTTTCAAGCATGAATCCCTGATTTTAGTAATTTTGGTATTTCCCAAATTCTTCAGTCACACCTCACGAATTTGGATGTCACCGTGGTCACATTGTAAACATCTAAAACCCCAAATTTGGTTTCAACTCTTGCTCGAGATCTCAACCTACTACCAATCATGCTTTGGTAACTATTGAGAAATTTCACCTCACTCAAGCTCCATCTCGATTCCAATCCTTGGTAAGGCTACTATTAGATTCAATTAGCACATCATTGGTTCAATGTAGTTTACTCAGCAAGACACCACAGAAAATATATCTAGTTTCCTCTGGTTCAGTCAACACCACTAGACTATATACGAATCGAGTTCATTTTCATTGTTTTATATCGATCACAAATATACTTGGACATTTTAGGCTTTTGGTTTTCCCAATTATCACTCAGCCTCGCTTCCATCTTCGGCGTGATGAGATATTTCTCGATACAAGATTGGGAAGACATAGATCTCTCAGATAGATTCATCCTTTCAAAATTCTCCACTGCATTCTCAATCTTTGAGGAGGGAATGGGATTAAAATAAACAAATACTACAACATACCTTGTTGTTGATCGATTGGACTAGAGGGAGAGGCCGAAAACACTGCTATCAAGGTCACGTGGGTAAGTACGAGGACAGTTAGGATCGAATGTGGAAGGTCGATGATGATATGGGTCGAGTGATGAAGGTCGGTGACAACATGAGTCGAATGGGGATGGTAGGGGTCTTTCGGTGATGAAGATAAGGATGCCCTGATAGTCTCTGAAATAATGTGGCGGGTCATGGTCAAGTGGGGGAGTGGCATCGGAGGAGGGTTAGGGAGGAGGCGTCGGGGGTGACCGAGGGCAGCGGTAGTTGTAGAGGAAGCAGGGGGGTTGCAGAATTATGGTTCAATATGGGTGGTATTTTTTAAAAATAAAATAAAATTAAAAAAATAATAAATATCATTCTTTATTTAAAAATAAAATTATAATATATGAATTTTTGGATGGTAAAAAAATTATAAAAAATAATAATTTTATTTTATAATATAAAATAAAATTTCAATATGTTGATATCAATTATTATTAAAATAATATAACTTAGTTAATTGTTATATTTTTTATTTATGAAATTTAAATAATTAATTTTATGAAATTATTTTTGTTATATTTTATTATATTTTTTAAATTTAAGTATAAAAATTAAACTATCATGTATATAGAGATTATCAAATATTTATTTAAATATATGAAATGTCATAATTAAATTAATTTTTTTTAATTTTTTCATTATTTATTAAATTAACAACATTAAAAAATATATACACTATTTATATTTAGGGGAAATTAATAATTAAAATGATTGAAAGATATAATTTTAATAAGACTTAAAAAATGGATATCAACTTTGGTCATAAAAATAATAATATATAAACAGTTGGTTTCTATTAATTGGTTATTGATAAAATCCCTGTTGTTATTGTTGTAAAATTTTCTTATTGATGGTAAATGATTTTTTGGTCAATATTATTATTTCTAAAAAATTCATGTGTTGGTAATAAAATTAATGGTATTAGTATGATAAAGTAAAAGATTTAACCGTTGCTAGAAGATGTGTTGGTATTGAATGATCAATATCAATAGATATATATGTTGGTAAGAATAAGTGCTGGAACTTAGAATTAATACAATTAAAACTTAATATCTGTTGGAATTACCCATTTTTACCAATAAATATATTACCTTTCAATAAATTTATGTGGGTATAAACCATTTTTTTGTAGTGGATGCATATGAAAAAACTCCATCATTCTACATAAGGACACAACCAAGTCCTTTCTTTGAAACATCACTAAAAATAACAAACCAATCCTTCCCTGATGGTATATTCAAGATAGGAACATTGACTAATATTATCTTCAGGTTTTCAAAACATTCTTCACACTATTTTTTCCAAACAAATTTAACCCCTTTACATGTGATCTTGGTTAATGGGTTAGCCAACCAAGCAAAATTCTGGACCAAACGTCGATAATAACTCACTAAACCAATAAAACTGCGTACATCAGTTATACTCATCGGTGTTGGCTATTCTTGGATTTCCTTGGTCTTCAAAAGATCAAAAAAGATTGCATCCTTAGAGACAATATGGCCAAGACAAGAAATCTCTTGAATCCAGAATTCACACTTGCTAAACTTCCCAAATAATTCATTTCTTATGAGGGTTTTTGAATAGTGTTAAAGTGATTTTCATGATCTTCATATATTTTTTATTATGCCCAAATATCATCACTAAATACCACTAAAAATTCATCACGATATTACTTGAAAAATCTATTCATTAGATCCATGAAGACAGAGGGTGAATTGGTCAATCCAAAAGGCATTACTATAAACTTGTAATTCCCATACCTGGTTCAAAATTTTATTTTCAGAATTTTTTCCTTCTTCACACACAACTAATGATATTAAGATCAAAGTTCAATCATTGAAAAATATTGAGCACCATGAATTTGTTCGAATAAATATTCAATGCGAGGTATGGGATACTTGTTCTTTATTGTTATAGCATTGACCTCCCTTTAGTCAATGCACAACCTCATAGATCAGTCTTTCTTCTTAAAAATGGACAGGGGATCCCCATGGAGAAACACTAGGGTGAGTAAATCCCTTGATACTCAATTAATCTAGTTGTTTATTTAGTTCCACTAATTCCAAAGGTTCCATTCTATAAGTGATCTTAGATATGACCCTTGAACCAAGAATTAAATCAATTGAAAACTCAATTTCTTGTTCTAGAGTGTGTTCAGATAAATCCTCTAGAAACTCATCAACATATTCTTACAAAATAGGTATGTCCTATAATCGAACATTCTTTTTCTCACCCATAATTATTTCATTCTCTTCCTCCCCAATAATTTAATTTAGTAGAACTACTAGGGTGGATCTAGATAAGAATCAAGTGGTGACGTTTCTTCTCTAAAGATAAGGTACTCTTTATCATCATTGAAAATTGTGACATCCTTATTCTTACAATAAATTTTCGCATCATGGTCTGAAAGCCAATCCATTCTGAGTATTATATAAACTTCAATCATGGGTATGATGATGAGATCAATAGATAAAGAACATTTATTTATGATAATGGGAACTGATTCACAAAACTTTGTTTCGATGATACTTCCCTTAAGAATTTTGACTGATAACTACCTTGTTAAGTCAAATTGAAAATATCTAATTTTCATAGAAAATGGGTAAGATATGAAATAAAGTGACGATCTATAATCAAATAAATAACTGTCTAAACTTGAGGAAACCATTAAATTACCTACCACCAAATCTTTCAGAGCTTCAACCTCAGCAGTATTGATAACATAAGCTTGGCCTTGCTTCTTTGGCCTTCTCTGAGGTAAGTTCCCTTGGCACATAGGACATTCATTTTCATAATGTCCCTCTTCTCTACAATTGTAGCATTCAACATTGACAGCCTCTTTCTTCCCCCTGTAGTCATGATCTTGGTGGCCTTTTTCAACACACTTGTAACAGACTCTCATTTCCATCAGGCAAGTACCAGGGTGTTTCTTCCCACATTTACCATAGGATGGATATTCAACTATTCCATTCTTCCCCTTATTTCCATTTCCATAGTGTTCAACAAATCTCTTTTAATTATTCTTTTCTTTAATATTGTAAGACTTAGATAATTCATTTTCTGTCTTGATAGCACATGAGACAATATCTTCATACGATGAGAAGGATTGTGAGACTAATGATCGATGTAGAAATGTTTTTATCCCATTAAATAATCGATCAATCTTACTCCTTGGGTTATTTATATAATATTCTACATGCATTGTTATCCCGGTAAAGTTGGCCTCATACTTTGTGTCATTATCATCCTCCTTTTGCCTCAGACTTAGAAATTGTCATTCCATATCCACTGGATGGTAACTAGGAAATTATTTTTCTATGAAAATATCTTTAAACTCCCTCCATTACATGTGAAATACTCTTTCATTTTTCTTTTTTATTTTTTATTAATGGACACAATTGATCTGCAACTCCCGTGAGGTGATAAACTGCCATGAAAACTTTTTCTCTTTCGCTACTCACCAAAGAATGAAATATTTTCTCTAAGTAATTTATCCCATACTCAGATACTAATGGATTTTTACACCTAATTAATTTTTGTGGTTGTTTCTCATGAAGAGGTCTAATATTGATCCTCCACTTTGTGGATCAGGGTGCTCCATACGGGTAAGGTTATCATTCATAACCTGACTGAGTTTTCCCAGTATGGTGATAAGCTAATCAACACCAGTTGAATCAACAACTCCACTATAATTATATTGAGTAGGAGGGAAATCCCTATATGTATTATTTGCATTGATACGGTTTCCATTCCTTCCACTAGGTTCCATTTCTAATCCATGACCTAAAGAAGATTATTTTATGAATCGCAACACATATTTCCAAAAAGTAAAACACTTAACATAAATTTAATAGTTTATAGATATAATGAATAATCATAAAAAAAATTTATTTGAGGAGTTATATACCAATAAATCCTTCATAATTGATTATAAAAAACATGAATTATCATAATAATATCCCCTGGGTGTGTCATAACCAAAAGTGCAGTAAGGCCCATTGTCCTGCACCAATTCCTCTTCGAGTCTAGCTCAAAGTGATGCTTTCTGGTTTTAACCCAAGGTACATCTATGATAGAGAAGCCTCTACCTGCTCGTATCCAAATAGGGATGTATTGGTGGGAAAACTCACAAAATCTCTACATTACCAAAATTCTAGGAAGTTCTTCTATACTAATTCTCAAAGTCTATCTTAGTGTAATGTTATCTAATCACAGTTTTTCTAAATCTAGCTTCCAAGGTTTGTACTAAACTTCCTCTGATACCAACTATAATGCCCTGAACCCAATTACCCAAATTCAGTGCATTATTACATAATATTGTCATGATCACAAGTGATCAAATCCCGAATGACCGATCAGTTTATTAGTCATGAATGTACTAGATACATTCATAAGTTTTACATTACAATATAGAATGAAAAACAAAAAAACAACATTGTATCCATTGACCACATTTATTTACCTTAGAATATCCCTCAAACTATACGTACAGGTCAGTCATAATATACTTCTTCGCATCCTGGGAAAATATAACATAGAAAGGGGTGAGGTCAGATTCTCAGTAAGGATAAAAATATAGCAGAAACATTCATAAATAAGCATAAAAATTTAAGGCAATGTATAAGACTAAATCATAAGATATTGAAACATAAAATTCTGCATAATATGGCCAATAAAAATCAAATAATTCCATTTAATAATTCACATGGATATTATACTATTTGAATAATCACAAGCAATTTCAATAGCCAATTTTATATTGATGTAATGTATAATGTCAGGCTTCATAACCACATAGTCGAGGCCTTGTGCCAAGACTACAAAAAATATATTGTCAAGGCCTTGTTCAAAGACACTAGTTTGTCTCAAGAGACCTACCGATGCATCGAGGAGCTATAGCGGGCTCCACCCGTCACTTACTAAGTCTAATACATTCCTCATATGAAAAGGTTTAAACATAACATAAATATTATTATTAAAACTATCATAAAAAATGTCAATAATTTATCAATAAACCACGAATGGTGTAAAAATAACACATCCACTATCAAACATATCACAAAACCATTAATACAATATGTATGTTTTGTATCATAATAAATCAACTTCTAACAAGCTTAAAATCAAAGGATGTTGACATAGATGAAATCAATTTTTTTTGAGAAATATCTATTTCTGTTTTGAAATCATTTAAAAGTCATATAATTATAATAGAAAACATTTATTTTTAAAATATTCTTATAAGAATTGTATGGGAAGCATCAGTGATGTTATAATGGTAGAAAATAGATGCACCAGCTGTATAAGTTAAAAAAACATTCTTACCTTAATTTGTCCAAAAGGTTACAAAGTACATTGTTTGGAAAACGACGAAAATATTCCTTCCAAAACATATATGGTCAAATAAGGGTATAAATGACTTTAAACCATAGTCTATTAAAAGTAGTAAAATTATTCAAATCATATTTTTAAGAAAACATGTATGTGGATGATAAAGAGGTCCCAGTAGATAATTATGTATTAAAAACCTCGGATAAGTAAAGATATGGAAGAATTAAACCTTACCTTATAATTTTCCTCTGTTAAGGGTATGTTAACCTCATGTATAATAGTTAAAAAATTGTTATTAAATTATACAAGAACTATAAACATAAATATGATATCATATATGATCCTCTAATATTGGTTTTCTAATAATATTTCAGTAGTATCATCGTTTCGTGTGTTAACTGATTCGTTTTACTTTATATGCTTGGTTATGTATGACATGTTTGTTATGGATATGATGTATTTGATTCATATTCAGAATGATATTATGATTATAAAAACTATTTTTAATTACAAAATGAAAATTATTCTAGAATTATTATGATGGGGAATGAATCTCATCGCGTTCGTAGAGACGGTAATCCGTACGTACGCATGAGCGACAATATTATTATATTGATGGTGAAATATTAGTTAAATGGATGGTATATCATATATAAAGAATAATTAAATTATTATATTTGTTATTTACATAAGTTATATTCATTATTATACCGTTCCAAAATAATAAAGTGTTTGAATAAAAAACTACACCACGACGTGGAGACGGTAATCCGTACGTACGCACGTATGGTGACATTTTCATTTATAAGATGGATAGAATAACAAATATGTTTGTACCATTTTATATTAACATCATAGTATGTATAAGGTACTAGATTTTTTATATTGTTATTTAATCAAAGAAAGTGGAAGTGGAAGAAGAAAAAAACTTGAAAGAGGGTGGGGAAATTATTACCTCTTCTTTGGGCGTTTCCTTTTGAGTTGATCAAAAGGGATAATTTGGTTGGCTTTATGATCCAAGTAAAGAAACATGGTTGATTTGAATGAGTTTGGGAGGATATTTTCCAGGGTTTGTCCTAGCCAAGTGGCTTTTAAGGTGTGAAAATTAAGAGAACGGTAAATACCCTTTTATAAGAGAGGTGAGGGTCTTTTTTGAAAAATATTGAAATATTATTTTATAATAAAGTAATTATCGGTTTCTAATGGCTCCAAAAAGATTTATTTCGAGTATAAGGTGGGTATGGATCTAAAACCTCTCAACCAATAGTTTTTAGATAGGTTTAGGTCAACATATTAACATTATTTTGTAGATTTAACTCTTAGTTAAATAGTTTTTCATTTACCATGTTTCTTTGTATTTTTATATTATATGGTCAATAAACATACTATAAACTGCCGAGATATCTCCATGTGGTTAATTATTAATATATATAATATTATATAATAAAATTATACAAACCTTATATTTTTAGGAATATTATATCAATTAATAATATAGTATTTGTTTTAAAAACTGAATTATGTCAATTTTAAAACTATTTGTTATTTTATTTTTTTGAAAGCTTTAAAAACATTATCACTTAGAATAAAATTTATTTAATCAATTATAACATGTCATATTAACAATGAAAATTAGTTTAATTCATTATAAGTCTCAATTTACATTTATTTTGATATTTATAATATCAATTATTTTAATATTGTATTAATAAGGTAATTACTACATCATCATTGTGTCATAAATAAATTAAAATATTTAATATCTAAAAATTATAGATAAAAGACCATTATTTAGTAAATATATTTATCCTTCCAATGAAAATTATAGTCTAATTTATATTGTGTATAACTCTATATTAAAAATGGTTTAGTTATTAATCTTTGAATTCAACACTTTTAGATTTTCTTTAAATAAAATAATAATAAATGTCTTAATCTAATCCTAGTGGACCAAAAGGATCATATTAAATTCATGAGGTTGTTTTTGGTCTAATTACACTTATCCAATAGAATTAGGACATGTGTTAGGATAATTATAATAAAATTTTTACTTTTAATTGCCCTATTTACTTTTAACCGTGGTAAATAAAAGTCAAAAGTTTGTATTCATAAAAAATTATTTTCATCTTATTGAACCAAATTTTACTTAATAATGTCAACCATGTCTCGTTTATTTTTGAAATTCAACTACAGAAGATGTAAAATTATGTTTTATGCAAATTTTTTAATACTCATAGAAGGTGGGTAAAAGATGATAAAAACTTCAATAACATTTTATATATCTAAACTTATTATAAAATAACTACAATGAATTACATTGAACATATAGAGGTATTATGTATCTATTTTTACATATAAAAAATTCCATTAAAATAATTAATTATTTAAATAAAAATTTGGTTTTAGACAATAACGCAGTGTTTTTCAGTATTCATAAGAAATTGAACGTTCTCAGAAAATACCAAAAATTCACCCTAAGCTAATTTTGATATTCCGAATCCTAAAATGAAGTCCATTTTGGAAATTAAAATTTATAAAATTTTAAAAAGTGGGTATTAATATTCATAACGACTAGTTTAATTTGTCATGGTGTGTTAAATCTCCATGTTGCGTACAACGTAAGATACTACATTAATCAAAGGGAAACGTACCATGGAAGAATGGGTTGTTACACCTATGAAGACCATTATGGGAAGAGGTGTATAAAAACTCCATGTTGGGATAATGTTGGGGAACAAAAACTTCGAGGTCCAAAAATAGTGGATGAACTGGTGGAAAAGATATGACCATTCAGAAGCACATCTATGCTAATCATATCTTAAAAATATTTTATGCCAAAAATCTTAACTGAGGAATAGATATGTATTTTTGAAACTTGGTATTTTTAGAATATCTCCACGAAAGTAAGTCTTGAGATTTGGGAAGAAGGAAAGTCTTAGTCCAAGATACGTCGGCCTCTTTGAGATCCTTGATTGCTTTATATTGGTGGCTTATTAACTATTACTCCCACATAACTTATATCAAGTTCATGATGTAATCCATGTATCCATATTGAGGATGTACATACTATACTATGCACATTTAATTAATCCAGATATGAAATCATTGGAAAATGATCTCTCATATGAGGAGTATGATGGGAAAAACTTATATTGTAGAGATAAAGTTCTACAGAATAAGGAAATTCACCTGGTCAAAGTGTTGTGGAGGAACCACAAGTTTTATTAATTAATGTGGGAACTAGAGGAGGTGATTAAATTGAATTAACCTCATCTGTTTTACTGTGGGAAAAGAAAAATTCTATGGTTAAATTTTTGAAGGGGGAAAGATAGTAATGACCTAAAAATTTATAAATAAAATTCAACTTGAATTTTAATAAAATGTATTATTATATATTATTGATATAGAAAAAACATACAATTATTTGGTTTTATTATATCATATAATATTTAAAAGGCCACTAATCACCACTAATTTGGATAATATTGAAATTTAATAGTGATCACATGATTAATATAAATATAGGGTTTTAACTGTTACAACCAGCATGGACAGAGGAATTGTTGACCTTAACCAATATTATCATACCATATGCATCCCAATTATAAAATATTATGAGATGTATAGAATCACTGGGATTTTCCATTGACCAATTCCAAGATTAGATCCAAAAAACATAAGCATGATAAAAACCGTTTATGAGATAAGTTCAAGCTCGTCAACATCATGTACCAAACCACATACATCGAACCACCCCCATGAAAGTATTACAATTGAAAACCTTAACCTTACAGAATTATTTTTGTTATTAAAGATATATTTATCAAGACCATACTAACTTGAATATGTGTATTATATTTTTCCCATAATGATTTTAATATTTTCTTCTTATCGTTTCTTTATAAAATATTTGGATTTTGATATTATAAATAAGAAATTGTATATTTAGGTAATATTCAAAATTAATTAGGGAATTAATT
This sequence comes from Viscum album, assembly GCA_963277665.1. NCBI lineage: Eukaryota > Viridiplantae > Streptophyta > Magnoliopsida > Santalales > Viscaceae > Viscum > Viscum album. Next base: position 1,402,922,336 of record OY728127.1, on the reverse strand, counting down.
TTATTGAATTAATGGAATTTTTAAAGAAATCATACATTAATAAAAGACTATTATTAAATAATTTATATAAATTATAAATTATCATATGATTTTTCTAATGTCAACTATAATTTTTATAAGGGTTCGAAAACTTTTATTGAAAAAAACATCATTTCTAAATAAATGTGAACACTTCTTTTGATATTGAAAAATCACATATTTTTCAAATTATTTTAATAAAATAAATATAATTTTTGGAATTAGAACATCAAAATTATCCAATGGTGAATTTTTCATAAATTTATGAGATGGTCAAATTTTAGAGTAAGAATTAAACACCATATTAATATATGATGTATATTATGACATCATAATAACCAAAAAAGTGATGTAATAAATACTATAATGGGTATAAAGAACCATATATATGTCTTTCCATTCAAATAATTCTATTTTAGGTTTAATTGTTTTATTTTTTAATTACATTATGAATCCACCAAAACATAAAATATATTTTATGGTTTAAAAAAATATTCTTTACGAGTATGAATCACATCCTAATAAAAAAGAGTATTATTTTATTATATTAGGGAATTATCCTTAAAAAATAATTAACAGAACTCCTATTTGGAAGAAAAGGTGGGGAACAACCATTGGAATATTTCTGGTTTTGGTTATTTTATTACATAGACTCTAAAGCTGGGTTTGATAAATAATAAAGAATTCTCCCACTCATTTCCTATATAGTCCCACTCAATATCCCATTTATCTCCACTAAAAATATTTTGATAACGTCCTTAATCTTCCCTAGACTATATAGAGTCCTTCCATAGTTCCCCCAAGTTCTTAAGAAGCTCATTCCATGCATTTGGAGTCATATTCTCAAGGTAATGGATTCTCCCATTCTCCTCTCTAATAAAGTTTCTTTATTTTCTTATGCCTTATATTTCAATATCCTAATGTTGGGATATGTAATTAAATGTTCCTATTACGGCCAATTTTATTTGAAAATGATGATATACCTCATTCTCTCTCATCAACCCATTTTAATAATTTTTATGTAATGTTGTTATGCTACTGAATTTTCACTGCGATTTTCTATTCCAAAATAATTGTGTAGTGAATACCATGCCAATTTCCTATCAATGGTGTTCATATTTATACACCTACACATATTTTATTTGGTACACACTGTTATTTATTACACACCGATTTATTTTTTAATAACATATTTTGAGGAATGAATCAATATTGTAAAATATATTTGGCACACTTAAGAAAGAGAGTGAAGTGAAAGTGATGGTTGTGCCAAGAATTATATAATTCCCCAATGAATTGTGTAATATTTATTCTCTTGTGATTTAAAGTTGGGATAGGTAGTAAACCTTATTCATTTATGGGATATTTTCCATCATGATATCTTGGTAGTTATCCTTGACCCATGTTTATGATGCAGTCTTTTATGTTGTTTCAATATTTCACAAGTTTTCATTATGTTATCAAGCTACATAATGTCTTATTATTCATTTTTATGACCCTCACCCCTTTTATGTCCCATTGAGATTCCTATTGTCTAATATGTACTAATATCTTAATGTTATTCTATGTTTTTTACCGTAGTATAATTTATTGATCACCCCTTTCTTATGTATATCATGATGTTATCTCATGCAGTTTTAAGTGTGAGCATGTTAAGGATGTTTTTGATAATGATGATGTTTTTAATATTTTAAATTGTTATCTAATGTACCTAATTACCAAATACACTATAATTCTTGATCATATAGGTTGTATTAAGTGGAATATTATGTAATAAATATTGTATTAATGTGTTCTAAATAGAATGGTTGTTGTAATCCTCTTGTTTCACCTTGGGGGTTAGACCTCAATTTTTATGTGATGGATAATCTACCTCCTGAGAGTGTAGTTTCCTATTGTACACTGACCATGATGATTTATATATTTCAGGAAGTACTTGGACAGACCTAAGTAATGTACCCAAGTAACTAGGATTATGTGATTCATTGATATACTAGATACCCATAGGTACTGGAGGGTGATTTTATGAGCTCATTTAGGGCGACACTTAGTATTGAAAATCCTAGGCAACCATTGAGTACTTACACATAGTATAAATACATAACATTTTAATTCCTGGGTTATGATTATTTGATCATAAATTTATCTTTAGTATATTTTCACATTTTTGATCATTGAATTTTTCCATTTTTTCCTTTGAGAGTTCTGTTTTGGATCCTAGATGTACCTCCAAGGTGTGGTATTTAATCTCTTATTTGGAGTTGAAGGGATGTTTTTCTCTCATGTTACACAATATTTTTATTCTTTAAATAGTGTGGAATCCATTTCTAGGTCTCGAGTATTTATCTAGTTTTTAATCTTGTGGTGATCATGGTGTTTTGATCTTTGAGGTGTACTGGATGTCAGGTTTTTAGTCATTCTCTCTTTTGGACTACGCACCATCCACCTCAAAAGATAAGTGAGGGAGTTCTTATTTTGTTTTCTTATTCTATCATTTAGAATGAAAGATTTTTGGGGATATAAAGTGTTTATAATGTGGGTAATGAAACATATCATTTACATTTTTAGGTCCTTTAGACCATTTGTAGTGATTATCCTTTGTGTGGATCTTGATTTGTGTTTTTTAGGAATATAGTGGTTTTTAAATATTTATGGGTCTAGTCACGATTGTTACTGGGTTTGTGGAAACTATGATGCCTTTCCTACAAACCTGTGAACCTTTTTTTGGAGATCAATAGGATGCCACACTATTGTCTTGTAGTTTTTTAAAGTGTTTATCCAAACCAGTCAACATATTATAGTTGTCTAAATGTAGGTGAAAAGTTGGTTCATGTCTTGTCAATACGGGCCACCAAGTTGTGAAACTCTCCAAATTGTTCTATTTGGTGTTCATGGTTATGTGTACAGTTAGTAATAACCATGCTATATGACCTAGTAAATCATGAAAAAATATTTTTAATGACCCAAATATCTATATTAATATCCTGATACCTCCCTCTTTAACTCTATACACCCACATTAAATCATAAGTCAACTATTAAGGTTTTGGGAGCCCTCTATTAGAATTTTATCTCTCTAAAAATCAAATCTATGGTGTATTAACTATTGTATCTTGGTTTTACCCATGAATTTAGTATACATGTTACTCAAAATATGACATAATTCTTTGTCACTTCTTGGCACCAGTGTGTCCTTGTATGATTGATCTATGCACTTGATTGATTATTTTTTTTAAAAATGATGCACCTAGAATTTGTTGTATTGACTCCACTAGATATCATGATATCATGTGCATGTTCATTATTTTATTAAATGATATGAATCTTTCTTTTGAAACTTCTTTCAAGGATTTTCATTAAAATGTTTTGTTTTTAATTAATAAAACGACATGTTTTCCAGCATTGGTTTGGTAAATGATTTTGAAATATTTAAACTTCTATGTTAAACTCAGCTCAATTATAAAATGATTTTTTTGGTTTATTTTACATTTTGAAATGTAATGTCTTACACTCACATTTATTCACTCCTATTTTAGCATATTGATTTTTCTTAATATTAACGTCAAGGACTCCATTTTGAAATACTACTAGATTCAGTATCTCACACCCATATTATATAGTTTTGCGTTTACAGTCGTCAGGGTATTATATAAGGTTCTCATGATCTCAAATTACTTTTTGTGATTGTTCTTCAGTGACTGAGGATGACTTGGAAAATTTTGGGTGGTTGTGGACCACTGGGAGATGGGTTTCAATTTTGATTTTACTCTATCAATTTTTATAGCGTCTCTTTGAACTATGAGAAATATGAAATCGTTTACTTATTTGATAATGTTTCCATAGTTTACATTTATTATGTGTTTCTCTTGTGAATTAAATCATTCAAAAAGGATAGTATTGGATGAATATATAATTTTTTTCTAGACCATGGAGATTGGGAATTCTGATTGGGTTAGTGGTGGATCAAATAAAATATCAGTTTGGATGGAACTCCGTGCTACATTGTTACTATTAGTCTAACTATGTCAGATTCCACTATTTCTTAGCATGTAGATATTAAATATATTTTGTATGTGCTAATGTTTATATTTCCATTTTGAGTCTTCTTGGGTTTTCTATAAACTAATTTGATAAGTTTTATGAACTATTATTGTTATTTTTTTAGGCTGGTGGTGTGATTTTGTGGTGGTCTAGTGGCGATGACATGGAATATTAATGAGAATTCTGCCTAGTAATGTTTACAATAGTTCACTTATAATGTCTGTAATATTAATATTATATTAATGAGGGGAAAATTTTATAAGGAATATTTATTGAAATATGTAATTTTTATTGGGAAAATTTAAAGTAATAGTGGTTAGATTAGTTTAATAAGAAGTAATATTTTCTTCTTCTTAATTTAATCTCCCCTCTAATTTAATTAGGTGGGAGAACCCTCCACTTATGGTTTATCATGATCTTCATGAAAAAGGGTACCATTATCCAAAGTTATGATAACTTTTATCAAGAATTAAGGTGTGATCATTCAGGTTTTGTTGAAAATGGTATTGAGGTATGACACATTTCATTTTCTTATGCCACATTCACCAGTTGAATCGATCCTTTTCTCCTTATGATTGAAGCACACAAGCATTATGATGAAGTTTTAATAAAATATATTTAATATTCACTTATTAAATTATTTATTGGATTTTAATATTGTTCTATTAATGTTTATTAAATTCAATATACAAATAAATATATAATTATTATGAATTTTAAAGGTTGTAAATTAGAATAAATTGATTTAATTTGCTAAATAGAATATTTTTTTTCATCGAATTGAATAATTTTAATTAATTGAGGATATTACTATTGTATATAATTTTCATTAGCGATTCATCTTTGGAAGTAATATTTTAATCATGGAAATATTTTTTGTAAAATTATTATTTATGATATTTTATTAGTGAATTTTCCACTAATGGGTTTATGGATTATTTTGGCTTTGATCCTTGATTTATAAATTGTTTATTAATAATATTAGTATTCTAGTTGAATATTGATTATCACATTATGAATGGTGATGCATAATGTTTTTGAAATATAAATAGTAAAGATTTAAAAGTTGATATACACTTACAATATTTCTTAAATTTTCATTTTCCTGTATTCTTTGATATACATAAATGCAAACAATTTTTTGGCGATCTAGATTTCTACCAACCACCACCCTCGATTTTTATTCCTCGACTATATTTATCATTTTCTACCATTTTAAGGTTGTTTAATTTTTCTGGATGGTCATTCATATATATTCATATAAGGTAGTGTTGGCCGATGATTTGTGCATGGGGAAGAAGTGGCGTGATAGGGTTCTTGTGGCATGGATTCAATAGAGGAAGATGGATGTTGATGAATATAAAGATATATATTAGTATGTAAACCTTGGCGAGGCATGATAAACATCATGATATAATTGATCTTAGGTGATGTTAATGGTATTTCCAGTTGTACAAGCTACAATGGTGGGAATTTAGTTATTTGTGGGATGTAGCTCTTTCTTGGTTTGAGAATATCGACTAAACACCTTATATTCCTCTGGATCATATATAAGTCAAAACCTATAGTTTTAGGGTTTACACATCATTAATAATATCACATGACATGTGACGTTATATCACACATCATATATATTATAAGAGACAACTTGTTGTGTATGATAAGTACACTCTTTGTAGACGTGTGATTACACATTGAAAATATTACATCAAACACACCATATATGGAAGATGGGATACATCACCATGTACCTAGAGTATATAATATTCTTATAAAGTGGTCCTATATGTCATGTACCCAATTAATCATGTTTTTTAGGTTAACCCCTCATGAACCAACTCACGATGATACACCCTCAACTGTTTGTTGAGGCCAACACTTCATGAACTTCAAAGTATAAGTCATGTACCATTCCTGCTATGGAATTTTCTATAAATTATCACCTGAAGGTACAAAACATTTCATGTGGGTAGTCCATTCATAGTTTTTTTCACAGATAATTAAATGGTATATATATTCATATATATATATATATATATCCATCATATGGGATTTTTTAATAAATTTATTGAGTATAGAGTTCCTTGTATTCATATAGACAACAACATGGATAGGGAGATGTGGTTGGAAAAGAAGTAGGTCTGTTAACCCCTAGGGAACCTATAAATACCAAGTAATTGATCCTATGTATAATTTTTTGAGTAGATAACCTCACTGATATTATATAGATAATAGGGTGTGGGTCACCCACTTATAGTGTAGGTAACCACCTCGGATGATGTCTATTGTAGGTGACAAGGTGTGGATCATCTATTGGGATCAATAACCCCATCCACTAGAAAATACTTTTTAACAATGAATGGGTTTCCCACTATAGTAGAAAGAGATCATGTGGCTAGTAGTATGGTTTGTTCATTCTATATGTAATGGGGTTTCAGTTGTTATAGAGGCAATATTCCCCAAGTTTATATAAATTCCCCCCATAAGGAATGGATCCACTCTGTAGTTATAGAATTACGACATTGGAGTTATGGGCTGTTAATGGTTTTAACATCAATGCTATAGAAATATTCCCAAGTTCCATTATCAAGGGAAATTTATATAGATGAAGAAATATGGTATTATGACTATTTTTATTCCCTTGAACACCATTAAGGTATGTTTTTTACTAGGTTATTGTATAGTTATCGTCCATGCATCAGTTATTATGTGAGTCAGTTGATTATTTATATTGATGTTGGTTATTGATTAAATTATAAAAATTTCATTTGATATCTATTATAGGTTTTTATAGGAATATGAAATCTTTGTATCTTTATTCCTTCTTTCAACTACTCCCCAACCCCATACCAAATGGATGTGGTCTTGTGGTGGCACGCCCGAATTACTATCATCACAATAGAAGTATTTGGGTTTTTATTAATGTCAAATAGATATAAAATAGACTTCTTATTATATAGGAAAATAAAATAGGAAAATATGATACTGAGAATAAAATTTAAATACCAAAGAAAATATATGTATTTTGTAATGATTTATAATTTTTTTAATTTTCTGTTTTATGATTATATTTTTTTTCTCAAAAATTAATGTCACTCTATAATCAACCCTGGAAAAAAGTTCACAGTGGTTCCTGATGATTTCATAAAATGTGCATGGGGATCATGATATCACAATTACAAGTTAAATACCAAGTCGTTTCACCATAGGGATTGGTATGGGTAACACTTTGTCATAGATCGGTGTTAAATAAAAATTATAAAACATAGGTGATAGAAATGGAATGAATGGGAAATAAATAGCCTAGGTATTCACCTTTACTAGATTCCTAAAAATTTGTAATTTAAATTTATCTAAACTAATCCTCCCAAATCTCGCCTACTATTCATGTGGGTATAATGAGTAAACCCAATTATACCCCTTAAAACTTCCGACATTAAATGAAACTATGAATTCCTAATTAAACTATGAGTCCCACTAATTCTTGCTGTTAAGAGACAATTAGGATCATAAAACTCAAAATTTATTGATTATGCCTCTTTCCATTGTCTCTTAATTCATTTTTTTCTTATTTATATTTTTAATTCCCATACTGGAAAAGTTTTCAATCACACATGGTTGAAATGACACTCTAAAACTCCGCCCTTACTTTGAGATAAATTTTTTTACCTTGACTGGTTATTGTAGGATTCCTCTCACACTCCATCACTCAAAATCGTAGTTCTAAAACTAGAAATAGTGTTCAAACTCTAAAATCCTTATGTGAAATTCCACATTTTCAACATCATTAAAACTGATTAGGAATACTTTAACTATTCAATATGATATTAATTAAGATTGGGATAAATAATGATCCAAAAACACACACAAAAATGTAATAATAGGAAAAACTAATAACTCTTAAATTAGTACATTAACATTATATTACTTCACCAGATAAACATAATATCAAATATGAAAGTAGTGGCCAAGGAGAATAATTAATATTTAAAAAACCTGGAGACTAATGGTCTCCCCTCAAGATATTTGTGTTCTATCCTCTAACTTTGGCTCACTCCCTGGAGTTTCCTCTTTAGCTAAACATGGTTCCACACTCATGACAATATAATTTCTTCCTCTTAGATCCTACATGGGTATCATACAACCCCTTATTACTTCATTTATTCTTCAATAAGTTTAAAAATAATATGATTATGGATCATTCCATGTAGAATTTGAGATAGTTATGATCTTTATACATGAATGAGTCTCCCAGAGTATTTCCTTTTCTATATTAATCCTTGCATAGTAATGGTTTTAATGCTTTTAACTTGACATCCTCTCTCTCAGATCTATCTCTAAATAGCCATCTTGTTATTAATTTTCCTACATTAGTCAAGAAAGTTCAAATAGATAATGTTTTGTTTCTTTGTGCTTATGCATGTGGGATACATGGCTCCACTATTTCTTCAATGATCCTGCTATATGTTATACTTTACATGGATTGTCCTATTTTGTTTTATCATTTTGATTTTTTTAACTTAGTTGAGAGACATTGAAATTACGAGGAGGGTTTTTTTTATAAATTTGGGTATAATTAAATGATGTTTGGGATGGATTATGAAATATATATATATATATATATATCATAATAAACAATTTTTCCATTTTAAATACAACAACCAAGTAATCTTAGAAAATCATAGATGTTCTATGATATAATATGGGTTATTATATATTATGGGTTTTGATATTATGTTACCATTATTTTTGTTGGGATCATAGGTTAAGAAATAATGATTTTATAGGCAATAAAATAGAATTTACATGAGATCTCATCCACATTCCATTCATATCATGTTGATGATTTGGTGTTATATTAGGTGATATTTATTCATTGGAACTATCACTCGACCCAAAAAATAGACTTTCATAGATTGATGATGATATAATAATTACATAAGTAGTGATTAGATCATACTATATGAAACTATAATATGTGTATAACTAGTTCAAGTTGTTTCTAATTTATCATATTATTAGATAAGGGTATAACCTAGAAAATTGTGGTATAATATTTAATAACACCTCATTTTCCCACTATAAATATTCATATAGTGTTTGATATGATATGAATTAAACATCATATCCCATTTTAGTTATATTATGAATAGGATTCACAAGATTTTCTAAAAAAATAATAATTAAAATATATTCTAATAGTGACTTTAAACTATAGAGTCATTATAAATTAATAAATTTAATCAAATTAAACTAATTTTGCAACTATGTGTCAAAAATAAATATTAACAAAAAATAAATGTTTTTTCAAAGAGATTAATAATTATAGTGGTCAAAATAATGAAAAAATATAAATATTTATCTTAATTTTCAAAAAATCATTCAAAATTTATGCACATGGTCATTTTTGATGGATTTACTTACATAAGTTAGGATTTTAATCAATTCGTAGAGCTTACCCACATCACACGAATGTCATGCTCAAATGATCCCATGTTAGTGGGATTATTCAAGGGTATTCATTACATAAGTCCCTTAATACTTATAATTTTTAGTAACATGACCATAAGTATGAGATTATGATTTATGAACGGGGGTCTCGTGTTAAAGTACCATGTAAGGAACCTTTAAAATAGAAACGTACAAAAGTGTAATTTCTTTGAATGAGTTACACACCTATAGAAGATAGGTTTATGGTTTTATGTTTCATTCGATTGGGGTATGTATAACTCCATGTGCTAAAGTCTATAGTTTCACTGTTTTAGATCTTCATACCCATGTTTTAGTGAATTGGCCTAAAAAATGATGTGTTTCTTAGGTACTTATAGTCATTTACATTATGTGTGTGAATGTTCAAGACATGACAGTGTACGTCTTATACATGTATGATCATCAAGGGTGTCATAATAGATGTTATTAGAGCATATAATGGATTATATTCTTATTGAATTCCCAAGTACCTCTTGATCTAGGGGTCAAGTGGGTTTCACATAAGGAATTTTTATAGTGCCTTAGGATATATTAACACAAACATAAGGGAATTGACACTAAGTATCATGTGAATTTATTCCATGTATGTTCATTTGAGTATTCAATGATGTTGGACATTAATGAAACTTTATGATTTCAGCACCCCTTATTTTAATGTTAGAAGAGTTTCAGAGTGCCTCATGATCTAGGAGATAAATAGGATTCATGTCAAGATACATTCATGCATGTGAAAATAACCACTTCTATAAATATTTCCTTTTTTTAAACAAAGTGATACAAGATTTGGTCACCCACCCATATCTATGAAAAAATATATATATTAAAGAAATTAATAGTTTCAGGGTATACATGAGGTGTACTGGGATTAGACAATATTAAAATTTAATGTGGTAAAGAGAAAAAAGCATATAGAACATCTTGAAAACATAAAGAATCTTACCATCTTCAATAGTTTCCATCACTCATAACTTGAGGGTATATATCTAAAAGTAATCTTAAATATAAAAATTCCATCTCAATAATAAAAAAATATAATTATTCTTCCCACCATATGTCTCAAGAAAATTTCTTTTATTATTTGGTCTATGGATTATAACTTGAAATGTACGGTTTAAATGCTTCCAAAAAATGTCATATAGTTGGTATTGCCATCAGGAGTACACTGTGCTCACAGCATCAGAGAACTTATATGAGTCTTGTGATGACACAATTCTAGATATGTTTTTGTTCAGAACATAAAACAAAAAATCCATAGGAAGAGGAAGACACCGCCATGATGTCCATCATATCTTTAGCTATGAAAAACTGCTGAACAGTACACTTCTTAAAACATCTCCAACCAACAACAAATAAATGAATGGTCACACTCCCAATATTTACAACATCACTACTATCTAGTTAGTAATCAATAATTTTATTGAAAACATAGAAACTAGTTCAAAGACATTCCACACATTGAAATGAAATAGCCCCATATTCAATATCCTAACACCTTATTTTGAAAATCTAAATCACTATGATCAAAACATGATGTCAGAAATTCCGACAACCACAATCCAATCCTCCATAAACCATAAGAAGATATAAATTGTTCAAAACTAAATAGGAAACTATCCAGAAGTAGAAAAAATAAATGAATTGAAGACAAAAATATTATTAGTATAGAAAAAACATAGGGCAATTAACAAAATAATTCCATGGAATCCATCTTCAGAAAGGATAAAGAGAAAAACCCTCAATGCTATTGAATATCCCAAAAATTAAAATTAGGATTTCATTTATATTCCTCCACCATCCTAAAAAAATTCTCTTTTTGAATTTAAGGTATGTATCTTTATTAATTTCACTTTCTTTTCATCTATGATACACAATTTTATCTTATTCATTTATCCGTTAATACAATTCTTCCCCCAAATCCTCCCCGATTGGCTAAGATTCCCTCATGGTGGGATATAATTCATCATCATAGTTAATACCATTCATATCAATAAGAAAATTATTAAACTTCGGTTGGGGGTGGGATGTCTATATTTTTTATCCAAGAGTCCTCTAAAGATATAGTGATAATTATTCATTCGATGTTAGAGTAATGTCTAAATTTTTTAGGCTTCTTGGGATTTAGTGTAATGAAACCATCTGAATCAACCATTAATTTCTTACCTTTTCTCATACATAACTTCAAATAATAATACCCAATTTTCAAGCATGCTCATAATTATCTTTCAATGATTCATTGGATTAAGAGTGAACATTATTATCCTATTTTTATATTAGTAGTGAAATACCTGTGATTTCAAAAGAACATGGACTAGGCATCAAAGTATTCACTTTTTCCTCATTGATGGACTAAAAATTATGAACCACATCCACAAATCCATATTAGATAATATGATAGAGCTTAATTTAAGTGGGTTCATCGATATTTTGATGAGAATCCCTAATAACAGAATCTTTAAGTCTATCCTATAAAACAACCACCATCCCCTTATGCTTCCCAATTTTCATCTAAATTTATTTATAATGTCAAATGGTTTGTGAAGAAAAATAATATTTCCAAAATAATTTGTGGAATGACCAATTCTAAATCTTTTATGTCAATAATATGGATGATTGTTGAAAATGACTTCTTATAAAAATCCAAAAATAACCATTTTGAATCCAAATGTGGGGAGGTAAAGGTTTGGATTTTGTAATTTCAACACAGACTCTACAAACCAATTGTCCAGAAAGATTTATTTTAGTAGTATCTACATTAAAGGGTTGAAAAATTAAATTTAAAATATAAAATAGTTATTCCTTATTCAAAAAAAAAATAAACTGGGGGAATCAAATCCAAATAGAGGTAATGGGACGTTCAAAATGAGTGCTGGAAAATATATAGACCGTTTAAAAACCATCATGGAAAACCACCGTTTAAGGATTCCTATGAGAACAGAAACAAATTTTAATGCTTCAAGGGTCTTTCTAAGGAACAAGAGGAATGGTATATTATTGAAATCATCCCAACAATCATGAAGCTTAGATTAAAATAATGTAATTTTACATCTTATTTCATGGAATATATCATTGAGATACCTCTTTGATGGTATCTATTTAGTTTGAACAATACCAAATTCTTGAAGTCTCATTGATCGTTCACTCGTTGATTCACTACAACAACATCCACCAAAGATTGATGAACTTTGTTAGGGTTTATTATATATTAACCCAAGAGTGAATTATCCAGAATATCCATTATTCATAATCATTAAAATATAATGATCTTTTCTTTGAACACTAAATTTTATTGGTGAACACAATTTCTATTCCAACAAATTCCCCTCTCTAAATTTGAATCATTTTTTCATTAAAAAAATCATATTTGGAGGTGAATTTAGAATTATAAATTATTATATTAACTTTTACACATGGGGTGGAATATGAAAGATTTTATATACCTTTATATATAATGGAACTTCATACCATCTGATAGACCCACTACCTTTCTAAAATATTGAATTGATATCACTCCTTTTAAAATATTACACTTATTTATACTGGTTACTCACATAAATCGAATATAATATATCCTATGTGCATAAACCCTTTAATAATAAGTCACTATTATTATAACCACCACTTGAAATGTAGTTATGCAAGTGAACTGAATTTCTGAAAGATCAATTAAATCTCATGAGCATTAATGACAACATGTGGTTCCATAATTTTCTAAAAAAAATTAATTTTACACTTACACACATTTATAACCATTTCATCCTAATTTTTTATATTTTTACATGAAATGTAATTTTTATCCTATCCCATTATTATGATTTTTGTTGAAATGTTAACTACTATGATAAATAATTCTTTAATTGATATGTACTATCGAGTCCAACAAAAAAACTATAAATTATCAAACATTATTGGGAAGGATATCCAAAACTATTCATGATCTATTTGGGTATTGTTAAATGTTTTCATTGTTAAATACACCCACCATGTTTTCATAATAATAACTTCATAAATGCCAAACATTTGTTGTGAAGTTTTTAGATCATTGTAGCAATGAGAACCTTCGATAAACTGCACCATGAACATGGGTGTGTCATCTAGGGAGATATGAAATTTCAGGTATGCATCCCATTTTTTATTTTTTATTATTGGGTGGTGATTCATCTTGAAGGTTTCAAATTCCAAAATAAATATTCATTTCATCTTTGAATTTAGGTCACACCTATTGAATATCACTAGTATCTGACATGTGTTGATCAATGTTGAGGAACATACCAATACACTAGGGTGTTACATTTTTTCCAAATGATGCACTGGAATCTTGGATAAAATATAATGGTTAAGATACTCTCAAACACCACCTATACAAGATGGAATTTCATGAAATAATGATTGAAGTGTGCATATTTGTCTTAATGTTATGTGATCCCTATATTTCATTCCAATTTGGTTATCAATTCAATTACACATAGAAGATAATCCCATAATTATATTTTAATGTTTATAATGATTGTTACCACATGATTGTATTCCAATTCTAGTTTTCATCAGTATGAAATTACTTAAGGGCGTAGATATTTATATCATCTATTAATTATAACACTAGTCTATTCATAGCCTACACAAAGATATAGGTAAATGGATATCAAAATGATTTGTTTCAAGAGTTTTCCTTATAGATAATAACCTATCATATTTTAATGTTATCACTAATAGAGTATGACTATGGTATAAGGATATTTATTGAATCTTGTTAATAAATATGTACTGAGGTGAGAATATAATTCTAAGAAACATTTATCAACACTACATATGATAATGGTATTTCAAAAATATTTTATTATATAAATGTATCATGTGAAGAAGTATCATCTAGATAATAGTTTTAGTTTAGATTCACAAGTGGGGTTGGTAGTTGTGTAGGTGACCCTGGTGGAATATTGTTCCATCAGAAGTGAAATATGATTTGTAACCCCTTATATGTATTGAATATTTTTAGAAATCCTTTAATTACAGATGCATAGATTAACATGGAATCATTTGGAAAAAATTTGTATCATAAGAATCTTTGGGATCTCCTATATGTAGGAATTGACTTAGGAAGGGGACATATCATGACCCCAAAATGCAACATGTTTATCATCAACAATATTTAGGTTATAACATATATAATTAGGTTAGAGTCCCTAAATGTGTGAGATCTACTTTAAATTTATGGAGATATTTATGAGATAAAATTTTTAGAAATATTTTTAGAAGAGAGGAATCCTTTTGCTGGTCGTGTATTTTTATTTATTCATAAACAATCATTAACATGTAGTTGATAAAGGTGGAGGGATTCAAGGTTTAATTATTCACCACAAAACCCATGAGGACATTGTATTTCTAATCCATTAAATTGTAAGATTTTTATGTTGAAATTGGTAACCTATGTATCCCTATTGTTATCCTCGAACATTTTTTCAGAGAGAGTTTTTAAAATAAATTTTCCCCCTTCTCCCATGGATGTAGGTGCAAAACAAAAACTCTAAACTCTCTTATGTTATTGAATTTTTCATCTATTAATCATATTTCATTCAACATTTAGGAGTTATATTTACCCAAATAGTGGTATAATATCTTAAATCATTAATGCAGCAGAGTATAGATAATTCTTCTTGTTGTTTGGAGTAATATATGGGTAAAAATTTATTTTTGAATCCAAGTTACAATTGATCACATCGAGATGATTACAGTAGTGTAAATAATATCAAAAAAGGATCCAAAGTGACCTATTTAGATCTGATCAATGTTTGGGTCAACTCTCTAGTGATAGAATACCCTTTTTCTGAAGAAGATTACACTACTAAAGAAAATAACGCCATTAAATTGATTTTTCTAGTGACTATTCTAGTATTCCTCATTAACACTACATTATTGGAAGACATCAACTACTGTTATTGTCTTGATCATATCTTGGTCAATTAGAGCCCGTTTTTAGTGATTTAGGAGTCCTTTTCCACTATTTTGACCATTATGAGCACATTATTATAGTTATATTTTTGAGAATCTAAATAAATCAATAGAATAATTCTACTAACATGATTAATTTTATTAAATTTAATTATTGTATTTGACAAACAAGAATGGAACAACTTCTATGTATTCAATATTTGTATAATTCCACAGTAGATACAACTAAAACAATTAATGTACCAATGGAGGAGTCATAGATGTGTGGCCAATATAGTGAGGGAAATATACTAGTATTCCACCTATTGATATGGAATTAGATGTGACCAAAAGGAGGTGTGATACCCCAATTAGGCATCTGATTTACAAGATTATCTTCCTAAACTTTTCTATTAAACATTATTCTCTTATAAAAGGACTAAAATTGGAAAAAATATATGAAACAATACCTAAAAAGAACAAATTGAACATAATATTCAGTAATTTTAACCTAAAATACAAGGATTAAAACAACATATTAGCATATGTGAGTGATATCAAATTTATTTTTCATTAAATAAACTCTATGAAATTGTTGGTAGATGATGACTATGTAGAACTCTTGAGGTTGAGTTTTTTTACCATGGATGTGGGGAAAACTGGTTGTGTCAGTATGAAATTCTAAACCTATTAGAAAAACCCTTTTTTAAATTTTGAATGAAAACATATAAATGAATAACTCATAAGTTAGGATAAGTGATAGATACTAAAGTTAGAGGATCGTGTCATAAAAACATAAGAGAAGATGAAATTTTAGGGAAGAAGAAAAGGGAATGAACTGTGAGATCAGAATTGACAAATATGAAATGATAAAAATCCCAATATAGATATGGAATGTGTTTCCAAAATTATGTAAGAACTAGAACGTTTATTTTGGAGTATTGAATGTTGTTAGAATAGTATAGGAAATACTAATTTAACCCCCAAAACAATGATGTTGTAACTATCAACGAAGAAATAATTACTGTTGAAAAAGTGAATATCAATCATTGAATCCAATACTCGATAGGGTTCGTTAATATAGGTTCTAAAAACTATTTCATTGATCAATGATAATTCCTCTCATATTACACATTAAGTTATTTCATACATGTAAATATGATAAATGATGGTGTATCTAAAATTATAGGTATTGGTAATTATTTTTTGAAGACTAATATTGGATATAGGTTACCTTTGAAGGATATGGGGAAATTTCCAGATATTTTCCAAAATCGGGTATCCAATGGAATGTTTGATAATGATCGATATGTTACATACTTTGGTGATACAATAAGGAAGACTAAAAATGTTAATATATAAATTTATGAAGGTACAAAAATACTTCCCAATATCTCAATGATACCAAACTATATGTAGGAGAAATAAATGCAAAAAATGTGGTACCTATATAAGAAAGGAATACATTTATTGGTTACATGAGAATTAGTGGAATCAGTATTACCTCTAGTAAATATATATTTTTTCAAATAAAAGGTATAAATTTTTATACTTATGTTGATGGAATAATAAAAAACAACATCAAGTATCATTTCCTCCTTTTTTTCAATCCAAACATGAAAATGTTTTAGAATCGATACACACTTATGTTTAATAGATGATAATCATGTAATTCGGTGGTTATATATATTTATTGACATTAATTTATGATCACTCTCAGAATGTATGGTATTTATGTTTAAAAACTAATGATTGGGTGCAGGATGTATTCAAGTAGTTTCTTGTCAATGCAGAAATATAAATAGGAAGATGATAAAAGTGTACATATTAATAAAATGGAGGATATAATTGTTTTATATTCAATGAATATCATAGTAGTTTCAATATCAATAATGATAATTAGTACCAAAGAGGCCTCAATATAATATATTTTCTTAGAGGATGAACAAAACCATATATCATTGAGTTAGGTGTACGATCTTAAAAGAAAAAGAATTAAAACCCATTTAGGTAAATAATAAGGAATGATATTGATCATATAAACGTCCCTCCACTAGTTCCAATGAATTATAAAATACCATAAATGATTTTGATAGGTATTTATGTTTTATAAAATAACTTGGGAGTATTTTTATACAATGTATTTGTCCACATCCCAAAAGAGGTGAGTGTAAAGATGAACAGAAAGGGAAAGAATTATATATTTTTGGGATATGCTCATATTGTGTTTGGATACTAAAATTAAGATCCTACTAATATTAATATTAGTGGAATTTGTGATATTTTATTTCTTAAATATTATAAAATCAAAAAATCAAAAAATATTTCAATGTTAAAGTCTGTGGAAATTCTAGTCAATCTCGAACCATTCTCGCCACCATCAATTCTAGATATTAAGTGTGAGATACCAAACACAAATGATACAACACCACTAGGTAATATTCCACCATCTAATATGTATCTATCATCTAATATTTTCAAGTATGTCCCACTACACCTTAGTTGAGATGATCCATTGAAGAATGAAATATTGTTCATGAAAACTCACCCCATGAGTATTTAATTCTCACTGATGGGAGAGATCTATACAATTGTGATAATGTGACTAGAATCTATAAAAATAAGGAATAAAAAAATTCATACAAGAGTAGATGTTATCCTTGCATAAGAACCCCATATTTAACCAAGTTGATTTACTAATTAGAAATAAGGAACTCAAAAAAAATTGTGTGTACAAACTAAAATGTGATGATGGAAGCTCACCACCGCAATACATATCTCGGATGGTTGGGGATGAATTAAATCAATATAAATTTATTAATTTGTATAATGTTTTTATAATTGTGTAAAAATATCTTCTATCAGTGTTGTTCTGGGATTGTAGAAAAGTCTCAACCTAGAGGTCAAATAACTAGATGTAAGACTAAATAATTATATAGTGATCTTTAATAGGATATATACATTGAGAATATAAATTTTTGTGGGTAAATGGAAAATAAATCATGGTATTTAAACATAAGAAATGATTATATAGTCTAAAATGTGCATTGAATAAATGGTACCTGAACATTGACTCAGTTATGTAGAAAAATGTTTATAGAAGAATGAAAGATGATAATTACAATTTCTTTTAAAAAAAATATGTTTTTTATTTAATTATTATCTTAATTTGTGATAATGATATATTGATTATAAGTAATGATATCACCAAGATTGTCATGACGAAGGAGTTAAACAACTGTTTTCAAATGAATGACTTAGGAGGTGGTACCCAAATTATTTGAATATTAATTACCCATGATTTTATGATTCATAAGATTTTGTAATCATAGGAATGGTATATTGATAAATTTATTTAAATGTACATTATCTGTAAGGAGAGGCCATTTAGTTCACCACTAGTGGGTCATTTTATTCTCACGATAAGTTAAAATTTGATAAATTAATAGGTGAGTGATGAAATAGAGAAAATTAATTATTGGTTAGTAGTTTTTAGTCATATGTTGGATATAGTGCACACTATGCTTGGAATGTATGGTCTCAATAATAATATATGATTCTTAGTGATTTATTTTCTAAAAAATTCCATTTTTCACTAATGAAATTACTTACGATTTTTTAGTAATATTTCTCTTGTAAAGTTTATCTAATATATGGAGTTAATATTTGTTTAAATAATTTTGGACATGTTTAAAAGTATTATAGAAACACTATTAATACCCTATATTTGTAATAATAATTTATTGTTTGGGAACCCTACATTTATAATCTAATGTATGGATCATGTACACTATGTTGTTGAAAAAGTATGGATTGACAACACTATTTTTGGAAGAAACCATATGTTTAATGGAATAAATGTTTAGTTCATCAACAATAATTTTATAAAAAAACATACCTTATCAACCCTAATTTTGGATTTTATCAATACGTGAAGGAACCCAACATTTGATAGGTTAGTGATAGAGTTTTAAATTTAAGATATTATCCCCATTTTTTGTAATAATCTTTCCCGAATTAAATATATCATTAAAGTTGTTTTATAACTAGTTCAAAGGACTATATTCAACAAATTAAAACATTATTATTTCTAAGGGATGTTACAACTCTTTTGAATGATTTAAATTCAAATTATGATGAATTTTTAAGTGAAAATAAAGTATAAATTATGACTGAAAGAATGCCAAATTTCTATTGTTAAATTGTAAGAATATTTTCATTTTAAAAATATATGTCGTGTGGTATTTTTTTAATATAGATCTACTAAAAAAGAAAAAATATCAAATGTCTTGGTTGTTATGAATAAGATACAGTTTGGGGATATACACATTTCAGTCTTATAGTGAGAAAATGTTTTGATTAAGAAAAACTAATTATATTTATATTTTATGATTTTTATATATTATTATTTATAAATAGTATCTCTTCATAGATGTTAATTCTTGAATATATTAATTTTTGAATGATAAGATCCATTTTTTTCATTTCTTATTTTAAATGTGGACAAGACTCAATTTATTCAATCAAATTAAACTATATTGATTCATTATAGTATCTACTTCTCAGAATCAGTCATGATGGTAGTGTGTTAGCTTCTTAGACTATATTGTGGATAAATTGGTTCCGTATAAAAGAAACAGAAGTCTCATTTAATTCCTAATTGTAATGGTTTCAACATCATGTAATTAGTTGTTAATGTCTTATGACAAGAGGACCAATTTAGTGAAAATCACCAAGCTCGTAGAGAGGGTATTGGTGTAGTGGACTATGGAATCTTTGTTCCCTGAACCACTGTATTTTTTTTATTCTTATGTATTTATCCACTACTCACATTTCATAAATAAAAGAACATATTATATTTTCTTAAACCATGATTTAGTATAGAATTTTGAATCTATATAGATTATTTAAAGGACACAATTCACCCCCACCTATTATCCAACATTTTATTATTCTGACCTAACCATTGGTATTAAATGAGTAATTTTAAAGATGGAAGATTATAGCTAGAATGAGAAAAGATAAAGGTATATACAATGATAGATGTCAATGATTACACTAAAAAAATATTTCAATTATATGTGTTCATTACGTAAATGTTGATAATTATGGATGTTGGAAATGTAACATGATTATCTATTGGAAAAATATTGGATTTAATGCATATATGATGGTTGTAACTTTTAATGTAATACATGAAATGTTGGAAACATGGGATGAAACCAAATTAGGTGACTATAATGTCAATTCAAGAGAAATGAATGATATTATATGTATACTTGTTCCATATGAATTCAGTCGAGTATCACAACAACCTAATGCATATGAAATGTGAAAAACTATTTTGATTTCCAATAAATGAAATGGCAATGTTAGACAATTAAGGTACACTACTACAAATATGATATTTAATACCTTTAGATTTTATGATGGTTAAATCATAAACCAGATGAATGATAGATTTACAGATATAGTAAATATAGTGGATGACTTAGGATCTTCAATTTCACAATCAGATCAGGCACTAAAAGTACTAAGAGTACTACCCTGTAAATGGAATCAAACATCTACTACTATAAAAAAATAACAAAAATAACAAAATTTTGACAATGAATGGTTTCATTATATCTATGAAGATATAAGAACAAGAAATGAATGATGAAGCTGAGGTTCATAAAATTTTAAGAATGAAAAATACTAAACTAAATGTTATTATTAAAAATCACGAAATGAAAACAAAATAAGAAGAAAAATATTCAAATGATTTACAATTTTAATATTCTGAAATGAATTTGGATCAATTATCAAGAAGATTTAGAAACTTTTATAAGAAAAAGATTGGATTTGAGAAGAACTTAAAAAAACTAAAAAAGATCAAACAAATTAATATTCTATGAAATTAAACTGATAGTACATATCAAATGAGATTTCCCAAAGCTAAATGAATAAGAAGTAATGATTGATAATAAAGAAAATAAAGATTTTTATGAGAACAAAATATGATAAAAAAATAAGGATATGAAGGAAACATGGATTTTATTTGAAGACTCCAAAATCTATTATAAATATAACATAGAAAATGAGAAAAAAATCTAATGTAAAATATATGTTTTAGAGAAATGGAAGAATGTGAGGTAAAATCCGATTTTTATTCTACTTTTAATTTTGAAATCTTATTTAATAGAAAATTAGGTGATTGTTTCTCCTTTATTGAAGAAAGATATTAATTTTTTGTAAAAAAAACATTAGTAACTAAAAAATATGCATAATATTTTAAGGGAAAAAGATTCTATGTTTCAATAAAATCATGAATTAAAAGAAAATTTTAACAAAACAAATTAAAATTGTACTGATCATGAAAATAAAAAAATATTTACAAGATTAAGTAGAATCATTCAAAAGTTTTTCTAGTATATTAACTAGAGGAGAAGAATCATTGAATCTAATTCCTGGAAAAATGATATCAAAGAGTAAAATATTGAATAGGAAGGTAGTGTGAAAATTTAATATTATATAGAAATTTCTTTTTATCTAGTTCTAAAAAATACATCTATAGTTAATTGTTTTTATTGTGGAATTAATAGACATTACTCAAATGAATACTATTAAAGAAATCCACATATTAGTGAAATTAAAAGTGATTTTATTTCTAGAAGTACATCTGAAGCATGTATTATACATTTTGGTAAAATAAAAAAAAGGGTTTCCTAGATCATTTCATGATGACACCCCTGTAACCAAGAAAATATGGCTACTGACATAAACTAATCTATTAATTCATTGTTGGAAAAGGTTATAAGAACAAAATTGATTTGTTTTATAAGGATAGTGGTTTCTCAGGACATAAAAGTGGAGACTCATCCACATTTCACACATTAGAAAAATTGTATGGAGGAATAGTTACCTTTGGAGATAATGTTAAATAGAAAATTGTTGGAGTTTGATCGGTGGGATATCCAAAATAAATATCAGTCAATAAAGTGATATATGTTCAATATCTAAAGCAAAATCTGATAAGTATATCTCAACTATGGGATGATGGATTTCATATTTATTTCTCTAATAATTCATACTCATTTTTTAAATATAATTTGATTAAATTTAGATCACCTAGAACTAAAAATAATTACACCATGGATCTCCATTCATTTTGTAAAAAAATTTAATTGTTTAACAACATAGAAATATGAATCTTGGATCTGGTATAGGATACTTGTACAACACAATGTATCTATACTGTATAAATTTTATGAGAAAAATTATTTTATAAATTACCTTCTCTTAAATTTTAAAATGATAGATTTTTTTAAGCATTTCAAAATGGTAGGAAAAATAATTCATCCTTCAAATCTATTAACAGATTTTCAACATCCAAAACATTATAACTTCTCCATATGATTTATTTGGACTATAAAGAATTGAAACTTTTTCTAAAGGATTATATATTTATATATTATTTTATAAAGTTTAAATATTTATATGGGTTTATTTTCTACAGATTAAATGTGAGGTATTATCTATTTTTGAAATCTATTGTAAAATTGATCAAAATTTAAAAAAAATAGTTTCATAAGAAGTGATTATGGTGGAGAATTTGAGAATCAAGAGTTTGTATCTTTTTTATCAGACATATGTATTAAAAAAACCATCTCAAAACTAATAACTCTTCATAATAATGGATTTGTAGAAAGAAGAAATAGAACTATTCATGAAATTGAAAGAACCATTTTTAATGAATAAAATCTTCCTACCTATTTTGGGGAAGAGGATGTAAGAAAAAACTTTCATATCATGAATAGAGTTTTAAAAAGACTCATTCGTTAGAAGAAAAATTTTGAAATACTAAATAAAAAAAACCTAAATTTAGTTACTTTATTATGTATAGATGCAAGGATTAGAACTTGAATACTAAGGAAACCCATGGTAAATTTGATCCAAAAGCTGATAGAGGAATATTTTTAGGATATTTTGATACTTGTAAATCTTATAGAGTGTATAATAAAAATTTAAGGATTTATCAACAATATGTTCATATAAATTTTTATATATGTGATACTTTAAATAAAATGAAAAATAAAACAGATTAAATTCTTGAATTTGTAGAAAACATGATAATTGAATCACATAAGATTGATTTTGAAAATATAATAAATGAAATTCTGTCCTGTTCTGAAGAACATGAAACCGGTGACCCATAATGTGTTTTTCCTAGACAATCTGGAACCCTAATGGAACATCCTATAGAAATAATAATAGAATATCTAGATACATGATTCATGAATACATGGAATATTGGAAACATAGCTTTATTTTATTCTTTACTATCTCAGTCAAAACCTAACACTATATAAGGATATTTAAAAGATGAAATTTGGATAATAGATTGGAAATAAGATCCAATACAATTCAATAGAAATAAATTTTGAGAATTAATTGACATAACATAAAATAATATCATAATAGTAACCAATTTGGATTTTATAAATAAATAAAATGATCAAGGAATACATACATGAAATACTTCTATATTAGTAGGAAAAGGAAATAATTAGGTGGAAGGGATAAATTATTATTAAAAAATTTTAGCTGTTTCTAGATTAAAATCTATAAAAATCTATCTAGCATATGCATCTTAGATGAATTTTATGTTATACCATAGGTGTGTAAAATTGTTATTTATAAATTTATATTTCACGGAGGTAGTTTATATTTAACAAGAACTAGGTTTTTAAAATACTCATCTACCAAATTAAGCTTTCAAACTTACTAAAGCACTTTATGGACTTAAACAAACGCCTGGAGCATGATATGAAATATTATGTTTTTTATTGGAAATTGAATTTTCAATAGGTTTTACAGACCCTACAATATTTTAGAAAACAGTTTGTTCTAATATACTATTACTCTTGATTTATTTAGATGATATTATTTTTAGTTCACCAAATAAAGTACATTGTAATGATTTTTCTAATCTTATGAAAAAAATATCAAAATGAGTATAATGGGAGAATTAAATATTTTTTGTATATTTTAAATCAATAATAATGATTATGGAAATTTTTAAACAAAATTTTAAGATATTATAGTTTTATTGAAAAAACTTTGGTGTTGAAAAATAATAATACTTATAAAAATACCATGTATACTAATATAAAAATTGATTTTGATAAAGTTAGAAAACCAATTTACAACATTTTATATAGTGTTGTGATTTGTATATTAATATATATTACTACTAGAATACCAAACAATTTTTTTTTGTTCTTATATGTTTTAGATTTAAATAAAACTGAAAAGAATCCCATGTTACTATTATTTATAGATTTTTAAAAAATTTCAAAATCCTATTTTTGAATCTCTATATTTTCCAAAAATAACTGATTTAAATTGAATTATATATCAAAATACTGATTTTGGATTATGTAGATTAGATAGAAAAATTACACAAAGAACCTGTCACTTTTTAGGGAATCCCATAGTTATATGGTTAAGTAAGAAACAATAATAAGTTTCTCTATCAATTTCTAAGGTAAAATATATATATTCTAAAAATTATTGTACAAAATTTTTTTAGATGAAACAAAATTTACTAGACTTTGCTAATTTCAATAATATACTTCTTTTATATGAAAATACAAGCACAATACATACTTTAAAAAAACATGTAAGTCACTCAAGAACCAACCATACTGATATAAGACATCATTTTCTAAGGGATCACATTCTGAAAAAGGATATATCTATGTACTTTTTAAATGATGAATCTATGTTATCAGATATTTTTACTAAACCACCTCCCAATGCTTGTTTGAGTTTTTTAAGGGAGAGTTAAAAATATTTATCATTAAATATATTTTTATTAAAATTTATTATTTACATTGGTATTTACTATTTTACTTATTTTTTCATCTATTAATTATTTATTTATTTTATAACTGTTTAAATTGATAATTGATTATAATTTTTGTTAAATCATGTCTTTTCAATATAAAAAAAATAATGATTACACTGAGTGATCGTCTCGTGTAACCAAAACCATCATTACTCAAAATAGTAGAAAACATATCTCTCTCTAAAAATTACTGTCAGTATTCAAAAACTTTTGATTTACATAGCTCTCTTATTCCATTAGAAACCATATAATCTGAACCTTTAACCATCAAATTCGTAGCAATTTTTACAAACATCAGAAAAAATAATGTTGAACCGAGTAGATCAAAGTGTCAGTGTTTATATTTAAGAATAATTATTTTTAAGTAAAGGTGGTATATTTTGAATGGATCTATAAGATGAAAATTATATTAAAGAAATATATACCCTTTCAAGGATTATAATTTCATTTCAATGAAGAAAATAACAAATTTTTGTATGGCATAGAAGTGAAGGAGTTTTTGAAAAATGTTCTATTAAGATTTGTTGAGACAGAATATGTCATCATGTCATGGGTAAATGATAATGAATTTTGGGATTCTTCTATAGAAATTGAAAATATATTTTAGTGTCCCTATGAAGGAGTTTTTCATTTCAATATTTCATCAATTGGAAAAAAATAACATAAATATGAAGATATTATGTCTCTTTTCTATGGTTAAAACCTGATTAAAAATGTTTGTAAAGGATCTTGAGGCTAGCCAAAAGGTGTTGGTCAAATTCATTCAGTCAAAAATACATCCAATAATTTTTGAGTTATAAATGATTCATTATCCCCATTTTTATATTATGTCTTTGATGATGAGTACTATCATGTTTAATTTCCATGTATATATGCTCTGATATAAGAATTATGGTTGTAAGATAGGGGAAATTATGTTTTTTTATCTATATAGAATGATTGTTTCTCCTATTTTGTATAAAAAGAACAAGATTTTGGATATAGATATCCAAACTAGGTTTAAAAAAATAAAATTATGATTGCTGAAATGTTGAGAAAGTTAGGATTCTTATGGATTAAAATAAAAGGAATTTTTTTACCTGTTGGTACTGGTGAAAAGTATGAATCTGGTCCTATTGTTTATGGGGAGCAAGAAAATATGAAGTCAGCTAGATCAGTCCATATTTGTGAATAGGAAGACAGAGGTTATAGAATAGATGAAATTATTCGTATATATATATATAACTAGTTATAATATCTCTTTTCTAGAATATGAAAGATATGCTCATCAATCTTCTGAATAACACTCAAATGAAGTGCACAATGAGTTCCTTGTCACATCATCAAGACATAGAGTGGTACCTACAGTTCAAGCTTCTGAATTTTCATCTCCATATGTTGAGGCTACAGTAACTGGTGAAGCTGACTAACAAGTGTTTTTATGAGTCTAACCCACTCTGATTGAAAATTACTCTAAGAATTAAGAATAAAATATAAGTGTTAAATAATTTCAACAAAAAGAAAAGTTGACGAAACTTTTTAAGGAGGTGAGAAAAATCAACCATCATTAGATGAAAAAACCAAATCAGTTTAGAATAAAATAGTATCTATTATCATATATTCTTTGAATAAGTATGATTCTATATTTGGTGAGAAGATATAATTTCTTGATAATATCTCTTCATATTTTGGTGAAAATGACAATGGTAAATCCTTAGTTTAGATTTAAAGAGGAAAACCTTCAAGAAATCAAGAAGAAGAGTCTTTGTATTTTACGAATAATAAAATCAAATAGTAAACAAATTTCATAGGATAAATGAGGGGAATTAAAAATTTCAAAATGACATGGAATCTACTAGGAAACCATTCGATGTTTTGAGAAACTAACCTATTGCTAGAGATGAATTGGAATATTTATAAGTTCAGTTACAAAACCATATAGAACATTCAATTTACAGAAGATATTTTAATGCATTTCAGTGAGAAATAATAGACCATTTTTTTTAATATAATAGTAGAATTAGTTATATATATATATTATTTAATTTAGTATTTAGAATATTAATTTTCATAATTATGGTGTAGTGATAATTACTCCAGAGAATCTACTTATATGAATTAATATTAACTAGATTTATTAAAGATGTTTGAGTTGATTATTGTAGTTATGTCAACATTGAATAATCTGATTCATCGACTTCAATGTGACAGTGCACCTCTGAATGTGTTATTGTATAATCAAAGAAAAATTGTTAAGAAGTTAACATCATGATAGCTAATTTAAAAAATCTTCTCAGTGAGTTAGGTGAAATTACTTCACAGAGTATTCAGTAAGAAGATAATGTTCATTGGTTTCTGAAAGTAAATTTGGTTTAATTTTTTAAGGTGGGTAAAGATTCATAGATTTTATGAGACAATTGGATGTTATGATTAGTTAATGTTTCAGAGGACTAATGTAAGAGATAATGGATGTTCATTAGGTTTTTCAAGATTCTCAAGATTCCAACAACTCTTCTAAATAATAAAATTCACCCACAACCAGTAATACCTTTTGAAATTTCCCATCCACATGCTTTTGGTAATCAAAATAATCTTTTAATGAAATTATTTTCTATATTATTTTTGTGTTCATTTGTTATTATTTTTTGTCTATTATTAATACTATAAAAAGTATCATTTTTCTATTATAATATTATAACATTCACTCACAACATTCTACTACCTTAAATATTTCTTAATCTGTTTTCTCTTTATTTATTTTTGATATCACCAAAAGGTGGATAAAATTTTATAAACAAAAAATTATTAATTTTATATTAAACATTTTTTACTAAAGATAATGAGAATTTAAATGTATATTTTAAAAAACAACATTAAATACAAATAATATTTTATATTATATTTTTTAATTATTTCATTTGTGTTTTGAATTGCTATATTTTTTATGAGTTGTGTTTAATGTATTTTTATCTATTAGAAGGGGTATTTTTGGGCATGTTTCATCTCAATAACACTCTATGAATATTATTTATTTTGATACTCAGAAATAACCTTCCCTATTTTACTAATTCAATTGCGTTAAATATTTTTTGAAAGTATTCTGGACAAGTTTAAAAGTATTTTAGAAACACTGTTTATACCCTATGTTTCTTAGTGTAACATATGGTTTTTGAACCCTACTTTTGGAACTAAACATATAGATCTTATACCCTATGTTTTTGAAAGAATATGGATCAAAACCCCTACATTTAGAACATACACAACATTTAAAGGAATAAATATATGGTTCAAGAACCAAACTTATATAAAAAACAATACGTTGTCAACCTTAATTTAGAGTTTATCGTTAGGTGATGGAACCCTATGTTTGACTAGACTATGATAGAGTTTTAAATTAAATATATTATGCATGTTTTCTAAAATAGTTGTTTCATATGTAAATATTACATTAATATCATTTTATAAAAAATTCAATGTATTGTATTCAATAGACGAAGTCAGTCCTATTTCTAAGGGAAGTTATAACTCTATTGAATGATTTAAATTGAAATAATCTTAGTTTTTCTGGAAATATTTTTGGACATGTTTCACTAAAATTAGTACACTTTTATCTTGTTAAATAGAAATAATATTTTTTTTCAATGTATATATGTTGTCATATCTTTTGTAATATAGAGATATATGAAAAGAAAAAGGATTGAATGTCCCTATCTTTTTGAATAAGCTACACTATGGAGATAAACATGTTTCTATCAAGTAATGAGTAAAGCTTTTGATTAATCGTCACTGCTTATAATTTTTTATTGTTGTTTTTAATTAAAATTATTTTCGATATGGATATCTTTGAAGATTTAAATTATTGAATACATTTATCTTTTAAGGAGAAGATTCATTTTCCCTAAATTGCTTCTAAAACTATGAATCAGAATCTGTTTATTCAATCAAATCAAATTTAGTTTATTTATACGAGTATCAACTTATTAGAATTATTCACGGGGGTTGGGTATTATCTTCCTCAAATAATATATGGAATTTTTTTTTCAATGTGGTAGAACAAGAAGGCATTCTAAAAGAATTATTGTAAATGTGTCCACTACTTGTACTCAGTTGTTAAGGTTTTGGGATAAGAGGACCGATTTAGTGAAAATCAACAAACTCATGGAGATATCACTGGTGGAGTGGACTAGGGGATCTTTTTTTACTCTCCCATTATAAAAATTTATGCATTATTCTACTTTGATTATCTACTAATAAACTTATATAAATATGATAATGTAGAATATCTATTTAAATCATGAAAAAGGATAGACATTTGGATCCTTCAAGATTGTTGAAACGAAACAATTCACCACCTGTTGTGTGTCTTTGTATTATTCTGACCTAACACACGAGACCAAATATTTCTCATGATTTTGGAATTGAGAGTAGTTCTGATCAAAACCATTATAGAGCATTAAATAATGGTAATTTGGATATTGGGATATATTTGAGGTATATAAATTAATTACTTATGTTTTGGAAATGATAAACATGATTTTTAAGGATATAAAAATGAAAATATGGTGGAAATTTATAAAAAATGAATATGAATATGGATAACTTATATAATTAAAATGTGGTGTAGTAATATGGAAATCAGTACTTCATAAGTCTATCCCATTGTCTACAAAATAATTTGAGTATATCACAATCATTAAAGGTTTTAAGGATATTCTATCAATAAGGAATTATTTATAGGATCTAGGATAGACGTAGGGGAATTATATTTTCTATTAGGATCATCATAGTGTTATTTATCTAGGTAAGAACCCAACATTTCACACGAGGTCAAAATACATTGGTATACAATATTATTGGATCTGTAATTTATTGGAAGAGAAATTATTAAAAATTGATAAAATCTACACCAATGATAATGGGGGAGATATAATTAAAAATGTTCTACAAAAACAGAAGCTAGAATCTAGCAAGGATATTGAATATCTCGTTTTAAATGAAAATTTTTTATAAGAGGGAGATTTTTGGGGGCCACTCCAATTTTTTTAAATAATTTATATGAGGTAATATTAAATAACTGTTATGGAATATGGGAATCCTTCTATCGGTAGTGGGTTTTTATTTGGTCTGCATTAAACCCATTGAGAAGTAGTCGTTTGAGGAGGATAGATTCAGGGGTCAATAAACCACTTCAACATACCATGCCATCTCTATATATTTATATCATTAAATTGAGATTATTTTAATGAAATTTATATATTGTAATGAAATTTGTGTATTCTTGGAAATTTATCTATAGAGAAGAAATAATTTTAATTTATCATCATTATACAATATATGTAATCACACCATCCATTAACATAATTCTCTTTCATTATTTTATTTTCATTTTTTTCATGTGTGTTTTTTCGTCTAGGAGTTCTGAAACCCCAACAATATCCTTTGTTATCTATTTTGAAGTTTTTACCAACTATGTTCCAATTCTCCTTTTTGTTTTTGTGGTAAAGGATACTGAGGTAATTATGACTGAGAGATATAATAAAGATACAATTGTCATAGAGACCATAAAATAGGGATACAGTGATTAATATGAAGAAGGAGATGTTACCAATCATGAAAATGAAGAATACCCCATGCTTGGAGAAGGTGATTTAATAAACCTATTATTCTCCCCAAAAGGAGTTAAGTCCTTTCTTATATTATTACTAGTTTATATTACTAGAAACAAACTAATTGATTTATACACATTAAAAGATTTATAAGACATATCACTATTTTTAAAACTATTAGAGAATAATCTAGTTCATGGGGATTATTTGATCAAGAAAAAAAATCTTGGTTTTCATTGAAAATACTCTCATCCTAGGGGTGTTTCCAATTTCATTCATAATTCTTTCAGAGGACCAATATTTTTTGAGGTCTAGCAGTTTATATGAATAATATATGGTGATAATCATTCAACTATGAGAAAACTTTTCATGTAATTGGAATAAATATTCATTCTATTTACCCTTTTAATATCCT
Source organism: Viscum album (assembly GCA_963277665.1). Lineage (NCBI taxonomy): Eukaryota > Viridiplantae > Streptophyta > Magnoliopsida > Santalales > Viscaceae > Viscum > Viscum album. Next base: position 1,402,890,971 of record OY728127.1, on the reverse strand, counting down.
TACTATCCTCTATGGATATATCGTTCATTGAGAACCATGTGTTAGTTATCTTTTATTGGTGAAAGGAACCTTATGGATGACTAGGGTGGGGAAGAATTTACCATAGATAGAGAAATTAAATTGAGGGATGAGTAGGGAAAGAAACACTATGCATTTTCATTCTACACAATAGGGATTATAATCCACTAATAAGACGATCATCATAACAAAATATCTGAGCATAGAGATGATGTTAGAGTCATAGGGCTGATAAAAATCATTGTTACTTGGTGAATCCCCACTCCCCATGAGAGGTTTTAGTAAGGTATCTTTTTATGATCATATTTTCTTTTTGAAATAATTTAAAACACTATATATTGGGGTTCTAGATGTACATTTAATGGAATGATGAATAACTAGTAGTTATAAAATGATTAATGTTAATAGTATGAATCTATAGTCCTTATAATTTGGACAAATTTCACATTTAGATTCATATATGAAACATATTTCATGTGATTACATTATTAGCGATGGATATATCTAGAAATTTTCTTTTTATTTATGAACACAACACTTCTTTGGTAGAGTACCAATGTGGTATCATAAATAGTCATTAACATTCCTTTTTAATGATGTGGAACTAGAAGTCATTCTTAGACCATGAAAGATGGTGGAGGGAATACCTACATCAATTTACATTTGTATAATAGATATTTAGGGTCTTTATAATAATAAAACCAAATTTCATGTAGGTTATCAACACCACTTATAATTTTATGTTGTAATGTAGGATATTGATGACAATCTCATTGAATGTTTTATAGCTATATCACTTGTCGTTCCATCAAAATGAACCCCTCCCATAGAGTTTTTAGTTTTTTATATATAATGTGATTGTTTATAGGGTTCCCTATATAGTTAAATGATCCCTAAATATAAAGTAGTAATAGCATATTAAATAGACACCAATCTATAGATAGTTTTTGAAAATAAGATTTTATGGAAAATTTCATGGTGCATCATCTATACCGTGGTCACAAAACCCACATTGGAGGATATTGTGAATAAGAAGGTTCATGTTTAATGAAATTCTAATGGCCAAAGGACTACCTACTTCAACTATTGAGAACTCTATGCCATTATATAAATGATTTTTATCATTTAGGAGAAACTAGTAGCCTGGAAAGACTAACTCCATGGTGACATATCACTAAAACAACCTATATAATTTTTATATAAGGGTACACACAATACGAATTAGGGAGTGGAGGAGTTTAAACTCCTGAAATAGGTTGTAAAATTGGTTGATAATGATAAGAAACTTTTCCAATATCTATATGATTCCATGAATTAGTTACCAAGGTGACCATAAAAAAATCATTGGCATCTAGAGAGAATGAAAAGGGATAACATTGGAGGTGGAATAGTTATATTCAAAATGGAATCAAGGTTTATCAAGGTGGAAGATCTATAATTAAGGGACAATGATTCCAATGTATGTTGGTTTATTTATAGAATTTCATAAACTAACATTATACAATTTGATATAGAAACTACTCAACATTAACTTATAACAACACTAGTTAATATGAATTATCCCCACTTAAAAGTGGTGACAACCAAAGTGATGTTAAAAGTCCACCTTTATATGCACTATAAAAAATCACTAATAAAGGATTATTTTATCAGTTCTTTTCTTTATCACTGATATAGGGGGATCTATATCACTGATTTTTTTTTTCACTGGTAAAGGACTCCTTTATTAGTACCTTTTCAGTGCTGATAAATAGGATTTTTATCAACCTTAGAAAAAATAATTGATAAAGGAAACATTTATCAGCACTTTTCATGAATTAATAAAGGACGAGATTATCATCACAGATAAAAATTGGAAAAAAGTATTTTTTAAAAAATTTAAACACTTGAGACCCCCTCTTTCTCTGCAGTCTAGCCGAATGCCTGGCACCAACCCCCTTCCTCGGTGCTCACAACCCCCTAGTTCTAAACAGTTGTTCATCGCACCCTGCACATTCCTTCATTTGATCCCACAACCTCAATGTTCCCAAAAAAACCCCTTTACCACTGAACTACATTTTCTTATAGTATATTATATTAGTTATATATATATATATATACATTTACATATATAATTATTATATAAATATATATAATTATTTTAAAATACATTTATAATTTTTTTTATGTGAGTGTTCATGGGTGTATAATATATATATACTTAAATTTACTTAAATATATTATATATTAATATTCATTTACATATATTAGAATATAAATATTAATATATATCTATTTTTCAATACTCACACATATTTATATATAAAAATTATATATTTTTATGTATATATATACATATATATTCGTGTTGTTTTATTATAAATTAATGTATATATTATATTTAATGATTATGATATATTTATATAAAAATACATTTATATTTGATGTATACACACAATATTGACACACAAACATATTTACACACACAAGTAAATAGTTATATTTCTCCCATATGCACACAAATATTTACATATATATATATATATATGTATTTATTTACACATATAAGAATATAAACATTAATATATATATTTTATTAACACTCACATTTTTATATATAAGAATTTATAGGTATATATATAAATATTAATTCAATTTTATAAGATCAATAAAATTGATAATTATTCATTTTAGATGAAATGATTAATAAATATTTAGTTCCATATAGTTTATATATTTTAAAAATCACTTTTATTTTAATATGTATTTATAAAAAAAATTATTATATGTAATGATAAGAATATATGAATATATTTAAATATAAATAAAAATACATTGTGAAAAAACGATAAAATTTCCAAACAATAGTATCTATGTGAATATAATCCTTGAAAAAAATTCAGTCCCTACTAAAAACGGACCAAAATACTCTCTTAAAAAAATATGAAATAATATCAGGTTTGAAAAATTTAGGGTATCGCAACTAATAACTCATTTTTGGAGGCCTTATAGGCCTTTTGACCTCAAAAAAATGTTAAATGGGGTTCCTCAAGTCAAAATGACACAAATTTCTTTGTCGGATTTTATTTTGTATGTGGTAGAGCCCAAACAGACACCCGAATCAAAAGTTATGGTTTTTTGATATTCATGTTAGGTTTTCAATATATCATAGACAATTCATCAATTAATTTAATTTTTATGTGTTCTAATCGATATTAAATGTCTATTACTCAAGAATAATTATAAAATTATTAATTAATTATATTTTTTAATTATTTTATATTCCATTTCCACTAAATATCTTATATATTATGTGTAAATACGTATTTATCTTTATATAAAATATATTTTAAAAAAATTATATATATATCAATATGAATATATTTATATTTTTATATATTTTTTTAATGTAAAATATTTTATTTTATGAAATATAAACTCTATCATATCTAGAAAAAAAAAAGATGATAAAGGGGGTCTTTATCAGTGATTTTTAGAAGTATTGATAAATGGACCCTTTTATTATCACTTTTCTAATAGAAATGATAAAGGGACCCATTTCATAGCACCTTTTTATTAGATCTGACAAAGGGCCCCCTTTATCAGCATTTTTATCTATTTTTGATAAATCCTTGTGCTTGAAAACCTAGATTATTATATTGAGATATTATAATTATATGCATCAATTTTACAAATATATTATAGTGAGAATTCATTTTTTGGAATTATATTTAATTATTTTTGTTCCAAAGTCAATGAAAATGAATTTTATTAAAGTAGACCTTATTTTACTGCACAAATTTACACAATTATGCATCTCTTGAGTGGGTTGGAGTGTGAATCTTAAAAGGTATTGGGTAAGAATAATCTATCATCCAATAAAATTTTATTATCATGTAAATACTTTATAATCTAATACATGAATCTATCATGTTTTATTGTGATGTTGAATTGGGAACAACCCCAAAAGTATTTTAGCTCACTTTAAATTGAAGGGAAATCAGGTTTTTAATTGATGACTTAGTATGCCGGGGTAAAGGGTGGGAAATGGGTTAGAATGCTAACACACCTTTAATGTTGTGAACTTTGAAAGGTATATGGGGGTCCTATATAGAGCATGTGTACCATCAATGTAATCTAAGGTTTTTTTGTTACAAAAAAATGATGAAATTTTAATTTTCTCCTTGAAATATGTTCTTAAACAAGTATTAGCTAGTTATATGTGCTTACACATTCACTATGAAACATGATTGTTCTGTTTGTATATGAAATTGAGTAAATTCTGATGGAACATGTAAAATTGTACATGTATAGATATGACATATTTTTGGTGCATTTTCCCTCATCATAATCAAAGATTAATCCCTTAGACATGGAAATATGAAGAGGACTAAGGTAGATAAAATCAATATGTAGACATTATAGGAAAATAATTTGTTAAAAATGGGTTTAGATACCATGAGGTGGTATCATTGTTCTCATTACAGGTTATAATAATAAAAACAACTATTTGGGGGGGGAATTTATTTTTATGACAATATATTAATTTATGATGTTTTATAAAAATATCCCTAGTTTTTAATATTGGTATTAATTCATGGTGCTCATCTTCATTACACAATATTTTATTAAAACTATTACACTTCAGTAATTGGCGGTTATTATGAAATCATTATTAATTTTAATGTCATTCCCAAAATGTCATTATTTATAAAATTTAATTGTTTTATTTACTCACACAATCATTATAGTAGTGGTTAAAAAATAATTTTTAGATTAAATTAGAAGAAGTTTAAATCACCACTAATCGTTTACTGATGGAATGTTAACAAATGTAAGTAGTTTTTCTATAGGAAAATGTTGTTTAAACTAGATCTATAATATTAGAGGTGGGTTTTTTATTGGAGGTGATTTTAAACACAACTAATCACTTGGAAAATTTCAAAAAAAAGACTAATATTTGGAATACATTTCTTCTAATATTATAAAAATAACTTATAACCATATAACAACACATAAGATTTCAGAAATTATAAAAATTATACAAATAGGGGGAAACAAAATCACCTTAATATAGTTTATAAAAAACACATCATTTAACATAAATTATTTTATGCTTCAGTTAAATGGTAGATAAGCATCATAAATTTGTTTCTTTATATTAGAAGACACACACACACACACATATATATATATATAAGTATGGGGAACTATTATCACACCCACTCCACCCGATCAGAAAAATTCATATCCACTCAATAATTCATTCTCCATATGATCCCGATTTACTTTTTTGATACTAGCTTCAACTTCCTGGAACAAATATAAATTAGAAAATTAATTACATTCATTTCTATATTGATTTTAAAAAATATAGTTCAAATAATAATGAAAATAAATTAAATCTAGCTAAAAATGTTACTTATTAAGTATTGACAGAGTCTATTATTTGAACAATTCAATTTTTAAAGGAATTAACCACGACAAACTCTAAAATTTCTTATCTAATGCACTCCCCACCACTATAAAAACTCATCCTATGGTTTAAAAATTCGATTCACATTCTAGATACATATAGATATATACAATTTTAAGCCTCCCATATTATCTCTAAGCACCCCATATATCTCAAATGAAATCTCTAGAGAAAAGGGGTTCTACACAAATTAATGAGGATGCTTGATAAAGGATTGATGGTATCAAATGGATCTTTAATCAATAAATGCGTAATAAAATATTGGATCATTGTGTTAAATCATTTCAATTTTGGATTTCCTATGTCAACCAACACTATCAAACAAGTTAGAATGTGTTATATGATATAAATTAATCAATCTTTTAATGGGATTAATTTAGATAAACTTAATTAATATATTATAAATTTCCCAATAATATATATTAATAATAAATATCATGTTAAAATAATAATGCATGCATTCATTATTAAGCATAATATTTAAATCCTACAACTTTAATATGATTTCATCATCTTCACCCACCATTTTAAGATGTATTGTTTCAATATCACCATTTATATATTGATTACGATGTTTTCATTAATATGGTTCACAATCACAAAATAATTATTCAACATTAACACCCATATAATAAACTTTTCTCAGTCTCACATGTACTATAACATTCCACCCTCTATTAACTACATAGTCCATATAATATATTATTATATCATGGGAATCCTAAATATATGGTATGTGTTCTTCATGTTCACTTATATCAATCAATCGATATAATTTAATATAGGTAAACAATAAATAATTATTCCTTATTATCATATAAATATTAACCAACATGTATATAAATTAGATAATTTAAAACTATACATGATAATTTAATTCAATAATTTCAATCAATTTTTTATTGTATTACAACCCTATGAATTTAGTGATTATACCACCTTTTTTATTTTCAATGATATTAATGCAGAGCTGTATGAAAATTGGATCCATTAATGTAATTATCATAAAATATCATAGATTTATACAGAGGCCCTTGAACAAAATATTTCAATTTATTTCACATTCCAATTTTATTATCAACATTCATGATCTGCCCAAAATAATAGAGAATAACACTAGTTAACAAATATAATTATTTGAATATATAATGAATATAAAATTTATTACATCCAAAATTAATGGAAAACCAAATCAATAATATATTTTTAATAAATTTTTTAGGCCTTTATCATTTTTATTTCAACTAAATATGTATTTTATTTGTTTTTATATTTCATTATTTAATGAAAGGATATAAAATTTAATTGTTCGATAATATATTCTTATATGAAATTGATTTATTTCATTGTAATTGAGGATATTATTTCCAAATTCATAACCCATCATTGGAAAATTTATAGATTTAATGTAGGCTTATAATTGATTTGAAACATCATTAACACATCTAAATTGATTGAATCTTGTCACAATAATTTCCAAAAACCTAGAATAAAAGGATTGATACTCTTAAGTTATATATCCTTCATCACTAAAGGCTTCAAGTTGTGATATTTTTCTTTCATAATATTTCAAAGGACCAAGATTCCAAACTCAAGAAAATAACATGAGAAAATTTACCATAAATGTATGTAGTTTTGAAAAATAAAGTTTGTAATGGTAATAATGATGGATAGTAATACCTATATATAGGATAAATCCATATTAAATATATGTACCATCTAAATTTAACTTCCTTACTCAAATTAATATTCAAATGTACCATCATATTAAAAAAATGACGGAATACAATCTTGAAACGACTTAGTATAATTATAATTCATTCCTAATTTTTTTAATCTCAATACGGTATAAAGTTTTCTCAATAAGTAGTTTAAAGAATATGGAAAATTATATTATGAATATAATTAATTTTTTAAGTAATAATTTAATTGATTCCAAAGAATGATGTTTATCCATAAAAATATTAGAGTCGTGACTTTAATCACATATAGCTTATGATGTTCTAATTCCAATTTTTTTTTCAATTTTATGATAAAATTGTATGGGTAATTTCAGGTTTTTAAATATTTAATGAAACACATATTTTTAAACATTTATCTATTAAAAAACTATTTTTGAATAGTTCTTATTATAATTTTACACTACATATCACATTGTATATTCATTTTTTCTATGTATTTATAATCATTAATATGAGCATTTAATTTCCCCTGCTCATTTAATATTGTAAAGACCATGTTTTGATTAAATTATTTTCAATTTTTATAACATAAAAATTATGGAATAAAAACTGAGATTCCCAAAACTGAAATTTTGAAAATATACATTATTTCTTCCATTTTTTTAAAAAAATTATCTATTGAAGCTATTTTTTCACCATTTTTAAAATAACCAAATTTCCTGAAATGTGAATTAAAAATTGATAGATGAGAGGAGTTTTTTGGACATGAAAAAATTTGATGATGTCCTTGGATCATTTAATCCAAAGAATCCAAGAATGTAAAATTTAAATATGTTATAATAATATAGGAATAATAAATGTCATATGAAACACTGTTTTTTCTATTAGTTATCATTTTGGACTCAAATTAAAATTTATAAGCCTGAAATGCTTTTCTAGTGTGAGGGTTCCAACCAAAAAAGTTTCTTATACATAGAAAATCACTAATTGTTCGCAATATAATAAAATGAATTTTATAATTTTTAGTCCTCGATGCATCAAATGTTTCTACAATATTGGTCTATAAATTCAATAAATTCTTCTATAAGATGTTGATGGTGAACAAAGTTTTAATTTCATATGATTTGATTTTATAAAATGACAGTCAAAATAAATAATGAAGATAGCTAAATACACATCCATAAAGTTAGATTATAAAGGATCAAAATAATTTTCCACATATACTAATTTTTACTTAGATTCTTTAATTGGTTAAATTCATTAGTAGCTAATTCTAACACATATTCCGATATTCTAAATTGAAATTTAGATATAAATAATCAAGGGATTTACATGATTTTGAATCACTTGGATGATATATAAACCCATCAGTGTTTTTTTTCATATCATGCCACTAAATCTTCTTTTCCATTTTAGATCAATGAACATCCTTTAAAAAAAATTCAATTGAAGGTACCATTAAACATTTAAATAATTTTTTATTTATCTTATAATTTTAAATAAAAGAATCATTTATAATTTCATCATGATTCATAGATTTACATATATATTTATGACATATTTGATAGTTTTTATTTTATGAATCATACCCCTATTACAACGTATAATCACTATTACGTACATATATCATTAAATAACTAATACAAATATTATTAACAAATTTATTTATCTCATAAAAAGATTCCATGATACTAGCTTTATTAAATGAATCATGTAAAACTAAAATATTAGTATAATTTCATTATCTATATTTCTATAGACATGTGACATGGTAAATATTTGGTATAATGGAAAAATTTATATATTTTTTACATTCTGTATACAACACTGAATTTCTTTCTTCTACTAATTCATAAAACACATTTTTATTTCTTAGGTTAATTCTATCTTTTATTGTGATCATTAAATTCTTGAAGAGACTCCACTAATATGTCCTAATAAATATCATGTTTAAAAATTTGATAAAATAACTAATTAAGTTTGGAAAATTTTTCTACAGAAATCTAGGTAGTTTCTTATTTAATCTGATAATGGCCAGACATTGAAATTCCTACATTATTTGATTCTACATGAAAATTCTACCACACATATTCGGTAGAAAAAAATTTTATTATCAACTTTTTACTAATTTTATATATTCTAAACCATCATTGAAAATTATAATTTGTGTGTGGATAATTAAAATATAAAAATATATAATAATTTTCATTTAAAAATCTAAATACCCATTTAACCCCTTAACATATTGGTCATTTTTTCCGTGAAAATTAATAAAACATTAATCCATTTATATACTATTGATAAATGTATATATAAATAACATACAATATATTTATTAAATAAAATGATGACAAAAAATTTAAATCATTCTGTATAAAATCACAAAAAAATAAATTAGTAAAATAAAATCATGAATAATGAATATTAAAAAATAAAACATAATAAAATAATATATCTAAAATAAAAATATTTAAATTAATATAATTTAAATATAAATAAATAATAAATCATTAATTAAATTGAACAATTTTAATTAAATAATGGAATGACCCAAACTGTTATAAAAAAATTCCCTTTGTGGTTGAATTAAATGTATTATTATATATTATAGATATAGAAATAACTTGAGTTTACTTGGTTTCATTATAAAATGTTAGATTTAAAATAACCTTAAGTATCATTACTAAAGATAATATATTCATTTAACACTAATCATATGATTAGTGAAAATATAGTTTTTTAATAAAACCAATTTTTATATAAAATGAAGTAATAGACTCAACGTGTAGGATCATACCCTACAAAACCCAGTTATCAAAGATTCCGAGGGTGGTATAATCCCTGATATTTTTCCATGACCAATCCCAAGATGATATACCACAACTAAAGTTTGACTCATATAGTTTATATGAGAAGTTCTAGTTCATTAAGACCATTGACCAAACTAGGTACGCTGAACCGCCCCATGAAAGTCCACAGCCAGACACATTACTCTTTGGGAATTTAATGGTGTATTAAATGGATATGTATTAATACCATAATACTATGAATATTTATATTATATATAATAATTAATATATTTTTATTTTATTATTGTTACATCATAAATGTTTTTTGATTTTCATACAATTAAATACAAATTTTATTTTTTTATAATATTCAAAATCAATTAAAGAATTTATTAATTAATGGAACATTGTAATAGATAATAATATATTAATTTATTATTATTAAATATTTTTGTAGAATATAAACTATCATATAATTTTTATGATGTCAAATGTAATTGTTATAATAGTTTGAAAACTGTTATGGTCAAAAAACCTGACATTTCACAATAAATGTCAAATAAATTTTAAAAGTGAAAATTCAAATTTTAGGAAAATTATTTGGATAATATAAATATTATTTTTAAAATCATATAATCGAGGATATCTAATGGTGAATTTTTCATAATTTTCTAAGACAATCAAATTTTCATGTAATAATTAAATACAATATAAATATACAATGTTTATAATGACATCATAATGGCCAGAAAATGATTTAATTAATGATATAATGAGTACCCAAAACTAAATATATCTTTACCATTCAAAATAATTTCATATTAAGTTTTTTTATTAATTTTATAAAGACTTTATGAATACTCCCAAACCAATAATATATTTTAAGGTTTTAAAATCATTTATTTGTAAACATAACTCACTTCCACATCATAAAGGACATTATTTTCATAATTTATACCATTTTGATAATAAAATTATTATAACCACCACTTGTTGTCATATACCTTGGGAAAATCCATGCTATGTTTTGGGTTTTGTTATTTTTTTAATAGAGTCCAAAACCGATGTTTGATAAATAATAATGAATCCCCTACTAATTTCCTATATAATCTCACCCAAGTTCCCATTTATATTCACTAAAACACATTGTACCACTTCTTTAATCTGACATACCCTCTATATAGTCCTCTAAATCTATCCCTAGACTCTCATGAAGCTCATCCCCAGAATTGCGAATCACCCTTTCAAAGTAAGGGATCCTCCCCTTCTTTTCTTTATTTATATTAATTCATTATATTATGTCTTTTATCTTAAATTACTAATGATGGTATATGTTCTTAAAAATCCCCCTTACTGTAAAATTTAGGTCTAAATTATGAGATACATGGTTCACTCTCATTAATCCCTTCCATTTACATTTACATACCCCCATTATGCTACTAAAATTTCACTATGATTTTCTATGTCATATAATTGTGTAGTGAGTACCCAGAATAAATAAAGGGTGTTCACCATTATACACTTATAATTCATGATCTTGGTACTTAAATATATATATATTACACACTCCCTGATCATGGAATAAAATATTATTATAAATGATTCCATTCATTATAATCTATTTGACACAATTAAGAAGGATAATGAAATGAAAGTGATAGGTGCGCCCAAAATTATATAGAGCTAAAATTCATTGGGTGAGGTTTTTGTTTCATGAGATTTAAGGAAAGGGATTAGGGAAATGAACATAATACATTATGGGTATATTTACATCATAATGTATTGTTCGTTATCCCTAACCTATTTTTATGATGTAGTTTATCAAGTTATTGCCACATTTCCCATGTTTCCTTAATGTTATCATGATAAATCATGCCTCGTTGTTCTTGTTTATGATTATCACCCATTTTATGTCTCATTAATTTTTCTATTGTCTAACATACATTAAATTTTTCATGTTATTCCATTTTTATTCCCTTACTCGGAGTTATAGCTCCCCCATTTCTAATGAGTATCATTAGGTTATCTCCTAATGGTTTAAGTATGAGGGAATAATATGATAATGTCAAGGAATTTTTCAATAATGTTTTTGTATCCCATGTTTTAAATTTTTATGTAATTTACAAAATTTGAAAAAAAACTAGGCGTCTACACCTTCTGTTTTTTATTATTTGTTATATTATGTAATAAATCATGAATTAATATGTAATAAAGAGCAGGGTTTTCATAAATAATCAATTTTTTTTAAAGAAATAAAGAAAATAAAGAACACATTAATTAATATAATTTCAAAATACACAACATAATTATGGAATCAATTAAAAATATTATATATTAAATAATATAATAAAATTATTATACATCAAGGAACTAAAAAGACAGAAATGTTAACTTATATTTCCTCTGAAATTTCTTTTTATGATTTATAAAAATTCAAGAAAACTATTTTTAAATTTTTTTAGAGTAATTAACTATGAATAAAAATAAACTATAAAAATATTCCTTATATTTTTGCATTATATTTTTACCTAATAAATTATATGTAAACATGTTTAGAATAATGTAATTGAGGAACACCCTATAATACAAAATTTCCCTAAAATATTTTATAAATCAAACATTATATATCCAATAAAAATAAAAAAATATAAAAACACTTAGATATTATTATGTGGTCAGATAATAAGGTTTATAAGAATTTTAATAGGTAAAATGCAAGATTTATGTGGTTGAGGACAATTGATTGGATGGAATATTGACTACTAGTGTTATGGGTGACTAAGATGAGTGAATATGAGAAGATTTGGAGGTGATATGAAGTATATGTATGGTTATGGGTGATTTGAAGAATCTAAAAGGATGTAAATCATTGAGAAACTAAGGGTGGAATAATAGGAAATGGTTGGAATTGGTAAATTTATCTTTCTATTAATGGTATTTTTGACAAATCATCGCTAATTCACAGATTTTTATATATCTAACAGTAGTTTTTTAAGAAATCACTTATAATTAATAATGAAGAGGTATTTACCCATATAATTCAACAATAATATAAAATAAAACATTTTTTAATCTGAATTAGCATTTCGTCATTGAATTATAAAATCAAAATAAAGAAACTATAGCTAAACATTGTTTTTTGTAGTGCTTAAAGAATAAAGATATAGAGAACACAAATTCAATTAATTTTATCCAAGTTCAATAAACCAAGTGAGAATGAATAATTTTTTTTGGTTTTTTTATTATTCCCACATTCTTTGGGAATATTTATTTTAAATGCTCCACCTTTTTCCTAATCCATTAATGATTATTTTTCAATACAAAAAAACTCAAGATTTTCTTTGGCTTCCCTTTATTTTTTTCAACATGATGAGTTTTTTATATATTTATGTTATAATATAGGTTTTATAATCTGAATCTAATTTCAAAATCAATTTATAGTATACAACTTTATTTATTTATTTTCTCTTTGTTTAGGTTATTAAATGAAAAACTAAAATTTTATGCTTGATGTTTGAGCGAATGCATCTTTGACTAAAAATATTTTTTTTCTGAATTTGAATGTCATTATTCTTGGGAAAAAATGGGAGTTCACATCTAACAAAATTGAATAAATCCAAACCTAGGTGGAGAAACAAACATTGGTGCTTGAAATATTTTTCCAGATATGCATATAGGTTATGGTTATGTTTCGTGGACCAAATTGGTTTATTCTTATTTTATATTCATAAAAGTATAACGTAAAAGAGGATAATTTAATTTTATAATTTTAATTAACCTAACAATAATAGAGAATAAAACATTTATCCTTAAAACCATAATAAAATTCTAGGGTGAATAATAAAAATATAGAAACTCCTTTTAAAATTTTAATGATTTTTTACAAAAAAATACGAAAACCGAGATATTGTGCCTCACCTTTTACTAGAATAGTGGGAGATTTGTTAAATATTATTTAATATTCCTTTTTTGATTTGTAACCTAACAATGTTTTCCCCTTTATTTTGCAGTTTATAATCTTGAAATTTAGACTAATGTATATTCTATAATGTTAAATTAAAATTTTCTGTGACCAAAAGTATTAAATCTAGTCGTATTTCATATAAATTAGACCAAAATATGCATTAAGGTTATTTTTTGCAATATTGACGAAAATTCAGAAAAATTTCTAGTGTGTTCATAACTTAACTGGCATGAATTTATTTGGAATCATATTCCAGTGAATGAAAAATAGGTTTTGGTATAAGAGAAATGTGCATATTTATTAGGTCCATTAATCATGAACCAATATAGCATTGATGTTTAAGGTTTTGTAGCTTTATCCAAATGTGTGGTTTGATTTTATGTTAATACAACATCAATCAGATTTGTTTCAAAGTCTATACTCTCCTCATAGGAAGTCAGGTCCAATAATGTGCTGTCATTCTCCTAACCAGAATGACTTTTACCAGATGTGAATGATGAATAATATCAATATTAAAGAATATTAAAGTTAAAATTTAAATTTATTTTTAAATTTATTATTGAAATTTTAATACTATATAGTTTCATAGAAGCTAAGAATATTTTTCAATTCCATAAACATATAAATTTTGGATAATGTAAATCATAACAAAAAATATTAAAATTTGGTATATTAATAAGAAAATGGATAAACATTGGATAAAGTTGAAAAATATTAAAATGATATATTAATATTGATCAAAATAAGGGTGATCCAAGCATTGATGTGTATCATATGGTAATAAGAATCAACACACATGTAAATCTAGAAACACCTCTAGATTAATGTAAATTCTATTAATGGATATATGATTTGAATTTATGGTCCCAGACACTATAATGATCTTAATGAGAAATGGTATTGAAAATGAATTTATGGTTGGTCCTAGTATTGGATATTGGGTGTCTCAATATATCTTACAGTAACAGGACTCAATCCACACATAATTATATAAATTCATCCCAACTATATAATTCCATCATGAAAGGAAAAAAGAAAATAAAATTTCATGGTGTGATATTGGAATGTTGTGTAGACTGAAAATTGTGTTAAAATATACAATAAAATATTTGGGCATCACTATTCATCATATAGTAAAAAAGAATCAATCCACACATAGTTTTAAAGAATCATTATATCCCGATATAGGACTGACGCATAAAATTTATCATGATTTTTTTGTCCCAAACAAAATGGAAGTTTTAATGAGAAAAGGTATAAAAGGTTTTGAAAGACCATTGTTTATATGTAACACATATAAAATTATTGTGTTAGTTACTATAAATATGTTTCCTTGTAGTGAAGAAATGATTTATTATGGTTTACGATCTAGTGACAAGGATCATAGGTTGTTTGGTTTATGATCTCATAAAAAATACAACCTCAGGTTGGTCAATGTCTTGTGGGGAGGACGATGTGTCTTTAAATCTAAGGACTTGAAATAAGGACCACATCCCTTATGTTTTTATTTAATGCTGTAAGGATCTCATGTCATGCAGTTTAATTTCTTGAGTGTGGGACTTCTGAACCTGATATTAATATTAATTAATATCATTTATTTTTAAATATTTTATTAGTTGGGGAATAATATTCTGTCTAATTATAGTTATTTGGGAATATTCTCTACTGAAGTTGACATTGTTTCTGATGTATGTTCCCTCCCATTTAGGTTCTAATTTTGGATTATTTTTATCACGTATCATTTATGTCATTAAATATTATAATAATTCTTCTTGAATTAATTATCAAAGGTATAATCACATAGTAAACCCTTAGGTCACTCAATTTTAGTCCTCTTAAATGTTATTAAGGGATAAAAAACTCTTTTCATCCAGATTTTACAATTTATCTAGTCAAACTTGTGACTATTAATATTTTTTTAATTAGTCATAAATGGTTTATTGAGTGAGGTTAGCTAGAGTTAAATGGAAAGATATAATTTTTCCCATACACCAAGAAATACTTTGTGGAATGTATTAGGGTTTACATAGTGGTATGATAATCCAACAGTGTACTAAGAAGTTATCTAGACCATATTATTATTTCATTATCTTCCATATCTAATAGGATATTTGATTGGTTCATGTTAAATACCTCTATCTTTGTGTTGGAAACCATATGGTTTGGGGAAGAGTGGTCAAATTGGATATTTTATTCTAAATACACCCTTTTTAAATCATACACATCAATGTTCATTACATTATATATAAGGATAGAATTTGGAACTCCAAATATATTGATGATGTTGGATTTTATGAAAACTATTCATGGATTTCATGATAAACTCATTTAAGTGTACTATTTTGGATCATTTACAGAAAAATTATTGGTGATGAAGATAAAAATACACTATCAAATTATCATTGAATGGAATGTGACCATATTGTCCGTCCCTATATATAAAATATATATGAGTTCCACGTGGAATATAAAAACTCTAGGGGTTGATGGATAAATCTATCAGGAACATGACACTTATAGAATTTCATTTTGAACTACATATAGTAATACATCATCAAGGGACTGAGTGAAATAATCCTATTGTTTTAATGAGAAAATTTATACCCCATTTTATGAAAACCACATATAGCAGTTTGGGACTCTATTTTTACATCAAGGGTTTCTCATTATTTAATTTATCTAAGAATTAACTTGTCAAAAATTCATTTACAAATAATTTTTTTAGAATTTGGTCCATTATTTATAAAAAAGTTAACTCCTCATCTATGAAGCATTTCCCTTTTTTCTCAATAATGTCTGAATACTCAACATTGGAAATCATTCATGATTGGAAAATTCATTCGATTTTATACATAACTTTTGTGGATAAGGATTCCTTATGGGGAAAACTGAGACAAGTATTATCCAATTCATATATGAAATTTTTGATAAATGGATCTACTAATCATTTATGCAATACGAAAATTACCATCTCTTCCTGATCATGATTATAAAGTTGGATTGAAAAATTGGAAAAGATTCCTAAGTGGACCTTGAGTAACTGTGGGATATAGAAAATAACTGGACCAGTGGAAAATTACAACATTAATTCTTTAAAAAACATTATTGAGGAATCTAGTCCACATTTTTTATGGGGTATTCTCTAATGAATTCCCTGATCATTAGCTCTCGATAATTCGTAACATTATGTTGAGAAATATTCATTTTTAGGATAACTTTGAGAAAGTGATTAAACATTGGTATTCTAATTCATTACTAATACATCCCTCTAATAGGAATAATGGGTCTTTTGAGAAATAGTAATTCATAGTATAACCATATTTAGTTTAGGATCATCTATATTTTTTGTTATTTTGATTATGGATATTCAATAAAAATATATCTCCCAGGTTTGGGAAGCTTCATTAATAGAGAAAACTTCTTTATTGGGAATCTTTATGTCTAGTGGTAATTCCTTTTGAGTTAGGTGGACTTCTAAAAATTGAGTGAGAAACTGTCACTTGGCCACCATCAAATAGATGAAGTAAACATTAAATTAATAAATAACAAAATTCCATATTTCCAAATGTTCTAAAACAATGGGTTGATTGATAATACATTTCATGGGATATATTTGGGAGACCATGTGGGATTCATGGTATTGAAGGTAATTCCATACCTTATGTAATATAAATACTAGAAAAAGAAAATTCGTCTATATTATGATCTATATAATATTTACTTTCAACATTTTTTTGTTTGAGGTACTATAAATTTTTTTCCTTTCCCATAACATTTTTATAAAAATTTGTGCATTAGTTCACTATTCTATGACTAACACATAAATGATAATAGGTTATCCTAACATAGGAGACATAAAAACTATATGGTTTGGGAGATAATACTTCTTACTATCTAACGAACTCTATAAATCACATCCACACTGTTTAGTCTCACTTTTATTCATTAGTTTAATAATGGAAATACAATTTTTGGAAGTCTTTGTAATAAATCATCAAATATAAGTGAGATATAATCATAATCCATATAAACTGTGGACTTTATAAAAGGGTGGAATATATAGGATTTCCTTGGTGTTTTAGGGTTTACCATGATAGCTTGATCAGGAACAAAAAATTTAATGAACACCCAGGAAGTTTATTTAGATGCATATTTCCATAGATTCATTTTTAGTTTGTGTTATCATAACTTATTAGAATCCACCCTAAGTTTTTAAAACACTAGTATGATTTGAATTCCATGCCTTTAATATTATATTCCATTGTTTTCCCTAGAAGGTGTTGAAAATGTGTTGTATCTCCAAACAGTAGGTAGCTCTATAATTATTCAGTCTGAAGGGAATAACCTAATAATAATATTCCCCTTAGGGATCTATGAAGGCTATATAATCCTCATTTTCAAGAGATATACTAATTTAGTTATATTTATAGTTCACATCTATGAAGGAAAGGTCTTAAAACCATTCATTTCATAAATATATAATATCATAATCAGGATATGAGATTCATCCTTTAGAAAATTGTGGTTAAAGTCCCTGAAGTTGACATACAGTTTGATGTGACTATTATACTATGTAATAGGGACAATATTTTCCTATAAATTGGAATAGTACACCTCATGAATGAAATAGGTCATCATCAGTTTTTCCACTTCATCATTCACCACTCATTCATGATCTTGATGGATATTTTTTGTTACCATAATGTTTGGATGGAAGGAAGAAATAGTGAATAAAGTTTATGGGTATAATATTCGATTATTTATAGTTATTATAAATAAATCCTATTATTATTCAAGGAACTTGATCTATTTAACTTATCCAAATGGTTATATGGTCTCACTGATTAGTATGGGTCATGATTATTCTTTTATGCCTAAGTACACTATTTTAATCTCATCA
Source organism: Viscum album (assembly GCA_963277665.1). NCBI lineage: Eukaryota > Viridiplantae > Streptophyta > Magnoliopsida > Santalales > Viscaceae > Viscum > Viscum album. The sequence continues at coordinate 1,402,872,163 of OY728127.1, read as the reverse complement.
ATACTAGTTTAAACACCGTATTCAGGGGTGGGTAGACTTTCATAAATACCATATTCATTTATATTGAGGTAGATGGAGGATGTATTTCTCTTTCCATCATTGAATGAGTGTGCCACATCACCACCCACTATATCATGGGAATGATTATTAGGGGTATAAGTGGAGCCTTTTTGTATCGTAAAGGTCTTGTGGATGGTAGTGGAGGCCCCAAGTCATATATCTTTTGCCTATGATTTTTTGACATACTATCAATGTTCATTATCTAAGTTTATTGGGTGTTATCTAGACATATATTCTAGTATACATTCTCCATTCTGATGTAGTATCCCGAACCCAAATTTCTTGAATAGAACCCAAGCTCAAGAGTCACTCATCTTAGGATCATCGATCAATATTCGTGAGGCTTCCAACATTCCATGAGAACTTAGGAGGCAATAATGGATATACTATATTAAATTTATAAATAACTAAATTATAAAATTGAAAAAATACATAAATAGTGCACTAAACATTGTAATAAGAGTACAATAATTAATATACATTTCATGATATGAAAATTGAACATCTATATTTTCATTAATGTCATATAGTAATAAAATGGATCTCCCATATGTCGATCATGTACGTATATTCCCAAAAAATTAAATAAAAATCATCTCACCATTGATTATCCACTTGGTAAAGATATAAAATCCACCCATATTCCATTGTTAAACCAATACACCTCCATTCAACTACATTCTATTCATAGGGAGAATTCCCTTTTCTATGTCATGAACCAAAAAATCTAGATGCTTCCCAAAAGGCCCATGAAGGGCATGAATATGAACTCAATAGGACACCACATATAGTGTATTGGGATAATATCTATATGCATATGAGTGTATGAAATGTTAAATATATAACAAACAAAAAATCATCTCAATCGTCTGCACTTTATGATCGTCCAGGAACAGGTGAGCACCATACCTGCTTTAACCAGTTCTATAGTTAGATGATACATCCATAGTCAGAGTAAACCCTAAAATAAAATAATACATTTCCCCCATATCATAACCTAGAATCAAACCATTTGTATACCCACAGACACATAGTGAATGAGGTTTCACGAAACCATGTTCCAAAAATACCATCCTTCGCACTTCATGACTCATCAAACCTGAACAAGTCTACATATTAGGATCACATCAATAACCAGGTGAGAACATGCCCATTATACAATCTATCCTATAAAATAAATATATTCAACACATACAATGGCATGTCCCTCCCAATCATTTATCTCAATAACCCATTGGTTCCTAGAGTTATATATAGTGTGTTTTTCCACTAGATTGACAGTCAACACCATCACCATATTTCTCTCATCAATATAGGATACGACAACATTATTTTATTTTTCAAAACCACCTCATAGGCCATTATCTTTTTGTACATGACCCCAACAGAATCAAACTTATAATGTGTGGAATCACATACCTCCTACAACAATAAATCATATAGAGAGACATAATTTCTACCAATAGAAGTGGTCAACACCACCAACATCATACTAGAGAAACACATCCATCCACACCCACATGAGAAAAATCCATCATGTTCCCCATGAAATATATCAAAAAAACCATTCCATAATCCATCCCTTTAAATCAAAAAAGTTGAAAATAAATACCTATATCCATCGGCTAATAATGACCCAAGAAAGAATCATCCCATCATTTCCTACACCATACTAACTTTAGTCATCTCTCATAAACAACAAATCCATCATGTGGTTCCATTCTCAGTCTCACACATGAGCCTGCCCATGTTCATAAATCACATGACTCATAAAGATGAATGTAAAAATAGATATATCTAGAAACCACCTACATTGTAACAATAAGATATTGTATGTTAAATATAATCACCTGATTCAAAATGATCAGGATTAATCAAAAATTAAAATTAAAATACCCAAAAATTAAATTTTAATTGAAACACATTGCATTGGTGAAAAAACTAGAATCAAATAATGAAAGATGTTGAGCCATTACAATGAAAAATACTAATGATATTTCATTCAAATAATTAGTATGGAATGGATGATATCCAATTTAGGGGAAGTGAGAATTAGAGAGTGGAGAGTGGATCAAGATCCTCTGCATACTAGCTCAAAAATATATCTCAACTACATTTACTAATAAAAAATAATTAATTGATTTAAAAAAAGTAATTGGTTAACCAGTCACCTTAGACCTCTTACCTCATACACACTATGTGTTCAATGCACCTTGTAGAGACACCATTATTCTATTGGGACCATCTATTAACTGATACTAGCCCATGTTGTAAACTAAGGCTTCTATATTTATTATAAAAATTTCTAACAATAAGATTAAAATATTCACACTGGCCCTCAAGAATTCATCAAATCATTTTTCACCATAAACATGAATAAGTACACACAATTTGAACAATCATATACTAAAATTATCTCAACTAAATACATTTTCCATTTTATCCACCACGTCATAGAATGGATTATCGATGAGATATCCCTATGCAGAACACATACCACGCCACTTGAACCTCAATTATCCCACTCAATACACCCCTAAAATTGTGAGATGATGTTAGCCAAAATAGTTTACTATCAATAACACTGAAAAAAAGTCACAGAGAAGATAATTGAAATCATGGTTACTCCCCACCATGGGAGTCAACCACCCAGCCACATTACAACCAAGATACTCGACACATTGAGAAAAGTATAGCCAACCATTATCCTGATAATCATATATAGTTGATATCAACACATGGACATTTATCATTAACTATACTGTTATCATGCATCATATTCGAAGCCCATACCTCAACCATCACAAGGTCAATCCATTCAAACATGATTCACATTATTCACTTTTTTCTATAATACATAACTAGAGTTATCATGATAACATTGTACCTCTAACCATCAATAGACCTCTAGATTTATCATAAAAATTGTTATCAACTATTTACCACTACCTTAAGCACTAACAACTTGAAATATGACCTCCCTATATAGTCCCACTCTCTAATATCCACTAACCCCAATATTGTTCACCTTTTCCTCTACCAAAAATTTTACATAGAAATTAACTCATACTACTACCTCCCAAGACTACAAATAGTCATATAAATTTTTCTTGATTCGGAATATATCACAAAAATCTAGAAATTAGTGATATCATCCAAAAGAATCTATCTACAGGTCTAATCTGGTCGAAATCTTGGATATCAAAATTAATTTGTTCAAACTATGTTTTAATGTGTTAGATTTAGGAAAAATAGTATTATCTCAAAGATGAACCACCTCAAGCTGAAATGATGAAATGATGTTCAAATTGAACTATTGGGTATCCTCATGTCCTCACTTTTGATGAACCAAATCCCTACTACTGACTTCACATATTTGTACTATATATTTGGGTATATTATCACCTATAATGTCGCACTCAATGATTAATTTCTATTTTGATGCCTTAGAAAACGAGGTTAACATAAAAAAATTCATCCACACCCTAATTGCATGTTGAATACCATTGTTGAGTCCATTTACCATAGAAACATCACCTCCCATTAGTATCAATGATATTCATAATAGGTATTAAATATTGAATATTTATCCATCACTGATGTCAACCATGCATAAAGTGCATCAAATCACATTCTTGGTCAACCCTTGAGGTCTTAGGAAAAAGTTGTTTTAAGAAACTCACCTCAAAATCTATTGTTGTTATCTATATATATATATATAATCCTATAACTTCACATCTCACCAATATTTCATTGGTCTCATTTGTGTGTATGAAATCTATTTCACCATATACCCTAAAAGTATCTCAATGTGATCAAAAATAGTCTATACTGGTTTCATCGATGACTCATCTATACAAGATCCACACACTCCATAAAACAAGGGAGGATTCTAAGACTGGAATTCCTGGGTCAATCATTCCATAGATATATCAAATATTTAGAACCCTATATCAATAATATTGATGACCAATATTAGACTCACTCTTAATTGATCATGAAATAGCTTCCCTATCTCAATGGGTTCCTCTAAAATCATAGCTTTCTTTGAAACCTTTTCATATAGCTCATGATCATCTCCACCATTAGTGGCACAAAAAAATCATGCCTCAGTGTCACCATATCTCTTCCATCCTAACTCTACCAAATAGTTTTTTCAAGTTATCATATCACATTTAATTATATACCATGATCAATAAACATATATAAATAACCATATATCTCAAATAGTTAATGTTTTTATAGAAAAAAACCTCTCATTAAACCATACACATCATTACCGACACCCGAGTCTCAAACCATATACAATAAGGAACCCACATATCCACTTTAGGGTTAAGTATCACACACACACACAAATAATCTAAATACTTCAAGACATATGGAGTCATGAACCTAGATTAACATAGTATAATTACACAAAAATATGTGTGGGAAAATATCATATGTGTTATAATTGAGACTTTAATTAAGAAAAACACTTCAAAAACCCAAACTGAAATCAAAAGTAGACATATTCATGTCATGTGAGTCCTATCTTCCACTAATTATTCATGAGTGAAAAATATTGACTATAAATTATAATATTCAAAATAAGATATCAATAAAATAAAATGATATATTTATCTAGATCAAATAACACAATTGTAATCATGTAAAACAAAATAGAAATCTATGTTCCCCTAGTAACATGGAACTAATCATGCACTTTTACTAACAAGGCACATAATACAACATCCATACCTAGTCATAACACATCCCTAATCCTCTATTAATAACATCAAAAATAAAAAAAAATCCCCACATGATGCCACATTGTAAAAACCTATCATTCATACAACTGTATAGCATCCCCAAACTGGATCTCCTTAACAACAAACAAGATGAAGTGTCATTGACCATAGGTACCACCCCCCGATATTTTAAATTCAACTAACAATAATCAAGGGTCAAGGAGGTTATAATAGAAAGAAAATACCCTCTATAGAAATAACCATAACTGGTAGTATAAGAAAAATAAATAAATATTATACTCAACAAAAAAATCATAATCAGTAATATATATCTCATTGTATATAAATTGAAAGTATAAAATATTAAGTGATTAAAATATAAGAAAGATAGATTCCCTATAGTCTAGTCATCTATACAAATACCCAAAACAATAAATGATATCTCAACTCCATATTGAGGATCCACACATTCCTAATCTAAAACCCATTGATCATACACCATAAATCCACTACCCCACAACATAACTATATTCTAAACATTGGGTCCTTTCATTTAAAATTACATTAACCAAAAATATATGTCGGCATCTCATAGGTCCCATGTAGGGTGTGAGTATGCACCTAGTATACCACAACCAACAATGTCCCCAGATAATAAAAATATGTATGTGAATGTATGAAAATTGTACTAGATGAAAGCCAAAATAATCACCTCAACCTACTTCAATCTATTCTTGGGTTACCATGGGTGATAAAATTACATGTTTCATAGTATCATTATGCGCCCATAGTCTAGGAACATCCTAATAGAGATAAATGCATTAACCCTTATCTCATAACTAATAAATACATAATGTCCTTACTATTGGCCACCTGGTAAATGAAGCATCACTAAAAAACATTGTTAATAAATTATCCTTTATTCTTCCTTGCTTATTAGCAATAAAAATTAAAAATATAAGGATCACATAAAAAACCATGAAGGCACACTTACATTACTCATCTTGACCCATTTCACAAATGTTTTCCAGACATAAAATAAGCATGTCACTCCCAACTAGTGTTCTCAATTAACCATAACATCATGTGTCCTTATATGATATATCCAGCCCCTAGATTGATGGTCAACACCATCACCCTATTTATCTTTTCTATGGTTATATTTTAAAAAATACAGTGGTCAAAAACACCTCATGGGACCTTCTCTATGGGTGCATGTCTCGAATTAACTCAACCTTGTGTAAATTGGAAACACCAATCTCTTGTAACCATAACTCATATAGAGAACCTCATAATCCACCAATGGAAGTGGTCATCAATTACCACATCATATATAAGGACCGTGTAAAACCCTGTCCACCCTATCCATATCAATCATGTTCCTAAGGAACCAAATCAAGACAACTATTCCATAATTAATCAATTTTCATCTTGTGAAAATATTCCATGAAATCATTGAATCCATTAACTAAGAATTACTTGAACATGATATAACCCATTTTTACCCACATGAATCTACCCCTAAGAATATCTTATATATAATGGAAACAACATGTGGTCTCATTCCTGATCACACACACGACCCTACCCACAACAATAAATCACACAACACAAAATAACACATATAAGAATGGAAATATCTTTGTACCCCCTGTATGGAAGTAGTGAGAAAAATTATTATGAATATCATTACAAAATATTAATTTGATCTAAATTAATTTATAATACATTGAAAAATACCTAAAATTAAAATTTCATTTGAATATTTCTGCCTGAGTGACCAAAATTGAATTATAAAATGAAAGGCATTGATCCTTAATCATGGTGTCTCCCTATGAAAGACCACACAAATAACTGAAAACAAATAGACTATACAACATCGAGGGGATGAGAGAATGAGAGTGGGGAGTGTGGACTGATCTCTTCTTTTTTTGGCTCATAAATGAGGCTCAAATTATTTAATAATAATAAAAATAATTAATTGATTTAAAAGAGATCCCACCATGAACCCATTTGACAGCCATCTATTTCCGGATCAAAGTCAACTAGGTGTCCATTGGACCACATAAATCCACCCCTATTCTTTAGGGAAACCCATGTAACTGTTATTATCCCACCAGGTACTCATGGGATTCTTCATTCAAGACATAAATCTTGAAACTATGATCAATTTCATTAAATTAACCCCCATGAATTCAATGGCCGCTATAAAACCATAAACATTCCCAATTATAGATGAACAATTTGAAACTAGAATCAAATTACCTCACTCGAATTCTCAGGCCATTATAGTCAGGGTTTAGTTGCATGGATGCATAAAGTGAATATTTTTTATCCCATGGGTGAGGATGATTTAGAAACTAAATATAGTTTCCCATTATATGAAATGAATTTATTTTCATGATATTTTTTATTTTTGTTGTGGGATAATTACATTTCATTTGAAGTCTAGTTTCATTTCCTCAATGTGATGTATGTGGTTAAAAAATTCCACATTAATCTAAGGACATGGAGAGAAAACACCTAGTACACTTCTCACAAACAATTTCATGGAATTATCTTCTTTGAGTTGTCCTACCTCCCATTTTTAATAGCCTAAATTGATGTATCATTTTTCAAAACAGTCCAAAGTTAAGCGTCCATCAGGTATTACTCTAAGATTACTATTTAAAAAGTATTTCAATCACATGTTTTTTGAGGAGGTTACGACCACATGTGTGTGTAACTATGGTCTTCTGGGTAAGGTATTAAACATCGTATTGTGAATAAAATCTATGAATTTAGTGTTTGAAATGTGGTCACTTAATGGTATGTTTAATATGATATTTATTAAATTGATCATCACACTTATTTAATATCCATGCATCATCATGTGATATGGGGATAACTTATCCTCTTTCAATCCATTTCTATGAAGGGTATGGGAAGGAATAATGGTGATATAGGAACCATTATCTATAAAAACCTAATGTACACTCACATCATTGTGATATATAGAAACATAAAGAGGAGAGATTTATCATTGTACCATTTCATTTTTCCTGTTCTATGAAATAGATGACCACATAAAATTTTATACGATCATCTTCATCATGGTACATGTCTACTATGGAAATTTATATCTTAAACTTCTATTAGTTCGTCAAGGTTTTGATGAGTATTTATCTAGATTATCTAGATAAGAAATGTGTATCTAGAACTAAGTTCCATACAAGGTTGATAAATAGGTTCTCTTACACGTCAAATATCTTGGAAAATGTCCTAGGCCTTATTCCATGAATCTAATCTTGGGATCAAGGAATTGAGGACCAAGGATATCATGGAAATAATTCCCCTAGAGCTTGAAGTGATGGTGTCTTCATGGTGGGAAAGAAAGATTAAATATATCTAATAGAACTCCATGGTTGACAAGTTTATGGTGATGAAATTAATAGACCCACTAGATACAAGGGAGAAGGGTGAGAATTTGAGGGTCATGGATTAGATTGAAAATTCTATTAAACTTATTGAATAACCATTATCCTAATCTTGTTGGTAATAATAATGTGGTCCATAATGATTTATTAACATATGGACAATCCTTTGGTGTGCCATAAACTACTATTGTGGCCTCTTCATTGAAGGTCACTGGGAAATTATACATTATAATACCCCTCTAATTTATCATACAAATAAATTAGTCAGATTCAATTGATATAGACATAATGGAAAACCTTTTTTTACGAAGGGTTTTTATTAGAAACGTTGCTCCAATACTCTCAATTTTGAGGTCATGATGTCCACAAGGGATTATACATTTTTAGAGACTAAAATCGGTTCTTATTCCTTCTTCCAATAATGTAAATGTCAATTTTTTTGATTTGTGATGAATTCGATATTAAAGATTTCACTGATATAATTAAAAAGAAATTTAGTTCATTAGTTGTTAACTCGTTCATTTTTTTATGATTACATGAATATAATGGACTCACATTCAGGAAATATAGTCATAAAACTTATTAGAATTTTTTTCTAGAACATCATACCATTATCCTTCTTCTTTCTATGATGTTACACACATGTCAATATTGTTTCCTCTATGAACATATAATATGACTTGATCTTTATCAACAATTATTTAGATTAAACATTTGAATATTTTTTTTTCTAAAATGGTGTTTCTAAATATTTGGAGTTAATTTATATAATTGGGTCATTTGAAAGGTCATTTATTAATGGGATTATTGATTTTCCATAATTTTTTCTTGTTATGATTGATGGAAGACATGAATTAACTATCTACTTTTTTGAACTCGAAATAGTTTGCTTTCATTTTTTAAGATTCAAATTCTTGAAAAATATGCTCCTCATGTACATTATTTTGGTTTGGGTTAGATTGAATGTTTTTTAATGCTTTCTATGTATGAGTGGTGGTTCTTCCTAAAACATGATAGGTTTATGATATGAGGTTGGTCCCACTTCCTACCTAAGAATAATAGAAAAAATATATACCATTATTTGTCTCTTACAATCTGTTAGTATAGTCTATTATGATATTTTCAGGGCATAATGGATGGAATCCTATTGGAATTTTTTCATTTCAATGAACTCTTAAGATCCACCAAGATACTTCCCTCTGGATTAGTATTATTCAAAACCCATTTTATAAGTTGTCCATATAGATTGACTTATGTTTTACTGGGGGAATTTTAATTCCCAAGGAGTATCTTAGGACCTTTAATTAATAAATGAATTCCAAAAAATCCTCATTCTCCTTCTATCTAATGTTTGATAGGTTATGATGCTTTTTTTTCAAAGTAAATCTGAATTGATATAAGAACTATCGATGAATGTCATCCCAATTAGGGATTAAACTAAATATCTAATTACTTTACCAAGAAAATATGGGGTATACCAATGTGTGGATGAATAATCTGATTTTGGTTAATTCATGTTTTTAACGGTCCTTATAATTAGTTCATTTTTAGAGGAAAAGTGATTAAGATTCCATTATTGGTTTCTTATTTCATTTGAGGATGAGAAGTTGGGGTTACCAAATTTTGATGGTGGAGGGATTAGGTTAATCCACAAAGGATATGGATACGTTACTTGTCATATCAATGAATTCCTAATATCTATTACCTATATCTACGTAATAATGGAATTGAGTATTTCAGCATGAGAGATCACTACCTAATTTGGGGTGTACCCAAAATGAGTTTTTTGAATCAATGTTTGATTATAATTCAAGGGAGGGAATTATTAATACTCCACTGAGGAAGATGATCTATTCTCAATCTTATAGATTAATCATTAATAGATTATTTATAACTATAATTTCATCATTATTTTATATTTTTCCACAACATAGATCAACATTTACTATTCAGAGTCTATAATTTTATCTCCTTAACTAATAAATCAATTCTTTTTCTAAGTGTTGACCGATCACTTTGTTTTGTGGTTTGACTCTGGATATGGAAGTATTATTTCCCTCTTATTTTTTTGAAATTAACTAAACAAGTTATAATGATTCATCAAGAGGAGTTGCTAATAACTCTTTATTCATTTTTTTCTAGGTGCATAAACATTCTGAAGGTTCCAAAAACAGTAGAAGTTCTGGAGGGATGGTTCCCGACTTTAATTTTTTCCATATTAAATGAAAAATATGGTATTTGTATGATGATGAATATCATGATCCATGGAATTTAATCAAAGAGATTTGACAAAATAATTAAAACCTAGAACGAAGAGATAGGATCAACATATTTTATTAATAATTAATTTTATTGAATAAGAATTACCTCCAAGGTGATTCTTTCTTCATTGATGGATCTGGCCACTGATCTAGAGTTCACCATAATTGCATTGTAGAAATCAAATTTATATCTCCTCTAGTGGTGATACAAATGTGTTCCGTGTATCTCCAAACATCTTCAAAGGATTCTTTGAGTGCTATCATGGAAGATCATTGCCCTTGCGATGTCCACCTACAATTTCATTGAGAATTGCTTCCAAATCACTCTCCATGATCTGGTGGAGGAGTACCTCTATCATTCTTGGGATAATTCTTGGTTAAGAATGAACACTCTAGGCTGGAGATCTTTTCTCCAATTCATTATTCACAACCCCATAGGAATCGCTTGGATAGTTCTCAGATAATAAGAGAATAATATAATCAAGAATCTATTTCACTATGAAAATAATAAATAATTTTCACAAGTGCCTTAATTATTTTATTAATCCTAGTAAAACCCCCATGTCAAATATAAACAACAACATTAATATTTTTGGACATGTTCTTAAAAAGTGATTTGTAATTAAATTTTACTTAACAAAACAATATTCAATATTATTTTTTCTCAATGGAACCTTGACTCAGTCTACTATTCCTCTACCATATTTATTAAACCTTTAATAATGAATATTTATTTAATTAAAAAATATCACTGAATTATTCACCAATAAATATATAAATAATATATTCACAAAATAGAAAATAATAATCTATTAATTATTCCATCCACAATATATTCTCTCAAATAATAATGGTCAAAATAAATTTTATCAGACATCCATCAATAATTATTAAACCACATCTAGGAATAATATTTATTCGACTTTTTACATAAAAAATAATATATTATTTAACTGAGATATTGGATACACATAGTGTGTAAATCTCTCGACATATTTCTCAGTGGCATTAGGCGGAGCAGCCTAAAGTCCAACAATAACATCTAGTAACATACCAAGGCACCCACAGAGAAATAAGTTAATTCCACAATGAAATATCCCCTCATACGAACAACTACCAAGTAATATAATCCCCTTGTCTGGATATCTCTAATCAAGTGGGTTGCATGAAACTACCTTCAACCCATGTGCCCAATTTCTCATTCTTTGAATTACTTGAAATTGAAATTTACTATAGAACACCATGGTCATGGATTTATTTAGGCTATATCATTTCCATAAAAAGGCCTAAGATATAAACTTTTATTATGGAATAGAAGGGATAGATACTTTCTCTCATTATTCATTAATTCATTATTACTCATGACACAACCAACATATCCTAACTCACCGTGAACATATGTCATAAAGGTTTTAAACAATACATCTAATTGTGTGAGTCATAATACCCATTAATAATAATATTAAAGTCAAACAACCAATACAAGAATTCTTGGACTGGAACATCCAATGATACTTATATGTGTGGATTTCCTACTGGTGGGTCTCATTCTCAAAATATCCCACTTAATATTACCAAGGGTGTAAGGTATCGCACAAATTTACCCATGATTTTAGGGTTAAGCATTCTATTGAAGTTTAGATTTTGTTGTCAAATCCTTAGAGACCTAATAAGTAGCCAACAAACAAGTACATTATATGGATTTTTTATCTATGAAGTGTCCATATTGGGTTGATTTTATATTGGTTTAAGTAAATGATAAGATAATTTAAGTGAAATCAATTGAAAATAATAAGTTGATCCTAGGTTATCATTTGGGAAAGATTTTATGCATTCCATTTTCATCTATTTCAATTTCTTATATTTGAGATGGGTTCATTTAAGAAGATCAAACAACATAATATCTTACTACTTTAATGCCAAAAAATTATAATACTAATCACCTATATACTAGAAGGATCAAAATTTCGAGCACTCCAAGGTAAAGCTTCGTATTATCACATGAAGTGTGTGACCTTAAATTCAACAAGGACGGAGGAGTGTAAAGATCATAAAAAAAAATTGACAATTAAAATAAGTTATTAGACATTAATGGATGAGAAATAACATCCAATCCATCCCCTTGATACTCCCTCAGATCAACCCATAAGTGGGTTAGCCATCCATTGATTCTATGTCTTCAATGGAAGCGAGAAGTAGACTCGTGAGGGAGGAAATTGAGAAGTAAAAAAACAATGAAATAAAGATCCCTCCACCATTGTGTGATAATATCACAAGGTTTGGTGTGAATAAATTCACTCCTTGAGACAACAGTATCAATTTGATATGCAGGAAAACAAAATAAAAAGAGAATAAAGAAAATTTTATTAAGAAACTAAGATGAATTGATCAATATACATGAGAAAGACAAACTCAAGGCAACAAAATCGCAAAAAAAACATTACAACTAAAAAAATTCCCAAAATATGACAAAATCCTCCACAAAAAATTCCTTAAATATGAATTTCAAGAGTCTTAGTTCGATCCCCCAATAGAACAATGTATCCCACTTGAGTATGGTAGGCCTGGGGTGGTGGAAAGTAAAGGAGAGGATAATTTTCCACCCTTGACCCGAAGTTGCAGCCAGCTTTCATACACTGAACAGAGGCACCTAGATGACCTTCAATATGATAGAGTTGGAGTGAACCAAAAAAGAAAAAATTATTATCCAGACTTATAATTAATCTCTATAAAATTTAAGCACAAAATAATTGGTGGTTTCTGAGATATTATAAAATTGGTGGGATGTCTTTAAATACTAAATAATATGTCCCATAATTTTATCACCAAATTGGGCCACATGGAACTACCATTAACACTCAGAATTAATTCTTTTCACTATTGGAGGAAATGTTTCCCTTTATTTCCTCTATCTTTACTTCAATTTTCTGAATTATTGGGCTTGGATTGTGGTCAATACAGTCTCTTTATTGGTTTTTTGTCTATATTACTTTTTTGAGAATATTTTTGGTTCAAGGCATAATTTTGTAATCTTATAAGGTGAATATTCAAGTGCTCCAAAAAACATGAATTGGTCCTTATATCATGGGAGACCAGAAAATAACAATATGAAAATATAATCAAGAACATTATGTTTTTCAGGAGGTGTTAAAAAATGTACCATGTAATAGTTCATTTTCAGAAGGAAATACAATCAAAATGTGAAATTGTAACACCCTAAGATTTCATAGTGTGTTATTTCTTCAAAATAATTCAATAACTTGCACTACACGCAACACCGAGTTCAAGCGCACCATGACTTACCAAACAAGCCGTTCAAAAGTGGTTATTAATAGTATTAACTAAATTTTAAACTTTATATAGTCCTTATAATTTTAGAATCCATATTATGAGTTTCTTAGACATAATGTAAGAACAAATTCATTTTCAGTATTGCACTTTTACCAACATTTAATGGTGAACCATTTTTAAATACAATATTTTAAAATTTTTGACTAAATGGGGACATCAAAAATTTAATATAAAACATCCCAAGCTTCCATGGTACACTTTCCTTTGAATAATACAGTAGTGTGTGTTGTACACAACTTCGAGTTTTAACACACCACAACCGATCAAACTAGCCGTTATGAATAGTAATACCTACTTTTTAAAATTATATATATATTATTTTTTTTAAATGGACTTCATTTTTGGATTCGTAATATCGAATTTAGCCTAAGGTGAAATTTTGGTACTTTTCGGATAACTTTAATAATTTGGTGAATAGTGAAAATTACTAAATTTTAATTTAAAACAACTTTTTTAATCAAAATAATTAATAATGATAAATTATGAATTTGAGTGGTTTTAAAGTATATTTAGAATATATTTTTACCATTTAATATAATTTTGGTCATTGGACATAATTTTACAATTAAACCGGGCATAAACAAGTGTCAATCTTTTGATAGTTATTATCTCTTAAAAACACGCTTTTTGTTTTAACAACGGGAATTAATTTTAAATTAATTTCTGCCACTTCTGTGTTTTGAATTTAGAAAAATAGATTCCATATTTAGAATCAGGATGTTCAAATTGTGTAAATAGGTAACTTTTATTTTTAGACATTTTGAATAATTACTGCGGTAAATATTTTATTTACCATGGTTATGGGTAAATCCGGTAAATATGGGTTAAAAAATTAATATTATAATAATACTAAATTATCCTAAAACGTGTCCTAGCCTTATTAGTTGATACATGTTTGACCATAGTCATATTTGGGTCGATTTAGGGACCCCATGGTGCCACTTGTAGGTGATAGGGACACTTTATTTTAATTAAGTTAAAATGAATACAAAAATGACACAAGCATATATCTTTTAGAAAAACAATTTTTACATAAGGTTATATATGTTGGATTTTAGATTATAAATATTAATTAGAAAGATAAAACGATTTCCTACATAATTATATTTTATTTATAATTTTTAGACATTAAATAATGTAATTTATTTATGACACAATGATGATGCAGTAATTACTATAATAGTGAAAAATTAAAATAATTGATATTATAAATACCCAAATAAATGAAATATGAAACTTTTAAGGAATTAAACTAATTTTCTAGGATAATATGATATATTATTATTGATTTAATTTACTTTGTTTGAAGTAATAAATCTTTTATGAGTTTCACAAAAATCAACTATTGAATAGTGTCAAAATTGACATAAAAGAGTTCTTAAAACAAATATTATATTAATAATTGATATTAAATTCCTAAAAATCTAAGGTTCGGCCAAAAGACTTATGTCATGATTGGTTAATCTTTAATGGACCACTTGGGGTCACTTGGATGTATATAGTAAATTTATTAACCATATTATATAAAAATACAAAGAGACATTGTAAAAGTGAAACTAATTAACTTAGATTTAATACTTAAAGATAATGTTAATATAAGTACCCAAACCTGTCTAAATTCTATTAGTTGAGTTGTTTTCGACCCATCCCCACCTTATCATTTAAATAATCTACTTTGGAGCCATTAGAAACCTAATATGAATTTATTATAAATTAATATTTCTAGCTTTTCCAAAGGTGCCCCGCACCGCTCTTATAAAAGGGCACTCCTCCTTCTCATTTTTTCACACCTTCAAAGCTTTTTGGTTCGGCAAAACTCTACCCAAATACTCTCCCAACCTCCCTAACTACAACCTAGAAGCCTTAGTTTGATCAGAAATCCAACCTAAGGAGCCCTTTTGATCAAATCAAAAGGAAGAACCCGAAGAAGAGGTAATGATTTCACCACCCTTTTCCAAGTTCCTTTCTTCTTCCACTTGTTCTTCCATTGTTTTTACCATTCTAAAATAATAACCCCATTATCATATATATACTGTGATGTTATTATAAATATGGTACAACCATATTTAGTATTCTATCCACCCTTTTGAATAACATGTCACCATACGTGCGTACGTACGGCTTACCATCTCCATGTCGTGGTGTAATTGTTATTCAATATATTATTATTTGGATGGGTATAATAATGATGTGTAACTAATATAAATAATAAATATAACATTTTAATTATTCTTTATATATGATATACCATCCATTTATATATTATTTTAATATTAAATGAATGATATTGTCGCTCGTGCGTACGTACGGACTACCGTCTCCACGAACGCGATAGATTCATTCTCCATCGTATCCATTCAAGTATAATTATAATTTGATTATTTAAAATTGATGTTTAAGGACTTGATATCATTCTGGATATGAATAATATACAACCTATCCATTACAAACATGGCTTACGTAACAAAACATATAAAAGAAAACAAGTAAGTTAACACCCGAAACAACAATAATACTAAGATATTATTATCAAATCAATATTAAAAGATCATATATGATATCATATTAATGTATATGATTCTTGTATAACTTAATAACAATTATTTCACCATTATACAGGAGGTTAACCTACCCCAACTAAGGAAAAGTACAAGGTAAGGGGTTTTTATCTCACTCCTTATTCCCGTGAGATTCATGCCATATTGCCACCATTACCTTTTGTATGGTGTATGTACTGCCCATAATTATATTCTTTGTGTAATACACTTTAATTTATGTGTATTTAAATATTCATTGTATGATACCTCTTTCATGGGATTGTGTGTTTCATAAGTTACCAAATTGGTAAGGGTTATTTCACAATCTCTTCATTATTCGAGGTTGTTTATACGTAATAATCTACTGGGATCTCTTTATCATCCACATCCATGTTTCTTAACAATCTATTTCAAAACATTTTTACTATTTAAAAGAATATTGGTTAATGTCATTTATACCCTTATGTGTTTCAAAATGAATCTTCTGTCGTTTTCCAAACAAGGCACTTTTAACCTTTTCGACAAATTTAAGGTAAGAATGTTTTTTTAACTTATATGGCGGGTGCGGCTATTTACCACCGTTATAAAATTGTCAAATCTTCCCTTACAATCTTATAAGAATAATTTCAAATTGAATGTATTATTTTATAATTATGTTACTTTTAAAATGATTTAAAAAAAAGAGATATTTCTCTAAAATAGTTTTGATTTCATCTATGTCAACATCCTTTGATGGCTTTTAAGCTTATTTGAAGTTGATTTATTATGATACAAAACATCCATATTTTATTGAAGGTTTTGTAATACTTTTGACTGTGGATAAGCTATTCTTATGTCACTCATGGTTTTTTTTAAAGTATTGGCATTTCAGAAGTAATTTTTAATCCGAATGTTAATGTTATATTTCAACCTTTCATTTAGATGAATGTGTTAGACAAGTATCTTCCGGGTTGGGGACCAGTAAAAGTAAGCCCTCCGGTTTGGTCTCCGGTTATTAGAGGAACTCCGGGTTGGTGTCCGGTTATTAGAGGCACTCCGGGTTGGTGTCCGGTTATTAGAGGCACTCCGGGTTGGGTTCCAGTTACAGTTATCCCCTAGGTCTTGGGACGAGGCATTGACAAAGAAATTAAAGTTCAGCATTATGCATTCCAACATTATGAAAGTGGTTATTGATATTGCATATGATTATTTGATTAGTAGAATATCCATGTGAATAAGTAAATGGAATTATTTCATTTTACTTTTGCCATACTATGTTTAAGTTCAAGTTTAAAAGGCTTTTGTTTTAGTAATGCATTGCCTTAAATGTTTATGCTTATTTTTGAATGTTCCGCTATATTGTTATCCTTACTGGGAATTTGAGCTCACCCCTTTTCTATGTTTTATTTTTCCTAGGATGTGAAGAAGTAAGTTATGAATGACCTGCAGGGATATTATGAGGGGATAATTGTGTAGACTATGGAGACATTATGTTGTTGTAGTAGTTTTTCACTTTATGATGTAATGTAAAACTTATGAATATATATAGTGTTTCCAAGGCTACTAAACCAATCGGTCTTTCAAGATTTTATCTTTCTTGTGATCATGCCAATGTTATGTAATAATGCACCGACTCTGGGTAACTAGGGTCGGGGCGTTACAGTTGGTATCAAATGAAGTTTAGTACAAACCTTGGAAGCTAGATTTAGATAAACTCTGATTAGAGCACATAGATTTATTATGGACTTTGAGGATTAGTATAGAAGAACTTCCTAGAACTTTGGTATTGTAGAGATTTTGTGAGTTTTCTGAGCAATACATCCCTGTCTGGATACGAGCAGGTAGAGGTGGCTCTGGCACAGATATACCTAGGGGTAAAACCCAAAAACACTACTTTGAGCTAGACTCGAACAGGAACTGGTGCACGACATCGGTCCTTGCTGCACTCTTGGTTAAGACACTTCCAGGGGATATTCTTATGATAATTCTCATTTTCTTTACAAACCATTAAGAAGGGTTTATGTGGATTTACTTCCTCAAAGGGGAAATTTTTATGATTATGGATTATATCCATAAACTATTTAATTTATGTTATGTGTCTTACAAGTTTGAGATTAGGTATTGTTATTCGTAAACTAATCTAGTGTATGCCATTGTTTAGAAATGGTGCCCAGTAGAAGGAATGAGAACTCCAGCAATGCACATGATCTAAAGAGAAAGAAGGATCATATATTATTAATGGTCTTAAGCCAGAATTTATAAGATAAATATTCTCCCATGTATTATCATCATATGAAGAAATAAGATCATGTGTTGATAAGATAAGTAAAGATTTTACTGAGTCCTATGGCTTTGAAGGGAAGCAAGAGAAAAAAAGGATGGAAGAAAGAATGATGGATAAAGGGAAGAGGGAAAATAAGAATTTTCCAATATGTGATAACTGTGGGAAGAAACACCCTGGAACTTGTCCGAAAGGAATGGGAGTTTGTTATAAGTGTGGAGGAAAAGGGCACAAAGTACATGACTGAAAGGGTAAGAAAATTGTTTCAAATGTACAATTCTTCATTTGCAAGGAGTTTGGACACTACGCGAACCTATGTCCAAGTCATCAAACTATGCCGCAAATGATGCTATTGGATAATAATCAACTTATGATACTACCACAGATGAAGAGGAATGATTAGAGTTCTTATGTTGATTATGTCATTTGAGTGTTGTATCAACAATGTACTTGTTATAATAATTATGGAGTATATAAGGATTGTACTGCAGTACTATTTCATTAAGGACTTGAGATTGTGTGGAACAAAGAAAAGTGACTCTACAGTAGGTTAGTTTTTTTTGGAAAATATATGGTTGAGAGAAAGATAAAACCATAATATGGTTCTGATACCGAGGTAGTGATTTTAGAATAATACATGATTGATTTGGATAAATTATATTGGATATTATTGACTAACTTGAAGCTGATTAATGATTTGTATATTCCATCATTATTGGGGTTTAAAACATTTTTGGATTGATGAAGTATATCCAGCATTATATATGGAATAAGGGAGCATGAATGTAATCAATAAGTATTATGGTAATTCAGGATGTTTCAGTGTTTTAAAAGAATACATGATGAAGGTATTCATATGCTATTACGGGGTAAAAATAATCTACATTATGTTTACCTTCCTTATAAATATTGGACTGTGAGTTTGGACAGAAGTATTTTGGATAAATTCTAGTTTGAGATTAATTTTTGATTGCTATAAAAGTACAATCCAGAGGTCGGGCGGCAACCCGTCGCGACCGGCAAGGCCACGAGACTTAAACACGCAACCGAATGGCGACAAGGGTGTATCACCTACCACTGGACCACGAGATGTCCCGGATTAAATAATTTAGTTTTTATTAAAATATCTTGTATATGAATTATAAATTCGTTTATTTTGGAACCCTTTACGAATAGTGTAAATAGAATTTTTTACGTTCTATTATCTTTTAGAGTGAAAGATGAGTTTGTGGTAGAAATTTATTAATGGATAAAACTCTAATTATAAAGTAAGTATATCTCTTTATGATCTTAGCCAATCTCATAAATAAATTCCTCAAAATTAAGAAAAGGAACTTAGAACAAAAATGTTGTCCTAGATGGTACCTTAAATCATCACTAATTTATGGCTTTGGGATTGTTGGCCTTTTCATAGCCATGTTCTCTACCACTCTCCATCAGATAATTGATGGTTACATTTTTCTTCCATATCCATATTTTCCTACATGGAACCCTAGTATGTGTTATTTTCGGTAATCTTCATACTTTCCACTCTTTATTTTAAATAGAGGCCTCATTAATTCATTTTTCGATGTGGGATTTCAACTAAGATATTTTCAAACGTCAAAAATGTGTTATCCTAATACCCTATGTTTTGTTGAACCGATGGTATTTCAAATCATCATAGATTGATGAATTTAAGGACCTCAATTTTACACTTGTTTGTGATTGATGACCTCAATCACTACCTATAAATATTTACGTTTTTCCTCCAATTATATGTCTCTAATTGCCACTAATGTTCTCCTAATCGAGATCATAATTTGTTGGTGACCCTTTGATTTCACTTTTCCTCATATTAAGACTAAATTTTAGTAACCCAATTTCCGATTTGAGTTTTCCCACAAATATATTTTCTATTTTCAACCTTTTATTTTCGAAGAAAAATTTCAAATTTCAAGGATGCAATTTATTGAAGGAGGGGAGAATGTAACACCCCAAGATTTCATAGTGTGTTATTTCTTAAAAATAATTCAATAACTTGCACTACACGCAACACCGAGTTCAAGAGCACCATGACTTACCAAAAAAGCCGTTCAAAAGAGGTTATGAATAGTATTAACTAAATTTTAAACTTTATATAATCCTTATAATTTTAGAATCCATATTATGAGTTTCTTAGACATAATGTAAGAACAAATTCATTTTCAGTATTGCACTTTTACCAACTTTTAATGGTGAACCCTTTTTAAATACAATATTATAAACTTTTTGACTAAATGGGGACATCAAAAATTTAAAATAAAACATCCCAAGCTTCCATGGTACACTTTCCTTTGAATAATACAGTAGCGTGTGTTGTACACAACTTCGAGTTTTAACACACCACAACCGATCAAACTAGCCGTTATGAATAGTAATACCTACTTTTTGAAATTATATATATATTATTTTTTTTTAAAATGGACTTAATTTTTGGATTCTTAATATCGAATTTAGCCTAAGGTGAAATTTTGGTACTTTTCGGATAACTTTAATATTTTGATGAATAGTGAAAATTACTAAATTTTAATTTAAAACAACTTTTTTAATCAAAATAATTAATAATGATAGATTATGAATTTGAGTGGTTTTAAAGTATATTTATAATATATTTTTACCATTTAATATAATTTTTGTCATTGGACATAATTTTACAATTAAACCGGGCATAAACAAGTGTCAATCTTTTGATAGTTATTATCTCTTAAAAACATGATTTTTGTTTTAACAACGGGAATTAATTTTAAATTAATTTCTGCCACTTTTGTGTTTTGAATTTAGAAAAATAGATTCCATATTTGGAATCAGGATGTTCAAATTGTGTAAATAGGTAACTTTTATTTTTAGACATTTTGAATAATTACTGCGGTAAATATTTTATTTACCATAGTTAAGGGTAAATCCAGTAAATAAGGGTTAAAAAATTAATATTATAGTAATACTAAATTACCCTAAAACATGTCCTAGCCTTATTAGTTGATACATGTTCTACCATAGGCATATTTGGGTCGATTTGGGGACCCCATGGTGCCACTTGTAGGTGATAGAGACACTTTATTTTAATTAAGTTAAAATGAATACAAAAATGACACAAGCATATATCTTTTAGAAAAACAATTTTTACATAGGGTTATATATGTTGGATTTTAGATTATAAATATTAATTATAAAGATAAAACGACTTCCTACATAATTATATTTTATTTATAATTTTTAGACATTAAATAATGTAATTTATTTATTACACAATGATGATGCAGTAATTACTATAATAGTGAAAAATTAAAATAATTGATATTATAAATACCCAAATAAATATAATATGAAACTTTTAATTAATTAAACTAATTTTAAAGGATAATATGATATATTATGATTGATTTAATTGACTTTTTTTGAAGTAATCAATCTATTATGAGTTTCACAAAAATCAACTATTGAATAGTGTCAAAATTGACATAAAAGAGTTCTTAAAACAAATATTATATTAATAATTGATATTAAATTCCTAAAAATATAAGGTTCATCCAAGAGACTTATATAATGATAGTTTAATCCTTTATGGACCACTTGGGGTCTCTTGGATGTATATAGTAAGTTTATTAACCATATTATATAAAAATACAAAGACACATTGTAAAAGGGAAACTAATTAACTTAGAGTTAATACTTAAAGATAAGGTTAATATAAGTACCCAAACCTGTCTAAATTCTATTGGTTGAGTTGTTTTAGACCCATCCCCACCTTATCATTTAAATAATAAACTTTGGAGCCATTAGAAACCGAATATGAATTTATTATAAATTAATATTTCTAGCTTTTCCAAAGGTGCCCCTCACCCCTCTTATAAAAGGGCACTCCTCCTTCTCATTTCTTAACACCTTAAAAGCCTTTTGGTTCGGCCAAACTCTGACCAAATACTCTCCCAACCTCCCTAACTACAACCTAGAGGCCTTAGTTTTATCAGAAAGCCAACCTAAGGATCCCTTTTGATCAAATCAAAAGGAATAACCCGAAGAAGAGGTAATGATTTCACCACCCTTTTCCAAGTTCCTTTCTTCTTCCACTTCTTCTTCCATTTTTTACCATTATAAATTAATAACTCCAGTATCATATATATACTGTGATGTTATTATAAATATTTTACAACCATATTAAGTATTCTATCCATCCTTTTGAATAACATGTCACCAGACGTGCGTACGTACGGCTTACCGTCTCCACGTCGTGGTGTAATTGTTATTCAATATATTTTTATTTGGATGGGTATAATAATGATGTGTAACTCATATAAATAATAAATATAACATGTTAATTATTCTGTATATATGATATACCATACATTTATTTATTATTTTAATATTAAAAGAATGATATTGTCGCTCGTGCGTACGTACGGACTACCGTCTCCACGAACGCGATAGATTCATTCTCCATCGTATCCATTCAAGTATAATTATCATTTGATGATTTAAAAATGATGTTTAAGGAATTGATATCATTCTATATATGAATAATATACAACCTATCCATTACAAACATGGCTTACGTAACAAAACATATAAAAGAAAACAAGTAAGTTAACACCCGAAACAACGATAATACTAAGATATTATTATCAAATCAATATTAAAAGATCATATATGATATCATATTAATGTGTATGATTCTTTTATAATTTAATAACAATTATTTCACCATTATACAGGAGGTTAACCTACCCCAACCAAGGAAAAGTACAAGGTAAGGGGTTTTCATCTCACTCCTTATTCCCGTGAGATTCATGCCATATTGCCACCATTACCTTTTGTGTGGTGTATGTACTGCCCGTAATTATATTCTTTGTGTAATACTCTTTAATTTGTGTTTATTTACATATTAATTGTATGATACCTCTTTCATGGGATTGTATGTTCCATAAGTTACCAAATTGGTAAGGGTTATTTCACAATCTCTTCATTATCTGAGGTTGTTTATACGTAATAATCTACTGGGATCTCTTTATCATCCACATCCATGTTTTTTAATAATCTATTTCAAAACATTTTTACTATTTAAAAGAATATGGGTTAAAGTCATTTATACCCTTATGTGTTTCAAAATGAATCTTCCGTCATTTTCCAAACAAGGCACTTTTAACCTTTTTGACAAATTTAAGGTAAGAATGTTTTTTAACTTATACGGCGGGTGCGGCTATTTACCGCCGTTATAAAATCGTCAAATCTTCCCTTACAAGCTTATAAGAATAATTTCAAATTGAATGTATTATTTTATAATTTTGTTACTTTAAAAATTATTTAAAAAAAGAGATATTTCTCTAAAATAGTTTTGATTTCATCTATATCAACATCCTTTGATGGCTTTTAAGCTTATTTGAAGTTGATTTATTATGATACAAAACATCCATATTTTATTGAAGGTTTTGTGATATTTTTGACTGTGGATAATCTATTCTTATGTCACTCATGGTTTTTTTTAAAGTATTGAAATTTCAAAAGTTATTATTAATCCGAATGTTTATGTTATATTTCAACCTTTCATTCAGATGAATGTGTTAGACAAGTATGTTCCGGGTTGGGGAACGGTAAAAGTAAGCCCTCCGGTTTGGTCTCCGGTTATTAGAAGAAACTCCGGGTTGGTGTCCGGTTATTAGAGGCACTTCGGGTTGGTGTCCGGTTATTAGAGGCACTCTGGGTTGGGTTCCGGTTACAGTTAGCCCCTAGGTCTTGGGACGAGGCCTTGACAAAGAAATTAAAGTTCAGCATTATGCATTCCAACATTATGAAAGTGGTTATTGATATTGCATGTGATTATTCGCTTAGTATAATATCCATGTGAATAAGTAAATGGCATTATTTCATTTTACTTTTTCCATACTATGTTGAAGTTCAAGTTTAAAAGGCTTTTGTTTTAGTAATGCATTGCCTTAAATGTTTATGCTTATTTTTGAATGTTCTGCTATATTGTTATCCTTACTGGGCATTTGAGCTCACCCCTTTTCTATGTTTTATTTTTCCAAGTATGTGAAGAAGTAAGTTATGAATGACCTGCAGGGATATTATGATGGGATAATTGTTTAGACTATGGATACATTATGTTGTTGTAGTAGTTTTTCACTTTATGATGTAATGTAAAACTTATGAATATATCTAGTGCTTCCAAGGCTACTAAACCAATCGGTCTTTCGAGATTTGATCTTTCTTGAGATCATGCCAATGTTATGTAATAATGCACCGACTCTGGGTAACTAGGGTCGGGGTGTTACATAAATGATGTTCAAAGTGTAAAATTCACTAAAATGGTGTTTATGAATAATAAGTAAAATGAATACTATATATATTAACAATGAATATTATCTTCTTTTAGTGGTTATTTACATGCCCAACTTGAGTTTTTCTAGTCCCGAGCTAAATATATCTCAAAAACATGAAATTGAAATTGAATTTTGCCAAAAAAAATTAATACACAATGATCCCAAAAAACCCTTTATATTGAACAATTATGAAACCCATTAAATATTTTAATACATGATAGTTTCATAAGAATATACCAAGCCCAAGATCATTCCTTAGTTCAAATTCATCACCACATTTAATCTAATTTCAATTAATCATGGTAAAGTGTTATGTATCACAATAGACATGGGGGTTCATCTTTATTCAATGGGAAATGATGGAAGTGCTAGGTTTAATCACATTTCAATATTAAGATTTGTATTCAATTTTTTTTTAATTTTTCCAATCACTGTTTTTTTTTTGTTTTTTGTTTTTTCTACTATTCCATGGTAATTGAAATTGCACTCAATAAAGTCAACCCTTGTTGTGAGACATTACAGATGACTCCAAGGCTCCAAGACCTTAGGGAACCAAGTGAATCTCACATACTTGGGCATTGTCTTGAGTCAAACCAGTTTAAAACAAAGTCAAATTTCCACAAATAGAGATAAAATTACTAACTGTGATATAGAAAACTATGGATTTACAATCCCCAAGTACTGAAAGCCAGGTATTAGGTTATTTCATTGTTTTATGCGCAAATTTATTGTTTTAATTTTTTTTTGAATTTTTTATTGAATGCTCATATTAAAACTAAAATTATCACAAAAACTAGGTAATTTATTTGGGGGACCCCATGAAATAAAAAAAATATCCCACTATCAAAAGGAAATGTGTTGGGATCTTTTTTTATTTGGATGAAAATATAAATGATGAAATTTCACATTAAACTACCAAAATTTTGAAAATCAATGCTCATGAAATTATTCATGGATTAAAATCAGAATTATGGAATTCTAAATTATTTGATATTCTCTATCAAAGTGTGAAATGTATATTATCATGTTTATGGTTAAAGAAATTTTTCATTCCACACATTTGTTATCTACCGAAAATTAATTAATTAATTTTATTCATTCTTTCCACCCCAACATAGAATAACCATTTCCCTAGTGTTTAAGGAAAATAAAATTTAGAAGGGGGTAGAGGTAAATGCGAGGAGTTCTAAAAGGAAGTTGAAATTTGAGGTTCATGGAATGATGTCACTTGGTGGTTGAAGTTGAAGTTCTTTCTGCTCTAATTTAGTCCTTTGATATTCATTTCATTTGTAGAGTTCCCTATTGGAAAAAGAAAAAATATACAAACATAAAAAACAAAATCTATATATTAATATAATAATAAAAAGTGAAATATAAGTATATATACAAAAATTATAGAATAAGGAAGCACTATAACTCGTAGGTCAGTGGTAAGCACCTTCCACTGTCTCCCTTCGGTCTTGGGTTTGAGTCCCCATAGCTTATTTGGTAGTGGAGGGGTTTCCTCCATGACATACGACATGTCCTTTTAATTTTTTTAATTATTGTTATTATTATTTTTGTACTTTAACCTTCCAACACATAAAATTAAAATGAACTGATTATACAGTGTCTTCTTTTTAAATATATGGGTGAGGTATTACTCAAGGATCACACCATGTGACATGGATAAATATGGTTCTCCCCTTTCATACCCATCCATACTCATAATAGAAGAACATGTCAATAATTTAATTTTTTTTAAATTTCAAAATGATTCATTAATCCTATTTTAAAAATAAAGATGATTTACAAATATTTGAAACATGAAAACCATAGGTTTCCTCCCATGAATCACTTTTGTTTAATGTCATTAGCCTGACATGGATACTAAATCTATCAATTTTTTCCTAGTTCATAGGTTAGATCAGTTAACTCAACCTCCATTTCCTCTTTATTGAATGATTCATTAAATTGTTTTAACCTCTGACCATTGACCTTGAAAATGTGGCCACTTGTGGGATCCTTAATCTCTACTACCCCATGGGCATACACATGATGCACTATGAATGGACCTGACCATCTAGACCATAACATTCTCGGGTGTAAATGATGTTTTGAACAATACAAGAGCATGAATTTTCCCGGTTCAAAGTGTTTAAATTTGAGATTCCTAGGTTGGTAGGATTGAAATATAGATTTATTTATCCTTGAATTTTCGTACACCTCTATCCTATGTTCTTCATGGTCATTAAGATCTAATATTCTCTTTGCTTTGGCTAAAGAAATGTTGAAATTCATTTTGTTGATCACCTAAAATGCCTTATACTAAATTTCAGTAGATAAATGGCATGATTATTCATAAACCAACCTATATGTTGGCATGACTAGGATGGTTTTGAGTTCTGTACAATATTCCCAAAGGTCATCCAAGAGTTTCTCAGACAAATCATTCCAAGAGGGATTGATAGTATTTTCAAGAATTTGTTTAATATCCCTATTTTCTATCTTATCTTGACCATTGGTTTGGGGATGGTACAAAGTTGAAACTTTATGATAAATCACATACTTAGACATTAGTGAAGAGAATGGGTGGTTTTAGAAATGGGTTCCTCGATCACTGTTTATAGCCCTATGAATTCCAAATCGAGAAAATATGTGCTCTTTCAGAAATCATATCACAACATGATGGTCGTTAGACTTGGTGGGAATGACCTCAACCCATTTTGAGACATAATCTATAGCTAAGTGGATTTAGAGGTATCCCCTAGAGTTCGGGAAGGGTACCATGAGGTCAGTTCCCCAACAATAAAATATTTCTACGACCAGAATGAGAGTGAGGGGATTTTGATTCCTTTTGGTAATGGATCCTAATTGTTGTCATTGAGGACAAATTTTTCAGAATTGTAAGTAATCCTTAGTGAGGTTAGGCAAGTAGAAACCACATTGGTGGACCTTTTCAGCTATTTTCTTTATGGAAAAGTGGCCTCTACATGCCTCTCCATGACAAAATTTTAGAATGGACTCTTTCTCAGACTCGGGAACACATCTTCTAATGATTTGATTATGACAGAACATGAAGAGGTAAGGATCAAAAAACACATAGAATTTGACATTAGAAATGAATTTCCTTTTAGATTAGGTCCCGAGGAATTTTGGAATGTCATCTATAACCAAATGGTATTCTATGACAACATACCATGGGAAATCACTCACAGAATAAAGGTGTTCATCGGGAAATGAATCAAACATAGAAAGGTGATGTGATTTGTCTTTTAATTCCATCCTAGTGAGGTGATCAACTACAATATTTTCAACACCCTTATTATCCTTAATGGTTAAATCTAACTATTTAACAAGTAGGACCCACCTAATCAATATATCCTTGGAATCTTTTTTCTGAAAAGGTATTTTAGGGCTAAATGGTCGGTGAATAAAATTATGGGTGATCCTAATAGAAATGACCTGAATTTATCTAAGGCAAAGACAAAATTAATCAAATCATTCTCAGTGGTGGTGTAGTTTATTTTTACATCATTTAAAGTTTTTCTTGCATAATAAATAACACATGTATTTTTATCACACTGTTGTCCTAAGACTGCTCCTACAATGATTACCCTTGTATCACACATAATCTTAAAAGGATGTTTCCAATTTGAATATTGCATGATAGGTGGATAGATTAGAGCTGACTTGAGGGTAGAGAATGATTCCTCACAACTTTCTGTCTATAAAAATGGATCATCATTCACTAATAGATAACAAAGTGATTGAGAAATATATCTGAAACTCTTAATGGGACTTCTATAGAAACCAGTATATCCTAATAAGGACCTCACTTCCTTAATAGTTTTAGGATATAGAAGGTGAAAAATGATTTCAAACACCGCTTTAGCAACATCAATCCCTCTACCAGATACCAGATGGCCAAGAACAAGTCCTTCATTTACCATGAAGTGGAATTTTTCCAAATTTAGGATGATATTCTTATCCTTGAATATTGACCGAACCCTTCCAATATTCATAATACATCCCAAAAAAGTATCACCAAATATTGAGAAGTCATCAATGAATACCTCTAAACAATCCACCACCATGAATGAGAATATTCCCATCATGCACCGCTGGAAGGTACCAGGGGAATTACATAACCCAAAGGGTATGCATTTGAATGAAAAAGTGCCAAATGTAGATGTGAACGTTTTCCCCTGATTCTCTAAGGATTCATATATTTGATTATACCCTAAGAATACATCTAGAAATAAATAGAATTGATGACCCACCACTCACTCAAGGACTTGATCAATAAAGTGAAAGGGGAAATGGAATTTCTTGGTATAAGATTTGAGCTTCCTATAATCAATACAGACTCCCCATCCACTACCGACCCTTATGGTGAGAAGGTCACCATCCTCATTAGTGATCATAGTAATTCCATATTTATTTGGGACAACTTGAATTGGTCTTACGCATTCACTCTCAGCAACGGGGAATATAGTACCCCCTTTAAAAAAATTAAGATGTTCATTCCTTACCACATCTATAAGAATTAGATTGAGTCTCTATTAAGGTTGATGACATGGTTTGGATTCAAATTCAAGAACAATACTATGAGTTCTGATGAGTGGGCTAATCCAAGGAATATCAGAAAGGGCCCATCCAATAGATTTCTTATGCTTTCTTAGTACATCTAGAAGCATCATCTCTTTATTGGATTTAAGATAAGAAGAAATGACAACAGGAAAGGATAGATTGTCCCCTAAAAACGCATACTTTAGTTTTGATGGTAGGACCTTAAATTCAGGATCAGATTGGTTATTACTTTCCAATAAAGGATGAGAATTTTTATTGAACTCGGTTTCCTTGTTCAGATTTCTTAACATAATTGGTTCCTTGTGAACAGAATTTTCATCCACTAAATTTTCCAGATCAGTGTCATGAAGAGGTATAGACTCAATGTTATTGATTTAACCAATGGTATCATTGATTTGTGATTCGATAAAATTATCAATAGATCTATTTTAAAGAGATTCAAGACAAGGAGACAAATTTCCCTTATGTGATCAAAGAAAATCAATCTCTTCTAGACTTAAACATCCTTCAGTAATACCTTGATGTTCCTTGAGTTTACTATATACATTACCAATCCAATTAACCTCATGGATCTCTCCATCATCCCCAATTTTATAGTTTTCATTATATATTTTCAAGTCTAGACTCAATTTTCCAATGGTGATGGTCATGTTTCCATTTCAGGCATGGATAACAGAGTTGATTATTGCAAGGAAGGGATAGACAATGATGATTGGGGTTTTCTCCCTAGGACCTAATATTGAGTGACCGTCAAGGACAATGAAGTCAGCTGGGTAAATGAAATTTTCAACTTTCACCAAAACATCCTTTAATATCCCCTTTGGAACTTGAACACTAGGATCAGCAATTTGAAGCGTGATAGTTGTAGGTTGGAGTTCTTTTAGACCTAATTAAAAATACATGGCATAAGGAATGCAGTTCACATTGGATACCAGATCACAAAGGGCTTTGACAACATTGTTCTCTCCTAACTCAACATTAAAGTATGGATATCATGGATCTTTCAACGTTGGAGGAATGGTCCCTTAAATGGTGGTACTCACATTAGTAACCAAAAGGACGTGGTTTTTATGTGAAAATTTCCATTTAAAAATGCACAAGAAGTTAAGGTACGTTGAGTAGGTGTGAATGGTTTGGATTGCATCAAGAACAGGGATGTTTAACTTAACATGTGAGAATATTTCCCTC
Source organism: Viscum album (assembly GCA_963277665.1). Lineage (NCBI taxonomy): Eukaryota > Viridiplantae > Streptophyta > Magnoliopsida > Santalales > Viscaceae > Viscum > Viscum album. The sequence continues at coordinate 1,402,841,450 of OY728127.1, read as the reverse complement.
AAAGTCTCATTCAGTTCTGGTTTAGTTTTTCCTCTCATGTGTTGATGGAAAGGAGAAGGTTGTTTGATTTTTTGGTGTGGTTGTAGTTCCTTCACATTATCATTGGTTTTTTAGAATCTAAGGGTGGTTCTTCATCATTTAAATGCATTGTTGAATCTTTTATTTTTTTGGAATGGATTTTTCAGGTTTCCCAATGGATTTCCAACTGCTTAAAATACTTACTTCTTTGAGTTGTTCGTGAGAGTATTTTGTATAATTGGATTCTCACCTTAAAGTTGAGGATGTTAATTCATGAGTAGGCATGGGTGCCTTCCTAGTTTTAATTTATTGTAGTTTATGTTTAAGGGATAAGACTTCAGGGTTCATTTTCCCCATTAGTTTACACAACTTCTCAAGGATTGGAAGATGGAAAAATTGAGTAGGGGCTTGTGCTGGTTGGTTTATCCCAAGAGGATACATTGGTTTTTGGATTAGGTTTTTCCTGAGTTGTTGGATGGGTTTTTGGTATTGAAATAGATCACGTTAGTATTTTACTAGTTGTGGTTGGAATTGGTTATGATTTTTAAAATTTTATAGAGGGTAGAGGTTTGGACCTTATGGCTGACAATGATTTTGGTTGGGTTGTTGGTTATCTTTCCAATGGAATCCTGGATGGTCATTATACCTTGGGTTGAATGTGTTTTTATATTGGGCCTTTTGAATGATTAGGGAATTGAATTCAGTAGGTGGTCGTCCAAGAAGAACATCTTGGATGGATGGAATGTTTGGGAATTTGTCAGTCTTTTGGTCATGTTTGTGACAAATTGGGCAAACAGGGTCAATAGTTTGAATTACATGGACCTTCCTAAGAAGGATATCCTCAACCATCGTAGTGAGTGCAGTAAGTTTCTTCATAAGACATTACCCCTCCATAAGTGTGTGAATTTCACTATATTTGGGTGGATTCTCATAGTATAGTGATTTACCCCATGTTTAGTTTTGTTCAGTCAGTCCTTCTAGATACTCGTAAGAATCATTTTTGGGCTTTGTTTTTAAAGGTACCATTACACATCCTATCAATGAATTGTTTGTTTTAAAAAAACCCTTCATAGAAAATTCAAACATGTTCTGGGATTGAAAATCCTTGGTGATGTATAATGTTTAGTTTGTCTTTGAACCTTTCTGATGTTTCATAAAATGACTCCCCTTCATTTAAAAAAAATCGGATGCTCTTTTTAAGTGCAATTATTTTGTGATGAGGGAAGTATGTTTTGTAGAATTATATTTTAAAATGGTCCCATGATTGGATTGATGTAGGTCTCATATTGTTATCCAGTTATTTTCTCGGTCCTTATGTGAGAAATGAGAGAGCCTCATCTTGGTTGACTCAAGTTAATATGGTGGGAACATGGTTTCAATAATTTCATTGAACTCTTTGACATGAAGGTATTTCATTTCCAACTCCATCCCAAGGAAGGTTGGAAGGTGGTTTAGGACATGAGGTTTAAAAAAATAGTGGGATTCTCCTAGGGTAGCGTGCCTAATGCAATAGTGTGCATTGGTCCAGGTTGGAGTGAGGTAGTCATTCATGGTATGATTGACTGCATTACCCAAGTTTGGGGATGCCTCATTTCAATTTCCATTTTGGTTCCCACTCAGGTGTATGAGTTGTTTTCTTTGAAGACCTTATATTGAGACAAGATCAATTTTTGACTATAGAGTGTTAGGAAGATTAGGATCTAGTGGAAAGAGTATCCTTGGTGTACTTGACTCCCCAACCCTTAGACTATCCACTATAAGTAGACAGTTTGATTGGTCATGGGTGTAGGTGAACATGCGCCAAAAGAAAAAAAATGAGAAAGGGAAAAGATAAGAGAATTTGGGTGAGAATATAAGAAATGGGGGAGTATATAATGGGTGTTGAGATGACTAACTTGGGTCATCAGCAACAGTTCTAAAATTTGTTCTCATCCAAATTTACCCAAGATTTTAGGGTTAAGCAGTCGCTTGAAGTTTCGCTTGGGTTGTCGAATCCTCAAAGGCCTAAGAAGTAAATTACAAACAAAAACATTTTATAGATTTTTTTAGTTATGAAGTTGCCAATTTGGGTCGATTTTAGATGGTTTTAAGTGAATTTTATGAGACTTAATTGAATTAAATTTAAAATAATGAGTTGATCCTAGGTTATCCCTTGAGGTGGATTGGATGCATTCCTTTTTCATCTATTTCAATTTCTTATATTTGAGATGTGTTAATTTAATAATACCAAACAACATCATCCCATACTAGTTTAATAAATACACACACTAATACTAATCGCTTATACACCAGAAGGATAAAGGTTTTCAGCACTCCAAGGTAAATGTTCATATTATCACTTCTAGTGTGTGGCCATAAATTCAACAAGGATGAAGGAGTCTAAATATCGTCAAAAAAATCTCAATTAAAAGAATTGATTAGACATTAATGGAGTGAGAAATAAAATCCATTATATCCCCTTGGTACTCCCTTTGATAAACCCATAAGTGGGGTATCTCTCTATTGAATCCATGGTTTCAATGGAAGTGGGAAGTAGGCTCATGAGGGAGGAAATGGAGAAATAAAAAACAATGAAATAAAGATCACTCCACTATTGTGTGATAATCTCACAAGTTTTAGTGTGAATAAACTCACACCTTGAGACAATGGTATCAATTTGATATTAATAATAATAGAATAATAGGATAATAAGTAACTTTTATTAAGAATTTAAGAAGAATTGAATGACTTACCTGAGAAAGAAAAACTCAAGGCAACAAAAGTTTAGCATAACATTACAATTAAACAATGCACCAAATATGATAAAATACTCCACCACCACTGCCTTAAATAGGAATTTCAAGAGGCATTGGTCGATCCCCCAATATTACAATTATCCCACTTGAGTATGGTAGGCCAAGGGTTGTGGGAAGTAAAGGATAGGAGACTTTTCTACCCTTGACCCGAAGGTGCAGCCCGCTTGCATACACCGAACATAGGTGCCTAGATGAACTTCTAGATATATGAATTAGAGTGGTCCATAGAAGCGAAAAATGAATCTCTAGATTTCTAATAAATATATGTAAAATTTCATCCCAAAATAAGTTGTTGGATTAGAGATATTATTAAATTTGTGGGATTCTTTTCTAGGCCACAGAATTGGGGCCAGAATTTTATCTCCAAATTAGGTGACATGAAACACCCTTTAAAACTCCAAATTAGCTCTTGTCACTATTGGAGGAAATGTTCCCCTTGATGTCTTATATCTTCATTTCCATTTTCAGAATTATTGAGCTTGTATTGCGGTAGATACAATCTATTTATTGGGCGGTTATCTAGTTTACTTTGCCCATAATGTTGTTGGTTCAAAGCCAACTTTGGTGATCAACTAATGTGAATCTTAAAGGGATCCAAAAACCTGAATTGTTACCTATAGAATGGGAGACCAGAAAATAAAATATGGAAATATAATCAAGAATATTTTGTGATTTAGGAGGTATTCAAAAATGTACCATGTAATGGTGCATTTTAAGAGGGACTTAAAATCATAACATGAAATGATGTTCAAAGTGTAAAATGCACTAAAATGGTGTTTATGAATAATAAATAACATGGATATTATATATATATTAATAATTAATATTATCCTATATCAGTGGCTAATCAGCGTATGCCATGAGAAGGTGCATCAAATCCCTATGAGTCTCCACCAATGATAGCATGTATCATTTGAGTCCCTCAAATGATATCATCAATCCATAAAACATATATTTATTAATTGTGTCATAGCACTTCCGAGTTCTCATCATAGTAGGGAACTGCTATGACCTTTTATTGAGATAGCTACACTTAGGACATTATCACATACAATATTATGCATATGAACAATCATAATGTGATAAGGAATTTATTAATATTAAAACCATTAATACAAGTTATCATAAAGTACAAAATAATTTAGTTATAGGGAACCAACTCTAATAGAACCCCACATGCACTAGATACAATTGCTAACGATATTCAATCTGCTTTCTCTCACCTAATACTCATGCTTCTGCTGATATGGGCATTTGGTCAAGGGTTCCACCACGTTTTCTTACATGGATACTCTACTCACTATAACTTCACCTCATTGATAAAAAGACCTAAATAGGTGATAGTTATGGAGTATATTCTTTTTCCATTTATGGGACCATGGGTCTATTTCAAGAGTCACTACTGCAATATTATCACAATACAATGTGATAGGGTGTTTACTGCTTGGTGCCACCTGATTCTCCTGGACAAAGTTCTGAATCCAGATGGTTTCCTTGGATCCATCAAAAGCCTCTATGTACACAGACTCTACTGTAGAATCAGATACAACTAGATGTTTTGAACTCTTCCGGCTCACAACTCCTCTATTGAGATATAAAAAAATAGCTTGATTGTGACTTGAGAAAATTCTGATCTGTCTGAAAAATCATCATCAGCATAGCCTCTGATGATAAGTTCCTCATCTCTTCTAAACACTAGGAACATATCCCTAGTTCTTATTAGATACATAATGATAGTCTTAACAGCATTCCAATTTTTTTCTCCTATATCTTCATGATATCTTCTTACCATGCTTAATGAATAGGAAAAATCAAGTCTACTACATAACAGGGAATACCTGATAGATCCTATCAGAGAAGCATATGGGATCTTACTCATTCTATATTTCCTTTTTTTCTGTATGGGGACACATTTTATTAGAAATACGTAAACTATTTTACATTGGAACCAATCCACTCTTGGATTGTTCCATACTAAATCTCTTTAGTATCTGTTAAATATATGTACTTTGACTTAGTCCAAGAAGCCTCTTGGATCTATCACAAATGATCTTGATCCCAAGAATATAGGGTGATTCACCTAAGTCATTCATGGAGAAGATCTTGTTCAACTAGTATTTAATAAACTATAAGACTGCTATGTCATTTCTAATAAGTAATATGTCGTAAATATATACTACTAGGATAACAACTACATTCCCATTAAACATTTTGTAAACACAAGGATCACAGTCATTGTTAATGACACCAAATTCCCTTATGGATTCATCAAATTGAATATTGCATGACCAAAATGCTTGCTTCAATCAATAAATGGACCTCTGTAACTTTAAAAACCTTTTGGAATCTCCTGGTGTCACAAACCCTTCTGGTTGTATTATATAGATATCTTTTTGAAGGATCCTATTGAGGAAGACAATTTTGACATTCATCTTCCAAATCTTATGGTCATGGTAAGATTCTATGGAAATTATGATTCTTACGGATTTAAACATTGAAAATTACAAAAAGGTTTCATCGTAATCAATTCCTTAATGACGTTTAAAAAAATTAGCCACTTCTCATACTTTATAGGTACTTAATTTATTTTCTTGGACCAGTTTATTCTTGAATACCCATTTACACCCAACAAGATTTACATCAACTGGAGCATCGAACAGAACCCAAACATGGTTCTGATAAATGAAATCCATATCATAATTCATAGATTTTACCCATCTTGTAGCTTATGATCTCCCTACTGCATACTTGTAGGAGAGAGGTTCATCATTTTCCAACAATAACAAGTAACCATCAGTAGTGACTCTAAAAACATATCCCTCTAGTTCCCTTACCTATCTTGATCTAATACGTAGTACTTGTGTGTTAGTAACTACTTCTTACATGGGGACTTGTGGAACTTTTTCATGTACCAAATCTTCTGTATCTTGAGCATCAACTTCCTTAAAGTAAATCTTCCTCCCACTATCCTTTTTGAGGATGTTCTCCCTCTCAAGAAAGACGTATTTTCTAGTGATAATAACATTCTTGTCTGAGGGGTTGTTTAGGTAGAATTCATTTTTCCTTAGGATACATTATAATGATAAAACTCATATAGTGGGGTGCTAGTTTGTTGCCAGAGAAATCCATAACAAACTTCCCACATCCCCATACATGTTTATGCGACAAAATGGGTTTCCTTCCACATCATAACTTGAAGGGAATTCAATTTTCCACCTTAGATGGTACTCGGTTTTAGGTGTATGTTGTAGTTTGTAATGAATATACACACAAGGATAATGAAATATCAACATGACTCATCATAGACCTTACAATGTCCAACATGGTATGATTCCTCATTTCCCTAACATTGTTCCACTATGTTGTATAAGGTGGAGTGAGTTGAGATAGAATCCAAAACTCCCATAGAACATTGATGAACTCTTAGTTAAGATATTTTCCAAATATATCTAATTGAAGATTCATTACCTTCTTACCAAGACGATTCTCTACTTCATTCTTGAATTCATTAAATTAATTAATGGACTCAGACTTATACCTCATCAAGTAAACATATCTATATCTACTAAATTCATCAGTAAATGTTATTAAGTTAGAATATCCATGTATAGCTTCTACTATAAATGGTCCACACACATAAATGTGTACCAATCTTATAAGATCTATCGTCTTTTCACCCTATCGACAGAATGGTGGTTTGTACATTTTTCCTTCTAAAAAAGTGTGACGTCTATCAGGTTTTTAGCTCAAAAGATTCTAAATAGCCATCTTGATAGAGATTTTTCAAGCGCTTCTCATTTACATTTCCTTTAAGGATATTCCACAACTAGGTGTTATTGAGTCAGTTGAACTTGATTCGTTATTGATATCCAATAATTTTTTTCCTAATTTATTAAATACAGACCGTTATTTAAATGTTCAATACCATATCATATATTTTCCTATTAAAAGGAAAAAAATTTATTTGTGAATTTGAAAATTAACCCATCTGTATCCAAACTTGATACGGAAATTATATTTTTTCTAACAGTAGGTACATAATAACAATCATGAAAAACCAAAATCATCTTGGTCAGAAATGAAATGTGGTAGTCACCAATAGAAAGAGAATCCATCCTTGAACCATTGGCATCTCATAGATCCCTCTATCCTTTGGAATATTTTTGAAATTTAATTGGTTATTTTATTTGAATACAGATGTGAGAACCACAATAAGTTCATAATACAAAATTTGTATAAATGGAATGATTTCACTCGATAATGAATGCACCTTTGGACTCCCCTTTCTTATGGGTGCATTTCCTCTTCTAGTGGACTAATATTCCACATTAAAAACACACTACCTTCATTTCCTTACCCTGCCTCTGGATCTTCTTACTCTTCTTTTTAGGATAGTGCTTAGGGGATTTAGAAAATTTATAAATATTTGGCCCCTTTTCCTTGTCCATCCTCTTCCTATTCACCATAAGGAATATGGATTTGGCATGCCCCATGTCTTTATGCACTTAGGTAATCTAGGGTATAAGTTCCGATAATATCTTCTCATTATTTCTCATATTATAATTTAAAATAAAACTAGAGATGACCATTGGAAGTGATGGTAGAATGAGTTCTGTATGCGACACATATGAGAATTTAATCCCAAAGATGTCCAGATGCTCAATGAAGCAAATAAGCTTGACTACATGTGGCCTAGCTGGCACAAAATCTCCAAGATTAGTGGTGAACAAATCATTGGAGATCTCATACCTATCTTATATCTCCTTCTATTGATAGAGATCCTAAAGGTGAGACAACATGCTATAAGCATCCATTTCCTCATGTTGATTCAAGAGCTTATTGGTCCTGAACAATATCATGTGGCACTAAACATCCATAGCATCATTCAGATGTTTGTCATCCATATAGATATCCTCATCACTTACCTTATTTCCATACGCAGTTGGAAAAGGTTCTTCCACCACATATAGTTTCCTTTCATTATGAAGGTTGACCAAAAAGCGACTTTTCCACTCCTTGAAATTAGTGCCTATGAGAAGTTTTTCATTCTTGAGTATGGATCACAACAATTTTTTTGATGTAATTTTTATTTTCATTTCTATAAATAAGATGAGGATAGATTTATTAATGTTTCCGATAAATTTATAAAAATAAATAAAATTATATTTATTATTCTCCTACTATTTTATTGAAAACCAATAACCCTGACCATTGGATTTAGAAAATAAAATTTCATTTAAAATATAGCGGAAAGGATCTATATTTCCCTTCACATTAACCCAACATTGGTTATTCAAGAAATTTTAACGGTTTTATGTTGTAATTGTAAATGCAAACTACATTAACTCACAGTTCCGTGATCTTTTGAGTGGACTCCAAAATATTGAAATCCTTAATTTGAGATTTCCTCAACCTCTTCCTCTCAGTTAAACAATGTCCTTCTTTGGAAATCATCCCTTTATGTAAAATAAGTCATGTCAACCCAACACCTCAAATTATAATTCCTTGATATTTGAAATCACCCCAACATTGGCTGGTCAAGCACATTGAACTGTGGTTTGACTCTAACCAAAGTAATGGAAGGCTAAACTGACTTAATATTTTATTTAGGGATTTTATCCTTTAGGCATAAATTTCCATTTATTATCTTTTCACAATATAGTTAATGTTAAGTGGGATAATCTTAAGTGATTAACCATGTATTAAATAATACTTATGCATAAGATAGTTTATTTTATTTCTAAATTGAATGCATGTTAATTCATTAATTATGTGATCGTGGAAAAACATCCAAAATGAATAACTATACAATTGAAATAAATAAAATTAAGGGTATGATCATGAGATTGTTCTAATGATTAGTTTATCTAGCGGTTAATAAACTTATTTCTGACATATGGTTGAAAATCCTTAAACCATTTACAGTTTTTATTTTTAGATTTACACATGTCCCCATTTGTATCTCTTGGGATTGATTTCACCTCATCTCCAAACTTGATCCATATCCACTAGATTTGAGATCTCCATCCATTACATATGGTTTTACTCACACACAGTTGAGTGGTATAAGGTGGTTTACATAAAATAAAATATGGGCACACAGTCCCTACAAATTATTGAGAAGATAAGAAACATATTCCAATAATTTAATTTAATTTAATAATAAATTAAAATGAAACCAATCACATTCAATGGTATGGTCAAGTTCACGATCATCCTCATGCATGCAATGAATTTATGCATTTAATAAAATTATTATTCCATTTTTTAATTGTTATTTTTAGGATAAATCACACTACAATAGATTAATTATTATCTTTAATTAATCGATCCTTTCATCTTATTCCTTTTTCTAAATTTACTTGATATTACGATAAATTATAATTTTAAACAAATTAGAATTCATTTAAATTTAAATTGTAGGTAACTTGAAACTTGGACGTAACCTAGTCAATACCCTTCCAAACCTACCCAATATGTATTATTCACATATACTATTTTAATCTTGTGACATATGGTATACATTACTTATCATCTACTTTCATGACGTGTACTTCATAGATGATTACACAAATTACTTGACATTTCAGATACTTGTTATTCATTAATTCACATTGAGTAAAAATATTTAGTATCACTTATCCATGATATAAATATCTGAAAATTTTGAAAATATTAATGTTTTAATTGGGCATAATTTATTAAAGTACACAACGTGTAGATCTGAATACATGGTGTGTATTAGTATGTTACTTGGAAAGAACCCTCAGATCCTCCGGATGAGTTCCTTGATTTAATATTAATCATAAAATTAACCATTTCTGTTAGATATGTGAGAAATAATAGTGGGAAAAAAGATCATAACATTAAAATTATAAGGGAATGATTAAACTTTAATTGAATAAGTAAATTATTAAAGAATAAATCTGTAAAGAGCTCTATAAGTAATTATAAACAATAATATTCCTGCTCTGATACCACTTGTAGGCTCCTAGAGCAGTGGAAGAAAGGGAGGTATAGTGCCAAAAGTTAATTTTTCCCATTTCAAATGAACAACCTAGGATCTATGAGATGATGAATTTCATGATCCGTGTAATTGAATCCAAGAAATAGAAAAAATTAATTGGAATTAGGAACTAAGAGAGTGGATCAACATATTTTTTATATAATTAATTTAATTAAATACCAACTACCTCCAAGGTGATTCTTCTTTCGTTTATGAATCCAACCACATATATGGAATGTGTCATCATTTTGTTGTAGATATCGAGTGTATATCTCCTCTAACAGTGATCCACACTTGTTTCAAATATCTCCAAGCATCGTCCATGAAATCTATGGGGGCTAGCATAGAAGATCCTTACACTTGAGATGTTTTCCTTCGATCTATTTGAGAACCGCTTCAAAAGAGTTCTCCATGATCTGGTGGAGGAGTATCTCTCTCGATCTTGAGAGAATTTTTGGATAGGAATGAACACTCTAGTCTGGAGATAATTTCTACCATTCATTGTGCACAACTCCATAAGCATCACTTGGATTGTTCTTGTATAACAAGAGAATAATAGAATTGGTCATTTAATTCACTAGGGTAATAATAAATAATTTTCACAAGTGCCTTAATTATTTTATTAATCCTAAAGAAACCCCCATATCTAATAATAACAACAACATTATTATTTTCTAACATGTGCTTAACTTGCGAGTTATAATTACATATTAGTTAATCAAATAATATTTAATATTATTATTTCTCACTAAAACATTAATATGTACCACCAATCCACCACTATATTTACTGAAACTTGAATAATGACTATTTAATTTTTAAACAAATATCACTAAATTAATAACCAATAAATATATAAATATTTTATTCCCAAAATAGAAAATATATTTTTATTAATAATTATACCCATAATATATTTTCTCAAATAAGTAGTGTTGAAGTAAATTGATCAGGCATCCATGATTAACTATTAAACCACAAATGAGAGTAATCTTTATTCAACTTGTCAAATAATAAATAATATATTATTTAACTAAGATAATTGATACCCATAGTGTGTGACCCTCTATGCCTCTTTCTCAGTGTCATTTGGCGGAGCATCCTAATGTCCAAGGTTAGCATCTAGCAACACACCAAGGCCCTCATAGAGAAACCAGTTATTGTTGTAATGACATGTCACCTCATACGAACTCTTACAATTTAATATAATAAATTTGTCTTGATATCTCAAATAAAGTGACTTTCAAGAAACATCCATTAACCCATGTGCTCTATTTCTCATTCTTTGACTTCTTAGAAATTGAACTTGCCTATAGAACAGCATGGAAATGGATTTATTTAGGCTGTATCATTTCTATCAAATGTAATGAGATATCAACTTCTGTTATGGAACAGAAGGGAACAATCTTTTCTCATATTATTCATTAATGTAGTATTACCTATGAAGCACCCAATATATCCTACCTCACTGTGAACATATGTTGTCACAATATTCTATAATAAATCTAAGTGTGCATGTCATAATACCAATTAATAATAATCTTAAAGTCTAAGGACCAATATACACACTTGCAGATAGGAATATCCAATGACACTTATAAATTTGGATTTCCTATTGGATGTTCTCATTCTCATAATATCATACTTGATATTACCAAGGGTGTACACAATGAAAAGGTGCATTAAATCTGACAAGTCTCCACCCCCGATAGCCTGTATCATTTCTGTCCCTCAAATGATATCATCTGGTCATAGAGTATATATTTAAGAATATGGTCAGAGAACATCGGGGTTCTAATAATTAAGGGGAACTATAATGACGTTTTAGTGTGACAGCTAATCTTGAGACATTTACACATATAATGTTATGTAGAAGAATAATCATGATGTGATATAGAATTTATTAATATTAAAAACCATTACTATAAGTTATCATAAAGTAAAAAATAAGTTGGTTCTAGGGCACCAACTCCAACACTATCTTGATCCATTTCTTCTTTAGAAACATTTTCTAATAATGGTTATTCTCTATTAGGTTGGTTTTATCCACCATGTTTTGAGAAATATATAATTTCAGCCATAAAAAATTTAAATGGGGAATATATTATGGGAATAAACTCATTATCTACATCCATATAATACGTAGATTCATTGCGATTAGAAAAAACATTAAGGTTATCATCATTATTATCTATAGTGGAAGATATTTCTATAGTGATTATGGATTTTCATCCCTTTTAATGTATCTTCCTATCATTTTGGGTTACTCTCCATAATGAACTAGAACATTTAGTGGACCTAGAGAGGAGATTGATTCATTAAATGTCAATTACAACTGTGGTTTTAGATCTTTTTTTCATTTCATAATCGTATTTTTACAAGAACTAGATGAAATTTATTTTTTGTGGGTTCCCACAACACAAATAATGTTAGACAAGGGGGATAACTACTCAAGGTGGCCCAGTTTTATTATATCCCTCCCCCCTATATTTCAAACTCTTTATTACTTGGATACCATAATGGATATTCTCTTAAACTTATCTGTATCACAGAGAACATAATATCTAATCATTGGCGACAGGGAAGTATTTTTGGGATTACAAATCAGTTTTTTTCTCAAGTTTGGGGTTCTACAAAACTTTTCAACATTTTATGCCTCCTCTAACTATCGTTTTGATGAGGGAGTAAAAATATTATCTCAAGGTCATATTATTGTTGTAAAATAGGGGTAAATCTATATATATCCCGCATCCCATAATGTATACATGGAGGGATACCTCCTCAATGAATCAATCAAATATAGTATGGCTATTTTTACAGGAACATTATAGGATCTTACACTTTTAGTGGAACATACAGTTTATTTCAATTAGGTGGACAACACGATTAAACTTATTATATCACGCATCAAGTATCATGATATTTTCTTCATATCTAACATATAGTATTCATTTTACTTTGAACAGTTGGACCATTTCTAAAAGCTTTTTTGAGTGTCATGGCATGTATTAAACTGTGATTTACTTAGACAAAAAATAATAATGGTGGTGAGGAGCTTTTATATGATCGATATTTTATGTCCAATCAAATCTTCATATATATCAGAAAGACCAAATTTATCTTCAATGTATGGTTCATCCAAGGGTTCCATCAATAGTGTTCAGTCCAAGACTATTGTAAGCAAGGATGAACATCTCCATGTATATTTTACCTATCCAAGGTTAAGAATTTCCATAATGGAGTTGATAACAAGAATTTTTGTTCTTTTTTGATCAGTGGTACTAAAACATCACCTGATGATGATGGGATATTTGATGAAGTCATATCTTTTCTAATGTGGGTATATCCAAGTAAGAGGGTGTTTTTCATAAGAATGTATCTTACAACTAATGATCACCTAGCTATACTAGCACATATTCTTATTATTTATGTTCATAAGAACATAGAGTTAAAATAGGAAACATGTAACCCATGGGAATGTTTTTGAAGAAGGATAGTGTGAGATGGTGTATCCCCTTTTCCTATTTGAATAATCTAATCAAATGGGGTTCATACTGCTAAATTATAGAGGTAATTCTATATTGGGAAACCATTTCAAGAATATGGTGAGGATCACAGTGTTAGTGTAGACATCATTGGGAGGGCATCCATGGAGAATATATTTATTAGCATGGGTAATAATTATACATTGCCTGGTAATAAATTTTGGGGATTAATCTATAAGGTAATTTTTTTCCCTATAGTGAAAGAGAAATTTGATGGGGTTATCAATGAATTCCTAAAAGTATGTTATAGAAATCTGTCCAATATAACTTTGAACTATTCATGAGTTATTTTTGAAATAGGGAGAAAAACATTAGGATTTTATGAAGTGACAGGTGTATTTAATTGCAAATGAGAATTAGATTAAGTTCAGCATTGATAATACATCATATTTGGTACATAGCCTTATACATGAATGGATGGACTATCCACAATGATATCCAGGGTGGTAGGGACCATATAGTGGTGAAGATAGTTGTGATGACCATAACATTTACATAGAAACACTCTTATTATCAAATGGATATAAAATAATCAAAATATTTCTCCCAGTATGGAAGGATTTTTTCATCACATTTTGGAGAGAGACTCCCAAAATAGTTGGAGGTAATTGTGGGAGTTTTCTACCCTTTGTGGTTCTCATACATTTTTTTTACTTCGCAGAATAATTTATTCAAGGTTCTCTTGCATCAATAGGTGTGTTGGGATCACTCAATCCTAGATTTATTCCTACTCTATTGAGTTAACCATCTGATGATAGAGATGTTGGTTATGGTAAAGTGGGTATTAACTCATATAAGTTGAGGTAGTATATACAACTATAGTGGTATATGTATTGGAGACCAATAATGGTGGGTTATGTATTGGTGATCAAACCATCGTAACTAGAGATCATATAGCCATTAGTGACTTTTGGGTTTCTCCCACACCTCACTATAAAAAAGGAAATTAATGATTTTTTTTCGAAATTTTTATAGAAAATATAACTAATTAGCAACATTTTATATGAAAAAATAGCGGGTTAGACATGTTTTTATAGATAATGTTGCTAATTGACCACATTTTATATAAAATGTAGCTAATTTTACAATGTTTTACCAAAATACATAATATATATATATATATATATTATAATTAATAAATTCGTAAAAATTTTAAATTATAAATCAAAATTTGATTTAAATAATATGTGGGTGGGTGGGTTACCATGGGGATGTGTAATGAATATATTCAATAATTATATTTAACATATATAGTTTAAATATACATACGTATAAATTCCTATATATATATGTGCCTAAATACACACACACACATATATATATATATCTTTAGATATAAATAAATAAATAAATATATTAGTATTATATACATATATACAAATGTGTGTGTGTTTTCAAGGAATTTATATTTAAAATTATAAATAATTATATATGTGTGTTTAAGCACAAACATATGTACGTACATACATATATATATATTATTCATTTATATTTAAAAATATAAATAAATAAACTCAACCACACACAATACACACACACAAATATGTGTGTGTGTGTAAATTTATATTTGGAATTATAAAAAAGACATAATTATATATATATATATAATATTTTTGTATTATACTAGAAAAATATGAATATATAGTTATATAAGTTTATTCTTGTGTGTGTGTTATATAATAAAAATAACATTCATGGACAAGTTGGTTCGAATGATGTCTCATATTTCATTAGTGTGGGGATCAAAACTCACCAACCTTTATTTATAGAGATTTTGCATGCAAGTACTGGCTGGTTAGCAGGTGAGGTCAGTGAAATAAAAAGAGGGATCAGGTTATCGGTGTTGGGTGTGTTTCTATGTAGGTTTTAGGTGGGAAGGCTTCTGTTACATGTATGGGTCAGCGCACATTGCTCAGGTCCTAGTCATTTCCAAACCTAGGGGGTGGTTATAAAGTCTTGGTAGTGGAGTGATTTGGATGATATAAAAATAAACAGTTATTATTATATATAACTATGTATCAAAATAAACATAATCTAGTAATTTTTTAACACATCACTAAATAATGTGTGAGAAATTAGCCTTGTTAATAAATGTAACACCCCAAACCAACACATTAGCTTGGTAATGAAAACAATTCCCATAAAATTAGGTGGAATCCCCAAGGAAACAAAGGATCATAGTAAATTTCATGGGATTTACCAAATCATAATGGATGATTTTCCCTCATAAAAAACTTGCAAGTAGACCAAAATAAAAATCCACAAAATGTGTCACAATAAAAACATATAATTAATCCAAATGTATAAACAAACAAACAAAATTAATAGAATTAATGGGAAAATGTTAGAAAAATATATTCTAATTCAAATAAAACTCAACATAACTATACACAAGGAAACTAGGTGGTCCCAATCCTAACTCCAAGACTTAATTTTCACCTCAAGATCTATGTCTCGACATCCAAGAACACGGAAACATGAAACATTTTGTGTAAAATACTAAACCTTTACATTAACACTATCGTGGTAAACAATGTCTACATATGCACCAAGTTTCATATACAGAAGTGAGTATACAACTGACTAGGTAAACCCAAAAACATCCTCTAAATGAAACATATATAAGAAACAAAAAATCCATTATTTTATTTTAAATAAAATATTTTAATAAGGATAAAATACATGAACGATAAAATTATATCCACAATGTAGTGAAATAAAGAAAACAAAAAAATACACATAAGTTATGAACCCACACACAGATGAAAAAAACAACCAATGCAACCACTTCCTAAAGGAAAATCTTGAATATTCCAACTCAACCGTAATATATATTACTCTAATCCCAAGTTGTCACACGATAGAATAAACCAAAGTACCAAAATATTAAAACTATGAAAATATCTAGAAGGAATGAACCTTTCAATGTTCATATGAAAAAACACCACAAAATTAATTCCAACTTCCCACATTCAAAATAATCATTTCAAAAATAAATTCATTTAATCATTTAATCAAAAACCATATAGGTTTCACCGAAAATTATAAATTTAAAGAACAATAAAGAAATAGGGATATCCAATGGAGATTGAACAAGGGTTTTCTAACTAAAATTTTTCATAATTTATTTATAAAACAATAATATTAAATGTTTTAGGAGAATATTGAGAAATTAGATAATACTCTTACCTCTGATGTGTTTGGCATGAATAATTCTCTCATGATCATGAATTTTAGGGATTCCTTGTCCATTACTTCAATGAATCAAATTAAAAATTAATCAAACCATTATCTAACTAATAGATTTGGGAAATAAATGAGTGATCATATCTACCCATTTTTACACACCCTGAGATATTACAAATTATTTCATTTAAAATAAATTCAATATCTTTGATTTTTTATGGTTCACACAACACTAAGAATAAAATGAAAATACTCTATTAAAATATTATTTAAACATGACCTTTATAATATGTCCATTATGTTGTAGGGTTTGAATAATAATAAATAAATTATTAAAATTATATGGATTATAAATTTATAAAATAAATTAAATGGAAATAAATTTATGATAAATAATATAAGAATCATTTGATAAAAAGTGTGATGTAAAATTGTATTTTTTTTAAATAAAACTGTTTTGTCGTTTATTGCACACTTAGATAAAATTTTTTTTTTTTAAATGTTTTTTTGATAAAACGAAGATACTTTTTTATATCATATCATTAAAATTATCTTAGGGTGAATTTTTAGGGATTTTTATGAAATGTTTCATTTTTTTGATGAATAGTGACAAAATATTGATTTTTTATTGAAACTGCATTTTAGTTTAAATAACTCACAAGGGTATATTACATTTTATATTTTTTTATCTAGTAAATTAGGAATATTATATTAAAATTGAACTATTTTAGGTTATTATAATTAATTTCATATTGAATTTTGATATCTAAACCTTCTATACTTTTGGGAATTCTCTATTAGAAACCCTACGTTTTCATCACGTCTGTGGATATGATTTTAAATTTGATTTTTCCAACTATGAGAATTGAATTTGGAAAAAAGGATTCCAAATTTTGAATCAGAAAAAATTTTATTATATAATATGTTCAACATAATTATTAACCATTATGAATAGTAAAATCTGTAAAAATTAATTACCACAGTTAAGGTAAAAACTCATTTATCAGGGGTTAAACTATAAAGATAAGGGTTAAAATGACCTACCAACTTGTACAAAACCAATTTTATGTCCATATATAGACCTTATAACCTTTAACTATTTTAAATGACCCATTTTCAAGATTTTTTCATATGAAAAATGTGGTTGTAATTGAATCTTTTCAAAACATTCCATGTGTGTCGTCTCCCCCACTTATAAAAGGCCACCCCTCTCCTCAACTATTCACCCATCAAGTGAAATTTTTCTCAACAAAGTGATAATAAAATCACTAAATTACTTGAATTATTACATATTATATCCCTTTTATGGATCATAGATGTGTCCTATCAAGGCGATTGATGCAAACCAATAGAAGTTCCCTAAAGAAGAGGTATTGTTCTTAAATGAGCATTTTCATTCTGTTTCATCTAACATCTCTCTAAAATAATATTTTATTGTGAAAATATTATTTAAAATTAACTAAAATATTTGAATATGTTATTGTTTTAATGGATTAACATATATCCATATCCACTTCCAATAAATGGGAAATAAAATTGTCGATTGTGTGTACGATGGACTTCTACCTCACGAACTGATATAATTTCCTTTCCATCATCACCTTTCATGGTTGGATATAATGATCAATTTAAAAAAAATTATATCTTATTTATGATATTATTATACTTATATATGTATAATTTCACATATACCTTATTAATTTTCATTCCATTTAAAATATTACAACATCGCTTGTTTGTATAGCGGACTACTACCTCGTGAAGTGATGTGATTCATTAATAACATAATATTTATATGTATTGAAATATGGATTAAATTAATGAATATATGTGATATATATTAGTTTATATTGATTATATAAATTTAATATATCACCCACTTTCATTCCATTTCACCCGTTAATCGAATGATATCGCCGCTCTTATGTTCGTATGACCTATCGTCTCCAGGAAGGGATGTAATTCATTTTCTGTGACCAAATTTTAATATTGGATTTAATAACGTATATATGGATTAGATATTATATATATAAAATTATTATCATTATAAATATGATTAAATATTATACTATGTTAAAGAACCTTAATATTCATTACAAAACATGCATGTGATACCAAGGAAATTAACACCCCAAATAGAGAAAATAATTATATATTATTAAAAAAGGTGGAAATGTTATATTAGGATCATATATGTTATTATAAATATGATTATAGTTTTGGTATAAATTAATAACATTATTAAATTATTTATATAGGATGTTAAGTCATGTCTAACTAAAAAAAGCATGAGGTAAGGGACTTGTCTCAATTTCCCTTCATTGATGCATAATATATTATTAATAGCTTAATTTATTTTATATGGTGTATATAATGAACCATTTACATGTATTGTCATTATTAATTAATAATTCATGGTATCATATGTTTCATTTTTAATTGTTTCCTCCAAGGTTATTTGACTTGAATATTAACAAGTTGAAAAAGTTATTTTACAATCTCACTTATTTTGTGATTGATAAATTTCTCTTGAAATAATCAATTTCCTGTGATAGATCTTCATTGAACAAAAATATTTTATTAAATATACATATTATTGTATGATCGATAAGATTATTGAATAATACTTACCCATTTTTACATATGGTATTTAATTATATATATATTATATTAACAAGTTAAATATTAATATATATATATATGTATCCATTCTTCAATATGGATATTTGATGACATGGAATATAGATTCATGAATTAAATAATTTACTATATATATGAGGAATTTTTTTAAAATGTAGATATTGGTTGTTCCAGGATACATATATCCCCTCGATGCATTAATAGGTCTCATGTGACAAATTAGTTGGCCAAATCAGATGGGGTTTTCCGAGTAGTTTTAAACAATATTTTGAGAGTACTTGATGGTAGAGGTATCATGATTCTTGATATCATGATGTAAAATAAATAATAATTACATTAATTTAGAATTAATTTATTATTATTATCCATGAGATTTTCTCTTTGATATTATCTGCAAGTTTATTTCATTTTCAATTTATTAATTAAATGGAATGTGTTATCAATTATTAGCCTTTCCATATGGATTACGGCTTATCCAATTATGATATTAATGTTATTGATCAAATTTAATGCATGTTAAGTTATTTAAAAATTCAATATTCATTATACTTTATTTATTTATGATAGGTTATTTTTTACATAACCCTTACTAATCATTTGATGTCGCCTTATTTTGTTTTCTTTCCTCGGGTTATGAAGATGAATCCATTTAATGAGTTTCAAGGATGCTGAGAAATTTATTTTTTATGCTTTATTTTATATTCCAAATTTAAAATGGGTATCATGTATGTTTCTAATTATCTAAAACAACTAAACTAATTATTACTTTGGGATTTGACATCATGTATCTATGAAAATTTAATATACTTGGTATCGACTCTAAGACACTAGAGTTAGGCTTGTCACCGTAGGTATCATATAAATTTTAGTATAAACCTTGGGAAATATATTAAGTAAAACATATATTAGGTAGCATATCCCGATGACATACTTTTAGGAAAAGTATATAATAATATCCTGATGTTTCTGTTATTAATTTTCTATGTGGTTTTTCCTAGAAATACACACATGTATAGATACTGCAAGTGGATTTGGTTCTGGAATAGATATTCCTAGGGTTAAAAAATAAAAAAATATGGCATCTAGCCTGACAAGATCATGACCTAGTGCACAACTATGGGCATTTCTATTCACCTATTTTGATACTGCCTGAGAAATTATTTGGATAATAAACATTTTCATTAAAAAAACATTATGAAGGATTTGAAAATAAATTTATCCATTAATTAACCAATTTTATGATTATGATATTAACAATAAATAAATTTTAATTTATTTTATGTGTTATACAATATTTATAAATATACATTACGATTTAAAATTCATGAATTTTGAAGCTAACCTATTATATTCAATTTAATAGATATCATGCCTGGATGGAAGGAGGGTATAAATATTCATGGCCAATGTAGATATTTCCCTGCTAAAGCAGCCAATATAGCTGGTATTGGAAATAATAAAATTATGTCTATATTATGGTATCATAATCTAGTTATGAAAAATAACCTTTCCTAGATGGAGCAACCGGTTCCATAATAATATTCTCCCAAGTTGGGTCACTTTATGAGACATAATCCCCCATCATTTGGTGGGATTACTAATCCATTGGTAGCTGAGAAAAGGATTAATTACCTTAAGAAGATATTTATGACCATAGGATGAGATGAAAATGGAAATGGTTTTCCTATAATGTATATTGTCAAAGGATATGTGGATCAATTGTGGTTTTTGATCACATATGTTAGGGAGGTGGTGTAAATAGAACACATGGAATGTAAAGATTTTAAAGAGACGTTATTCAAAAAAAATTTCTCTATGATAAATAACCTAAAATAAAGAAAATTTCCATCTTCTTAAAGAAAAAGGAGATAGAAAATTTTTATGTGTATTATTGTACCTTTACATGGTTATCTATGTATGATACAGACTACATACAAAATACAGAGTGCAAGATTTTCAATTTATTTGATGGGATTAAGCAAAGTCATCAAATGGTTTTGGACTCTAAAAATGTTTCATCATATGAGGAAATAGTTTTATATTCCATATAAATGGAGATTGAATTATATAGAACCTAAATTTATAATTGAAATTAATAAAATAATAGGTCTAATGACCCCAACAAAAAGGGGTTACTTCAAAGAAGAATAAAAGAAAAAATAAATTTTCACCATACAAGAATTGTGGAAGGAATTGTCCTTGGAAATTATTTAAAGGATTTTGAGTTTGTTATGACTGTAGAGATAAGATCCATACAGATATATAATGTAAATGGAATAAAGAAAACACTTTTATTTAGTTTTTCAACTGTAAGTAGATAGAGGATTATGCAAACGAATGCCCTAACTATCAAGGGAATCTTCCACGGAAGAGGCCAATGGGGGAAGTCCAATATTATTCAATCACTAAGGTCGAGGTGGTAGTACCCAATGATATTCAAGAAGGTAATTCAATCATAAATTCAAATTTAGACAATTCTTTATTTGATTATGGATCTGTGAAATCATTTATATCTCCACATTTTCCATGAAATTTAGATATTCCCCTAGCACTTTATGCAGGTATTTTCCAGTATAAATTTTTAGTGGAAGTATCTCGATAATAAGGATGTGTCTAGAATAAAGAAATATTGATTTATGATGAAGAAATGAAATTCCTTTTCTTTTGAGAAGATACATCTTCATATGATAAATGTCTAAATCTACCCTTAGTAGCTCTACTGAATGAGATTATTGTGGAATACTGGAAAAAATACAGGGATAAATAATATAATATTCAAGTTAAGTATTTTTTTTACATTGAATTAATACACATATGTATTCACTACTATAATAATGAGATTTAGTTACTTCTAAAATAGGGCCACTAAATGCTTTTACTGACCACTTAATGACCATTTTTTGTAGTCTTAGTTGGTCTGTAGGTTTATACCAAGAGTGACCTCCATTGGAGGCTGCTAAAGGTACCCTCCAAAATGAAAAATTTTAGGTATATGGGACACATGTGGACATGGTCATAGGGTGAAGAGGGGTAAATGGGTCACAGGTGGGGACCTTGGAGCCTTGGTTACTGACCATAGCGAATATACAGTGGCTGGAGGGTGGTATAGTAGACTGATATTAGTTGAGTGGTGGTGGGAATATGTGGGGGAATGATGGGGGTGGTTCTGAGAGTTTCAATCACAACAGTGAGTGACACATGTGGCTATGGGGGTGATTAGGGGAGGCGGGCGGCAGATGGGTCAATGGTAGACAAAAACATAATTCTCTCAAAGTAGTCAAGAGAAGCAGGAAAAATTTTCTTGTTTTTTTGATAGTATTAGAGGCCTCCATTGGCAGTTTCTAATACCCCCTTTAGAGACCACCATTTTCTTCCATTAATGGCCACAGTATAAACAAATCTAGGATTTCTAGTACTGATTTTTGGAGAAATTACCCCGACATCCCCTAGATCTTGAAGTTTATTTTCCATTGATTTAACCCTTAATGAAATAATAATATCAAATACTCCCTATAGAATTTCCATTTTGGAATTAGTGAGTTGAAGAAACAACTAGAGGACTTTTTTAGTAATGGATTTATTCACCATGGTGTTTCTATATGGGGATACCATGTTCTCTTCATTAAGAATAAATGTATATCCTTTAGACTATAAATTGATTATATGTAAATCAATTATATTATGATAAAAAAATTATCTTCTTCCTTATATTGATGACTTATTCCATCACAACAGGGAGACAAATATTTTTCAAATATTGACCATAATTCTAGGTATCATAAATTGTGAATAAATAAGGATGAAATTCAAAATATAGCTTCCCAAACAAGGTATAGACATTAAAAGTTTACATTAATTCCATTTGGATTGACCCATCCACCATATATTTTAATGGATTTAATGAATATAGTATTCAAGAAATATCTAGATTTTTTTTCTGATATTCATTAATGATATTTTTATGTATTCAAAATGCTACGAAAAACATGATATCCACTTTCAGATAATTCTTGAGACTCGTATAAGGAATACAATATATAATAAATTTTTTATGTGTGATTTTTGGCTTCAATATTTTAGTTTTCTTGGCCATATTGTCTCCAAGTATGGAGCTTAGTTAATCATGTGAAGAGAAATGCAATTAGATAAAGGCCTCCACCAATGAACATAACTGAGGTACAAAGTTTCATTAGTTTAAAAAGTTATTATTTCTGATTCATTGATAATTTTTCTAAATTTTATAACATTTTAAACAATCGAATAGGTAAATGGGTTATGTTTGTTTGGAAATGGATTGTGAAGAATTTTTTGATGAACTAAATAAGAAATAGGTGAATTCTATGATTTTGAAAATACCATCTATAAATGATGGGTTTCTGACATATAGTGGTGCATAAATCAAGGGACATGGTTGTGTACTAATGATAAATTAAAAATCTATTACATATGTATCATGGAAATTGAAGACTCGTGAATAGAACTATCCAACTAATGATCTTGAGTAGGAAGCTATAATAGTTCTTTGATGATATAAAAATATTATCTCTATGGGGAAAATGTGAGATATATACATGTCATAAAACCCTAAAATACATCATTTCATATAAAGAGGTAAATATGACAAAGGGGGATGGATCGATCTACTCCAGGATTATAATTTCTCCACACATTACAACCCAGGGAAGGAAAATAAGGTAGTGGACTCATTGAGTAGGAATTATCTTGTAGTAATGACCCAAATGATGATTGATATAGATCTTATTTTCATTTATATAGTAAATATGTATGTGGGAATTATTAAAAAATAAGTGACGTCACACATTTTTTAATGATTAAAAACTATCTTAACAATAAAAGACAAAAAGTTCTATATATAATGATGATAACATTATGAAAAAAATTAATTTTGTAAATGATGGAAAATTAAAAGACATCTTTTGTGAAGATGTAGTTATAATTTTTTAAAAGATATTATATGTTCCATCTATACCTGATCTAAAAAGGGAATTTTTGGATGATTCTCATAGAATGAGTTTCTCTATACACACAGGTAGCACAAATACGTACAATGATTTGAGGGAAAAATTTTGGTTGGATAACATGAAACAGTGAAATTTTTATTATGTTTCTACATGTATGGCTTTTTAGTAATTCAATGCTATGAGAAAACCTCCTATATGAGTTATGTAACCTATTTCTATTTCTATGGTGGAATGGGAAGACATTACTATAGACTGTGTCACAGACCTACCAATTACTCCTAGAAAGAATAATGAAATACAGGTTATCATTGATCACCTAACCAAATATTCACATTTCATCACTATAATAGAATATTTACTTCTTGAGAACCTCAAAAGGCTCTATATAAATGAATATATAATAATTAATGTAATACCTCTTTGAATCGTGCTTGACCATTATCCCATTTTTACATTAAAATTATGGAGAATTAATTAGAAATATCTTGATACCGATCATTATAGGAGAACTACCTTCCAAATGAAAATTGATGGATAGTCCAAAAATAAAATTCAATCAGTGGAATACATGTTGATTTAATGATCAAAATACCTTCGAGATATGTGGGATTAGTATTTTTCTTTGGTAGTGTTTTCCTATAATAATAGCTTTCATTAAAGTATTCCAATGTCATTGTATGTCGTACTATAATTTGTTGGGATAAAGTTAGAAAAAGGAAACTTGTAGGCCCAAAACATTTTTAAGAGACAAAAATAATGGTAAAATCTATTCATGATCACATTAATGCATTTATGAGTAGTAAAAATATTTATATCAATAATCGAATGAAATACTTGTAATTCCATGAGGGGGATCATGTTTTCTTAAAAGTGTATCAATGTAAGGGTGTTATAAGTTTTGGTAATATGTGAAATTTGGTCCATAGCTACATCAAATCATTTTAAATACATCATGAAAATTGGATTTGTTTCTTATCATTGGGAAATTACACCATTTCTCTCCAAATTACATCATGTGTTTCATATATCATTGTTATGAATGTACATGCAAGACAAAACGCATGTGGTCACCTCTAATGAAATATAATTAGATCTTGATATTTCTTACTATGAAGAACCCATAATGGTTATTGATACTAGAAATAATGTATTGATTTATCGATTGAGTCAACTAGTAAAGGTACTTTGGATAAATCACAAAATGGAGGATGAAATGTGGGAAACAAATATGTTATGAAGAATAACTGAACTCGTCTGTTTGGATGGTATCCAAAAAATGGAAATAAAATTCTTATAGGATGTAATAATGAAACACTTTAAGACTCTAAAAATTCTTTTATTTTAAATAAATTCAATATCTTCGACATGTTTTGATGCATGAAACCCTAGGTTAAAAACGAAAATACTCAATGAAAATATTATTTAAACCTGAAAATTGTAACATAGTCCTTAAGTTGGATTGTATGAAAAGAAAAAAAATCATTACAAATATATGTTTTATAAATTTAAAAAATAAAATAAATTGATATCTATTTACAAAAAATAAAACAATAATCATTTTAAAGAAAAATAAATATTTTCTGAAAAGCTATATTGTTTTATTTAAAACAGTCTCTTGGCTTCTTGTTCACTTATGATAAAATTAATTTTTACCATGTTCAGCAAAATTATTTGATAAAATGATCTTAATTTTTAAAATCATCATATCAAAATTATCTTAAAGTGTAGTTTATTTATGTTTCTGCAATGTTACATTTTTCAATGAATAGTAAAAATACCTATTTTTATTAAAAACTATCATTTCATTTAAGTAATTAACATTGTTAAATTTAATTAAAATTAGTTTTAAAGTAATATCAGTTAAATTATATTAAAATTTAAATATTTTAGTTAATTTTATTCAATTTTATGTTTAATAATGACATTAAAACCTTTTATAGTTATGATAATTTTCTTTTTAAACCCCTGCTTTTTATTACATCTCCATGTCTAATTTTATTTTGGATTCAACTAGTTATGTGAATTTCATTTTAAAAAATAGATTAATTTTTTTTAATAATAGTAATAACTATTATCTTAGAAGTTAAACGTAATTTTTCCATTATGAATAGTGCATATAGTAAAAACTAATTACCATAGTTAAAGTAAAAACAGATTTACTAAGGGGTTAAACTAAAAAGATAAGGATTAATATTACCTATAAATTTTTTCAAAACCCCCTTTATATCCATTTTTATACCTTATAACCTATAAAGTTTAATAATAATCAATTATAGTGGATTTTACCATGATATTAAAATGGGTGTAATTGATTTTTCAAAAAAAACCATGTGTTTCCTCCCCCTAACGTATAAAACCCCAACCCCTATCCTCTTTACACATCCAAAGCCATTTTTATCAACCGATAGATAACAAAATAAATTATAATCTCTCATATAACCATCCTAGATCCCATTTTTTTATCATAAATTTATACTAGGAAGGATTTTGGTGAAACTCAAAAGAAGTTCCCTGAAGACGTGGTAATTCTCTTAAATAGGCGTTTTCATTTTATATCCTCTTCCACTAACATAATATATTATATAATCATGATAATATAATTACACCCTTTTATCCTATATGTATATGTTATTATTTTAAATTAGTTATCTATAACTATATCGTTTTCCATCAAATGGGAAATGAAATGATAGATCGTGTATGCAGCGGACTACTACCTCCAGAACAGATATAAAGTGTTTACTATCACCACATTTCTATTCTAGATCTAATTATGTATTTAACATAGGTATATAATATTTATTATATTATTATACTTAGGGAATTATAATTTCACATATACCTTCATAGTTTTTGTTCCATTTAAAATTTTATAATATCGGTCGTGTGTACAGTTGACTACTGCCTTGTAAAGTTATGGGATTCGTTTTTCATATACGCATTACATGGAATGTAATAATGATAAAATTAATTAATATATGTGATATATATGATATGATATTGATTTTTTAATTTCAATACATCACTCACTTTCTTATCTTTTCACCCTTTATGGGAATGATATCAACACTTGGGCATACATATGGCTTACCGTCACCACGAAGTGATGTGATTCATTTTTCATAACCTTCTTTTAATAGTGGTTATAATATTTCATAAAATGATTAAATATGATATTTTTATTATTTTTTGGTCATTAATTATATTATTTAATTATATCCCATGAACATGAACTGTAAAAATCATTACAAAACACGCTTGAGAAAATAAGGCTACTAACAGAAAAAATAATGAAAATAATGAAATATTATTAACAAAGGGGTGGTTAAATGTTAAAATATGATAAAATATTATATTATAATTATTATTTTTGTTATTTTATAAATTAATAACATTTTTTTAACCATTATATAAGAGGTTAAATCATGTTCAAATAAAGGAAATCATGGGGTAAGAGACTTTGTATCAATTTCCCTTCATTGAGGCATATTGTATTATTATGAACCCAATTTCTTTTATATAGTGTATATACTAAACCTATGACAAAAAATACCATGATTACCTAATGATTCATATTGTTTTGAGTTTTAATTCAAATTATTTTATCCAAGGGTATTTAAATTTAAAATTACCAAGTTGTCAAAGTTAGTGTAAAATCTCAATTTATTTTATGATTGTGAACTTTATCCTCAAAAAATAAATTTAATATATTAATTTTTCATTAGAAATATATTTTCTAATAAATATAAATATTATTATATAATTAATATTATTATTTTCTAAACCATAAACCATTTTTAAATATGGTGTTTACTTTGAAAATTATTTTATTAACTAGGAAAATATTGATTAATATGTATCCTTTACTCAATAATGATATTTGATAATAAGTACTATTGACTTATAAATTTAATAGATTATTTTACATAAGGGTCATAACATGGATAAGTAGATATGATTGGGGTCAAGTTATAGAAAACCCCTTGATGCATCAACTTGTCTGATGAGACAAATTAGTTCGCCAAATCAGATGAGTATTTACCCAGTAGTTTTAAACTATCTTTTTAAAGAACATGACTTTATAGGTATCATGATGCTTAAGTTCATTGAATAAAACAATTAATCATTTTATTCATTCATTATTAATTTATTTTTATTATCAATGATATTTTCTCTATGATGTTATCTATAGATTCATTTATTTCTCTCTTTATTGACTTAATGGAATGTGTTTTCTATTAAATACCATTCCAAATTAATTTTATCTTATACAATTATGATTGTAATTTTATAGATTAAATGGAATTTGATTTAAGTTATTTACCATTATATAATGATAATTCTTTAATGATTCTTGATATCTGCCACTATAAGTAACACT
Source organism: Viscum album (assembly GCA_963277665.1). Lineage (NCBI taxonomy): Eukaryota > Viridiplantae > Streptophyta > Magnoliopsida > Santalales > Viscaceae > Viscum > Viscum album. Next base: position 1,402,812,897 of record OY728127.1, on the reverse strand, counting down.
TACTGAGAATTTGAGCACACCTTCATTTTGTATCATTTCCCAAGGTTATAAATATGAATCTTTTGAATGAGTTTCAAATATTACAAGTATTTCATTTTTCATGTTTTGTTTATTATTCTCAACATTAAATGGGTAACATATATGTTTCTAGTTCTCTAAAAAATCTTGACTAATCTGTCTTTTGAGATTTGACACCACGTATCAATGTCAATGTAATAAATTTGGCAATTTCTTTAGGTTACTAGAGTGAAGGTTGTTACATATTTATAGAAAATCGTATGATAAATGAGAGAGACAAAGAACGAGCCTCATACCATAATTTTCCCAGATCCTATGATCTATAATCCATAGAAATCAACCAATATGAAGAATAAGATTATTAAAATCTCTTTAGTGAGTAATATAATTCAAGATCCTAGGATAATGATGAATGAATGATTGTGTTCATGTGTGCTTTAGGTCTTTAATAAATTTTTTTATCTAATTAATATCATCACATGATAAGGCCACCTGATTTGGAAAACTGTTCACTAACCATGCAAATCATATCTATCCCAAAAATTTCAAATACATGTGGTAATCACATTGTTTTTCCAATTATTATTCCAACTATAAACCTACCTAGGAGACCCTATAAATTTGGAATATTTATCCAATGGATCCATATAGTTTCTCCTAACTATTATCAAAGCATGCTCCCACAAAAACCTATACAAAACACATTAAATTATCCTGAACCATCCATAGTCCTATCCAAACCATTCTATAGGTTAAAATATTTAATAAAATATTAAAATAAATAAAACTATGGGTGTTACAATATTACCACCAACGAGATTTCTGGCCGCGTGAATTTATAAGCTGATGTTCCTCTATAAGTGTTATGGACACTAGTCTAGAATTAAGTCCACCTACTCAATGATTACTCCCAAATAAAAACTTACTTCTAATATATTAAAACTAAATTGATTCATCTGCCTCAAAACATCTTTTATTATCTACCAAAAAATTGAATAGGGTCATGAAAAACTATATCATCCCATTAGAGAGTGAAATGATCCCAACATATAACATGGTTATTGTCAAGTCATTACTTCTATGATTGGGAGACACATATAGCTTTGTTGTCAGAAATGAATCTTGGAGATAAGACTTACCAATAAACAATGACACCAACACATTCCAAACTATTGAATAGAATAATATGTCAATTTTGACGCCCACCAAATAGGCCTCATAAAAACCACAAAATTAGGGATGAAATATTCAAACGTGGATATACTCTTACCTGTCAAGGAAAGGAAGAAGAGTAAAGTTTAATGATCATGATTGTATGACCATTGAAAGGTCACGTGATGTCTCCACACAAGGCACCTGACCCAAGGAAATCCCCATGGAGGCTGCCTAAATGATCACCCTTGTTCACTAGTGGACAAGTAGTGACAACTGGATAAGAATCCCCCAAGACATGTGGTTTTCCATTGGAAAGTACTAGAAAAACCATATGTAATCCATTTAAAATCATTAGAAGAAACATTCCAAGGTTGAAACCCTTAGTGGTCACATAGATCACATTCCAAATCATCATAGGGAAGAATAAAATTCCTAGATGATGTACAAGACATATTTTGAAACCCCCAAACAATTGTTTTAATGAATTAAGGAGATAACTTGGAGGAGGGAAGATATAATAGTAATAGCCAAAGAAAGTGTGGTGTACCCCTTAATACATGGGATGCACCAAAACTTATCCAGTGCGCCTCGTAAAACCCCTTCATCTCTTCAGATGCGCCATATGGAATCCTCCAGATAATTCGGCGACACTCTATGGATATATGTATGGTTTTGTACACAATACTTTCTCTCTCTCATATGATCCACATCGTTCATGCATGAAACCACTGGAATATTAAATAAAATTCAAATATATTACTTGAGAAAAGACACATAAATCCCAACCCTTGTCATATGTAACAAAGGGGATCCAAAGGGAGGAGGTGATTTGTGTTTTCCGTTACTAAAAGTCATGCAACGCATGCCTTGAGCACTCTGTGAGACACTGTGAGACCTTGATGTCACTACTGCCTTATCTTGCATTGTCACACTGGCTTGTTAGACTCACCGCATAGTGGACCTTGCACATGTCAAAGCATCTCCATGATTCACTAATGAAAAATGAATAGGTTTTCCCGTAGTATGCTCACACACCACCATATGACCCGTATTGGTCATGAGACATGTCTCCAAAAAATAGACGAAATACCCTCCGTACTGTACATTCTATCTTGTGTGACTCCTGAACATCATCATATAAATAAAACTAGATATGAAAGTGGAAGGTGAGTAGGGTTTGTAGTTGATGAAGGGCATATGATGCGCCCAATACACCCTTGATGCTATCATGTGAGACATAGAGACAAATCATCCAACAACTCATGAATGCCTTCTCATAGTCATTTAAATATCATGAATCCCCTTTGACATTTTCACATGGTGACATGGGAGTCCTTTGAAACACAAGTCCTCAATAGTCAACAATAATCCAAAAAAGGACTAATGGACGTGCAGCAATTGAAAATCAGGTGGCGTTCATGATGCGCTCTACTGCAGAGACTCATGAAATGGCATAACGCCAGGACCTCCATCGAATTCATCCTAGACTCATGCCATATTTTCCACAAAAAAACAATGAGAACATGAATGGATATGCATATAAATTATTTACTTCAACTTGGAAAAGGATTGGTTGGTTCATTGGTTGGTTGATAGGACGCTAGAGGTTTGGACCTAGACCACTGCTATGAATGTTGGCGCTCAGACTTCAGCCTTCTGCACACATCCAATCACAACACCAGTTGAATTTATGTTAGTTTATAAACCTATGGAACTTCAGAGCAGCCATGAACAATGAATAAAATACCTACATGTGATCAATCAATGATCACGCGGAAGAATTCTTGCGAGACATGTGAATACCATATCGCATGTCCTCCAGATCATGCGAGACCCAAAAAAACTGATACTAAACTAAAACACGTCACTCACAATACAAGGAAAAACTAGGATTCAAAATGGAAGCCCTAATTAGAAGACATTATCATAGTCCTCTTCATGCATGTGTTAATCAAGAACATGCGACAATACCAAGTTGCGCCCCCAAACTTCATAAAATCCCTTAGACATGTCATCTAGGATATGAAAAATTCTCCAAACATGTCAGGAAATGTTTTTTGGATCCATCATAGTAAACCCTTATTTCTTAAAAACCCTATTAGTTCATCACCCCACAATTGTTATGTCCTTAGGATGCACCACCTAAATCTTATAACGGTGCCCCCTCATGTCATATAAGTTTTGTTGATGCATATAGACATGAAAATCCATCTCTCTTGGCATTCCCCCTATACATATCGTCCTGGTCCCACGATGTCACCCTATGGTTTCATCGAAGTCATGAAACATCCCACAGCCATGTCGGCCTAGTCTTATAGTGTCCCCCAAAGGTGTCATCCATGACATGCGACACCTCTGGGACATGTCTTCTTGGTCTCGTGATGTCCCATTGAGGTGTCAGTCCAGACACATAACACCCCTTAGACCATGCCATCATGGCTCTTGCAACACTCACCCCATGTTTTGAGCCAGGTCATGTAACGACCCAAAGTTTCATTAATGGAAATCCCCCTTGATCTAATTAAATGTCTCTTTATGTTTAAATAATGTGTCAACTTCATTGGTTTTATGTTATGAATTTTGACCGTTTCTAATATAGTCGTTGAATAGTGATCACATTATTAGTATAAATATAGTACTTTAACATATCCAATTTACTCAGACAAAAGAAGCGATAACCTCATCCATTAGAATTCCTCCATACGAAGCCCATTTGTTGGAGCTCGGAAAAGAGGTGGCATCCTTGGGCTTCTCTCTTGACCAAGACCAAGTTGAGCTTTATCATGTCAAGCTCGAACGTGACCGTCTACGGGAAAAGTGGAAGTTGATTGAAATTACCACTCGACCGATGTTATCTGAGCCACCCCAAGAGTCTGTCACCATCACACACCATACCCTTATGTCTTATGCGGTTGTTTTAAGGGGTTATGTAACAAATAATTAGTACTATGTTCATTTAAGTTATTTTTTATATAATAATGAATATAATTTCTAGTCATTTTTTATACATTGTAAATAGTTTATAAAGTACAAATGGTGTTTTTAGTTATTATTTCATTAAGAAATATATTTTATTAAATTAAGGGATTTTTGAATTAAATAATATTTTAATAAAATAATAATATTATATTTAAATTAATTTTTATTAAATATAAATGATCTTATAATTTAATGAATGCAATTAAAATTTTTATTACGGTTTGAAAACCATTTCCGTCAAAACCCGTGAATTTTCGATAAATGTCAGTTTTTATTTTAAAAGTGAAAATTAACATATTTAGAAAATTATTTAGATAAAATAAATGTTATTTCTGGAATCAGGATGTCGAAATTATCCAATGATGAATTTTTCATAATTTTCGGAGATAGTTAAATTTTTGGGTAAAAATTAAATACCATTTAAATATATAATGTGTTTTATGACATCATAATGACCAAATAGTAATGTAATAAAATACTATAATCTTTATGTTCGGCCAATATATGTTTTACCATTAAAATAATGTGATTTTGGGTTTGTTTGACTTACTTTTCAAAGCATTAATGGACCCCTCAAGACTTATTCAACACCTGGCCTTTTTAAATTAATTTCCATGGGAGTGTGACTCACCTCCACATAAGAAACCCTAATATTTTAAGAAGTTCGGACTTTGGCCTTATAAAATATTTTTTTACTCTTCCCTTTTCCAAAAACCATGGGAAAAAACCATGGGATGGTTTGTGGTTTGTATTAATTTAATGTAAGGGGACCCAAACCTAAATAATAAAGAATTCTATCACCTTTCCTATATAAACCCACCCAAGATCCCACTTCCTCCTCACTCAAAGCCCTTAGAGTTCGTCCAACCTCTTCCCTACTCTCTATATAATCCTCCCAAGGTTCCCCAGGCTCCCAAGATGCCTCTCTCAAGCCTCTCTCAAGCCTTTGGAAGCACACTTCCAAGTAAGGGTTTTTTCTTCCTTTCTCATTTTTGTCCAATTTTCATTAAGTTGTTTTTCCCTTTTAATTTAAATTATGAGTGTTGGGGTATGGTTTCACAACTCCCTCATACTTTCCTCTTTATTTTTGAATGATGGGAGACCCCTTTCTCTCTCATTAAATTCCTCCCATGTACACCTGTTACTATGCCGAAATTCTGAAAGGAACTTCTCTCTCCTCTTTTACATTCAAGCAATACTTTTGTATCATGAATCAAAATTCAATTAAAATTGTTGTGACATGTATCTATATAACCTCCTTACTTTCCATTACATGTAGATATGATTAGTAACCCCTTTCACTCTCATCAACAATTTTTATGAATTCTTATGTCACGTCGTTACACTGCCGAAATCGCACCAATTTTCTAAGCCAATGCCATTGTGTAGTGAATACCATGCTCATTTCTCCATCAATGGTATTCACCTTTATGCACATTTAATTATTGATTATAAAGTTTCATGTATTAATTACACATTCCTTCATCGTGGAATAAATTATTATGTTTTATGAATCCATGTTTTATGATCCATGTGGCACACTTATGCATGAAATGAAATGTTTAAGAAGGGTGTGCCCTTATAGCGCTCCAATGCATTGGGTAAAGTATAGTATCATGATACGTCATGTGCAATGGGAGTTTACTAATTATAATTCAAGTGAAACGAGTGTTTAATTGTGCTTTATGTGAAATGAGGATTTACTCATGCTCCATGTGCAATGAGCCTTGGCTCATGGTAATTCCATGTTAAGTGTTGTTGCCACATTTCCATGTTATGATTATCATGCTTTATCATGCCTTTATGTTCATGTTTTTCTTATTCTCTATTGATATTGCTATTGTCTAACATGTATTGTACTCCTCATGTTATTCCATGTGTACTCCCTTACTGGGCTTTATAGCTCACCCTTTTCTTATGCATGTCCTCAGGTTATCCCATGCAATGCTAAGTACGATGGAATGTAGTGGTCATGTAAAGGAAGTATTCAATAAAGATGTTGTATTTCATGTTTTAAGTTTTTTTGTAATGATCCTAATCCCCAAAGACACTAAACCTCTCGATCTTCTTTGTTTTATCAACTGAAGTTTTATGTAATAAATCATGTTTAAGTTGTAATAAAAAGCAGGGTTGTCATAGGTCATGTGACGACTTCCCAGGTATGCTAATAGTGTTATGCGACGCCGTACAGATAAGAAAACCAATTCCCCCGGGTTTCCTTAGTGTGTTAGCCCCAATATCTCTAGGAGAATTATGAGGACTCTGATTACCACCATAACTGAGATACATAGGATGCCACCTTAAAGGCTTGATCTCTATATCAAACACTCCATGAACATCCCCAATATGCAGATCCCATATCCATATTCCATGATGTCGATCATACACCCCCTATTTCTCTAAATGATCAAGGCCTGTGCGGGCTTAGGGGGATGAAATGAACACCTCACTAGGAATAAAACACCCATTCACTAGGTAATCCTTAGTGTGTAAGACCTAACATCTCCAAGAAAATGATGAGGACTCTGATTCCCGCCATAACTGGGATATGTAGGATACCTCCTTAAAGGCCCGAGTTTCATATCAAACACTCCAAGGACTGACCCAATATCTAGATCACATATCCATATTCCATGAGGATGATCGTTCAATCCCCCTCATTTATAAAAATGATCATGGATCATGTGGTTTTTGGTGGATGCAATGAACACCTCATTAGGCATCAAACACCAATTCAGCAGGGCATCCTCAGTGTATAAGTCCCAACAAAAAATAAATACAAAAACTTTGATTCCAACCATATCTAGGATACGTAGAATGTATGATCTAGAATCAAGATCAAATATTTTTCATTTTTATGTCCCCCATATTAGTCCTTACCGCATGAAATTAAACTACACGAATCAACCAAACTACGTGGGTTTTGATTCCTTCAATAACTAGAATACTTCAGATACCTTATAATGGATCAATCCCACACTCAGAATACCAACCACCTCCATAAGAAATATCATATTCTGATGCACTTGTTCATATGCTTTCATCTTATAAGATACCTCTCATTCCAGGAAAATGATGAAGAACCACAGATACATACAGATGGATTCCCAAAGGTGATTCTAGTTTTTCACCATGGAAAACCATAGAAAAGATTGATTCCATCACCTTTTTAAGAATCTCACCTCATGTACCACAATTCGTGTCTCAATAATATTAGGCTGTCGCAAACCATTCACTACCCTTGAAGAGGAAAATATATCTCTATTCTTGTCCATGCTATTGATTTGAGGGATCAAACCCACCAAACAAGGACATATTTTCCCAGTGTAAAGATTTTTTTTATTCTCAAGAGCCTGACATTGCTAAGGTGCAACCCATCACCTCATTTTGTTAAGGTTTATCCCGATAATGATTTTCCCATATCATCACACATGACCTGAGAACCTTGATGAATGATTTATGACATCTCTAACTTCCTCTCCAAGTGATTTTGGATGATTCCTTACCTTGGGTATCTTAATGAGACTCTTGTACAACATCCCCATAACGGGTCTGTGTAGTATGACCGTAAATTGCTCACACCTTCATCAAAGTTGTATGAACTTCTAATCTAGCACATAATGACCAAAATCTCAAGACCTTAAACTGCCAACGAAAGAGATGCAAAACATGTCAGGCTGAAAACCCACAAAGGGAGACCAAAAAAAAGTCTAGTAGTCCCCCACTAAACTCATCATCTATGGAGTTTAGAAAAAAATTAGGGCACATGTAAATAAGGAATAAATCTCACAAGGTCTACTCTATAGACCAAGTAAAACCAATATATGACCTCTTGATCCCCTGGCCTTGGAAAAAATTAGAGCAATGATTCGTCACATCTCTTCACCATGAGAATATATTAGACAAGTTGTGGCACAACATTTAGGGTGCTCAAAGCCTTCTTGGATCTTACATTTTACATATATACTACATTATGATATGAAGAATCTCATGTTGTCACAAATAGTTCATTTCCAATAAAGATGAAAATAGATATCTTCGCTTGGACATCCTATTGATGTGAGGGCTCAAACCCACCAACTGGAGACATCTTGGCCTAGTGTAAAGGTCTCTTTTATTCTTGTTAGCCTGACATCATCAAGGTGGGTCCCAACTCCCCATTGTATTATAGTCCCCCTCTAGGTAGACTATCCCATATCTTAATAATGACCTAAGCACTTTGTACTATGATTTAAAGTCTCCATATCAGTCAATACAAGTTGTTCTGAAATCCTCAACATTGCATCACCATGTTTTGTACACATTATCAATGCTGGAATGCAACCCTTCATTCTTGAAAATTTTGATGGATCAAACCTCATGATCCCAAACCACAATTCATAGGGCAAGAATGGTTTAATTAAGAGCTATGTTTCCCCAGGGTTCCAAAAACCTTCCTGGATAACCTTCCATACATACCAAAATTCATCGTCTTGATCATTGAGCCTTCATAAATAGTTCATATCCCCTAGATAGGAAAAGAGATCACCCTACTTGGCCATGCTATTGATGCAAGGGCTAAGACCCACCTACTAGAAACATCTAAGCCTTGTATAAAGGGCCTCCTAATCCTTGTGAGAATCAACGACATTGTGGTGGAACCTAACACCCCATAGTGGTAAGGGACATACCTGTCATGTCTATCCCATTCCATATCACTCAGCACAATATTATGGGTTGTGATTCACATCACCCACATCCCAAATGCCTATGTGGGCCAAGCTTCCAACAAATTTCACCATCAACCATATTCACCCCATGAATCTTCCATAGCCCTTGGAAAATAGTGGATATCCTCTTTTCTTGGCCATGTTATCGATGCATAAAGGATTTACCCCTCCAAATAAAGACATCTTCTCCTTGTGAGAAAGGAAATATTATCTTTGTGATCCCCATCAGTACCATGGTAGAACTTAGCACCCCATGGTGTTTTGAGTCATTTCTAGCCTACCATCCCCATATTCCATAAAGAAAAGAGCTAAAAGACCCTAAGCTAATGCAACAGAAGATCCAAGCTAAAAGACCCTGAACTAAAGAAACAATAAGGTCCAAGCTAAAAGACCATAAAATAAAGAAGTAGAAGGTTTGAGGTAAAGGGCCCTAAACTAAATAAAATGAAAGTCTGAGATAAAAGACCCTAAACTAATGAATCTTAAGGTCCAAGAAAAAAGACCCAAAACTAATGAGATAGAAGGTCTGAGCGAAAGACCCTAAAATAAAGAAACAGAAGGTCTAAGAAAAAAGACCCTAAACTAAAGCAACAAAATGTATGATTTAAAAGACCCCAAACTGAAGAAAAATAAATTTCGAGCTGAAAGACCCTATACTAAAGCAATAGAAGGTCAATCTAAATGACCAAGAAATTGATGGTCCGAGCAAAAAGGGACTAAACTAAAGCAAAAAAAGGTCCTACCTTAAAAACTATAAACTAAAGGAATAAAATTTCTGAGCTAAAAGACCCTAAACTAAGGAAATAGAAGGTTCGAGCTAAAAGGCCCTAAACTAAAAAAATAGAAGGTCCAAGATAAAAGACCCTAAACTAAAGTAACAGAAGGTTTGAGGTACAATTACATAAACTAAAGAAACATAATGTCCCAGCTAAAATAACCAAACTAAAGTAATAGGTGGTCTGCGCTAAAGACTCTAAACTGAAGTAACAGATAGTCAGAGCTAAAGACCCTAAACTAATGCAATAGATGGTCCATATTAAAGACCCTAAACTAAAGAATATTAAATATTACATGTGGCCCGCTATACATCCCCATCATGCTCAAGATAATTCTTAAAGATAGGAAAATCACTCATCTTTTAGGACATATATCTTGCCTCAATGATCTCTCTGCACATCAAACATACACACTCATATTGTTTCATGAGATCACGGGTTCGAGACACCACTAAGGACTCTAGAGGGAATTTAGTTTTCCTTAATACCAACTCATTTTCCCCTCGGACATCACTCCTGGTTGGGGGGAGGATTTGTGGATTCCCACCAAATAGGTATCAAAAAACCACGAAACAAAGGAAGAAACAACATAATGTAAATAGTATCTTCCCCATCAGAGTAAGGAAGTAGATTAAAATTAAAGACTTGTGTTTTCAGGACCATTTCAAGGTCACGCAAATTCTAAACCCAAGGTTCATAACCAGTAGTAAGCCTCATGGATCCCTCCACAATGAGAACCCTTGTTAACCAAAGGTATAGTGGGGACAGCTGGATAAGAATCCCCTAGGCCCCATAGTTTTCCATTATCAAGTACCTGAATAACCTTCCAGAATCCTTAAAAAATATAGGGAATTGGCATTCCATGGAAGAGACCCCTGGTGGTCACACAGATCACACACAAAATCATCTTTATGAATAATAAAATCCCTAGATGATGTCTTAGTCATACCGTGAGTCCTCCAATCCTTCATCAAAAATAATGGAGGAGATAACTAGGAGGAGGTGATACTAGATCACAATCGTTGAAGGGAATGTGGCACAGCCATGAAGACATACAAAACATCACGAACTGTCTGGTGCTCCTCAAAAAACATGTTTGACTCATCATCCATGCCAAATGGAAACCTCTAGACAATTCCACGGTGCTATAGGAACAGACACCTAATTTTTTCCAAAATACATAGCCACTCTCATATGATCCCCATAAATCACATGATAAACCTCTTGAAAACTGAGAAAAATTCATATATATTACTCAATAAAACTCACATACCTCACAACACTTGTCACATGAAAAAAGGGGATCAAAAGGGAGGAAGCGAGTGGTGTCTGAAGTCTCTAAAAGACATGTAACAGACACATCATGGGATCTGCAAGACACCGAGATACCTCATTTTTAAGACTACCTTGTGTCATAAATTACTTCCAGATTGTCAACCTTGCTGCATGGAAGACCTTGTGCATGTCCATGTTTCTTTACGACTCTTGAAGGTCAAACAAATAGGTTCTCTCATGGGATGATCATGCACCACCATAAGACCAATATTGGTCATGCAACGCTTCTCCAAAAAATAAATAAAATACCTCAGTACCACACATAAAATCTCACGTGAATCCCAAAATTATTCAAATTAAATGAAGGAGATTGGAAATGAGAAGGTGAGAAAGGTTCACAATCGCTGGAGGGCATCTGATGTGCCCAAAGCACCCTCAACATGGTCATGTGAGACCCCAAGGCAACCCATCCAAGGAATTTTGAATGCCTCATGATAAACATTTGGATCTCATGAAGACCCTTGGACATGTCTACATGATTACATGGAAGTCTATCAAATCACAAGTCATCAATAGTCTGCAATAATCTCATAAAGGACTAATGGATTTGTGGCTGCTGAAAATCAGGAGGCACCCTTGATGTGGTCCACCATAGAGATTCTTGAAATCGCGTAACACCAGGCCCCACATCAACTCCATACTGGACTCATGCCAGATAACCTGCAAAAACCCATGAGTGTGTGTATGGATATGCCTATAAATTATCTACTTCAACTCGGAAAAAGAGTTGGTTAATGTGTTGGTTCGTTGAATTAATTCTAGAAGTTTGGACCCAGACCGCTGTTACATATGTGGCCACTCAGACTCTGGGCTTCTTCAAACATTTGATCATGAAACGGTCGACTTTGTTCTAGGTAATACACTAGTGGAAAACTATAGCACTCATGGAGTAGGCCTAAAACCCCTCCCTGTGATCAATAAAATATCACACAATGGAAATCTGGCAAGACACGTGAAGACTATATCGCATGTCCTCCAGATCATGCGAGACCCAAAAAAACTAACACTGAACTGAACTAAGGAACTCAAAATATAGGGGACAACCCAATATTTATTATAGAAGACCCAAGAGAAAGACATGACCACATACTCTTGCATGCTTCACATGTGTCAATCAAGAACACAAGATGGTACCATGTCGTGCCACCCGATCCTCTCGACATTCCTTAGACATGTCGCCCAAGATAAGAAAAATGATATAGACATGTCAGGAAATGTCTTGAAGACCCTTCACAGGCAACAATTAGATCCTGTGAACCCTCAATGTTAATCACCCTGTACTTGCGACATCCTTAGGATACACCGCCTAACTCATATAACGACACCCACTCATGTCAGCCGTGTCTCGTTGAAAAATATGGACATGACAATCCATCTCCTACAACATAACCCTAGAAATATCAGCCTGGTCCTGTGATGTCTCCTTATGGTGACAACCAAGACATGTGACACCCCTGGGACATATCAGTCGGGTCTCTCAGTGTCCCCTTAATGCATCATCAAAGACATGTGACACCCCTAGGAAATTTCGGCCATGTCTCGCGATGTCCCCCCTCCCCCCGCAAGGTGTTAGGGAAGACATGTGACACCCCTTGGACCACACCACCATGGCTATCATGACACCCTCCACATGTTTTGAGATAGGTCACGCGATGACCTCTAGGGTATACCAAAAGGGTTATGCAATACCCTCCTAATATGAAGTACCATTCACCCATGCAACATTAGTGTGTAAGCCCTAACATTTCTAGGAGAACTGTGAGGAATATAATTCCCACCATTACTGGGATACATAGGATGCCTCTTTGAAGGACCAATCTACATATCAAACACTCCAAGGACTTCCCCAATATGCATATCTCATATCCATATTCCATGAGGCCAATCATGAACTCTCCCCTTTGATTCTCACAACTAGAATGGATCACATGGACCTAGGGGGATGCAACAAACACCTCATTCAGCATCTAACACCAATTAACCATGCCAACCTTAGGGTGTAATCCCCACCTTCTCTAGGAGAACTATGAGGAATCTGATTCCCACCATAACTGAGATACATAGGACACCTCTTTAAAGGCTCGATGTCTATATCAGACACTCCAAGGACTATCCCAATATGCATATCTTATATCCATATTCCATAACACTAATCAAGAACTCCCCATTATTTATTATAATTCTCATAGATCATGTGGACATATGGGGATGAAAAAAAACTCATTAGGATCTAACACCCATTCACTGGGGAAACCTTACTGTAAAAGTCCCAACACAAAATAACTATGAGAACTACAGTTCCCACCATAATAGGGATACATAGGATGTCTCTTCCATACTCGAGATCAAATATTTGGAATTTCTACACCCCACATATTATTCCTTACTTCAATAAGTTAAACTGCACTGATCAACCGAACTACATGGGTTTCGATTCCTATAATAACCAGGATACATTGGACACCCCATAAAAGCTTAATCCCATCCTCGAAATAACAACCACCTCCATAATAAGTAGCATTTCCAGAAATAGTTAATCTTATGGATTCATCATATAAGCTACTGCTCATTATTTGAAAATGATGAAGAACCTCAGATACGTACAGAGGAATTCACAAAATAGATCTCAGCCTATCCAATGTAAACACGAGTTATCCCAAGACGTTTTGTTGAAGAAACTTGTCCCACATTGGGATTAGGAAGACATTCATAAAGATGTATTTAATATATAATAATGTCTCAGTGTAGGATATAATTCCCCCCAAAAGGGTTTTATGAGACCGACCAACAATTCTCTCGACCAATGTGAGTCCCCATGAGTCGCTGGGCTTGAAAACCCATTTGACTGCCGACCATTGGAAAGTAGGGCCATTCATTGCTATGGATGAGGGTACCATTGGGACTATCTGGGAAAATTAAAAATAATAATGTAAAAAATAAAAATCACTTTCACACCACAAAACCCTACACGAAACTATTGAGGATGCAATTTTCCTTTCTTTAGTACCCATTATTGGACCAATCCTGGTGTAACATTCAAGAATACATTTTCACCTACCTCAAAAGATAAGGGTCTTATATGGTGATCTACATATGATTTCTGATGGATTTGGGTTATTTCTATCAGTTTCAAGATCTTTTGGATTTTCATAGTAGTATCATGAACAATAATTGGTTTAATCTATAAAGTTTTCCAATATATAAAAAAACTAAGAGGCCGATAATGAAATTGATACAATGCTTCAAATGATTCCATCCTTATCATTTCTTGATAAATGTTATTATATGAAAACTAAATTAATGGAAAATGATCTTCCCAAGAACCAAAAAAACCCATAACACATCCCTAGAGAATATCATCCAACATCGAGATTGTATTTTAAATTTGGTCACCTGTTTATGGATTGTATGATGTGTTGGGGGTAAACTAAGTTCCATGGCCTTATTACAAATATTTATAAAATTATTAATTGAATAAAGGGTCTCAATCATAGAAAATTTATATTATTTATCTATGAAATTTTACCTCTTCTTTGATATAGATCTTTTCTAAATCATCTATTATATACAACTCTCAAAATGTAATAAAATAAACAGACTTCTTGAATTATTCCACAATCTCTCAGAAAGTATTTTGATTCCAATTATACTATTATTGACCAATGATAAAATCCAAGGAAATTTGTTCCTATTTCTAGTAAATGAATTTAATGACACATTTATATTGGTCGTTATAGTCTAACATTTATCAACTTTTAGGTGGGAGATTTTGTAAAAAAATTATGAAATTTAGGTTTCACACATGACCACAAAAAATGGGACATCATTAACCAATACATATTTTTATTTCTTAGTTGAACCATCCAATTTTAATGCTGAAAAGGTTAAGGGGAAAAAATTCTATACATGATAAAGGATGTGACATTAAATTTATATGGAGAAACATAATGTTTTCTTCTACTATCCAACCATCATAGGTCTCCCCACCATTGAGATTTTACCTCAGGGATTGAAATATTATTCTTATTCTTGAGCCTCCAAGATCATACCCACTAAATCAAGAATAAGTGTAACATTAAAGTAAAATACATTTGGATACAGTTCCCTGTAATCTAAAATAAAATCCGTAATTACTCCATTATGATTATACTATTCATGAACTTCTCTAGCCACTTCATTATATGATTCAAATCTCAATTCATTATCAGTTGAATTTACATTACCTGGTTTATAAACCATGTTAAATTCGAACATATAAAAAAATTAATTTTTTTTTACCTTAAGATAAAATCCTTTTGTAAAAAATATATGTTTTAAGATTTTATGGTCTATAAACACTTTGAACTTTTCACAGAAGTTATAGTGGTTCCATGTTTTAAATTTTTAGACCACCAATGTTAATTCTAGTTCATGAATAGGATAGTTATTTTCATGATTTTTATACTACCTTGATCCATAAGAGATGTAATGGTCTCCAAGAAAGATATCATAGCCCAATCAAGATCCAAATGCATTTCAATATACTACACATTGTGTTCCTAGTTCTAGAAAATTGAGGATAGGTGTCGAATACCTAAAATAATTTATAACAATCATAATTACGTTTTAATAATATACCTTTTCCTATTAAAGTAGTCATTTGTGAAGAAATAACTAATATTTCCTAAATAAAGGGATTATATTAGACTTATATGCCCAAAATTCCTTATGTCTCAAAGGAAATAATTGGATGTTACTAAGAAATCACTACTTTGATATTTTCAAGATCAAAAGATATAATCTTTAATATATATAATTCCCAAGAAAATGAAAAACTTGTATGTAGTAGTCACACATATACAATTTAGCATAATTTTGGTACTCATGAAATGTACCCAATTCAATCTCAATATTCTTAATGGTTATTACTAGTTTGAGATTACACAAAAACATCATCAAAAAATACTTTGAGAAATGGGTTAGGATACTTCTATAAGAAATGATTAATTCAACACAAGAAAAATTCATGTACATTTGTAAGTACAAAGGAAATTACTACATATTTCTAGTTACACAAAAATCATCAAAAAGTTGTTTTTGAAATATCCAATTTCAAAAATTGGAGTTGGTGATATCCATAACACTGATAAATTTTAGAGAACCATTTGGAACCCTTCAATTGATAAAAAATATCATCTATTCAAAGAAGATGGTACTAAATATTTAACTTACCTTGATTTAGTTTATGATAATAAACACATAAATAAATTAAACGATCTTCCTTCTTTATGAATAGGACCAGAGTATCCCTTGAAAATATTCTCAATATAAGGAATCCCCTGGTTTTTGGTTATTCTAGATGTAAATTTAATTATTACAATTCACGGTGTTTCATTAAATATTAAGGAAGTGAAATATAACTCATTCCAAGTAGTATATAAATAGAATAATTGATTCCCTTTTATGTGGCAATCAAAAAAAATTGTGTAATGTTATTAGGGTTTTAGTATACTATGGTAGGAATGTTTCATATCCCATTTTATTCAATAAAAATTAAATTCATTGATTATCTTTTAGAAGATATAGTTCAATGTATTGTCACCAAATTCCCTACTTTATTATCATTCATCTCCCAATCCCCTTTAAATAAATTAATAGAACCATCCGAGGATGTGAAGGTTAATTATCTCAAACAAAAATTGATATAACCTTGGAATTCCACCATAAAATCTATTCCAATGATCAATTCAAAGATATATTCTTCTAAGATTATAAACTCCCACAAAAATTTGACCACATCAATTGTGATGGGACATTCTAACCACTTTAATCCTCTAGATTCCCTCTAACCAATAGGTTTTTTGAGTCTCAATACCTAAATAATAATTTCCATATATAACCCTTGTTAATTTACCACATGTGAAGCAATAAAAATCATGTGATGTCTTAGTATAATCAAATACATTCATTAGAGTGCAGTTGAGAACAATGGTACCTTTCACCAACAAGGGATCCTATTATTTAGATATGATTTGATTCCCAACTCCATATAGTTATTAGTCAAATAATATTTTCTATTCCTTTCATACTTGTTATGGTGGCATCAAATGGATGGAAAAGGTATTCATGGAATCATCTTGGGTTACTTTACTTTTTGGATGAGAATCATTTTTCTGATACCCCCATGGTTGATAATGATATATCTGAGACTAACAGGATCCATATACACACATTTCCTTCACATGAATTATATATTAATGTTTAAAATGTCATTTTCAACCACCTTTCTGATATTCTTGAGGTGGTGTTTTACTATCCATTTTCTTTTGAATGAATGATCCATATTGAAAACAACCATGTTCTATACTAAGACATGTTGGAAAAGATAATTGGATAGAATTATAATATTATTGTGATTTTATTTCTTGAGAGTATGTTTTCCTCCTCAAAATATATCCAATAGTAGAGTTTCCATCAATATCTGTGAATTTTTTTTACCCTACTACCATTCTTAGTTATGATTCTTTGTACTATTTTTCCTTATT
Organism: Viscum album; assembly: GCA_963277665.1. NCBI lineage: Eukaryota > Viridiplantae > Streptophyta > Magnoliopsida > Santalales > Viscaceae > Viscum > Viscum album. The sequence continues at coordinate 1,402,795,401 of OY728127.1, read as the reverse complement.
TACCATGTATGTATAATCATTAATCAATTAGTAATTAATCCAGGGTAAAAAAATTGTCACGATGAACTCTTGTCCTTCAACAATGCCCTAAACCTAATGTCTCAGAGCCATAATCCCCCCTCTCTATTAGAGGAGGGAGGTCCACGATCTCAATCTCATCGATGAGGTAATTCATTCTTATCATTCACTAATCATGACTTTATTCCATCATTTCGGAGGATTAATCTCTCTCTGAATGTCCCTAAACTATTCCAAGGAGTGTCTCCACTCCATCATTCCTCAGCGGAGCTTAATGGTGCAACGAATCTCTCCAACCTCACATTGGTGGCTCAGTTTCATCCTCAACATCCTTAAGTTGATGAATTTGACCACTTTTTTTCAATTTGTAGAATTTTTAAGAGTGTGCGGTAGTCAGATTAATTGATAGGAGGCATTTGATGATCTGGTATGAGACAGAAGATGACCTCATTACCGCCTCTTCCATATCCCCTTAATGATGCAATGGAGATCCCTTTTATCTTCTTTGATGAAGTCTTGAATTTACATGAGATGTGATCCCTCGACGATGGCGACATGGGTGAGTCTCCCTGGTCTCCCTCCCTCCTTTAAAAATCACTCCATTTTGAGTTACATTGGGAAATTTATTGGTCGATATATGTGTTCTGAACATCAGACGGAGGTTGTTTGTTATCCCATTTCTCCACAGATTTGTGTGGAGGTTGACATTGTGAGACCTCCAGTTAAATGGGTTTGGATCACGGATGGGAAGGAGTTTCAGTGGAATTAGGATGTCAAATTCGAGTCATGGATGTTATATTATGCTGCATGTGGTCGACTAGGGAAGGCAGATTCGGTTTGTTGAAATAAAGATCTGGTTGGGGTTTCACTGGGGGTTTTGATAATGGGTAGTGGTGGATGTGTCTCATCTGGTTCAGCTTCACCGTTATTGAAGGATTAATCTAGGAGTACTCGACTGTGGTGTGATCCTACTGAAGGCACTCAAGAGTTGGTGACTCCCACTAGAAAGGCTAGATCTGAGGAACAATCTCGAGTTGTTGTGGTCCAGGCTGCGAAGCATATCGGTCCTGAGTTCATAGTGTAGGGGAATTCTAGGAAAGTGGTGAAAAATAGGCCACATGATCCGACGTTTTTGTAGATTTTTCACCGCTTAAATAGTGATCTTAGTATTTACAATGAAATTATAGAGGAGAATTTGTAATCCTGTTTCTTACGGTCGGAGTCTGTGACTAAGCAACATCTACACTCATTTGTTTCTGAATTAAGGGCAGTGGATGCCTTTCCTGAAGAGCTTCCAGGGCAGGAGTATGATGTTGGAAGAATGGAAATCACGATCTCCCCTGGTAATAATTTTCTAGAACTGGAAAATGAGGATAATTATCATGAAGAAGAGCATAATATAGGGTAGAAAGGTGGAATTTTTCTGTCTGATTTATCTTTTAAGGATGCTTCAATTGGAGAAGGTGTTATGTAGAATATTATGGAGTAGCCACACTGCCTTTCTATGATTGACAATAACAGTCAAGACCAATAGAAACAAGGAATGAATGATGGTTGCCAAGAGGTAAAAATAACTATAAAGTGGGGAAATATATTTGATAGTGATAAGGATAATGAGAGTGGTGTGGTCCGACCTTCCTACAACGATCTAGTTCAGGGTGGGAGGATGAAGATTCTCGGGAATTAGGATGTTATGACTGCCCAGCCATGGAAAAGGATGAGGAAAGACTACTCTTATCTCCCAATTTTGGGGCCTACCAGATATTTTGTTGTGAAGAAAAGTTGGGCTATGCAGTCTTTTAAGGAGTTTATATCTTTATAGAAGTTGAATCATAGAAGGATATATTCCATGGTTCTTAAGCATTATGAAATTTTAGAGTGGGAACCGTCTACTGTGGAGGAAGAAATCCTTAATGGATGTGGTGATGGGTATAACTTTTACGATCTATAGTTTTATTTTCTTCCATGTTTTACTTGCTTTATGCTTTTCTTTATTAATAAATGGTTAGAGGCTTTCCTCTGACTGAGCTTTTTGGTTATAATCATTAATCAATAGCCTGATGAATATATGGTCACAATCCAGCTATAACTCTTTCTTCGACCTATGAAACAAAAAGGTATCATCAGTATGGTTTTTTTATCTTGTTAGTTTTCCATTTTAGATAGCCTATATTATTTCTAAAATAATATAAACAAGCTCCAAATTCACCTATTGTTTAAGTGAAACCATATTCTTTGTTACTCCCTCTTTCTAGAATATACAAATACAAATTGTTTCCATTAATCTAAAATCACAGAGAACATTCTCAAGTCAGTTATTAGAATATTATTTAATTCTATGTTATATAGTACATTAATGTACGTAAGAAAGGGTTATTATAAGATAATTTCAAAATCAAGTATTTGAAATATCATATGAATGATGAAATCCTTGTGAAAAGTGTATTTAATAATGCATAATAATATATGATCATAATTTTAATTCATGATGATGATTTGATGACATGTATTGAAGTTTCTATCAACCCTTTTTATACCTAAACCACTATATTAACATTATTTTCAATATAAATAGGATACATACTAATTTTTTAAGAAATAAATTTCATGTCTTGACACATTTTATCTTCTCAATATCATCCTAGAATATGGACCTTAAATAAACTGAAATCCTAAAAGAACCAAATACTATAAATAAATGTTATGGGATTTACCAAATCATAGGGGGGGATTTTTATTTGGAAAAATAAAATGAATGAAGACCAAAAGAATGATACAAGATATGATTCATGATACATAACCGAAATAAATTTAAAATTATTACGAAATAATAATCAAACTAACATAATATGTAGAAATAAAGAATAAGTGTAAAATCCAGGTAAAATAAAACTTAATATAAATATAATCATGCCACTAAGGTGGATGAACTATAGACTCCAAGACTTAACTGTAACCTTAAACACTAACACCTGAAAACCAAGACCACAAGATCAATAAAATTCACTAGTAAAATAAGAAACCTTACACATACCAATATCATTGTAAACATAGTCACCAAACACACCAAGGGTCATATTCAGGGGTGAGTATACATCGTAATAGGTAAGCCCCAACACTTATATGATATTTCACAAAAATAATAAAATGTTTATCTCACTATTTATTTAATATAAATGTAAGTAATATGTAACATCTTGTTACCTTTATATAGGTACTTCTTGACCTTTATTTGTTTTATTTTTTGGGTTTAATTTTGAGTTTTTTCAATTGAAATTTAAAAAATTTTGGATGCCCAAGGGGATGTTCATGGTGGGTTAATTGTTAGGGAAAATTTTGTAGATTGTCCTAGAAAACCGGGAACCTTATGATGGTGCACTAGAGAGAGGTGCATGATTTTTCCAAATTATATAGCCTATGGATCGTGGTATTTTCATGATTGGTGCATGGTTATGAAAACTAGGCTACAAAAAAGGATAATCCATACACACCAAACAATAGGGGTGAAATGTTAATGCAAATGGTTGGTATAACTGTGTGGCCCCCTCTAGAAAACTGTGCACACAATATTTTAATCCCTCAAACATTTTAAAAAAATTCCGGGTCCCCTAGTTAACCCCCTCATTGACCCCCACTCAACCCTAAGAGAATTCATTAGTCATTAAGGATCCTAGTAACTGGTTTTGACCCCACTAACTCCCTATATTGGCATATCGAAGTAGGCTTGGACTTGTTTAGTCTCCTTTGGGTATGTCAACATCCTCTCCTGATATTTCCACCAATTTCCACACTTTTCCTACACTAATATTGATATATAATCACTCTATTGATGAATATAATCTCTAATTTGAAATAGATTGATTCTTGGTTCTACTTCTTGATCTCATTTTCCTCATTCTTCATCGAATATCCTATTGTGGGATTTTTTATTGAATGTGTTATTATAGGTAGGTTGTTCTATATAGATTTAACCTTTAATAGAAAACGTGAATTTATTGACTAAATTTAAATGAGTTTATAAATTATTTTTAAAAAGTGTATTTGAGCTATTTAAAATTTAATTTTGATATTGGAATTGAATTTATGAAAAACATCCCAATTTCAATGAAATTGAAAATGAGAGAAAATTTTGAGAAAATTTTTGGCTTTATTTGAAATTTGATTTGATGAAATGGTTTTGATATTGATCCTTGAGTAAATTTGATTAAATTCAATGATGATTTGGAAGGGTATGAATATTATAAAAATTGTGATTTTGTTTTGAAATATAAAGGATTATAGAAAACTGAAATAAGGATATAATATTTTGAAATGATTTTAAATGTTTAATTTTCTCATATTTTATTTTTTGTTTTACTACCCATTATGGGATCCCCTAATAAGACCCAGAATGACTGCCGGATATGGGCTCCCATAATCCATTGTAGATTGATTGCTCGATATGGGATCTGCTAATGGGATGTATATAGATTTCCTAATATGGTCTCCCCTAATGTGGTATAGATTTATTGCCCAAAATAGGCTCCCCTAAGGGTATATTGATATGAGTATGCACATATATGTATTTTGATATTTGATACTTGATTATATAATTCTTTTTAGTCATGAAAACTATTTTATATAAAATATTTTAAATAAATTGTTCAAATATTCCACTTTTGAGATGTCATCCATCATTTTATTGAAAATCATGTTTTTTTGGAAGTTTGTAAATGATTTTCCAGGCATAGTTTTATTGAAATTTATAGAATAATTGGTTTATTGTTATAGTATTGTTTATGGTACACTTGATGAGACCCTATAGGGTTGTTTAGATAACACTCTTCCTTTTCTTTTGGGTGTTTTTCTATTATATTTTTTCAACTATGAGAAAATAGAAATCCAAAAATGAAGGATGTGGATGTTATTATCCCTTGTGACATTGAATAATGGATGTTACAGGTGGAGATTATATGAACATTTTCATGGGTTTTTTTAAATTATATTTTTAATATTATGGGATCATTGATTATTTGCTATTTTGGGTGTGTTTAATTTTTTTCTCGTATGTTCTTCTCCTGGAGTGGTGATCATACTAACATATACTTTCCATCTTTCACAATTTGGTGTAAAATCATTCCATTTTATTTCTTATATGTTTCAATGGTCTAGTCACAAACCCTTGGGGATCAAGAATTCCCTTTGGGCCATGTAAGATCCATTATGGGTATTTGGGTACTAGGTTATCTGGGATGGTTTGTGAAAAATAGTCTCATAGGTGAGAGGTTGTGCATACTTACTTGATATCAATATATATTTGGTATATATTGGAGGGAATAAGAAATTATTATTATGACATACGAGGACGTTTTGAGTTAGTTCTGAGATATCTCTCATCGTAACAAGCCTTCAGTCACCATGGGTCTTTGGTAAAAGCATCTTGAAGAATGTTTTGATCTGATCCAAGTCTTTTACCTACCTTTTATTGGAGTTTTTTGACATCCCAATCCAAAATTCTATTTGATAAATTTGATATTATTGTATATTGGATATGTGTATCCATGACCTGTGAATTATTGTTAATAATTCTAGTGTTATCAATTGATGTTGTGTAGAATCATGTTATAAGAAGTTGTTTGAATATTCCCTAGGAGGAGGCTACTGGTGAAATGCTTTGAGAGAATCTTCTAATGGGATAGAATCTTGTTGAGATGTTAGTGAATGTTGTTCGAGCTCTAGGATAGAAATCGGAACCTATTTCTATTCAAAATAATTTTGAGGAACCTCAAAGTGTTGAATCATAGAATGATTCTCAATATTTTCTTCTATTGAATCCACCTAATTTCCAAGACTCAAATGATCCTAAAGAGATTTAGAATTGGTTTATAAATATTGATCTTCTTTTTATTTCTTTAAAATTCCTAATCTGATTAATTTAAAGTGTGAAACCTTCAATCTGGAAGTACCTATAAGGGGATGATATTATTTAATGGTGATGATGAAGAAACTTGAGGGATTGGAGTGGAAAGACATTAAAATTAACTTCAATCACTAGTTATGTCCATATTTTATGGTTTTGGAAAATTCTATGGAGTTTCTCAACCACAAACATGGTGAAACTACCCTGACATAGTACTTGAATTGTTTTTCTAAGCTCGTACTGATTTCTCTTGAGGTAGTGATAAATGAAAGGTTTAAGGATTAATTATTTGAGATGGTTCATCATACTAAAATATGATCACATATATTCATATTTAATTACACTTCCTATATAGTCATATTAGATATAGCAGTGATGGATGAGCTTGATAGGGATGGTAATTCAGGGTTTATAGAAGTTCCTTTTTCTCCTAGTGGTAATTTAGTAAGTTCCTTTAAGTGAAAGTGAAATCAGGATGATCATTATGGTGTATCTAGGCAATAGCCCACTCCTAGAACTTCTGTAGTGCTTGTAAATTTCCCTATGACTTTCTTCTAGTGTGAAATGGTCCAGAATTTGAAGTGAGTGACCACTAAGGCACCCAAAAACTATAGTTCGTACATTCAATTAGGCCACCTACAATAAAAATTCATATCTGTTCTACACCGAATAGTTTCGTGGTCTCATCATCCCTTGAAATTATGGTAGTGAAATCACATTCTTCATGATATAAGGGAATCCATCCATAGGTATCTATAATAAAGCTTCTTCATGTAGTCGAAGAGTCTCTAGAGGAAGTGGATGTGGGTCGAGTGACTGTGAGAGGTACCATCACTATTGATTCATTTTTTGTGAATACCTTAATTGATACTTTGGAATCTCACACATTTATATCATATCATTTTTAAAAAATGAAATTTTTTTCATAGTGAATTTATCTTATGTGATGGATATTACTATACCCCTTCGAACGAAGATGGATCATGGTCTCCAATGTCCGCATTGTATTTTATCCTTATCATAATAAGAACATACATTGTATTTTATAGTTCTTGACATGAAACCTCTAGACTTCACCATTTTTATGGATTTTATGATTGATAATAAGGCTTTAATTGACTATTATCATTGATGGTTCTGCTATACTAAACCCGATGGGGTATTTCATGTCTTTCTAGGAGAATGGGACTCAAGGTCAAGTATAGTTGGACCATATTTTCCAGAGTTAGTTAGGGTAATATTGGTATTTTATTTTGACATAGAGAGAGAATATTTGAGTGGTGATCTACCTCCAAACAGCATTGAGTTCCCTGATTTTTTTCCTTCTAATTTATCTAGTATTCCATTGGTAATAACAGAAAAGTTCCCCATAGATTTAGTACCTAGTACTCAACCAATATCTATATCTTCTTACAATAATAAACCAAATAAGTTTAAAGAGATAAAGAGTTAGATATATGATCTATTAGAGAAAGCATTTATTTTCCCGAGTTTATCTCCTCGGGTTACCCCTATTATCTTTATGAAGAAAGAGGTTAGAACACATTTCCTCCGTGTTTATTACCAAAAACTCAATCCAGTTATGGTATAGAATAAGTATTTATTACCACAAATTGATGATCTTTCTTACCAGTTTAAAGGCTAATAGTAGCTATTGAATGTTGTTATTTGGTCTGGTTATCAACAGTTTAGAATAAAAGAATATGATATTCCAAATACCACCTTTAAGAGTAGGTATGGTAATTTTGAATATATTCTTATTCCTTTCATCCTAACCAATTCCCCTATAGTCCTTACTAATTTGATGAATATATTTTTACCTGAGTACCTCAATTCCTTTTTAGTGGTATTTTTGGATGATATTTTGGATTAATCCAATACTGAGGAACAACATGTGCATCATTTAATATCACTTCTTGAAATATTTATGAATCATATACTTTACATGAATCTTAAAGTGTGAAATTTCTGGATTCAGGAAGTGATTTCCTTTTTACATGTTGTCTCAAAACATGGAATTTTAGTAGATCTAGAAAAGGTGAAATCTATTATGACCTATGAGAAACCACAAAAAGTTATTGATAAATAGATCCATTTTATTTTTTTTGGGTATTACCATTGGTTTATTAATTATTTCTCAATGTTGGCTTCTCTAATAACCACTGTCACTTCAAATGGAGTGAAGTTCTTGTCTAATGAAAAAATTAAATGTTATTTTTATGAGTTGAAATGTATTTTGACTTGTATGTTAGTGTGAAATATTCTAGAGGCTAGGTAGGGATATATGGTATTATTTGATGAATTAGATTTAGGTTTGGGATACGTTTGTATATAGGGTGATCACATGGTATCTGATAGCTCTAGAAATCATAGGTCACATGAGAAGACTTATCTTACACATGATCTTGAATCATAGTTATGATGAAAGCTTGTAAGAGTTGGTGGTTTTATCTTTTGTTTAGAAAATTCATACCATTTATTCTACCATAAAAATATTTATTTATATATTCTCCAAAATATATTTGAACCTTCGATGAAGGCATTGGGTGGATTACCTATAGTCATTTGATTTAGACATTGCCTAGACCACAGGGTAGGGGAATGTCCTTGATAACACATTGAGAAAGAAACATCTAACCCATGACATGAAAGAATCATCAAATGAGTGGAATTTGTTGGCTCTCATTTCTTAGTTTCACATGGGAGTCTGGTAGGAAGAGGCCAAGTCTATCTTGTCTAGTGTTTAGTTTCCCTCTCCACTATCCATGTTATTTTTAATGTTCAAAATATTAATGATGAATTCCATAACATTATGGATTCTATTTATGGTGGGGAGACCATTTACAAGTGGAAATTCTCTTATTAGGTCATGCTACATCTTCAAAACTAGATTTTCATTCCTTTCTCTATGACAAGGGTTATGGTGGGGGATTCCATAATTCCCAAAATGAGGTGCACCCTAAAACCAAGAATATGTTTTATGATGTGTGGAGATAATTATAGTTTCCAAGTATGAAATGTGGTGTTATTTATTTTTTTCTCGTTTTTTTACTTTTTAGTAGATTAAATATGAGCACTAGAGATCTTTAGGATATACCAATTGTAGTTATGACTAGGAAGTGGGATGATATCTCCATGGAAATTTTCATTGGGTTTCAAAGTATACATTAGGGAAAGAATGTGATATGGGTAGTAATCGATAGGCAAGCCAAACCATCTCACATTATACCCATAGAATAAACCAAGGTAGTAGATGACTTGGGATATATTTATTTATAATATATTGTTAGATTTATTTGATTTGATTCTTTTATAGACTCTTATAGGGATCCTCACCTTACTTCTCTCTTTTGGAGGGGGATATAATAGTCACTAAGACCTCGGGTGAATTTGAGAATAGTTTATAATCTGTAAATAGATAGAAAATTGAATGAGGTATAAAGATACATGATTTAATGCTCCGTGGATTCATTTTTTGACTTTTTTGGAACTTGGTATGTCAGATTTCGATTGGTTGGGTTTCCTTTTAAGAATAGTTACCATTATTCAATTGGAATACATTCTTTTTTGGCCCTTTATGAATGCACGTGTAAATATCCATTGTGTTGGTTGTAGATTGATGAAGCTTCCTTGATTGGACTGAGTATATTCCCAGAGATGATGATGAATGTCAATTTGATTAATCAAAGAATGGTTACAACACATATCTTATATAAATCCTATTTTTATCATCATCGATGACCATTGGGGATTTATGTTAGTGACCATGTGTTCTTGAGTGTTTCACAACAGTTGGGTCACCAACATCTTAAGATATAGGGAGACCATTCATTGAGGCTTATGAGTCCTGTTGATTTTTTGTTTTTTTAGGGAAAGTAGATTACCATTTAGAACGTCCAATGTAGTTCAATTTTATCAAAATAATGTTAAATATTTTATAAAATTTCATGTATATTTTTAACACTTACATGTTTGGATTCAGAGAGATCATGATGTTTCATATCATATATCCATGACTAAGCATCCAGATAGGTTTTTTGATACTGAGAAAAAGGTACTTAAGAGAGTATGAAACCTTAAATTTATGATCAATGGAAGCATGGTTCTAATTTATATGATATGTGGGAGAATGAGGCACTGATGAGATAGAAGTGACATCATCTCTTGGGCATGGAGTCTTATTGAGAGGCTTTATAGGGTTATAAAGTGTTCTTTGAGGGGAGGATGTAACATCCTAATTCCTACTTAAAGGTACTTATTAACTCTTAATTTTTTAAATTTATTTGGGGTTTATTTCATTTTTTTGGGTAAAAATTGGAAAATTATTGAGGCCCAATGGGTAGTGAATGGCCATCTCACGATTAGAGAAAATTGTGCAGTTTCTCCCAAAAAATAGTGTGCCCAATTATAGTACACTGGAGGGAGGTTCATGGATTTTATTATCCATGTGACCAGACCCATTAAACCATAAAGACTATGTAGAATGGTATTTTCATGATTTATACATGTTTACCCAAATAATTAACCCACCTTAGAGAACCCAGGTCGCTAAAATGGTAGGAGAAACGTGATTTAGGTACACAGTTACGATAAACATATTGTACCCTCCATAAAAACATGCACACGGGATTTTAAACCCAATGATTTTTTCAAAAAAAAATTGATACACATGTTTTAACCCTATTCAACCCCCACTCAACCCTAATCAAATTCCACGCTCTTAATGGATCTCAAGAAGTGGTTTTAACTCCCCCATCCCCTTAACTTGGTGGGTTGAGGCATGGTTGATCTGATTTGGTCTCTTTCATGTAACTATATCTTATCTTAATAATTTCATCTTATCTCCTATCTTTTCTCCCATATACATTTATAGATCATCGTTTTATTGATGGATCTAATCTTTATTTTTTTGGATTATGATTCTATATTTTTCTTCTTGATATCCTTTTCCTCATTATTCATTGGTGATATAATTTTGGTTGTTGTTCTCAAATGTGTGACTAAAGGCATGTGGTTCAAAAATTATTTTCCTTGAATTAAAACCATGATTATCTTGACTAAATTTAATTTTTTTTATTTTTTTAAAAACTTATATTTGATAAAGCTGGTGTTTCATTATGATATTGGAATTGAATTTAGGAAAAACCACAAATTTCAATGAAATTGAAGTTGTTAGAATAATTTGAGAAAATTGATTTCTTGATTGGAAAAATAATTTGATTAAATTGATTTCATATTGATCCTAATGGAAAATTACTTAAATTGAATTATTATTTGAAATGGAATGAATTGGATTAAAAACATGATTTTTTAAATGAAAAAGGCATGTTGAAAAATGGAATGGGGTCATTGGTTTGGAATTTATTTAAAAAAATTTATTTCCCCATGTTTGATTACTAGTATAACATCCCATTATGGGCTCCCCTGATGGGGTTTAGAGTGACTTCCTGATACAGCCTCCCCAAATTGGGTGTGGATCGATTTCTCAATTGGGCCTCATCCATTGGGGTGTAAATTTATTTACAGATATGAGATTCCCTAATGGGGTGTAGTTTTATTTCCCTAAATGGGATCCCTAAATGTTTTAAAGAGATGAGTATGCACATATTTTAATTTTGAGCCATTATCATTGATTATAGATTTTTTTTATTGATTCCAACTATTTTATATAAACTATTTTATATAAATTGTTTATTTATTCATGTTTTGAGATATCTTCCATCATTTTCATTGAAACCATGTTTTGTTTCAAATATGAAAGTCAATCTACATGAGATATTTTATTATAATTGATAGAATAAATTTTATTTTTGTTATGGTATTGTTTATGAAACTCTTGGTGATACCCTACTAATTTTTTCATGTCACACCCTACCTTTATCTTGAAAGATTGTAGATTATATTTTTTTAGGTCAGAGAAAATGGAAATCACAACTTAGGGGTGGGGGATGTTCATGATAATTTGGAATTTGAGTGATAGAGGTGACTGATGGAGATGATATCCACTTATTTCATATATTTTTTAAGATTTTATCTTGGTAGATGTTTAGTGCATTGATGATGTAATATATTGGGTTTGGTTTACCATTTTTTGGTACGTTCTCATTAAGGATTGTTTCTCATACAACTAGTATCATCAATATTATACTATTTGTGGAAAAAAAACATTCGTATTTATTTTGTATATGATTCTCGGTGCTAGTCATAGACCTGTGGGGATCAAGAATTTCCTTCGATCCTTATCAGAGCTGACTCGGGTATTAGGGTATTAGGGTAGCATGGTATCTGAGCTGCTTTGTGACACAAAGAAATTGAAAATAAAAAATATATATCCATAAGTATGTGAATCTAGTAACAATAAAAACAAACCCATGGAATGAACCCACACACACATGAAAAACACCGACCAATGCAACCATAGCTTGAAGGAAACTCTTGAGCACTCTAACTTGTGAGTGGTACCCATCCCTCTAATACCAAATATTTACTCAGTGGCATAAAGAAATGTGGAAAAATATTGGAACCATGAACATGTATAATACAAGGGGACCACTCCATATGCATATGAAAAAAATCCACCAAATTCTTTCAAAGTTATTAAATTCAAAACCATTATTTCGAATCCCAAATTTATTTAAACATTTAATCTAACACATTGTGGGAATATCACCGAATTATAAATTTCAAACCCAACAAAGAAAAAATGATTTCCAATAAAGATATCCCAATTATTTTTGAACTAAAAAAATTAGATATTTATTTATAAAAGAGTGATCCTTTATGTTCTATGATAATGTGGAAAAATGGAAAAATCCACCCAACTCTAACGCATTCGACGTGAATAATAAGCTCACGATCTCTAAGTTCAAATCATATGAGTCCATTAAATTAATGAACCTCATATCATATTTATCAAACCATAATCTAACTAATAGATTTGATTGATTCAGGTCTTATATAAGGTTCCACTTTACATAAAATGAAAGGATCTAGGTGAAAGAATCAGAATGAAGCCCTTAACATCAATTTCCAGGATCCAATACACTATATTTATTGATATCAACCACCATTTTGAATAAGGATAATAAAATATCCTAGGGGATTGATAAAATTATAGGTCCTATGTTATAGGATAAGGAATGAGGGTTTTTGTGGGAGTCAAAATTTTATATCAAATTTTTTTATTTAATTAATCTTATTGAATGGATAGGCCACACGGTTTGGAAAATAATGTGATAACCATTTAAGTCACTAATAATTGAAAGATAAAAAAGTTGTTGAGTTACTGGAGGGTATGAAAAACCATGTTTCAAATGTCTAACTACCTTGAAGACCCTTCCATCTCAAGCATGTTTACTTGGGGAATCCATATGGTTTCCCCTAACCATGCTCAAATGGTGTTCCCTCAAAAACCTCTCTAAAAATATTTTAAAAAATCTAGAACCATATTGAGGCATAACCAAACCATTATAGAGCTTAAAATATAAAATAAATTTTCTAAATAATTAAAATATGGGGTGTTACAAAAAATGTTGAAAAATACTGACGTTATTGGAAACATGAATAATTAGTTATTCTTATGAAAATGTCACTATTTTTATATTTTTATAAATCTAGAAACAAAAAATCTCAAACAAAATTTAGCCACATTTTTTACAAACATGGGTAAACATATTAGCGACATTTATATCCATGATTAATTTAGAAAATATATTTAAATTATTCTTTTCCTATATATCTTGATAGAAGTTGTAACATCTCGACATCCATCCAAAGATATTTTGGAATCCACGTGTCATAAAAAATATAAGAAATCAATCATTATATCATAATAAGTAAATATGAACTGCCAATAAATATGTTTTACATGTAAATAATTTCACATTAGGATCACTCTTTTTTGTTTCCAGTGTTTCCATTCCCCATCAATTTATGATCATCATTTCCCTTAAGAGAAGAAAAATTGAATCATGGGTGTATTGGGGTGTACATGTCAAAAATAAGATAATGAGAGGTATAATAATCAAACACAAGAGATTATTTTCTTTTTAAGAACACTCTTATATACTTAAGCCATATTCATGAAATATTTCTCTTTAACAATACTAGTTTATTTTATATCACATTCTATATTAGTGGGGTCAGATCCTATGATAAGAGGTGTCAAATGAGTATGATGAATTAGATAGAAAAATAAAATAAATTGAATCATATCATAATTGATGCATGGGTTATATAATAATTATTACACAACAATGGGTGTGAGTGTTTACACTCTAGTTTAAATTTTTATAGTTATGCCTTAATTTCATATATTTATATAATGCATATATGAGAAGATCATTGTTTTTTATATTCATTTTTTGAATGGTAGAACATATAGAAACTGAGAAATTTGATATTTCTTCATTTGGTAATACCATTAAATATGATATGATTTTATAATAGCATTTCCCTATCATGGTAGAAGAATTATAGTAATATATCTCAGAGTTTCTAATGAATAAAGAGTAGTGGAATCCAAAGTTCTAGGTATCCCGAAAAACATATTCTATATTTTATGTATACATGATTTCTGTTTTCATGCGTTGTGATCTTGGATTTATGGTTTCCTTTTTCTTCCATTATTTATATCAACTGTTAACATATCCTTAGATACATAAAAATGGTATAAAATTCATAAAATGCTTATTGATTCTTGAAAAAATGCTTGAAAATTAAGGTATTTGATCAGTTGTTATATATCATATTTGAATTTGTAAAATATGACTATTAATATATTCTGCAGAATTTGGGTGGTGGAATATAATATAAAATTTCCTATGCCATTAAAAATTTCAAACCATTAGATTTTATGTATTATAGTGTATAATATGACCTAATCATATTAAACGATGGAATTAATGAATTTACAAAAAGATATTATTGTATCCCTTAAATTGAACTCATTTATAATCATGAAATACAATTATTAGAAACTAGATTCCTACTCATCATCTTATTATAAGTCACGGGAGTCACGCATGATTTTATCTCAAGTCAGACCTATTAATTGGGTTATTAGTACATTTTTCATTGTACCACTTGGTTAATGTTACGTAGGCCTTATATCGTAAGTCACTTGCGCACTTTCTCACCTTATGTAGGAAACCAATTTTTTTTTAATCTAATGTGGGTCATGGTGGATTAATACAATACAGATACCAAGCCATGGATGTTATTCCTAGTCAACTTGTAGAATGAAGAGTTAATCATACATTATATTTTATAAACTAGGCTTAATCTCACGTTGTAGTATATTTTATACTATGATAGATGTGGGTCACTATATTAATTAAATGTATACATAAGAGCACATTATTGATATTACATGAGTCACCCATCACTTGTTTTATCTTATTTATCTCTATTCTCAATTTTACAATAGGATTAACAGGGCTAGAAATTTTTTCACATCGTCGCCTTCTGAATCCGAGGTTACAATTTGGGAATATCATAAAATACAATATAATGGAAAAATAATATTATCTAATATTTCACTTATGAATTTATTTTTATTGTTTATAAAATGTTTATAGATTATAATAATAGGTATTCTAGTATCTTTATTTCTATTATAATTTTATTTAAAAATTAATTAATTAGAATTTATTTATAATTATTAAATAAAAGTTTATGACATTTTATTAAATATTTATTCAATAATATTAATCATTAATATTAAAATATCTTTATTTAATTATATGTAATGCCTTATTATTAAGTTATAAATGGTTTATATAGAAATTATAAGGTAATTTACAAAGTGTTTATAAATTATAAATAAATGATTAATATAATAGTGTTTATATTTAAAATTATGAAATGGTTATAATTAATAATTTAAATTGATCAAATTAAGTTGTTATTAGAGAATTTATTTAAACCAAAACAAAATGGGGTTTTGATAATTCATTTGATCAATTTTTAAAATAATATATAATATGTGATATTTGGATTATGAAAATTGTTTACATAATTGAAATTGGAATAAAAATATATTTATATTTTATTTGATATCATATATTTTAAGTAATTTCAAAATAATAAGTAATACAAGGGAGTTTGTGTTGGATATAAATAAAAAGATTTTATAATTATTTAATTATGGAATCTCTATAATGAATATAAAATTATAATGTGTATATAATTTCATTATTTGTGAATTGTTCATAAATTTTGATATCATGTTTAAATATATGAATTGTTCATTTGTTCAGTTATTTCATTTTTTATTATTCATGAATATAATTATTATATTATGAATGGTTTTATTATTTATTTTAAAATATTATACCACTTTTTAAAATTATCATACATGCATTTAAAGAGTTAAATTCTAGGTATGATAATGTATTCAAGTTTCTTCTACCCTTACTCTTATATTCCCATGAGTTACACAAAGAGTTTCCCTACAATATGTTTTTAACATATTGATTTAGTGGAAGGAATATGATTCCAAAATAAATCATTAGATGCATGCATATATGTTAGGGTAATTTCATAAGATAACATGGAGAGATTAAAAATCCTTTCCAGCTAAATAAAACACTTTTCAAGACCTTGATCATGCAACTAAGTCGTCCATGTGAAATTTGGGAGCACCTAGATAATATTGTGTAAGGAAAACAAATAATGGGTGACCTTAATAGGATAAAGTCCATATACATATAATTTTATTTTTTTTACACTTTTTTGGTATGCCCTAATTGGATTAGGTTATTTGAGGGATAGAGTAGAGTTAATCCATATGATGGATGGAATAAAGTGTTATCTACTCAACTATCTAATATTTAGATATGGTACTATTTGGATGATACACTACCTAAATAATTATGTGATAGGATAAATTCTAAATCAACCCAAATCATAGGTAAATATAGATATTGGATCACTAGTTGATATAATTAGTTTAATTAGGTGGTCATTATTTTAGTGGGATAACATTTAACAAAATATCGTATAAAATGTCTATAAAACATGAAACTCATATGATAAAATTTTCTATTGTATATAATAGAATAAAATTCATTAAATATAACATTGAAATAAATCATATATAATGGAGAATATTATTATAATCCACCACTTATACGGGTGACCAAACTTTAGAATTATTCTTATGTTGAAGGGAATTTTATATATTGTAGTAAACCCTTCCTTAGTAACCAACAATTAAATTAGTACAATAAGTGGATCTAGATTCTTGTGTCAATTATAGAATGATTCACTCAGGGATACTATGAAATTTTTTATGACAAAAGAAATAATTTTTTTTCTTAAATGGCAATCTTCCAACAATGCGAATAACTTCAAAAAAGTATATTCATTATTCGAAAATTGTTAAGGATAGATGAAATATGAATGTGATGTCTATGTTATGGTGTTGTGTATCTAGTCATGAGAAGGGAAGGAAATTTTTTCTATATGATTGAATTGTACAAGATAACTGAAGGGGTTTCTGAAACTCTATGGAATATCCATATCAGTTATTAGTGTTATTGAAATCAATACATTGGTTTTGAAGTGTATAAGATTTGAAATGTATACTTTACACATGTTTTGAGTGTATAGGAGTTAAAAATAACTCTAAATATTAATAAATGTTGTTGTTTGTATTCAAAATTAGAAGAAAATGGTTGTTAAATCCTGGAATTGTTTGAAAAGGAATTTATAAAGCATATATGGATTTTAGTTTCGGATGTGTATAGTCATTATATTTCTGTTATATGAAAAGATTATTATTTTAAAAAAAATATTATAAATAATATAAGATGATGGATTCATTACACATGGTTTGTTATTAATTTTATTTTTTAACATATAACAAGTGAGGATAATTATAAAAAATATTATGCAGGATGAAATTGTGAATGGAGTTTTTTTGTTAAAACATGAGGAATTTTATCCCACCAATATTAGTGGCACATTTTAAATATTAGTCTTTTTTTTTCTATAAAATTCTATAAAAACGTAGAACCCATATTTAATATTGTAACAATTTTTTTTAAAATATTCTAGTTAAGTTAATAGGGGTTGTTACCTAATAAAAATGTGTTTGTGTATCTTAATAAGATATTATAAGAGAATATATTTTCTAAAAGGTCGACAGGAGAATGTAAATTTTTTGAAAAGTTAAATGTTAATGAATTGCAGATTATTACCATAAAATTTTCAAAGATAATTTATTTAATTTCTTATTTAATTTTTGGATTTTTTGATAAAGAAGTAATTTAATGTGTTACATTAGTTACCTAAATGATTTTAATGTAATGTTTTAATTAAAAGCGTTCTATGAATGATGATGATGTACTTACAAAGAGTTCTAAATGGAAATAAGAAGTTATAAACATAGTATAATTGGATGTTGTAAAGTAATGGAGTTTTAATAAATTTTTCAAGGAGATAAACATTAGTAATATGATTCTTAAGTGTTATCATTATTCAAACTATATATAATCATAGATATTACTAACTAGATGAGTTTAGTGGGAGATTTTTGCTATGCATTGACATGAAGATTTGGAAAATGGAACATATATATCTAATGAGTGTAACACAACACAAAAATTGTGGTAAACCTAATGATAATATGTAAATATATCATATGTGATATGTTAGATATTAGATATGTGTCATTTTTATAATTATTCTTACAATATTTTAAGAATGTGATATTTATCATGTTATGTTTAAAGGAAATACCTACTCTATATTTACTTCATGTTAAATACCATTATATATATGATGAAGTGAAATTATAATTGTCCTCTAAGTGTATAACTTTGAGTTATCCATAAATGATGTTTTACAATGAGTATTATAAGTTAAAATGAAATTTAAAGGTTAGTATGTGTTGGATTTTTGTATTGATGTAAATAATATGTTCATGAGTTATGAGTTAGGTTTTATGTGTTAGATAATATTCTAACTATATACTACCTGGAGTGTCATATAATATGTATTTGGTATAATGCAGGTGGATGGTTCATATTTATAATCAATAATACCTGTTTTTGGTGGGATACCAAGCTTGGGAAACAACATACTTTTATAACTTTCTTATTCATTCCTTGAGGCTTAGTTAATCAGAGGGTTTTTGGGTTCGTTTCTAATCATGTTGTCAGTTTTAACATAACCGATATGTTATTTTTCTTCACATATTATGAGTATGATATATGGGAAATCAATTGATATAGATTGAGGAAATTTATGGTCATAATTAGGTAGTAATTATGATGTGCTAATCAATTTTGAAACGGGGCATGTGATGTGCTCTTCCATAAAGGTTAACAACATGTGATGTATTCATCAACATGGTCAGTCTATACTAAGTTAATCAATAATATATGATTAATATATAATGTATTTCCATACTATGTGTCCCTTTTTTTACTTGATGTATTGTACAAGTGGATCATATGAAAATGAAAGCTTTCATATGATGTAGTTAGTGGATACATGTATGGAGATAAATGTATTTTATAGAGATTATACCAGACCACATTATAGATTGAGGAGAATAGATGATTTAATAGAATATTTTGTTTCATTATATTTAAGGATTGATACATTTATATTTTTTTATAATACTACAGAGGTATGTGTGGTCAAATATTAGGTTGACTGGATGAGTATTGATTTTTACTCATATAGCTCCTCTAAAAATGTTTTAGAATTTATCCAAAAGGAGTTTGGATGGGAATTAACATGATAATGTATATGATGTGAAATGTGGTCAAGTAAATGATATATTTCCAAAAGTTTTTTTTAAATATAAAAAATTATTTTTGGATATGTTATCACAAATTTTTTCAGATGATATAATATAAGTTGAAATAACACTAGGACTTTGAGGATTTAATAAAGTGGGAAATTTTGGAGTTATGTCCTAAATATATTTACACATATATTTATATATAATTTATATATTATAATGTCATGTTGTACACAATTGATATTTAATATGGAAAAACATCTTGAAACTGAGTCAAGTAACATTTTTTGTTGGGAAATATCTTTTAATATGATATAGAGATATCGTAGCACTACCTTTTCATGGAAATAAAACATTTGAAGAATTAATGTTTTCATCACATTCACCATATTTTTTGATTAATAGTGGACATATCATAAGTTGAAATTATTGGGAAGAAAATTGTATTTATATGATGATTTCATAAATGCAAAATTCCATTTATTATTTCATTGTAAAGCATAAATAAATGCATGGAACTTGATTATTTTTCTCAAGGTTTATATAAGGGATCCCTTTCCATGAGATATCGATGGTTTTTTCTGTGTGAATTATTTAATACCCATAGACACTTTTGTTATCCCTTTTCCATCTCAATATGAACGCATATAATGTGGGGAGTATAGTTTTTATGAATCAATTTGGGTCAACCCCAAACCGTTCACCCGAGATGACCTACAACAAAGGTTGAGAGGAATTCCCGATCTAGATGTGTTTGAAACTAGAGGAAAGATTAAAAAAATACTCAAGTGGAAATGGTTTATCCCATAAATGATAAAAAAATAAATAAATATAAACTGAACAATAAAAAACTCTAACATCGAAAACAAAAAAAATGCATATTAATGTATGTGACCCTATGGGTCAACACAAACCACGAAACTAACATCATATCACAGGGACATAGTCTGATTTGAAAGCATCACCATAAGCTAAAAAAATTATAGAGCTATATGCATGAGTATTAGAATATAGTAGTCATTCCAAAATCAACTACTCACATAAAGCTAGCTTGAAACACACTATATAAACATTGGTTTTCCATACACTTATTTTTTTTAAAAAGCAGGGTCAATATCCTTCTTCATTTAAAACAGTTTTTTTCTTATTATTATTTGAATGTGAGAGTTTTCGAATTTTAGAATAATAGAGGAAAATGGGTATGAAATACATTTCTCAAGAAATTTTCCATAAACCATTTAAAAATAAAAAACACTCTATTACCAAATAAAACACACCAAGAACAGTAAGTAGATGCAATGATAATACATTGAGGGTAATGTGAAAATAATGATCAAGAAACAAAATGTGATATGGAACCTGAATTATTTTCCATAGATAAACAAGTTTTGGGGAACATGGTAATAAATAAGACCTCAGGGAAAAATCTAAAACATGCTGAACATGATCCATCCTTTTGGATAACCTAATAAAATCACCATCCCAAACACTTGGTCGTACCCTACCTAACCTAATTGAGGGGAAAATCACCAAATTTGACTATATCTATACTAAGGGGTTGCTAGCCAGAGCGTAATCCTAAGCTAGTGCATCAATAATTATTGGATATTAAGCTACCTAAGTTAGGTTCCAATGATATGTCTAGGGGGTAAGCTAATTGGCATTAGAAAATCATCAACATGCACATATGATAAACACAAAACACCACATAACACAACCATCCAAGAGTTATCCACAAATCACCCTAAAGAATTTCCCCTTTCATTACATTAATCAATTCACAAGGGAATTCCCATACCAAGGACCTCCTATCCCCTTTAACAGTCGTCAAGAAAGGTGATACATACCATGGGGAGTTTTCCAAAGAAAACCCATTTTTTAAAATGTACCAACCGGGCCCCACATACACATAGGAACCAATTTCAATGATATCCAACACACCAGTTATAATTTCATGAAATATGAGAACACATTTGGAAATAATAAACACCATTTAGAGTCAAAAACCACTTATAATGACCAATTAAGAATTTTATCAAACACATGGTGTGAGAGGCTATATAAAACAATTCCACTGAATTTAATTCAAAGAGATAAATAATTGATTTCATTCCAAAAAAATCATTTTAAATAATACATATTATTAATTATAATCAAAATGAGTCATTAATAGAATGAAATTAAATTTTCTTAAAATTAAAGGCCAAAAACAAAGGGAACCCTATCTCATACTCTAGGTTCATTGACCTGGTAGGTTGAAAAAACACTTTTAATCTTGCAAAAACTTGTGTATGTATATATATACCTTTATATTCAATGTATATGTTCCCCTCACCATGAGGGAACATCTAAAAAAATGTATAAATATATGCCTTACCCAAGTATATTGGAAAGCAGTCTTCACAAATGGATATCCAAAGCCAACCCATGGGGGTCCAAGGTATACTAGAAAAACAAAAGGAATACAAAAATTAAAAAAGTACCTAAAATAAAGTCGGGAAAAACGAGGAGCTAAAAAGAGACCAACCTAAATTGGTGTAAGGTGAACCAAAATGAACGAAAAATGATTCTCCATTGGTTGCAGGTGCCGAAACACAAATGAGGTTGACCCAAGAGACCCATTTCACACCATAATAATGGAACAAAAAAATGATTTGGGTTATCATTTGACCTAGGGTTCAGCTGATCAAAACAATGTGATGAGAAGAGATAAACTATCAAACCTTGGAAGGAGGAGAACAGAGGGTGGATTGCATAAAATAATTAACCAAAAAACCTCAAGAAATGGGAATGAATCACTAAGGAGGAGAGGGAATCGAAAAGGGGTGGTGTGCATAGTTGGAGATGGTAAGGGGGAGGCATCATGCAAGACATAAAGGGGGGATAGGGATTATAATACCATAAGGGAAAATGGAATGAAAAAAAAGAAAAGGAAAATAAAATAAAACCCAATAATTTAAAAACTAGGAAACCTATATGGTTTTTTCATATGGTTTTCCAAACCAGGGGCCAACCATGTGTATTCCACTACATAGTCTTGGAAACATTTTCAGTGTTTCCCCTTAGGTACTATATGATTGAGTAAACCATGATCAAACTATGCCACTCGACACTTCCAACTCCAAGAGCTAAACCAGTTTCTTGTCACATAGTTTAATGGACCATGCACAAGTTGTGTGCCACATCACTGAGCCACACAAGCACCTTCTTGGGAACTGTACGATTACTCGTAACCATGCAAGAAACCCATGAAATAGCTAAAATCCCCCAAAAAAAAATTCAGACCACTGACTACCAAAACTCAAGACCTCTTATGAACTAGATGGAAAAATACCAAAAATAAATAAAATAATAGAAAATTGTTGGGTGTGGGTGTGGAAAGTTTCCCCACCATGTCACTTTCTTCCCCTAGAGACTTGAAATAGATTCTATTGATTAAATAATAAGGAAATAATGCAATGACACTTAAAATAAAACCTTTACCACCTGAGGACCAAAAATAGAGAACTCAATATAACTAAAAACCTGAAACATTGTGGAAATAAAAAGGTGCGGGAAAACAAATACATGAATATTGAGGGACTCATATCTCTAGAAGAAACATAAAATAAATAATACCCGGACCCTTAACATAATAATCACCAAAGAATGTCAATGAAGTTAGGGGGATGATAACAAATGTCTACCCCATCAAGGATGAAGGTAAAATTAACTATGACTACCTTTTTATCTGAGACATTATGTAACACCCCAAGCTTCTACGGTACGCTTCTCTTTGAATAATGTGATAGCGTGTGTTGTACGCAACACCGAGTTCTAACACACCATAACTAATCAAACTAGCCGTTATGAATAGTAATACCTACTTTTTGAAATTATATATATTTTATATTTGAAAATGGACTTCATTTTTGGATTCGGAATATCGAATTTAGCCTAAGGTGAAATTTTGGTACATTTCGGATAACTTTCATATTTTGATGAATAGTGAAAATTACTAAGTTTTAATTAAAAACAACTTTTTTTAATAAAAATAATTAATAGTGATAAATTATGAATTTGAGTGGTTTTAAAGTATATTTAGAATATATTTTTACCATTTAATATAATGTTGGTCATTGGACATAATTTTACAATTAAACCGAACATAAACGAGTGTCAATCTTTTGATAGTTATTATCTCTTAAAAACACGCTTTTTGTTTTGACAGCGGGAATTAATTTTAAATTAATTTCTGCCACTTCTGTGTTTTGAATTTGGGAAAATGGATTCCATATTTGGAATCAGGATCTTCAATTTTTGTAAATAGGTAACTTTTATTTTTAGACATTTTGAATAATTACTGCGGTAAATATTTTATTTACCATGGTTAAGGGTAAATCCGGTAAATAAGGGTTAAAAAAATAATATTATAATAATACTAAATTACCCTAAAACGTGTCTTAACCCTATTGGTTGATACATGGTCGACCATGGGAATCTTTGGGTCTATTTTGGGACCCCATGGATCCACTTGTAAGTGATAATGACACTTTATTTTAATTAAGTTAAATGAATACAAAAATGACACAAGCATATATCTTTTACAAAAACAATTGTTACATAGGGTTATATATGTTGGATTTTAGATTATAAATATTAATTAGAAATCTAAAAAGATTTCCTACATAATGATATTTTATTTATAATTTTTAGACATTAAATAATATATTTTATTTATGACACAATGATGATGCAGTAATTACTATAATAGTGAAACATTAAAATAATTGATATTATAAATACCCAAATAAATATAATATGAAACTTTTAATGAATTAAACTAATTTTCTAGGATAATATGATATATTAGGATTTATTTAATTGACTTTGTTCGAAGTAATCAATTTGTTATGAGTTTCACAAAAATCAACTATTGAATAGTATCAAAATTGACATAAAAGAGTTCTTAAAACAAATATTATATTATTAATTGATATTAAATTCCTAAAAATCTAAGGTTCGGCCAAGAGACTTATATAATTATAGGTTCATCATTAATGTACCACTTGGGGGTCGCTTGGATGTATATTGTAAGTTTATTAACCATATTATATAAAAATAAAAAGAGACATTGTAAAAGTGAAACTAATTAACTTAGAGTTAATACTTAAAGATAAGGTTAATATAAGTACCCAAACCTGTCTAAATTCTATTGGTTGAGTGTTTTTCGACCTATCCCCACCTTAACCTTTGAATAATATGCTTTGGAGCCATTATAAACCGAATATGAATTTATTATAAATTAATATTTCTAGCTTTTCCAAAGGTGCCCCTCACCCCTCTTATAAAAGGGCACTCCTCCTTCTCATTTCTTCACACCTTCAAAGCCTTTTGGTTCGGCCAAACTCTGCCCAAATACTCTCCCAAAATCCCTCACTACAACCTAGAGGCCTTAGTTTGATCAGAAAGCCAACCTATGGAGCCCTTTTGATCAAATCAAAAGGAAGAACCCGAAGAAGAGGTAATGATTTCACCACCCTTCTCCAAGTTCATTTCTTCTTCCACTTCTTCTTCCTTTGTTCTTACCATTCTAAAATAATAACTCCAGTATCTCACATATACTTTGATGTTATTATAAATATGGTACAACCATATTCAGTATTCTATCCACCCTTTGAATAACATGTCACCATACGTGCGTACGTACGGACTACCGTCTCCACGTCGTGGTGTAATTGTTATTCAATATAATATTATTTGGATGGGTATAATAATGATGTGTAACTCATGTAAATAATAAATATAACATGTTAATGATTATGTATATATGATATACCATCCATTTATATATTATTTTAATATCAAAAGAATGATATTGTCGCTCGTGCGTACGTACGGACTACCGTCTCCACGAACGCGATGAGATTCATTCTCCATCGTATCCATTCAAGTATAATTATCATTTGATGATTTAAAAATGATGTTTATGGACTAGATATCATTCTGGATATGAATAAGATACAACAACCATGGCTTATGTAACAAAACATATAAAAGAAAATGAGTAAGTTAACTCCCGAAACGACGATAATTCTAAGATATTATTAACAAATCAATGTTAAAAGATCATATATGATATCATATTATTATATATGATTCTTGTATAATTTAATAACAACTATTTCACCATTATACAGGAGGTTAACCTACCCCAACCAAAGAAAAAGTACAAGGTAAGGGTTATTTCACAATCTCTTCATTATCCGGGGTTGTTTATATGTAATAATCTACTGGGATCTCTTTATCATCCACATCCATGTTTCTTAAAAATGTATTTCAAAACATTTTTACTATTTACAAGAATATGGGTTAAAGTCATTTATACCCTTGTTTGACTTTTTATAAGAGGTTTATAAAGGAATCTTTCCGTCGTTTTCAAAACAAGGTCCTTTTTAACCTTTTCGACAGAATTGAGGTAAGAATGTTTTTTTTAACTTATACGGCGGGTGCGGTTATTTTACGCCGTTATAAAATCTTCAAAGCTTTCCTTACAAGCTTATAAAGAATATTTTCAAAGAAAATGTTTTATTTTATATGGATCTTAAATGATTTCAAAATAAAAGGAGATATTTCTTTAAAAAGAATATTGATTTCATCTATGTCAACATCCTTTGATGGATTTTAAGATTATTTGAAGTTGATTTATTATGATACAAAACTTCTATATTGTATTGAAGGTTTTGTGATATGTTTGACTGTGGATGTTCTATTTTTATACCATTCATAGTTTATGGTGAAAGTATTGACATTTCATATGCTAGTTTTAATATGAATGTTTATGTTATGTTTAAACCTTTTCATATGGGAATGCATTGGACTTAATATGTGACGGGTGGAGCCCGCTATAGCTCCTCGATGCATCGGTAGGTCTCATGAGACAAACTAGTGTCTTGGCACAAGGCCTTGACAAAATCTTATTTGTAGTCTTGGCACGAGGCCTTGGCTATGTGGTTATGATAGTCTGGCATTATTCATTCCAACATTATGAAAGTGGTTATTGATTTTTCCATGTGATTATTCGATTAGTAGAATATCCATGTGAATAAGTAAATGACATTATTTCATTTTAATTTTGCCATACTATGTTGAAGTTAAAGTTTAAAAGGCTTTTGTTTTAGTAATGCATTGCCTTAAATGTTTATTCTTATTTATGAAAGTTTCCGCTATATTTTTATCCTTACTGGGCATTTGAGCTCACCCCTTTTCTATGTTTTATTTTTCCCAGGAAGTGAAGAAGTAAATTATGAATGACCTGCAGGGATATTATGTGGGGATATGAGTGTGGATTATGGAGACATTATGTTATTGTAGTAGTTTTTCATTTTATGATGTAATGTAAAACTTATGAATATCTCTAGTGTTTCCAAGGATACTAAACCAATCGGTCTTTCGAGATTTGATCTTTCTTGTGATCATGCCAATGTTATGTAATAATGCACCGACTCTGGGTAACTGGGGTCGGGGCGTTATAGTTGGTATCAGAGGAAGTTTAGTACAAACCTTGGAAGCTAGATTTAGATAAACTCTGATTAGAGCACATAGACCTAAGATGAACTTTGAGGATTAGTATAGAAGAACTTCCTAGAATTTTGGTATTGTAGATATTTTGTGAGTTTTCCAAGAAATACATCCCTGCTTGGATACAAGCAGGTAGAGGCGGCTCTGGCACAGATGTACCTAGGGGTAAAACCCGAAAACACCGCGTTGAGCTAGACTCGAACGGGAACTGGTGCAAGACAACGGGCCTTGCTGCACTCTTGGTTACGACACTCCCGGGGGATATGCTTAGGATAACTCTCATTTTCTTTACAAATCATTTTGAAGGGATTATGAGTATATACTTCCTCAAAGAAAACATTCTTACGATTATGGAATATATCCATAAATAGTTCAATTTATGTTAAGTGTTTTATAAGTATGGGATTATGTATTTTGATTCAAAAACTGATCTAGTTTATGCCATTGTTTAGAAATGGCGCCTAGTGGAAGAAATGGAAACCGTATCAATGCACGCACTCCATGAAGGGATTTCCCTCCTGCTCAAGATAATTATAGTGGGGCTGGTGATGCAACTGGTGCTGATCAGCTAATCACCATACTGGGACAACTTACTCAGGTTATGAATAATAACCTTACCCATATGGAGCACCCTGATCCGCAGCGTGGAGGATCAATGTTAGATCGATTCATGAGGCAACAAACACCAACGTTCAATGGGAATACAAATCCCTTAGTAGGTGAGCAATGGATATTTTCCCTAGAGAAAATATTTCAGGCTTTGGGGAGCAGTGAAAGGGAAAAAGTTATCATGGCAGTTTACCGCCTCACTGGAGATGCTGATCAATGGTGGTCATTGATTCAAAATACAAAGGAAGATGATGAAGTATCAAATATGGAATGGAGGGAGTTCAAAGAGCTATTTTTAGAAAAATACTTCCCTCGCGACCATCGAGCAGATATGGAAAGGCAATTTCTGAGTCTGAGACAAAAGGAGGATGAGAATGTCACAAAGTATGAGGCTAACTTTACAAGGTTAGCGAGGTACGCTGGTGATTATATTCATAACCCAATAAGTAAGATTGATCGTTTCTTTGATGGGTTAAAACCATTTCTCCATCGAGCGTTAGTCTCACAATCCTTTTCATCGTACGAAGACATTGTCTCATGTGCTATCAAGACCGAAAAGGAATTCTCTAAGTCTTATGACTTTAAAGCAAAGCAAGAGAAGAAGAGACCTGATGATCAATCTGGGAATGGAAATAAGGGGAAGAAGGGAAAGGTTGAATATCCATCTTGTGGTAAATGCGGGAAGAAACATCCTGGTACTTGCTTGAAGGGAATGGGAGTCTGTTACAAGTGTGGTGAAAAAGGCCACCAAGCTCATGATTGCAAGGGGAATAAGGAAGCTACCAACGTTCAGTGCTACAATTGCAGGGAGATGGGGCATTATGCAAATGCATGTCCTAAGCGTCAGGAGAACATACCTCAGAAAAGGCCAAGGGATCAAGGCCAGGCTTATTCTATCACTACTGTTGAGGTAGAAGCTCTGAAAGACGTGGTGGCAGGTAATTTAATGGTTTCCTCAAGTTTAGCAAATGCATTATTTGATTCTGGATCATCGCATTGTTTCATATCTTCCCAGTTTGCTAAGAAAATTAGATATTTCCAATTTGATTTAATAAGGGAGTTGTCAGTTAAAACTCCTAAGGGAAGTATCGTTGCAACAAAGTTTTGTGAATCAGTCCCCATTAGAGCACATAAATTTTCTTTATCTGCTGATTTCATCGTCATACCTATGATTGAGTTTGATATAATCCTCGGTATGGACTGGATTTCGGACTATGATGCGAAGATTTATTGTAAGAAGAAAGAGGTTACGATTCTTGATGATAATGATAAGGAGCACCTTATTTTTAGAGCAGAATCGTCACCACCTAATTCTTATTTAGATCCACCCCCAGTAGCTCAACTTAATTCAATTATTGGGGAGGAAGAGAATGAAATAACTGTCGGTGAGGAAAGGAATGTTCAAATATAGGATGTACCTGTTGTGAAAGAATTTGTAGATGTATTTCCAGAAGATTTACCTGGACATCCTCCAGAACGAGAAGTTGAGTTTTCTATTGATTTGATTCCTGGATCAAGGCCTATATCGAAGACCCCTTATAGAATGGCCACTGTAGAGTTAGTCGAACTAAAGAAACAACTAGAAGAATTGATTAATAAGGGATTTATTCGCCCTAGTGTTTCTCCATGGGGATCCCCTGTTCTTTTTGTTAAAAAGAAAGATGGATCTATGAGGTTATGTATCGACTACAGGGAGATCAATGCTATAACGATAAAGAACAAGTATCCCCTACCTCGTATTGATAATTTATTTGACCAACTGCATGGAGCTCAATACTTTTCAAAGATTGACCTTCGATCTGGATACCATCAGTTGTGTGTGAAGAAGGAAGACATTCCGAAAACAGCATTTCGAACCAGGTACGGGCATTACGAGTTTACTGTAATGCCGTTTGGATTGACTAATGCACCCTCTGTATTCATGGATATAATGAATAGAGTTTTCAAGGAGTATCTCGATGAATTTGTGGTGGTATTTATTGATGATATCTTGGTATACTCCAAAACCTACAAAGATCATGAAAATCACTTGCGCATTATCTTGAAGACTCTGAGGAGGCATGAATTATATGGGAAGTTTAGCAAGTGTGAATTCTGGCTTCAGGAGATTTCTTTTCTTGGCCATATTGTCTCTAAAGATGGAATCTCTGTTGATCCTTCTAAGACCAAGGCAATCCAAGAATGGCCAGCACCTACGAGTATAACTGAGGTACGTAGTTTTATTGGTTTGGCAGGTTATTATCGACGTTTCGTCCAGAATTTTGCCCGATTGGCTAACCCATTAACGAAGCTCACACGTAAAGGGGTTAAATTTGTTTGGACAAAAGAGTGTGAAGAATGTTTCGAAGAACTGAAGAGAAGATTAGTCAATGCTCCTATATTGACTCTACCATTGGGGAATGATGGGTTCGTTATTTATAGTGATGCATCGAAGAAAGGACTTGGCTGTGTCCTTATGCAGAATGATAGAGTTATTGCCTATGCATCACGACAGTTGAAAATTCATGAACAAAACTATCCTACTCATGATCTCGAGTTAGCAGCAGTGATATTTGCTTTGAAGATATGGAGGCACTACCTCTATGGTGAAAAATGTGAGATTTATACTGATCACAAGAGTTTGAAGTATATTTTCTCACAAAAAGAACTCAACAGGAGGCAAAGGAGATGGCTTGAATTACTCAAGGATTATGATTGTACGATACACTACCACCCAGAAAAGGCAAACAAGGTGGCAGATGCTTTGAGTAGAAAAGACCATGGAGTTTTGAACAATATGAGAATTGAAAGGGATCCAATTTTCATGGATCTAGTGAAGATGGACATGGGAATAACCAGGGAAGGTGAAACATCAATGCTTTTTCAAATGGTTGCCAAACCATCTTTACTAGAAAGGATTAAGAGTTCTCAGACCGATGATGAATAATTCCAAAATAAGATTAAAGCTGTGAATGATGGGAGACTGAGAGACTTTGTGTATGAAGATGGAATTTTGAAATTCGGGAAGAGACTTTGTGTTCCCAATATACCTGATCTAAAAAGGGAATTGCTGGATGATGCTCATAGTTCCAATTTCTCTATACACCCTGGGAGCACCAAAATGTATAGATATTTGAAGGAACATTTTTGGTGGGACAACATGAAGAGGGAGATTGCTGATTTTGTGTCAAGATGTATGGTTTGTCAACAAGTGAAAGCTGGAAGGCAACAGCCTGGAGGAGTCATGCAACCTCTTCCCATACCGGAGTGGAAATGGGACAATGTTACGATGGGCTTTGTCATGGGGCTACCAAAGACTCCTAGAAGGAACGATGCAATATGGGTTATTGTTGATCGTCTTACCAAGACAGCACATTTTCTTGCAATAAGAGAAGATCTACCCCTGGAACGTCTAGCAAGACTATATATTAATGATGTTGTGAGACTTCATGGAGTACCCCTATCGATTGTTTCTGATCGTGATCCCCGTTTTACTTCAAGATTCTGGAAAAGTCTTCAGAAATCCCTGGATACTGAACTTCATTTGAGCACTGCTTACCACCCTCAGACAGACGGACAATCAGAACGGACTATTCAAACCTTAGAAGACATTTTGAGATCTTGCTCACTTGACTTTCAGGGTATGTGGGATCAATATTTACCTTTGGTAGAATTTTCCTATAACAATAGCTTCCATTCGAGTATTCAGATGGCACCATATGAAGTGTTATATGGAAAGAGATGTCGTACACCAACCTGTTGGGATGACATTGGTGAAAGAAAACTTGTAGGCCCAGAACTGGTGGAGGAAACGGTAGAAAAGGTGAAAGTAATCCAAAATCACATCAAAGCGGCTCAAAGTAGGCAGAAGAGCTATGCCGATAATCGATGGAAGGATTTGGAATTTCAAGTCGGTGATCATGTTTTTCTGAAGGTATCTCCGTGGAAGGGAGTCATACGTTTTGGTAAGAAAGGTAAATTGAGTCCCAGGTAGATTGGACCTTTCGAAATTCTAGAACGAATTGGGGTTGTAGCTTACCGATTGGCAATGCCGCCAAGTCTCTCCAAAGTTCACGATGTGTTCCACGTATCTCTATTGAGGAAATACATGCCTGATCCGACGCATGTACTCACCTATGAGGAATTAGAACTGGAACCCGATCTGTCTTATTGCGAAGAGCCCGTCAAGATTCTTGATACGAGAGAACAAGTGCTGAGAAACCGGACGACGCGTCTGGTAAAAGTTTTGAGGAGAAACCATAAGATGGAAGAGGCAACGTGGGAACCCGAGGAACTTATGATGAAGAACCACCCGAGTCTTTTTATGCAGTAATACCCTAAAAATTGCGAGGACGCAATTATTTGAAGGAGGGGAGAATGTAACACCCCAAGCTTCTACGGTACGCTTCTCTTTGAATAATGTGATAGCGTGTGTTGTACGCAACACCGAGTTCTAACACACCATAACTAATCAAACTAGCCGTTATGAATAGTAATACCTACTTTTTGAAATTATATATATTTTATATTTGAAAATGGACTTCATTTTTGGATTCGGAATATCGAATTTAACCTAAGGTGAAATTTTGGTACATTTCGGATAACTTTCATATTTTGATGAATAGTGAAAATTACTAAGTTTTAATTAAAAACAACTTTTTTAATCAAAATAATTAATAGTGATAAATTATGAATTTGAGTGGTTTTAAAGTATATTTAGAATATATTTTTACCATTTAATATAATGTTGGTCATTGGACATAATTTTACAATTAAACCGAACATAAACGAGTGTCAATCTTTTGATAGTTATTATCTCTTCAAAACACGCTTTTTGTTTTGACAGCGGGAATTAATTTTAAATTAATTTCTGTCACTTCTGTGTTTTTAATTTAGGAAAATGGATTCCATATTTGGAATCAGGATGTTCAAATTTTGTAAATAGGAAATTTTTATTTTTAGACATTTTGAATAATTACTGCGGTAAATATTTTATTTACCATGGTTAAGGGTAAATCCGGTAAATAAGGGTTAAAAAAATAATATTATAATAATACTAAATTACCCTAAAACGTGTCTTAACCCTATTGGTTGATACATGGTCGACCATGGGAATCTTTGGGTCTATTTTGGGACCCCATGGATCCACTTGTAAGTGATAATGACACTTTATTTTAATTAAGTTAAAATGAATACAAAAATGACACAAGCATATATCTTTTAGAAAAACAATTGTTACATAGGGTTATATATGTTGGATTTTAGATTATAAATATTCATTAGAAAGATAAAACGATTTCCTACATAATTATATTTTATTTATAATTTTTAGACATTAAAAAATTTATTTTATTTATGACACAATGATGATGCAGTAATTACTATAATAGTGAAAAATTAAAATAATTGATATTATAAATACCCAAATAAATATAATATGAAACTTTTAATGAATTAAACGAATTTTCTAGGATAATATGATATATTAGGATTGATTTAATTTACTTTTTTCGAAGTAATCAATCTGTTATGAGTTTCACAAAAATCAACTATTGAATAGTATCAAAATTGACATAAAAGAGTTCTTAAAACAAATATTATATTAATAATTGATATTAAATTCCTAAAAATCTAAGGTTCGGCCAAGAGACTTATATCATGATAGGTTCATCATTAATGTACCACTTGGGGGTCTCTTGGATGTATATAGTAAGTTTATTAACCATATTATATAAAAATACAAAGAGACATTGTAAAAGTGAAACTAATTAACTTAGAGTTAATACTTAAAGATAAGGTTAATATAAGTACCCAAACCTGTCTAAATTCTATTGGTTGAGTGGTTTTCGACCTATCCCCACCTTAGCCTTTGAATAATATGCTTTGGAGACATTATAAACCGAATATGAATTTATTATAAATTAATATTTCTAGCTTTTCCAAAGGTGCCCCTCACCCCTCTTATAAAAGGGCACTCCTCCTTCTCATTTCTTCACACCTTCAAAGCCTTTTGGTTCGGCCAAACTCTGCCCAAATACTCTCCCAACATCCCTCACTACAACCTAGAGGCCTTAGTTTGATCAGAAAGCCAACCTAAGGAGCCCTTTTGATCAAATCAAAAGGAAGAACCCGAAGAAGAGGTAATGATTTCACCACCCTTCTCCAAGTTCATTTTTTCTTCCACTTCTTCTTCCTTTGTTCTTACCATTCTAAAATAATAACTCCAGTATCTCACATATACTGTGATGTTATTATAAATATGGTACAACCATATTCATTATTCTATCCACCCTTTGAATAACATGTCACCATACGTGCGTACGTACGGACTACCGTCTCCACGTCGTGGTGTAATTGTTATTCAATATAATATTATTTGGATGGGTATAATAATGATGTGTAACTCATGTAAATAATAAATATAACATGTTAATGATTCTGTATATATGATATACCATCCATTTATATATTATTTTAATATCAAAAGAATGATATTGTCGCTCGTGCGTACGTACGGACTACCGTCTCCACGAACGCGATGAGATTCATTCTCCATCGTATCCATTCAAGTATAATTATCATTTGATGATTTAAAAATGATGTTTAAGGACTAGATATCATTCTGGATATGAATAAGATACAACAACCATGGCTTATGTAACAAAACATATAAAATAAAATGAGTAAGTTAACTCCCGAAACGACGATAATTCTAAGATATTATTAACAAATCAATGTTAAAAGATCATATATGATATCATATTATTATATATGATTCTTGTATAATTTAATAACAACTATTTCACCATTATACAGGAGGTTAACCTACCCCAACAAAGGAAAAGTACAAGGTAAGGGTTATTTCATAATCTCTTCATTATCCGAGGTTGTTTATATGTAATAATCTACTGGGATCTCTTTATCATCCACATCCATGTTTCTTAAAAATGTATTTCAAAACATTTTTACTATTTAAAAGAATATGTGTTAAAGTCATTTATACCCTTGTTTGACTTTTTATAAGAGGTTTATAAAGGAATCTTTCCTTCATTTTCAAAACAAGGTCCTTTTTAACCTTTTCGACAGAATTGAGGTAAGAATGTTTTTTTTAACTTATACGGCGGGTGCGGTTATTTTACGCCGTTATAAAATC
The DNA here is from genome assembly GCA_963277665.1 of Viscum album. Classification (NCBI taxonomy): domain Eukaryota; kingdom Viridiplantae; phylum Streptophyta; class Magnoliopsida; order Santalales; family Viscaceae; genus Viscum; species Viscum album. The sequence continues at coordinate 1,402,760,427 of OY728127.1, read as the reverse complement.
TTCAAAGCTTTCCTTACAAGCTTATAAGAATATTTTCAATGAAAATGTTTTATTTTATATGGATCTTAAATGATTTCAAAATAAAAGGAGATATTTCTTTAAAAAAAATATTGATTTCATCTATGTCAACATCCTTTGATGGATTTTAAGATTATTTGAAGTTGATTTATTATGATACAAAACTTCTATATTTTATTGAAGGTTTTGTGATATGTTTGACTGTGGATGTGCTATTTTTATACCATTCATAGTTTATGGTGAAAGTATTGACATTTCATATGCTAGTTTTAATATGAATGTTTATGTTATGTTTAAACCTTTTCATATGGGAATGCATTGGACTTAATATGTGATGGGTGGAGCCCGCTATAGCTCCTCGATGCATCGGTAGGTCTCATGAGACAAACTAGTTTCTTGGCACAAGGCCTTGACAAAATCTTATTTGTAGTCTTGGCACGAGGCCTTGGCTATGTGGTTATGATAGTCTGGCATTATGCATTCCAACATTATGAAAGTGGTTATTGATTTTCGCATGTGATTATTCGATTAGTAGAATATCCATGTGAATAAGTAAATGACATTATTTCATTTTACTTTTGCCATACTATGTTGAAGTTCAAGTTTAAAAGGCTTTTGTTTTAGTAATGCATTTCCTTAAATGTTTATTCTTATTTATGAAAGTTTCCGCTATATTGTTATCCTTACTGGGCATTTGAGCTCACCCCTTTTCTATGTTTTATTTTTCCCAGGAAGTGAAGAATTAAATTATGAATGACCTGCAGGGATATTATGTGGGGATATGAGTGTGGATTATGGAGACATTATGTTATTTTAGTAGTTTTTCATTTTATGATTTAATGTAAAACTAATGAATATATCTAGTGTTTCCAAGGCTACTAAACCAATCGGTATTTCGAGATTTGATCTTTCTTGTGATCATGCCAATGTTATGTAATAATGCACCGACTCTGGGTAACTGGGGTCGGGGCGTTACACATTACACCATTTTTGGGGACCTTATTCAAGAACTGTTTCTCTAACCAAACGACCCAAAAATCAATAAAAACCCTTCATCATTGGTGTGACATCTTCATTTCCAAAGTTACTACTCGATATTATTAAAAAAGGATATCATAGAGACTTGTAGTGGGACTTCCCAAAATTTTATTAACCACTAGAATAGGAAAAACCCCAACACAAGCATCCCCAAAATAAAGAGACTAAAATTAAACAAAAAATTGAACCAAGACTCATAATTTCTATAAGACCCAAGAATATTGAAACATTCACATCCAAAAAACCCATTCCATTCCAAAAGAAAGATACCACAAAAACCAAACCAAATGGGAGTTCTCATGTTTAAAACCATAGGAAGGGAAAAACTAAAATGGATTATTCTACAGTTACATGATAACCGTCACTCCAAGGCATATGGAAGGATCCCCAATGCAATGAAACATATTATTCATCATAGTCAGAAGCTGATAATACCTAATTATAACTCCATCTACTAGAGTCAAGAGAAAACAAAATATCAAAAATACCTTGGAACGGTATAGAAATAGGGATTAGAGTTCCCAAATTGACCACACTAGAAGAAAACAAGTGAGTGTTTTGATGAATAAAAGTCATGAATTGACAAGGAGTCTTATCTAGAACAACTCCCTTTCGTTCACACTCCTCACTGAATGGGGAAAATTCAAAAGAATAAAAATTAATTAGACTATCAACAACCATGGGATTCCCCTTTGAGACTTTCCCAGATGAAAAAACATGATCCTATATCCCTTAATGGAGACACCACGTGATATGTGGAACTTCCAAATGATCCCTAACTCTGAAGAAAAGTAAACCAATTCATTTAAATGGTCAACTTTAACCTACTACATCTATTATCCTTGTTGGCCATCCTTGATCTCTGGCACTTTCTTCTCCTTCAATTCCTAGTGAATGAACCATTGGTTGAATGTGCTTTCAAAGATCATCTATGAAATCCCAAATTACCACAAGGATGGAATGAACACCTTTTGGTGCTCTATTCCAAGTCCATAAAACATACCCAATACAACACACACTCTCATGGAATCATGAGTTCCCAAAGACCCCAAGACACTCTCATCTTACTGAAGACACTCCATAACCTCTAATGGATCCCAAATAACAATATACAATACGCACCGATTAAGATAAGATCAGATCTGCCACACCCACAAAGAGTTTAGGAACAATATTTGACTAGAAGATAATCGTTAGAAACATTTTCAGTTTATCTGGGAATCATAATCTAAATAATGTAAAGCACAAAACCAAATTAACATCTTACTAAAACTCAATCAGTTATCATTTTAAAAAACACCAAAATAAAAAACCAACACATCATATAAGAAAATCAAGAACAAATAAAATCTCAATTGAAACAATACCAAAAAAATCGCAAAAAAAGAAAAGAAAAATCTTTTTTATAAAAACACATTTCTAAATTCACCATTTTTTCAGTTCAATTCCCTTCTTTCAAAATTAAAATTTATTTTCTAATTCCCATTTGAAACAAAAAATTCCATTTGAAAAGAATAATTTCCCCCCTTTAAAATCCAATAATTCATTCGAAAAACCCTTTTCAAAAAACACTTTCCTTTCAAAAACGTCCCACACCTACCAAAATAAAACCAAAGGATCACATATACCAAAATAACTAAAATAAGGAACTATTAGTCATGCATACCAAATACACATGATTTAGAAGACCATGCACTGATCATAAACCAACCACTAGAAGAATATTGAACCATGTATGTTGGCTCCACATGGTTCTCTATTCCTTGTAAGCTCACTGTGTAGCACCACATCACTTCCATTATCATAAACCAATGTACACAAGATCATAAAACTAAATAACCACTGAAAACATAACCAAAAACAAAAAATAATAACTCAAAATGCAACATACATTTGTGACCTAGGTCTCATAATGAGTGATCGTGATCAAGAACCAACCCATGACCTACCTCCTAAACCCTGAAAATAATTTCTTCAATCTAACTGACATCAAAAAAAACCTAGAGATACACTGATACAATTTTATCACAAACCAACTCAAGTCAACCCTGAACCAATCTCTTAATATAGCCCACAAAAAGTCTTGAGAGTAATTCCAAATCCTTGAGCGCTAGAAACTAGTGTCATGAATTATATATATTCAAGTGGGAATGGTTTAGCTCATAAGTGATAGAAAAATAAATAAATATAGATTGAACAATAAAAATTAATGCTTCCATCATAAATAAATAAAACTACACAAACCTCTATGTGACCCTGTGTGTCCCCACCAACCACTGAACAGACATCACACTATGGTGAACAAGTCGAAGCTGGAAGTAGCAACAGAACCTACAAAAGATAGAGCTATATGATTTAGTATTAAAACATAGTAGGTGTTCTAAAATAAATTATTCCCAATGAATTACCTTTATAAAAAATATTCACTTTCATCTAGTTTGAAATACAATATATAAACATTGTATTTATATGCACTTCTTTTTAAAAAAATTGGGGTTCATTTCCCTTTTCATTGAAAACGATATTTATTATTTATTTCATTGAACTGGTGTGCTTGGAAATTATTGAAGAGGGGAGGGAAAGGGGTCTGGAAAAACAATTCTAATGACATTTCTCATGAAGCATTTTAAAACAAAAAACACCATTTTACCTAATATAACATACCCTATACAGGGAATTGATTCAATGATGGTACAATGAGGGAAAAGGGAAAACAATACTCAAGAAAATAAACCAGATATGGCACCTGAATTATCTGCTGTAGATAAAAAAGTGTTGGGGAACATAATAAAATCTGGGATATTAGGGGAAAATCTAGAACATAATGAACTTGATCCATTCTATCGGTGTACTTGATGTAATAAAATATCCCTAACACTCAGTCGTGCCCTACTTGGGCTAACCGATAGAAAACATCCCCAAAGTAGAGTATGACCATACTAAGTGGCCACTACCTAGAGATTAATCCTAAAAAAATGAAGCAATAACTCTTAGTTATTCCTCTTTCTATTATAGGTTCCAATGATATGTCTAAAAATGTAGTAAGATAATACACATCACACAATAAATAATATACCCATAGGATAAACACAAGCCCCCACTCAACACAATCATCCAATCATTTCCCCTAACTCACACCATGGAATAGTCCACTTTCCTTCCAAGCATCAATTCACAAGGTAATTCCCTATACCAGGAACATCCATTCCCTTTTTCAATCACGGAGGTAAGAGATACAACCCAAGGGGGTTTTTCAAATAATAAACTTTTTTAAAAAGGTTTCAACCAGGACTCACTTACTCTTGGAAAACTATTTCAATGAGATCCAAAAAAAACTATTTATAATTTCCTAAAATACTAGAACACATTTCGAAAGGTGAAATACCATATAGAACCCAAAGACCACTAATAATGTCTAACCATCCATTTTATAAAATGCATGGTGTGAAAGGCCTTATAAAACAATTCCAAAAAATTTAATTCAAAGAGACAAGAAAATTATTTCATTCCAATCAATCATTACAAATTATACATATTACTAATTATCATCAAAATAAGGCATGGATAGAATGAAATTAATATTTCTTAAATTTAAAGGCCAAATGTATAGGGAAACAGACCTCAAAATCAAGGCGCTTGGACATGGTTTCTGGAATCCACTCTTTTTAACTTAAATGTGCATGCATTTCTGTATATATGTATATAAATACCCCTAAATGATATTTAGATATTCCCCATTTCATTAGTGAATAACTACAAAGTGGGTATACGTATATATATATATATGCCTTAACCATATATATGTGTAACATAACTTTATGAAAATCAGTCCAAAACAAACCCAAATGGGTCCAAGGTATACTAAATAACACGTGGATTCCAAAAAATAACAAGAGATCAAAAAATCTGGTCTAGGAAAGGAGGGTAAGAGAGACCAGCCTAAAATGGATGCGAGAAAACCAAAACAATTAAAAAATGATTTTCCTTCGTTGGTGGATGTAAAAACATGAATAAAGTTGGCCTGAGAGACCCAATTCATTCCTTAACAAGATAAGAAAATCAAAATAATTTTGTTAAACCTTGACCAAGGGTTTGGCTGATCAAAAATAGGTAATGGGATGATGAAAAACATTGAATCACGGAAATGGGGGGAAGAAGGATTAAAGTTATTTTAGGGGGCACAAATGGGGGGAAGAGGGATTAAAATCCCATAAGGGGAAAAGAGAAACAACCCCAAAATGTTAAAAATTAGGCAACCTACATGGTTTACCAAACCATAAACCAAATGTATGAGGTCCACTTCCTAATCCTAGCAGCCCTCACACAATTTCCCATAAGGAATTTCATGAATTAGAAAATCATGATAAAATCACGCCACTCAAAATTTTCAACTCATAAATCCCATAAACACACTTGAAAAATTATTTAATAGATAATTCACATGTCAATCACCACATCACTATCCTACCTGGGCTCTTGCATTGTCATTACATGGTTAATCCTGACAGCATGGGAAAACTGTACAACAGCTAAAAGATAACAAAAAAGAAGAAATTCCAACCTGCCAACAATCAGAACTCAAGCCTTCTCAAGCACAAGATATATTAGAAAACAAATAAATAATGAAATAGAAATGTTTCAGTTTAGGTGCTGAAAAGAGTCTCCATAAAGGATCATGTAATTTAGTACATCCTATGGATACACAATGAATGGAGGATTATTTTTATTTATCTTTATTAATCATCATTTACTTTAATTGTTTACAAAAAAGGAGTAGTGGCATCTATATTTATAGGTATGTCTGATATCAATTTCTTCATTCCCTAACTATACAAGAAAATAAAAATAATTTGGTTAATCATTGACCTGGGGTTTGGTTGATCCAAAAAATGTAATGGGAAGAGTAAAAATAGTGACCCATGGAAATATAATGGAAGAGGATGGATTACATCCAAGAATCAACCAAGAGGCACCATGAAATTTAGCAGCATCGAGGAAAGTGTGAAGAGGTTTATGCTATAATTTAATGTTATATGGGAATTGATAAAGGTTTTCATGTGTAAAAATGTAATTTAAATGAATTATTGAATCATTGGAACATAACTATAGAGAATATATGTTAGGAAAGAGTTTATATCCCTCTTGTGAGACATGAATGGTATGATATATTTTATGTACCTTTGGGAATACTTTAAAGGTATTTTGGGGTTTATGGCCATCCAAGAATACTTAATGGTTTTCCAGAGTTTAAGGTCATCTAGTAAAACTCAAGGATACACTAGAGTTTAATATCCTCTAAAAATAATTAATGAAACGTTGTAGTTTAATTTCCTCTAAGAATATTTAAAGATTACATTTGGATTTAAGGTCACTCGAGAGTAATTACTAAGATTATAATGGGGATTTATGTCAAGAATAATTTATTAAGGGTTATGTTGGGATTTAAGTACTCCTAAGAGGATTTGAGAGTGATAAATTGGAGTTTAGTTCTATTTAGTTAGTATTAATTCAACTCTGGTGTTTAAAGTTCACTGAGAATATTAAAATATAACACTTGGATTTATGGCCACCTCGTTGGACTTAAGAGGGTTAGGTTTTAGTAATGCTACATCTATGAAGGATTAAGGGTACATTGGGATTTAATGTCCCTCTAGGAGAATTAATAGGGTAACACTATAGTTTTCTATCCTTTATAATTACTTATGTGTTTTCCAGAGTCTTAAGCTATTTGGGAAATCATAAGGTAAAACTAGAGTTCAAGGTTCTTTAAGAAGAATTAATTATTATGTTGGGATTTAAGGTCCCTAGGATGAAATAAGAGGATTGATATATAATTTTACATCATCTAATGGAATTTAAAGGGTACGATGGAGTTTATTATTATCTAGGAAGGTGAAAAGGATTATAGTTGGATTTAGGATCTTCTTGGAGGTCTTAAGAATATGATAGAATTTTAAGGTCCCTTGAGAAGAAAAAAGGGTGAATTGTATGTTAATGCTCACTAGGAAGGATAAAATATTAAAAAGGAGTATAGGGCACCACTTTTTTGGGATTGTGATTGAATATGAGTTTATATTTATCCCTATTTTCGGAATCAAAACCCATATATTTCTATGTCAAGATTTAATGAAATGTCGAAGGGTATGGCACACATACTTAATGACGAGGCCTGAAAATTACTTCCTTGGATGAAGTTATAAAACCAAGTATATTTTCATATGAGTAAGTAATTCGTTACATTTTAAGACAACGTGCAAGGTACTAGTGTTTTCCCATTTAAGGTTATTCTTCTAGAACTAATGCATTATAGATTATTGTCATGTGACTGGGACATCTGGGATATATATTTTAAAATAATATGACTAAAATCTATGTTCCATATAATTTAATTTAATATAACCAAGAAATATGTTTCTTTTATATTAAATCCATATAATTAGGGCCAGTGGGTGAAGAGTTCCAAGTAACCATTTATGTGGGGGAATTATACATGAAGAGCCAGATATTTTTTTCGGCATATGAATTAGGAAAAGTTCTAATACTTGTTCTATAGAAGAAGTGTTGAAACAAGAAGTTATTAGATGAAATGAGTGAAGGTATGGATTACAAAGGAATGGTAACACACTTAAAATCACACCAGGTTCATAGGATATTGATAGTGAAATAATGATCAGACCCATGAGAGGTGGGAACTTGGGAGGTAGAAGTTTCTCTTATAATGTTTGAGTCAGCTAGTTTAACAGACTTACTTCTGTTGTTGGTAATTCCATGAAAATAGGAAAGTAAATAAATAACATGTAACATGATTTGGAGTTTTGAAAAACCTACCCAAAGTATGTCAATACACAAGTGGGAAATGTTGATTGATAACCTATTAGATGTGAGAATCACATAATATGAGGGGGGATTATGAAAAATAGACCTAGGGTTTTAGGGCCCATTGACAAGATTAAAGAAGGTTCTCTACTTACAGGAATGAAACCTAGAACATTCCCATGTACAAGACTGATGGAAAATGGTAGATGAAACCTCATAGAGAGAAAAGATACCCTTTATTAAGGGTCCAATTCGAATGTGTAAAAGTTTCACATAATTGGATGGAATATTCAACATATACATGTATCCCATCATGTTAAAAATTAATGAACATGATCCTCATTGGGGATATATACTTTTTCTATATGTTAAGGGATTCCTCAAGTTCATAAATTTTCATGCAATGTTAAAAAGTGATTTTCACGACCCAACCCAAGTTGGGGCATGAGCCGAAACTACACAAAGCTCACCTCCATAGGCCATGGATTGGCAAAAAGTGTTGAAGGAATAAAAAATCAGGGAGGCCTTTGAATAAGATCCTGTACACACATATATATCCAAATCAATGAAAAAGTATAGAGGAAAAGTAGAAAAGGTGCAACTGCTATAAAGTAACCCAAATATGCATGAACCTTTATACATTATAATTTTATGATAGTGAATAAAAAAATGTTGGGGGGGGGGACACATGCCCAAACATTAAACTAGTTCCAACCTAAAGACAACTAGAAAAGAGTAACAGTTGATAGATCCTGGATCATATATCCCAACTCTTACCACCACAAGTAGTCCACACATCCCATATCCCAAAGTTCCCCTGAGATCATGATTGACCTATCTGACATATTTAAAATACATGAAACATGTTGTTAAAAGCTCTTGAAGGGGTGAGTATATACATACACAACAAAACACCCCGAAAAATTGAAGGGGGGAGATGTAAAAGATACAACCAAAGTGAAGTAGTATATGGAACAAGGTACTGTAAAAAGAATGGATCTAGTGAACCTCACCCCAAAAAGAGTGTGCAAGTAGGCTCATCCAAACATAACGAGCTCAAAATAGTGAGGAGGGTAACCCCTCGTCGAGTCTTTACTACCTATAGTAGAATAGTAGACCCAAACAACCATAATAAGATAGTAACGGAAAGCACATGGTATTCCCCGCACGACTTTTCCTCTCTTGGAAGGAGAGTAACCAAGACCCAAGGAGTGGGTACTGTAATGGGATGGAGAGAGAGTAAGGGGATCTCCATTTCATAGCTCTACCCAAGAAGATGAGTAGCCAAAAATTCCAAGGTAGAGTCATCTGTGATGCCCATCACCTCAAGAATCTTCCCGGGAATCACAATTCAAAGGGGGGGGGGGAAATCACCACCACTCGATTCTATCCTCTTTGGGTGGCACTGATTCGCCCTTGTTGTTTTAGGTCACATCACAAGAACATGTCTTGGTGGGGAAATCACCCCACTTTCTCATGAGACATTTGGTAAGTCGAATCATGCCTCACCACTCTATCACACAATCAAGGGTCATATTTGGAAGGTCGTTGGGGACTACACTACCCAGCCCACCTAGATGGTCAGTGTAAATGGTTTTCAAGGAAGACACTACCCATCCCTACTTTGAGAGTTATCTCGAAATCACTGGGGACTACACTACCCAAATATTATGGGAGGTTCAGCCCAGAAGATCATTGTGGACTAAACTACCAATCCCAGCTATAGGGCCATCCCAAAAGTTCATCAAGGACTACCCTACCCATCCCTACAAGATGGTCAACCTAGGATCGTCGGGGACTACACTACCCAGATCCCACTAGATGGTTAGCCCGTAATCGCTAGGGACTACACTTCCCAAATCCTACTGGAGGGTCGTCCTAGAATCATCGGGGAATACCCTACACAAATCCTATTGTATTGTCTTCCTGGATGTTCAATGGTGACTACACTACCCAACCCTGTTAGAGGGTCAACCTGGAATCGTTCTAGTAAGCATGTCTGATCGCTGCTGTCATCTGGTGTTTTCTCTAATGTGAAAAACATAGAACATCCAAATTGTATCTCAAAAGACACTCTTGAGGGTCCATCGTGTTCAGTGCATAAAAACACTCTGGATAGCAATATCATGGGCCAAAATCGAGTTCAAACAACGGAGATAATGAGGATTGAATATTTATCAAGAGAGCTCAAATAGTACACAGCATGCGAGAGGGTCCACACATCTTTTGGCCCCACTTCACTGTTTGGTCATGTAAATGGATGGACATGGGTCCCATACCATGTAGTAGTGTATGTCTTGTAGGTGGACTACATGGCATCTTCCATTTGTCCAGGGATCAGGGCCATGTCTATTGGTCGTGTCTGTGTAGTTGGACCTCATGTCTATGTACTCTGGTAAATGGTATGTTGGCCCACATGGGATGATGCCAGTGTGGCCAACCAATGCCCATGTGCCCAGCATTTGGAGTTTTCCTAGCTCTGTGTTCCTTCACATGACTTGCCTCACATGGAAATTAAGTAAACAGGATGTCAAGGGTAGTACATGATGTGTCATCCATATCTTTTCACAAACCATAGCACTGTCACTGAGGGAGGATACTTGTTGTGTGTTCTTCACTAAACACAGTGTGTAGTAGTGATTTTTTCAAAACCCCAAGGGTTTCATTGATCCCTAATTTCGCTTCCAAATCTACTTCAACCACAGTCTTGGTTTATTAATTTCTCTCTGAAATCTTTAGATCGGTCTTAAGAATACAAGATCTCTACATCGTTTATCATGAATCAGTCTCATTTGAAAACGATGGATTGATTGAATCTTCTTCATGCTACTATAGCTTCATTTCTCATTAGATTGATGTGAAATATTTAGATTCTTCATCCTTGCATCATGATGTTTTCATATCTATGCCTCGTTCACATTTTTATTCTCATTCCATGATTTTGCCTCAATTCTGGATGCCAAATTGAGCTCTAGTCACCCATAAATAGTCGAACCAGGATCCAAAAGGATTCATGTAACACCCCAAGCTTCCACAGTATGTATCCCTTTGAATAATGAAATAGCTTTTGTTGTACGCAACCTGGAGTTTTAGCACACCACGACAAATCCAACTAGCCGTTATGAATAGTAATACCCACTTTTTAATTTTTTTTCAAAATGGACTTCATTTTTGGATCCAGAATATCAAAATTAACTTAGGTTGAATTTTTGGTATTTTCTTGAAAAATTTCAATTTTTTATGAATAGTGAAAAAAACTACATTATTATTTAAAAATGGAATTTTATTTAAATAAAGATTTATTTTATTTAAATTTATTTTAATTCAAATTTTTTTCATAATTCTTATATTAGTTATGTGAAATTAATTGGAGTCATTTTATAATAAAATTAGAAGTATAAAATATTATTGAATTTTTTTAACGTCTTTTACCCACCTTCTAGGCACGTTAGAAAATTTGCATAAAACCTAATTTTACCACTTCTATGAATTGAATTTCAAAAATACGAGAGTCATGGTTGACATCAGTAAGTAAAATGTGTTTCAATAATATGAAAATAATTTTTTTGAATAGTAACATTTGACTTTTATTTACTACAGTTAAAAGTAAATAGGGTAATTAATGGTAAAAATAGTATTATAATTACCCTAACACAAGTCCTCATTCTAATGGATAAATATATTTTGACTAAAATCCTCCTTAGGAATAAAATATGACACTTTGGGTTCACATGGATTAGATTAGGACATTTATTATTATTTTATTTAAAGAAGAGTTAAAAGTGTTAAGTTCAATGTTTCATAACTAAATAATTTTTAATATAGTGTTATATAAAATATTAATTCCACTATAAATATTAATTAGAAATCTAAATATATTTTCTACATAATTATATTTTATTTATAATTTTTAGACTTTAAATAATTAAATTTATTTTTGAGACAGTGATGATGGAGCAATAACCTTATTAATGAAAGATTAAAATAATTGATATTATAAATATCCAAATAAATGTAAATTTTTACTTTTGATTAATTAAACTTATTTTATAGGTTCATATGAAATGTTGGGGTTGAATAAATAAAAAATTTTCAAAGTGATAAAGTTTGTATAACTTTCACAAAAACAAAATACCAAATAGTGTAAAAATTGACATAAATGAATTTTTAAAACAAATAAAATATTATTAATTGATATAATATTACTAAAATTATAAGGGTAATAAAAGGACTTATATTAGGTTAGATATATCAGTAATTAACAATTTGGGTATCTCTTGTCTTTTTATATTAAGTTTATTAACAATATAATATAATAATACAAGAATACATGGTAAAAGTTAAACTATTTAACTAAGAGTTGCATTTAAAATATAAGAATAATATGGTGACCTAATCCTATCTAAAACCTATTGGTTGAGAGGTTTTCAACCCATACAGACCTTATACTCGAAATAAATAATTTTTGTGCCATTATAAAAATAATATGATTGTATAATAAAATAATATTTCAAGATTTTCCAAAAGTGACTCTCACCTCTCTTAGAAAAGGGTACTTCCCCTCCTTTCAAAATAACACTCCGAAGCCATTTTCCTTTCCCAAAACCAGCTCAGATATCCTCCCAAATAATTTCAATTATACCTAGAGGCCTTACTTTGATCATTAAGACAACCTCAGGAGCCCTTTTGATCAACTCAAAAGGAAACACCCGAAGAAGAGGTAATAATTTTACCACCTCTTTCAAAGTTCTTTTCTTCTTCCACTTCCTCATTATTTGTTTTTTCCAAACCAAAATAATAACTCCAGTACCTTATACATACTTTGATGTTATTATAAATATGGAACCACCATATTCATTATTTTATCCATCATATTAATGTAAAATCACCATACGTGTGTAGGTACGACTTACCGCCTCCATATCGTGGTGTACTTTGTTATTCAAACACTTCATTATTTGGATGGGTATAATAATGAGTATAAATGGTTTAAATAATAAATATAACATGTTAATGATTATGTATATATGATATACCATCCAATTACATATGATTTCACCATCAATAGAGTGATATTGTCGCCCTTGCGTACATACGGATTACCGTCTCCACGAACGCGATGAAATTCATTCCCCATCATAACCCTTCAAGAATAATTTTCATTTTATGATTAAAAATAATGTTTAAGAACTTAATATCATTATGTATATGAATAAAATACATCCTATACTTAACAAACATGTCTTATGAAACCAAACATATAAAGGAAAATGAATCAGTTAAGACCTGAAACGTTGATACTGCTGAAATATTATTAACAAAGAAATATTATTAGATCATATATGATTTCATATTTATGTATATGGTTCTTTGTATAATTTAATAACGACGATTTAACTATTATAAAGGAGGTTAATTTACCCTCTATAAAAGGAAATTACAAGGTAAGGGTTAATTCTACCGTCTCTTCATTATCAGAGGTTGTTTATATGTGAGTATCTACTGGGACTTCCTTATCATCCACATCTGTGTTTCTTAAAAATGTATTTCAAGACATTTTTACTATTTCCTATAATATGGGTTAAAGTAATTTATTCCCTTTTTGGAACTTTTATAAATTTTTTTGAAAGGAATCTTTCCGTCATTTTCCAAACATGGTACTTTATGACCTTTTCAACAAATTAAGGTAAGAATTTTTTTTATCTTATACGATGGGTGAAACTATTTTCCACTGATATAACAACATCGAATATTCCCTTTCAAGATTATTAGAATATTTTAGAAATAAATTTTTTTTATTTATTGTTATGTGAACTTTAAATGATTTCAAAATAGAAAGTGATATTTCTCTCAAATAATTTTTGATTTCATCTATGTCAACATCCTTTGATTGATTTTACCCATGTTTGATGTTGATTTATTATGATACAAATCTTACATATTGAATTGAAGATTTTGTGATGTGTTTGACTGTGGATGTGTTATTTTTATACCATTCATGGTTTATGGTTAAAATATTAACATTTCGTATGATAGTTTTAATAGAAATATTTTTGTTATGTTTCAATATTTTCATATGTGTAATGCATTGGACTTAGTAAGTGATTGGTGGAGCCCTCTATAACTCCTTGATGCATCGGTAGGTCTAATGAGAAAAATTATTATATTGGCATAAGTCCTTGAAAAAATAATATTTATTGTATTGGCACGAGGCCTTGACTATGTTGTTATGAGGTCTGGCATTATGCATTACATCATTATGAAATTGGCTATTGATATTATATGTGATTATTCAACTAGTATAATATCCATGAGAATAAGTAAATGGAACTATTTGATATATATTTTCCATATTATGCTGAATATTAAGTTTAAAAGTCTTGTGTTTTAGTCTTATACATTGCCTTAAATGTTTATGTTTTTGATGAAAGTTTCCTCTATATTGTTATCCTAACATATCATTTGAGATAACCCCTTCCAATGTTTTATTTTTCTGAAGATGTGAATAATTATTTTATGGTTGAACTATAGGGATAGTCTAAGGTATGTGATTTGGTTCAAAGGGGAAAATTTTGGTGTTTTTTTTTCATTTTATAATGTAATGTAAAAATTATATTTGTATCTAGTACTTCTAAGGATACTAAACTAATTAGTCTTTTGGGATTTGATCCCTTGTGATCATGCAAATGTTATGTAATAATGCACCGATTCTGGGTAACTAGAGTTAGGGAGTTACAATTGGTATCAGAGGATGTTTATTACTTACATTGGAAGCTAGATTTAGAAAAAATCTGATTAGAGAACAATACCCTAAGATAGACTTTGAATATTAATATATAAGACCTTACTAGAATTTTTGTAATATAGATATTATTTGAGTTTCAAAACAATACATCCTTGTCTAGATATGAGAAGGCATATGCAGCTCTGGCACAGATTTACCTAGGATTGAAATTTGTGACAAGGAGTTTCGGGCATGACCCGGGGTATCCTAGTACATGACAACGGGCCTTTCTGCACGTTTGGTTACGACACTCCTAGGGGATATGCTTAGGATAATTCCCATTTTCTTTAAAAACCATTATGAAGGATTTATGAGTGTATAAATCCTAAAAGAAAACATTTTTATGATTATATATTATATCCATAAATTGTTCAATTTATTTTAATTGTTTTATAATTTTGGAATAATGTATTGAGATTCATAAAATAATCTAGTGTATGAAATTCTTTAGAAATCGCACCTAGTGGAAGGAATGGAAACTGTATCAATTCATGTAATACATGTATAGATTTCCTTCAAACTCAAGATAATTATAGTGGAGTTGTTTATGCAACTGGTGCTGATCATCTTATCACCATACCGGGACAACTCACTCAAGTTATGAATAATAACCTTATCCACATGGAGCACCCTGATCCACAACATGGATGATCAATGTTTGACTGCTTCAAGTGGAAAAAACCACCAACATTCAATGGGACTAAAAATCCATTTGTAGCTCAATGATGGATAAGTTCCTTAGAGGAAATATTTCATGCTTTAGGGAGTAGTGAAAAGGAAAAAGTAGTCATGGTAGTTTATCGCCTCACGAGATATGCATATTAATGGTGGTAATTAATTCAAAACACAAAGGATGATGAAGAAGTATATAATATAGAATGGAGGTAGTTTTAAGATATTTTCCTAGAAAAATACTTTCCTCGTGACCATCAAGTGGATATGGAATGAAAATTTCCGAGTTTTGGGAAAAGTAGGATGATAATGTTGCACATTATGAGGCTAACATTACAAGGTTAGTATGGAATTATATAGGTTATATACTTAACCCAAGGAGTAATATTGATCATTTATTTTATGGGTTAAAATCATTTATCTGTCGAGCATTAGTCTCACAATCATTCTCATCTTACGAAGATATTGTCTCATTTGCTATCAAGATAGAAAATGAATTCTCTAAGTCTTATGAATTTAATGTAAATAAAGAGAAGAAGAGATCTCTTGAACACTCTAGAAATGGAAATAAGGTTAAGAAGGGAAAATTTGAATATCTATCCGGCGGTAATTGTGGGAAGAAACACCCTGGTACATACTTGAAAGGAATTGGAGTCCATTACAATTGTGTGGAAAAAGGCCACCAAGATTGTTATTGTAAGGGAAAAATAGAGGTTGTCCATGTTGAATGCTACAATTTTATAGAAAAGGGGAATTATGAAAACCAATTTCATAAGCTCCTAAGAAACTTACCTTAGAAAATGCCTAGGGAGCAAGGCCAAGCTTATGCAATCACTAATGCTGAGGTTGAAGCACCGAAAGATGTGGTGGAAGGTAATTTAATGGTTTCACCCAATTTACCCAATGCTTTATTTTATTTTGGATCATCACATTTATTAATATCTTCCTAGTTTGATAAGAAAATTAGATATTTCCAATTTGATTTAACAAGGGAGTTTTAAGTAAAAACTCCTAAGGTAACTATCATTGCAATAATGTTTTCTGAATCAGTTACCATTAAGGCATATAAATGTTATTTATTTTCTGATCTCATTGTCATACCCATGATTGAATTTGATATAATCCTGGGAATGTATTGGATTTCAGACCATGATGTGAAAATTTATTGTCAGAAAAAGGAGGTTACATTTTTTGATGATGATAAAGAGTACCTTATCTTTAGAGTATAAATATAACCATTTGATTCTTATCAAGATCCACCCCCAGTAGCTCTACTCAATTCAATTATTGGTGGGGAGGAGTGAAATAACTATGTGTGAGGAAAGAAATTTTCAAATAGAGTATTTACACATTGTTCAAGAATATGTTGATGTGTTTCAAGAGGATTTACCTAGACATCCTCCAAAACGAGAATTTGAGCTTTCCATTGATCTAAATTCTAGTTCAAGGCCCATAATGAAGACCCCTTATAGAATGGACACTATAGAATTAGTATAAATAAATAAATAAAAGATAAACTCAGTAATAATAGATTTATTATCCCTAGTGTTTTTCCATGGGGCGCCCCTGTTCTTTTTGTTTTGAAAAATGATGGATCTATAAGGTTGTTCATTGACCATAGGGAGATAAATGTTATAAAAATAAAGAACAAGTATCCCATACCTCGCATTGATGATTTATTCGATCAACTTCATGGAGCTCAATATTTTTAAAATATTGACCATCGATCTTGATATAATCAGTTGTGTGTGAAGAAAGAAGACATTCTGAAGATAACATTTTGTACTTGGTATGGGCATTATGAGTTTACAGTAATTCCTTTTGGACTGACTAATGCACCCTATATTTTCATGGATCTAATGAATAGATTTTTCAAGTTATATATTGATGAATTTTTAGTGGTATTTATTGATGATATCTTGGAATACTCAAAAAGCTACGAAGATCATGAAAATCAATTGTGCAATATTCTGAAAATCCTCAGAAGAAATAAATTATAGGGGATGTTTAGGAAGTGTTAATTCTGGCTTCATGAAATTTATTTTCTTGTCCATATTTCTTCTATGGATGGAATCTTTGTTGATATTTCAAAGACCAAGGAAATATATGAATGGACAGAACCAATGAGTATAACTAAAGTATGATGTTTTATTGGTTTAGTACGTTATTATCGATGCTTTGTCTATAATTTTTCCTGATTGGCTAACCCATTAACCAAGCTCACACATAAAGGGGTTAAACTTGTTTGGACAAAAGAGTGTGAAAAATGCTTTGAAGAACTAAAAAAAGATTAGTCAATGCTCTTATATCGACTATACCATCAGGGAATGATGGGTTTGTTATTTATAGTGATACTTCAAAGAAAGGACTTGGTTTTTTTCTTATGTACGATGATTGAGTTATTGCCTATGCATAATGGTAGCTAAAAATTCATGAACAAAACTATCCCACTCATGATCTTGAGTTAGCAGATGTAATATTTTCTTTGAAGATATGGAGACACTATCTCTATGGTGAAAAATGTGAGATATATACCGATCAAAAGTGTTTGAAGTATATTTTCTCACAGAAAGAACTCAACATGAGGTAAAGACGGTGGATTGAACGACTCAAGGATTATGGTTGCACAATACACTACCACCAAGGGAAGGAACATTTAAGGTGGGACAACATGAAGAGGGAGATTTTTGATTATGTGTCAAGATGTATGGTTTGTCAATAGGTTATGTCTCTAAGACAACATCATATAGGAGTCATGCAACCTCTTCCCATACCTTTGTGGAGATGGTATGATATTGTGATGGACTTTGTCATGGGGCTACCAAAGACTTCTAGAAGAATTGATGCAACATGGGTCATTGTTGATCGTTTTACCAAGTAAGCAAATTATCTTTCTTTAAGAGAATATTTTCCCATTAAACATCTTGAAAGACTATATATTAATGAAATTGTAATACTTCATGGAGTACCCCTATCAATTTTTTCGAATTGTGATCCCCATTTTACAACAAGATTCTTGAAAAGTCTTCAAGAGTCCTTGGATACTAAACTTTGTTTGAGCACTTCATACCACCCTCAAACTGATGGACAATCAGAACAGAATCAAACTATAGAAGACAAGTTGAGATATTTCCCACCTGACTTTCAAGGTATGTGTGATAAATATTTATCTATGGTAGGATTTTCCTATAACAATAGCTTCTATTCAAGTATTCAGATGGAACCATATAAAGCGTTATATGGAAAGAGATGTCACATACCAACTTTTTTGGATGATGTTTGTAAAAGAAACCTCGTAGGTCCAGAACATGATGAGGAAAAAATGGAAAAGGTGAAGATTATCCATACCCACATCAAAGTAGTTCAAATAAAGAAAAAGAGTTCTGTCGACAAACAAAGGAAGGATTTGGAATTTCAAGTACATGATCATGTTTTCTTAAAGGTATCTCCATGGAAGGGTGTTATATGTTTCGGTAACAAGGGAAAATTGAGTCCCAGGTACATTAGACCTTTCAAAATTTGATAACGAATTGGAGTTGTAGCTTACCCTTTGGCAATGCATCCAAGTCTCTCCAAATTTCATTATGTGTTCCACGTATCACTGTTTAGAAAATACATGTCTGACCCAACGCATGTACTCACTTGTGAAGAAAGAGAAATGGAACCCGGTCTATCTTATTGCAAATATCCTATCATAATTTATGATACTAGAGAACAAGTGTTGGGAAACTAGACTACTCGTCTGGTAGAAGTTCTCTAGAGAAATCATAAGATGGAAGAGGCAACATGGGAACCCGAGGAGCTTATGATGAAGAACCCCCCGAATATTTTTATGCTGTAATATTATAGAAATTTCAAGGATGAAATTATTTCAGGGAGGGGAGAATGTAACACCCCAAGCTTCCACGGTACGTTTCCCTTGGAATAATGAAATTGCTTGTGTTGTTCACAACATGGAGTTTTAGCACACCACGACAAATAAAACTGGCCGTTATGAATTGTAATACCCATTTTTTAAAATTTTATATTTTTTATTTTCCAAAATTGAATTCATTTTAGGATTAAAAATATCAAAATTAGCTTCGGGGGATATTTTGGTATTTTTCTGAAAACTTTCAGTTTTTGATGAATAGTGAAAAACACGGCGCTATTATTTATACCTGAATTTTTATTTAAATAATTATTTATTTTATTTAAATTTATAATAAGTCAAAATAGATACATAATACCTATATTATTTTAATTCAATTCATAGGAGTCATTTTATAATAAAATTAGATGTATAAAATTTTAATGAAATTTTTAACGACTTTTACCCACTTTCTAGGCAAGTTAGCAAATTTGCATAAAACGTAATTTTACTAATTTTTTGAATTGAATTAAAAAAATCCAAGAGACACTGTTGACATCAATGTCTATAATTTGGTTGAATAAAATGAAAATAGTTTTTTGTGAATAGTATCTTTTGACTTTTATTTACCAAGGTAAAAAGTAAATATTTTAATTAAAGGTAAAAATGGTATTATAATTAACCTAACACATGTCCTAATTTTTTTGGAAAAATATATTTTGACAAAAATCAACCTTAGGAATAAAAAATGATCCTTTTGGTCCACAAGGAATAGACTAGAACATTTATTATTATTTTATTTAAATAATGTTAAAAGTGTTGAATTCAAAGTTTCATAACTCAATAATTTTTAATATATGGTTATGCATAAGATAAATTAGAAAATAAATATTGATTATAAAGATAAAAATATTTCCTACAAAGTGGTATTTTATTTATAATTTTTAGACATTAAATATTTTAAATTTATTTATGAGACAATGATAATGCATCAATTACCTTATTAATGAAAGATTAAAATAATTGAAATTATAAATATCCAAATAAATGTAAATTGAAACTTTTGACGAATTAAACTAATTTTTAAGGTTAATATGACATGTTAGGGTTGATTATATAATTTTTTTTTGAAGTGATAAAGTTTTTATGAATTTCGTAAAAAACAAAAAACCAAATAGTGTCAAAATTGACATAAATGAATTTTTAAAACAAATACTATTTTATTAATTGATATAATATTAATAAAAATATAAGGGTCAGACAAAGACATAGATAAGGTTAAATATATCAATAATTAACCATTTGGGGTTTGTTTTTATTTTTGTAGTATGTTTAGTAACCATATAATATAATAATACAAGAATACTTGGTAAAAGTTAAACAATTTAACTAAGAGTTAAATCTAAAATATATGGTTAATATGGTGACCTAAACCTATCTAAATCCTATTATCTTAGAGTTTTTTGACCCATCCCCACCTTATCGTTGCAAAAAACCATTTTGGATACATTATAAATTGAATATGATTGTATAATGAAATAATATTTCAACCTTCTCCTAAAGTGACCCTCACCTCTCTTATAAAAGGGTACTTCCCCTTATCTCATAATCACACCTCAAAATCCATTTGTCTCAGCCAGACCCTACTCAAATATCCTCCCAACTACCATCACTTCAACCTAGTGTCATTTATTTGATCAGAAAGCCAACCTATGGATCCCTTTTGATCAACTCAAAAGGAAACACCCGAAGAAGAGATAATAATTTCACCACCTCTTTCAGAGTTCTTTTCTTATTACACTTACTCTTTCCTTGTTGTTTCCATACCAGAATAATAAATCCATTACCTTATACATAATGTGATGTTATAATGAATATGTTACAACCATATTGATTATTCTATCCATCCTATGAATGGGAAGTCACCATATGTTTGTACGTACAGCTTACCGTCTCCATGTTGTGGTGTAGTTTGTTATTCAAACACGTCATTATTTTTATGGGTATAATAATGAGTATAAATAATTTAAATAATAAATATAACATGTTAATGATTATTTATATATGATGTTCAATCCAATTACATATGATTTCACCATCAATAGAATGATATTTTTCCTCATGTGTACGTACAGATTACCGTCTCCATGAACGCGATGAAATTCATTCCCCATCATAACCATTCAAGAATAATTTTAATTTTATGATTAAAAATAATTTTTAATAACTTAATATCAATCTGGATACGAATAAAATACATCTTATATGTAACAAACATGTCTTATGTAAACAAACATATAAAGGAAAACAAATCAGTTAACACCCAAAATGATGATACTACTGAAGTATTATTAACAAAGCAAAATTAGAAGATCATATATCATAACAAATTTACGTATTTGGTTCATGTATAATTTAATAAGAATTATATAAATATTATACAAGAGGTTAACATACCTAGATCAAGGAAAAGAAAAAGGTAAGGGTTAATTCAACAATCTCTTCATTATCCAAGGTTGTTTATACATGAGTATCTACTGGGACTTCTTCATCATCCACATTTGCGTTTCTTAAAAATGTATTTCAATTTTTTTTTACTATTTTCAAGAATATGGGTTATTTTCATTTATACCATTGTTTGACCTTTTTTTAAAAAAATTAAAGGAATCTTTCTGTCATTTTCTAAACAAGGTACTTTATGACCTTTTCGAAAAATTAAGGGAAGAATGTCTTTTTTTACTTATACGGCAGGTCCGGATATTTTTTAATATTATAACATCATCTAAGATTCCCTTGCAAGATTATAAGAATATTTTCAAAATAAATGTTCTCATTTATAATTTTGTGACTTTTAAATGATTTCAAAAATAGAAAGATACATTTCTCTAAAATTGTTTTGATTTCATCTATGTCAACATCCTTTGATGGATTTTACACTTGTTTGAAGATGATTTATTATGATACAAATCTTCCATATTGAATTGAAGGTTTTTTGATATATTTGAATGTGTATGTGTTATTTGTATACCATTCATGGTATATGGTTTAAGTATTAACATTTTTAAGCTATTTTTATTATGAATGTTTCTGTTATGTTTCATCCTTTTCATATGAGGAATGCATTGAACTTTGTAAGTGACAGGTGGAGCCCGCTATAGCTCCTTGATGCATTGCTAGGTCTCATAAGACAAACTATTGTGTGGGCACAGGGCGTTGACAAAATCTTATTTGCAGTATTTCCACGAGGCCATGACTATGTGGTTATAAAGTCTTGCATTATGCATTCCATCATTATAAAATTAGATATCAATATTATATGTCATTATTTGAATAGTAGACTATCCATTTGAATAAGTAAATGGAATTATTTGATTTATATTTTCCATATTATGATGAATTTTATGTTTAAAAGGCTTATGTTTTAGTCTTATACATTTCCTTAAATGTTTATGCTTATTTATGAATGTTTATGCTATATTGTTATCCTTACTTAGAATCTGAGATCACCCCTTTCTATGTTTTATTTTTCCCAAGATGTAAAAAAGTATTTTATGGTTGACCTGTAGGGATAGTCAAAGTGATATGAATTTTTTCGAAGGATACAGTGTTTTTGTTGTTTTTCATTTTATAATGTAATCTAAAACTTATGTTTGTATCTAGTACTTCTACGGATACTAAACTGATCTGTCTTTCGGGATTTGATCCTTTGTGATCATGCTAATGTTATGTAATAACGCATCGAATCTGGGTAACTAGGGTCAGGGCATTACTTTTCCTTGGTGAGGGACATGAAGAAACAATAGAGAAAATTCACTATAAATAATGTTTTGGATTTTTGGCTAAGAGTTCTTGTCTAATTGTCAAGAACAATCATCTAGATTAGATGAACAAATAATAAATAGCAAGTTCTTAGATATTGGGGTTAGGAAAAAGGGTGATGTTTCCTGAATCAAGTTCCAAAATTCTAAATCATTTAATACAGTAACTAAAAACAGAAAATATTATTCCAACCACTTTTTTGGTTTGATCATTGGTGAAGAAAGCATTATCATACAATGGAGGAGGATCTGTCACATCTTGATCCTCCAGGATCTATGGATTTGTTCTTCGTTATTCATTAATCATTCTCCAATAGAAAAGGAGAGAAGAGAAATTGTTCATTAGTTAAAATAGGGTTATGATGTTCAAAACCCCTTAACCATGTATTTAAATCCATTTATTTGGTTTAAATGAAATTAATTAATTAAATAAATTTATTTTGTTAATCAGTTAAATGTACCACCAATGAGTGGGGGTCTATCTATCCTACGCTGACTCATTTTATGTCATTTATAGGGAAAACCCACATTCTAAATCAAACTGTGGTCTCAAATTTCCAATATGATCAACCATTTAATAGTTATACCATTCTCTTTAATTAACTGCGTGTGTGAAATATAAAGAAGTTTGAATGTTTTTATAAAATTATTTTTGGGAACATGGGGCCTCAAAATCACACTCCATCACAGATCCTAGCTATAGAAAAAAAATTATAAATATATAAATGTATTTTAAGAAAAAAACTGGGTCTATACATTATTCCATCTTTCAATATTATCATCCCCAAAAAGAAAAACTAAAAAAACTCAGGATACTGAACCCGCATCTAGATCTCCCAATCATAGTAACTCTCCTACATGTTTCTGTGTCGCTACAACACTCAAACCAGAGGGATGACTAGTCCTTTAAGGTCCCTCTCCTATCGGCCTTCGATCTCCATTGGGTTCTCTATAATGGTGGCCACATCCTCGATGTCCAGCTCTCTCCAATCAATAACGTGCATTGGGTCATTCACGTAAGTCCTCATATGTGACATGTGAATGATGTCATACACCCGCTCCAGTTGTGGGGGTAAGGTGAGGTAGTTGGGAACCTTTCCAACCCTCCATGTGATCTCAAACTGTTGGATGAATCTCAGGGATATCTTGTTTCCCATGTTGAACCTCCACATTCCATGTCATAGGGAGACTCTAAAGAATACATGGTCTCCCTTCTCGTACTATAAGGGCTAAAAATAGTAATCTTCATTGGAGTTCTATCTAATCTAGTCCATCTTCATTTTTTCATGGGTGACCTTGACCTTCTCTATCATCACCTGCACCAACTTCGGGCCTATAATAGATGACTCAATCTCTGTCCAGCACAATGGTGACCTATAATGTCTCTCGTATAGGGACTCAAAAGGTTTCATGCTGATGGTGGAGTGTCAACTATTGTTGTATGCAAACTCCAACAAGTTAAGGTGATCCTCCCAGCTCTGGAATAAATTCAATACGCACTCTCCCCACATATACTCTAAAATATGGATAGTATGCTTAGTATACCCATCAGTCTGGGGGTGAATGGTTGTACTAAAGTAAAACTAGGTCCTGAATGCCTCTTGTAAACCTCTCCACAGTCATGAAATAAACCAAGAGTAATGTTTTGATACCATAGTCTAGGGTACCCTATGAAGGAATATGATCTCTCGTACGTACAAATGCCCCAACCACCCCACTGAAATCTTCTCCCTGATAGAAAATATGTTTTCCATCTTCATGAGTTGGTCTACTATCACCCAGATGGTATCGTGGCCCTTCGTTGTTCATGGAAGACCTATGATAAAGTCCACAGATATGTTGTCCCAATTCTACTCTTGGATATAAAGTGGTTACATTAAACCTATTGGGACCCAATGCTCATCCTTCAACTGTTAACAGTTAAGGAAATGTGATACAAAATCATCTAAACATTGTATCATGTTGGACCACCAAAACTGCCACTAAATATCCTTATAGATATTCTCCACAGTAGGATATATAACTAGGGGAGAAGTTTAACACCCCCACATCACTTCTTCCCTTGCTACAATTGGAACCATTTTTTCCCCAATAATAATATCTCGTCATTCACTCTTTTAGAATATACATATTTTGCATCACATATAGATATCTGATCACACAGAACCTCATAGTCAATTTCACGAAGATGAGACTCTATAATATGCTCATGGAGCGCAGGATTCAACACCATCGACTGTAGGAAAACCATACCCTCATCTTCCATCATTTTCAGCTATTGGGAAGCTAACTACTCCAAAGCTTCCCACACTAGGTGTGCCTGGGACTTCCTGCTAATGGAATTTGCTATAATTTTCCCCTTCACTATAGTATAGATTATCTCGAATTCAACGTTCTGTAGTAACTCCAATCGTAGTCTCTACCTCATCATCGGGTCTCTCTGAGTGAAGACGTACTGGAGGCTCTGGTGGTCTGAGTAAACCACAAATCACTCTCGCAGAAGGTAGTTCCCTAACATCCTCAAAGTGAAGACTGCCACTTCTAGCTCCATATCATGAGTTGCAAAGTTCAGATCATGGGGTCTCAACTTCCTCAACCCATATATGATGACCACATTTCATTGTATCAGCACAAAAATGAGCCCCACTTTAGAGGTGTCTCAATACACCACGAACTCAACTTCTTCCTCTAGTAGCCTAAAAACAATAGTGGTCATAAGCCTCGGCCTCAACTCCTCAAATTAATTCTTTCATTGCTCAAACCGGGAAAAAAACTATCCCTTCCATGTCAAGTGGTCGATGGGGTTTCAATCCTATAGAAGTCTTCCACAAATCTCCTGTAGTACCCCACCAAGCTCAAAAAGCTCTGCACCTCTGACACATTCTTGGGTGGATGCCAATAAATAACTACTTCAATCTTTGATGGATCTATGGTTAAACCCTACTAAGAAATTACATTCCCTAAAAAAGAACCTTCTATATCCAAAACTAGAATTATGAGAGTTCTCCATAAATCATGTGCTCTTGAAGTAAACCAAGGACCCCCATTATGTTCTATGAATTCCCCTCCTCTATTGCAGAGTGGATGAGTATGTCTTCAATAAAGATAGTGAAAAATGTTCCATGTATGGATGGATGAACTAGTTCATCAAGGACAAGAAAACAGTGGGGAGATTATTCACACCAAAGGAAATCACTAGGAAGTCGTAGTGTCCATAGTGTCGTAAAAAAATTAGCTTTAGAACATCAGCCTCTCAAATCCACAATGGGTGGTAGCCAGACCTGAGATCAATCTTGGAGAACCATATCATGCCTCCTATTAGATCGAAGAGGTATTTAATACATAGAAAGTGGTACTTGTCTTTATTTTGGCCTAATTCTGGTGATGATAATCAAAACAAAGATGTAAGATCCCATCTACCCTCTTCACACACACAAAAACTAGATCTGCACAGGGGGACACACTGGGTATGATGAAACCTTTCTCATGAAGTTCCACTAACTTCAATGTAATCCCCTAGAGCTCAGTGGGTTCCATATGATATGTTGTAGATGATATCATGTCAATCCCAGAATAAAAGTCAATGAAAAACTCCAACTCCTTCCATAGAGGTAGTCCTAGAATGCCTTTAAGAAATATGTCTATATAATCCTCCACAACTAAATGGATCCAGACTCTCAAAGAGTTTTAAGAACTAGGGGTTATACTCGCTAGATGATGGGTAATGGGCTATGACCTCTTGTTCACAACACCCACTCATGCTACTATGATTTATCTCTCACTGAAAAAGGAGAACTTTATCCCATCATCATATAGGCATATGACTAATCTTCTTTGATATTAAATCTCATATCAAACCATGGAAAGCCAATCCATGCCCAATATGATGTCATAGGGATCCATCATGATGACTAGTTGGTCCCATGTGAACATATCTCATCCTAGTGATAGCTTACACTATTGAAAGATGAAAGATATAGAGGAATCATCCCCAATAGCAATATAAAGGAATAGTTTGTGTACTAGAATCTACACATAGAGCTCCAACTCCCATAAAAAGGGTTGAGAGATAAAATAATGGCTAGAACCTACGTCTAACAATACTAGAGAAAGATTATAGTAAACACATATCATACCTCAAATCATCTCATGTGTCGTTGGGTCATTGAAATTTATAGCCTAAAGTTGTCTACGACCCCAGCTGCCAGCTCCCTAAGCCTGACATGGGCCTCCTTGTGGTGGTGGTGGGATAACCTTGTACCATGATCCTCCACCTACACCTCCTCCCACTCATCTTCCATATTTGACTCCCTAGGGACCAACCATTCCTTGCCTTGGAGATCCCAGATCACAGCATTGCCTCTACCATGGTGGTACATCTTATTCCTGCCCGGGATGCTAAATATGGCTAGTCTGGTAGTCCTGGGCCATATGTCCTTGTCGGTCACAAGTGTAAATTTGACCCTCTCCCGGGTTTCATGGGGCTTTTCACTACCCCTGAACAGGGTGACCACACCCCTGAGTCTTCTCACAGAAGGGTCTCTTGTTCCGAGACCTCTATTACCTGCCTTCTGCTAAAGATGACTCATCTTTGTTGTGAGTATTTCCAGCTCCAGCCATTCGGCTTCCCTATTCGGGGAATATCTCGTTAAAAAGTGATCGCTCCATCACGCCAACATAGGTGGGGATACACAAGGGAAATACGCTGGCTCAAACCTCTCGACAGAGTCCTAGCTCAAACTTCCATGCCCAGAAGTAACCACCTTTGATCATGTCGAGAGAGTAGCATGTAAGGTTTGTGAACCTCGCTGCATACTCTGCCACTGTCATCCCTCCCTCCTGAAGCTCCAGAAGCTCTTGAATCTGAATAGAGCGCTTGAATAGGGTTAGTAATCCTCAAGAAATAGCTGTTGAATGTCACCATATGAGAGTGTCTATTCATTGTGAATCTTGGTAACTAAGCTCCACCACTGCCCAGCTTCTCCAGGGAAAATACTTGTTACAAAAGGCACCATCAGATCCATCAGGGTCCAAACGAGTCTAAACATGTGGACCACCAACTCTATCCAATCCTCTATTTCATAAGGATATGGCTCACCCCTGAACCTAGGCATTCATTTAGGTTAGATAATGCAAAGTGATATCATCCCGTATATGTTCTCATCCTATCCTGGTTGGAATATCTGCTACTCCACATGTGGAGGCACTGCTACTAGTCTATTTGGATGAAGGGGATCACAAGATGGACCCTAAACTGGGGCCTCCCTCATAGGGTTGTTTTCATGAACTGAAGCTGGTATCAAGGCTGGTTGTCATCGCAGAGGCAACCTAAAAATTTTAGGCAGTACCACAGTCATATGATAATATAAATCAAAAATGGAGCGGGGAGATGACTCAACAAGAATTATCAAAGAATCAGTCATATATGATGCATGTACCATTATTCCTTGAAACAAATTTCTTAGGGTGACAAGTCGATAATTGGGTAATCATGGTCCTAGTGAATGGGTACATTGGCCACCCATACCATCACTAGACTCCCTATCCTAAGAGTCTCCGTAGAAAAGAAACATCGACACTTTTTCCCAAAATTCCTACAAATTCTTTTTTAGGGAACATCTAAACAACACCCCAAAGAATGAACAACCTCTTATACCACTTTGTCATGACCCAAACTAAGCCATGGATCGATCCTCAAATACCCCAAGCCCGCCTCCATAGGATAGGGTTTGGTGACAATTTCTGAAGGCACAAAAAAATCATAGAGTCATATTTCTATGAACCTGTACACATGCATGTATCCAACTCAATAAATAAGTGTCGAGTAAAAGTAAAAAAATGTGAAACTACTTTAAAGTAAAATAAACATGCATGAACCTCTCAAAAGTATAAAGGTATGGTAGTGAATACTCAAATATAAGGGGTGGGTACACATGAACAAACAAGAAACTGGTTCCAACATGAAGTCAAATAGAAAAGAGTAACAACCAAGAGAGCCCTACTCCTATATTTCAACTCCAACCACCATATCTGGTCCATGGAGCCTGTATCCCTAAGCTCCCCTGAGATCATGATTTACCAATCCAATGTCTAAAAAAGACATGACATGTGTTGGGAAAAGCCCATGTAGGGGTGAGTGTATACATACCCAGTATAATACCTCCAAAAGATAAAGGGGGTAGTAATAGAAAACCCCAAAATAAAGTACTATATAGAACAAGGTACATTAAAATAGAATGGAAAGAGTGAATCTCAATCAAAAAAGAGTGTGAAAGAAGGTTTATCCAAACAAAAGTAGTTTGAAAATGTGATGAGGTGACCCCCCCCCCCCCCCCGTGAGTCTTTGCTACCTATAGACAGAGAGTAGACTTTTCCAACCACAAGACGCTGGACACAGAAGGCATGTGTCATACCATGTGGATATTCTCCATTCATTGAAAGAGAGTAACCAAGACCCAATGAGTGGGTACTATAATAGGATGGATATATATAAGATCAGGAAAAGAAGCCCAAACAAGAGTGTAAAGAGATCACCATATTATAGCTCAGTCCAAGAAGATGAGTAGCCAACACTTACAAGGTAGATTCATCTATGATACTCAGCACCTCAAAGGTCATCCTTGGAGTCACAAGTCAAAGGGGATCAAATCACCACACCTCAACACTATCTTACTTGGGTGGAACTAAATTTACTGCAATTCTTTAGGTCACTTTATAGGAACACATCTCAGTGGGGAAAGGACCCCTATTCCTTTGTGTCATTAGGTAAGTTTAATAACGCCATGCCACTATGCCACACAGTGGAGGGTCTTATCTGGAAGGTCGTTGGGGACTACACTACCAAACCTAGCTGAAGGGTCATCTCAGAATCATCGGGGACTACACTACCCAAATCCTACTAGAGGTTCATCTTGAAATTTCTCTAGGGACAACAGTACCTAGCCTACCTGGAGGGTCACCCTGGAAGGTCGTTAGGGACTACACTACCCAGCCCTACAAGACGGTTAGCCCAAAATCATTGGGGACAATAATACCCAGATCCTACTGGAGAGCTATCCCGAAATCATTGGGGACTACACTAACTAGATCCTACTGGTGGGTCATCTTGAAAGATCATTACGGACTACACTACCCATCCCTAGTGAAGGGGTAGCCCGAAATCATTCAGGTAAGGCTTTTTTATCACTACCATCATCATTTGTCGTCTCTACAAGTTCCAAACAAGCAATATCCACACCATATCTCGAAATCTACTCCTAAGGGAACCAACATGTTCTACATAGAAAAATACTCAGGATAGGCATCTCATGGGTTGAAATCCAATTTCAAATGAAGAAGATATTGAGGATTGAATATTGCTTGTGGGAGCTCAAATAGTACATGGCGTGTGAGGGGGCCCACACGATGTGTGGCCCCACTTCAGTGTCTGGTCATGTCTCTGGCCAGACATGGGTCTTTTCCACTGTAGTAGTTCATTCCATGTAGTTGGACTACATGGCATGATATGTTTATTTGGGGACAGAAATTTCTGTTGGCCCTGTCCGGGTACTCGGACCTTGTGTCCATGTACTCTGGTAGACGACGTGTTGGCCCCCACAAGATGCTACTGATGTGGCCAACCCACGTTTGTGTGCTCAGCACATGGAATATTCCAAGACGTGTATTCCTTCATATGGCTCAACTAATAGAGAAAGGTAGTACTCTTCGTGTCAAGGGGAGTACATGTTGTTACCTCATTATCTTTTCTCAAACCCTAGAACCATTGCTGAGGGATTATACACACCATATGTTCTTCTCTGAACACGACATGTCATCGTGATTTTTCTATAAACCCATGGGTATCTTTAATCCAATTCGTCGCTTCCAAATCTATTTTAATAGTGGGCCGAGTCACCTGATTTTACTCCAAAATCATCGGATATGTCTGAAAAACACGGGATATCTTCGTCATTCATCATGAACTGGTCTCATTTGAAAATGATGGTTTGGAGGGATCTTCTGCACGTTGTCCTAACTTTGTTTCTCATAATACATAAATGAAATATTCAAATTCTTCTTCCTCACATCATACTGTTTTTGGATCGATTCCTCGCTCACATTTTCATTGTCTTTCCATGATTTCACCTCGATTCAGGATGCCCAATGGAGCTTGGGTTGCTCGACAATAGTAAAATGGGGATCTACAAGGATTCCACAGTGATGAACATGAATAAATGATAGGGAAAATAAACCATAAACAATGTTTTGGATTATTGGCCAAGCCTTTTTGGCCAATGATCAATAATAGTCATCTAGAATAGATAAAAAATAATAAACAGTATGTTCTTAGCTACTAGGATCATGTAAATGGGAACAGATTGATGAATCATGT
Organism: Viscum album; assembly: GCA_963277665.1. Lineage (NCBI taxonomy): Eukaryota > Viridiplantae > Streptophyta > Magnoliopsida > Santalales > Viscaceae > Viscum > Viscum album. The sequence goes on along the minus strand of OY728127.1, from coordinate 1,402,729,060 downwards.
TCTAACATGATTAATAAATTAATCTAGAGAGTATAAACACCCAATATGAGTCATACCTCCTATTTGGTTCAATCGTTGGTGAAGAACGCATTCACCAACAAAGGAGGATGATCTGCCGTGTCATGATCCTTCTAGATCCAAGGATTATTCGTTTGTTCTCCATTCATCATTCGCCAATGGGAAAGGAGACGATACGAATTTGTCGTTGTAGAAAAAAGGTTATGATGTTCAAAACCCCTTAACCATTTATTTAAATCAAATTTTTAGGATTATAATAAATTAAGAAATTAAATAAATTAATTAATTTAATCACTTAAACACATATCCAATGAGTGAGGGGTCTGAACATCCCTTACTGACTCACTTTATATCATTCATAGGGAAAAAACTATATTCCAAACACAAACATGGTCTTGGATTTATGATCCGATCAATATTTTAGGAGTTATATATTTTTTTCTTTAATTAATAGTGTGTAAACAATATAAAATATATTTAATATTTTTATAAAATTATTTTCAGGCACACTGGGTCACAGAATCGTAGGTCGTCTCAGCACCTAGCTCTGGAATGTTTTTAGAAATCTATAAAAGTCTTATAGGGAAAAAATGGTTCTCTAGAGTGATTATTATCTTTTCCCATGTTAATTATCTTATAAAAGTTTATATATTTCAATTTTACCTTGATCCATAGATATTTGTGTGTGTTTTTCATAATTTTGAATGAAAAAAATTATACATCAGGGTCTTGAGTACAGTACAAAAATGGGAACCTATGTAAATAACATGTGAAAAACTATCATATTTTTTTGGATGAGATATACACCCTTAAAATATTGGTTTATTTATAAAGTATTACTTTGGAAGGTTATGTATAATTATATGGATGAAAGTTTGTAATTTCATTATTTTAAAAATTCTCTCTCATGGAAGAGAGGAAAAACCTTACAAATGATGGGTTTATGGGATATCATATTAATTTAGCTTATGTGTGTGAATGTTTATGAAATAAGAGAATAAGTATTCTATGTTTTTGAAAGTCAAGGGTGTGTACATGGAATGTATGGGTTTACATAACTGGTTAAACATTGATTAACTTCTATAGTACCATTATATCCAGGGATGAAATTGGTTTTATATTATGGAATTATAATGGTTCCTAGGTTACATTTACATACGCTCAAGGAAATCATTCCATGAAACTTACATAGATTTAATAATATGTTTTTTTAATTAAAGTTACATCAAATTAAATTCATAGTGCCTTCGGATTTTTGTTCTGAAGTCTTTTTAATATATGAAGTTCTGTAGAACCTAATGATTCATGCATGAAATATGTTTATCATTAGCCCAATTTCCAACATGAAAAAGTGGCCAAATTAAATATGTTAATTTATTTATGACACAATGATGATGAAATAAATAACTTATTAATGAAATATTCACATAATTGATATTAGAAAAACATAAATAAATGTAATTTGATACTTTTTATGAATTAAACTAATTTTCTATGTTAATATAACATATTAGGGTTGGTTAGATGAATTTATTTCGAATTAATAATACTGTTATGAATATAGAGAAAACAAAATTCTAAATAGTGTCAAAATTGACATAAAAGAGTTTTTTTAAAAAAATATTATTAAATGATATAATAGTCCTAAAAATCTAAGGTTTGGCCAAGAGACTTATATAATAATATATATGTAATTAATGAACCAATTGAGGTTCTATTGTCAGTTTATAGCAAGTTTATTAACAATATAGTGTAAGAATACAAGAAGACATGGTAAAAGTTAAATTATTTAACTTAGAGTTAAATCTAAATGATAAGGTTAAAATGGTAACCTAAACTTGTATAAAACCTATTGGTTTAAAGGATTCAGACCCATCCCCACCCTATCCTCGAAATAAGTCACTTTGGAGCCATTATAAACCGAATATGAATTTATTATAAAATAATATTTTATGTTTTTCCTAAGGTGCCCCTCTCCTCCCTTATAAAAGGCCACCTCCTCCCTCTCCTCTTTACACAATTTTGAGCCTTCAAGCTCGGAAAAACCCTGCCAATTTATCTTATCAAGCTATCTAGTTATATCATAGAGGCTTTGGCCTTCTCAAAAGATCACCTCTAGTTCCCTAAGAGGATGTTTAGAAGAGGCACGTTGAAGAAGAGGTAATCTCTTCTACCGATTCTTTCAAGTAAATTTCTTCTTCTACATATTCTTCTTCAGTTGTTTCATTATAAAGTAATAACATCAGTATTACTTATATACTGATATGTTATTATAAATATGAAACAACCATATTTCACCTTCTGTCCATCCTATGAAAAATGAAATCATCGCGTATGCGTACGTATGGAATACCGTCTCCACGCCGTGGTGTAATATGTTTTTCTACCACCACCTTACTTGGATGGTTATAATTGTGTAAAGAATAACTATATATGATTATTATAACATGATACTAACTCTGAGATATTATATCATCCACTCCAATGCCATTCAATAATTATGGGAACGATATCATCGCTCGTGCGTACGCACAGATTACCGTCTCCACGACGCGATGAGATTCATTCTCAATGTTAACCATTCAAGAATTATTATAAAAGATATATAATGAATAATAGTGAAATATATGAAATAATAAAGCTACTATATTTATGTATATATATATATATGTCATCTACTTACTTCCATTCATGTCAATAAGGAAAGGAAAACATCATTCATGCGTACGTATGACCTACCGTCTCCATGAACGGTGTACTTCATTTCATTTATCTATCTATTATATATATATATATAATGAATATATATGATATATAAATCATGATTTAAAATCTACATGTAAGTAAATCATGATATAATTAATAATAATATCAATAACAACAAGTCCAAACACATACGATAAATGAATCGATTTTACCCAAAACACTTCTTTAATATGGAATTGACAAATGAACGGTTAATATAAAATCATAACTGAATCATATATGATATGATAAATATTATTATGATTCTTTGAAAATATAATAATATGTTTAAACCCACTATACAGGAGTCTCGTACACATATGGAAGAAATTGGACATAAGGTAAGGGATAATTTAGCTATCTCATTTTTATCTGAGATTGTTTATATGTAAGTATTTACTAATGTTATATTTTTCATCCATGTCCATAAAAATGTTTTTAATAAAGTTTTTAATATTATTCAATTTATTTTTAAAGTCATTTTTACCCCTCTTTGACTTTTACATTGTGTTATGGAAGGAATGTTTCTTTTGTTTACCATACGTGGGGGTTTTTAACTTTTCCGTTAAAAGTACAAGGAGAATGATTTTTTAACTGATACAGAATGAACGGATTTTTAAGGTATAATAATGCCTTATTTTCATGAAGCTTACTATACAATATTTCATGATTATTTTCAACAAAATAATTTTCTTTTAAAAGTGCATGGAATTTTGTGAAAAGAAAATGATTTTGAAGAAGAAGGGATATTTTCCTCAAGAATTCATTTCAAGTGTTTTGTCAAAACTATTTTCCATATAAGTTTAAATTATTTAGTATTATTATGTTTCTAGTATAATTTATCTATTATTTACATGGTTTGATTCTTCTTATGATGAAATTATATCCATTTGTTTTATATGGATTATGTTATGATGGGATGATGTTTATGAGACCCATTTTATTCTTTGGGTTATGATGAATGATTTATGTTTATTTTGGGGCACAAGTAAGAATGATTCCAATATGAGATGGGTGGGACCTATATCTCCTCCAATACATTGCGTAAAGATTTATATCTCATGAGATAGACATGGCTGGAACGACCGGTTAATTCGGTTCAGTGATACAGGACTGGAACGAGGAGTGAACTCGATTCAGTAAGGGACTTTGTCCACTATGATGGCCTTGGCATCAATGCCTTGGCTAATATGGAAATCATATCTTCTGCTTAATGGTTTTCCCCAATTTGATGTTTTATTCCCAGGATATTTTATCATGATTGATGTTTTATTATGATCTATGCCTTATGTACTACCATTTTTAATGTCATTGCTCATGATTTTGATGTTTAATCATTATGTTCATGTTTTTACGTTCAAATGTTTATGGATTGTTTTATATTTTCCATGTTTACCCTTACTGAGCATTTGAGATCACACCTTTTAATGTTTTCTTTTCCCCAGGATATAAAGAAAGGTTTTAGGTAGGAAAACAAAATGGGAAGATCTTTATAGGAGATGTTGAAGATCATTCAACATGATTAGAAGTATATGTTCCAAGTTTTCAAAGACAGTAAACTATTACGGTCTTTGGATGTCAGTTTTTTGTTATGTATCAAGTATTCATCAAAATTAATGTAATATCCATGTACTTCAATCTTTGGGTCTCTATAGTTGGTATCAGAGGAAAGGTTTAGTTAACCTTTGGAATGTAGGATGTGAAAACTTTAGTGAGATCCCTAGAGATATTTCTAAGGTATGTCTAGGGATGTATCTAAGGATAAGTATAAGTATAGGTTATAGTCCTAGAATTACAGTAACGATATTATAATTAATCCTAAGATGTTATATATTGAAGGTACTCCCCCTTTATTATGTTGTTTTTCTAGCATGATTTCTACCTCTTACACTATTCTTTTTGGGTTTTATATGATGACTGGAACCCAAAGGAACCGTGTTGATAAATATAATGGGAAATGTAATGATTGTCCCCCTGAACAAACCAATGTTATGGGAGATGGAGTGAAAAATCTTATTTCTATACTTACATAAGATATGAATCATTCTAGACATTCGAATGAGAATAGAAGGGAACAATATTATATTGAGTCCTTCATGAGGCAACGTCCTCCTTATTTCAGTGGGTATTTTGATCCACTTGTTGCTGAACAATGGATCTGTACCATTGAAAAGATATTTTCCATACTTCGATGTTCAGAACATGAAAAAGTTATTCTAGCTGTTTTCTGTTTAGAAGGTGAAGCAGACCAGTGGTGGACTCTATTTAAGAATATAAGTCCCCAAGGTGAAATTGATTCCATGGAATGGGACGAGTTCAAGAACTTATTTTTCAATAAGTACCTCCATCGTATTCTTCGAACAAAGATGGAAAAGGAGTTGTTTGAGATTAAGAAAAAGGATGGTTAATATGTTGGTATATACAAGGAAAATTTTACAAAGCTTGTAAGGTATGCATATGGATTTATCATCCAACCTGAAAGTAAAGTTGAATGATTTTTCAGTTGCTTAAAACCAAGTCTTCGAAGGGCATTAGCTATAAGAGACTTTAGTAGCTATGAAGAAATTGTGCGTTGTGCTATTAAGGTAGAATTGGAAGTTGGTGTTACATATCCATTTCATGGTTTTGAAAAAAAATGAAAGATGGAGTTCAAGGAAAAATATCAGAACAATGGTGAAAAGAAGGTGAATGTTTCTTTATGCTCATAGTGTGGAACGAAGCATGGTGGAGATTGTCTAAAAGGTACTAGAAAATGTTTCAGCTGTGGAAAAGAAGGTCATTAAGCAGATGAGTTCCAAAGTAATGGGAAAAAGGTTTCTAATGACATGAATAGAGAAAAGACTATAGAGAACGCTCCACCAACACTTCAATTATTCAAGTGCAAGGAAATGGGGCATTATTCTAATCAACGCCCTAATCCAAGGGTTAATGATGATCGACTTGAGAAAACTCTTAAAGAAAAGGACAATGGGATGTCACATTCGACCACTATTTGGGATTTTGAGTATGACAATGCTGTTTTGGAATGATTAAGTGTTTATGTAATGGGATTTCAAAATAGTATCATCGAATCTCATTTATTGTATGGTGGAATTTTGGAATATCTATGTACTGGTTTTCAATAATTGTATGGTACTGGTAACCATGAAAAGTGATTGAAATATTTTTTGAAAGAAGATGATATGTGCACAATGAAGGGATAAATAGTTAATGAAATGTTTGATAGTATTAATGAGCTTATGACTGATACAAGGACAAATTGATATCATGGTTTGAATATATAGAAATTTTGGGATTTTGGTATGTGGAAAGAGTTAACTTTTAACAACATTTATGCTTTCACTATGGTTCTTTTTTTCAGGAGAATACAAGATTAAGGTATTTACATGTTTTTAATGTGACCAACAAGATAAATCTTATCATATATGGGGGATAAATGATGGTATTCACATGCTTGGTTGATGACATTTCTAGTAATTGTTGTCTTTATACTATGAGCTTGGATAGAAGTATTTTGGATAAACCTAAAGATTTGAAATGGATTATGTTGGACATAAGATAATATTGATTAAGGATAGAACTTTTTTTCCTATATTATTTCTATAATGTTATAATAGTATAGTTTTAGAAAAATGACAACCTGTAGGACGGTCGACAACCCGTCATGTCGGACAAGGTTGTGGGAATCGAACCCACAACCGAAGTGCGACATGCCTTTATTGCCTACCACTGGCGTACAAGAAGTCCCTGGTTAGTAGAAACTAGTTTTATTTTATTGAGTGGTATGATAGATGAAGTATAAGTCCATATATGATTAATCTCACCATATATGGACTTATGTATATTTGATAACTTTTTCTAACCTTATGTTTGAGATAGATGGAATGACCAATCATTCTATCGCATGATCTTCTCTCACTTCATGAATGAAAAATTCAACTTCATTTCATTAATAGATAAAGTGGAAATTGTTCAAGGCACAAACAATAGTGAGATTGTACCAAAATCAAGTAAGTACTTCTCTTAATTAAAAAATTCTTCAACATTAAGGAAATGATATTGAAAACAAAAAATGTTGTCCTAGTGCCCTTATATCTGATGAATAAGATGGTACCTTAGATCATCAAAAATTTATGTCTTTGTTATTGTTGTCTTTTTCAAAGCCATGTTCTCTACCACTCTCTATTAGAACATGATCGTTATATTTCTCTTCCATGTACATGTTTTCACCTATGTTCTTCTATGTGGAAACCTAGTGATGAGTTAATTTGGGTAACCGTTACATTTCTTTTTTTAAAATTAAGTTTTAGTATTCCTTTTTATGATGTGGATTTTTATGAATGAAAATTTCAAGTATTAAACCATTTATAAACCCGAAGAATTTTGAGGGAGAAATTCATTTTAATGGGGGTAGAATGTAACACCCCGAGATTTTATAAGAAATATTATTTTTAATTTCTTTGATGTCTTGTGTTGTACACTACACCAAGATTATCTTCTGCTATACACAACACTATATTTGCTGGTAGATTATTCAACACAATTCTTGTCTTGTGTTATATGCAAGAGCAACCTCCCTCGATAGCTTGTGTTGTACGCAATACCGATTTTCACTAAACAGTGGTATGTTATTAAAATAATAAATAAACTAGTAGTTATGAATAGTAATACCCACTTTTGGAAATTTTATAAATTTTATCTTTCAAAATGGACTTCATTTTTGGATTTGGAAGTTCGAAATTATCCTAGGGTGAATATTTTGTATTTTTCTGAAAACATTCAATTTTTGATGAATAATGAAAACATTGCGTTATTGGTTAAAACCGAATTTTTATTTAAATAATAATTTATTTTATTTAAATTTATTTTAGGTCAAAATAGATACATAATACCTATATAAGTTTAATTTAATTCATTGGAGTCATTTTATAATAATTTGAGATATATAAAATTTTTATTTAACTTTTTACCGTCTTTTACCCACATCCTAGAAAAATTTGCAAATTTACATAAAACATAATTTTACTACTTATGTGAGTTGAATTTCAAAAATCCAAGAGCCATGGTTAATATGAAGGATTAAAATGTGTTCAATAAGATAAAAATATTTTTTGGTGAATAGTAACTTCTTACTTTTATTTTCCATGGTTAAAAGTAAATTGGGTAATTAAGGGTACAAATGATATTATTATTACCCTATAAACATGTATTAATTATATTTTCTAAGTTTAATTAGACCAAAAACAACCTTAGGAATAAAATATGAACCTATTTGTTCCACTTGGATTAGATTACGACATTTATTATTATTTTATTTAAAGAAGAGTTAAAGGAGTTAAAATAAAAGTGTAATAACTAAAACATTATTAATATAAGGTAATACATAAGATAAATTAGACTATAAATATTAATTAGAAATATAAAAATATTTCCCACATAATGGTATTTTATTTATAATTTTTAGACCTTAAATAAGTTATTTTATTTATGACACAATGACGATGCAGTAATTACCTTCTTAATGAAATATTAACATAATTGATATTATAAATACCCAAATCATTGTAACATGAGACTTTTTATGAATTAAAATAATTTTATAGGTTAATATAAAATATTATGGTTGTTTAGATGAATTTTTTTCGAATTAATAATGTAGTTATAAATTTAGAGAAACCAAAATACCAAAAAGTGTCAAAATTGACATAAAAGAGTTTTTAAAACAAATATTACATTATTAATTGATATAATAGTCCAAAAAATATATGGTTCAGACAAAAGAATTATATAATAATATATATGGAATTACGGAACCAATTGGGTTTTATTGGTAGTTTATAGAAAGTTTATTAACAATATAGTGTAAGAATACAAGAAGACACAGTAAAAGATAAATTATTTAACTTAGAGTTAAATCTAAATGATAAGGTTAAAATGGTAACCTAAACTTGTCTAAAACCTATTTTTTGAGAGGATTTAATCAAATACCCACCCTAGACTCGATATAAGTCACTTTGGATCAATTATAAACCGAATATTAATTTATTATAAAATAATATTTTACATTTTTTCAAAGGTGCCTCTCTCCTCTCTTATAAAAGGGAACCTACTCCCTCTCCTATTTACACAATTTTGAGCCTTCAAACTCGGCCAAACCCTAAAAATTTTTCTTATAAACCTATCTAGTTATATCATAGTGGTTCTGGTCTTCTCAAAATACCACCTATAGTTCCCTAAGTGGATGTTCGGAAGAGGCACATCAAAGAAGAGGTAATCTCTTCTACAAATTCATTCAAGTTTATTTCTTCTTCTACTTCCTATTATTTAGTTGTTTCATTATAATGTAATAGCATTAGTATTACTTATATACTTATATGTTATTATAAATATGAAACAACCTTATTTCACCTTCTATCCATCCTACGAAATATGAAATTACCGTGCGTGCGTACGTACGAAATACCGTCTCCACACCGTGGTGTAATATGTTTTTCTACCACCACCTTACTTGGATGGTTATAATGGTGTAAAGAATAACTATATATGATTATTATAACATGATACAAATTCTGAGATATTATATCATCCACTCCAATTCCATTCAATAATTATGGGAATGATATCATCGCTCGTGTGTACGCACGGATTACCGTCTACACGACGCGATGAGATTAATTCTTCATGTTAACCATTTAAGAATGATTATAAAGTATATATAATGAATAATAATAGAATATATGACATAATAAAGCTAATGGATTTATGTATATATATATATATATGTCATCTACTTACTTCCATTCAAGTCAATAAGGAAAGGAAAACAGCGTTCATGCGTATGTACGACCTACCCTCTCCATGAACGGTGTATTTCATTTCATTTATCTATCTATTATATATATATATATAATGAATATATATGATAAATAAATCATGATTTAAATACTTTAATTAAGTAAATCATTATATAAGTAATAATAATATCAATAACAACATGTCCAAACACGTAAGATAAATGAAATGATTTTACCCAAAACACTTCTTTAACATGGAATTGACAAATGAACGGTTAATATAAAGTCTTAATTGAATAGTATATGATATCATAAATATTATTATGATTCTGTTACAAGATAATAATAAGTTTAAACCCACTATATTGGAGTCTCGGACACATATGGATGAAATGGGACTTAAGGTAAGGGATAATTTTTCAATCTCATTTTTATCCGAGATTGCTTATATGTAAGTATTTACTGGGGTTATATTTTTCATCCATGTCCATAAAAATATTTTTCATAAAGTGTTTAATATTATTAAATTTATGTTTAAAGTCATGTTTACCCCTCTTTGACTTTTAATTTGTGTTATGGAAGGAATATTTCTTTTGTTTACCATACTTGTTACATTTTGACGTTTCTGTTAAAAGTACGAGGAGAATGTTTTTTTAACTTATACAGAATGAACAGATATTTATGGTTTTATAATGCCTTATTTTCATAAAGATTAATCTACATTATTTCATGATTATTTTTATCAAAATCCTTTTCTTTTAAAATATGATGGCATTTTCTGAAAAGAAAATGATTATGAAAAAGAAAGGATATTTTCCTCAAGAATTCATTTCAAGTGTTTTGTCAAAACTATTTTCCATCTAAGATGAAATTATTTAGTATGATTATGTTTCAAGTATAATGTCTATATTATTTACATGGTTTCATTCTTCTTATGATGAAATTATATCCATTTGTTTTATATGGATTAGGTTATGATGGGATGATGTTTATGAAACCCATTTTATTCTTTGGGTTATGATGAATGATTTATGTTTATTTTGTGGAACAAGTAAGAATGATTTCAATATGAGATGGGTGGGACCTATATCTCCCTACAATGCATTGGGTAAAAATTTATATCTTTAGAGATAGACATGGCTGGAATGGTAGGTTAATTCGATTCAGTGATACAGGACTGGAACGAGGAGTGAACTCGATTCAGTAAGGGACTTTGTCCACTATGATGGTCTTGGCATCAATGCATTGGATACTATGGAAATCATATCATGTGCTTAATGGTTTTCCATATTTAAATTTTTTATTCCCATTCTATTTTATCATGATTGATGTTCCATTATGATCCATGCCATACGTACTACCATGTTTAATGTAATTTCTCATGATTTTTATGTTTAAACATTATGTTCATGTTTTTACGTTCAAATTTTTATGGATTGTTTTATGTTATCGATGTTTACCCTTACTGAGCATTTGAGCTGACCATTTTTTATGTTTTCTTTTCCCCAGGATATAAAAAAAGGTTTTAGGTAAGAAAACAAAAGTGGAATATCTTTATGGGAGATGTTGAAGATCTTTCAACATGATTATAAGTCTATGTTCCAAGGTTCCAAACACAATAAACTATTACGGTCCTTGGATTTCAGCTTTTTGTTATGTATTATGTATTCCGCAAAATTAATGTAATGTCCATGTACATCATGATTTGGGTCTCTACAGCTGGTGATAACAGTATTACGGTTGGGAGTAGGTTCATCATACAGGGTTTTTTTCGGCAGGTCCAGATGGTGTGGATGACCTCTGCATAGGGAACAAGGAAGAGGGTACACACTTATTTGGAGAGATGTACAATAGTAAAGTCTAGAAAGAACTGCTTAATATCAGTAGCTTGAGGAGATGGGATATTAAAGATCTGGAAGACATTAATCCAAAGATATATAGAGGTGTTGTAGGAGTGTAAAAGATGATTAACATCTTCCCATTGTTGATGATAGAGGGAACATCTAGAAAAGATAATAATACCAACCCACTGTAGATTCATCTCAATCGGGAGCCTGCCAAGACGAACTCTCCAGAGTAGAGTAAAATGTGTAGGCATCAACCATTTTTGATTTAAGGCTTCTATTCCTATTCTCTCTCCATGAATAAGATAATTATAGTGTCCCTTGGAGTCAATAATCCCATTTGTACTTGGTTCCCATAGAAGCATATATATATTATCCAGGAAATCATAATTATCCAGGCTAGAGACAATATGAGAGGGTAGATCATTACCATTTTCAAGATGATTCTTAATGGAGGAGTCATAATCAATGTTTGGATCCATGGTGTAAACACTATCAAAGAGAGGAGACCCTATCCAGTTGTGTTTCCAGAAGATAATAGAGTATTTAGCACTTACAATCCTGTGAGATTGACTATTGATATGATGGAAATGTTTTTTCAGACCAGGCCAAATAGAGGATTGAATGTAGCTCATGTTCCCCTCATTAAGTCTCTTGAGGAGATTGGATATAAGGAATTACAGTGACTGTGTTATGTCATTGATAAGTTTCCAAATAAATTGTGCATGCAATGATCTATTGAATAAATCAAGAATCCTGACTACAAGCCCACCCTTAGCATGCGGCATATAACATTTCTTCGAGGGAGCAGAAATAACCCGACGTTCCAGTATACTGCCACTCAAAACAAAGTTTCTCATCAAGATGTTTAAGGTTTTAATCAGTGAGGTAGGCCAAGAGTAAACCATAAATAAGTAGACCAGTTTTGAGGTGGCCACATGTTTAACTAAGTAGATTCTGCTGTCCATTGAGAGTGATTTTCCCTTCCAGGAGGATAGGGTTCTTCGCACCTGGCTCACAATATCCACAAAGTGAGAGGACCTAGGTCTGCCAAAGAACATAGGGACCCCTAGATAGGTAAAGGGGATAGACCCTTCAGAAATACCAAGATTAGTTATCATATAGGATTTCCTTGTTGCAGATATGTTTTTTCCAAAATAAATGAATGACTTACCCCAGTTGACCACCTGTCCCGAAACCTGCTCAAAATGGAGTAAAGATTTTTTGAGGTTCTGAATGTTTTTTTTTCACCTTGAGTGAAGATTATTATATCATCATAAAAGAGAAGATGACAGGGAGAAGGTATGCCTCTTGATGCTCTAATAGTTTTGAGTTCACCTGAATGTATCTTGTGTATAATAAGTCTACTCAGATAATCCACAGAAATTGGAAAAATTATAGCAGAGATGGGATCACCTTGCGGAACCCCTCTTGATCATTTTAAGTAACCCTCTAGGGATCCATTAATGAGAATGGAAATAGTTTCAGAGCTAATAAGAGTGTTTATCCATTGAATAAATCTCACATGAAAACAAAATTCATGAATGATGGGTCCAATAATGTTCCAATTAATCATGTCAAAGGCCTTTCTGATATCTAATACGAGAGAAATATTACCCCCACAGGTAGACTTCTGTAGTAATTTGAAACATTCTGAGGTAGTGAGAAGGAAGTCTTGAATTTTTTTCCCCTTGAAATTACCCAAATGATATGTAGAGATGGTCTTATTAGACATATGCGTAAGCCGGATGGTGAGGATTTTTTTGATGATCTTATAGATGGTGTTAACCAGAGAAACTGGTCTAAATTGAGCAATGTTGCAAGCTTTTTCGACCTTGGGGATAAGGGAAATGAACAGATCATTGCTAGAATGTGAGAGGGAGTCTTCAGTAAAGAAATGTTTGACAAGTTTACAGACGTCTGAGTTGATTACCTCCTAATAAAATTTAAAGAAGTGGTTAGTGAATCCATCCGGTCCTGGAGCACTCCCACTATTGAGCCCAAAGACAACATCTTTAATCTCCATTTCTAGGGGAATAGAAGTAAGAAGACAATTATCAACCTTAGAGACAAGTTTGGTAATGATGACATATTTGGTGGAATCATTGCTTGTGGGACCATTGAATAGTTTCATATATTATGAAGCAATGTGTGAGAGAGGCTATGTCTATCTTCTAGAATTGTATCACCATCCTTTAGTAAGGAAATAGGCCTATGAAATTTTTTGACACATTGGAGGGCATTGAAAAACATGTTATTTCAATCTATTTCAGAGAGCCATTTGACTTTAAAGAGATCCTTTGGGATATTTTCTCTATGTATGAGGAGTTCATTGAGTCGAGAGGACATTCTAGTTTTCTGTAAGATATCACTAATAAAGTTGTTCTTAGTGGTATCTTCCTGAAGTTCATGAAGTGAGCTCTGTATAGAATCAATTTCCTGGTCCATGGGGCTGAATTTCTGCCTTCTCTAGTGTTTTGTGAAAATCTTGAGGGATTTTTTCTTGGAAATACAAGAGAGAGGGTTACCATTATAATATACCATATTACAGGTATCTTTCACCAGATGAGAGAATTCAAGAATGGTAGTCCATGCATTATCAAATATAAATGGAATTGGAAGCTTGTATCCCTTGGTAGTAAAGTTAGAAAGAATTGGATGGTGATTAGAATTGTGTCTAACGAGTGTGACACAAGATATTGTTTTCCAATTTCAAAGGAGAGAGTGATTACCAAAGGCACGATCAATTCTACTAGCTCTGATTCTATTTAGGTTCCTTCTACACCAAGTATATTTTCCACCAAGAAGGTTAAATTCAATGAGGTTTGACTCCTCTATACAAGATCTAAAGTCCCTTATAGAGTTAGCATTGGAAGCATGCCCAATATTCTCATCTACATGTAAAATGGAATTAAAATCTCCCAGTATGACCCAGGGATCTAAAATAGTTCTGGAAAGCACTTTGACGTGCTGCCAAAGAGTTCTGTGACTGATGTTGTAGTTAAAGGAATAGACCACTGAACAAAAGGAGGCATGACCTTCCTTCGGGAAGATGCAAGTGATAATTTTTCTTTCGACATAGACAATAACAAGATTATTGACAGAATAATGCAAAAGAAGTCAAAGCCTATCAATACCAGAATTATCCTGCACAGAACTTAGTATAGAGTAACTACTCTAGGATTGTACGAGTTCATAAGTTATTTTATTGGATTTTGGCTAAAAGATTCCAATTAAATATGGTTTGTTTTTATACAAAATAATCTTAAGGGAAAATAGATTGATAGGGTTGGCTATTCCCTGACAGTTCCAGAAGAGGATGCACATCATTGCTCTTGAGAGGGGTGAATTCCCCCTTTCTGTTTTTTCTCAGCTTCCCTGTTTTTGTGGGAGATTCTCAACTCCCTTATATTGTTCTTATTGGTAGAATGTATCTACTGTGGGGTGAGTAAGTATCTAATTCAGGTAATTTATAATCCTTTAAATATCACATAATTAAATGAAAGGTAGCGGTGTGAAAATAAACCCTTTTTAAATTTTATTACAAAACTATGTAGTGATATGTACACAATAATTCTTAAACCACTCATAAAATGAGTTGTAATGAACTTGTTCAATCTGATAGTCAAAAGAATAGGGGTTTCTCTATTTTAAATCATTTATATGTGACCTAAAATACAATATTTAAAATATAAATAAAAAATTAATAATTAAAATTAAATATATAATAGTTAAACTGTATAAATTATTGAATCAGTGATATAATATATGGGGCGTTGAATAGATTTCATCGATAAACTTGAACCCACTCATCATTTTTCATATTAAAAACCAATCATTTTTTAATTGGTCTATATTGAATCCAAGAGGTTAATCAAACTTCATTTAAATATCACTAAGATATTCACCATGGTAATTTTTGAATTCATCCTTCAAATAACCTTTGGTTAATTAATATTTTTAAAAAACTCTATTATGAAAAAATAATTTCAAAATATTAATGTGTTCCATAATTTTATACATCAACTTGAATTTCATGCGACATGAAACAATGAGTTTATTAGCCATATATATGGTTAAGTTAAATGTGGCTTCAAAAACAGGATGAAAGGGTTTCTCTAATTGAAATTGTTTAAAAATAATATTTTTTATAGTTTTTTCAAATTACTCATGTAATATTTTTATATAATTTAATGAAAAATTTATAAACATAAATTAATGGATCAAAAACATGGGAAGTAAAATGATCATGAATTGAAATTATAATTAACTATTATAGTAAAATATGATTGTCATGATTTTTCGTCCCTTATAATTCCTTACTTGTTGCATCCTCATTCATTTAAACATTAGAACAATAATCAATCGTAACCTTATACATTTTCAAAATGAATAGAAATTTATATTTCTTTACTCATTTTTTTTATAAAAAAACATTCATTCATTATTACCCTCACAAAATTACAATTTCAGATTTTTTAGAAATATTATTTCTTTCAAATAAAATTGTTCATTAATAGTATTTTTCACTTAATTCCATAAATAGTATACAATATATATCTTGTATGTTTTTATTAATTTACATGGCATCAAAATTATTCCATAAAATGCTACCCTTTAAAAAAAATTGAAGATAATTCTTTTATTTTTACAACTATGACTATGTTTTCTATATATTAAAGGAATGGATAAAAATACATGATCAAAAAAATCCAAAATATCATAAAAAATTTCAATGTTTTCTTAGTGAATTTATGTTAAAATTTCAAAGCATTACTTGATTTGGGGTATTGAGTTGTGTTCCGTATTCCCATAAAATAATAGTTTGAATTTCCTAAATTTTCTTAGCAGAGAAAAAAATCATATGTGACCAAGGTATTCCTATATTAAATAGTTATTAATCCATATTTATTTTCTTATTTTTATATAAATAACTATAATAATATTATTACTTTATGGTACATCATAATAAATTCACATGCACAAATAACTGTTTCATTTTCCATAATTAAGGGACACAAATTATAAACAATTCAATATATTTTGAGTTAAATGTTATCACACATTCTAAAAAAATTCTTACAAATCATTAATAAATGGGTTCATATAAACATCTATTTTATTTATTGGTCTTATTGGTCCATAAATAAGAGTATAAAGTTTAAAAATTATGGCTTCATATGTATCCAAAGGGTAAGGTTGTATGGAACTGATTCCACTATGAATATACTATATTATATAGATACGATAGACCTTTATGGGTTAAAACCATCTTCTTTAATACATTTACAATGTTACAACTATCCAAGGAAAACTTAGACTGTCTCTGATCAAACACTTTTCATGCTAAAGAATATATTGTGTGAGTTAACTTATCTATTTCATTATTTTTTACTCCATGTAATTTCATCAGTTTAGAAATATTATATAACATATGGAAACTACTCTACCATAGTTTTAGTGTGAAGTAACAAATATACATTACAATGGTATACTTCCTATAATTCAATACCATCCAATTAATAATCAAATGAATTTGATTTAACATGTTTTTCTTCCACCTAGATGTGTTGTAGATAGTATAAGAAGTGATTTTTTGTTCACTTTTATAAAAAACATACAATTGTTTGGATACAAATAATTGGTCTCCTATGTGAAACATAAGTTTTCATTCAACCTACTGATGGGGTAGTACGACCCTAAAAAATTCATAACAATAGGGAGTTCCTTCTAAAAAAACATCAAAAAAATGTTCACATTCATTGATTAATGGTTTATAAGTGTACAATCTCAAAGATAAAATTAAATTTACTGAATCCAGTGCATTGGGGATATAATTTATCACATTTTTAGTGGTTTTACCCCAAATTTAGTCAAGTGTTATTTTATTATTTAATTTTTTTATCTTGTTATTTATATTAATGGTAACACATTACAATTTATCTATATTTATTTTATAGAGATGATTGATTTTATGATAAAACTCACATGAATAAATGTATTACTACGATATCCTTTATTGATTATTATTATATTAGGTTATGAGTATTGAGGCATTTCTAGGAATTGAACAAAACATTTTCAACATAGTGGAAGTCATTAGAATCCATAAATTCATAAAATCACCATGTGTGAAACTAAAACATATATAGTTATAAAATATAGAAATTTTATACCTTACATCTTATATGATTCAGTATTATTCTTCATTCAAGTGATTGATGATGCTCACTCGAAGGTGTGAAAATGATTTTCTACTCCATAGTGTATCCATGGGAATATGTGAATCACCTGAAGCTCCACTAAGATTCATCTATAGAGTTATTTTCCTCAAATAAAATATGTTGGTTCAATGTTTTGGAGAATCACAAAACAATATTTAATTTAAATTTACTTATATAGATAATTTTTGGTTCAATTTTGTGTATATTTTATCGTTCAAATAACATATTTCATATTTGGAAATTTTGATCCGTGTGCTTTTATAACATTGGGAAGTCAACTGAATTACATTGAGTTGAAGATAAAATTAGAAATTCTATGTTAGTTAGAGTTAAAAATGCAATAAAATCTCATAGAGTTTACCATTGTGAGTTTTCATACTGTATTCCTATAAATTTAATACACGGGATTTGAGGAACAGAAGATGGCTCACATATAGTGTTGAATTTTGAGATTTTTTCACTATATTGTTGATTTGGATGCTCCTAATGGTTTAGTCTATTTTATGATCAATGATATTTCTTTTATGTGATATTTATTTGTAAAATAACTAAGTCTTTTGTTATAATTATTTACTTACAATCCTTTGTGGTCAATGAGTTCCAGGTATAAGAATGACTTTTTCTGAACATCTTATTTAAATAAAGGAGGAATTAGAAACTTTATGTTGATCATATAATCAAAGAGGAGCATGGGTATTGATCTAGATATTTCAATTGTCTACAAATTTATTATAAGGATGAGGCTTGTTTTAATAAATATTTTCCCTGAGGAAGTTTCAGTGTTTTGGAGCATGGTTTGTTTATAATTGGGTATTGATTCTCCTTTCACTTTGGATTAAAAGAAAAGATTTCAATTAATTAGAACTATTATAACCTTTAATGATATTATTTAAAAGAATTTATAAATTTTCATCTGGAAATATATTATATTATTTCATTAAGTATTTGTTTTTATTTATTTGATTCGTTTACCTCTTTTATATAATGACACTGCTTTGATCGGTTTCGCCATTCATATATATCTATCTATATCTTTTTATATTTTCTTAGAGTTGGAGCAATGATTGAGATGTTTCATGAGCCCAAAATTAATATATTAAAAAAAATTATATGCTCTAAAGAACTTCGGTGCATCATTTTGGAGTAAATGGATTTTTCATTTATTAGGTTCTTGGATGGGAAATGTAAGACCACAGTTGTTTCTAGAATGCGGGGTCTACCCTAGGAGTGACATAATGTTGATTGGAATTAGGTATTTGGTTAAATTATTTCATTATATGGTGGGTAAATTAAATTAAATAATTTATTTATTCAATTTAATTATTAGCTAAACCAAAATACCACCTACTATATAATTTCCATTATTGAAATTCTCCAGGGTTATCTATGTAAATATGGGAGATTATGTAGGAGGAGTAGTAGACCTCCATCGGTGAATGGGAACATGGAATGATGATAAGAGATTATGGAGAAATGTGAGGTTAATGACTAATGTAGTAAGATCTTCACCTTCTTCGCTTGCAGATGGGTTATTCACCAATGATCGATTTGTTTTTGTTTCTGGGGTAATTATTTATGGATTTTCATTATTTTTCATATATTTATGAGCATGGATATACTTCCTCTATATTTTCTTTCCATTCATCACATGATTTGGGTATTTAATATACATTTTTAATCTGATATCATTTATTATTTGGTCCTAGGATTATCATAGTTTTGGTACCACTATTTATGATTTTTTGTCATATTTTTGTAAGAAAAAAATAACATCACATTGTTTGTGATCATCTCATCTTAATTATTCACATTATTAATGATTATAGCATGGGGTCTATATTTCGGAGCTAGTTAGAGCATGATCAAAGATTCAGATTCAATAAGATTGTGAAAACAAAAATGGATTGGAAGCATATGGATGGATCATGTGGAAAAAGTAGATTTCAAGTGTTTCATACCAAGGATCAAGCCTCTCTTTTGGAAATGGGTGGTGTGGTAGATAATTATTGGGTGACCAAAATTCTATTTTATTACCACCAGAGGCTAGGAAACAGATTTGATACATCATCCTTTAGTTTCGAGTTGTCAAAAAACAAGAAAGATTGAGGTATAATGGAACATATCATTCCCATGATGTACCTTTGATTTCTATAAACTCCATAACTACACATCAAGTATCTTGTAGAAACACATTCCATGTATTATAGTTTCTTGTTATGGATAGGGTTTTTAATAGTTTAAATATCACAAACCATGTGGTTGATTCTACACATCATGTCATCCTACCCATGCATCCATTGCACATGTCAAATAAACATGCTGAGGATCCCATGTGGTTAGAAACATCGTGTACCCTTTGGGATACAACGTGTAAATTTACATGACTACCCAAGTCATGTAACATTTTTACATAACTAAGACCCTTAGTAATCATACATTTAGTGTGATATATTCAATCCACCATGTGGAGTCACGTGGCTAGTATTTCTATGTCCACGGTATGTAATTCCCCATGTGTCTAGGTGGAGTCGCACATCAAGTGACTATATATACACATAGTTTAATTTGGTTTTTTATGATGAATCTAGAGAAGATACATGAATAGGGTTCGACATCATGGGATACTCTATGTACCCTAGAATGCCACATAGCGTACTCCCATCACAATATTATACCTTTCATATTTTCTTTATTGAGACTCGGATTTTGGCCCATGGGTAGCCTCTCATAAGAAGTTTTCCTCATGGAAAATTATCATGGCCTTATTTTTGATGTTATAGATATGATGTGAGGTGATATTAGGGGGGTGATTATATAAAAATTATTATATTGTGGTAGAGTTCATGTGATATCATCATAGTGTTACCAAGATTAGTACCCCTCATCTCTCTCTACAGTGTGGGTCTCCCATATCCTTTATATAGGTAGACTCCGTACCACTACCCCCATACTATAGTGGTTGTGGGTCCTCTATTTATAACTTTGAGCTCCAATGGGGAGGGGATCCTCCAATAGAGTTTGTTAACCATTCATTGAGGAGCACAATGGTGTGTTGTGGGGCCTCCACAATGATTCTTGAGAGGTTACATGAGATAATGGGTTAAAATATTTTCCAACCATGGTTTTGTCATGCAGTGTTGAGGAGAGGGCCCTCTGTACATTATCTTATCATTTTGTGTTGAATGTTTGGAATTGGAGATGGAACTTTGGATTTGTAGTATGACTCATTAATCTTATCTAGATAAGGAGACAAGGATCCCATTTCTCTATATCTTGGGTTTTTTGGGCTTATTTTTTGGGAACCAATTTACCCTCTTATAATATAAATTTAGCTAATTATTTCAATTTTTATTGTTCGTATTTGGTTTTTAGTGGTTAAAATTTGGTATGTATACACTCACCCCTAAATGGTATTTTAATGAAAATGTTGTGTCTTATTAAAACAACAAGAATATAATTTGTTCCATCGAGGAGTTATAATAATACTTTGAGGTAATATAGCAACTCACGGTTAACATACATTAACATTACATCATTTTCGATGAAAGTTCGGCACATTAGAAAAATACATGCCTAAAGACCATAATAGTTTAGTGTCTTAAGAAATGTTGAAACATAATATTCTTACATAGAGAATGATATTTAACATGTCCCTTGAATATCTTCCCCTTTTTTACTCAAACTTAATGTAACGCCCAAAAAATATAAATTATGAACATTGAATTTAATAGCGTGTATGACATGCAACACCAAGCGTGTAAGGGAATATAATATCCCAAAAATTTATAATATATTTAATATTTTAAATAAAATCTATATACTTTACATATTTCAAAGAAAGGGACACTTAGTTAGAATATTTCACAAGCAATAATGAGTTTCTTAGATAGCATGTGTTACATGCAAGACTGAATTTTACAGAACAATAATAAATTATTAAAATATTATTATTTAATATAATAAGATATCAACTAGTAATTAAATTAGAGGTTATGAATAAAATTAACTGACTTATGAAAATATATGGTTTACACATTTATATAATGTATTCATTGGTTTAAAATTAATTAGTAATTAATATAAGAACCAATTGAATATAAAGTGAATATTTTTATAGAGAATAATTTTTTTCTCATAAAGATGTTTTTTCCTAATAAATTAAAATAATTATAATTATTGCATGATAATAATGTAATATATATATATATATATATATATTCCTTAAAATATTTTTTACATTCATCCAATATATTCGATAGTTGTAAGTTAAGATTAACCCAAGTATTACACATAAAATCCTATTTTTTATAAAGGCACTTTTACCCCCTTTTAATAGAGAACCAATTTTAAATACAATTTTTTGAAATTTTATTAAAATTATATGTAAAAATAAACATAATATTTACAATATTAATCTAAAAATTTGGTTGGGTCTAATTTTTTTCCTTTTTTTGTGAAGTTTAATTTTTCAATGAATCGTGAAAAATACTGATTTTTAACTATGAACATCTTCTTTACTAATTTATTTATATGTATAAATTTTATTTTTTATTGGTTTTAAATATTAATTATATATTAATATATATAATATATCATTTAATCCAATTTATTTTATTGTAATCAATTTCTCTTTGAAATTGGACATAAAATCTTAGTAAACTTTTGAACATTTTTACTTTAAAATCCTACATTGTCGTCCTTCCAATGGGATTAAAACTAAATTAATTTCTATCAATTCTATTATTTGAATTTTTAAAATGGATTCCATATTTTTAATAATATAAATTTATAATTTTTAATGAGGTAAATCTAGTTTTCTACCAAAAATATTAGTGAATCCAATTAAAATTAATTATAACGATTAATGAGAAATTAATCTTAACAAGGGACAAAAACATAAACATGGGGGCCCAAAATAACATATAAACTTGTCCAAAATAAATTTTATGGAAATATTTATACCCTATATTATATTATATATAATCTTTTTCAGTATTAGAGCCAACTGACATAGGAAAAATGTGGGTCGAATTAACTTTCCAAAAATTTACAAGAGTGTCACTCCTCCTCCACTAGAAAAAAGAACTGATACATCTCACTTGTTTACACCACTAAAGACACATTGTCTCAAACAATTTCAATTAAAAAATATCCTCAACATCCCTCACCTCAACCTAAAACTATCACCATGTTCAAAAGGCCATTCAAAAAATCCCTTTGGTTCAAACAAAAAGGTGTTACCTGATTAAAAGGTAGCATCCTTCCTCAAGATCTTTAGTTTAATTTATTTCTTCACTATTTAAATTATTATTATTACAATATTATATAACAACTCTATTGTCCTCAATATACTAATATTTTATTTTGTTAAGGGTTAGATCTAAACTTGCACACACTTCTATATAATGGGTAATGAACTTACCCTTTATGTGCACGGTGAACTACTGCCTCATGAAATAAATTTGTTCATTTTTCCTTTACTAACTCTCATGGTTGATAATTAGGATAGAAAATATTTTTATATATTTTATATATGACATTTATAATGTATTTATACTTCTGTTATTCTTTTATTACACAAACCTTTGTGCACTACAGTTTATGGGAATATGATAACATCGTTTGTGGAAGTTTGGACTATCACCACTCAAAGCATTGTGATTCATTCAAACTATACAAGAAACATAGAAATTGGGGATTTAATAAAACTATGAAACATATAGGAAATAGATATGATAAATTAATTATAATATACATATATATAATAGTATCTTCATTCTTTAAAAAAAATGAATGTAGTGTTCATGCGTTTGTGCGGCCTGTCATCTCTCTGAACGGCGGATTTCATTTATTTCCTCCAAAAATTATAGTTGATTATAAATAAATATATACTGAATATATATAATTACTTAATTTTTTTCATCTTGTAGATTATTAAATCATGATTGATTTAACAATAATAACAATTAACAGGTCAAAACATACTCAAAAGACTGGGCAATTAACACCTAGAATAGGGAAAATAATGAAAGATTATCATTAAAAGGGTAATAAGATATTATAAACCTGAATATTATTCTATAACTAGTTAGTAAAAATCTTACAACCATTATAGAAGATTTTAATGTATGTTCACCTGAAAATGAAACACATAGTAAGGGATTTTCATCTCACTTTTTACATCTATGATATAATTATTAAATCCACCACTTACTTCTTTTGTGTGGTGTATCTACTGTCTATTTTGATATATTATATAATTAATAATTTTTTTCTTAATGGTATTTAAAAATTTAATTTAATGTTATTCCTTCATGAATCTTATGATTCAAAATTTTTCAAAGTGGTATCAGACACTTTGATTTGCTAAAGATTATTTTCCTCAAGAAGAATATTAATGATATTTTATAGGTACTACCATTCTAGGAAATTATATGACCATTGTTAAATAATCCATTTAATTTTACTCTCATCTGGTTATTCATAAACGTTTTTAGTTATTAGTACCATTTTCCACACTTTAGTACTCCAAATGTTTTCGATATTGTCATTTATGAAGTCCAGACTTCATTCACTCTTTAGTCACAGAACCATTTTTCTTCTAAAAGACGTATTTTATAAAAACAATTCTATTTTTTAACCATTAAGAAATTATTTATTAAATATATTTTACCCTTTTTTTCATTTACCCATATTTTCAAAGGAATATTCTTATCTCTTACCAAATAATATATTTTTCTAACCTTTTTACCATGAAAAAGGAATTTCCTTTTTACCTTGTATGGCACATAATGAGTTACCCATCATCATTTCATTGAGGTTTCCTTTTCATGTTTAAATGGTTACATTTTAAGGAAAATGTTTTCAAGCATTATTTTCAAAGAAAGTTTTTTTCAAATGGTTTTTAAAAACAAAAGGATATTTTCCTCAATGATCTTTTTAAAATATCTTCTTATAGAATCCATATCCATAAATTACAAAAACCCTTTATATTTACTCCACTTGGGATATGTTGTATTGATATAATCCCTATTCCTCATATGGATGTTCTTTGATTGATTTTTCCAAGAATAGTATTGACATTAAATTCCTTGATTCCTTTTAGTCCCCTTGATATATTCAATTTCATATTATCATTGAACATTAAATTTCCCTTAATTATCCATATCATTTATCACGGATATTTTCATCTCCAAAATCATTTTCCCTTTTTAATTCAATTACTACTTTGAAGGTTATTTGATTATTTTGGGAAATATTGTTAAATTTTCATCTTCTACTCCCTTTAGATATTTCATAAGGAATTTTTTTTAAAATTAATCGATTACTCGGTATATGAGTAATTATTTGGAAATGAAGTGACAAGTGGGACCTAGACTTTATATATCCCCTCATTGTAGTAGTAGTCCCATGAGATAAAATTATTTGGTGAAAAAAGCTTTCATTTTGATACCAAGAAGAATAAATGGGTTTCTACCCACTGAACTAAATATTCTTGAGGATAGATCTTGATAGTATAATAGTTCATGTTACAGATACATGAAATAAATAATTAAGAATTGCCTTCATTTTTATTCATCATTAATTATCTAGGTGATTATCTATCAACACTTCCATATATGCAATTCATTCTCATTTCATTGATTTTATGGAATTTTTTTCAGTTTCTTACCTTACAATATTTATTTTTCCTTATCTAGTTATTTGACTGGAATATGTTTCTAGTTATTAACTTTCCATATTATTTATGAACTTCCTTCTTAGTTTTTTTATTACATGGTATCTGTGTTTAGTTATTTACCATGCCATAATTATTATTCCCATTGATTCATTATTTCTTCCATTTAACTTTACCATTTCTGATAATTTGAACCCACCTTTATTTTGTGTCCCTTTAATATGAATCCAAGATCTGTAATAATAAATATATGAAATTATATTATAAATGGAATAAAGTTATCCTAAAAATAAAAAAAAATATATTGTAATTAATGTATTCATTTTTAATTCAATACTCATTTATGTATCTAGTTTACAAAGACTGTTAAACTCTTTAGTCCTTCAAGATTTGATTCATTATAAATATTAGAATGTAATGGAAGTACGACATTGTCTCTGGGATCTCTGGGGTAGGTCTCTATAGTTGGTATCAAATTATGTTTAGTAGCAACCTTGGGAACCGGTTTAGAAAAAATATATATATTAAAGAAATAACTGTAAGATAGAATTTTAGGATTAGTATAGAGGAATGTCCTAAAATTTTGGTATGGAATAGATTATGTCGGTATTCTAAGTAATAAATACCTTTATAGATACTGAAATATGATATGGTTCTAGAACTGATTTACCTTGGTGTAACAACATCAGCAAGGTGTGTGGGGATTGAATTGTAGTAACCCGATACATGAAAATGGGCCTTACTGCGCACTAGGTTTGACACTCCTTAGGGATATTCATAGGGTAATTAACATTTTCTATACAAACCAATATAATATATTTTAACAATGAATAAACTCGGTTAATCCTAAGCTATTTTATATTGAATATAATCTTTCATGATTTAGATGTCCAAGAAATGGTTAAATGTTTTTCTAGGACTATAATTACTCACACTATGATATCTAGTTTAAGTAAATGGTTGGTACGTTAAGGAATATGTTAACATTGATCATGAAGTACAAGGTGGTTACAATGAGAAAAAAATGAGGTGTTTATAGGAGCGAAAGATATTATGTTTATGCGTAATCAATTTTCCTGAAATATGATTAAAACATATGCCTTTACCAAATCTATAACTCACCAAAGAAGAGAAGGATACAGTTTTTTAAGAACTCAAGTGTTGGAGATAATAGAGAGATGAATGCTTAATTTCCATCATGCAAGAAATTTGTAAGGATATGCATAAGAAAGTGTCTCTATGGAATGGGGAAATGATTTATGTGTGGTAAATAAAGACATAAGGAAAACAATTGCTGAGGAAAAATAAAGAGTTTGATGGAAGGAAATGAAATTTATCCTAAGGAATCCTTTATATTTTTTTGGCATAAATGTGGGGAACCTAGAAATCAACTAATTTAATACCCTATTCTAGAAGGCAAAATCTAGACCAAGGAAGGATCTTTATGTAAATATGTGGATGAAGGGTTTCACACCATCCACTGACCGACAAAATGTCTTGGTTAATATATCATTTTTTAGTTAAACAATTTGATGAATAAATATTAATGATGAATAAGTATTCCAAATTTTTTGGTTTAAAGATTAATTCATTAACCATATTGTATTTTGAGAATAGTTAGAGAAATGTATAAAGAATTTTCACTACTTTATGGGCCTTAACAACTGCTAAATTTTTATTTTTGTTCATCATGGATCAAAGTTAATATTTCGATACCTATTTCATGAAGTAAGGGATGAATTATAATTTTATGAAAGTACAACCAAAATATGGAATTAATCATATGAAATTAAAACATTCCATTTATGTAAATTTCTTTATATTCATAGGAATTAAAAAAAATTATCTACATGAGGAAAAATATATTATCAAAAATGTTTTCCTAATACAATAATTATTGTTGAAGTGATGGTATTCTAAATCATCACAAATTTATGAATTTTAGGCCATCGAAATTCCATTCACCATTCACTTTTTTTTTATTTAGGCCTTCAATCATACCCTATAGATATTTTTTTTCTCTAACTATGTATATCTAATTTCCACTCATGTTCTCCTTCTTAGGGAAAAGTTATATGTTATTCCATATGACATGTTTCCTTCCGATTCTCTATTTTATAATGTAATTATTATAAAACCTTCTCATAATGTGGGATTTAAAACATAAGAAAATATCAATCACTATATCACTATGATCGAGTTTAAGTTGTGAGGATGCAATTTAAATAATGCTAAGAGAATGTAACGCCCCCAAAATCTAAAGTAGGAAAATTTTATTTGATTCTGTGTATGACATGTGACACCAAGCATCTTAGGGAATATAAAATCCTAAAATTTTAAAATATATTTGATATTTTAAATATATTCAATATATTTTATAACATACAATTCATGTGACATTTTTTTGTGTACATTGCCTCGACCAATGATTTTATTTAATGCCTTGCATTACAGGCAAGAACAAGTTTTGCCAAAAAATAATATATTATTAAAATATTATTATTTAATATAATAAGATATGACATATTAGTAAAATTAGTTGTTATTTATTAAAATATATATATATATATAAAATTAATTCCTTGGTTACAAATTAATTAGAAATGATTATAAGAGCTAATTGAATATTAAGGGGATATTTGTATAGAAAACAATTTTTATGATCAAAAAGAAATTTTATCCAAATAAATTAAATTAATTACAATTAGTGGGTTATATTAATGTAATATATATATAAATATATTATATTTACATATATTGTTTTTACATTTATCTTATATTTTTGAGAGTCATAAGAAAACAAGAAACCCAATATTAACCACAAAAACACATATTTTTATAAAGGTACTTTTAAAGCCATTCAATGGAGAAAGTATTTAAAATTATATTTTTTGAAAATTTATAAATAATATATGTCATAATAAACTTCATATTTTAAATATGAACTTAAAAATTATGATAGGATTAATTTTCGGTATCTTGCTAAGAAGATTCATTTATTAATGAAAAGAGAAAAATTCTGAATTTTAACTCAAAACTACATTTTTCATATAATTTATTTATAATGATAACTTTTAATATTCATTGGTATTACAGATTAATTAGATAAAGTTTATATCATTTAATCCAATTTAGGTCATTGGAATTAATTTCACTTTGAAATTGGATATAACAACTTAGAAAACTTTTGAACATTTTTACATTAAAAACCAACATTGTCATCTCGCTTATGATATTAAAATAAAATTACATTCTTCCACTTATATGATTGAAATTTGTAAAAACATATTCCATAATTGGAATCATCATAATTTATAATTTTTAATAATTTCAATACTGTTTTTCCCAAAAATATTAATTAAATTAATTAAAATTAATTACAACTATTAAGGTGCAATTAGGATCAATAAGGGACAAAATATTAATCTTAATGTCCACAATGACCTAGAAAATTGTAAAAAATCTATTTTATTTGAAAATTTATACCAAATATTTATTTTTATTGAATTTGGTCCATTATTTGGGCCACATGACACAGAAAAAATGTGGGTGGAATTCCATTTCCAAAAATTTGCAAGAGTACCCCTCCTCCACCTCTATAAAAAGGCACTCATCCCTCCCACTTTTTCACACTTCTAAAGCCACATTTTCTAGACTAATAACTGCCAAAATATCTCCTAAAATACCTCCCTAGAAAAATATAATTATCACATTGTTCATAAATCCATACAAGGAATTCCTTTTGTTCAAACCAGAAGGAGTTACAGAATTAAGAGGTAACATCCTTCCTCAAGATCTTTGG
Source organism: Viscum album (assembly GCA_963277665.1). Lineage (NCBI taxonomy): Eukaryota > Viridiplantae > Streptophyta > Magnoliopsida > Santalales > Viscaceae > Viscum > Viscum album. Next base: position 1,402,699,955 of record OY728127.1, on the reverse strand, counting down.
TTTTATTTATTTCATAAATATTTAAATTATTTGTATTCCATTCTTATATAACCACACCAGTATCCGAAATATATTGATACTTTTTTATGTTATGTTTTAGACCTAAACTTACACACATATCCATAAAATGGGTAACGAACCTACTCTTTATGTGTATAGTGAACTACCGCCTCATGAAAAGAAGTTGTTAATTTTTCCTTCACCACATCTCATGGATTATAATTATGATGGAATATATATTTTTATATGTTATATTTTATATTTATAATTTATTTATACTTCTGTAACTCTTTTATAACACATATCTTTATGCACTACATTTTGTGGGAATATGATAACATCGTTTCTGGAAGTGTGGACTACTTCCCCTCAAAGCGATGTGATACATTCACACTATACATTGAATGTATAAATGATTGTCGTAATTAAATTTTTTAACTTTTATGACATGTATATGATACTAGAAGTATAATATAAAGATATATAATTTTCTTTTCGTCTTTTAATTAGACAATGAAATGAATGTACTGTTTAGGTGTACATACGGCCTACCGTCTCCCTGAACGGTGCATTTCATTTATTATATCAAGATATTATATATTATTATAAATAAATATATAATTAATAAATATAATTAAATCATGTTTTAAATCCTTTATGTGATTAAATCACGATAGACGTGAGAATAAAATCAATTATAAAGTGAAAACATACACGATAAACCAGGCAATTAACACCCAAAATAGTAAAAATAATGAACTATTGTTATCCAATGGGAAATAAGATTTTATAAACATGGATATAATCTTGAATAATTTACTAAAACTCTTAAAAACATTATACATGAGCTTTAATGACATTCACCTAAAAAGAAATCATAAGGTAAGGGATTTTCATCTCACTTTCACTATCTGTGAGATAAAAGTCATATTCACCACATACTTATTTTGTGGGCTGTATCTACTACCCATATTAACATATTATATAATTAATCCTTTCATATGCATGGAATTTAAAATGTTCATTTATTTTTATTCCTTTTTAGGATTATGAATTAAAATGTGTCAAAGTTCTATTGGATGCTTTGGTATTGTAATGATTATTTTATCCATGAATAAAATTATTAATCCTTCAAAGTTATTTCTATTCAAGGGAATAAATGATCATTGTTAAATAAACCATTTCATTTTTCAATAATTTTTTTATTCTATGAACTTTTACACATATTATTACCAATTTCAGACTATTTGATTCTCTAAATGTTTTAGAAAATGTTTTTATAAAAACTCAACTTCATTATCTCTTTAGTCACGGAAGCTGTTTTCTTATAAAAACCATTTTTTCATAAAAGGTTTTAAAAATTGTTTATAACCATTAAAAATGATTTATTAATGAAATTTTTACCCTTTTTTTGTTTTACACATGTTTTAGATGGTATATTATTATTTTTTTTAACAATAAATTTTTTAATGTTTTTATTGTGCTAAAGGAATGTTATTTTTACCTCATACAACATGTAGGGATTTACCCACCATCATTTCATTGAATATTTCATTTCATGTTTAAAATTTTAATTTTAAAGAAAATGTTTTCAAAAGTAATTTTCAAAGAAATGGTTTTTCAATTGGTTTAAAAAATGATATTTTCCCCAAGAATGTTTCAAAAATATCTTTTTTCGTATCTCTTTTCATCAATGAAAACAACCCTTCATTTTTACTTTACATAGGGTATGTTTTTTTGATACCATCATTATTTATCCCCTAGATGGTTTATGATATATTTTTCTAAAGATTGTATTGAAATTAAATTACTTTATTCCTTTATAACCCTTTAAAGATTCAAGTTTCTATGATCATTAAACATTGAATTTCCTATAATTATCCATATCATTTATCATGGTTATTTTCATTGCCTAAACTGTATAAAATTTTCCCACATTGTTTGATTTGAAATTTAATTAATTATTTAGAGAAACATTGAAATTTCCATATCTTCTACTTCATATTGATATTTGATTAGGGGATTTTTTTGAATTATATTGATTATTCGATATATGAAGAATGATTTGGTCATGTTGTGATGGATGGTATAAGAAATTATATAGCCCCTTGATGCATTGGTAGTCTCATGAGACAAAATTAATTGGTGAAAACTTTTTTGTGTTTTTCCCAAGTATAATATATGTGTTTCTAACAATAGACATAAATTTCCTTGAGGATATATCATGATAATATAATGGTTCATGTTCCCAATACATGATGCCCAATAATTAAGAATTTCCTTCATTTTGATTATGTACTTATTATCCATGAGATTTCTCATCAACATATCTATGAATCCTTTTCATTTTTAGTTCATTTATTAAAAAGAATGTGTTTCAATTTCTTACCTTTCCATATTGATTTTTCCTTCTCCAATTATTTGAATGGCATGAGTTTCCAGTAATTACCTGTCATTATTTTTAATGCACCTCCTTCTTAGTTTATTGATTACATGGTATGTGTGTTTGGTTATTTATCATACCATAGGTATTATTCTCATTGATTCATTATTTATTTTATTTTACTTTAACCTTACTGAGTATTTGATCTCACCGTTATTTTGTTTCCCTTTCCTAGAAATCAAAAAGCATACTATGAATGATAAAAAATGATATCATAGATGAAATAAAGTTATGATAATTTTTTTAAAAAAAATTGTAATTAGTGTATTCATTTATAATGTAACACTCATTTTTATATCTATCTTACCAAGACTAATAAACTCATAGATCCTTCAGGATTTGATTCCCTATAATCATTCCACTATAATGGTATCATGACACCGAATCTGGACTCTATGGGTTTGGGTCACTACACTTAAAACCTTTTTTCATAACTTGGGTAAATGAAACATAATAAATTGGTGAGCTCAAACTCTCATTAAGGGTAAGCAAGGGATATATTTAAGTATGACATGACTGTAAGGTTATGAAAACATGATCCTAAAAATAGAAGATCATTTTCTACATATTAAATATCATAATCATGATTCGTGGCATCAATATTGGATTTTAATAATACATGAATCATAAGGTAATCAATATCACAATCCATTAAAGCATAATATAGTAATAAGACACAGAATTGTGGCATAAATATGCAATATCATTCCTTATAAATCAAGCCTCATTGCCAAAAACCTATCAGGTCACATCATGGGGACTACACCTACTATGGTGGACACACCACCAACCTAATTCATTTTAACTTCCTTATAAGAGATTGGGTTTACCCATATTCACATAGTAGATCAGGATTCCCCATCTTCCCATAGTGGATCAGGTTTTCCCATCTTCCCAGAGTGGATCCGATTGCAAAATTTTCCCATTGTGGATCAGGACATACTTGCTTCCCCTTATGGATCAAGCTTGTTGACATTTTAAGAATTATTATCTCATGAGATATAACTTTTTACCCAATTCATTGGAGGGATATATAGGTCCCACCAATCACTTAATAAAATCATACATTAATTGTTCCACAAGATAATAAAACTTGTATCATATCATGACCCATAAAAAGAGATAGGTTTCCTAAACATCAAATACTAACCAATGAAATGAAATGGGTAACCCAAAAATTTCATCATATAATTATATATGGAAAATATATATGTCCCCTTATCATTTCATCAAATGTTAACCCATGAAAAGAAGCGGGATTCAAAAGCATATGACTCATGGAAGAGAAACTGTCATCATAAAGATCATTCCCTAAAAAAATAAACCATTCAATAGATATTATGAATGGTATTCTAGGATAACATCCCTAGTAAACAATAATCTATAAAAAAGTAGGTCATCTTGTATAGATAATTATTTTCGAAGATCACATGTAACATTTCATGATGAAAATAGCCTTTAATTAAAAATCATCATAAGACCATTTAAAAAATAATTTTCACATATATAAAAAATTAAAATTCCATTTAAAATATTTCTTGATGAAGATATATTTTCTACTTTTAAAAAATATTTTTAAATGATAACCCATTTTGAATAAAAAGTTCTTTTTAAAATATCTTTGAAAACCTATAAAATAATCTTGGAAATATTTTTTGAAATATTTTTTAAAATACTTTGAGAACATAAAAAGAAGTATTGAAGCCATTTTGAAAAATAAATATTAAAAAATTATTTTAAAACCTGTAATGAAATATTTAAATCATTGAAATCCTTTTCTGTGAAAATAAACTTTTGAAAAAATATTAAAGAATATTTCAGAACCATTAAAAACAATTTTTAAAGATAAACTTTTTTAAATCATATTTATTTAAAAAACACATTAAAATAAAATAATAAAAAACATTAAGAAAGAATCATTAAAATTTAAATTTAAATTATACAAAGGAATCTTCATGTAAATGATGGTTCTAATGGCAGGTAAGTCTATACATGCTGAACACTCTGATTTCACCATAAAGTGTTTAAAAAAGTGCCTTGATCGGAAAATGACAAGAAGATAAATTGTAAAATGATTTTATAAAAATGTAAAACAGGGGGAAAATTTTCCTTCAACCATAATAGGGTAATATTAAATCATTTTTTAATTTTTTTAAAAAAAATAGTTTTGAAAGAACATGAATATCCAACCGAATGGAGAAATAATGTCATATTTTCATAAAAAAAATTTCTGAATTATCTAAAGTAAAAAAGAGTGGATAAATGGTAACAATACTTGAAGATATCATGGATAACCATAGGATAATAAAATTATGATTTTTCATGAGTTATGGATCATAATATTTCATCAATTTATTCATAATCATAAACAATCTTGATAAATGATGAGATTGTAGAAATTAACTGCTACCACTTTAGTAGCATTGAATCAAAATAACCATGTTAGAAGAACATTAAATGAAGCTTAAAATATATTGAAAAAAATTATATTCATGATATAACATGTAAAAGGGTAATATATACACCCCATTGAAAAATATAGGTGTATAACTTTGCATGTATCTTAATGAAGACAAATTGAGACAATATTACTTTACCGATTTGGTATCTATTGAACAATAATCACAATAAAATAAGGATCATAAAATGGATATATAAATACAAAAATATCTAAGTATAATAAATAATATAATAAAATCCTGGAAATTATATACACCAAATAAAATAAATGAGTGGGTAACATGGTATGTATCTCCCAAATATAAAAAGTGAGGTGAGAAAACTCTTACATTAAGTCTTGAATTTCATTGCCCAAGTTTAAATATCCTATATAATAAGTACAAGTTTATTATATATATATATAACAACCATATTCTTATGTATCATAAAAAATATGATTTTATTATGTCCTTATATTAACTTTTTATTAACGATTCCATGTTTAGGTTATGTTTCGAGTAATAACCGCTTTGTTTTCATAGATGATTTAACTTGTTATTTTTTGTCTTTCTAATTAGATCAGGATTTTGTAATATATATAATGTAAAAAATTTAGTAAATATAACATATAATTTGGGTATATTTATTTATAATAATCTAAAAAATATATAAATAAGAAATCAAATACACCATTCATGGGGACGGTAGGTAGTATGTATGCATGAGTTTTGTTTCAGTTTTATTTTAGTACTGAAAGAAAGAAATTAAATGAAAAATATTGATATATATTATCATTTAATTTTATTATTATTTATAATATATCATATACATTTACTTAACCCATCCTTGATACATTCTATATAGATTGTGAACTAATCACATCACTTTGAGGAGGAGGTAGTCCAGACATCCACAAACGAAGTTATCGTATTTACACAGAATGGAATGAATGAAGGGATGTGTAATATATTAATTATATAAGAAATAATAAATCATAAAAACCTATATATATAATACAAACATATTTAACAACATAATTCTCAGCCATGTTATGTGATAAATTAATAACGAACAACATCGTTTCGTGAGGCAGTAGTTCAACGTTCACAAGGTCGGTATGTTTTTTACCCATTAGATGGAAGTGTGTATAATTGTAGGTATTGAAAATATAAAAAATATATATAAGTATATTTATTATATTCATGTTTTTATATAATAATTTCGTAAGAATATTTTAGGAGGTTGAGGCAGAAAATAAAAATATCTTGAAGAAGGATATTACTTCTTCATTGGGTTGGGTCTTTCGGTTTGCACCAAAGGGGTTCCTTGGATGGATTTTTTCCCAAATGGATGACTGTAGGATTAATTTTGGTACTTTTGTAGGATATTTTTTCAGATTTTTTCTTATAAAATGGATTTAGATGTTTGAATAACTATAAGGGGTGAGTTCAATTTTATAGTAGAGGAAGATTGGTATTCTTGTAAATTTTTGAAAAGGGAATTCCACCCATGAGTTTTCTGTTTCAAGTTGATCCAATAATGATATAAATATTATAATAGGTATTATAGGTTCTAAATCTGAATATCCAATAGATTTTGGACACATTTATTATTCATTTTGGTCCTTAAGATTAAGATTTACTCATTTGTTAAGCTAATTTTTCTCTTAATCACTATAATCACTTTTAATCAATTTCACAAATATTTTATGTAAATAAATAATTTTACCCTATTATAAATTATAAATTATTATTATTAAAAATATTGAAAACATTTCTCCAAATTAAAAAATGTAATAAATTAATTTAAAATTAATATTGCAGACATGTCGTGATAATTGGTTTTTAAGTGAAAATGTTTAAAAGGTTGAAATGTTGTTATATCCAATTTTGATTTGAAATTGGTTCCAATTAACTAAATTGGATTAATTTATTTAAAATATTTATAATTAACCCTTTAAAAAAAATTAAAATATAATTTATTTATATAATTAAATTAGATTAAAAAATAGTTTGAATTAAAATTCAATGTTTTTTCACTATTCATCAAAAAAATAAAACTTCTCAAAAAAATACGAAAAAAATCACCCATGGTAAATTTTGATATTCTAATTTCATAAATTATGTTTATTTTCTAAAATATAAATTATAAAAATTCATGAAAAATTAGATTTAAAATGGGTTCTCTATTAAAAGGGGTTAAAATTACCTTTTTGAAATACACATTTTTTATTCATAAAATTGGATTTATTCTTATCTTATACCTATAAAAAATATGTGTTGAGTGCAAAAAAATATGGAATATATAATATAAAAATATTATTAAAAACATTCATCAATTATTGTTTTCTTAATTTGTTGGGATAAAATGGTGTTTGTACGTAGTTTCCTTATAAAAGGAATTTCATTATTTTCAAATAGTTCTTAATATCATTCCTAAATAATTGATAACCAATGGATTCATTTTATATACATGTGTAAACCCAATTTTCATAATTAAATTAATTATATTCTTCACTCTTATTCCAATAGATAGGTGGAAATTATAATGATATTTAAATAAAAATATTAATAGCATATTGTAGTTTGGTAAAACTCTGACTTACGTGTAATGCAAGATATCGAAGGAACATGGAATTTGTTTGTAACACAAAAAAATATAATGTTTCATGTACAAAAAGGTAATCTAAATTTTTCATGTAGTCAAAACATAAAATGGTGTTGCGTATAATGAAATCACGACTTGGTGTAGGGTACAATGAAAGAGTAACATGGTGATTTCATATAACATATTCTATATTCAGTGTTTCATGAAATGAAAATTATCCAAAAGATTAAATTAATTCAAAAAATAATAATTCCAAAAATCTTAGGGTGTAATATTCATCCCCCTTAAAAGGTATTTCACCCTAAAAATTAGTTTGGGATATAAATGTTTAATACTTTAAGGTCTCATTCCTAGAAACTCACAATGTAAAAATAAATTCTAAAACATCCATTAAAAAAAGAAATTTGGAAACATAATGGTAACCCAAAGTAACACGTAACTAGGTATCCACATAATAGAACATGGGTTGGAAGTGAAGACATGCACATATAAGAAAAGTATAAATAATCATTGACATGTATAAAGATCATTGATCACGATATAGTGGGTCATCCCCAGAAAGTTAACAATCACAAACCCATAAAATGAAGAATCATGAAAGAGGTCATTAATATAACCAAAAATTATGATAATAGGATACAATTATTTTTCAAAAACCTTTTCCAAGATTTTCATAGTTTTCATTAGAAGATATACTTACTTGATTTAAGAATAATCTCAGACTTTATGGTACCTTGATCAGTTTCCATTTCATCCCTTATTCCAATAAATGAAGGTGAGTTTTTCATTCCTGAATTACTAACAGATCATTAGGTAGAATGATAAGTCATTCCATCTATATTTAGATATCATAATAGAAAAATGATTTGCATAAGTTATCCAGAATTCATAAATACGTATATGTTGAGATAATACTTTAATCTTTAAACCCCATCTAAAGTTTAACATAAACCATTCCTTATATTCTTAACCATATAACCCTTCCAAAATATAAAAATCTAAAAATTTAGAAATATGTTCACTAAATCACCAGAACATTGATCCCCCATATATCATATGGTATCTCTTGGTCATTTCATTCCAAACAATTGAATACCTTTATAATGTATTCTCATGAAAAATATTAAAAACAATAATTGACATACAACATTATTGAAAACATGCATGTTTCCTCATTCCAATGTTTATTGGATATATTCCTTAAATCCAAAAAATGTTGTAAACATCATCCATGATAACATAGAACACTTTTTCAACAAATAATTAATCAGTTCTATGGTAATTAGTACCATCCAATTTACTTATTCATATCTAACATATATTTTATCCTATAATATTTATCTCAATATTATAAACATATTAAGGGTTATCATTCGCTTAATAACTTGTTTCACATGAATATATTTTTCCCTTAAATTACTTTTCTAGTCTATCTGAAAAATTTAACATATTATTATATATACATAGCTAAAAACATAATCAAAACAATTCTTATATACTTTACAGTTCATAATTATTGAATCCAAATACGTAAACACTTTGATTATTTAACCTCATCCTTAAGACATTAATAAGGAATCATCATCTTAATCCTTAATACCACATTCAATTAATATTAAATATGAATCATGTCATAACATTAATCAAACTCAATTTAATCACACTTATCAACAATACTATTAGAACTACTTATACCTTTCATATGTCATTTGTGGTATCTTCATCATCAGTAGAAAAACCATTTCTTGTTCTACATTTCTGATTCTCTTCATGAGCCATCAAAATAGGGCATCTATTTTCATAGTGGCCACACATTATTCATTTAAATCATTCATCAATTGATAATACCTTAGGGAGTCCAATATTACCATCCATTATGTTAAATAAACATTTCATTTTCCCTTTGTTGATAATTTATTTGGGCCCTTATTTTCTATATTCAAAACAACTTCCTATTCCTATCTTGTATTCACGTGGTTTATTCCATCCACATTCTCGAGACAAAGGAAAATGTATCTTCTTTCCGTGATGGTCCATTACACAAACTCTTAGTGAACTCTTTTATTCTCTTCTTTGATGAGTCCAAGAGTTGGTTAAGGTACACACTGTTATCCGTGTTCCTTGAAAAATTATTAGGAAATATTACAACAACCATAACTCTAGTGATTATCCCATTTGAATTCTCATTAAAAAAATTCTATCACATTCAACATTAACCCAAATCCTTATGGTCCTTGCCATCAAAAGAAACCCGGAAATCATAGTGTAAGCAACTCTTATCATAGAGGAAAACTACATAATCATGAAAAAACACTTAGAGTATGTCTATTTTATTACACCTTCATTTAAACATTAAAAACCATAGTATTATTAGTAGAGACACTTATAGACATATCCTTAGAAATGTACCTAGGGATCTCAATAATGTTTTATCATCCTTATTTCCAAAGGTTGACTTAACCATTCCTTCGATACCAACTGTTGCGACCCCGTCTTAAAATATTTTCTTTTTACATTATTTTAGATGAATATTCATGACATTACAAAAATAAAATCCCAAGGACCATAAAAGTTTAGTGTAATTGTAAACATGGAATCATAATATTCTAAGATAGGTTAATATCTTCAAAATATCACTTGAATATCTTTCACTTTAGTACTCCAAATTAAAACAATTCATCATAACTCGGGGAGGGGAAACATAATAAAGTGTTACCTCAGATGTTTAGTTAGGTTAAATAAGGGATATATGAAATCATAACATGAGAATAAGGGTTTTATAACATTATCATAATAATATAAGATCAAACATTGCATATCAAATATTTTAATAATGAGTCATGGAATAAATATTGGTAGTTCATAAGACAAGAATCATAAACTAATCATGGTCATAATCCAAGAAAGAATAACCTATAAATAAGACATAAAATTATTTTATAAAAATATAATATCATTACCTATAAGTCAAGGCACATTGCTAAAAAAGTTATTTTGGAACTTCATGGGGACTACATTTACTTGGTGGGACACACCGACATCCCTAGTCATAGTCCTTTACTTATAAGGGGTCTGGTTTTCCCATCATCATATAGTGTATCAGGATTCCCCATATTCTCATAGTGGATGAGGTTTCCCTATATTCCAATAGTGTATTAGGTTTTTCCATCTTCCAATAATGGATCAGGACACGCATGTTCCCCAATGTTGATCATTAAACACGTGTTCCCCTTTGTGGATCTAGTTTATCAACTTTTTTCTCATCATTATTTCATGATATATAAATATTTTCCCAATGATATTTAGGTAGATATAGATTCAACCCATAACATTTTAAAAGCATACATACATGTTGCACAAGATAATAAAACTTGTATCATACCATGAAGCTTAAAAACATACGGGTTTCATGAACATCATATCATAACACAAGAAAAGAAGTCGGTATCATAAAAATTTAATCATATCATTACCTTTGGAAAATATATAGGTATCATAATAATTTTATCAAAGCATAATGGGTGAAAATAAGTGGTTTTTAGAATGATATAACATGTGGAAGAGAAACATATGTCTTAAAAATTATTCCCTAAAAACATAAAACATTATAGGAATACTATTAATGTTATTCATAGATCATATCATCAGTAAATAATAAACTATAAAAAATTATTTCATCTTATATGAAGAATGGTTTTGAAATATCACATGGAACATTTATTTAGATAAAACATCCTTTTTTTAATTCCATTTCATATGACCATTTCAAAAATACTTTTCTTATAGTGAAACATTTACAATTTCATTTAAAACATCTATGGAGAATAATATATTTTCCAATTTGAAATAAAAAATTTAAGACATAAATTATTTTGAAATCCTTTTTCTTTTTCAAATTTCTTTGAAAACATATAAAGGAAGCTTGAATTTTTTTTGAATACTTTTTCATTAAAATTATTTGAGTACATAAAAAGAAGTATTGAAGTCATTTTGAAAAACTTTTTCAAAAGAAGTTATTGGAAAACTTATAAAGAAATATTGAAATCATTGAAAACCTTTTCTTTGAAAATAACCTTTCAAAAACATATAAAGGAAGATTTGAAAATACTATAAATCGCTTTTTAAACATCGATATTTTTGAAAACCCTTTTCTTTTTAAACACACTTTAAAATATAAAAAAATCAAGAATATTAGAAAAAATTCCTTGAAAAACTTTTAAACATACTATGTAAGCTTCATTGAAATTATTTTCATGAAGGTAGGTAAGTCTGTGCATGATAAACATTTATTTTTCACTTTAAAAAGTTTAGAAAAGTCCCTTGATCGAAAAGTAGAAAGGATATCCCATTCCAAATTTTTTATTTAAATGTTTAAAAAATTCCTTTAAACATAATATGGTAACATTCAAACATTTTTCGAAATATTTTTAGAAAACATTGTTTTGAAAGGATACAGATTTTTGATCAAAAGGAGAAATAAAGATGGATTTTCATAAACAAATTATAATAATCTTAACAACCAAAGAGTGGAAAATGGTACTAAAAAGTGAATATATCATGGATAAAAATACGATAAGAAAACACATGGGTTTTCATGAGATATGTATGATAATATTTCATCAATGGAATAATAATAATAAATAATCTCGATAAACGATGAGATTGGTGCCTTAAACTATTACCATTTTGGAAACCTTGAATCAAAATAAAAATGTATGAATAACATTTCATGAAGCTAAAAATATCATTAAAATAATGAGTTTCATTATATATCATGTCAACAGGTAGTATATATACCCCATAGAAAAATATAAGTGCGTAACACGGTGTATATCTCAAAGAAGGAAAATTGAGAGAAAATTACTTTACCGATTTGGTAACCTGTGAACCATAAGCCCCATGAAATGAACATCATAAAATAAAAATTTAAAAAACATTAATATAATTATAATAATTTACTACATCCAAGGTAAGTATATACACCACCCAAATTAAATGAGTGGTGAACTAGGCATGTATCTCACATATATAAATAGTTATATGAGAAAACCCTTAACTTAAGTCTTGAATTTCGTCATACACAATCAAAAATACTTCAAAATAAGTATATTATTATTATAAATCTACAATATAATATTATTATTATATATCATACCAAATATGATTTTATTCTGGCCTTATATTACCCTTTTATTAATGATTCCATGTTTAGGTTATGTTTTAGGTAATAAAGGTTTTGTTTTTCAAACATGATTTGATTTTTTATTCATGGTCCTTTTAATTAGATCAAGATTTAGATATTTAGTGAATATAAAAAATGTAATAAATATAATGTATACTCATTATATATTTATTTATAATAATCTATATATTATAGAAGTAATAAATGGAATACACTATTCCTGGAGATGGTAGGTCGTACGTATGCAAAACGGTTGTTTTTGTTTTACTATTATATTGAAGAAAGAAAGTAAATGATATATATATTATATTTAAATTAGAATTATTATTAAATATATATCATATAAATTCACTAAACCCATATTTATACATTCCAAGTAGAGTGTGAACAAATCACATTGCTTTAAGAAGGTGGTAGTCTACATGTCCACAAACAAATTTGTCATATTTACACATAATGGAAAGCATGAAGCTATGTGTCTTATAATACTTACCAAAGAATAAATAAATAATAAATATCCTATATATCCTATAAAAATAGAGTATCCATCATAATTCCCAACCATTACAGGTGGTAAATAAAAAACGAGCAACATTGTTTCTTGAGGCGGTTGTTCGCTATACATAAGAATGGTAAGTTCATTACCCATTAGATAAAAGTATGTGTAAGTTTAGGAAGAACCATTATAATAAAAACATATAATTATATTGAGGATACTATGGGTATTATATAATAATATAACAAGAATATTTTTGGTGTGGAGATTGAAAATAAAACAAAAGATCTTTAAGAATGATGTTACCCCTTCTTTGGATGACTCCTTTTGGTTTTCACCAAAGGGATTCCTAGGATAGATTTATGAAAAAGTGGGGATTTTAGGATTATGTTATGGCTTTTCAAAGGATATTTACTTAGATTTTGTCTTATATAAATTGTCTGGATAAGTGTGAGTTAGTGGGACGGGTGAGTTCTTTTTTATAGTGGATAAGGAGTGGCATTCTCGTTAATTTTTCAAAATGGAATTATACCCACAATTTTCCATTATAAAGTCATACCAATAATGATCCAAGTCCAAGAAAAGTGAAAATAGGTTAAAAATATGAACATAAAATGGATTTTTCAAAAGTTTTATGTCATTTTCGTCCTTGCGTTTAATGTTTAGTCTATTATTAAGCTAATTATTCTCCAAATCGCTGTAATTAATTTTAATCACATCCACTAATAGTTTTTTAGAAATAAAATTTTACCTTATTAGAAATTATAAATTAATATTTTAAAATTATGGAATCCATTTTCCAAAATTCCAAAATACATAAATCCAAGAAATTAATTTAAAATTAATCTCACAAACATTTTCTGAGTCTGAGTTTTTAAGGGAAAATGTTTAAAAGTTTGAAATGTTTTTATCTCAAATTTTAATATTAAATTGCTTCCAATGACCTAATTAGATAATTTCTGGAAAAATTGATCTAATTAAACCTTGAAACCAAAATAAAATATAATTTAACTATATTAATAAATTAGACAACAACTATGATTTCTAAAACTAAGATAATTTTGTCAAATATATATTATTAATGTTCAAAAAATTATATTTAAAATGGGTTCCTCATCAAATGGAGGTGAAATAACCTTTTTGAAAAATAAATATTTTTACTCATAAAATTGGATTTTTATTATATTATACCTATAGAAACTATTGCATGAGTGTTATACAATTTTATTGAATAAATAATATATAAATTACATTATGAAAATTCATCAGTAGTGGTTTTTTTAATTTGTTGAGATAAGATGGTGTTTGTAAACAGTTTTCTTTGAAATGGAATTTCATTAATCTCAAATAGTTCTTACATCTATTTCTAACTAATTAATAACCAATGTAATAATTTTATATACATGTGTAAACCCTGTTTTCATAATTAAATTAGTCCAATTAATAACTCTTATTCCAATGGTTTGGTGGTAATGATAATGATATTTTAATAACAATATTAATAGTAAATTGATGTTTGGTAAAACTCAACCTAGTGTGTAGAAAATGATATATGAAGAACCCAGAATTGTGTGAAGCATAAGAGAAACTTAATATTAGGTTTACTACAAGCTAATATAAGTGTTCCATACAATGCAAGCATAACATGAGTTAGTGTATAATTAAAGCTTCACTTGGTGTACTGTACTAATCAAGAATAACTATTTGCTTTCATATACCATAAGGTATATTCAGTGTTGTTTAAAATGAAAAATATCAAAATGATTAAATTAATTCAAAAAAATAATTCTCATTATATCTAGGTGTTATAGGTACTAACCATGTTTATTGGTTAACTTATGATATTTCGAGTTAGGATCTCTACAGTCTTTCCTTCTTCACCATTTTTGTTAGTTTGGGACCTCATTTTGGGTTGTGCATGTATTTTCACCCTTTATGAACTTCCTATTACACTATTGTACATTGATTTATTTCCTAAAGGTTATTGTATACATGTTTTATACTGTATTTTTTATCATTATTATTTAATCTCTACATTGTTTCATGGATATTTTGGCATTTATTTATATAGGTAATTTAAGAAAATACCCCCCCCATTTCATTTATATGCCTACTTAGTGAAGGTTATGGGCACTGTGGAAGCATGTGATGGGCTATTCCAAAATTTTATTTTATTCATTATTGATAATCAAAATAAGATCTACATGGTGATAAACATCAGGATCAATTAAATTGAATCGAAGAAAATAAATAATGGATAAAATGATAGAACTAGATAGAGGATCACCACGTACTATTTATAAATAATTTAATCAGTTAAATAATTACCTTGCATTAATTGTTTCTTCAATTATGGATCTGAAAATAGATCGATATTTTACAATTGTTTCATTATAGGAACCAAGAGAATATTTTCACTATCATTGATCCAAACATGTTCCAAATATCTTTGAACGTCGCCGTATAAATATTTGGGTTCTATATGGAAGATCATATCGTTTATATCATTCACCTTTGATCACCATGAGAATCACTTCCAAAGTGACCTCCTTGATCTCTCTATACTCAATAGTGGATGGTGGATGAATATTTCTCGTCATATGTGAGAGTGTTATTAGCGATGAATCTCTATAGGGCTTGAGAGGATTTTATCCAGTTGTCATTGTGCATAACAAAAATGAATTGTCACTATTAAAAAAATATAATTGGGTTTTAATAATATTAGGTATTAGAAATAAATATTTGAAAACAACCATTTTATATTTATTTAATTCCTTTCTGAACCACATGTCTAAAAAATATTATCATTTTCTTTTCATACACATAACATCCAAATAAAATTAGATATAATTTAATTAAATATTATTAATTAAATATTACATCTCATATAACCTATAAACTCATTCATACATTCCTATAAAATATTTATCAACCCTTTAATAATTACTATTTATTTAATAAATAAATATAACTTCATTATTTTCTAATAAATAGATAAATATTATACTCACTAAATAGAAAAAAAATATATCTTAAATAATATTCTCATATTATATTCTCTCAAATTTGTTGTACCAGATTATATACAGTCAAACAAACTTGAATAACTATTAAACCACATGTGTTAATATTATTTATTTAACTTGTTAAATAATTATCAATAATATATTATTTAATTGAGACTCTAGTTGTAGTTAGTGTGTGACTCTCTAGGCCTCTTTCTCAATGTCATTAAGAAAAATAGCCTAAAATCTAATGTTAATGTCAAATAACATGCCAATGAACCCATAGATAATCATGTTAATTCCATAATGACATAATAAATCTTCTGGATACTTATAGTATAATATTATCCCTTTATCACGATATCTCTAATCAAGAAGGTTGAATGCTAGTGTCATCAACCTATGAGATCAATGTATCATTTTTTGTCTTCCTGGAAATCAAACTTTCCTATAGATCACCATGAACCTATATTTATTTAGGGTATATAATTTCCATAAAAGGGCCTAAGATATCAACTTCCATTAAAGAACATAAGGGTAAAATCCTATCTCACATAATTCATTGATGTAATATTACTCATGATGGATCCAACATATCCTACCTCAATGAGAACATATGTCATCATGGTTTTCATCAGTACATCATAATACACAACTTATAATACTCATCAGTAATAATCATTAAGTATAAGGAAAAATACACATGTCTATAGATATGAACATACAATGACACATATGAATGTAGATTTACTACTTGTGAATCTCATTCTCATAATATCCTCCACATGGCATTACTAAGGGAATACATCATAAGACCGTACCTCAATGTCATATGATGCTCCACCCCTAGTAGACTATATCATTTGTGTCCCTCATATGTTATCATCAAGATTTTTAACATATATTTATGAATATTTTCATAGCACTTTTAGGTTCTCATCATAACGGGGAACTGCTACAACCTTTTAGTGTAGAAACTATTCATAAACATTTATCACATAGTAAGTTACATAGAAGAATAATCATGATATAATAAAAAGTTTATTAATATTCAAAACTATGAATATATGTTATCATAAAGTACACATATGTTGGTTCTATGGAACCAAATCTAATGGACTCCCACATGTACTAGATCCAATTTCTAGAAACCATTAGTCCACTAGTTATCACATGATATTCATGATTATGCTGATATATTGTAATGACCCAAAGTTTCATTAATGGAAATCCTTCTTGATCTAATTAAATGTCTCTTTTTGTTTATATAAAGTGTCAACTTTTTTGGTTTTATGTTAAGAATATTGACCGTTGCTAATATAGTCGTTGAACAGTGATCACATGATTAGTATAAATATAGGACTTTAGCAAATCCAATTTACTCAGAAAAAGAAAGCGATGGCCTCATCCAGTAGAATTTCCCCATACGAAGCCCATTTTTCGGAGCTCGAAAAAGAGGTGGCATCTTTGGGCTTCGCTAATGACCAATCCCAAGCTGAGCTTCATCATGTCAAGCTCGAACGTGACCATCTATGGGAAAAGTGGAAGTTGATTGAAATTACTACTCGAGCGACATTATTCAAGCCACCCCAAGAGTCTGTCACCATCGCACACCATACCATTAGGTCTCATGCGGCTGTTTTAAGGGGTTATGTAACAAATAAGTAGTACTATGTTCATGTACATTATTTTTGAATATAATAATGAATATAAGTTCTAGTCATTTTTGATACATTGTAAATAGTTTTTAAAGTACAAATGGTGTTTTTAGTTATTATTTAATTAAGAAATATATTTTATAAAATTCAGGGATTTTTTAATTAAATAATATTTTAATAAAATAATAATATTATTATTAAATATAAACGATCTTACAATTTTATGAATGCAATTAATTTTTTTTAAGGTTTGAAATCCATTTCTGTCAAAACCCGTGAATTTTCGATAAATACCGGTTTTTATTTTCAAAGTAAAAATTAACATATTTAGAAAATTATTTAGATAAAATAAATGTTATTTCTGAAATCAGGACGTCAAAATTATCCAATGGTGAATTTTTCATAATTTTCTGAGACAGTCAGATTTTTGGGTAAAAATTAAATACCATTTAAATATATAATGTGTTTTATGACATCATAATGACCCAATAGTGATGTAATAAAATACTATAATCTTTATGTTCGGCCAATATATGTTTTACCATTAAAATAATTTTATTTTGGGTTTTTTGTCTTACTTTTGAAAGCATTAATGGACCCCTCAAGACTTATTCAACACCTTGCCTTTTTAAATTAATTTCCATGGGAGTGTGACTCACCTCCACATAAGAAACCCTAATATTTTAAGAATTTAGGACTTTGGCCTTATAAAATATTTTTTTCCTCTTCCCTTTTCCAAAAAACATGGGCAAAAACCATGGGATGGTTTTTGGTTTGGATTAATTTAATG
Organism: Viscum album; assembly: GCA_963277665.1. Taxonomy (NCBI): domain Eukaryota; kingdom Viridiplantae; phylum Streptophyta; class Magnoliopsida; order Santalales; family Viscaceae; genus Viscum; species Viscum album. The sequence goes on along the minus strand of OY728127.1, from coordinate 1,402,681,335 downwards.
TAAGGGGACCCAAACCTAAAAAATAATGAATTCCCTCACCTTTACTATATAAACCCACCCAAGCTCCCACTTCCTCCTCACTCAAAACCTTTGGAGTTCGTCCAACCTCTGCCCTACTCTCTCTATAATCCTCCCAAGGTTACCCAAGCTCCCAAGAATCCTCTCTCAAGCCTCTCTCAAGCCTTTGGAAGCACACTTCCATGTAAGGGTTTTTTCTTCCTTTCTCATTTTTGTCCAATTTTCTTTAAGTTGTTTTTCCATTTTAATTTCAATTATAAATGTTGGGGTATGGTTTCACACCTCCCTAATACTGACCTCTTTATTTTTGAATGATATGAGACCCTTTATCTCTCATTAAATGCCTCCCATGTACACCCGTTACTATGCCGAAATTCTAAAAGGAACTTCTCTCTCCTCTTTTACATTCAAGCAATACTTTTGTATCATGAATATAAATTCCATTAAAATTGTTGGGACATGTATATGTATGACCTCTATACATTCCATTACATGTAAATATGATGATTAACCCCTTTCTCTTTCAACAACCATTTTTATGAATTCTTATGTCACGCTGTTAAGCTGCCGAAATCGCACCGATTTTCTAAGCCAATGTCATTGTGTAGTGAATACCATTACCATTTCTCCATCGAGGGTATTCACCTTTATGAACATTTGATTATTGATTGTAAAGTTTCATGTATTAATTTTTCATTCCTTTATCGTGTAATAAATGATTATGTTTTATAAATCCATGTTTTATGATCCATGTGGCACACTTATGCATTAAAATGAAATGTTTAAGAAGGGTGCGCCCTTATAGCGCTCCAATGCATTGGGTAAAGTATAGTAACATGATAAATCATGTGCAATGAGTGTTGACTCATGATAATTCAGGTGCAACGAGGGTTTACTCATGCATTATGTGCAATGAGGATTTACTCATCCTCCATGTGCAATGAGCCTTGGCTCATGAAAATTCCATGTTAAGTGTTGTCGCCACATTTCCATGTTATGATTATCATGATTTATCATGCCTTTATATTCATGTTTTTCTTATGATCTATTGATATGACTATTTTCTAACATGTATTTTACTCCTCATGTTATTCCATGTTTACTCCCTTACTGGGCTTTATAGCTCACCCTTTTCTTATGCATGTCCTCAGGTTAACCCATGCAATGCTAAGTACGAGGGAATGTAGTGGTCATGTAAAGGAAGTTTTCAATAAAGATGTTGTATTTCATGTTTTAAGTTTTTATGTAATGATACAAATCCCAAAATACACTAAACCTCTTGATCTTCTTTGTTGTATCAAGTGATGTTTTATGTAATAAATCATGTTTAAGTTGTAATAAAAAGCAAGGTTGTCATAGTTGGTATCAGAGGATAGGTTTAGTTATTTTTGGGATTAGGAAACCCTAGTAAAGCCTTAGATACAAGACTAAGTATAAAAAAACACCCCTATGTTTTGGTATGTACTGAGTAAGTGGTTTATCAAACAAATACATCCATGTCTGGATACAAGCAGGGAGAGGAGGCTCTGGCACAGATGTATCCTAGGGTTAAAACCTGAAAACACCGCTTTGAGCTAGACTCGAATGGGAACTGGTTCTAGACAATGGGCCTTGCTACACTCTTGGTTATGACACTCCCGGGGGATATGTTTTGATAAATTCAGAAGCTTAGTATGAACCCTTATTAAGGGAATTAAAAAAAATTCCCCTACGAATATATGTTAGAAAGTAGATCATGAAAAGCCTAGATTGAAGCCTATAGACTCATGAGTTAAGGAAATAAAATTTTATTTATAAGTCATAAAATTTTGTATTTGGATTTCCCTTTATGTGTTACCCCTAACTTTCCTTTTATTACAGCCAATGTCCAGTAATAGGAGGACTCGGGCTAACAAACGTTGTGAAGATCAGTGTGATGATTGTACTAATGAGATGCCCAATCCAATGGGAGTGGGAATCGCGAACTTTGTCACGCTTCTCTCTCGGCTAACTCATGTTTGAATAGAAACACGGGTCAAGAGGAACATTCAACCCCCCCCCCCTAAGAAAGAACAAGTCTCTATCAAGAACTTCATGAGACAAATCCCTCATACTTTTAGTGTATCATCTGATCCCACGATCGCTGAACAATGGATCAACTCCATTGAAAAGATATTCACCATCCTCCAATGTTCTAAACAAGAGAAGGTTCTCCTGGCGGCTTACCATATGGAGGGTGAAGCTGATCAATGGTGGACATTGATCAAAAATACGGAGCCTGAGGAGGAGATCGAGGCGTTGTAATGGAAGGATTTCCAGAAGATGTTTTTCGATAAATATTTTCGGCGCACCCTCCGGCTTAAGATGGAAAGGGACTTCCATTCCCTCAAGAAAAAAGATGAAGAATCTGTTGGAGCGTACAAGGAAAACATCACAAGGCTTGCACGATATGCTTCCGGCTTTGTCGTTACCCCCAAATGCAAGGTTGACCGCTTCTTTGGTGGGATGATGCCTAGATTGCGGAAATCATTAGTGATCCGTGACTTCGACAGCTATGAGGAAATTGTCTGATGTTCCCTCAAGGTCGAAATGGAGATCGGGGAATCACAGGGGTGTCATGGGGATAAGAAACGTAAGGTGGAATTCAATGCTGGTGGTCTGATGGATAAATCCAACGGGGCTAAGAAGATCCAACACCCCACTTTCCAAAAGTTCGGAAAGAAGCACCCTGGAAATTGGCTTAAGGGGACGAGAAAATGCTTCAGGTGTGGAAGAGAAGGGCACCTAGCTGTTAACTGTCTGCAAGAGAGACCCATGGTTTCAACAGAGAAGAGGAACTCTCCGTTCGAACCTCAATGCGTTGTTCAATGCTACAAATTCAAAGAACCAGGTCATTTTGAAAATCAATGCCCTAATCCAAGGGTTTTCAGAGAAGACCAACAACCTCCAAGGCAGCAAGGAAGATCTTTTTCCATTACTTCTGCCGAAGTGAACCCCAAAAATGAAGTGGTGATAGGTACGCTAGTTTTTCATTCAAGAATAGTGAATGTACTTTTTGATTCAGGTTCTATGCATTCTTTTATATCTCGAATGTCTAGTAGAACAATCCCAACACCACCACAAATCATGGAAGTAAAGATATCGGTGAGTACGAAAAATGGGGTAATCATTACATACCATGAATATAAGTCCTCTCCTGTTATAATCTGTGGATTGAATTTCCTGGAGAACCTCATCATACTCCCTCTGGTGGAATTTGATGCAATTCATGGCATGGATTGGCTTTCCTTATATAGATCCAACATAAATTGTCGGGAGAGGGAAATCACACTCCATATGGAGAATCGACCCCTGATTCTTTACAAGTGTAAGGAGGAAGATGAATCTCCTTTAGCTCCATCATCTCAAGTGTGGATATTACTGCTATATGAGCATGCGTATCTATCTCATATGATTGAGTCCAAGTAAGAAACCATCCATGAAGAAATGCCTATTGTGAGGGAATTCGCTGAAGTGTTTCCCAAGGAACTGTCTGGTCTTCCTCCGAGAAGAGATGTTGAGTTCTCAATTGAACTTATAACCGAGTAATTACCAATATCCAAGACTCCATATAGAATGGATTTTTTTGAGCTTGAAGAGCTGAAGAAACAACTACAGCAGAATCTGGATAAAGGGTTTATACGCCCAAGTGCTTCACCATGGGGTGCACCAGTCCTCTTCGTCAATAAGAAGGATGGGTCAATGCAGCTTTGCATCGATTATCGTGAACTTAACAAAATCACGATAAAGAAAAAGTATCCTCTTCCACGAATTGATGACTTTTTCGATCAGCTGCGTGGAGCACAATACTTCTCCAAGGTGTACTTGTGGTTGGTATATTATCAAGTAAGGTTGAAGAAGGAAGATGTCCCCAAGACTGCTATTGGTACAATTCACGGGCACTATGAAATCATAGTAATGCCTTTCGGACTCACCAATGCTCCAGCAATATTCATGGATGTGATGAATAGAGTCTTTAGAGATTACCTTGACAAATTTGTGGTAGTATTTATAGATGATATTCTAATATACTCCAAAACCAAGGAGGATCATGAGGAGCATTTTAAAACTGTAATAGAGTCTTTGCACAAGGAGAATCTCTATGAAAAGTACAGAAAGTGTGAATTCTGGTTGAAGGAGGTATCATTATTGGGCCATATCATCACAAGCAATGGGATACCTATGGACCCCTCTAAAACAGATGCAATTGAAGGATGGTCGAGGCCAACATCAGTAATGGATATCAGTAGCTTCTTGGGGTTAGCTGGATATTATCGACGATTTGTGAGGAATTTATCATGATTGTCCAACCCTCTTACCAAGATAACTCGGAAGGGAGTAAAGTTTGCTTGGAGTGATGAATTTGAAGAAATCTTCAAGGAGTTGAAAAGGAGGCTTATCACTGCATCCGTTCTCACTTTACCCACAAGTGGGGAACTTTTTGTGGTATTCAGTGATGCTTCAAAGAAGGGCTTAGGCTTTGTGCTGATGTAGAATGATAATGTGATATCCTATGCCTCAAGGCAGTTGAAAATCCATGAGGGAAACTATCCAACTCTTGATCTGGAGTTAGCGGCAGTGATCTTTGCCTTGAAAATCTGGCGGCATTATCTCTATGGGGAGAAATGTGAGATATATACTGACCACAAGAGTCTTAAATATATATTCACACAGAAAGAGCTTAATATGCACTAGAGAATATGGATATATCTCATCAAGGATTATTACTGTTCAATACATTACCACCCTGGGAAAGCGAACAAGGTGGCAGATTCCCTAAGTAGAAAGGACCCAATGATTCTGTCAATGATGAGAATTGAGAAGGATCCAATCTTCTTAGACTTGATGAAGATGGACATGGGAATCATAGAGAAGGGAACATCATCAATCCTTTCACAAATGATTGCTCAACCATCTCTTTTGGAAAGGATAAAGGATGCTCAAAAGGATTATGTGGGAATTCAAGAAAAAGTGGAAGCTATCAAAAAGGGGAAATCCTCAGAGTTTAATGTTAATGAAGAAGGAATTGTGAGGTTTGGAAAAAGACTATGTGTTCCATCAAGTCCGGAGCTGAAGAAGGATCTTTTGGATGACACACATTGTTCGAATTTCTCTATTCACCCAGGGAGCATAAAAATGTATCATGATCATCGAGAAAACTATTCGTGGGATAATATGAAGAAGGAGATCGCTGAATATACATAAAAGTAAATGGTGTGTCAGTAAGTGAAGGCAGAGAGGCAGAAGTCTAAGGGGATGATGCAACCATTTCCCATACCAGAATGGAAATGGGAGAACATCACCATGGACTTTTTCACCGGACTTCTGAGGGCATCCAAAGGCAACAATGCAATCTGGGTTGTTTTGGATCATCTTACAAAGACTGCACACTACATTGCTATTCGGGAGGATTTCTCTTTGGATCAACTGGCACAGATATATATCAGGGAAGTGGTAAGGTTGCATGGAGTACAACTATCTATTGTGTCTAACCAAGATCCAAGATTCACCTCTATGTTTTGGAAGAGTCTTCAACATTCTCTGAATACTGAACTGAACTTCAATACGACCTATCATCCTCAAACCGATGGCCAATCCGAGCGTACTATCCGAACACTTGAGGATACTTTGAGATCGTTCTCAATGGACTTTAAAGTAGGATGGGATCAACACCTTCCTCTGGTTGAGTTCTCTTATAATAACAATTTCCACTCGAGCATCCAAATGGAACCATATGAATCCCTTTATGGGAAAAGGTGCAGAACACCGGCATGTTGGGATGAGGTCGGTGAACGTAAGCTGCTTGGACTAGAAATGGTCAAGGAAATGGTGGAGAAGGTAAAAACCATTCAACAGCATATCAAGGCCGCTCAGAGTCGCCAGAAGAGTTATGCATATAATCGTCGACGAGACCTTGAGTTTAAAGTTGGAGACATGGTGTTTCTACGCATATCTCCATAGAAGAAGGTCATGAGGTTTGGAAGGAAAAGGGAGTTAAGTCCAAGGTACATCGGCCCCTTCAAGATTCTTGACCGTGTCGGGGCTGTGGCCTATCAACTAGAACTTCTACCTACCATGGCCAAAGTACATGATGTCTTTCATGTATCCCTCTTGAGGAAGTACATATCGAACCCTTCACATGTACTCTCTTCTGAGGTGGTACAATTGGAAGATGATCTTTCTTATGAGGATCAACTAGTGATGATCATAGATCGTAGAGAAAAAGTTCTATGAAATAAGACAATGCCCCTCATCAAGGTGTTGTGGAGAAACCACAAGTTTGAAGAAGCGACTTGAGAATTGGAGGAAATGATGAAGCTGAGTTACCCACATCTGTTTTAGTGTGGGAGAAGGAAAATCTCTAGGGCGAAATTTCTTAAGGGGGGAATATTGTAACGACCCAAAGTTTTTTTAATGGAAATCCCTATTGATCTAATTAAATGTCTCTTTATGTTTATATAAAATGTAAACTTCTTTGGTTTTATGTTACGAATTTTGACCGTAGCTAATATAGCCGTTGAACAATGATCACATGATTAGTATAAATATAGGACTTTACCAAATCCAATTTACTCAAACAAAGGAAGCGATGGCCTCATCCAGTATAATTTCCCCATACGAAGCCCATTTTTCAGAGCTCGGAAAAGAGGTGGCTTCTTTGGGCTTCTCTCTTGACCAAGCCCAAGCTGAGCTTCATCATGTAAAGCTCGAACGTGACCTTCTATGGGAAAAGTGGAAGTTGATTGAAATTACCACTCGAGCGATGTTATCCGAGCCACCCTAAGAGTCTGTCACCAACGCACACCTTACCCTTAGGTATTATGCGGCTATTATAAGGGGTTATGTAACAAATAAGCAGTACTATGTTCATGTACATTATTTTTGTATATAATAATGAATATCATTTCTAGTCATTTTTGATACATTGTAAATAGTTTTTAAAGTACAAATTGTGTTTTTAGTTATTATTTAATTAAGAAATATATTTTTTTAAATTAAGGGATTTTTAAATTTAATAATATTTTAAAAAAATAATATTTTTATTATTAAATTAATTTTTATTAAATATTAACGATCTTATAATTTTATGAATGCAATTAAATTTTTTTTAATGTTTGAAAGCCATTTTTGTCAAAACCCATGAATTTTCGATAAATGACTGTTTTTATTTTATAAGTGAAAATTAACATATTTAGAAAATTATTTAGATAAAATAAATTTTATTTCTGAAATCAGGACGTCGAAATTATCCAATGGTTAATTTTTCATAATTTTATGAGACAGTAAAATTTTTGGGTAAAAATTAAATACCATTTAAATATATAATGTGTTTTATGATATCATAATGACCCAATAGTTATTTAAAAAAAATACTATAATCTTTATGTTTGGCCAATATATGTTTTACCATTAAAATAATGTGATTTTGGGTTTGTTTGACATACTTTTCAAAGTATTAATGGACCCCTCAAGACTTATTCAACACCTTGCCTTTTTAAATTAATTTCCATGAGAGTGTGACTCACCTCCACATAAGAAACCCTAATATTTCAAGAATTTCGGACTTTGGCCTAATAAAATATTGTTTTCCTCTTCCCTTTTCCAAAAACCATGGGCAAAAACCATCGGATGGTTTGTGGTTTGGATTAATTTAATGTAAGGGGACCCAAACCTAAATAATAAAGAATTCCCTCACCTTTTCTATATAAACCCACCCATGCTCCCACTTCCTCATCACTAAAAACCTTTTTAGTTAATCCAAACTCTTCCCTAATCTCTATAAAATCCTCCCAAGGTGCCCCAAGCTCCCAAGATGCCTCTCTCAAGCCTCTCTCAAGCCTTTGGAAGCACACTTCCAAGTAAGGGTTTTTTCTTCCTTTCTCATTTTGTCCAATTTTCTTTAAGTTGTTTTTCTTCCTTTTAATTTCAATTATCAATGTTGGAGTATGGTTTCTCTCCTCCCTCATACTGCCCTCTTTATTTTTGAATGATATGAGACCCTTTCTCTCTCATTAAATGCCTCCCATGTACACCCGTTACTATGCAGAAATTCTGAAAGGAACTTCTCTCTCCTCTTTTACATTCAAGAAATACTTTTATATCATGAATCTAAATTCCATTAAAATTGCTGGGAAATGTATATATATGACCTTATTACTGTCAATTACATGTAAATATGATGAGGAACCCCTTTCTCTCTCATCAACCATTTTTATGAATTCTTATGTCACGTCGTTACGCTGCCAAAATCGCACCGATTTTCTAGGCCAATGTCATTGTGCAGTGAATACCATGCCCATTTCTCCATCAAGGGTATTCACCTTTATGAACATTTACTTATTGATTATAAAGTTTCATGTATTAATTCCACATTCCTTTATCTTGGAATAAATTATTATGTTTTATGAATCCATGTTTTATGATCCATGTGGAACACTTATGCATGAAATGAAATGATTAAGAAGGGTATGCCCTTTTAGTGCTCCAATGCATTGGGTAAAGTATAGTATCATGATACTTCATGTGAAATGAGTGTTGACTCATTCTAATTCAAGTGAAAAGAGGGTTTACTCATGCTTTATGTCCAATTAGGATTTAATCATGCTCCATGTGCAATGAGCCTTGGCTTATGCTAATTCCATGTTTAGTGTTGTTGCCACATTTCCATGTTATGATTATCATGCTTTATCATGACTTTATGTTCATGTTTTTCTTATTATCTATTGATATGCCTATTGTCTAACATGTATTGTACTCCTCATGTTATTCCATGTGTATAACCTTACTGTGCTTTATAGCTCACCCTTTTCTTATGCATGTCCTCAGGTTATCCCATGCAATGCTAAGTACGAGGGAATGTAGTGGTCATGTAAAAGAAGTTTTCAATAAAGATGTTGTATTTCATGATTTATGTTTTTATGTAACGATCCTAAGCCCCAAAGACACTAAAATTCTCGATCTTCTTTGTTGTATCAAGTGATGTTTTATGCAATAAATCATGCTTATGTTGTAATAAAAATCAAGGTTGTCATATATATGCCTTTAGTCAGTGGGCCACACGTTTTCTTTTCTGGGTACTCTTCTTACTGCAACTTCACCCCTCTAATTAATATCCCTCAATAGGTGATACTTTTGAATTATATACTACATATATTGGTGTGACATTAGACCTTTTGAAAGATCCACCACTACATTACTATGATAATACAATGTGATAGGGTCTTTATTTCTAGGTACCACATCAAGTTGATGGATAAATTTTTGTATCCAAATGGATTCCTTGGCTGCATCAGAAGACACTATATACTCTGACTATGTTGTAGAATCATCGACAACTGAATGCTTTGAACTCTTCTATCTCACATATCCTCTATTTGAATAGAAAACATATCCTGACTATAGCTCTAGATAATTATTTTCTATTCAAAAACCATCATTAATATAACCCCTAATTAATAGACAATCATCTCCTCCATACACTAGAAACATATCCTTATATTTTCCTAGATACATAAGGATATTCTTAACAGTATATTAATATTGTTCTCATGAATCTACTTGATATTTTCCTACCATTTTCAATTAATATTTACCATATATCCTAGTATATAACATGGAATATATGACTGACCTAATCACAGAGGCTTATGGTATCTTAATCATTCTCTCATTATCCTATTTTTTATGAGGAAAATTTTTCATCTAAATATGTAAACCATGTGACACTATAACAAATACCCTCTTGGATTATTCCACACTAAATCTATTTAGTATCTAGTCAGTCTATGTGCTTTATAATAGTCCAAGTGGACTCTTGGATTTATCATGATTGATCTTGACCCCAAGAATATAGGTTGATTCACCTAAGTCCTTCATTAAGAAACACATGTTTAAACATTCCTCAATAGATTGTAAAACAGGTATGTCATTTCTAAAATGTAATATGTAATTATCTTATACTACTATGATAAAGACCTCATTTACACTAAACCTATTTAATCACATATATCATATTCATTATTAATGAAACCAAATTATTTTATAGATTCATCGGATCAAATTTTCCTTGACATGGATGATTAATTCAATCGATAAATTAATATCTACAACAATCAAATCCTTTCAGATTCACATGGTTTAATAAACCCTTCTATTTGTGTCATATAGAAATATTCTTAAACGTTTTCATTATGAAATGTAGTTTTCAAACCCATCGAACAAATTTTATAGTCATGGTAAGATGTTATGGAATTTAGAATTACAATTTATTTTAATATGGAAACTAGTGAAAAGGTTTCATCATATTCAATTCCTTGACATTGATTAAATCCTTTAGTCACTATCCTTCATTTATACGTATTTAATTTACCTTCCACGTCTATTTTTCTCTTGAATACCCATTTTCACTCTATGGTCTTTACATCAACTCGCACATAAACCAAAACCTAAATATGGTTCCTATACATGGAATACCTTTTAAAATTCATGGCATAATTCCATATTATAGATTCTAATATCTATACATCCCATTTATTGGGGAGTGGTTCATCATTGTTAACAAATAATAGGTCCCAATATTTGGTGATATGGAAAAAATATTTCTCCGGTTCTCTTACCTCTCTTCTGATTATATACAGTACTTGTGTTTCATGAACTACTTATTTCATAGGGAACTGTGGAACTTGTTTTTGTACAAAATCTTTTATATCTAGATTATAAACTTCATAAAAGTCAAACTTTATCTCACTTTAATTTTTTAGGATGTGAACCCACTAAATAAATATGGATTTTCTAGAGATAATCATGTTATTATCTAAGGAGTTGTATAGGTAGTATTCATTGTTCCCTAGGGATAGCAAATAAAGATACACTTTTAACCCAATGGTGACAGTTTGTTTCCCGAGAAGGCCTTAACAAATGCCTCACAACCCTATACATGTGTAATGCTCTGACCCTATAAGCCCGTGTAACGTCCCGGTTTTGGAAGCCACCTAGAGGCACCCCGTACCCGGTTGGTCATAGGACCTCAAGCGCATTTCCCCGAACGCCAGAGGCTGCCGACTAGTAGCGAGGGCCTTGGGTGTGGTAGTGGGGAAACTATTCCCTCATTGGAAGAGTTATATAGTAAAAGAGAAACAAATATACAATAGAGGAAGTAGTAAATACCCAATAATGGTAAACAGTTGAAGATTGAAATAATAAAAAATTGGAGAATATAAATATATATATATATATATAATGAGTCATGATACATATGTCCCAGAAAATAGCCAAACAAGTCACAATGTAGAATACAAACAGTAATAAACCCAAGTACAAAAGAAAATAGATAAACAGCTCCTCGGCATCGCAAGCCATTGTTTGGTCCCATGCTCTCCAGCTCCACAGAAAATCAAGTACCTGAAGTAGAAGGGCGCTAGCCCTTGTTTATACCTGCAAAAATATAATCTATTTAGGGGAAAAAGCATATCCCAAATAGGGTGTGAGGCAAAATCCCAGTAGGAAACCACCACGAGATCTATGCCTAACAATCAGTGAATTTATGACAGGTAAAAGTACAGAAATACGTAAAAAGGTAAATTACTCAATAGTAAACAATCCACAATTTCAATATCATGAAACAATTATCCAAGAAGATGAACAAATACAGGTTACCCTTTGGGAAGTACCCACAGCCTACCCCCTCTGGTCCTACCTATCAAGTACAAGCAACCCTCTGGGTGGTACACTCGGTCTAACCCATCTGGTTCAGCTTAAACACAGACTCTCTGGGGAAGAACTCATTTTCAATTCCCCTTATAGTCTTGTATCATATCTAAAGGCTCTTTAGGGAAGCACTTACATCACATTCCCTCGGTGGCCCACATTGAGGAACTACAGACTCTCTGGGAGGAACTCAACGTCAATTCTCCCTGTGGGATGACATCGTAAATTACAAAGACACTCTGGAAAATACCTTATGTTCATTCTACCTATGGTCTACTACACCAGCTTCTCATGACCCTGTGTAAGTCAAACAAGAATAGAAAAGCATATCGTCCAAAGTAAACCTCAAGAACTACTTGGCTTGTAGTCTACATCATATCATCTTGTCAGATAAACAAGATCCCTCCATCCTATAATACTAGGCATGGGAATCAAACAAAGAAGCCTAACAGGCTAAGGAGAACCAAACAGTCATAAACATAACATGCATGGGAAACACCTCCGAAGCATAGAAATAAACCCTATTCATATTCTAATAACCTATACTCGCACACACTAGTAAAGCAGACAATTAACAGGGTTAAAAATGTTAAATGCACAATACCCCATTCATGGGTATTGGTGATTTCTCACATACAATTCAAATACCTTAAACCAAAAGGCACAAACGGCCTTCCTCTTAGGGTTTGGATAAATCGACATCTTCTCCATAACGCGCTCCAAACTGAGTGAACACCTCCTCGGAAACACCTCACAAACCCTTCCCAAACATCAACAAGGTAAACCTTTAACACAAAAAGGAAACATAACCATAAATCTACATGAAACCCTTGTAGATCTAGGAAACTAACATAGGGAGAGAGCTAAACCTAACTAAAACCTTAGATAACCAAGAGAGGGACTTACCCGAGGAGAACTGCCTTCAATTCACCAAGTAACCCCTTCAATTTGCCTCCAAAACGAGCCAAGGAGCTCCCCCAACCACTGAAAATCACAACTCCCATGTGAGCCATGAGTAGGAGGAAGAATGGTGGAGGAATGGAAAATCCTGAGTGGCATGGGACTTAAAAACTCAATCTTTATGTGGTCGCACGGTTACCCCGCACAGTTTGAAAAACCGTGGGCCAACCATGCGGCTGGGACTGTCTCACCAAGGGACTTCGCAGGACTTTACCACAAGGTCTGACAAACAGTGTGCAGCCTTTGCAGAGCCCACTTTCAGCGGTGCACGGTTTTATGGGCTGGCTGCACGGTTTTCTCAGACTGTGTTCCAACCATGCTCCCCTGCACAACCTCCCAAAAAAACTCTTTTTCTCAAAAATGACCAAAAAAGGAAAAAGTACCTAAAAAGAAGGTCTAGGTTCTTAAAAACATCCAACATTAAAGAAATTTTTCCCTGAATGTCCCTAGTGCGGCATAGTAGAAGAAACCCTGAACAGCTCTAGCCACTAAGCTCATACATTGGCCTCCCTCTCCCAAGTCTCATCATGTTCGTTCTCGTGCTGCGATAGCACTCGTACACAAAGAATAGACCGGACATAGAGAAATTTTGAACTATGATCAACAATTCAGATAAGATATTCCTCGAATGAAGAATCCACTTTGATCTCAACCTCCTCAGGTTGAAAGACATAAGAGAGGTTTGAAAAGTATCATCGAATCTTTGAAATGTGGAAGACGTCGTGCGTAGCCCGGTACCTCTGAGGTAACTGCAACCGATAGGCAACCGTCCCAACTCTCTCCAACACCTAAAATGGCTCAACATACCTTAGCGAAATCTTACCTTGTCTCTTGATCCTTCTGTGCCCCAACCTCGTTGTGACACGTAGAAAAACTTGATCCCTGACCTCAAACTTCATAGGTCCTCTCCACTGATCCGCATAAGACTTCTGTCGAGACTGTGCAGTATACCTCCTCTTCCGAATCAATTGTATATATTCTGTGATCTTTTGAACAAGATGAGGTCCCCACAAAGCTACCTCTCCTGCCTCCTTCCAACATAAGGGTGATCGGTATGGCCTACTATACAAAGCCTCATAAGGTTCCATCTGTATAGTTTCTTTAAAACTATTGTTTTAGGAAAACTCCACAATAGGTATATGATTCTCCCATGAACCTCCAAAATCCAGAATGCTTGCTTGAAGAATTTCCTCAAGCACCTGAATCATATGCTTGGACTGGCCATCTGTCTGGTGGTGGTAATATGTACTCAAAAGTACCTGTCTACCCAATTCCTTCTGAATCCCCTTCCAGAACCGAGAAGTAAAATGTGCATCCCTGTCTGAAATGATGAAGTGTGGAACTCCGTGAAGACGTAGAATCTATCAAATGTACAACCGTACCAACTCATCAACACCGAAGGTCTCATTGATCGGCAAGAAGTGAGAAACCTTTGTGAGCCTATCAATGAAAACCCATTCTGTGTCATTCCCTTGGGGCGAACTCGTCAAATCGGTCACGAAATCTATCACGACGTCATTCCACTTCCACTCGGGAATGGGTAACTGCTGCAAAATCCCTGTTGGTCATTGGTGCTCCGCCTTCACCTGCTGATAGGTGAAACAACTTATGAAAAAACTAGAAATGTCTCTCTTCATACCTGTCCACCAATAATGACAATGTAGATCATGATACATCTTGGTGACACCAGCATGAACATCCCAAACTGAGGAATGAAAATCCTGCATCAGCTCCTCGCGTATATCTGCTGGCACCCATACGTGCCCCTTGAAATGCAAGATCTCATCCTCTCTTATGGTCCATACAAGAATAGGGTCCTCTCCTAACACACACTCTCTTAGGACTAGGAATTCATAATCGTATAGCTACCTCATTCGAACTTGATCAAGAAGAGTAGAGGTAACAGCTACAAAAGATAGAAAAGTCTACCCCTATCTGTCGTGCACCTCTAAATACATCTCAAAGAACAGATCCATAAGATGCCACTCATTGCTGGCCTCCTGAATTGTATGTATCTGAGTCCTCCAGCTCAACGCATCAGCCACTGTGTTGCCTTTCCTAGGCATGTAGGCAAGATCAAATTCAATGGACTATAGGTACTCAACCCACCTTCGTTGTCTCAAATTCAGATCATGTTACATGAAGATGTACTTGAGGCTTTTGTGGTTGGTGAAAACCAAAAAGTGATCACCCAAAAGATAATGTCTCCTACATCGTAGGGAATGAAAAATAGTTTCCAACTCCAGATCATGAATTGGTTAATTCCTCTCATGTGGACTCAACTCTCGGGACCCGTACGCAATGACTACATCTCCCGGCATAAGCATAGCTCCCAACCTGATACCTGATGCATCACAGTAAATAGTATAGCTCTTGAAAGGCTCTAGAAAGGCTAGATCGGTGCTTAATTCAACCTCCCTTTCATCCCCTGAAAGGCTGACTCACAATAATATGACCATAAGAACTTTAAACCCTTTTTAGTTAGAATCTTCAGTGGTGTTTCTAAGCGTGAGAAGTCATGTATGAAACTCTTGTAGTATCCATACATCCCTAAATACTACAAACCTCAAAGAAGTTCTTCGGATGATCCCAGGAAACTACTTCCCTCACTTTCTCTGGGTCTACTGACCCTCTTGCCTCTGAGATAACATGACCCAGAAAGTGAATCTGATTCATCCAAAAGTGGCATTTTGAGAGCATAACATATAAAAGATGCTCTCTAAATGTACTCAAAATGATCTCAATATTTCTAGCATGGTCGTGTCGAGTGTGAGAGTACACCAATATATCATCCACTAAAACAACCACGAAGGAATCCAAGTATGGATGAAACACTCAGTTCATCAGTGCCATGAAAACTACAGGCGCGTTGGTGAGACAAAATGGAAAAACCACATACTTGTATAGACCATACCTGCTCTAGAAGGTTGTAAGAGGTATATCAAATGGTCTAACATGCAACTCATGATAACCAGATCTCAATTAAATCTTCGAGAGAACCCGGGCTCCTCGAAGTTGATCAAATAGATCATCAATCCTATGCAAGGGATATCGGTTCTTGACCATAAACTGGTTCAACTTCCGATAATCCACACAAAGTCTAAGGGTATAGTTTTCCTTCTTCGCCAATAGGACCGGAGAACCCCAAGGAGAAGTACTGGGTCAGATGAAACCATTTTCCTGCAACTCCTCTAACTACTTCTTGATCTGCTGCAACTCTGGTGTAGCCATCCTATAAGGAGGAATGGACACCGGTGCAGCTCGTGGCACAAGCTCAATAGAAATGTTTACATCACGTTCCAGAGCTAAACATGAAAATTCCTCTAGAATGATGTCCATGAAACAATGCACCACTAGAGGAAAGTCTAATTGTGAAGTCCCCTGGTCATCCAGATATAGACTAGAAATCTGGGTTGTAACTCCTCCTAACCCATGATGCTCTGGACCCACTCTGCTCTCCTGGACATCCCATTCGCCCCTATGAAGAAATGATCCGCCCTCTACTGATATGAAACTCACCCTACAGTGATAGAAATCGTGGACTACCAGGAAGGGAACTAAAGACTCCATTCTAAGAATGACATCATAGCCTGTCATCTCTAGGACATGGAGGTCCCATAAGAAGTGACACCTGTCATCCTCTAGAGTGAACTCCATGCACTGATGTACACTCGCCGTTATAGTCACCAATGGAGTGTCTAACATCAAGATATCAGCAGAGGAAAATATATAGAGGCTAAGGCTCTCCAAAACAACAATAGATATAAAGATATGGGAAGCCCCTATGTCCAAAAGAGATGAAGATAAAACTGAGGATACTAAGATCGTACCTCAAACTATAGAGGGTCCAGGATCCTACTCCTTCTTGGTCTACCCCACTGCAAAATTATGGCCTACACCATGACCCTGTGGCCCTGCCTGACCGCTCGGAGATGATCCATCGTGATGTCGCTGGTAGCCTGGTGACTGACCACAGTGGTCATGACCTCCACCTCGGCATGAGGGGTCTGAAGGACTCCAGTTCCCAGACTGGGGAGAAACTGGTGGAGCTTCTCCTATACGAGTAATCATAGATACACCCCTATCACCAGTTGTTGGTGAAAATATCTGGCAGAAACGCTGAAGGTGACCCATTTTTTCACATGATCAGCACTCCACCAGGTCTTTCAGGCAATGTGGCCTCATATGCCCACTCTTCTCACACTGATAGCATACTACCTGGTTCCCTGAAGGCATGTCTCACCTCCTTGGATAATTGCACAAAGACTCCTTGCGGCGCTTCCTACTATCAGTAGAAGGAACGCTAACTCCAGATGTCGAGCCACCCTGGATCACAACTCTGAAATCCCTCATATTTCACTCTGTGATCGGCGCATGGTTGATGATAAAAGTGATGGAATTCAACCTAAATATGTTTACCTATGATTAGATTTCACGCCTCAGACTATCCATGAACATCCTTACCCGAAATAACTGATCACCTCCTAGAATAGGCATGAATAACTACAGCTCGGTAAAGCGAGAGGAATACTCCATAACAGAAAGAGTACACTACTACAAACTCATAAACTCTTGGGCTTGGTCGGCGCTCAAGGTCTCTAGATAGAAGAAGTCAATGAAGCTGCGCTGAAACTCCTCCCACACCATGACTCTATAGCTTGGGGTCCCCCATCCCCTGAGAAAGTGGGAGGATGTTGCTGCTGAAAGACCCACGTCAAATCTACCATCGACGGGGCAGGAGGTGGTGCTCCCTAAAAGGTCTTCATCATCCTCATAAATCCTTCCCTGAAATATTCATCTACACCTAGGTCAGGTATAACTATTGGTGCAAAGACTGGCACAATAGGAGGATCTACGCGAAGTACCTGATCTGCCATATCCGGTGTCTGATCACTGCCTTGTGGCTGGTGTACAACCAGAGGACATCTCGGTGGCATGACTCTGTAAGGTCAAACGCACACCTCAGATCAAGGTTAACAGGGACTGAAACATAGGAGTACATGGCTTGTACATAGAGTACACAACGTGTACTTAATAAAGATTGTTTCTTCCTGAACAGAAGAACACATGGCGTGTAGTTAAAACTACATGGCATGCATTCTGGGTTATTCTGGATAGTAAGCCTCAAAAACTACTCCAAAGGAAAGAGAAACATAGAAAAAAACACTGAAAGTGCCAAATTACCATCTGTGAGGGCCCATACTCGCCACGAATCAAATCTTGGCATCTTACACATGTTATAAACAAGAAAAGACAAGGCAATGATCCACCAATTTTCGGTCCATGAGGGCCCATAACACCTCAGGAACCAAAATTTGGAATTCATTCCAAACAAAACCTTACTAAAACAATACCCTAACAAATAGTAGTTATTTTTATAAAGGAATATATCACAACAACATGCATATTCTAAACAACATCTATCACAACAACATGTAATTGCTAATGCATTCTAGATTGCATGGAAAAAATTCATGACATGTGACTTATAACAAGTGCCTATATGATGCATGAGATGGAATAACCTCATCTCATTGGGTTGCAATAGAAATAGAACCTCAATAAAGTCAACGGTAACAACACAAAACATGTGAATCACCCAACGGTGAAATCAAATCAACTGTAAAATTGCAAACCAGAAAATTGAAATAAATGAGGTAGATTGGCTTTTCCTTATACAAGAGTTAGCTACTCCCAGGCACAACTTATTACCAAGTACATATTCCTTTCTATCCCATAATAAAGGTTCCAAACAATATTTCAAGATGAAAAGAATCCCTCTAATGCCACATTGTAACTTCCCAGTTCTGGAAGTCACCTAGAGGATCCCCATACCCGGTTGGTCGCATGACCTCAAGCGCATTTCCCCAAAAACCAGAGGCTGCCGACTAGCAGCGAGGGCCTTGGGTGTGATAGTGGGGAAACTATGCCCTCATTGGCAGAGTTACATAGTGTAAGACAAAAAAACACACAATAGCGAAAGTAGTAAATATCCAACAATGGTAAATAGTGAAAGACTGAAATAATAAACAACTGGAGCACACACACACACACAAACATATATATAATGATGCATGATACATATGTCTTGGAAGATAGCCAAACAAGTCGCAATGCTGAATACAAATAGTACTAAACCCAAGTACAAAATAAAACAGATAAATAGCTCATCAGCATCGCAATCCATTTCTTGGTCGCATGATCTCCAGCTCCACAACAAATCAATTACCTGAAGTAGAAAGGGTGTTTACCCTTATCTATAACTACAGAAATATAATCTATTTGGGCCCAAAAGCGTGGCCCAAACAGGGTGTGAGTCTAAATCCCTATAGGAAACCACCACGAGATTTGTTCCTAACATTCAGTGAATATATATTTTAGTTTAAAAGTACAGAAAGAAGTAAAAAATGGAAAGTACTCAATAGTAAACAATCCATGTATCAATATCAAGCAACAAATATCCAAGAAAATAAACAAAAACAGGTAACCCTTTGAGAAGTACCCACATCCTATCCCCTCTAGTCCTACCTATCAAGTATGAGTAACCCTATGGGCAGTACACTCAGTCTAACCCCTCTGGTTCGGCTTAATCATAGACTCTCTGACAAGGAACTCACTGTCAATTCCTCCTATAGTCTCGTATCGTATCTAAAGGCACTCTAGGGAAGCACTTACATCACATTCCCCTTATGGATTGTGTTGAGGAACTATAGACTCTCTGGGGAAGCACTCAATGTCAATTCCTCCCGTGGTCTCGCATCGTAAAATATAAAGACACTATGGAGAATCCCTTATATCCATTCTCACTATGGTCTACTAAACCAAGTTCTCACAGCACTGTGTTTGTAAAACATGTATAGAAACGTGTATCGGCCAATGTAAACCTCATGAACTACTTGGATAGCAGTCTACAACATATCAGCATGTCAGATAAACCAAATCCCCCCAACCAACAATACTAGGCAAGGGAAACAAACAAAGCATCCAAACAAGCTAAGCAGAACCAAATAGTCATAAACAGAACATGCATGGGCAACACCTCCAAAGCATAGCAATCAACCCTCTTCACATAAAAATAAACTCTACATGTGCAGACTAGAAAGCATGGAAATTAACAGGGTTAAAAATGATAAATGTACATTACCCCATTCATGGGTATTGGCGATTTTGAACATATAATTAAAAGACCTTAAACCGAAATGCACAAACCACCTACCTCTTACGGTTTGGTGAAATCGACCTCTTCGCCCAAACCCGATCCAAAACGGGTGAACACCTCCACGAAACCACCTAAAAAACCCTTCCCTAACATCTATATGGTCAACCTTTAACACAAAAAGGCAACACAACCCTAGATCTACATGAAACCCTTGTATATTTAGGAAACTAAGAGAGGGAGGGAGGTAACCCTAACTAAAACCTCAAAGAACCATGAGAGGGACTTAACCGAGGAAAACCTCCTTTGATCCACCAAGAAACCCCTTTGATTTTCCTCCAAAACGAGCCAAGGAGCTCCCCCAACCCCTGAAAATCGCAACTCCCATGTGAGCCATGAGTAGGAGGAAGAATGGTGGAAGAATGGAAAATCCCGAGTGGCACAGGACTTAAAAACCCAAACAATAAGTGGTTGCACAGTTACCCCAAATGGTTTAACAAACCGTGTGCCAACCATGTGGTTTCCACTGTCTCACCCAGGGACTTTGCACGGCTTTCCTGCACAGTCTGAAAAACCGTTCGTAGCCCGTGCAGAGACCACTGTCAAGGGTAAACGATTTCCTGGGCTGGCCGCATGGTTTGTTCAGTCTGTGTGCCTACTGTGCACCCCTGCACAACCTCATGAACAACTTCTTTTTATAAAAAACAACCAGAAAAGTAAAACATACCTGAAAAGAAGGTCCGGGTTCTTACAGCCTGGAGTTGGTGTATTATTCTAATAGATTGGCATGATTACAAGGAATCAAGACCCAAAGGACCAATTAGTTTAGTAGTATTGGAAAATATATTACATTCATGAATGTTACATTACACATTTAAACATAAAACACAACATAAATAATCCATTGAGAACACCATTATTCCCCTATCTTAAACCTACATGTCAAACATAATACACTTCTTGGAATCCTGGGAAAATAAAACATAAGAAAGGGGTGAGCTCAGGTTCTCATTAAGGGTAAACAATACAGCATAAGATAACAAAAACATTAGGCAGGATGAATAATTGAAAACACATTCCTTTACAAACAATAAACATGAACATTTTATGGCAGAATATGAGCTGATTAAATAATTCCATAATAAAACATACTCATGGGTATTCTACTAGTTGAATAACCACATGAACCATCAATATTATTTTTATAATTATGGAATGTATAATGAAAGGCATTTTGAATCATTTGGTCAAGGCCTCGGCCTAGACGTCCAAAAAGGATTAAGCCCTCGTTCAAAATTATATATCAAATTGGGAAAGGCCTCATCCAATTCCACATATAATTGTCTCATGAGACCTACGGATGCATCGACGAGCTATAGCGGGCTCCACCCATCACATACTAAGTCCAATACATTCCTCATCTGAAAAGGATGAAACATAACATAAACATTCGTATTAAAACTAGAAAGCTAAATGTCAATACTTTAACCATAAACCATGAATGGTATAAAAATAACACATCCATAGTCAAACAAATCAAAAAACCTTAAACAGAACATAGAATATTTGTATCATAATAAATCAACTTCAAACAAGTGTAAAATTTATCAAAGAGTTTTGACATAGATAAAATCAAAACTATTTGAGGGAAATATCTCCTTCTATTTTAAAATCATTTAAGAGTCCCATAATTATAAAAGAAAACATTTATTTTTAAAATATTCTTATAAGCTTGTAAGGAAATTTCTAACGATTTTTTAATGGATGAAAATAGTCACACCCACCGTATAAGTTAAAAAGGAATTTTTACCTTAATTTAGTCGAAAAGGTCATAAAGTACCTTTTTGGAAAATGACAGAAAGAAACCTTTAAAAAATTATAAGGTAAAATAAGTGTATAAATAAATTTAACACATAATCTAGTAAATGGAATAAATGTTTTGAAACACATTTTTAAGAAAACATGGATATAGATGAAAAACATGTCCCAGTAGATACTTATGTATTAATAACCTCAGATAAGTAAAGAGATAGTAAAATTATCCCTTACATTGTACTTTTTATGAGTCAATTGTATGTTAAACTAATGTACAATAGTTAAAAAATATATTTAATTATACAATAATTTTATACATAAACATGATATCATATATGATGCTCTAATATTTCTTTGTTAATAATATTTCAGCAGTATCATCGTTTCGGGTGTTAAATGATTCGTTTTACTTTATATGTATGGTTATGTAAGACAAGTTTGTTATGGATATGATGTATTTGATTCATATCCAAAATAATATTAAGTTCTTAAAAATTAATTTTAATAATAAAATGAAAATTATTCTTGAATGATTATGATGTGGAATGAATCTCATCGCGTTCGTGGTGACGGTATTCCGTACGTATGAACGAGTGACAATATCATTATTTTGATGGTGAAATCCTATGTAATTGGATGGTATGTCATTTATACAGAATCATTAACAAGTTATATTTATTATTTACACCAGTTATACTTCTTATTATACCCATACAAATAATGAAGTGTTTGAATAACAAACTACACCAAGACGTGGAGAGGGTAATCCATACGTACCCACGTATGGTGAATTTTTTATTTATAGGATGGATAGAATAACGAATATGGTTTTATCATATTTATAATGACATAAAATTATATTTATGGTACTGGGGTTGTTATTTTGGTATAGAAACAACAAAGATAGAGGAAGTGGAAGAAGAAAAGAACTTGAAAGAGATGATGAAATTATTACCTCTTCTTCGAGTGCTTCTTTTTGATTTGATCAAAATGTCCCTTTAGGTTGGCTTTATAATCAATGTAAGGACTCTAGGATGTTTTTATAGTAGTTGGGAGGATATTTGGGTAGGTTTTGGCCAAGACAAATGGCTTTGGAGGTTTGATTTTGAGTGAAGGGAAGTACCATTTTATAAGAGAGGTGAGTGTCACTTTAGGAAAACCTTGAAATATTATTTTATTATACAATCATTTTCGGTCTATAATGGCACCAAAATAATTTATTTTAAGACTTAGGTGTTTATGGGTCTAAATCCTCTCAACCAATACGTTTTAGAAAAGTTTAGGTTTCCATTTTAACATTAACTTTTATATTTAACTCTTAGTTAAATAGTTTAACTGTTACAATGTATTCTTGTATTTTTATATTACATGGTTAATAAAATTACTATAAAATTACAAGATAACCCCAAGTGGTTCATTAATGAAATATATATCATTATAGGAGTCCTCTTTCTGGACCTCAGATTTTTAGGATTATTATATAATTTAATAATATAGTATTTGTTTTAAAAACACATTTATGTCAATTTTGACACTATTTGGTATTTTGTTTTTGTGAAAGTCATAACAACATTATAACATTGAAAAAGATATATTGAATCAACCCTAACATTTAATATTAAACTAGAAAATTAGTTAATGTCATCAAAACTGTTAGATTATATTTATTTTAATATTTATAATACCTTTTATTTGATTCTTTAATTAAAAAGGTAATTAATGCATCATCATTGTGTCATAACTAAATTTAATTATTTAAGACTAAAATTTATAAATAAAATACCCTGATTTAGGAAATGTTTTTATCTTTATAATGAATATTTATAGTGGAATTTATCTTATGTATAGCTCTATTAATCATGTTTTAGTTATTAAAATTTAAATTTTACACTTTTAACTCTTCTTTAAATAAAATAATAATAAATTTCCTAATCTAATTCAAGTGGACTAAAAGGATCATATTTATCCCTAAGGTCATTATTGGTCAAATTACACTTATCCAACAGAATTTGGATAAGTGTTAGGGTAATTATAATATCGTTTTTACCTTTAATTTCCCTATTTAATTTTAATTGTGGTAAATAAAAGTCAAAGGTTACTATTCACCAGAACTTATTTTCATCTTAATGAACCACACTTTACATACTGATGTCATCCATGTTTCTTGGATTTTTGAAATTCAATTCACAGAAGTGGTAAAATTACATTTTATGAAAATTTGCAAATGTGCCTAGAAGGTGGGTAAAATACATTAAAAAGTTCAATAAAATTTTATACATATAGTTTTATTATAAAATTACTCCAATTAATTACAAAAAACTTATATAGGAATTATATATCTATTTTTATTTAAAATAAATTTAAATTAAATAAATAATTATTTAAATAAAAAGTCTGTTTTAAACAATAATGCAGTGTTTTCACGATTCATCAAAAATTGAAAGTTTTTAGAAAAATACAAAACATTCACCCAAATATAATTTGTAAATTCCAAATACAAAAATGAATTCTATTTTACAAAATTCAAAACATAGAAGTTTCATTGATTAATTTAAAATTTATTCCCATTGTCAAGACCAAAAAGCGGGTTTTTAAAAAGTAAAAATGATCAAAATATTGACTTATGTGTATGTTAAATTTAAATGTGAAATTACTTATAATGACCAAAATTGTATTAAATGATAAAAATATAATCTCATTATTATTACAAACCATTAAAATTTATAATTTAATACTATAATTTTTTTTGATTAAAAACGTTGTTTTCAATTAAAATTTAGTATTTTTCACTACTCAACAAAATATGAAAGTTTATCAGAAAAACACAAAAAATTATTGAAACTAAATTTTTTTTGTCTCAATTCTAAAGAAGAATTTTATTTTGTCAAATTTAATATATAAAAGTTTCAAATATTGGATTTAAAAAAAAGGGTTTGCCAATAAAAGGCGGTTAAATTTCATTTTCTGAAAAATAATTCCTTTATCTAAAAAATTGAATTTGTTCTTATATTATGTCTAAGAAACACATAATATGGATGTTAAAATTTTATGGAGTACATAAAATTAAAAATACAGTTAATATTATTCATAACTATTTTTTGAACGACTTGTTTGGTAAGTCATGGTGCGGTAGAACTCACTATTGCATGTAGCACACATTATTGAATTACTTTTAAGAGATAATGTACTATGAAATCTTGGGGTGTTACATTATCCCCTCCTTAAATTAATTGTGTTCTCACAATTTGAAATGGTTCTTTGAAAATAAAAGGTTAAAAATAGAAAAATAACTTTGTGGAAAACCCACATTGGAAATTGGGTTAACAAAATTTAGTTTTAATAAAAGGGAAAGGGAAATGAAAAATTCACCACCAAATTTTGATCTCGATTAGAATAACATTGGTTGCAATTAGAGACACATAATTGTAGGAGAACGTAAATATTTATAGGGATTTATTAAGGTCATAAATCAAAAACAATTATAAAATTGAGGGTCTCAAAGCCATCAATCTATGATGATTTAAAATATCATCGGTTCAAAAAACATAAGTTATTGGTATAACACATTTTTGGCTTTAAGATCCCTTCCATAAAATTTAAAAAATTAATTTTTTCATAGAAAAGAGGAAAAAAATATACTGGACAAGTAGAGTTTCATCCTTCAACTAATTCCTACCAAAAACTCATCTTTCACTACAAAAGATAATAGAATTAAAAAACAATATATTTATCCTAATTGTATAGGGTTCCAAAAATAATGAATTTATAATTAATTTTTTAGAATATTTAAAAAAAATACATTGTACAAACCAGAACATCATGTAGGCCAGTGGTAGGTTATGCACCCATCATCACCCCTTGGTTGCAGGATTAGGGCTCGCGGCCTTGCCGAACATGACGAGTTTTCGCCCAACCTCCGGGTTGTCCTTTTTATAAAAATACAAAAATAATCCTAAGAAATGATTTAACCTTGACAATAGAATCCAATTTATAACTTAATCCATTCCATCCTTTACAATTATATGAAATACTTCTGTCCAAACTCATAGTCCAAAATTTATAAGGAAGGTAAACACAATGAAGATCCTTTTTCCACGTAATAACATGTGAATACCTTCATCATGTATTCTTTTAAAACATGGTAACAACCTAAATTAATATAAAACCTTATTCATTACATTCATTCTCCCTTATTCTTTATATAATACTATATATACTTCTTATATCAAAAAAATGTAAACTCCAAAAATAATGGAATAAACAAACAATTAATTAGTTCCAAGGTAGTCAAGAATATCTAATATAATTTATCCAAATCAACCATCTCCTATTCCAAAATTTCTACCTCAGTATCGGGACCATATTAAGGTTTATCTTTACTTCAACCATGTATTTTTTAAAAAATTTTACTTGAAACTATGTCACTTTACTTGGTACCATAAAATCTCAAATCCTTAATGAAAACATATTGCAATAAAATCCTTATTTACTTTATAATTATTATAACTTGTACATCATTAATAATCTACACAAATGACACAATTATTTAATAACAACACAAAAACACTAATCATTACTCTTCATCTGTGGTAGTATTATAACATGGTTATTATCCAATCGTAACATTTGGGGTATACTCTGATGATTGGGACATTGATTCGTTTAGTGTCCCAACTTCTTGAAGTTGAATCATTGTACATTTAAAACATTTTTCTTACCCTTTCAATCACGTACATAGTATCCTTTTTCTCCACACTTATAAAAAACTCACATTCCCTTCAAGAATGTACCAAGGTGATTCTTTCCACCGTTATAACATATGGAAAAAATCCTTCTTCCCCATATTCCCTTTATCCATCTTTCTCTCTACCATCCTTTTATTCTCCTGCTTCCCTTCAAAGCCATAGGACATAGATAATTCTTAACTTATCTTATTAAGACATAAAATTATTTCTTCATATGATGAGAATACATGGGAAACAATTTCCCTTCTAAATTTTGGATTAATACCATGAAATATATGATCCTTCTTACTCTTTGGATCATTCATATTGATGGAGATCTCATTCCTTCTATTGCGTGCCATTTATAAGAAATGGCAAACACTATGTTAGTTTATGAATCACAATTCATAAATCCTACCTTGTAAAATACCTAACTTATATTGCAATGATTATGAATATAATCTATAATCATTAAAAAAAATTCTTTGAGGAAGTATTTACTCCTAAATCCATCATAATTTCTTAAAAAGAAAATGTGAATTATCCTAAGCATATCCCCTGGGAGTGTCGTATCCAAGAGTGAAGCAAAGCCTGTTGTCATGTACTAGGATACCACTAGTCAATCCTGGAACTCATTGTCGGAGTTTTCACTCCTAGGTATATCTATTTCACAGCCGCCTCTACCTTCTCATATCTAGACAGGGATGTATTTCTTGGAAAATACACAAAATCTCTACTTTACCAAAATTCTAGGAAGTTATTATATACTAATCCTCAAAGTATATCTTAGGTTAATGTTCTCTAATTAGAGTTTTTCAAAATCTGGTTTCCATGGTTTTCACTAAATTCCCTATGATACCAACTGTAACACCCCGACCCCAGAAGCCCAGAGTCGGTGTATTTTTTTAATACACTATAATGATTAAAAGGAATCAAGTCCTGAAGGACCGTTCAGTTTAGTAGTCTTGGAAAATAGTTTACATACAAGAATGTTACATTACACATTTAAACATAAAACAAAATAGAAATAATCTATTGAGAATTCCATTATTCCCCTAGATTAACCCTACTTATCAAACAAAATAAACTTCTCAGAATCCTAGGAAAATAAAAAATAAGAAAGGGTTGAGATCAGATGCTCAGTAAGGGTAAACAATACAGCAGGAGATAACATAAACATTAGTCATGACGAATAATTGAAAACATGTGCATTTACAAATAATAAACATTATCACTTTTTGGTAGGAATATGATCTGAGTAAATAACTCCATAATAAAACACAGTCATGGGTATTCTAATATTCTAATAACCCCATGAACCATCAATATTTTTCTCATAATGAGGTAATGTATAAAGTGGTACATTCGGAAACATTTTGTCAAGGCCTCAGCCAAGGTGTCTAAAAATGATTAAGTCCTCAGCCAAAACCATATATCAACTTGGGAAAGGCCTTGTCAAATTCCAGGTCTAATTGTCTCAGGAGACCTACTGACGCATCGAGGAGCTATAGCGGGCTCCACCCATCACTTACTATGTCCAATACATTCCTGATATGAAAAGGTTGAAACATAACATAAACATTTGTATTAAAACTAGAATAAGAAATGTCAATACTTTAATTATAAACCATGAATGGTATAAAACTAACACATCCAATGTCAAACATATCACAAAACCATAAATACAATATGGAATATTTGTATCATTATAAATAAACTTCAAACAATTATAAAATTTATCAAAGGATTTTGACCTAGATAGAATCAAAACTATTTGAGAGAAATATATCTCTCTGTTTTGAAATCATTTAAGAGTCACATAATTATAAAAGAAAACATTTATTTTTAAAATATTCTTATAACCTTGTAAGGAAATATTCAACAATGATATAATGGAGGAAAATATCCACACCCACCATATATGTTTAAAAGGCATTCTTACCTTAATTTTGTCGAAAAGGTCAAGATGTACCTTGTATGGAAAATGATGGAAAGATATGTTTAAAAACATATAAGGTAAAATAAGAGTATAAATGAAATTAACCCATAGTCCAGTAAAAAGTTAAAATGTTTTGAAATACATTTTTAATAAAACAGGGATGTGGATGATAAAGAGGTCCAAATAGATACTTACATATTGACAACCTCAGATAAGTAAAGAGATTGTATAATTAAACCTTACCTTGTACTTTTCATAAGTATTTTGTATGTTAACATCATTTATAATAGTTAAAACATTGTTATTAAATTATAAAATAATTATATACATAAATATGGGATCATATATGATCCTCTAATAATGATTTGTTAACAATATTTCAGCAGTATTGTTGTTTTGGGTGTTAACAGATTCATTTTCAATTATATGATTGGTTATGTAAGTAATGTTTATTATGGATAGGATGTATTTGATTCATATATAGATTGATATTATGTTCTTAAACATTAATTATAATCATAAAATGAAAATTACTCTATAATGTTAATGATGGAGAATGAGTCTCATCACGTATATGGAGACGGTAATCCATAGGTACGCACAAGCGACAATATCATTATATTTATGGTGAAATGGTTTATAATTGGATGATATATCATATATATATATAATAATTAACATTTTATATTTATTATTTTCACCCGTTATACTCATTATTATACCCATCAAAATAATGATGTGTTTGAATAACAAACTACACCACGACGTGGAGACGGAAAGCCGTATGTATGCACGTATGGTGACTTTGTAATTTATAGGATGGATAGAATAACAAATATGGTTGTATCATATTTATAATATCACAGTATGTAGAAGGTACTAGATTTATTATTTTGGTATGGAAACAACAATGAAATGGGATGTAGAAGAAGAAAATAACTTGAAAGATGTGATGAAATTATTACCTCTTCTTCGGGTTCTTCCTTTTGATTTGATCAAACAGTCTACATAGGTTGGATTTATGATCAATTGAAGGCCTCAATGATGTATTTAATGTAGTTGGGAGGATATTTTGGTAGGTGTTTGCAGAGTAAAATGGATTTGGAGGTGTGATTTTGAGTGAAGGGGAATACCCTTTTAAAAGAGAAGTGGGGGTCACTTTTGGAAAACCTTGAAATAATATTTTATTATACAATAATATTCGGTTTATAATGGAAGAAAAATGATTTATTTCTATCCTTAGGTGGTTATGGTTAGCAATTCTCTCAACCAATAGGTTTTAGAAAAGTTTAGGTTACCATTTGAACCTTATCTTTTAGATTTAACTCTTAGTAAAATAGTTTAACTTTTACAATGTCTTCTTGTATTTTTATATTAAATGGTTAATAAAATTACTATAAAATGAAACGTCAACCCCAAGTGGTTCATTAATGACATATATATAATTATAAGAGACCTTTAGCAAAGCCATTGATTTTAAAGACTATTATATAATTTAATAATAGAGTATTTGTCCTAAAAACTCATTTATGTCAATTTTGAAACTATTTGGTATTTTGTTTTTTTAAGTCATAACATCATGATTAATTTGAAAAAAATTAATTTAATCAACCCCAAAATGTCATATTCACCTAGAAAATTTGTGTATTTCATCAAAACTTTGAAATTTTATTTTTTTTAATATTTATAATATCATTTATTTGATTCTTTCATTAATAAGCTAATTACGGCATCATCATTGTGTCATAAATAAACTTAAATATTTAACTTCAAAATATTATAAATAAAATATCATGATTTTTGAAATCATTTTATCTATCTAATGAATATTTATAGTCAAATTTATCTTATGTATAACCCTATATTTAAAATGTTTTAGTTATTAAAGTTTGAATTATACACTTTTAACTCTTCTTTAAATAAAATAATAATAAATGTCCTAATCTAATCCAAGTGGACCAAAAGGATCATTTTTTATTACTAAGGTTTTTTTTGGTCTAATGACACTTATCCAATAGAATTAGGACATGTATTATGGTAATTATAATATCATTTTTACCTTTAATTACCATATTTACATTTAACCGTGGTAAATAAATGTCAAAAGTTACTATTCAAAAAAAATTCATCTTATTGAACCAAATTTTACTTACTGATGTCAACCATGACTTTAATATTTTTTAAATTTAATTCACAGAAGCGGTAAAATTATGTTTTATGCAAATTTGCAAATGTTCCAAGAAGGTGGGTAAAAGACGTTAAAATGTTCAATAAAATTTTATACATCTTGTTTTATTGTAAAATGACTCTAATTAATTACATTGAACTTATATAAGTATTATATATATATATTTATGTGAAATAAAATAAAATAAAATAAATAATTATTTAAATAAAAAGTTTGTTTTAGGCAATAACGTAGTGTTTTCACTATTCATTAAAAGTTGAAAGTTTTCAGAAAAATACCAAAACTTCACCCTAAGATAATTTTGATATTCCAAATTCAAAATTGAATTAAATTTTTCCAAATTCAAAACATATAAGTTTCATTAATTAACTTAAAATTAATTCCCATTGTCCAAACAAAAAAATGGGTTTTTAAAAAGTAAAAACTATCAAAAGATTGACATGTGTTTTTGTCAAATCTAAATGTGAAATTACTTATAATGACAAAAATTTTGTTAAATGATAAAAATATATTCTAATTATACTTATAACCCATTCAAATGTATAATTTGGCACTAAATTATTTTGATTAAAAAATTTGTTTTCAATTAAAATTTTGTATTTATCACTATTGACCAAAATATGAAAGTTTATCAGAAAAACACCAAAAATTGATGGAAACTAAATTTTTTTAGCCCTATTCAAAATAATAAGTATATTTTTTCAAATTTAATATATAAAAGTGTCAAATATTGGATTTTAAAAAAAGGGCTCACCATTAATGGGCGGTTAAATTGAATTTTTTGAATAATACATCCTTTATCTAAAAAATTGAATTTGTTCTTATATTATGTCTAAGAAACACATCATATAGATGTTAAAATTATATGGATTATATAAAACTCAAAATTCATTTAATACTATTCATAACCATTTTTTTACGGCTAGTTTGGTAAGTCATGGTGCGCTCGAAATCAGTATTGCGTGTAGCGCGGGTTATTGAATTACTTTGAAAAGATAATGTACAATGAAATAATGGGGTGTTTCAACGTTTTTATGTGACGAAACAGGTTTCTTTCCACTCAAAAACATGAACGGAATTTGTTTTCACTTTATTTGGTACTTGAATTAATGTGAAATAAGAATTTTGTAATGCATATCCCCAAAAGGAAATTAGAATATATGAATGACTAAGTATAAAACATACCTTGTCTAACAAGATATGGTTTATTCTATCACTAACACCATTTCATTGTGGTGGGAAATGTAGAGTGAGTTGATATGGAATCCCAAAATCCCATAGAATGTTGATAAACTCTTGGTTAATATATTCACCATATCAATTTTATCGAATTTTCATTATTTTCTTTACATGTTGATTCTCTAATTCATTCTTGAATTCAATGAATTTGTCAAAGTACTCAAACATATAGCTCCTCTAGTATAAATAACCATATCTACTCATGTCATCCATAATAATAATGAAGTAATAATACCCACCTCTTGCTTCTTCTGGAAACGGTCCACACACATCAGTGTGTCCTAATCCTAGAAGTTTTCTATCCATTTCACCCTTCCCACTAAATGGAGGGTTTTATTTATTCTTGTAATGAAGCCAAAAATCATTCAATTTTTTTTATCTTAGAAGAGTATAAACAACTATATTAGAATATCTTTTTCAAATTAATCTCATTTACATGACCAAGATAGTGATTCTGTAGTTGGGTGTTATTTGAGTCATGTGAACATGATTCATTATCAATTTCCAATACTTGGTTTTCATTATTTAGTACATATAATTTTTTTAAATGATTCATACCATAACGCATGTTATCTTTATAAAAGAGACAACTTTTATTTTCGAAGTTACAAATAAACCCATCTCCATCTTAGAATGATATAAAAATTGTGTTCTTGGTGAACATTGGTACATAATAACAATCCTTTAAAACCAAACTAATTTCTATTTGAAATGAAATTCGGTAGTATCCAATGGCCAAAGAAACCATCCTCGCACAATTATAAGCTTTAGAATCCAGCTATCCTCTAAGATCCTTTCATAATCTACTTGGTTCCTGCATTTTTATATAGATCTGATCACCACAAGTTGTTTTGAAACCCAATTATTAGATATTAAAAGATAAAACTTGAAAACTAATGCATGTTTAGCTTCCCATTTATTTTGGGTGAAATACTTATTCCACATGCCTTTATTTCCACATGAAATAAATAATTTCCCATTTTCCTTTACCTATCTCTAGATATTCCTCTTCCTAGAAGGATGGTGCTCAGGATATTTAGACTTGTTATGTGTCATATGACACTTATACTTATTCTTCCATTTATTATTCAGAATAAGGACCCCAAGTTTATCACACCCCATACCCTTATCCACTTGGTGAATCAAATTTAGAAGTTCTAAAATTCTATTCTAATTATTTGTTATATTTTAATTAGTAATAAAACTATAGAAGGTCTCAAGCGGTGATGAAATTTTGGGATCTATGAAAAACTCATCAAGGAATTTGATCCCTTACATGTATAAGAATTATATATATCTAATAAACAACACTACATGAGGCCCAATTTTTAAATACTCTCCAAGATTAGTTCTAAAAACATAATTGGAGATCTTGTACCTATCTTATATTTCCTTCACTTGATAGAGATCCCAAAGGTGAGACATCGTGTTCTTTGTATCCATGACCTCATGTCTCTTCAAAATATCATTGTTCATTGATTATAGAATGAAACACTTATCATCAATAAAAACATTCAAATGTTTCTCATAGAGAGACAAATCATCATCACATACCAAATTTATATATGCTTTTGGAATTTTTTCTTCCATCACATATAATTTTATTTTCATGGTCAAGGATAATGTGTAACCACCTTTTCCACTCTTGGAATTTTTTTCCAGTGAGAAGGTTGTCCTTCTCAAGTATTTATCATATTGATATTATTGATGTCAGTTTTATTAATTTTCCTACAAGTAATATGAGATTATATTTAGTACTTTATCTGAAATAATTTAGGCAAATAAATAAATATTATATTCATTAATCTCCCACTATTTTATCTAAACCCAATAGTCCTCAGCATGGGATTTGGATTATCCTATTTCGTTAACATTCAAGTGAAAATGATCTCTATTACATTTAACATTACCAAAAATTTGGTTTCCACGAAACTTAAATGAGTTTATGTAGGCATTTTGATCCCCAAAATCATTAACTCATTGTTCCTTGATCTATTGAGGGGACTCCATAATCCTGAAATCCTTAAATTGGATTTCCTCATTACTTCCCTCTTAGATAACCCATGTCCTACTTTGGAAGTCAACCCTAGATGTGAACTAAGTTAAGTCATCCAAAAACATAATGTTAGAATTCCCCAATAACTTCAAGCACCCCAACTTCTGTTGTTCAAGAAATTTTAACTTTGGTTCATTTTTTACTAAATTAGTGGAATTATATATCGAATTAATATATAATTTATGGATTTTATATTTTATGAATAAATTTATAATTATTGTATTTATCATATTTTTATTAATAATAATCACATTTACATAAATGATTAACCATTTATTATATAATATTTACACATAAGATAATTTATTTTTGTTTTATCTTCAATGCTTGTTAATTCACGAATTCATGTGGTCATGAAAAACCATTTGTAATTCAATAACCTTGAAACATGATAGAAATAAAATAATAAAGAAGTATGATCATGAGATTTTACTAATGGTTAGTTTATCTAGCTATTGATTTACTCACAATTGACATAGGGGGGACAAACCATGAACAAATTACAGTTTGTGTTTCAACTTTCCACTTATCCACCTATTTATCTCTCTTGGATTTGTTATGGCTCGGCTCCAAACTTGAACTGCCTCCACTATATTGGGGGCTTCATCCATACATATTGTTTTACTCACAAGTAGGTTAGGGAAAATGGGTTTACATAAAAGAAACCATGGGCACATAGGGCCTTACATAATAATATTAGAGAAGTCACACATGCCAAAAATTAAATTTAATAATAAATTAAACAAAACCAAAGACAAAAAAAGATATTGTCTATTCTAATGATCATCCACATGCATGGAATGAATTGAAAATTTAATAAAACTTTCATTCAATTATTAATAATTCTTATTTAATATAATTCATGCTAAAAAAATAACTTCTTTCTTTAATTAACCAATTTTTATATCTTAATTCTCATTGTAATTTCCATTAGATTCTCATCCATCATAATTTTAAACAAATTAAATAAATTTATTTAAAATTATTTGTGTACATATATTTACCCTGGAGGAAATAGGGTGAATAGTATTTCAAATCTACCCAACATATATTATACTCGTAAAATGTTTACTCTTGTGAAATTTTGAATACATGAATTTTCACATACTTCCATGACCTGTACTATCAACATAATTATTACATGAATTACATGATTTTTATATCACTTGTCATGAAATAATGAGTGTAGAGTAATAACTATAATACAACTCATACAAGACATGAATATCTATAAAATAAAAAGATATTAATTAAACATTTATATATATATATATATTATAACTAATCACATGGTGTGTTCCATCAAGCAATTACCACACAAAATCACATGTCGATAAGTTTTTCATTGTAAAATAAATTAATCTTAATTTTTTTTAAATTTTTATTAGATAATGTTGTGTGCAAGTGATCTCCAAGGAGTGTGACTCTCTCACACTCTATCCAAGGAACACACCTACGGACTAAGCAATTAAATTGTGCCTGGGAAAAATTGGAGTACAGGGCATGTACAATGGGTTACAAGGAATGCAGTCTCTAAGTTTCATGGACACCAATTAGGTAGTCCATGTATGAAAATATATATTCTGTCTATGTATTAATGGACTACACACTATGTATGTGGGTTACATGGAATGTTCTCCAGCTGACCGTGTTCTAGGAAGACATATTCAACACACAGTGTAAGAAATTAAATACACCTTGTTCTCAATGCCCACAGCTTGAATTAATTTTGAATTAATTTTTGGTACATTGAACACTAGTACATGGCGTGTAACTAGGGTTACATGGAATATACTATTTTCTTATTTGGATAGAATCCTTACCACCTCTAGATAATATGTTTGATTTTTTTGTTAAAAAATTAATCGATTTGATAAGATCTATGCGAAACAAAAGTGGAAGAAGTATCTACCTCAATTAAGAATAATAGAATCATTAAACATTAATTGAAAACTAAATGAAAAGTTCTTAAATAAATCAATGGTAATTAAATAATTATAAATCGTAATCCGATAACTCTGATACCACTTCTAGTTTATGGGCATAGTGGAAGCATGTGATGTGTCTTGCCCAAAATTTCTTTTTTTTTGTCATGATCAATGATTAATACAATATATACACAATTATCAATTCCACATTCAATAGAATTGATTCAAAAAAATAGATAATTGATAAAGACCCAGAACCCAAGAAATGATCATCACAAATTATATATAATTAATCTAATCAATTAATGAATTACCTTTCATGAATTCATTCTTAATTTATATATATGTCAACAGATATATGTTGTAAATATGTTTCATTATAAAAAACAAGGTCATATTCCCTTTAGCAGTGATTCACAAGCATTCCATAAATCTTTGAATGTCACCATAGGAATCGTTATGTTCTAGAACCACAGATCCCATCACTTGTGTCATTTTACTTTGATTGTAACGAGAATCACTACCAAAGCATTCTCTTTGATCTCTATAGACTTGATAGAGGATGGTGGAGGATGATCACTCTTCCCTATTGGGAGTGTTCATAGAGAGGGAGCTATCTAAGACATGAGAGGATTCTCTCTAGATGTCAGTGTGCACAACAAAAATAAATTGGATCTATTAAAAAAATATAATTGGATTTAAATACCACAATATTTTAGAAATAAATAACTAGATAAGTGACCATTAAAATTTATTTAATCCCTTTGGGACCCAAAATTCTAAAATAATAATTGTATTATTATTTCCTTCACATGTTCTTAACTTGATAATGAAATTAAATATTACATAATCAAATAATATTCAATATATATTATTTCTCATCGAACATAAAAAATTGGTACATCATTCCTCCATAATAATTATCATTCCTCAAATAATTAATATTTATTTAATAAATAAATATCACTTAATTATTCACCAATAAATAAATAAATATTATATTAACTAAATAGAAGACAAATATTTACTAAATATTATTATCACATTATATTCTCTCGAATAACTGGTGACAGAGTATATGAGATCAAGTAAAAAAGAATAATTATTAAACCCCATGAGGGAATAGTATTTATTCAAAATGTTAAATAATAAATAACAATATATTCTTTAACTGAGATTCTAGTAACACTTAGTGTGTGACCCTCAAGGCTGGTTTCTCTATAGAATTAGGTGAAGAAACCTAAACACCATGGTTATCTTCTAGAAACATGCTTAGGAGCCCACAGAGAAAGAAGCTAATTACACAATGACATAATACCTCATATGGATGATAACTATGTAATATAATCCCATTATCAGGATATCTCTAATCAAGAAGGTTTTATGTCGGTGACATAAAACTATGTGATTGATGTCTGTTTCTATGACTTCTTAGAAATCAAACATTCTTATAGATCACCATGGCCATGGATTGATTTAGGATATATCATTTATATAAAAAGGGATAAGATATCAACTTTCATTAAATAAAAAAAATTGAAAAATCATTTCTCACATTATTCAGTAATGTTATATTACCCATGACACACCCAATGTATCCTAACTCCCCGGGAACATTTTTAGTCATGATTTTCATCAGTACATCAAAGTAAAATACTTATATTACTCATCAATAATAATCTTAAAGTATAAGGATCAATACATATATTTTAATAATGGAACATCCAATGACATTTATGAATATGGATTTCTTACTGGTGGGTCTCATTCTCATTATATCCTTCGTTATATATTACAATGGACATACACAATTATAAGGTGCCTCAATGTCCAATGAGTCTCCACCCCTGATATCCTATGACATTTGTATCCCCCAAATGATATCATTTTTCTATAGAAAATATATTTAAGAATATTTTCATTTCAATTCTGGGTTCTCATTATAGTGGGGAACTATTATAACCTTTTAGTGCAATAGCTAATCTTAAGACATTATCACATAAAATTTGTGGCATAAGAATAATCACGATATAATAATTATTTTATCTATATTAAAAACTATGAATACATGTTATCATGATGTATAAAGAAGTTATTTTTATGGTAAAAACTCTGATTCTTAGTTATTTTTTTCATTACCTTCCCTATTAGAGGTGGTGTTGGGGTGTCACACTCGACTTATCTCTGTCCTATGAAGGTTCTCAGTGGGTCGGGTCCTGATATAGTGATATTATATGTGGTCTTTACCCCTTTTTGGTGATTAGATCTGTACTTGTTTTGAGGTTTTTTTGAACTTATGTTAGTGATGTTGGAGTGTTGAGTTTAGATCACATGCCATGACCCAGTGATGGTGCAGTGGCTGATGTATCCATACACCAAGACTCTGAATTCTTAATTTTCAACTCGACATGCCAAGAAATTAATTACAGGAATCCAAATGGTTCATTGATCATATTTTATTTTCTCTTTTTAACTTTCCTGTACTTCTTGAGTCAAATCCCTAAATATTCTTATCTAATCTTTATATGTATTGTTTACTTTTAGGATGTGTCCATGATGAAAATTATATATTATATTGATACATGGTTTTGATGATGACAAGTGGAGTAGTAATTCCCCAGTATATGGTTTCCATGAAAGCTAGCACAGTATTGAGGACCCATTTCTGGAGGCAGTTCCTGTAGTAGTTTCACAATATGGGTAGCAAACACTATTTTTACCCATTTATCTATGAGAGGACCCACACCTAGGGGTTTAGTTTGATTTTTTCATCAGAAACAACAACCATTAGTTCCAACTATTCCAAATGATGACTCAAGTATGTTGAGATTGCTTCTAGAGTTATAGGATTGAGGGCCACCAATATTATGGGGATAAACAAACTCTCAGGTGGTAGTGGATTGACTAGAGTTTGTGCTTTTATTTTCCCATTTAATGTGACCACAACATAACACAATGGTCACTCATGAAACTAGTCTCATTTGATATGTTTTTATGATTTGGTGAGTTTTTGTAATCTAGGATTATAATTAAGTGACACTCACTTCGGTAGAGCTTGAGTGCCTAATCCACAGTGAGTATTCCTTCCAACAAACCCCCATTTTAGGTACATGAACCACATAACTAGGTTATAAATATAGGGACATTCCACTGAAGGGAGTGTTTAGGAACTATATTTGGTAGTGGAAATCATAGAGTTGTGTTGTCTGTAGAAGCTAACTGGCATTAGCCATCAAGATCGTAGTGCAAGAGGCATAATCATGCTCAAACATAGACATGGGGAACTATATAGTATAGATTCTATGGTGTACTTAGTCATATTATAGTTTCTTCATATACAAATAATTGTATAATATTCATATATAGTAATATTTATCTATGATTTTC
Organism: Viscum album; assembly: GCA_963277665.1. NCBI lineage: Eukaryota > Viridiplantae > Streptophyta > Magnoliopsida > Santalales > Viscaceae > Viscum > Viscum album. The sequence continues at coordinate 1,402,642,201 of OY728127.1, read as the reverse complement.
CTATGGAAGGAAAGGATATTTTTCTATGGACTATCAAACCAATCATGTTGGAGTGGGAGAAAATACAACAAAATATTCTAATACAGAGACTCTATATAAAGTATGAGGTGTGATATATGTCCCTTTTATCTCTTTATTTAGTTCTTTTCCTTTATCACTAATTTATTTTTCTGTTTTATATCCCTATGTGGTGATACATGACCCATCTTCGAGCATGAAAGGAAGAGGTACACATCCCCCACTAAGGTATGTTATATTATGACTAGATATAAAGTCATAAATCTAATTCTATGCCACCCAAAGAGGGAAGTATCTTGGTTAGGTGGATGAGTTCCTTGACTTTTTTGTGGTTTTTAATGCACTAGGTTATCGGTGTGTACCCTGGATGTGATGAACCATTGGGAAAATTGAATCACATCTTCAGGTAGTGGAATATTTTGACCCTGATGTGTATGAGTTGTCTATGGTTTGACCTAATTATTCTACAATTTATAAAAAAAAGTATTAGGTAACTCTTATCATCTCGTATCCCTTGTTTTTGTCTTGGAGATAATAATGGTGAATTTAAATTAACATTTATTTCTAAGGACTCTTACTGAGAGATTGTTAATTATCGATCCTTTCTTTAGGCAGTATGGATAGGCTCTATAAGGAGAAATATTCTTATGGTACTTATCTATAGAAGTAGTGATACCTTACAATGTTTTTATAGTGTAACCAAGTGGGAGGTAGTATCACTTCCCGATTGATTTTCACCTAAGGACAACACTAATATCTTCTACAGTACGTTGGATAGACCCTAGAAAGCTCTAGGTGTTGTGGGAGTACTTATAAGGCCTTTATGAGAATGGTTATTTTATAAAAAGAGTTTCATAAAATTATTATCACCATAATAAAAAACAATCCATATAAAGAAAAAATATTTTTTAATTGGATTGTATCCCTAGTAAAGTATCATTAACACCATGGATGTTATCCTAGATGAAACTTCCATTTAACGAAAACATAGAACATTTCATAAGGAAAGTGTTATTTTTCATTTGGGAATCACTTATTTAATATCTAAAAAATTATATAATATAATTGAAAATTTTAAATTTGAAATGAACATTGGAAAGTTTTAATGAATTATTTAAATCACTTAGTGTTCTTGACCACGAGAAATTTTTTTCAAGCCGTATAAGTTAAAAGAAAACATTTCATTCATGTTTTTGTAAAAAAATCAAAGTGCCTCATTTGGAAAATGATAAGATGGTTCCTTTTAGAACATTTTGTAAACAATAAATCATCACTAAAATGAATTTAATAAATAATAGGAAAATATTTAAAACACATTTGGAAATTATTTTTAGTAAACCTGGATGTGGAAGAAAAATGATTTTATACTAAAGAGAAAAAAAAGTTGATTTTTCCTTAAGAAACTATGTTAGTCTTTTGAGTACATGAAGAGAGTAAAATTAAATGATATCATATATTCTATAGAAATAAACATATTATAAGAAATTTCATGATATTATTGTGAATTATATCATGAAATTCATCATTGGAAACATCATTATAAATAGTATGATTAAAAATTTAGATTATAACATTAAGATATTACCACATTGTTGATGTCTGAATCATAAGAAACATGAAAGAATTAAACTTATATGGATATTTTTATCCAAATAAATTCATTATAATAATATTAAAACACATTCATGGTAATTATATTCACTACATAAAATAAAAAATTGATGATTATGGCATGTGTCTCCTAAAAGTAAAAAAATGGGATGAAAATATCTTACCTCAAGTTCCACTTTCTTTGAAATTTATCTAACACCGCGTATAAAAAATTAAATATTTTATAATTCCATAAAAAAATTCATGAAAATAATTGTAACATCATATATGAAACACTTTTAATATATTCACTCCCATTTATCAATTATTTCTTATTAAAATCCCCATTTAAGTGTGTTAACTATTTCATTTTTTATGGAATTTTAGTTTGGTAGTTCCGGTCCTTATACTTTGATCATGATTTCATCATATAAATAATTTTATTAAGGATATTAATATAATATATATCCATTATATATATATTTATAGTCATCCATTACATTTATATGAAGAATAATAAATCACACCATTCATGGAAACGGTTTGTCATATGTATGCACGAATGTTGTTTTAATTTTTTGAAAGATGGAGTGAAATAAAGGTATATATTAAATAAAAAATATATTATTATTTATATATGATATATATAAAATATAACCATAAAATCAATCCTTATTACCATCCATGTTACTTGGAAATGAAAAACGAATCACATCTCTTCATGGAGGTGGTAGTCCAGACGTTCGTAGGTTCAACGTAACCGTTTTCCAATGGATTGGAAGGTGGGAAATGAGATATCATATTATCATTATAAAAGAATAATTATGTCACAAATATCATATATAAATATTAAACTAATATTAATACCCATCAATAAAACATGGTTATGAAAAATGAATTGTACCACTATGTGGAGATAGTAAGTCATACGTATGCACGAGTGATAATTTCACTTCTCATTTGATGGGAGAGGGGGTGGATAATGGTGGATTCATAATAATAATAATAAAATTGAAGTATATTAAGGATACTTAATTTATTATTTTATGATAAATACCATATATTTATATGTTGTAAATGAATAATTAAAATGAAAATGATCGATTAAGGAGATTGCCTCTTCTTTGAAAGAACTCCTCAGTTATCCTATTAAGGATCCTAGGGTTGTCCTTTTGGGAAATAAAACACGTATAAATTTTTTCAAATTATGTTTAAAAGATAATTTGGTAGGTTTTTTATGATCTAGAAGCCTCAAAGTTGTGTAAATAAGATAAAGGAGGAGTTCCCTTTTATAAGGGAGGGAAGGGACACACTTGGAATTACAAAAAAGATAAAAAAATATATATTTAATTCATTATGAATAAAATTATTCAAAATGGATATATATAAAAATAAAAAGAGTATTAGGTAAAAATATCATCACAAAATTTAATTTATATTGGCTTTTGAGTCCTTTTAAAACTTATCTTTTTTGTTGACCCCTTTGTTAACCATTAATTACCATAACAATGGATGACACTATTTCAATCCAAAAAGGTTATGAATGTTACCATAAATTTACAAATGACTCATAAATATACCATTGTTAATATTTTAACCATATTTCATTCAACTAGATTAATATATCATTTTTATGAATTTTAAATCCTTCGATAAATATTATTTATAATAAAATAACATTAATGTCAATTTTGGAACTATGCATTTAATTTCACTTCAAAGAAACAAATACAATGATGGATTTCACATATAATTATTTTACATAACCCAAAAATGTCATATGTATATAAAAATTTCATGCACCAAAATAATTCACATAAATTTTATTACATTTAATATTTTTAAAACCATTTATATAATTTTTCTATTATTTGAATACATATTGTCTCGACATTGATATTAATTTAAGGTGATTATTAAAAAACTTATAATTATAAATAAATTAATATTATAAAAAAATAATTTATATTTTAAAAAATAAATTTATATCTTAACTTATCCTATTTTTATATTTGTATTAAAAAAATTCATGTTAAAGTCAAGAGAGTGACATTTTGGGATTATTATTTTCTGAAACTAATACAATAGTCATAATCAAATAAATATAGAGCTGTGTGACCATATATTCTAGAAACAAATTTAAATAGATGAATAAAACTCATCAAATATGATAAATTAATGTGTTGGTTAAATTTTACATCCTTCTCCCAAAGTTAAAACCATATTTTACCTGTTTTACCCTTACTGAGGTGATAAATTTTACCATATTTACTATTTATAATTCATAAACACAAAAGGGGGATAATTAATAATTTTTGACCTCATTATTAAAATTATGGAATCCATTTTTCAAAATTAAATTTCTATAAGTTGTATAAGTTCATATACAAAATTAATGTGAAAAAGGTGATGGAGACTATTTTTATGTGAATACATTTTTTAAAATAAAATTAGATATATATTATTATCTAATCACTTGAATAAATACTAGATGAATATAAAAAATATTATGGAATATATAATATAAAAATTTCATTAAAATGATTCACCAATAGGGTTCATTTTAATTTATTAATATAGAAACACATCGCTTAAATAAAAACTGCTTTTTTGAAGAAAAAAACTACTCCTTTATTTTAAAATGATTTTAATTTTTATTTTTATTAAAATGGTAACCAAAGAATTAATTTTATAAAAGTCTATAAAAATCATTTTTAATAGTCTTTAAGTCATATTCATGCCCTCTGATCCAATAGTTGGGAGATAACTGTTATATTAAATAATAATGTTTTAATAGTATATCGTTGTTCATTTAAACTCGGTGTTGCATGTAAATAACAATATCTAAGAAATAAAATTTATTTGAAGGGAAATATATTCTAAAGTATTTAGGTTTCAAATTATAACACCCATAAAATTAATTTCACCTTCAAAATTTTGTCACTCTAATAAAAACAAATGAGTATATCTTTACTTCACCATGTCCTCAAATTCCCATGTAACTTCATCAAATTTTTTATTCCTACAGATAACATTGACTTGGTGAGTATTCTTATTATATAGAACAGTATATCTATGATCTAAGATTTCTTTTTGTTGTTCTTTATAGAAAATATAATTCTCTCATAATATGACCTATGAGTTCATTATATGTGAAATATTATGAATTTATATCCCTATGAGGGTCTCATGGAATACTTATTGACCTGAAAGAGGTTTTGTGTAAGCACCAAGAAATAAGATACCATGAAAACTCAATCAATAATCTCAAAGTGTAAATTTTATATAGGGATCCGATTTCCTTTTATTATTAGCCAAATAGCCTTATTCCATGGATAAATTGATAAAAACAACTTCTCACTAACTTCAAACTCTAGATCTATACAATAAATATAATCATAATTTTTTTGCCAACTCTGAGCTACCAAGTTATTATAATGAATAGATTTTAGTTTCAACTTCATTACCTTATATTTTGAAGATCTCAGTTGTTTTAATTCTTTAACTTTATCCCTAAAAATTTTAATTCAATTATTATTTCTATAGAGGTCATTATAAGGATCCATCTAAATGCTCGAGCAAAAGCTATTATTGAAATTAAACTCTACTAATGGATGTTTTGGATCCCAGTCACATTTCAAATACAAAAAAATATATCAAAATGTGTAATAGGTTACTAATGGTTCTCTTAGACTGACCATATGTATGAGTTTTATGTCCCCTACTAAAACTCAATTCTATATAGAGACCCTATATTAGTCTTTTCCAAAACGTCGAGGTAACCCTCAGAGCCCGATCAGACATTATAGAATGTGGTACTCTATGAAACCTTACCACTTAAATAATATAAATTATATAAAGTTGATCAAGATATAAATATTATCTAATATAAATAAAGTGTGTTGAATCTTTAAGGTGATTTACATTATCACAAATAGTACTGTGTCCTATGCATGTTTTTAGGAGTCTAATGAAAGAATCCATTGTAATGTTTTCCCATTTCCATTCTAGTATGTGTAATGGTTTTAAAATACCATTTGGATTCTTCCACTAAACCTTAAAATTAAAACATACCAAACATCGAGATACATAATCTACAATATATATCCTCATGTTATCCCACCACAAATATTATTTTAGATATAAATACATCTTGGTACTTATAGTGGGGATAAAGAATGATGAAATATGTTATGCATCCAATATCTCCTTATTCTAGACTAGTATGGATATAATACATACACAGTTCCTAAAACATATCATTCTATCAAAATCAAGGCTAAAATCAGAAACATTTCACACCATATTTTATAGTACCACATATTCCAAGTAAGGATTTTTAATCCTCATATAGATTGGTGGTTGAATACTCATTTGAAAAATATAACATTTATCCCCTTACATCAATATTTCCATATGAATTCTTTGTAAATCCATAAATATTTTATCTTATATGATACTCATCATAGATAAGTTAACATGATTCTTTCAACTCAGAGCATCAATCACATTGTTCACTATCCCAATGTGGTAATGTATTGAGAATTCGTAATCTTTAATCAACTACAACCATATTCTATATTAAATGTTAGATATTTTTGAGTGAATATATTATTTACAATTTTTTGATCAATATATATCACAATTTTCTCCATAAATTTAATATGAATATATATTTAAAGTAAAAAATTCTACAGTTAAATCAAAATCCTTATTTGGGAAATGTTTCTCATAAACCATAAATTTTCACGAGGGATAAGTTATAACCAAATAATTCTACATGAGAATGCATCCTAGTCCCTTATATGATACACCACTATAGATTACAAACCCATCTCAAATATAGGGTATTATAATCATGGATTCACAAAATTACCTTCTCTTCAGTTCCTTGAAATTTTCCCCACATTATTTTTTCTAAAGGAACTTGGCTCCATTTTAAGAATTTTTTTTGGGAGGATTAGACATTGATGAGAAATTATCTATAAATCATCAATAATATCCTTCTAAATGAAGAAAACTATGGATCTCATTCACAATGGTTGGTCTCAGTAAATCTTCAATAAGTTTCATCTTTGATGGATCCATCGATATACACCATATTGAGATTATATTACCCAAAAATTAAACACTTTGGAGCCAAAATTCACACTATATAAAATTTCCATAAAGATTACCCTTTCATAGTGTTTTTCATACAATTTTAAATTTATTTTCATGATATTTGAATGTATAATAATATCTTAGGTAAATACATCCTCTAACAGGACAAGGTAATATAGAAATTCTTTATTAATTAAATCCTTGAAGATAGAAAGGGCTTTAGTAAGAAAAACGATCATCCCAATATATTCATTGTGTTTATACCTTGTACATAATTTTGTCTTTAGTATATCCACCATCTTCACCTTGAATTGGAGATATCCAAAACAAAAATCAATCTTTGAAAATTATTTAACTCCTTGTAGTTGATCAAGAAATTCATCAATACAAGGTAGATGTTTCTTGATCTTGATAGTGATCTTATTCATTTCACAATAATCAATTCAGGGTCGCATTGATTCTTATTTATTCTTAAGAAAAATAACATTTTCAATGCAAGGTGACTCCCTTGGATTAATGAATCCTATGTTAATATTCTTCTAGAGATTCTTCTTTAATTCCTACAACTCAATCTAGGCTATTCTATATAGAATATTTGAAATATATATAGCACGAGGTACGAGTTTTATTGAAAATGAAACTTCATAATTTAGTGGAAGACTACTAAACCCTTCTAGAAATAAATTTATAAACTTGAACATAATATACATATCATCTATGTTGAGTTATTCCACAACCGTATATCATAAAAACACATATTGAAAAGGAATCTAGACCCATTAAATGCATTAAATTTTCATTGTTTGGTTGTATTTATCATAACACCAATAGAAGATCATAGGATGGTTCATAATATTGAATGTGACTTATCTTCCTTGATAATTTATGTGGTAGTTTATTTTAAATAAATCAAATCGATGCCCAAAATAACATCAAATTCAACTAGAGGGATAGTAATGGGATTTACAGAAATCTCATTCCTAGAAATTGTAATTTAAAATGAATCATAGACTTTAGATAAAATAATTATATAATTAGGGGTTTTCACTACTAAATCAACAACTAATCATTGAGGTGGTATTGTGATACAATTAGAAAATTATTCAGATATGAAAGATTGGGAAGATCTATAATCCAATATGACATTATAAGTTCTAGAGTTGATCTAAAGTGAAACCTTCACTACTTATTTATGCATATCTATAATTGCGATCTCATGATATTTCCTATTTCAATGGATTAAGAGGTTGCTAAAATTTATCATTTCCATTAACTATTATATTTGATCACTGGTTAGCATAATTATCATACTCCTTGTATTTGAAACACTGGAGTGTGGGTGGTGCATTCTATGGAACTTTCTCTCTATTATCATCATTAACTAAATTATTTACATAAATTAGAGATTTTATATTTTTATTACAAAACATTTCTCACATAAAACATATATTAGTTCCCTTAATTCATTTTCCTCCATGTTTCGTTCCACACATTAAGCATAAAAAAAGGCTCGTCTTCTTTTTTATATTGTTCTTATAGTTTCCATTTAATTCCATATTTCTTTTGTTATCAAAACCATGAGATTTATGGTTAAAACTAATCCATATTTCCAAATTGATTGCACGTTTAATGATTTCTTCCTATATACTGTTGGTTCTTATGGAAAACTCCCTTTAGAATCTTCTTTTAAAGAAAATGAAGAATCAATAGACCATACCTTCAGTTGGGATGATAATACCCAAAGTGTACCTCACATGTATTTTGAAATTAGCCTCCATGGTAATAACAGATTCACCATCCCTATTCATTAGCTCAAGGAATTATTTCTCCATTTTAGTACAATGAAGATGGGGAATGAAATTACTGAAAAAAATATCTTAAACTCATCCCACTCCATTGATTCAATATCTTCACATTTCCTTATGTTCTTTATAAGATTCCACCATTGATCTACTTCTCATTCCCAATGATATACAACCAAAATAATTTTTTCATGTTGAAAACACCATAGAATGAGAAATATATTTTTATTCATACCAATCCATTTCATAGAAACTAGTGGATCAAAATTACCACTAAAACAATGTGGTTCTTTCCCCATGAGAAATTAACAAAACAGTATCCCCACCTTTTCTTTCATGGAAGCTCATCATGATTCATACCTTGATAAAGTTTCATAAGAATAAAAACATGATTTTTCATTCCAAATCCAAAATAATTTGTCTCTGAAGTGGAAAATCATTCCATTTTCTATAAAATTTGGCATCAACATAATTATATAATGTTTTATCCATTGACTAAAACAAAATACCATAGTTGAAAACAGTAATCACAAGGGGAAACCACGTAATCATGAAAAATAATTTACTAGATGTTTAAGCCTTGACACCTTATTTCAATCTATAACACCATAGGATTAACCTATGTTATCTATGATCATCATCTTTTCAAATCCATCATGATGATTCATAATGAAAATTTGAATTAACCTAACAATATCCCTAGAGACTGTCAAACTAAGTGTGTATTAATGGGACACTCACCATGCAACAAAATGATGGATGAGGTATACTAAAACCAAAATTTTTGGGGTCATTACCCGTAGAAAAATCAATTCCAATACCACATCAACAATTTGTACCTAAATAGGGTTTCTGAAGGAAAATGACCCTCCTTTTATTATGATAACTTAGAACATTCTCCTATACCTTAGATTATCCTAAGGTTTCTCACTATAGTTTTCTATACTAGTTTCAAAAGGTAACTAGAACATTCAATGAAACTAACTATAGTTACCCATACTTTTCTTACATAGATATCATATCTTAATTGATGAATATTAATTAAAATTACATTTTGATCCATGCAAGAGTCATATAGGTGTGCCATTGGAATATTGCGCACATAATCAACTTGTACATAATAAATTTTCATCATCTTCCAAAAAGTTCATAACAATTAGAACCCTTATTATATATATCATACATACAAATGACCTTCATATCACAGGGAGGGGAAAATAAGAAAGGGTGAGATTAGATTCTCAATATAGTAAAAAAGGAAGATATCAATAATCACTTAAACATAACATGGGAAAAAGGGTTTGAGAAGAATATAATAACATTTGAAATTCATGCCATGTATAACATATATCATAATCTTGACTCATGGTATAAATCTTGTAAGTTCAAAAGTCCAGATTCATAATATAATGAAAAAAATGATCACTAAGAGAAAAACATGGGCATAATACATAGGTTTGCTTAATAAACCTAATCATAGAAAATAATTTCCTTATAATCCATGGATCACTACCAAAACTATCATACTAGATTGGGTTTATTCAAAAAACCATTTTAGATGTTAAGTTTCACTCTAAAGGCTATCATAGTGGATGGAGTCCCTTATTGAAATTTCTTCACTCTCTATTGCAATCCTATTTATCTCATGTGATATTCCTCCATTCCCAATGCATTGGAGGGATATATGATTCTGATACCACCCATCACATAATGAAAATCATAAATATTTATTACAAAATATAAGAGATCATTAATATTATCATGACATATGAAAAAAAAATATGTTTCATAAACATATAATAACTCATGAAAATGAAATAGCTTTTATGAAAAAAAATCATTTCATCATAGAATAACCCGTGGGAAATAAATGGGTTTCATATAAATCTTATCATCACAATCATAAAACATCCATAGAAAGAAAAAGGATGATATTATTGGATCTTATCCCTAGTAAATAATAATTAACATCAATGATGTTATCAAAGATGAAAATTCCCTTAAAATGTCACTTTGAACATTTCTTAAGGGAAAAGCCTTTTTATTTTGGAATCTATTATTTAAGATATAAAAAATTAAAATAATTTATAGAAATGATTTTATTTGAAAACTAAACTTTTAAAATTATAAAGTTATATTTATTGTAATGGTTGGTCATGATGGTTTTAAATTATACTCATGACGTATAAGTTAGAATAAAACATTCCTTTGATGTTTTTTTATAAAAAAAATGAAAGACTACCTCATTTATAACATGAAAAGAATATTCCTTTTAAACCATTTTCTAAAAAATAAATCATGGGTGAGATTATATTTAAATAACTAGAGTAAAATTTTTAAAACACTTTTGAAAACGTTTTTTAGAAAAAATTAATATATTATACAGATTATTTTCAAATGAAAAGATAAATAAAATTCATTTTTCCATAAAAATATTATTTTTCTATATAATTTACTTAAATATAAAAAAATTAAAGGAAAAAGGTAATTATCTATAAATTATAATAGGAGAATAAATTTCATTAATTACTTGAGATTTATATCATGAAATTATTTACTTAAAATGTAATCATAAACACTCCCTGTAAAGAATGAGAATGTAACATAAAACAATTACCGCTTTGGTAAATTTTGAATCAAAAGACCAATGATAGAAATATACTTAGATAGATATTTATATCTCATTATTTTCTTTATAATAATTATAAAATACATTCATGTGTGGTATATACACTACATAAAAGAAATAAGTGGTGAATATGCCATGTTTCTCACATAAGTAAAAAATTAGATGAAAATCACTTACCATGAGTTCCATTTACTTTGAAATTATCTAACCTGATATATAATAAATTTTAATATACTATAATTCTATACCATATTTATCAACATACTTATATTATCATATATGAACCAATTTAAATATTTCTACAACCATTTATTAATTATTTCTTATTAAAATCGTCGTTTATGGGTGTTAAATGTTTCGTTTTTTCATAAATTTTTGATTTGGTAGTTATGGTTCTTGTACATTGATCATGGTTACATAATATCCATAATTTTATCCATGATATGAATATAATATATGATCGTTATATACATATTTATAGTCATCCATAATACTTAGAGAAAGAAAATTGAATTACATCATTCATCGTGATGGTAGGGCGTACAAACGTATAAACCCAGTATTCATTTTTGGATGGATGGAAAGAAATAAAAAATAATAAATATTAAAATTTATAGAATTATTCTTATTATATCATTTATAATAATAAAATTCTTTCTCATTACCATCAATTTAGTGTGGAAACAAAAAATGAATCACATCACTTCGTGGAGGTTGGTATTCTACAGACACACATAAGAGACGCTATCATTTTCCGGTGAGTTGGAAGGTAAGAAGGTAAATATGATATTATAATTTAAAAAGAATAAAAATATCATAAATTTCCATAATAATAATTGAACCCATAATATTACCCATCAATAAAATATAGTGATAAAAATTAATTATATTGCAATGTGGAGATGATAATATATACATACACACAAGTGATACATTCACTTCCCTTTTTATGGGAGGGTGGTGGATAACTATGGTTTAATAATCATAATAAACAATAAATATTTTCAGTATTGTTAATTTTTTATTTTGTGATAAATATAAATTATTCAGATTAAGTAAAAGAAGAAGTAAAATGAAAGTGATCAGTTAAGTAGATTGCCACATCTTTGAAAGAGCTCCCATATATATCCTCTTAAGTATTATTAGGTTGGAATTTTGGGAATAACATCACCTATATAATGTCTCTAAGTATGGTGATAAGATAATTTGGTAGGTTTATTAGTATATAAGGCTAAATGTGGTGTAAAGATGAAAATTGAGGGGATTCCCTTTTTAGGGTGGGAAAGGACACAAACTAAATTACTGAAAAGATTAAAATATATTTAAGTAATTTTCAGTAAAAATTATTCCAAATAGAAATATATTTTAAAAAAAACTTTATAAGGTTGAAAAATAATTATAAATTGAAATTTATATTTTTTGGGTCATTTTACACCTTAACTTATTGATTAACCCCTTTATTAACCATTTTTTACCTTATCCACAATAACTACTTTTTGGATTTCAAAGAGTTGAGAATGTTACCATAATTGGAAAAATGACTTATAAATGGACCACGGTTGATATTTTAGATCTTATTCTTTTCACTATGACGAATATAATATTTTATTACTTTGGAATCATTTAATTAAATATTATTTATTATAAAATATTATTATAGTCAATTTTAGAACAATTCGTTTAATTTTACTTTAAAGACACAGAGACAAAGATGGAATTAGAATATAATATTTTAAAATATAACTAATATAGAATTTCTATCTTTAATATTTTTGGAACAAATTGGTTCACATAAATTTTATAACTTTTAATATTTTTAATATCATTTATTTATTTTTCTATTAATCTATTAAATACCATGTCGACGTGGCATAAGAATTTAAGATAATAATTCAATTAATATTAATTATAAATAAATTAATATTATATAAATAATAATTAATTTTATAAAAACTTTAACTGAATATGTCCCCTTTTTATACAAATGTAATTTTTTTGGATATTAGAGTCTCGAGAGTGATATTTTGTGTATTTTCATTTCTTCAATTTTTAGAAAGGTTGTAATCAACGAAATTTGAAACCAATGTACAATATATTATATGATTGGATGTAAATATATATAATAAACTCATTAATATGATAAAATAATGGTTTACTTAAATTTTAATGTCGTATCCCAAAGTTTAAACCCTATTTCACCTATTTTTTCCATATCGAGGAGATAAATTTTACCATGATTATTATTCACTATAAAGAGAAATAATAGGGGAATATTTACCAAATTTTAAATTCTTCATTCCAAATATTTAATAATTATTTTTCACAATTTAATTTCTATAATTGAAAGAAATTAATTTTACAAAATAAGTGTTTGAAACTCATCAAAAACACTTTTATTAGAAAAATATGTTTTAAGAACAAAATTGGATATATATTATTGTCTCTTATACAGAAAAAATATCATATTAATGTTTAATAATTTGATGGAATAAATAATATATAAATTTAATTAAAATGATTCACCAATAATGATTGATTTAATTTATTAATATAAAACACATTTCATGAATACAAAACTATTTAAAAAACATCTCCATTATTTTCAATTGATTTTTATATTCATTTATAATTTATTGATAACCAATGAATTTATTTTAAAAAAGTTTAAATAATACACATTTCATAATTTAGTTATTCATATTAAAAACCCTCAATATAATGGTTAGGTGATAACAATAAAATTAAATAATAATGTTTTAATAGTATATCACCGGTTTGATTAATCTCGGCGTTGTGTGTAAAGAAAAATGTTATAAAAGAAAATTTATTTATAGAAAAATATATTCTAAAATATCATGGTGTTATAGTTTACAAAGATGATATTCTTAATATGGAATTACAATGTTACTATGGAAACTATGATATCTTGTTGATTTATTTTGGAGTGATTAATTTATATAATATATTCAGGGTGAGGATGGTCCTAGATGTGATCCAGGAGAACCATCATTATCAAAATCTCTAGAAGTGGTAGTTTTGGGTCCGTGAGGTTTACACTCTGTGGAATATCATTTAAGATTATTTTTTCATTTTGGATTTAGTAAATATTGATACAATTATTTCTTGGGAACACCCAAGAGGATTTCATTGGAGGAGATTTTTTAAATTTGGAATGGTTCTATTAGAGGTTCACAGAAGATACCTTTAGAAGGGTATCATATTCAAGATTGTTGGGGGTCAGTGTTAGAGCAATTAGCCCCATTACAGATGAACCTATCATACAATATGGGTGTATCTTGTATTTATTCTATAGTAGTAGCTCCATAGAATCATTATTGTATGTTAAATACATAGTTGGTATATTTCAAAAGTGAATTTTTTTTGATCAAATATCCTCAGGAGATGCACCAGTTGGATATCATAAAGGTGGGGATCACATCATACCTTTTACAAAGAGAGATGGGAACTTTGATCAATTTATGATATGAGGTTTTAAGGGATTCACATACCCCTACCTTGTATTTACATCCCGGTTTGGAGAATATATATAGGTACCTTTGCTGGTAGTTTGGTCGGATGATTAGAGGTGAAGTGTTGTCAAGTTTGTTTCTTGATAAATAACCTTCCTGCATGTGAAGGTAAAACATTGGGTTCTCGTAATTCTGACTCAACATATTGAGTTTTCTAAAAGTTATTTGTATATAATATCAACATATAATACAATATGGATTCCATGTTCAGTGATATTCCATGATGTTATCTAGGTATTTTTTTACTAAATTAACAAGTCGACAGACTTCCTTCTCATTCAATAACATAGCTCAGTTTAGTGTTTTGGGAAGTTTTATGTTTAAGAGATCATTTAGCTTCATGGTCACCCTTGATATACATTTAGAACCATTATTCTAATAATACTTCGTGTTTATGGAGGGGATTTCATGAGGTCTTATAGACCCAAATATAGATGAGCTCAATGTTCCTCCCCCAAGAGAGTGGGCAATCTATGAAATCAATATTGGTTATGGAAATTGTTCTTTGGGCCAGAATGTTAGTTTTTTGGATGAATATGTTTGGGTCAAATTACATTTGAATAATTATAGTTTAATATAAACTATGTGACACCCCATGTTTTTGAAAAAACATTATGTTTGATAGCCTATACAACACGCAATACTTTTCTTATATCAAACATGAAAAATTATTATTTAAATATAAATGTCATATCCAAGATGTTGAATTAGTGAGTATGAATAATATTAACCATATTATAAAATATATATAAATTACCCACTCAACATAAATTTATTTATTAGTTCTTAAAAGATATGTGCTTAATTTTTTGTAAAGGCATTTTGTTCTTCAATATACATTTTCCCTAGAAATGGGTTTTTAGTGCCTTTTATGAGAGAATGTTAAAATTAATTTCTGGTACTTTTATATTTTTTTTGACAAAAATGATATCCATTTTTTAATCATTATTTCAAATTAATCTTTCATTTAATTTTTTTTATTTGTTTTAAAAAAATTGATTTTTTAAGGAATCGTGAAAATTACTATTTTAATTGAAAAATATATTTTTGTTTCGCGAATTCACATAGATCCATTTTTTTTAAAAATGTTTTAATTGTATAATTAGTTGTATAATATTATTAACAATACAAATAATTTAATTGGAATCAATTTTATGATTGAATTTCATATAAATAAAATTAATACTAAAAAACATTTTTCTGAAAAAATGTTTTTAATTGTGTTTTGTGTTTTTATCTAAATATTTTCTTTTCATTTCTAATAACTGAATCCTGAAAAATGGATTCCATATTTGGAATTAGAATTTAATTTTTTTTAAATTATAAAATTTTATTTTTAGGAATTATGAATAGTAATCATGGTAAAACTTATCACATAGTAATGATTGAATCAGATAATTTTGTTAAAAATAATAAGATGAGGCATTAAAAATTAACCCAAAACATGAATTTACTTCATTTTATGGAATTAATTCATCCATATAAATCCCAAATTCTAATACATGTCATTTTTAGACTATGTGACCATTGTAGTGATATTTATATAATTTCGAGTAAAGAAAATTCGAAAATGTTCAACTCATGCTTTTAATTTTTTTATATGTTCACATATATATAGAAATATGTGATGAACAAATTTAAAATATAACTTCAAGAATAATTAATTTAATTTTATCTATTTCATTTATTTTTAATTATTATTCATTTAATAGTTTTGTTAAATACTTATTCAACACCGACACTGTAATTATTCAATTAATAGAAAAATAAAATAATGGTTTTAAAAAATATTAAATATAATAAAATATGGATGAATTATTATTACCCATGAAGTTTATAGATATATATGAATTACTTTATATGTTTTTAAATAATTTATTTTAAATATTTATTTGTCTTCATGTCTATAAAGTAAAATTGAAATGCATAGTGTCAAAAATGACATTATTATTATTTATGAAAAAAAATTATTAAATTATTAAAAACTCATAAAAATATTTTAATCAGTCAATTAAAAACATAAATGGTCAAAAGTTTCCTCAATCATCTATTTTTTAGAAAATTGTTACCTTATATTTAAAATTATAGATCTTTAATATTGAAATGGTCATTACTACAGTCACGGTTTAAATTGTTTAACAAGTGGGTTAAAAAATATAGCGATTAAAATAACACATAAACAATCAAAATTTTATTAGATGAAGTTATTTCATCTATATAATATCTTATCTTCTAAATTATGGACAGATTGTTCCACCTTCCCATGAAAAATAATTTGTTATAATTAAATCTTTTTATAATTTCCTTGTGTGTCCTTTCATTCACTATAAAAAGACACCAGCCCTCCTCTATTATATTATACACCTAGAGCCTATTAAAATGTCCATACCTAGAAGAAATTCCTCTAAATATGCTTATAAATTTTGTAAATTATCCAGGCTACCGAATATTCCAACCCTAGATCCCTTAAGATAATATCTAAGTTACACTTTCGAAGACGTGTTAATCGTCTTTACTGACTCTTTAAGATTTCATTATTATTAAACTTTATCTTGATGTCTTGTAAATGTAAAAATATAAGTGTCATAAATATACTATGATATTATTATGATTATGGTAAAACCATTTTCCAACTCTTTTCCATCCTATGAAAAATAAAAACAACTCTCGGGCATACATACGGCATACCGTCTCCACGTAGCGATGCAATCCATTATTCATCACTACTTTACTTGGATGGATATAAATATAGAACAAATGAATATATATTATATTTATGAAATATAAATTCTTCTAAAATTTTAATTCATGTATACATTATTGCCTTCATATCCACTATTAAATGGTAATGTTTCTCATCTATACATGTCGACTACCATCTCCACAATGAAATGTGATCCATTAATTATTTTCAACATACATAATAGGTAGTAAGGATATAATTAGTCAATGTATTTTATATTTATATATTTATTAAAAAATTTATTATTATGGAACCATAATAAAAATATAAGGGGTCTAACTCCCATAAAAAAGCATGCTTCAGAAAATAATGTTGTTAACACCCAAAATAATGATATTAAAGAAATATTTTTCTCGAACGAGTGAAAAGATGTTGTTGGATGATCATATATGATATTAAAATTTTTAATATGGTAATATAAATAACTAATAAAATTTTTGAAACCAATGTACATGATTTTAAAACACAATCAACTAAAGGGAAATTTGAAGTACATGGTTCCTTAACTCAATTTTCATTCATTGTGTTGTATTTGTACTTTATTTACAATGTTAGTCCATTATTATGTATAAAATGACATTTCATTTTATTAGGTTTTATTTCCACCTTTTTTATGTGGATATAAATTGTTTATACATAATCACTTCATTGATTAATTTTCATTTCAATGACATTATCTTTATAACGAATTTCATTTTAATTTCCACCCCATTGACCCATATTTGATATTATGCATTGGTTTATTTTTATGTGGTGTGTGTACTTCCCATTTTATGTATTTATCATTAATATATATTTATTCATAGTGATTAAATTTTCATTCTATTTTTAAACTTTCAAGGTGTTACAATTTTAATGTTACCAAAGTGGTAAAAATTTACTTTACAATTTCACTTATTTGGGATTCCTCTAATTTTAATTGAAGGAATAATATAATATATTCTTCTTAAACTCCATATAATTTTTTATCCTCTAAATATTTAATGATTTTCCATATTTTTTCAAAGTTTTCCTCTATTTGGAACATGAATTAATCAATGAAAATTTTAAAATAAATTTCAATTTTATTTTTCTTTTTGATCAGGTATAATTTTCTTCCATGTTAGTATTTATCAAAACAAATTAAATAGAGTCTTTTTTATTGCTAAAATGATTTATTGGGTCCATTCTAAATTATACATGGACATTTTACATGTTTTTAATGGAATATTTATAATTTTTTTCAAAAAAGTATCATTTTACCTTTCTTTTATAAAAGTAAAAAAGGAATGTTTTCTTTTTTAATGTATAAAATGTTGACAGACATTACCACCACCATAATCATTTTATGAACTTTTTATTATTCTATAGGTTTTTAATGGTCTTACTAATAAAACTATTTAATTAAATATTATTTTAATATTTATCTTCCATTTTCTATATTTCACCAAAGGACACGATTTTATTGGAAAATCCATATTTTTAATAAATCATTGATAATCTCTTATCTATTATAAATTTTTTGGTCCTAAATTTCCTTTAAAATAACATATTCTTGTGATAATTAGATGTTAAATATCTTTTAAATATCCAAATACGTCGTATCATGGAAATGATTGTTTCCTTAATCGTATACCATTTTAATATATGGTGTTTTACTTTTAAAATTATAATATTGACTAGATAAATTTTGATATTCCATGTTCTATATTAAATATGGACATTTATTAATAAGTTTTATCATTTATGAATTAAATTATTCATTCAATTTATGAGGAATTCAATGGAAATGTAATGATGGGTGGGGCCCATAATTATATATCCCATTAATGCATCAGTAGGAATCACGAGAAAAATCAAGTATCTAGCTTTATTAAATGTTTTTTTATTGAATTGTAACCTATAGATTAAATTATCCTAGATCAAGGCTTTAATATAAAAGGTATTTGGATATCATGAATCATGAAATACAATATTAAGTATTTCCTTCACTGTGAATTCAGTTATTTTTATCCATGTTATTACTATATTGATGTTATCCATGGATTCCATTCATTCTAGAGTTATTAATTAAATGGAATCTATTTCTAGTTATTTAACTTCCCATATTTATTATGACTTGGTTACTCATGATATAATTTTTTTAATATTCCATTATTGTTCATTTTAGATTACCCTTAATTTTTACCTTTTCTAAGGATATGAAAAAGAAATATTTTTGAAGGATGCGTAACATTTTCTTTTGTAATGTTTTATATTTTATTTCAAAATTAAAATGGCAATCATGTTTGTATCTGGTTGTTCAAGACTATTAAACTGGTCGATCCTTATGGATGAGAACCCATGTATATTATTCCAGCCTAATAAAGTACACATCATCTTTGGGTTACGAGATTTGGGGTTTATATAAGTGGTTTCATATGAAGTTTAGTATAAACCTTGAGAATTAGATTTATGAAATAATAAATTATTGAAAATAACCCCTTGAATCACTTTATTTATAAGTATGTGTATAGAATAAAATCCTAATATTTTGGTAAGGCATAGATTATGTATTTTCTCACTAAAGTTACTTTTTTAGATATTTTCCTTTTTGGTTTTATTGAATGGCTGGAACAAATATGAATAATGTTAACACTAAACATGATGGAAAATAAAGTGATTATGAGAAACCAAATTGGATGATGACTATAGGAAAATATATTCTGATCATGCCTAGTCATTTATCATTTTAGATGATTAAAAATACACATTAACCAACTCTTGGATTCACCAAACAAAGTAATAATATATTTTTTTATAAGAGCTTGGGTGGTTGAGACCATGTAGGAAATATGGATCAATTTCCTTTATATCATAAATTTGTTAAGAGACCCCCCCTAAAATGTCTCAAAGGGATAGGAAATTATATTTTTGGAAATTAATTGAATAGATTATTTAATTTTCAAGTAAAATGTCATGACATGTTCTCCGGGGCCCATGTCGTGACTACCCCAAGCCTGCCTTCCATAGGCCAGAGGCTGGTGACTAGCATCGGAAAGGCTTATACCTAAAACCGGTAAGGCATTTCCTTTTAACCTGTAAACCCACACAATCTAAGAACATAACAAGATACAATCACAAAGAAAACTGTATAGTAAATAGTTGAGTACAGTAAGTAATGGGGGCTGTAATACAAGCCCAACTAGAAAGTACAAGTAAAACTGAAAAAATATCCTATGAACACCCACCAAGGATCCTACCTGAAGGGTATGTACAACTCTCTAATGGTCGTCCATACAGTACGTCACGTCTAGTGGTCCACCTCTGAGCAGCCTCCAGTCCTGGCACCCTCAGCCTCGATCAATGTTGTCTATCTTCGGCACAAGAGAGAACAAGGTGCAAGTGTTGCCTGTGCAGGGGTGAGTATAATAACACTTAGTAGGGACCTAAAGACCCCCGTAGGTCTCCTAGAGTTCCCCAAAGGAAAAACCCCAAAGAAAGACATCAACTCTACTTAGGTATATGCCCAAACATATACTTAAGTTATCAAGATATACTTATCTAATCCATGAGGGAAGAATACCACAAAGGTAACACCACGAAGGTAGAAGTACCACCCAGGTAACACCACAAAGATAGAAGTACCACATAGGTAACATCACCAGATAGAAGTACCACACATGTAACACCACAAAGATAGAAGACCCAGCTAACAATCAGGTATAACTTAAGTATAGAAGTACATATGATTATTCATAAGGCAAGATCATTTTATTTTGTTAAGTAGCACTAATTCTGACCCACACGGGATTGACGGGTAACTAACCCCCGCTAACCCACACTGGATCAGTATGCACTGACCCACAAAGAATTTTTGAGCACTGACCCACACAGTATAAGTATGGGATAACCCACATAGGATCGATGTTCATTCTACACGTTATAGCCATCCATATGATTCCTCACACTCAGTGTGCTCGAGCTCTATAGAATCTACCCATCAAGATACAAATAGTAACTTGGCCACCACTAAGGTTCACAAAAGAGTAACCCAAAGGACCTCCATGACATAAGGGTTCCAATGTAATAGATGGCGCATCAACTGGACGCTCGGTCTGTGTGTTATATGCATTTTAGTACCAAGGGCCCGATTAGATTCATCTTCAATCTAACCCGGTCATATTTCAAATAGCACCGAATAAGCAAATGGGTCACCCCATTGCAATCCACATGAAAAAACACACAAGATGGACTACCCATTTGTCCAAAATTGATACCTGGGGAAAAAGTTGCATTTCATCGCAACACATGCGAACCGGGCCTCTTGGGGCATGTGCCTCAACCTCTACATAAATAATCAAAATTGGTCATGAAATTTCCATCTTAATTTTAAGATCACAACACCACTTACAGTTCTCCAATATGATGTCGAATGAATGAGTTATGACATAAGTAAGATTCCACAATAATAATAATAACATTGTTATTGGGAGTTTCGTAACCCTGAGTCATATTGTAGAATTTAATATTAAACCATTAGACTTGAATCGATCGTCTTAATGACAGGATCATGTCACCACTGACGGTAAGTCAATCGGGCGTCGCACGTAGGAGTTATGGCAGGTCGAATATTTGGTAATAATATATTATTATAATTATTTGAGCGTTTCATGTTCCAAATCCAAAAACCTGAAAAAGTCATCCAATATTGGACTCATAATTTCCGTATCAAAGTTAGGTTCATACTATCACCAATGGTTTGTGAAACCGAGGTCGCATAGATAAGTTACGAAGGATTTATGGTTTTACAACAAAAAATAATAATATTATTATTTATATTATTATCATTTTATTATTTTTTTCCCTTATAACCCATCTCATTTGAGATTCATGCGCAAGGGTAGCACCTCCTCCTTATTCAATGGTTTCCTCTTTAATTTCTTTAAATTTTTAATTTATTTCTTTTCAACAATTCCCCTCTCCAATTAACTCTTCTTCCCCACAATTCTAACACATGTTTCCAACAATCATGATCCTGGATTCTCCCTGCAATCCTAACAACAAGCTTCCTTCGCACGTTTGAAACTATTTCCCCCACCTTCGGCTAGCCGTGCAGTCGTGCCTCTAGCCTTCCATGCCGCTGCGCCTCAAGCAAGTCACTCCACCTAGCCCCCTGGTCCACTCTCCCACATCATCGACCGAGCCGGATCTGCCGCTCTACCATGGTCTGCTGTTCTGCCTTCCACCACCATGAGCCACCTCGACTCTCCACATAGACCACCATAGTATGTCGCATGACCTATCCGGCCCGGAGCTGCACCCCGAAGACATGCTGGAATACGGCCGCCACATCGCCCCTTCTGCGGGCCGATGCATCTTTGTTCTAAGCCCGGAAAATGTGGAAATTGCAGATTCACGATCCTCAGGATGATATCTCGATGTCTGTATGTCATGCTCAACAAAACATTTTGTTTTTAGCGTGCTTAATTTTTTGGAAATGTAGAATGCACAAAGAACGCGTGAAGAATGCATGAAGAATGAAATAGAAAAGATCATGGTATATGTGTGGATCGATGGTCGTGTTTTTTTGGTCATCGTTATTGAGAATAAAAACAAGAAGAATCCACAAATAGATATTTATCATACTTCAAAGTAAACCCCCTACCTCGTAAATCCGTTGGAGAACGTTTGCAATTGAAGTTGATTCAGTGTTTGTCATTCCTGCAACAAGCTTCCAATGACTCCGCTCAAAAGAAGATATTCATTTTTCGATTGTGAGATCTTTTCTTCGTCAAGAGCCTCAAGATCCTCCTCCTCCTTTTTCCAACAAAAACCAACACCCAACCCTGGTGAAGAGTTAATATAACTCATAGTTTAAGAGTTGAATCATTAATTTATATTTAATGATTCCTATTAATTAAATGGATTTGTGGTTACACATTTTGTGTAACCGGGCATTTAATGCCCAGCATTTAAATGCCTGAGCACCCTCTTAGGGTCCCCGCCACTAAAAAATTAAAGGGAGATGTGGAAGGTTATTTAAAATAAAATAAATTTATTTTATTTAATCCTCCAAAAAAAATGCAAAAACTAACTTCTTCTCTCGACCCTCTACAGTTGAGGTTAAACCTCCCTTAAGAGAGCCTCGACAGTGCAAGTTCAACAGTACCTGTGGAATTTAAATCTGAGCACTGGTTCAAAAGTTAAAAAACACCACTCACGCATTTACTGATCATACCCTAACAAATTTCAATAAATTAATAACGTTCAACCTCAACCCGTGCCAACTGAGGTTAGGATCCGCCTAAAAAGAACACACACCAACGAACCCAAAGATACTCTCATATTTTTAATAAGAGCTACTCTTTAGAAGTTATGGATTTTAAAAATAAAATGATTTTCACTTAATTATTTAATTTACAACCAAAAGCTAACTTTAGATGGTGGCACAGACTGGCCAATGTTAGTATCTAACTAAAGAGAGCATACCCTCATGAGCACAGCAGTGGTCTCAGATTTTTAATAGGAGTAACCGTTCATGAGTTATAAGAATTTGAAAAATAAAATTTCTTTATTTAATTATTTTATTTATGGTTATGCCATTTTTGGGTTTTCCCACAGGATGCCCGCACTGACTAAAATTAAGTCGTGCATAGGGTAAACCCGCTTTCCTAAGCGCAACGGTTCCCTCATATTTCTAATATGGGAAACTATTTAAGATTTATTCTTCTTTTTTTTGTAAAACTTCTTACGCGTGCTATTTAAAGTTTAACAAAACATCAACGGATCATTCGGGGAACTCTGGGCCTCAGAATCATGCACCGTCAGATTTCAGAGTCTCAAAATAATTCCAAATAAAAAAAATAACACAAAAATTTCAGGACATTACATTCTCCCCACCTTAGCGATTTTTGTCCCCGAGATCCAAAAAACAGACTAAGGAAACAAATGGGTGTACTGAGCATGAATTTGAGCCTCCCACTCACATGTTCTCTCTTGGAGGTTTCCGTGATTTCTGTGAACGTGCACTAGAGGTATTAATAGCCCATGAAGGACTCACAAATGTCGATCCTCTATCTCCACTGGGAACTCCGTAAAGGTCACCCCATCCTCAATGTTAAAGTCACCCTAGTCCATAACATGTGATGGATCATGAACGCATATCCTCAGCTACGACACATGGAAAACATTATGCACTTGGTGCATCTGTGAGGAAAGAGATAGATGGTATGCCACCTCACCCACTCTTCTAAGAATCTATAATGGTCCGATGAAACTCAGCGATTTCTTGCTACCTGGCCAAACCACTACAATCCTAGTTAGGGTGAGATTCATAGGAAGACATGATCTCCCTCAACATTTCCTCCTGAAGTGTCACTGATACCATGGTGAGACCTCTGAAGAGGATGACGTGCTCCTCACCTTCAGAAATTTTTTTAGTAGACTGTCCTGAGGATATCTATGAACGATAGGCCTCATAATCAACGTCCCAAGTTGTGCCTCTCAAATTCACTGAGGAATTGGGGGATTGATAGTCATTTACTGGAGGTAAGTTGCTCCATCTTTATCCAAGAAGGATATCCAAAGTTCGACTAGATAATCTAATGCCTCCCTCAGCAGCTGTAAACCAGAGCTCCTGCTGAGTGCATCTACTATCACGTTCTCCTTCCCAAGAGTATAGACTATCCCAAAGTTGTAGTCCTTGAGGAACACTAGCCATCATCATTGTCTCAACTTCTAAAAGCACTACTGACACTTCTCCATCCCCAGTAAAGGATCCCCCTTCTTCGTCAAAGCTAACAATTGTGCCACTACTCTAGAGAAGTATGGTTCAAAACTCCGGTAGTACCCAACCAAAGTAGAATTATCTCTCCCTTCGGGGAGGTAATCCTAGAAACTTCTTTTAAAAATATGTCCCCACACTCTGCCAATACTGTTGGGAACTCAAAACTCAAAACTCTTGATTCCATGAGGGTAAGGTTGTTCGACTGAATATTGATCGGCTGCACCCTCCTATGAATGAGTTTATCCTATGCTTCCTGGGTTTCTTTTTTCACAATCCAAGGAAAACCCATTTTATAATTGTAGATAAACCACAAACTTTTTCCCTAATATAGTCAATTTGAGTATGAATTGTGGATGTCCAGTTCATACCCAAACTAATGCCGTAAGGCCTTGATGTTACCACCAAGAGGTTCCAACCAAAACTCTCACCTCAATGGTTATATCACACCATCAACATAAGTGTGATTATCGAGTCTCCTCCCAAAGGTATCTTAAGACACAATGGTTAGGTCAATGGTTTAACTAGAAAATATAGGTCTTGAATAAGATTTGTGGAAGGTAGGAATGATTGGCACATATGTCTATTTATACGGTAGTGAGTAGAAGATACAGATCATACCTCGAATCATTCCTAGATCCCTTGGGTCGCATTCCTTGACCACATGTAGCTATGCCCATTTCCTT
Organism: Viscum album; assembly: GCA_963277665.1. Taxonomy (NCBI): domain Eukaryota; kingdom Viridiplantae; phylum Streptophyta; class Magnoliopsida; order Santalales; family Viscaceae; genus Viscum; species Viscum album. The sequence goes on along the minus strand of OY728127.1, from coordinate 1,402,616,356 downwards.
TCATCTAGATTCTTGAGCCTGGTGGGGACCACATTAGGGTGGTGGTTGTAACATGTCGAAATGTAAACCACCTCATGCTTCTCTCCTAGCTCTGCTTCCATGTTAGTATCCCTACAGATTTATCTGTCCTTAACACTTATTTTTCCAAAAACATCTTACACACCCAAGTTTCTGAGACTGGTGTCAGTTTCCTACTTTCCCACTATTAACATTCATTTGTTGAATTCACTCAGTCAAAGAAAATTAAACCAAAAAGGTTCTTTCTAGCACCCTAACATAAGTCAGAATTCATAGAGGAATAGTGCAGGCTCAGATGTCCCAAAACACACCCCACTCGGGGGGTCCGATCCCTGAAGCACTGACCATAATTTATCTATCGAGTACCTGGGATGGTCGGTATGCCTCGGTGAATACTCATCAACTAACATGTCTTCCTGTCAAAGGTGTAGAAGCTCTTGGGAAATCTCATCCCTTATCTCTTTATGGAAAGATACCCCATACTTTGAGGAAGGTTCTCAAGCTTGTCCACAATACAAGTCACCTCTTCACAAGATCAGGGTAATCTAAACTAGGTCACCATCTTGCTGAGCCACATAGAAGGCTCTCTACCAGGACTGCCATTTGATTGAATGGTTCCCTAACAAGATGGAATCTTAGCCACCTCCTCAAGATAGTACTTAGCTGTCTTTGGGTCGGGATCCCCTTATAACCTGAGGGGTATCTAATTCTGAAACCTATTTAAGGCACTAAGCCTACATGTGTCCTCTACCGGTACTACCGGTTGTAACTGATGACCAATGAGAAATGATATAGTTGACACACTACCTGAAGGAACTATCTCAGGCAATGGTCCACGTACTGAAGCCTCATCACTATACAGACCATCCTCATGGTCATTCACTGGAAAAAACTAGAAGATAAGATCACTATATTCTCTACCAGTGTCTCAACTAGGCAGAAAACTATAGCCACAGCCTCCATCCAGTCCTCAGCCATCTGCGGGTCTGTCTCACATTGGAACCTCGGAGGCCTTGGTAACTAGAACTCATGCAATGCACTCATTCAGTGTCCACCATCCACTGGTAGCATCTATTTCTAACTATTTCCCAGCTGGTGGTGGTGCTGCTGGTACACCACCTGAAGGTGTCAACACATTAAAAGGCCCCCACACTGGAGCCTTGTCGCTCAGTGGGCCATCATCATGTACTCTCTCGGGAATCCTAGATAGTTATCCACATGGAGGCTTCCTGATAAGGAACATGTGTGCCATGATAATTAAGTTATTCCTGGTGAGCTGAATCTAAAGAAACCAAGGAAAATCATTTTAAAAACAAATGAAATCAGTGTTTCCATACACCATGTAAGAAATCAGAATTCAGGGTACTGGGGTATGGATACATAGACCGCTGCACCAGCACTGGATTCTCCAGTCTTACCACCTAGCCCCCGGGTCTGCTCTCCCATGTTATCGACCGAGCCAGCTCTACCTCTCTACCATGGGTCGTCGTTCTGCCTTCCACCTCCATGTGTCACCTTGACTCTCCACATAGACCGCTATAATACATTTCACCGCCTATCCCACCTAGATCTGCACCCCTTAGACATGTCAAAATAGGGCCACCACATCGCCTCCTCTACGGGCCACTGCATCTTTGTTCTAAGCCCGAAAAATGTGACAATCCAAGATTCACGATCCTCGGGCTGAGATATCTACGTACGTATGTCGCGCTCAACAAATCATTGTGTTTTTAGCGTGCTTAATTATTTTTCAATGTAGAACGCACGAAGAACGCATGAAAAAAAAAAGAAAAGATCATGGTATATGTGAAGATCGATGGTCATGTTTGTCTGGCCATCATAATTAATAATCAAGAACAATATGAATCAACAAATAGATATTTATCTTACTTTAAAATGAACCCCCATCCTCGTAAATCCATTAGGGAATGTTCACGTTTGAAGGTGGGTCTATGTTTGTCGTTCTCGTAACAAGCTTCCAATGACGCCGCTCAAACGACAATCTTCAATTCTCGATTATGAGATTTGTTCTTTGTCAAGAGCTTCAAGATCCTACTCCCCTTTTTTCTAATGGAAACCAACACAAAACCCCAAGTAAGAGTTAATAAAACTCTTAGTTTAAGAGGTGATTAATTTATTTAGAATTAACAAATCCAATTAATTAAAGGGATTTTCGGTTACACATTTTGTGTAATCGGGCATTTAATTCCCATCATTTAAATTCCCGACCACCCTCTTGTGGTCCTTGCTACCAAAAATTAAAAGGATAGTTGGGAGGATATTTAAAATAAAATACATTTATTTTATTTAATCCTCCATGAAAAATGAAAAAACCAACTTCTTCCCTAGACTCACTATGGTCGAGGTTAAACCTCCCTTAAGATAATATTGACATTATGAGTTCAACGGTACCTTCACATTTTTAATCCACACACCGGTTCAAAAGTTAGAAAACGTCGCTTGCGCGTTTAATGAACATACCTTAAAAATGTTCAATAAATTAATAATGTTCACCCTAGACCCGCGTCGGTCGAGGTTAAGGTCCGCCTAAGAAGAATGCACCCTAACGAACCCAATGGTACTCTCGGGTTTTTTATCCGAGTTAACATTTATAAGTTATTCATTTTAACAATAAAATAATTTTCACTTAATTATTTTATATACTACTAAAAACTAACTTTCACTGGTGTCCTGCGCCGGCCAATGTTAGTATCTACATAAATAGAGCATACTATCACGAGCTTAGCGGTGGTATCATATTTATAATCTGAGTAACTGTTCGTGAGTTATATTCATTTTAAAAATAAAATAACTTTATTTAATTATTTTATTTACGATTATGCCATTTTCGGGTTTTCCCACAGGAGGCCCATGCCGACTAAAATTAAATCATGCCTACGGTAAACCCGTCATCCTGAGTGAATCGGTGCCCTTAGATTTCTAATTCGGGCAACCATTTAAGAGTTATTCTTCTTTTTCTGGAAAACTGCTTATGCACGCTATTTAATGTTTAACAAAACTTCGACGGATAATTCTAGTCTCTCTGGGCCTTGGAATCATGCGTCGTCAGATTTTACGGTCTCGAAATAATTCCAAATAAAAAAATATACAGAAATTTTGAGACATTACATACAAATAAAGATTTCTACATAGGGATATGGATTTCATCACAAATTATGATTTATAGTTCACTTTCTTATGTTTTGGGACTATAGAAACAATCCAAGCCAATTCCCTAATCCAAGGGTTAACTCCTTGACCAAGGAATGACCTATGATATGAAATTCATTAAAGTGTAATGATTGAATTTCACATGTATTGGGATAAAGGGATGATTTAAATTGATGAAATTATGGTATATTATTTGCGACCTGGAAATTTTTTAGTGATTTGATGACAAAGTGATTTATGTCATCTTTGATGAAGTTTATTTCATTTTTTGGATTTGTGGAAATAGGTTTTTGATTTTATTTTATGAGTAAATATTTTATTATTATTTTGAAGCAAATACTTTTTCATGTGGGGATAACTTAATAATTATGTATATCATCGTAGGTTTATAAGTTTAAGGTTTCCATAAGTTCAGAGGCATAAATACCACTTTTTAGGTTTTACATGATGATATTTTGAGGTAATTTAAAACTTTTTCTAGGTTTTAGGACGAATAAACTATTGTGGTTTAGATACCCCTTTCGGGTAGTATATTATTTTTCATGTTCTATTATATAATATGGTATAGATAATCATAATGGTTAAGAGGCAATTCATTTTCACATTGATATTTTCAAAGATATTTATGGTCAAGCTAAGGATAACTATTCAAGTTAGTATCTCAAATTGATTCATTATATTCTATTGTTATTCAATTAATTATAATATTATATTATGATTTATCAAGGAGATTAATGAAATTTTTAGAATTCCTCATTAGGTAGAATAATATGTAACTTTTTATTAAATGTAGTTTACCGTGACAGATTATTTTGGAAAAATGAAAATAAATTTTTAGAATCTAACTTAAAAGTAGTGAGAACACTACTGAAGTAAAAATATTCTTTAATGTTGATAATATTGAGGTTAATTGTCATGTAGTTTTCATTATTTTGGTAATAATCAAATTTGAACCATTGTTGTGATTGTGGAAATTGTGAAGTAAAATATAATACTTCTTCATATAAAGGTTTATACATTTAGGATATTATCTTACCTTATGGTATACATTTCATTTTCTTTTTTTAATTTAAAGACATATAGAATAATTTTATATCCTTTTTTGAATTACTTAATCCATTATAAGAAAATTTCAGTGCATTAAGAAATAAAATATCATCTTGAATACTCATCATTTGGACAAAGGATAAGATTTGTGATGGAAATTGAATAAAGAATAAATTCTACTTGAAACCTAAATATATTTCTATATGTTATTAGTATATATGGTAAATTAATACCTCAACTCTAGTAATGTTATATCAAGATAAAAATGTTACCATATTATGATCATTTTTATGAGTCAATGTCCTTTTTAGCAATCACAAATTTAGGTTTTGTTGTCATTAACTATATCCTGGCCATGTTTTTCATCACTCCCTAATAGTCCATGGGAGTTATTTTTCTCTCCCATGCCCATATTTTCACTTCCCAATAATTTTATCTTATTTGGAATCATATTTATGTGTTATTCTAGATAACCTTCATATTTCATTTTCTTTCTTTTTAAGAGAAAATTTAATTAACCCTCTCTTGGATGTGGTTTTTTCATAAAGTAATTTTCAAATATCAAAACCTCAATTACCGATCCCAATTTAAAACTATGGGGATGAAATATATTTTATGGGGGGATAATTTGAAACCCTAATTTTTTTAAATAACACTATTTTCATAAGCATATACAACACGTAACACTGAACATAAAAGAACAACAAAATATTATCATTTAAATATGACCATTATAACATAGATGTTGAATTGGTGGGTATGAATATTATTAACCACATTATAAAATATATATAAATGAAATACTAAATAAAAATTCATTTATTAATGTTTAGAAACTAATCTCTCAAATAATAGTAAAGATATTTTATTCTTCAAAATATTTTTTCTTCAAAAACGATTTTATATTTTTTATGAGAAAGAATTATAATATATTTCTTGAAATTTTAAAAAATTTATTTTATAAAAAGTATATATTTTATTAAAAATAATTTTACAAATATCTTAGAGTCAAATTTTTTGATTTTTCTAAAAAATAATGATTTTTCAATGAATTGTGAAAATACTTTTCATTTTTTTTGTTTAAATCATTTAATGTGTTCCATTTTGTTTCAAAATTGTATCAAAGTAAAATTGGTTGTATTATTTTATTAATAAATAAATTATGTTCATTGGAATAAAATTTATTTTTGAACTTTCTATAATATATTTTTATACATAAAATCCTTTTTTTCAAGAAACTATTTCCCGTTATGTTTTTAATTTTTATCTTAAATTATATTTGAAACATCTAGAAATTGAATCCAAAAAAATTATATCGTATTTTGATTTAAGGGGTTAATTTTTTTAAAATAGGTCCCTTTTTAGTTTTAGGCAATATGAATAGTGATCAGGGTAAAAACATTTCACACTAGTAAAGGGTAAATCCTGTAATTATGGTTAAAAATAATGTGGTAATGAATTAAAAATCAACCCAACACTTTAATTTATTTCATTTTTTGGAATAAGTTTTCTATATCCATCCGAAATTAGAATATTTATCATTTTGGTTTCATTTGACCTTAGTAATGACATTTATATTATGTTAAGTATTGAAAATCCCAAAATATCCTTCTCGGGCTTTTAATTTATTTTATATATTCAGAAATATATAAAAATATGTGATTAATGAATATAAAATATTATTTTAAACAAAATTAATTTATTTTCATCAGGTTAATTTAGGTTTATTTTTTATTTAATCAATTATTATCTTAAATTTATATGCAACGCTGACATAGTAATTATTTAATTAATAGAAAAATAAAACAAATGTTTTAATAGTTTTAAAAGTAACACAATATGGATGAATTATTATCTTTAATAAATTATATATATATATATGATTTATTATATATGTTTTAAAATTATATATTGTAAATAAATATTTTTATTTATGTATATAAAGTCAAATTAAATTAATAGTGTGAAAAAGGACATCAGTGATATTTTATAACGACCCAAAGTTTCATTAATGGAAATCCCTCTTGATCTAATTAAATTTATTTTTATGTTTATATAAAGTGTCAACTTCATTGGTTTTATGTTAATAATTTTGACCGTTGCTAATAAATCCGTTGAACAGTGATCACATGATTAGTATAAATATAGGACTTTAACAAATTCAATTTACTCAGACAAAAGAAGCGATGGCCTCATCCAGTAGAATTACCCCATACAAAGCCCATTTGTCGGATCTCGGAAAAGAGGTGGCATTGTAGAGACCCAAATCTTGACGTACATGGACATTACATTACTTTAGCGGAATACATAATACATAACAAAAACAGACACACAAGGACCGTTATAGTTTAGTGTCTTTGGAAACTTCGAACGTAATCTTCTAATCGTGGTAAAAGATCTTCAACATCTCCCATAAAGATCTTTCCCTTTTTTTCTTACCTAAAACCTTTCTTTATATCCTAGGGAAAAGAAAACATAAAAAGGGTGAGCTCAAATGCTCAGTAAGGGTAAGCATGGATAAAATAAAACATACCATATACATTTGAACTTAAAAACATGAACATAAAGTTTAAACATCAAAATCTTGAGAAATGACATAAAACATGGAAGTACGTAAGGAATAGATCATAAAGAAACATTAAGAATGAAAAAATAGCATGGGAATAAAACATGTAATTGTGGCGTCCATTAAGCACATGTAATGATTTCCATAGTAGCCAAGGCATTGCTGCCAAGACCATCTTAGTGGACAAAGTCCCATTCTGAATCATGTTTACTCCTCATTTCAGTCCTGTAACACTGAACCGGATTAACTTTCCATTCCAGCCATGTCTATCTCATGAGATATAAAATCTTTACCCAATGCATTGGAGGGAGATATAGGTCCCACCCATCTCATAATGAAATCATTCTTAATTGTGCCACAAAATAAACATACATCATTCATAAAAACCCAATAAATAAAATGGGTTTCATAAACATCATCCCATCATCACATAATCCATATAAAAGAAATGGATATCATTTCATAATAAGAAAATTGAAACCATGTAAATTATAGAGACATTATACTTGAAACATACACATATGAAATAATGTCATCTTAGATGAAAAAATGGTTTTGATAAAACACTTGAAATGAATTCTTGAGGAAAATATCCTTTCTTCTTCAAAATCATTTTCTTTTCACAAAATTTCATGAAATTTTAAAAGAAAAGGATTTTTTGAAAATAGTCATGAAATATTTTGGAGGAAACTTCATGAAAATAAGGCTTTATAAAACCGTAAAAATCCGTTCGTGCAGTATAAGTTAAAAAAACATTCTTCTCGTACTTTTGCCGGAAAAGTCAAAAAGTACCTCGTAACGTAAACAAAAGAAATATTTCTTACATACCATGTAGTAAAAGTCAAGAATGGGTAAAAAGTAAATTAAACATAGATGAAAACTATTTTATAAAACATGGACATGAATGATAGAAATAACCCCAGTAAATACTTTCGAATAAGCAATCTCGGATAAAAATGAGATTTGCAAAATTATCATTTACCTTATGTCTGATATGCTTCGTACATATCCGAACCTCCTGTATAATGATTTAAATAATCTTATTGACTTATTACAGAATCATATTAATTTTTATGATATCATATATGGTTCACTTATGACTTTATATTACCCGTTCTTTTGTAAATTCCATGTTAAAGCAGCATTTTGGGTAAAATCATTTCATTTATCGTATGTGTTTTGACTTTTCATTCTTGATATTATTACTTATATCCTTATTAACAGAATTTCAGAATGTAAAACATGATTTACATATATTCATCAAATATATATATATTATAGGTCGATAAAAGGAATGAAATACACCGTTCATGGAGACGGTAGACCGTACGTACGCATGAATTCTCTTTTCGTTTCCTTATTGAATTGAATGAAACTAAATAGACGAAATACATATATATATATAAATAAATCCACTAGCATTATTATTTCATATATTTCATTATTATTCATTAAATAAACTTTATGATCATTCATGTATGGTTAACATGGAGAATGAATCTCATCGCGTCATGGAGACGGTAGTCCGTACGTACACACGAGCGATGATATCATTTCCATAATCATTGAATTTAATTGGAGTGGATGATACAATATATAAGAATCAGTATGATGTTATAATAACTATGTATAGTTATTATTTACACCATTATACCCATCCAAGTAAGGTGGTGTTGGAAAAACAGATTACACCACGGCGTGGAGACGGTATTCTGTACGTACGCACGCGCGGTGATTTCGTTTTCTGTAGGATGGATAGATGGTGAAATAGGGTTGTTTCATACATATAATAACATATAAGTATATGATTGATACTTATGTTATTACTTCATAATGAAACAACTAAAGAAGAAGAATTGGAAGAAGAAATAAAGTTGAAAGAATCGGTAACGGACATTACCTCTTCTTTGAAGCGCCTCTTTGAGACCTCCTTTTAGGGCACTGAAATTGGTCTTTGAAGAAGACCAGGAACTCTATGATGTTTCTAGGGAAGTGGAGAAGATAATTTTTTAAGGGTTGGCCGAGCTTGAAGGCTCAAAGTGGTGTGATAAAGAGAGGGAGGAGGTGCCCTTTTATAAGGGAGGAGAGGGGCACCTTTGGAATAACTGAAAATATTATTTTATTATAAAGCCAAATTGGGTTTTAAATTGATCCAAATTGATTTATTTCGAAGCTAAGGAGGGTATGGGTCTCAATACTCTCATAAAATAGAATTTAGACAAGTTTAGGATCCTATTTTAACCTTATCATTTAGATTTAACATTAAGTTAGATAAATTTACTTTTACCGTGTCTTTTTGTGTTCTTACACTATACGGTTAATAAACTTACTATAAGAAGCCAAACGAACCCCAAGTTGTGTATTATTAATATATATAACCTTATCTAATTCATTTGTCTGAACCTTAGTTTTTTAGGAATAAAATAAAAATTACTAATATAATATTTTTTTAAAAAACTATTTTATGTCAATTTTGACACTATTTAGTAATTGATTTTTGTGAAAATCATAACAGAATTATTAGTTCGAAAAAAATTAATTAAATCAATAATAACATGGCATATTAACCTAGAAAATTAGTGGAATTCATAAAAAGTCTCAAATTACATTTATTTGGGTATTTATAACATCAATTATGTCAATAATTTATTAATAAGATAATTACTCCATCATCTTTGTGTCATAAACATATTAACTTATTTAAAGTCTAAAAATTACAAATAAAATATTATTATGTATGAAATAATTTTATCTTTCTAATGAATATTTATAGTCAAATTTATCATTTGTATAACCCTATATTAAAAATGATATACTTATAAAACATTGATTTTAACTATTTTAACCCTTCTTTAAATAAATTAATAATAAATGTCCTAATCTAATTCAAGTGGGACTAAATGGTCATATTTTATTCCTAATGTTTTTTTTGGTCGAATTACACTTATCCAATAGAATTAGGACATGTGTTAGGGTAATAATTATATCATTTTTACCCTTAATTACCCTATTTACTTTTAACCGTGGTAAAAAAAATAAAAGTTACTATTCACCAAAAATTATTTTCACCTCATTGAACCACATTTTACTTACTAACATCAACCGTGTCTCTAGGATTTTTGAAATTCCACTCACAGAAGTGGTAAAATTAAGTTTTATGAAAAATTCATTTTTTTTACTACCACTTAGTGGTTTCACTATTCATCAAAAATTGAAAGTTTCCAGAAAAATACAAAAAATTAGGCCTAAGATATATTTGATATTATGAACTCAAAAATGATGTCTATTTTACCAAATTAAAATCATATTAGTTGCATTAATTAATTTAAAAATTAATTCCCGTCATCAAAACAAATAGTGTGTTCTTAAGAGATAATAACTATCAAAAGATTGACACTTGTTTATGACTGGTTTAAATGTGAAATTACATCCAATGACCAACATTGTATTATATTGTAAAAATATATTCTAAATATAATTTAAAACCACTCAAATTAATAATTTATCACTATTAATTAGTTCGAATAAAAAGTTTGTTTTTAATTAAAAATTAGTAATTTTCACTATTCATCAGAAAATGAATGTTAGCCGAAAAGCACCAAAATTTCACCCTAAGCTAATTTTGATATTCCGAATCCAAAATTGAAGTTTATTTTGAAAAATAAAATTTAAAAAATTTCAAAAAGTGGTTATTACTATTCATAACGACTAGTTTTAATAATATTTTAATAGCATATCGTTGTTTAGTGAAACTCGGTATTGCGTACTACACACGCTATCGAGGAAGGTCACGATTGTGTGTAATGAAAGGCAAGTCAAGGATGTGTGTTGTGCAAGCTCCTTTTGGTGTAGCGTACAACACAAGACATTAATGAAATTAAAAAGAATATTTTTCATAAAATCTTGGGGTGTTACATTCTACCCCCCTTAAAATGAATTTCGCCCTCGAAATTCGTCGGGGTTATAAATGGTTTACTCCTAGAAAGTTTTTTTTAATAGAAACCCACATCGTAAAAAGGAATACCAAAACCAATCTTTAAAAACAAAAGTATGAAATGTAACGGTTACCCAAATAAACTAATCACTGGGTTTCCACATAGATGAAAATATGGATATGGAAGAGAAATCTAACCATCATGTTCTGATGGAGAGTGGTAGAGAACAAGGATATGGAAAATCTAGAAATCAAAAATCCATAGATTTGTGATGATTTAAGGTACCATCTAATTCATCAGATATAAGGGCACTAGGACAACATTTTTGGTTTTCAAGATCATTTCCCTAAAGTTGATGAATTAAAAGAAATACTTACATGATTTTGGTACAATCTCATTGTTGTTCGTTAATTGAAAAATTTACACTTCATACCTTAATGAAATGAAGTTGAATTTGTTATTTGTGATGTGTTAGCAGATCATGTGATAGAATGATGGGTCATTCCATCTTTCTCAAACAAAAGGTTATAAAAGTTATCAAAAATACATAAGACCATCTATAGTGAGATTAATCATATATGGTTCCTAAAATGGACTTATACTTCATATATCATACTTATTAATATAATAAAACTAGTTTCTACTAAACAGGGACTTTCTATAGGACAATGGTAGGCGATAAAGGCCAGTCGCACTTCGGTTGTGGGTTCGATTCCCACAACCTTGTCCGACGCGATGGGTTGTCGCTCGTCCTGCAGGTTGTCCTTTTTCTAAAACTAAATTAATATAACATCCCATAAATAATATAAAAAAAAGTTCTATCCTTAAACAATACTAACTTATGTCCAACATAATCCATTCCAATCTTTAGGCTTATCTAAAATACTTCGTTCCAAGCTGATAGTATAAAGAAAACGATTACTTGAAATTTCATCTACCAAGCATGTGAATACCATCATTTATCCCCCATATATCTTGTTGGTCACATTCCAATCATGTTAATACCTTAATCATGTATTCTCTTGAAAAATGAAAACCCATTAAACCTTAGTGAAAACATGAATGCTGTAAAAAGTTAACTCTTTCCACATACCAAAATCCAAAAATTCTATATACTCAAACCATGATATAACCTTCACCTTATATCAGTCATGAGCTCATGAATACTATCAAAAATTTAATTTTCTCCTTAACCCTTCATTATGCGCATATCATCTACATTCCAAAAATATCTGAATAACCTTTCATGGATACTGGTACCATTAATCATACACTTTCAAAACTCAAGGAAAGACAACAGTGTAACAATCCTTAGGTGTCTCTTTATTCCATAGTACCATGAGATTACTTATACAACATTACACATGATAAACATGTAATCATTCCACTACATTCTTAAACCACTGACCGAGCTTCAACAATTCTTTCATCTCACATATCATTTGTAGTATCTTCATCATCATTAACATAAATACTACCCATACGACCATACTGATTCTCTTCATGAGACTTTCCCTTAGGGCATAGGTTTGCATAATGCTCGTACATTCCACATTTAAAACATTTAACCATTGTTGATGTCGTAGCAATACCATTATCCTCATCCATGGTGTTAACTGAACCCTTTCCTTTGCACTTACTGTCTTTGTGTCCTTCTTTTCCACACCCAAAGCATCTTCCATTCCCTTTGAAACATTCTCCTTGATGCCTCCTCCCACATGATTTACATAGGGGAAATTGAACATTCTTTCCTCTATGATCATCATGAAACTCCATCTTTCTCTTATTAGACGAGTCAGGAAACTTACCAAATTTTACTTTATTGATCATATTATGAGATTTCTAATTCGGCATAATAATGATGTTTGGACTTCCAAATCCCATTTCATTTGGTTTCTCATGAAAAATATCATTCCATTTTCCATCATATCCTCCATTATCGTGAATCATCTTGTTTCCATCAATTTTCTAAAACCCAAAAATAATAGTGTGAGAGGAAAAAATCATAATAAAGGGAGAGTAACTTCAATATCTAACATATTTGGTTTAATCTAATATCGTTACCATAGTTATAGGACTATATCCTATACTTATACTTAACCTTAGAGACATCCCTAGACATACCTTAGAAATATCTCTAGGGATCTCACTAACGTTTTCGCATCCTAGTTTCCAAAGGTTGACTAAACATTTCCTCTGATACCAACTGTAGATACCCAAAGCTTGACGTACATGGACATTACATTACTTTAGCGTAATACTTAATACATAACAAAAACAGACACACAAGGACCGTAATAGTTTAGAGTCTTTGGAAACTTAGAACGTAATCTTTTAATCGTGGTGAATGATCTTCAACATCTCCCATAAAGATCTTTCCCTTTTTTTCTTACCTAAAACCTTTATTTATATCATGGGGAAAAGAAAACATAAAAAAGGGTAAGCTCAAATGCTCAGTAAGGGTAAGCATGGATAAAATAAAACATACCATATACATTTGAACTTAAAAACATGAACATAATGTTTAAACATCAAAATCTTGAAAATGACATAAAACATGGAAGTACGTAAGGCATAGATCATAAAGAAACATTAAGAATGAAAAAATAGAATGGGAATAAAACATGTAATTGTGGAATCCATTAAGCACATTTATGATTTCCATAGTAGCCAAGGCATTGCTTCCAAGACCATCTTAGTGGACAAAGTCCCATTCTGAATCGAGTTCACTCCTCGTTTCAGTCCTGTAACACATAACCAGATTAACTTACCATTCCAGCCATGTCTATCTCATTAGATATAAAATCTTTACCCAATTCATTGGAGGGATATATAGGTCCCACCCATCTCATAATGAAATCTTTCTTACTTGTGCCACAAAATAAACATACATCATTCATAAAAACCCAATAAATAAAATGGGTTTCATAATAATCATCCCATCATCACATAATCCATATAAAAGAATTGATATCATTTCATAATAAGAAAAGTGAAACCTTGTAAATAATAGAGACATTATACTTGAAACATACACATATGAAATAATGTCATCTTAGATGAAAAAATGGTTTTGATAAAACACTTGAAATGAATTCTTGAAGAAAATATCCTTTCTTCTTCAAAATCATTTTCTTTTCACAAAATTTCATGAAATTTTAAAAGAAAAGGATTTTTTTGAAAATAGTCATGAAATATTTGGAGGAAGCTTCATGAAAATAAGGCTTTATAAAACTGTAAAAATCCATTCGTGCCGTATAAGTTAAAAAAACATTCTTCTTGTACTTTTGCCGGAAAAGTCAAAAAGTACCTCGTAACGTAAACAAAAGAAAGATTACTTACATACCATGTGGTAAAATTAAAGAATGGGTAAAAAGTAAATTAAACATACATGAAAAATCTTTTATAAAACATGGACATGGATGATAGAAATAACCCCAGTAAATACTTTCGAATAAGAAATCTCGGATAAAAATGAGATTTGCAAAATTATCCCTTACCTTATGTCTGATATGCTTTGTACGTATCTGAACCTCCTGTATAATGATTTAAATAATGTTATTGAATTATTACAGAATTATATTAATTGTTATGATATCATATATGGTTCACGTATGACTTTATATTACCTGTTCTTTTGTAAATTCCATGTTAAAGCAGCGTTTTGGGTAAAATCATTTCATTTATCGTATGTGTTTCGACTTGTCGTTCTTGATATTATTACTTATATCCTGATTTAAAGAATTTAATAATGTAAAACATGATTTACATATATTCATAATATATATATATATATATATATTATAGGTCGATAAAAGGAATGAAATACACCGTTCATGGAGACAGTAGACCGTACGTATGCATGAACACTGTTTTCGTTTCCTTATTGAATTGAATGATACTAAATAGATGACATACATATATATATATATACATAAATCCAGTAGAATTATTATTTCATATATTTCATTATTATTCATTAAATAAACTTTATGATCATTCATGTATGGTTAACATGGAGAATGAATCTCATCGCGTCGTGGAGACGGTAGTCCGTACGTACGCACGAGCGATGATATCATTTCCATAATCATTGAATTGAATTGTAATGGATGATACAATATATCAGAATCAGTTTTATGTTATAATAACTATGTATAGTTATTATTTACACCATTATACCCATCCAAGTAAGGTGGTGTGGGAAAAACAGATTACACCATGGCGTGGAGACGGTATTCCGTACGTACGCACGTGCGGTGATTTGGTTTTCCATAGGATGGATAGATGATGAAATAGGGTTGTTTCATACATATAATAACATATCAGTATATGAGTGATACTGATGTTATTACTTCATAATGAAACAACTAAATAAGAAGAAGTGGAAGAAGAAATAAAGTTGAAAGAATCGGTAACGGACATTACCTCTTCTTTGAAGCCCCTCTCTGAGACCTCCTTTTAGGGCACTAAAATTGGTCTTTGAAGAAGACCAGGACCTCTAGGATGTTTCTAGGGAAGTGGAGAAGAGAATTTTCCATGGGTTGGGCGAGCTTGAAGGCTCAAAATGGTGTGAGGAAGAGAGGGAGGAGGTACCCTTTTATAAGGGAGGAGAGGGGCACCTTTGGAATAACTAAAAATATTATTTTATTATAAAGCCAAATTCGGTTTTAAATAGATCCAAATTGATTTATTTCGAAGATAAGGTGGGGATGGGTCTGAATCCTCTCATACAATAGAATTTAGACAAGTTTAGGTTCCTATTTTAACCGTATCATTTAGATTTAACATTAAGTTAGATAATTTTACTTTTACCGTGTCTTTTTGTGTTCTTACACTATAAGGTTAATAAACATACTATAAGAAGCCAAACGAACCCCAAGTTGTTTATTATTAATATATATAACCTTATCTAAGTCCTTTTTCCGAACCTTATATTTTTATGAATAAAATAAAAATTACTAATATAATATTTGTTTTAAAAACTATTTTATGTCAATTTTGACACTATTTAGTAATTGATTTTTGTGAAAATCATAACAGAATGATTAGTTAGAATAAAATTAATTAAATCAATACTAACATGTCATATTAACCTATAAAATTAGTTTAATTCATAAAAAGTCTCAAATTACATTTATTTGGGTATTTATAACATCAATTATGTCAATATTTCATTAATAAGATAATTACTTCATCATCTTTGTGTCATAAATAAATTAACATATTTAAAGTCTAAAAATTAAAAATAAAATATTATTATGTAAGAAATCCTTTTATCTTTCTGATGAATATTTATAGTCGAATTTATCTTTTATATAACCCTATATTAAAAATGATATACTTATTAAACTTTGATTTTAACTATTTTAACCATTCTTTAAATAAATTAATAATAAATGTCCTAATCTAATCCAAGTGGTCCTAAATGGTCATATTTTATTCCTATGGTTTTTTTGTATAATTACACTTATCCAATAGAATTAGGACATGTGTTAGGGTAATAATAATATCATTTTTACCCTTAATTACCCTATTTACTTTTAACCATGGTAAAAAAAAGTAAAAAGTTACTATTCACCAAAAATTATTTTCATCTCATTGAACCACATTTTACTTACTAACATCAACTGTGTCTCTCGGATTTTTGAAATTCCACTCACAAAAGCGGTAAAATTATGTTTTATGAAAAATTCATTTTTTTAACTACCACTTAGTGGTTTCACTATTCATAAAAAATTAAAAGTTTCCAGAAAAATACCAAAAATTAGGCCTAAGCTATATTTGATATTATGAACTCAAAAATGGTGTCTGTTTTACCAAATTCAAATCATATCATTTGAATTAATTAGTTTAAAAATTAATTCTCGTCGTCAAAACAATTAGCGTGTTCTTAAGAGATAATAACTATCAAAAGATTGACACTTGTTTATGTCTGGTTTAAATGTGAAATTACATCCAATGACCAACATTGTATTATACTGTAAAAATATATTCTAAATATACTTTAAAACCACTCAAATTAATAATTTATCACTATTAATTTTTTCTATTAAAAAGGTTGTTTTTAATTAAAAATTAGTAATTTTCACTATTCATCAGAAAATGAAAGTTAGCCGAAAAGTAACAAAATTTCACCCTAAGCTAATTTCGATATTCCGAATCCAAAAATGAAGTCTATTTTGAAAAATAAAATTTACAAAATTTCAAAAAGTGGTTATTACTATTCATAACGGCTAGTTTTAATAATATTTTAATATCACATCGTTGTTTAGTGAAACTCGGTATTGCGTACTACAGACGCTATCGAGAAAGGTCGTGATTGTGCGTAATGAAAGGCAAGTCAAGGATGCCTGTTGTGAAAGTTCCTTTTGGTGTAGCGTACAACACAAGACATTAATGAAATTAAAAAGAATATTTTTCATAAAATCTTGGGGTGTTACAGGCATCCTTGGGCTTCGCTCTTGACCAAGCCCAAGCTGAGCTTCATCATGTCAAGCTCAAACATGACCGTCTATGGGAAAAGTGGAAGTTGATTGAAATTACCACTCGAGCGATGTTATCCGAGCCACCCCAAGAGTCTGTCACCATCGCACACCTTACCCTTAGTTCTTATGCGGCTGTTTTAAGGGGTTATGTAACAAATAAGTAGTACTATGTTCATGTACATTATTTTTGTATATAATAATGAATATAATTTCTAGTCATTTTTGATACATTCTAAATAGTTTTTAAAGTACAAATGGGGTTTTTAATTATTATTTAATTACGAAATCTATTTTATTAAATTAAGGGATTTTTGAATTAAATAATATTTTAATAAAATAATATTATTATTATTAAATTAATATTTATTAAATATAAATGATCTTATAATATTATGAATGAAATTAAAAATTTTATTAAGGTTTGAAAGCCATTTCTGTCAAAACCCGTGAATTTCGATAAATGTCGGTTTTTATTTTAAAAGTGAAAATTTAAATATTTAGAAAATTATTTAGATAAAATAAATGTTATTTTTGGAATTAGGACGTCGAAATTATCCAACGGTGAATTTTTCATAATTTTCTGAGACAGTCAAATTTTTGGGTAAAAATTAAATACCGTTTAAATATATAATGTGTTTTATGACATCATAATGACCCAATAGTGATGTAATAAAAGACTATAATTTTTCTGTTTGGTCAATATATGGTTTACCATTAAAATAAAGTGACTTTGGGTTTGTTTGACTTACTTTTCAAAGCATTAATGGACCCCTCAAGACTTATTCTACACCTTGCCTTTTTAAATTAATTTCCATGGGAGTGTGACTCACCTCCACATAAGCAACCCTAATATTTTAAGAAGTTAGGACTTCGGCCTTATAAAATAATTTTTTCCTCTTCCCTTTTCAAAAACCATGGTCAAAAACCATGGTATGGTTTGTGGTTTGGATTAATTTAATATAAGGGGTCCCAAACCTAAATAATAAAGAATTCCCTCACCTTTCCTATATAAACCCCCCCCATGATCCCACATACTCCTCACTAAAATCCCTTTATTTTTGTCCAACATCTTCCCTACTCTCTCTAGAATCCTCCAAAGGTGCCCCAAGCTCCCAAGAAGCCTCTAACAAGCCTCTCTCTAGCCTTTGGAAGCACACTTCCAAGTAAGGGTTTCTTCTTCCATTCTCTTTTTGTCAATTTTCTTTCAGTTGTATTGCCATTTTAATTTCAATTATGAATGTTGGGGTATGGTTTCTCACCACCCAAATAATTCCCTCTTATTGTTTTAATTATGGGAGACCCCTTTCTCTCTCATTAAATTCCTCACATGTACACCCGTTACTATGCCGAAATTTTGAAAGGAACTTCTCCCTCTTCTTTTACATTCAAGCAATAATTTTGTATCATGAATCTAAATTCCATTACAATTGTTGGGAAATGTATCTATATGACCTACTTACTTTCCATTACATGTAAATATTATGAGGAACCCATTTCTCTCTCATCAACCATATTTATGAATTCTTATGTCACGTTGTTACGCTGCCGAAATCGCACCGATTTTCTAAACCAATGCCATTGTGTAGTGGATACCATGCCCATTTCTCCATCAAGGTTATCCACCTTTATGCACCTTTACTTATTGATTACAAAGTTTCATGTGTTAATTCCACATTCCTTTATCGTGGAATAAATGATTATGTTTTATGAATCCATGTTTTATGATCCATGTGGCACACTTATGCATGAAATGAAATGTTTAAGAAGGGTGTGCCCTTATAGAGCTCCAATGCATTGGGTAAAGTGTAGTATCATGATACGTCATTTGCAATGAGTGTTGACTCATGCTAATTCAATTGCAATGAGGGTTTACTCGTGCTTTATGTGAAATGAGGATTTACTCATGCTCCATGTGCAATGGTCCTTGGCTCATGCTAATTCCATGTTAAGTGTTGTTCCCACATTTCCATGTTATGATCATCATGCTTTATCATGCCTTTTTGTTCATGTTTTTCTTATGATCTATTGATATGTCTATTGTCTAACATGTATTATACTCTTCATGTTATTCCATGTGTACTCCCTTACTGGGCTTTATAGCTCTCCCTTTTCTTATGCATGTCCTTAGGTTATCCCATGAAATGCTAAGTATGAAGGAATGTAGTGGTCATGTAAAGGAATTTTTCAATAAAGATGTTGTATTTAATGTGTTAAGTTTTTATTTAATGATCCTAATCCCCAAAGACACTAAACCTCTCGACCTTCTTTGTTGTATCAAGTGAAGTTTTATGTAATAAATCGTGTTTAAGTTGTAATAAAAAGCAGGGTTGTCATATATTTTATGAAAAATAATATTTTATTTAATTATTTAATTTTTTTTAATATATTTAAATTGGAAAATTATGGTCATAATTGGTCTAGTATTTCATCAATTTCCCATTTATAGGATAATTATTACATTATATATTAAAATATAACCATTTATGATCGAAAATGTAGCTACCGCGATTAAGGATAAAATTGTTTAACAAAGGTGTTAAACCAAAATATAATGTTTTAACTAAAAAATAAACCTATAAAAGTTTTTTTAAGTGAATTTATTTTTTCCATATAATATATTTTCTTTTAAATTGTGTTTAAATTTTACCACTCTCACATTAAAATAAATTTATTATATTAAAATCTTTTTATAAATTCCTTGTCTGTCCATTCATTCCCTATTAAAATAAAACACATATCCGCTCTTAGATACACCACCTAATTCTAATTATATCAAATAAACTAAAAAATTGTTATCAACATACATATACATTATTTTTAGGATTTTTATTCTCAAAACAACAACTCTAGGTACCTTATACGGTGATCTAAAGGAGCTCTTTCAAAGAAGAGATAATCCTATTAACTGACTCTTTTAAAAAAATTCATCTTTAACTTAATCTAAATATATTTTACCATACAAAAATAATAAATAATGTATAATAAATATAATGATATTATAATTATTATGTTACATCCATTTTTAATCTCTTTTTAATCCTAAAAATGCAATAACATCACTCCTGTGTATGTATGGCTTACCGTCTCCACGTAGTGGTGTAGTTCGTTTTTCATCACAACTTTAATTTGATAGTAATAAAGGTATATTTAGTAAATGTATATGGTATTTATGAAATAAATATTATTATGTAAATTTATTATCATATATTCCTTATTACCATTTATTTCAATTGAAAAATATAGCACCGCTCGTGCGTTTGTGTGGACTACCACCTCAACGAAATGAAGGGATCCATTTTTTAATTTCTCTTTAAATGAATGTAATAAGTATAGATTTTGTAGATATATATGATATTTATATCATTATTAACATTATGGATATTATTGAACCATAATAAAAGTTTGAGGATTGGAACTTCCATGACAAAACATGCATTAGAAAATAATAAAATAAACAATCCAAAACAATAATGAAATATTATTGACTAACATGTGATAAGATGTTGTAATAGGATGATATATGATATTAAAATTGTTAATTTAGTTCTATTATAAATTAATAACACTTTTAAAATCATTATAAATTATATTAAATAACGTTAAAATAAATATAAATATGAGGTAATGGGTTTATTAACTCAATTTACATTCACTGGGTTATATTTCAACTTCATCGACTATGTTACCCCATGATTATGTGTCAAAGGAATTTTTATTATTTTATGTTTTATTTTGATTTCTTTAGTGTGGATAAAAATTTTATATACATAATAACTTCATTAAATAATTATCATTTGAATGATATGATCTTTGTAAGGGACTACATCTCAATTTTCACTTTATTAAGACATGTTTCATATTATGAACCTAGTTATATTTATGTGGTGTATATAATTCCTTTTTAAGGTATTTAACATGAATATTTATTTATTCATGATTTCTAAGGTTTCATTCCATGATAACTCTTTCAAGGGGTTACAATATGAATGTTTCCAAAGAGGTAACAATGTATTTTTCAATCTCATTTATTTTTTATGGATGATATTTTCATTAAAAGAATATTATGATTTACCCTTCTTAAACTACATAAATTTTATTATACTATGGATATTTAATGAGTTTAAATGTTTTATTATATATTTTACTCCCTTTTTCCCAGGAATCAATAAAATTTATTTTTAAATGAAATTTCAATTGAATTTCTTTTTTTGATCAGGTTTTTTTGTGCCCATATTTTTCACATTTGTTTTATAGATGTCCTATTTTATTACTTAATTGATTTTTTAAATAAATGTTTCGTTTTGTTTTGATTTTAACATGGTTTAAATGGAATAATTATAATTTTTTCCTTAAATTTCCATTTTCAAATTTCTTTATAAAAATTTAAAAGGTATGTTTTCTTTTTTACTGTGTACATCTCTAAAGGACTTTCCCACCACCATAATAATTTTATACACATTAGATTCTTATATAAGTTTAAAATGGGTTTATGATGAAAAAATTTAATTAAATATTATTTTAATATTTTAATTCCATTTTTTTATTTCTCTAAAGGACGTTTTTTTATTGAAAGCCATATTTTTTATGAATTTGTGGTCATATACTATCTCTTATTAATTATGTGGTATTTAACATTCTCTAGAAACATTCTATTTATTATGATCATTTAAAATAAAATTTACCATATATGTAAACATTATTTGTATCATGTATGCGATTATTTCATAAACCATATACCATTTATATTTACATTGTTTTTTTAAAAGATAAATGATTCATTAGGGAAATATTAATATTTTATATTTTATATTCAATATGGACATTTATTTATAAGGAATGTAGTTTTTTAATTAAATTATTCATTAAATATATAAGGAATTAATTGGAAATATATTTATGGTTGTGGCCAATAATTATATAGCCTCTTGATGCATTGGATTGTGTCATGAGACAAATCAATTGGATTGGCTTATTAAATGGGTTTTTCATGTTTTCATGATCATAGATTAAACTATCATAAAACAATATTTTTATGATAAATATATCATTATGTTTGAGTTCATGTCATCAAATATTAGTCATTTACTTCATTAAGGACTTAGTTATTACTATCCATAAGATTAATGCATTGGTATTATACATGGATGGATTTTATGTTCAAGATATTGATTAATTGGCATGTCTTTCCACTTATTTACCTCTCTGTATTGATTATACCTTGCTTAAAAATGATACAATATTCTATATTTTCTCCTTAATGAGTATTTGAGTTAATATGTGTTTTTTCCATTTCCCTAGGATATGAAGAAGAAATTTGGAAATTTTCTCTTGTTATGTTTTTTATTTTATTTAGAAGGTAAAAGGGGAATCAAGTATTACCAGGTTCTGGAAGACTAAAGAAATTATTGATCATTCAAGATGATATCCCTTTTATCTTATTCCAATGTTATACTGTATACACTAGATCTAGTTTACATGTGTTGGTGTGTCTAAAATATGTCACTCTAGTATCATCTTGGAACCATGTGAGTCACTGAACAAGTGACCCTACATGTCACCATTGTGCGGGAATGTTGTTGGAATAAACTCTCATATATGGAGATAAATGGTGAAGGTTAATTAGGATAAGTTTTTAGATGATTCATGAACATTTTATGATTTATCATTGTCAATAAAAAATCTTACACAGACTGATGTCATAGACCTTTGGAGTTCAATCTGGTGGACCATTTCTTCTTCAGAGTCTCCCCAAAAATTGGATTATAGTGTTTTGGATTAGGAGTAAATTCTTCCATGATGTTATTTAGGTAATAAAACTTTCTACATGGGTTTGGTGAGGTTTCTTACCATATGTACTTACACTTGTAGTAAGAACAAGTGCACGACATATTCCATGTGTCACATATGAGTATATTTGTGCCCCACCCGTAACACTTTATCAGTCGGGGAGAGTTGGACAATGAGGATTGAGTCACCTTATAATAATGCCCAATGTAAATTTAGGTCCATAATGGAAGATTATATGTTGATAAACCATTCCCATGGTTCAAGTTCTTTGGAAGCATGGGAGCATACATGATAGTTATTTAGAGCACGAGAGTCATATATGGACTCAGTTTCACCACCTTTTTTCTATCTTATTCTTTTTAGGGTGAAAATGATTTTGGTATGTGATAATATAACAACTCTAATTTCATTGGTTTGTACCATTGAATATTTATATATATATCTTCACAGTTTTTATCATAATTGGAGCTGCATTTTGGGTGTTTCAAGAAACTGTAATTAATATATATAAAAAACTAATATTTATAAAAGAACATGAAATCATATTTTTGAAATAAATGGTTTTATCATTGTTTAGAACCTTTAATGTAAAATCTAGTACCACAGATGTTTTCATAACACAGTTTTTACACTAAGAATGGCATAAATTTTATTAGCATTAATTATTCTGTTAAAGGCATCTGTTTTCTCGTGCATTATTAAAATCAAATATTATACTTATTTAATTTTTTTAATGGATAAAAATAAATACCTCCCTCTATATAAGTTTCATTGTTAAAATTAATCATGGTTATCCATATAACAATATCATATTAGAGAGGAGTAGTAATAGAGATCAGTTAGAGACCGAGAACATGGATTGACGATGTGCAATCATATATAAATGTGATATGAATGACTAATATTGTGGGATCTTCACATTAATCATTGGTGGATGTGTTACTCACCAATTAATAATATATTAATTCGTCAGGGATGGTTATATATATATTTCCAAAATTTATATTCAATTGATGTGGATGGATCATACATCTTCTTTATTTTCATTTTGTTTATCACATGGTCTAGGAATTTAATAAACTTTTTAATTATAATTACCGTTTTCATTAATCCCATGATCAACGCATTTTTCTTTCTAAAATTTTGAATCATTTTCCAT
The DNA here is from genome assembly GCA_963277665.1 of Viscum album. Classification (NCBI taxonomy): domain Eukaryota; kingdom Viridiplantae; phylum Streptophyta; class Magnoliopsida; order Santalales; family Viscaceae; genus Viscum; species Viscum album. The sequence continues at coordinate 1,402,592,185 of OY728127.1, read as the reverse complement.
ATTAATGTAATCCAATTATAATATAACATTTTTTGGTAACTCTCTCATCTCTATTTTTCTAATTCTTCATCGTTGGACCATGGGGTTAGTGATTCGACATTTCTGGACTGATTCAATCATGATAGAACCATAGTATTCATGATGATGGTGTGAATGGAAATATATTGGATGAACGAAGATGGATTATTATGTAAAAATTGGATATTATATGTTTCAAATTGATGTTTGGTACTTCATTTTTGTGATGGGTGTCAGGAAAGATAAAGATTGGTAGAACATAAATAATTTTTTCAACTATTGAAGGATAGGAAATTGTAATTGGATACTTCATCCTTCACATTTATGTGGTTAAATGTTGAGAAAGGTTGTGGTTTATATGGAACTATAATCCACATAAAGGAACATCAATTTATTAAAATTCTATAACTACACACCACGTATCCATAAGAAACACATGCAAGGTAGTCCAAGTTATTATGGAAGGTTGGGTTTCTGCAGAATTAAATATTACATGTTGTGTGGTCCTACCTTGGAAATGAATTCATGTGATAAAGGCACACACCTAAGACCTCTTGTATTCAATGATTTTATGTACCCAAAGGGACACACTATGTATATGTCCATGGATTCCCGAGTGATGTACAATGTATAAATAAAAAAGAAACTATGCAATTACATATGGAATGTGACATAACATACACATCATGTAGGGTCACATGGATTGAAAAAATATGTACAAGGGAGAAAATTCCCCATGTTTCTAGTTGGATTAAAACGTGGTGTGACCAAACATACAATCCATTTACTTTGGTTTTATGTGTTAAGTACAATGAAGAGACGTGGCCAAGGTTTGGCTTCATGGGACATGTCAAGTACCATAGTAGGACACATCATATACACCCATTAGAGTATTTTATATTGTATATATCCTTCTATGAAACTATTATTGGGCATATACATAGTAGTTCTCCATGTGGAACATTATTGTGACCTTCATTTTGACACCATGTTTATGACATGATGTTTTGTTCGTGGGATGCTTTTCCAGCAATGCATTCCACTGGAAGAGTTCAGATGTGATCATCATACTGTTACCAAGGTCAGAACCCCATGTCTCTATCTAGGGTTTGAGTCCCCCATATCATTTACATAGGTAGATTAGGTATCCCCCCATACTAGATATTTCATGGGTCCTCTATCTAGAGAGTGGTACCCCCCCCCCCCCCCGCATCTTCACACTTTTGTGGGGAGAAGGTCCTCCATTGGAGTTAGTTCCCCCATGGCTGTAGAGCACAGTTGTGAGGTGAAACCCTCCCCAATAATTATTGATAGGTTACGTGAGGTACTAGGATAGAAGATATTTTTCCTTGGATATGTTATATAGTGGAAGGGGCTGGTCCCTCCACTCAATATCATATAATATTTTTAAGGATTCTTTACAATAATTATGATACCATTTGAGCTACAAGTTGAATCATTATTATTAGCTAGTTTTAGAGGTGGAGATCCCATTTCTATTTGTCTTGGTTTTCATTGAGTATATATTTTGGTTTTCTCATTAACTTATTTCTTTATGGGTTGAGCTTAATGTCTCTATTTCTGTTTCCAAATTTTTATTTTTTAATCAGTCCAATTGTATATGTATATACTCACCCCTGTGTGGGTGTCACCCACACAGGTTGTGTATTATGTAAAATATGAGTTGATAAATAGTGAATTTGGATAATCATATTAGTAAAATGAGGTTTTGACCATGTTTATTGGTTAGTCTTGGAGACATTCTCTCAATAGTATTTCATTTCTAGTAGTTATTTTTATGTTGGGACCAAATTTCATGTTGTGTGGGTATTTTTTCCCTTTATGATATTTGTATTACATTTTTGTACATTTTTGTATTTCCTAGAAGTTATTGTATGAATGGTTTAAAATATATATGTTTTTGTTTATTCCTATATCTCTACACTATTAAATTTATCATGTTGTGTGAATTTCTACCTATAATTTAGGCTAATTCCTCACTTTTCTTTTGTATTCCTTCTCATCACTTGTATCCTTCTATTGTCCTTTTGGTGGTGAGCTTGTGGTTCCAAAACCTATTTAATATTATCCAATGATGGGTCTTAGTGGGTCTGGTCATTACATGGTAAGTGTTAAATTATGGGTTTTTTATTTCAATTTTATTTATTTTTTGTTTTACTCTGATATTTCATAATTTATAACATTCAAATTACATTTTATCTTGAGTGAGAGAAATTGTTAAGTTTTATTACACTTCAATCCACACCCCCCATCTTGAAGCTTCCATACTAGGATAAAATTTTGTATCATAGATATTATCTACTTTTTCATACACTAACATGTTTTAGGTAAAAGTTTATTTTTGGAAATTTCACTAGTTGGAATGTTGGAAAATGTAAATTCTTGTCAATCCATTATCATTGATGGTATTGATAATGTTTTAATTAGATATATGATTAATTCCATTATGATCAATACTAGAGTCTATAATTATTATGTGATGGTTGTTAACTACAATATTACTAAGAATTAGATATAAAACAGTACTCTTGCATAAATAGAATAAAATAATGTTAAATATAAAGTCAACATTATTTTGTTTTTTTAATTAGTTAGAATATCTACATCTGAATATCTTCTTATGAAATTTCTAGTAGGATTTTTCATATGTTTTAGATAACTCATATTGAAACTTGAAATGTTTTAAGGGCCTATAGAGTGATGTTAAGAGTGTATAATTATTTATTTTATTTTATTCTAGTAGAATCAATTACTCAGATGCCTTGGTGTTTTATGAAAAAGAGGAATGAATTATAATCTCTTCGTGAGAAGGAGAGTACTGATGAATATATAGTATAGATAATTATTGAAAAACATAAAAATGAGTGACAATATAATATAATGGAGTTCAATAAAATGAAACTTCTTATGAGTTTTAATATTGAAAACCTTATCAATGCATTATTGCATCACAATAATAGACTAATGTGAGATGAACTAGTGGAGAACTAGAATAATGAAGTTTCTTTTTCTTTTACTACATTTGGTGTTACTCGCACTGAGAAGTATAATTAAAAATAATTTTAACAATTATTCTAATTTTAGTAATATAAAACATAGTGAAGGTGAATCTTCTAAAATAAAAACTCATTTGAACAATATAATAAGAAAGGTTAACTTTCAAAGTTATTATTAGAACAATATAATTTGTTAATGTGATAAGTTTGAATGAAAGGATGAGAATTAGGACTCATCATATTTTATCTATTTTGAGTTTAAAAAGTAAAGGTATATAAAGGTATAATGTTTTAGATTGAATAATAAGTATAATGAATCTGGAATATCTTATAAACAAACAGGAAAGAGAGTTCTAAAGGTGATTAACACTTGGAGTGTGGGTAAAGATTCACCATAAAAACATTCCATTAAAAGTGATGAAAGTTAAAATATCACTATATCTTTTTCCATAGATCCTCACAATTCTTAATATTTTATGAAAAATGTAATTTTTCACTTATGAATTTATATTTTTCAGGTTTGTAGAACTCCAATTAATATGAGATCACATAGAGAATGAGGAGGTGAATTAGATATCCCTTTTCATTTTAAAAGTTATTCATCTTCAATTAAACCTTTATGGTCGATTAAGGCATCGGTATACTATTCTAATTTCTCCTAACCACACCTTGAATAATATATTAAATGGAAACTCCCAAAAAAGTGATTTCAAGGTTTGGTCTTAAAGTAATCCTACTCCTTTCTATGTTTTTAATTAACCAACATGGATTCTGTGCTCTATTAATCAATTATAATCATCAATAAAGAGTCACACTATATATTTAGTCCTAAATCCACATAAGTGGACCTTTATACTTCCTCACACAGTGTTACTATAATCCAAATAGGCATTCCCACTCTAGAATCACATAATAGTATCATTATACTACATCATATAGTGTTACCAAAATCCACACAGACCTCCTACTCCAGAATCGACACATGAGTTTCCTTATATTGAACCACATATTATTCTCTTTTTTGTAAGGTTTGATATACTATAGGATAATTTCTTGACCATCATCAATGATCATACATTATCTGAACTTCTTGTGTACACATCATGTACCATCAAATCAAACTGATTAGATCAAAAGGTATTTCTATTAAAATTATTACCATGAGTATACAATCAGTTTCCTTAGTGAAAAAACTTATCTGGGATTATTTAATCCTTATGATGTAAAATTTATGGACTAACTTAGATTTATGCAAGAGATGCACACAATTTATTTAATATTATTTTATTGAATATGAAATCGATTACCATATATAATTAATCTATTACAGAATCCTCAAAACAATTTCACCAAGTACACATCATTTAATATTAATGGTGTGTGGTTAGTGGTGAAACCCAAGAACATATATTTTCCCCATTTATTATTTTTTGTGAAAAATCAAGTCTGTTTCTTAATTTTTGGCATTATAATCTAGAAAATATGAATTTTTGTATGTATACATTCACTATATTGTTCCCTTATTACAATATTTCTTCTTCAGGTACATGTGGTCATGCATAACTAAAACTGTGCAACTGGTTATCTTCATACAAAATTTGTTATGACTCAAGCTATCATATGCTTTCTCCCTCAAGCCTACTTCCATTATATAAAATCTTCACACACTACTGAATGATTATTTTTAAAAATATATATGAATAGTGAGTTATTTATTATGATAGAAAATGATATTTGTACAATTTAAGATTAGATTCAAGAAATTATTCCATATTGAAGCTGAATCCTACCCTTATTCACAACCAAGTATTCTTGTGAAAATACAAACTATGTCATGTAAAAAATGTATATACAGTGTATTATTGATTTGGAAACATTGGAGTTGAAGTTATGTAAGTAAATAGGTCATGATATTTCTTTATTCACACAATAAGAGAGCTTTATAGATCATTCACTTCACAAAATTGGAGAATTATGGTGGCTATATTTTTTTGGAAAACATGGGATCTCCCAAGAGGCAGTTTCATTCTCTAAATTGTTCTCATATCCTTTTATAGGAAAGTTCCACTACCTCATATTCTAGTATCATATCACATCACAACATCTTAATATATTTCATGCCACAAAATTATTAATTATCCCATATTTTCATAGTGTTTCTCAAATATCATATGCCAGAAAACATATGGTCTTAATGATGGCTTGATATGTGATACTAGAAAAATTTTCATGTTATTATTGCATGATCCACACCATTTGAAATATCTAAACTCAACCATGCACATGAATGTACTTATGAAACATTTAATTCATTCATATAAATAATTTTATTCTATATATCTCATCCATTCATGACTTTGATTACATACATGCTCTTAAGCCAATCAAGTTTTTCATGACCTGTCAGTTTGATCACCAAAAGGATGATAGTCAAATACTGGAATGTCAATGTAAATAGTTTTGAGTTTGTATGATAAACCTCAAAGGTTGAAGTTTAAATATGATTATACAAATCAATCAGATTTTGGATATAAAATATATTGGAAGACACTCATTCTATCATTATGTTTTAATGAATAGATATAGTGTTGTGACGTCACTATCCCACGTAGGAGTTTAGTGTGGTTGATCTCTTATTAGTAAATCAATTTGTGTTGCTGGTTTCTAAAGATGGTAAAAGTTTTTTAACATAGAACACTATCCCCCCCCCAAATTTGATAATTCTTCCCCGCACACTAGCTCTAGAACCTCCATGTACATGCTTGTACATTCTCCATGGGGTTTTATATATTCCCACTATCAAACCATACACACATGACTCTTTAGGATGATCCTATCCCGCATGCTTGACCCTTAATTCCCACATATGGAGTTGAGGGGATCCTTATTTTTAGAATGGGTTTCCATATATTTTAATAAAGTCTAGTTCATATAATTGTTAATATTTTGAGAATATAATATAATTCCAAACCCACTAAAAATTTTTTCTTGAAAAACTATCATAAAAAATAAATAATATTTTCCATGGTTTTATTTTAATTATTCTTGAAAATAAATATTTTCATGGTCTTCACATATTTCTCTATTATTTTAGTACAATGAGTTTCCATATTTTTTTGATAAAGGACCTTTTATATAAATAGTAATATTCTATGTTTGGAATATAATACCAAATCCCCATCAAATTTCTTCTTTAAAAATCATCATGAAAAATAAATAATATTTTTCATTAAATTTTATTAATTTGTCATAAAAACAATTATTATCATGGTCTTGACTTATTTCTACATTGTTACTAAAAAATGTTTCAACCTTGACATAATTATTTGAGATTTAAGACCGGTTCAAAATGTATCACAATTAGAGATACACATGCTGAAATCCTTCTTCAATCACTAATGTCATAACTTTCTGATAAAAACTGCATCCAAATAATCATTGGTCCCTAAAATACTCCCCTTTGAATTTTTTTTCAATACCACCAAAAAATTCATCATGAAAATATGTGATTTCTCTCACTTTATTCTCCCCATTATTGAAAATAAATAAACGTGTATTTTTTTTGGGTACTCACCTTAACTCAAATAATGTAACTAGATTCATATTCAATGTATTCAGATTTTCATAAGTTAGATCTAAGTCTATGTGGGATAACCCTGTGTAGAAAAAAAAGAGTAACATTACAAAAAAACAAGTATATATATATGAAGAAAAATTATTTGTGGTGCCCACCTCAATCTATTTCATTTTTTTTCATTTTTTGGGATATCTGATAAAGTCTATCATGAAATGAATTATACTCATCATTAAAAACACATCAAAACAAACCATGTACGTAAATTATTATTTCCCCCAAATATCATAATTCTCATTATCCATCACTCTCCCTTGAGATGTAGCTATACATACCAAAGGAAGATGTTCAAGGGTGATAGTAATATCTTAAAATAAAAATTTCTCCATATTAAGGGATAAAAAGTTTTCAGTATCATAGATATATGTGTTCTATAAGATGGGTATCTATCCTCTTTTAATTTTGTTTATATTAGTTCATATAAAAAATTTAAGGAATAATGAAGGATCTCAAATTTTTGTAGAAGTCACATTTAGAATGAGAGACTCCTCTCAATATGGATTTCTTCTTTACAAATATTTCTTTGAAGGTGTAGCTATTTTTTCTTCCTTAGTTGACACATCTAATGTGGTTGGTTTTTCCTCTTTAATGTATAAAGCATTGATTTATGCTTACCAAAACTTCTTCAAACATTCTTCATGGGAAGGTATAATTTCCATTTAATGTTTTAAATTATGTAATGATTTTTCAAACCTTTCAAATTTCTAAAATTTTCAATTATTTATTGGTATATTACTTCTCATCACCTTTTAATTCTTCCAATATAGCTAATTTCATTCAGTTTTCATCATAAATCTTCTGATCATTCATATTTGTTTATCATTGGCTAGTTGGTCAGACTGGATTACAAAACATTATTTATTAATATTCCCATTTTGTTTAAGCTTATTATATAATTCCCCAGTGACTATATATTTCTTCAATATCTCACCTCTCTTAATAGTTATATTGTTGGGGATCAAACTTGGTAAATGAACTCTTAATTTCTCTACTTTATTCCCTTCTTGAACACATCTTCCACAAACTTCATTCAAGAAATAAAAATTTCTCTATTTTGACAGATTAGATGATGTCTCAATCATTGGATTCTATTTACAATAATCTGATTTTATCCATTTAAAAAACTTCATTGTGATGCATTCCTCTTTCCTGATAGTGACATGCTATACCAGCATTAATATTCTTTATGACCAAACACTACACAATAGTAGTAGTATCATGTGAACTAAGATCTTATAGATTGATAATAGTTTTATCTAAAGATTATTGTTTCTAGTTTTCCATATCTTATGGATGTTTTGCCTTGGTAGGATACCTCTGAGTTAAAATAGAACACTCTTACTCTATGGAAGATTTTTTCTCATTTGTTTATTTTTTTCAGTAGGATTCAATATTGTATTTTCAGGGTCTCACTATTAGAAATAAAACTTCTAAATGAAGATTCACTTGGTATAAAATCAACCTTTTCTTATGGACCCATCTTATTAGATGCTTTATAAGATTCAACCAGATTATAAATAGTATTGTTGAATTCTTATTTCATCTTCTTCAAATCACTTTGAGCATAAAATCACAAAGATTATGTTGTGGATAATTATTCTTCTTTCTAAAAAATTATTTCTTCATTATTTTTAAATATATTTTCAGGTAATTATATCATCAACCTATTTTTTCCTTCAACGATTTCAATTTTAGTCTTAGTGATATCTTCTCTTCCAGGTGATTTTTCTTCATAATTTTTTTTATTTCTAACTCAGCTACTTTATTCATATATTCCCTTATATCATTATGATGTGTATTTTATTTCCACACATACCCTTTATTCTCATTTATAATTTTTCTTTTCTACTTATTGAAATTCATGTTATTCTAAATAATTTCTACAAGATTTTATTTTAAGAACCATTCTAGTTCAATTCTTTATTAACCATCTACACCATAAAATGTTTCTTTAGATGTTTTGGATTTTCTGATTAAACACACCAAATTTATAGAAGGTCATTAATCTTTAGTCAAAATTCTTTATGATGAATTCTTTTCAATTTATCTTCTAATCAGGTGTATTCTTTTCATGCTTGAAAAGTTTTTGTTTTTATTCCCATAGTTGAAATTTGTATATTTCATTGATTTTATCTTAAATTACTCTTCTTCCTCATCGGTCTTGGGAACATTGGATATCTTCTTTTGAAAATAACATGAAAATTTACCAAACCCATGATAGTTGAAGAAATTTATTGGATTATTTTAATTTATGCTTCTACCTATATTATACATTCTTATAAATAATTACATAATTTTATTATAATCCTCTTCTACTTCTTCATCCATAGAAACACTTGATTCTAGTTCTTCTTCAACAATGTATTTAGATTTTATTATGATATTAATGGAGATCTCATAATTTTATTTATTATTAAATTGTGGAAATTTTCACATTTCATTTTCTATGAAAATGTTATGAAGTTAATAAAGTGATAGATCTTCTCAGTATTACAGTATAGAAACACTTGGTTCAATTCTATCTATAAAGTTTATAATCAATTTCTTTAAAATGGTTAGGTCACCCATATTTTTTTCTGAAACATCTGGTGATAATTACAATCAAATTTACTTTGGTAATGTAGTCATCAACAACCTTATAATAATCCATTTTGATGTCTTCAAATATGGTTCTCTATACATAGAGTTTATCTTCCTTAAATTTTATGTTTCCCTCATAATTACTCTTTCATTTGTCCCAAATATCCTTAGTAGTTGGAAGTCCCATGACATTATTGTATACCTTCTAATAGTGTGACATGAAGATTACATTTTATACTTTTCCAAACATTACTATATTTTTCTCATCTAAAATATTCAACGAAGTATAATCATTATAAGGTAAAAATCCCATTGTAACTGCATATATCACTTCAACCCCAAGTGATGGGAGACACAATATCATTATGTTTCTCAAGTCATGATAATTCTCAATATTGACTATGGGAACAACTTGGTTGTTCAATGAATTCATGTTCTCCATTATTTTTAGTTTGTTTTATATTTCATTGGAGGCTTTACCAATGATACAACATGCAATGATAAAATTAGTGTGAGATCACATGGAGGTGGAGGGGTGAATAAATTATTATTTTTATTTTTCAAAATTTTTATTATTCAGCTTAAAATATATGGATGGTTAAGGCCTAGATCCAATCATCTTGGTTCTCTCAACATATCCTTGAATGATGAAATAAATGTAATCTTTGTGCACCTGGATTTACAAGGTTTGGTATCAATGCAAGTGTACTCATTTCCGTGCTAGTTAATCCCCTTAAAATAGATTCCCCACTATATGAATCAGTTAAGATCACCAAAAAATAGTACCATAGTTTATTAAATATCAAAATCATGAAGGGGGTCTTTATATTACCTTAAACAATTTTACCAAAATCCATATAGTCATTCTCATTATTGAATCCAACTAGAGGATATTTATACCACATCACATAGTGTTACTGGAATACAAACTAGCCTTCTACTCCTAAATCCACATAGGAGGTTTTTTATACTTCACTTTACTTTGTTCTCCATTCATTAATTTATGATCTACTATATGATGATATCTTGATTTTTCATCATGAACATGATGGATATGAATTTCTCTTATACAATTCATGTACCTTCAATAGACACAGATCATGTATTTAGATCATGCTCAATAAATTTAGATCACATGTATATGATCAGTTTCCTTAGTGAGACAACTAATCTATCTTGAATTATTTCTTATGATGTTAAATTATGATCCTCACTATGATTTGTGCAATATATTCACACAAATTATGTAATATTATTTTATACAAGAAAAAATATTTCACAATATCAAATTCTCCTCTTCTGGAATCCTTTAAAAGATATCCCCAAGTAAACTTCATGCAATTTTCATGGTGTATGATTAGTGGAGAAATCATAAAACATATATTTCTCTCCTTATAATTTTATGTGTAAAATAAAGTCAATTTCTTTTTCTTATTCTCAAGCGCTTATTTATTTACATTTGTATAGAGGAACCCTGTTTTTTCTTTATTGTTATTTGTATTCTTCAAGTACATATAGTAATATATAATTTATACATTGAAATTTATTCTCTAGAGTAATGGACTAAAATTACTCAAGATGTCTTATATTTTATTCCTCAATCCCATTACCTTTTTTTAACATCATCACATAAATTATTATGCTTCATTAAACTCAATTTATATGAATAGTAAGTTATAGTTTTCATTATAGAAAATGATCTTCACAAAAATCATGAAGATATTCACATAGAAGTTGTAGAATATAGATAAATCTTATCCTTATTCATGACCGAGGAGTCCCACAGAACCAAAAAAACCTTTTTTTAATAAAATTTATATGTGGGTTCTTATTCTTCACAAACCACATGTGTGTGTGGTTCACTAGTCAAGTGGCTGTAGTTTTTTATTTTTCAGGAAAGAAGAAATATATTTGAAACCTTCTCCTCATGAAATTGTAATTTTTCTTAACCTGCATATTTCTAAAAGACATGAGATCTCATAAGAATCTGTAGCATTCTATTGAACTATTAAATCTCCATTTATAGTAAGTTCCCCTGCATTATCTCAAAGTATCATCCTATATGGAGGCTCAACAAAACATGTTGGGTCATGGATTTTTTAATTCACTCCATTAACATATAATTTCTCAAATATATTACATTAAAAACATATAGTCTTCATGGTGGATTCTTACATGATACAAGAATAAATTTTATGTTATTTTCACATTTCTTTCATCATTTCAAAACTCCAAATGAATCATTGTGCACAAATGGCCTTATATAACATTGTGTTCACTCTCTGAAAGAATATTATTAGAGATATGTAAAGAATGAAATAATTTGAGTGCATGCATGGTCTCATGTTGATTGATATTGTTTTAATATCTCATTTTTATTATAGGAATGATGGAAATCAGATGATGGAATAGATACATAAACATTTTTGTGATCGCACGATGAACCTCGTAGGATAGAGGTTGAAGACAATCAATAGAAGAAATAAAATAGTAGATATAAAACAAAATGGATGATAATAAATTTTCTATATTTTTTATTTATGGATCAATAGTTTCATGGGGTCATTATCCAACATCAAAGATCAGTGTAGGTGGGATCTTGTTAATAAATCAATCTATATCGATGGTTTCACAATCCTACACTGAGGTTTGGTGCCTAGAAAACTACACACACGTCCCTCATGTCATCATATCTCCCTGAACGGTGGCTCTGCATCCTCTATATGAATTCTCGTGCATTCACTGTTAGCTATATTCTCTCATTACACCCGTTCATGTTCTGTGGGCTCTATGCATTCCCAATATCACACCTTCCATCACGTTTATCAAGTTCAATCCTCTAAAACATGGTTAACCCCTAGATCCCACATACATGGTTGAGGGGATCCTCAGTTAACCAATGGTTGGAATTATTTATTTTTTAACCGGACATTCAAATATTTAGAAATATTCTAATTATGATATATAATATCAATCCCACCTAAAATTCCTTCTTCAAAAACCATCATGAAAAATAAATAATATTTTTTAAGGAGTGATTTAAAATTTTAATATAATTAATTATTTTCATGGTCTTCATTTCATTCTACGTTGTAGAAAAAAATGAACCATCATTGAAATTAACCATTGATATTTATGACCAGTTAAACAATGTTCATAACTGTAGCTACACATATTTACATCCTTATTCAATCATTAATTTCATACCTTATTGAAAAAAAATTAAGCTCAATCTTTATTGGTATAAAAATTATGTTGAAAATTATTATTAAAATGATGAGGATGATACTCTATTATTGGATGAAATGACAGAATATGGGACTATTTTAGAGAAAATATTAAATAAATTGATGGAAAATTATTATCGAGACAAGGTGAATATTTTTAACTCTAATGATAATATTTCAAAACATACTTTCAAGATAAATTTTATGTAATTTTTTTCATATTATAATGATCATAATAAGGTTTTAAACCTTAAGTATAAATTTTAAAGTCTTAAGAAATTTTTTTCTATGTTTAAATTTGAAAGATATAATTTTTTTAACAATATTAGATAGCTGGAACCATCCAGAAAATATTCTGTATATTGTTATATATCTTTAGGAATGTTAAATTTAGAGATTAATTATTTTTTTCAATATTGTATCCTTTTCTGGTAAATGTGCAAGGGGAGGTAACATGACGAATCATTACTTCCTTAATATGTTTAAAAAATACAGATATTGTAGAGTTTATAAATACTATAAAATTGTCAACATCATATAGTTAGAAAAATATGGGTTTTGAAGGTCTTGTTGCTAATATTTCCTCACCAAAACAATTTTGCATACCAAATTTATATTTTCATTAATTATAAGTGAAAATGATTAGTATTGGCATAAAAAACATTGAAAATAAATAGTTATTATTCTCTAAAAAATACTATAAATAATTCCATATCCTATAACTTACAAAAATTGAAGGGTGGAAATGATATTTTTTTAGACAATGTGTGTGGAAAAATTCACAAAATTAGCAATGTCTCATTTTATGGTCATACTTTGATTTCTAATGTTCTGTATTTTCTAGGACATAAGTACATCCATATTAGCATAATCCAATTATGTATCATGGGTTACTCCATGAATCTTGGTAATGAGAAATGTACAATCACTAGTTAAGAAGGAATTCACATCTTATATATTGATAGGAATGATAATGTTATCAATTTTAATGATAATATGAATTTATATAAATATTCTTTATGCATTTATTAAGATGTTTTTCATTTTTAATTAGATAATGCACTGTATTTTTGTTATTTTCATAAGAATTAGGAATTCCGAACATGAAAATAAGAAATACTAAAAAAGTCACGAAAAGGGATTTACATGCCTTGTATCTCATACACAAAGTTTTGAATTCATTCACATCATGCCAGCAAGGCTAAAGGAAAACACATGAATCTTTTTCCTCATGTGAAGAAACTATATAGCGTGTCGATCCAATACACAATGTGAAGCTTCCAGAAATTAAAATCCGGCCAAAACTGAATTTCATACAAGACATGTAGAAATTGCATGATGTCTATATTTAAAGGATCTCCTAATGAAATATATGAATGAATTATTTTGTGGTAAAAGTGGATCTAAATTACAAGGTGTGTAACTAGAATACATGAAATTCGGATATATGGACCTAAGTCGCTTAATCTAGTACACGACGTGTAGGACTTTAACACCATGAGCATCTCGGGCCAATCAATATTTCTAGGGCCCTTCACTCTCAATATTTCAGACTTCTTTAGTTTTCTCCATTTTTTCAGTCTTTTTCACTCATTCTCATTCTAAACTAGATTTTTTCAGTCGTTTCTTTGTTTTATTGAATATTTGAGAGCTGTTAATCCTTCCTGACTTGTTCTTCTCTTTTTGCAATCCCTATTTGGTTTTTGAGGTCTATTTTCAACACCTCGCTCCATTTTTCCAGAAATCATGATTCATTATTCATTTTTTCATTCATCCACTGTATTTTTTTATTTTTTATTATTTTCATTGATTTTGGATTGATCGTTGTTCACCATTTCGTCATAGAAAGTCTGTTTCTAGTTATATTTGTTTTTTAAAATAATTGATTGTTACAAATTTAATCTTTAATGGTATCTTTTTAAACTATTTAATGATCATTCTCAACATGATTAATATTTCTAAGCTTTTTATCATCAATTCCATGTGTGAATAATCAGATTTAGTTTGGGGGTCAAGATTTGGCGTGTTTTGAACCTAATTAATATTTAATGATCGAAAATGGGTAACCCTATGAATAGTAATGAGTATTTGAAAATCTTTCAATCTAATTTTTTTGAATTATCCAAAACCATCGATGGTGAAAATTGAAAAACTATGACCTTATTGGAGAAAATCATGGTAGGACCAATAACATGTAATTTTTCTGCCTAGAAACTAGGACTTATGCACTTACGTTGTCAATTAATCTAGACCAAGGAGTATTTTCCAATTTATTTTGATCCAATTGGTTGGACCTTGGTCAGTTGGTGTTCTTTTCCCTGCTTCGCAACATACTTTATTGGTCTATCTGATGTTATATTTAGGATTATCACTTTGCTTATACCGTGAATTTGACCTTGACCCCTTTTTTATTTGAATAAAATCAAAAACCTAGCACTAAAAAAACATAAATTGAATAGTTAAATTGAGGAACCCATCAAAACTGTTCTGTTTGATGGGTCACTAACCTACCAGTAGTCCTTGTGGGATCGATCCCTCACTACCACTTTATCATGACCTTAGTGTAGTTTGAGATAATAAATTCTAATCTGAAATCATCCCAAGCTAATTCAATGACATGTGTGTATGAGTCACATTTTGGAACAATTACTAGGGAAAAATATTTCTTAGGCATCATGACCTTTGGATCGAATCCCTTATTACCTCACCCTTTCCCCTTTCTTCTTTTCCTACCACATTTTCTAACATTTTTCATTATTTGGGTACACCTACTTCTTCTCTCTCTTTCTCTATATCCCCTTTTTCTTCATGGATAGTGAATGCATCAGGGACTCTTGACTCATTTAATATTCCTTGAAAAAGATGAAAAACATCTATTTGATCCATATATCGATAGAACCTTCACTTCACACCATCAATTTTCAATGGTAGAGTCTAAAAATCATGTGTGTCCAAACCTTAAAGATCCCCAATATGCATAAACTGTCAATCAAGATGGGAAACCAGTGATTTTGGTGAACACCATTATGGACTACTATTTTTCATTTATTTTTAGTGTTACACCCAGCATTGTGCACCCACCAATTTTGGAATACACTATTGAGATCTAACTTGGACTCACTCACATGATATAGATTATAGGGAAATTTAGTGGGCCATATCTCAAAGGCACCCAAGGGAATATATCAAATTTCTTATAGTCTTGAATTACCTTTTTCCACCATGGTGTGTCCTCAAATTCAATAAGACTCTAGTTATTACCTTTATCATTGCATGACCAAGCCAAGGACTGGATAAAAATTCAATTTATCGAGTCAATTATGACTTGTTAAGAATTAGAAAATAAGATTCATGAAATGTGCTTCCCACCAATCCAGACATGGATGCTTCGAAATGAAATTAAAAACTTCACCTATGTGGATGGCAAATTAGCATGGGAATTTTGGGACAGATTCAAGGATATAATCCACAAATGACCACATCATAGACTATATGTGTGGTTTCAATTACAGTCATTTTATCAAGAACACCACCCTACAACTTGTACTATAGTAGATGCTATTATTGATGGTGGACTCATATTAAAGATGAAGAAAGTTGTCCAGGAAATTTTAGATAAAGTCTCCCACAACATCAGTCTAGGTTAAAGTGATAGAGGACCACCCCAGCAAGGAATTCATCAGATTGAAAAGACCACCCTCCTTTCTTATCAAATGGAGGAGGATACCAAGAAGCTATAATTGTTTCAATTACATATTGTGACACCACCCTGTCCTACTCCAATAACAAAAATTCAATCCCATGGGATTTTAGAGGCTTTAATTCTTACCAATATTATAGGGAGGAGATGTAATAACCTCAAAATATATATTTTAATTATAAAAATTAAAATCAAGAAGGGAAATAGTACCAAAAAACCCAACAATATCAGCAAGAAAATATAAAATAGAGACCATCAAAGAAGAGTCCATAGAAAAACCAAGGTTACTTTCAATAGATGAGTGTATTTTTATAATAAATAAATACAGAACCATCTGGGTACCCACATCAAGATCCAGGTCCTCTAACTCAACCAAAATTTCAACAACCTTTTCTTAGATCTCTAAATTACCCAGTAGCACAATAGTAGTAGTATCAACAAGCCCCACCAAGACCACCTCAGCAATCCCGATCTCTACAAAACAATGTTGAAAACATTCTCACTACCTTCATGTAATAATGAAACTAAAGGATGAAAACATAAGAGACAAAAATAAAAAAAACTAAAAGGCATCACTAGGAATCATGGAGCATCAAAAGGGAACATTTTGGAAGACCGTATCTAATCGACTACTGGGTACTTTCCCCTATAATACAAAGTCCCATCTGAGGGGAGAGGTTAAACCTATAATTTTAAAAATATGAAATGTACTGGATGTTTAGTAACCATGTGAAGTTAATAATAATAATTTAATAAAATCATATGAAGCTAGTTCGGAGAGAGATCAAAATGCGTAACCATCTGAGGAAGTTCAAGTTAAGGAACAAAATTATAAGTACGATGACTGTGTGGTACCATCACCATAAAATCCACTTCTCTGTATTCCTTAATGAAAGAAACAAGTTGAAAATGGGTAGAAATTTAAAAAATTACTAGAGTTAGTTAAACTTTTTCATATGAATTTCCTTTTTTCAAAGGTAGTTTGACAAGTACATTATTATGAATTATTCTTTAATGAATTTCTCAAGAGTAAAAATAAAATTAAATGTTTATGAATCATTTCTATAAATGAAGAGTTCTCTATTGTTTTTTAAATTAAACAACCTCTCAAGATCTGAGACCCTCGATGTTTTTCAATTCCATGCAATATTGGTAAAGGTAATTTTGAAAAAGAATTATGTGATCTTGGTGATAGAATCAATCTAATTCCCATGAGGGCCTTTAAGAATATAGGGCTTTGATAACTGAAATTGACATGGTTGAAACTCTATCTCACTGATTGTTCTATCAATAAACTTCTAGGATTTCTCAAGGATGCCTTTGTAAAAGATGAAAAATTAATTTTCCAAACTTATTATATAATTATGAAGATAAAAGAGGATGGTGATATCCCCCTAATTCATGGAATACCATTTATCACCACACGAAATTTGATTATTGTTGTTAACCCAGGAATGTTGATTTTTAGAGTGGGTGAAGAGCATGTTGGGTTCAATATAAATATGGTTGTTAATAAAAGAAACTTGTAAAAAAATTGTAAATCCATATCAAATGAAAATAATAAATAATAATATATTTAGGAAGTGAATGTGACAAAAGGAAACTGACTCCTATTAACAAAGGATAAAATTCTCACAAAAATATCAATTACTTTTCACATCTTAAAAGATAGTTCATCCCAACATTAATCCACTTTCTTTTTAAGAATAATTTTATAAAGGGCATCAACTCAAACATAAAGTTGCATGACATGAATATTTTGTAGCACTATTAAATAAATAAAGAGATGAATGGGATAAAACAAATGTAGGTATAATAGGATAAGATAGGGTATTTTAGTCTTTTGGATGGTTTAGAGGGATGAAAGATGTTTCTTTAGAAGAAAAAATACAAAAAGGAAAAAATTTGAATAATAAATGTTGTGTGACATGTACATGACATTCAAGTGTGGAGAAACTGATAAAATAGAATATTTATGATTTTCATGTCATTTATTCAATAAAATATGTGTAATTATTGAGGATGGATTTTAAATATCCTAAACCTACTGTACACGCAACCCCCCCCCAATCTCTCATTCTATTCAATGCACCCTCCTCCTGAGATCCCCATTGGTTGATCTCACAACCCTCCTGACCAACCACCTCACCTCCTCTTATCCTCTCCTAATCCATTCCCTCCTTCCAAAATAACCAACATAAAAAACATTTTTACCCTTCCTACCAACCATGCACCAAAGCGTGAGGACATACCTTTACATACCAAGTGGCGGAGGACCACACCTCCTCCACCACAGGAATATCCATCCACCCCATCTTATTCTTCATCCACTAAATCTACTTCCTCTTTGGGGAATCCCAATAATCCAAAGGTGTATTGAAGGGCGGTTCCCATCCTTGCCTTCAACCATTCATATATTTTTATGACACAACCCATCATATTTTCTTGGTCCACTTGTATGACAAGCCGATGATTTCCAGGATAACATTATACCTCACCATCTAGGAGCACATCTACATCAACCATGAGGTCCTTTGACTCATGTAATATAGAAAAACATACTTTACATACATATATCACATAAAAATTGGATTATATTCAATAAATTATATAACAAAACAATTACAGGACCGTCTATGTATAGTGTCTTTTGAAACTGGGAAATATAAACAACGGTTTCCTAAAACATCTACATAGTCTCTCGTTTATTTCTTCATAACTAGACTCCTTTTTGGAATATCATAATTAATACCCTTCTTCATGACTTGGTGAAAATAAACATATTAATGGGTGAGATGAAATTATCATTAAGGTTAAATAAAGTAAATATCAATCATATCATATTCATTAGAATATAACATTCAAAAATCTTTTTCTGCATATAAAAGATCATAATATCATATCCTAGGATAAATCATAAAAGTGAAATTTAATCCCATTAGTCATAAAAAAAGTAAGGATTTTTTTGGAATATAAAAATATGTATATAAAAATATTTCATATTAGTCAAGGCTCGCTACCAAGACCATCATAGTAGATAAAGTCTATTACTAAATTGAGTTCAATCCTCGTTCCAACCCTATATTATTGAGCCATATTTACTTGTCATTGTATTCATGTCTATCTCGTGAGATATAAATCCTTACCCAATTAATTTCAGGTAGATATATGTCCCACCCATATCATAATGAAACCATTCTTAAGTGTTCCATAAAATCATAAAAACATTCACTATACCATAACCCATGAAATAAAATTTGATTCTTAAACATTATTCCATCATATCATAATCCCAAAATGGGTTTCATAAAAATAATTCCATCATTTATACAATCAAATAAAAGTAATAATATTGATAGAAACATAAACCTATGTAATCTTAGATGGATAATAATTTGGATAAAACACTTGAGCTTCATTCTTTGAGGAAAATATCCTTTCTTCTTCAAAAACGTTTTCCTTCATCAAAATAACACACAATTTTAGAATAAATAATTTTATGTGAAAGTAACCTTCTAATATTTAAGGGGAATATTAAAATAAATAAATAATTATGAAATCTCAAAAATAATTTCATTCCACACAAGTAAAAAAACACTCTTCTCGTACTTTTGCTGAAAAAGTAAAAAAGTACCTCATACCGATAACGACAAAAGATTTCATTCATACCATTTAGTAAAAATCTACCAATGGGTAAAATTGTTATTAAAAACTTATTGATGGATAAAAAAAATATTTTTAAATAAATATTTATAAAACATGGACGTGGATGATAAATAACTACCGGTAAATACTTACGAAAAATCAATCTCAGATAAAAATGAGATTTGCAAATTTATCACATACCTTAGGTCCGATATGATTTGTATGTATCCAATACTCCTGTATAATTATTTAAATAATGTTAATTATTTATTCCAGAATCATTATCAATTTTATGATAACATTTATGAACATGTTTTTATCTATTTGTTAGTAACATTTCATTGTTACTCGTTATTTAGGTATTAACTGCTTTATGTTCTTTTGCATGTTTTTTCAGATAAGATCATATTTATATTTTTAAGTTATAGTTATATAATTTAAATAATGGTATTAGTATAATATATATCATATTTATTAATTAAATTAGTTTATATAATTAGGCATTAATGAAGATTATGTATAACGAATCACATCACACTGTGGAGATGGTAAGTTGTACGTACGCACGAGCGACGATATCGTTCCCATAATTTTTGAATGGTATTGATGTTTTTGGTTTATAATATTTAATAATTAGTATAATTCTATAATAATAATATATATTTATTATTTACACCATTATACCCATCCAAGTAAGGTGGTGGGGAAAAACAGATTACACCACAGTGTGGAAATGATAAGTCGTACATATGCACGTGCGTTGATTTCATTTTTTGTAAGATGGATAGATGGTGAAATAAGGTTGTTTAATATTTATAATAACATATAATTATATGAGTGATACTTATTTTATAACTTTATAATGAAAAATTTAATTAATAGGAAGTATAAGAACAAATAAATTTGAAAGAATCGGTATAAGAGATTACCTCTTCCTCGATGTAACTCCTTTAAATTTCCTCTTAGTGCACTAGAGTTGGAATTTGAAGAAAAAAAAACCTATAGAATGGATATAAGGAATTTTATAAGTAAAAATTTCAGGGTTGGTCGATATTTAAGGATCAAAATGAATTGAATAGGTGAGGGAGGACGTGCCCTTTTATAATTGACGTGAGGGGTACTTTTGGAAACCTAAAAAATATTAATTTATTATAAAATAAAACACCACATAAAATCCTCAAAAATGTCCCAATTAATAAAATGATATTTTATAGGGTTATAATATCATAATCCAATAACTTTTACACAAGTTTTTATGTCAATTTATGCATTATAAATTTAATTAACACTTTTTATTCTATTTAATTTTAATTGTGGTAATAACATTCTAAATATTTAATGGTTATAAATGTTTACTATTATGGTGTTAATTAACCATAAATGGATATATTATGACATTTTAAACCTTATAATTATCAATTTTTAATTTTTCAATATTTTTATAATTTTTAAATAATTTAAGAAAATATTATTTTTATAAAATGTCAATAGTGTCTATTTTGACACTATTAATTTATTTGACTTTAAATAAAATTCCAACAAAAGATAAATTCGAACCAAAATATTTAATACACTCCTAACATGTCATATTAACCTATAAAATTCTTTTAGGACTTTAATTAGGTAATATGATATTTATTTTAATATTTTAAAACCAATTATTTGATATTTCTATTAATAAAATAATTTCTACATCATTATTCTATCATCATTAATGGTAATTATTTAATCTATAAAAATTATAAATAATTTTTTATGATGTTTTTAATTCCTTTATATTTACAAATACTATCTATATTAGATATTATCTCTTAGTTATCCATATATTAAAATCAATATACTTAAATAAAATGTGATTGTGACATACTGTCGCATTCATTAGTATTTATTACATTCATGTCATATTCATAGGTAAGTGGCCATAAAGTGAATGCATTTCAAAACAATATATGATAATAGTCGAACTAAGTATTACAATGGTATTTTTACATGTGTTGTGGTAATTTTATAGTATTAGTTATACCCTTAATTACTAAATTTATCTTTAACCATAGTAATAAAAATAATTACCAAAGTTACTATCATTAATGCCCAAAAATAGAAGTAGTGTCTTAATATAATTGGGACCTACTAATTCCAAATATGGAATAAATTTTTATAATTTCAAAAACATAGAAGTTGTGCTAATTAATTTGAATTCAATCCGGTTTTTGGAATGAGAGAATGAGTTTTTTAAAAGTTAAGACATTGCAAAAGATTGAAATGTTTTTACATATGAATTCAATGTAAAATTAATTCCAATGACCTTAATTATATTAAATTTAAAAAATATTTTATATTTATACTTTAAAACTTTTAAATATTATAATTTAACCATATAAATTATCTCAATGAAAAATGTTGTTTTTAACTAAAATTTAGGTAATATTTACTATTCATCAAAACATGAAAGTTATCAGAAATTTATCATAAATTTATCCAAAGTAAATTTTTATATCCCAATTCAAAATAACATGTTTATGTTTTAAAATAAAAATTATTAATACATAAAAATCTTAATATAAAATGGGTTCTCCATTCAAAGGTGTAAAATTAAACATTCAAAAAATTAGTTTTTATACATCAAAAAGGATTTTATTCATAACCTGTGACTAAAATATCCATTGGATTAATGTAAAAAATATTTTATTAAGTATTTAACATATATATATCACATTAATTTCATTACCAAAGGTAATTCACTCAAAATAAAAATATCTAATTGATTTATATTTTTCATAAATAATTGATAGCCATTGAATTCAGAATGCATTTTCATAAGTTAGTTATAATTATTCCCACTTACCTAATAGATATGATATAATGGTAATTTTATAATAAGTCATCTCGTGGTTTTTTTAAACTTATGATTGTATGAAAATCAATCTACTGAATAATAAAAGTTATTTGAATAAATTATTTCATAAAAACATCTGCGTGTTACAATCGACGCCCCTTAAACTGAATTTCTCCCTTGAAATTTGTAACGTGGAATAAAATAGATGAGGATAACTCTCCCTCATAATATCCTTAAGTTCCCATGTAGCTTATTCAAAATGGTGGTTCCTCCATAAAACTTTAACCAGGCCATCGGTCTTTTTTGTAGAACTTTTTCGCCACGATTTAGAATCATTATTGGTTGTTCTTCATAAGAAAGTTATTCCTATGGAGGTTAAACATATGAGATTATTAAATTTGAAGGATCAGGTATGTACTTTCTCAGAAGAGATACATGGAACACATCCTGAATTTGATATATATTCATTGGATGTTCCAATCGAGAATCTACCATCCCAACACAATCCAAAATTTAAAAAGGACCAATATACCTAGGGCTCTGATTTTCTCTATTTCTAAATCTCATTACTCTCTTCTAAGGAGATATTCATATGAACAACTTATCACCAAATTAAAACTCTAGGTCTTTTCTTTAGTTTTCAGAATAACATTTTTGTCAACTTTGATCTGCTCTTATGTGTTGCTGAATAGATTTGACATTTTATTCCATTTCGTCAACAATATCTAGTCCTAGTAGCTTTCCTTCCCAAAATTCATCACAACAAGTTAGTACTATTCACTTATTTCCATAGAGGGATTCATAAGGATCCATATGAATACTAGAGTGAAATCAATTATTTTAATAAAATTCCACCAATTGTAGGTGTTGATTCCAACCAACTTTGAAATCCATATAGCAAGATCTCAACATGACTTTGATAGTTTGAATTTTCCTCTTAGACTGATTGTCTGTATGAGGACGATAAATAGTGCTGAAACATAACTCTGTATCTAGAGTATGATAAAGACTTCAATAGAACTTTTAGGTCAACTTTAGATCACGATCAGATATAATGTAAAGTGTTACTCCATGCAATATTACCACTTCCTTTACATATATCCTAGAATATTGATCCACATAGAAATCCCCTCAAATAACAATAAAGTGTTCCAACTTCGTATGGAGATAAACTATAACCGAGATTGCATTATTTCCTTTGGATGTTTTGGGATGTCCGATAAAAAAGTCCAGAGTGATGTTTTTTCATTTCCATTCTGGTATGTGTAATGGTTGTAACATCCGCTTAGACTTCTGTCTCTCAACCTTAACTTACTGATAAACCAAGCAACCAGAGACATATTTGGTGACATCTATTTTCATGTATTCCCACCAGAAGTACTCTTTCATATCATTTTACATCTTTATGATTCTAGGGTGACTAGAGAATGAAGAAATATGAGCCTCATAAAATAGATCCTTCTTCAATTCTAGTATGGGAGGAATACAAACCTGTTTCTTCAACCTTATTATTTCATCACAATCAAGGTTGAATTCAAGAAAATTTCTCCCATTTTTTTGAAACTCTACATCTTTCTTTTATGCCACTTTAATATTCACTTGTATATATGGTTGAAAATTCATTTGAGAAAGATAATATTTCTCCCCATTAATTAAAATTTCAAGATCCATCCTTTCCAAATCCATAAATATTGGATCTTTTGTGATCCTCATCATGGATAATCTAGCATGGTCTTTTGGACTCAAAGCATCTTCCGCCTTGTTTTCTTTCCAAGGGTGGTAATGTATTGAGAAATAATAATCTTTAATCAAATCCAACGATATACTTTTGTGCATATTTAGAACCTTTTGTGTGAACATATACTTTAAACTCTTATGATTAGTATAAATATCACACCTTTCACCATAAATATAATTCCTCGATATCTTTAATGCAAAGATTACTACAGCTAACTCCAAATCATGAGTTGGGTAATTTTTCTCATAGATTTTCAAATTTATTGAGGCATAATATATCACCATATCATTTTTCATGAGGAAATATCCCAACCCATTCTTGGATGCATCATTATAAATCACAAACCATTCTCCACTACAAAGTATTGTGAGCACAGGTGCACTGAATAACCTTCTTTTTAGCTCTTTGAAATTATATTCACATTCCTCTGTCCAAATGAACTTAACTTCTTTCCAAGTCAACTTGGTGAGTGGATTATATAATAGTGAAAAATATATCAAAAAACTTCAATAATTTCCATCCAAACCAAGAAAACATCGTATCTCAGTTACAGTTGTTGATCTCAACAAAATTTCAATAACCTATTTTTTGTGGGATCCACAGATATCCCCTCTCTTGAGATTTTGTGACTCAAAAATTAAACTTTCTGAAGCCTAAATTCACACTTGGTAGATTTTGCATAAATATTCTCTTTTTTCAAGTTCTTTAGTATAATTCTCATGTGATATTTATGTTCTTACTTTCTATTTGAATAGAAAAGAATATCTTCTATAATGACTACCACAAACTAATCAATATAGTATATAATGACTCTATTCATTAGATCCATGAAGATAGAGGGGGAATTAATAATACTAAGAGGCATCACTAAAATTTCATAGTTTCCATACCTTGTATGGAGAGTCTTCTTTGGTACATCCTCCTTTTGGACCCTTAATTAATGAAATCTTGAACAAATATCAATATTGGAAAAGTATTGGGATCCTCATTGTTTGTTAAATAAGTCATCAATGCATGGATGATGATATTTTTTCTTGATAGTGATCTTGTTAAGTTCTCTATAATCAATGAAGAGTATCATTTATCCATATTTCTTTTTAACTAATAGAACAGGTTCTCCCCAAGGTGACACACTAGGTAGTATGATACCTTTATCAATATTTTCTTGGAGTTTATTCTTCAATTACTAAAAATCAGTTGGGTCCATTCAATATGCTATCTTTGAAATAGGCATAGAACCTGGTATGAGTTCTATTGAAAACTCAAATTCATGATTTTGTGTAATACCCAGCAATTCCTCTGAATATACCTCATCAAACTCCCATACAATGGGTGTATTTGTATAGTGAGTTTCTCCCCAACATTTGAGATAAATAACCTTCATTTATTGGAATCAAGACCCATAAAATGGATGAAATTTCTACTGAAAGGTAATATTCATCCTTGCATCTATAGATGAACTTATATTGATCTGGAAAATGAAATGTGACTTCCCCTCCTTGGTAGTTGATATGAGCTCCATATAGAGAAAGTCAGTCTATGCCAAGAATCACATCAAATTACACTATAGGAAGGATCACAAGATTTGTAGGAAGAACTTTCACACAAACATCAAATAGAGAAGAATCATATACTTTTGATGTGACTATTGTCCCATTATGAGTTGTCACAGCTAACTCAAAATCTAATTGTTGGGGTAATATGATGATACACTTATTAAATTATTCAGAAATAAAAGATTGTGTGGATTAAGAATCAAATAAAACATTTTATACTTTAGAGTGGATATTAAGTGTACCATCACCCACTTCGTTATCATACTCTACGTCATCGATAGTGATTTCATGTGACTTTCCTTTTTATTTGGACTTAAGAGTTTTGTTCATTTCGATCATCATCAGAAACCCTTTGATTAGGAAATTTATTGGCATAAGGACCCATTTCCTTGCACATGTAACATTGAAGTGTAGGATATGCAGTCTATGTAGCCATTTCTTTTTTCACAACATTAGACACCTTTTTCCCATCACATTAGAATTCAATTTCTTGATAACCTTCTTTTCCACACGTCAAACATTTTATAGTCCCTTTAAGACAACTCGATGCATGTTTCTTTCCACACTTTGACAATAAGGGAAAACACGTCTTCTTTTCAGTGTGGTCTTTTGATTTTCCTTTAAATTCTATTTTTCTATTCTTATAAACCCCGTATGATGGGTGGGTTACTCCAATCGCCATATCAACCTTGAGAACACATCAAACAAATTTATCATAGCTATTGAAGTCCCTTATTGCTAATACCCTTAAGAGATATGGTTTTAATCCACTAAAGAATCGATCAATATTACTCTTAGGTTAGATAATAATTCTAGAAATATACCTTTCAAGTCTTGTAAAATTAGCTTCATAGGTACTAAAAGATTCATCATCCTTTTGCTTAAGTTCAATAGACTCCTTCTCCATCTTTGTTCGAAGAATACGAGGAAAGTTCTTGTTGAAAAATAAGTTCTTGAACTCATCCCATTCCATGGAATCAATTTACTATCTTTGCCTCATATTCTTGATTAGATTCCCCCATTGACCAGCTTCACCTTCCTAACTATAAACTGCTAAGATGACTTTATCATGTTTAGAGAATTTTAGAATTGAAAATATCTTTTCTGCGGCACTGATCCATTGAATTAGCCACTAATAGATCAGAACACCTGCTGAATGAAGGTGGACATTGTCTCATGAAGGACTCAACAGAACGTTTCTCCCTCATTTTCTAGTTTGGATGTCCTTTATGATTCATAGCTTGAGAATGTTGGGTGATCGTGGCTATATGATTCTGCATTCCAGCTCCCATAACATTTAGTTGCTTAGGGGGACAATCATTTTATATTCCATCGCACACAACATTAACATAGTTCCTTTGGGTTCCATACATAGAATAAAACCAAGAATCATAGTACGAGAACCACTAATCATAATAGGAAAACAACATAATCAAGAATAAAATTTCAATTTAGGATACATTAGGTTTTGTCCTAGTTTATTCATGGTCAGTTCTAAAACAATAGGATTGCATTCTATACTTAGTCATATCCTTAGGGTTCATACTAAGGATTTCTCATCCTAGTTTCCGAAGGTTAACTATGACTTCCCTAAAATATAGACTATAGAAACCCCTAATTTACATACATTTATATTACATCATAATTAATTTACAACAATTATAGCATATAAAAAACCAAGAACAAACCATATAGGTATAGTGTCTTTAGAAATAGGGAAACATAAACAACTGGTTCATAAAACATCTACATGGTCTCTCATTTATTTCATTATAACTAGGCTCCATTTTTGGAATATCAAACTTAATACCATTATTCATGAATATGTTAAAATAAAAATATGAAAGTGTGAGCTAAAATTCTCAGTAAGGTTAAAAATAATAAATATCAATCATATTATATATCCTAATAACATAACATTTGAAAATATCATCCTGCATATAAAAGATCATAATATCATGTCCTGGGATAAATCATAAAAGTTAAATGTAATCCAAATAGTCATAAAATAGGACATGAAATTTTGAGGCATACACACATAATCATAGAAAATCATTTCATATTAGTAAAGGCTCATTTCCAAGATCATCATAGTGGACAAAGTACATTACTGAACCAAGTTCATTCCTCATTCCAGCCCTATATTACTGAACCATATTTACATGTAATTCCAGCCATGTATATCTCATTAGATATAAATCATTACCCAATGCATTTTAAGGAGATATATTTCCCACCCATATCATAAGAAAACCATTCTTACATGTTCCACAAAAACATAAAAACATTCACTATAACATAACCCATGAAATAAAATGGGTTTCTTAAACATAATTCCATCATAACATAATCTGTAAATGGATTTCATAAAAATAATTCCATCCTTTACATAATAAATTAATGTACTAATAGGTATAGAAACATAAACATATGTAATATTATATGGATAATAATTTTTATAAACACCTAAGCTTCATTCCTGGGCAAAATATCCTTTCTTTTTCAAAAATGTTTTCCTTCCTCAAAATAACACACAATTTTAGAAGAATAATTTTATATGAAAATAACCATTTAATCTTATACGGGAAGCTTCAAGAAAATAAATCATTATGAAATCATAAAAATCTGTTCATGTTGTATAATTAAAAAAATATTCTTCGCATACTTTTACTGAATAAGTCAAAAAGTACCTCGTACTGAAAATGAAAAAAGATTCCAGTCATACCGCTTAGTAAAAATTTACCAATGGGTAAAATTTAATATAAAAAATATTTGAAGGATATAAAGAATATTTTTAAATACATATTTAGTAACCATGGGCTTGTATGATAAATAAACCCCAGTAAATACTTATGAATGAACAATCTCGGATAAAAATGAGATTTGAAAATTTATCCCTTACCATAGGACCGATATGATTCGTCTGTATCTGAACCTCCAATATAATGATTTAAATAAAGTTAAATATTTATTCTTGAATCATAATAATGTTTATGATAGCATTTATGATCATATTTTTATTTGTTTGTTAGTAACATTTCATTGTTACTCATTATTCGGGTGTTAATTGCTTTATGTTCTTATACATGTTTTGTCGGATAAGATCATATATATTTTTTGGTTATAGTTATATAATTTACATAATGGTATTACTCTAATATATATCATATTTATTCATTCAATTAATTTATGTTATCAATATTTAATTAAGATTATGTAGAACAAATCACATCGCATAGTAGAGACAGTAAGTCGTACGTACGCACGAGCAATGATATCGTTCCCATAATTGTTTAATGTTATTGAATTGGATGGTGTATAATATTTCATAATTAGTATCATGTTATAATAATAACATATAGTTTTTATTTCCACCATTATATCCATCCATGTAAGGTGGTGGTGAAAAACACATTACACCAAGGCATGGAGACGATAAGTCGTACGTACGCACACGTAGTGATTTCATTTTTTGTAGGATGGATAGAAGGTGAAATAGGGTTGTTTAATATATATAATAACATATTATTATATAAGTGATACTGATGTTATTAATTTAAAATGAAAAAACTAATGAAGAGGAAGTATAAGTAGAAAGAAATTTGTAAGAATCCATAGAAGAGACCATCTCTTCCTTGACATACCTCGTTTAAATTTCTTATTAGGGAACTAGAGTTGGTCTTTGAAGAATACCAGAAACTCTAGAATGAAAATAGGAAAGTTTATAAGGAAAAATTATTGGGTTTTTTCGAGCTTGAATGCTCAAATTTAAGTCAATAGGTTCGAGAGGAGGTGCCCTATAAAAATTGATCTGAGGGGCACTTTTGGAAACCTCAAAAATATTAATTTATAATAAAATATAACCCATCTTAAAATCCTCAAAAATATCCAAATTTTGAATATGATATGATATAGGGTTGTAATATTATAAACCAATAAGTTTTAGAAAAAATTTTATACAATTTTATGCATTATCATTTTAATTAACACTTTGTTATTCTATTTAATTTTAATTGTGGTAACAACATTCTAAATATTTAGTGGTAATAAATATTTACTTATATGGTGTTAATTAAGAATAAGTGGATATTTTATTGAAATTTAAACATTATAATTATCAAAATGTAATTTAAAAAAAATATTTTAAAATAATTTAATAAAATGTTATTTTTATAGAATTTCAATAGTGTTAATTTTGAGAGTATTCATTTATTTGAATTCAAATAAAATTCATACAGAAGATAAATTAAAAAAATATATTTAATATACTAATAAAATTTTATAATAATATATGAAAATCTTGGATAACATTAATTAGTTCATAAGATATTTCTTTTAATATTTTTAAAACCATTTATTTGATATTTCTATTAATAAAATAATTTCTACACCACTATTGTTTCATCATTAATGGTAATTATTTAATCTCTAAAAATGATCGATAAATGTATATGATGTAGGTAATTATTTTATATTTCCAAAGACTATATATATCTAATATTATATACTATTTATCCATATATTAAAATTGATATACTTATATAAACTGATATTGTGACATTTTGTCACATTCATTAATGTTTATTACATTCATGTCATTTCCATAGGTAAGTGGCCATAAAGTGATTCCATTTATAAAAATAGATGATAAGGGTATAATTTAGTCATAAAATAGTATATTTATAAGTGTTAAGTTAATTTCATAATATTATTTTTACCATTAATTACCCGATTTACCTTTAACCATGGTAATAAAAATATTTACCAAAGTTATTATTCATAATGCCAAAAAAATTAGCCTATTAACAAAATTTTGAATTACTTATTCAAATTATGGAATCCATTTTTAAAATTTCAAGACATAGAATTTTCAAAAATTAATTCAAAATCAATCACATCGTTGGATTGAGAGAAGGAGTTTATTAAAAGTTAAAACATTGCAAAAGATTGAAATGTATTTACATATAAATTCAATGTAAAATTAATTCCAATGACCTTTATTATATTAAATGGTAAAAATATATTATATTTATACATGAAAACCATTAAACATTATAATTTAACCATATAAATTATCTCTATGGAAAAAGTTGTTTTTAATTAAAATTTAGCGAATTTTTAATATTCATCAAAACATTAAAGTTATCAAAAAAATATCAGAAATTTATCCGAAGTAAATTTTCATATACCACTTTAAAATAAAATTTTCATGCTTTCATATAAAAATTATTAATGGGGAAAAATTAATTTAAAATGGGGTTTGCATTCAAAGGTGTAAAATTAACATTCTAAAAAATCGGTTTTTATACATAAAATATGATTTTATTCATAACTTATGATTAAAATATCAATTGGATGAATATAAAAAATATTTTATTAAGTATATAACACACATATATATCTTATTAATTTCATTACCAAAATTAATTCAATCAAAATAAAAATATCAAATTAATTTATATTTTTCATAAATAATTGAAAGCAATTGAATTCGTAAATCATTTTCATAAGTTAGTTATAATTATTCCCGATAACCTAAAAGATATGTTATAATGGTAGATTTATAATAATTCACCTCACAGTTTGTTTAAACTCATTATTTCATGTAAAGCAAGCAACTGAAGAATAAAAATTATTTAAATAAAATATTTCATAAAAAATTGGGATGTTACAAGTACCACCTGCACCTAACCCCAATCACATTGGTTTGAGAAGTGACTTACAAGGAGATCATCATAAAGTTCATTTCCACATTTGAGATGGGAATAGAATTTATCTGCTTCATACATGTAGGACGACCATGGTAGCTCAACCTGATGGATTTTACAGTTGGTTTCGGAATTTAATCAGTCAGGTTCATCACATCGCCCATCTTTCAGAATTTATATTGATCCTAACAAGGATAAGGATGTATGAATTTTCCATAAGATCAACAAATATTACTAGAGTAAGTATGAACCCACTCTAGGAATAGAACAATGGTCTGAGGTGCATCCCTACAGATCCTATTCAGGGACCTCACACATGCCAGGCTGACATGGGGTGATGCCCATAGAGGGGTCATCCAGATCGAGGTACTCATTCATGCTTCATCCATGGTAGGCCCCATCATCTATATAGATATATAGTTTAGTGATTTATATAGGACATTGGTGAAACAGGATCATGGAAATTTGATGGGTGGATCATTCATTACTTATTTAACCAGGCATCTTGGAGCCTTTGAGTCATCTAGGCCCCACACCTCCCTCGGCCCAATGGAGGGAATCATCTAGTTGTTTCTATACAAGATTTGGTTATTCATAATGGATGGTGTTGTATACTCATGGGTGAAAACATAAATAGAGGATTTAGAGGAGGCCCTCGCTCACCATTTTGCTAACCCAACAACCCCTGCCTCCCCACCTCATACCACTTCACCTGTTGCATCCTCTACTGCCACCACATCCATCCCACCATCCACCATTATCCCCAACCATGATACCACCCATATAAATTCACCACCCACTGCTACCTTTCCCAATCCATCCCCATACCCCATTATACCCATAATATCTATGGTCCATAAACCACTACATCCTAGAGAATTTATTTTGTGTCTTCCACCACCTCAACATTCCGTTCACTGAGCTATCCTTTTCCCTAACACTCCACTACCACCAGCCCACATAACCTCCCACCCACAACCACCTGATGGCCCTTTATCCTCATCCATTTCCCCATTAGCTCCTACCCTAGATGACCTACACTCATAGTTGTCAGAACCTACTTCCCATAAGAGTTTTTGGAAGAGCATACCCAGCGGTACAAGGGAACATCCCCTCCACTATCAATTGAGGTACATTTCATTGAACCTACTTCCAAACACAAATCCACCCTCAAGATTAGTACCTCAGCCTCACCTTCCACTATGATCCCTGCCATCACCACAAAACCCACCGCATTAGTTAACCCTTTATCCCCTTCTTCCATAATTGATATCAATCTGGTAGGCAAGCTATAGGCACCCTCTTTTTGGGATGAGATTCTGTAAGTAGACCTTGATGATTTTGATTTTATTTCTTAGTTATCTACTAGTCCCCTCCCCCATTTTTACCCAATTTGGATGATCACTATTCATACCACTTGTGTTCCTTCTCACATTTATGTATCATTTCACTATATATATACATGATATATATATTTTTCATTACTTATTCATTGATTATTTTTAAATAAATTACTATATTAGATTTTCCATGTCCATCTCTTCCTCATCTTCCATGGTCATCGAGGTGCTTGTTCGAAAACCATTTGAACTCCTACATTAGATAACTCACTATCTAGGTGACTTCGAGATCTATATTTAGGATCTATCATTGGAGATCCATGCTTATCAGAGGTACCCACAACAATAGAAACATATACATTTCTCACCACATGAGCTTCATGCACAATACGCTCCAGAGGTGGTTAACCCCACCAAGTGTCCATGCGTGCTCGATGAAACAGTCACCAGTTCTTGTAGGTGGAATTGGAATTCTAATAATATTGGTGACACTGGTTTATCATTTTTCAATCCGTCTATCTGACAATTTCATTGTTATCACTTTATGGGTGGTAACCCATATTTGATTTTTTTTTTCATTTTTTGAGTCCTGTACTTAGGATTTTTGTTTTTTATTATTCTTAGGATTTCCTTGAACCTCATTGTACCCATATATCTACATGTATCTAAGATATTTTTCATTAATTTTCAGTATGTGCACCATCCCATTTCACAAATTTCAATAGGTTTAAACCCTATGGGGTAATGTTTTATACAATACATGATTTTTCTTTCTAACAAATTATGTAGGTAGCCCAATTTAAAATCATTATCCCCCAAGTTTACCCATGTCATGAAACTCGTAGAGAGATATATTGATTCCAAAAAATCAATTTCAAATTTCCATATCATTTTTTCTATGATATTTATGTGATATCACTTCCACAATACTTTCTGGTACAGTGCATACAATTTCTCATTTTTTTTTCATGGGGGATTATTTCATGTGAATTTTTTACCATAAACATGTATTACATATTATTTCCACCTATCTATCAGAAATTTTTCACTAAAACCATGCTTTAAACCTAAAAATTATTTACACAAATTTAGATAAAAGACCAATTTAAGTTGGAAATTGTTAATTTCTATGTTTTTACACCTATTTAAATTTTTATAATGATTTATGGGGTTAGTAATTTAATTCAAATTCAAAAAACAATTGATTTTTAGTAAATTATTGATTGATTTTATACCCAGAGTAATTTCTAGTTATTTCGGTATACTATCATTATAAAGAGAATTCTAAACCTCCAACTTCAAATTCTACTCTGGTCACTTTTCTTGATAGACACATGGGTCTTGTAAACCTGTCAAAACATGCATCAAGACCCGATTGAGGCTATGAATTAACAAATATACTTTTAACTAAATTGGAAAAACCAATTTTGAGCCATTTTTTTCTTAATACCCAACTTAAATATTTCCTTATTTAGCCCAGAGTTTCCATGAACAAATATTTTAGTATGGAGTTCCTTGAATACAAATACCACTTCCTACCCAACTATTTTTATTATGAATTATTGTTAATTTAATGAGTGTGGGGAACATTTAGATGATGGATATGGGATATTATGATTAAGGAGATTTATTGAAGCAATTTTTTCCAGACTAATATGATGTGGTGCATGATTACTCTTTCAATTTTTTCCTACATTATTCCATTAAAAAAAATTATGAAGAACAAGAAAAAAATATAAAAGTTATTTGGTTGTGTATCAGGAAGGTCAAAAATCATCATTACCAGACCGGTGAATCCTCTAATGGATCATATGTGATTAGGGTATGGATGTGATATTTGGAATGAACATTTAATTTCAAAAATTAATTAAAGAAAAATTAACATAATGGAACATGGTACATTTTTTATACAAAATTGAAATACTCATTGACCCACTTTGATCTATTTAGATCATGGATACCTTTTTATCAAGAATGATTTACTTCATTTACATTTTCACAACTATCATTCGTTATAATTTAAATCTTACCCTTCTTTTGATCATTATATTAACTTTCTTCCCACTTATCCTCATCCTTAGAGTCATTTGAACCCTTGTTGTTGAACACCTCATAATTGATTTTTTTTATTTCCAAAGTGTAGATGATGGAACCAATGTAAGAATATGGTTAGGAACATGTATTTAGGGTTTGATGATAAATCCAATTACATTTCACTCTATGTGATGAATGAAAATTTAATGTGAAGTTAATTTCAAAATGGGTCTAGAATTTAAGTAATAGTTCTGAAATTGTAACTAAAAGAATAAGAATCAGGATAAAGAACTTAACTAAGAAGCATGAATAATTTTCTTAGTATGATAAATTCTAGATGAATAAGGTTTTTTTCTTACAAATAATTTTATTTTCCTAGTTTTAATTCATGTTTCTAGTTGAAAAATTGTTTTTTTAAATCCCTATTGAGATGCTTTATTCTTTATGACGATATACTATTCGAGTGTGGGGAAATTTGGTAAGATAAATTTATATACATATTTATGATAAATTCATTAAGACACTTTTCATGTTTAAGTCAATAATTCAATGTTTTTTGATTTTCTTCATAGTAATTAGGAATTATGGACTTAAAAGAAAGAAATTCTGAAAAATTCCAAAACGAGGCTTTACATGTCATGTATCACACACACGAATTGTGGAATTCATTAAAAATATTTCTATAGAGCCGCATAAAAACTCGCAAATATTTTTCACGCCATGAATGGTCTAGAGATCATGTAAATCCATAACATGATGTTCCACTTTAAAAAATAAAAATCCCTCCAAAAAGTGAATTTCATACATGACATGCAAAGATTTAATCATGTACAAGTTTTGAAGGCTTACCTTGTTAAAGAAAAAACATATTATTTGGTGAGAAAAGTGGATCTAAATTACATGATGTGAAACCAAGTTACATGATGTGAATATATCAGGACCCATGTCACTTAAAAAATTACATGACGTGTATGACTTTCACATTATGTACTTCTCAAGCTTGTTAATATTTCTAGTGCACTATGTGCTCAATGATTCAGACGTCTTTTTTTTGTCCTATTTTTATTCCAAAATTTCCATTAATATATATGATAAACAATATTTATTTCATTCATTTCATTTTTTTATTAATTCATTGAGAATTATTAATCATTCCTCATCTGTTCTACACCCATTCCAAACCTGAATTTGTAACTGGAATCCATTTTCAACACCAAACTACATTTTTCATCAAATCCTACATCATTTTTTATTTGATTCCTCATCCAGTGTAATTTTGTGGTTTTCCCCTATTTTATTTGATTATGCATTTTCATTCTTCGTTTTTTCATTGTGAAATGGTAGTTTATTGTTAGAATTGTGTTGCTTGTAATTTTTTTAACATTTATTCTTTCTTATTTAATCATGTATTGTCTATTTTGAAAACGTTTTATGATTATAAACAACATGATTTATATTTCCCTAATTTTGGGCATCACCACCATGTGTGGATAAACCTCTTAGGGTTAGGGGGTTGAGAGTAACGTGATTTTAACCTAATGAATATCTAAAGATCACAAATGGGTATCCTTGTGGGTAGTAATGAAGTTTAGAACAATTTTCAATCTCATTATTCTTCATTATCCCAGACCATCAAATATGAAAATTGAATGATTATAACCTAGTTGGGGAATATAAGAATATGGACAATAACCTATAATTCTTTCTACCTATAATCCAAGATTCATATTCTTAGTTTCTAAATTACTCTAAACCAATGAATCTTTACCAAATTAGGTTGATCCAATTGTATGGACTAAGTTCAATTGGTGTTCTTTACATAGCTTTACTGCCTACGCCATAGGTCTATCCCATGTTAGATTTTATATTATCCCATTTTATATACCCTATTATTTTTCATGGACCCTTCCTTTATTATTTTAATTGAAAACAAACTACCAATATTTAATAAAAAGAAAACTTTAAGAGGGAAATTGAGGAATCCTTCAAAATAATATTTTTCAAATTATTGTTGAACTACCAGTAGTCCTCATGGAATTGACCCCTCACTGCCACTTTAACACACACTTGTAGTAATTTTATTTTGGGACAATAAATTATAATTAAACTCAGCCCGTACGAGTTTAATGAGGTGTTCTAGAAATTCAACTAACCTACAAAAAATTTACATTTGGGAACAATCTATTACATATTGTGATTGAGGATGAGACTTGGATTTGGAATAGATGGTTAAGAAATTTTAAAGGACATACCATAGCTGAAAATTTTAAGGGAGGACTTGTGAAGGATATTCCAGAAATTAAGTTTAATTATTTTATAATCTATAATCAATTATAATAAAGTAAGAGAAATAAGTATAGATTTAATTATATTGATGAAATATCAATTTCCAGACCTTTACAATTAGTGGATATAGAACATTTCAAGAAAAAATAAAAAATCATTGTATAAGAAAAACATTATGTGCTTTCCCTAATTGATGATTGCATTAGATATAATTAGGTTTAATTTATTTCCCTTAAATCAATGTAACTCCCATTTTTAAGTGGTTTCCTAAATTTTTTCATAATTATAAAAAACCATTATATTATCATCATCTAGAGTGATCATACTATATATCTTTTGAATTATACATTTGAAATGTTTTCTAGTGAGAAACATATTTCACGTTACTTTTTGGAACCAATAACTCCTCAAAAAATAGGGTAATGGAAATGATGTATAAAACACTCTAAGAAATTTCCCATTTATAATACCATCGGTGATATCGATAAACTAGTTAAAACTAGAAGTTTTGTATATGGTGAATGTGGTCATATTTCATTATTATATAAATTTGATCTTAAAAGGAAATATGATAAAGAGACTGTGTCCCATTTAAAAATTATTACATCATTTTAAGAATAAATATCCATATAATACTCATATAAATCTAGAGTTCCCAAAAATATGTAGAATTAGGTACATCGTAAAAAATATCAGATGTAATGACATAGTATATTATTAAATTATTCAAACTTCCATCTATATCTATATATAATCTTATTACTACTTATTATATCCTAGCTATATACATAAAGAAAGGGTGATCCATAATTCCTAGTAAGGGAGTAATTAGATAAGCACAGGTTTATATATCACGAGAGTTAATAATTATAGCATTGAAATAAAAAGGGAATGATAATAAACTAGTATAAAAACATGATATATTTGTTTAATATTATAAGATAATGGAAAATATGAAAGGACATAAAATCTGGTGCAAACACAATACATTTCATTATAAAAATAAGTCAAGTATAACAACTAAGACATCATAACATTATGGTTTAGTCTAACAGCACTTGTCCCACAAATAACATTGCGGGTGAGGTTATATGAACTTGTACCGTTCATAACATTATATATGAGGCTTAATTCACATGCCCCACACCATGTGATCTCATAAGATATCAATCATTATTAAATCCATTGGTGTTCGATTAAATTTAAATCCCACCCATCATCATAAATCATCATGAATATCTGTTCCACATAGAAAATAATAATTAATAATTCATAAACATAAAGT
The DNA here is from genome assembly GCA_963277665.1 of Viscum album. Lineage (NCBI taxonomy): Eukaryota > Viridiplantae > Streptophyta > Magnoliopsida > Santalales > Viscaceae > Viscum > Viscum album. The sequence goes on along the minus strand of OY728127.1, from coordinate 1,402,553,581 downwards.
AAACCTATTAAAAGAAATTTGTAACATAATAAGTCCATATATCTTCTATCATCTAGGTATCATATAGTATGACATGAAAAAATGGATTAAATTTTATTTTGAATTAAATATTAAAAAAAATTATCTTTGGTAATGAAAATGGATATCAATGTGGAATAAAAATATGAGGAAACAATGATGAAGAATCTATGAATCCAACCGCTTGTGTTGGACTTTTAATGAAATGGTATAAATAGTCATTAAAATGGATAAGTGTGTAAATTTTTTTTAAAAATAGATATAAAACAATATATTTGATAATAAAATATATTTTTTTTCTTTGTAAATAATATATATAACATGACCATTATACGAGTGGAATAATTTAAGAATAATTTTTTGAAAATGAGGGAGAAATTATAAAAGATTTCCAAATATTATTTTTAAGGTTTTTTTTAAGAAAAATGAAAATAAAAACTTGATATCGTATGTATAACTATAAAAATGATCAATGTGGAATTATAAAGGACTTAATGTAATAATATAATAATATTAAAATAAGGAAGAGAGATAAATATAGCGTGATAGAGAAAAAAATCCTCAAATATGAGAAATTACAGGAAATAAAACCTTACCTAAAATTCAGAATAGCCATGAAGGAACCTATGAACTCTTTAATATTGAAATACATATATTAATTTATTTATTTATAATGGTTTATATATTTATTTTTCCTCAAATAGTCAATTATATCATGCCTTGTTCATTTATTATTTTAATTTTGTCTCTATCAATGGTCTCGGTGTTGTTTGGTTCATGGCTCCAAAAGTAATTTGATGTAGAGGTAATAGAAAATGTTCAACAAAAAATGGTTTTATAATCTAATTAATATTAATTGAATATTGTTCATAGAATTCTATTAATTATTGATTTTAGTATATCTTAAGTTAATTACCATTAATTGAATCTTCCTTAGAAAACTTGTTGTAGACACTTAATAATGACTATTATTGTTTAATTTTAATTTTTATTGTTATGGTGGATATTTTAAATTTAAAAAATAAGAAAAATAAATTACATGAAAATAAATGCTATATTAAATCATGAAATAAATTGTTAGGAATATCAATGAATGACTTAAGTCATTGAAAACATTATCATCCACTTGGGTAGCATAAAACCACCATGGTAAGTGGTTTTTTTTAATTGTTTAAAATAAGGTTAAACCAAATTTAAATTTGAGTTTTATAAAAAAAATATTATAATTAAACTAATTTTTAAGGATTATTTTTAATTATTAATTTTATTTTTGAATGTGTATGTGGAGAATAGAAATGAAAAGACCACATTTTTGAAAACCACATATTTTAATGTAGTAACAATTTATGAAAAATATTATGATGAGATTTAAGGGGTTATACCTCAACATTTTGGATAAAAATAATTCCAATAAATTTTTAATATATTCGTGTCCAAAAAATAGTAGTTTCTTTGAGATATTTTATGCAATATAATAAGAAGTAAGAAAAGAGAAAGTTTTTTGGAAACCCCATATTGATATTAGTGTCTCCTCCTTTGAATTTTGGTTAAACCCTTTTAAAGAGTTATTTTTTATCACTATATGGAGTTAAGGATATTATTATTGATGTTTATAGTGGTATTGGGAAAATATTTTTAAAAATAATGAATTTCGGAAATTTGGAGAAAGGGGTGGAGGAATGGTGTTAATATAACCAAGTTGGAGGCGTATTCTTGATTAAATATAGATTATTTTATAATTTAGGCCATATGATATTAATATAGTTTATTTCTAATGAATTTGGTTTTGTTGGATTCTTCATTTTTATATTTCTATATATAACTCTCTCTCTCTGTATTTTTCTACAGTGTCTGTGTAGTGTTTGGGTGTCGCTGGACCCCAAAATTAATAATTTAGAAATATTAATATATATCACATCACTCACATACATATTTTCAAGATTAGTAGTTTTCATATAGATTAGGAACTTATATGGGAAATCTTATACCATGGTTGAATTCAAAATGTGGGTTTTACCCTATGTGTAACAAAAAGTTGGTCAGTATTGGGTATTGGTTAATGGAAACCGATAATATCTGTGTTAACTAAATTAAATGAATATTTTATTTAATTTATTCAATGACCTAAAACCAATTTATACTATATAAATACATATTTATGTTGGTTTTCTAGAGTTATCTATATAAAACTGGGAGAACTAGATGCTTTAAGGATGAGAGTCATTGAAAAATGACAATGGACTGTGGACGTGCAATTGTTCTTCAAAGGGTCTATCTCCCCCAATAAAATTCTAAATCTAACCAAAGAAAATGGCATGAACCAATTATTAATTTTATATAGATCCAAAGTAGTGGTATCAGATGTTACTTTCAGGACATACATCCTTTATTATTTTTATAACCATGGATTATTATTTATTTATTTTCAATGACTGTCGTTCTTCGCATGAGCCCAGAAATTTATTTTATTTTTTACACTCCGAATTTTACACCGGTTATCATATTATGTATTAATTGGTAGATATCATATTTTCCAATGATGTTTTCACCAATTTCGTTTGGTTCTCCCCCCATCATTCTTCACGTTCTTTACTGTTGGCCACAGGGTTGTCGTTTGACATTGTCGGGTTGGATACGAGCGTGATTGAACATCCGTATTCATGGAGGATGTGTGCATGATGTATGGATCAATGTTTTACTCATGGATCATTTTGTGATGTGGGATTCCATTTTTGGTGGCATTTATTATAGGCTAGATCAGGGTTATTTATCCATGGGAGAGTTGATGTTGTAGTGGGGTGCAATGAAGATGAGTCGCATGCGGTCCATTTGGTCAGAATCTATCAACCAGTGATGGATATGGCATGGTAGTCCCTAGATCCAAGTTTCTCAGTATAATTTTAGGTAGATTTTCTGGTGGTGATGGTTTGGGTGAGGCATGTGAGTATTTCTTCAAATTCTACAAAATTTGGACATATATGATGTGTACTCTACGAACAAACACTCTGTAGTCTACTAGATGCAATAGCTAATGTTTTAGAAAAGTTAAATATCACATGCCAAGTATGACCCAAACACTCCATGTGACCTGTTGTTGTTGTCTTATTGTGTACCATTTGAGTACATAGGAATGCGTACATACAAATAAATGGGAATGGATATAATACATGTGTATGAACATGTAATTTGGCACGATCAGGGTACTTAGACATGTCCAATGTACAAAGGTGTGACCATGAGTACATAAGCACTGGACAAAGTACATGGGAATGGGTTGCAAGGCATGGGCATAGATGGGGTAGAAAAAGCTGGCCATTTATATCCTACAAGCACATTGATCTTTCTTATGTGGATTCCACCTTGTATATCTCATTATTATAGAATCGAATTTAGGCCCATTATTAACCTATCTTGATAAGTTTTCTATATAAAACGTGATGGGGGAATTCCTTATGGAATCAAATATATGACACGAGGTGTTATTAGTGTTTTACTTCCTTCTGCGATGCTTGGACGATGGTAGTGATTAGGTTTTCTCCCCAGAGATAAATCCGATTTGATACTCCCCTTTCACACTAGGGAATGGGTCCCCAAAATTCTTTACATAGGTAGAGTCAGTACTCTCCCATAGATCAGCAAGGTGTGGGTACTTTATCTGCGATGTAGGTACCCCCCCCCCCATTATTGAGATTCAGCATGGAATGGATTATCCACCATAATTAGTTCTCGCACTTCTATAGACCATGGTAGTGAGGAGTGAGCCCCACTACAAAGATTATGGTGGGGTTTCATGTGTTTTAGGAATCAAATATGGACATTTAGAGCGATAAGATGGATTATTATTCTTATCTAGGTTTTGGAGATGGAGATCCACTTTCTATCTCACTTAAATTTCTTTATGATAATATCTATTATGTTTCTATATACATTATTGATTATGGGTTGAGTTCACTATTAAATATTCCTCTTTATCCCTTGATTGTTTTCATGGAATCCAACTAGGTATGAGTATACTCACCCCTACATGGGAATCTCCCACATGTGTTGTGACTTATGAAGATAATAGATTTATTAGTATTGATATTATTTGACTAGGTTTTGGAGGACTTGTACCAAGAGGAGCTGACAATTTTCAATGTTCAAACTTGGAGATTTTGATTGAAGCTCTCTTTAGTCTCCATTTTTCAATTTTTGATATTTTTTTACATCATGTTTGGTTGGGAATTTATTTTTTCCCTTATAAATTTATACTAAATTTTTATACATTGATATTTTCCCAGAGGTTGTTTCAGGAATGGTTCAAAATCAAGATGGTGCATCATTTATTATACCTATTCACTATTTTATATAGCTTACTATGTGCATTCAAATAGTTACTTTATGAAATCTTCTTAAATTTCAGTATTTAATACTAGGAACATGTTTCAATCACCTAGACTATTAGAGTAAGGTTAGGGGTGTCTCAATCGGTTTACCACCAACCAAGCGGGCACAATTTGTTCAAGTCATGAAACAGTGGTATCAAAGGTGATATAACCCATGTCAGTGCTTGGATGTAGGCCTTGTTGTAATGTTTAGTTTCAGAACATAGGGAAACTGTGTTTGAGTGTCTCATATTCAGTTCTTAGGCCAAGGAACCAGGTATAGATGTAAAAGTCAACATATCCATACACTAGTACTTTGACTACCAACTTGTTGAAACAACACACTGAGAGATCATTTGTAGGGAAAAATGGTAGATGAATCATATAAGATTGAGTCTTTTGAATTTCATGTTCTTCTCGAGTCAGTTCTCTATATACATATTCCCATCTTACTACAGTATGTTTTTTTTGAAAATTTAGGATTCCAATATGATGACAGATAAATATAATAATTATAATTCCCAATCCCACACTTCCAGATTCAGTCCTAAAATTCTGTGTAAATTTTTTTTTTTAAAGGATAACTGAAAAAATAAACAGAACATTTTACATTTTAGGATCTTTTCGATCTAGTTTTTTTGGGAAATATAAAAAATCATTGCAGTTTTTCAGACAAAAAAATATACAATTTTCGTCGAGTGTGTTCCCTCATTATATGAAACAAAAATAATTTTAAGTTCTACTAAGCCTTTAAAAATTATTTTCAAACACCTGGTGTGCACTAATTTTCCTACTAAGTAGTTTTAAAATAATTTGTAATTATTATTCATTGAAAACTAAAATTATATTAAGAAACCATTTATCAAATAAATTGTTGGATAAAATAAATTATTAGATAATGAGTTTTCAAATTCTTACAACATTCTATAAATATCCGTAATAAGAAAATATTATTTTGAAAACTATTTACAATACAAAATAGTAATCTTTGAATATACTTATTTAGACTTCTCCTTTTCAAAAGTAATAAATTTTATTTATTATTTATGATATTTATCATCCCATAATAAAATACCATGTGTCCACTTATCTATATCACTTATATGACTATATCGCCTTGATTTCAATGATTTACACCCCAAACAATATCATATCATTTGATACTTTAGTGCTAGATATCAATAAAAAAAATTAATGGTCCTGCTTTTCCCACTCATAACCCAGAAACTATTTCTAAAATCTTACATATTTATTATTTTATGGAAGTAAAATAATATTATAACTTATTATAATGAGAATGATTAACTCTATTATGATGAGGATAAATCAATTCCATTTCAATAATTTAAAAAAAATACATAAACATAGATGATTTTTAAAAAAAATGATTGCAAGTAACATGCATGAATGTCTATATAAGATATCTTCATACATATATGAATTACATGAAAATAAGATAATGTATTTCAAATAAAATAAGAATATATCATTTTTAGAATAAAATACTAAACTTTTTCTTTGAAAATTTAATAAAAAACAAATAACCTTTCAAATAAAAGGTAAAAAATAACCAAAAAAGTGTTATTGTTTTATGGTATAAATAAAATAATAGAATAATACTAAAAAAAGAGGGTTTTCAAAAATGATTAAATTAACATGAAGGACATAATTCACCCTAACATATGAACATAGATGAATTTATATTCTTTCAGAAATTAACACACAAATTTGATTCTAAAAAAGATACATCCCATATATAATATATATATATATATATATATCTTGTTTTTTTGGAAAATAAATAATTGTTTTTAAATGTCAAAAAATTAACATAAATTCATATTAAAAATAATTTTTGAAAAAATAAAAACATCCCGTACAAAATATAATACATGTAAAAATATTAGTTTTCATTTAAAATATGTAAAATATATGGATTTTTAGGAAAATAATAATAAAATACCTTACCTTGAAATGATAATGAATCCATGCTACATACTACTAAATATTGGACACAGTATAAGGAAAATCATAGAGTCCAGATGTTGTTGTTTATTACATAATGAAAACAGTTCCCTCTAATATAGAGTTCCCCCTTCAAATGGAAATTTTCATGAGTCATGGATTTATATAGCCGACTCAACTATTAGAAATAATAAATATATAATTTTATACAAAATAATAAATGTTTGGAGAGGTCTCGATTTCTCTATTTATGTGGTTTAAATAAAATTTATTTTGAGAAAGGATAATTGGTTTAGATGCATATTTATTTTTTGTATTATAATTATTGATAGATGTTTTATTTAAGTTCGATATCTAAAAAACCCCCAATTTGATTTAATTCATATTACCACATCCCACTTAGTCAATGAAAATTCACAGAAAAATTTGAAAAATAATACACTGATCATCAAATTCAGATTGTGTTAAATAGGGAGGTGTTTGAAAAAATTATACTTGTCAAAGTTGAAGGTGAAATACAATGACATCCAAAATGATAAAGAGATAAAAATAAAAATGTAACAACTAAAATTATTGAAAATCATATAAAAATCATTTTTAAATTAAACACAAAAATTTAAAAATAAAAACCATGTTAGACAAGAACATCTGGAAGAATAAAAAATGGGGATTTCAACAAACAGGGTAAACTGAAAGCGATCATAGAAATCGGGCTTCAAGAAGATTTGGATTAATAAACACCTACCACTGATATAACATAAATCAACATATATGATGGTGAAGATGAAGAAAATTTCACTCACACCCCTTTAGTATTCAAAATCCCTTCACAGTCAGATCTAGCATCTGTTGCTCGTCGGAGTTTGATGATGAATCGATCTACACTCGGTGTTCTTCCTCCATTTCACTAGGACTTCATCTTCTAAACAAATCTGTGATTGATTCCCTCAGTCTACGCTCAACCTCGACCTCTCTAAAGTTCTCAAGTTATCAAACGTACTACTCATCCTTCCCTCTAATGAAACCCTCAAAACAATTTCCCCAAAAATGGGACTGACTCCCCCTCTGATTTTCATCTTTTCTCAGCATTTAATTTTTTTATTTATTTCATCATTTTTTTAATAAAAATGTTAACTATAATTTTTTTAATACTTATATAGCTAACATAATTCTATTTATTACTTTGTTTATAATTTCATAATTTTATATAAACAAATTGTTAATAGTTCAAAATATATAACCTGAATAATAACGAAATATATTATACACAACATTTAAAATTTTGATTATCTATGTTTCATATTTATTATAACAATTATACTGATAAGTTTATTATCATAATATAATTTATTCCTTAATATATTTACAACACTCTAATAGAATATTCAAATATAGGATTATAAATTGTTTATTAAAGCATTAATATTTTACCAAATTAATTATAACCTTCATATAATTTTGGTTATAAATATGAATTTAATTTCAAAATTTTATAGAAACAATATTTACATTATTTTTTTTAAATTCAATTATAATTAATTTTTAATTTGGTAAACATTTATATTTCATAAAAAATTATTATAAATCATAAAATATATGTATTTTATTTAAAATATTCGTTAAAAATATTATATCAAGAAAAAAATATTTATTTTATTTTTTTATAATTTAAATGTTAAACAATATTTAACATTAATTAATAATAACCATTTTATTTTCAAAAAATATATTTTTTTTAAATAACTATTCAAATAAATATATTTATATTGAAATGTTCTTTTAAATAATGCCACATTTGTAAAACAAATAGTATTTTTATAATTATAAATATTTTTAATCTTGAATTATAATAAAAATTTATTTTTAATTATTTAAATTATTAAAAAATATATATTATTATCTAGGATACCACATTCTTCAGCTTAAAATAATTACACCCTGACAATTTGTTTGTCAGACATAAGAAAATTATGAATTTACATCATCAGAATTTTATTGGACTTCCACATTCTAGATTTAGTACTAAAATGTTGATTATTTTTTGATTCAATGTACTAATACAAAATACACAAAACATTTTACATTCTAGTAACATCTTCAATCATGGTTTTAGAGAATTAGATAAAAAAATTACAATTTATCAAAGATGTAAACATATTTTTAAAATTTTATTCATGTGTGCTACCTCTTTATATGAAACATACATCATTTTAATTTCTACCAAACCTATAATTTTTTTTAAAACACAGGGTCACCGTAAATGTTCCAATTAATGGGTTTTAAAATACTTTGTTTGTATTTTTAATTGATAAATATAAATCTTGTTGGAATACTTTTATCAAATAAAACATTTTATAAAATAAATACTTAGAAAATAGACTTTAAAGGAATTATAAAGTTTTCTAAATATACATAATAAGTAAAACTTGTTTTTAAAATTAGTCATTTTCCAAAATAATAATCTTTCTAAATACTTCTTTGGATTTATCCTCCTTGAAAATAATAAATTTATTGGACTATTTAGGATATTTAGCAGTCCATAAGAAGAACCATGTGTCCACTTAGCTATATAACTTATAGGAATTCATCCCCTTGAGGTCTTGTGTTTACTCCCCATGCCATTTCATATCATTCAATAATATAATTCTAGAGTTGAAGAAAACATTTTTAATTGTCCTCTCATTCTCACTCATAACCCAAAAAAACATTTCTAAAATATAATAATATATATATATATATATTACATTCTTATAAGACAATAATATTACAACCTCTTAGTGTAAGAAATCTCAATTCCAAAAGGATTTGAAGAAATATATTATTTTTAAATACTTTTAAAAAAATACATAAACATGGAGTCTTGAAAAAGAAAAGGCTTGAAAATAACATGCATGAATTTCATTATAAGATACGCCCATACTTATATGGGTGACATGTACATAAAATGATATAATTCACATAAAATAATAATATATAATTTTTCACATAAAATACAAACCTTTTGTTGTAAAATTTAATAAAAATCATGTATCCTTTAAAATGAAATGTAAAAAATAAAAAAAACTAATTTTTTTTTATTTTATACTATAAATAAGATAATGGATTAAAAATAACAAATAAGGGTTTTAAAAAATGATAAAATTAACATGAAAAACATAATTCACCCTTAGAGAAGAAATAACATGAATTTATATTATTTTAAAAAATAAAAAATTAATTTTATTTTAAATAACATACATCCCTTATGGAATATGTATATATATATATTAGGTTTCTAGAAAATAAAAAGTTCCTTTTTAATTTAAAAAAAAATTTATAAATTCATATTAAAACATTATATTTAAAAAAATAAAAAAATATCCCATAAAAATTACAATACATATAGAAATATTAATTTTAATTTACAGTGTGTTAAATAGATGTATTTTAACGAAAAAAATAAAATCTCTTACCTTAAAATGAAAATGAATTAAATTTTCCTACTGCTGAAGCTTGGACACACCAAAAGGAACCGAAAAATAATTTAGATGTTGTTTTGTTTTTCAGGGAATGAGGATAGTTACCTCTTACACAGAGTCCACACATCCACTAGAAATGTTTAGGAGTCATTGATTTATATAGATGATTCTACTTTTAGAATAAATAAATATATAATTGTATATAGAAGAAGAAAAATTGAGAGAGGTCTCTATTTCTCTATTTGAGTCGTTTGGATGAAATTTGTGTTGTGAAAGGTGAAATAGGTTCAGATGAATATATATTTTATATTTAACTTATGTTAACATGTTTTATTTAAATAAGAGTCTTGGAGTAACTACAATTTGATCTAATACAGATTACTAAATCTCATTGAATCGAGACTAGGTAAGTGGGAAAAATATTAAAAGGTATACATAAATCATCAAAATCAAACTGTGTTATATAGTTCTTTGTTTGAAAAAATGATATTGGTATAAATTGAAGGTGAAGAATGGTTACAACCAAAATTATCAAGGGAGTAAATTCTAAATAATTCTAACCCATATTGTTGAAAGTCATAGAAAGATCATTTTCCAATTGAACAGAAACATTTGAAAATAAAAACTATGAAAAACAAGAACATTAATAAGAAGAAGGAAAAGAGTATGATATAAAGTAAGTTAAACCTAAATTAAACTTATACATAGGGTTTCATGAAGATTCAGTTAAATGGACACCAACCTCCAATATATATAAGATTGACATATAGGAGGATGAAGAAGAAGAACAGTTCACTCGTACCCCTTTGTCATTTGAAATTCCTTCATGGTTTGATCTATCATTAGTTTCTCGCTGATGTTCGATCCTAACACAATTCTCTTTCAACATCCATCCTTCATTTCGATCAGACTTCATTTTTTAGTTGAATATGTGCTCGATTTCATTAGTCAATGCATGGCCTAGACTTCTCTGAAGCTTTGAGGCGGTCAAACCTACTACTCGGCTTCCCCTCTTTTAAAACGTTCAAATTGTTTTCACCAAAAATGAGACCAACCCCCCTCCTATTTTCATCTTTTTTTCATTTATTTATTTATTCATTTCATTATTTTTTTAATACAAATATGATTTTAAATTTTTTATAATAATAATATAACTATCAAAAATATATTCATTAATATGTTTATAATTTCAAAATTTTATTAAAATAATTAAAATAGTTTAAAATATATTACCGTAACAATAAAAAAAATATATTATACTCAATATTCAAAATTTTGATTATTTACGATTCATATTTATTATAATTACTATATTAATATATTTATTATCATAATTTAATTTATTCATTAATATATTAATAGATTTATAATATAATATTCAAATATTTTATTATGAATATTTTATTATATTATTCAAATTTTAAAAAATTTATAATCCCCTTAAAATAATTTCATTTATAAATATTTTTATAATTTCAAAATTTTATAAAAACTATATTTACATTATGTATTTAAAATTATATTTCCCTTAATTTTAAATTAGGTACACATATATATTACATAAATATTTTTTTTAATTCCTATAATATATTAATTTTTATCAAAATATTCTATAAAAATATTATTTCATGATCAAAATATTTATTTTAAATAATACCACATTTATAAAAAAATCTTGTTTTTCCTAATTATAAATATTGTTAGACTTAACTAATAATAGAATTTTATTTTAATTTATTTAAATTATAAAAGAAACTTATTAGTATCCATTATGTTACAATACCCGTATAGTATAGTGGTGATGTTCAGTTAAGTGATGAGGCCTCAGTTAAATGACTCATAGATGATGTGTTTCTTCTATGCAGTCGTGGAGTAGTTCCCCTACCTATTTAGCATTTGACAGTTCCAACAGTTTGATAATATGATATTCACTAGCTTAGTGAATTATTCATATTACATTGATGGATTACGACTAGGTTAGTGAAGGATATACTTAATGTTTTGTTCTATGTTTTCCGGCTTTTTTAGACCCTTACTGATCAGATGGTTGATCGTATTGCTAGCCTTTTTCATCGAGCAATAGGGTGTTGGTGGAGTCTGAGTACCCAAACACATGAGGGTACTTTGATGACATAGTCAAACATCAAGTATCTATTCCATGGTGAGTTTTACCATTAGATCTTGCACTCTACAATTATTTAGGATCTTTTCAAACAACAGCTAGGTGATAAGTCAATTTTTAAATACACTGTGAGGTTTACTAACATCACATGTTACGCTCTCTATATGTTGTAGGATGGATACTTATGAATTTCGAAGTTTGATAAGCACCTTTATAGAGACATCTATGCTAGTGTCGTCTCTTCCTGAATTTAAATTTTATACTAGAATGCGGGAGCGAGATCTGGTTATAGATAACTTCCTAGTATAGGGATGATAAGGGGTTGGAGATTGTATTTTTCATCATTAAGATTAGTCTTCTAATATAAATACACATGCTCGGACTTAGGAACATGGATCTAGGACTCAGGGTTCATTAAATGGATCCATTCATCCCAAGGAGGGGTGATATTATAATTTATATGTGTGAGGTAACATGGATCAGGATTTCTCGAATCTACAAGTTGAAGATGGTAAAGAGATATTGGATGTACCTCCACAAATAAATTCAAATCATATTTATAGACCTTCCAATCATATACATGGTGGACCCCATGGAGATGAAGCTGATGGAAGAGCCACAGGTGGAGGAATACACTATGAGTTACTCCAACGACCACCACCTAATAGCCCACACCATGCTCAGAGGGTTGGTGGTCAATGGATTAAGAAGTTTTTAGGCTATATAGGAATATGAATTGGCTACTTAGGTTATGATTCAACGTATGGTATATTTATTTTCAAATCCTTCTCCATTACTTGTAAAAATAGGCATGTTTCATTCCATTACCTCTATATCATTTTTGTGAGTTCTATAGATTTTGATTGAGTCTTCCGCCTGATAGTTATGGTTATAGATCCTTGTAGGGATTTATTATTCTATATCTCACATCTTCTGAGATGAAATCATAGGACAATATCTTGGGTTTTGACTGGTTGACTAGGGTTCAAACTAGGATAGAATTTTATCATAGAAGAGTTAGATGACTTTGTTAAAATGTGATAATATTATTCTTCATTTGAGAGATTTATTTTATGATGGAGTGAGTGGGGATCATGATTATAAAACTACAACACATTAGCCATTACTTGGTGAATATATCCCTTGGTTTAGTATACCCCTAAGGATTCTTTCTTCTGGTGGTATTGGATGATTATATGGATGTATTTCCTAAAGATGTCCCAAGACTACCTTCAAGGTGGTATGTTGACTTATATATCAACCTTCACCCTAGGACCACAATAATATATTTTTGGGTATATCATATGGCCCAAAATGGGCTCCAAAATATGATAATGTAGTTGGAGGAACATCGAGAGAACAGTTTTGTTAAACCTAATATATCTCCTTGGGTTGTTCTATTCTTGTTCTTGAAAAAGTAGGATAGGAGTTTGATGAATTGTGTTGACTATCATCCCCTAAATCAGGTATTTATCAATAATAACATCCCATTATCAAGTATTTATTAATGGTATGATTTATTTTTCATAGATCGATATCATGTCCAGCTACCATCATTTTATGGTCTGTGAGGATGATATTCTGAAGATGGAATCCCAATTTCATGGTTGATACTATGAGTTCCTGGTGATGTCTTTGGGGGTGACTAATTCCCTTTATATGTTTACGAATCATATGAATAGAATCTTTGATCCATACATGGATTGATTCATTATTCTATTCATAAATGACACTCATAAAATCTATATCTAATGTGGAGAATGTCGTGCATTTGTTATTGGTACTAAACATACTCTAGGAGCCCCAGATTTATGGGAAACTCAAAAGGTGTCAGTTTTGGATCTTCAAAGATCATGTTCTAGGGAATTTCATCACAGATCATGCGTTAGTAGTGGACCTGGTAAAGATTGATGCTGGGTTTTCATGGGATCCACCCAATAGTGTGTTGATGGTGTGAAGTTTAAAATAATTGGAATGGTACTATCATAGGTTTCTAATATACTTTTCTAGGATAGAATCCCCTTTGACTACCTTGATGTAGAAGGGAATTGTTTTTCCTATACGGAGTAGTGTAAGAGAACCTTTAAGGTGTTGATGCTAAGGCTAACCAGTGATCCAATTTTGACAATACCAGATGAGGGTCATGAGTATGTGGTGTTTTTCAACACCTATGGAGGTATGACTGGATATATGTTGATGTAGAGGTAGGTAATTATCACTTACGGATCACGATAGTCATCACCACATGAGAATAATTATGTGACCCATAACAAAAATTTGGTTGTGGCTGTCTTTGCTCTAAATATGTCGAGGCACTATCTCTTTGGATAGTGTTTCATTGTTTACTCAAACCACCAGTGTCATAGGTACATCTTCAATCAGATACATCTTAACCTTAGATAGAGGAATTAGTTGAAGTTATTTCAGGACCATGACTTTTAGATAGTCCATACTCTATAGAAGGGAAATGTGGTGGTAGATTCTTGTAAAATGAAGTCCCTTTGTGGCTTGGTAGTGAAGGATTTTGATCAGTTGGGTTTGTTGTAACTAACCCAAGTGGTGGAGACGGGTGTATCTTATCTTCATTCAATGGTGGTGAATCCCCCTCTTCATCAGTGTGTACGAGATTATTAGTTGTGATAAATTTATTCTGAGGTTCTATATGACCATAATATCTTTGATAGATGCACAAAATAGATTTTTTTGGAGGGGAGAACATGATCCTTTTCCAAGGATGGACAGTGGCTCTAGACACATTACATGATTAGTTTTTGAAGGGTTTTAATAATTTCCCCTTTTAGGTACATCTGAGTGTGGAAAATATGTACAATGACTTTCAATGGTACTTTTGGTGGACTTTAATGAGGTATATAATTACCAATTTTGTCTGTCATCATCTCACATACAAGCTGGTGAAGGATAATAATCAGGTTTTAGTAGGTTTCACCCAATATCTTGAGATCCTAGAATAAAAGTGAGATTTAATATTAATAGATTTTCTATGGTAATTCCATAGATAGTGATAGTAAATGAAACTATCTATGTGATTTTTGACTAACACTCTAGGTCAAAAGTATTTCTTTTCATCGGGATGTAGATCTTGGTTGAGATTTTGGGAATTTCTTCATGCAATAAATGATCCGTCTTCATGTGGTACCCATGATGATCATATCCAACTTTGATGCACTATTTACGACATGGTCATGGAGGTATTTTTAGGAAATATTTTGGATCATGTTACAGAGGAGAACAGTTCTTCATCCCTAGATGGATTAGTAGGTTTAGCGTACTATCCAAGTGTGAGATGATATGCTACGTGACAGCATTTTATACTTTAGTCATAGATAGGGTGATCACTTTTCATTGGTACCATATTCTTATATTAATATTTATCACTATAATAATTCTATGAAACCTAATGGGGCCTTATACGGGAAACCCTACAAGTCACCATTATGCTAGACTAACATTGGTGAGACATTGTTCATTAGGCCAGAGATGGTTTAGGAAACAAAAAAAATGTCAAAATAAGCTATGAGAATATGATCATAGCCTTTATCTGATTTAAATCTTACATTGGTTAATTTATTTTGAATTTCATAGATCGAGCAAGGAGAACCGTTTTTTCTAATAGTCTCCCCATGAAAAGGATTGCTGAGATTTTTTTTCGTAAGTATGTTATCCATGAGGATCATTATGACTATTGAGATCCTAAGGAGATTAGGAAAGGTTTCTTATGATGTGGACTTGTCCCTATAGTTAGACCGAGTTCATGATGTCTTCCATATATTGTAGAAGACATTATAATTCCATGACCCTACATACATTTTTGCATATGGAGAGCTATAAATTGATGATGGTTCCACCTTCTTAGAGTACCCATTGGCAATTAATGAAAGATGAGAGAGGACATGGATGAACGATAACACTGGATCACGTTCTTTGGTAGTATGAGAGCATACAAGAGAGCTCATGGGAGCATGAGAGCCAGATGTTGGCTTAGTACCCCCCACATTTTTGTATAGATTGTCATTTTTAGGTGAAAATTTATTAAAGGTGGGGATAATGTAATCTCTTTTATTTTATTTTTTAGTCCTCTAAGTATTTCTATATATATCTCTTTTTATTTGTTTCAAATATTTTGAATGGTATTTGGGTTTTTTAAGATAACATAATCAATATATTTAAAATATTAATTTATATTAAAGCATATGTGTGTGTATTTTCAGGATAAAGAGTTTTCCCATCAATCAAGACCTCAAATATGAAATCTGAGACCATGGTTAATTCTATAACACTGGGTCTACCCTAGGTAGGACATAATAGTTTCCCACATTGGGAATTTAGTTAATGTGTTGACATATTCATTAAATAAATTATATGATTAATTTATTTTATTTATTTAATAACAAAAAATTTAGTTATCCGCTATAAATACATAATTATTATGAAATACCATAGTTATCCTTGTAGACATGAGTGAATACGAGCATCCAACGAGGGAATATTTTGAAAAAAAACAATATAAAATTAAGTAGTGATCATTGTTCAAAGGATTTTTACTCACCCATGAAATTATTAGATCTCACCAATTGCAATAGAAAAAAACCTATTCACCCTCGGTGATGAATCCAAACTAGAGTAAGGGGATATAATTTGGTGGATTTATACCCTTGATTAATTTTCTAATCATCGATTAATATATGGTTCACTTTTTTCAATGATTGTAACTCTTCACATGATCCCAAATATCATTTTTATTTGTTGGGCCCCTAATTCCACTTGGGTTTATGCATTTTGTAATCATAGGAAAGATCAAATCGAATAATGATAATTTCATCTTCTTCGTATTACTTTCCCCTATCTATTTTCATGTTCTTCATCATTGGCCATATGTTCATAGTTCTATATTTACAGGTTAGATTTGAGCATGATCAAACTCTCTGATTTGTGGGGAATGCATGTATGATGTATGGATTGGTGTTTCATTGATGGAACATGGTAAAATGTGGGATTTGGGTGCTAGATACATGGATTTGTGTCCAGTTCAAGGGTATTTATTAAAGGGATAGGTGATTCAGTAGTGGGGTGTAATGGGGATGATCCACATCCCATTTGGGTGGCCAGAATCCAGCCACTAACGATGGATCGAGCATGGGCTACCCAAGATTCAAGTTCCACAACATCATTTAAGGAGGAAATTGAAGTAAAATTGGAATGCATGAGATGTGTAAATAGATATTCAGATTATGAAAAGTCCTAACATACACAGTGTGTAGTCTAGGAACACATTCCATGTAGTCCCCAAGATCTTGTTAATATGTTTTTATAAAACCTAAATCTCACATGTTGTGTCGGAATCATACACAGCATGTGACACGATGTTGGAGGATCAGCGTGTACCCAATGAATACATGGACATCGACATGGATTGGTACATAGGCATGACCATAATACATAGGAATTACATTTACTCAGACAAGACCAGGGTACCTAAAGATGACCATTGTACCAAGGAAAAACTATGAGTATACAAGCATGGGTCGAAGTACACGGGAATTGGATGAAAGTTACGAGAGGACCCATAGTGTCTTACACACACTATATATATATTATAAATGTAATTTACATTCCTTTTAAACTTCCAACTTATGTTTTTACTTATTATAGACTAATATTTAGGCATACAAGAGGCCTATCCAAAGCATTTTTTAGGTAGAACTTTATGGTCACCTTCATCATAGAATTAGAGATATTACCTAAGGTGTTACGAGCATGATGATTCCTTTAGTTATTCTTGGCCAATGTAAGTTATTGGGTTCCGTCCCCAGATAGATTTTAGGTCCACTACTACCCAATCACAATAGGTTTTGGGACCTCTATAGTCTTTACACAGGTAGAGTTAGTACCACCCCATACTTCATTAGGGCATGATTCCTCTACCTACTAAGTAGGTACTCATTCTTCATCACACTTTTACAGGGAGTGGGTCCTCCCTAGGATTTAGGGCTCTATAGACTATAAATCATGGTATTGAGGAGAGGGCCCCTCAATGCAAATTCTATTGAGGTTGAACTGGTTATTGGGAATGAGAAATGTTCCTTTGAAGCTACATGTTAAATCATCATTCTATGTTGGGTTTTGGAGATATATATCCCAATACTCTATCACTTGGGTTTCATTAAGATCACATATATATAAGGTTTATCCTTACCCCTTTTCATAAGGGTTGAGATAACTATTGTATCTTTTATTTCATCCCTCTCAGTTTTTTGGAAATCCTATTGGTATGTATATACTCACACCTATATGGGATTTACCCACACATTTTGTGTCTTATGTTGATGGCATATAAATCAGTGGTGATATTGGTTGACAATGTTTTGGAGGAGCATAGATTTACCTAGTGGATATTTTACTACTTGTCACTTCTCGCTAGCCCTTCGCTTATTAGAGGTGAGCTTAGGGTGTCTCACTCAGCTTACCACTGGCCAGAGGATCCCCATTGGGTCGGGTCATAACATTTTTAACATGAAATTTAATGTTTTATGATTATAAAATGAGGGCTATTAGAAATTAAAACCATGAAAAATTGTAATGGAATACTGGAAACACATAATTAAAGGTAAAAAAAATAATTTTTTTTAATTTGAATAAAATTTAACTAGCATTAATAAATCACAAATAAAAGTTTAAAAATTAAACTAATGATATTTTAAATTCATTATTTTACACATTAAATCCATTTTACGTTACGAAAATAATTCAAAAATTTTTAATCCACATTTATATTTTGATGATGGAATAAATGTTATGGTTATTCATAAAAACTATATTTTTACTATTCATTGAAAAAATCAACTGCATCAAAAGGTCTCGAAAAGATACACTAATATAAATTTGATGTTTGATTGCAAAAATGAATTAATTTTTATCAAATTAACTTTCAAGATTTTTTAAATTTATCTTCTAAATAAAAATTCCAAATACATGGAAAAATAGTTAATTTTAAAAAAATCTATTTCATTTTTTAGGATTGACCACATTCTTATCATTTTAATTCATAATTATTATATTATTATATGTACTTTGTAATAATATGGATTTAAAAATTATAATTAATATTTAACTAAACAAATTAAGGAATTCATTATAAAAATTCATACTATAAATATATTAGAGAGGAAAATTATTCATATCATAAAAAAATATATCATTACATTTTCCCCCTTCAGAAATTTATTCCTAAAAATTTCAACTCATGACCTAATATATAAATAGATAAGGGAAATTTTATTTCATAATATACTTAGATTTAGATATAAAACTCAATTAAATTATGTCTCTCCACTCCCCTAGCCACTGGAACTCTAATGTTCCCATTGTAACACCCCAATCTTCCAGGGTATGCTTCCCTTTGAATAATGCAATAGCTTCCATTATACGAAACATCGAGATTCTAAAACACCGCGACCAATAAAACTAGCCGTTATGAATAGTAATACCCACTTTTTAAAATTTTAAAAAATATATTTTTCAAAATGGACTTCAATTTTGAATTTGGAATATAAAAATTAGCTTACGGTAAATTTTTGGTATTTTTATGAAAACATTCAATTTTGGATGAATCGTGAAAACACTGCGTTATTGGTTAAACTGAATTTTTATTTAAAAAATTATTTACTTTATTTTATTTATTTTAGGTCAAAATAGATACATAATACCAATATAAGTTCAATTTAATTCATTGGATTAATTTTATAATAATCTTATATATATATAAAATTATTGATCTTTTTACCGTCTCGGTCCTAGGAGCATTTGCAAATTTTCATAAAACATAATTTTACCACTTCTTTGAGATGAATTTCAAAAATAAGAGAAACACAGTTTAAATTTGTAAGTAAAATGTGGTTCAATAAGATAAAAACAATTTTTGGTGAATAGTAACTTTTTACTTTTATTTACCACGGTTAAAAGTAAATAGGGTAATTATGGGTAAAAATGATATTACAATTACCCTAAAACATGTCGTAATTAAATTGGATAAGTGTAATTAAGACAAAAAAAACCTTATTAATAAAATATGATCCCATTTGGTTCACTTGGATTATATAAAGAAATTTATCATTATTTTATTTAAAGAAGAGTTAAAAGAGTTGAATTCAAAGTTTAATTACTAAACCATATTTAATATAGGGTTATACATAAGATAAATTAGACTATAAATATTCATTATAAAGATAAAAATATTTTATACATAATGGTATTTTATTTATAATTTTTATAAATTAAATAATTTAATTTATTTATGACAAAATAATGATGCAGTAATTACCTTATTAATGGAAGATTAAAATAATTGATATTATAAATGTAGAAATAAATGTAATTTGAGACTTTTGATGAATTAAACTAATTTTATAGGTTAATATGACTTTTTAGGGTTGATTAAATATTTTATTTTCTAATTAATCATGTTTTATGATTTTCACAAAAACCAAACACAAAATAGTGTCAAAATTGACATAATTGAGTTTTTAAAAAAAGCACTATATTATTAATAGATATAATATTATTAAAATAATAGGATTGGAAAAAGGAATTAGATAAGGTTATATATATTAATAATGAACCACATGAGGTTATCTTCGCTTGTTATAGTAATTTTATTAACCATATCATATAAAAATACAAAGAGACATGGAAAATGACAAACTATTTAACTAAGAGTTAAATCTAAAAGATATGGTTAATATGGTGACCTAAACCTGCCTAAAACCTATTGGTTTAGTGGTTTTCGACTCATCCCCAACTTATACTCTCAATAATTTATTTTTCAGCCATTATAAACCTAAAATGATTTTATTATAAAATAATATTTCATGCTTTTCCTAAAATGACCATCACCTCTCTTATAAAAGCGTACTTCACCTTCTCTTAATTTCACACCTCCAAAGCCATTTGGATTGGCCAACCCTAGCCCAAATATCCTCCCAACTCTCCTCCCTTCATCCAAGAGTCCTTCCTTTTGTTATAAATCCAATCTAAAGAGCCCTTTTGATTATATCAAAAGGAAGAACCTGAAGAAGAGGTAAATATTTCATCACCTCTTTCATGTTCTTTTCTTCTTCCACTTCCTCTTTATTTTTTTTTACATTATAAAATAATAACTAAAGTATATTCTATTTACTTTGATGTTATTATAAAAATGATACAACCATATTCATTATTCTATCCATCATATGAATAACAAAGTCACCATACGTGCGTATGTACGACAAACCTTCTCCACGTCGTGGTTTAGTTTGTTATTCAAACACTTAATTATTTGGATGAGAATAATAATGAGTATAATTGATGAAAATAATAAATATAACATGTTAATTATTATATATATATGATATACCATATAATTACAGATGATTTAACCATCAATATAATGATATTGTCGCTCGTGCATACATACAGATTATTGTCTCCACGAACGCGATGAGATTCATTCCCCATCATAATCATTCAAGAATAAATTTCATTATATGATTAAAAATAGTTTTTAAGAACATAATATCATTTTGGATATGAATAAAATTCAACCTATCAATAAAAAACATGGCTTACGTAACTGAGCATATAAAGGAAAACAGATTAGTTAACACCTGAAATGGTGATACTACTAATATATTATTAACAAAGAAATATTATAGGATCATATGTGATATCATATTTATGTATATAGTTATTTTATAATTTAATAACAATGTTTCAACTACTATAAAGGATGTTAAGAAACCATCGACTAAGGAAAGGTACAAGGTAAGTGTTAATTTCACAATCCCTTTATTATCCAAGGTTGTTTTTACGTAAGTATCTACTGGGACCTCTTTATCATTCACATCCATATTTTCTTAAAAATGTATTTGGAAACATTTTAGATATTTACTAGAAAATTGGTTAAAGTCATTTATACCCTTATTTTACCTTATATGTTTTTAAATGAATCTTTTGGTCATTTTCCAAACAAGGTACTTTTTGACCTTTTCGACAAAATTATGGTAAGAATTTTTTTTAACTTATATGGTGGGAGAAGTTATTTTCCACCATTATAAAATCGTCGAAGCTTCCCTTACAAGATTATAAGAATATTTTCAAAATAAATGTTCTTATTTATAATTACGCGACTTCTAAATGATTTCAAAATAGAGAGAGATATTTCTCTCAAAAAGTTTAGAATTCATCTATGTCAGCATTCTTTGATGGATTTTAAACCTGTTTTATGTAAATTTATTATAATAAAAATATTTCATATTTTATTGATGGTTTTTTTATATATTTGATTTTGGATGTGTTTTTTATACCATTCATGGTTTATGGATAAAGTATTGACATTTCATATACTAGTTTTAATACGAATTATTATGTTATGTTTAAACCTTTTTATATGTGGAATGCATTGGACTTAGAAAGCGATAGGTGGATCCCGCTATAGCTCCTTGATGTATCAGTAGGTCTCATGAGACAAAATAGTGTCTTGGCACAAGGCCTTGAAAAAATATTATTTTTAGTCTTGGAATAAGGCCTTGACTATGTGGTTATGAAGTCTAGCATTATGCATTCCATCATTATGAAAGTGGATATTGATATTGCATGTGATTAGTATACTTGTAGAATATCCATGTGAATAATAAAATGGTATTATTTGATTTTATATTTTCCATATTAGGCTGATGTTTAAGTTTAAAAGGATTTTTTTTATTCTTATACATTGCCTTAAATGTTTATGATTATTTATGAAATTTTCTGCTATATTGTTATCCTTACTCAGCATTTGAGCTCACCCCTTTCTATGTTATATTTTTTCAAATAAGTGAAGTAGTATTTTTTTTGTTTGTCCCATAGGGTTAGGTTAAGGATATAAGTGTGTTCAAAAGGGAAAACAATGTTTTTTATGTTTTTAGTTAATCTTGTAATGTAAAACTTATGAATGTATCTAGTAATTCCAAGGCTAATAAAATGATTGGTCTTTCAGGATTTGATCCCTTGGGATCATGAAAATGTTCTGAAATAATGAACTGACTCTGGGTAACTGGGGTCGGGGCATTATAGTTGGTCTCAAAGGAATTTTAGTACAAACCTTGGAAGCTAGATTTAGAAAAAAAACTCTGATTAGAGAATACTACCCTAAGATAGACTTTGAGGATTAGTATAGAATAACTTCCTAGAATTTCGGTACTGTAGGGATTTTATGAATTTTGCAAGAAATACATCCTTGTTTGGATACAATTAGGTAGAGGTGGCTCTGGCACAGATGTACCTTGGGGTAAAATCCAAAAGCACCGCTCTGAGCTAGACTCAAACGGGAACCGGTTCACGACAATTGGCCTTGTTTCACTCTTGGTTACGACACTCCTAGAGGATATGCTTAGGATAATTATCATTTTCATTACAATCCATTATTAAGGGTTTATGTGTATGTATTTTCTCAAAGAAAACATTTTTATGATTATTTATTATATCCATAAACTGTTCAATTTATATTAACTATTTTACAAGTTTGGAATTATGTATTGTGATTCATAAAATAATCTAGTCAATGCCATTGTTTAGAAATAGCACCTTGTGGAAGGAATGGAAACCGTATCAATGCGCATAATCCACGTAGGGATTTCTATCCTACTCAAGATAATTATAGTGGAGCTGGTGATGCAATTGGTGTTTATCAACTTATCACTATACTAGGACAACTCACTCAGATTATGAATAATAACCTTACCCGTATGGAGCACCCTGATCCAAACCGAGGACGATCAATGTTAGACTGCTTCATGAGGAAACAACCACCAACATTAAATGGGAGTAAAAATACATTAGTAGTAGAGAATTGGATAAATTCCTTAGAAAAAATATTTCATGCTTTGGGGAGTAACGAAAGGGAAAAAGTTTTCATATCAGTTTATCGCCTCACAGGAGATGAAGATCAATGGTGGTCATTAATCCAAAAAAAAGGAAGATGAAGAAGTATCAAACATGGAATGGAGGTAGTTTAAAGATATTTTCTTTTAAAAATACTTCCCTCATGACCATCTATTTGATATGGAAAGACAATTTCTAGGTATGAGGTAAAAGGAGGATGAGAATCTTGCAAAGTATGAGGCTAACATTACAAGGTTATTAAGGCATGTAGAAGATTATATACATAACCCATGGAGTAAGATCGAGCGATTAATTTATGGGTTAAATCCATTTCTCTGTGGATCATTAGTCTCACAATCTTTATCATCGTATGAAGATATTTTCTCATGCGCTATCAAGATGGAAAATTAATTCTCTAATGATTATGACTTTAAAGAAAATCAAGAGAATAAGAGATCTACTGAACACTCTAGAAATGGAAATAAGGGGAAGAAGGGAATGTTTAATATCCATCCTGCAATAAATGTGGAAAGAAACACCACGGTACTTTCCTGAATGGAATTGGAGTCTGCTACAAGTGTAGTGAAAAATTCCACCATGCTCAAGATTGCAAGGGGGAGAAAGAGGATATCAATGTTGAATGCTACAATTGTAGAGAAAGGGGCATTATGCAAATGAATGTCCTAATTATCAAGGGAACATACATTAGAAAAGTCCAATGGAGAAAGGCCAAGCTTATATGATCACTACTGTTGAGAATGATGCTCCGAAAGACATGGTGGCAGTTAATTTAATGGTTTCTTCAAGTTTAGCCAATGCTCTCTTTGATTCTGGATCATCGGATTGTTTCATATCTTCCCAGTTTTCTATGAAAATTTGATATTTTCAATTTGACTTAACAAGGGAGTTTTCATTCAAAACTCTTAAGAGAAGTATCATCACAACAATGTTTTGTGAATCAGTTCCCATTAGGACATATAAATGTTCTTCATCTGTTGATCCCATCATCATACCCATGATTGAATTTGATATAATCCTCAGAATGGATTGGCTTTCAGACCATGATGTGAACATTTATTTTAAGAATAAGGAGGTTATAATTTTTGATGATGATATGGAGTACCTTATCTTTAGGGAAGAAATTTAACCACCTGATTATTATCTAGATCCACCCCCAATAGCTCTACTAAACTCAATTATTGGGGAATAAGAGAATGAGATAATTATGTGTGAGGAAAATAATGTTCGAATAGAGGATGTACCTACTGTACAAGAATATGTTGATGTGTTTCTAGAGGATTTACCTAGACATCCTCCAGAATGAGAAATTGAGTTTTTCGTTGATTTAATTCCTAGTTCAAGGCCCATATCAACGACCCCTTATATAATCGCCACTCTATAATTAGTGGGACTAAAGAAATAACTAGAGAAATTTAGTAATAAGGGATTTATTTTTCCTTGTGTTTCTCTATGAGGATCCCTTGTTCTTTTTGTTAAGAAGAAATATGGATCTATGAGGTTGTGCATTGACTATAGGGAGATAAATGTTATAACAACAAAGAACAAGTACCCCTACCTCACATTGATGATTTATTCGACCAAATTCATGGAGCTCAATATTTTTCAAAGATTGGCCTTCGATCTGGATATCATCAGTTGTGTGTGAAGAAGAAAGGCATTCTGAAGACAACATTTCGAACCAGGTATGGGCATTACGAGTTGACAGTAATGCCTTTTGGATTGACTAATTCACCCTCTTTCTTCATGGATCTAATGAATAGGGTTTTCACGGAATATTTTGATGACTTTGTAGTGGTATTTATTGATGATATCTAGGAATACTCAAAAAGATAAAAGATCATGAAAATCACTTGCTCATTATTCTAAATACTCTTAGAAGAAATGAATTATATGGAAAGTTTAGAATGTGTGAATTCTGGCTTCATGAGATTACTTTTCTTGTCCATATTGTCTCTAAGGATAGAATCTCAGTTGATACTTCAAAGACCAAGGAAATCCAACAATGGCCAGTACCGAAGAGTATAACTGAGGTACGTAGTTTTATTGGTTTAGTAGGTTATTATCGGTGTTTTGTCCAGAATTTTTCCCAGTTTGCTATCCGATTAACCTAGGTCACATGTAAAGGGGTTAAATGTTTTGGACAAAAGAGTGTGAGGAATGTTTTGAATAACTAAAGAGAAGATTAGTTAATGATATTATCTTGACTCTACCATCGGGGAATTATGGGTTTGTTATTTAAAGTGATTCTTCAATGAAAGGACTTGGTTGTGTCCTTATGCAGAATGATAGAGTTTCTGCCTATGTGTCATGACAGCTAAAAATTCGAGAACAAAACTATCCCACTCATGATCTTGAGTTTGCAACTGTGTCTTTTGCTATGAAAATATGAAGACACTATCTCTATGGTGAAAAATGTTAGATTTATACTCATCACAAGAGTTTGAAGTATATTTTCTCACAAAAAAAACTCAACATGAGGCAAAGGTGATGGCTTTAACTACTCAAGTATTATTATTTCACTATACACTACCACCCGAGGAAGGAAAATAAGGTGGAAGATTCTTTGCGAAGAAAGGATCATTGAGTTTTGAGCAAGATGAGAGTTGAAAAGAATCCTATATACATGGATCTAGTAAAGATGAATATGGGAATAACCATGGAAGGTGAAACATCAATTCTTTTTCAAATGGTTTCCAAACCATCTTTACTAGAAAGGATAAAAAATTCTCATATTGATGATGAGTAATTTCAAAACAAAATTAAAGCTATGAACGATGGGATATTGATCGACTTTGTATATAAAGATGGAATTTGGAAATTTGGGAAGAGACTTTGTGTTCCTGAGATACCCGATCTAAGGAGGGAATTTTTGGATGATTCTCATAGCTCCAATTTCTCTATAAACCATGGTAACACTAAGATGTCTAGAGATTTGAAAGAACATTTTTAGTTGGACAACATGAAGAGGGAGATTGCTGATTTGGTGTCAAGATGTATGGTTTGTCAAAAAGTGAAAGCTGGAAGGAAATGTCCAGGAGGATTCATGCAACCACTTCACATACCCGAGTGGTAATGGGAAAATATTATGATGGACTTCATCATGGGGCTACCAAAGACTCCTAGAAGGAATGATGAAATAGTGGTCATTATTGATCTTCTTACCAAGTCAGCAAATTTTCTTGCTATAAGAGAAGATTCACCATTTGAACATCTGGAATGACTATATATTAATGAAGTATTTAGACCCCATGGTGTACCCCTATAGATTATTTCATATTGATATCCTCATTTTACATTAATATTTTGGAAAATTCTTCTAAAGTCATTGGATACTGAACTTATTTTGGGAACTTCCTACAATCCTCAAACTGATGGACAATCAGAACAAACTATTCAAATTTTAGAATACATGTTGAGATCTTGATCACTTGACTTTCAAGGTATGTGGGATCATTATTTACCTCTGGTAGAATTTTCTTATAACAATAGCTTCCATTCAAGTATTTAGATGGTACTATATGAAGTGTTATATGAAAAGAGATGTCGCACACCAACTTGTTGGGATGATGTTGGTGAAAGAAAACTCGTAGGGAAAAAAATTGATGAGGAAACAATGGAAAAGGTAAAACTTATCCAAACCCTCATCAAAGCAGGCCAAAGTAGGAAACATATCTATGCAGATAATGCGGGGAGGGATTTGGAATTTCAAGTAGGGGATCATGTTTTCTTGAAGGTATCTACATGTAAAGGTGTTATACATTTCAAGTAGGGGATCATGTTTTCTTTTATAATTACATGACATCTAAATGATTTCAAAATAAAAAGAGAAATTTCTCTCAAAAAGTTTTTATTTAATCAATTTAAACATTCTTTGATGGATTTTAAACTTATTTGATGTTGATTTATTATGATACAAATCTTCCTTATTAAATTGAATGTTTTGTGATATATTTTACTGTGGATGTGTTTTTTATACCATTCATGGTTTATAGATAATGTATTGACATTTTATATGCTAGTTTTAATACGAATGTTTATGTTATGTTTAAACCTTTTCATATGTGGAATGAATTAGACTTAGTAAGTGATGGGTGGAGCCTGCTATAGCTCCTTGATGCATTGGTAGGTCTTATGAGACAAACTAGTGTCTTGGCACAAGGCCTTGAAAAAATATTATTTGTACTCTTGCCACAAGGCCTGGACTATGTGGTTATGGAGTCTAGAATTATGCATTCTATCATTATAAAAGTGTATATTGATATTGCAAGTGATTATTCAACTAGTAGAATGACTTTTTGAATAAGTAAATGGAATTATTTGATTTTATGTTTGTCATATTATAATGATGTCTAACTTTAAAAGGATTTTGTTTTAGTATTATACATTGCCATAAATGTTTATGCTTATTTAGGAAAGCTTCTACTATATTGTTATACTTACTGAGCATATGAGATCACCCCTTTCTATATTTTATTTTTTCCAAGATTTGAATAAGTATTTTAGGGATGACCTACGGGGATAGGCTAAGGATATAAGTGTGTTCAAAAGGGTACAAAATGATGTTGATGTTTTTATTTAATGATGTAATGTAAAACATATGAATGTATCTAGCACTTCTGGGGTTACTAAATTGATCGGTCATTTGGGATTTGGTCCCTTGTGATCATGCCGATGTTATGTACTTATGAACCCACTCTTGGTAACTAGGGTTGGGGCGTTACACCAATCACCATCTTCTAGGGTTTCATGGGTTTCCCCATTTTTCTTTGGTGTCTCTAATTAGCCTCATCATCTCTTCCCTCATTGTGGTAAGTGATTATCCACTTTTCTTACTCATTTCTCATTTATTTCACTAACTTTTACTAATTTTCAAAGGTTTATTTCTACCAAAGCATGAGTTTTGAACACCATTCAACATCACTGTTACACTTTATTATATTCCCGGTACTCTATACCCTAAATTTGTTAGTGAATTGGTATATATGGAATCTTGGAATTATACTATAGATACAATTTGGACACATCTTGAATCTATCATTTGTTGTTGTATTTATTTAATATATTCATTCCTCATCCTCATATACTCTTTATAGATTTACCGTTATGATAGACACCATTTTATTCCAGCACAAGGGATCTCTAGCCGGCATAGGATGGTGATAGTGAAATGTGGGTTGGGAGCTTCGGTTTCTAGGGTATTGTGGGTTTCTAGTATGTTTGGTTCGTTTTCATGCATGGTTCTAACATATTAAGATTATATTCATTTCTACTCAACTCCAATCTCCATATCCTTCATCTTGTAACCTCATATACTATTGCATGATGACTCTCAAGGTGGGTTGGGATTGTGTGGCTGGAAAATTGAAAAGTGATCCATAGGATCCTAATTTTCATTTTCATTTTTTTTTATGTTTATATATTACTTTTAATTTTTTGGTGACCAGTTTTCTATGTAGTATCTTTAGTTTTATCCCTTGATGTTTAAAATGAGGTCTTGTTGCATCTTTTTTTGGGTTCATGTTGGTGTAGTTGTGATAGCATTGGTTGTAAAATTAGTGTTTTTAGAGATACAACATGTATCTATTGGTTGTTGTATCAATTTTGGTGTTTTTTTATCGATGGTGGTCTGTTTCATTATTTCTCAAGTTAAATTTAATAAAACTTTTCTTTTTCCCCTTTGTTCGATCGTTGAAAAGTCCCGATGATGTTTATTTAAATCAACATGATGCCAGTGATTTGTTGTTTTTTTCTTTTTATTTTTTTGTTATGTTCAAGATTCATTTACATGTGGTGTGGTTGAATCCAATGGATTTCATGTTTATGAAGACTATTTTTATGTTTGGTGATTTTGGTGATTTCATCTTTTTGTTGTGTCAAGTTCGATCAAAGTCGTTGTTGAAGGTTTGAAAATTGTTACCCTTCTAGTTTTTTATGATGATCAAATATCTAGTAGATCTGTGTTCATAGTGTTGGTGATGTGGAGTCAGTGTTGAGGCTATGTGTGGTAGAATTTATGGATTGAGGTATCTTAATCAGAGTATATTATAGTGGGAATAGGTAATGTCATGGGATTTCTGGTTTTAAATTTTGAACTTTGGTTTTTTAAAATTGTGTGGCTCGTTTTGATATATTGGGTTTTTTATTTTTATAATGGTTCTGGTGTCTAAATATTTTTTTAACAGTTACCATTTTAATAAAAAATTGAATTATTTAAAATTCAAAAAATTTGTTTTGATATGGATATATCCTTATATTTCCATGTTCCCTCTTCATAATTATGATTCTTCCATGGTACTTTGATAATATGGGTGGTCTTTCTTCGTAGAACTTTACCCTATGATCCGATATTTACAATGGTTATTTGTTATAAGAGATATCATGCTCAAAACTCTACCACATTCATATTTAGTACATGTGAGGGATATAGTACATACTTATTCAAGATAGATATATTGAACACATAATGTACTTGAGATATGTTTATTGAAAGGGAAAGATAATATTCCACTATTCTAACATGGTCAAGAATCTAAAAGGGCCCTATTAATTAGGACATAATGTTTCTTTATTCTGAAACATCAAATCTATCTTCCATAGAGATATATTAAGGAAAACATTACCCCAACTATGAAATCAACATGTCACTAAAGTGTTTTATTTGTATTATATTATTTTATCATGGGTCACCTTGGTTTTAGATAATTTTTGGGATGAAATTATGAGTTTTTGAGGTTTTATAGGTATTTCATGGTTTACCCTCATTCTTATAGGTAACTGTGTGGAACCCATGTAGATGATGTTTTCATTAATAAAGTAGAAATTTTCCATTTTTTCCACTAAGGTTTTAAAACCATGGAGTGATACCCAAGGAACTTTGTATCTTGTTTTTTGTATAGGGGTACTCCCACATGGTTGGTGCACAGTTTGGAAAACTGTGCGGAAAAACCTTATAATCTTCCTAGGTTTTTAATTTTTGTATTTTTCTAATTTTTTCCATTTATAATTAACAGGTAATTTTCTCCTCTATTATATTATATAACATATATAACTATTGTAATACCAATAAATATCTCCATACACATCCCACGATAATTATTAGCTTATTCTCAGTGATCTCCAAGTGATTTTGAGGTAAATTTTCCCCCCTTTCTCTTATATTCTTCTTCCTTCCCTCTTTACTTTATTTAATATTTCTCATAGAACCCCAATTCATTTTGTAAGATATGTATTGTATTCATTATGGTCATAATCTATATTTTTTGTCTATTATTCCCTTTATATGAGTTATCCTTACTTATTTTAGTGGTTTCCCTTGAAGGAAACACATTTTGTCCTTGTTCCCACTTTCTCCAATAGGAATTTCTATTATTATTTTTTATTTTGGATTTAAAATTATGCTTAAAATTTATAAATATCTTTCTATTTAAATTATGAATATATGTGATATCTATTTGATATTTATAAATATTTTCAATGATGTTTTATCTTATTATAAAGGGTTTCTCTTTCTAATCCCATGTTTCTTTAATGGGATGTTTTATGTTCTAAGAATTTATGAAATCAATTTGAGGTTTTTTAAAATGGTATTTATGGATTGTGTTGTATTTTAATCCCAATTGTTTTCCAAAGAGTGAAAAATATGTTTTAATAGGTATTTATTTAATACTAAGTTGTTAACCTCAAAATGATTTAAAAGGGGTCCTTTAATGAATTATAATTTTTTTTAAATGAGTGTGTTTATTATGCACATTAAGATAATTTCTTAATGGATCTCAAAAAAATTGTTTGATTAAAATGGAATTCCCTTGGCCTTATTTAAGATTTAAAAGAGAAAAACACATAGTTTAAACGGTGTATTTGAAATATAAATGGAGTGTGTGGATTTAAAGGATTTATAAAGGCTTTTTAAAGTATATTTTTATGAAATAAAAAAGTTTCTTGGATTTCTGTTCCACATTTTGTAGTAAATTTTTAGTTGTCACATCTTTAAGTGAGTTTCTTATAGATTATCAGACCCTGTTGATTAAGCCTTGGTGTTTGTCTTCCCTCGGGTGTATTTTTGTCACTTGGTGAGGCATTTTTCTCCCTTCTAAAGAAATATGATTATTTTATCCATGAATTTATTAAGTGTATGGGTTTATCCTTTGTAAGGGTGATAGAGTTAAGGGAGAATTAATTTTTATGACTTGTGTGTTGATCTTGAATTTATTTTTTCCCCACATTTATTTTTATTTTGGTCATGGTAATCCAAGTACAAAATGGGAGATCAATATTAATGTTGCACTAGTTGGTTCACACACTACTATTATCCCTCCAGACATACTAGGAACTAGAGCTTAGAAGAGGTTCCATTTATGATGATGTCAGTGTGGGATAGTAAGATGGAATTTGGATGTTTGGACTTTGTATATGTTTTGTTTTGTCCTTGAGAAATTGATAAAGTTATAAGTATCTCATGTTAAGCCCTAGGGTAGAACCCATGACAGTTTTACTACATGATTGATAGATCTCTAAGAGGATATCTATCTTGTTCTTCATTTTATTTTCCCCCTTTATGTATATTGTGGTGGAACCATTATCTTTTTTAACTTCTTTTTATATATATAGACATGTGATTCCTAACTTATGTATGGTTGACCCTTCTGTCTGGGTCATTACCTTTTAAAATGATTTTCAAAAATGTTTGGAAAACCTATTTTGAATTTGAACACTCTTACACTTTTTTATGTGCATTTCAAAATGTGTTCTTTTGGGTATGAAATGTCCTATGTAGGTGAAATGTTTTAAGAAGTCATTATTTTCATTAAAATGAAACATATCGAATGTTTTGTAAATATATTATGATTTTTTTAATAGTAATTCACATGTTTATGTTTGAAAATCCAACTTTATAGTTACAAATTCAAACTACAATTTCTGGATTCCCTTATGAAAGGAATTATATAGATTTAGTGGGTGGCTACCTAATGGGTTTTTTAGATCACATCTAAATATTTTAGGTCCTAGTTTTTTCAACTAGAATTTGTTTTGGCTCTTATAGATTACGTTGGGTGAGTTGGGGGGTAGTGAGAACCCATAGGTTGGGTGGAGGGTGTTTCAATCTTAGCTCGAGTTTGTTTTCTTTTTAGATAATGTTGTATCAGCCAAGACGACCATTCTGTAGCATATTTCAGTGCTTTTTGTATCTTTTAGTGCCTTTTTCATCACTTTTTTATAGATGATGTATTTTATTTATGAAAATGGTTTGAATTAGTGATATTGACTATAACCCATTGACACGCCTATTTATTTTTTTACCATTATTGGTTGTTCTAATGGTGTTAAATGTGAGGAAGGTCTATGTCAGACATGGAAAATCTTTCACTATCATTTATCTCTTATTTTAGGGTGAATTAATTTTTATAGGTATTTTCTATTATGACCATGAACTATTTTTTCAACCCATGGGGATCGGTATTTCCCTTTAGTCCATCTGGTAGCTTAGTTCATGAGCTAAGTGGATGGAAACATGTGTCATTTTGTTAGAAAAACCTCAAACTCAAAGTTCTCATACGATTATTATCAACATATATGTTCTTAAAAAATTTATAAAAACTGATTTATTGATGGAATACTTGCACTTCTTGGCCATCTCTTTTACCAATTCTAGTTTCAATAGCCACATTTTTCAAAATTCATGCCAATATGTTAGATTTATTTATTTCTTCCAATATAAGTCAACATATACATCGAAACCCTCTATTGAATTTTTATAAAATTCTCATTAGGGTTAGTGGGAACCTCACAATACCATTTTTGGATACCAAAATCAAAACATCACAAAAACAAAAGTTCATTTGATATGTGAAGTCATATCAAATACCCCATCCAAACACCACTGAATTCAAATTTCAAATAGAAACATACCACCAACTCAGGACCCGAACCGTGAGCCAACCGGAGCCTTAATCCTTAAACCATGATGTGATTTCTGATCATCACTGTCAAAAACTTCACATGAAAGAAAACAAACCAATATTTGTTGCCTACATTCGAACTTCATTAACCATGTCCACTCAAACATCACCTAATAACATAATGAAATACAAAAAAAACGTTCACCAATTTAAATCGCATATTCTCATAGAAGATATTGACTGAATAAGATCCAAAGCATATCCAACCATGACACTTTTGAATCATGTAAATATAATTGTCGATCACCACCATTAACCACAGTGCAATCTCTATGAAAAAAACTATTAAATACAGCATGATGTTGAATGGTCAGCACTAGAGAAAGTAAAACCAAGGGAAGAAAAAAATGAATGAAAAGACCCATGTAACACCATTGATGGGTCTTCCACACATCCCAAAACTCCCCTAAACATCATCGCAACAGACTGATAGGGGGACTAGAATGAAAAATATGGAAGCAAGAGCCGATGATAGACCAAACTCAGGCTTCGAAAGGGGAACAACCATAGAAATAAGCATGATGATGAAAAATATGAATCATACAACCTACTCCCATCACAATGCCAAATCATACTCAGCTCCATATTTCCAGACCAAGATGGGGTTAGGCATGATGGTACAGAAAAAAGATAGTATAAGGGAGATGATGGAGGACCTCATTACTAAGGAACCAAGCACTGAGGGTGACTGCAAGAAACAACATAAGTCTGGAAGACCGATGAGAAAACATAATGAAGAGAAATACAAGAAGAGACCAACACCAAGGGGGAGGATTACAATTCCAATGAATAAAGGATATAAGAGAAAGAAACTAGAAGAACCCTAGGAACAGAGGGGGGACACTATTGTAATAGAAGGGGGAAGCCCTAAACCTTGAGAGGGGGCTGTCAGGGGAGAGAGGAAAACCATGGTGAGAAGGGGGCCAGGAATCTCAATATAGGCCCCCATATAGGGTCATATAAATGTGTTAGTCATATATATTATTGTATGATAACATGACTGGAGGAAGGTGGTGATCTCATGCTCTTTATAAGTCCACAAAGAAACAACAGATCATATCCTCCATAGTTTTAATAGGCTCTTAAGATTGAACATCATTATGAGGATTATATATTGCTATAAAATTCAACACAATGTTAAATTATATATAAAGTCTCCTCTAAAACCATTATGTGAACCTTGAATATTGATAAATTGAAATCGGTAGTGTTATTCCATGTAGCCTCACCATGTCTCTGATATATATATATATTGTTAGTAGATCATGTGAGAATTATTTCTGAATAGGTATGAAGTGGAGAGTATTTGTAAGACGGTCCAATACAACTATAATGAAATAGTTTCCCTTAGATGTCCTTGGGAGACCCATAAAGAAGTTCATGGAGATATTTTCCCATTTCTATGCTAGTATGGGTAGTGGTTGTATCATCCCATTATACTTTTTTCATTATTCATAATCTTGTTAACATACAAAGTAGTTAGATGTATATTCAGAAATCTCCATCTTTATATTATTACTAGTAATTATCAGTAATCTAATAACTCTTATTTGATGCAATGTAAGTGATAAAATCTATATCCCATGAACTCCATGCCCATAATAATGAAGTTATGCAAAAATATAAATGAATAACATTGTAAATCATATGTAGCTTACACTAATTTAGCCATATTAATATATATATTCTTACAATGAGTTTAAAGAAGATCAAAAGGGTGGAATTTCAATGGATCTCCTCATTGAAGGTATTTAGGAACTGAATCAATCACTCATTGTAAATTTGGGACTCTCTATACACATTGATTTTTTATTATCTCAGGGTGTAAACGAGGTATAAGAAAGAGTGATGCAGGTGACGGGGAAACAAGGCCAAGCATCGTGCAAGCACACACACCCACTATTTTCAAATGGAAGTGGGTTTATAGTTCCTCTTGTATAATCCTCATATTATCAAATTTACTCATTCAGTATAATACATGAGTAATTGGATCAACTTCATTCATGAAATGCTTGTTTGAATTTTTTTCCTCAACTATTGCATCATATAAAACTATCCTTTAAATGATATCAAACAAGGATGTGTTTCTTAAAGGTTTCTAGCTAACATTCCATATCCCATAAAGATAATAGGAAAAATAATTATATCAAAAACATTTCCCTATGATATTTGAATTCATTTATTATGATTCCATGGAACCAAAACAAACCCATGCACTGAGATACTTTAAAATCATACCTTTTCATTGGGGGTAGTGGTAAAATGAAGTGGTATATATATAAATATATATATATATAAATTCCCTCAATCATACTTTATGATTGATAAAGGTGATGGTACAATATGAAATATTATTTCATGTTATAAGATATACTTTTTTCATATAGTACAAGTGGAAATGAAATCTGATTTCATTCCACATGATATATCCAATCATAAACTACGATATATCCTTAATATATCTCATTTATGTGAGATTTAGGGAATAACTCCTTCCATATCTCAATTAAAATAAATAATATAAGACTTTTTTCCATTTCAACTTATATTTTATCATATGAATTAAATTATGAAATTAGAACCAAAACTCTTTCGGATATCTTTCAAAACATTTTTGGAAGGCTATCATTAACATAACCATGTATTGTATCATATATAATACCATGTGAATACCCATAAAAATATATTTTCATAATATCTATATTTTTTAAACTAATTTTATATTCAATATACCAACAATTGTGACCTCAATGGCCTTTATATAATTGAAAAAAATATTAATTACTAAATTCATAAATTATAATTTAAGATAATCCTCTAATACAGCCTCAAAGTTAGTCAATATACCAAGATATATAGTGTGATATCCATAAAACACAAGTATCACTATATCTGTGTCTACTAATCACATCTCATGTAGGAATTCGTTCTCATAAATCCCCAGGTCCAATACATGGAGTGAGTGTAACACCCCAAGATTTTATGAGAAATATTCTTTTTAATTTCATTGATGTCTTGTGTTGTACGCTACACCTAGATTAGATTGTGCTGTACGCAACACCATATTAGCTTGTAGTATACGCAACACTATTCTTGGCTTGCGTTACAAGCAATATAAACCTTTCTCGATAGCTTTCATTTTACGCAATACCAAGTTTCACTAAACAACGATATGTTATTAAAATATTATATAAACAAGCTGTTATGAATAGTAATACCCACTTTTTGAAATTTTATAAATTTTATCATTCAAAATGGACTTCATTTTTGAATTCGGAATATCGAAAGTATCCTAGGGTGAATTTTTGGTATTTTTCTAAAAACTTTTAATTTTTTATGAATAGTGAAAACACTGAGTTATTGGTTAAAACCAACTTTTTATTTAAATAATAATTTATTTTATTTAAATTTATTTTAGGTCAAAATAGATACATAATACCTATATAAGTTCAATGTAATTCATTGGAGTCATTTAATAATAATTTTAGATATATAAAATTTTTATTGAACTTTTTACCGTCTTTTACCCACCTCCTAGAAGAATTTGCAAATTTACATAAAACTTAATTTTACCACTTCTGTGAGTTGAATTTTGAAAATCCGAGAAACATGGTTAATATCAAGGAGTAAAATGTTGTTCAATAAGACAAAAACAATTTTTTGTGAATAGTAACTTTTTACTTTTATTTTCCACGGTTAAAAGTAAATAGGGTAATTAAGGGTAAAAATGATATTATTATTAGCCTAACACATGTCCTAATTCTATTGGATAAGTATAATTCGACAAAAAACAACCTTATTAATAAAATATGAACCTATTTGGTCAACTTGGATTAGATTAGGACACTTATTATTATTTTATCTAAAGAAGAGTTAAAAGAGTTAAAATCAAAGTTTAAAAACTAAAACATTTTTAATATAGGGTTATACATAAGATAAATTCGACTATATGTATTAATTATAAATATAAAAATCTTTCCTATATAATTGTTTTTTATTTATATTTTTTTGAAATTAAATCATTTAATTTATTTATGAAACAATAATGATGAAGTAATTACCTTATTAATGAAATATTAACATGATTGATATTATAAATACCCAAATTAATGTAATTTGAGAATTCCTATTAATTAAACTAATTTTTTCGGTTAATATAACATATTAGGGTTGGTTAGATAAATTTTATTTGAAGTAATAATGCTTTTATGAATTTAGAGAAAACAAAATACCAAATAGTGTCAAAATTGACATAAAGGAGTTTTTAAAACAAATATTATATTATTAATTAATATAATGGTCTTAAAAATATAAGGTTAGTCCAAAATACTTATATAATAATATATATGACATTAAAGAATAAATTTTTGTTAGATTTGAAGTTTATAGTAGGTTTATTAACCATATAGTGTAAGAATAAAAGAAGACATTGTAAAAGCTAAATTATTTAACTTAGAGTTAAATCTAAATGATAAGGTTAAAATGGTAACCTAAACTTCTATAAAAGATATTGGGTGATAGTGTTTCGACCCATATTCACCCTATCCTAGAAGTAAGTCACTTTGGAGCCATTATAAACCGAATATGAATTTATTATAAAATAATATTTTAAGTTTTTCCTAAGGTGCCCCTCTCCTCTCTAATAAAAGGTCACCACCTCCCTCTCCTCTTTAAAAAATTTTGATCCTTAAACATTGTCAAACCCCTGAAAATTTCTCTTCTAAACCTCTCTAGTAATATCATAGAGGTTATGGTATTCTCAAAAGACAAACCCTAGTTCCCTAAGAGGAAGTTTAAAAGAGGAACGTCAAAGAAGAGGTAATCTCTTCTACTGATTCTTTAAAGTTTCTTTCTTCTTACACTTCCTCCTTCATTATTGTTTCAATTATAAAATAATAACTTCAGTATATTCTATATAATCTGATTTTATTATAAAAATGGTACAACCATATTACTTATTTTATCCATCCTATGAATGAAAAAGTCACCACACGTTCTTACGTACGGCTTACAGTCTCCACGTCATGGTGTAGTTTGTTATTCAAACATTTCATCATTTGGATGGGTATAATAATGAATATAAATGATATAAATAATAAATATAAAATTATTATGATTCGTTATATATGATATACCATCCAATTATATATGATTTTAATATCAAAAGTATGATATCATCGCTTGTGCGTACGTATGGACTACCGTCTCCACAAACGCGATGAGATTCATTTTCCATGATTAACCATTCAAGTATGATTATAAAGTATATATAATGAATAATCATGAATGATATTAAATAATAATTATACTATACTTATGTACATATATGTTTCATTTCCTTAATTCTACTCAATTCAGTAAGGAAATGAAAACAGCGTTCATGCATACGTACGACCTACAGTCTCCATGAACGGTAAATTTCATTCCATTTATCGATCTATCATATATATTTATATGATGAATATATATTATATATAAATCATTTTTTACATTCTGGAATTAGTAAAATCAGGTTATAAGTAATAATATCAAGAACAACAAGTTGAAACACGTACGATAAATGAAATGATTTTACACAAAACGTTGCTTTAATAAGGAATTTACAAAAGAACGAGTAATTTAAAGTCATAAGT
The DNA here is from genome assembly GCA_963277665.1 of Viscum album. Classification (NCBI taxonomy): domain Eukaryota; kingdom Viridiplantae; phylum Streptophyta; class Magnoliopsida; order Santalales; family Viscaceae; genus Viscum; species Viscum album. Next base: position 1,402,514,131 of record OY728127.1, on the reverse strand, counting down.
GAACCATATATGATATCATAACAATTACTATGATTCTATAATAATTCAATGAAATTATTTAAATCATTATAAAGGAGGTTCAGATATGTATGAAGCATATCAGACCTATGGTAGGGGATAATTTTGAAAATCTCATTTTTATCCGAGATTGCTTATACGTAAGTATTTACTGTGGCTATATTTTTCATCCATGTCCACAAAAATGTTTTTCATAAAGTGTTTAAAATTCTTACATGTATTTTTAAAGACATTTAAACCACTCTTTGACTTTTATTTTGTATTATGGAAGCAATCTTTCTTTTGTTTACCATACGGGGTACTTTTTCACTTTTCCGTTAAAAGTACGAGGAAAATGTTTTTTAACTTATACGACATGAATGGATTTTTACGGTTTCATAACGCCTAATTATCATGAAGCTTTATCTACAATATTTCATGATTTTTTTCAACAAAATACATTTCTTTTAAAATTTCATGGCATTTTGTGAAAAGAAAATGATTTTTTAGAAGAAAGGATATTTTCCTCAAAACTTAATTTCAAGTGTTTTGTCAAAACTGTTTTCCATATAAGATGAAATTATTTAGTATAATTATGTTTCATGTATAATGTCTATATTATTTACATGGTTTTATTTTTCTTATAATGAAATCATATCCATTTTTTTATATGGATTATGTTATGATGGGATGATTTTTATGAAACCCATTTTATTCTTTGGGTTATGATGAATGATTTATGTTTATTTTGTGGCACACGTAAGAATGATTTAATTATGAGATGGGTGGGACCTATATATCCCTACAATTAATTGGTTAATGTTTTATATCTCATGAGATAGACATGGATGAAATGGCAGGTTAATCTGGTTCAGTGATACAGTACTGGAACTAGGAGTGAACTCGATTAAGTAACGAACTTTGTCCACTATGATGGTCTTGGCATCAATGCCTTGGCTAATATGGAAATCATATCAGGTGATTGATGGTTTTCCAAAATTACATGTTTTATTCACATGCTATTTTATCATGATTGATGTTCCATTATGATCTATGCCTTACGTACTACCATGTTTAATGACATTTCTCAAGATTTTGATGTTTAAACATTATGTTCTTGTTTTTACGTTCAAATGTTTATGGATTTTTTTATGTTCTCATTGTTTACCATTACTGAGCATTTGAGCTCACCCCTTTTTAAGTTTTCTTTTCCCCTGGATATAAAGAAAGGTTTTAGGTAAGAAAATAAAAGGGGAGGATCTTTATGGGAGATGTTGAAGATATTTCAACATGATTAGTAGTCTATGTTCCAAGCTTCCAAAGACACTAAACTATTATGGTCCTTGGATTTCAGTTTTTTGTTATTTATTCTGTATTTTGAAAAATTTATGTAATTTCCATGTACGTCAAGCTTTGGGTCTCTACAGTTAGTATCATAGGAAAGGTTTAGTTAACCTTTGGAAACTAGGATGCGAAAACTTTAGTGAGATCCTTAGAGATATTTCTAAGGCATATCTAGGGATGTCACTAAGGTTAAGTATAAGTATAGGTTATAGTCCTAGAATTAATATAAAAATCTTAGAATTAATCCTAAGATGTTATATATTGAAGTTAATCTCCCTTTATTATGTTGTTTTCCTAGAATGATTTTTTCCACTTACACTATTCTTTTTGGGTTTTAGACGATGGATGGAACCCGAAGGAACCGTGTTGATCAATGTTATGGGCAATGAAATGATTTTCCTCCTGAACAAACAAATGTTATGGGAGATGGAGTGAAAATCTTATTTTTATACATACACAAGCAATGAATCATTCTGGACTTCCGAATGAGCAGAGAAGGGAACGATATTCTATTGAGCCCTTCATGAGGAAACGCCCACCTTCTTTCAGTGGGTCTTCTGATCCACTTGTTTCTTAACAAAATATCAGCACCGTTGAAAATATATTTTCCATACATCAATGTTAAGAACATGAAAAATTCATTCTGGCTGTTTACTATTTAGAAGGTGAAGCAGACCAGTGGTGGACTCTAATTAAGAATAAAAGGCCCCAAGGTGAAATTGAATCCATGGAATGGGATGAGTTGAAGAACTTATTTTTCAATATGCACTTCCCTCATATTCTTATGAAAAAGATGGAAAAGGAGTCCCTTGAGCTTAAACTAAAGGATTATAAATATGTTGGTATATACGAGGCAAATTTTACAAGGCTTTCAAGGTATTAATCTGGGTTTATCATCCAACCTGAATGTAAAGTTGATCGAGTATTCAGTGGCTTAAACCCAAGTCTTTGAAGGGAATTAGCTATAAGATACTTCATTAGATATGAAGAAATTGTGTGTTGTGCTATCAAGGTAGAACTAGAAGTTGGTGTTACATATCCATCTCATGGTTTTGACAAAAAAACAATATATGTAGTTCAAGGAAAAATCTCAAAACAATGGTGAAAAGAAGGTGAATGTTTTTTTATGCTCAAATTGTGGAAAGAAGAATGGTGGAGATTGTCGAAAAGGTACTAGAAAATATTTCATGTGTGGAAAAGAAGGTCATAGAGTAGCTGAGTACCGAAGTAATGGGAAAAAGGTTTTTAATAATGTGAATAGAGAAAAGACTACAGAGAATTCTCCACCAATACTTCAATGCATCAAGTGCAAGGAAATGGGGAATTATGCGAATCAATGCCCTAATCCAACGGTTAATGATGATCGACGTGAGAAACCTCTTAAGGAAAAGGACAAAGGGAAGTCACATGAGATCACTATTTGTGATATTGAGTATGACAATGATGTTATGGGATGATTAAGTGTTTATGTAATGGGATTTCAAAATAGTATCATGGAATCTCATTTATTTTATCATAGAATTTTGGAATATCTATGTATTGGTTTTCAATAATTGTATGGTACCGGTAACCATAAAAAGTGATTGAAATATTTTTGGAAAGAAGATGATATGCGCATAATGAAGGGATAAAGAGATAATGAAATGTTTGATAGTATTAATGATCTCATGACTGATATAAGGACAAATTGATATCATGGTTTGAGTATATAGAAATTTTTTATTTTGGTATGTGGAAAGAGTTAACTTTTGACAGCATTAATTTTTTCACTAAGGTTCATTTTTCTGTAGAATACATGATTAACGTATTCCATGTTTGGAATGTTACCAACAAGATATATCTTATGATATATGGGGGATAAATGATGGTATTCACATTCTTGGATGGTGACATTTCAAGTAATCATTGTCTTTATACTATGAGCTTGGATAGAAGTATTTTGGATAAGCCTGATGAATTGAAATGAATTATGTTGGAAATAAGATAATATTGTTTAGTGATATAACATTTTTGATATTATTTCAAGAATGTTATAATAGTATAGTTTTATAAAAAGGACAACTTGCAGGATGGGCGACAACCTGTCGCGTTGGACAAGGTTGCCGGAATTGAACCCACAACCGAAGTGCGACAGGCCTTTATCACCTACCACTGGCCTACAAGAAGTCCCTAGTTAGTTGAAAATAGTTTTATTTTATTAAGAGGAATGATAGATGATTTATAAGACCATTTTTTGGAATCATATTCGATTAACAACACCATAGATGGACTTATGTATATTTGATAACTTTTACTAACCTTTTGTTTGAGACAGATGGAATGACCATTCATTCTATCACATGATCTTATAACACTTCACGAATGACAAATTTAACTTCATTTCATTAAGAAATGAAGTGGAAATTATTCATGGAATGAACAACGATGATACTATACCAAAATTAAGTAAGTATTTCTTCTAATTAAAAAATTTCAACTTTAGGGAAATGATATTGAAAACCAAAAGCGTTGTCTTATTACCCACATATCCGATGAATCAGATGGTACCTCAGATCATCACAAATTTATGGTTTTGCGATTGTTGGATTTTTCATAGCCATGTTCTCTACCACTCTCTATCAGAACTTGATGGTTAGATTTCTCTTCCATATCCATATTTTCACCTATGTTCTTCTTTGTGGAAACCTAGTGATGAGTTACTTTGGGTATCCATTATGTTTCTAACGATAATTTTTAAAATTATGTTTTAGTATTCCTTTTTACGATGTCGATTTCTATGAAAGAAACTTTCAAGTAGTAAACGATTTATAACCCCGACGAATTTCGAGGGCGAAATTCATTTTAAGGGGTGTAGAATGTAACACCCCATGATTTTATGAGAAATATTCTTTTTAATTTCTTTGATGTGTTGTGTTGTATACTACACCAAGATTATATTGCGCTATACACCACACTGTATTAGCTTGTAGTATACGCAACACTATTCTTGGCTTGCATTACACGCAATAACAACCTTCCTCGATAGCTTGCGTTGTACCCAATATCAAGTTTCACTAAACAACGATGTGTTATTAAGATATTATATATACTAGCCTTTATGAATATTAATACCCACTTTTTAAAATTTTATAAATTTTACCTTTCAAAATGGACTTCATTTTTGGATTCAGAATATCAAAATTAGCCTAGGGTGAATTTTTCGTATTTTTCTGAAAACATTCAATTTTTGATGAATAGTGAAAACACTACGTTATTGGTTAAAACCGACTTTTTATTTAAATTATAATTTACTTTATTTAAATTTACTTTAGTTAAAAATATATACATAATACCTATATAAGTTCAATTTAATTCATTGGAGTCATTTTATAATAATTTTAGATACATTAATTTTTTTTGAACTTTTTACCGTCTTTTACCCACCTCCTAAGAGAATTTATAAATTTACATAAAACTTAATTTTACCACTTCAGTGAGTTGAATTTCGAAAATTAAAGAGACACAGTTAATATCAAGGGGTAAAATTCAGTTCAATAAGATAAAAATAATTTTTTGGTGAATAGTAACTTTTTACTTTTATTTACCACGGTTAAAAGTAAATAGGGTAATTAAGGGTAAAAATGATATTATTATTACCCGAAAACATGTCCTAATTCTATTTGATAAGTATAAATTGACCAAAAACAACCTTAGGAATAAAATATAAACCTCTTTGGTCCACTTGGATTAGATTTGGACACTTATTATTATTTTATATGAAGAAGACTTAAAAGAGTTAAAATCAATGTTTAATGACTAAAAACATTTTTTATATAGGGTTATACAAAAGATAAATTCGACTATAAATATTAATTAGAAATATAAAAATATTTTCTACATAATGTTATTTTATTTATTTATTTTGACATTAAATAATTTAATTTATTTATGACACAATGATGATGTAGTAATTACCTTATTAATGAAATATTAAAATGATTGATATTATAAATAGACAAATAAATGTAATTTGAGACTTTTTAATAATTACAATGATTTTTTAGGTAAATATAAAATATTAGGGTTTGTTAGACGAATTTTTTTCGAAGTTATATTGCTGTTATTAATTTAGAGAAAACAAAATACAAAATAGTGTCAAAATTGACATAAAAGAGTTTTTAAAAAAATATTATATTATTAATTAATATAATGATTATAAAAATCTATGTTTCGGCCAAAAGACTTATATAATAATATATATGACATTAATGAACCAATTGGGGTTCTATTGGCAGTTTATAGCATGTTTATTAACTATATAGTGTAAGAATACAAGAAGACACAGTAAAAGTAAAATTATTTAACTTAGAGTTGAATCTAAATGATAATGTTAAAATGGTAACCTAAACTTGTATAAAACCTATTGGTTGAGAGTATTTAGACCCATCCCCACCCTATACTATAAATAAGTCACTTTTGAACCATTATAAACTGAAAATTAATTTATTATAAAATAATATTTTCAGTTTTTCCTAAGGTGCCCCTCTCCTCCCTTATAAAAGGGCACCTCCTCCCTCTCCTCTTTACACAATTTTGAGCTTTAAAGCTCGGCCAAAACCAGAAAATTTCTCTTCTCAACCTCTCTAGTTATATCATAGAGGTTCTGGTCTTCTCAAGAGACCAACCCTAGTTCCCTAAGAGGAATTTTAAAAGAGGCACGTCGAAGAAGAGGTAATCTCTTCTACAAATTCTTTCAAGTTTCTTCCTTCTTCCACTTCCTCCTTCACTGTTGTTTCCTTTCTAAAATAATAACTCAAGTAAATTCTATATAATTTTATGTTATTATCAAAATGGTACAACAATATTGGTTTTTTTCTCCATCCTATGAATGAAAAAGTCACCGCACGTGCGTACGTACGACTTATAGTCCCCACGTCGTGGTGTAGTTTGTTATTCAAAAATTTCATCATTTGTATGGGTATAATAATGAGTATAAATGATATAAATAATAAATATAACATTATTATGATTCTTTATATATGATAAAAAATCCAATTATATATGATTTTAATATCAAAATAATGATATCATCGCTCGTGCGTACGTACGGACTACCCTCTCCAAAAACGCGATGAGATTCATTTTCCATGATTAACCATTCAAGTATGATTATAAAGTATATATAATAAATAATCATGAAATATATTAACTAATAATTATACTTGATTTATGTACATATATGTTTTATTTACTTAATTTCATTCAATTCAATAAGGAAACGAAAATAGCATTCATGCGTACGTACGACCTACCGTCTCCATTAACAGTGTATTTCATTCCATTTATTGATCTATCATATATATTTATATACTGAATATATATAATATATAAATCATTTTTTACATTCTGTAATTAATTAAATCAGGATATAAGTAATAATATCAAGAACAATAAGTCTAAACATGTACGATAAATGAAACGATTTTACCCAAAACATTGGGTTAACATGGAATTTACAAAAGAATGGGTAATATAAAGTCATATTTGAACCATATATGATATCATATCAATGAATATGATTCTTTAATAAGTAAATGACATTATTTAAATCATTATATAAGAGGTTTTGATACCTATTAAGAATATCGGACCTAAGGTAGGGGATAATTTTGCAAATCTTATTTTTATCTGAGATTGCTTATACGTATGTATTTACTGGGGTTATATTTTACATCCATTTCCATAAAATTGTTTTTCATAAAGTGTTTAAAATTATTACATGTATTTTTAAAGACATTTTTACCCCTATTTGACTTTTACTTTGTGTTATGGAAGGAATCTTTCTTTTGTTTACCATACGTGGTAATTTTTTACGTTTCCGTGAAAAGTACGAGGAGAATGTTTTTGTAAACTTATACGGCATGAATATATTTTTACGATTTCATTAAACCTAATTTTCATGAATCTTCCTCTACAAGATTTCATTATTTTTTTAACAAAATCCTTTTCTTTTAAAATTTCATGGCATTTTCTGAAAAGAAAATGATTTTGAAGAAGAAAGGATATTTTCCTCAAGAATTAATTTCAAGTGTTTTGTCCAAACTATTTTCCATCTAAGATGACATTATTTAGTATGATTATGTTTCAAGTATAATGTATCTATTATTTACATGGTTTGATTTTTTTCTATGATGAAATAATATCCATTTATTTTATATGGATTATGTTATGATGGGATGATGTTTATGAAACTCATTTTATTATTTGGGTTGTGATGAATGATTTATGTTTATTTTTTGGAACACGTAAGAATGATTTCATTATGAGATGGGTGAGACCTATATCTCCCAAAAATGCATTGGGTAAAGATTTATATCTCATGGGATATACATGGTTGGAACAACAGGTTAACCCGGTTCAGTGATACAGGACTGAAACGAGGAGTGAACTCGATTCAATAAGGGACTTTGTCCACTATGATGGTCTTGGAATCAATGCCTTGGCTACTATGGAAATCATATCATTTGATTAATGGTTTGACACAATTACATGTTTTATTCCCATGATATTTTTTCATGATTGATGTTCCATTATGATCTATTCCTTATGTACTACCATGTTTAATGTCATTGCTCAATATTTTCATGTTTAAACATTATGTTCATGTTTTTACGTTCAAATGTTTATGGATTGTTTTGTGTTCTCCTTGTTTACCCTTACTGAGCATTTTAGCTCACCCCTTTTTATGTTTTCTTTTCCCCTAGATATAAAGAAAGGTTTTAGGTAAGAAAATAAAAGGGGAAGATCTTTATGGGAGATGTTGAATTTCTTTCAACATGATTAGTAGTCTATGTTCCAAGATTCCAAAGACACTGAACTATTATGGTCTTTGGATGTCATTTTTTTTATTTATTCCATATTATGAAAAATTAATGTAATGTCCACGTACGTCAAGCTTTGGGTCTCTACAGTTGGTATCAGAGGAAAGGCTTAGTCAACCTTTTCAAACTAGGATGCAAAAAATTTAGTGAGATCCCTAGAGATATTTCTAAGGTATGTCGGGGGATGTCTCTAAGGTTAAGTATAAGTATAGTTTATAGTCCTAGAATTATGGTAACAATATTAGAATTAATCATAAGATGTTATATGTTGAAGGTACTACCCCTTTATTATGTTTTTTTTCTAGAATGATTTTTGCCTCTTACACTATTCTTTTTGGGTTTTAGACGATGGCTGTAACCCGAAGGAACCATGTTGATCAATGTTATGGGCAATGAAATGATTGTCCTCCTGAACAAACCAATGTTATGGGATATGGAGTGAAAAATATTATTTTTATACTTACACAATCTATGAATAATTCTGGACTTCCAAATGAGCAGAGAAGGGATCAATATTCTATTTATTCCTTCACGAGGCATCATACACCTTCTTTCAGTGGGTCATTTGATCCACTTGATCCTGAATAATGGATCAGTTCCATTGAAAAGATATTTTCCATAATTTGATATTCGGAACATGAACAATTCATTCTGGATGTTTACCGTTTAGAAGGTGAACTAGACCAGTGGTGGACTCTAATTAAGAATACAAGGCCCTAAGGTGAAATTGAATCCACGCAATGGGATTAGTTCAAGAACTTATTTTTCAATAAGTACTTCCCTCGTATTCATAGAACAAATATGGAAAAGTATTTCCTTGAGTGTAAGCTAAAGGACGATGAATCTATTGGTATATACGAGGGTAATTTTACAAGGATTTCAAGGTATGCATTTGGCTTTATGATCCATCCTGAAATTAACGTTGATCGATTTTTCAGGGGCATAAAACAAAGTTTTTGAAGGGAATTAGCTATAAGAGACTTCAGTAGCTATGAATAAATTGTGCGTTGGGCTATCAAGGTAGAATTGGAAGTTAGTGTTACATATCCATCTCATGGTTTTGACAAAAAAAACGTAAGATAGAGTTCAATGAAAAATCTCAAAACAATGGTGAAAAGAAGGTGAAGGTTTATTTATGCTCAAAGTGTGAAAAGATGTATGGTGAAGATTGTCTAAAAGGTACTAGAAAATTTTTCAAGTGTGGAAAAGAATTTAATCGAGTAGATGAGTGCCGAAGTAATGGAAAAATAGTTTCTAATGACATGAATAGAGAAAAGACTATAGAGAACGCTCCACCAACACTACAATACATCAAGTGCAAGGAAATGAGGCATTAATCTAATCAATGTCCTAATCCAAGGGTTAATGATGATGATCGACGTGAGCATACTCTTAAGGAAAAGGACAACGGGAAGTCACACGTGATCACTATTTGAGATGTTGACTATGACAATGATTTTTTGGAATGATTAAGTTTTTATGTAATGGGATTTCAAAATAGTATGATGGAATCTCATTTATTGTATCGTGTAATTTTGGAATATCTATGTATTGGTTTTCAATAAATGTATGGTACCAGTAACCATGAAAGGTGATGGAAATATTTTTGGAAAGAAGATGATATGCACATAATGAAGGGGTAAAGAGATAATGAAATGTTTGATATTATTAATGAGATCATGACTGATATAAGGACAATGTGATATCATGGTTTGAGTATATAGAAATTTTTGGATTTTGGTATGTGGAAAGAGTTAACTTTTGACAACATTCATGTTTTCACTAAGGTTCATTTTTCAAGAGAATACATGATTAAGGAATTTACATGTTTGGAATGTGACCAACAAGACATATCTTATGATATATGGGGGATAAATGATGGTATTCACATTCTTGGTTGATGACATTTCTAGTAATCGTTGGCTTTATACTATGAGCTTGGATAGAAGTATTTTGGATAAGCCTAAATATTTGAAATGGATTATATTAGACATAAGATAATATTGTTTAAGGATAGAACTTTTTTTCTATATTATTTCTGGAATGTTATAATAGTATAGTTTCAGAAAAAGGACAACCTTCCGGACGGGAAACAACCCATTGCGTTGGACAAGGTTGCGGGAATCGAACCCACAACCGAAGTGCAACAGGCCTTTATCACCTACCACTGGCCTACAGGAAGTCCCTGGTTAGTAGAAACTAATTTTATTTTATTAAGCGATATGATAGATGAATTATAAGTCCATTTTTGGAATCATATATGATGAACCACACCATTGATGGACTTATGTATATTTGATAACCTTTTCTAACCTTTTGTTTGAGACAAATGGAATGACCCATCATTTAATCACATGATCTGCTAACACTTCACGAATGATAAATTTAACTTCACTTCTTTAAGATATGAAGTGGAAATTGTTCATGGAATGACCAACAATGATATTGTACCAAAATCAAGTAAGTATTTCTTCTAATTCAAAATTTTCAACATTAGGGAAATGATATTGAAAACCAAAAACGTTGTCCTAGTACCCTCATATCTGATGAATCAGATGGTACCATAGATCATCACAAATTTATTGCTTTGTGATTGTTGTATTTTTCATATCCATGTTCCCTACCACTATCCCTTATAACTTGAGTGTTATATTTCTCTTCCATATCCATATTTTCACCTATGTTATCCTATGTGGAAACCCAGCGATGAGTTACTTTGGGTATCTGTTATGTTTTTAACGATCCTTTTTAAAATGATGTTTCAGTATTCCTTTTTACGGTGTCGGTTTCTATGAAAGAAACTTTCAAGTAGTAAAATATTTATAACCCCGACGAATTTCGAGGGCGAAATTCCTTTTAAGGGGGGTAGACTGTAACACCCCAGGATTTTATGAGAAATATTCTTTTTAATTTCCTTGATGTCTTGTGTTGTACGCTACTCCAAGATTAGATTGCACTATATGCAACACCATAGTAGCTTGTATTATACACCACAAAATTCTTGGCTTTCATTACACACAATAGAAACCTTCCTCGATAGCTTTCATTTTACGCAATACCGAGTTCCACTAAACAACGATATGTTATTAAAATATTATATAAACTAGCCGTTATGAATAGTAATACCCACTTTTTAAACTTCTATAAATTTCACCTTTCAAAATGGACTTCATTTTTTGATTCGGAATATCGAAATTATCCTAGGGTGAATTTTTGGTATTTTTCTAAAAACTTTCAATTTTTGATGAATACTGAAAACACAGGGTTATTGGTTAAAACCGAATTTTTATTTAAATAATTATTTATTTTATTGAAATTTATTTTAGGTCAAAATAGATACATAATACCTATATAATTTTAATTTAAATCATTGGAGTCATTTTATAATAATTTTAGATATATAAAATTTTTATTTAACGTTTTACCGTCTTTTACCCACCTCCTAGGAGAGTTTGAAAATTTTCATAATACTTTATTTTACTGCTTATGTGAGTTGAATTTCGAAAATCCGAGAGACACGGTCAATATCCAGGAGTAAAATATGGTTTAATAAGATGAAAATAATTTTTGCTGAATAGTTACTTTTTACTTTTATTTACCACGGTTAAAAGTAAATAGGGTAATTAAAGGTAAAAATGATTTTATTATTACCCTAACACATGTCATAATTCTATTTAATAAGTACAATTCGACCAGAAAAAACCTTATGAATAAGATATGAACCTTTTTGGTCCACATGGATTAGATTAGGACACTTATTATTATTTTATTTAACGAAGAGTTAAAAGAGTTAAAATCAATGTTTAATAACTAAAAAATTTTTAATATAGGGTTATACATAAGATAAATTAGACTAAAAATATTAATTAGAAATATAAAAATATTTCCTAAATAATGGTATTTTATTTATATTTTTTTTGACATTAAATAATTTAATTTATTTATGACACAATGATGATGCAGTAATTACCTTATTAATGAAATATTAACATGATTGATATTATAAATACCCAAATAAATGTAATTTGATACTTTTTATTAATTAAAATAATTATTTAGGTTACTATAACATATTTGGGTTGGTTATATGAATTCTTTTCGAAGTAATAAAGCTGTTATGAATTTAGAGAAAACAAAATATTAAATAGTGTCAAAATTGACATAAAAGAGTTTTTAAAACAAATATTATATTATTAATTGATTTAATGGTCCTAAAAATATAAGGATCAGCCAAAAGACTTATATAATAACAAATATGACATTAATTAATCAATTGGGGTTCTATTTTCAGTTTATAGTATGTTTATTAACCATATAGTGTAAGAATACAAGAAGACACAGTAAAAGTTAAATTATTTAACTTAGAGTTAAATCTAAATGATAAGGTTAAAATGGTAAACTAAACTTGTCTAAAACCTATTGTTTGAGTATATTTCGACCCATACCCACCCTAGACTAGAAATAAGTCACATTAGAGCCATTATAAACCGAATATGAATTTATTATAAAATAATATTTTAAGTTTTTCATATGGTGCCCCTCTCATCCCTTATAAAAGAGCACCCCCTCCGTCTCCTCCTTACACAACTTTTAGCCTTCAAGATCAGCCAAAACCTACTAATTTCTATTATCAACCTCTCTATTTATATCATAGAGGTTCTAGTATTCTCAAAAGACCAACCCTAGTTCCCTAAGAGGAAGTTTAAAAGAGGCACGTCGAAAAGAGGTAATCTCTTCTACCGATCATTTCAAGTTTCTTTCTTCTTCCAATTCCTCCTTCATTGTTGTTTCCATTCTAAAATAATAACTAATATATCTTATATATACTTTGAAGTTATTATAAAAATATTACAACCACATTAGTTATTTTATCCATCCTATGATTGAAAAAATCACCACACATGCGTACGTACAGCTTACGGCCTCCACGTCGTGGTGTAGTTTGTTATTCAAACATTTCATCATTTGGATGGGTATAATAATGAGTATAAATTTTATAAATAATAAATATAACATTATTATGACTCTGTATATATGATATACCATCCAATTATATACGATTTTTATATCAATAGAATGATATCGTCGCTCGTGCGTACGTACGGACTACCGTCTCCACGAACGCAATGAGATTCATTTTCCATGATTAACCATTCAAGTATGATTATAAAGTATATATAATAAATAATCATGAAAGATATTAAATAATTTTGATACTGTATTTATGTACATATATGTTTCATTTACTTAATTTCATTCAATTCAATAAGGAAACGAAAACTACGTCCATGCGTACGTACGGCCTAACGTCTCCATGAACGGTGTATTTCATTCTGTTTATCGATATATCATATATATTTATATGGTGAATATATATTATATATAAATCTTGTTTTACATTATATAATTAATTAAATCAGGATATAAGTAATAATATCATGAATAACAAGTCGAAACTCGGACGATAAATGAAATGATTTTACCCAAAATGCTACTTTGACATGGAATTTACAAAAGAATGGGTAATATAAAGTCATAATTGAACCATATATGAAACCATAACAATTAATATGATTCTTTAATAAGTCAATGACATTATTTAAATCATTATATAGGAGTTTTGGATACGTACGAAGCATATCGGACCTAAGGTAAGGGATACTTTTGCAAATCTCATTTTTATCCGAGATTTCTTATACGTAAGTATTTACTGGGGTTATATTTTTCATCCATGTACATAAAAATGATTTTCATAAAGTGTTTAATATTCTTAAATGTATGTTTAATGAAATTTTTACCCCTATTTGACTTTTACTTTGTGTTATGGAAGGAATCTTTCTTTTGTTTACCATACATTGTAATTTTTCACTTTTCCGTTAAAAGTACAAGGAGAATGTTTTTTTAACTTATTCAACATGAATGGATTTTTATAGTGTCATAATGCCTAATTTTCATGAATCTTCCTCTATATTATTTCATGATTTTTTTCAACAAAATCCTTTTCTTTTAAAATTTCATGGCATTTTCTGAAAATAAAATGATTTTGAAGAAGAAACGATATTTTCCTCAAGAATTCATTTCAGGTGTTTTGTCAAAACTATTTTCCATCTAAAATGATGTTATTTAGTATGTTTATGTTTCAAGTATAATGTCTTTATTATTTAAATATATTTATTTCTATTATGATGAAATGATATCCATTTGTTTTATATGGATTATGTTATGATGGGATGATGTCTATGAAACCCATTTTATTCTTTGCGTTATGATGAATGATTTATGTTTATTTTGTGGAACACGTAAGAATGATTTCATTATGATATTGGTGAGACCTATATCTTCATCCAATGAATTGGGTAAAGATTTATATCTCATGAGATAGACATGGCTAGAAAGGAAGGTTAATCTGTTTCAGTGATACAAAACTGGAACGAGGAGTGAACTCAATTCAGTAAGGGACTTTGTCCACTATGATGGTCTTGGCATCAATGCCTTGGCTACTATGGAAATCATATCATGTGATTAATGGTTTTCCACAATTACATGTTTTATTACCATGCTATTTTAATCACGATTGATGTTCAATTATGATCTATGTCATTCGTACTACCATGTTTAATGTCATTGCTCAAGATTTTGATGTTTAAACATTATGTTCATGTTTTAATGTTCAAATGTTTATGGATTGTTTTATGTTATCCATGTTTACAATTACTAAGAATTTGAGCTCACCCCTCTTTATGTTTTCTTTTCCCCAGGATATATAGAAATATTTTAGGTAATAAAAAAAAGGGAATATCTTTATGGGAGATGTTGAAGATCTTTCAACATGATTAGAAGTATATGTTCCAAGCTTCCAAAGTCACTAAACTATTACAGTCCTTGGATGTCAGTTTTTTTGTAATGTATTAAGTATTCCACAAAAGTAATTTAATGTCCATGTACGTCAATCTTTGGGTCTCTACAGTGAGCATGGGACATAGAGCATATCAATCTCATATACCCAACCCATGCATTATTGACTCTCTAAGTATAGACTGACTTGGTCTATGAATAAATCTCATTTCACTCATCTTTATGGATGGTCATATTACATTACTATCATCCAAATAAATAAGAACTTCATATTTACTATCTAGTTTTGGTGATACACTCCCCAATATATCTCAATTAAGGGAGCAGATTCTATACTCGTCATATGAGAGGAAAAATATGATCTTTATTGAGATCCAACTAAAAAAATGATCAATAGCAAGACCAATGATCCCTTAATTAGCTAATATGTAGCGTATATAATATGAATCATATCAAAGTATAAAGTTTCTCTTGATATGTATCTTTAAAACCATAAGAAATGGGGACTCTTATATGATTAATACACCCCTAGTATACAAGATATATACTGTATATAACTTAATGTGGTAAACTTAGTGGTTCATCTAGCATAACAAACATTTTTTGTGCCTAGTTAGAATACTCATGTATCTCATAAAAGAATCCTACACTCACTAATCCTAAAATTTGATCATAACCAATAATAATCCGTGATTAAAATAAGTTTGGGATAACTCAAGTTCATACTATGATAGGTCAATTATCATTACATGTCCTAAAATATATATCACTATATATTTATACATCCAATGTATAGAAATGATAAAATAGTGATTTAATTTTATTTGATACATTTTATGTTCTTATAACTCTTTTAATAATATTAATAAAGATCCAATATAATCACTTGTATAATATATCATGTATGATAGTCTGTCAGATCATCCATGTGATTGTTTCACTTTACAAGGTTTCGTTAACTCATTACATCTATACATAATTTCTACCACATCTCTGTGTGACCATACAATATAAACCTCTCACCAAACTCTTTACTGGGTAACATATGTGAAGAATTTTTTTTGAATAATTTTGATACTTGTGAATAATATTCCAAATGTTCAACTCTATAAATATATTCAAACGTTTTAACACCACAATATCCCATTTTATAATGTTAACGTCCATTATCCACCAAGATCTATTTTGAATTCTAACATCACAATCCTTTAAAACTATTCCATGAAACTTTTCCATGAAATAAAGTAATTATTTATATTATTACATACCAAAAAAATCATACACTCTTTAAGTACTAAGTAACATTTACTTTGTATTTTAAATTGAATAATACTTTTTGTAAATAATGATATTATATATTTTTTGTAACTCAATTTAACTTTTACATTTTTCAATTACGATCTAATATCCTAAATTCTTTTGGATATTATGTGAAAAAAATAATATTAGACTAGTATATTTTTATTTTTTATTTTTGAACTCTTGTAAGTTCAAACATACTCCCACTAGCCTTTTAGACACTATATTCTCATTATAATATCATGACAATATACAAAAAAGTTTTTCTTATAGGAAATAACTATTATTTACTCTCATTTGTAATATTAAAAATAAACTACTAAATCCATATCATATTTTTTATTATATGTTATGGGAGAATAATCCTTAGAAAAGATGGAATTTTAACAAAATATTCCACCAATGGGTGGTGGGAACATCTTCCCTTATATTTTGATAATAATAATGATAAACACTTTTCCTTGGATTAATGTTTTTCATTATTGTCTAATTTTTAAAACATTTTATATTATCTAATGAATCATAAACCATGTGTATACAATTAATATTTGATATATATCATTTAAATTTGATGTATTTTCTAAAACTCTTTTAGTTATCTTAAAACGTTTCATCTCATGGAATCACTACTAATTCTATATAACACCGTTAGGTTTCGATGACTTTAGTTTGATACTTGAAGAAATATTTTTCGGCTAAATAACTAAATTTTCTTCATATGGTTGGATATTTTACCCACAAATATAGTCAAAAAATCACTTTAACCTATACCTAATATGCCCAATTCATATATTCAAAACACTTGATAATATCATGTAAACTCCTCTTGAACTCATTCATCATTTGAGAGTGTTCCCATTTATGAGAAAAAATGAATTACTTAACTAGAACAATCCTTAAGGAAACTTTTAATCTCACCAAGTCATTAGAAAACTCAAACATATTGAGAATAATTTAATATAACCAATCACATTTAATACATTAGACTTTGATTTCTTAGGTACTTTGGAATTAATAATATCTGTTTGTATGATAAGATCAATATTTAACTAAGAAATGAATATTCTTTTGTATTTCTCTCACCACTTAGCTATTCAGATAGGGTTTCATCCCAATAATATCATATATGATACCTTGATAATTGAGTGGAAGACCTTTTTCCAGTCTAACTTATAGATAAAATCAACTCAATTCTAATGTCATCCTAATTTTTATAGTTTTATTGCTAAGTAAAACTGAATGAAAACTTTGAGAACTGGATAACACAAGAAAATTCAGCGGCACCCGTAATTGGTATAACCAACATATAAAATAATATATTGTCACCCATTACCTACACACCTTACACAAGATTACCTAGGGTCACCTTGGTTTGGTATATTATACATAGTTAGATGATCGAGGTCTTGATAAGTTACATTTTAGAAGGAATCTAACACTTTGTATTTAGAAGGGGATTAGTCTTAAAATCCTATCTCATGGTATTACCATTACATATGAATTCTTCTAATTAATTTTTTGAATCATATTCCCTTTAGTAAATAAATTTGTTCAATCCATAATAATGTGTAATGCTTTACAAAACAAACCATTTTTTCCCTCACCCAAAAATTTAAACCAAATATATTCATACAAATCCAAATTTAAATCGTGTATAAGGTATATGAACTTTTAATGTTATGGATTATAATTATATGAGATTGAAAATATTCATATGAGTATTCCTAAAGTAACAGATAGCCAAACACAATCTTTCTAGGATATGGAATAAGCCTTAAAGAAACTGGGAAGTCCAACTCAAAATCCCATTTACCAAGGATAATTTACACAAAATAAAATAAAATTCATTATTCTTATGACACATAGTATGCAAAACAATATTTAATGACTAAAGTCTTGATAATAACATTATCTAAAAACCATGTTCTTGGTGGATGAATACTAAATCTTGTGTTTTCATGCCTTGTATTATATGATAATTTTATTTGAATTAGTTTTTCTCATAAATTAAGGTAAACATTAAAGATCATAATATAATAAAAATTATATATGAATTAATTAGATAATAACCATTCAATAAAGTAAATCATCATAAATTTAATCGTGAGATAATAATTTATGAAAAATAAATCACAAAATAAAGCATAATTAAAAAAACATTATATTTTCAGCCTAATTTAAAATGGAAATTCTAAAATACTTGAATATAAAAAATATATATTAATAATATAAACTCCTTCATATCTGTTATATGAAATTTTATTAATATTGTATAAAATTTAATTCAAAACACGTTATCAAAATATGTTTTTTGTTTTTGAAATAATAACCCAAATAATGTGCCTTTATTTGAACTATTCAAATTGAGCTTTATAAAAAATTCATAATCATTAAAATATGAACACTTTATATTTAAACCCTATTTTTCAAAATATAAACTCCTTATAAATTAATCTAAATTTTTTTCATATCATCGCTTAATATTCATATTATAAGTTATGATATCTAAATTTAAAAAACAATTAAAATTAAAACTTTATATAAATTGAATTTATATTTATAATAAATGTTTCAAACAATTTAACTAACTAATAATAATAATTTACGAATAAATTAACTTATAAATCAATTTTATAAATCTATAAATATTATAAAATATATATTTAAACCATAAAAAATAATTTATAAATAATTAAATCCAATTCATAACAAAATTTTAATAAAAATAAAATTTTCCTTCTCAATCATACTTTACGTTACAGTTGGAATAATATTCTTTGATTCAGAATCATATACTATGATCCTAGGGTTATCATAACTGATGATTGATAAAATCAATCATTTCACTATCAGTCATATTTAAGGACTAATACCCTAATCATTTGTTATGTTATTTTATATTGTAATTAATGATATGCATCATATCATTTTTATGATATGATGCTCTATTCTTTCGACATGTAGTGTGACCATCGTATTATTCAATATGAAAAAATAATATGATATTAATAGATTAAATTTGGTGTTTTAAAATATTTAAAAACTTATGATATCTCATATCTTATGTCGTGATATGAAAACTATATAAATTTATAACACAATGTATTTTATTATTGTAAGATTGTATGCAATATGATTAAGATGTTATTTTTTCCAGAATGATTTCATAAATCTAAAAACAAGGGAAGATTTGATACCAATACTTGTATTTGATAGTATTATAATAAAAAATATTAGATTTAATGAAATATAAAGAATCTGAATCACAAAATCTGTATTCCTTTAATAACAAAATCATTCAGTGTTATAAATGAGGAACAGTAAAAATATTACTTACCTCGCTCTGAAGTAGCCACAACAACATATATCTTCGTTTGATGAGTTTTAATAAGATCAAAATATTAAAAATAAAAGGATTACCACCTATGTAGGTATCTATAGGTTGACTGGATCACACGCCATATGTACAGAATCTCCTTTCTCCATAATTTGATAGCATGTCATGGTGCAATGGAGGTAGGAGAAATAGAGTTGTGGGTGATGGGGATACACATCCTAGCATGATGAAAGCACATTCACACTCTACCATTGCATTATAGGTGGTTTTATAATTCAGAAATGATTCTCCATGGGTAGTAAAATGTACTCATGCATTATAATTCATGACTAAAATCCCTGGCTTCATTCATCAAATGCTAGCCTAAATATGATTCCCATCCATTACATATTATGAAATTATACATTATATGATAGGTAACGTTGATGTACTTCTTAAATAATAACATTTATCTTTCAATATATCATGAAAATAATATTCATAATCACTATATCAAATACATTTTCCTATGATATGGGTAATCATTTATTACCATTTCATAGTAATAACATAAACCAATGTACAAGGAAACATTCTAATCATTCCTATTGATTGAAAGTACAGGTAGAAAGTAGTAGAGTATGTATGTCCTACTACATACCCTCAATTATACATTATGATTAATTAAGTTGATGGTGTAGCATGAAATATTATTTCATTCTATATTATATCATAAAGTGAGAAGTGGATCATACAGGGAAACCGAGGTGTAGTGAATTAGTGTTCCCTTATTTTACCATGTTTTACTTAGTTAACATTTATAGATCCTTTAATGTTCTCTCAAACCTATAAATAATAAGTAATGCATGAATAAAAAAAATAGTTTTACTAAAAAAATTTATAAGTTTTGGCTCTAATGAGGCAACCTACTCCTCATTTGTTTGACTCCCAACAAGACATAGGTTATCACTACTAATATGACAGTGATTAAAAATTACTTATAGTGAAACACAAGGTTTCAATAGTTATTATATACATTCCTAGGGAATGTATCATCTAATTCCCTTAAGATATCTATAAAATTATTCTTCAATATCCTAACTTGAATGTTTGAATTTTTTATACTAAAACCATCTGTTTCCAATGGTCTTTCACAAACTCCATGAATTAGATCTTCATTCTACTCTAGATGTATAACCCATTTGTAACACCCCAACCCAAACCCTAGGGTCCAATATGAAGTTCCACATTACCTCATGTAGACCACCCCATATGCAAAAGGCTTCCAACTAGTAGTGGGGGTCCAAGTCCATCGGTGGGGATACAATACCCTTGGTATCACATCATCGAATAGATAAAAATAAATAAAATGACAATAACTATGTCAAATAAATAATCTGAGTAATCATGCATAAATCTAAGATGGAATTTGTGTCATACAAATAAATGGGATCCCAAAGGAGAAAGACAACCAATGTTGTAAATGAAAACAAGAAAATAATCTTGGGTGGGTCCTCTATATTGCATTATAGTTTACTACCAGCCTCATTGTCCTCTACATAGCCCTCCACCATAGGGACATTTCCCATCATTTGATATCTAGTCCAGAAATATACATGGGCATTGAAATTCCTGAGTAGGTTGTGAGTATAATGCTTGGTTGGAAGCCACCAATGTGGTTGGAAAGCACCAATGTGTCCTCGATATAATGTTAACAATTATAAAAAGTTTATAATGCAATAATAGGAATTAATAATGAGAATAAACATAGAAACCAAAACCAAGAAATTGTTCTCTAACCAAACCGTCAAAAAATAATCATTTAAACCTACTTCACCTTAGTACCATAATAATGAGATATGTCAATAGTAACCAAAATATCCATGATGATAGTTCACCAGTAGCTCATGTTCCCCATGGTATCATGTGTACAAGTTACCGAGGGTCCTCTAGTCATCAATTGTGTCATGCTACCCATTGTCCTCTAGTGGTCCACCAGTCTACCTCAGGAGGATGGAACTTGATGTATACTACACCACCTTGGGTGCAACCATAACATGGTCACAGTGGAATATTCATATCACTACCCTATTATTAGGTCCCTCTTCATAAGTGTTGGATGTAAATTGAATTCCCTCTATAAGGGATAATCATGTCACAAAATCCCACATGCATCAAGAACCAAGAACAATATCTCCAGGAATGGTAACAAATATAAAATTTATAGCATAAATATCAAGCATGTCATCATGATAATTATGTAGCAATGCACAATAGAAATTGATTACAATAAAACATGGAAAAAATCTAATAAAGTACTAATCCTACAATTAAATCATATCAGGTCTCACAAAAACACACAACCCCTTGAGAAAGACAATAATTTATGGTAATCTGTTAGGCAAACACAAATATTTATCATCAAAACATTTTTGAATGGGAGTATAATAAGGCAATTAAACTTCTACCACATTTTTTCAATTTCAATTTCAAGCTTCATCAAAGAATTCACCACCCAAGAATATTCACACACTAATCGGAACACGATCACCCACCAAAGACTCCTAGAACTAATTAGAAACTGACATGAGAAGGGTTAAAGCATAAGGTGTGGATAAGAAAGCCAAAGGGCAGAACAAAGTCTTATCCTTGGCCTTTAACCATTAATATGGTCCTCAAGCTTGGTTTAATAAATGAGGAGGAAAGATCACTATATTTCAAGAGGCTCTAGAGTAGAAACAAGGTACTACAACATGGAGGTGTTCTTGAAAACCCCACCATGGAATAGGGTAAAACTACACATCATAGAGGTGAATAAGGAGAAGACTACCACAGTGAACATTAGGATACTACAACATGGGAACCACTAGAGAGAAACCTTCTTTGATGTACCATGAGGACCATAACGTATTGTCATTTCTATAGTCCTTTGGATCTCTCAGACAAGATGATATGAGAATGTTATCAAGGAATTTTGAGGGATCATAACTGCATGTAATACCCTCATTAATGGTCTATTGAATTTACCTTTCTAGTATAAAATGAGTTCCCCAAATCAATTCGTAATGTACTATTTAATCCATTACTCCTGGAGATCAATTCTTGATTAATATATCTTTTAGATATTGTAACTGATATGGATGAGCTATATTGGTGGTCTAATCTACCATATTGTAGACTTCCCAATGAAACAAACTCCAATGTGGAGGCTACGATGTAACCATGCACTGTCGTCAACACCAAAAAATAGACATTGGGTCTACAGTTCTATTATCATTCCTCTACACCACTGTGATGTAGACACGTATGCTATGGTGTAACCAAACCCTATACAATGTGATCTTGCACACTGAGGCATAACACCTCCTTCTTTGGCATATAGTTTTACCTAAAAACATTTAAGCCTCTAAAATCTTCAGAAAGTCATCATGCCATTTCCCAAACATGGGAAAACTCAATTACAATGTGATTAAAGATAAAAACAATGCATTCATTAAGGAAAAAAGCTTTCAAGGTTTTTCAGTTCTCTAAATCTAAATAATTTTAATCATCAAGAAGAATATCTATGGTTCTTGCTCCAACAAAATAGGCTAATGAGCTAAAACATTATCCTCTTTCACTCATGTATCTTCCAATATCTTACCATTCTTGCACTGAACCTGAATAAGTGGTTTCATCCTCCCATGGGAGAGTATTTCACTAGAGTCTATGATCAGCACCGAACGTTTCTCATAATATGCATCAGACTCCAACACAACATCCTCAAAATATATGACATTTATAGTATTTTCCATGTGCCTCCACTATTTTAACACATGAAACACATCATACATACCTAGGTAATGAAATGGAAGAACCAAATGGTACGCCACTATCCCAACCCTTTCAGTGACCTCAAAGGGTCTAGAAAAATGTGGAGTTATTTTCCTTACTTCCTAAGATGTTTCTAACCAAACTGAGGAGTTAATACCAATAAAATATAATCACTGATAGTAAAATCTAATGGTATCCTACTACATTCATCATATAATCTCTTCCTACTCTGAGAAGTGACCAATCTCTTCTAAATCATCAAAATTCTCTCATAGGTCTCTTGAACCATACTAGAACCCATAATTACTAATTCACCTATTTCATGGTGGATGTAATGTTGTTCTCAATCACCTCAAAGTACCAAGACATTTCTCAGAGATATACCAAAATCATAATGTAAATCATGAATCTATATTTGAAACAATGATCACAGGGACTCTCTTTAGGTGTGTGATCTCATGGATGTAAATCCTTCCAAGTTCATCCACTACGTCAGTCTCTATGATCGATAAGAAGTGAGAATTATTCATTAGTCGATTGAAAGTCACATAGGCTACATAATGACTTTTCAGTTTCCTATGTAAACTCATCACATGTTCCATCATAATTTCCTCCCACTTCCGTGTGTTGTTCCCTCACCACCAGCATGTGGTTCCCTCGTCATAGTGCACTCTAGTTTTGACTCCTCAGAAATATTCACTCAGTTTAAAAGTGTAGATTTGATCACTAAATGGGAATAATTCATTGATCATAGATCCTATAAATCATACATTCTAAATTTAGTTAATAATATCATCAAGCAGCACTACTCTTCTAAATTTCCCTCACCCAGTTTCTATTAAGCCTACGTCTTATGGGTAAGAGCATCATCAATGATGCTAAATTTCCCTAGTGCATAAAACATCACGAAGATGAAGATATATGGATACTCCACCCAACACAACATCCTTACGTTCAAGACCTTTTGTCTGAATATATACCGGTGTGTCTTATGGTCAGTGGAAAAAATAAATCTCTCATAAAAAATATAGTTTCACTAACACTTCAAATCATGGACCATGGATTCCAACTCTAGATCATGTATAGGGTAGTTTCTCACATGTTTCCATAGCACGTGAAACCCATAAGTTATTAAATTTTCTCTATATATCAGTACTACTCTGAGTCCAATTCATTATGCATCAAAGAACAATGCATAACCAAATCTAGGCTTAGAGAGTTTCTGTAACAGACCTATCATCAACCTTCTCTTCAAATCAAGGAATTACTATTCACACTAGTCTAACCACTAAAATTTTACTCCCTTCTTCGTCATCACTATCATTGGTTCTTATATTTTGGAGAAATCCATGATAAACCATCAGTAATACCCTATTAAGCCTAGAAATATCCTAATCTCAAATACATTACAGGGATGTGTTCAAGACCTCAGTGCCTCCACTTTTTTTTGATCCATGGATATATTCATATTAGATTCCACATTTACTATGAAATTAACCTCACATATCCAGAAATCATACTTCCATATCTTGGAATGAATTTTATTTAATTTAAGTATACTCAATACTATCATGAGGTGAATATCATGTTTCTCCATTTTTTGTGAGTAGATAAGTATTTCATCGATGAACGAGTCCAATTAGGGGATGAAAATATTGTTTATGAGATCCATGAACACTTATGGAATGTTTTTATTACTAAAATGTTCACTAGGTACACTTATAGATAATAACTTATCTAAAACATTTTCTTCATAATGTCTTCCACTCTAACTCACAAAAGATGATTTCCCATATGAATATTGGTCCCAAAGATCCATTAAGATCCCCATAATTTATTGAATAGATCATTGATTATATGAAATGGATATTAGTTCTTCACCAACACTTAGTTCAACTTTGTTAATCAAAATTGAGTTGAAGACTACCATCTATCTTCATGGATAACATCATAAGTGCACCCCACGGTGAATCACATGGTCTCATAAATCACTTCTACTCCATGTTTTCAAGATACAACATGAGATCCTTCAGATCGATTGGCACCATATATATAGTGGTATCAAAATGGGTTGTGCATGTTGTGTGATCTCTAATTCAAATTAAATTTCTTTATAAGGATAGTGTCCTGTAAAGTCATCTGAGAATATGTTCTAATAGAGATCCATGACTGGAGGGAAATATGATGGGGTTATCATTGACCCTACTAAAAGATCCAAGCCTTACATCTAAGTTGTGATCATCCTTATCTATCTCAAGTCCATCCCAACTCTGCTTTTTTTTTGTTCCCACCCTTTGGTTATCATGAACTCTTCTCACTTTGTGAATTTGAATGAAACATGCCTCTGAAAGTAGTCAATGTGAGCTCAGAAGAAGGTCAATTGATCTATGTTGAGGATCACATCCATGCTCATCATCTCTAGAATAATTAACTCCCATGGATTTCCCTAACTAGTGACTACTATAGGGCACTCCGATAGTCATTATAGATAGTTAAATTTCATGCCTAATGGGGTATCAAGGGAGACTATCTTATAGGATAACTTGAGGGTAGGTAAATTATAGTAACTTCCTGTTAAAATATAGAGGAATGGGAAGCACCAATATCAAATAAAATAGAAAAAAAATGTACTTGATCAAGATTATACCTCAAACTATAGATGACCCCTATCCATCATCATATGGTGTCTGATCCACTATGTAGACACAACATGTATTTGCCTTGTGACCTTATACTTGAGTTATATTACTATTTTGGGTCTTCTACTGATAACCCCAACTAGCCCTCTAGTACTCTACTCATGCCTATCTAGACTTAATAGATGAATCTTTTGCAAAAAATGGTCATAGAAGTTCAGTCATGTCCCATTCCCAACACCAGATATATGGTGTTGGGAATACATGATTGTAGTGTTTGAACTTCATTTATTTGAAACATGGATGGTCACCTTTACAATGAACTGATGTGACTGAACTCTAAAGCATATTAATTTAACTAATCTACTTCCTATCTTTGTTCTTCCTCTTCCAGCTATCGCAAGAGGTACTCATAGAAATAGTAATAATTACTCCCATATGAGAAGTGTAGAGTTGGAAACAGATAGCTAATCATTTTCATCCAAAATACTATAGATGGTTATTGTATTTATTAGAACCATTGGGTACAAAACTATGTTTAATATCCAAAAAATATTTTATAGGGTTGGGTCAAAGTTCAATTTTGAACTTTTTATCCTTCTGATCCTCGTTACCTGCTAAGAGAAAATTAAAAAGTAGAATCTTAGTAAAAGGAGGAGAGTATGTGGATACTATCAGGGAGCTATACTATATATCTATAAACTCATGTGCTTAGTCGAGATTCGTAAAACAAGGAAGAACTCCCAAAAAAACAAGTCCTTGAAGGCCCCCTACGAGAGGTCCTCATATCATCCTTCGTGGCCCATGAATCCCCAACAATGCTTGGCGGGTCCCTATAGCATGAACACTATCAAGTTCACCTTCCCATACATCAGTATCTTGAAAAGGACAAAGATACCCTGTATGATATCCACCTATTTCTCTTCATCATTTGGTCTAAGGATTCCCTAAAATACTAGAGGATATCGAAGCTGGAAATCCATGGGGTAGTCCACCATGGATATCAGTGGCAGTAGAAATGGGACAACTACCAGCACCACTGGGGAAGGAGTGGGATCATGCTAAGGAGAATCCTTCTCAACTAGTTATCCCACGAAACATCTACGAGGTAACATATTCTTTAATGGAATGAATATTAGGAACATGAACAACCCCAAACTAGTCTATGGGGTCACCCAAAGTTTTCATAGGAGTCTAATCTCAATCCATGGTGTACCCTCCTAGCACTAACCTGGGTTTTTGTCCCCACATATTAGTTATAGTCATCATATATATATAAATACAAAAAAATCATTAGTCTATTTAATTTAATGCCAACAAATATATATCATTATATCATGTCAACATAGATATATCACACAATGAGAAAGTATGCATAACTGACAGTAAAAATTAAGGAATTTAATTAATAAACTATAAAAAAGAAAAAAAAACAAGAATAAATATGAAATGTGAATCTATATTCATAGTCATGATGCATGAATACACCAAAAAATATCATAAATATTTTTTCAAAATAATGTACATCACTCAAGGTGAATTTATTAAATAGTAAGATAAAAACATAATTTTCCACTTTGTGGAAACTCATAGGTGCACTACACACTGTTTTTCGTGTACTGTCATAGTTTCCCTATCTGAGTCCCAACCATCCAATAATATATATACCATATCCAATGTGAAGGAAAAGAGAAGAAACAAGTTAGTGAGTCCTGGTACTCAAATACCATTTTGTAACACCCCATCCTAAACCACCAAGTCTGAGTTCGAGTGCCACATGACCTCATGCACACCACCACATTCGCAAGAGGCTACAAACTAGTAGTCAGGGTCTAAGTCCATCAGTGTGGAGACTATACCATTAGTATCAATCCATTAAGAAAATAAAAAAATGAAATGAAAATAACAATAAAAAATAAATAATCAGAGTAATCATATATAAATCTAAGAGGGTACACATGTTATACAAATAAAAGGTATTCCAATGTGGAAAGATAAATCATAGTAATAAATGAGCATAAAAAATATGAAAAGGCCGGTCCCTTCAAAATCCACGATGGTTGGATACCAACATCGTTCTCCTATACTCAACCATCCACCAGAGGGACCTTCCCTGTCCCTAAATCTCTAATCATGGAATCTATACGACCATAAAAATTAAAGAGTAAGGTTTGGGTACAAGACTTTGTAGGACACCACCAATGCATCTCCAGAAAAATGTACTCAATTATAACAACTATAATCCATAATAATATTAAATTTGTATTGAAAATGAACATAAAATCCATAATTGAGAGGTCTCACACTATCCAAGACACCATAAAACCATCAGTTGTAATTACATTGGCTCCATTATGAAAGGATAATGTGAAATTTGAACAGTAACCAAACTATCCATTAGGATAGTGTACAAGTAGCTCAATTTCCACATGGTATCATGTTTACATTAAACATTCTTTCCTATAGTGATCATGTATTTCATGATTTTCAACATCTTTTAGTTATTAACCAGGCTACTGTGAGCACATAGCACTTGATGTATACAAAGATACCTCAAGTGCTTCCCCAACATGGTCACCACAAAATCCTCATAGATATACCCTATGCTCAGTTCTCTTATCACTAGTTTCTCAGCTTAAGAAAATTCCCCCTCTAATTGATAAAAATTTCACAACATCTCACCTATCTCAAGTTCCAAGAAAAACACCTCAAATCAAGGTAACAAATATACTTGGTATAACATACATGGAAAACGTATCACCATAAGAATAAAGTACAAATACACAATATAAAGTGATCACAATCAAACATGGAAACATGATACTCATGTAATACACATGGAATCAAATCATAGCGGGTCTCACAGCTATACACACCCACATGTGAAATACAATCAAGAATGGTCATCAGTTATGCCAACATAAATATTTATCATGGAAACATGTGAGAATGATATCTTAAGAAGGTAAGAAACTTCCTACTTCATGTTTTTCAATTTCAACATCAAGGATTGTTGAATGAGTCATCACATAAACCATGTTCACAGACCAACTAGAACATCATCACAATCAAAAGGCTCCTTGAACTGATTCCAACCCAACGTGAAAAGGGATCTATAGTAAATAAATCAGAAATAAGAAAAAGGCTATAAATAATTATTAACTATAGTCACTTTATATTAACAATGTCCATAATAATGGTCTAAGAAGAGAGTAGGAAGACTCTATGGAAATTTGGGAGGGTCCACATCTCAAGAAAGGTTCTTTGACATGGAGGTGTGCTAGAAACAACCACCACAAAGTAGGGTGGAACACTACGACACAATGGTGCACTAGGAGAAGACCACCATGGTGTAGATTAGGTTATTATAGAATGGTAACTAGTATAAAATGTCCCACTATGTCATTGGGTGAGTACTATGATGTAGAGTAATTTCTATAATCCATCAAATCACCCAAACTTAGTGATGTGAGGATGTGATCTGAGAATTTTTAGGCCTCATAACCATTAGGGAAAAAATTAAAAGCCTCTTGAATTCCCTTTTAATTTTTGAAACACATTATCTAAATAAATATGTAATGGAATAATTAAAATAATAACTCTTTAATACCTATGCTCAATAAATATCTCTTCTAGCTATTGTAACTGATGTGGAGTATCTCTACGATGTGGCCAAAGATACCACAACACAACCTTCCCCACAAACAACAATATATGATGGAGGATTTGGTGTAACCCTGCATGATACTCAAAACCACAGTGCATCCATTGAATCTATGACATAACCCTAATTCCACCATACCACCCTAGTTTAGAAAAAATATTATGGAATAAACAAACCCATTGTGGTGGGATCCTATACACTACAACATAGAACCATCTGTTTTAGAAGAATGTTTTCCTAAAACACACTTAAGACTCCAAAATCATTGTAAATCCATATGTCCATTATTCCAACCCAACCAAACTCAAGTAAAAATGAGAAGAAGAAAAAAAAAGTAATTCATTATGTAAATATGGTTTTAGGGTTTTACACACTAATCATGGGATGGTAAAATATATATTACCTATTTTGATAATGAAACATATTGGTTGACCAATGTCATCTCTCTTGATGATATTTTTTAGTTAATCACTCCTTACTTAAAAACACTTTGAAATATTTTTTAATATTTTTATATTTATGAAAAATATTAAAAGGTATAGGGGTTGAGAATTACTATTAAAAACTAGAAATGAATTTTATAGATTAAAAAGTAGATAGAATTTAGTTTGTAGGAACGAACTTATTTCTAGGGGTAGGGAACTCGAGTTCCTTCATTATTCCAAGTTTATTATATGAATTAAATATTGTAGTCAATCCCATCATACATGGACAATTATAATCTATTTTGAGTGTGATGTTTATAATTCCTATGATATCTCTTTGGAACATCAGACCAAACCTCCTCCAATAGTTAATAATGGTGAACACACCTTAGTCATGAGTGTGACCTCTTCCAAGACCCATATTTGACATATGTTGTTTGATCTCTTAAACTCACTCAACTCCATCCTATGAATCTTATTTCTGGGAGAAGTGATGGAATAATTATTTTCTAGAGAATTATTCTGAAATTCATGACAAGGAGTGGTGTAAGATCACCACACCAATCCATTTCACTACTCTCTCCCACACCTTAAATAGAAAATAAATATAAATAATTTTAAAGTTATAATTTAGGAACCCTGAGAAAAAATTCCCCTAGGATAAACCTTGTGTTGGTAACTTACCATTGTGAGAGTTAGAGGCCATAGTTAATAGAGAGATGGAGGTAGAAATAGATAGTGAAACAAAAGGGAGAGAAAGAGTAATTTCATTAAAAAACATATAGAGTGTGTGTTAGAGTGAATAACAGATTGAATAAAAACAAAGGGACTAAAACTAAAAAAAATGAATTATCATATTTTTCAATCCACCATGTGCAGTTGGGGACTCATATTAATTATAAGTTGTGAGATTACTCTTACCAAAATTTTGATATTATTTTCTTCAAGAATGAATAAAAATCCTTACCAATAATCTCAAATTCCTTCCATGCTTACTTGTAATGATTTTGGGAGATCTTTATATTTATAAATATAATTAATATTCCTTATTTAAAAATTTTAATCTACACATGAACATGTATTCTAAATATTTTTTATTCTTCCCATAAATTTTCCAGTTGATTTCTCATTACAACACTTAATTTCACAAAAGAGTCATGTTGTTTTGTCTAACAAATCACTATGGAACAATGTAATTTACCCAACCATTTCTCAAGAAATATGTATTCATACATGAAAAAATCTTGGTTATGTAGTCCAACACATTGAATTAATAATAATTTAATATTTTGGACTCCTATATGAAACATGATCAACTCAAACATTTCACAACAGTCATTGTTTAATCCTATAGCTCACCTTATAACGCCACTTTTCCATCCTCAAGGCTCCACCATGGAATTTTTAAAAGTTTTTCTGTCACCAGGGTAGCTGTTTTATCTTCACCAACACTCATGAATTTCAATTCACTATAATTTTCATACAAGTACATTATTTAATATGTTGATATCCTCTGTTAATTTTGATCTCTAGGGAATCATTCAATGTTAAGTGCACATTCATCACATTCCAAAATCACACACAGCCTCCCTCAGTTTCATTGAGCTTCCCTATTAATATATAGGAAATTATGGTTAGAAAAAAGTCATAAAGATTTGAATTTGAGTTTGTTATCAAAATCACTGGTGGTTATAGGGTGTAGAGGTCATAATTGTATATGCAGATAATGAAGAAGATTAAACCCGATCAGGTAGAAGAAGATGATGGAATTTCAAAATGTCCAAGTACACATGTTATAATGTGAACAATGATGATTATAAGGAGTAACATATTGAAGTTTTGAGTGAAATTATACTTATATATGAACCAATACATGGTTGTAGGCTACCAGAAGAGCAGCTCATGTGTCATCCCATATAGGTCCTCTAGGCTAGAATTTCTCAGCTTTGGGATTCCCTCTTATCTTCGTGATATTATTACTATCATTGACCCATGTCACGTTTTTCTCTATGAATCATGTACTATGTGCTCTCTATATTTATGAAGGACTAGTAAGAGACACTAAAGTAAATGATCATGGATTAACCCTAAACACACTTAAAATCTATTTTTATTCAATTTTCAAATTTCATTCAAAATTATTCATGTATATCAAATTTGTGACAATTTTACTAGAATTAATAATTTTTTAGGTGTTAAATCATTAAAATTAAAACTCAAAAAAGTGAAAATATTGGATCTTTCTATTTCCCAATACATAAAAATTTCACTCTAGGGAAATCCAATGAATATTAACAATAATGGGAATCATCCTTCCTAGGTACAAACATACAAACCGAAAGAGAAGAGAAACAAAAATTCATTTATCATTGAAAATATCTTGCATGATAAAAAAGTTTTAACCACTATACCACTTCATTTAAACAAATTTTTCGGATCCAAGATTGTAAACAGGACATAATTTTGGGTAATTAATGTTTTAACACGTGCAATATAAAAAACCTATGTCCTAAGTTTCTTTTATAAAATCTCTATTTGCAGTTCCTTTATACAACCCAAATAAAATTCTTATAAGTAAATTACCCCCTCGTCGATTTGGTGTTCAATATTTCTACCACATAAATTCATTCCTTTCTTGGAAAATAAGCACATTCATTTTTTATTTATATTTTTTCAATGACAAAATTTATCAAAACATCATATAGGATCCAAATTTCAAATTTTACTCTAGTGAAAAGGATAAATATGAATTCATTTTTTGGCTGGATCCTAAAGGTTTTCTTTATCATAATGGGAAAGTTAGTCAATATTGAGTTTATAAATTTAGTTTTTTAGGTTATAATTTACATTCCTTTAATTTAACTCTATTTAAAAATATTTCCTCATATATATAACCTAAATTTTCATGAAATATAGAGAAACAATTAATCAAAATTATATAAATTCAAAAACAATTATGATCAATTTCCACTTAAAAACTAGAATTAGATTTTTCACTAGACTAAAATACATTTAAGTCTCAAATTTCTAAGCTAAAAAAAATCTAAAATTTGAAAAAATATAAAAACAAATAAAGGACCAAAATAGATTGGAACCACTATCCTACACATAAACAATTACTATCCCATTTTTATTAAAAATTTATTTTATCATATTTACTTGTAGAATTAAATTTGGTAGTAGAAAATAAGGTAAATGGGTGATATAAATTGACTTTTTATAAATTTCAGCTTTGAGTTAATATCCTAATTACAACTCATTAGAAGAACACATGTAAAAATAAGAAAAAATAAGAAAACATATTAAAATAAATATCAATGATAAAAAATGAAATGAAAAAAAGATAAATAGAATAAATACAAAACCTATTTTATCCCCCAAGTGGGTATTACATTTTTACAGCCCCAAGATAAGCATTTCCAATATTTCTCTAAAATTTTATAGTATGTGGCACAACCACATAGATTACCTTAAAATAATAACTCCTTCCAATTGGATTTATAGAACTCTATAAATTGATTAAAATATATACATACCCTTATCCAATATATATAACTTTCATAGTGGTAAAGGAAAAAATAATGGGTCCCCCGTCTTTTCGTTGGCCACTTCTTTTGTCGCCTTCCCTTAAACCTCCATGGCTTGATCATCATATACTAAATCAATAGAATAATTAATGGGAAATTCAATGAAAATTTAATTTTTAAGGAAATAAATAAAATATAAATTCATATTATAATCATAACTTTCAAATAAGGTAGATTGTAACTCAACTTTTGTAAGGAAATTCATTTTAATATCCTTAGGTACTCCCTATGGTTTTTATTAAAAATATTTAGAGAACTTCATATTTTCATCATCAGGTGAATCCCCATATTCTTATTCACTCTCTAGGGAAAACCAAGTGTTGTGTGAATCTTAAAAAAATTAAACAATGGGAGTTAATGATCAACTGACTTTTAGTAAAAAATGAAAATGAGTTAAACAATGGATTGAATCTCTAAGTTATTGTTTCCTCATGTTATTAATAATTTCTTAATGCCTCTTGGAGTTGAGTTATAGTGGATAGTCATAGGTATTCAAGATACTTTATCATTTCTAAATATTGCACCATTTGGTTGGTTTCCTCTTCAAAATCCAATTAAATATAAAAATGGGTTGGTACTTTTTCAAATGTAGGATGATCGTGTTTCATGTAAATACTTAAAAATTCAACCAAAAATTCATTCAAATATTTTTTGTATCCCATATGTGTATCAATAGGAAATATTTATTTCTGAATATCCTATATAAATATCTTGGTGAGGTCTACTCATAGATCTTGAAGAAATTCCATCTTGGAATTATCTGGTTATATAATTTGAAAATTGAGTGGGAGACTATCTTCCACCACTAATTCAAATTCATGTGTATCCTTCCACTATTTAAGAGATACAAGGATGTGTTTAGTTAAAAATTATTTTTGATTCCTTACCTCTTGAATGTTTGATCAAATTTATTATAACATATTTTTTCTTTAATAATGGTCTTTTTACTCTTAGGGTGGAAGCTAGGAGTACTTATAACTTTAAAAATAATCAAAATTTGAATACATCAAGAAGATAATTTTTTATATTAGAAAACAAATAAAATTATTTCTAAAATATGAAAAAGGCTATTGAATGTAATAATTTTGAGATCCTTGTAAATATTTCCATGTTCTAACACACCTATCATATGGTGGTATAAAATCAAATATCTATTTTTTTAGTGCGTCATGGTGGATGAATAGGGTCATCTCTCTTGAGTGCATTTTGCAATCACTCACTCACTACTCCATAATACATTATTTTTTTTGTGTTTTTATATTTTATAAAAATAGTAAAAGTAGTAGGGGTTCATAATTTTATTTCAATAATATAAAAGAAACATAAAAAATAAAATGAAGAAATGGTGAAGTTAATAAGAAAGAACATAGTGTTTGGGGTTGGTAACTTGGGTTCCCCTATTATTTATTTATTATTATTGAAATAATGTTATAGTCCACCCCACCAAACATGGACTATTATCCAATACTTTATGTGTAATATTTAGAATTCCTATGTGATCTATTTGGAATACTGAACCTCACCTATTTGAATC
Organism: Viscum album; assembly: GCA_963277665.1. Lineage (NCBI taxonomy): Eukaryota > Viridiplantae > Streptophyta > Magnoliopsida > Santalales > Viscaceae > Viscum > Viscum album. The sequence continues at coordinate 1,402,478,801 of OY728127.1, read as the reverse complement.
ATAAAAAATGTTAAACCCTCCTTAATTGAGAAAATAATGCCTTCTAAGACCCAAATCCATCGTATACCATTTCATCCTTCAAAAACACTCAACTACAACATATGAAGTGTATGATTATCGGAGAGGATGGAATGGTGATTTTTATAGAATATAATGAAGTTAAATTCATTCCAAGGAGTGATGGATGATTCCAACACCCACCAATAACATTTCTATCTCCCTCTCTATAAAATATAAAATAAACCTGATGAATTATAATGTGGGAATTCTAGAACACTAATAAAACCACCTCTAAGAATAGACTCAAGTTATACACACACTATTGTGAGGGTGATATGTAATAATGAAGAGAGAAATAGAGAGATAGATATATGGAGCCATTAATGAATGATATAGAAAGAAAAATTTTACTTAAAAACATTATGAGTAGTAGTTATATTGAAAAATAAATATAATAGAAAATTGTGGGAAATCATAACATATAGTGTGAATTATCTTATGTGTGAATCCCCCATTATAGATGATGCCTCCTTTTGTTTATCATTATATAGCTTCCATTTGTCAAAATATTGAAATTTTATCCTTCAGGATAGCATTAAACTCATGCTAAATAGGTTCAAATTATTTCCTTAATTTCATGCGAAGTTTCTGATAGTTCATTATATTTTTAAATTCCATTAAATTTCATTATTAAATAATTTAAATCTATGAATTCACATAGTTTCAAAATATTTTTTATTCCTCCAATGAATTTTGAAACTCATTCTGCATTGCAACACACCTTGTTTCTTATAAGGGTTTTGTTAGTTCAACTCAAACAACACTATGACATAGAATCATTTCCTTAGTTGTTTCCCTCACTATTTCCATTTATTAATTTATATATCTTATCTCCGGAATAATACATGTAAAATTTGTCATATTTTTTTGTTTTGATCTCCCCTATTAAACATTCTCACCTCCACCGGATCATAGCAGTCATTATTTCTTCATCCATCTCATCTTGAAACACAAATTTTTTATCCCATAAGGATCACCATGGAATTTTTCAAGACGTTAATATCATAATTTTAGTGGATATGTTTTCATGCAGTTTCCCACATTTCATGTTTTTCATTATTATACAATTTAGTTCTTAAAAGTGATGAAATATAACATTAATTTCAATCTACACAATGGTATTTAACAACAGGAGTGTATTTCTTACTTTCCAGACTTATACATAGCCACTATCGGTGTATGAGAGCCTCATTCTTCACCCTTAGGGAATTACAATTAAAATAAACGAATGAGGAGTTGGATTTGAGTTCCTTCTCACCATCCAGGTAAATTATATGGAATAGAGGTGATCATGGAAGATGAGGATTCTAAAGATGAAAAACACCATGTATGTTGTACAAGACAGGAGTATTTTGAAATCATTGAGTGTTTTCATTAAAATATGAATTATTCTACTACTTGGGTGTCCCACATTAGAGTTATGAGTATAATTCCACTTGTATACCAACCATGACATGATAGTAGGACACCATGTGAGTAGATTATGTGACATAAAACATAGTTCTTCTAGCCTAACAACTCCTCATACAAAGATTTACTTTAGTACTCCTGATATTATTCATTGATCCAACTCTTCCTATGGTTTTCTCTATGACCTTTTATCTATATGTACACCATGTGTGTGAAGGATTAGTAGGAGAAGGCTATTTTTTATACTACAATATAATCTATTTTTATCGTAAAATGATACTCAAATAAAATAGAATGTGTTATTCACTTAATATCGAATATTACTAAAACCGCATTGAAACTAGTTTCTATACATTTTCATAGTCTATTCCACATTATTCCATTGTATCATATTTTTGAAAATTTACCCTAATTAACAATTTAACAAACTTAAATACATTAAAATTTAATGTGATAAATATTAAATTATTAGCACAATAAATATCATAACATGACCATGATATGATATTCATCCTCAATGTGTCAGAGATAAACTTCTAGAACATGATCGCAATTACTACATGTTAGTTGACATTTTTCTTCAACTCATTTAATTGTGATATTAAATCAAAGTGGTTCTTTAGCCTCCAAGAGTCTTGATACAATGATTATGAACAAAAAAAATATTGTTAGGTCATTCTCTCAATCATCTTCAGTTATGTATGAATATCATAAGGATTTGTTTTCTTATTTTTCTTTAATGTACATGCTCTCTTATTCCCAAATTTAGTCAGATTCACCCATAAAAACACATATAATGCCTCTTTATTTAAGTTAAATATCATGTTCTTGGTCTATAAATAGTAGAATATCTTTTATTCTTCTCCTGTTATTTTATATTCAAATTATCTCAAGAATATTATTTCAAAAATTTTAATTATAAAAACTCCATGATTTTTGGTGGAATTAAATATTATCTATCAAACAGGTAGATATTAATAGTTTAAATTATCACAAAAAAATAATAGAAAAATTTCTCCATTTATTATTCCAAATGTCACAAGATATTTCATTATTCAAAGAAAACTAAAAATTATAATTTTTTTTAATACTTTCCATGCTATAATGCATGTTCTCATGCATAAGGAATGGGATTATATATCTTTACCTTATGGAGTGAATGGATCTCAAACCATATACCCACAATTGGTCGGTACCCACAATATCAAACATATTAAATCACAATGATCTATTATTTTTATGGTTATTTCCAAAAAGTTAAGTTCATAACATTACCTGATTAAATTTTTTTATAATTTTTCATTTTTGGAATATCCTAGGTATATTTTACTTTCCCAAAATTTTATATGGGAATATATCTGTAAGATTAAATGAGACTTATATTCCATAGAGTGAGTATCTATCTTTTTCAAATTACATACAATGTTCATTTACATGAGAGTAAATGACTCTTAAGTAACATAATGTAACATCTATTCATTTACCAATATTTATTTCACTAATAACCCTTATAAAAACTGAATGGGTTTTATGGAAAGTTCATGAACTATTTCAAATAGTTCAATGACTCTTAAAATAATCCTCTATAACTCCTTGAATTATCATATTTTTCACTTAAGTTGAGATTACGTATGATTGAATGAGACTAATGGAGTTCAAAATTGATTCTTATAAAAGTCTTGAATGAATCTTATAGAGTTTTATGGTCCTTAGAGATTCCCAAAAATACTCTCAAAGAGTATTAAATGTTTCTTTTATATTTTTAATTAATTTTTCATATTATCACTATAGATTATATATCATAAGACTTAGTAAGTCTTACAATTCCAAAAAAAACTTAAAATGCTCAATCTGACTACCCCATTTATCAAATTATTGATATCTGGGAAGTCTTATGTTGGCTCAAGAGTCTTAAAAATTCATACAGATTGTTATGAAATGTTTATAATTATTTTTATATCATCTATCCTTTATCATTTATAGATTCATAGATTTAATTCTTATGAAATCTCAAATATTTACGAAAACTTCATGACTCGTCCATTTTCCATCTCTAGTCTAAGATTTGTGGAATTAACTCAGATGATTCTAATTCCTATTCAAATATTTAGAGGTATTTTAAAATCATTGCAAAAAAATTATCCAAATAAATTTATAACTATTTATAATATCCTAGAATTTTAATTTCATTTGGATGGTTTCTCTATAATTCAAGCTAGATCTTTCACTCCACTAATCCTTACAGCTCAATCTATTTTCCATAGAAAACCTGCTACATCTTTACAAATTCAAGTATAGATTTATCCACTAATATAATCATCACTTTTCATGAACATGATGATAATATATCCAATAATTAGGTATAGGAGATATTATATTGATTCTATTTTTCTAATAACTTCTATCAATAATATAAACTGCATTCCCTTTTGCAAACATCTGATGTTTTATAATGATTATTTTAATGAAAATCATCTTAATTTATGTCTTCTAATATTACGCAATACATATTGGAAACTTCACATCACAATGGCACACATTTATACTGATAAAAAAATAAAATTACCCAATCTTTATTGGGATCTTAAATCTCCCACTATGGAATTTTTATCAATACCATTAAATATTTCTTTGTTAATATAGATTTTAATTATCACTATTATTCTCCCTCTTATTGAAAATAAATTAAAAGGTCAAATAGGGGTAAAATATCACTTATGCCCATGTTTCTCCTATTATTTTCACAAGATCATATTCTTTTAATTTTTTACAAAGTTACTTCATAATCCAACACTTTAAAAAAAGTATGACATACAGATAAGTGAACTATAAAAACAACTATAGGTCTACATGATCATTTTATGATGTTGAAAAATAGAGTATTTGACTCATGTATAAATATTTCTCATAACCGATTCAATATGTGATACCACTCACACCTATCTTCATTTAAGGTATTTGTAAATAGGTTTATTAAGATATTTATATCCTTTAATCAACATCAACCAACACATGAAAAATATTTGAGTGTAATAATTTATATCTCCTTATTTATCTCAATATGTGCCCCCCCCCCCATGAAAATAAAATTTGATATAATCCTAAATAAGAAAGTTTATAATATTGTTTTATCTCAAACTTCAGTTTTCTTATCAACTATCCAAATTCCATGACTCTAAATAATTTTATTCATTCTATATAGTGTTTCCTTTATGATATTTCTTGAGGGATGTACTCTAATAATATTTATTAGCGTTGATTCTCTTCAATGGAAATCTCCACGAATATTTTATTACCCCTTCATTCATTAATAACTCAATTACAGATGAAATATTACAACCCTATAGAGATTATATCCTTCATCTACTTACCATTTTTCAAATATCACCTTTAATTACCTATAAAAAATCACATAAACTCGATGACAAGTTAATATGGTGAGTTTTCCATTAACTCATTTGTAAGAGTAGCATGTATGATACTTGGAACTCATCCTAAATTCCATTTTATTTATGCATATATATTATTGATAACTCTTAATACTTATAACCCCTTATTTCTAAGTGTGAAATTCTTTGAATATAATGTATTTATTACTCTTTTTTATGTCCTCCTACTGTGGATTTTTCTTCTTCACATCATCTAATAGGTAAATTTTATCTTCTAGGTATTTTTCCATCTTTTTAAATAATTTTTATTCAGTTGATAATATAGTTACACAATCATTTTCAATATTTATAGACTCCTTTCTCATTCGACACAAATCTTCAAGAAATTTTTGGTCATCCATTTTAGTCAAACTATGATAAACTTTTAGTTCTTATTTCTATGAAATGACTCATTTGGATTTATCACCTACAATTTCCTATGCTTTCCCTATTTATCTAGCCATTAATAATTGATATAGATAAATGTTAAAACATACCTTAATGATATATACAACTTTATTTGATTTTCCATTTGTTTTATTAGTAACTTTTATGTTACCCTTTTTGGGAAACTCCACCAACTCTTATTATGGGTTGTCATCTATTAAACCAATCATCTTATCCCTCTCAAAATTTGATCCCATTTTTAATTTAGAATACTTACTTTAATTATTATTTTTATCCAATAAAAAATAATAAAAGGTGCAAGATTTTATCCCATAATATAAGTATATACAATTTCGTTTTATAAACTTTTAAATAAACTTTTTGAGTGTAGAATTCTTGACATTCTTATTTCATTTTACACCTTTCCTCACATACTTATATCCCAAGGTAGATTTATCTTTATTTTTATTGAGACTATATTTTTTTAGTCTCATTTCCCCATCGTAATATGAATTATGATTTATTGGTACATATTAACATTATTAATAATTATAACTACACTTATAATAGTATAAAAAGTAGACATCCAAGTATTCAAATTTGTTCTCAGTTGATATATTCTTCTCTTTCCGTGAAATAAACCTATATTTGACAGGTATTTTTTTAAATAATATCTTCCCCCACTTGATATATGATTTTATAGTCTTTTTATGTGAAATATTATGCCAAAATTTAATTTATCTATACCCAAACATTCAATATCACCATCATTAGTCAGTGAATCAATTTATTCTTCATGTAGATGAAATCTAGACTGAAATTATAGATTGTGTACCTAACTAATTTTAATTTTAATGAAAATTATATTTGTCTCTTCTTTAATAGATACACTTAGTATATATGATAACATCAAACCTTGATTATTTTGTGGATAATTTATCATATTTATCCACTAATATTTTCTAAGATATTAAATTGAAACTTATATTAACATATAATCAATAATTAATACTAATAGAAATAATTTTTTCTTGGATAAACATTCTCCAAAATATTTTTTCAAATTAGTTAGGAGGTGATTCCTAGATCTTCCTTCCCCGGATATTATCCATTTTGGAACAATATTCTCACAATAAGTTTGTGTGTAAGAAATTATCTTCTCATTTATTTGGGATGTTTAATATTATATTGATTATATATTTATCAATTTTACCTCATGTTCAAGAAAATTCATCTTGAGGTAATTCTTATCATCCAAAATTGATCTATTTTTTATTGAACTCTCTCTTCAGATTCTCAATCTGATCCTTATACATTTTTCTTTATTCTTATAAATATCTTCAAATCGCTTTTATTATTTTTTTCTATTTTATCTATAAAAAAATATTTTACATTCACGGTGGTTTTTAATATTTTTTCAAATTTATAGATCACTTCTTCAAAAACATTTCCAATCATAAGTTTATTATAAATATTTATGTGAAAATATTCTTTAACAATATATATGGGTTTATTGTAAAGTAATACAGATTCATCATCATTTTTAAAAAGTTTTTATACAGACTTGCATCTCTAGAATTATTTGTCCAAAGTTTTCTTATATATTAATCTTATAATTCCATTTATACATTTTCTATATGTAGACACCTGATAAACCCAACAATATAAGTGACCACATTGATGGCGACTTTCTGAAAATAATCTTTTACTCAAGAGTAAAGGTATTCAACTACCTCATTAGAATCATACACTTCTTAATCTCTACGGGATAAACTTTATTATTTAAAATGATCACTCATAAATGATTTACAGGTTGAATTTTTTTCAATTTTATCAACCTCAATTAGTGGTAGATCCTTATTTTCTTTTTAGATATTTCACAATTTAATTTCCTTCATTTTATTTGTATTATTTAATTTTTTTGGTCGATAATATTATTTTTGCTTTAATAGGGATAGAGTATGCATTCTATATCTACGTTACTTATGAATTCACTTCAAATATTCATTACATATATAGAAATTATAAAAAATGGGAAAAAATTTAGATCCAATCCTTTGATACCCTGTTAGATATAATACAAATTTAATTTCTTCAGGGATCATCTATGAACACTGAGAGGGGGTGAATCGGTATTCCCCTATATTACTAAGTTTTATATTCTCATTTAATTATTCCCAATTGATACATAAATTTATATATTTTTAAATATGTATATATATATATATCAATAAACTCTCAAACCTCACTATAACATGAATTATAGGAATATAATAAGAAAAATAGTACATAAGAATTTGACAAGGTTTGGATCAAATGGGAAAACCTACTTCTATGTTTGACTCCCTTCGAGACACATATTATCAATCTTAATATTGAACTAATTAAAAATTCGTTAGATTAGAAAAAAATTATTTGGTATATATCACCCATATCACTAGGGTGGGTATTATTCACTTCCCTTAAAATATGTCTACAAAAGATTCTTTAGTATCCAAACTAGAATGATGTCATTGTTTATACTATAACCACCAGTTTCCAATGGTCCTTCACAAAATACATGATTCATATATTTGTTATATTCTATATTTAACAGTACTAAAGTTTATTTTGGGATCAATATGTTATCTTATGTAGTTGAATAACACCCAACAAAGTCCAATCCACTATTGAAGGAATCAAAATGTGCATGAGAAACAAAAAAATCAAAGAATTCCTATAATGAATGTGCAGTGGAATCAATATTATTCCCCGATGGAGTATGGTTTGAGGATGATCACAATAGAATAAAAATATTTTCAATGCCACCAAAGTTAATCTAATATCTATGTAATATATGGTCAAATCAAATGGATTCTCAAATCCAAATGGGGTGTTAATGCCTTCTCTATGGAATAATGAATAGTTTTTTGGGAAAGAAGGATCTAAAGAATGATTTTTCTAAAAATGAAGATCACTATCACCTATAATGTTTTGAAAACTAACACAGATATCAATGAGAGAACTCCCATTATATCGGTGAGGCCTAAAAATCCTCTATGAATAAAGAACATGTCAATCATTAGGGTTTTATCATGTGGGACCTTTTAATTATATATCATTAAGTAATTCCTTGAACTAATTAAATGAAAATATAAAATCCATTAATACATTTGATAAGGACCACATTCAAGGGGGCAGAATATGTGTGTTCCCTCAGGTTTTACCACATAAAACTAGGTTATGTTGGAATAAACATAACCTTAGGCCCATTATTAAGGTTATTTTGGAAAGAAACACATTATAAAGTAATATACTTTATAATAATATTATTTTGGTTCATATCCAATAATAATCCCCATAATATGATCATTTTTTCATTGAATAGGACTTTAATGGCCAGAAAATGATCAATATAATTACACACTAGACAACCTTATCCTTTAACTTAATCTCATTGAAATCTAAAATCACAATGGTTCTTCAACTTCCATGTGTCTCGATATAGTGACATGAATATAAGTGACAATGTAAAATCATTCTCTCAATACTAATTTATGATATATAAATATCATAGGGCTTATCCTTCTTATTTTTATTCAATACACAAATATATCTTCTCCTTGGATGGAATCATCTCGGCCTTTCAAGAAACATATGATCTCTTTTAATTCAAATATAATATCAGGTTATTATCCTATAAATAAAATTTTATCTCTTATTAATCTCTGATTAATTTAAATTCACATTATCTAACAAATATTTTTCCATAATTTGAATTGTAGAAATTTATTTATTCATAGGGGAAGGTAATATTCTCATTCCAATTAGTACATATTTCAAAATAAAATTCTCAAAAAAATCCCTCTAAAATATCTCTATTTACTATCCCTAAAGAATCAAGATATTTCCTTCTCCAAAGGCCGCCAAAAAATACATGTCCTTTTAATTATTTTAACTATATCATTAAAGTTTTCATGAACAATGATTTTCTACATGGATATTGTCCTAATGGAATGGAAAACTCTAAATCTTTTGACCCACCAATGGTTGGTTACCTCAATCTCAAATAGATTGAATCAAAATACTTTTTTATTGTGATTTGTTTTACCTAATTAAAAATCATAGTATCTTCTAAGTTAATTTGTTCAGAATATTTCATTATGTAAATCTCCTTGATATTTTGATGTTTTCTAAAATAACATATTATAGTTTTTCTGTAACATTAAATGAATATTACATTACTTAGGTTGAGTCTCTATATTTTTAAAATTAAAAAAAAATGTTCATTTCCAAAAAATTAAATGACTTTTGTGGTACACCAAGTTAAATTCATTCCTTTTCAAATATTCAGTTCAATGATGAACCTAATGAAAATGGAATTACTCTGGTGTAAAGTTCAATAACTCCTAAAAAGAATCCATAAAATCTTATGATACTCCCATGCAACTTCTTAGAAAATATTTTTCACTTTAGTTGACATTCCATAATATTAAATGATTCTTATTGAATTCCAAAATAATTATTATAGAAGAATTGAATAAAAAATAAAATGTTTAATAACCCTTATAAAATTCAAAAATGAGTATAATGAATTATCATATTATTATTACATAATTTCAATACCTTTTTCATACTATAAATACTACTGATATATCGCAAGAAATTGTAATTCTTATGATTTCAAAATGAAATTCACTCCATAGTGTGACTTCCCGCACTGTAAAATTCTAGCTATTTGTAAGTCTTATACACAAAAAAATTATTAAACTCAACTGAGGTCTCTCTAAATGCAAATGAAGTCTTAAAAACCCATTATAAGATTAATTGGATTATCCTTTTTCATTTCGGGCCTCAAACTCTAAAGTTTTATGAAATCTCAAAATATTATGGAAATTTCAAGACATAGCCAATCTCTAGCTACAAAAAAGGATTTCAAGACCTCCCTAAAATTACCTATGTTTATCATTAAACTTTTAATGGGAATTTCAAATTACATAGAATCTTCATCCAAAATAATTTATAACTAATTAATGTATCCTCAAATATCAATATCTTTTAGATTATTTTTGTATACTTAAGGATATATTTTTCACTAATTTAATAATTTCACTTCAATTTGTTTTCCATATCCATCTATCTTTATCTTTATAAATTATAGTAGATAATGTTACATTCATATAATTAGTACTTCACGTGAGTATAAATATCATCTCTACAATATTTTGTTATAGGGGAAGCTACAATGAAACTTTTTGTCCAATAACTTCAAGAATCATCATAAACTCCAAACTCCATTTCCAATATGTGAATATATTATCAAGGTTAATTCAATGATAGCTATCTTAATTTATATATTCATATATTAAGTAACAAATACTTACAACTTAACATTAAAATGGAATACTTTCTTATTCACAATATATACAATTTTCAATTCTCTATTAGGATATTCATATCCTTTTCTCGAGTAATATGATTAGGAAAGAAGTCTAATTTCATGACTTGTGATATATAAAATATTAATATATTATATATACCTAATAAATTTCAGGTATTTGTTATTTAGGGTATATGTACATCAACTATCCCACCAAAAGTAATCATAGAGATATTTATAAATCTTGTTGATTCCTAGGTGGGTACATAATGTTAAGCTATGTGAATTATGTAATATCTTATTCTTTATCTCAATATCAGATAGTACACATAACTATGATTCATATCATACAACTCTATTTTTTCTGATGTTGAACTCGGATAGTTTTACCTTCCTTATTACTTACGCCTTCTTTTATATCTCCATATAATCCCTTTTCACCTTCTTAATCATCACCATGATAGATGATTAAGAAAACATTTAATAAAGGTATAATTTCTTACCTTCTTTTATATTCCTATAGCCATCCTTTTCATGTTTAAGAATATTGGTTACCATTGAATCCTCATCATGGATAATGTTGCAAGATCCATTTCTTTGGGAAGTACCACATTATTTGATTTTAAAATATTGTAATAAAATGAAAAGACATAGTCTTTAATAAACTCTACCCATCTTCATTGGGAAATAATGAGATATTCTTTGGATTGAATATATACTTTGGAGGGTTTTTATCAATATATATGTCAAACATCTCTATATATATAGTGCCTGAAATACTTCATTGAAAAGAAAATATATTCCAACTCTAGATCAATTTTTAGGTAATTTTTGTCACGTACATTAAACTACCTTCAGGTATAGGATATCACTTTATCACTTTTCATGATTAAAAAACCCATTCTTGTCTTCAAGGAATCACTATATGTTATGAATCCTTCCCTACTTGAGGGCAGTGTGAGTAAAGGTGTTGTAGAGGATTATTGATCTAGAATAAAATAACAATGAACTCATAATATAAATATCATATACAAAAGAAAACATAGAAATACCTTTCTTTGTTACCCTTGACCAATTATATCCCGATAAAAAATCAGTCATTGAGAAATACTAATCCCTATGTATTTGATCAAATATTTCATCAATCTAAGGAGGATGATCCTTTTTTATTTATTGTCTCTTTTTGGGACCATTATAATCTATATAGAGATGATTTAAACAATATTTATTATTGAAAATGAGGATGGTTTCCCCCTGGAGAATCACTAGTGTGTATAAAAACCTTGATAAAATGTTATTGAATTTTTTTATAAAATATTCCAATTCAATGGGGTTTATTCGGTAGGTAATCTTTGATATAAGCAAGGCTCTAATAATAATTTCTAACAAAAACTCTAGACCTTATTGAAGACTATATAACACTTTATTGAATATATTACCATATTCCCTTATTTTAGAGTTTTCCTCAAATAAAATTCCATTTTTGAATCAATAATTTTTTCACTACATTCATCCTCAAAAGGTAATAATATCCATTCTGGAGGAGTTCTTAATTTATTTTCATTTTTTTCCTTTCACTTATATGAAATTTTATGATATTTTAGGATATGGAAACTGATTTCTCTATCCCAAACGTTGATATTTTCTCTAAATAAGGAAAAATAGTCTATTCCATACATAATATCAAATTCTACCAGGGGGAGAATAACTTAGTTTGCTGGAAGATTCCCCCTAAAAACATTAACTAGGGAAGATTAATATTCTTGAGATGTACTAATTGAAATATTGTGTGTTTTCACTTCTAATTTTACTATCATTTCTCAAGGTGGTGATTAAATATTTATATATAACTAATATGATATGAATGAATGTGTTGATCCATAATCAAATAGAATGTTTGTTATTATATAATGAATAACAAGTGTACATATCACCACTACATTTTCATTCTTCACCCCAAATGATGTCATAGAATAAGTTATTCATTGTTACCAAGGATTTAGAGGATGTGGTCAATGAATATATTCCCAAATTCTTTTCGTAGTGCATTGATTTTCATACCAGTTTTGTTCCATGTAGTTAAAACATTAGTCCATGGGTGGGGATTGAGAAAAATATTATTTTCATCCCTCTTAATGATTTTTTAAGCCCATATCATTTCAGAAGTATGGATTCTTTTAAATTAATCCAAAACTCTTGTGTTTTACTTAGTTATACGTTTTATTGGGCTGAGGCGTGGCTAATGATGGATTTTTGGGAGACCAGGCTAGCCAATAATAGAAAAAGCATGGGTTTTAGCCATTCATGGAATGAAACCATTTGTCACACTCTGAATTTTTAGGATTTTGGGATTGAGTCTCTTATCTCAATAGGTCCACGACCTAAAATGTAAGTTAGGGTATGAATTCTTCTTTGGGTAGTTTTTTATTTTTTTAATTCAGATTATTTTTAAGGTTTTTTATAAAATAAGAGGGTTTCCTCCTTAGATAGGTGCATAATGGAAACCCCCTCCCCCTTTATTTATTCCCCGTCTAATTTTGGATATACCTCATTTATCCACCAAATCATACTTTTTCTGTTGATATTGTAAGATATTGGTAAGTATATCTTTTTTCTCCTCTCTTTCTTAGTTTCTTACACTATCAAGTGAACTTGTATCGTTTTTGTGTATTTTCCCTTATTTCAAAGGTATTAATCTTCATTTATTATTTCCACAATTATAGCTTGAATCAAAGGTTGGTATAGGATGAATTGTGTTCTATAGGTTAATGGATTTTGTTTATAAGGTTTTTCCTCAAAGTGTCATCATTTTGTATTCTTTGAATGACATGCATTCATGTTAGAATAACAGGAATTTGACCTAATTTTGTAAATAAATATTATGGGACATAAAATATGATATGGATCCTCTCTATGGGACATGAACACCTAGTTGGTAAATTTATAACATGACCTTGGCCTCCTATTGGGTGTGTTTAACCTTGGAAACCGAGTTGTTAATTTGAATAGGTGACCCTCAGGGTTCCTTAGACATATAATGTGATGGTGAGTGTATGAATAGAACTTTACCCACCCCATTATGTGTTATTGACTTGAGAAAAACTAAATGGTTAATTTAAGGGTAAATCACACGGGTAACATGACATTTGAAATTGATTTTGGATGTTTTTGGGGATTCCATGGACATACTCTAGGATCTATGGTAAGTTATTTTTATGTGATACCTTTTTTAAATGAAGTTAAAAAATTGTTAATTTAGTTCTTTCATATAATTAGTTATTATATTACATTATTTGGTATGTGTGGGGAAATCCCACATGGATTTGGATTATGAAAATTTTTTTGGTATGTTGTTAGGAAATCCCATATTGGAATAGATTATGTAACATGGTTTGGGACATCATAGGGAAAACCCCTATAGGTTCAGAATAAAGGACATGGTCTGGGATTTCATCTCGTAATATCCCATATGTTTGGATTATGAATCATATTTTTTGATGTCATGGAATAGTAACCCAAGTATTAAGATTAAAAAGTATGGTTGATAATGTTATGGGGTAGTCCCTCTTGTGGTCAAATGATGAATCAGTATTTGGAGTGCCTTGAGGTAGTCCACTTTGGACTTATTATAACTCATGATTTGGAGGTCCTGGGGACTTCCCCCACGATCACATTTTCTCATCTATATGATATTATGTAAAGAAAAATCCTTATTATGTCTAAGAAGGTATGGTTGATCCCAGTTTTGAATGTGAAATCTGTGGATCGACGATGGCATATTTCTTTAATTGAATCCATTATTTATTATACAAATTATCATACTCTTTATGCTCATACTGTATATGCTTGTAGACATTGTATATGATTTCATAATAATTCATAATCACACCCTACTCTAATATCTATTGGATACCCATGTAGACTTCATTTTGGAAGGATTGGACAATGTAAAACTCTATATAACTGATTGATTATTTTGAATACTAGGATGGAGAATGGATTTTTGGGATTGGGTTTGGACTCAGGACCATTTAGGCTAAAGTTTATTAGATTTTTTATTTTCACCTTTTTATTATATATATATATGACCCACTAATTATGTATGATTTTCTAAAATATATTGAATATACTCATTCTTATATAGCATATGACAAGTTTTTTTATTTACGAGTACTTTCTTGGTAGGCTATTTATTTCTTATTCTAAATGTATTGGATTGTTATTATTTCTATTGTCATTTCACTTTGATATGTGTGTATAGTAACCCTACCATACCACCATATACACATGCTACTAATTAGTATCCTCTAATTAATGGGTAGGAATCCCTGAGGGCACATGGTGACAACCTCCGGTTTGGGCACTAATTAGTGGATGCATACTGGTGGAGGGATGTCACAAAGTGCTATTAGTGATCTTTATTTTATTCTGAATAATTGGGTTAGGTAAATAGGATTTATGGAATTTTCAATACATTTTATGGAACTAATTCCTTGTAGTGGATATCCCACATATGATGTATTTCCACATTGTGAGTGATATGATTAATTTTTTGGTTTTATCTTTTATAGTTGACCTATTTCACCTTTGGTGATGCAGATGACTATGAGGTTATTGTTTTATGGGATTTAATAACATGTAATGAATGAAAAGAGAACATTTTTCTATGAATTATATTAATCATGTAGGATTCACATGTCATTCCCATAATTTCCTATGGTTTTTACTCTGAATATAATATAGGTCAGTTAGTTGACATGTCAACAACCATTTATATAGTGTTTTCACATATAAATGTCTAGTGGAATATTAATTAACCAATATTATAAATGTATAGAACTATGTTAAGTGATCACTTTTCTAAATTATTATGTAACTTTATCTAAATAAAATTATAATTTCAACTTATAATGTGTTTTCCTTTACAAATTGTAATTGTAATTTCATTTAATTGGGCCTCAATTGTTATAAATTTTGGTTAAATTAAGTTGTTAAATGTGTATTACAAGACCACCTATCTTAATTATTATGAGGTGTTAGCTAAGTATAATTAAAATTACAACTTATAAGTTATTTTACACAATAAATTGTAAAAGGTGTTTCGTTTAAATGATCTATGTTTATGAAATTTATGTCTAAAACAATCTAGTAATGTGTGACATTTTTAATCCTATATATATGATGTGGACCATGTGTGAATATGATTTTGAACTAGGGTATGGGTAGTTGAGGTTGTAAAAGGTACTCAAGTTATGAGATGTAGGTAATATAGGGGTGTTGGTCTAATTTTCAAGTCCATAAAATGTAATATTTATAACTTTTATAGGAATTTGTTTTAATTTATTTCATTGTGTGTATGACCTAATCATGAGAATGGGTAATTGGGACTAGTGAGAGATCCGAGATTTTTAGACCCCTATGATATGAGGTTTATAAGATAGTGAGATGTTATACATGTGGTGTCCTTGATTTGAGTTTTGGATTTAAGAAAAAAATTGATATGTCAGGATTTCCTATGAACCTTGTTGGTTTCTGCCTAAACTTAGAGTGTTTAGGATATGATGGACATAATTTAGTTTGTGAGAACCTTATTTTATTGGTCATGATAGGAGTGATGTTGTGTGTTTTCTATCATTGTTCATCATTGATTATGTGTGAAATTAATTAAACAAAACCACATAGTTTATAGTATTCTAATGTATGGGGTTCTTTAAATATGTTTATATATTTTTATCAAAAAACATAGAGGTGGTTTACTAGACTATGTTTCTCTTTTTGATGTTAATATGTGGCTCAGGTATTGGTGGACCCGTCGCCTTGAATGAGTATATGGACATCTTCCTTTTGTTATTGGAGATGGATGTGGTATGTAAGGGTAAGCTAAGAGATTGGTAAGCCCAATATTTTAGATTCCTTAGATATATGAATTTTTTTATAATTTTAATGTTTAGGTAGATTCAAGAAATGTTTAACATACACTTATATCGATTCCTTGTATGTTATGGGTAAAAAAGTCCAGACTTTATGTTATAAGTTGTCTCTGGGTTTCAAAGGGAATGATCAGTAGGATAACTAACCATATTGATTGGGTGATCCTTGATGGTTGAATTTAAAATAATAAAATCTTGTGTATATTATTTAGTTTGGTATTAATGCCTTAGATGGCTAGTGATTGTGGGGTTAACCTTGGAACTTTTGAGATTTTGTGGACTTATGGGAAGGAATCATCGAGTGAGATGATTTTGGAAATATGAGATTCACATGTAATAATAATGGTTAGCTAGGTTGTTAAGAATGAGAACCTATAATTTAAGGGGTATAAATCATGATAGTTGAGTCAAATGGAATATCATAGTGACATCAGGGTGTACTCTTTCTTGGTATTCTTGGTTATAAATGGCATTATTTGAGAATTGTTGTGAAAGGAGAAACAAGAATCTATTTTATCTTATGTTTAGTGAGAGGGTTTTTGTAAACATATGTGGTAGGTGAGTAGGTGAAAAATAATCTTAACCTTATGGTGGTGATCTTGGTGTCTTAATTAATGGTGTTTCCATTGTATAACAAGTGACATATAATGATGGCTATTTATTAATAAATCACCATGATATGAATATTGAGTTGTGTAAGTTATGTAACTTTTGAGGTGAGGTCCTGATAATAAATGAAATCAGTTATGGGTTCATTTTGAATCTTATGGTTAGTGGATACTCAATTTTTATAGAAACATATTTAATCCCTATATACCCATTGGGGTTAGGTCCTTATGATGTGTTGGAATGTTCTGGTTGAGTCTAGGGCTCCGTAGGTTTTCCAAATCATAATAAGTGAAGTCATAGGTTACTGATGGTATTGGTGGTTTATTCACTATGAAATGATAGTTTAAAGGTATGATATTACTTGTTTATGTGATAAGAGGAAAAGGATTAAACCATTAATGTTATGACATATTCTAGTTAGAGAAATATATATTATGTGGTTGATCAAGTGTAGTTTATCTTTGGGAGTATATGCATTAGGGTATGACATGTGTGCGATATGGGGTCTCTATAAGATATGATGAATTACATTTAGGGTCATGGGGACTTTATAAATCTCAATATGGTTAACTCATATAAAGTATGATTTTTACCATTTAAAAAAAGTATGAGTTGTAGTGTGTTGATTGTTTGATCTTTTGAAGTGTCGAAGGGATTACTATAGTTCTGAAAAAATCAGGGAGTTCGTCGGCTAGGGTGAGTTGGGAACTGATGAATATGACTTACTAGTAAGTTTAGTTAGGTCCTATGGAAGAATAAAATATGAGGGTCATGTGATGTTGAAAAACATCATGGAACTAGAGTTAAGTCCATCATGACCTATTATATAGTGGAAGTTTATATATAGATTGGTAAAGTAGTTCTGTTGTGAACCATGATGAATAAAAAAATTCATTAATGGGTAAATTTGAAGAAATATATAAGTAATAAAAGTGGGGATCAAAGATTCCATTATTTTTAAAGAGGTGGATGTCGATATAGATTGTGCACATGCACTGGTGATTGGTAAGTCCCATGGTGTGGAGCACACTATGGATAGTTTGACTCAGTGAAATTATTCTTGATCATTTTTCTGTGAAATTATTAAGAGATGTGTGGATAACCCATCACAGTGGTGGTTAAGGTTTTTTTATTTCACTTTAGTGCAAGTCACTTAGTTAGATTTAGAAAATGGAACTCGCCTATGTATGGTTGTTAGTTGACATGTTTTTTGTGGAGTTAGTGTGATTGGATATTTAAAAATTGCATGATACATGATAATGGAATGGTGGTATGATCACGTGTGAATATCTATAAGAAATATGGTAGAGTGACCAGGTTGGTGAGACTTCATGGTATATGAATGACATGCCAATGGGAATTTTAAGAAATTTACTTATGTTTTAAGTAGT
Organism: Viscum album; assembly: GCA_963277665.1. NCBI lineage: Eukaryota > Viridiplantae > Streptophyta > Magnoliopsida > Santalales > Viscaceae > Viscum > Viscum album. Next base: position 1,402,460,227 of record OY728127.1, on the reverse strand, counting down.
GTTGGGAATGATAATGTAGGTTTTTATAAAACTATTTGCATGAGAAATGTACTTTTATATACTAGTGGAATAAATCATCAAGGTGTAACATTGGTATTTTTTGGATTTCATAAATTCTTCCAGATGTTGGGAATCAAGGTGGAGTTGGTTGAAATAATCGGCATCGTAGTGTGTGTTCGGTGAGGTTTTGAGAAATAAAGCTAATGTGAATACAATTTTGGGCATAACCATAACCAATGTGAGGTTGTTGAATCATTTATGATTAGGCCAGGTCTTATGTAGGATAATTTTTAAAATTTTCACTTTTTCTAAAAATGGATGGAAACTGCAGGGTGTAATAATATGTGTTATATAGACTGGTGACGCTAACCAGTGTGGTGAGTCACGTGCTGTTAGACCAGATTTCATTGTGATCTAGTGAGTTCATGACATGATTCAGTTGGTGAATCCCTTGTTATCATGTGATTAAGGGGGGAACCCATTTCATCACATGATTCAAGGGAGAATCATGTTAAGAATTATACAATATGTATTTTTTAGGATAGAGACATTTAAGGTTGAATGATAATTTGGTGTCAAAGATCTAGAATATGAGTGGGTCCCAATGTGTAGGGTTTTTTGTAAGGATCTGATATTTAGGTTGATGTGTATTTTGAGGATCATCCAATTTTTATAGTTGAGTATAGTAAGCATACTCCCCATGAAAATATATTTCCTATGGTATGTGCCAAATAGTTTCACAAATGTATCCACGAGGAGACATTGGAGTGAGGGTTAGGTGTGAGGGAAGAGTGGTTGGAGTTGTTATCTAGTTTGGTCTAGTGATGTCTGGGAGAGAAACTTGATGAATAACTTCTTGGAGTTGGGAGGTTGTAAAACCCCCGACCCCTTTTCATGTATATATTCTTTTAATTTTGTATCAAAACCCAACGTTTTACTTATATATGTGTGTTTTTGGGGTCAAGAGTGGATCAAGAAGTCTTTTGATGTGATCAAGAATCCCTACATTTAAAAAAAAGTAGGTTTTACTCATTCATGACATGACACCAATTTTCACGCTTTGAATTTTTTATATTTAAGGATCTATACCCCTATCATAACCATTTTTTGGCTTGAATTGTAATTCAATCCATGAATTCTTTTCTTGGAAGTTTTTTAAAACATTTTAAAATTATTATTTTAGTTTGGGTGTTTTTATAAAATAAAAGGGTTTTTTCTTTGGATAGTTGTATGGTTGAAAATCCCTCCCCCTTTCTTTAATCACCTTCTTGGATATAATATCCCATGTTTATTTTTGGAATCGAGCATCATTGGTTGGGTTTAGAAGCTAGTGGTATGGATAACCTTTTGTCTCCTCCCTTTCATTGTATCTTTCAATATTAATCACGATTTCATTTTTTATGCACATATTTTTCTATTTCAAGGGTATTATTAAAATATTCTAATTTATACTAATTTAGTTTGATTTAGCTGATGGTATTGTATGATTATACGTAAATCAGTCTAAGGCAGGTGGTTTATAATCTTCTCCCTCAAATTCAAATCAATTTTTATTGAGTGTATGATGTGTATTCACACCAACCTATAATGTGTTCAACAAAAAATTAAAATAAATGTTTTGGGACCAAAAAATATGAAATAGAACCACTACACATGCCACAAAAATATGATTTGTTAATTTAGATCACATGCATGGCTTGCCACGGGGTTTTCTTAACCTTGGGGAGTGAGTTGGAAATTCAATATACCAACCCTAGGGGTTATTTAGAATTATGATATGGTTGTGGGTGTGTAATCAGGAAATTATCCACCAATTTCAGTGTACATTACTTGGGAAAATCTAAATGGGTAATTAATGAGTTATCCTAGGGATGTCATAACTTAATAAAATGATCATTTAAGTGGTTATAGATTCCTAGGACATACTTTAGGACCTAGGGTATAATCTTGTTATGTAAGGCCTATTATAAATGACGTTAAAAAAATTATTAATTTGGTTGACAATGAACATGTATATTATAGAATGCATATTAAGATGACATAGGTAAATTATAGAGTGGTTAAGATTATGTAACATGGTTTGGTATATCATGGGGTAAGTTTCCATGGGTTATGATTATGAAACATGGTTTGGTATACTGTGGGGAAATACCCCTAGGGTTTAGATTATGGAACATAGTTTGGGCTTTCATGCCCCATGGGTTAGGATTATGGGAAATGATTTGGGACATCTTGGAGAAATCATCTATGGTTCCTCATTATAAAACATAGTTTCAGATTTCATGGGGAAATCCATCAAGGTTTTTTAGTATGAAACACAATTTTTAATTTTATAGGGAAGCCCTCCAAGGGTTCGTATGATCATTCGTGATTTGTATTTTCATGGGGTAGTCCCCCTTATACACGTTTTGACTCATGGTTTGGGGTGTATTAGTGAATTTCCCTTTGAATCATTTGTACCCCTGTTGGATACTATGGATAGAGACATCTGTGTTAGACCAAAGTAGGTATGGTTGATCTTGGGAATCACTACGGAACATATGGATAAATGATGGTTTATTAATTAATGTTATACCTTTATTTATTATGCACATAAACAAGTACTTAATGATCATAAAGTATATGATTATAAATATCGTTGTTAGTAGCCTGTTGAGTCATACTCACACTATTCTCTAGAAACTATTGGGTACCTTAATATACTTCATGTTTAGAGGAAATAATAATGGAAATAACCAAATGTTTATCCCTTCATTTATATAGTTAGTATGGAGTATAGAAATTTGGAGTAGGTCAGGAATTGAGACTATTTATGGAGGAGTTTTCTAAATTTTTTATTTTTACCTTTTTTGTTTCAATGCATATGACCTTCTGCTGAAGTATGAATTTCTGACATGTTTTGTATAGACTCATTTTTATAAATCATGGATTATGTTTAATTATTTTTCAACACTTTTATGATTGTATATTTAATACTTATTCCTGATTATACAGTTGTTATTATTTTCATTTTCATTTCACTCTGATATATAGGTATAATATTTTCATTATACCACAATAGACCAAGACTACTAATCGGCAGCCTCTAGCAGATGGAGAGACGCATCTAAGGTCAAGTGGTTACAACTTCTAGTATGATAACTTCTTAGTTTCCATGGACTTAGGGTCATCTATAACGTTTTTGGCTTCTTTAGGTACCCTCAACACTTTTTATAATTATTAACTTCTTCTACACACTTGTAGTATCACGTAGTTCCTTTAAGGTAGGTTCCAAGGTGATTCTTCCCACACATAAGATACATGCGTTATTGAATATTATTACCTTCATAAGGTTTTACAGTTGAACTTTCAGAGTCAAACTTTATACTTTTTTATCATTTATAGTCCCATAAGACTGTTTGGATTCACCAATATTTATCTCCTATTTAAGGTAACACCGAGATATTTTCTCATCTATATCAAAATATAAAATTACTAAATATTTTAAAAGACTTAGTTTTATGCCAAAAAATAATAATCCTACCATGATTTCATGGTCAACGGCAAAACCGAAGGTGTACATTTCAATCCTTGTAACGTCTTCCTCCTACATCCCAATAGAATAATCCTCACAATTCATGAGATCATGAAATTCCCTCTATATTTTTGTATAGAGAGTGAGAGGAAAATATTTTTTAAATTCATCTTATTCTATTGCATTGATGTATTCCTTGGGATTGGTATTCTTGATCAGTTTCCAACACAAATCGATTTCTCCCTCAAAGTGATAATTGTACAGTCTCACTTTATCTTACTCAAATAATTTAACTAAAAAGAATATTTTCCAAATATATTTTATACATTTCTCTATGATTAGAGGATCAGAGGATCTACCTAAATAGAGTGTTCATTTTTTATAATGGACCCAACTATAACTTTTTCTTTCTTTGAAAGAGTTGGCTACTCCACATGGTTCAAGTTCATCTTATTTAATTGTGTCATATTAAATATCACTACTAGGTGGTTATTTACTCTATATCCCCTCATATTAGGTTGATCATTTGGGAAATAATTACATTTCCAATCATAGTGATTAATGACATGATTTCTCCTATTTCCAACCATTTACGAAAAAAAGGGATACATAGGGATGAGGATACAAGAATTAATAAGCATATAAAAAAGGAATATTATTGATTGGGAGGAATAATTCCCATGTAACTATAAATTTATGGCTTTATATGGTTTGATATTAGTAATTTAGGTGAATTTACTACTACATTTTCTAACATTATCCCCAAAAATAACTAGATCTCCCTCTAATTTCAGTCATAATGAGATAAATCTTATACACATATTATTATATTACTTTTATCATAAATATACATATAATACACCAATAAACCTAGAGTTATAGAGTCTTTGTATAATTAAGTACATAATTAAACATATCTAAAAATAACATGGTCTTTCATTACCATCTTCATGTTGGGTCAATAGATACATTTTTATTATACCATCAGAAGATACTCCAATAGAAATTTATGCACATAAAAAAAGATCTAGAATGAACCCCATGTATGATTCCCATAACATGGAAGAAAATGAGACCAAATTCACTATGTCACAATTCAAAACCACCAAAAATGTGTATAAAAGAACTACTGGAAACAATAATTGGAAAAAAAAACTTGAAAGAGAAATAACAACACAATGGGATTGTGTGCTTCAGGCTTGTGCTATAACGCACAAGGGGAAAACTAATTCACATTTATTAAATGAATCAAGGTGATGATTAAAATGATAAACTTATCTCATACAATATCTGATCAGAAATTTTCCACTATAATTTAATAGTAGAGTCCATCCAGTTCCCCTATTCACCTCTACCCTCTCATCATCATGGGTTGAATTAGACTTCCTTCAATATGCATAGAGTAACCCTCTGTCTAGTTCAATCATTTTCCCACCTAAAAATTCCAATATATTTGACTATTTATCCACATTGTGAACTTTATATATGTAATTCCTACTCCATATTCAAGTGAATTTACTTTTGATAGACTGACTTGTGTTTTACTATCATGTTTATTTTGGTGAAATGACACTCAGTTGTTTTCAATCTATCTTCAAGCAGAATATAAGAAGTATGTACTAAATATTTTTTCCTTCTAGTGGTTCTAAATTTCCTAATTATAAAAAAAATATTATCATACATCAATAATCTTCCACTTGAGATTCATTTGAGTTTCTAATCCTATTCATCCACTAGGTACAATACAAACTTCTCCTTCATTTGGATTTCCATAAATAATAATTTCGGTTCCCTATTATGCCATCCTTCTAGTCAAACTAGACATACTGAGGCCTGACACCACCATAATACTTCACAAGTCAGAACTTTTATCAAGATGCCCGATGGATTTCATTCCCCTTAAATAATTTAAAGGTCTAACACAAATTCCTCTATAAATATTTGGATAAATTGATACTTCAAATGAATATGATTTGTTTGATATTGAAACATTTTATTCTTGGATATGTAAATAAAATTTTATAATCAGAAAAGAGAATCCCAACATTTTTGGATCCTTACAAGATCGTCAAGAAAACCCTTTAACCAAATCAAATCATTCCTCAGTTCCATCAAATGGATGTACTCCACCTCTATTATTGAAATTTTGACCATCAATTGATGTTGGAATATCCAACTAACTGATTCTCTACCAATATAAAACAAATATCTTGTAGTGCTCTACCATGAATCGTAATCTTCACTAATTTAAATGTTTGAAAAACCATAGTGAGGCCCATATGTTTTTATGAAATTTGATTATATCCCTTTAAGTATTTAATTATACACTTAATATCCTCTTAGTTATATCTAACAAGGTTTGAAAAAAACTTAATAAAAAATACCAATTTTTTTCATTGTCCCGGTGATTAGAATCCATAAAATACATCAAACATACGACAATTGAAGCATAAGGTACCATTTTCATGAATTCAACCTCATCTTATGTTCAAGGTGACTTATCATTAGATTAAAATTAATTCCTAGGGGAGTCTTCATAGGATTTTTTTCTGATATACCTAATAATGCTACCAAATTCTAGACGTAGTCTTCTTGAGTCATGTATAGTGTACCAGAAAATCAGTCCCATATAGTCCCCACCCCCAAAATAATCTTTTCTAGAATGAGATCATTCATCCTAGAGATTTCATAAAACTCAGACTTTATCTCATCCATACTTTACTTTAGTAAACCCCCTATTTATATTTCATACACATGAAGTAAAAATATGATGAAATTACCATAATCAAACACATTTTGGTAACTGAAACAGTAGGATTTTCTCTAAAAAATATAATAAATTATTAAATCATTAAACTTATGTTGCAAATTACTTATAATTTTCTTCAAAATATATTGGATATGTTTGATTATACACAAAAGTTTCATGTTCTTTTGATCCTTGAAACCATATGGGTTCTAAATATGGATCTCTTTATGTAAATCCCTATGATCAAATTTTGTATTTAAATTCATTTTTTCCATTTTTATAAAATTTAATTCAACCATAATCAACACCATTAATATTATTTGTGATTAATTATAGAAGTAAATATTTCATAGAAATCCACACCTTCTTTCTATAAAAATTGCTTAACAACTAGTATGGCCATGTAATTACACCCCACCTTCCTCTTCCTTCAGAAGATAAAACCATTTTTTATGGAAAATCTTCTTCCAATTTGGTATATCATTGGACTCCCACATTCTATAAATATGTATGCATCCATGATCATCCCTAATGGATAATTCCCACTATTTAAAACACTTTATACTCCTTACCACCTTTATAAATTTAAAAAATCAATTTTCAATTAGTTTTATAGAATTCAATGTAATCCCATACTTTTTTATTGGGAATATTTCCTTGGTAGATCATCGAAATTTTCCTTATGGATATTCTTTTTCTAATACTAAAACTTCTGGACTATGAACTTTTGATACTAAATCTTCAGTTATCCTTAAACTATCTAATACTTAAGGCCTAGAAAACACTAATATGACTTGTCCCCCATCCAATAAACTCATCAATTTTTCAATAATTTTATAAAATTTTATTCTTATATAATTTTATAGAATCTCCACATATTTCATCCATCTATCTAGGTCAACCTTAGATTCTAATTATTATTTTATTTCATCAAATTTTCTCATCACGTTCTAATTATTCTATAGGATCTCTTTATTTAATATCACACTTCAACATATGATAACAATCTAGGAGACATTATCCTAGATTTTAAATCCAAATACCTTATCACCATTGACAACAAAGTAACATTCTTGAAACTTTGTCTCTATATTGTCTCTTTCCTTGAAATCAATGTTGGAATAGGTGTGTGATTTCAAAATTTTGTGGTGGTTCAAACCATTTTTTCCTCAAAACTAATATCTCTCTCAATGTGTTTTCCCAATGTGTGATGATGAGCTCTAATTGACTAAGTATGTGTCGTAGTTCATAGCCTCTTCCCTAAACACATTGAAGAACCATACCTAAATCATCATTCTCATAGACTTCTCCTCCAATGTCCAATTTATCCATTATACAACTTTATATTCTAAAGTCCTCATAACATTCCTCTAGAACAAAATCCACTTGCACCTGTTAAACCTCAAGAAATATCTACTTCTTTACTTACTAATATTTCCTAACTGTAAGAACCTCAACATATATCAAGACAAATTTGCTACTATGTACCTCCACTAAAAAATTCAAAAACACATCATGATTGTTACTAATTATTTACACCCAAAATTTTCCTGTTGATTCATTGATTAAATTCATACCCTGGAGTGATCATCCATGAGAACACAGTGGAGTTATCCCCTAAACATCTATGTGAACTAACTCCAACTTATGGTGCTTTAGAATTTTACATTTCATTTGGAAATACACCATTCACTAATTTCAAAATATCCAATACATTCAAGTTCTAGACTATGTGTTTCGAGACATTAGAAATTCCATAGTAGCAAGAATCTTCACTACATTCTCACTACGGTGGATAAGATATTCATGCCATATTTTAGTGGAAGTAACTTCTACAACATGAATCACCCCTTCCGATGAACATGTAATATACATGATATTTTTCTTCCCTCCCTTTACTGCAACCATGAATCAACATGAATTTTATATATTCCAAACAGGAAAATTTTATAAAAAATTAAATAATATATTTATACCATGGTGATTATGTTCTTCCTTAATCTTGGGATGTTATTCAAACCTTATAAGTTTATAAAACATAAATTATTTATCTGAACAAATTTATATCATATTCCAACAATATTAGGAGAATTCAAATCCACCCTATAGAATTTTTTGTATCTTTTGGGTATAAAACATTTCATACTCCACCACTCATATATTGAATTGAATTATGCTATAGAGTCTATCACCCAAGACACAAGTGAGCTAGTAGAACTGGGAACTATACCAATCCTTCTATCTAACATGGAATTTACAAAACCAATACATAAGTATACCTTTTGTAGTTCCCACCCTAATAACCATAATCTTTTTTTTGTGTATTTTCTTTCAAAAATGATAATATTGGGGAGAGAAAATCACTGAGATACTCCTATAATAGCTCCTCCGACATTTTCCATTATGGGGACTCTTTCAACTAGTGTTATTACCTCTTCCTTTAACATTGTATGTGTCAAAAAAATATACATGTATATACTTTTTAAAAAATTATTCATACAATATCAGGCCATGAACACCTATACAATTTAAATATTTCCTTCATTGATAATTACTAAAAGACATCACTGTCACATCGCTCGATTTTGGAAGTGAGAAATGTTACAATAATTCCTAAAACAATTATCAAAAATATACCTTAACTAATCCAATATGACTTTGAATTACATTTAAGTATTTTATATAATCAGTAGAGGATTATTCATCTAATATATACAAGACAAATAATCTCCTTAGAAAGAATACATTTTTTATCATCATGGGCTTCTCATAAGTGTCAAAAAAATACTCTATGAGTTTTTCTGTAGTCATCACTTCCCATATATGGAATCAAATGTCTAGGGAAAGTAAAATTTTCATCAACCAGAGTATTTTCGAATCCAAACTCTCCCATTCTTCCTTTTTCACCAATTCTTGATTAGATCTAGAAAATGAATGATCATGGTCTTTTTATTAAAGACATTCCTCTATCTATATTTTCCAAAACACAAAATACATTTTTTTTAAACACCTCTATATGTACCAATATATCATATAATGACAACCCACTACAAATTTTTAACTCCTTCTTCCTGGAAATATAAAACAGGAGGTTGTGAAATAATTATTCATATCATAATATATGGTAAATAGAAGAGTATTTCTACTAACCCAAATGTAAAAACACATTCACCATGACCAAATCATCTGGAACCACTCCATCCACAAGCTCTAATACCAAATTTTGGGTAAACATACACCATATTAATAAACCAAAATAAAATATTTCCCTTGAAATTTATGCAAAAAATCGAAATCTTTGTAATGATCCTCATGTACAATGCTCAGTAAATGGAAAACAATCGCAACTAGTTCATAAAACTATCATGTAAAACAGTTTTTAGAGTCTAGAAAGAAAAATTAAAAATATTGATCAAGATAAAACTTGAAAGATAATTAATAACATAAATGAACTAAATTATTTATAATTACCCCCTAACCTATGGGAAAAATATTCTTTACTTTTCATCAAATAATCAAAAGGATGATTACAAGGATCAATTTTTCTTGCACTCTATTTGATAATAATTTATCCATTATAATTGTGTTGGAGTGTCCATCTAGTGATCACATTAACCACAAATTTTAGATCATCATGAGTTGTTTGAAACCTCTTATGACATTTATAGAGGAACCCTCTATCTATTTAAATATATCAACCACCACAACAAGACAAGTTAGTTGACTATTAATCCTCCTGATGAACTTACAAGATTTGCTTCCTGCTCCATCTTCAAGTGAATGAACTTTTGATTTCTTGACATGTGTTACACCATCTAGTATCATCTAGTGGAAAAAATCAAAAATATTAACTCTACATTAAAATTTAAAAGGGTTTAATTTAAGCCCATTATATTTTCTCTTATTGATCATCATACATTTCCTCCTTTTTGAAAGATTAATCTAATGTCATGATTCTTCATACTTTCTCATAGATCTAATCATACTCTTTTTACTACATAGGTTATCCTGGGGGATACAAAAAATTAAGGGTTAAACATAAATACAAGGGTGTAACAAGATAAACATGGTATGAGAAATTATGAGACTCAGAAAATCATAGCCTGAAAATAATAATGGAATGATAATAAACCATCACGTAAAAACATGATATAAGAGTTAAATATCATAAGATAGTGGTAAATATAAGGAGAAATAAAATCTAGAATAAACATATGATATATCTTCATAATCATAGGTCAAGGATTACTACCAATACATCATAACACTATATATGAGGATAACTGAACTTGGCCTCACATAACATTATAGGAGAGGCTAACTAAACCTATGCATACATAACATTAGGGACATCAATTACATTACCTAGACCACAAATATTTACCTCATTATATGTAAAGTATCACATAACTGATTGCGGGTATATAATTTTGGGACCAGCTATCATTATAATGCATAAGGAATATATGATCTATATAGAAAAGAAACATAAATATATAATAAACATAAATTAAATCCAAGAAAAATAAATCATTAACATAATTAGCCCATATATCATTATTCATTGAGGTATCAAGTATGATCACATGAAAACAAGGTATTAAATAATAATTGAAATTCATTATTAAACCAAGGATCATTGGTCCTGAAAATTTATATCAAAGAGAATAAAAATGATAATAAAATATGTTGAATAAATCGTGAAGTCAAATGATTTTGTTGATTTTTTAAGTAAAGGTAAAAATATTCTTGAAAATGGATAAGGGAACTGAGTTTTTATAAAATCATAAATAAACCAATATATTTTATTTTAAAAATAAGTTTTTATTTTAAAATAATATATAGAAGAGAACTTTTATAATATTTTAATAACATAAGAATAATATTTGTAAAAGGAGAGAGAAGCTAGAAAAGATTCACTTATATACATCATGAGGTTTGAATTAAATAAATAATAAATAAGGAAACTTAATATAATGTATATTCACAAAAAGGTAATAAAGAGGTAATATAAAGGGATTATAGTAGGCATATTATAAAAGTAAAATGATTAATAGATATAAATAGAGTGATAATAAATTTATCTTCAAATATATAAAAGTGCCTGAAAGTAACCCTTACCTCATGTACTAACATTTTTTGAAAGAACCTATAAAATCCTAAGAAGCTAATATACATACATTAATTTCATTATTTGTAACATTTTTAATATTAATTTTGTCTCTTATAATCAATTTTTTGAGTTTTTGAGCATTTATTAAATTATTTTTTGGTACCTACTATCATGATATTATTCGGTTCATGGTTCCAAAACTAAATTGATATAGATGTAATAGTCTAAAGTTAATATAAATAAGTTCTAAAAGATAATGTATTATAAATTAATATGGTTCATATCATTCCAAAAAAAATATTTTAGTAGACTAGTAGATAGATACCATTTATTGAAACTTCATGAGTAATCATTTCTTATACACTTAAAAATGACTATGATTGTTTACATTTAATTTCATTGTTATGATGAATATTATACCATTATAGAATCTTAATCATGAAATTTATTTAATATAAATTATATATTCAATAAAAAACTAAATTTTAATAATATTCAAGAAAGAATTAATATTATGGAAACATCATCGTTCACTTAGGTCATATAAATCCACCACGGTAAGTGATGTTTTTCAAAATATTTTAAAAAGGGAAATGAAAATAAATATTTGGATGTATTGATAATATTTTATTATAATTAAAAAAAATTTAATTTTACATTAATGCTTACATATGATATTGAAAAATTAAGAGGATAATTGAAATGAAAATACATAGTTTTTGAAATACATGTGTTTCATTGTAGTGAAAATTTAGAAAATGTGATTAGTGAGTAGTAATGGTTGGTCTCCCATAATTAATATATAAAAAGGATTTCAATATAAGGGTAACTAATTCATGGTATAAAAAACTATCTACAATTTTTTTAGGTAAATGATTATGAATAAAGGAAAAAGTGGTTTGGAAACCTCACCTCCGTATTTGAGTCACCTCCTTTGGATTGAGAATAAGTCCTTAAGAGGAGGATATTTTATGTAATAATAGGGGCTTAGGGACAATAAAAGGTATTTTTAAATAAGAATAGGGGAAAATATTTCACAAAAGAATTTATTTTTTAAGTGATGAGATAAGGGTGGTGGAGGGGTGTTTATATAGCCAAGGGGGAGGGGTATTTTAGAATGAAGTATGATTATTTTATAATTTAGTATAATTAAATTTAATAATAATGATTTACATGAAATTTATTATTTTACTATTAAAAAAAATTATGGTTATTTTACATTCTAACCAATCCAAAACTAAATGGAATCATGGAAACAACTACTTAATGATAATGAACAAAAATGTTTTTTTATTGTAATAAAATAAAACATAGTTTTAAAAATTTGAAATATAGATTTATAAATTTAAAATATTAATTCTAAATGAATTTTGTAACTTCTTAGGTCAATTTTGAGTTGTTATAAGGATTTATTAAATTTAAAATTCATATTTATATCATTATGATGTGCTAAAAATTAAGGTTATTTATAAACACTATATTCTCTTTATTTATAAAAAAGTTTTTTTCAAAAAAATACAAAAAAACACTAATATAATTTCAAAATGATGAATCAAAAAATGAATTAATTTTTATCAAATTAAAATTATAAAATATTGAATTTTATTTTCAAAATAAAATCCAACTATACATAGGAAAAAAATTATAAAAACTACTTTTACAAATATTAATCACATTCTATTTCATTCTCGTTCATAATTATTATATGATTATATATCCTATATAAGAAGATAGTTTTAAAAATAATAATTAATATTTTATTAAATTATTATTATTATTGATGGTATTAAAAACATAGGCACACACCCTCCCAAATTACACAAATGGGTCAAGCCTTGTCACACACCACTATAATTGAAAATCTCTTATAAGGACCCTTACATATTAAATAACCCATAGGCTCAATGGAATGAATCATAATTTTTTGGAGACCCAAATCCCAAGGTGATATGGCACAATGGCCCAATGGCCCAAATGTACCAAATTCTATGAAAATTCACTCATTCATTGGGATCAATGATATTTTATGAATGACCCTAAATTCATGGGGTTATTTTCCCTACACCTTCCAAGGTCATAGTTTTTTACTGAAATAGTTCATTCCTAATACCACCACGCCTTTTGTATCTATCACATCCATCATTTCATTATGCTATCATTCTCTCTCCTATGATGCCACTTTTTTCCTATACGCAAGACTGTAACTCCCCACATGCATTGCACATGGGTGGATTGAACCCTAGACTTAATGAATGAAATGGTTGTGGCTGAGTAACATTAAAAAATATCACTACTCTTAATACTTTACATACTAAATTAATAAATTCACTATTAAAATTCCTTCTGAAAATATATTATTGGGTGAAAGTATTCATATCTGAGAATTTTGGGTTGTTATAGATAATTCATTGTGTGATAAGTGTTGTATATTTGTTATAAAATAAGTGATTAATAAATTTTAATGGAACAAGTTTTGTACATTGGTTGAATGCCCAAATTTTATACAATTTATATGAGTCAAATTGGTCTTTCAAAATAATTTTGATGAAAATGGAACCACTATTAATATAAGGGTTACAATTTCACTATGTTTTATTGTCATGAAAAATTCATAGACTATGAAGACACTTTTTATATTGTCACTAGAATCAAATCTATCCATATTTTATTGGACTTTGAAGTTAATTTGGGTTTTACTCTATTTCAAATGGGTGTAATGACTTTTCCCTAAATGGTTTGGTTTGTTAGGTTGTACTGGTAGAAAAAACTCTTGGTTATGAAGATATAAATTTTTTGGTACATGTTTATAAACATAATAAAGAGCTTGACAGACATAGAAATCCTTGAGATCCTTGCATGATAGACTTTCTAGATTCAAACATCAAAAAAAATTAATATAATGTATGCCTGTACTATTTTTATCAAAAAAGACTTCAATGAAATTATAATAATATAAATCTATTTCAATGATTTTATTTTTTATTTTATATAAAAATTATTTATGAATGGTTTTCCAAAACTTATGAAAAGTGAAATTGAGAGGTGTATGATTGGAGAACTAAACTTGTTTATTGGTTTCTAAATAACTCAAAATATGGAATGAACACTTTTAACATCGCTTGTATATATCATAGATTTAATTAATAATTTTTTATTAGATATTACTTCTTGTAAATTTACTCTGGTAGGTACCTCATGTAAACATGACCTTAATGAATACAGTAAAATGGAAGATCAAAAATATTATAGATGTATGATCATAATCTTACTTTACTTTACTAAAAGTTGATGAGACATTTTGTAGTATTTTCTCTTGTGTGCGATATTTCAAGCTAATATAAAATAGTCACACCTTAATATGTTCAAATGGTATTCCATTTATGTAAATCAACTTTAAAATTAGAATTATTCTATTCTTCCATACCTGATTTTTTACATAACGGTTCATCGGATACATATTTCAGAGGTTGTAGATTGGATATTAAAAGTATATCCAAAAAAAATCATTCCCATGGTTAATATTTAGTCTTTTGATCTATCAAAAAGAAACATTAAATTCCACCTTCCACTACCAAAGTAAAATATCTATCAGATGGAAGTTGTTGTACCCAATTTTTCTAAACGCAGCACACGCACACACAGATTTCAAAACGAGTTTCACTTGGTCATCAATTATATGTTATAGTACCAAGGAAATATATTTTTATAAAAATATATCACAAGACTCATGGGATAAAGACATAGATATAAGATACCATTTCCTTTCGGATCATACACAAAAAGAAGATGTTTTTCTCTAATTTTTTGGAACTATAAATAAACATGATGATATACTTACTAAACCCTTACATTATGAAAGATTACAATATAAAAAATCGAATATGGGTATGATTAGTGATAATTGGTCATATTATTTCCATTATTTTAATCTATTAACATTGAAAAACTCTTCAATAAATTTGAGGAAATTTTTATGTATAGATTTTTATTGACCCATTGTACTTGTTCTACATATATTCCAAAATAAAAATTAAATAAAATATAATGATGTATTTATTATATCTTTAGGAATTATATATTATGTAATTAATTTACATTATGTGTATATCAAATATAAATTTATTGAAGGTACCTTTCACTTCATGTGTTTATCTTATGTAGTTTCTCATGAATATATCATCCCTATGATAAAATTTATTCTTAAAAATCCTTCTAAATTTCAGATACATTATTATGTAACTTATTTTATTTATTATCAATTCGTATATAACCATAATATTTTTATTATGTTTCTCATTTAATTGTATCTTTACATGGTCTTTAAACATTCGGCTTATTCTTTTGCGGAACATTATTATAACACATAGGTTTTTACCCCTGTTATATTATCTTGGTTATTATTTTTCATTAACACTCATGGTCTTATTTTAAAAAATACAAAGGGGGAGAAAGTATATAAAAATTAATGGGTAATAATTTTTTAAAGGGAGGGAAAGTTTTAATGGATTATTAAGGCTTGTTTGTTTCTATTAATTTAGTTGTGGGGAGAATGATTTCCAACATTAATTGGACATCCATGAATGAGTAATTTCTTCAAAAGAGTGGGTAAATTTATAATTTACTTTTCTAGAGCCTGGACTAGATGTGATCACTCAGAGGCTGAGGGGGTGAATTAGTTATCCTTTATTCTTTTATGATTTATTTATATTAATCATCCTCTAAGGCTGGTAAAATCCTGATCTTATATTATTATTATATCTTAACCTCACTCGAGTATGTAGAATGTAAAATCAAAATGAAAAAAAGGATATACAGGGTTCATAAATGAAATCCTACTCCTTTATAGGTTTTAATGATGTAACAATACTTATATTCTCTAATATGAATCACTTGAATAAAATTTTCTAGTTATCTACAAAAAATCATGATGAGTAATATCCAAAAATACACTGTAGATAATATCCTAAAATATATTTCCTTAAAGTGTTCACAAAAGGCATATCTTGATGGTTTATTTGAATTTGAATCATTCCAGTTGAATTTATCTCTCAAAAATTATTCATCCCACCTCATAATGGGGTATTTATACTAAATCATTGAAGTTATTAAATATTCCTTCTAACGCCTCCCTAAGAACATAATCGATTCCATCATCTATTAGTGAATAAAGTTGGACTTATTGTTCTTAATTTTTTTATGTCATCTCCCTTCTTTAAGGATCACTTTTCCTTTCTCACAAGGACTCCTGGTGATCTAGTGATATTGAAGGTAGTTTTAAAGGGTTCCTTATTCTCACTAACTTGATTCATAGACCTCATAAGTTTTTTATTCTCAACTTATTCTCCTTTAATGCACATGATCTATTCGATTTGGTAGGTTCTCTAAATCATAAATTAGTTTTTTTTATAATCATAAATTTCTAAAGGTTCTCAATATCCTCAACACTTAAAATATTATTAGATACTTACACGGATATATATTCATAAAATATTACATGGATATTATTTTTCCATAAATATCACCAACATGTTATTTTTTATTTTCTCTTTAATATTTACAAAATACTCTAAATATATATTGAATATCTATTGTTCTTGGGTAATTCAATATCCTTAAATCTCATGTAATATCAATCATCAAACTTATTTATCACTAACATAATATATTATTATATATATATATGTAATACTTGGTATGTAAATCCCTTTAAACATTTGAATCATCAAGTCCTCATCATCTCCATTGATCCTACTATAATAGTTTTATTTTTAATCTATTCCAGATATCCTTCCATGAATGGATGTGGCCATGAACTGTGACATTAAAATTGTTCCTTGGGTGGGATGACCTTAGTGTTATCCTTTACACAACATCATCATGATCTACATACTATGAATGTTATTCCAAAACTATTTTAAGGGATCACAATCACTAATCTTTTTATTATAATGAAGATTTTCTCAAAATGCATCATCATATATTCTTCCACATCAACTTACACTCCTCAAATACATGCCAAAACATTAGGAAATTCTATTTGTGTTATTCATAGTGGCTTGATTAACTGAAGACCATGAATTTATCCTTTTCATTTGATTTACATGCATTAAAATCATTTCATGCATGCATGATAATTTATAAAAAATTTATTTTGATGCCTTATATTCTATATGGTAGTATAAATATATCTTATATCTTTCCTTAGTTTCTCTTAGAGTTTATATTTCATGATCACTATAATTATGCTCCTGTATAACTTTTATGAGTTTCTTGAACTCGCCTTCTTCTTCTAAATGCATCAGACCTTGCTTTCTGATACTATATTTTTTCTCAATTAAAATAATTACATAATAACATGTTAATGTGGTCAAACCTACCTCATTCCTCATATTTTTAGTCATCCTAACATGAAAATATACTGTAAGTACACCATGATAGATTGAGAAAATATGGAGTATATATTTCATTTGACCATAAAATGGGCCTTCACTCATTTTGCGCTAGGTGTTCTCCATGTGGTAGATTTTATTTCTTCTTGTAATTGGTAAATTGATCGAAAATTTTCACTACATGTTGTTACTTTACTTTGTACGCGTGGTCAATAAATGGTGGGATTCTATTGGTGACTAGGAATTTTAGTTCTTGAATTCCTATGGTAGGTTAAAGGATGAAGATATATTCATTGTACATACGGTAGATACAAAATCATGTGGAAACTTCATTTTGTATGGTAGTTGTGCACGTCAAGGTTGCTTACAATTATTATGATAACTTGTTAAAATTGCAGTTTCTTGGGGTTTTTATGTGTTGTAGCTTTCAGGCTTGTAGTAGGTTGGGATTTGTATGTGTGGTATCTTTCAATCTTGTTATATCTTGTAAGAACACATGATAGGTTGAGTTTTGTTCATTCTGTCATTTCATTTATAGCACTGGATCATCATCAACTGACCCCTCTTCATTTGGTCTCTCTAACTCATGTCATCAATTAGAAAATTTTCTTGGGATAAATCCAAAATAAGGGTGCGTGATTCATCAAATCAGTTATTACGGTTGATAAGTCGATCCTATATATTCCATATATGAATAATCCTCAATTGATGAAGGAAGGATATGAGACACGCAACATGATCTCATTTTCCCTATATTCTATCTCTAACACTTGAACACTAATAAAAAAATAGAATGCTTTGAGTGAGTCCCACATTGGAATTAGGATATGCAGTGTGTTTATTAATTACCATTTTATCCCCTGAATCCTACCAACTGTGACACTTGGTTCATATCCCATATATATACACACGCACACATCACTTGAATGAAAATTGTGTCCACTATTTCACCCATACACTCTAGACACATGTTGGCATCCACTAGTTGTTCCCATGTTCTCCATCCTATGTTAACTCATGAATCATCCTACCATGACTATACTCACCTCTCTAATATATCTTAGGATGGATAGCTTCTGCTTCCTTCTATTGCTACCCTTTCTGGTAGTGGTTGTGGTTTCTCCTTTGTTGACATGTGTAGGCCCAATTTTTTATTAAACATAACTTTTTAATACATATTTGAAATAATAAATTGTTCATTTTTTATAATTTTCATCCTTCTCAAAACATCCTTTATACCTTAAATGATCTTTAACTTCTACTAACATTTAAACATTTTCATTGACATAAAAAATGTGTTATTCCAAACATCCCCAACACATACCATTAAGCACTAAGAAATATTCCCCTCAATAATCAGATATTATTCAAGAAAAAATTATTTAATAATTAATTTATAATGGAAAAAAATTGGTTACACTCCAACACATATTTACAACATTATTTAAAAAAATTAGAATCAACACATGAATACATCAATATATCCCTTTGAGTTTCTTCGCAATATCTCCAAATCTATATTTCGATATGTGTGATATTTTTTCTCCCTCTTATTACTAATTAATTAAAATATGGGTAGGTGATAAATATAAAAAATTAAATCCTTATTCACCTTTAGAAAAAAAAATAATGGATTCACATTCTATCTTGGAAATTACCCCTTAGTTGATCTAGTTTATGTCTACATAGTCTACCCCAATGTAGAAAAAAAGAGAGACATCCCCAAGACATCAGTGTTTTTTACAAAATGACATTCTTGTGATACTACTCTCTAAATTCCCATTTTTTGGTTTTTATAGTAGTTTTATCAAGAAATATATATCCTATACTCAAATTGACAAATGAATTAGTAAATTTTAAGTGAATGAAAATTTACCCCCTCCCCCCCTTATCCTACTGTAAAAATCAACCAACACACCCCTCATTAACATACTCTTCACAATCAGAATAAGAATAAAAAATTTTATTTTAATACCTCATAATTCATGTTTTTGGGAGCCCTAGAATTCCATATTTCTTGTAGTTTTCCATTTTTGATATCACCAATTTATATTTTCCATACCTTGAGTAATAGATTTTATTTCTTCATCATGATATGATGAAAGGATTCTATCATTTTCTTATAGTGATATCCTCATCCAACTCTTCTATTTATGTTTCCTTCAATTCTCTATACGTCAGTACATAAATAAATAAAAATTAATAAGGAGGTGATACATTTCCTTTTAAAAAGAGTAAGAAGTTTGAGCGATTTCTATCAATGGGGATATTCAATTATTAACAAAATTTCAGGGGACCAATTTGATTACATGAACAATAAAGGTATATTCATCCTTAGGTGTTATCAACTTTTCCTTTATCTTTTATTTTTTCCTTTGAATGAATGAAAAACAATTATCTGCAACTTGGATAGAGGCCTAGCCACTCCCACAAAGCTTCTATTGAAATTCAAGTTTTCTTGTTGCCTTTTCTCATAAGAATCATTTTGTTTATCTAAAATTTTTTCACTTTTTCTGGTATGATTTGGAACAAGAATTATTCTTCTACTTTTATTATTACCAATCATAATAGTCTATGATATTTTTTCAAAAGTTTATTAAACCTCAAACATTCTGCTTATCATATTATTTTTTCTTCTAATAGGTCTTCTTCTTTTAATATTAGATGCAATCCCCCTTGATTCATGATAATTTTGTAAAATTTACATGAAGTATCAATAGCTATAGGTTATGTTCCCAAAACAATCATAGTACCAGAAATATTCCTTCAATATTAATCGCTTAATATAAACGTATTTTTCATACTATTAATACATATTATATCCTTTCTAAGCCTCTTTATTATGCATTTTTATTTCATATTTTCAATACCAAAATCCCTTATTGTTGGAGTAAAACTTATACAACTTCCTTCAACCTGAAATAATTCATATTTATCATTACATAATATTGAAAATAGTGAACTAAATTTAGTGACATCTTAATGACTTGTCTCAATTTTTTCATCTTTTTTGGGACCAGTCTTCTCATCAGCCCTGTATATTTCAACTTGAATCACCATTGTTTTTAAAAATATTCTATTATCTTATTCAAGTTATTTTTATCATTAAGGAATTTATATTGGGCCCCATTTATTATTTATTCCCTTTCTATCAATTTTTATTTAATATGTTACAAAATCGTATCAAATTTTGTAAGATTTATCTAGGAAATTATGATCTCGTATGTGAGATTATTGTTCTTCACATCTTCACTTTTTTTCCCATTCTCAATAACTTTCACCTTATATTTTATCGTAGAATTTTTATCAAGAAAAACTTATAATTCTAATCTTATAATATATTCAATATAGTTTCTTCAAATACAACATCACTACTTGATATTTTTTATTCCATTTTAAACTTACCAATAAATTTTATGTGTTTTTTACATGCATATTTATTTTTTTAATCAGTTGTGTAATTTGAGCCTTTACTCTATCCCTTTCTCATAAAATTTCATTTATTCTTTATTAATGAATTCTTATTTCAAGATATTATATTACAGAATTCATCATATTCTTCATAAATATTTCTTTCATCATATTTAATTTTAATAAAACCAATTTAAAAACATTGGATTACCCCATAATTAAATAATTTAGGAGGAGATTACTATTATATTTTCAGGTCCCTCTTCTGCCTTTTTTGAAGATAAAAACATGACCTTGTTATGTCCTCTGTCTTTAACTTTATTAAAATATTATGGAATATCTTCCTTCTTATCTTTACACTTTATAATCTTTGTGGATTTAAATTCCCTTTATTCTTTCAACATATTCTTGAATACTGAGGATTTTATAGTCTCATAATTTAGAAGAGTGTTATATAGCTCGTAAATAGATATATCATAAATCTCTAAAAGGGAAAATATATTTAGATAAAATCTATTTATAAATTTTTTCATCAATTTCATTATAATTGTTTAATCATCCAAATTAGCACCAAAGCCTCTGATATTTCTTACTATCACATTTACCCAAGTGAATTAATCACCATTGGTCTCATCAATTTTCATTCAAATATGTTCAAAATTTTCCCTCTCAATACGAATCTTGGATTCCTTTATCTTCCCATTTCATTGATATATATTTTCAATATTTTCCTACATCTCCTTGTAATTTTTAAGAGCCATCACCTGGTAAAATACTTTTTCAAATAAAAAGATTTGATATATTAATTTTTTCCTGTCAACTTCATGATTTATCTTATCCTCATGATTCTTGGGAGAATCTATTTTGAGTTGAATAAAATTCATTCTAATAGTATAACTTTCCTCAAGTCAATGTGAAAGTAGATATAGAAGAATTTATTTATTCCATCCATGAAATTTTATACAATTAAATAATTGAACCCCTATACAGTTGAATGAATTAAAACTCACCATCTTCAATCACTAGTAAAGGTTGAATCTGTTTAGATAGAACTGGGTGCTCTTATCCACTTATAGATCCAAGATCAGGTGTGATCACCTAGAGGAGGAGGTAGTGTACTTATGATCCGTTATCATTATATGATTTATTTATTTTAGTCAACCATTGGTGTTGGTAAAAGGAAAATACTCTCTTCTTTTTCTTTCTTAACATCACTCGGGTATAAGAATGTAATCGAAAAAATACATAAGGATGTACAAGTTTCAGCCTTAAAATGTTGTTCCTTCAATGTTTCTGGTGGTACTAAAAGAATTTTTTAATGTACTAAGAATAATTTAAATACAATAGACAATATATATTTAAAAAAATATTGATAAGTAATTACATCAAATTGTTATAATATAATCTCCCAAAATATATGGTCTACAAGTGTTCACAATAGTCGACTCATTGTGGATTATTTATATTGGTATCCCTCTAGTTGAATACATATCCCAAAAAGATCTCTATAACCTCTTAGTGTGGTTTTTATACTCCCTCCCTATAGTTATTAAAGGGTCCTCATAACTCCTACTTGAGAATGTCTTTGAGTCTTCCTTATCTTATTGTAGACATCCATGTTTGTTCTTATTAATGTCGATACACACTCTTTCTTCAATGAGAATTAATTTTCCATTGTCCCAAGAAATACTGATGATATATTGATATCACAATTAGTATGAATGAGTTCCAACTTCTCACCTTCTTGATGCATGTGATCTCCCAAATATTTTCTGCACAGCTTCTTATCCTTCAACATATAGGATCTCTTGCATGTACTCAGATATTCCTTATTCAATTAGTTTTTTTTTCTTCAAAATATTTAGGGTATAAGGCTTATTAATATCCTCAAAACTACAAATCAACTTTATTAAATTCATGAATATATATTCATGAAATTATACATGGATATTATTTCTCATTAAATATCACATGCAAGTTATTTTTCTTCTCTCTTCTACATTCACTAAACCATGTGAATCTATATTTAATTATAATAATTCTTGGGTAATTAAATTTCCTTCACTATTCTATAATAATTTTCATAAATCTCATTTAACACTCAAAAAATATGTCATTATTATAAATCTCTTGGAGACTTGGTATATAACTCCCAGAAGACATTTAAATCAGTATGTCCTCATCAACTCCAGTGATCCCAGTATAACAAAATTCTTTGTAAATCCACTAAACTTATCCATATATGAATTCATAAAACCATATACTATGGCATATCAATGTATCCTTGGTCATGTAACAACTATGTTCATCCTTTACATAATGGAATCATGATCTAAATAATTGGAAGTTTCATTCATAACTCTTAGAAAGGATTCTGGTATCTATAATGTTTATTCCAATGAATATTATCTCAAAACACATCATATGATATTATTCAATGAATATTTAAACTCCTAAAATAAACTCATAAATATCATTTAACTATATTTGAAAAATTAATAGTGGCTTGGTAAACTAGACACCGTGATTTTCTCTTTGTAAAGTAATTTACATGCATGAAATGAATAGCATGAATGCATGAAAACTCACAACACCTCTATTTTGAGACCTTGTATTGTGTATGGTAATATGAATATATCCTGGATATTATCTTATTTTTTATCTCAAAGGTAATATTTCATAATATTTGTAATGATTTTTCCGTAGACCTTACATGTGCTTCTTGTACAACACTTTTTCTTCTAAGAGCACGAGATGTAACTTTTGGATTCTTATATCTGTATTTCATGAATATATTTTAGGTTTTTTCAATAAATTAATTTGAATAATATAATTGATATTATTTACAATATTTGTATTTTTTAAATTTTTTGTGATTTATTTTAGTATACTACCAATATTCAGAATAGTAACAAAAAGAGACGATTATCATGAGATGATGTGTCGTGGGACGACACTGAAGAAATGAAGATATCGAGATGGAATTTCAAGATTCACATCGTGTATACCTGACATGATGTAAAAAAATTACATGTCATAATACTCATTCAAATTTATATAATGTGGAAGAAATTCATGAATATTTCAAGACCTGAAACATTATAGGTCATGAAACACCTACATGGAATGAAAGTGTCAAGATGACTCAGAAAGTGGCCACATTTGACAGAATTAACAACATAAACCTTTTTTGATCCTAAGATGACTTTATAACCGACATTAATGACACTAAATTCTACATGTTACCCAGGGGAGACTAAAAATAGATTTTTGGTCTGTTGTAGCCAAGGGGATCTAGATACTAGATCTTGGAGGGAGAAGCTTCACTATGCAGATTCCTCACCAGTTTGACATCTCTGCTATTTTCTTTTTGGCTTCCAATTTTTTTATTCATTCACCCTTAATCCCTCATCATTAGGATGATGTTGTAAAACATTCTTTGTTATATGGTAATGTATCTAATGGTGGAAGGTGCATTGGATTTATTTTTATTATTCTATTCATGTATTTGGGTTTCCTCAGTTAATTTATCCAATTGAATACATTTATTTTTACTTAATGATGACCATTAGTTAATAAATATGAAATAAAACATTTAATTTTAAAACATGTTACCATAAATTGAGGCATTACTATTGTAAAATTTTGGGAAACCAGGTTTAAATTTGGTATTGAGCCAAACTCGGCTTCGAAATCCCTAAAACTACTTATACATGGGAAAAGGGGGATTATCGGATTGTGGAGAGGATACCATGACCATTGGATCCACCTCATCTTGAATCCAATGCCCCACCTAGATTAATTCATTTAATTGATAAAATATAATTTCACCCATACCCTGAAACTATATAATCTTGACATACCTTCAAATATGATTTCAAAACAACCAAACTAATTCGCCTTAGATTACTGCTTTCTTCAAACTCCATTCAAACCTATTTCTGAATCATTCACCTTATTTAATCAATCAATAAATAAAAATTCTTTAAAACAATAATAAAACTAATTCACTATCTTTCTGGGTTTGAAATTGAAATTACCTATCACTATATTTTAATTAATTAAGTAGTAGAGATTGATTTTTTATAATTTTTTTATTTTGATTAGACCCATATGAAAATAATGACACACTATAGGCCTATTAAAATTGTATATATTGCTACATAAGGTTTCTAATTAGTATTTATGATAATTTAAATGTATTTTTATTATTTTATTTTATTTATTACATATTTTTTATTTTATGATAAAAATTTCTGGGTTTAAAACCATTAAATGAACACCTAAAACACTTGACCAAAGAGAAAAGACATCATCAACTCCAACCTTGATTCTGAAGTAAGACTGGAGATAAAATTCAGTATGAAAATGGTGGGCATAGATATCCACCATTTTTAAGGGGTCTTTAAAGAAATTTGGGACTACATATGCTTGCTGACTATAGGCATCCATCAAGCACGAGATTAAAACCAAGCATACTATCACCTCTCATTGTACAAATTCACTGTGATATTATACCTGGAATCATAGAGATGATCTTGAATAGAGTGAAAATCACCAAATTGTGATATGTATATCCAAACACATATCTTTGAAGCTTTTTATAATTATGAAACATATTCCAATTCCATAATGTTTCAATCAATGTGGTAAGACTTTATCCCTATTGATTTTAATTAATATAGAAATATTAGGATTGAATCCAATGTATGTCTACCCATTCCATCACTACAAGTGATTAATTGTCCATGAACATTATCACCTTATTCTTCCCATATTATTTTTCCATTTACATATTGGTAAACACTCTGAAATTTGGAAATTTAAAATGAATCACTATACTCTTTATGGGAACATTACAAAGACATTACATGTAAATGATGTTAGATCAGTATGTCTATAATACTGATTAGGATTTTAAGAACATTATTATAATGGAAAAATTATCAAAGGGGGTGAATTAATGTATAAAAAACATATTTTAAAATAAATAACCTAAACAAACCCTATTCCTACTATGTTGATTTATTAAACATTGACCACAGTCTGATAGAAAAAGTCAAAGAATCATAATAAGAATCAACACAACTAAATCAGTGTATAAAATATCAAAATCTTAAAGGATCTAACTAATCAGAGTTTATTTATCATAATCATAATTGTACTGAAAAAAAAACAAAATATGAATATGAATAAGATGTTTCACATTCTATTATATGTTCAGCGGAATGAAAAACTTGTAAGAAACAGGTAATAGAATAGATAAAAAAATATAAGAATGAATTATAAGCTATTAAAATAATTGAAATTTTCTAACCATAAGAGATAGGTAGTATAAAACTCAGAAAAAGGTATCCCTTCTTTCGTACTTATAAGAATGTATGTCTCCTTCCCAAGGAAAGCCCATGATATGATGATTAGAATGGATCAATCTTCCTATACTCGGAATCCCATGATACGATTTTTGGATTTAGTATATCTACCCAAACCTGGTAGCCCTCAATCTAATGGATTGGGTTCTGTTTCTTCTTATCCCCAAAATCCATCAATCGTTATGATGATCAGACGAAGATTGCAATGTAAAAGATGATAAGGAGACAACCTGATAAGGTTTCATTATAACTATCAAACACTATGCAATTAAAATGACTATGAACGATATGTCACACTAAGAAATGTCAAAAGATCTCACTAAATGAGAAAATTAAAATGAATCAGTTAGTAATTGGCTTCTCCAAACTCTTCCAATGACGTTGTATTTATAGGCATACCCCAATGGCCATATTAATCTCCCAAACGGTCATATTTCTCTTAGTCTGCCAAAACAACATGGACACCTAGCACTTGATAGCTCATAATGATGTGGCATAACTGAATGTCTGACACCGTACTGATTCACACCATTATAGTGTAAAATATTTACTTACATTAGAAACAAGCCTTTCGAATATGATTGTAAACTTAAGTCAGTCTAATGGACTTCCTTATGGTTTTCATTATGATAACCTTTATGATTATTAGTCTGATGGTATCAGTAAATATTTCATTCTTATTGTTATCACTTTCACATTTTGATTTTAATAACAGAATGTCTATCTTAAGGTTTTGATAAACATGATTCTGATGTTTATCCAACATATACTCATTATGATTTTCAAAATGAAGAATGTAAATTATATATCTGTAATACTTTATAAGTAATTCCTTGTATATTAAAAAGTAATGTTTTCTATAAAAACAATTTAAAACACTTTGGACATAAAAATATAATAAAACATGTTTTGAGAAAGAGTTTGTGATTTTCAGAAACTAAAGTAAGGGAAAAGTAACAATAATAAATTCTGACTCAACCATATCCCCCTTTTTTGGAAAGAACACACCCAAGGACATAAATGAAAAATAACTTTAAAAAACATATAATCACGATTATTTAAAGTAAATTATATTCAGATTTATTATTTGAAACTATAACACTTCTATGTTTATAACGCTTTTGAATACAATTTATTGTATAATTTTTAATATGATTAACTCCCCCTTAAGATAATATCTTCCCCTAAGGATAATATTCTCTATAAATATAAAAACTCATCCTTTATAAAAAAATTTCCCCTTTGATAATAATTTATTCCACTTTGTATAAAAATATACCCTTTTGGGATTTCAAAAAGGAATAGATAATGATTTGAAGTTTCCTAAAATATTTTATAATAAAACATATGAAACAATATATTGAAATTAATCCTCATCCATAAAAGAAATATAAAAACATTAAACCAATTGGAATTGGAAAAAATTCAGACAAATGCAAATAGGATTAATAAGTAATTCATTCATAAAAAATTATTCAAATGTTTTATAAAACAATTATAATAATATTTCATAAAAAATTAATTATTATTCATGAGAGCTTTCACAAAATTATTCATCTTTTTGAACTTTTTTTTGTCCTTCTCCATCATCACTAGGCTCTCTTCTTGAGTCCAAAATGTTTTAGAAAATTCTTTGTTTTGATCCCAAAAATCATTAATTTCCACTTCATAAAATTTTATTCAAGTCAACTCCAACTGAATATATTGGACCTTTCCATTAAAATCATTTAATTCCTTAGTATTATTATCAGTTGTATCCCTAAATATTTCCGCAAACATCACCTTATCTTCTAAATCATAAGATAAATGACTCATGGAATATTATAATTCATTAATGAGATTCTTCACATCTTCAAAATTGTCATCATGTAATTTTATATCAGAATCAACTTGGTGATACCATTTAACCATATGATTACATTCATTTTTGTGAGTTTTAGAACTTTATTGAACAACTTTCAACTAAGCTTCAAGACGAATAACTTTCTCTGTTAAAATATTTATTGCTTCCGAATTGTTATTAAATATTTCTTCAATAATATGGCACTAAGATTCTAGGTTTTTAAAGTAAGTAATAATTCAATCTAATAATTTAATATCATGAACAATACAGTCAACTCCTTGCACTATAATGGTGCTAGATGAATCCTATTGTTCTTGGTGAACCTCGAGAGGTTTTATTCAACTTGTTCTGGTTTTCGTTTATTTTTCTTTACCTATATCTTTAATTGAAACTCTATTTTAAAATTATTTAGAAAAATTTTCATCCACTAACTTATCATCAGATAATTCAAGAACCTTATCATCCTTATCAGTATCATCATTCTCATTACCTTTAGTTTTTGAATTCTAATCATCCTATTGATTTGGTGAGGACACACCTTCCCCGAATAAAGATGCTTCTTTTTCAAATCTTTGATATTTAATTTTATTATCGGTATTGGAGGGATAGCCTAGTTATGATGAATATAATGACTTATTATTGGATTTAATTTTTTATTATTATCTCCCTCTTCATCCTCATCTTCTTCATATTCATTCTTTGGTTCTTCTTCTTCATCTTCCTCTTCTTAAATTTCTTCTTCTTCAACTATATATTTGTATTCTTCTTATTCACCCCCTTTTTTTCTTATTTATATTTTCCATAAACCTCTTCATTAATTAATATATCAAGATCCTCCTAAATCCATCTGGTAGTTCTCAACCTACTTCTTTTTGTTCATTCCAACTTTATCATCTTTTCATGATGGTTCTGCTAATGATGCGACACCACAAACTTTCTCATCAAATTTAACTAATTTTATATTAAAGAAAAACCTAATATGATTAATTGTATCATCACTAAAATATGAAATATTTTCTCACATAAGAATCTATTTTTTTGTGACTTTGAAGTACGTCATTCAATTCTCAATCAGCTTACTTATGAAGGCCAGAAACATGATGATCTTGGATTTCATTGTTCCATTCTTGATGTTATCCATGGTTAAGAAAACAAATCACCAATTATATCTTCCTCATGTTGAAAATGAAATCCAAAACAAAAGATATTATAAAATTTTAAAGTATAACAATCTCCCTTCCTCAGTATGAGAAACCCTTGCATCCATAAAGAAATTACATGGTTATCTGCTGTCAGACGAGAAACCTTCTTGAATTTTTTGTATTGATCAAACAATGATTATTAATCCTTTATTTATTCAAATGTACCAAGATTATCAGTAGGTATATGTGAAGTAAAATAACATTATTCTTCAAAGGGTACTCCAACCAAACTTGCAGATTTCTTAAAAGATAACTTATAACGCTAACCACATATTATGACAGAAAAATTTTATATTTCGTGTTCCATTAAAAACATAATGAATATATATAATTTTTCTATTAAATAAAGATAAAATTAATAAAAATAATAATCAACATTCCCTACATAGACGAACTCCCAACCTTAATTATCAATAATCTTTTTCAAAGTACAATCGTACTGATCATATAAATCGCTTATGTCATCCTTCCTTTGAAAATGAACCATTTAGAAAAATCCTCTTTCATGTCCATCAGAATTGGAACTAGAGTTGTAGAATCATATGAAAAGATGATTTTAATACTAGGAAACTTAAAGGCAGCAGCAAATCAGGGGATGGGTGGAAGAGGACAACAAATATGGGACATAGAGGGTCCCTCTTTATATAGTCTCTCAATGTTTTGATTCATCTTCCAAAATGAAATTAATAGTTGAGATAAATATTTAACGGATATTATGGGTTTGATTACTTCAAATAATGTTTTAAAATATTTTTGAACTATTTAGTTTTTTAAAATTTTCATCGTATTGATAATGAATACGATTATAATTTTAAAAAAATGAAAACAAAAAAAAAATAGAAAATATAAAAGAATAATAACCACAAAAATAAATATAACTAAGTTAATGTGATAGTGAAAAACATAAAATGCATAGATAAGTACACTTCAAAGTAGAAAAATGCATCAGTACGTAAAACCTTTTCATCTTGGTATCCGTAAACTATAACAGATTATGATAGTTTTGATTATGAAACATGGAATATGAAAGTTTTGTATAGGAAAACTAATTGTAATAGTTTTTAGAGAAAACTAATTATGATTCTTTCAATGAGAAAAACTAATTATAATAGTTTTTTATAATGATACAAAATTAGATAGTTATAATAAAGAAACTAATTAGGAAATATTTCTTAATCTAAAAATTTTGTATTAAAAATTGATTTATGAATTTATTATTTTTTTTGAGTTTTGGGATCATATTTATAATTATCAGTTTGAAAAAATATATAACTGGCATGAGTAAAAAAACATAATAAAATTAAAAATTTTGAAAAAAAATTTGAAAGACGTTTTTATATATATTCCCCCTTTGAAAAGGAGTAACATAATGTACATATATGGTTAAAATAATTATATATGGATGATTAATTTACATTTATAATACCTCAACTATTTTTAATGTAATAAAATATATCATA
Organism: Viscum album; assembly: GCA_963277665.1. Lineage (NCBI taxonomy): Eukaryota > Viridiplantae > Streptophyta > Magnoliopsida > Santalales > Viscaceae > Viscum > Viscum album. The sequence continues at coordinate 1,402,429,174 of OY728127.1, read as the reverse complement.
ATTTTTAGGTTTTTTAAAAATATCAAAAATTTGGTCTTGCATTCTGATGAATGGTAAAATGATATCTCCTTTAAGTGTGTGATCCTGATAAAAATTGGGTCTTATATATATATATATATTTATCATGTTATTGATGTTATGGGTTTTTACTTATAACTATAGAACTTGTATTATCATAAAGTATTTGTAGTGGAAAGTGATATTGAGTGTTGTTTCATAAATGACCAAGAAACTAATGAATATCGTAAGAAATGAAATGTTCGGGATGTTCCCTTCCTGTCCATTATACAATCACCAATTTCTATATCTGAAAAAACTTTTTAAATCAAAAATATTTCCAGAAGAATAGAAGAGTCATAAATCTATAGTTCCCTTAAGAGAATGAAAGATTCATTATAAATATTTTAAATAGGATTCATTTGGATTTTCCAGATATATTTTACATAAGCATACATATTATATTAAATCTAAATGACTTTAAGTTAAGTAAAGTAAACTTCCAATCATACCTCTAAAAATATTTTGATCAACTATTTTGCCTACCTCATTAAGATCAATTCTATTAGAGGTACTAATGGGAGTACTAATAATTTTACTATTTCTATATCCAAATTTTTTAATAATATATTTCATATTCTTATTTTTAGATATAAAAGTTTCTTCTAGTTTTTGTGAAATTTTGAAACAAAGAAAATATGTTAACTCACCATCATACACATCTCAAACTCAGATTTCATGAGATCCATAAATCAATTAGTTAAATATATTGTTTATATGATCTAAATTTTATTTCTTCAACATAAATTTGTATAATAATATTATTTTTATTAATTTATTTTATTAAAAGTTTCAGATCCACATCTCCCTTAACATAATTGTTTCTTAACAAAAATATTTTATTCTTCCATACCAAGATCTATGGTCTTTTTTTAAGTCCATATAAATATTTGGTGAGATTATAAATGTATTTAGAATATTTTTTATTTTTTAAACCATGTTATTTTTTCAAAATAAACATGCTCATGAACATATGTCTTAAAAAAATCACACTTCACGTCCATCTGAAGAAGTATGAAATTAAAGAATTATACAAAGGCTAAAAGTATATGGATAGTTTCTAGTCTTACTATTAGTGCATAGGTTTCCTCATAATCTATACTTTCTTTTTTATTATAACCCTTAACAAATATTCTATCTTAAATTCTAATGATTATTCCATTTTCATCCCTTTTTTTGAAAGACCCATTTTACTTCAATTAAAGATGTTTCTCCAGGACGTTCATCTAAAGTCTATAAATTGTTCCTATCAAATTCATTGAGTCCATATGGAATTAACTTAATCCAATAGTCATCACCTAGATCCTAATTGGGGTTTTTAGGTTCAAATTGGGATAAGAAATCTATATCTTTAATTTCATTCCTTAAGGAACTTCTATTCCTAACTCATTGATCAATGTCTCCAATGACACTATCACTAGGACGATTCCTAATAAACAACCAAATTATTGGGATTTGAAAAGTTTGTTCCTTAAAAATAGGTAGAAAAACATCTTGGGGAATAAATTCAAAAACTATTTCTTGAGTTACATCCTTATGAAAAGAAATTTCTAATAAAGTTTGAAAATTAGTTTTATGAATCACATTTGATGATGTTGGTTAAGGTTGTTTGAAAACAAAAGGATCAGTTTCCTCAAAATTCACATACATTATTTCCTCAACAGTAAAATAATTTTTATTAAAAACTCTATAAGAAATTTAAGTAAAGGAATAATCTAAAATATTCCTTCACCATATTTGGGTGAAAATTTATTAAATTTATCTTTCATATTTTGGATTAATACATTGCAACCAAAAATCAAAATTTATGAAAATTTTGTTTTTATTCCTATCCAAAACTCATAAGAAGTTTTAATAAGAAAAGGTCTAATCAATACTACATTTCTAGTATAACAGGTAGTACTAACTACTTCATTCCAAAAATGTTTATCAATTGAGTATTCACTCAACATGGTTCATAGTTATTTGTTGAATAATTCTATTTATTATTTAAACTACACCATTTTTCTGAGTTGTATGTACTGAAAAGTTATGTTCAGTACCTTTATTACTAAAAAAAGTTTCAAAATTAGAAATTAATAATTTTCCACCATGATCATTATGAATAGTTATCAAGGTAAGGTTTTTATCATTTTTAACATTGGCTACAAAATTTTTAAAATAAGAAAAAGGCTTCATATTTCTTTTTTAGAAAATAAACACATGTATATCTTGTATAGTCATCAAATATGACATATATAAATTATTTTCCACCAATACTTCCAGTTTGTGTTGGAATAAATAAATCTATGTTCTCAAACTATAAACAATCATAAGTTAATACTTATATGATAGATTTAATACTTAAATTGTGTTTCTTACCAAATTGACAAGGGTTACATAATTCTGAAGAATCAAACCAAAGTTCCATTAGATCCTTAACAAGTCCTTTCTTAGTCAACATAGATAAGTTTCTAAGGTTAGATTTTCCTAAACTTATATTCCATAACCGTGATTGATCTTCCATTTCACTAAGGTAATGTAAGTCTTGTCTCATAAGGTCTTCAAAGTTAAGTGCGTAGAAATTATTGTGTCGATTGGCAGAAAGAAGGAATTCATCCTTGGTACCATGTAGAAAACATTTAACATTTCTAAATTTCACAAGGTAACCTTCATCGCAAAATTGATTTGTGATTATAAGGTTTTTTTGAAGACCTTTAACTAAAAAAACTATTTAAATAAGTTATTTTCCAATAAGAACAATATAACAATTACTAAAAATATAACCTTGAGCATTATCTCTGAAAGTGACTTTTACACCTTTCATATTTATTATCTTGTGAACAAAATCTTTTGTTCTAGTTATATGTATAGAAAATAAACTATCCATGTACCATGTATTATTATTGATGGAAATTTTTGTTTCCCTGAAAACAAAAACATTATACTTTCAGCACCCAAACCTTCTTGGGTCTGGTAATGTTTGAAACAACTTTAGAAATACACATTTGTTTTGAAAAATAATGTTTTTGAAAACCTAGAGATTGAACATCATTTAACAAGAAATTCCTTTTCTAATTGGAACCAAATTTATATTTAGTATAAAAAAGGTAATTTTTAGTTTTAAATAAATTGTCACTAAAAATGGTTTATTATATGTATTCTCATTCCAGAATCATTACCATGAGGACAAATTTTATTATAAATTATATCGAAAATTTCCATTCTGGTGGCCAAGTTTGATAAATGTTTTCTAAAAATTTATATTTCATATTTTAGTTTTACAACTAAATATTTATCCTCGTATTTATTTTTTAGAATTAATTATAGTTCTTAAAACATATTTATGAAAAAATAATTTTTGTAAATATTCATAATTAGTTTCTTTTTCATAATTAGTTTCGTCAAGATATTTTAAAAGATATGATATATATTTTTCCAAAACATATATTTTGTAATCATCCTTAAAAAATTTTCCTTAGAATTATCAAGTTTTTTTCTAATTTGAAAATTTTCATTTTCAAGAAATTTAGAAAATATTGAAACTTCATCATAAGATGAAATTGTATTATCTTTACTAGATTAGGAATATTATTTATCCAAATATATAGAATTTTTCTCGTCATGGTAATTTTCCCTTAAACACATTTTGTTAAGGTTCATCAGTTCATACCTTACCCATGAAACATTGATTTACATTAGGTTCATTGTAAAAAAGAATTATCTTCCTTCGTTTGGAACTATCATTTTTTGAAGAACTCTCTGACGCATAATCTCCAAAATAACTCAATGTGTTAGTAGCTTTCATCAATTTCTTAACTAATATTTATAATACATTTTAGCATTATAATCTGCATTATTTTATTTTATATCTTCCCTCTTCAAATTTGGATGATCATTTCTAATGTGTCTATATCTATTTCATTCATAACTAGTAACTTTATATTTTTTGTCACTTCAGTCCTTGTGACCTTTTTTGTTTCAGTATTGGAAATATTTCTTGCTGACTTTCTTATTCATCCTTCTATCCAAGTTACCTAACTCAGTTTTAAAATTATCATAAGTAGATAAATTATACTAAACAACTACTTTCTTTTTTCACGAATATTTAAGAACTTTCACTTAAAAGTAAACTTTAAGAAGTAAGGTAAAAGTTGTAGCGAAGGCCGCACCACCATTTTTTCCCCAGCATCTCTCTTTAATCTTACCTCATAGTGTATAACATTCCAATATGATCAAAAGGGGTAAGATTATTCAACTTCCTTTTCTCATAAAAACAATTCTCTTTTATTCCCACTAATTGGAGATTATATCTACTTTCTTCTAAATAAGTATCTCGTAATCAAAACCTTTTCTAGAATGAATGTTTCAAATGAAGATTTATGAGATGAAAATTATATTTTTGGAACATTTTAAAAAAAATTATTAATATCCCTTTCACATAATCCCTAAAAAACATGTTGACATAAAACAATAAATGAAAGACTTGTTTACCGGTAATAAGAAGCAATAGAAAATTCGAATTATCCCACTCACATGTGAGTTCTTGGAAATGGTGTCAATAGACTTTCCTAAGAAGCAATGTGATCTTGGTAGATTTTAGATACCTATCTTTATAGGATCTAATAAATTTCAAAAATATTTTTTTGACTTATTTGTGAGGGTCAATATCATGTCACACCTGACTTTGAAGATTTTTGAATGAATAGAGATGAACTCTAGCTAGAAGACTCAATATTGAAGTACCCATGAGGGTTAATATGATATATTCTGATCAAATTCAAAAAAAACTTCCCATTGGACATCTTATTGTATGAAATTTAAGAGGAACAAACTCCACTCATTTGGGGGAGACCATTTTTATTCACTGGGAAAGAACTATTTTATGTACAAAGTATAGAGATGTATCAGAGAGTTTTATATAAACAAGTGACCTTCAATAATCATCAGGAAATGAATAATTGTGATGTGAGAGAAGAAAATGAATTTTTAGAATACAAAATAACAAAGCTTAAAGGTATCACTGAAATTGGAGAGGTACATGAGACAGTTACTATCATATAAGAGGTTAATAAAAATAAATGTACAGATAAGAAGAAATTATAGATAAAAGGTCAAACTGCTAACACCAAAGGAATGACCGACTCCACCATGTTTGAAAAGGTCCAATAGGTACAGGTGTTACATGACATCCCATTTGTTTTTTTAGGATTAAAAAAGAAATGGGGGATCATCCCAAATGAAATATAAAATTTACTTCCATCAGAAAGAATTTTATTGTTTTAATTATGATGATAGAGGAAATCATAAATGGATAATACATAGGAAAGACCATTTATTAACCCTGATGAGGTAAAAAAATTCAATCAACTATAACCTAAGATGAATCTAAAGGGGGTGAGGTTAATCCAATAACATAAAACAAAATATATTCAAGGATATAACCTAAGTTATTTTAAATTTTCCCTATTTATTTTCTATTTTTATAGGTTTTCTTGTAATTTATCCAAAAATAATTCAAATTTCATTGATAATGGCTTGGTATTTTACATGTTTATTTTTAATTTTGAGGAACATAGAGACCCTATAATTCCATAGTAAGCATGAACCATAACATAAAGTCACAAGACTAGTACATGTCATTCAATAAAGAGAAAACAAAAAATGAAACCCATTCACATCATGGGTTAGATGTAGGCAGAACCTATTCACCTAACATCAAAACATCATTCAAAAGGTTCGTAAGCATTTTGAATCTATATTTTTCAATTTTATTACCGAAATTTAATTGTTTTAAAATGTTTAACATCAAATTTCATGCCCAAAATTGATTTATAATTTACTCAATTGTACTATGAGACATAAAATTCCTATGATACTTTCTAGGCCATGATTTTAAATTCCATTATTATGAAATTTGAATAAAAAAATTGGGAAAATAATTTTTAGGGTTTTTTAGGCGGATGAGTATTTTACAAATCAAGATTTAGGGATAGTGGTTGATCTTTATAAATAAAATTTTTCTATGATTTTTCTACAATTTGAATTTTAGATATTTTCATTAGTTGATTTAATTATTCATATACATTTCCATGCATAGCTATCACATCCCCTCATTATCATTCTTGAGACATCATAAAAGCCCAATATTTATTATTATTTATGTAGTATATTTCTTGAGAGACTCGATCATTCTTACTTATATAACATTCATTCCTCCTAGTCGAATATACGATTGAAAAAAATTAATATTTAATACGATTGGCACACCTTTTTATTTATGCCTTATCCTGAGGCCCACATTAAATTAATCCATTTTAAAGCCCATAAAATCAACCAACAACCTTATTAGGGAATATCTATATTACGAACTCAATTTATCATTTCCTACCATCGTCTAAATATTTTTTATGATTATCAAAAACAAGATTGCAGGAGATGGTGGCTGGTGGAAGGGATATAAATTTTGTCATTGATAATTGTTGGGAGGTCATTAAGAAATTTTTAGAAGGAATGTTCATTTTATTTATTGCACACTCACTTGTTAAATTTTTTTTAATAAAAATATGGGTTATGTCTTGGGAAATTCAAAAATCCACATTTCATGACTAGTGAACTTACTATAAATATTTTACAAATATTGTACTTAGGATATCACCTATGGTTGGTTGGTGTATATGATAATTTTCCCGAGAAAAACTTTTGAAAAAATAATTGAAAAAGTGGGGAATATAAATAAAAAAAATAAAAGAGGTTGTTACTTTTTTTGAATTTCATTTCCTTATAAACCTGCATTGAGATATTGCTGAGGGAGAAGAATTTTATCGAATTGTTTTTTATCCTAAAAATAACATAGGTATAACTTCCTCAATGAACATTAGTTATTTTATATCATTTACCTACCTTCCTTAATCCTTAATGTCCTTTTATCCAAAAGGGCGAATCCATCGTGATTATTTTTTATTTTTTATCTATATAGTGGAGAAATTATATGCATTGAAAGCCTATATAGTAGATGACATGTTCTTGAGATATGTGTTGAATTCTATTTTCAATTGTGACCCATGGATGAGTGGATAAATCAAAGTGATATAAATTATAGATGGAATACTTATTAACAATAAATTGAAAAATTAAAATGGATAAATGAAAATATTTGGATATTAAAAAAAAGAAAAACAAGTTACATTTTTATTTTTATCATTAAAAATTGAGGTTTTGATGAATTTTAATATGTGATTCTTGGATAATAAATTTATTATCTAATCAATTGCTTTTATTAACATTGAATTTAAATAATGGAATGTTGAATGTCTTTTGTAGTATATTGAGATTTTATCCTTGAGAAAAAGTATAAATTCATGGGTCTGGGAATTTATGATACATGTATTTCATATGTATATTTTAGGGTGTTTTAAAAGAATTTTTATATTGATTTATTAATCATGGGACAAAGAATAAGGAATAATTTTAAATGTAGATTGTAGAAAGATGAAAATAATGGCAAAACAGATTGGTTTATTTGAAATCAGATTTGAAGGTGTGATGGGATTCTATAGTTTTAGGGTTTTTATGAAATTAGATTTTAGAAATTAAATAAATTATTTCATATGTGGTGTTGGATTCTAGATGAGGGGGGTCAAATGGTTATGGTATCCTCTCTTAAAATCGGAAACCCACCTTTCCCATGGTCAGGTAGTTTAAGGAATTTCTAAATCGAGTTTGTCTCAATACCGTATTTCAACCTTGTTTCCTTCAATGTGACAATGATCACGCCAAAATTCCGGGTAACTAGTTGCACAATTGAATGTTTTCTTTTATATTTTGTAACCAATGGTCTTGTTTAAACAAAAAAAATGAAATGGATTGTAATTTGATAATTAATATTTGGAAAAGAAAACACTTTAATAAAATATAAGAAATAAATATAATAAAACCTTCCCCCTTAATATACATAACCCTGGCACAAGGTGGGTTTTACCACATCAACCTAGTGATAAGGGAGTAAGGGATATGAAAAAAAATATAGAATAATGAAAATATCATAGATGTCAAACTGGTGAGGATCTCATACCGCATATTTTCTCGTTCCTTGTTTTGGTCACTGGATTTCCTAAGTAGCAAGATCCAAACACAATATATATAGGATATGATTGGGATCATGTATCATTTAATGGTATTAATTCATGTCATAAATTCATCTTGAGTAAATAAAAGGTTGAATATTTATTTTCTTTGAATATGGCTACTTTTTTATACTTCCCAATAATTTAACATCATGTAAATAATTCACAACATGTAATTTTCAGGGCCTTGAAATATTCATGGATTTATTTGAAATTTTGTAAATTGTGAGGAGTCTCATCACTTAAATTTTTTTTCACATTGTGTAATGTTTTCATGATGTTAATCTTGGAATTCTAGCTGCATTAGCTTTATTTCTATAGTTTCGCATGAGAGCAAGAAGCATAACAACACAAAGTTTTTTTAAATCATGATAATCATCACTTTTTATTCCTTTTTAGAATATTGGAAGTATCCTGCCATAAATCACAAAAATGTTAAACAATTAAATTTTTTTCAAGAATATCAATTATATTATGAAAATTAATATATTGAAACACCCTAAAATATATACAAGAATTACGCATATCATATGCTCTATTTCTTATCATTTAAAATATTCTATTGATAGAATGTTCGTATAGTAAAACCTACCACATTCATCATGTGGTTGGTCATCCAACCATGAATAAATCACAGTAGGTACACCATGGTAGATCGAGAAACCATGATGGATCGCTTATGGTATACCATGAAATGGTCCCTCACTAATGGATGGTCTCTTACCCCCCCCCCCAATTTAGAATATGTAGGTTCTTCATATAGTTAGTTGTCACGACCCCCTTCCATCAAAGATGCCCTTCCTGAGCTGGCAATGGTGAAAGGGAGATAATGACCCCCGAGTCCCGCCTCCAGTAGGCCCCGGGGTGGCGACTAGCACCAAGGGTATGAGTTTACACAAATATGGGAGGCATTACCCTTATTATTTTGGATCGGGAAATAGGACAAGTCAACCACCAAAAAGAGAAAAGAACAAGGTGCTGAAAAGAAACCCAAACCAGTCCCATATGCATGTATAAATAAACTGAAACAGGTACAAGTACAAATAAGCTTAAAGTACAAGTGACTACAGTACCAAAAGAAAAACAAGAAAACAGCAATTGCACAGCTCCCACTGCCTGACTAGTAGGGTCCCGCACAGCCCTGGTAGTCCTCCTGAAAACCTGAAACAACGTAGGGAGAGCATACAAGTATAATCAGTAAAGAACCTAAAGCTCTCGTGCACAAGTGGGGAGACACCCTAAGGTCCCATGAGAAAATATAAGAACCAGAAACTAACAAGGAAAAACTATCCACACAGCCTCACTGGTCACACTCACCAAGTAACACAAACAAGTTTAGTATATATCTAGAACAAAAGTATTGGGTACCCCGCACCATTTCCCACTTAATTAGATGCTTCTCTTCCTAACGGAAAACGTCCTGACGCTACCACACTCTTCCTGCCCGCACACACCTGGGTCAAACCACGCATCCCTCCCGCACACACCTGGGCCTCACAACCACGCATCTCGCCCGCACACACCTGGGCCACAACCACTAACCCGCCCGCAGACACCTGGGCCTCATCCCGAAGGTTCTTGGGAACGGTAAGCATGCCCGAAGAGTCTTGGGATAAAGGTCGCCTCAAGCCATCACAGCCTCCGAGACCTACCCGAAGAGTATTGGGTGTAAGTTCACCTCAAGCCATCATAGTCTATGGAAGGAGCAGGAAGGAGCTAGTAACTAAGGGGGAACACCCTCTCCCATAAAATGGGAGTGTTCGGCACTAGGTGCTTGACATGGGTGTGGTGCGACAAAACACAAAGATACAATTATATATATACATATACCAAACACACAGCCCAACCTATGGCTTCTTAAAAAGAGAAACTGAGCAAGTGCCTTGGCACTACTACCACGAAGCATGCATCAACAACCAAACAATAATCCCCCAACCCCATTTAGGTTTTCATGTTTCATGCAATGGTTTAACAAATTATTACTACTGGGCAACTATCATCCAGACAAAACCTTTCACAAACATATCCCTGCCATCCACAACCAAGGTTAGGTAAAACGCAAGCAACCACATGCCATTTCATTTATAAAAGATTATCACAAACATACAACATTCCATCATTCATTTAATTCAAAGTTCCACACATAAAACCCTTTCCAGACACAAAACATTTCCGCATTTGAAAACACCTTTTTACTTCAAAACACTTTTCATAATCAAAACACTTTTCATAAATAAAGGCATTTTCCACAACCAACCACTTCCCATTTCAACCCCATCGTTTACAAAACATTTCACACCTCCACGTTTCCACCATCAACCATTCCAATAAGATCACCACCCAAACGTCGCAACCCCGCTGCTCACTCAAACCACAACAGCCCACAAAACACCCCCAACACATGCCACGTAACCAAGCCAACACCCACATGTTCATTATTCCATTTTGGTTCAACCGGGGTGATCACACAAGGGTTCTAGATTTTCATTTAAAAAGTCAACTTTACGTGATTAACCAATTTCCACATTTCATGAAGTTTCCATCCATAAGAAAATACAGAAGGAGAGGGAAACATTTAATTGCGTATGCAAAGGCCCCCAACGACTGTGATTTTCAGTAGGTAGAAGCTCATTCAATTTACAAATATAATATCACAGGATATAAAAAGTAAGGTAACAACAATTACTAACTTCCCAACCCCATTCTTTAACCAGTTATTATCTTTATTTAAAGGTTCAACCATTTCTCTTGAAAACAAAAGGATACCTGCCACACATGATACACAAATTAGAGAGACAAAGGTGAGATCCCTACCTCAAAAGGTCCCGATCATGCCGCTTCCGACGACGTCCTTCGGTGTCCTCCGCCTTCGCCAAACCCGACAAACGCCTCCTAGGATGGAAGCTGGAGAAGGAAGGCCGGAAGGAAAGGTGACAAGTCCGGGCTTAGAAGCTTCGTCTTGTCGCTACGATCCTGTGGCCGCTGACGGATCGTAATTCAGAGCTCGGACAAAGAAGTTAGAGGAGGAAGACTTCTTGATTGTCCAAGAGCGTCGTCGTGCGACAAAGAAGCGATCGATATGGAAGATAAAACATGTCCTCATTCTTATATAGGCAACGAATAGGTAAAACAGTATGCAGCGTGTATTGATGAATACATGGTGTGACTGTACACCCGTTACGTGTTTTGATTGGTTAACACGTCACGCGGTTTCCACGCGTTTTAATAAAAAACGTTAATTTTATTAATATGTGTGTTTCATTGACCCGAGACATAACTCATAAAAAGGTATCCATCACTGGTCTTAAAATTACCGTCTTAATTACAGGATTACACTGCCGCTGACGGTTCGTCATTCCGACGCCATATGAAGAAGTTACGGTCGAATTAAGATTATAAAACCCAAAAAATAATAATAAAATTTTATAATATTATTATTTATTTATTTTCCTTGAATTTTATACGCTCAAAAAAAATTGGGTCCCCTTTTGCTTTCACGCCCAAATATCTCCACCACCAATCAATCACCTTTAATTTTATTAACGTGCCACCATGCTTCCATTGTGCATCTTCATTTATTTGTTTGCAATAAATATCATAACTCATTTTATTAATTTCTCATTAATATTATGAATAATATTAATAACACAACACCTATTATTATTATTCTAATTTAATTCCAACAATTTCTTAATTAATATTAAACTAAACGCCTTATTTTTTAAATTCTTATTTAGAATTAAAACCCCTTTTAATTTAATTAATCACGCACTTTATATCACCATCTTTATTATTTAGTATAATAAACTGACAAATCATCTTTTAATTTTTTTATAAATTCTTCTTCGTTTTTATCATTAATAAAAATCATTGTTACACGCGCTGTGTTGACCACATCTATTTCAACAAAGGAATAGACCGGAGGGGTCCGGTCCATTACATCAGATACCTCTTAAAACATTCTCGTCCTCGAGAATTAAAAACCAACCAAGAAAAAGAAAGGATACAAACAACCACTCTGCAAGATACTTCTTAGGGCTCGTGTCATAACAAGAAACAACCGACAACTCTATGAGTTAGGAATTCCCTCTCCTATGTCAAGATACTATCCGCTTTAGGCGGCACTGACTCGCCTGCACGGGTTTAATCGCATCCTCATTAATGCGTCTTGATTAAGGATTATGTTTTTCCTTTCCCATATATTAGGGTTTTTTTTTCAACTTACACTGCACCCAACAACGTACAACCCACACACTTCCCGGACACATGGCTTGAGAAATTCCTTCTCCCATGTTGAGATATTATCCGCTTTAGGCGGAACTGACTCTCCTGCACGGGTTAAATCGCATCCACATTAATGCGTCTCGATTAGGGATTAGGTCTTCCCCTCCCCACATGATAGGGATATGCACGTACATTTAAAGAAAAGAGGGAAACAACATAGCATTATAGAATCATGAAAAACAAGGTCCAGGCCCAAAGCATGGGCGAGAATGAGTTTCAACAATTGAGTGTGATGCTCCTGGATTTAAACAAAACATAAATGAGAGAATTTAAGTAAAACATGAAACATCTCTCTCGATCTTTCGCCTTGCTGGGGTTGCCACTTCTGTTGCGTGAAATTGTCTGCGTCCCACTCCTCTGCATTTCTGTTAACGTCCAATTGCCATAGATGTACGGTAAACAAAGATCGCCTAAGCCCAAGTAGTAAGGAAAAACTCAAAGTTTTAATTATCATTTTATTTCAATTTCTTTCCCAGAACACCCAAATCAAGTAAAACACAAACATGATGATGCATGTACCTTCCCTAGGGTCTCTACCCTTCAATCAATATATTCTCACTTGGTCGTTCGGTAGGCTCATAGTCCTTGCATCGGATCACGGGGGGCCCTAAAATCTCGTGTCCTAACCGGTCTTCCCTGACCTATGTCACGCACCAAGATTAACGAACACTGTTTCCCTACCATCCCATGAAATCCTCACTGTGCCTAACTCCAGACTCCATCCTATCTCTCAACCATCAGCCTCTGATACCATTCTGTCACGACCCCCTTCCATCAAAGATGCCCCTCCTGAGCTGGCAATGGTGAAAGGGAGATAATGAACCCCGAGTCCCGCCTCCAGTAGGCCCCAGGGTGGCGACTAGCACCAAGGGTATGAGTTTACACAAATATGGGAGGCATTACCCTTATTATTTTGGATCGGGAAATAGGAAAAGTCAACCACCAAAAAGGGAAAGGAACAAGGTGATGAAAAGAAACCCAAACCAGTCCCATATGCATGTATAAATAAACTGAAACAGGTACAAGTACAAATAAGCTTAAAGTACAAGTGAGTACAGTACCAAAAGAAAAACAAGAAAACAGAAACTGCACAGCTCCCACTGCCTGACTAGTAGGGTCCCACACAGCCCTGGTAGTCCTCTTGAAAACCTGAAACAACGTAGGGTGAGCATACAAGTATACTCAGTAGAGAACCTAAATCTCTCGTGCACAAGTGGGAGACACCCTAAGGTCCCGTGAGAAAACAGAAGAACCAGAAACTAACAAGGAAAAACTATCCACCCAGCCTCACTGGTCACACTCACCAAGTAACACAAACAAGTTTAGTATATATCTAGAACAAAAGTATTCGGTACCCCGCACCATTTCCCACTTAATTAGATGCTGCTCTTCCTAACGGCAAACGTCCTGACGCTACCACACTCTTCCCGCCCGCACACACCTGGGCCAAACCACGCATCCCACCCACACACACCTGGGCCAAACCACGCATCCCACCCGCACACACCTGGGCCTCACAACCACGCATCTTGCCCGCACACACCTGGGCCACAACCACTAACCCGCCCGCAGACACCTGGGCCTCATCCCGAAGGTTCTTGGGAACGGTAAGCCTGCCCGAAGAGTCTTGGGCTAAAGGTCGCCTCAAGCCATCACAGCCTCCGAGATCTACCCGAAGAGTCTTGGGTGTAAGTTCACCTCAAGCCATCATAGCCTATGGAAGAAGGAGCAGGAAGGATCTAGTAACTAAGGGGGAACACCCTCTCCCATAAAATGGGAGTGTTCGGCACTAGGTGCTTGACATGGGTGTGGTGCGACAAAACACAAAGATACAATTATATATATACATATACCAAACACACAGCCCAACCTATGGCTTCTTAAAAAGAGAAACTGAGCATGTGCCTCGGCACTGCTACCATGAAGCATGAATCAACAACCAAACAATCATCCCCCAACCCCATTTAGGTTTTCATGTTTCATGCAATGGTTTAACAAATTATTACTACTGGGCAACTATCATCCAGACAAAACCTTTCACAAACATATCCCTGCCATCCACAACCAAGGTTAGGTAAAACGCAAGCAACCACATGCCATTTCATTTACAAAAGATTATCACAACCATACAACATTCCATCATTCATTTATTTCAAAGTTTTACACATAAAACCCTTTCCACACACAAAACATTTCTGCATTTGAAAACACCTTTTTACTTCAAAATACTTTTCATAATAAAAACACTTTTCATAAATAAAGGCATTTTCCACAACCAACCACTTCCCATTTCAACCCCATCGTTTACAAAACATTTCACACCTCCACGTTTCCACCATCAACCATTCCAATAAGATCACCACCCAAACGTCGCAGCCCCGCTGCTCACCCAAACCACAACAGCCCACAAAACACCCCCAACACATGCCACGTAACCAAGCCAACACCCACATGTTCATTATTCCATTTTGGTTCAACCGGGGTGATCACACAAGGGTTCTAGATTTTCATTTAAAAAGTCAACTTTGCGTGATTAACCAATTTCCACATTTCATGAAGTTTCCATCCATAAGAAAATACAGAAGGAGAGGGCAACATTTAATTGTGTAAGCAAAGTCCCCTAACGACTGTGATTTTCAGTAGGTAGAAGCTCATTCAATTCACAAATATAATATCACAGGATATAAAAAGTAAGGTAACAACAATCACTAACTTCCCAACCCCATTATTTAACCAGTTATTATCTTTATTTAAAGGTTCAACCATTTCTCATGAAAACAAAAGGATACCCGCCACACATGATACACAAATTAGAGAGACAAAGGTGAGATCCCTACCTCAAAAGGTCCCGATCACGCCGCTTCCGACGACGTCCTTCGGTGTCCTCCGCCTTCGCCAAACCCGACAAATGCCTCCTAGGATGGAAGTTGGAGAAGGAAGGCCGGAAGGAAAGGTGACAAGTCTGGGCTTAGAAGCTTCGTCTTGTCTCTACGATCCTGTGGCCGCTGACAGATCGTAATTCGGAGCTCGGAAAAAGAAGTTAGAGGAGGAAGACTTCTTGATTGTCCAAGAGCGTCGTCGTGCGACAAAGAAGCGATCGATATGGAAGATAAAACATGACCTCGTTCTTATATAGGCAACGAATAGGTAAAACATTATGCAGCGTGTATTGATGAATACATGGTGTGACTGTACACCCGTTACGTGTTTTGATTGGTTAACACGTCACGCGGTTTCCACGCATTTTAATAAAAAAATGTTAATTTTATTAATATGTGTGTTTCGTTGACCCAAGACATAACTCATAAAAAGGTATCTATCACTGGTCTTAAAATGACCGTCTTAATTACAGGATTACACTGTCGCTGACGGTTCGTCATTCTGACACCATATGAAGAAGTTACGGTCGAATTAAGATTATAAAACCCAAAAATAATAATAAAATTTTATAATATTATTATTTATTTATTTTCCTTGAATTTTATACGCTCAAAAAAAATTGGGTCCCCTTTTGCTTTCACGCCCAAATATCTCCACCACCAATCAATCACCTTTAATTTTATTAACGCACCACCATGCTTCCATTGTGCATCTTCATTTATTTGTTTGCAATAAATATCATAACTCATTTTATTAATTTCTCATTAATATTATGAATAATATTAATAACACAACACCTATTATTATTATTCTAATTTAATTCCAACAATTTCTCAATTAATATTAAACTAAACGCCTTATTTTTTAAATTCTTATTTAGAATTAAAAACCCTTTTAATTTAATTAATCACGCACTTTATATCACCATCTTTATTATTTAATATAATAAACTGACAAATCATCTTTTAATTTTTTTTATAAATTCTTCTTCGTTTTTATCATTAATAAAAATCATTGTTATGCGCGCCGTGTTGACCACATCGATTTCAACAAAGGAATGGACCGGAGGGGTCCGGTCCATTACATTAGTACATTGATCAAGACTTCTCACTTCATGGAGTCGCTCTACTCTATTTCTGTGGGGGATCAAAAGTGGGATTCTTATGGTAATTTGTCATGGTAGGTCCTTTCTTCTTTTTATAGGTCAAAGTCTCACTGTGTATCTAGTGATAATGTTATATCTCAACTCATACATCAACTTATTTGTGATCATGTCATAGTTTCACAACTCAGGGTCACTTGTAGTTCTTTTGGAAGCATTCTCATCTTGTAGTGACTCAAGGGTTGTATGTGTCATAGCTTGAAGGAATGATGTGGGAGAGAATCTATACATGTAGAAACTTGAAAGAATGTGATATCTTGGAGTTACTCATTTTAGTTTTATTATTTTCCATATAGATGATGCATTTTCATCACTAGTTCATGGTTGATCGGCCTCTCTTCATATAGTCAATCTAACAAAAGTTTTCAATTAGGATATACTCTTACGGTTGATCTAAAAATATGGAAATTCAATCAAAATAATGAAGTATTATGGTAGATATATGGACTTTGTATAAACCAAACCTTTATAATCCTCTATGGCTAATGGAAGGAGACAAGACACAAGGCATGATCTCATTCACCACAACTTATATCTATAACACTTAAAGATGGAAAATAGTGGTGTGGTTTCAGTGAGTCACACATCAAATTTGGACTCTATTATGTTTTGTTTAATAACTATGTGTTCCCCTTTATCCTATCATATATGAAACTTGGGTCATCTCTTTCATAAAATCACACACTCTCCTCACTAGAATGCACTCTCCATGCACTAAGCAACCCCTGTGTTACTATTGTGTGATCGCATGGGCTATGCATGCCCATGAACTCCATCTTTTGTGAACCTATATGTCAACCTATTGTAGATATTTTCACCACTACAATACCTATTAGAATGGCTAGGTTTATCTTCCTCATAGAGATTCCCATTATGGTTGTGGTTGTGGTTGGTCCATAGAAATACTAAGCATACTGAATTCTTCAATAAAATAATCATTTTAAAACTTAGTTGAAATATTTAAGTGTCCATTATTCTAGAATGGGAATCCTTCTCAACACTTGTTTTATTCCTTAATATCTCTTAAAATTCTACCAATATCTTTCACTTGATTTTTGATGTAAATAACGTGTTATTTCATAAATCATTGGCACATGTCATTAAGCATTAAGAACAGTTCTCTATCAGTCACTATATATTATGTAAGAATAAAATCCTTCCTTTTCCATTTATAATGGAAGAAACTTCTTTTAAATCCCCTACATATTAGCTTCCTTTTTGATAACAAACTCAATAAATATAGGGGAACTTCATTTTTATTTCATATTTTCTTATCAAATTATCATGGTTTTTTATTATCAAAGGTAGGGAGATGAATGACTCGTTCTTGAAAACAATTTCTTCTAAGTACATTTTTTTGACAAATCAAAACATACTATTTATTTTTATTAAACTTTTCTTATGTTTTTTCATTTTATTTTTTTACATGTATTTATACTAAATCACATGTTTAAAATGACTTGTATTTTCCAAAATTTATTTTTAGAATTTATTTATGAAAATTTTATGACCCAGAACTAAGACGGCGTGCGATTCCAAGGCCCGGTTTTCCTAAAATGATTTACATAAAAAAGATATGTTTTTAATAGAGCGTGCACGTGAGTTTTTTGAAAAAGTGATATAACTTTTAAACGGGTGATCGGATCAGAAATCTTATAAAACTATTGAGCTCAAATCATTGGATTTACCCTAGGATAGACTTAACATTAGTTGATGTGGGTCTTCAATGAAAAACCCCAAAAAGGGTATAATCGTAAATAAAATTATTAAAAATTTGTTTTATTTATTAAAATCCTAATAACTCATAATCAGTAACTTGGATTAGAAATCTAAGTCCATCGTTGAGTTCTTAAGGGGTTTTTTCCTTATGCGAGACCTAACATCAGCCGGCGCAGGCCGACTAAAAAAGATAGTTTTTGGATGTAAACATCATTAAAACAATTTACTCTTGACACAATGACCCATTATATTTTAATATGAGTATGTTAAAGGATTCTAGGTTATTATCATAACCCTATAATTTCTCTGGTGTAAGGAGAGGGATCTCTCTCGATGAACAACAGAGTATTTTGGATCGACGATCAATGAAGAACCTTGTATTCGAAGGATCTTCACACATGATAATGATGTGGTGACTACTCTTCATCATTGATCAAACTAAATTGAGTTAGGGTGGTTGTGATTTGATTTGTTTTCCCCATTCATGAATTCCAAGATGAATGTGGACCAATCAAAAAATATATTATCCTGTGGATAAATCATTGTTGTGGGATGAGAGTGACCTTTGAAAGGTTTTTATGGGAGGATGATCTTGTGATTATTTTTTGGATTTTTGATTAGCTTTCTAATGGAAGTGAAATATTACTAACACGAATATCAATCAAAATCCATTACTATGGGATGATTTATGATTTTCTTCACCCATTCTTTTTTTCATTCTTCCTTTGGCTCGTGACTTGACATGTTTTGATAGATCGATCATTGTGCACTCGATCCTTGGCAAAATGATCCATTTTCACAGATATGGGATCAGAATGTCTTGAAGGAGGTGTGATGAAGATGGTGACTAATAAATCAAAGAGGTTCAGGAGATTTATCTATTTGAGTGAGTTTTCATCGGAATGGATCATGAAATTTATCAAAGACCAGGGTGATGAATAACATGGCTCCAGGATCACAGGAGTGCCTTTGTTTCGAAAAACGAAGCACCGGAGGAGAACTTGTATCCCATAGAAGGGGACAGTAACACACCGGCACTGAAAATCAATTCTGGTGGCTACACATAGTGTCAGCCTCATGTAGGAGGTGGTCCACCCAGGTGGCGTATTGTGGAAATGTCAGGCATGTGAACCACGGCCAAGCCGTGGTTTGGAGTAGCCCGTGGCGGCAAGGTCTCAGGGCAGGCAGACCCAGCGGACCACCGTGTTGAATGTTGTGGTGTTGCAATGACAAGGTGTATAAATGTAGTCCTACGGATCATTTTTGTTGCAAGAAAATATACCTATGCACTTGGGCCGAATCAAGTGAGTCTAGCCTCTCCAGAGGCCTAGCGGGATGGACCAAACAACCCAATAAGCAATACCCATCACGTCGGGACGGTTCGGTCCAGGCCCATTGGTTTGGGCTAGGAAAATCAGATTGGGCTAGTTCAGACTAGACCAGATCAGGTTGGGTCATTCAAATTGGTTTGGGTTGGGATGACCGGGTCGGGTCAGCCGTCAGGTCAGACCTGGATCAGGGTTTTTCCATAAAATGGTCGTATCTTTCAAAGGGATCGTCTGATTGATGAGTCGTCTTTGGTCTTGGTACCCTAACGACAGGGAAATACTTTTGATATAGCTTTTTGGGTTTCAATTTTATCTGTAGAGGTTGAGAGTGTACCCCTAGTCTTTTCCTATGAGGGTTCGATGGAGGATCTCATTCCCATTATAGAGTATGACCCGTATTCTAAAGTGAGTTGTCTCAGTCCAGCTTTGATTGTTGACTCGGGGGGTTGGAGCATGTATCTCTTCAAGAGGCCTAGTCAAACCTCACTTCTCTTCATGGTACCTTAGATAGGTTTTTTGGACATTGTGTGACCAATATTTACATGGGAACTTATCCCCTATCAAGGATAATGTTTTCAGTAGGGAAATGATTCCCCCTTATGAGCCATGAGTATGGAGGACCCCTATTTATATATCGACATCATATTCTCTCTGTTCTACATGACTATACCTGATGATTGTGATTAGGTCAGTTTTCAGTGCTTGATTTTTGGATGTGACTTGTTTACTACATGACTTGGGGGCTTCAGGACTTATCAGCACTCCTTATGTTAGTGACGCTCCATATGTTACTGACACTCCACGTGTTATCGACACTCCATGTGTTATTGAAACATAGTGTCTTAGCTAGACATGATGTCTCAGGGAAACTAGGTAAATTTTTAGGACCCTAGTGCTATCTTGGGTACTTTCTGTATACCTGTTCTACGTGTTTCTATCAGATAGATTGAGGAGTGAGATCTCCCTGAACAAGCATGCTACGAATGGAATCATGTAGCTGGTAGTGGATATGAATTTGCATCTTGGGATCCTTTATGAGTATACCTGGATGTTCTTGTTTTATTTTTTATAGACATATACATTTATTGAGATGACTATATCTTCTTAGTGGTGTTTTCCCTTTGTGGTATTTCTATGTGGTATATTCTTCATGATGTTTCCCCTCTTCTATTTTACTTTGTGTTTTGGGGTGTCCTATTAAGTATTGTTTTACTCACCCCTACATGGGCTTTGCCCGCATGTTTCATGTCCTATGAAAAACATTGATTTTTTACGGAGTCTAAGGTGCACCAAGACTCAGTGGTTCTTAGAGAGAGACCAGACAGTTGAGGTGTACTCCTACAGCTTTAGACAACTGCTCTTGTACCTACCCTTCAGGTCGAGTTTTCTATAGATGAGCATCAAAACATGGTGCTATAGACTATTTATTTTTTGTGGTATTTTATTCTATCCTAGATTTAATTTAATTTACTTTAATTTATTTTCATACTATGTTGGTTGGGATATAGTGGTATGCATGCATTTGTTTACTTAGTGCTTTTACTTTTCATCATTTTGGGCTTGGGGATGTGTGTGTGTACAAGTACTATGAAAATGCCTCCCATTTGTGGGATATGCCTACTAGGAACTAGTTTCCAACCCCTGGCCTATTTTAAAGGGTATTGGAGTACTCACAAAACGATCCCCTCTGCGACGGGTCATGATAGAGTGGCATCATAGGGTTTCGGTTCTACTTTAGGACTAGGAGTTTGTGAGATTGGTTTGGGGCAGTAGTGTTAAGTGTTTCAAGTTTGGATTTCAAGACAGGGACTCTAGTGTTAGGTGAGGCAGCTGGTGTATCCATACATTGGGACTCTGGAGACCTTCTTTTTGACTCGGCACATGAAGAAACTAGTCATAGGGAAAAATAATGGTGCATGAATCATATAGGAATTGGTTTTGATTTCCATGTCCTTCTTTAGTCAGATCACTAGGTATACTCTTCTGACTGTGATACATCTTGTTTTCTTATAGGATATATTAATGATGATAGACAGTGAGGTTTTTGTCATATAATCGGGAGTTCTACATGATGTTTGATGAGCTCGACCTTAGGGACCTAGTCATGGAGTAGTTTTTATTTAGGATAGTCAGAAGGTGGTGCTTTCTCCTATTGAATAGTTTGTAGAACCACCTCTAGTGGTTCATTTGAATTAATCTTGCCAGACTGAATCATTCAAGGATTTTTGGTGTTGGATTATGATACTTAGGGTTTGAACACATAACATAGGCTTCTTAGTCAATGATTGCTTTGGATGCTGGGTTATAAGGACCTACATATTATAGTTGTGCGATGTAATCTGTAGAATATAATGCATAATAGGAAGTTATAGAGATATATCTATGCCTGTCAGGGGATATGACATCTTACATGAGATTTTCCCACCTTTTAGGCTATATTCAGATAAGTGTTTGATGAACCATCAAGGAATAGGAAACATCAGGAGCAGACAAATCCATCTGGTGGTGGATGTGGAAGAGGAGCTAAGGAAGCAGTATGAGGTGGACAATGTTTTTGCGTGTCACAACCACCACCCACAGGTGGTCAATACTAGACTTAAAAAGCTATAGGATAGGGTAAAGTATAGCTATAGGTTGTCGAGGATTATGACCCCAGTTCTTTAGGATTGGTTCAAGGTATGATCTGTGTCTTTCTGTTTTAGCTACAATAGATAGGCACATGTGGTAGTGATTTCATTTCCTAGCACTTTTCTTGTTTGATACATACATATTCTGGACAAACTGTGGACTTGAACCTTGCATTTAGAGAAACCTAATAGAGTATTTCTTACGATCACACACTGGTTCTGACAGTGTGACCTTACTCTTAAAGGCAAGAGTTTCGGTTGGGATCTCTTGGTAGTAGCGTCGGGGCCTTAAGTTTTCATTCTCGGTATAGACTAGTAGCCACATTTCATGATCATATTTATTGTTTTAGGAAAAGGGTGTGGTTTTTCATTACTAATTGAACGAGATTTCTATTTTAATTCATGAAAGGGAAATCCTAACAGCGTAGGATGGACTCACGCATAGGAGGATGCAGCTGATTAATCTTATGTTGGATAGCCTTACCCTCAGGGTAGTGGATGTTTTGAGTCCTTAGTTTTCTGTAATAGTGTATGAGTTTAAGAATGTATTCCCTAAAGATGTTCCAAGTTTACCTCCCCACTGAGAGATAGACTTATGCATTGATTTATACCTTGGGATGACATCGATATCTACACCATCATTATAGAGGGTTCCCATAGAGCATCATGAGCTAAGGGTGCAGTTGGAGGACTTGTAGGGGAATGGATTTGTGAGACCTAGTGTTTCACCCTGGGAAGACCTAGGTGGTCTTCATTGATCTCAGGCATTTCATCTCAGAGACAAGAGTTTCAATGGATCTAGTGAAGGCTAAGGTAAAGTTTTATGAGTGCGACAATCATGACGTTTCTAGATAAGGGTGTAGAGTACATAGTGTTCAGTAATGTATTAGGAACTAGGCTTGGTTGTGTCTTGATATAGAGGAAAGAAGTGATTTCCTATGGTTCACGCCAGTTGAAATCACATGATTAGAACTACATGACCCATGGTATTGAGTTATCAGAAGTATTCCTTGCATTGAAGATGTGATGATACTAACCTATGAGAGAGAATTTTATCATCTACTTTGACCACAAGAGTCTCAAGTATATCATCTCTCAGAAGGATTGGAACTTGAGGTAGAAGCGATGGATAAAGTTCCTCCATTCCTATGATATACAGGTTTTCTTGTACTCTTGGGAAGGGGTACGTGGTAGAAGATGCTCTTAATATGAGATCTAGCTTGTAGTTTCTGAATGAGGATTAGAGAAGTTTTCCTCATTCCACATATCCATTGAGGATAGACTTGGATCATCATATCTCTAGTCAATGTTTATCACACCTCCCCTATTACGTATATTCAGGGAGGCACAACTTAGGGATACAAACTGCAAGGCTCCACATGCTCAAATTTCCATAGGGAATACCTTTGATGGATATTTGAAAGGAGGGAGTATACTATTCTTTTTAGAGGATGCATGATGATACCAGTGGTGTTGCAAGAGGAGGTTCTAAGGGAGTTTCATGCATCCTCTTTAGTGGTACATCTAGGTATGGAAATGATGTTACAGGGCCTCCGGCGTCAATTTTGTGGCTTGGGATGAAGAAATAAGTTACAGAGTTTGTGTGTTCATGAATTAATTTTCAACAAATTAAGTCTGAGAATCAGGTTCCAATGTGTTTAACTCAACCCTTTGAGGTTATGGAATGGAAATGGGATGGAATAATGATGTACTTCGTGATGCTTTTACCACGTACATTCAAGAGGCACGATACCATCTGGGTGATCATTGACCGACTCACCAAGTTGTCCCACTTCCTACCTATCCAGGATTAGAGTTTAGTAGAGATATATGGACACCTCTATATGTAAGAGATATTTAAGCTTCATTGAGTTCCATAGACTATTGTTTCTGATGGTGATCCTTGCTTCATATCTCGATTGTGGAAGGGATTAAAGGAGGCCATTGGGACTTAGTTATGCATGAGCATAGTGTTTCACTCATAGGCGGATGGCTAGACTGAGCAGGACATTTTGGCTATGGATAACATGTTATGGGCTTCCATGTTGAGTTTTGGATATAGTTTTTAGGATCACCTACCTCTGGTGGAGTTTTCGTATAAAAACGGATACCCCACCACCATCAGTATGGCACCATTCGAGGCTTGGTAGAGGTGATCCTAGAGGTCAACACTTTGTTGGACTGACCCAGGAGAGGCTACACCCATGGCCCCGAAGTTGGTGTAGGCAACTATAGAGAAGGTACGTGAAATCCATGAGTGGATAAATACTGAATAGATATATCATAAATATTATGAATATAGGTGATGGAGGCCTTTGGAGTTCGACGAGGGAGACCAAGTGTTCCTTTGGGTCCCTCTTCAACAAGGGATACATAGATTTGGCCAGGAAGGCAAGGTATACACGAGGTCCATCGGCCCTTTCCGGAAACTCTTTAGAGTTGGTGAGGTGGCTTACTAATTTTCTCTACCCTGCAATTGGTCTAGGTACACAACGTATTCTATATGTCTCTGCTGAAGAGATATGTGCATGAATCATCAGACGTCATTGACTGGGTGAATTTTTTTTTGAGAACCTAGTGTAGATCAAGTATCAAAAAAAGTGGATCCTTCATCGGTGGTTGATTCCTCTGGTCCGCATTTGGTGGCAGTACGGGAATCTCTAAGAAAGCACATGGGAGCAGGAGACTCATATTTGTGCTCAGTACCCTATTTTTGTTGATTATACAACTGTTTTTGGCTTTTGGGGATGTAAATCCCTAAGGTGGGGAGAATAAAATTGACTCATATTTTATTAAATTTATTTTTATAAATTATTTTTGAAAACTACAAGACCCATCATTGAGACGGCATGTGATTCTGATGCTTGGTGTTCTGGGAACGGTTCGCTGAAAAATTTATGTTTTAATGGAACGTTCATGTGACATTACTAAAAAGATTAAATAACTTTTAAAAAGGTGTCATGATTATAAATCCAAGGGAACCATTGATCTCATAGCAGTGGCATTACCCTAGGCATGACTTAACTTTAGTTGGCATGGGTCTTCAGTGGAAAACTTTAAAAGGGCATAATTGTAAATAAAATTATTTTATAAAATTATTTTATTATTTAAAATCATAATAACTCATAAATGGTAACTTGGATTGGAAATATAAGACCAGTTTTGAGTTCTTAATGGGGTGTTTTCCTTAGGTGAGACCTAACATCGGCCAATGTGGGCTGGCTGGGAAAGACAGTTTTTGGAAATAAAAATCATTAAAATATTTTAATAAAAATATTTTATTCTTGATTCAATAATGTATTTTATTTAAAAATGGGTTTTTAGAGGAATCGGGGTTATCACCATAACCCTAGAATTCTCCTAAGGAAAGGATGTTTATCTCTCTTGATGAACAATAGCGGATCATGGATCGATGATCAAAGATGATCCTCATATATGAAGGATATTTATCCATGACAATGATCAGAAAACCTTTATTCATTATTGATTGAATCTAATTGAGGTTGGGTGTTTTTAATTTTATTTTTTCCCCATTCATGAATTCCATGATGAATGCGGACCAATTAACTAACATATTGGCTCACGGATTGATCATTGTCATGGGATGGGATTTACCTTTGCAGGGTTTTAATGGGAGAATAATCTTGGGATTATTTGTTTGATTTTTTATTGAAATTATAATTTAAATGAACCATTATTTACATGAACATAGATCAAGGTCCATTACTCTTTTTTAATTTATTCTTTTCTTCCCATGTTCTTCATTCGTCACAGGTATTCTTTTTT
This sequence comes from Viscum album, assembly GCA_963277665.1. Classification (NCBI taxonomy): domain Eukaryota; kingdom Viridiplantae; phylum Streptophyta; class Magnoliopsida; order Santalales; family Viscaceae; genus Viscum; species Viscum album. The sequence continues at coordinate 1,402,403,226 of OY728127.1, read as the reverse complement.
TCCTAGTGACTTAACATGTCATGATCGATCATTGCACACTTGATCCTTGGTGCAATGATCAAATATCGTAAATATAGGATCATCATGGCATGATAGAGGTGTGATGATGACAGAAATAGATGAATTAAAGTGGTTTGGGAGATATCTTTATTGGAGTGAATTTTTGTCGGAAAAGATCGTGACATCGATCAAAGATTAGGGCGATGAAGAACGCAACCCTATGATCACTAGTGTTCCTACATTTTAAAAAATGGGGCACCAAAGGATAATTGGTGGCCCATGGAAGGGGCCACCGGTGCGCTGATGAAGGCGACCAGTGTCGGTGGCGGTATATGGCAGTGGCCGCATGTAAGAGGTGGTGTGCACCGGTGCACTATGGCGACGGTGGTAGCTTGAACTGCAGCCAACCCGTAGTTTAGAGGATCCAACAGTGGCAAGGTCACGGGGTAAGTGTACATGGAAGACCGCCATGTGGACCTGGGGGAGGCATGTCATCTGAAAGACCACATGGGGTGTAACAAAACCAACTTGTGCACCCAGGCCGGATCAGGTGATTCAGGTCGTCTAGTGGCCCTACGGGTCGGGCTTGTTCTAGCCATGCCCATCAGGTTGGGCCGGGTTGAGTCAGGTCAGGTCAATCAGACCGGGTTGGTTCAGGTCGGATCGGATCTGGATAGGCCCTTTTCTCTAAAATGGTCACATCTTTCAAACATAGAGTCTGATTGATGAGCCATATGTGTTGTAGGGACCCTTGAAATAGGGTGGTCATTTTTAGATGGTTTTATTGGTTTTTATTTGGATAATAAAAGGCTAAGGTTGTACCCTTGGTATATTCCTATGATGGTTCGATGTAGGATTTCATTCCCATTATAGAGGACGACCCGTATTCTGAAGTGAGTTGTCTCAGCCAAGCTATGATAGTTGAATCAGCGGGTTGGAGCATGTATCACACTGAGAGTCCCTGTCAATCCTCACTTATCTTTATCGTACCTTAGATACTATTTTTGGACAAGGTGTGACCAATGATAACACGAGAACCAATCCCCTATTAGGGATGATTTTTCTAGAAGGGTGAGGATTCCCCCCAATTAGTCTAGGTGTGGAGGACCCCATATCTATGTATTGAGATAGATTCTTTCTGTTTTATATGACTATGCCTGAAGAGTTTGATTCATGTAGTTTTCAGTGGTTGATTTTTTTTTGTGAACTGGTGACTATGTGACTTGGGGGGCTACATGACTTATCGATACATTATGTGTTACAGATGCTCCATGGGTTACGAACACTCCATGAGTTACCGACACACTGTGTGTTATCAAAACTATGTGTATTATAAAGACAAGATGTCTTAAGGAAACTAGGTAACTTGTTGAGACCCTAGTGTTTTCTTGGGTACATTTGGTATACTTGTTCTAGTTGCATCTATAAGATAGCTCGAGGAGTGAGATCTCTTGAAACGAGTGTTCTATGAACGGGACCATGTACCATTCCATGGATGAGATTTTATGTCTTGGAATACTTTACGAGTATACTGAGATATTCTTATTATATGTACTCTATACATATACCTATGTTTAGATAAATATATCTTCTTAGTGTTATTTTCCCTTTGTGGTATTTCTGTGTGGTATCTTCTTCGTGATGTTTCATCTCTGGTCTTTTACTTTGTGTTTTGGGGTGTCCTATTGAGTATTTATTTACTCACACCTTTATGGACTTTGTCCATACGTGCCATGTATTATGCATACCATCAACGTTTTGATGGAGTCCAAGGTGGAACAGACCATGTGGTCCTTAGAGGGAGACTAGGTAGTTGAGGTTTACTCTGGCAGCTTCAAATAGTTGTTCATGTACCAACCCTTCATGTAGGCTTTTATACGGATGAGCTTTAGGACCTAGTGCTATAGGCTCTTTATTTTTGGTGGGATTGTATTCTGGATCAGTTTTACTTTACTACACTTTACTTTCCTATCATACTTTGCTGGTTGAGATATAGTGGTATGCATGCATTTGTTTACATATTGTTTTTACTTTTCAACATTTTGGGCTTGGAGATATGTGTGTGTGTGTGTGTGTGTGTGTGTGTGTGAATATAGTTAGTTTTTAAAATGACTCCAATTTATGAGATATGTGAATTAGGTGTTATTCATCAACCCCTATCCTATTGCAGATTGGCTTGGGGTAGTCATTGCATGGGCCCCTCTGGGACAAGTCGTGACAAATGTTCTAAATTTGCAAATTCCAACCCATGTACTTCAAGAAAATTGATGTCAACAAAATTTTTATTAGTATAAAATCACATGATAGATTCTATGTTTGATAGAGTGAATTTTTCACCAAAATATCTAATAGTTTACTATTGTGAGTTTTTTACATTCCATTCCAATATATATTAGATCGAGGCTTCGGGGAACAAATATTGGCCCCAAATGAAGAGCTTAATTTTGAGATAATTTCACACTCTAATTCACATGATAGAATATAATTTGTTTAGTTTTAATTATGATCTTTGATATTTTATTTGTATAAGGATTATTTCTAAAAGATCTAAATTTCTCATTGAAATGGTATTCTCCCAATCTTGTGTGGTTGAAAGGTTCAAGGGATAATAAATACTACATATAAACTTCTTGTTCAAATAATTCATGGGTTAAATAATTTTTTTAGATTTTATAATCTAAGAGAATTTCATGGCTATATATTTTTAAAATTGATTCTTTTAAAATAGATTTGGGTATAGGACTTTTTAATTTGATTTTTTTTACGGAAGTTGTGGGGTTTCGAAACTAGGTTCCTTTGGATGTATTGATCCTCCTACAAATTTAGATTAAAAGTGAATAGTTCCATTTCTTGGAATTTCTATATCCTTTAATTAAATTTTTATTAATAAATTAGAGGATTTTCTTCCAAAATTTCATTCTACTACTACATTCAATGATTTTTATTATTCTGTTTGTTTTATTTACCTTGGATAGGGGTTAAATTTTGGGTATATATTTACACTACATTTATTTATTATCATACATTGGCAGTTTGGAATTTTTAATTGAAAAACTACTAATTTTCTAAACTGGTGGATTTTTTTAATGTTTTTTTGAATATTACTCCCCCCAACCCTCTTGAAACTTATATTTTGGTAAAATAAACTCATCACACTATGATATTATAGTATATCACAAGGTAAATAAGGAATAATTGGAGAGTTTCACTCAAGAGAATCCAAAAAACTTATCAACCATATCCATTTCCTTTATCCTATTTATATAGGCCTCAGGTATGTTCCTAGCGTGTTCCTGAATTTACTCATGTTATGAAATGTATGAGTAAATTTCATCAATTAAAAACCATTTATAACCCTTATCCAATCCAATTCTCTCCAAATATTTCAATATATGAAACATTTATTAATCATTTCCCTTTTGTGGAAGATTCCCAGTCATTAATGATTAATGTCTAGTTTTCTATCTTAGTCAATGGGTGTTATACGAAACATGAAACTTCATACAGTGAATTAAGATTAAGGCAGTGACATGAAAACTTTTATTCATGTATTATGATATACCCAAACCAAGTTCACTCAATATTTGTTTATTTCCTCTATTTCCTTCAATAGGGTATATATATCATACACTAAGTTATCTTCCAATTTTCATCAAATGTAAATAAGTATTTTGGTCATATCTTCTTCTATATTCCACTTTCACTAAATAATTATAGGCTTAGTTTTGTTTCAACTTATATTATATTTTATACAATGAGAAATGAAAGGATATCCAAATACCATTTTTTATTTATTCAAAAAAACATTATGAAATATATAATCAACATAACATTACAACACATCATATGATATAACTTTTAAACATCCATCCAATGGTCCATATGGATAAACACTAAAACAAGATCCTTTTATAGTTTCATAAAACTCAATACCCATTCATTTAACCACGAAGTATGACCTCAGGGGGATTTATAACATTGAAACCAAACATAAATTAAAGAACTAAAAAATGTAATAAAAGTTCAGACTCTAGGAAAGCATCAGTTTTACTCAAGCTATAAAGGGACCTGATTTAATATACATTGAAAATATGTATATTTATACCTATTTACACATATTATATCATAAAATGATTTATTTTTTATATGATACATTCTTCCAAGACATCTAGTAACCATGATACATGAATTATGTCAATCTAATATAGCTTCTCATAAATTCTAGATTTTGTGTGTATAGATTAACCAGGTATATGGATACATCACATTTCATCCACATTTATGGATAATTACATTTAATTACACTAATCTAAAAGATGACCACATCATATGAATTATCTAGGTACAATCATGAACTTCCTTGATATATATTTAACAAGTGCTTGTATTTCATTGGAATAATACAAGAGGACAAATCCAAACATTGTTAATATCTAACTAAAGACATAATTTGAAGCATACCCAACCACTCCCTAACTAACTAAGCCTCATGAAATGCATGAGAAAGGTATTAAATTATGAAGGTTATCATTCTAGGTATCTCAAAAACCTCAAGTATAGGTAAATCCTTCATGAAACATGCATCCCTATTAAACTAATGATATAGTGTATGAAAGTATATGTGGTATACTTGGTGGTTCATCCTGCACACAAAACTCATTTTGTTCCTCATGACCATATTTAATATCTCTATAAAAAATATACTCAAAATAATCATAATTTTTCATCAAAAAATATAATCCTCCTTGATTAAAATCAGTTTAAGGATAACACAAATTCATACATTGAGAGGTTAATTACCATTTTAATTCATGATATATATATATATATAAAGTATCATGAAAGAATGATTCAATGGATATTACGTTTTTTATAACATGATAAATATTATATTCTTAAAAAAATTTAAGAATTTCATCAAAAAAATAAATAATATATTGTCTCATCATACCAAATTTCATAGACTCCAAAATCACCTTTAAGTTTACTGCACTCTTAGGGTTTTGAAAAATTCATTATATCTCTACATAATTATTGCCACATTTTTATGTGAAAATATGATAAAACTATCCCAAATAATTCTCTAGTGAGGAAAATCTATGAATAAATAAATTTTGAAAAGTGGTGAGACTTAGGGTCCATATTCTTAATGGTTAACTCCTTGAACAATTATTTGAACTCCTTTACTTCACAATATCACATGTTATGATGTCAAAAAGTTTCCTTATTTACTTATAACTACTTTATGTTTGTCATCATAATCATTCTTGGACCTTTTTATATCATAATTTTTTGATGAAATCTTTTCGTAACTAATGTAACTATTTACATCAATATTTTACCAATATAACCTAAACCTTTTTTAGATAATATGTGACATTCACTTTAAGTTTTTTGGAGGTATAGTTATTTATTTATTACACATTGAACTTATATGTGTCTAAATATACTCCCAGTGGACTTTTAGAGATTATATTCACTTTAGTATATCATGATAAGAAACAAAAACTATTTATGTTTAAGAAATAAAACTTATTTACTTTTATGGGGGTGTCAAGAAATAAAATATTTTTCCATATCATATATGGAATTGTCTGTGTTTGCAGAATTATTCTAAAAATAAGATATTGTTATTTAAATATAATACTTAATGGTGGTGTGATAATATCTCTCATATTTTAAAAAAAATCTAAATCAACTCTTTTTTTCCAAATAAAACTCCTTTATTATTCTCTTCTTCTAGAGTATATTATAAAATATAAAGAATCATAAAACATGTGTATTAAAATTATCATAATATATTTCTAATAACAAATTTTTTTTAACAAAAAATATATCTTACTATATAAGATAAATAAGAAAAAAATGCAAATCATTTATTTGGATCCATATGAACTTGAAATATCCCTCTTAATTCAAATCTATGATTAAAAAACACTTGTTTTATCACTTGAATGAAAAATAAAATATCCATTAATTATTACCTTGATTTTGAACATCTTTATATTTAAAAAAATTTTAAAACTTATAGTTGGCATCATATACCCTTACAAATTAATTATTTCACTTCTACAAGTGTAACACCTAACATGGACTATCCATGGAGTTTCCCTAACCCCCTTTAGGTATCCTAGACAATTCCATCATATGGAACATTTACTTTCCCTTACAAACACAAATCCTTTATTATTAAATGACCTTGATTATCTATTATAAACATCATACTTGGGATTTCTAATTAACTTATTCTTCTTTTTATTTGACCATTTAAATACTTGTATTATCAATAAAACACCAAATTCTGGACTACACATGCCCCAATTCAACTTTTTATGAAACATTGAGTAAATATGGTAAAAATTTATTGAAATTATTCAAATTGTAATTATGTTTCCAAAGCTCATTCTAGAAAGAATTTTATTTACAGATCAAGCCTTAAAGAAACCTCTGGTCTCTCTAAGTCAATATCAAGCTCAATCACATTGGGTATATGAGTGGATACTAGATATCCTTTGTCCATTTTAAATTTAATTCCATTCAAACATTAATTGGATCCTTTAATGATTCTCATAAAAATCTAGTTCATTCTTTTAATAACTTCAAAATATGGATACACAGGAAGGTTTTGTTTCCCACATAGAAATTTCATTAAGAATTATTCTGAAATTTTTAAACCATTCAATGAAGCTTATTGCAATAAGATCCTCCTTTCTCTAAGTTTGATATAAAACTTTATTTTTATGATGATGATGTCATTTATCTATAATTTAATATTTTATTGTATAAGAATAATGTTCTACATATACTTATTAAGTAATTAAAAAAATTTCTTCCCATTAAAATAATAACCCCTTTTTAAATTCATCACATAAAGTAGTGGGCCAAGATTCATATTTCACTAATTAATTTTATTTTTCCTCTCACCACATAGTTTTTTGGGTAGGCCACCATGTGAATTATATTATATATGACTCTTGGATGTTTCAGCTGAAAACCCTTTATCCAATCCATCATATGGAAAAAATCAACTTTATTCTGTCAGTATCCTTCCTAAAGGTTTCTTACATATGTGTGACACAATGAAAATTCGATAAATGAGGAACTTAACTTTTAGGTTCATGTCCTTTATTTCCATACAAAAGATAACCCATAGATATCCAACTTCAGCATGGACCTCCTTCATTGGATAATAAAGTTCATGAAAAGTGTTTTCCTTGGGATGAATATGACACATAGTGTATTTAAAAAAGTATTAATCTCACTGTATTATCTCATTCTATTGGTTTAATATATATAATGTTTATAATTATTTAGTATAAAATATAATTTCTTCCACCAAATCAATATATTCAAACCATACTAATCTGTAACCCTTTACATATTCAATAAATTATATTACAAACCTTGATAAAGTAAAATATATTTATACACATCCTAATTTATCCCTTGGAAAAGGTACAAGGAACTATTTCATGTAAAGGATTAGAATCATATGAAATAAAAAATCCCTATAAGAGTAATCTTAGAGTGAAAAGTATTTGACCTCCACTTTTCTGGACAATCCCTAAACCTCTAGACTACTGTGCAATCCAACCCAAAAATACTTTACTTAAGAGAGAATTCAAATCCATTTCAATTCTAGCACATAATATGTATAAACAATAATTAATTTCTAAATTAAAGTTCATAACCTAGTACAAGTTAAATTTAAGGTAGAAATAAATTAAATCAATAAATATTCATAACATGTAACTCCTTATATGCATGGATAAAAATTTATAAAATCATATTAACACTTTAAACAAAATCATTCATAAATTCATAATATAACAATTATCTTGATGAATAAAACTGGGAATAATATAATTAAAAGAATAATCCAAATAAATAATGAAACCATAAACACATTAAAGATTGACCATGCATTATGGAAAAACCATAATTAAATAATTATAAGAACATTAGATTTATTTACAACATAAACTCCAATGTATTATCCTTTTATATCACATTCTTTTTAAATATATCATGTTAATTGTAATAAAATATATACATTCAAACTTTATTATGTCAAGAATTTATATAATATAAGTGTCACATATTTAACATTATTTAAACCCTGATCATATCAATAGTCAAAACTCATTTTGACATGGTTTAAAAAAATCACCGAATAAGACATTTTAATTTTAAGATTTCAAATTAATTATGAACAATTAATAATTTCAACTATAAAATTCTTTATATCATGTTTTATTTTGAAAGTTTTAAACACTTTAAAATTACCCTTATAATTTTATTATAATCATTTTATATCTAGATTATAAGTCATGATATAAAATTATAAAAGTTTTTTAATATTAACACTTAGTATTATGGAATATTTACTTAATAAATTTTTCATCAACAATTAATTAATTAATTATAAAAATTTTATAATTAATTAATTTATAAAAACATTATAAATTAAATAATTGTACAATAATACATTCTATAAAGTTTATAAAAAATTATATTTTATATTATTCAATTCATAATTAAAATTTAGAGAAATATATTTTTTATTGTATATTATGTTCAATGATATACGATAAATCGTAATCTATGATGCATATGTTGTGGCACTCAAAAACCATTTTTAGCACTATCAATGACATTTTATGATTAATTTACCTTGATTGGATTATCACCACCTATGACATGTCATTATGGCCTGTGTAATATAAAATTATCAGTGCCTGATATCCATATATGATAATAAGTTGTTACATAAAACAAAGAACTCATGTTCCTTTAATTATAGATGTGAAATAATCCTTCTTCATTCAAGTGATTTATCGATATCCCTCGAAGGAAGGAAAAGGACTCTCTTCTTTGGGGTGTATCTATGGGATGATATGAATCACCCTATGCTCGGGTAGGATACTTCTTCACTCCACGATATGCTAGTATCTCACAATGTAAAGAAGTGGGAAGAAGAGAGCTTCACTGAGGATATTCTATAGACTGTGATGTCTATATTCAATACCTTTCTCCTAGTTATAAAGATCATAAGGATATTCCTAGAGTGTTCATGCATTTCCACATACATGATGAAATGCGTGAGTAAGTTCAATTGTTTACAAACAATTTGTAATCCTCTTATAATCTAATTATTCCTTAATGTTTCATCATATGAAATGTCTATTAATGATATCAATTTGGTGGAATATTCTTAAAAATTCATGATTATTATTTGGATTCCAATATAATCCATAGGGTATTATGTGAATCATGAAATATGATTATTAATTCTCTATGATATAGAAAATACATACCATATAATATGCTTAATTAAGTAATATGAAATATATTATCCACATCCTATGATATACCCAAACCAATGGAATATGATATTCCTTAATTTTATCTATTCCATACAATTCTATATAAATAAATATATATATATATCATATACTATAATATTTAACAATTTACATCATATGTAAATAAGGATTTCGGGAATATCTCCTTCAATGATATGTTAAGTTCATTATGAGTATGATCAGTTATATAAAGATATAATTGACACTCATGGGCTATAAGTCGGTGAACATGTATCTGAATTAGACCACCTAAAGTACACAATATGGATCGTCATATATGTTCCATTGGTGTTACTTAAGTAAACATTAGTTATGGATCCTTCAACATGAGGTTGTTAAATAAATTTCCTACTTGTATGGTTTCTTACTTTGATAACTATCTAAAGTCATTTGAGAATCAAGAATAATATAAGGTAATTGGGTATGATACAAATTAATCATATAGATTTTATTGACCATGATAGAATATGATTTCGAAAATGGACCATTTTTTTAGACTAGTAATTTGAGAAGAAATTCCATTTTTTTATTTTAGATGCTTGTAAGGGGTAAAATAGTCATTTTCCCCTGGTATATTATCACAGATAATTTTTCTATTCAATCGTGCGATCTTGAAATGGGGTGTTTACCCTTGTATATAATTTTTATAAAATTCCTATCCATTCAAATTTTTTTGGAATAACAAATATTTAATATAATTAATTAAATATTAATTTATTTTCACATGTTCATTTAGTTGTATAGTTTAAATAGAGTATTATATTGATATTCTATCTCCACCATTGAGTCCAGAATGGGGGGTTTTCCTAGGTAGATCATAAACTCATGTTGGGAATTGGGTTTAGCCCATGCCTTTTTTTCTTTTTATATTACTTTCTTACATTCATTTTTCTTATTTTTTTTCTTCTCATGTACACCCAATTGGATTCCACTTCTCAAGACCAATTGATATAAATGAAGAGGGAGAGCGGGATGCAGAAAGAGGCAGAGGAAAGGAGGTGTCGCCGCATAGCTCGGGTGGAGATGGATCATCATGTGGTAATTGTGGATCATAGAAACGAGTGAAGATTCAGAATGATTGGTTGTTTTTAAGGTTATGTTATAGATCCCTACATATTTAACAAATTCTAGTTTTAGTCCCTTATTATGACTTCTTAGGAACCCTTGAGGGTTTATCTATAGCCTTTAGAGAGAAATGGGGTTTTAGTCCGATATGAGGGGTTTCTCATTCAAAAATCCCAATTACACAATGTGTAGTTTTGAAACACATACCTTGTGTTCATTCCATTTAGGGATATGGACATTTTAGAGGTCCACATTGTGCATAAAGTATACACATCATGTACTGGTACTTGGTCTTATAGTCATGTACTTGGCCATATTTCCCATGGGAGGGAACATTGTCATGTAGAGTACACGGAAAAACCCCATCTGGGTTACACACCTTGTAGAATTACATGAATATGTAAAATATAGGTTCAGGTCTTGTAAGGTACATGGGAAGGTACCCCGTCTATATTACACACTGTGTACATAGTATACACACCATGTACATGGGTTTTACAAACTATGTATAGATGAAGTACATGCCCAAGTGAGGCTTCAAGGGTACACATCGTATACCATGATATACACCATGTGTACTCCTCCCTTGCTACACTTTTGGGGTTTTTTATATCTTTAAACCACATAGTCAAAATTGGACACCTAAATAATACATTTTCTCACATAGATCATGATGGTGATACAGTTAATCTGATGTGGGAAAGGATTCATCTCTATTGACTAGTATTCATGTACTTTTCCATTTAGGCAAATATGTGGTATTATCTTTTGAACTAGAGGATCCCATTAAGGATTCCTCGACCTTTAATCTATTTTTAAGGGTCCCCTATGGGATACTTCTACTTAAATTCTAACTTACATAATCCCTTGTAAGATCCCTCAAATTATTTCCCATTGCAAGGATCCCATGTAGGATGCCTCTTCCTATGTACACTACTATTGAGGGTTCCATGCGAGATTCCTTTTTCTTTGAATCATCTCCAAGAATTACACATATTATTCCTCTTCAATGTCTAGAATTAAGGGTCCTAGTGGGAGACCCAGGGATTGATCAACCCTGATCTAGAGCATTGGGGGTAAAGGTAGATATGGTAGCAGGTGTCACCTTAGAACCAGTGATGAACTTGTAAGCAAATGGGGTTGTGGTAGTAGTGGTGAGTTTGGGAATTTTTTCACCCTCACTCATTTATTTATGAATTAACATGATTTCTATTGATGAAACTATTATTTCTAGAGGTACTTCCTAGTTTTTGGCCGATGAGCCTATCATTATATGACATTTACTATTAGGATACCCATACACTAGTATTGAAAATTCCTTTTAACATTAGTTTTTTTTATTTTTCACTACGGTAATTCGGTCATACTATTAAAGGTGATGTTTTAAATATATATTTAACATTTCTTAAAAAAATAAATGTCATAAATGAATAATTTAATTATTATTTTACATCCATTATCAAATAACTATCATGATAAACCAATTTATAAATGTTTTTAACATCGGTTACCTTATAATCGACTTGGAAAATGATTTTTCACATCAGTTATTTGATAACTTCCATGGGAAAATGACATGGAAAACTGACATGAAAATGGGTTTTCACATCGGTTACCAAATAACCGATGTGAAAACCCCTTTTTAAAATCTTTTATTGTAAAATCAACTTGAAAACCCATATGTATAGAAATTTCACATCGGTTATCAAATAAAATATGTGAAAACCCATTTTTTTTAAAAAAATATCCATTTCAACCCTCCCCTCCATATCTAAAAAAACAGAAAAAATAGAAAACAAGATGAAGAATCAGAAAAACAACTAGAAATATGCATTTACAATTACAACATTAAAAATTACAATATACAGTACAAACAAACTAAAATATGAACAAACATTTAAATTTATTTTCCCATTCAACTCATAAGTATCTGAGATCTGATGAGGGTCATCAAAAAGCTAAAAATTAAAAGGAAATAATTTAACATATATTGTCAATAAAATGAATGAAATATTAAGGAAAAGTTTATAAAGAAATCCAGCCTACTGTAACTTCATAACTGTCCCAATTGAAATTATTTCATTCATAAATCCTATCAAATAATATCCATATTCTTTTACACCTTCTTGTTTATTAAAATGTTGTTTAAATGAGTTTTTAAATTAAAAATAACATTATTATGTATTATATCAAAATTTTACTAATTATAAATGAAAATTCACTTTTTCTTTTTCATATTTGATCTTTGAGCACTTTTATTTGTGGTCTCTTAAATGAAATTCCATGCCCTATTTGAAAGTAATAAGAATGAAATAAATTTTAAATTCACTATAATATAATAAAAGTATTAAAAAATTAAAACATACATGTCTAATACCTCCTTGAAATTTTTTCTCACTTCACCAATGATATAGCATAACATAGAAAGTGACTTCTCCCATAGACAAAAAACACCTAACATCAATTGTCCACTGATAAAAAATAAAATTTAATATTAGTGGTTATTATGTTAAAATATATATAACACTTAATGAGATATGTGTTTCATACTCTTAAAGATAAGAAAACATATAGCACTGAATATTTGGATTCTTTTAAAATATTTCAGCAATATAAATTGGTCTTTATACTTTAGTCATTGCCATCGCGATTGGTGAAATAAACTATAGGCCAAAAAATCTATGTACATCTATCTTATCCTGATCCTTACACATTGTATAAAGATACCAAATACAAAAAAAACATGTGTATATTTTTTCAATAAATTTAACATACTAAAGGATTTATATTAAGACTTTTATGGAAGAAACTTGCATCGTGTTGATTCCCAACAGATCTCTAGTTACAAGCACCATGATATCATTCTCCAAAATCCCCATCGTCATTTCTCACCCAAAAATATCAGATTCAAGTGGAATCTCATAAACATCCAACAAAAACATAAAAAATTTGACAATATATCAATAATACTATAATATATAATTGAATCCATACATCTTTTTATTCTTTTCTATATAGTTTTTTTACCTTTACTGTATTCCTATAAAGTATAGATAAACATAAAATATTTTAATGTCAAAAAAAATTAAGTACAACAATTAAATAAAGATAAAATATGTGCATAACTCTATCTTAATATGTCACATATGTCTAGATGGACAAACTAAAATGTGGCCAATACTTTTTCCAAATATACTCACCTCATTTGTAGGTGATGGTTATCAAGATAATATATTTATAATATCCTCTAAAGTGACCATATGATTCCCTATCTCTATATGTTGATGATTAATGGTATTTCTAATATAAAATATCATCTCTTATACAAAAATATGATGCTTTGAATTATCAACATATAACTCATAATAAAGGGGAAGTTTTGGAGGAGGGTGTAGGATTAAGATAAGGAGTGGGTTCAATAGGAGAAGGTAGATGAGTGAGGTATCAAACAAAAGGTGGAGGAGTGGGAGCTGCTGGCAGAGGTGGAGTAGGAGCTACAGCCTGAAACAATCTTTTCATGTCTTCAATCATCGACGATACCAAATATCTGATAATATCCTCCATCATCACATGAATATCCTTAACTTGATCATTTAAAGACTGTATTTTCTTTATAAACACCTCTGTTGAAGATGTTAAAGAATGTGGAAATGATTTTTTCACTCATACACCCACCAAGTATCCTCATACAGGACCCGAGTTTTCAATATTTCCCATTTATGTTCTAAAATATCCTACCTACCCTCAGATAATAAGACCCCATGTGTCCTATTCTCCTCAAGATAACACTATATTAATTATTTGAAAAATTATGTAATGAATCAAAATATATAAATAACTGAATTAAATTAAACAAATAAATAAACATATTATAATCCTCTCAACCACAACCCTTGAATCTTTTGTAATATATTTTCCTTTTTTGCTCATCCAATCCCTCTTCCATTTTTCATGTCTAGCCAGGGGTTATAGGGGAAACCTCTATAGCGCCTAAAGATTCATCTTTTTTTGAAATTTTTTAGCTATCATTTATTCTTCAAATAACTTGTACCCTCCCCAAGATAAAGTATGAGGATATATGTTTCTATATTGGATCTCTTGAGGAGGTATCCTTGATTTAGTTAAATTAATAATAATAAATCCTTAATAAATCATTAATAAGATAATTCATATAAAAAAACTTCTAAAATATAAAATTGCACTTACCAAAAAATCTTCTTCTATTATAATTTTAATAAATTAATTCCATACACATTCATCTATAAATGGATATTTATCACAAGGATTATAATGTTTCTTATTCCCAAAAATGAAATATGATGTGAGGGTTGACATGAAATCCCTCCATCTCCTAGAATCCAATGATAAACATTTCCTCTTAATTCCTCCAATTTTAGGTATATCATATGTCATCTAATAATAAAGAAGAAAATATATATTACCATAAAGATTTCAATATAAGAAAAATAATAACAAATGATCTTACCAAAATGGCCTCCCAAAAGTGAGATAGTTTCAATTTTTCAACACTTCTATAATCATCCATCAAAATACTAACTTTTATTTTAGCATAAACTAATATAAAACTCTTGAATTGTTTTTAATTAGGACCTCTTGGGGAATCCCTATAATAAAGGTATAATAGTATCCTTTGGTCTTGAATACAGGCAACTGATAATTTTGGTAAACATGTGTTTCCATGTTTACCCACCATTGAACTCTTCTTTATACCTAAGGTAGTAGATTTATCGTGTAATTAATGATGAGGATCATCAAGAGGAGCATATATACATTCCTCCCTAGAGTTATGGGTATTATCATCTCCAAAAGTATGTGGTGCATCATTTTATGGATATATCATTATCCCAAAAATCAATGCAATAAACAATATGAATGCAAATATATTAAATGTCATATAAATGAAAGAAAACAAATCCAAAAATGGTGTGTGAATAGTAAAAATGCTCCAACCTAATAAATCATTTTTTACAAAAAAAAATAGTTTTTAAATATACTCTTATAAAATATTTTTTACTTTATTTGACATAATATATTTAAAATAATTTTTTTCAACAAAATAAATTAGTAGATAAGTTAGGTAAGGGTAAATATGGTATACTAAACTAAACTAAACAAATATAATAAAAAAATTAACTTTTTAGTTACAATACTTGTTTTAATAATGAAAATAAAATTAAAATTTCTAACATTTTGAGTAATATAAAAATGTAAATGAGAAATAAACATATGTTACCTATAATATTTGGATTGTCCTAAAAGACTGTTTTACCAAATACCTTCATCAAGATCATTACATATGGCACAAACCATTTCTATGATGTTCTCATCAATATTATCTATTAATATTTCCATGTAAGTGGGGATGTCATATAAATCATCATCTTTGTCAAGTTTATCATCACTGAAAAAAGTTTTTTATTGTAAAAAAATAGACCACAACATATCAGATTGATCGAGAAAATTGAAAAAAATCATGTGTTTCCATTATAAAAGGATAATCTATGTATTCCAACCTTTTAGATTAGAAGGTGTTATTCCAAATTCATCATTCTTGACCTAGTTTTTACTGATAAAAAATTTGTAGTTAAACACTGGAACATAATATTTAATGTATTCAACCTCCCATATTTCACAAATGACTTCATAATATTCATTTGATGTGGAAATTGGGTTTTTGTCTTTAGCACTTGAAAAATGCGTTGCCTATTTGAACACCAATACACTACTATTCTGAACTTCACATCTATTGTCTTGGACTTTCATATAAAATGTATAACAATTAATGTCAAAACCAGACCATGTTATCAAATTTTACCTTAGATCAACCAAAAAGCATATCAATGTTTCTAATGCATGTGATCTACCGAGCATGGTCTCTTGAAACCATGTAAAAAAAGTTTTTTATGCTCATTCAAAATCCAAATATCTTTCTTATTTGGATAATATTATTTGAACATGTTAATATGAAATGTAATATATGGGTCAATATCATATATGTTATTTAAGATGTCTGAATGTACCATCTTTATCTATTCACCTATCAAAGATTTTACATTCAAACAATGGATCCCCCTTCCACAATAATTAACTCATTCCTAGAGAGATAGAGGAAAGCCAATGTAAACCACCATAGATGAGTATCTTGTAAAAAAAATATTCAACCTCCTCAAAAATATACTTCTCAAAAATGGAGGCCTCATTTTCATATTTATTTTTAACATACCCCTTCAATATCTTCATAAAACTTCCCAAAGGATACATCCAACATAGATATACATGTCTTAAAATATTTATTTCATTCAAAATATATACCATTAAATACAACATCATATCCAAAACATATGGAGGAAAATACATTTCAAATTGAGAAAGTATAAAAATTGCTTCAATATCCAAATTTTTCAATGAATTTAGATCAATCACCTTATTTAAATTTGAACTGAAAAAATACACACTATTATGATAGTCATTCTGACATGATTAGGAAATATTCTATGCAATGGAATCAGTAGGATTTGTTGCATCATGATGTGAAAATCATGACATTTCATACCTATCAACTTCAAATCCTTTAAAGATAATTTTTTTTTACAATTTAAGAATAAACCTACCACACTTTGATATCAGGAAGACATTGAAAAAAGGTAATTTTTTCCCTCTAATATAATATATGTCAAATTAGGTGTAGGAATATTCTCTTTCCATCAGGAGTGGGATCTTACTCTAAAAATATTCTCATTGAGAGTAATTATAATCTTTCATTAAACCCATATTTAGTATTTCCCTTAATATCTAACAATTTTCTAATCAATCCCTCATAGATATTATTCTCCACATGTATTATATCAATGTTATGTTTGACCTCATCATATCTTCAATATGGTAGCTCAAATAATATTGATATTTTCTTACAAATATTTCTATCATTACCAGATTTATGTGTCTTTCTGAATGTCACATCAATGTTTTTCAGCCTCTCAAAATATTGATAAGTGGATAAAAGTTTTGGAGAAATATCAAATTATTGTAAGCCATGTAATTCCTTTTTTAATATTATTTAAAAGTGATCAATAGAAAAAAAAAATCATCAATTACCCATGTATACTATTTTTCTCCCATGATCTAGTTAATAAAATAAAGTATGTTTTTGAAAATTGGACATGCTTTATGCCCCTTAATTCTATAATAAGAAAAAATTCCATAGAGTAGGAAGTCATTTGTAGTTAACATAATCATTTCATGTAGTTAAAAATATTCTATTTTATATTAATCGTACACACTAATACCATCCTCCCAACAAAATTTAAAAACATCAATTAATGGTGATAAGAAAACATCAATATCATTTTTGTGCTGTTTTAGTCCAAATGTCATTAAAATCAACATGACATACTTGCGCTTCATACAAAATACAAGAGACAAGTTCTAAATTAACAATAAAATAGTCCATGAACTATGTGTGAAACTAAGGATTTGATATGGATTCATTCTATCCATTCATAGTCCAAGTTGGAGATTACTAACTTCATTTCCGAATATAAGAAATTACTGATCAATTTTATTCTACTGTGGAAAATAAGCTGGACTCTATAATCTTCTATCACATATACTCTCAATTTCAGACCATATAAACATTTTTTTATAATGTTAATTTGAAAATAAATTCTTCAAATAAGGAATTATAGGAGGATACCAAAAATCCTTCATAGTGGTCTTTGTAACTACTAAATCAGCAAGTAATTTTTCTTTCTACTTCTACTATGATGTCCCACATTTAGGACAGTTTGGTAGAAATTCATATTCCTTCCTATATATGACACAATCATTTGGGAAGGCATATATTTTTTGGTACCCTAATTCCATCAGGAATAGTATTTTATTCACATTATAATGTGAATGAGGAGGATCATTATCTTTAGGAATAATATCTTTCAACAATTGTATACAATCAGTAGAAATCTTATCACTACAACCATATTTCACCTTCAACTTAATCAATCCTAACACTGATTATAAAACCATAAATTCCATACCAATTAGATACAAAGGTTTTTCAACACCACCGTATAGATATTCAATTGTCAATTCTTTCTCAATTTTCACTTCTTTAATTTTGTGAATCATTTCTTCAATTTCTTAAGAGTTATCATCTTGTAAATCAACTTCATCAATAGATTTGAAATTATTCACAGTTTCACCATTCCAAATCCACGTTTTGTAACTTGTATTAAAACCATGAATAATTAAATGATATTTTATCTCTCTGCTTTTAAACTTCTTCAAATATAAACATTTCATGTATGGATAAAAAAACAATTCATTGTTTGGAAAATTACGTTTAGAAAATTCCAAAATATCATCCACACCATCCAAATATTCATAACTTATTCATAATTTCATAATCCCACTTTGAATCATTATTATCTACAAAAAATATAAAAAATAAATATATTGTAAAAAGAATACACTCGTGATAAAAGTGATACTAAATTATTCAAGTCAACCCAGGATTAAATTTATATCAATGATGTCAAAACATGAAAGTAACCAAACATTTAAATTTAAAAAAATATGCATATTTGAAAAGTATAATTATAAATTCTATAAAATAATGGAATATATGTTTAAATATAATTGATAAATCATTATTCATAACCCTTTACATTTCTAATCACAAATACTACAACATATTATTTATATTTAAAAAAGCTTCATTAAAATGAAATTACTTTTAAAACATATGTCACAATAGTTTTTAAAAAATAATTTGTCTTAAAAAATCATATAATTTCACATTATAATTTAATTAAAAACATCCTCAATGTTTTGTATTAGAAAAAAGGGAACTATATAAAAATATAAATCACATTTAAAATAAAAAAACACATTTAAATCAGTGGTTTAATGAATTATTTATTTTAATTGAATAAAAATCTTGTTCCCCTTACTTGAACATTTTCAACAACAAAATCATCATATCATCATGGATATAATAAAAGGATTACCCATTATTGTGAATAATATTCAACATCCTGATATAACCTTCTCTATGTAATAAACCATAATATTATATATTATACAATTATAAATAGACAGCATGTAGGATGCTATGTAATAAGAAACAGAATAGTTAGAGGGTAACTTGATCAAGAATTCCAACTATATAAATATTCAACAATACAATACTAAATATTATGTAAATAACTAATCATTACATAAGAAAATATCAATGTGACTCTAATTATTTATATAACACATAGTAATGATTTTAGGAGAATTATGATTACTTTATGAGTTATTATTTAATAAATCTTGTACATTAAAATATAAAAGTAATTATACAAAAGGAATGTATATAACCTAATGTTACACTAAATATAATATATATGAATAACTAATAACATTTTTAGAAGAGGTAATGACTTATAATTTAATCAACTTATTATGGGAGTAATTGATCTCATCTTATAAAACATTAAAAAAAGATAAAAAAAATCTCCACACTATAATATCCTAATAAGGGCCGTGTTCAATGAAGTAATTCTATATTATCTATTCGTCCAAAATTAAGATGATTAATGGGACACATCTTTTGTAACGACCCAATGTTTTAAATGAAAATTACCTTCTTCCAAATATGCCATAAAATCACATAATAATGAACTACTAAGTGATCAGTGACCTTTAAACATAATTTGTCACTTCTGTGTTTGGAATTTTGAAAATCTGACATACATGGTTGTGTTCAAGATGTTTTTTGGAGTCTAATAAAACAAAAATATTTTTTGGTGAATAGTACTATACCCTAATGAATAGTAACATACCCTTATGAATAGTGATATACCCTAATGAATAGTAACCTCGCCTATGGTCATATAAAAATAATAATCATGTTGGAAGTATGATATACCTATAGTTTAGAATGAGTTAATGAATTTTTTAAAACTGGTTTTGATAATAAATTATTATTTTAATTAAATATTAAAATAATCATACATAGAAAATTATTTTTGAAAAATGGAATTCATTTTTGGATTATACATGTTGAAAATGGTTAGGGTGAATTTTTAGGATTTTTCTAAAATACTTGAATTTTTTGATGAATAGTAGAATCTGATAATTCACAATAAATGCTTAATAATGGATTAATTGAGTCATCGATGATGTTCTTCTGATGTAAGCCCACTTGGTTCGAATTCACATGACCCATTTAATATTCTTTGTCATTGAATACTTACTATTCTTTTTCTTCTGAAGAAATAATAAATTAAGGATTATAATGTCATGAAATCCCTCCTCTCCTCCACTATAAAAACCCCACTTCACTCCCTCTTCTCTCCACTCCTCTCAATCTCCAAGCCTTACCTAATTTCAACCCAAATCTCTCCCCAAGGTCCTACCCCATGTCAAAAATCTCTCAGCCTCCTCAAAATAATAAAACCTCTCCCCTTAAGAAGTTCTCAAAGGAGGAAGTCTCAAGAGGTAAATTCATCTTCCCAAATTTATTCTTTTCTTTTAAGTTCATTTCTTTTTATTTCTTTCCTCACGTACCTTCACCATAATTGTATGATAAATCCAGTAACATACATTTAATGGAATATCTTCATTCTAGTGTTATATTTAATTATATTCTACCCTTTCTCCACCCTTTTATTTGAAAGAAATGAAAGCAACGTTTGAGATGTGCTAATTTAGCACATTCAAGGACAACGGTTTATCAATTTCTATTATTATCATTAATTATGGTCATGAAAAAATTTGTGTTATGGTTGAAATAGATTATTATATATGTAATATATCCTATTTTTGGTTCTGTAATCCTTTGGTACAAATGTAATTAAGTTATAAATCAAAACACATTCTTTGTAATCAAATCCACCGATCAACAAAAATGGTTATCACTATGGTTATATATATAATAATTATACTTAACTATAAATAACATAATTAAAAATAAAACCATTTAATCTCATGGATATTGACTAAAGAATATTTCTTCAATTTTGTACAACCACTTTCATCTTGCAAATAATCCAAACTTGAATATAAGTGAACTGATCTTTTAAAGCCAAGTAAACAAACGAGCCCGAAAAATGAAATTGAACCTTATAACTAATCAAAAAGGATTTTAATGAAATAAAAAGGGTTATAATAAATAATTTACATATATAAGAGGTTTTTTACTTAATAATTAATATTCCTAATTTGTTTATTACGGTCATTAATAACAAGTGGAGAACACCAATGGATTTAAGGTAAGGGATCCACCCCTTTCATTCTTAATCAAGATTGTTCTCTATGATATTCCTTTTTTGTGTAATACCAAGTGATGGGGTATGTTTATAAACCTTCCCCATACTTTCATAATTTTTTATAAGTGATTGGAATCCCTTATTCCTCTCATCAAGCCCTCTTGGGTACACCTCACACCATGCCGGTAAAATCGTAACGAATTCTACCCAAACCTTCTTAGTTCTTTCAGGTTGCCTTATATTTATTTCAAAATGGTGTTATATTATCTATTTATGTAAATCCTATGAATTCTGGATAGTTTTAAAATATTCTAATATGAAGACCCTTTCATCATTTTCTTTTGGGGATGAATATGCTTTTGAAAGATTCTCTCCTTAGAACTTTTCGATAAGCAAACCTGTTTTAAGGGGACTTCCCAAATTTTTACCCAAATTTCATGTTCAGACAATCCTATGTTTTAAGATACCATTGTATTTATAAAATAAATAATTTTTTATGAAAACCTTCTTCATTCAATTCTGGTTTTATATAAAAGAATGTCTTGTTTTCTATTTGAAAATCTCTACAGTGTTTTCTTTAAAAACGCACAAAAATGATTTAATTCTAATGTTCTAAAATACATTTCTAATATGTTTTCACTTATTTTTTACACCACATACCATGTTATATGCCTATTTTACCCTACGAACGTCATTGTATTTTCTAATTCTTTCCTTACATGGACACTTTCATGATACTCCCATTGGTTATGATTTATGTCATGATTGTGGTACCCAATTCTTTTGATGGGTACCCTTATATTTGTGTATGGTTGATTGTGTATGATTGTATATGTGGTATGAATATTTATGTGGAAAGAATATCCATGAAAATTTTGATATGGGTGCACCCAGATAGCGCTCCAATGCATTGGGTAACGTTAAGTTTCCTGATATGTGATGTGAAATAGGATTGGTGGTTTTCCTTGACCCGTACTGAAATGGGAAATGGGATTGGTGGTTAGCCTTGACCCGTACTAAAGATATGATTTATGATTCTACCACATTTATATGATTCCATGTTTATATGATCTCATGCTTATATTAAATGATTTCATAAGTTTCATGCTTTGGATATCATTATGTCATGCCTCCTAACTCATGTGCTTGAGATGTATCCTTATGTTCATTCCTTTACTAGGCTTTTTAGCTCATCCCTTTGTTCATGTGTTCCCTAGGGTACCCTATGCAGATGTAAGAGCTCAAAAGAAGTTATATGCTCTTTATGGAGATTAAATAAAGAATTTTTTTTAGTCCCATGTTTTATGTTTTATGTACCTAGTCTTACAAGACACTAGACTTAACGATCCTTGGCTTGTACTCTGGTGATTAATTATGCTTAAATTCATGAAATGTTTTATGTAAAAGGCTTGGGTCTCTATAATTGGTATCAGAGGATGGTCTAGTTATTTATGGAGATTAGGAATAGAGAACCATAGAGAGAACCTTAAGGAGGATACTAAGTATAAGAAAATAGTCCTAAATTTTGGTGACTATATAGTAAGTGGTTTATCAAGAAAATACATCCCTTTTTGGATACGAGCAGGTCGAGGCGGCTTTGGAACAGATGTATCCAGAGGTAAAACCTGAAAACACCGCAATGATCTGGACTCGAACAGGAACTGGTGCATGATAACAGGCCTTGTTTCACTCTTGGTTACGACACTCCTAGGGGATATGCTTAGGTAGATTCACGAGCTTAGTACAAACAATTATTAAGGGAAAAAAATCCCATAAGAATATAAGTTATGAAATACATCGAGGATAACCTAGATATAAACCTAAGGAATCAAAAGTTAGTATATACTTCTTCTTTATAATTTTATCCTTTAATGTTCAATGATTCCCTTTTTATGCTCAATAGATAAGTATTCAAAACCTCAAATTATATGTTCTTTTTCATAGTTAATGGAGGGAAATAAAAGAACACATTTCAATAACCAATGTGATAGTAAATGTAATGATTTCCCTAATGACATGCCTGATTTGATGGAAGCGGGTGCTCAAAACTTCATGGCAGTACTTCCTCAGTTGGCTCGAGTTATGAATAATAACTTGAATTAGGTGGAACTTCCCCCTCCTCCACTGAAATAGCAAGTTGTCGTAGAATCCTTCATGCGGAAAAGGCCTCTCATGTTTAGCGAGTCTTCTGATCCCCTCCTCATAGAACAATGGATTAACTCCATTGAAAAGATTTTCTCTGTCCTCCAGTGCTCGGAAGAAGATAAATTTTTATTGGAAGTCTATTGTTTTGATCAGGAAGTTGATCAGTGGTGGACACTGATCAAGAATATAAAGTCCCAAGAGGAAATTGATTCCATAGATTGGGAGGAATTCAAGAGGATGTTTTTCAACAAATATTTTCCTCGAACCCTCTGTCTCAAGATGGAAAGAGAGTTCCTTGGACTGAAGCAGAAGGAAGATGAATCCATCGGGGAGTCTGAAGAAAACTTTACAAGGCTTGCAAGGTACACCTCTGGCTTGGTCATGAACACTGAAAGCAAGGTGGATCGCTTCTTTAGCGGACTAAATCCAAGTCTACGAAAAGTGTTGGCGATTCGGGGCTTCGACAGCTATGAGGAGATTGTCCATTGTTCCATCAAGGATGAAATGGATATTGGATACTCTTAGTGGTCTCAAGGGCCATGTGACAAGAATCATAAAATGGAGAACAACATGGGTGGTTCATCAAGAAAATCCCATGATGGAAAGAATCCTCATTTTCCCCTTTGCAAGAATTATCGGAAGAAGCATCTTTGTAAATGTCTCAAGAGAACCAAGAATTATTTCAAATGCAGAATGTTTGTTCATATAGACAAGAACTACTGAAGGGATATAAAAAATCCCGTTAATGTTGAAGAATAATGGAAGTTTTAGATCAACACTCAGCCTGCAGTGCAGTGTTTTAACTGGAAAGAGCTTGGGCATTATGCGAAAAATTTCTCTAAGCCGGGGGTTGTCGGAGGCAATCAGCAACAACCTCCAAGGCAACAAGGAAGGGTCTATGTTATCACTACTGCTGAGGTGGAGCCGAAAAGAGATGTAGTGATAGGTACGACTGTTATTAATATAAGAATAGCGAACGTACTATTTGATTCTGGTTCTATGCATTCTTTCATATCTTTCACGTTTAGTAGAACTATTCAAACACCACCTCAAAATTTGGAGGAAAAGTTATCTGTGAGAAAAGAGAATGGGGAAATTATTGCATCCATGGTTTATAACTCCTCCCTGGTTAATGTTTGTGGACTGAACCTCCCAGAAAATCTTTTCATACTTCCTTTAGTGGAATTAGATGTTATCTTGGGCATGGATTGGCTATCTTTGTACAAGGCCAACATCAATTGTCGGTAAAGGGAGATAACTCTTCACATACCGAAGCATCCTCTGATTCTTTACAAGTGCAAGGATGAAGATGAGTCTCCTTTATAATCTTCATCTCATGTTTGGATATTGCTTCCTTATGAGCATGCATACCTATCTCAAATGATTGACACAAAGGAGATAATCATGCTTGAAGACATGCCCATCGTGAGGGATTACTCTGATGTATTCCCCAAAGAGTTTCCTGGTCTTCCTCCTGATCAAGAGGTTGAGTTCTCAATTGAACTTATCCCTGGATCTCTGCCAATCTCAAAGAAACCTTACAGAATGGCCACTATAGAGCTGGAAGAGATGAATAAGTAGTTTGAGGAGAATATAGAGAAGGGTTTTATACGCCCGAGTGCTTCATCCTGGGGTGCACCAGTCCTCTTCCTCAAGAAGAAGGATGGATCAATGTGCCTCTACATTGATTATCGTGAGCTCAATAAAATCACAATAAAGAACAAGTATCCCCTTCCATGGATAGATGACTTGTTCAATTAGCTTCATGGGGCCAATTATTTCTCTAAGGTGGACGTTCGTTCGGGATATCACCAACTAAAGGTGAGGAAGGAAGATATTCCCAAGACTACGTTTTGAACGAGGTATGGACACTATGAGTTCATAAGTGATACCCTTCGGACTCTCTAATGCTCCAGAAATTTTCATGGATTTAATGAATAGATTCTTTAGATATTACCTTGACAAATTTGTGGTGGTCTTTATTGATGATATTATGATATACTCCAAGAGTAAGAAGAAACATGGGGAGCATTTGGAAATTGTGTTAAAAACTTTTCGAAGGGAGAAGTTGTATGAAAATTATAGTAAATGTGAGTTTTGGATGGAGGAAGTATCATTCTTGGGGCATGTTATCACCAGTAAAGGGATATATATGGACCCTTCCAAGATGAACGCAATTGAAGAGTGGCCCGGTACAACTTCTGTAGTGGAGATCCGCAGTTTTTTAGGTCTAGCTGGGTATTATCAACGATTCATGAAGAACTTTTCATGATTGTCAAACCCAATGACCAAGCTCACATGGAAGGGGGTAAAGTTCATCTGGTCATAGGAATGTGAATACTGTTTCAAGGAGTTGAAAAAGAGGCATATCACTATGCCGGTACTCACACTCCCTTCAAGTGGAGAACTCTTTGTGGTGTATATTGATGCTTCTAAGAAAGGCTTAGGTTGTGTGATAATGAAAAATGATAAAGTGATAGCCTATGCCTCAAGGCAGCTGAAATTCCATGAGAAAAACTATCCCACGCCTGATCTGGAGTTGGTGGATGTGATATTTGCGTTGAAAATCTAGCGGCATTATCTCTATGGGGGAAAATGTGAGACATATACTGAACACAAGAGTATAAAATATATATTCACACAGAAAGAGATTAATATGCTCCAACTAATATGGATAGAGCTCATCAAGTATTATGACTGCTCAATCCACTACCATCCCGGTAAGGATAACAAGGTGGGGGATGCTCTAAGTAGAAAGGATCATGCATCTTTATCAGTGATGGGAATTGAAAAGGATCTGATCTTCTTAGATCTTAAAAGGATGGAAATGGGAATCCTTAAGGGTAGAACATCATAAATCCTTTCTCAAATTATTTCTCAACCATCCCTCTTGGAGAAAATAATGGTTACTCAAAGAAATGATGTGGAAATTCAGAAAATGGTGGAAGCTATTAAAAATGGGAAATCCTCCGATTTCAAATTTGATGAGGAATAAGTTGTAAGATTTGGGAAACGATTATGTGTACCATCTGATCCAGAGATAAAGAAGGAGCTATTGAATGATGCACATAGGTCGACATTCTCTATCAATCTGGGAGTACCAAAATGTACTGTGATCTCCAAGAACACTTCTAGTGGGATAACATGAAGAATGAGACTGCAGAATATATATCAAGGTGCTTGGTATGTCAACAAGTTGAAGCAGAGTGACAAAAGTCCAAAGTTATGATGCAGTCATTGACTATACCCATGTGGAAATGGGAAAATGTTACTATGGGATTTGTCATAGGTCTCCTGAAGACGTCGAAGGGAAATAATGTGATATGGGTTGTGGTTGACCGACTCACCAAGACATCCCATTTCATCTCAATTTAGTAAGATCTCTCCCTTGAACAACTTGCAAAGTTATATGTGAAGGAAGTGGTGATATTGCACAGTGTTCCACTCTCAATTGTCTCTGACCACGATCCAAGGTTCACATCTAAATTTTGGAGGAGTCTTCAACATGCTTTGAGTACTGAATTAAATTTCAGCACGGCCTATCACCCCCAAACTGATGGCCAGTCTAAAAGGACTATTCATATGCTTGAAGATATACTTAGATATTTCTCTCTATAATTCAAAGGTGGTTGGGATCATCATCTCCCATTGGTTGAGTTCTCATACAACAATAGCTTCCACTAAAGTATTCAGATGGCTCCATATGAACCTCTGTTTGGAAAGCGATGTAGAACTCCAACCTCTTGGGATGAAGTTGGAGAAAGAAAGCTACATGGATCTGATCATGTTCAAGAGATGACAGAGAAGGTTCAAGTCATCCAGAAACACATCAAAGCTGCACAAAGTCAGCAAAAGAGCTATGCTAACAACCTTCGAAGGGACTTGGAGTTCAACGTTGGAGATAAAGTCTTCCTTCGAATATCTCCATGGAATAGAGTCATGTGATTTAGGAAGAAAGGGAAGCTAAGCCCAAGGTATATTGGACCCTTTGAGATCCTTGAATACATAAGATATGTGGCCTATCGTCTTGCACTTCCAGCAAATATGGCTCGAGTTCATGATGTTTTCCACGTATCACTCTTGAGGAAGTACATACCTAATCCCTCACATGTACTAAACTCAGAGTTGGTGCAGCTGGAAGATGATATCTCCTATGAGGAGCATCCAATAAAGATTTCGGATCAGAGAGATAAGGTTATATGATACAAGACAACCCACCTTGTCAAAGTGTTGTGGAGGAACCATAAGTTTGAGGAAGCAACATGGGAACTGGAGGAATCAATGAAGAAAAAGTACCCACATCTGTTTTTGGCCTTGGATGTAAAATGAAATTTCAATGGTGAAATTTCTTAAGGGGGAAGAATGTAACGACCCAATGTTTTTAATGGAAATTCCCTTCTTATAAATATTCCATAAAATCACATAATAATGAACTACTAAGTGATAAGTGACCTTTAAACATAAGTTATCACTTCTGTGTTTGAAATTTTGAAAATCTGACAAACATGGTTGTGTTCAAGATGTTTTTTGGAGTCTAATAAAACAAAAATAATTTTTGGTGAATAGTAACCAACCCTAAGGAATAGTAACATATCCTTATGAATAGTTATATACCATAATTAATATTAACCTCACCTATTATGGTATAAAAATAATATTCATGTTGGAAGTACGATATAACTATAGTTTAGATTGAGTTAATGAATGTTTTAAAACTGGTTTTGATAATAAATTACTATTTTAATTAATTATTAAAATAATAATATATAGAAAACAATTTGGAAAATGGAGTTAATTTTTGGATTCTACATGTCAAAAAATGGTTAGGGTGAATTTTTGGGATTTTTTTGAAATACTTGAATTTTTTATGAATAGTAGAATCCGATAATTCACAATAAATGCTAAATAATGGATTAATGGGGTCATCAATGATGTTATACGGATGTAAGACCACTTGGTTCTAATTCAAATGACCCATTTACTATTATTGGTCATGTAATACTTACTATTCTTTGTCTTGTGACTAAATAATAAATTAAGGATTATAATATCATGAAATCCCTCCTCTCCTCCACTTTAAAAACCCCCCTTCACTTCTCTTCTCTCCACTCCTCTCAAGCTCAAATAATTCTCTAATTTCTGCCCAAATCACTCCCCAAGTTCCTCCCCCATGTCCAAAAGCTCTCATCCTCCTCAAAATACCAAAACCACTTCCCTTAATAGGTTCTCAAAGGAGGAAGTCTGAAGAGGTAAATTCCTCTTCCCAAATTTCTTCTTTTCTTTGAAGTTCTTTTCTTTTTATTTATTTCCTCACCTCCCTTCACCATAATAGTATGATAAATCCAATAACATACATGTACTGTAATTTCTTCATTCTACTGGTATTTTTCATTACATTCTCCCCTTTCCCCACCCTTTTATTTGAAAGAAATGAATGCACCGTTTGAGATGTGTTAATTTAGCACATTCAAGGACAACGGTTTATCAATTTCTATTATTATCTTTAATTATGGTCATGAAACCATTTGTGTTATGGTTGAAATAGATTATTATATATGTAATATATCCTATTTTTGGTTCTTTAATCCGTTGGTACAAATGTAATTAAGTTATAAATCAAAACACATTCTTTGTAATCAAATCCACCGATCAACAAAAACGGTTATCACTATGGTTATATATATAATAATTAGACTTCACTCTAAATAACCTAATTAGAACCAAAACCATGTAATCTCCTGGATATGAAATAAAGAATATAACTTCAATTCTGGACAACCACTTTCATCTTGCATACAATCCAAACTTGAATATAAGTGAACCGATCTTTTAAAGCCACGTAAAACAAACGAGCCCGAACTATGAAATTGAACCATATAAATAATAAAAAAGGCTTTGAATGAACTAAAAAGGGTTATAATAAATAAATTACATATATAATAGGTTCTGTACTTATGAATTAATAATTCTAATTTGTTTATTCAGGTCATTAATTACAAGTGTAGAACACCAACGGATTTAAGTTAAGGGATCCTCCCCTTTCATTCTTAATCAAGATTTTTCTCTATGATATTCCTTTTTTGTGTAATACCATGTGATGGGTTATGTTTATACACCTTCAACATACTTACCTAATTCTTTATAAGTGATTATAATCCCTTCTCTCTCTCATGAAGCCCTCTTGGGTACACCCAACACCATGCCAGTAAAATCGTAACAAATTCTACCCAAACCTTCTTCTTTCTTTCGGGTTGCCTTATCTTTATTTTAAAATGGTGTTATCTTATCTATTTATGTTAATCCTATAAATTCTGGATAGTTTTGAAATATTCTAATATCAATACTATTTCATCACTTTCCTTCGTGGATGTACATGTTTTTGAAAGATTCCCTCCTTAGAACTTTTCGATAAGCATACCTGTTTTAAGGGGACTTCCCAAATTATTACCCAAATTTCATGTTCACTCCATCTTCTGTTTTAAGATATCATTGTATTTATAAAATCAGATTTTTTATTATTAAAACCTTCTTGGTTCAATTCTGGTTTTATATAAAACAATGTCCTCTTTCCTATTTGAAAAGCTCTAGAGTGTTTTCTTTAAAACCACACAAAAATGTTTTAATGCTAATGATCTAAAATACATTTCTAATATGTTGTCACTTATGTTTGACACCACATACCAAGTTATAGGCCTATTTTACCCTATGAACGTCCATGTATTTTCCAATTCTTTCCTTACATGGACACTTTCATGATACTCCCATTGGTTAGATTTATGTCATGATTGTGGTACCCAATTCTTTCCATTGGTACCCTTATGTTTATATATGGTTGATTATGTATGATTGTATATGTGGTAAGAATATTTATGAGGAAAGAATATCTATGAACATTTTGAGATGGGTGTGCCCAGATAGTGCTCCAATGCATTGGGTAAGGTTATGTCTCATGAGATGCGATGTGAAACGGGATTGGTGGTTAACCTTGACCCGTACTGAAATGGGAAACGGGATTGGTGGTTAGCCTTGACCCGTACTAAAGATATGTTTTATGATTCTGCTACATTTATATGATTCCATGTTTATATTATCCCATGCTTATATTAAATTATTTCATTAGTTTCATGCTTTGGATATCATTATTTCATGCCTCCTAACTTATGTGCTTGAGATGTATCCATATGTTGATTCCTTTACTGGGCTTTTTAGCTCATCCCTTTGATCATGTGTTCCCCATGGTACCCTATATAGATGTAAGAGCTCAAAGGAAGTTAGAAGCTCTTTATGGAGATTAAATAAAGAAGTTTTTTTTAGTCCCATGTTTTATGTTATATGTACCTAGTCTTCCAAGACACTAGACTTAACGATCCTTATCTTGTACTCTGATGATTAATTATGCTTAAATTCATGAAATCTTTTATGTAAAATGCTTGGGTCACTATAGTTGGTATCATAGGATGGTCTATTTATTTTTGAGATTATGAATAGAGAACATTATTGAGAACCTTAAGGATGAGACTAAGTATAAGAAAACAGTCCTAAATTTTGGGGAGTATAGAGTAAGTTATTTATCAAGAAAATACATCCATGTCTCGATATGAGTAGGTAGAGGCAGCTCTGGCATAGATGTATCTAGGGTTAAAACCTGAAAACACTGCTTTGAGCTAGACTCGAACGAGAACTAGTTCACGATAACGGGCCTTACTGCACTCTTGGTTACAACACTCCCAGGGTATATGCTCTGGTAGATTCATGAGCATAGTACAATCCATTATTAAGGGGAAAAATCCCATAAGAATATAAGTTAAGAAATAGATTGAGGATATCCTAGATATAAACCCAAGGAATCAAAAGTTAGGATGTACTTCTTATTTATAAGTTTATCCTTTAATGTTCAATGATTCCTTTTTATGCTCAATAGCTAAGTATTCAAAACCTCAAATTATAAATTCTTTTTCCTAGTTAATGGCGTGAAATAGAAGAACACGTTCCGAAAACCAATGTGATAGACAATGTAATGATTGCTCTAATGACATGCCTGATGTGATGGAATTGGGTTCTCAAAACTTCATGGGACTAATTTCTCAGCTGGCTTGAGTTATGAATAATACCTTGAATCAGGTGGAACGTCCCCCTCCTCCAAGGAAAGAGCATGTTGCCGTATAATCCTTCATGCGGCAAAGGCCTCCCATGTTTAACAGGTCTTATGATCCCCTCCTCGCAAAATAATGGATTAACTCCATTGAAAAGATTTTCTCTGTCCTCCAATGCATGGAAGAAGATAAAGTTGTACTGGGAGTATATCATTTTGATGGGGAAGCTGATCAATGGTGGGCACTGATCTAGAATAAAATTTCCCAAGACAAAATTGATTCCATAGATTGGGAGGAATTCAAGAGGATGTTTCTCAACAAATATTTTCCTCGAACCCTCCATCTCAAGATGGAAAGAGATTTCCTTGGACTCAAGCAGAAGGAAGATGAGTCCATCAGGGTGTATGAAGTGAACTTTACAAGGCATGCATGGTACGCCTCTGGCTTCGTCATGAACACTGAAATCAAGTTGGATCGCTTCTTTAGCGGACTAAAGTAGAGTCTATGAAGAGTGTTGGTTATTCGAGACTTCAACAGCTATGAGGAGATTGTCTGGTGTACCCTAAAGGTTTAAATGGAGATTGGAGACTCTCAGTGGTCTCATGGGATAAGTGACAAGAAGCGGAAAATGGAGAACAACATGGGTGTATCATCAAACAAATCCAATTATGGAAAGAAGCCTCACTTTACCCTTTGCAAGAATTGTGGGAAGAATCATCTTGGTGACTGTCTCAAGGGAACCAAGAATTGTTTCAAATGCGGAAAGTTTGGTTATATTGACAAGAACTGCCGAAGGCATATGAAAAATCATGCTAATGTTGAAGAAGAACAAAAGGTTTAGATAAAAACTCAGCCTGCAGTGCAGTGTTTTAACTACAAAGAGCTTAGGAATTATGCGAACAATTGCCCTAAGATGAGGGTTGTCGGAGGCAATTAGCAACAACCTCCAAGGCAACAAGGAAGGACTTATACTATCACTACTACTGAGATGGATCCGGAAAACGATGTGGTGATAGGTACGCTTGTTATTCATTCAAGAATAGTGAACGTACTATTTGATTCTAATTCTATTCATTCTTTCATATCTTGCAAGTTTAGTAGAACTATTCAAACACCTCCTCAAAATTTGGAGGAAAAGTTATCTGTGAGAACATCGAATGGGGAAATTATTGTATCTGGGGTTTATAACTCCTCCCCGGTTAATGTTTGTGAACTGAAACTCCCAGAAAATCTTGTCATACTTCCTTTAGTGGAGTTTGATGCTATCTTGGGCATCGATTGACTATCTTTGTACAAGGACAACTTCAATTTTCAGGAAAGGGAGATCACTCTTCACATCCCAAAGAATCCTCCGATTCTTTACAAGTGCAAGGAGGAAGATGAGTCTCCTTTAGAATCTCCATCTCATGTTTGGATATTGCTTATTTATGAGAATGCATACCTTGCTCAAAATATTGAGACAAAGGAGAGAATCATGCTTGAAGACATGCCCATCGTAAGAGATTACACCGATGTATTCCCCGAAGAGTTGTCTGGTCTTCCTCCTGATTGAGAGGTTGAGTTCTCAATTAAACTTATCCTTGGATCTCTTCCAATCTCAAAGACACCATATAGAATGTCCATCATAGAGCTGGAAGAGCTGAACAAGAAATTACAGGATATTATGGAGAAGGGTTTTATATGCCCGAGTGCTTCACCGTGGGGTGCTCCAGTCCTATTTTTCAAGAAGATGGATGGATAAATGTGCCTCTGCATTGATTATCATGAGCTCAATAAAATCACTAAAAAGAACAAGTATCCCCTTCCACAGATAGATTACTTGTTCGATCAGCTTCCTGGGGCCAGTTATTTCTCTAAGGTGGACCTTCGGTTGGGATACCACCAACTAAAGGTTAGGAAGGAAGATATTCCCAAGACTGCCTTTAGAACGAGGTATAGACACTATGAGTTCATAGTGATTCCCTTCTGACTCACTAATGCTCCATAAATTTTCATAGATTTAATGAATAGAGTCTTTAGAGATTACCTCGACAAATTTGTGGTGGTATTTATTGATGATATTCTAATATACTCCAAGCTTAAGGAGGAACATCAGGAGCGTTTGGAAACTGTGTTAAAAACATTAAGAAGAGAGAAGTTCTATGAAAAGTACAGAAAATGTGAGTTTTTTATGGAGGAAGTATCATTCATGGGGCATGTTATCACCAGGGAAGGGATATCTGTGGACCCTTCCAAGATGAAGGAAATTGAAAAGTGTCCGAGGGAATCTTCTACAATGGAGATCCGCATATTTTTAGGTCTAGCTGGGTATTATCGACGATTCGTGAATAAATTTTCACGATTGTCAAACCCAATGACCAAGATGACACGGAAGGGGGTAAAGTTCTTCTGGACACATGAATGTGAAGACTGTTTCAAGGAGTTGGAAAAAAGTCTTTTTACTGCACCGGTACTCACACTCCCTTCAAGTGGAGAACTCTTTGTGGTGTATAGTGATGCTTATAAGAAAGGATTAGGTTGTGTGCTAATGAAAAATGATATATTGGTTGCCTATGCCTCAAGACAACTAAAAATATAGGAGCAAAACTATCCCACACTTGATCTTGAATTGGTGGTTGTGATCTTTGAGTTGAAAATCTGGCGGCATTATCTCTATGGGGGAAAATGTGAGATATATAGTGACCAAAAGAGTCTCAAATATATATTCACATAGAAAAATCTTAATATGCACCATCGAAGATGGATAGAGATCATCAAGGATTATGACTGCTCAATCCACTACCATCCCGATAAGGAAAACAAGGTGGCGGATGCTCTAAGTAGTAAGGATCCTCATCATTGTCAATGATGAGAATTGAAAAGGATACGATATTCTTATATTTGAAAAGTATGGACATGGGAATCATTAAGGGAGGAACATCATCAATCCTTTCTCAAATTATTTCTCAACCATCCCTCTTGGAGAAAATAAAGGTTGCTCAAATAAAGGATGTGTAAATTTAGAAAAGGGTGGAAGCTGTTAAAAATGGGAAATCCTCCGATTTCAAAATTTATGAGGAAGAAGTTGTAAAATTTGGGACACGATTATGTGTACTATCTGATCCAGAGATAAAGAAGGAGTAATTGAATGATGCACATATCTTGACCTTCTCTATACATCTGGGAGTACCAAAATGTACCATGATCTCTGAGAACACTTCTGGTGGGATAACATGAAGAATGAGATTGCAGAATATATATCAAGGTGCTTAGAATGTCAGAAAATTAAAGTTGACAGAAAAAAGTCCAAATGTATGATGCATCCATTGCCTATACCCATGTGGAATAGGGAAAATGTTACTATGGACTTTATCACGGGTCTCCCAAAGACGTCAAAGTAAAATAATGCGATATGTTTTGTGGTTGACCGACTCACCAAGACATCCCATTTCATCGCTATTCAGGAAGATCTCTCACTTGAAAAACTTGAAAAGTTATATGTTAAGGAAGTGGTGAGACTGCACATTGTTCCACTCTCAATTTTTTCTGACCGCGATCCATGGTTCACATCTAAATTTTGGAGAAGTCTTCAACATGCTTTGAGTACTGAATTAAATTTCAGCACGGCCTATCACCCCCTAACTGATGGACAATCTAAAAGGACTATTCAGACTCTTAAAGATATTCTTATAGCATTCTCTCTAGAATTCAAAGGTGGTTGGGATTAGCATCTCCCATTGGTTGAGTTCTCATACAAAAATAACTTCCACTCGAGTATTCATATGGCTCCATTTGAAGCTCTATGTGGAAAGCGATGTAGAACTCCAACCTGTTGGGATGAAGTTGGAGAAAGAAAGCTACTTGGTCCTGATCTTGTTCAAGAGATAACAGAGAAGGTTCAAGTAATCCAGAAACACATCAGAGCTGCTCAAAGTTCGCAAAATATTTATGATAACAACCGTTGAAGGGACTTGGAGTTCAATGATGGAGATAAAGTATTCCTTCGAATATCTCTATGGAAGAGAGTCATGCGATTCAGGAAGAAAGGGAAGGTAAGCCCAAGGTATATTGTCCCCTTTGAGATCCTTGACCACATAGGATTCATGGACCATCGGCTTTCACTTCCACCAAATATGGCTCCATTTCATGATTTTGTCCCCGTATCACTCTTGAGTAAGTACATACCTAATCCCTCACATGTACTAAACTCATAGGGGGTGCAGCTGGAAGATGATCTCTCCTATGAGGAGGAGCCAGTAAAGATTCTGGATCAGATAGATAAGGTTCTATACCACAAGACAACCCATCTTGTCAAAGTATTTTGGAGGAACCATAAATTTTAGGAAAAAACATGGGAACTGGAGTAATCAATTAAGGAAAAGTACCCAGATATGTTTTTGTCCTAGGATGTAAAATGAAATTTCGAGGGATAAATTTCTTAAGGGGGGGGGGGGAAATGTAACGACCTGATGTTTTTAATGGAAATTACCTTCTTATAAATATGCCATTAAATCACATAATAATGAGCTACTAATGAAATACTAAGTGATAAGTGACCTTTAAACATAAGTTTTCACTTCTGTGTTTGGAATTTTGAAAATCTAACATACATGGCTGTGTTCAAGATGTTTTTTGGAGTCTAATAAAACAAAAATAATTTTTGGTGAATAGTAACCTACCCTAATGAATATTAACATACCCTTATAAATAGTTATATACCCTAATTAATAGTAACCTCACCTATGTTGGAATAAAAATAATATTCATGTTGGAAGTATGATATACCTATAGTTTAGAATGAGTTAATGAATGTTTTAAAACTGGTTTTGATAATAAATTATTATTTTAATAAAATATTAAAATAATCATTATTATAAAATTATTTTTGAAAAATGGACTTCATTTTTAGATTTTACACATCGAAAAATGTTTAGGGTGAATTTTTGGGATTTTTCTGAAATACTTCAATTTTTTTATGAATACTAGAATCTGATAATTCACAATAAATGCTAAATAATGGATTAATTGAGCCATCGATGATGTTATACTGATGTAAGCCCACTTTTTTGGAATTCACATGACCCATTTACTATTCTTGGTCATGTAATAATTACTATTCTTTTTATTGTGAAGATATAATAAATTAAGGATTATAATATCATGAAATCCCTCCTCTCCTCCACTATAACCCCCCCCCCCCCCTCACTCCCTCTTCTCTCCACTCCTCTCAAGCTCCAATACTTCCCTAATTTATGCACAAATCTCTCCCCAAGGTCCTCCCCCACGTAAAAAATCTCTAAACCTCCTCAAAATACCAAAACCTCTCCCGTTAAGAGGTTCTCAAAGGAGGAAGTCTCAAGAGGTAAATTCCTCTTCCCAAATTTCTTCTTTTCTTTTAAGTTCTTTTCTCTTTATTTCTTTCCTCACCTCCCTTCAACATAATAGTATGATAAATCCAGTAACATACATGTACTATAATTTCTTCATTCTAGTGTTATATTTAATTATCTTCTCCCCTTTCCCCACCCTTTTATTAGAAAGAAATGAAAGCACTGTTTGAGATGTGCTAATTTAGCACATTCAAGGACAACAGTTTATCAATTTATTTTATTATCCTTAATTCTGGTCATGAAACCATTTGTGTTATGGTTGAAATAGATTATTATATGTGTAATATATCCTATTTTGGATTCTTTAATCCTTTGGTACAAATGTAATTAAGTTATAAATCAAAACACATTCTTTGTAATCAAATCCACCGATCAACAAAAACGGTTATCACTATGGTTATATATATATATAATAATTCGACTTCACTATAAATAACCTAATTAAAACTAAAACCATGTAATCTTCTGTATATTAAATAAAGAATATTACAACAATTCTGGACAACCACTTTCATCTTTCATATAATCCAAACTTGAATATAAGTTAACCGATCTTTTAAAGCCAAGTAAACAAACGAGACCGAACAATGAAATTGAACCTTATAACTAATCAAAAAGGCTTTTAATGAACTAAAAAAGGTTATAATAAAAAATTAAATAAATAATAGGTTCTGTAATTATGAATTAATAATACTAATTTTTTTATTAAGGTCATTAATAACAAGTGGAGAACACCAACAGATTTAAGGTAAGGGATCCTCCCCTTTCATTCTTAATCAAGATTGTTCTCAATGCTATTCCTTTTTTGTGTAATGACAAGTGATGAGGTATGTTTATAAACCTTACCAATACTGACCTAATGTTTTATAAGTGATTATAATCCCTTATCTCTCTCATCAAGCCCTCTTGGGTACACCCGTCACCATGCCGGTAAAATCGTAACGAATTCTACTCAAACCTTCTTCATTCATTCAGGTTACCTTATCTTTATTTCAAAATGGTGTTATATTATATATTTATGTGAATACTATGAATTCTATGTAGTATTAAAATATTCTAATATCAATACCCTTTTAGCACTTTCTTTCATGGATGTACATGTTTTTGAAAGATTCCCTCTTTAGAACTTTCCGATAAGAAAACCTGTTTTAAGGGGACTTCCCAAATTTTTACCCAAATTTCATGTTCACTCTATACTCAATTTTAAGATACCATTGTCTTTATAAAATGATTATTTTTATTATGAAAACATTCTTGGTTAAATTCTGGTTTTATATAAAATAATTTCCTCTTTTCCATTTGAAAAGCTCTAGAGTGTTTCTTTAAAACCGCACAAAAATGTTTTAATACTAATGTTCTAAAATACATTTCTAATATGTTGTAACTTATGTTTGACACCACATACCATTTTATATTCCTATTTTACCCTATGAACGTCCATGTATTTTCTAATTCTTTCCTTACATGGACACTTTCATGATACACTCATTGGTTATGATTTATGTCATGATTGTGGTACCCAATTCATTCTATATGTTACCTTATGTTTGTGTATGGTTGATTATGTATTATTGTATATGTGGTAATAATATTTGTGTGGAAATAATATCCATGAAAATTTTGAGATGGGTGTGCCCAGATAGCGCTCCAATGCATTGGGTAAGGTTAAGTCTCATGAGATGCGATGTGAAACGGGATTGGTGGTTTGCCCATACTGAAATGGGAAACGAGATTGGTGGTTAGACTTGACCCATACTAAAGATATGATTTATGATTCTACCACATTTATATTATTCCATGTTTATATGATCCCATTCTTATATTAAATTATTTCATAATTTTCATGATTTGGATATCATTATGTCATGCATCCTAACTCATGTTCTTGAGATGTATCCTTATGTTCATTCCATTACTTGGCTTTTTAGCTCATCCCTTTGTTCATGTGTTCCCCAGGGTACCCTATACAGATGTAAGAGCTCAAAGGAAGTTAGAATCACTTTATGGAGATTAAATAAAGAAGTTTTTTTAGTCTCTTGTTTTATGTTATATGTACCTAGCCTTCCAAGACACTAGACTTAACCATCCTTGGATTGTACTCTGCTGATTAATTATGCTTAAATTCATGAAATGTTTTATGTAAACGGATTTAGTTTCTATATCATTCATTATATAATCCATCATCAATCCAAAAAATTCGATGATACTATGTTTAGGAAAATAATTCAGTCTATATGTAAACTATAAATAATAATAAATACAATAGTACATCTACATTCATGTTAGGTAAGTTTATATGAGGAAAACAATAAAATGGTTCTTCAATATTTCTTAAAAATACACATTCAAATTGAATATTAATATAAGTATTTAATGAATTGAAAATAATTTACATTACACTAAACCACAAACGTTGCTTTTTACATGAAAGTATAATTTAATACTATCTCATAGTTCAATAAAAAATCTTTAGAATGATCAGATTAATTAAATTAAATTATCAATGAAATACCATCCAATATTAATTTCAAAAATTATTTTCCACATTATAAATATTTTAACAAAAAATTTGTATATATTTCATCATAATAACCCAAAAATTCATCATATTGGTTCATACCACCAACTATTAACATATGATATCATTAAAAATCCAAATGATCAATGAGGAGCCAATAAAATTCATAAAAAGTTAAAGAAAAGATATCCATATAAACCATTTATCATAACCTAATAATAATAAAACATAAGAAACCCTGGGTGGATAACTACAAAAATAATCGAACACCGTCACCATAAGAAAGCACTTATTTAATACACCATGTAACATTCCAATTCCATAATAATATTTACAAAAAAAATTAATCATAACATATTCAGTTCACATAAAAAAGTTGGTAATGTGATATTTGAATATACGGAATTGAAAAAAAAAGAGTTTGGGTGTCCATGAGCAAGGATCAATGTGTGAGGCTTATATTACAGTTGAGAGATGAGATGATCGAATTCACTACAATGAGACTGAAAAAACCTAATGATGTATAAAGATGGAAAACTAATATTATAGTCCATTGGAATGCAGAAACATGGTTAAGGATTCCGTCTAAGAGAAAAGAGTTTTCTTTTGAGATAATGAATAACAACAAAATGTTTCAAAACTAAAATTCATAAAATTTTAAATTCTATATCACGTTTATTATATTATAACTGACATAATAATGATATTTTTATTGTTTTATCATGATGGTTATATAAAAACCAACATTAAAAATGTTTTTATCATGTATGTTATAATATAATGGACGTAAAAAACCTCATTATCACATCAGTTACTATATAGCCAGTGTGATAAAAGGGGATACTTGTTTTTCCACATCAATTATCATATAACTGACTTGATAAAGTAATATACATCACTTTTCCTTGTCAGTTAAGGATAAAAGATGTGAAAAGGATGATGTGATAAATACATTTTGTACAACTGAGATGTATTTCCTAGGCCATGGCTGTTAATCCTTTTGATTTATATATATGGGATTCCCAGATACATTTTCTGGGATCTGAATTTTGATCCTTAAGAATAGGATTTTCAGGCATGTAACCCCTATTATTATAATATTTAGACATGGAATCCCTATTATTATGATACTCATTCATGGCTTCCCTGTTATTATAACATTCAGGTATGGTGACCCTATTGATTGCGATACTCAAGTGATATGGATGATTACGCTCTCCTTCATCGATTACATGATATCAAAGTTAGAAATCATGATCCTCACCATTGACTTGACATATGCTCGATGAATGATTACTCTCTCCTCAAGTGACTCTTAGGATGATCCCAAGGGTGAAGTGGATGCACCATTACTATATCACCCAAATGTACTTCCTATGGATGGGGTTGTTGAGAAGTTTATATGAATAGATACCAAGAATATACTTGGATCCATAGAGAATTACTTATACATCACATAAAGGTTAGAACCTTCAGGATTATCCAAGTTGTGATGTCATGGGTGCCTATAGACTAGGGCCTAGGGCTCAGATATCTGAATAG
Organism: Viscum album; assembly: GCA_963277665.1. NCBI lineage: Eukaryota > Viridiplantae > Streptophyta > Magnoliopsida > Santalales > Viscaceae > Viscum > Viscum album. The sequence continues at coordinate 1,402,361,856 of OY728127.1, read as the reverse complement.
ATTTTCATGGATTGAGTGGTACAGTATCTAAATCAGTAACCATTAATAGGATGTCCAATTATTACATATAATCCTTTATTATTTTGATTGGAGGTGAGTGCAGGAAATCACGGGGATATGACATGTGTCCCACTGATGTGATGTAGCATTATCAGAGAAATTTCTGGTTCTTTAATAAGTAGTTATTTTCAATCAGTATTATGAACCTAATAATCTATTAATTATACATGGCTTGAGTGGCATGAAATCCAGCTCAATTACATTTTCACAAAAATTCTAGAAGATTGGGATTATAGACCCAAGGATTGAATACTATTGATTTATGTTATTTTTTCACCTTACTCATATATATATATATATATATAGTAATATATAAACATATATATATATAAGATAGAACATTTCCAGGTTGACTAGGTTCATAGACATAGGTATCAGCTATGGTTTTACTTAATTTTATTTATAATTTTAGTTGTTTATTTTCTAGGACGGGAATATTGAAAGAAACTATACTTATGATAGCATATTTATTGGTTCATCTTTGGGATGAAATTTTGAGATTATTTATCTCCACTTTACGTGTACCTCATTTTTCATGAATACCTTGTGTCGTATTTTAAGGTTGAGCACAGATGCATAATAGATATGTATGAGTCATAGGGTTGCATGATCAAGAAAATATACTCTTGTGTATTGTTTTGATATGGTTGGAGTTTCTCAATGGTGTTTTGGAGACTGGGTATGTGGTCTCGATCAGAGTTAATAGGAGATCCTTGTAATTTAATTTCATTTTCCTTTATATACCCTTGTATATGTGATCTTCCTAGTGGGTGATCAATCTTGTATGTATAACATGGTTATTTAGGATTTTATAACATTTCATTTATTATTATATCATGATTCTATTTCATTTTATTTACTACTTATTCACTTTTTTGTATACTACTATGGACGTTATATGGTTATTTATTCAATTTTTTTAATCTTATATGAGGAAATAGTCTCCCCACTATAACACCATAGGCACCCGATTCTATTTCTTAGCCTCTAGATTCTGAGGTGTAATGCTAGAGATCTTGGGTTGAATATAATCGAGGAACTAGATTAGTTGAATCTAGGTCAGGATGTTACAAATTGCTACCATGGTTGTTCAATTATTTTTGTATTAATATTTGGGATATGGTTGATAGGAGTATTATGAATGTGTCGGAACCTATGATGGTTATCGTCCAAGTGCATCAAGAATACGTGTTCTGATAAGAAGTCTCAGTTACTAGGGATATGGAATTATTGTTCTTGATATGTCATGTTACAATATTTTATGACTTTTTCTTTGAGTGATGAACATGTTTAGTGGAGTGAAGATTTGGTACATATTTTTTTATATCAGCCTATTGGTAGGATAACATTGATGGATTTCTAGATCTTGAACTATTGGAAAGAGGTCAGTGATTGATTTTGACAATTTTTCTGCAAAGGAAATAGGTGTCTAATGAATTATATTTGGAACATAGGATTCACATGATATAGGCCTCCTAGTGTGTGATTACAACTAATGATAGAGGCCAGTTGTTTAAATTATCAAAAAAAATATAAATTCAGTTTTTCCATATAGGTTCTTGTAGAATTAAACTCAATTGTTCTGAATTGTACATATTTCCTTATGATGTAAATTTATGTGCAACTACAGTGAGACATTTGATAGTGGATATAATGAATCATTCCTCATTAATAGGTGGTTTAGTAACAATGTTAGGTTGATAGGGAATATGATTCCTGTGTGTTGGACCCCTTGTAAGAAATTTTTACTTTGGTTCAGATATTTAATGTGGTAGTTACAACATCTATAGTGATTTCCTGCTCATCTTGGAATGACATTCTACTTTACTAGACCACATGATTATGATATGAAACGGATCCTTGAGATGGAAGAATTTAGTTTATAGTTATCTATTCAAATAGCTGAGTACGATAGTGATGCCTCCCAGGAATATTCTAGTGAATTGGACCATGACGGCGTATTACCATATATATACTCTTAGTGAATTCTAGTTTAGTATCTCTTCTACATTGATATCATGACCTCTATGGAATATTTTAATAATAGGATGGCCATAGAGTATCGAGCCTTTATATTTTGTGTCGATATCTTTTCCCCTCATATATCGATGTATTCTTTACCACTTTTAGATAGAGAGTCGATAGGCATGTTTGATTCCTTATGCCAAGATGAGTGTATAGATGACACCTGTGAGATGTGACCCAAGAGAGGTTAAAACATTGGGCTGAGTGGAAGGATCAAGTGACCTTATTGCGAGACATGATTGGTAGGGATAGATGGGAGACCTAGATACCCTTAGTTATAACTCATACACTTCTAGTTTGACTTTTTTCTAATTGAAGAAAACCTATGAGTGAGGTTTTCCTAGGTTTATGGATGCCTTTTCAGGTAATAATCTTGTTTATATTCTCATTCTAAGACTCATTCAAGGCTAGTGCTTAGTTTTTATGAAATTGGGATGGCAGTTCCTTATTTATGAGATCCCACCAAAGGGTTATTGAGTTTCGAGACTAGATTAGATGGGCCATACTTTGTGGGTTCCTATCCTAGTTGACCATTGGTTGCATTGTTGATGCTAAAAATTCATAAAAACAACATCATGCGATGAGTGGTCATAGAAATAAATCATGGTTTATTTGAGGTTCACAATTTTGAAAATGAGTTCCAAGGGTTCTACTGACATATTAAGACTGATGTTTATTGTAACACATTCATTTTGGCCTTTTTGATGAATGACTCATATGAGTTTGAGTTGAGTGATGATGACTAGGTTATACAGGATTGTACACCAGCTGGACGGGAAATTTTGGTACCCATCAAATACACATGGTACTATATAAATCTTAAATCGATGAGTGGTCGGGAGTGTTACAAGGACCAAAGGTTTCAAATAAATGGTGTGGGCATGGTTTCATGAGTTTTGTGATAAAAGATTAAATATCCCTCTATCAAAGATGAGACATCATAGATAAACTGGGAATCATGAGGTGATTGACACAGGGCTAGATTAGGATATGCATTGTTGGGAGATGTTGTGTGAGGAGTTGATTAAAGGAATGTATAGACTAGTTTTATGTGATCATGGATCAAAGAGATCTATGCAAACATATTGGTGGAATCTTAATGTACTCCTAGTTATATATGATCATGAACTATCTATAAGTTATCCCAAGTATGCTTAGAGAGAGTCAGTTATACCCCAATATTCTTAAATATTTTGTATGATTTTGTGATAAAACCTCTAAAGGTTGTGCTCATGGAGCGGTCTAAGGTAATTCATATGGTGGTGGGTTAACCTTTGGTCATCTGAGGGTGGTGACTCTCATTTTCAATTTAAATCTATCATTTTTCCTGGAATACATTTTTGGGACGTAGAAACGAGCAATATTTTATTGTGTCCGCATTGGTGATATGGTATGAGAAGTTTAGAAATACCTATTATTGTGTATAGTGATGGAAATAGAATGGTACTGTGAGCTTGAGCTCTGTTGTGAGGTTACAATAAGGATATTCCTATGGTGGTGAGTTTTATATTAGTCATGGTTAACAGTCTTCCAGGGTAGAAGAGTTGTTAATTTTGGGAGATAAATAAGTGGACCATTAACATAGTGTAGTTGCGTAGATTCTTGGGATGAGATCATGACATTTTTTAAAAAAATCCAAGGCTTCTCAGGGATGTGAGTGTTTTTGGTGGGGAGGTTTTAGTGATCTTTGATTTTTAGAATTGGAAATTTGAGAAAAAAAATCAATTTTTTTCTTTCAGATGATTTTATAGGGTAAAATAGTTATTTTCTCCTAGTAGATGATATTATATAATTTTGGGAACCACTATGTTTGTCCCAGAATGGGTTTTTACCCTGGGAAAGAAGTTTTGTGTTATTTTAAGTCGTTTGAATTATCATGTAATAATTAATATTTATTATAATTAATTAAATATTAATTTATTTACCCACATTTTTTATGTTTTATATTTTTAATGGAGCATCAGATTGAGATCTTGTCTCTTCACTTGAGTCTAGAAGGGGGTTTGTTTCATAAGTGAAGCATATACTCATTTTGGGAGGTGGGCTGGGCTAGGGCCCCTTTTTCTGTTCTTTTCTTTTCTTCCTTTTTCTTTTTATTCTATTTTTTTCTTCTCCTCCCCCTAGATTCTCATTTAATTACGATGGGATTATAAATCATGTGAAGTAGAGATAGAAAGGGAGAGGGAGGTAAAGAGATTGAAACAAGGAGAGTAAATGAGTTATCGCCTTAGAGGTCAGGAGGAGTTGGATCGTCGTATGGAAGTTGTGGATCGTAGAAACCAGCAGAGATTCAATGGATTATGACCAGAGGTAGGTCATTTTTATTTTTATGATGAATATCACTATAAATTTACCTATTTATAGTTTGATATACCTATTATGGCTTTTTATGATTCCTTGAGTGTTGATCTACAACTTTTGGGGATAAAATGGGATTTCGAGATGATTTGAGGGGTTTCCCATCCGAAAATCCCAATCACATCACCTGTAATTTAGGAACACAAGTCATGTGTTCTTTCTGTTCATAAGAGATGAACATTTTATAAGATTACGCCATGTTAAGGGTATACATTTCATGTACTGGTACTATGTTTTGTAGCTGAGTACATGGACAAAGAGCCCTTATAAGGGCTCATGGCCGCGGAGAGTACACAGCCATTCCATGTGTGGGTCACAGGCCATTTATAAGTAAATGTAAATGAAATATACATGGTCAGGACAAGTCTGGTACATTGGGAGGTAACTCAGGTATGGTACACACCATGTACATGGGTTTTACAAGCCATGTATGGCAGAAGTACAAGCCAAGATTAGGATTTGAGGGACATGCCATGTACCATGGTATACACATCATGTACTCCTCCCTTTCTACCCATTTAAGAGTTTTTCATATCATTACACTTCAGAGTTGGAATTGGATACATTAATAGTCCATTTTGATATTTTATTTGACATATATCATGGTGATACTATCCTTTTGGTGATTTGAGGACTCCTTGGAGGTGTTTTAGGATTTTTACTAAAGGTAGAGGTTATTCCTCTTTTTATAAAATTCATTTATCTCTTGAGAGTGAGACACTTGATATAAGGTGGTACATAATCCATCTCTCTATAATATTATTCCAGGAAATTTTATTTTAGTCCAAGAGGATGTCTTATATTTTGATCGAGAGGATCCTGTATAGGATGCCTCTACATTACTACTATTTGTGTGGGTCCCCTAAGGGCTTACATTTCTTACATTATAACTATGGAAATACATTGCAAGATACCTTGACCTTTTTAATATTATAAGGATCCCATGTAGGGTAACTCTTCATATGTACATAGTCATTGAGGGTTCCATGTGGAATTCCTCTTCCTATATACTACCACCATAGATCCCACGTAGGATTCCTTTTCTGTGACTAGACTTAAGGGAATCTATGGGTACCATGATGTATTACCATCCCTAAGCTAGTGTGTTGGGTGTCAAGGTATATATGGTTGCAGGGTTCACATTAGAACCTTTGAAAAACTTTCAATCCCATACGAATGTGGTAGTAGTGTCGGGTTTAGGTTTTCATCCACCCTTACTCTTTTATTTATCTATCCACTTGATTACATTTAATGTAGCCACGATTTCCAGAGGTGATTCCTAGTTTGTATCCAATTTTCATGATGAACTATGAAATTTACTATTTTCATTCCTAGAAATATTTACTAGGGTCCATTTTTTAAGACATTTTATTTATATATTTGGGATTCCCATATATATTTCCTGCGATTTATATATTATGCCCTATAATTAGGATGTTCGGTCACGGAATCCCTACAATTAAAATATTCGGTCATGGTGTCCATATGATTATGATAGTTTGTCATGGAATCACTATGATTTTGATAGTCAAGCATGGAATCCCTGTTGATTGTGATACTCGAGTGATGGGGATTATTACTCTCTCCCTAAACGATTAGTTGATCATGGTGTTAGACAAGGTGATCATCACTGTTTATTTGACATATACACAATGGAAGATTTTGTTCCCCTCAATATATTCCTAGGAGGATCCCAAGGGTTGGGTGGAATCACTATTACTTCATCTCCCAGATTTACTTCCTCAGGATGGGGTTGTTGAGTCATTTATAATATTAGATACTTATCATGTACTTGGATCTCAAGAGTATTCCTTATAGATCACCTAAGGGTCGCAACCTTAGCGATTATCTGAGTCGTGATGTCATCAACACTTATGGATGAAGGACTAGGGATTTGGAATTGGACTATAATAGCAAGTATTTAGTGGTATGGCATCTAGTTTATTGACCATTTATAATATTCCCATTTATTACCTGGAATCCTTCATTATAGTGATTGGAGGTGGATACGAGTGATCCCAAAGTTTGGACATGTATCACTATATGGTGTGGTATCATTCTCAAATAAATATCTGGAACTGTAAAAATCAATTATTTTTTGTCTGGATTATAGACACAAGGATCAACTAATTATACATGGCTTTATTGGTATGGAAATTAGCTCAATTCCCTTTTCACAGTATGTCCAGACGATCAGGATTGCAGACCCAAGGATTGAATGCTATTGATTTATATTATCATCCACCTTACCCACATATATATATATATATATTAATGTATATATATATATATGTTTATGGGTATATATATACACATATAAACAAATATATATACATGATGGACATTATCTAGTTGACCGGGATCACGGAACCAGGGATCGACTATGGTTTCACTTGATTTCCTTTATTTATCATTTTAGTTATGTATCATCTAGGATAAGAATATTGAATGAGAATAAACTTATGATAGTTGATTTATAAGTTCATTTTTGGGGAGGACTACTATGATTTTTTTCACCCCTATAGGATCACTTCAGTGTGTAAGAAAACATCAAGTATGTTTTTCTACTTGAGCATGGATGCATGATAGATAGGTATGAAACCCAAGGCTACAATATCAAGTGGAGTTGTTCATGTGGATTATTTTGATTGGGATGGAGAAAATAATTAGTGTCATGGATTATGGATATGTCTTCAAGCTTATATTAAGTAGGATAGGCCTATAATTTGATTTCATTTTAATTTATGTACTTTTAAATATTTGCACATCCTAGTAGGCGATCAGTGTTTTATGTATGACATGGATATTTAGAATTTAATATAATTTCAATTATTAGTATAGAATAATTCTATTTCAAGTTATTTAATACTTATTTACTGTATTTTTTACTTATATGGATGTTATCTGGTAAATTTTGTTGTTTTCTAACCCTAATATGAGGTCATAGTCTCCTCATTATCACATCCTCAGACCTCACTGTTATTCAACAACGTCTTGAATACAAGGAGGCACACTTGAGGAATTGTGTAAAAGACATTCCAAATATTGGAAAATACATCCCAAATCATGTAATGAATGCTAGTCCTAGGGCAGGTTCACATCAAGGTATGATGGTGTAGTAGATAGGTACTAGTCCGGTCTCGGATTGGAATGTGCAGGTCAATACACCTACTCTCGACCTGGGTGATGGTGGTATACAGAAGGAAATGGCATGTGTAGATGATGTCCAGATGCATCAGTATTCCTTAGAGGATGATTATACATAGTCTCATTTGTAAAAAGGATACATTCATTTGGTGACCTATAACCATTTTCCCCTCAGGAATATATTTTCAATAAAAATGATGCTCATAAACATCTTGATTGTCATGAGGAAAACCAAAAAATATTTAATTCCTCTAGAATTTCTGATAAATGGGGAAACGTCTCTGATGATGAAGGGGTGAATGTCAGTACCCGTCTCAAGGCATCGGGTAGTGGTGGTAACACATCTTTTAAGGATGAAATATTAAAGGGAAGGGAAAAGACGATTGAAAGTGAGGGTTTCACCCATATTCCATTGAAGAGGAGATCGTGGAAGGAATATTATAATCTACCATAGAATGTGTCTACCAGATCACATTTTAAGATGTTATGGAAGGAAACTGCATAAATCTTTATGATCTTTAATTAGGGAAAGTCTCAATCTGAGTGGGAAACTATTGATGATTTTGAATATGTAAATTATATGTCTTATTATGATATTTAGATCTGTTGTATGTTGTATGATGGAAAATCCATTTATTTGACCTCGAATTCCTCCTTTTTACTTTTTCTTTATTTTTAATAAATGGTTAGAAGATTTTATTTTATATGGACATTTTTTGTAAAAAGGAGAAAAGATATACAGGACTAACATTATCCATTTCTCATGCTTAATCTTTTTGTTAAGGAAAAATTAAATTTACAAATGGACATACGGTAGATTAGGTCACACTAAACCCATTAATAATTTAGGTAGTTATGATTTATTTATTGATATCACTAAATTTTTATCATTATCACTAAATTTTTATCATTATCAATGGGATTAAAAATTATTTTTAATTTTAAAAAGGACCTTGGGGGTCATACATAAGATAATACTTATTGGATTTTTAGACTAATGTGGTTACTTCCTGAATAAATATTATTCTTTTTATAATAAATATAAATAGGGTTTTTTCTTTAAGAATTTAAAATATTTAATTTAATAATAATTATTTATTTAAATAATTAATGTTGGATTGTAATATAAATAATGATTTATTATATTATTGATAAATAAACATTAGTATATAAAAAATCTAAAATGGGGTCTCGGATTGGTCTTGGAGTTATGGAATTTCAAGGACCATTACATGTGAAACATTCATAAGCCTGCATTGATATATTATTTAAGAACCTCATCCTTGATCTTTAACCAATTTATAGGCTCATTAATTCACCTCCCAATGTATTTTTATACTTAAGCTGAGAGGACCACATTGGGATAGATGAACACAAAGAGGTGGGTGAATCTGTGTTGGGAAATTTTTCACCAATTATAAAATTTATCCATTTTACCTCATAGAACTATTGGGATATTGATTCTATTGTTATATTTTTTATTTCATGAAATTTTATGAAATTAGGTAAACATGTAACATGATATTTTTAAAAGGTTCACAACTCAATAAGAGTATCTAGTTCTTATTATGGTTGGGAAATAATCTAACTACACAACCACTAGAAAATAACCCTTTAATAAAGGTTACAATAAGCAGGGAATAACCATTAATTTTACATTCACTAAAGTCAAAATACTTTGAATTTTTAAAAGCTCTTAGATGGTTCTTTATTAAACTTATAAATATTGTCTTCACCTTTGTAGGTTTTTTGTAACCCTAAGAAAGTATTCCACCTGTTGAGACTTCTTATGGATATCATAGTGCAGCTTTTATTCTTCCAATATCTTCTCCACTAGTTACTTGAATAGAAACTTGAAATAAAATCTTATTCTTACTCACAATAGAAAACTAAAATATTATATTTCTTCTTCTTCTGACTTTATTCACAATAATATGAATATGTTGTGGATTTTTAATATCAAAATTAATCTTCAACCCAAATGATAATTATAGCTATGTTCAGTAATTGTTTCAACCACTCTTCATCCTTATAGTACTAAAAATGTATAGACATTCCAGAATAACATACTTCCTTTGTGATTATTGAATTAATGAAAGATCATTTCAGCATCATCATAGTTAATTCTCTTCAATACAATATCAATAGTGAATGTAGTATTGATTCTACTTTTTTCTTATTAGTTTAACATATATTTATAAAATTTAATTCCATCATGCTTTCAGTATTAATTTATTCAAGAATGATATTTCACAAACTTAACACACTAAAATCATAGATATGAAGTCTTTTGACAATCTTCCTAGATTCAGTATCAGATATTTTACATAATAAATATGGAATATTGTTCAGTATCGGATATTTAGTTAATCTAGTTATTGATAAATTTTTTCTTTCTCATTAAAATTAAAAATGGTCCTCACTTAATTAACCTAAAAACGTTATTTCATGTTATGTTGAATTCTCTCAATTCTTGTTTGTAACTATCACGAAACCCCTAGAACATAGAACCTAGTTCTTATTATTTTATGGTCTTTCAGTTTTATTTTTGTAGTCTCCTTGAATGAATATGCAATCACGTATGCATTTACATATGTACTATGTTCACTTATTCTTCCCACACAAACCAAGTATGCACACATATTTTCCACTTATTTCAAGATAATTGTGTAAGTGTATGAACCTACACATAAACCTCACAGATGAACGTCGAAATATGCATGAATTTGTCATAGATATCCTTCATAAAAGTTTGTTTCACTATATCATCTTCTCGCACACCACAACTGGTCAGATAGTATATCTGTGAGGTTTCCAAAAATTATGAGAAATACATGCAAGAATATGATTCTCTACAAAATGGATTCACAAAACCAATTATTAAAATGATATTCTAGTGTGTTAAACAAAATTTAATCTCCCACAGGATATTCTCTTCCTCATTCAATCAAAATCTTTATGGCATAGTTTCTTTTTAAAATATCTTTGAGTGTGTTTCAAATAAGTTGAAGCAATCTGGTTCTTCTTCTTCACATAATAATGTAAACTAATATTCTTTACACTATATATAATCAATTATATCCCCTATTCATGTATCCTAGGTTTATTGTAGATCTTCTATGATTTTTTGTATAAAATAACGAGAAAAGATTCCCTTTTTTTTCAGAAAACAGGAGATCCAATACAAATCGTGAATGGAAAAACCCTGTTCATCCTTGGTACCTTGGTATTTATAGGCAGATGATCATTGTATTTGGTTCATATATCCACCTACTTAAATTATGATAAATATGACACATAAAAATACTCATTCAAATAGATGAATATCTCATCATTATTTTTAAAATTAGTATCCTTCTTATCGCACGAGATTGGTAATGCCAAAATTCATGGCATCCCTTCTTACTCAATGAAGATAATCATGTGTATGACATGCACATCATGTTCTATTTTAAACTCAAACTAGATCAAGAATTATAGTTGCATAAAAATCCACCTCTAATCATATCATCTTCACCAGTGTCAACTTTATTCATGAAAATGAAGTTGCAAGATTCTTCAATCATGTTTAATTTTCCAAGATGATCAAATTGCATGATCAAAGAAACTTGGTTCGATCATCAGAGATTGTAGAACATTGGGAGTAATAATAGGCATCATCCCATTTCCATAAATATGGCTATATGTGAATTATATTTTGAATAAAATATCCTAAATTGATCGAATGGTTGACATCAGACCAAATAGACAACCAGGATTTTATCTGTATCTTTTTAAACACTGAGATGTAATAACTGTTATTCCATATCCCACATCAAACTCTGACATGGTTGATTGTGATTATTAAGTAAAGATGTTTCATTTTTAGTTTTAGCCAAAAAAACTAGGGTCAACACCTATATACATTTCACCTCATGCCCATATGGGTTTCCCCACCATACTGCGCAGTCCACAGACACTATCCAATTCATTATATGCATTCCCCATGCATACCCACTCCTGTACTCTCCATGTTGGAGATATTCTCCCACATCCTCTACCTTCATTGCTATCTAGTCATGTATTCTACCTTCCATGTGGTTAACTGAGGTGTACCACAGGTGTGGTTGAGGTGGTCCCTAATTGGCTGGCGAATGGTTGGGTTTTTTCAACACATAGAATTAATCTAAGTGAAATACAATCAAAATTATTACACTCACAAAATCCAAGACATATTCTCCTAAAAAATTCCTTAATATTCTTCATGAAATATATTCCATGTTCTTAAATATATTCATGAAAAATATTATTCACATGGAATTCTTAATTTACAACTTCTCTTTATACCCAAGTTCACAGAACTTCAATCATTCTCATTATTTTTGACAATTTCCTTACAAAAAACACCATTATAACTTACCCTTTATAATTAATAAAAGTTCAAAATTATTTGAGTTATAATATAAAAAGCTATAAAATTATTTTCTTGAAATATTAAGACTTTTGAAATTATCTTCCTCATCCATTTATACATAAAAAATCACTTTTTTATCAATCTTTTATTTCTTGGATACTCTAGAAAAACTTGCACCAACTTCTTTCTTTCAAACATCTTATACATTTTAAAATCAATGAAATATTTTTTTTTCATCGACCATGTTTTAAAACCAATAAAAATCATTAAAAAAACAAAACTCATACACAAAGTAAAATATAGAATCTCCCCTTTTTATTTTTTGGTAATAACATCAATGTTCATTTGAAATTAATGTGTCAATATATGAATCTCTCCCCTTTACATGTCCAAAAATTCATTTCACTTTCTTTCCCCCTTATTAACCATAAATTAAAAGTTCATGGGAAAAATTAATGTGTATATAATTAAGAAATATTTAATCCATAATTTCACTATAAGTCTACATAATCCATGCTCAGTTTATAAAATAAGAGGATTTAATTTAAAAATCAAAATTATCCATTAACAATTGATCTTGATACCATAAGAAATTATAACTCTTACAATTTTCATCAAGGGTCATCCACTTTTATTCTAGTCTAAATATTATTAAATAAGACAATAAAATTATTTAAGAAAAATCAACCTAAAACTACTTTACCCACTTTAACAAACATATCAAAACACTCAAGTGGGACATGTAGAATAAGAAACCTTAGATAACTAACTCACATCCAAATTTTTTATGTGATTAATTAATTTAATTACTCCCCTTTGTATTAAGTTTGTTATTTTATATAACCAAAGTTGATATATTATGAAAAACATACCTTCTACAATGACATGGTCTTCATGAAATTTCATAATTAATGGGATTTGATTCCAATTGAAATAATGACTCTGGAATCAAATTATTATTTTTTTCATTTTTATCACACATATGGGAAACAATCCTAAACATACTCGTAATGGTGGATCTCTTCAATAATTGATTTAAAGATGTTCTAATATAGATAATACACCAAAATGAATCTTCAACTTTTGAATATATGTATTTGAAAACTTCAACAACTTCACCAAGCATGATCTTATTCAATACTTGTTTTTCAGAATACCAAATACATGATTAAACCAGGATGATATCTTTTTTATCCTTATTTACTATGATATGATATCACATTATTTATATTCATCAAATATGATCCTATATTATATTTTAATTTTAATACCTACTGTGTAATCATTCAAGGATGGTGACTTCTTTAGCTTTGATGTCAAGAATTGAAGTACTCGCAACATCTCATGTTCTCCCCCTGAGAAATTGTTTCACCTTCAATTACCTTCAATAGAATAAAAAATAAAATAAACAAATATTAAGGGATTATTTTGGATCCAAAATTCTTTTTTAATTTTAACAAAAACGTTGATATCTTTTTCTCAACCAAGATTCTCTATTTCATTTACACTTTACACTTACACATATGATCTCCAATTATGATTGAGGCAATGTGGATATTATGATATCATCAATTTCTTTTTCTATGAAAATTATTTCATCAATATATTTTAAATTATTTTCATAAACTAGTTCAAATTTCATCTTATTAAATAATTTTTATTATGTTTGAATAATTGAAAAGAAATTTCTCACAATATGATCTACTATCTTTCACCTCACACATAAAAATTATTCTTATTCATTTAGAGTCATTTATTTTCATTTTCCATTGGCCTTATCCTATGCATCTTCCATTTTTTGTATTCTCTCCAAATCTTTTGTATAGATGATTAACATATCATTAGGAACATTTTTAGTAATTTTGGATCTTTCACATGGCTTGTTTTTGAGTTTGATCCTCAATTTTTGTTCTTTTGGATGATGAAATTTCCTTCAACATCTTGGATTAGGAATCCCAATACGTATCATCTTTCTTATTTGATACCCTCTTTTGAAAATGTTTATTTATAACATTTATATAATTTCTTACAAAGGTTAATTCTTCTTTCTTTGGAAGCATTTGTGTTATTATTTTATCATTAGTTTCATATACATGTCTATATGAGAATACACGCTTCATGTAACAACTATCATTACATACATCATAGATATTTTCATGTTTACAAAATCAATTTCAATTATACATATTTTTTTGGACATATAAATGTTTATTATTCATCTCTGGATTCCTCCCCCTTAACATGGGATTCCTTTTTGATTTTATAATATGGGTATTATACCAAAAATCTAACACATAATGACTAAATATATTGAAATACCAACATTTACCCACAAACCATGATCTTCTAATTTCATTTTTAATATGTTTTTTTCTTCATAACTTATTGAGTTCTTTTTGGGGAACAAACATCCATTTTTTTGTAAACTCAAATCATGGTGGTATACTTCACATCATAATTATTTATCCATAATTTTATAAAAAAATTCAAACCATCACTGTCTGTGGAAATATATTTAGAAACATTATTACAAGAAGGTATTCCAGGTACCTTTTTCTTCATAGCTGATTGAGATAGATCATCAGATAAATTCATGATATTATTATCACATGTTGAATATATTTTATATATATAATCCTCTTGTGATAATTGAGTAGAATTAGAAACTTTCACTTTCTTTTTTGAAACATAAATATGGGTCTTTACAGGATTGGCCATTTGAACATAAAATTATAAACATTTCATTTTCAGGGAATATTTCTAAACATAAATCATAACCTACATATATTAACAAACCTAATTTATTCTTTCAACATACTCTTCATGTTTCTTAACTTTTTTTTAACAAAGAGTCAAGTTTTTTGATCTTCATCAATTTTTCTTCCAATTATTAATCCCTGACATCAATATTGTTTTTAAATTTCTCTATAAGTGCCTGGATATTTTCTTACATATTCTTCAAGAATCCCTCTTTCTATTAAAATTAATTTAAAAACTTTTGTTCAAACTCTAAGTAACATATTACAAGATTAAATTTTATTGATTCAAAGGATCCATGTTTTTTTGGAGAGATTTACAAATTATAAAAATTTATCTTGTAAAGCCTACTCCAAATAATATACTTCTTCTTATAGCTAAGTGATATCTTCCTACATACTTTGAAATAATCCACAAACAAAAGAGGACCTTTATTTGGGAACACAAAATAGAATATCTATTAATCCATCAACTGATATATCTTGATGTGTAGTAGATCAATAATCATCTCCATTTATTCTAGGATCTTTATCTTGAGGGGAATTTTGAAAGAATCTAACACATACCTCCTGATCACTTGAGATAATAAGTTTTTCCTTCTCCTTGGTGGAAACATGAGAAACCTGCTCTTTACAATCCATGTGTTATATGTCTTCATTATTGGCAAGGCATGGAGATACTGATACTTCCTCTTATTTAGGTAAGAAGGTCTTATTTTTTGGAATTCTTTTCTCTTTCTTTCTCCTGAAAATCATAGTCTTGGTAGAAATATAATTCTTCTTAGTTATAACTAAAACATCACTAAAACTAATATTTATTGTTAACATAGGAAATATGCTCAAATATTTAAAATAGAAAAACTCCAATATAGATAATCCAATAGAGGTGATCCTACACTCTAATTCCAATTGAGAGGACTACTTTGAGATGTACTAAATAAGGAGAGGGGTTGAATCTGTGTTATAAAATGTTTTACCAACTATAAATTTTATCCATTTTACCTCTTAGACCTAGTAGGATCTTTATTATATTATTATATTTTATTTGTCATGTGAAATTATATGAAATCAGGTAAAGTTGGAACATGATATTTTTAAAAGTTTCACTTCTCAATAAGAGTAGCTAGCCTTTATCAAGTTTTGGAAATAATCCAACCATATAAAAATTATAAAATAATCCATTAATTGTGGTTATAACAAGAAGGGAATAACCATTCGCTTTGGTTTCACTATAGTCAAATGACAGTTCAAGTTTTACAACCCGTTCAAGGTTATTTATACTTAAAATGTAGACAGTATTCACCTTTTAATATTCTTTGAATCACCAAGAAATGATTCCACCTATTGAGACTTCTAATGGATGTCAAAGTACTGATTTTTTTTATTCCACTATCTTTACCACATGTTACTTACACGTCAGCAGGAAAGAAACTCTTCTTCTTATTCACTACTGCAAATTGAAAACTACACTTTATTCTTCTTTTGACTTCGGTCATAATAATATCACTATGTTGTGGACTGATAATCTCAAAATTCTTCTTCTACCCAAAATATAATCACGTCTCTATTAAATATCTAATTTTACCTCTCTTCTCCATTCTAGTACAAAAAATTTATGGGCTTCCTAAAATAACTAACATTCTTTGTGATTATTGGATTAATGAAATAACATCTTACCATCATTAAAATTAATTCTATTAAATACAATAACAATAGTGAATATAGTACCAATTATAATTTTTTCTTCCTAGTGAAAATATATTTATGCAACAAAATTACACTGAACTTTAAATATTAATTCAGGAAATAATGATCTCTACCAAACCTTGTAACACCCCAGGATTGTTTGAAAAAAAAATTCAAATAAATATAATGTTTTTGATTTTTTTTTTCCACACAACAGGGAGTTTAGTGTGCATTACAAACAATACATAGTCCATATTTTGTTATATGCAACACTGAGTTTGGATTGTATTATACACAACACTGAGTTTAGCTTGCATTACATGCAACACTGATTTTAAACAAAACAATACATACTATTAAAATATTATTATTTAATATGATAGTTATCACCTAGCTATTTGAATAGAGGGTGTGAATTGGATTATCTAAATTTTAAAAATATATGGTTTGAATATATATATATATATATAATGAATTATTTTATGAAAAAAATTTATAAATTAAAATAAATACATTTTGAAAATAAAGGAAATCATTTTCTCAGAAACTATTTTTATGCACATAGAGGAATTTTACCTAAATAAATTAAACTAAACACATTTGGGGATTTATTTTAAATAAATATATATATATATATAATATATTGAAAACAATGTTCAAAATTTATCTTATGTGTTTTCTATTCAATATATTAGAATAAATATAATTTTACTCTTAAAACTGTATTTTCTAAAAAACAGTTTTTTCACCCTTAACACACTTATTTTAAAAGGGCACCCCTCTAATTTATTCTTAAAACCTTCAAACTATTTTGGTTTGGACAATACCTGACAAAATTACTTCCCAAATTTCCTCCTCTCGCCCTATAATCCTTATTTTTTTATAAAAAAACATCATATAAAATCTTTTGGTACAAACCTAAGGAGGATCCTCCATGAAGAGGTAACTTTCATCAATGAGCATTTCTTTCTTCATCAACCTAAAATTTTTATTATAAAATTATGATATAATAAAATTTGTGTCTTAAATATAATTAGACGTTTTTATGTTATGTTCATAAACTTAAACCATCTCCACTTCCATCAAAAGGGTTATCAAATCATTGATCTTCTGTATGGCGGACTACCGACCCTTGAATTGATGTCTTTTGTTTTTCCATTACCAACTATAATAGTTGGACATAATGATAGATTATATATATATTATTTATGATATTATTATGCATATGAAATTATTATATAACACATAACATCATCCTTTCAATTTTGTGGGAATATGATAATGCCACTCGTGTGTGCGGTGGACTATCGCCTCGTGAAGCAATGTGATTCTTTCACTATTTATATGGAATGAATTAATGATGTGTTTAATGAACATATATGATATATATGACATGAAAATTATTATTTAATTATAATATATAATTAAAATTTCTTTCCTTTTAGCCAACAATAAAATGTAAACACGGTTCATGCATACGCAGAGCCTAACGTCTCCATGAACAATGCATTTCATTTTCTATCCCTAAATTTTATGGATTACTATAAAAACATATTTATTTAATATATATAATTTTTATATAATTTTTATCATTCTGGTTATTATGTTACCATGATCAAAATAAGAGGTCCAAAAATATAACCAATCAAAAGATATATGAAAAACAATGTTGTTATTACCTGAAATGATACTTTAACATTGAGTTTTTAATAAATGGAAAATAAAATGTCATAAGAAAATAATATTTTCTGTGATATATAAAAATATTTTTATTTAATATATTTATAATAAAATTATATTTATCATACATGATATTTGGACATGTATGGCGGAACTCAAGACTGAAGGTAGTGGATTTTCGTCTCACTTTTTACTTCTATGAGACACATTCTATATTCACCATCTATATCATTTATGTGGTGTATAAAATACCAATGATTTTATTTTATTATTATTATTATTATTATTATTATTATTTTTATTTACATATTGATTTTATGATTTCTCTTTTAGGGGGTTAACGGTGCAAAAGCTAACAAATCAATAAGGAATTTTTGTCTCAGTTTTCCTTCTTTGAGCCATAAGTTATGTTATGAACCTATCTTATTCTATGAGGTGTATATAATTCTACTTTCACATTTTATATCATGAATAACCCCATTTTAATGATATTTTATGTTTCATTTAATTTTATTCTTTCATGGGGATTATGATTCAATGTTAACAAAATGGAAAGAGTTTTATGTTAAAATATCATCATTTATCAGGATTTTTTATGATTATGCTTATAATGATGAAATAATATGATCTTTCTATAAATAAAATAATTAATATTATTATCCTATGTTTATGGAATTAGAATATATTTTTTACCTTCATTTTCCTTTTTTTATGTACTCAAGATATCAAAAAAACGTTTCTATGAAAATTCAACTTTACAGTCGAAAACACTTTTTCTTCCAAAACTATGTTTCCAAAAAATGTATAAAAAAATATTTTAAAAAATATTTTTTCAAAGAATAAATGATACTTTCCACATGAAATGTTTTAAAGAATTTTTTAAAGAATAATTTTTAAGTTTTCATGTTTATTTTCAATGAAAATGGTTTTTAAAATGTTTTCTAATTTTGAAAAGTTTTTTAAAAAAAAGTATATTTCCCCAATAAATGTTTTAAATGATTTTTAAAGATTACTTTATAAGTTATAGATGTTTATATTTAATGAAAATGATTTCCAAAATTTTTTATGTTTTAGAAACTAATTTTCAAATAAAATCAATTTTATTCAATAAATGTTTTAAATTATCCCGCAAAATCATTCTCCATCTAGGATGACACCTTTTAATGTTACATATCCCTTATCAAGGATATGACCTAAAGAGACAATTATTATTCATTATATGAATGGTTTAAGTTTAAAATTAAGTGTTTTTTTATGAAACTCATTTCTCTTCCACGAGTTATACCATGAAAAAATGATTATGAAACCCCCTTAATTTCATGGGTTATTCTAAGATGAAATAATTAAATAATTTTGAATCTTATCTCTTTTAGAAAATTTATGATATGATGAAATGTTTATGAAACCCATTTCCATTCATGGGTTATTATATGTTGAATGTTTAGGATATTATGGAACACATAAATATGGTATTCATTATGAGATGGTTGGGACCTATATCTCCCTCCAATGCATTGGGTAAAGATTTATATCTCATGAAATAATAATGGGAAACAAGTCTATGGGATTGATCCTCTATGGGAAATAGGTGTGACTTGATCCACTATGGGAAACAGATGTGTCCTGATCCACAATGGGAAATAGGTTATGAGTCATGATCCACTATATTGATGGTCATGGTAGTTAATTTTTATATATGAAATGGTTTTTAATATTTATGATGGTCCCATTATTTTATGATAAGACCATCTGGTTCATGATTGATTTATGGTGATTTATCACTAATATGGGCCATGTTTTCGAAAACGATAATGTTTTATTACATGAATCATGTTTATGATCTATGATAGGTTTTCTATGAACTTTTTAAGTCATTTATATGATCACATACCCTAATAATCAACTTATTATTTCATAAGATAATAAATTGATACCTATTATGTTTATCCTTACTAAGAATATGATATCACTGCTTTTTATATTTTCTTTTCCTTGGTTATTATGAAATTTTTACGTTAGATATGTCTATCAACATTACAAAATGAGAATATCTTTATGGGAAACATTGAATATATTTCACCAAATTAGAATATTGTGTTCATTTTATCCAAATACACTAAATTATTACAGTCATTAGACATTTTTTTGGGTAATATATTGAATATTCATCTAAAATGAAGTAACGTCCATGTATGAAAATCATGGTTCATAATAGTAGGTTTCAAAGATAGGATTGGTTAACCTTTGTAAGCTCATATAATAACACCTTAGTGATATCCCTAAGGATATTTCTAAGGATACGTTTAAGGATGAGACAAAATATAGGGAAATTTCCTCTAATTTTTTGTAAAGGATAGAACAAGTAGTTTACCAACAATTACATCCCTTTCTAGTTCTATGAGTGGATGTGGATATAGTACAGATGTACCTAGGGGTAACAACCCAAAATACACTATATTGAGCCAGACATTCAAGGAACACTACTGGATTAATAAATAGACCTGAAATCAAAATTTATTTATTATTTAGTGTCCAAAAACAGAGTCTTAAAAATTCCTTGTCTATAATAGACTTTAGTAAATATGAAGAATTTTTTCAATTTGTACTAAAGGTAAAAATGAAAATTTGATATTCCCACCATTACTTTAGTTTTTATGAGAAATAGAAGATTGAGTACCATGAAAACTCAAATGGTGGAAAGAAATTCCAGGTATATGTATGGTAGAAATATGGTAAGAAACATAGAGGGAATTGCATAAATGGAATTGTGATGTGATTTAAATGTGGAAAGGTAGGTCATAAATTGTGTGAATTTTGAAATATGATTAATGGTATTATTAATGAAATATATGAGAAAATGATTCCAACTAATGAACCACCCACACTCTAGTTTTTCAAGTGTAAGGAGTTTGGGAACCATGTGAATCAATGCCCAAACCCAAGGGAAAATGTGAATGATAAGCCACAAGAACCTCTAAAAATGTCCTAGGTATATCTTATGCAGTCAAAATAGTTGAAGTTAAACATGATAATTATGGAAAACATATCCTCCCATCCTTGGTTGTGAACTTCATATTTGATTTTGTATAAATAAGCCCAATGAAAATCTTATTGTTAATCCTTTAGTGAAATTTCAGGTTATTGTATCCTTCTACTTGAATTTTGGAATACTGAAATCACATTTGATATTCATTCAGTATAAGGATCCTCCCAATATTACAATGGAACTCTTTTTGTATAAGATAATTTATTTTAGAATGATTAAAGGGGGAATTTAATTTTGGAAGTGTATATGTCTCCATGTAATATTAACTTAAAAATTTTGGATAGCAAAATTATTTTAAGAGTTTAATGGTAATAATAAGTTAAATATCATTGAAATGCCTTTTGAGGTTTTATGTTATGGGAGTTTATCAAGATTAATTATTTTTAAAGATACATTTATAGTAATACAACCCTTTGGGTTTGTATAAGTTTTAGTGAAAATTCTTTTTAAGGTATAATGCCTATATAATTTGTAAAAATATGATTAATGGTACTGGTAAAAATTATGGTTTACCTTATCATTGATGTTGACATAATTTTGGGTTGTAGTTGATCACCTTTATAAGTCAAAACAATTCATCACTATGAAAGAATATTTATCTTTGGATATAATTTCCGAAATATATATGAAAAAAGTGGTAAGGTTTCATAGAGTTTTGTAGACAATTGTATTTGATTAGGATCTAATGTTTACCTCAATGCTTTCGTGAATTCTCCAGTAGCCTCTTGATATAGAGTTGAGTTTCATCACTCTTAGAATAATTAAAATTCTAGAAAATATGATAAGATCTTTTTTAGTGGATTCAAAATTTGATTGGGATAAAAAATTCATTTAGTTGAGTTTCCTTAAAAAATATCATTCACTAAATCATTTATATGGTTCTTTATGAATCTCTTTTAATGTATTATAATGATGTTTCATAAAGAAATATATTGGGACCTGAGCTAGCTAATGAGATGGAATTCAAGGTTTGATACATTCAACAACATGTATGAAAAAAGTTGTCAGATATGTTATATTGAAAATCATCAACAAGATCTAGAATTTAAAGTTGGTTATAAGGTATTTCTATGAATTTATCCCTATCAAAAATAATGGAAAACTCATCCCTAGATATATCTATCCCATTAAATTATTAGATCACGTCAGGATAGTAGATTATCACTTTGAAATTCCATTGAACCTCTCACAGGTTCAAGGTGTATAACATGTATTACTACTAATGAAGAACATACTTGATCTATAACATGTTCCAATATCATAGGGCTTACCACTGAAGAACAATATTTCTCTCAAGTGATGACTGGTATATATTCTGGACCGAATAGAGAAAATCCTATGAAATAAGATCACTCACCTAGTCAAAGTTTTATGGAGAAACCACTAGCTTAAGGAAGAAATGTGGGAACCTAAGGATGTAATGAGTTAGAATTATCCTTAGTTTTTGGTACAAAGGTGAATAATTTAGACGATGAAATTCATTTTAAGTGGTAGAATGTAACACCATGAAATTTTGTGAAATTATTTTTTTCAAATAAATTTAATCTTTTCATTATTTTTCATGACACAAAACACTAGTTTTTTCTTTCATTACATGAATCAATGAGTTTATCTTTCATTACAAGTAATACTAAGTTTTTATTTTTTTTACACACAATATCGAGTTTTACATTCATTATAAACAACACTGGGTTTAGAAGAAATTTGACATACTGTTAAAATATTATTATTTGATGCGATAGATATTACCTGGCCATTGAAATGGTAGTAATGAACATGATTAAATAAATTTTGAAAATATATGGTTTACAGAAGTATATATATTAAATTATATATTGTAAATTTAATTAGAAAATAAAATAAAACCCTTTTGAAAATAAAGGAAATAATTTTTTGAAAAAACTATTTTTATGCACATAAATACAATTTACCTCAATAAATTAAATGAACCACTTCAAGTTAATTATTTTAAAAAAATATTATATATCATATTTTAAATAAAATTATTATCATTGATCTTATGTGTTTTCTAGAAAATATTTCAGAATAAATCCAATTTTATTGTTAAAACTATATTTTCTATAAAATTGTTTTTGTTTCATTTAGAACAAATATTTTAAAATTAATTTTTACCATTTTTATAAAATTTATTTTAGAAAATAAATTTAATTTCTTGAAATCAAAATATCAAAAATATATTCGGCTGAATTTTGAGTATTTTTGTGAAAAGTTTCATTTTTTGATAAATAGTGACAAATACTCAATCTTTATTAAAAACTGCCTTTTCATTTAATTTATTTATAAAGTTAAATTATATTTTCAATTTATTTTAACATTAAATTATTTAATTATAAATCCATTAATCTAATATTTTTCATTTAAATCAATTTTATATTTAACTTTTATATAAATATTTTGTAAACTTTTGAATATTTTTCTCTTTAAAAACCTGTTTTCTTATAACGTCTGTAACACTAATTTTAAATTAAAAATTTTCAATTATTTGAATTTAATTTGGAAAAATATATTACATATTTTTAATAATAATAATTTTTATTGTCTAATAAGGTAAATAAAATTTTTTCCCCAAAAAAAATATTAAATGCAGTAGAATTTAATTACTACAGTTTAGGTAAAAATGGGTTTACCAGGGGTGAAACTAAAAATTTAATTTTATAAATTACCTATAAACTTGTATAAAAACTATTTTATGGAAATATTTCTAACATTACACCTATAAGGTTTTATAATTTTCCATTTTTGACCCTTATGACATATGAAAAACATGGGACTACAAAATTATTTTCCAAAATACCAAGTATGTCCCCCCTTATAAAAGGCTACCCCCACTCCTCTCTTCTTCATACCTTCAAACAATTTTGGATCATAAAATATAAACCAAAATAAATTCAAAACCTCCCTAATATCATCATATAATCCATATTTTTTTCATAAATACATTCTACAAAGGATTTTGGTGGAAACCTAAATAGGATTCCCAAAGAATATATAAGGTTCATCAACGATCATTTTTGTTTTTTTCTTCCTCCGCCTCCATAAATTTTTATTATAACATTATGATATAATAACCTAATTATATTTCATATACCTAAAAAATATGTAATTTCATTACCTACAACCATATCTACTTCCATCAAATGGATTACGAAATCATCATTCGTGTGTAAGGTGGATTACTACCTTGTGAACCGATGTTGTTCATTTTTACATTACCACCTCTCATGGTTGGACATAATGATGTATTTTTTTATATATAATTTATTTTTTATATTATTATTCATATATATATATTATATCACATATAACTTCATTCTTTCCATTTTGTGGGAATATGATAACATCGCTCGTGTGTACGGTGGACTACTGCCTCACATAGCGTTGGGATTAATTCACACATTACATGGAAGGTATTGAATATCTGTTTAATAAAAATATGTGATATATATGACATTTATATGATTATGAATTGATAATATATCATTTACCTTTATTTCTTTCAAAAGAACAAGAAAATGGAAACAGGAACCATGCATACGTATAGCCTAACATCTCCATGAATATTGTATTTCATTTTCTATCATTAAATATTAGGGATTAATATAAAATAAATATATACTGAATATATATGAAATTTATGAAATTTATGAAATTTTTATAATTTTTATTAATTATGTAACCATGATCAAAATAATATGACCAAAAATATAACAAATCAAAACATATACAATAAAGTGGTTATTACCTGAAACGTAACATCAATATAGAATTGTTAATAAACGAGTAATAAAAACACATAAAAATAATATATGTTAGTAAATATAAAAATATGGTTCTTTAATATATTTATAATAAATTTATATTTATTATACTGTATTATTTCACATGTATGATGAAATTCCAGACTAGTGGTAAGGGACTTATGTCTCACTTTTTACTTTTATGAGACACATGCCATATTCACCACCTATTTCTTTAATGTGGTGTATATAATACCCATAAATTTATTTTATTAATACTAAACATAAAATTATGTTTATTTAAAAATCCAGTTTAGGGTCTCTATTTCAAGGGGTTTATGGTTCAAAAGTTAAGAAATCAATAAGTAGTTTTTGTCTCAATTTTCCTTCTTTGGGACATATGTTTTGTTATGCATCTTTAATCTTCTATAAGATTTATATACTACCCAGTTAACATGTTATATAAATAATATATTTTATTTAATTATGATTTATGTTTAATTTAATGTTATTATTTATTGTTTCCAACAATTTAATTTTACCAAAGTTTTAATAGTATTATGCTACAATATAATCGTTTATCGAGATTGATTAACAATATGCCTCCAATGATGAAATAATTTGATCTAACTCTCAAGAAAAACATATATTTTCTTATCATAGGGTTATGTCATGAGAATACATGTTTTCCCTTCATTTTACCCCCTTTATGTACTCATTAAATTAAAATATTTATGTGATGAAAAATAATATTTTCATTTATGAACACTCATTATTTTGAAATCATTTTTCTTAAACTGATTTCAATAATGTTTTAAAAAATACTTTTTCAAAGAGTAAATTATAAATCCCTAAAGAAATGTTTTAAATTTTTTTAAATATTCCTTTTTAAGTTTTCATGGTTATATTCAAAGAAAAGTATATTCAAATTGTTTTATATTTTAAATTTTTTTTAAGTGGAAAGGATATTTTCCTCAAAACATGTTTTAAATGGTTTTTAAAGATTCCATTATAATTTTTCAATGTATTTTTAGTGAAAATTATTTCAAAAATGATTTTTGTTTTCAAAAATAAGTTTCAAATAATATTTATATTCTTCAAGAAATGATTTAAATGATCAATCAAAATCATTCTCCATATAAGATGACACTTGTTGATGTTATATATGACTTACTATCGATATAATCCAAGGATTTCATTCATATTCATTATTTGAATGGTTTATGTTTATAATTATAAGTTTTATATGAAACTAATTTCTCTTCCAATGGTTATACCATAATAAAATTATTTTTAAGCCCACTTCTTTTCATTGGTTATGCTATGATGAACTGATGAAATTTTTATTAAACTTGTCTCTTTTACATGGGTTATGATATGATGAAATTTTTAGGAAACACATTTAATTTAATGGTACCTATATCTCCCTCCAATTCATTGGGTAAATATTTATACATCATGAGATAATAATAGGAAAAAAAGTATATGGTATTAAACCAGTATAGGAAATAGGTGTGTCTTGATCCACTATAGGAAACAGGTCTATCCTAATCCACTATGGAAAACACGTGTGTCCATATCCACAATGGAAAATAGGTGATGAGTCATCATTCATTATGTTTATGTTCTTGTTATTTAACCTTACATATGAAATGGTTTTCAATATTTAAGATGGTGCCACCATTTTATGATATGAGCTTATGGTTCATGATTTATTTATAATTATTTATCACCCTTATGACCCATGGTTTCAGAAATGATGAATCTTTATGCCATGAATCATGTTTATGATCTATGATATATTGGGTATGAAATTTTTAAGTTATTTTCATGATCATGTACCCATATTATTACGTTATGATTTCATATGAACATATATTAATGTCTCTTATGTTTACCCTTACTGAGAATCTAATCACACTCTTTCTTATGTTTTCTTTCCGCAGATTATGAATAAATATTTTAAGTGGGGTATTTCTTTAAAAGTACACAATGGGAATATATTTATAGGATACATTAAAGATACTTCACCAAAATTATAATAATCTATGCCTAGCATCCAAAGACACTAAACTATTACGGTCCTTAGGCATGTGTTTTTAAAATTCATTGAATATTCGTCTAAAAATATGTTATATCCATGTATAAAAATCTTGGATCTTTACAAACCTAATAAAATAAAAACTTGGATATAATTTCATTTTATATTCCATTTGGATTCGCTCATTGATATTTTACACAAAAAATATAATATATTGTTCAGAATCACCTTCTCAGTTTTTCAGGTGATCAAGAAAGTTATTTTTATTCTTGTAGTCAAATCTAGGCCGCATTTAATTCATATGAAATCATTATTTCTTTTCATGTTGAATTCATGTAATTCTTTCAAGGAACTCTCATGTGAACCCCTAACTCATATAACCTTGTTCTTATTATTATTTGTTCTTTTGATGTTATGTTTAGTGTATCCCTGAATGAATATGAATTTACGTATGCATGTATATATGAACATTGTTAAATTATTCATATTCCCATGAAATCTATGTATAATCACACACTATCCACTTCATTCAATATTGATTTAGAACTTTATGGGCCTTTAATTAATCCTAATTTATGAATGTTAAAATATGAATGTAAATTTCTTACAAATCCTTCCCGAAATAGTGTTTATCTATCTCTTATTTAGGCACACTACAATAGGTTATGTGATATATCAATGTGGTTCATGAAAACCAGGAGGAAGATGCATGAGAATACCATACTCTATAAAATTTCTTGAGGGAACTAATTCTTCATGAAGCTATTCAAAACTATAAAACAAAAGCTGAATGCTGGTTTCATATTCACTTCCATATTAAAAAATCTTTTTGGGATATTTTCTTTTCAAAACCTCTTTGAGTTTGTTTCACACAAGTATAAGGCCATCCATTATTCTTTTTCACATAAAAAAGTACATAGATCATCTTTGGAATATATATATAATCATGGAACTCCCCTCTTTATATATCCTGGTAGGGTCAAAAATATTTTGTGCCTATTCTCATAAAAGAGAGAGGGGATACGATCTGGTTTTCAAAAAAAAATGAGCTCTTGTTCGGACCAATTTGGATGGATAAGGAAGTAAGAAGAGTTTTCTGTTACAGAGTGTTGTCTTTTGTTGTCAAATAAGATAAATAAATTCACTTTGTAAAGGAATTGTAAATCAAATTATGCCTTGCTGATTTGAATTTCAAAAATATCATAAGTTAGGGTAACTTGTGATAAAAGCCTGATGAAGGAAAGAGGGAGTAAAGGTGATGCCAGTCATATGCAGTTTTTATTGGAAATAATGATGATGCTAGAAGATAGTGCAATTATAGTTTTTCTTGTTAAAAATATGACGATGCTAAAGGTGTTTAATCAAAGACTATATATCATGAAAGATATGGTTCATAATGAAAGCGGTTGTTTGTGGAATATTCCAAATTACAGTGAAGCATCATTGGTGTTCTTGGCCGAAAGATTGGGTTTTTCATGCAACGATGGTTTTTGCACGCAAGATTGAAGGGAGTTTGGAATCTTGCATGAAAAACATGATTCGAGGTCGAAACAAAGAAAAATGGAAAAGGAAGGAAGTTCACGGAAGATTCAAGAAGTGCGTGAAAGACGAGGTTAGTGCAAAAGAGACTTATGTGCCCAATGAGACTTCAAATGGGTCTTTGCACTACGCGTTAGGATCTTGTGCAATGCATTGGGGTTTTTGCACGCAAGGGTCGATGAGGTCAATAAATAAGTGGTGACCCCCTCACATTTTGTGTTCTCTATTCTTAGATAAATCCCAAACTTTTAGGTATAGAAAAATATTATGAAAAGGAGAGTGCATGAATGAAATAGAGTTGCATGCAAGAAGGAGAAGTTGTGCTCAAAAAGAGAGTTGCACGCAAGATTGAAGTTGTGCACAAGAGGTGTTTCACAACAAAAGTAAAATCTTTCACGCCTGGCATAAAGTTTGTGTGTAAGACACCTAAAATGGTGCGCAAAATATTTTGGGTATTCGCACGTATTCAGTTGTGTGTAAGATAGTTCTTACCGGCTTCTGGGTAAGAAAGTGAAGATTTCTACTTCAAAGAATACACATGTTCAATTGTAAAGAAGCAATAAAATACTGTAATTACCTATTTATGATAAGAGGGTGCACACACACTTGCCGATTTTTTTTCAAGTGTTACACAAGTGTAAGGGTATATCCTAATTGTCATATTTAATATCAAAGGATTGTTTTCTAGTGGATTGTGTGGTACTGGATTATTTCTATTTCATACCAAGGACGTAGATACTCTTGTTGAGTAGTGAACCTTGTAAATATTTTGTTCACGTGGTTGTCTGTGTTCAGCAGAGAAGAAACTCTTTAACAGGAGGTGAAGTTTGTTTCAAAAAGGAGGAAACGTAAAAATTAAATTATATCACTGATTCACCCCCTCCCCCTCTCATTGATACTTATATCCTAATTGGTAACTTCATCCCCCATAGAAATTGTGGATATAAGTAACTTTTTCTTCACTGATCTGTCAGTATTTATTGGAAGATGATCACTGACTTTGGTTGGTGTATCCACTGACTTAAATTCTAAGCAAGATGTCATGTTAAAATACCAATTCAATGATCTAAAGATCTCAAAATAATTTCAAACATAGTTATCCTTATTATCATGAAACTTCATGACACCCAAATTTATGGTGTTCCATCTTACATGAAAAAGATGATCACGTGAATGGTATGCACATAGTTTTCTCTTTTAAAATAGAACTCCCACATGCATTATGGTTTCATGAACATACACTTGTATTTTCAAATATTCTTTGGATGTGTAACGTCCTGGATCTAGATTCCACTAAACGATGTCCCGTACTTGGTTGGTCACATGGCCTCAAACGCATTTCTCCAAATGCCAGAGGCTACAGACTAGAAGAGAGGGCCTAGGTTTTGATAGTGGGGAAACTATTCCCTCATTGGCAGAGTGTAACATAGTGGAATAAATATTAACAAATAGTGGAAGCAGTAAACCACATGCAATAGAAATAAACAACTGAATATTGAAGGAATAAGTTATCCAGAAGGCATATGATATCAAAATGATGCAGCATGTCATGTGTTTTAAGAAAATAGTTAAAATAGGATACACTATAATCAAGTACAATACAATACCAAAGTACGTAAAAAACAAAACAACATCGCAAGCCTTGGCTTGGCCCCATGTTCTCATTCTCATAAGAAGAAATAAAGTACCTGTATAGGGAGCCTTTCTCCTATCAACACCTATAGAAATATAGTCTGTTTGGGCCCAAAATCATGGCCCAAAAACGGTGTGAGAAATGAATCCCAACAAGAAAATGTCAAAGGGTAGCGCCAATCTTTCAGTGAATATATGCAATAGTATAAAAAAGGAAAACAGAAAATAGGAAGTACTCGACAGTAAGATATCCATCTATCCTTAGTATCCATTTATTATGTTCATGTTCATTATCATTTCAAATTCATTTACGTACAACTATCTTGAGTTCCGGCCTTATCCTACCAATCCCCCATATATAAGTAATCATAGTAGATGTCTCAGAAGGCCATATAGATATGTAGAAGTGAAGATCGAATCCAAGCTTGTGCTTTGGCTTGGAAGATTCATCATAAGTCATAAATTATATTTTTAACATCTCACCCATAAGCACAAAAAATAGACAAGGTCAAACCCGATATATCATCATTTTACGATTTTCCAATAGAGTCTGTCCTGGTTATCCCTCAATGTATTTATTGTTTGGTCCGAATTTATAAAGTGGATTCAGTGAGCCTGAACACCATGATTATGGATCATTCAAAACCTTTAATTAATTAACCTCCTGAGTCCATCCATTATCTTTTAACTAATACAATGCTTCACCCAAGGTAAACAAGGTGCAATTAGTCACATGAGCCTGACTGAGTCTTTTAACCAAGAATATGGCTAACACATTGCTGATTACCTATTTTATGCATTTAGAATTACCTTACAAAAGAAACAAATGTGAATTAAACCATCACTTGGCATTAACATAATCATCTTTCATAGGCATTCCATATAACCTACAACACATTTTTATCAACCCTGACTGGGAAAAACAACACAACCCTCAAAGTCATTCTTGACCAAATGCCAGTCCAAGGTAAACACACCCATGAGTCTCCCTAGATCAATTAATTATATATAAAATGATTCAATTTAAATTAATATATTACCTAAACATATTTATGTATCAACACAGTCCAATTCATCAACCAAGAAATACTCTTAAATGAACTCTTGGCATTTTGACACATATATTCAACTCAACATTTAGCTAAAGGAACGAGACCACCTACATCGATGAAATAAAATCGATATACTTTGGCGTCGGCCCTTGAATCAACTTATAGTGGCATAGATCTATAAAAAAGGGGAAACCATTCAACCCTAAATAACTTTTTCATGAATATAAATTAGGAAGAACGACACTAAAAGAAGAAATCTATTACCGAGAGGATCCCAATGAGATCGACGACATTCGAATCAGGTTCTGAACAATGAAAAGAGAGGAGAAAGAACACTAGGGTCTCCTTGTTCTTCACCCGGTAGCTCTTCTATACAGAAGAGGAAATGAAGAGGCTAATTCCCATTTCAAGCTGAAAATTATAAGTACACAGTGTGTATATCATTTTACTATTCACAATTTCATCGACTTACTTTACATGTCATGCACCAACCTGCCGACATGACTATGCAACCTATATCAATACGTACACGGCGTGTAGTGTCTGTTTCTTCTCTCACATGCCAACATGATCACACACAATGTATCCCTATCCTACACAACCTTACTACATGGTGTGTATATAGGATTACACAGTGTGTTCTCCTAAAACAACCTTTTTCAAAGTTTCCCTTGTTTTCTCAAAAATAAGTCAAGGAAAATAAATAGAAGAAAATCATAACTCAGAAGAAGAACCGGGTTCTTACAATCATCCCCTATTTATGAAATTTGTCTTTGAATTTCCCTTCCAAAGGTGGGGATGGAATATCATAAAATAACTCCAGCCACTGAGCACGTATGTCAGCCTCCATCTCCCAACCCTTGTCATGCACTTAGTCGTGCGTCCATAGCACCCATACGAGAGGAACAGACTAGCCTTGAAGAAACTTCATTATCTTGTAAACTATAAAAATAAGATGCTCCTAAAAGGATGCATCAACCTAAATCTCAACCTCCTCAAGCTGAAAATGTGAGATGGGTCTGAGTGATAGCGGCGCAGCGGAGATACATGGAAAATGTTGTGCATGGATCGGTACCTCTAAGGTAACTATAACCGATAGGAAACTGACCCGACTCATTCCAAAATCTCAAACAGTCAGACATATCCTAGTAAAAGTATAGAAATTCTCATGATCCTCTTCTTCAACAATCTCGGTACAGCACGTAGGAAAACTCGATCCCAGACATTGAACTCCAAAGGTCATCTATGGTGACCGATATAAGATTTCTGACGAGACTGTGCAATCTTTATCTATCTCTTAATTAATTGAACCTATTCAATAGTCTCCTGGACAAGACGAGGTCCCAACATTGAGGCCTCTCTTACCTCTACTGAACATAGGGGTGATCGGCATGGCCTCCCATACAAAGCCTCATATAGCACCATCTAAATAGTAGCATGAAAGCTATTATTATAGGAGAACTCCACTAGGGATATATGCCTCTCCCAAGATCCCCCAAAGTCTAATACACAAGCATGAAACATGTCCAATAGAACTAGTATCGTACATTATGATTGGCCATTAGTAAGAGGGTGGTATGTTGTGCTCAGAAGCACCTGTGTACCTAGTGCCCTCGAAAAACTCTACCAGAAACGAGATGTAAAGTGGGTGTCCCTATCTGAAATGATAGAATAAGGGAGACCATTAAGTAATAACACCTCTAAGATGTACATAATTCTGACCTCATCCACACAGGTCTCCTTGATCGGCAAGAAATGTGCGACCTTAATAAGATTGTCAACTACGACCCACACAGCATCATTGCCTCTAGGAGATCTCGGTAACCCCATCACAAAATCCATAGCCACATCATCCAAATTTCACTCTATAATGGGTAGCTGCTGTAAAAGTCTATTTGGCCACAGATGTTCTGCCTTCACCTACTGACAGGTGGAACACCTCATAACAAAACCAGCTACTTCTTGCTTCAAACGTGGCCACCAGTAATAGCTACATGAGTCATGGTACATCTTGGTGACTCTAGGATGCACTACCTAAGATGAAGCATGAAAATACCACATCATCTCCTTACGTATATGCTATAGAACCCACACACGTCCATGTATACAGAGAACTTCATCATGTCTCATATTCCATTGAGGAGAAGGGTCCTCACCTGCCACACTCTCCCGAAGGACTAGGCCTTCGGAATCTGATAGGTGCCTCTTCCTTACTCTATCCAATAGGGTAGAGGTAACTACCAAAGATGAAAGATAATCATTTCCATGACTGTCGTTCACCTCTAAATGCATCTTAGAGAACAAGTTCATAAGCTGCCAATCACCACTGGCCTCCTGCACAACCTGAATCTGAGTCCTCCTACTCAGTGCGTCAGCCACTGCATTTCCTTTTCCAGGCATATAGCCAAGCCCAAAATCGAACGACTAAAGGTATTCCACCCACATTCACTGTCTTAGATTCAAATCAAGATTATTAAAGATATATTTGAGACTTTTTTGGTCTCTTTACACCACAAAATGTTCTCCCAATAAATAATGTCTCCAACAGTGAAAATCATGGACAACTACAGCTAACTTGGGATCATGTGTCGGGTAATTCCTTTCATGTGGCCTCAACTACCGAGACCCATATTCAACAACACAGTCTCTCTTCATAAGCACTACCCCTAGCCCAATCCCTGATGCATCACAGTACATAGAGTAGTTATTTCCCGACTCTAGAAATATCGGTAATGGTGTTGAAGTCGAACGTCCCTTTAACTCTTAAAAGGCTGCGTCATAAGAGTCTGACCACTCAAACTTCACACCTTTCTTGGTCAAGCATGTAATCGGTGCTACTAAAAATGAGAAGTCTTATATAAAATGAATGTAGTAACCAGCTAGTCCCAATAAAATTCACACCTCAAAAACATTCTTGGGTTGCTCCCAGCTAAATACTTCTCTTACCTTCTTTGGGTCCAATGATACTTCAGTCTCTAAGATGACGTGACCCAGGAAGTGAATTTCAACCCTACAGAAGTGGAATTTTGGGATCTCTTCGTATAACTAGTTCTATATCAGTGTATTCAAAATGATCTCAGGTTGTTTGGAATGGTCATGTCGATCATGATAATACACCAAGATATCATCCACCAAAACCACCACAAAAAAATCTAGGTATTTATGGAACACTCAGTTCAATAGTTCCATGAAAACTATTGGTGCATTAGTGAGACCAAACAGCATGACCAAGTACTCGAATAGATCATACCTTCTAAGAAAAGTGTTATGATGTATGTTTGTAGGTCGAACATGCACCTGATGATATCCTGACCTCAACTCAATCTTTGAGAACACCCAAGATCCTCGAAGTTGATCAAACAGTTCATCTATCCATGGCAAGGGATATTGGTTTTTAACCATCAACTGGTTCAGTTTACAATAGTCCAGGAATATCCTAAGGTTAATATCCTCCTATTTCTCAAAAACGACCGGTAAACCCCAAGAGGAAGTACTGGGTCAGATAAAACCATTAGCTTCCAGATCTTCCAAATATATCTTGATCTCTTTCAACTCTGCCATAGCCATCCTGTAAGGACGAATAGATACTGGTGCAGCTCTTGACACTAGATCGGTAGTGAACTCCACCTATCTGACTAGAGGTAAGCCTGCGAAGTGTTCTGTGAAAACAACCCTGAAACGATCAAATGATGAAGAAAATTCTATCAGACATGTTCCCTGGTTATCCAGATATAAACTCGCAATTTGGGTTCTCATCCCACCCAGTCCCTGATGGTCAGGTCTAGCTATGCTCACCTGGACAACCAATTCACCCTTATGTAGAAACTACCCCCCTCAGGTGATGGGATGATCACCTTGTGGTGGTATCAAGAAACAAATAATTGAAAAGAAACCAACCAGTCTATTCCTAGAATGACATCAAAACCTATCATCTCTAAGACATAGAGGTTCCATAGAAAGTGACAGCCATGAATCTAATGGGGGAAATCCTTTCACTGACACACACCTACCGTTCTAATACCTAACAGAGTGTCTAAATTCATCACATTATAATAAGTATTACCACAGAGTCCAAGTATTTCCACAATGACCACAGATATAAAACTATGTGAATAGCCTATATCGAAAAATGCAGAAGATAAAACAGAGGCAATTAGAATATTACCTCTGATAGTAGAAGGTTTCAGATCCTGCTCATGTTGGGTCTGTTGTAGTGATTAATTTTGACCCGTACTGTGGCCCTAAGACACTTCTGGGCTACCTTGCGCTGACCCGCCTTATTGTCGCTAAGATCTTGGGGTCTGGATAGGATGGGAATGCCCACCACCTTGGCCAGGATGCCCTAATGTATTCCAGTTTCCAGACTGGTAAGAAGCTACCGACCCTACTCCTGTACATGCAGTCCGTATAGAACATATCTCACTATCCACTGGTGGATATATCCAATAGAATCATTGTAGATGGCCCATATTGCCGCAACCTCGGCACTCAACAAGGTCCTTTGGGTACTAAAGTTTAGTTTGCACAATACTTCCATACTAGAATCACATAACCTGACTACTGAAAGATAGTTTATGACTGCACGTATCCCCACGAGAAAACTCCACATGGAACCTATTGCTTCATATCGAGATAGTACCAGATCTTGCTGCTGAACTGCCCTGTCTTGCACCCCTAGATTCTCAAATGTTCCACTCAGTAATCAGCACCTGATTCACAATATCATAGACAAAAGGCAACCTAAATACATTCACCTCTGATTAAATGTCAATCCTAATATCATCCTTGAATCGTATATACTTCAATATGTCATCACCCATCAGAATAGGGGTGAATCACTGAAGCTTAGTAAACAGGGAAGAATAGTTCATAACTGACAGTGTGCCCTACTCCAAGAAGATGAATTACTAGGCTCAGTTGGCCCTCAATATCTCAGGAAAATAAAAATCATTGAAGGCTACCTAAAATTCGTCCCATGTTATATCTCAATGACTCCCTTCCTGAATGATAACATCCCACCAAATTTTGGAATAATCACACCGCATATAAGTTGTGAGCTTGACCCTCCTTTCGAGAGGAATCTCCAAATGATCAAAGGTAGTTAGTACTGATTCCATCCATGATTCTTCAGCTTGTATTCTATCGTCCCCTGAAAAGGTAGGTGGATAATTCTATTGAAATATACCTGTCATCATTTTCATCGATGTGGTAACCTATGATTCTCCTTGGAAGGTCTGCATGAACAGCAAAAAATCTTCTCAGTACTATCTGTCTGCACCCGCGTCCGGTATAATGGTTGGTGTCGCAGCTGGCACAACTGGAGGGTCCATTGGTATCCCATTGCCCAAAATTTCTGGAGTATTCTCATCACCTCTCTCCTAGTGTAAAAATCATGGTCATCATGGTAGCATGGCTCTACAAGATTCAGCACACACACCTCAATACTGACTTAACGAAAAAGGAAACTCTAATTTATAAGTGCAAGAATGAAATAGGTAAAAGAATTCATTCATGTTTTCCAAAATAGGGGTACACAATGTGTATAACCTCGTACATGGTGTTTTATCCTAGGAATTTACATGGGCATGTATTTCGGCCCAACATGGACATGTATCACACCTCACACACGGTGTGTTCCTCCTGAGACATAGCGTACACTTGAATTTTCCCTCCTTTCTACATGGCTAGAACTACACAGTTCTACCAGTGTAAGAATAAACGGCATGTTCACTCTCCACACGGCATGTAAAGCTAAGATTTCATCCACCCATTTCATTAGTCACATGGTTGTATACACGGTATACCTATATACAGTGTGTACTCCCATTACACGATGTGTCCTTCTTAATGCTTCGACAAGCCATGTTTCCTTCCCACATGATAGGTTACCTAGTCAATGGTTACACGGCGTATACACATGGTACATGGTATGTTCTTCTAAAAGTTGGATCACCTTCTTCCCCAAACAAGAAGAACACATAGCATGTTATGCTAGAAAACACACCTTGTAAAATGGGTTTTTCAGGATAGAAACTCTGAAGTTCCCAGAAAACCCATGTTCTATAGAAAAACCAACCAACGGGATGCCAATTTCCAATCCATGAGGGCTCATACTTCCCACGAATCAACATTTAGAACCCAATAAAAACCTATCATAGTAAAATTATAGAATGAAAGTTGAATAATGATCCATCAAATTCGATTCCAAGAGGTCCCATACACCTCAGGAACCAAAGTTTGGCATCCATTCAATCCAAACCCAAGCACGTACCAATACACCTATCACAATAGCATTCTTAGCTATTACATCATCTATCACAACAACATACAATAACTAATTCATCCTATATGGCATGAAATAATTCATGGAATGTGATTTTATAAGTTCCTATATGATTCATGAGATGGCACACCCACATCTCATTAGGTTTATACTAAAATAAAACCTATAATTGCCTCAATAGTAATAGCCGAAATAGAGTGTGTCACCCTAAAGTGAAATCAAATCAACTGTAATAGCTCAAAATCCAAAATCACGTTTTAATTAGAGGTAATTTGGATTTTCCCTGAGCACAAGGTAGATACTTTTGGTCACAAATAATTACCAAATTCCATATCCTTTATATCATCACCAAACAAAAAGACAAAGCAGAAAAGAAAACCACTGATACAACTTCGTAACTCCCAGGATCCTGATGCCACTAAACGGTGCCCCATACCCAGTTTGTCACATGGCCTCAAGAATGTTTCCCCAAATTCCAGAGGCAACATACTAGCAGTGAGGGCATAAGGTGTTATAGTGGGGAATCTATGCCCTCATTGGTAGAGTGTAACACAGTGGAATAAATATTAACAAATAGCGGAAGCAGTAAACCACATGAAAATGAAGCAAACAACTAAAGACTGAAGGAATAAGTTAACTAGAAGGTATATAATAGTAGGATGATGTAGCATGTAACATGATCTAAGAAAATAGAAAAAACAAGATACACTCCAATCAAGTACAATACAATACCAAATTAGGGTAAAACAAAAAGAAAGTCAACAGCATCGCAAGCCATGGCTTCATCCCATGCTCTCCTGCTCCTAAGAAGTAATCAAGTACATGTATAGGGAGCCTTGACCCTATCAATACCTAGAGAAATATAGACTATTTGGGCCCAAAATCATGGCCCAAATAGGGTGTGATAAGTGAATCCTAGTAGGAAACCACCAAAGTTTTGTTCCAATCTGTTAGTGAATATATGCAACAATAGAAAAAAAAGGAAAATAGTAACTAGGATGTACTTGAGAGTAAGATATACATATATAATTATTATCCATTTATTATATTCATTTTCATTTTTAGTTCAATTTCATTTATGTGCAACTATCTCGAGATATGTTCTTAGCCTACCATCCCCTGTATAGAAGTAAACATTGTAGATGTATTAGAAGGCAATCTAGATAAGTATATGTGAAGGCCAAATCCAAGCGTGTGCTTTGGCTTGGTAGACGTGTCATAAGGCATTAATTATCATTTAAACATCTCACCCATAGGCACAAATAAATAGTCAGGGTCAAACTCGCTATATCAGCATTTCATCATTTTCCAAATAGTGCCTGTCCTGGTTAATCCTGAATGGATTGAAGGTTTTCTCGGAATTCATAAAGAGGATTTAGTGAGCCTGAACACAATGATTATGGCTCACTCATGGCCTTTAAGTAATTAACCTCTTGATTTCGTCCATTTTATTTTAACCAAGACAATTGTTCACCCATGGTAAACAAGGTGAAATTTGTCGCATGAGACAAACCTTGTCTTTTAAATGAGACTATGTCTCTCCCATTACTAATTACCTCTTTTAATCATTTAACATTCCATTAGAAAAGCAACACATGTGAATTAAACTATCACATGACATTAACATAATCATATCATGTGGGAATTCCATATAACCAACAATATATTTTTATCAAACCCAACTAGGAAAAAAATACAGGCCTCAAAGTTGTTCTTGACCAAATGTCTATCTAAGGTAAACACGCCCATGGGTGTCCATAGATCGATTAATCAGCAATCACATGCCTCAAGTTTACAGAAATATATTACCTAAACAACATTAGGTATCAACATGGTCCAATTAAACAACCAAGAAACACTCTTAAATGAACTCGTGGCATTTTGACAGATATATTCGGCTCAACATTTAGCGAAAGCGCCGAGACCACCTACCTCAATGTCGTACAATCAACATAATCTGATTCTGCCCCTTGAATCAACTTAGAAAAACGTAGATCTATAAAAAAATGAAACCCATTCAACCCTAAATAAATTTCTTGTGAATAAAAATTAGGAAGAATTTCTCTATAAGAAGAAATCTTTTACTAAGAGGATCCCAATGAGATCAACGGTATTCAAATCGGGTTCCGGACGAGAAAATGGGTGGAGAAGGAACCCTTGGTGGTCCTTGTTCTTCAACTGGAGGATCCTCTGTCCATAAGAGGAAAGAATGGGGATACTTCCCATTTTAAGATGAAAATTATAAGTATATGGCGTGTATATCATTTTACTATTCATAATTTTGCCGACTTACTTTATAGGTACCACACCAACCTTCCGACATGACTACACTGTGTGTATCAGGACGTAAATGGCGTGTAGTGGATTTTTCTTCTCTCATATGCCAACTTTCTCACATGCCCTGTATCCCTATCCTACACAGTCTTACTACATGGCGTGTATATAGTATTACATGGTGTGTTCTCCTAAAACAACCATTTTCTGAGTTTCCCTTATTTTCTCAAAAAATACTCAAGGAAAAAGAATAGAATAAAATTATACCTCAAAAGAAGAACTGGGTTCTTACAGGAAGTGTCAATTGTAGTCTTGAAAATAATTTTCATGATGCTTTGACCCTATTTGATTCTATAAAATGATCAAATGTCATGATCATTGAAGCTCAGTTCAATCGTCAGAGATTCTTGAATGTTAGGAGTAGCATGTGGCATCAAATGAGTGGTATTGGTATGGACGATGGTGAAGCTAAGGTTGAATATGATAGCCTATATTAATTTAATGTATGAGATCAAATTGATCGGATAGATAGGATTTTGTAAGTGTCTTTTTAAATACAGAGCTAAAATAACCACTATGTCATATCCCACATTGAACTCTAGCATGGATGAAGCGTACTTAATAAGTAAAGTCATTTCATCCTTGGTTTGATCCACGACACTGGGGTTTCCAATTCAATACACTACACCTCATGCCTACACAGTTAGTTCCAACCTCTTCCATGGTCCATAGGCACTTTCCAACAGGCTCTATACCTGTAACATGCATACCCACACCTGTGCACTTAATGTGGGAAAAATGATCCCAATTTATTTGCTACCATGGTAGGTTAGTTTGGTGGAATTCCTCCCACTTGGTCAAACCATGGGTCCCACATGTGTGGTTGAGGTGTTACCTAGTTTGATGTATAATGGTTGGTTTATTTTTTCCAAATCCTAGAATAAATCTAAGTGGAATACAATCATGAATAATTACACACAAAAAGTCCGATCTATATTCTTCTCAACAATTCCTCGATGTTATTTATGAAACATCTTCCATCCTCTTAAATATCTTCATGAAAATAATTATTCTCTTAGAATTCTCAATATGAAACTTTTCTTCATCCACAAGTGGATGTAACATCGATCATCTAGATTAATGTTGACAATGTGCTTCCACCAAACACCAGTAGCGCATGTACTTCTGAATTAAGAACATGTCAACAATCATCATAGTTGTAAACTAAATGTCTTTAAAGGACATTTCATGAAATATTAAGACTTTACAACTTCTATTTCTCATCAATTTATTCTATAAAAATTCACATTGTTATTAATCATGGATGTCTTGGATACACCAACAAAACTTCTAGAAAAATATTTCTTTCAGAAATCATCAACATATTGAAATAAATTAAATATTGATATTTCATTAAAAGAATTTGACAACCAATAAAATTAATTGACAATAAATAAAACTCATAAACAAATTGAGATCTATATAATCAACTTTTAGAGGCTATTAGTCAAATCAAATTACCATTGGAGGCTATTTAGTGTACTTACTTTAGTTTCCAAGAAGGATATTGAATGCACCTAATACAATAAATAAGAAGGAGTGATATTTTATTAATTACATTGAGTAAGAAAAGGTATTTTTTAGTGTTCTCTAGTGTTCCTAATCCAAGAAAGTTTACTACTTTTCCTCATTCAATATGTTCTATTGTTTATTTCTATTTCATTATTCCATTGTTTGACTTAAAGGAGTGATAGTAACACTTATAAAGGAATAAAATCTCACCAAGGAATTGGTGGAT
Organism: Viscum album; assembly: GCA_963277665.1. NCBI lineage: Eukaryota > Viridiplantae > Streptophyta > Magnoliopsida > Santalales > Viscaceae > Viscum > Viscum album. The sequence continues at coordinate 1,402,320,328 of OY728127.1, read as the reverse complement.
AGAATTTTTGGTGGATACCAAATGATGATTAAATTTGATGATCTGAGATTGATCAAAATATTTTTAACCGGTTTAAAAGGTATTTTTTTATAATCTTGGGTGATTTTCTAATTGCGTAAACTATATACCAAGTGTCACTAATATCATTAAAACCATATCATGGTATCAGAGAAAAGTTTAAAGGTTATCCTATTCCTCATAATACTCACACATATATGTGTGATGACATGTAGAACCCAACACAAGATCTCCATTATTGATTAAAGTAGCTCCATATCCCAGGTTTTTGGAGTAATGGAGAAATCTTATATTTTTTGTCGATTTCACATTGAATGTGTTCATATGAGGGATGAAATCCCACTACTCCAAAAGTGTTATCAACACCAAATTAAATAAATAATAAATGTATATACTAAATAATAGAATATTTTATAATTTTATGATGTACTAACACCATATAAAATTAATTTAAGAATCACATAAAAATGATATAATGATTCATATTGAGAATTCTAAACTTAAGATTGACTATGGGGAGTGGTTTTATCCTTTACACCAATTTGAAATATCACATGACCTTTTCTCTAGATTATTTAACCCTTTAAGAATGACAAATATTTATATATTACTAAAATAAATATGTGGGTATAAAATTATTCAATTTAATTTGATCAAAATCATAACCACTATATAATATTTCTAAATATATAGGGGAATGAATTATGTAATTAATATATATAATATTCACTAAGTATGTGTATGATACATACTATTTAATTACTATTAATATAATTATATAAGGTATGTATGTGATATATATAATGTTAATGGTTAGGCTAAATATAAAAATACATCCTTAAATATCTAAGAATTAGTTGTATTCCGATAATAATAACATTTGTTAATACCTTGATCATTCAAATATATGGGTTTTTCTTAGATAGGCATTAATGATCTATTTTGTGTTAGGTGAAAAGGGTAATAGTTATCCAAATGTGAATGTTGTGTGATACTTGGATAGGTAACCTAATCAAATTTCCACCTAGAGGATTGGTGTTGGGTCTGTTCATGAGATTAATTGGGAAATATATTATTCAATCAATAATATTACAGTTTTATTTGATACAATTAACAAAATTTGTTTACCTAAACATACATGGATTAAGAGACTAGCTTAGCTATGTTAAGACATGTATAAATATAGATCTTATCCCACTAAATTTAAAATAGTGAAGTTTATTATTTTGGTAAGATTGTATTCAATTGAAGACCATATTGAATAATAACATTCTTGATACTAACAAAGATACATATTTATTGTATATTTTTTGGGGAATTAAACACAAACTAAAATTTTCAGTGAGATAATTCCTTGGGGAGGAAAAGATTAATCGTATTAATTTCATTAACTTGTATAGTAATTTGATAATTTTTCTCTAAAAAAGGAAAATTATATAGTCAGTAAAAATATACACCATATTGGTTATTTTCTCCTACCTCATAAGATGGAAAATATGATTCTGAAAAATATCAGAAGGTTGCATAATAAATAAGACGACTTGTTGTATCAACCAACATTTCCAAGCTTCAAAATATATATGAAGACATGGAATCCTTTAATGTGATCAAATTGATCAAGAATTAATCAATTATTCATAGTTATGAAGAACTATAATTTATATAGATTAATTTATCTACCTTGAAATCGTCAGTATTGGATACTATATGCACATCACATATTAATGGTACTACAAAACATTTAAAACGACATAGGAAATTGATTTTGGGAGAAGTGGACTTATAAGTTAGGAATAGTGAAAGGGTTGTTATATTTTTTGTGGGTATAATTTATCTAATTCATACTAATGCATTTTTATTATTTATATAATACAATTACAATGTGTTATCAATAAACTAAAACTTGATTTATGTATCTTTCCAAGATGAGGAGGGATTTTTTCCTGTAATAAAGAACAATATTAATTTTATTTATATTAATGAAATTTTTTATGGATTTGATAAAATATTTAATGGACCATATGTATTAGATAATAATAATCCTATATTTAGTGTAAATAATAATATTGTCAAAATAAAAGATTTTAATTCCACTTATAATAGGAATTATCACTCTTTCCATATAAATAAGAATTGCATCTAATGAATCCATAATGATAGATTACTGGATTCAAATGATTATGAATCATTTGATATTTGTAAATCTTATTTATCATGTGAAATTAAAAAATCATCTTTTAAGGGTAATGGGAGATGAGCTAGTGATTTATTGGAACTCATGCATACCGATGATACAGTGATATAAGTGAAGTAAATTAAGGTAGATTTCATCATTTCATATTTATTATTGGTGAATTTAGCAGGTATGGTTATTTATATCTTGTGAAACTAAATTATTTATTATTTTAAATGATAAAAGTGTAAAAAAAATAAAGGGAAAAAACAACTTGGAAACAGTGTTAAAATGCATTGATTAGATCAAGGTGGGGAAAATTTGTTTCAAGAATTTCATGATTGTCTATGAGATTATAGCATAGAATCATAGTTACCTCTACATGGTAAATTATAGTTAAATGGTGTATCTAGAAGGACGAATCAAACTTCGTTGTACATTATTCAGTCCTTGAAAAATCATGAAAACCTTCTTATTTATTTTTAGGGTTATGGTATATACACTATTTCGTTTACAATAAATCATGTTCAATGAAAGATAGTTTAAAATACACTTCTTGAGATGTGGATTTTGAAGAATCCAAATTTATGTTTCTTGAATATTTGTGTTTTTTAGGCATATGTACAAAATATTAACTCAAATAAAATATATCCAAACACAAATAAATTTCTATTATTTTTTATCGCAAGGAGATGTCTGATTATTATTTTTATACATCTTTAGAGTAAAAAGGTTTTTATAGCTTGAAATGTTGTATTTATCGAAAGGAAATTTATTTCTAAAATAATTGGTATGAAAAAATTTTGACTAGATAAAGTTTAATAATAATAATATAATATCATTCCTGATATGGCTAAGACAAAATGAAAAGGGTTGTGGAAAATAAAATAACATAGTATACACTATAACCACAGTGGTCTATTAGTTTTCAGCAAGTGCTTGATAGATATAGATTTTTCATTTCTGATGAATGTGATGAAATGGTCTGGAAAGATGATCCCACATCTTACCAAGCGCCCCTCATAAGTACTAACTCTAATATATTGTTATAATAAATAGAAAAATAAATACAATCCATGTATATTAATTAGGGTTGGAACCTAGTAGATCCAATTGAAGGGGTAAAACTCATTGGGTGTAGTTGCTTCTTTTATAAAAACACTAACATGGATGGAAGAGTTTCTATTTATAACTCTCACTTAGTAGAAAATTTACTTAAAAAAATTCATGGTATTGACTATGGAGAAATATTTTCTACAATGTAGATGATAAAATCCAAATGAATTATTTTAGTCATGGGTGAAAATTATGATTTTTTGATATGTTAAATGTATGTAAAAACGAAATTCTTTTATAGAAATTTGTTCACGGATGAATATATGATAAAACATAAAGGTTTTTAAGATGAAATAAATGTTTCAATGATGTATAAGCTATAATTATTCATTAATGGTTTGAAACAAGACTCTTGGTATAAGAATATTTTAATTGATGAAACTATCAAGAAATTTTAATTTTTTAAAAATGAATATGGCCTTTGTGTATATAAATAGGTTTGTGGGAGTGTAGATGTTTTTTTTGTGTTATTTGAAATGATTTATTTATTCGTGAAAATGAAATCCCAATGTTATGATAAGTGAAGTAAATTATACCTTTATTCTCTATAAAATATATTAGTGAACCATCATTCATACTAAGTGATGAGGGTTTATATTTCCAATAATTTTTTAATATTTTTCATTGATAATTAACCCCTTAATTGATCCAGAACCAGTGAAAATTATTGATTTTTTTGACTTAAGTAAATCTAGAATAAAATTTTTAAATGGTTTTGGACTTAAATTTTAGTGGTTATTAATTTATATCATTAAATTTGGAAGCCATATATTGATTTAGAATTATGAAATTTTATTATTAAAAGGTAATTAATTCTGATTTTTATTATTTTAATCCATTTTGAATTTATTTTGGAAAAATAATACGCTGATTATTTTGTTTTCAAGGTTTTTAGGTCTGAAAAATGAAAAACACATGACAAATTCATAAAAATTTCAAGGTTCATTTGATATTTATCCCCATGTGGGATATTTCAATCCCGCATATAAATTTTTGGACTCCAAGTATGATATTTTCCTCAGATTTATAGAGTTTTATATGAATTTTTCAAGGCTCAAGTGACATTCCCTACAACATAATGGATTTCTAGGTGTGTGTGTGAGAGAGACAATTGGATTTAAAAAAATATTTCCCTCACCCAGATGAGATTTACCCCCATTAGATATTTAGAGATCTCAAAAATGGTTATATCTTTAACCTCGTAATATATTTCACCACTCACATAATATTCTAATGTTTTTTATGACATTTCCACCACCCATAGAAATTGTTCCTATAATACTAGTACATATGAAAATCTCATCATCTCTAATATATTTTCTTATATTTATGACTTTTGAATGTGAAAATTTCTAGTCATAGGTATTAAAATATGTAAATTCCCAAAAATAATTGATTTTTGTTCTATAATTATTTATTTCCTCCTGTATATCCAAATTAAGTAAGGTTTATCATGAGATTATAAATGATAATCATCTCTACAAATAATAATATACTGATCATGGAGAATATTTGTGGATGTTCGTGACTCCTAGCTAAAGAATCTGGACCCTTCAGTTATGCAAGTGGTAGCCATTAAAGGAATGGGAGCTGGGAACTAAAAACAAACAAGATTATGGAAGAATGGAATCCAATAAATGAATAATGAGGAGTGAATGATACTAATATGGGGTATGGAGAAACAAAAACATGGTAGAGTATCCTGATTATCTATTTTATAGGTTGATTGTTCATTATAGAAAATGGGAGTTGTCACTGATTGATCAAGATTGGATACTATTATTTTCTTTATTTATTTTAAATTTATATAATGTATTAAATGTTTTTAAACTAGCTCATTAGTGGTCTAGTCTTGGTGAATCTTCCCATTACTCAGTTAATGGATTCGATTCTTTAATGGCTAATAATTTCTTCTTTATTTCTATAAGAGATTTTGAATTCCTTAAAAAATTGGAGATTTTCATTTCTATTTTTAATTAATTTATTATTATATCACTCGCAGGTTTTTATGCACAACCCACCTCTACCTCCTTCAATAACTTTGATAGAGAATCTTAAATTATTATAGGGGTAATTGGAAATATTTTATCACTAATATAGCTAAGATTAGTGGATGTAGTGATTGTTGCATCTCCCAATTAAACTTAAAATCACTAAGGGATGGTAATCGGTTGAGGTTTCATCTTATTATAGAGATAGTAGGAGATCTAATTTGAATTATTATTTAATATATAAGTGTAGGATATTATCAAGGATTGTGATTGATTTTAAAAAATGATATTAAAACAAATTCAATCAAATTATTCAAACACATTGAACCCATAATACAAAAGGAAAACACATCCAAAACTCCCTCCTCTTAGGAGAAAACCTATGTCCTGCTTTTAAAAAAATAAATTAGGTTTCAGATATTGTTTATTAGTATCCCCACAATAGGACCCTTATCAACATGTTTCTATTTCCCGGGAGGCTGGTCAGTGCTTTTTTTTCTTTAATTTGTTTGTTTCATTTGAAATGTGTCTAATACATGACTAGGTGTAGTTTGAATAACCAGGATGGTTTTGATAAAATGGTTGGAATAACTACACAAGAATGACTCAAAAAATTAAGGATCATTGAGCATGAGGTAAGGGTGTTCTTCAAAGTCCCATTGAAATATTCTTCAATGTATCCTTCTTCCTTAACAAGATCCACCTTAGGAAGTGAAAACATGGAATAAATTTTATATAAATGGAATAGCATGCTAACAGATCATTATAAACCTAATTTTAATAACATTAAATAGATGTTAAAACTGAATAATCAGTAATATTATGATCATATACTTGAAATGACACAATTACTACCTAAATTTTATCGTTTTCAAGGGAGGATCCCAGTAGGGATTTAATTTTTTCTAGGGTTATAGGAATCATTTACAAACCCATCACAAGGATCAGTTGAAAGGCCTTCACATTATTATTATAAGTATTAGAAAATTGGTGTATGTATATCATCCAACCTAGATAATTCACTTCATGTTATGAAATTTATAATGAATTCCTCTAGAAATTATCCCCAATAGAAAGGAGTACACATCTAAGAAAATAGATCTATGGGATCAAGAACGAAATTGAAAAAAAAAACTCTCTATGAGTTTTGGGATAGATTCAAGTAGTTTACCTCTTCCTATCCACATAAACCATTAGAGGATCACCACATATTGGTGTTATTTTACCAAGGATAATTGGATATTCACTGAAACCTTTTGGATGCCTCTTCCAATGGAGCTATGATCGAAGAGTCACTTACTAAACCTAGAGATCTAGTGGAGAGTATTTAACAAAAACCCAAATAATTTAGTATAATATCTACTACTGGATGTGTATATAAGGTAAATAGTTATTACTCTCCTTTTCTATAAACTAAAATTAAAAAACTAATCTTACTTGTAAGATAATTAACATGAATAAGGTAAAAAAAATATCACCTTCTGCACCGCCTAGAGTGTACCATCCTTTACATTATATAGATCATTACACTATTAGTTTCCCTCAAGTATAAGATTGTTTTGAAGCTATTTACCATATTTAATAATAACAATAATTTTCTATTATTAAATTATTTAAATATAATTCAAACATTTAGTATAGAGCTGGTAACTATCAAGCCCCAACGACGCCTTTATAATAGGTTTTTTAACAACAGTTCTAGCCACCTCCATTTCAGATAAACATCACTCAACATTATATAAGATACATACAAGGAAAAGTTAAAGAACCCTCAATGGATGATTTTATGAGATTGATTATGGAGTCTCAAACCAACAAACATTTCACCCTTACAATCCATGGTTCATAGTTGAAGGATACAAAAGGGAATATTTTCCAAATCATTTAATCCTAAAAAACATAATAAATCATTGACCTTATAAGATTTCTATCTAGAAAATTCTTTACTCTAAGGGTAATTTTATTTCAATTTTATTAAGGAGTAGAAAAGAGGTAAATATCAATGAAAAATCACTATTAGGAGCAGAAATTGGAAGTGGAAATCCCAAGGAACATCAAGAATCTATAACTAGATAAAAACCTAAAGGGTAATTCCCTATTGAGATACACATAGTGAATAGTTATAAGTGAAAATCCAATATGAAGGACCCACAACAACCCTAACCACCCTTACCTATAATAATAAAACCACCATAGATTACTTATAAATAATACCTATAATAATATTTCATGGAAACATTCAAGATAGTAGAGATCAAAATGTCCTTATTAGAGGACATCCACCAAATTCAATGTTATCCATGGTCTCTCAGGGAAATGTATGCTAAGAAAAAAACTTTAAGAGGATGAAAATGAGAGTTTAGATAGAAATTTTGTTATTCTAATAACCCTACAACTGATAAGAAAATTTTAAGATCCAGGTGATTTCAATATCCCTTTCACATGAAGAGAGATTTCATTTACAAATGAATTGTGTGATTTAAGAGAACAAATTAATTTCATGACTAAAATAGTTTACTATTCAATAAAAATAAGATAACTCAAGACGATCTAAGTGGTTGTGAGTATTTCCAACCAAACCACTACCTACCGAATTTGAGTTAATGACGATTATCTATTTTGATTGAAATGATCATTGTTCTCTACTGAATTTTATATCAAAAATAACTAAAAATAAAGTGTTAAAACTCTTTAACCGATAATGTTATGAAATACCATCCTTAAGACTACTAAAACCATAATAATAAATAATAAAGTAACACATTCAATGCATTTTTTGAAGAAAAAAAACTATGAATTTCAATGTTTTAGATTCACTAAAATTCACTCAAAATAAAAAGAAAATTATTTTTACATTATCTCACTCTAATATTCATTTTTTAAGAATAAATTGAAATATTTGAGGAGATAAATTGATTAGGAGAAGCCCCATAATTGTACGATTTTTATTATGAATATGTTTTCAAAATGAGTTAAATCTAGAAAGAGTTATGTGTGTTAAATAGTTTGAGGAACTAGATCAGTCTTATTTTGATGATTTACTATAATATACCCACAACACATCGACCTTACATTTTAATGTTTAAAAATTAGATTATTCTATGTCAAAACCATCTTTATAACACCCCCTCAACCAGAACTAAATTTACATCCCAATAACTTAAAATATTCATTACTTAAGGAAAATGTAGAACTTTCTATCATAATTTCAAACAACTTGGAAATCAATAAGGAACGACAATTGATATAAATTCTTAAAAAAATGCTATGTTCATAGGTTTTTCATTATGATACATCCTTGTGATTATCCCAAAAAACATTTTATATCATATTTTGTTAGAACCAGAGTCCAAACCTATGAGACATCCCTAAAGGAGGCTCAACCCAACTTGTATACCAGTTGTTTAAAATGAAATTGAAATATTATGATGATTTATAATCGTATACCCCATCTTATACTCCTAATGGTATATTCACATTCACATTGTATCTAAAAATACTGAATTCACCCATTTAAAAAATGTGAATGATGAGTAATTAACCACTAGAATTTAGAATATTTGGAGGGTTTTCATTAACTATAAGAGATTAAATCATGTGATTTAAAATAACCAATTCCCTATCCCTTTTTTATACCAAATTTTATAGAGTCTAGTTGTGAAAAGATATTTCTATTTTATTGATGTATTCTATGGGTATTATCAGGTTCTCCATACTCCAAAGGACTAAGAAAAAACCACATATATATGTCCCTTTTCAATGATTTCTTACTTAAGGATGCACATTGGGTTATAAAATGTCCAAAGTATTTCTCAATGTTCCATGTTTATTATATTGTTAGTCTTAAATTTTATATGCATGGAGGTATTTATGGATGATTATTCTATTTATAAAACCTTCTTTGAAATCTATCTTGACACTTCGTAAAAAATATTAAAGAAATGTATTGAGAAACATCATGTTTTAAACACTGAAAAAACCTATATTATGGTTGAAAGGGGAAACTTTTAGGCCCCATAATTTATTGGGATGGAATTTAATTTGATAAGGACAAGGATAACATTATTTATAGACTATATTACCTCGCCACAATGAGACATATTAGATCATTTTTATAAAAAATTAGGTTTTATAATTTATTTTTTATGTACTTTAGAAAAATTGTACTACCCCAAAAAACCCACTTAATAAGTAAACTTATTTCATGTTTTATGATTAATATAGGGAAGACTTTTTTATACATAAATATAGATTGACCACAGCCCTTTTCATTTTCTGAATGGCTTGGGAACTACGATTTGAAGTATTATGTGATGCACCCAACATGTTAATGGGGGTTTTTCAATCCATGAAGTCAAATAGGCACTCTCCTCTTATATACTATTATTTTTAAAAACTATATGTAGCCTAAAATTTTACACAAAAAATAGAGAATGATTTATTTTCTATTTTTGTTAGTTTATAGAAATTTATATCATACTTATTAGAATGAAAAATATTTTTTAATTATAATCATGTAACTCTCAGGTATTTGATTGAGAATGTTAAATCAAATACAAGGTTGGTGAGATAGAAATTTTTGTTAGAATAATTTAACATAGATATCAAGAAATAAATGGTATATGAGAACCTCATGGAAAATAAAATGAGTAGGATTCCCTACACTACTATGACAGAGACACCAACTAAGATTACCATAGTATATTTTCTCCCTAGTTAGCAGTTGTACAAATTCACCCCATGTTCCCTAGTATATTGATATAGTGAATTTTTTTCTCAAAAGAAGGTACCAAATTTCGTTTATAAGAATTAAATTATTAAATTTATTTCTAATTCATGGCATAATATTTGTAAAAAACCTTATTTATAGAAAAAAAATTTGTGACCATGTGATTAGGAGATGTATAACTAAGGAAGAGGTAAAATATGTTCCTTCCTTTTCCCAAACCCTTAATTGTAGAGGCCATTTTAAACCACAAATAATAGATTTGAAAGATTTAAAAGATGATTTATTTTGGCCATAAATTTTTAAATACTCACATAAATATTTCAATAAATGTAAAAACTACCAATTTATTGGAGGTATTTCTAAAATATAGAAAATCCCCCAATAAAAATTGTTTTTTGGGAAATATATGATGTGTGGGGACTGAATTTAATAGAACCATTTACTTTTTATTTTTTATTTTCTTATATCATGATAGGATAACATTATGTTTCCAAATTTATTAAATCATAATAAACCCAAACTAATGATGAAAAATATGGTATTAAATTTCAAAAATCAAATATTTTTTATAGGCTTAGAGTGTCTAAAGAAATAATCAGTGAATGAGGAACACATTTTTTAACAAAAACATGTAAACCCTCTCCAATGGATATTAATTTCACCATAAGGACTCTATGGCCTACCCCCACCACCAACAAAAGGGCTAGTCATGGTGTCAAATGAATAGATCAAAATAATTTTGGAAGAATAGTGCAACCCATCCAAAGAAATATGAGTAAAATCTTAGGGATGAACTATATGGAAACAAGATTACTTCAAAAACCCTTAGGTATGTTACCTAATATAATTTCTCAGGGAAATTATTTTCACTACCCTACTTAGATCCATTGAAAATCCTATAGGTCTTTGAAGAGACTAAATCTAGAGTTTGATAAGGATGGAGAGAAAAGGATGCTCCAAATAATGGAACTAGAGGAGCAGAGGATGTGACACCTCAGACATATACTCTTAGATCCAGTGCTCATAAATACCTTCATTACATACCATATTTAAAATAAACCCAGGATATCCAATTTCATATATAATTATAATATCACCAACAAATATTGAGTCCCATAGATTGAAATGACCTTCCAGGTTTATATTTTTAAAGATTTAGGAAAAAAATTAACTAATAAAGTCGGTGTAATTATGATAAAATGAATGTTCTTTCAACATATAAGAAACTAATTAATCTATAATAAGTATTCAACATCCCCCAAAAAATCTCCACCCATGCTATTTCATTCTAGGAATTTCAAGTGTAATACTTTTGTTCATAACCTGAAGAAATATAAACATAATAAGGGTAATATCTAACACACAATAAGGGAAAATATATATCAAAATATATCATGGCATGAATAATATAGTAAGAATAAATAAGAGTCAAATAATGACATGTAACTGAACAAATGAGCCTGTAATAATTCAAAAAAGGATATAACAATATAAACAATCACATGTATAACCATAAGTGGTTCCTTGTTGATGAAATTCATAATACTAGATAGCTAATTAAATACCATAAAAAATATTGTGATCTTATACATCATTATCCTACCATCAAGGCCCTTTGTTTAGGGAATATTTTCTCTGGGCTAACATATACTAAAATACCCAAGATAGTTTGTCTCATGAAACCTATCGATGCATTGATGGGATATCTATAACCAAGACCCATCCACCCCTAATTAAATCCAATTAATTGATCATATTATTTTTTGAATAAATTATTCCATACATAATTATAATGTCTTAGTAATCAATAAACATCTGTATTGAAATAATGAGTTTACATATTGTTAATATTTCAACAATCAATAAATATAGTATATTTATATGAAATTATCACACAAAATAACATCATATGGATTAAGGGTATAATATTTAAGTAAATAATTTCCCCAATAAATCTAAGTATGAAATAAAGGTGGAAAACATTAAACTAAAGAAAGTAAATATAGAGTTTTCATAGAGGAATGGTATTTAAAGAAAATTTGTGTTTGTAAAATAGGTTGATTTGGAAAGATAAAAGAAGAAACTAATTACAAGGAGTCTAATCCCAAAAAAAATTATAATGATTTATAAGATAATACATGACCAATATATACACCAGAAAATTTAAATAATTGGGGAATAGGAATCATTTCTCAATGAAAAAAAATTGTGATGCAAAAACCATTGGATAATGGTAGTATAAGTATCAAAGGAACATGATACGGATACCACGAAATTTAAATATAAATAAATGAGATATATGCATTAAAATTTAGGTTAATAGGGTATTAAAAATGAGACAAAGAAAACATTACAACCATAGAAACATTCATTTCAAACCCCCTTGAAGGATATGATTTAAAAATAAACATAAAAATCCAATAATAATGATGTAATACTGAATGAAAATATCTAAGAGTTATTATTTTCCCAAGACAATGGAAATCATAGTGTATAACTAAAATTCTTCGCAAGGAATTAAAATTTGAGACCAAAAAACCCCATACAAGTAACATAATATTTAATGTAATAATATTTTGATAAAATAGTTTTAATGAAAAAAAATATAACCCAAAAAATATGTATTTAATAAAAAAACTAGACATTATGCAGAATAAATCAAACTACAAACAAGAAATTTCAATAAGAAATTTTTTAACTCAATGGAAGAAAATTGAGTTAGCCCAAACCCTTACCATAATTCCTGACCTCCACTAAAGAAACTAAATATCCTACATAACAAAAATAAATATATTAATAAAATTTTTAAGAAATTTATTCACATCTATAACCTTTTATAAACATCATTTATATCTATTATATACATGTATATTTGTTAGTTATTTTATATATTGAATATCATGGGTGAGTAATCTTGATAGTATTGAAATAGTTTCATAATATCTGTGTTTTTCTTCATGATTATCCAAACTTTAATTCTTTAATAGATCATAAAAGCCAATATAATTTATTTTTTATATAATTTATAATGTTATAATTTCATTCTATTAGTTTTTTAGTTATAGTCTTTAAAGATTAAATAGGCGATGATCATGTTTCGATGATTTTGGACGAACAAATATTGGTATATCTATTATTGAGTTTAAAATAAATGTTATAATTTTAAAAAAAATTAAAATATTTATTTTATTATTATATAAAATATTATCAAAAATTATGTTCTTATAATCATCAATGATATTATTTTCTATCATTTTTCAAGTGGGTGGTTAGACATACCCAAACAAGAACATATCATTATTAATGGATGATTATGATTATGGTAGTGCCTTATTTTGGGAATAATATAATTATTATAAAAGAATAATGATATACTTTATATAATTTTAATTTGTTTAATCATATTTGAATAGGTTTTAATAAATTAAAAACAAGATACGTTATTTCGTTGAAGTAGTAGTCAGCACAATACACGGTTAACATTTTCATTTCTCAAAGAATGAGAGGGTGAGAAGGTGGATTATAATTGTCTCTTAATAATCATAATTATACTATAAATTTCAAATTTATTCATAAATTTAATCCTTATAATCAATTATGATTTTGGGTGGAGAAAAAAATAGATGTCGTCTCTTTTTGGAGATGGTAGTCTGCACAATGCTTGAATGATGGATTCTTTTTTCTTAATAAAAAATGGGAAATGTAGTTTATAGTTATTACAATAGAATAATATAATTAATTATAAAAAAACTTTCATTATATAGTAATTATAAAATTTTCATTTAAAAACTATGAAATAAATGAAAATAAATTAGGAAAAAAGGGTACTCATTGAAATCTGTGTGCTTTCCTTGGATGACCCCTCATAAATTTAGGTCTTACGCTAATTAATTTTGACAAAAGGATAAAGGAAAATTAATGGTATTATAAATTAAGGATTATTGTACTATTTTTATGATTAAAACAAATTCTTTTAGTGGTCTTGAAGTGCTAGTGAGAGACCACTTTTATAAGTGGTGAGAATGGTATTTTTGTAAATATTTCAACTTAATATAATGAGATCACGTGTTTTAGATGTTAAGAAGACTGAAAAATGGAAAATAATGGAGTGGAGGTGATATAAGTTCCATTATCACTCAAAAATAATTTTCAAACATATTGTAAACGTTTTTCAAGTGCATTAATCTTGGAATTTTTGATTTTAATAGTTTTGTTTTTACTCTGGTAACTAATTTTTACTTTAGATATTTAATTTTAATGAATAAAAATAAAATGAAATTTTTCATATATTTTGGAACTAATTATTTAAATATATAATTAATTTTATCATATAAAATTTCTATGTGTAAGAAAATTTAATTTTAACATTAGTGCATGTAACACATAAAAAATCATTTTTAGAAAAAGTGTATTTTTTATCTTAAAATTTATATTTTGGATAAAATTATCAATTTCATTGATTTTCATAAAAAATTTATTTTTATAAAAAAATAAAAATTATGTAGATTTAAAATAAATCAAAACCCATATTTTACCAAAATAATATTTAATAAAATGAAATGGCCAAAAAGTTGTTTTATTGGAAAATATTACCAAAATTATTGAACATTTGTTTTATAAATTCACAATAGCATTTTAAAGTATATATTTACTCTTAAAATATTTATTTTTCAATGAAAAATGTTTAATAATTTTTTAATGTATAATTATTCTTTATATAGTCATAGAAGCTGTGATTTTAGTAAAAACTATATTTTTAATTATTCATATAAAAATAAATTATTTCATAAAAATATAAAAAATTAACAATATTATAATTTTGAAATTAAAAATTCCAAATAGAATATATTTTCATTAAATTAACATTACAATATATATATAAACTTATATAAATGAAAATAAAAAATATAAATAAAATTTTTTTATGGAAAAATGTGTTTTAAAACATCAAGTTCCTTTAATATTATTTTATTAAAATTTATAAATAATTAAATTTAGAAATAATATTTTATAAATCTAAATATTAACTATTATAAAAAAAATTAATCGTGATAAATTTAATTAATTTAGTTAAAATATAATACCCCTCTTTTTAAACGGTTCTTCATAAAGCATCCTTTATTATTAATATTAATCAAATAAAAATAGTGTAATTATTTTAATTGAATATTATATTTTTATTTAATAAGGATTATATGGTTCAAGTAATTTTTATATTTCATGATTCTTTTTAATTAGTTGTTGAGTTAGTTTGGTGTTTTTTTTTGACATGATCTATCGAAGATGGTATCAATTTATAGGATCTCAAATCTTGGTTCATTATATTCTACCCTAATATATAAATTGTGTCCACTAAATTTTAATTATTACTAACTGATGAAAGTAAGTGAGTTTATTCTTAACATATATATTTTTCAAGATATAACTCTTAGTACAATATCTACATAAATATTTTTGGATATATCAAGTAACTTATATTTCCTAAAATAATATTAATCATTCATACAATAATATACACTTTAATGTGTATACCCTAATCATATATTTTCTATAAAATAATTTAATATTTAATACATTTAACCATATTGAAATAATATTTTTCTCTAAAAATAATTCTATCTTTAACCCTCAAATGTGTTAACAACTAGTTAAAAAATACACATACTAGTCAATATATATCATAATCCAAAAAATGAGAAAAAAAATCACCAAAAATACCATGGATGTTTTTTTAATAAAAAAGTAATAATTACCAAGGATATCAATATTTTATAAATAACTTTTCTCAAAATAAATCAACCATGTATTACCTCAACATCAAGAATATATTAAACATAAGGGATATTAATACAATAATCATGTGTTCTTCAGTAGGTATTCCAAAAAATATTACCTTTTCATAAAATCACTTTTCATGGATATTGATACCATTTAATATATGTTTAAAAACCTCTATATAAAACCTATTCAGTAAAAATACCAAGATATTTCATATAATCCTCATAAATTTTTTAATATACTATAATATCGTCAATAAATGTCACTCTATACTGAAAATACCTAAGAGTATCAATATTTAGTTTCTATTAAGATATCAAACTCTCTATAATATTTATGACTATAAAAAATATTTCTATCAGAAGAGGAATACAATAATATTCTTAATCATTTTTATATTCTCCCTTTTTCATTTATAAGACATATTTGTTTCTGGAAACATACCATTCTCATATACATTTTTATGATCTTTTTCTAACAAATACTAATAAATGGGTATGATAATATCCAAAATATGAATATGAAAACATAAATATAGTATATATTCCCTGGTTACACCTTATTTTTTATAATATAGTTCTTTAAGTTCTACCAAGGACTCTCTTTAATCAATCCATGGTTATACATGGCCATTTTTCAATTAGGTTCTCTAAACTAATTAGTTAACATACTTTCCAACTCCTTTATAATGGTTCATTAGATATAATTTTAATTAACTAGAGAATATCCCTTGAGAGTTTCTATAAATTTGTGCAGCATTAGGATTAATAATCATGCACCAGATTGAAGATTGAGTTAATACTCAATGAGCCTTTTTCTGGGGTAATACCCTTAGGTGTATCTATTTCAAATCCATATCAACTTTTCTATATCCATACAGGGATGTAATATTTTATAGAACCACATGATATATACTTTACTAAAAAATTGGGACGTTAACTTATACAAAAACTTGTCCACAAGACTTATTCCTATGGTTTTCACTATATGTATCTTATCATAATACATAATATATTCAATATTACATCAAATAATCTAAAGGGTTATCTATTCCATTTAAATTGTGATTAACCTTAACTTATAAACTATTAAATTATCTTCAACTAACATTCTAACCTCTAAATTTATCTAAACCCTACATTCATACCAATTATGATACCCCAGACCTGAACTCCCAAATCCAGTATTCATAAATAAATTCTTTATATACTAGATTTTAAATGAACAGAAGTGAACCAATTTTAACCTTAACTAATTACATTATCACCAAAAAAAATATTAAGTCTCATATATTTGAAGGTCTTTTTAGGTTCAGAGTTTTACGGATTTGGTAAAAACCTTTATCTAAAAAATCCCATGTATTTCTTCTTAAATAGACAATTTTTCTACTGTATAAGAAACTAATTGATCTATAATATGACTTCAACATTTCACATAAAATCTCCACACATGCTATTTTATTATAGAAATATCATGTGTAATTATTTTATTCATAACATTTGGAAATGGAAACATAGAAATAGTGAGATCAAATGCTCAGTAAGGGAAAACATATATTATAAGCTATTATGGCATTAATAATACGTTAGGAATAAATAAGAGTAAAATAATTTCATATCACTGAACACATGATCTTGAAATAAATCATAATATTGAATAATAATAAAAAATCACATGGATAACAATAATTGGTTCCTTAGTGGTGAAATTTAACATATCATATAATTAATTTTGTTCCCTAAGCCAGGAAATTATGATACTATGAATCATAATCTTACATTCAATTCCATGTGTTTAGGAAATATTTTTTCTTGGTAGGAATACACCAAAATACCCAAGAAGATTTGTCCCATGATACATATTGGTACATCATGGGGATATCTTTCAGTAGGTCCCACCCATCTCATACTTACTCCAATGAATTAATCACACGAAGTAATGAATAAAATATTCAATACTTAATAAAAATTGATTAATAACCAATAAACATCCATATTAAAATAATGAGTATACGACTTGTCAATATTACTACAACTAACAAATGGAATAGAATTATATGCAATTATCCCTCAGACTAGCACCGTATGGAGTAGTGGTATACAATTAAGTGATAATTTCCCTAATTATTTGACGTATGGAAACTAGGTGAATACCCTTAAACTAATGGAGGAAATAATAGATTGCTCACAGAGGAGGGAGTTGGAAGAAAAATTATGCTTATAATAGAGGTTGATTTTCAAAAAAATTGTATTGATAGATTTCTATTAGTTAATAACCCCAAAATAATATTTCGATATTATTTAGAAGGTAATAAATTTATAATATATACACTAAAAAATAAAAAAACGTGTTGAATATGAATAATATCTCAATGAAGCAAAATTGTGTTGAAAAAAACTCTACGGTAGTTGTAACATAAGAATAAAAAGAAAATGAGTGGGATACGATGAAATCAAAATAAAATTAAATGAAATATATTTATTATAATTTAAGTAAATAAGGTATTTAATACCCCATATAAATTAAAAGATAGTGTAAAATATCAATAATGTGTCATGGAATTTAAAATGAGACAAAGAAACCCTTAAAAACATAGAGGTGTTCATGTCAAAACCCCTTAAAGTATTTTATTTCATATAAAACAATAAACTCCATTAATAATTACAGAATCATGATACAAAATATCAAATAGGTATTGTGTACACCAAATAATAAAAACTGTGGTCTATAATAAAACTATGCCTCATGGAATTCAAATTTAGGATAAATAAGTACATACAAGTAAAATAATCATTAAGGTAAGAATATTTTTAAAACCCCATAAAGTAAGGATATAATAAAATAAAAAATATTAATTAGGTATAATAAACCATACATGTTACAATAGAGTCTAATAAGAAAATCTATAACTCAATAGAATAAAATTTAGTTAGTAAAAACCCTTAACTTAATTCCTAACTTCCATTAAATCTCTTGAATCTTGTGTATAAAAAATTAAATATATTAATAAACTATTTCATAACCTAATTAATATTTATAAACAACATTTATAATTATTTTATATATATATATATATTATATTATTATTTAGTTTCAATATCAAGTGTGAGTAATCTTGATTGAAATAAAAAGCTTCATAATAACAGTTTTTATCTTCATTGTTTTCTCAAAGTTCATCATTCCATGATCTTACAAGATACTATAATTTATGTTTTATAATTATTTTTAATGTTCTAATTTCATTCTATGGGATTTTTCTTTATGGTCCTCAAAGATGAAATCATTCATGAGCATGTTTCCGTGATTCTTCATGAACTAACTTTGGTATCTTAATTAGTGAGTAAAAAATAATATTACCTTTTAAAAAATAAAGCATATAATTTCTTATTAATATAATATATTTTTTTTAATTTTTTTCTCATATTCATCCATGATATTATTTTATAGAATTATTCAAGTTTGTGGTCATACAAACCCAAACATGAAAACCAATAATTAATGGATGATTATGATTATGACAGTTCTTTATTTTGGGAATAAAGAATAATGATTACATTTTTTAGATAATTGTAATGTGGAAAATAAAACTTTATGTGGTTTTAATAAATAAGATAGAATCTAAATGAAAAAAATATGTTACTTCATGGAGGTGGTAGTCCGCACAATTCTTGGTTCACATTTTCATTTCTAAAATAATGAGAGGGAAATATTATGGATTATAAATGTCTATTAATAATTATTATTAATATAATATATATATAACAATAATTTTTAAATTTTAAACTTATAAAAAATGAATAGAGTCGATGGTGAAAAAATGGATGTCATCGCTTTATGGGTGTGGTAATCTACACAACAAACGAATGATTGTGTCCGCTTTCTTAAAAATTGGGGAAAGGTGGTTAATTTTTTTAATATAAACAAAAGAAAATTTGGTATAAGAAAATATTGATTTAATTATATTGGGATTAAAAAATTTTAACTGAAAAATTAATATATAAAATAAAATATGTTAGGAAAAATGAGTACTCATGTTGAAATTTTTACATTTTCCTTGGATGATTTTTTCAAAACGGTAGTCTTAAGGCAATTTCTAGTGATTATTGGCTCAAGTATATATAATAAGATTATAAATTCAGGTTAATGACAACATTTTCATGAGGAAATAGAATCATTTTACTTTTTTTAAGCGGTGGTGGTACACCCCTTTTATAAGTTGTGATAATTAAATTTTAGTAAAAATTTTAAATTAATATAAAGATATAACATGTTTAACTTGTAAAGAAGACTCTAAAATGGAAAATAATATAGTGAGTATAACAACCCTTCTCCTTATTTCATTTTTTATAATGATTTATTACATTAAATTGAACTTAATACAAATCATAATATCGATTGGTCAAGTGTCTGTAGAGACCCGAAATCTGACTTACATGGACATTACATTACATTTGCGGAATACTTAGTACATAACAAAAACACACACTAAAGGATCGTAATAGTTTAGTGTCTTTGGAAACTCGGAACGTAATCTTCTAATCGTGGTGAAAGTTCTTCAATATCTCCCATAAAGGTCATCCCTTTTTTTTACCTAAAACCTTTCTTTATATCCTGGGGAAAAGAAAACATAAAAGGGTGAGCTCAAATGCTCAGTAAGGGTAAAAAAAAGAAATATCAATCACATCATATACATAAGAACATAGCTTTTGTAAATCTTAACCTGCAAAAGAGATCATAATTTCATAACATGGGCTAAATCATAGAAGTGAAATGTAATCCCAATAATCATAACTTAAAACATGAAACTTTGTGGCATACACACATAATCATAGAGAATCATTTCTTGTTAGTCAAGACTCATTGCCAAGACTATCTTAGTGGACAAAGTCCCTTTCTGAATCGAGTAATCCTCGTTTCAGTCCTGTTTCACTGAATCGGTATAACCTACCATTCCAGCCATGTCTATCTCATGAGATATAAAATCTTTACCCAATGCATTGGAGGGAGATATAGGTCCCACCCATCTTATAATGAATCCTTTCTTATGTGTGCCACAAAATCATAAATCATACATCATTGCATAACCCATGTAATAAAAATGGGATTCTTAAACAACATGACATCATAAAACCATTCATATAAGATAAAGGAATTCATAAACATAATTCCATCACAACATAGTCAAATAAATGTAAAAATATGGATAGAAACAGAACCCTTTATTATCTTAGATGGAAAATAATTTTGATAAAACACTTGAAATGAATTCTTGAGGAAAATATCCTTTTTTCTTCAAAATCAATTTCTTTTCACAAAACATCATGGAATTTTAAAAGAAAGAGATTTTATTAAAAATAGTCATGAAATCTTTTGGAGCAAGCTTCATAAAAATAAGGCTTTATAAAACCGTAAAAATCCATTCGTGCCGTTTAAGTTAAAAAAAAACATTCTTCGTACTTTTGTCGGAAAAGTCAAAAAGTACCTCGTATGAAAAACGACAAAAGATTCCTTTAATATCTTTTACTAAAAACTTACCGAAGGGTAAAATTGGATATAAACTATTGTAGAAGGATGGAAATAATATTACATATTGAAGGAACATGGATGTGGATGATAAAATACACCCTAGTAATTACCAAAGTAAAAACAATCTCGGATAAAAGTGAGATTGTGATATTTCCCTTACCTTAGGTCCGACTTGCTTTGTAAGTGTCCGAACCTCCTGTATAATGATTTAAATCATGTTATTGACTTATTACAGAATCATATTCATTGTTATGATATCATATAAGGTTCACTTATGACATTATATTACCCGTTCTTTTGTAAATTCCATGTTAAAGAAGCGTTTTGGGTAAAATCGTTTCATTTATCGTAGGTGTTTTGACTTGTTGTTCTTGACATCATCATTACTTATATCATGATTTACTTACTTCCAGAATATAAAATATGATTTATATATCATATATATTCAGTATATATATATATATAATAGGTAGATAAATAAAATGAAAAACACCGTTCATGGAGACGGTAGTCCGTACGTACGCATGAACGCTGTTTTCCTTTCCTTATTGTCTTGAAATGGAAGTAAGTAGATGACATACATATGTATATATATACATAAATCCAGTAGCTTTATAATGTAATATATTTCATTATTATTTCTTATATATACTTTATAATCATTCTTAAATGGTTAACATGGAGAATGAATCTCATCGCGTCGTGGAGACGGTAGTCCGTACGTACGCACGAGCGATGATATCATTTCTATAAATATTGAATTGAATTGGAGTGAATTATACAATATATCAGAATCAATATGATGTTGTAATAACTATGTATAGTTATTCTTTACACCATTATACCCATCCATGTAAGGTGGTGGTGGAAAATAGATTACACCACGGCGTGGAGACGGTATTCCGTACGTACGCACGCGCGGTGATTTCTTTTTCTGTAGGATGGATAGATGGTGAAATAGGGTTGTTTCATACTTATAATAACATATCAGTATATGAGTGATACTGATGTTATTACTTCATAATGAAACAACCTAAGAAGAAGAAGTGGAAGAAGAAATAAAGATGAAAGAATTGGTAACGGTAATTACCTCTTCTTTGAAGCGCCTTTTGGAGACCTCCTCTTAGGGAACTAAAATTGGTCTTTGAGTAAGACCAGAACCTCTAGGATGTTTCTAGGGAAGTGGAGAAGAGATTTTGGCAGGGGTTGGCCGAGCTTGAGTGCTCAAATTGGTGTGAGGAGGAGGGGGAGGAGGTGTCCTTTTATAGGGGAGGAGAGGGGCACCTTAGGAATTCTTAAAAATATTAATTTATAATAAATCTAACCCCACTTAAAAACCTCCAAAAATGACTCATATTCGAAGATTAGATGAGATAGGGTTGTAATCTCATCAACCAATCAAATTTAGACATGTTTGGATATTATTTTAAACCTTATCAATTAGATTTAACTCTAAGTTAAATAATTTAACTTTTACCGTGTCTTTTTGTTTTCTTTCACTATATGGTTAATACACTTACTATAACATGCCAAACGAACCCCAAATTGTTTATTATTAATATATATATCCTTATCTAAGTCCTTTGGCCGATCCTTAGATTTTTAGGAATAAAATAACAATTAATAATATAATATTTGATTTAAAAACTATTTTGTGTCAATTTTGACACTATTTGATATATGATTTTTGTCAAAGTCATAACAGAATTATATGTTCGAACCAAGTTGATTACATCAATACTAAGATATCATAGTAACCTAGAAAATTAGTGGAATTCATAAAAAGTCTCAAATTACATTTATTTTGGTATTTATATTATCAATTTTGTCAATATTTCATTAATAAGATAATTACTGCATCATCTTTGTGTCATAAATAAATTAATTTATTTGATGTCTAAAAATTACAAATAAAATACCATCATGTAGGAAATCTTTTTAGCTTTCTAATGAATATTTACAATCGAATTTATCTTATGTATAACCCTATATTAAAAATGATTTACTTATTAAACTTTGATTTTAACTATTTTAACCCTTCTTTAAATAAATTAATAATAAATGTCCTAATCTAATCCAAGTGGGCCTAAATGGTCATATTTTATTCCTAAGTTTGTTTTTGGTCGAAATACACTTGTCCAATAGGATTAGGACATGTGTTAGGGTAATATTAATATCATATTTACCCTTAGTTACCCTATTTACTATTAACCGCGGTAAAAAAAGTAAAAAGTTACTATTCACCAAAAAATTATTTTCATCTCATTGAACCACATTTTAGTCCTTGATATTAACCGTGTCTCTCGGATTTTCGAAATTCCATTCACAGAAGCGGTAAAATTATGTTTTATGCAAAATTCAGTTTTTAACCTACCACTTAGTAGTTTCACTATTCATCAAAAATTGATGTTTTTCAGAACAATGCCAAAATTTCATCCTAAGCCATATTTCATATTCCGAATTCAAAAATGAAGTCTATTTTACCAAATTCATAACACAAAAGTTGCATTAATTAATTTTATAATTAAATCCCGCTGTTAAAACAAATAGCGTGTTTTTAAGAAACAATATCTATCAAAAGATTGACACTTGATTATGTCTGGTTTAAATGTGAAATTACAACCAATGACCAACATTGTATTAAATTGTAAAAATATATTCTAAATATACTTTAAAACCACTCAAATTAATAATTTATCACTATTAATAATTTCGATTAAAAAAGTTGTTTTTAATTAAAATTTAGTAATTTTCACTATTCATCAGAATATGAAAGTTATCCGAAATGTACCAAAATTTCACCTTAGGCTAAATTCGATACTCCGAATCCAAAAATGAAATCCATTTTGAAAAATAAAATTTACAAAATTTCAAAAAGTGGTTATTACTATTCATAACGGCTAGTTTTAATAACATTTTAATAGCATATCGTTGTTTAGTGAAACTCGGTATTGCGTATTACACACGCTATCGAGGAAGGTCGCGATTGCGTGTAATGCAAGGCAAGTCAAGGATGTGTGTTGTGCAAGCTCCTTTTGGTGTAGCGTACAACACAAGACATTAATAAAATAAAAAGAATATTTTTCATAAAATCTCGGGCTGTTACATTCTACCCCCCTTAAAATGAATTTCGCCCTCGAAATTCGTCGGGGTTATAAATGGTTTACTATTCGAAAGTTTCTTTAATAGAAACCCACATCGTAAAAGGGAATACCAAAACTTGGCTTTAAAAACTAAAGTATGAAATGTAACGATAACCCAAATAAACTAATCACTGGGTTTCCACATAGGTGAAAATATGGATATGGAAGAGAAATCTAACCATCATGTTCTGATGGAGAGTGGTAGAGAACATGGCTATGGAAAAGCCAGTAATCACAAATCCATAAATTTGTGACGATCTAAGGTACCATCTGATTCATCAGGTATAAGATCACTAGGACAACATTTTTGGTTTTCAAGATCATTTCCCTAAAGTTGAAAATTTGAATTAGAATAAATACTTACTTTATTTTGATACAATATCACTGTTGTTCGTGCCTTGAACAATTTCCACTTCAACTCTTAAATAAATGAAGTTGAATTTGTTATTCGTGAAGTGTTAGCAGATCATGTGATAGAATGACGGGTCATTCCATCTCTTTCAAACAAAAGGTTAGAAAAACTATATACATAAGTCGATCTATAGTGAGATTAATCACATATGGACTTATACTTCATATATCATACTGCTTAATATAATAAAACTAGTTTCTACTAAACAGGGACTTCCTGTAGGCTAGTGGTAGGCGATAAAGGCCAGTCGCACTTCAGTTGTGGGTTCGATTCCCACAGCCTTGTCCGACGCGATGGGTTGTCGCCCGTCCTGCATGTTGTCCTTTTTCTAAAGCTATATTACTATAACATCCCATCAATAATATCGAAAAAAAAATTTATCCTTAAATAATACTAACTTATGTCCAACATAATCCATTCCAATATTTAGGCTTATCCATAATACTGCAGTCCACTCTCATAACATAGTGAAAACGATTACTAGAGATTTAACACCATCGTCGATCCCCATATATCATAAGATATGTTTTGTTGGTCACATTCCAAACATTCAAAGTCCTTAATCGTGTATTCTCTTGAATACCTTAGTGAAAACATGAATGCAGTTAAAAGTTAACACTTTCCACATACCAAAATCCTCAAAATTCTATATACTCAAACCATGATATCACTTAGTCCTTATATCAATCATGAGCTCATGAATACTGTCAAACATTTCATTTTCCCCTTATCCCTTCATTATGCGCATATCATCTTCATTCCAAAAATATCTGAATAACCTTTCATGGATACTGGTAACATTAATCAGACAACAATGTTACAATCCTTACATGTCTCTTTATTCCATAGTACCATGAGATTACTTATACAACATTACACATGATAAACATATAATCATTCCACTACATTCTTAAACCATTGACCGAGCTTCAACAATTCTTTCATCTCACATACCATTGGTAGTCTCTTCATCATCATCCACATAAATACTTCCCATATGACCATACTGATTCTCTTCATGAGTCTTTCCCTTAGGGAATTTGTTTGCATAATGCCCATACATTCCACATTTAAAACACTTAACCATTTTTGATGTCGTAGCAATACCATTATCCTCATCCCTGGTATTAACTGAACCTTTTCCTTTGCACTTACTGGCTTTGTGTCTTTCTTTTCCACACCCAAAGCATCTTCCAGTTCCTTTGAAACATTCTCCTTGATGCCTCTTCCCACATGATTTACATAGGGGAAATTGAACTTTCTTTCCTCTATGATCATCATGAAACTCCATCTTTCTCTTATTAGCCGAGTCAGGAAACTTACCAAATTTTACTTTATTGATCATATTATGAGATTTCTGATTCGGCATAATAATGATGTTTGGACTTCCAAATCCCATTTCATTTGGTTGCTCATGAATAATATCATTCCATTGTCCATCATTTCCTCCATTATCGTGAATCACCTTGTTTCCATCCATTTTCTAAAACCCAAAAAGAATAGTGTGAGAGGCAAAAATCATAATAGAGGGGGAGTAACTTAAATATCTAACATCTTAGGTTAAATTCTAAGATCGTTACCATAGTTCTAGGACCATATCCTATACGTATACTTATCCTTAGGGGCATCCCTAGACATACCTTATAAATATCTCTAGGGATCTCACTAACGTTTTCGCATCCTAGTTTCCAATGGTTGACTAAACCTTTCCTCTGATACCAACTGTAGAGACCCGAAATCTGACTTACATGGACATTACATTACATTTGCGGAATACTTAGTACATAACAAAAACACACACTAAAGGATCGTAATAGTTTAGTGTCTTTGGAAACTCGGAACGTAATCTTCTAATCGTGGTGAAAGTTCTTCAATATCTCCCATAAAGGTCATCCCTTTTTTTTACCTAAAACCTTTCTTTATATCCTGGGGAAAAGAAAACATAAAAGGGTGAGCTCAAATGCTCAGTAAGGGTAAAAAAAAGAAATATCAATCACATCATATACATAAGAACATAGCTTTTGGAAATCTTAACCTGCAAAAGAGATCATAATTTCATAACATGGGCTAAATCATAGAAGTGAAATGTAATCCCAATAATCATAACTTAAAACATGAAACTTTGTGGCATACACACATAATCATAGAGAATCATTTCTTGTTAGTCAAGACTCATTGCCAAGACTATCTTAGTGGACAAAGTCCCTTTCTGAATCGAGTAATCCTCGTTTCAGTCCTGTTTCACTGAATCGGTATAACCTACCATTCCAGCCATGTCTATCTCATGAGATATAAAATCTTTACCCAATGCATTGGAGGGAGATATAGGTCCCACCCATCTTATAATGAATCCTTTCTTATGTGTGCCACAAAATCATAAATCATACATCATTGCATAACCCATGTAATAAAAATGGGATTCTTAAACAACATGACATCATAAAACCATTCATATAAGATAAAGGAATTCATAAACATAATTCCATCACAACATAGTCAAATAAATGTAAAAATATGGATAGAAACAGAACCCTTTATTATCTTAGATGGAAAATAATTTTGATAAAACATTTGAAATGAATTCTTGAGGAAAATATCCTTTTTTCTTCAAAATCAATTTCTTTTCACAAAACATCATGGAATTTTAAAAGAAAGAGATTTTATTAAAAATAGTCATGAAATATTTTGGAGGAAGCTTCATAAAAATAAGGCTTTATAAAACCGTAAAAATCCATTCGTGCCGTTTAAGTTAAAAAAAAACATTCTTCGTACTTTTGTCGGAAAAGTCAAAAAGTACCTCGTATGAAAAACGACAAAAGATTCCTTTAATATCTTTTACTAAAAACTTACCGAAGGGTAAAATTGGATATAAACTATTGTAGAAGGATGGAAATAATATTACATATTGAAGGAACATGGATGTGGATGATAAAATACACCCTAGTAATTACCAAAGTAAAAACAATCTCGGATAAAAGTGAGATTGTGATATTTCCCTTACCTTAGGTCCGACTTGCTTTGTAAGTGTCCGAACCTCCTGTATAATGATTTAAATCATGTTATTGACTTATTACAGAATCATATTCATTGTTATGATATCATATAAGGTTCACTTATGACATTATATTACCCGTTCTTTTGTAAATTCCATGTTAAAGAAGCGTTTTGGGTAAAATCGTTTCATTTATCGTAGGTGTTTTGACTTGTTGTTCTTGACATCATCATTACTTATATCATGATTTACTTACTTCCAGAATATAAAATATGATTTATATATCATATATATTCAGTATATATATATATATAATAGGTAGATAAATAAAATGAAAAACACCGTTCATGGAGACGGTAGTCCGTACGTACGCATGAACGCTGTTTTCCTTTCCTTATTGTCTTGAAATGGAAGTAAGTAGATGACATACATATGTATATATATACATAAATCCAGTAGCTTTATAATGTAATATATTTCATTATTATTTCTTATATATACTTTATAATCATTCTTAAATGGTTAACATGGAGAATGAATCTCATCGCGTCGTGGAGACGGTAGTCCGTACGTACGCACGAGCGATGATATCATTTCTATAAATATTGAATTGAATTGGAGTGAATTATACAATATATCAGAATCAATATGATGTTGTAATAACTATGTATAGTTATTCTTTACACCATTATACCCATCCATGTAAGGTGGTGGTGGAAAATAGATTACACCACGGCGTGGAGACGGTATTCCGTACGTACGCACGCGCGGTGATTTCTTTTTCTGTAGGATGGATAGATGGTGAAATAGGTTTGTTTCATACTTATAATAACATATCAGTATATGAGTGATACTGATGTTATTACTTCATAATGAAACAACCTAAGAAGAAGAAGTGGAAGAAGAAATAAAGATGAAAGAATTGGTAACGGTAATTACCTCTTCTTTGAAGCGCCTTTTGGAGACCTCCTCTTAGGGAACTAAAATTGGTCTTTGAGTAAGACCAGAACCTCTAGGATGTTTCTAGGGAAGTGGAGAAGAGATTTTGGCAGGGGTTGGCCGAGCTTGAGTGCTCAAATTGGTGTGAGGAGGAGGGGGAGGAGGTGTCCTTTTATAGGGGAGGAGAGGGGCACCTTAGGAATTCTTAAAAATATTAATTTATAATAAATCTAACCCCACTTAAAAACCTCCAAAAATGACTCATATTAGAAGATTAGATGAGATAGGGTTGTAATCTCATCAACCAATCAAATTTAGACATGTTTGGATATTATTTTAAACCTTATCAATTAGATTTAACTCTAAGTTAAATAATTTAACTTTTACCGTGTCTTTTTGTTTTCTTTCACTATATGGTTAATACAGTTACTATAACATGCCAAACGAACCCCAAATTGTTTATTATTAATATATATATCCTTATCTAAGTCCTTTGGCCGATCCTTAGATTTTTAGGAATAAAATAACAATTAATAATATAATATTTGATTTAAAAACTATTTTGTGTCAATTTTGACACTATTTGATATATGATTTTTTTCAAAGTCATAACAGAATTATATGTTCGAACCAAGTTGATTAAATCAATACTAAGATATCATAGTAACCTAGAAAATTAGTGGAATTCATAAAAAGTCTCAAATTACATTTATTTTGGTATTTATATTATCAATTTTGTCAATATTTCATTAATAAGATAATTACTGCATCATCTTTGTGTCATAAATAAATTAAATTATTTGATGTCTAAAAATTACAAATAAAATACCATCATGTAGGAAATCTTTTTATCTTTCTAATGAATATTTACAATCGAATTTATCTTATGTATAACCCTATATTAAAAATGATTTACTTATTAAACTTTTATTTTAACTATTTTAACCCTTCTTTGAATAAATTAATAATAAATGTCCTAATCTAATCCAAGTGGGCCTAAATGGTCATATTTTATTCCTAAGTTTGTTTTTGGTCGAAATACACTTGTCCAATAGGATTAGGACATGTGTTAGGGTAATATTAATATCATATTTACCCTTAGTTACCCTATTTACTATTAACCGCGGTAAAAAAAGTAAAAAGTTACTATTCACCAAAAAATTATTTTCATCTCATTGAACCACATTTTAGTCCTTGATATTAACCGTGTCTCTCGGATTTTCAAAATTCCATTCACAGAAGCGGTAAAATTATGTTTTATGCAAAATTCAGTTTTTAACCTACCACTTAGTAGTTTCACTATTCATCAAAAATTGATGTTTTTCAGAACAATGCCAAAATTTCATCCTAAGCCATATTTCATATTCCGAATTCAAAAATGAAGTCTATTTTACCAAATTCATAACACAAAAGTTGCATTAATTAATTTTATAATTAAATCCCGCTGTTAAAACAAATAGCGTGTTTTTAAGAAACAATATCTATCAAAAGATTGACACTTGATTATGTCTGGTTTAAATGTGAAATTACAACCAATGACCAACATTGTATTAAATTGTAAAAATATATTCTAAATATACTTTAAAACCACTCAAATTAATAATTTATCACTATTAATAATTTCGATTAAAAAAGTTGTTTTTAATTAAAATTTAGTAATTTTCACTATTAATCAGAATATGAAAGTTATCCGAAATGTACCAAAATTTCACCTTAGGCTAAATTCGATACTCCGAATCCAAAAATGAAATCCATTTTGAAAAATAAAATTTACAAAATTTCAAAAAGTGGTTATTACTATTCATAACGGCTAGTTTTAATAACATTTTAATAGCATATCGTTGTTTAGTGAAACTCGGTATTGCGTATTACACACGCTATCGAGGAAGGTCGCGATTGCGTGTAATGCAAGGCAAGTCAAGGATGTGTGTTGTGCAAGCTCCTTTTGGTGTAGCGTACAACACAAGACATTAATAAAATAAAAAGAATATTTTTCATAAAATCTCGGGCTGTTACAGTGTCTTTGGGAAATTATGTACATTACATGAAAACATAAAACATGAAAAGAAACGTCTTTATTAAAAACTTCTTTAATATAACCAAAAAAATTCTTCATACTCAACACTGAATGGGATAACCTAATGACATAAATAAGAAATGGGTGATTTATAAAGCCCAATAAGGGAATAATCATGGCATAAAATTTTGATAATAGTTCATTTTAGACAAGGAATATCAATGATTTATAAAGGAACATGAATAATAATGCATGATATAGAATGATAATCATAACATGGGAAATGTGGCAACAACATACAACATGTCGTAAGAAATATTCAAGGCTCATTACACATTGAGGAGCATGTGTAAAGGCTTGTTAAACATTGAGGATCATGGTTCGAGACCCGTTGCACATAGAGGATAATGATTCAAGGCCCATTTCACAAGACGTATCATGATACTAAACATCACCCAATGCGTTGTAACACTATCAGGCTATACGCTTCATAATCATTTCATTCTCATGTTTAAGTGTGCCACATAGATCATATAATAAGGTGTCATTCAATGTCATAATTTACTCTATGATCTAAGAATATAGAATACATAAATTTAAGTCCTAAATCAATAAGTATATGTGCATGAAGGTGAATAAAATTGATAGATAAAGGGGTATGGTAATCACTACTCGATGATTTTGGCATGGAAATTCGTGGTGCAATTTCAGTAGTATAATGGTGTCATATAGAAATTCAAAAAATGGGTTGATGAGAGAAAAAGGGTTATATCATCATTTAGACATGAAATGGATAGTAATAGGTATATTTTAGAACATATACCAACATAGGAAAATGGAATTTAGAAGACATAACATTAAAGGAATTCTAGATAAAAAAGGGGGTGGGAGAATCCTTACAAAATTTCAGCAAGGTAATGGGTATAGAAAAAGGTTATTTAGAGGGTTAAATGAGGTTTAAAGGGGATATAATCATTCGAAAATAAAATTAAATGTAAGAGGGATAGGTAATAATGTATCCCAACATAAAAAATGGAAATAAAAAGGGAATATCATAAATTATGTTCTTGATGAAAATAGGAGAGAGAGAATCCCTTACAAAATTTGAGCATAGTAACAGCATAGGTATGGGTCAAAATGAGATATTATAAATTTTATCACATTCAAATAATATCAACTTTGTAGTAAGGTAATCATAATAACTGAATTACAATATATAAAATTGAAATTATAAACACTAATTTCAAAGAGGGGTCTTGATTTAAAGAAAGAGAGGAAAGTAAGGATCCCTTACTTGAGTGGGTGACTCCAAAGGCTTGGGAGTAGATTCTTGAAATATTTTTGGAACTATGGTAAGACTCTATGGAGTATAGGTAAGAGTTTAGACTAGATTCAAGGAGTTTTAGTGAAGATAAATGGGAGAAAGTGTGGATTTATTTAGGAAAGGGTGGATTTCTTTATTATTTTAGCTTTGGACACTACATAATAAAATATTCAAAAATACAAACCATCTCATAGTTTTTCACCATGTTTTCTTTAAAAGTGGAGTGAAAAAAATATTTTATAAGTCCAAGGATCTATTATAGTAAAATATTTCTCTTTCTTATGTGGAGTTGAGTCACACTTTCAAAGAAATGATTTTAAAAATCTTAAAATATTTTATATGTTTTGGAGGATTCACTAAGGATTGATAAAATAAAAAAATTAAAATTAAAATTAAATTATTTTAAATTAAAAACATATATTTTTATCTTATACCTTTTATATTAAATATTACACCACTATTGGTCTATTATTATGTCATAAAACACACTGTATATTTATATGGTATTAGATTTTTACGTAAAAATTTAACTATCTTGGAAAATTATGATAAATTCACTATTGTATAATTTCAACTTCTTGATTCCAAAAATGATATTAATTTTATCTAAATAATTTTATAAATATGAGAATTTTCACTTTTAAAATAAAAACTGACATTTATTGAAAATGATGGGTTTTTATCAATATTAGTTTTCAAACCCTAAAAAAGTACATTTGACATCATAAAAATTATATGAACATTTATATTTAATAAAATTTATTTAATAATAATATATTATTAAAATATTTTTTATTTCAAAAATCAATTAAATCATCAAAATTGGTTTCTTAATTGAATTTGAATATTAACAGAAAATATTATTTGTCCATTAAAAATTATTTACAAAGTAACAATAATAAGAAGAAAATATATTAATTATTCTATACAAAAAATAATGTGAATAGTATTTTTTCTAGGGTCTTTAAACATATCCCTCTATTACACCATTATATGCCCAAATAGTAAGGCACGCAATGGTGGAGCTTTTATGGGGTCGTTCAGTGAACAAGGTTTGGGTCGTGATCTCGATGAGCATAAACATCACCTGAAAAAGGTTTCACTGATGCTTAAGTTGTTAGATCTCAACTTGGGATTGGTCTAGGGAAAAACTCAGAAATTCCATCTCCCTTAGAATCTCTGATAAATGGGATTCATACGATATGATCCTACTCGTTGAAGCCATCACTTCCTTTGTTAGCACAAAATGGATTTGTTAAAACCTTATATTTATACTAGTCATATGATCATTATTCAACAGCTATATTATAAATAGTAAAGATATTAAAAGGTTATTTAAATTAAATTGGATATAATAAAATGAAATAATTACATGTGTTTTCTATATCCATAATACATTTAATTAAATTAAAAGAAAAGAAATTTTATTTATAAATGTTCTAGTCATTACAACCTTCCCCCCTTAAGAAAATTTTCCCTCGAAATTTCCTTTTACCACACTAAAACAGATGAGGGTAAATCTTATTCAACACCTCCTCTAGTTCCCACATTACTTATTCAAGCTTTTGATTTTTCCACAACACGTTGACGCGGGGAATTTTCTTATTTCGTAGAAAATTTTACTAATGATCTAGGATCTTCATCGGCTGCTCCTCATAGGAAAGGTCATTCACTCATGGTACCACCTATGGATTGAGTACATGTGATGGGTCTAGTTTTTACATTAATAATAGGGAAACATTTAATAAAACATGTACTCGATATAGGTTTGGTGGGAGTTCGAGTCGATAGTCCACTGTTCTGATGTGATCAAGGATCTCAAAATGGATGATGTACCTTAGATTAACCATTCCCTTATTCTGAAATATCATCACTCTCTTCCATGGAGATATTCGTAGGAATACCATGTCTTCAACATCAAACTCTAGGGAACTTCAAAGATTGTCATCATAGCTCTTTTGTCGACTCTAAGATATTTTGATGTGCTGCTATATGGTCTTAAAATTATCCACCATTTCTTCAACCATTTCCTGACCTAGATGTTTCTATTCCCCAACTTCATCCCAACATGCCAGTGTTCTAAACCTCTTCCAATAAAGGTATTCACAAGGTTCCATATGTAATATCAATTGCTAACTATTGTTGTAAGGGAAATACACCAAAGGAAGATGTTGGTCCCATCCACCTTTTAAGTCCATTGAGAAAGCTATCAATGTGTCCTCAAGTTTTTGGATAGTCTGGTCAGATTGGCCATCAGTTTGAGGGTGATAATCCATACTAAAGTTCATCTTAGTGTTTAGAGCATTCTGGAGAATTTTTCAAAACATAGAGGTAAATTTTAGATCTCAATCAGACATAATCAATAGTGGTACTCCACAGAGGCTTACCACCTCTTTGATGTATATTCATGTCAGGAAATCAAGTGATAAATCCCCTTAAATCATTATGAAGTGTGCAGTCTTGGTAATACAATCCACAATAACCCAGATAGTTTTATTTCCCTTGTATTTCTTTGGAAGTCCGGTGAAAAAGTCCATGGTGATGTGTTCCCATTTCCATATTGGTATGGGTAATGGTTTCATCATCCCTTTATACTTTTTCCTTTTAGCCTTCACTTGCTGACATACCAGGCACTTTTATGTATATTATGTGATCTCCTTCTTCATGTTATCCCACCAATAGTTCACTCAAAGATCAAGATACATATTTTTGTTTCCTAAGTGAATGGAGAAAGTGGAACTATGTGCATCATCCAAAATTTATTCCTTTAACTCAATATTTGATGTAAGACATAGTCTTGACCCAAATCTCACAATTCATTCTTCAATAACATTTAACTTTAATGATTTCCCTTTCCTTATAGTTTCCACTCTCTTCTAAATTCCCACATCATCTTTTCAATTATCCTTTAACCTTTCCAGAAGAGAATATTGAGAAATCATTTATTAAAGGACTGATGATGTTCCTTTCATTATGATTCCCATGTCCATAATTTTCAAACCTAAGAAGATCATATACTTATCAATTATCATTGATGATATAATTTCTTGATCATTTCAACTTAGATCATCTACAACTTTTTCCACTTTACAATGATGGTCGTGGATTGAGTATTCATAATCCTGGATGATATCCAACCATATTTGTTGGTGCATATTCATCTCTTTCTATGTGAATATATATTCAACACTTTTTTGATCTTTATATATTTCAAACTTATAAAAAATAGATAATTCCTCCAAACTTTCAATGAAAAGATCATAGATTCCTACTCTAGATCGTGCATGGGATATTTTTTTCTCATTAATTTTCAACTTCCTTTAGGTGTAGGCAATGAATTTTTCATTTTTCATCAACCCACCACCCAATCCCTTCATTGAAGCATTGCTGAAAATTAAAAAGAGTTCCCCACTTGTGGGTAGTGTGAGTGCAGGGGTAGTGATAAGAATTTTTTTCAACTCTATGAATTTTTCATCACATTTATCATTCCAAGAAAACTTGACTACCTTCTGAGTTATCTTGGTAAGAGGGGTTGACAATCACGATACATTTCTCAAAAATCGGCAATAATATCCTGCTAACCCAAGGATGATACTCATATCTGTCACGGATTTTGGAATCGGTTATCCCTCAATTAATTTTTTCATTGAAGGATCCAAATATTTTCCATTGCTTATGATGATATTACATAATAATGATACTTATTTAAGCAAGAAATAACACTTGTTGTACTTTTCATAGAGATTATCCTTTCGTAGGGTCTTTAGAACAGTGCTCAGATGCTCCTCATTCTCCTCCTTGGTTTTAGAGTATATTAGAATATAATATATAAAGACTGACACAAATTTTTTGAGGTAATATTGAAAAACTCTATTAATCCATTCCATTAATATTTATAGAGAATTACTTAGTCCTAACGGCATCACTATGAACTCATAGTGCTTGTACCTTGTATGGAAAGCAGTGTTGGGGATATCTTCCTTCTTCCCCCTTGGTAATATTGTGACTACAGATCCACCTTGGAGAAGTATTGTGTTTCACATAGCTGATTCATCAAGTCGTCAATCATTGGAAACTTATACTTTTTATTTATCAGGATCTTTTTGAGCTCATGATAATCAATGAAAAGGCCCATTCACTCATCCTTATACTTCATGAAGAGTAATGGTTCACCCCATGGGGAATCACTTGGGCGTATAAACACTATATAAAAATTATCCTATAATTTCTTCTTCAGTTCATCAAGTTCCACAATATCCATTCTATATAGATTCATAGATATTTTAAATTCCCCAGGTATAATCTCAATCAAAAAATCATCCTCTCAACTGGGGGGAAGTCTAGGAAATTCCTCAGGAAACACATCATTGAATTCCATCACATTAGTCATGTCTTAGAGGATGGTTCATTCCTTATACTTAATCATTTGATCTAGATACACTTTCTCATAGGGCAACAATATCCATTCTTGAGATGATGTTGCTAAAGAATATTCATCCTTCTACTTACACTTTTATAGAATTGGGGGTTAATTCACCATATGGAGAGTGATTTCCCTCTCAAAATAATTTGTTTTGGCACTATATTGGGAAAGCCAATCCATTCCCATAATTGCATAAAATTACACCAAGGGAAGTATGACAAGGTTCTATCAGAAGTTAAATCTGCAAATTGTGATGGGGGAGGATTTATATACATGGGATGAAATAATTGCCCCATTTTCTATCTTCACCACCATCTATAATTCCATGATTTTTGGGGGTGTTTGAATTGTTCTACTAAACATTCATGATATAAAGGAATGTGTAGAACCAGAATCAGTAATTATGTACTCTATTATTGAATGAATAACTAGTGTACCTACCACCACTTTGTTGTCATAATTGACCTCAATGATGGTGATATAAAAATATAAACCTTTATTCCTTGTAGGTTTTTTATTGCGTATGAAAACCCTTGGATTAGGGTATTGATTCGCAAAGTTCCATGGTTCCTTGCAGTTGTATCGATGATAAATGTGTTATGGGTTGACTGGAGTGATCCTTTACCTCATTGGAATAGTATGTTTCTCTTTTTGGTAATTATTTTATATATTCCTATACTTCTCACACCTTAATCATTTCTTTGTTCCCTTAAGTCAATTTTCAGGGTGCTTCTTTCTACACCTTTGATAATTGGGATACTGAAATTTCTTAGCACCATTGGACTTATCCATCAAACAGCCATAATTAAATTCCAATTTTCAATTCTTATCTCAGTG
The DNA here is from genome assembly GCA_963277665.1 of Viscum album. Classification (NCBI taxonomy): domain Eukaryota; kingdom Viridiplantae; phylum Streptophyta; class Magnoliopsida; order Santalales; family Viscaceae; genus Viscum; species Viscum album. The sequence continues at coordinate 1,402,282,910 of OY728127.1, read as the reverse complement.
ATACCCATGAGATTCACCAATCTCTATTTCAACATTGAGGGAACATCAGACAATTTCCTCATAGCTATCAAAGTCATCGATTTCTAAGGCATTTCATAGACGAGGATTTAGGGACTAAATAAATGACCAACCATCTATTTGATGGTAATGAAAAAAATTGAAGGCATGTTATGAAATTGTTGTGAGGTTTACCTCATATGTACCAAATATATTCCTTTTCCTTTTTCTTTAGTGCAATAAAATATCTTTCCACCTTAAGATGGAGGGTGTGGGGAAAATATTTATCAAAAACAATTTGGACTTTATTACACTCCATTGCTTCGATCTCTTCCTCAGGCCTCGTATTCTTGATCAATGTCAACCACTAATCCAATTCACTCTGCATATGATAAATATATGGAATAACTTTATCTTATTCAGAACATTTAAGGATAGATAAGATCTTTTCAATGTAATTGATCCATTACTCTATGATTAAGGGAACTAATGATCCAATGAAAGTAGGAGACATTTGTCACATGAAGCTCTCGACTGCAGGTTTCTCTCTACTATGGGGATTGTGTTCTCTTCCTAGTCCATGTTTCTATTCAAAACATGAGTTAACTAATAGAGTATCGTGACAAATTTTTCAATTCCCACTCCCATTGGGTTGGGAATCTCATTGGGGCAATCATCACGCTGCCCTTTTCATCGGCTTTTTTCACAATTCTTTCTATTTCCATCCATTGGATATAATAAAAGGAAAATTGGGGATGAGTTTCTTAAATATTTAAATTCATAATGTGGAATTTGATGACATTATAGGGATAACTTACATTTATCCCCTTATCTTCTGAGGTTCTAGGCTTCAGTCTATGTTATCCATGATCAAATTCCTAACATATATTCTTATTGGCATTTTTGATTTCCTTAATAAAGGTTTATAATGATCTTATGAATTTACTAAATCATATCCCCCAAGAATTAAAAAATAGTTTTGCAGTAAGGCTAGTTATCATGTACCAAGTCACCCTGAGTCAATCCTGGAACACCTTATCAGAGTTGTTACTTCTGGGTATATCTGTTCCATAACAATGTCCACTTTTAGTATCAAAATATGGATGTATTTTCCTTATAACCCACTTTCTCTATACTCACCAAAATTTATGGATGTTACACTAAACTTAGTCTTATCCCAAAGGGTTTTCACTAGGTTTTCCTAATCCTAATCCCAAAAATAACTAAACCTATCCTCTAATTCCAACTATAACAACCTTGATCATTATTTTATTTTTAATTGTGTTTTATTACATAAAATTACACTTAATACGACTCATAATGTAGAGAGCTCAATTGTATTTGGTAAATTAGTTTCATTATATGAAAAATTAAAACATGAAAAGAAACATATTTATTGAAAACATTTTTAACATAACCAAAATGTTCCTTCACACTCAACACTTCATGGGATAACCTGAGGACATAAATATGAAATGGGTGAGTTATAAATCCCAGAAAGGGAATAATCAAGGAATAAAATGAAGAGAATAGTAAATGTGAGACAAGTCATGTCAATGAAAAATAAATAAATAGGAATAATAATTCATGATATGTCATGACAATTATAAATGGGAAATGAGTAAAAAACATACAACATGACATAAGCATGAGTCAAGGATCATTTCAGATGGAGGAGAATGAGTCAGGGCACATTACACATGGAGGAGCATGGGTCGAGGACAATAGAACATAGAGGAGCACGATTCAAGGACTATTTCACATGATGTATCATGATACTAAATATTACCCAATGCAATGGAGATCTATCAGGTCACACCCTTTATTATCATTCATTCCCATGTTTAAGTGTGCAACATAGATCATATAACATGGTTTCATTCAACATAATAATTCAATCCATGATATAGGAATGTGTAATAAATACATGTAAGTCCCCAATAAATAATTATATTAGCATAAAGGTGAGTAACCTTGATATATAAATGTGCATGGTATTCAATACTCGATGATTTTGGCATGGAAAGTTGTGGTGAAATATCAGCAGCATAAGGGCGTCATATAGGAATTTATAAAATGGGTTTATTAGAGAGAAAAGGGAATCTCATCATTTATACATGAAATGTATAGTAATAGGGATATTTTATAAAATATCACAACATAGTAAAAATTAATTTAGAATACATAACATAAAAGTAATACTTGATAAAAAAAGGAGGCTGGCAGATCCCTTACAAAATTTTAGCATGGTAACGGGTGTACATAAAATTTCTTAGGAGGCTTAAATGATAGTGATAGGGAATATAATCATTTAAAAATAAAATTTATAGTAATTAAGATATTTAATAATTTATCCCAACTGAATAAAATGGAAATCAAAAGGGAATATCATAAATTAAGTGCTTTATGAAAAGAGGAGAGAGAGAATCCCTTACACAATTTCGACATAGTAACAACTTAGGCATGGGTCAAAATGAGAGATTATAAATGGTATCACATTAAAATAATAAAAACTTTATATTAAGGTAGTCATAATAACTGAATGAAAATATAAACAATTGAAATTATAAAGAATAATTTCAAAGTAGGTTCTTGAAGTGAAAGAAGGAGAGGAAGGTGAGGATCCCTTACTTCAGTGTGTGTCTCTAATGGCTTGGGAGGGGCTTATTGAAATCTTGGGGTTCCTTGTAAGGACTATAGAGAGTAGATGGAAGAGTTTGGACGATCTTAAATGAGTTTTAGTTAAGTTAAATGGGATAATGGGTGGGTTTATATTGGAAAGAAGGGGGATTTTTTATTATTAAGGTTCTGGAGAGAATATAATAAAATATTCAAAACCAAAAATCATCCCTTGGTTTTTCTCAAATGGTTTCTTATAAAGGGGGGTGGAATTAATTATTTTATAATTCTAAGTGCCAAATATAATAAAATATTTATCTTTCTTATATGGAGGTGTGTCGCACTTTCAAAAAAATGATTTTAAAAATCATAAAATATTTTTTAAGAGTTGGATAATTCACTAAGGCTTTATAAAATAAATAAAATAAAATAAAATCCCATTATTTTAAAGTAAAAACATATATTTCCCCAAATATACATTTTATAGTATTTATTAAATCACTATTGGGCTATTATGATGTCATAAAAAAAACATATATATATACGGTATTTAATTTTTATGCAAAATTTTGACTCTTGGAAAATTATGAAAAATTCACTATTAGATAATTTTGATGTCCGAATTCCAAAAATGATATTAATTTTACCTGAATAATTTTATAAAAATGTGAATTTTCACTTTTAAAATAAAACACTGACATTTATTTAAAATGAAGGGTTTTTGTCAATAACTGTTTTCAAAACCTAAATAAAAATTATATTTGAATTCATAAAAATAATATGATAATTAATATTTAATAAAATTTATTTAATAATAATATTTAATTAAAATATTTTTTAAAAAATCCATTAACTCATAAAAATTTATTTCTTTATTGAATTTGAATATTAACCAGAAATACTATTTTTCCTTTAAAATTTATTTACAAAGTAACAATAATAGGAAGAAAATATATTATTTTTTATATAAAAAAATTATGTACATAATCTTATTTCTATGGTCTTGATACATATCCCTTTATTACAACATCATACTCTCTAAGAGTAAGGTGTACTATGGTGGGGCTTTCATGGAGGTGTTCGATGAACATGGTTTGGGTTGTAATCTTGATGAGGTTAAAATTATCCCATAAATAGTTTAATTAATGCTTAAGTTGTTGGATATCATATTGGGATTGGTCTAGGGAAAATCCTAGAAACACTATCTCCCTTGGAAGCACTAATAAATGGGCTTCATAGGGTATGATCCTACTAGTTGAGATCATCACTTACTTTGTCTTTGCCAAATGGATTTGTTAACACCCTATATTTATACTAGTAATGTGATCACAGTTCCATGGCTATATTATCAATGGTAAAGATACTTAATGGTCATTTAAATTCAATTAAATATAATAAAACAAAATAATTTCATGTGTTTTCTATATCCATTAAACCATTAATTAAATCAAAAGAAAGGGAATTTTATTCATACAAGTTTGGGTCCTTAAAGTTAGGGATGAAATAAGTTTTCTCAACCCCCAAACATTCATTTCCAAACTTATTTTAAATATTTTTTTTAGTTATTTAATCTTATAAATTTCACTTTTGACATTTTTTGTTTTACCAATGTAACCAATTTTTATTTAGATAATTTAATTTTTATGTATAAAAACAACATTTTATTTATTAAATAATTCAACCTGATGATTAAAATAAGAAATCTTTATTACTGGAAAAAATTATATGTGTAAGAAAATTTGACTTTAACATTAGCACATGTAACACGTAAAAACTAATTTCTAAAAACAAGTATATTTTAAGCCTAAAATTTTTGTGTTGGATAAAATTTTCAATGTATATTATTTTCATGACATATATATTTTTATTATAAAAATAAATTATTTGGATTTTAAATAATTTAAAATCTTAATTTTACCTAAATAATATTTAATTAAATGAAGATTCCAATAACAATTTTTATTTTAAAATATTTCAAAAGTTGTTAAAAATAAGTTTTATAAATTCATAATAGTAATTTAAAATGTTAATTTTTACTAATTAAATACATATTTAACCATGAAAACTATTTTTAAGTTTTTAAAATATACTAAATTCTTGATATATTCATAAACACTATGATGCTTGATGTTGAACACCTACTCCCCCTCTGAATACCTAGTATTATGCCCCTGGGTTCTTGATGCTTGATGTAGCACACCTAATCCCCCTCTTTTCTCTGACTCTCCTTGAAAATTATCATAACCTCCTTACACCCCCACCCCAAGACAACATAAATCATAAATACACTAAAATAGGTCAAAATTAAATATAATTGCTTATCTATATGGTCAATGTCATTATAACCCCCCCCCCCCCCATTGGGTTTCTCACCCTTGAGAAGCTTTAACTGGCTTCCTAAGGGAAAAAATCCAGTCATTTCACATTCATTTCTGCCTCCCTGTCCTTGTTTTAATGGAGTATCTTCTCAAGGTACCACCTAATTCAAACTAATGTGAATAATTTTACCTATAACACATACTGACTTTAGTTGGAAATTCAAACATGATGCTTTGTTTAGAACGTATAGGCCTAAATCTCAATATCATCATACTAAATAACATATTAAGTGTATAGAACATATTTAATCTGTTGGGATACATAAAAGGTGTTTATAATGGAACTAAATTATTTAGGTAGTGAAACAATATAATACACCTCCCTGTTCTAGTCTAATATCTTAAAATTTCTGACATATAGAGGATCTATCTTCCCTAGTGTAACCATACATCAGTGACCTAACTATGGTGAAACTCTATGGAAGACATGTTCACCCACTTAAAATTTCATTGGTCGCTTTTGATGATCAGTATAAAATTTTTGGAAACTTTTACTGGTTACGAGTCTCTTCCATATCTATTTCACGGGTTTGTATGTCTCAGGGATAATGTTAAGCTGGATCATTGAAGATTAACCAAGCTCCGTCCAATAAAGGGGAGAGAAACACAACCACCCCTAAAGAGCTTTAAATTGTCCCATAAATATGGAAGACGGGTGTCTATTATAATAGGATAATTCAATCAAATAGGGATGATCCTCCTATAATCCACCAAATTCAAGGTTAAATTCATATAGAATATACTCTATAATACATATAGTTCTCTTGTATTGAACATATTTCGATGGGTATAAGGTAGTGCTCAGTTTTACCTATGAACCCAATGCCCTATATATCCCCTACCAAAACTAAGACATGAGCCTTAGGTATCTATCATAAAAATACTATTGTGTATTCAATATATCTTCACAATTTCCCCAACATATGAATGTATAAATCTTTAACTTTATAATCTACCTTGATAGGAAAAATTTGGGTATTATTGGGGAGATGATCGGTAGTTACCCAAACCACAAACTTTCCCTTAAAGGATAGAGGTAAGTTGGTCAAAAAATAAATAAAGTCTCATGCCACTTCCATACTAGTAAAGGGAGATGATATAGAGTACATTTAGGATTTTAATTCTCTAAAATCACCTATTTTAAGTTAAGGCATCTCAAAAAAAACCTAAAAATATCCTTCTTCAAGTTAAGCCATCAAAATTATTAATGAACATGACAATACATTTTAATGATTTTAGGGTGAATCCCCCATTTGGAGGAATGATACTTCTCTATCCCTTCCTAAATCATACTAATTGGAATTATGAGTCTTCCATGAATATATAATAAAGATTATGAATCAGGTAACTAAATATTAAGGATATCAACACCATCATGTTTATCTAGAATGATGTTTTAATCATAATAAGATACCTAGGAGTCCTTTCCATGTTCCAAAATAGACTAAATGTGATAAATGTCATGTAAAAATTCTCCAATAGGGTCCCTGATAACATCCAAGTGGATTTTTCCATAATACTAATCAATATATAGTCTAATTTTTCCTCAACCACCTTTTTTGAATCAATATTCTGGATGAGGGAATCGATAAATTTTCCTTTATATTTTTATACTAAATATAAAAATAAAATTACTATATATATTCAACCCAATGATGTTTTTAAATAATAAAATCTCAATGTGAGAAGATATGTTTCAAACTCTTGTGGTCTATGAACTCCACAATGTTCTTTTCATATAAATAGTGCCTCTCACACTTTAAGGTATGAACAATGACAGCCAATTTGAGGTCATGAATAGGGTAGTTTTATTAATGTGGTCATATATTGTAGAATAAATAATCTACCACCCAATGATCTTTTAAAAGGAAAAAATCAAGTTCCATTAAATTAGCATTGAAAAATACCTCAAAGCCCTCACATGGATGAGTTATAAAAAGAACCTGATTTGTGGTCAGCCAATTATTTAACTTTTTAAATGTTGGGTTTCATTTCTCTAACCAAATTAACTAGACTCCAGAAATAGTTAAATAAAGTTGTGATATTTGAAAAGATCTAAATAAATCAAAGATTATTCATTGAAATCCAAATAAAACTCTAAACCTTGAATACATTCGTTTTGACTTCCTAGGGTATCACCAACTCCACTTTCCAGGATCCAATTAAATGGTAGAATTAGAAATAACATGAAAAGGGGATTATTCCTCTCAAATCCAAAATTATCATTTCGATAACTTAGAATTAATTTTATTTTCCATTATGCTATACCAAATGATATAAGGAAACTGACTATGCATTTCATGAGACATTGAGTAAATAAGTATAACACTCACAAACACCACCATGAAGGTGTCTAAAAATATATGAAATATCTGATTAATTAAAATCATAAACATGATAGGGGAATTCATTAAGAAATAAGGAATAACTATATATTAAATTGTCCATACTGTCTTTTGAAATATATATTGGGAAAATACGCTATCCTAACTCAAAGTTGATGGTAACCCAATCACACATAATTTTTTTCAAACAACTTAAACCCCTTAAATTGTTCAAATAGATCATATATTCTAGCAAGCAGGTAACCATTGTTAATCATGAATTTATTAAGATGTTTATATTCCACATATTATCATAAAATTCAATCATTACTATTAGAGAAAATAACTAGCACACCCCATGGGGAAATTCTCTATGTAACATCTTAGGTATTTAGGTGAGGTAATTTGGGTCAAATCTTGGGTTAACCATGTGTATTTAGACCCATTTTCGTTGTCTAGGGTTTCAGGTGTTTAGAGTTATGTTTATGAAATTTAGCATAGACGTGGGTGAAATTTTAGAGTAGGTAGAAAAACATGCCACAATTTAGAAAATTGTGGCATGTTAAGTGTAATGACCTAGACACTCATGACCCCTTCCTTTTCCAATTATCGGCACGACCGATTGAAGAGAACGATCGGTGTCACCCAGCCTTGGTGGGTTTTTCTTCTGCAGCCACCCTCGTAACCCCACTTTTAGGCATTTTTAACTTTTGAAGCATTTCAAGGCCATTTTTAATCCCATTATTAATATCTAAAAATAAAATAAACCTCCCTAATAAATAAAAATTAATCCAGTCGTGTGGGGTGTCCCAGCTGCATGGTCAGCCCAAGATCTCGCTCCTTACGCGGTTTCTCTCTGTATCTTAACCGTCCAGGAGTGCTGTATCTCAGCCCTTATCAGCCTTTAAAACCTAAAGACTTATCCCTAAATTTATTTTTCTCGATCATCCTGCTCAGAGTACCCTTACTCCCGACGAGCTGTACCCCTATTATGAGGTTTTACTTTCACGTTCCGTGGAGTTCCTGCCACTCCTATTTTCCAGTTTCCACCTGAGGACTTAACGTTGATCTTTGATCATCAGTTAGGGGTTTCACCTTATTCTCTCCTTTCTATGTATCTTGCGGGGTGGGTACGCTACTGTATCTGTAGAATTGGATGAACCAAACTTTAATAAAGATAATAAATGGATTCTAAAGAATGAATGGGATGGGTGTGATCGATGATGCTGCTCTGTTTTTTTTTCTCCTCTTTCATGATAAATGGTTTATGAATTGTGTGGGCTAATGCCTATTGAAAATCAGGGTTGTTGGTGGTATTTATCTTTGAATTAATAAACCCTTACCCCTTGTGATGTTTAAATGGATTTTATTTTGGTTGTGAACCATTTTTTCTGTGTAAAGGAAATTGGTTAATTATGTATATTCGGCTAAGTAAATTGGAAGCACCAGAATCAGCTCCTTTTCTATGATAACATCGGTTTAAGCCTAGTGGAATTGAAACCATGGAGTGTGTTAAATATTTTAAATCTGAAAATACCTGCTTGGGCCAACCTTGAGTTGGTGGTAGCGGTTTGGTTGTTTCTTTCATAGTCCGATTGCTGGGGTGATACGTGTGGGGATGGGATCCCCTATTGTTGTACTTTTGCTGAATGTGAATTTGAGACTCTGTGATTACTCTTCTTATATCACGAATTGGGGTGGGAACCTTTGTTGTTGATAAACCGTTGGCTCCTAGATTTTGGGGACATGGGGCTCTATTTTGGGGTTTCCTTTAGTTCCAGTACTTCAAGGGATCTCACTTATCCCTTTTTGTTGTGACTTTACAAGAGATCCGGGTGTGAATGCTTAAATTGTTGTTGGGTGTATTCTTTCCTTGGATTGTGCTTAGGCTTACTAGTTGCCCAAGTAGGTACAGAAACTTATTTAAACATTATTAATGAACATGGAAGCAAGGATGGAACATGGGGATTTGGTTTGGTGTGAGTTGTGACTTGGGAATGGGTGTTGTTCTTTTCTCTTATGAATGAATAGTAATCATAGTGTTCTTTAGGCCGGCTGAAGAAAAACCTAGATTGGGTGAGTTCTTGTTACCTATACATATAATTGTAGTTTTTGTGTTTCTTATTCGCGCCCCACCCAAGTTGATCACTTAGTTCAGAACACCCCCACTTCATGGGGGAGGGTGTTTTTTTCAACACTCCTATGAGTGTCTGGTTATTAGCTCCTTTTCTACTCCCTTTCCCGAATATCCCAGGACTCTTCGGGCAGGCTATGATGGCCTTAAGTCCATTATTAGCCCAAAAATCTTTGGGCAAGGTAGTGTGGTGGTTGGCCCAGGTGTGTGCGGGCAGGTGGTTTCCCAAGTATCTTTGGGATGAGGCCCAGGTTTCTTCGGGCATGGTATTAGTTCTTCTAGCCCAAGTGTCTTCGGGCATGGTAGTGGTTGTTCTGGACTAGGTGTTTGCAGGTGTGGTTACGTGTGACAGTTGTGGCCCAGGTGTCTGTGGGCGGGTTAGTGGTCGTGCCCCAGGTGTTTACGGGTGGGATGTGTGGTTATGGTCCAGGTGTGTGCGGGTGGGTGTGGCAGTGGGACTGCAGTGAGAATGGTGGGATTGGTTCGATGCGTAGGATGTCTTCAATAACCAGTGGGAAAGTGGCGCGGGGTACCCAAACATCGATGTCATATTACTATACATTAATTTATTTGCATAATTTGGGGAGTGTGCCTTGGTGAGGCTTGGGTGGTTAGTTTCCTTGTTAGGTGTTGGGTTATATCTTTTCTCACAGGGCATTAGTATGCCTCCCCACTTGTGCACAAGAGTATTTGGTTTTTCCCTACTGAGTATACTTGTATTCTCACCCTACGTATATAAAACTGCTTTGAGGTTTCCAGGAGGACTTCAGGGATCGTACTGGACCGTACTAGCTCAGACCTTGTGGTAGATCATTACAGTTCCTATTGTTCTTTCTTTTTGGTATTTTTCTTTGTAGTCTACTTATACTTTGTGGATTTTACTTTTATAACATGCATTGGGAATGGTTCTTGGCTTTACTTTCACTTCCAGCTTTGGTGTTGTGGGATTTACTATCTTATCTCCTGATCCTATTAAAAGAAAAAGGGTAATGCCTTCCATTTATTGTGTAATTATATACTCTTGGTGTTGGTCTTAACTCTAGGACCTATTGAAGGCGGGTTTTGGGGGTCATTATCTCTCATTCAACTTAAATAAGGAAGGGCCTGGCAATCTGCTGACCCTCCCCTCCTTTTGGTGAAGGCGGGTCATTACAGAATTGTATCAAAGGTATAGGTTGAGAGAAAGGATAGAGTCTGGAGTTAGGCACAGTGAAGATTTCATGGGATGGTAGGACAACAGTGTTCGGTTACATTGGTATGTGAATTTGGCCAGGGAAGACCGTCTAGGACACGGGATTTTAGGGCCCCCCGTGATCTGATGTAAGGACTCTGGACCTACCTAACAACCAAGTGATTTGCAGGGTAGAGACCCTAGGAAAGGTACATTCATCATAATTACTTGTGTTCTCGTGTTTTTGGGTGTTTTGGGGATTCAAAAAGAAATAAAGAAGTCAATTAAAATGTAAGGACAATATTCTGCACTACTTGGGCTTGGACATTCCTTGTTTACCTTGCAGCTATGGCACCCGGGAGACGGCCACGAGTTGTACGGGCGATCGAGGCCCAGGAGTTTGACTTGGCCGATCAAAAAAGGGCTGATCGAGAGGAGGAGGACGAACAGTGGTAGAAGACACTTCGAGCCTTCCAGCGACAGACGCTCAAGAAGTATGAGGGCAACACCTCTGACATGAAGATGGAGGGATTGATAGAGGAGCTGGGCGTGGACAGTTGCACGCTGCAGAGGCAGCAGTTCCAGTGGGACCAGAGGTTGTTCGAGGTAAGATCAGTTTTTTCAGTACCCTTGCTTACGCCTTGTTCGATACCGGAGCTTCGCACTCCTTTGTTGCACCCGGTATGGCCTGTGTTATGGGTCTAGATGCCGAGAGACTTCCAGTACCCCCGGTGCTGAGCACACCAGTCGGAGTTCAGACCGACTTGTTATATGTTTGTAGAGGTTGTAGGCTGATAATAGGGCCACATAATTTGGTCAGGGATCTACTACTGCTACAAATACAGCCATATGATGTCATCCTAGGCATCGACTGGTTGTTCTCTATGTGTGAAATCATCGACTTCTTCCGAGGAAGGGTTATGTTCTCAGACCGGGGTGGCCGACGTGTTACTTTCACCGGCGAGTGGAGTGGCCAGAAGGGCAGCAGGCGAGAGGAACCCCTCCTCTCCTTGTTAGTCGAGCTGTCAGTAGAGTCAGTGGATGCTAAGATAGTGGAAGTACCAGGGATCATCAGTGAGTTTATGGACGTCTTCCCTGAGGAGGTGACGACTCTACCCCCTCGACGTGATATCGAGTTTGGGATAGACTTGCAGCCTGGTGATTGTCTGATTTCGATGGCTCCCTACCAGATGGCGCCTACGGAGCTACGGGAGTTGCAGATTCAGATCGAAGATCTGATGAAGAAAGGTTTTTATTCGACTGAGTGTGTCACTGTGGGGTGCTCCAGTCTTTTTTTCAAAGAAGGAAGATGGTGGTCTTAGGTTGTGCATAGACTACAGGAGGCTGAATCAGGTAACGGTCAAGAATCGCTACACTCTTCCAAGGATAGATGATCTTTTCGACCAGTTGAAAGGGTAAGGATGGTTATCAAAGATAGACCTGCGGCCTGGATATCACCAGATGAGGGTGAAGGAGGGTGACATCTCGAAAACGGCCTTCAGGTGCAGATATGGGCACTTCGAGTTTGTAGTCATGCCTTTCGGTGTTACGAACACCCCAGCTGTGTTCATGGGACTTATGAACTCTGTCTTTCGGGAGTACCTGGATCAGTTCGTAATTGTGTTCATTGACGACATCCTGATATATTCAAGATCAGAGGAGGACCACGCAGAGCATCTGAGGATGGTTTTAGAGGTCCTTCGAGAGCACCAGCTCTATGGGAAGTTGTTGAAATGCAAGTTCTGGACGCGAGAAGTATACTTCCTTGGGCACGTAGTGTCCTAACAGGGGGTAGCGGTGGACCCATCAAAGGTTGAGGCAGTTGTTTCTTGGGGAGCACCCAAGAACGTGGCAAAGGTCAATATTTTCCTCGGGTTGGCTAGTTACTATCGGAGGTTTGTACCCAACTTCTCCCAAGTTGCAGGACCTTTGACAGCCTTGACCAAGAAGGACCAGGTTTTTGTATAGAGTGAGCAGTACGAGGCAGCCATCATCTATCTGAAGGAGAAATTGGTTAGTGCCCCAGTGATGAGACTACCAGAAGAAGGGGCGGCATATGAAGTGGTCTATGATTCTTCAGGGCAGGGCCTCAGATGTGTGTTGATGCAGCAACAAGGGGTGATCTCTTATGGGTCTAGGCAGTTATTCCCTCATGAGCGTAATTATTCCACCTAGGATATGGATCTTTCAGTGGTCATTTTCTTACTAAAGTTGTGGATTCATTACCTCAACGGAGAATGATTTGTGGTCTTCACCGATCACAAAATCTTGAGGTATATATTCTCCCAATGGGACCTAAACTTATGGCAGTGAAGGTGGATGGATTTCCTCTAGGATTACGATTTTGAGATTTCCTACACCTCAGGGAAAGAAAACATGGTGGCTGATTCCTTGAGCAGGAAGTCACAGAGGGATGCGGTCTGAGAGTAGGTGGACGCTTAGAGGGTGATGGAGGAGTTGGTTTCCCTTCACCTGGATGTGAGGATGGATAGTGGTAGAGGTTGCCTGTATCAGATGACAGTACAGTCTTCTCTGTTACGTTAGGTGGAGGAGTCTCAGGGGGAGACCCATAGTGCGAAGTGATGCGTGACTGAGTTGACTAGGGAAATGCTTCGGAAGGGTGGACGGAGGATGGTCAGAACCGGATGTTTTTCTGAGTAAAGTTGTTTGTTCCAGTGGCAAAGCGCAGTCAAGTCCTTAGTGATTTCTACAACTCACCCCTAGTAGTGCACCCGGGAGTTTCCAAGATGTACCAGGGTCTGAAGAGATGGTTTTGTTGTCGCGGAGTAAAGCAAGCAGTGGAAGAGTTTGTGGCCACATGCCTAGTGTGTCAGCAGGTGAAGGATAAACACCGTGTTCCAGGCGGGTTGTTGAAACCTTTAGATGTCCCTAAGTGTAAGTGGGATGACATCTTGATGGATTTCATCAAGGGACTACCCAAAGTGAAAGGAGGCTGCGACGCCATCTGGGTAGTAGTGGACCAGTTGACGAAGTTGGCTCACTTCCTGGCGATTAAGGAGTCGAGTGGAGTGGACGCTCTAGCACGGAAGTATGTGGATGAGGTAGTGCGGTTGCATGGAGTTCTGAGTTCCATAGTCTTGGACAAGGATGCACGTTTTACCTCATGAGTCTGGAGGGGATTGCAGCATTTTTTTGGCACCCGGCTACGTCTTAGTACTACCTTCCACCCCCAGACAGATGGGCAGACAGAGCGCACCATCCAGACCATGGAGGACATGTTGCGGGCATGTATTCTGGACCTTGGGGGATCATGGGTGTTACACTTGCCTTTGGTAGAGTTTTCCTAAAATAATATCCATCACCCCACTATTGGCATGGCTCCATTCGAAGCTCTATATGGAAGGTTGTGTTGCTCACCCATTTTCTGGACTGAGGTTGGGGAAGTAGGTGTTCTTGTCCCGGAGGTGATGTAGAGCACGACAGGGAAGGTTCAGCTTATACGAGATAGGATGAAGGCGGCTCAGGACCGGCAGAAGTCATATGCAAATGATAGTAGGAGACCCTTGGAGTTCGAGGTTGGGGACCACGTATTCTTAAAGGTCTCCCCTCGGCGTGGACATCGGAGTTTTGTCAGAGGAATTAAACTTTCTCCCAGGTTCATCGGGGCCTTCGAAGTGTTGCAACGGGTCGGTGAAGTGGATTATCAGCTAGATCTACCACTGCCGCTATTGAGGTCGTATGATGTATTCCATGTGTCCCAGCTATGACGATATCTGCATGACGATTCACACATCCTCGACTGGGGAGGGCTAAATATCGAAGATGATGCAACCTTCATAGAACGACCAATCAAGATCGATGATCGTAAGGAGAAAGTACTTCGTGGGAAAACCATTCCCTTGGTTTGTGTGTTATGGAGACATGGTGGGCTTAAGGAAAGTACCTGGGAGAGGGAAGCACAGAAGCGTGCCCAATACCCCAAGTTGTTTTGAGTTTTATCCTATTTTTTCAGTACTTTTTTGTTGTGTAATGCTTACTTTGTCGGCTATGGATGTGTCGTTTCCTTTTCTGTGGATGTGTGTGTGAAGTGTCCTAAACAATGGGGAGGGGAGGACCTGATCCCTAGTTAAGACGCATTAAAGCAGATGCGCATAAACCCGTGTGGACGAGTCAATGCCGCCCAAAGCGGATAGTATCTTAACACGGAGGAAGGGAAACCCCTCTCCCACTGGACCGGACGGTTTGGCCCTTTTGTTTTGTGTGCAATGGGGAAGGAGCAGTAGGGCGTTTGTGTTTGTTCAGAATAAAAGATCTTACTATGTCGGAGAGGTTCACTCTTGAGAGGTATCTTCCAGGGTGGTTGTTCAGATCCCCCTCCTTCCTCCAGGTCTTGTTTTGATTCTCGAGAGCAAGAATGGTTTGAGAGGTACTTGATGTAATGACCAAGACCCTCATGACCCCTTCCTTTTCCAATTATCGGTGCGACTAATCGGCGCGACCAATTGGTGGGACCGATCAGCACGACTGACCGGTGAGACCGATCAGCGCGACCGATTGGTGTCACCCAGCCTTGGTGGGTTTTTCTTCTGCAGCCTCCCCCGTAACCCCACTTTTAGGCCTTTTTAACTTTTGAAGTGTTTCAAGGCCATTTTTAAGCCCACAATTAATATCTAAAAATCAAATAAACCTCCCTACTAAATAACAATTAATCCAGTCGTGTGGGGTGTCCCAGCCGCGTGGTCAATCGACGATCCCGCTCCTTACGTGGTTTCTCTTTGTATCTTAACCGTCCGAGAGTGTTGTATCTCAGCCCTTATCAGCCTTTATAACCTAAATTCTTATACCTACATTTCTTTTTCTCGATCATCCTGCTCAGAGTACCCTTATTCCCGACGATCCGTACCCGTGTTACGAGGTTTTACTTTCGCATTCCGTGGAGTTCCTGTCACTCCGGTTTTCCAGTTTCCACGCGAGGACTTAACGTCGATCCATGATCGTCTGGTAGGGGTTTCACCTTAGTCTCTCCTTTCTGTGTATCTTGTGGGGTGGGTACACTATTGTATCTATAGAATTGGATGAACCAAACTTTAATGAAGATAATAAATGGATTCTAAAGAATGAAGGGGATTGGTGTGATCGATGATGCTGCCCTTTTTTTCTCTCCTCTTTCATGATTAATGGTTTCTGAATTTTGCGGGGTTACGCCTACTGAAAATCATGGATGTTGGTTGTCTTTCTCTGTGAATTAATAAACCCTTACCCCTTGTGATGTTTAAATGGCTTTTATTTTGGCTGTGAACCATTTTTGTTGTGTAAAGGAAATTGGTTAATTACGTATATTCGGCTAAGTAAATTGGAATCACCAGGATCAACTCCTTTTCTATGATAACCTTGGTTTAAGCCCAGTGGAGTTGAAACCATGGAGTGTGTTAAATCTTTTAAATCTGAAAACACCGGCATGGGCCTGCCTTGTGTTGGTGGTAGCGGTTTGGTTGTTTATTTCAAAGGCCGATTGCTGGGGTGATACGGGTGGGGATGGGATCCCCTGCTGTTGTACTTTTTCTGAATGTGAATTTAAGGCCCTTTGATTACTCTGCGTATATCATGAATTGGGGCGAGATCCTCTATTATTGAGAAACTGTTGGATCCTAGATTTTGGGTACATGGGGATATATTTTGGGGTTTTCATTGGTTTCAGTACTTCAAGGGATCTCACTTATCCCTTTGTTGTTGTGACTTTACAAGAGAACCGGGTGTGAATGCTTAAATTCCTGTTGGGTGTATTCTTTCCTTGGCTTGTGAATATTCTTACTAGTTGCCCAAGTAGGTGTAGAAACTTATTTAAACATTATTAATGAACATGGAGGCAAGGATGGAACATGGGGATTTTGTTTGGTGTGAGTTGTGACTTGGGCATGGGTGTTCTTCTCTTCTCTTATGAATGAATAGTAAGGATAGTGTTCTTTAGGCTTGCTGAAGATAAACTTAGATTGGGTGAGTGCTTGTTACCTATACATATACTTTTAGTTTTTGTGTTTATCATTCGCGCCCCATCCAAGTTGTGCACTTAGTGCCGAACACCCCCACTTCATGGGGGAGGGTGTTTTCCCAACACTCCTATGAGTGGATGGTTATTAGCTCCTTTTCTGCTCCCTTTCCCGAATATCCCAAGACTCTTCGAGCAGGCTGTGATGGTCTGAAGTCCATTATTAGCCCAAGAATCTTCGGGCAGGGTAGAGTGGTGGTTGGCCCAGGTGTGTGCGGGCAGGTGGTTTCCCAAGTATCTTCGGGATGAGGCCCAAGTGTCTTCGGGCGTGGCAGTAGTTCTTCTAGCCTAGGTGTCTTCGGGCGTGGAAGTGGTTGTTCTGGCCTAGGTGTTTGCGGGCATGGTTATGTGTAACAATTGTGGCCCAGGTGTCTGCGGGCGGGTTAGTGGTTGTGGCCCAGGTGTTTGCGGGTGGGATGTGTGGTTGTGGCCTAGGTGTGTGCGGACGGGTGTGGCAGTGGGACTGCGGTGAGAATGGCGGGATTGGTTCGATGTGTAGGATGTCTTCAATAACCAGTGGGAAAGTGGCGCGGGGTACCCAAACATCAATGTGATATTACTATACATTACTTGATTTGCATTATTTGGGGAGTGTGCCTTGGTGAGGCTTGGGTGGTTATTTTCCTTGTTAGGTGCTGGGTTATCTCATTTCTCACAGGGCATTAGTATGCCTCCCCACTTGTGCACGAGAGTCTTTCATTTTTCCCTACTGAGTATACTTGTATGCTCACCCTATGTATATAAAACTACTTTCAGGTTTCCGGGTGGACTTTGGGGATCGTGTTGGACCGTACTAGCTCAGACCTTGTGGTAGATCATCGTTGTTGTTGTTGTTCTTTATTTTTTGTATTTTTCTTTGTAGTATCCTTATACTTTTTGGATTTTACTTTGGTAACATGTATTGGGAATGGTTCTTGGATTTACTTTCACTTCCAAGTTTGGTGTTGTGGGATTTACTATCTTTTCTCTCGATCTTATTAAAAGAAAAAGGGTAATGCCTTCAATTTATTGTGTAATTCTATACCGTTGGTGTTGGTCTCCACTCTGGGACCTATTGAAGGCAGGTTTCGGGGGTCATTATCTCTCTTTCAACTTAAAGAAGGAAGGGCCTGGAAATCTACTGACCCTCCCCTCCTTTTGGTGAAGTCAGGTCGTGACATTAAGGGGTTGCATCAAATACAAAAATTTAGGTTGGTAAAGGACCACATGACATCCAATGTATTTTTAGTGAGGTGATCATCACATAATAATAGATGTGATTGGAATAAGATAAAATGTTTGGGATGGACATGGATCAAACAGATTGCATCGTGAACCCAAAATTTGTGAGGTTATTTCACCATCATCCCAAGGGGTTATGTCTCAATTGGACTCCATTTAGGGTTATTTAGATTTTTGGTTAGGGATGTAGGATATGATTCAAGACTTGAACAAGGGGACATGCCATAAAATAACACTAGGAATGATTTTTCCTCATTTCTAGGGTATCCATACTATGTGGGAGGTCCAGATTAGTTTTTTTTAACAAAATTAATTAAATTAATTTAAATTTTAAAATGAAAAAAAAGACAGATTAACTTTATTTTTTATAGAAGTCAAGCGGATTCGCCCTAACTATACTCTTATTCCCTATTATTTCTCATTACAAGTGTATTTATATCCTATTATGCTCTATTTGAAAAGTGTCATGGGGAATTTATCATTATAAGTAATGCTAGCTATCCTCCAACATTTATTTCTGGTTTCTTATATCATTATTTCTTGATTCATTAGTTATTAATTAATAGTAGGTTAATTTCGTATTTTGTGAATTCATTTATTTGGGGAAAAATTAAGGTATAGAATTCAATGATAGAGGTATTATATCTAAGAGATAGGGGTCCATGTATATCTCTATTATGTATGTGTGTGTGTTATAAATCATTTCATTATGGGAATGAGTATGTTTATAAGAGAGATAAAGAATTAGGACTGGTTTAGGTCTCTGATTTCTATGAGATTCATTATATATTTATTGATCATGGTATTTTGTATTAAATTATATGACACATTGAGGGACATTATAGGAGTTTCAGGAGCATGGAGATGGTCATGCAACAAGGCGTGAGATGGTTGAGGCCCTTAAAGAAGGATATGGCCATGCACTGCATATAGAGGTTCTAATACCTCAAGGGTGGCCAGAGTGGGAAATAAGGGTGGTAAGTGGTTTGATGATTAGATCAATGTGATATTAGCATAGTTTATATAGATCATAAATTCTAGTACACGGTGAGCTAAGACGTCTATGGTGTACCAGACCAAAGAGTTCTAAAAAATCACCCCCTTATTCAAGGGAGATGGTAGACCCCAAGTAGTGAAGTAGTATATTACATTCATAAACACATTATTTTGTTAGATCTATATGACTATATGGAAGATAGTGAAACCAATTGAATGTATGTTTTATAGGGATAGAAAGATAATGGTTGAATATACAAGGTCAAGTAGGTAGGAATAAGGGGATGATGTGGAAGGACTTTGAGGTAGTGTTATTCAATAACTTCTTCCATGTCATGTTAAGGGTGAATAGAGCCTAGGAATTCATGTACCCAATATAGGTTGAGGCATCGGTTATGCATTGTGAAACTAGGATCATAGATTTTCCATTCTTATCACATACCATGGAAGTGGATGAGGTCGCTAAGGTGCTTTTATCTCTATCCATATGAAAATTATTGTTATGATAAGTGATTATAACTGATGGATGGAGATATTGTGTATCTCTAATATCTGGTGCTTACATGTAGATGGTGAATAAGTGGAAAATTTTCAAAAAGTATGGAAGCAGAGAATTAGAAGCTGCCTTGAAAAGCCTGATGGGGTAAGTACAGTGGCTAAAAGGACTTACATAAGTATTAAAATTGTTGATAATTAATAGTTTCTTATGATGTTATGTAAGGTTTTTCTTATCAATCTATTGCTAAATAAAATACATATGGGTCTTCAAAATGTTATGTAATAGTAAACTCATAGAGTTTTTGGAACCATACATTATTCCAAGGAATGAAGAGTTAATGTGGTGTATGAATTTAACTAATTAAAGGGGTTCTATTAAAAATATGATCTCTTTGGGAATTATATCTATAAATATTGAAATAAAGTAGAACCAGTTGCTTGTAGTTGGGGTTTGGCTTAGCAGTAAGTACCCCATAATACTACATGAAAAATGGGGGTTCAAAACCCATTGGGCGCAGGGCACTGTAGCGGTACTGTAGCGGTGGAGATATTGTTGATCGGCAAGTACTGTAGCGGCGGTAGGGCACTGTAGTGGCGGCGGTACTATGCGGGTATAGTAGTAGCTGGGTTACTATTCATAGAATAGAAAGTGAAACCAGTTTCACCATTTGGGATATATCATATATATTATGGTAGTGAAATTTTTTCTTTATGAAAAAATGGACAGTTCTATATTATAATCATCTTTTGTTTTTTGAGTAAAAGTATTTTAGTGTTCTCCCAAAAGAGTATAATCAACTATTAACCACATAGATATTGCTTAATGATTTTACCTTTGTTTATTTTTAATCATTGTCTTATGTAAGTCCTTGTCTATTTGTTTGGGTGTGTTTTGATGTTGTAACATAGTAAAGGTGAATCATTAACTAATATAAAAAATAAAATTTATAAACCTAAGTACTAATCTAAATTACTGCGTTTAGTTAAACTATGGAGAGGGAATACATTGAATATAATGAAAATTAAAACAAAACAACAAAACCAATAACAAGCATCAAACTAAAAGATGAAAATTAAAGAGATGTTATGAATGAAGTAAATAAAATAGTAAAAAATATAGGTTTAATTATTGCATGAAAAAGTTAAACAGAACCCATTTATAATTTAAGTACATTATCTGATGATTCTAAGTCAAATAAAACACTTTACATCACTCATTGACATATAGTATATAGTAAAATTGGTTCCTATGAAGAATAAAATTTAGAGAAAATTAACAAGAAGATCAAACTTTTATTACCCTAATAAAATCTACCTCAAACTTCTGATTATTAGTGGAGAGTAATGAACTAGTCATTGGTAGAAATATATGTCCTATTTAATTATTTTTTATCAATTTTCCATTTGAGTGTTTAAAAAGACAAACTGTGAGTGAGATACCAAAGATATTAGCATACAATAATGAAAAGAACCTGAGAAGGAATAGTAAATATATTCAACCCATTTCAATATAAACTCATAAGAGTATTTATCTATATCATTAAATAAAATAAAAATATATAAATAAAAAATATTGAAACATATATTAAAAAGGAATAAAGATAATGGATGAAGGGATCTTCTCTACTGAGATCAATCCCCTCTCTCCAACTCCAGTCGACACAGAACCACATCCTCGAGCCCTACTCCTTACCTCCCAAGCTCCTCTTTTTCAATAATGAGTATTGAACTTTGAGTAGATAATTCCTTACTAAAATAGGAATATCCAGCTCCTTTCTCACATTCATTAACTTAACTAATCTAATCTCATCTCTCGATAGGGTATTCAATCATTATTCATCATCTCCTTCCAAGTGACTTGAGCTGAAGTTTCCCCATGAATATTATGGCATCCACATGATCTTGATTCTCCCAGTCTATATGAAAAAATCCAGGTAAATTTAATAATAAATAAATTTTATGCCTTATTATTTTTTAAAAATTATATTTTATGTATTTTTTATAGGAATATAAAGTAATTTTTCATTCAAAAAGAAAATAGTTTTATTCTTATAAAACTCATTTTCTTACATTATAAGGTATTATTTAAAATTTAAATTTATAAATTTAAATTTAAATTTGAAAAAATGTACTTTATTTTTTAAATCATTATATCAAAATTATCTTTGGGTGAATTTTTTGAGTTATTCTAAAGATATTGATTTTTAGTGAGTCGTGAAAATAATGGTTTTTATAAAATTACCATTAATTTTCATTAAATAAAGTAATTTAAAAGTAGAATTTCATCATAAAATAGAATAAGACTCATTTAATTAGAAATAAAATAATTAATTACATAATAATCATCATTATACCTTATTTTGGGATAAGTTTATTTTGGGG
The DNA here is from genome assembly GCA_963277665.1 of Viscum album. Lineage (NCBI taxonomy): Eukaryota > Viridiplantae > Streptophyta > Magnoliopsida > Santalales > Viscaceae > Viscum > Viscum album. Next base: position 1,402,261,183 of record OY728127.1, on the reverse strand, counting down.
CTAATAACGGATTTATTTTCTAATAACTAGTTTTCATTTCACTTCGAGATTTAATATAAAATTAATTTCTTCAAATTAAATAAATTTGTTCTTGAAAAATGTATTCCATGTTTGGAATCATCATTTTAAAATTTGGTAAATATTTCCTTTTTTTATGATTATGAAAACTAAACGTATTAAATATTTTTCACCTCGTGAAGGGTAAATCTGATAATTAAGGATAAAAATAATATTATAAAGAAAAAAAATAACCATAAAACGTACCTTTAATCTATTTTATGAGTCGGGTTTTACCATATTCATCCATTATTCTAATTTATGGAAATTATGTTATATTTTTCTTTTAAAATTATTTATATATTATTTTTAGTAAATATAAAATCAAAAAATGTCACTTTATTTCATTTAATAACTATTAAATTTTATAATAGGGATAAAAAATTTTCATTTATAAATAGTCACTTGAAATATAAATTATATTTTATCATGTGGATTTATTTTTAAATTTTAATGATAAAATAACAACTTTAAATTCTTATGCTACGCCAACACAGTGATTGTGCAAGAAGTAGAAAACTCAAGTAAATGATATTAAAAAATCTAAAATTAATATTTTTTTGTGATTTTTAATATACCAAAAATTTAATTGATAGATATAAAATATCGTATATATCTTTTATTAGATAATATTCAAATTTATTTCCATTCATGTTATTTTCAATGTCAAATAAAATGAATAGTTTAAAAAAGAACATTAATGATATTTTATAAAATTAATATTTTATTAAATGATATAAAATTTATAAAAATAGTATATTAAACAAAGTGAATTTGATATGGTTTATAATATAAACCATGTTAAACTTATGGGATATGTTTACTTTTTTAGTAACATTTCGCACTTGTTTGTTGGAAAAAACATTGAAAATGCATTAATCGATAAAAGGGTTAATGCAGGTTAAAAAAAGAGATAGGTGTAATAAACCACCTAAAATTGTCCAAATTTTATTGTATGAGATTATTTATACCCATATAATCATATATTCAAAATATATTAGTTTTCATCCAATTTTCTTGGAAAATTGTTTTATATTTAGTTTAATACTTTAAGTAATTCCAAGAGTATTCCTCCCCTCCTGTATAAAAGTGAACCTCCTATCCCATTTTCTTCACACATAAAAATATTTTTGGTTTGGAAAATACCTACACAAATTCCTTTCTAAAATCTCTCCCAAAGTTCTAAAGTTCTTATTTTGGTCAGAATACCAACATTAGAGAGCTTATTGTGTAATGAAAAGAAGGTTTTCTGAAGAATAGGTATAACATTTAACCAATAACTTTAATTTTATTTCTTCATCTACCCCCTTAGAATCTTCGTCAAACTTGATGAAAAAATTACAAAAATATATTCCATATAATTATAGGTATTTATGCTGATGTAATAATTTAAATATATCTCTATATACCATTAAATGGGATATGAATCCATCATTCATGTTTGCGGAAGACAACCACCTCGTGAACCGATGTAAACCATTTTCCATCCATCCCTCCCACAGCTGGTTATAATGATTGATTTAATATATATATATATATACACACACATATATATGTGGCTATAATTACATATTTATCATTACTTAAAGATAATATGTCAAATACTCTCTTAAATTTCCATACATTGAAAAATGATAATGTCGTTCGTGCATAAGTGTGGAAAACCACCTCCACAAAGTGGGGTGATTATTTTTTAAAGACCATATCACATGGATGGTATATATAAGTGTGATTAAATAAATAGTATTATATTTATTGTATAATCATGATTTTTTAAAGATAAAATAACACTTACCTTATTTCTATCATGTTTTTTGAAAAATGGAAATGTTACTCATTTGTATATACAGCCTCCCATCTGCATGACCATAACATTGTAAATTTTTCATAACTATACCAAAACAGGTTGGGGACCAGGTCATTTATTAAAAAATATATATAAGTCCCTTTGGAAATGGTTTAAGGGAGAACTCATTACAAGCCCGAAGGCCTAGAGCCACACATCCTAAGAAATGAGGGGCCCAAGAGCCCATTGATTACAATGCCACCAGAAACCAACCAATCCATCACTAAAGGGACCTATAGAAAAGAAACCATAATCTAGCCCACACCACCACCTCCGCCCAAATCCATGGAAGAACACCATCACCACCTGTATCTGCATTGTTGTCACCTCCCAAATCCACTGATACTTCCACCGTCATGTGCGCCTCAACGGGACCAGTAAACCAATGTCGCGGGCACCCCCAAAGAAACCAGTGAACCGTGATTGAAGCACCAGTGACCCAAGGAACCAGATCAATCCCAATGAAACAAAAAATAAGGAGATTCAACTAGATCTGTGCTAGATATCTCTAATCAAATAATGATGTAATGGGTCCATTACTGAAGATGAACACCAACTTGAACCCACTTCACTATACATTGACAAAATTAGTCATCGCAGATCAGATCCTCACCATAAATATCTGCCAAACATCATCATCAAGGGTCTCTTAAGGTCTAATCCACCAATGAACATCATCAAACCTCAACCAACCAGGATGATATTTTCTCTATCGAGGTCTACAGAAGGTTAGACCCAACATCATCGATGACAACATCACCACTAAGCGTGAAGGGCTGACCTTCCATCACGTCGAAACAACGAGTCATATCTACCACAGAGATGGAGTACCTAAAGAGAATTCCCAAATCCACTGCCCAGCATCAGCTGTAGTGTTTCACCCACCATGGAGAGATTCATCTGAAGAAGCCTATGCAACTGAATTCCTAGGAAAAAACTCTAAGAGAAGCCGAGAGTTCTCAACCAAATCCATTTTGGTTATATAAGCTGAATATCATAAAAAACATCAGACAAGAACATAAATTATTATTTAATTGTATATAACAGGGTAATAGATAAAATAAAAGTAATAATTAACATGAAAAAGTTTCTGTATAAAGTAAATAATTAACATAAGTTTATTATTCATGAATATTAATAACGTACATGATGAGTAGGACTCAAGGTAGGGGACACTTTACATTAAAAACCTTGTTTTAAATGTTTTAAATATTTTTTTTCTAAATATTTTTTTTTCTAAATCCTTATTTTTAAAATTATTTTATATATGTATTTATATAGATATAAATAATTAAAATGGTACATTTCATTTCTCTCTTTACTTTTTTCAAATATTCTCAAAATGAATCATTTTGTGTAATGTTTTTACATTTTTTATAAAAGTAAAAAAGGATTGTCCTATTTTAATCTACAGAAGGTCAGCATATTTTCCAACTGCTATAACCATTATTTGATATCAAGATTATTTATTAATATTCCATGTTATCTTCAAAGAAAATCTGTCATTTCCATTTTTTCTGGGAATTTTAGTTTTGAATAATGGTTTTTTAAATGGAAAGGGTATTTTGATATTTTTCAATGTTTTTTGTATAGGTTCAAAATAGATTCTAATGGGATTTATGATGAAAAAGTGAATGATTAAAATGTTGTATACAATATACGGTCCTTGGAAATTTTTTATTACGAAAGGGGAGCCCGATATATCTTATAATAATGGGAGAGTATAATATATCTCCTAAGGGATGGTGAGCCTATTATATCTCTCCAATGCATTGGGTAATTATTATGTTTTCTATAGAATTATGTTGGAAGTCAGTGGCAATGGTCATTCCAATTATAAGGGTTATCTTAAGGGTTCTATAAAGTAGATTTCGTAACGAAACTACATGAGTATTCTATGGCTATTAAGAGTTATCATGGAAATAATATGATTTCAAAATGTTTGCTAATGGTCTATTTAAAGTAATAATCATTACATTTTAGGATAAAAAGACATGTTTTTTTAGAAAATATTTTTCATGTGTTATCAGGTTTTCTAAGAAAATCTCATTATTATGTTTCCCCCTTATTATTTATTATAATGTTTTATAAAAACAATAGGTATTAAATAATATTTCATTTGAGCTCACATTTTATTATGTTATAGTAAAAATCTCTTTATGGTCTCATGGATTAAAAATAGACTAATGGGATTATTACTTTTATTATGTACCTTATTGAGATTTTTGGGTTCATAAAATGTTTTTAAATTTATTTCATTCGTTTTAAGAATTATTAAGAACATATAATAATTCTAGTTGGAAATCATAAATATCTTTTATGAAATGAGAACATTTTTTAATGTTTTTTAGTGTTGGAAAAATGTATAAAAAGTGGAATTCTCCAACATATATGGTATGGGTCTATTATTTAATATTTTTGACTAAATTATTTAAAACTCTAAACCTAAAAATTCTTATAAATGTAAGAAAGTTAATTCTTTCCTAAAAACGAAATTATAGTTTGAACAATTATATAGCACTTATAGTTGGTATCATAGGTCAGTTTAGATTATTTTATATTTTAGGATAGTGAAAGTAAATATCCATAAGATTTTTTAAATTTAAAGTTATCATATAGTTTAAATATTACTATGTTTCTTTATTTAAACTATGTATCTTCAGAAACGTTTTCCATAGAGGGAATAAGGATCGTTAAGTAGGAAGGCATCAGGAGGTCGATATACTTCCAAATCAACAACCTAGATTTATTTTAATTAGAACATATTAGTTTATTGATGTGATAGGTCATATGAGATAGGATATAAATGGTGTTGAAATACATCTGATAGATCAACCATTTTCACCATATAGTAACATGTCTATAGTGGATCATTTCATTAAATATCACCCTCTAGAATTTAGTGGATCATCTGAAACAATGGTAGTTAGGGGATGGAAAAAATTCCTTGAAAATAAATTTGAATTCATGGGTTATTGAGAGAACCAATAGGTGGCTCTTTATATTTACCATTTTGAAGTTGATGTTAACCAGTGATAGTCAATGGTTAATAATATTAAATAAATATATGATATTTATTCATTGTAATGGGGTGAGTTTAACAATATTTTCCTTGAGAAAAATATTTTACTAAGGTTATTTGACAAAGAATGGAAAAAAAATTATTTTAGTTGAGATAGAAGGAGGAATATTTTTTTGGATGAATATGAAGTAAACATCGCTTTTTTGGAAAGGTAAACACCAAATTTTATATGGGATCTTGATAGTAAAATTGATTATATTTACACAGGATTAAAGGAAATATATTTAAGGGAATTAGTTTCCCATGTGTTCAAAAGTAATAGTAATCTTGGTCAAAGTGTCAAGAAGAAAGAAATAGAGTTTACCAAGGATCGTTTATTCCATGAAAACAAAAAGAATAAAATGTTTGTATGTCATGAAATTGGGTGGAATCCATCAACGAAATTTGATGATAAGAAAATAATTTTTTCATATTGTGCTAAGTGTTGTAAAAATAACCATATAGAATTCCTTATAAAATATGGAAAGTGTTTCCAATATGGAATGTTTTAAAATTTTACTCATGAATATAAATAAAATGATCATACAAATAATGAAAAGTAGATGTTAATAAGCTTTAATTGTAATGATATGAATCATCATATGAGTACATTTCCAAATATCAGAATTAATGATGGAAGTCATTTGGATCACAAACAAACGGGTGTGTCTAAATCTTTTGTGACTACTTCAGTGGAAGGTTAATTATCTAGTGAGGTCATGTCATGTACATTAATTGTTTATTTATATTAAAAATGGATTTTTTTTAATTTGAATCCAACATACACATTAATTTCTCATAAGTTTTCTAGAAAATTTAAAATTTAATGTCAAAAAATATAGCCATAAATTTTAGAAAAAAAATAATTGCAGAAGTATTAAGGAAAAATAATTTAAGAATATTCCTCTTGTTCTTTGTGGTAAAAATTTACTATAAAATATTGTTATCTTACCCCTTATATATTTTAATTTTATTCTAGGTTTAGATTAGAATTATTTTCACCATAATAAGATATATTTTAGAGGTAATGAAGTTGTTTTTTCATAATTATTTTTAGTTTGTATACAATAATGAATTCAAAACTTTGATATCATATCATGAACCTAATAAATTAATTATATATAGAAGTGGAAGTTACTTCTCTCATATTATTGAAAAGAAAGAAACTATTCAAATTAGTGATGTTCCTATAGTGAATGAATATATGGATGTATTTCAAGATGATTTCCCTATTTTTATTCCTGATTGGGAGGTTGAGTTTACTGTTGACTTAGTGCCTAAAGATAAGAGTATTTCAAAATCCACTTATCGAATGGGTCAAGAATAAATTAAAGAATTGAAAAATATTTGAATGAGTTTCTAGAAAAAGGTATCATTCTTCCTACTACTTCACCATGACGTGATCCTTTTTTTTTAATATCTATAGTTCAATTAGAATTTTCCTTGATTATAGAGACTTGAATAACATCTTAGTTAAGAACAAGTATAATTTTCATCATATTGATGATTTTTTTATCATCTCCAAGGAGAGTAATATTTTTTAAAGAATTATCTCGGGTCATTGTACTATCAAATAAAGGTGAAGCAGGAAGATATTTCAAAGAAATAATATTTGACTAGAGACAAGTATTATGAATTTCTAGTTATTCCCTTTTTCTTGTCAAATACTTTTCTTCTTAGTATATTTTTTATTCAAAAAGGAAAGGGCAAGGGAGACAACACCCCTCAGGGGGTCGGAAATGGTGGAGTCCGAGGGCATCCCCCAGCACAAAAGAGGCACATTCTAGAGGGAGGGAAGAAAGCGAGTCATAAATAATGAGAGGCACATCCTGCCTACCCAAGCTGGCAAGGGATTCCTCCGCGAAGTTAGATAATTTTATGGTTTTTTTATTGATGATATATTGGTATATTAAAAAATTCATGAGGATTATGAAAGACACCTAAGTATTGTTCTTAAAACCTTGAAAGAAGTTATATAGAAAATTTAGTAAGTGTAAATTTTGGTTGAAATAGATTTCTTTTCTTAATAATATTCTTTCTAAAGGTCTTATAATTATTGATCCTTATAAAACTAAGGTTTTATATAAATAGAAAAGACCTAAATATTTGATATAGATTAATAGTATTCTTGGATTAGCTGGCCAAAACTGACAGTTTGTGGAAAATCCTATTCACTTAACTAGCCTACTAACTAAGATAACTCAAAAAGGAGTTAAATTAACTTGGATAAAAGAACATGATGATTTTTTTAGGAACTAAAAATACGATTGGTTAATTCCCTAGTTTTATCCCTTCCATCTAAAAATGGGAAATTTTTATCTAAAGTGATGCTTCAATGAAGGAACTTACTTTTGTTCAAATAAATAATGAATTGGTAATTTCTTATGCATTATTTTAATTAAAACCCCATGATAAAAAAAATTATACTACTAATGACCTTGAACATGTAGTTGTAGTTTTTGATTTAAAAATTTGGAGACATTATATATTTTGAGTGAAGTTTTAAATATATACTGAACATAAATGTTTTAAGTATGTATCAATTAGAAAGATTGTAACATGTGGTAGAGAAGATGATTAGAACTGATTAAGTATTATGAATGCACAATTCATTACCATCCAAGAAAAGAAAACAATTTAGTTGATACATAGTGTAGGAAATATAATGCTACATTAACAATGTAAACATAAACCTTTGGTTAAATTTTTGAAGAATTTCATCCTATAAATTGTACATATACAAACTCCCTCTGTTTTGTTTTAGGTTAAAATAAAATTATCTTTATCATAAATAATTAATAAAGAATATAAAGAGGATCATGATTTACAGGAAAATAAAGAATCTGTTAAGAAGGGTAATTTTATAGAGTTTAATGTTCATAAATATGGTACACTCAGATTTGGAAATTGATTATGTGTGCCTTGTGATTCCATGTTGAAGAGATAATAATTTATTAAAGCTCATATTTCTTCATTTTTCATTCATCCTAGAAGCACTAAGATTTATAGATATCTTCAGGAGTATTAATGATGGGATGTAATAAAAAGAGATAATACTGGGTTTAACATGAAATATTTGATATTTCAATAGGTTAAAGTAGAATGAAAATTACCAAAGGTGTGATTAATCCTTTTCCATTGTTAGAGTAGAAATTTTAGAATAAATCCATGTATTTTTTGGTGGGATTTCAAAATACATATTGAGGTAATAATATGATTTGGGTCATTGTTGATTGACTAAATAAATCTATACATTTTCTTCCCATTTGAGATAATATGTCTTTTGATCTACATTATCAACTATACCTTAAGGATATAGTTAAGTAATCTTGAATTTCTATCTCTATTGTATCTAACTGTAATCCTTGATTTACCTCTAATTTCTAAAAATGACATTATAAGTTGTTGCGTACCAAATTAAATTTTAATTCAAATTTTCATCCTCAATCAGATATACAGTTAGAGAGAATGATTCAGGCCTTTGAATAAAAGATTCCTATTTTATTAATGGATTAATAAGTAAATATGGATTATCATCCCTCATTAGTTGAATTTTCTTATAATAACAGTTTTCATTCCAGTATATAGATGACACATTTTGAGGTACTATATAGAAAGTGATGTCAAACTTCGGCATGTTGGGATGAAATATATGAAATGAAGTTTATGGGGCTATATTTTTAGAGTAAATTGTTGATAACATGAAGATTATTTGGAAATATATGTTGATTACTCAAATTAGGTAGAAACTTTATGTAGACAACTGGATGGAAAATATTTCTCTTAATGAAGTTGAACATGTTTTTTTAGAGTTTCTCAATGGAAAAGTGTTATGTGTTTTAGTAAAAAGGGAATTTAATTTTTCAATTCATTATAATGAATTAAATCTTGTTTAGTGTTTTATAATTTTATTACCTAGTGTCTTTCCCTCTGATTTTAACTCAGGTACATGATGTATTTCATTTTTTGTTGTTAATAAAATATGTGCTAGATGCATCTCATGTTTTGACCCATAAAGTAATTCAGTGGGAATAAAACCCTTTATGTGAGGAACAAACTAGGAAGATTATTGACTACATAGTGTATGGGTTATATAATAAAGTGATTCACTATGTTAAGGTTTGGTGTAAAAACCATATGATTAAAAAAGTAACATGGGAATTAAAAAACGTTATGAAGGAAAAATATACCAGCTCATTTAAGTAATGAATAAAATTTCGAGGATGAAATTTCAAAAAGGTGAGAAGAATGTAAAAACCTAGGTAAATTAAATATTAAATCAGTTTCATGCCTAATTAGTTTTAAAGAATTATATTTTTTATAGTTATTATAAAAATATTAAGTAATGTTTTCAACCATAAAGGAAATACTTTAATTCCTATTAAAACAATTTTCATATATAATAAGGTTTATTTAAAATTATAATTTATAAATATTAGAATTATAATTTTATAAAATGAAATAAATTTTTTAAATAAACATTTTAAAATTATTTTATGGTTATTATTTGGTTGTTTTCTAAAAAATATTGTTTTTTCAATGGGTAGTGAAAAATATTGATTTTTTGTTAATTCCATTTATTTTCATTAAATAAAGTAATTTAAAAGTAAAATTTGATCTTAAAGTAACATAAGACCCATTTATTTATAAATAATCTAATTAATTACATAATAGTAATCATTATACCTTATTTTGGTATAAGTTCATTTTTGGTCTTATAAATCATTTTTTTCTAAAAACTGTTTTTCGATGAATTTTTTATTTTAATATTAAATTAATTTCTACCAATTCAAGAAATTGAATTTTGAAAAATGTATTTCTTAATTGTAATTGGGACTTAAATTTTTTTTTAAAATTTTTCTTCTATTTTTTATCATTATGAATAGTAACTGTATTAAATCTTTGCAACCTTGGAAAGGATAAATCAGGTAATTAATGTTAAAAATAATATGATAAAGAATAAAAATTTCCCTATAACTTTCTTTTAATCTGTTGTATAAGTTGTGTTCGACTATCCTCATCTAATATTCTAATTTATGGAAATCAAATCCATTTTTTTTATAATGACTTATATATTATATAAAGTAAATATAAACTCAAAAAAGTCACTCTCTTACTTTTAATAATTATAAAATTTTGTGATAAGTATAAAAAAATTGGTTATAAATATTTATTTTAAATATAAATTATTTTTTATCATGGTAATTTATTTTTAAATTTTAGTGATTAAATAATTACCTTAAATGATTATGCAATGATTACATAGTGGTTGTGAAAGAAGTAGAAAAATAAAGTAAATAATTTTAAAAACACTAAAAGTAATATTACTTGGGTGAGATTTAGTGTCTTGTGAATTTCATATATAGATATAAAATATTTTTTATGTTTTAATGGATTATATCCAAATTCCTTTACTATCATGTTATTTTCATATTCAAATTAGATGAATAGATCAAAAAATGACATTAATGATATTTTAAAATAAATAATATTTTATTAAATGGTTTAAAATTAATTAAAATCATATCTTCAACCAAGTTAATGATATATGGTGTAACATATCAAAAATTATCCATTTATGGTTCACTTTTCATTTTCTAGTAACTTTTTGAATCCTTTAGTTTAAAGAATTTTGAAACAACATTAATCGTTAAAAGGGTTAATTGGGGGGGCCAAAACAAAGAGATATTGGTTAAAATACAACCTATAATTATCCAAATTTTATTTTATTTGATAATTTTGACTAATAATAATCTTATATTAAAAATATATTATTTTTTATCCTTTTTACAATGAAAATTTATTTGTTTTAATTTAACACTTTAAACAATTCCAAGAGTGCCATTCCCCTCCCCTATAAACGGGAACCTCCTACCCTCTTTTCATAACACATTAAAAGACTTTTTGTTCTTCCAATACCCAAAACAATACCTTCCTAACATCCCTACCCATGTTATAGATGTCTTAATTTTGGTATAATACCATCCTTTAAGGGGATAAGGTGTAAAGCATAGGTGGTTTTCCGAAGAAGAGGTATAGCTTTTAACTGAGAATTATCATTTTATTTATTCTTATAACTCATTAAAATATTATTCAAACATGATTAAATAATAAAAATATTATCTTCCATATACTAATATTTTTTATGTTAATATAACAACCTATATCCATCTCCATCTACCATTAAATGGTAAACTAAACCATTGTTCATGTGTTTGGAGGACTACCATATTGTAAATCGGTGTAATTTGTTTTCCATAAACACATCAGATGAATGGTTATAATGAATGATTAAATGTATATATATGGTATTAATAACATATTTATCATTTATTAAAGATAATATAACATATAATTTCTTACCTTTCCATTCATTGATAAATGACAATGTCATTCTTACTTATGTGTGGATTACCACCTCCACGAAGAAGCTTGATTTGTTTTTTATGACCACGTCACATGGAGAGAATATATAATTGTTTTAAAATAAATAAGTTTATATTTATGATATAATAATAATTCTCAAAATATAAAATAATACTTAACTTCTTTCCATCATTAAAGTTGAAAAATGGAAATATTACCCATGTGTGTGTATGGCCAACCATCTCCATGATCGTAACGTATATCATTTTTCATAACCATGTTTTTTGGTTGTTTCTACAAGTATATTTTATGTATAAAAATTTAAAATTATTCCATGATTATTATTTTGTAGGTGATGGAATAATTAACACATTGAAAATATTCAACCTATCAAAGTCATTTTGAATATATGAGCTGAATATCATCAAAACGATCGACACGAACTTAAATGATTATGTAATTGTACATAACATCTTAATAGATAAAATAAAATGAATAATAAATTTTAAATGGGTTAATTATCAAGTAAATACTTAAAATAATTTTATTATTCATGTAGATAAGGAATGCAGGTGGCATGTTGGACTCGATGCAATGGGAACTTTACCATAAAACCTCATTTAAAATATTTTAAAGACTTATTTTCTAAATATTTTTCTCTCATTTGAATATTATTAAAATTATTAAATTAATTTATATATATGGATATAAATGGATTCAAAATAAAATTTTATGTCTCTTTTTAATTTATTTTAAATTTTTTCAAATGGAATCTTTTTATGGAATGTTTTGGATTTCATTGCAAAAATAAAAAAGGAATGTACTATTTTAATGCATATGTTGACAACATATTTTTCCACCACTAAAACCATTATTTGTTATCTTTAGTATTTTATAATATTCCATATTTTATTTAAATAAAACTCCCATTACCTTTTGTTTTTTGAATTTTAGTTTTGAATAAATAGGTTATTAAATGGAAATGGTATTTTGATATCCTCAAGTGTTTTGCATATGTGTTCAAAATATATTTTCTAGTGGTTTATGATAAAAAGGTGAAATATTAAAATGTTTTAATCATTATATGGTTCTTGTAAAATTTTTATTTTGATGGTGGATCCCGGCATAGATCATGATGATGGGTGAGCCTAATATAGCTCATGATGATGGTTGAGACCGATATAGCTCTCTAATTCATTGGGTAATGATTATGTTCTTAGTATAATTATATTGGAAGTAAGTCATAATAGTTCTTCAAATTATAAGGATTATTTTAATGGATCTATGAAGATTATGTCTTAGGGAAACTATATGACATTTCTATTCTTTATGATCATATTTCATGGAAATAATTTGATTTCAAAAGGAAAGCTGTTGATCTTTTCAGAGGAAGGATTATGCACTTATAGGGTAAAAATGTATGTTTTTAAGAAAAAAAATAATGGCGTCTCATTTTTTCTAACAAACCCTCGTTATTATTATTATTTCATTATTTTTTCTTATAAAGTGTTTTATAAAAAACCTTGGGTAGTAATGATATTTTTATTTGAACTTGATGTTTACTATGTTAAAGATAAAATCTCCTTATTATTTCATGGTTTTAAAAGGTAATAATGGTTTAATTATTATTTTTATGTCCTTTACAGATATTTTTGTTATAATTACTTGTTTTTAAATGTTTTCAAAAGTTTCAAGGATGAGTAGGGACAAAGAAGAAGTAAAGTTTAAAATCTTAAATATTTTTAATGATAAGAATACATGTCTCTTTTTTTAATTTTTTTTATTGTTGGAAAATGGATGCTTAGAGGAAGTTTCCAACATGCATTGTATAGTTTTTTATTTAATATTTAAGACTAAATTATATAAAACCCTATAACTGAAAAGAACCTAAAAATGAAAGAAAGTCAATTCTTTTCTAAAATGAAATTATAAGCTGAATAATGGCCCAGTCCTTATACATAAACTATAAGACTTATTATTTTCAACTTTGTTGGATTATAATCCCCTTTAAATAAAATAAAACTTAAAAAATTAGGGAACCTTATTATTTTAAGTCATTCACTACACCATTACACTATTTTTATGGGAGGTATAACTTTATATTGGTGATAATGTGATTGATATACCTTTACAAAATTATCTTAACCTTGGTGGTACCCTTATATGAGAAGGAATAACCCTTATATAGACCTTTGGAAACATATAGATACCTTTATTTTGCCTTAAACTATGATATTACATATTTGTAGCTACCTTTCTACAATTATGACCTTTACTCAAGTCTGTTCCCTTTGGAAATACCTTTACATAGCTAAGAATTCAAGGCATATTGAAAAAAAATTAAAATTAATCAATTCAAAATGAAAATAAAACTTCAAAAATAGAATAAAAAATGAATTCAAAATTCCAAAATATAACTTAAATGGGATCCAATAATTGACTAAGAATATAATCACGTAGTATTTAAAGAATTGTCTTTGAAAACCAAAATCTCAAAATATTTAAGTAGTTAAGATTTCATTCCATTAAAATATTTAAATAATATATTCTCAGACACAAAATAATTAAAATTATAAATATTTAAAGTTAAATCACATTTAAATATCAAAAACATAATCATTTTATGAAAATAGATGTTGAAAACATGTTTCAAATTAAATCCAAATTACTTAGGTGTCTTTTCCCTTCGAAGTTCTATTATGTCATGTACACAAATTTAGTTCTGATTTCTTATTTTCAGTAATTTGTTTTCATTTTGAATCTTCTATGTGATAACATCTGGGTAAATGAGATATTTCACAGATCCAACAAGTAGTATCAGAGTTTTTTTATTGAGTTTTAGATGAAAAACCATGTCCAAGTTGTTTTAAATCTCAGTTCAGTACCATCACTCTTCCCTTGTCCTTTTAGTAGAATTATAATAAGTATTTCATGATCACCCTTACATGTTTTAAAAATTATTTAGAGTTCATTAATTTCAAAACTAATGAAATTGTATGAGGGTATGTTATGGGTAAAGAATTTCAACATGATAAATTTTAGATTCTAGAGAACGTAGATAAAGTAAATTCTTCTCCAGAAGAATCTTGACCTTCCATTTACTAGAACCAATCCTGAAGTTATTAATAAAAAAGAATTGGAAATGATAGATAAGAAAGAAATGGGATTGATCTACATGTCACTATCCCAAAACAGGTCTTACAATATTTATGTGGTGAAGACAACATCATAGCTTATGAAAGTTATTATTGATATGTATGAGGATGTAATTGTGAAAAACAATTTATTCCTATCAAAAAGTCTATTTGTAATAAGAATGATAGAATCAAAACCACTATATTATAATTTTAATTACATTAAAATGATTAATATTTAATTGGAAATGATGAAGTTGGGTTTTGGGGATCTTGAGTGGGTGTTTTTTTTACTTTCATTACTCTTGTAATCATGGGATGTGATGGTCAAAAAAGTGAGTAACTCAAGGGGTAAGTAAAACATGGTGTTTATGGATGTTAGAGATTTAATTATAAATGAGAAAAAATATTTTAAGGAGATCTTGGTATTTACTAGAAACCCATATAATGTGGAAGGTAATTCGCATTACATAGTATGAAATAGTCTTAATAAGAGAAAAGGAAGGAGAATTTGAAGTCATAGTAACTTAGAAGAGGGTGATCCCATGTGTTGGTATTGAGGAAATAATGGCCATTAGTATAAAATTTTCAATCATAAATGTGTCACTTTTGGAAGATATACTTCCTGAAGTTGATCTATAAATCTTGTATCGGAGGATATGAGAGGACTGTTGTTGGGTGCCACCAATTCACCTGAGTCTTGGATTGTAGACTCTGGAGATTTTTTCACACAATTTATAATAGAGGGGTGTGATGAATTATAGTTATAGAAGAATCTATAAGGTGAATCTTTTGGATGATCAATCCCTTTAGATTGTGGGAAAGGGTGATTTTTCCATTAAAATAAGGAATAAAAGTTTTCTATAATTTCAATAAGTGTGACACATAATGGGGTTAAGTAAGAATTTAATTTTTTTAGACAAAAAGATAATGATAGTTTCTATAAAAACATTTTAGATAGGGAATGGACAATTAATGGTTATTCCACAGTGGTAGCCAAATGAGTAAAAGATGGAATTTTGTACCAAATTAGAGTTTTAGAAAGATAAATTCATGTCAAAAAAACAACTTCTTAAAAGTTATCTTATGAGAGTCTCTATAACTTAAGTCAGAAAGGGTTAGACATATTATATTCTAGAATAATGTTGAAGATTGGTAGCATGAAGTATAGAACATATTAAGAGTGTATTCATGGGGTATAGATCATGTGAAGAGTATATTATTGGGAAGAAGATTAAGGTTTAATTCCAAACAGAAAGTAGGATGACCAAGGATTGAAAGTTATAGATGGTTCATATGAACATATGGGGGATAGCTCTTGTTCATTCTCATAGAGTTTTAATTTAATTTGTTGCCTTCATTGATGATATGACATGGAAGGTGTGGGTGTTCTTTCCCAAGAACAAGTATAAGGTTTTTGGAACCTTTGTTCTGTATATATCCTTGGTGAAAAAAATTTAAAAATAAACTAAAATATTAAAGATATGATAATGTTTGGAATATGGATGTAGGGAGTTTCAGAGATTCTATTGGTGTAAAGGCATACATTTTAATATTAATATAGCTGGTACTCGAGAAAAAAAATGGATTTTTGGATAGCCTGGATCATATTTCAGTATATAAGGTAAGTATAATGAGTATCCTTGCATGTTTTCCCAATGATTTTTTGAAAAAATACATGAATTTTTCAGTGTACTTGGTGAACAGGATTCTATCATCTCTTTTGGGATATGAACGTCTAGAAGACTATTGGTCTGGTAGGAAGGTTGAAATTTATGATATCAAGGTATTTAGTTCACTCAACTACATTCACATTTATTCCAAGGAAAGATAAAAGTTAAAAGCTAAGCCCTGAGTATGTAAATTTGTAGGGTGTAGAAATGAATACTTTGGTTTTTAGATATGGGATAACAACTCTTGGAAGGACTTTGAAGCAAAAATTTTGTGTTTAATAAATATATATTATTGAAATATTAGAAATAATATGGAGTTTTTATTGTGATAAAAGTAGTATCACAAGATAAGGTTCAAATAAATATAAATATAGAAATTATTGATGTCATGGAGAGATCAAGGAGTACATCAGTATTGGAAACACTGATGGTATGGAAGAAGTTATTGAAGGTGGATAAATTTTATGGTTTTTCTAAGTCCATAAGTTATGGGATTTTTAGGGTTCAATAAAAATTATAAGATATAGTGAAAGAGAATAAATCCATTTTCCAAGGATCTCAATGCATGGAATATGATAATGGTTTAAACTAAAAATAGAGAATGTTGCAAAATGATGCATCTAGAACCTTTTCCAATTGCCTAACATTCTTGATAATGATCACATGATTCGTAGATGAAGAATGTACCACCTTTGGAGGTATCTGTGGTCTACACCTAAATCATTTGTTATATAGACGAGACTCTCCTTTACCCATGGTGTGTCATCACCTAAATGTGTTAAGGATGAAGAAGAAGAAGAAGAAGACATCTTAGGGTTTTAGAGAGTCTCGATCAATCATAAATAAAAACACTTACACTGCGATATAATGGAAATGGATTTATATAGAAATAAGGATGATCTTCAGTTCTAATGACTTTACTCATGTGTTATATCACATGATAATATTGCATGGAAAATTCAAATATCAAATACATGAAATAACTCCACCCATATGTTTCATATCATGAAACAACCTATTAAATAATATCCATATGGATGATCGATCTACCCAAACTATCTAATCCAGTGGTATATATATTCCATGCATTGGATATATCCATTCATCATATACATCGTGTGGATTTAGAACATATATTCTTCAATCACCCACTTAAATTGAAGCCTAAAAGACTTTATTATATTTCAACTTATATTATATTATATTATATTATATACAATATCTCATGAAATAATATCCAAAAATAATCATGGGATATCTTATAAAAACACTTTTGAAAAATATATCATTAACTTCACATTATTTCACGTCATATGTAATAACTTGTGAATACCCATCCAAAAACTCTTTTTTAGATTAACTCTAAAACACTTTTAGAGAAGAAATTTGATTTAATATCAATCCCTATTCAGTTAACCACAAAGTGTGACTCCATGGGCCTTTATATCATTTACAACTAATATGAATCATTGGATATATAAATGTAAACAAATATTATCCCCTATAAAATAATCAATTCTACTCAATTTTTTGTGGGATATAGAATTATATTTATCAAACATATGTATCTCTATACTTGTGTCTATCTATTTACAACATATGTAAACATGAATTCTCATATTTTCCCTTTATCCAAGACATAGAGTGACTATGGTACCTGAATCCTATCTATCCCAAATAGCATACTCATATGTCCTCGGTTCTTTGAATAGATACTAACTTGATCAATGAACACATAAAATTTCATTCATCTACATGGATAATCAAACCACATTCCGCTTATCCAAATAGATAATAACTTCATATATACATTCTAGGTGTGGTTTCACAATCCACAATCTATCTCAATCAAGGGAAAAAATTCTATACTCATCAAACAAGAAGAAAAATATCATATCTATTTGAGCTCTAATAGATGAAATTATTAGAAACATACTTAACCACCCATGATCAGATAAGTCAACATGTAGACTTATGTAAGTAGAGTATAAAAGTATGAATATTAACATGTTACGTATCTCACCAACCTCAAGTATTGGGGAGAAAAATATTATTCATGCATCCATAGTATATTAAAGACATTCTGTATGAAACATAATATGGTATACTTAGTGGTTCGTCTAGTGCATAAAAACTTGTTTTTTACCTCATGACTACATTATGAATTTATATACAAGAATAATATTCATGGTAACCATAGAATTTTATTATAACCTATAGTGCACCATGAGAAACATCTATTAGGGATAAATCCAAGTCATACTTTAAGAGTTAAATTATCTTTATTCTTAATGTATATCAATATATAAATATATCCATTAAACATGAAAAATGAGAGTGTATATTTCTTCTTATATGATATGTTTTAAATTCTTAAAATTATTTTAATAATATTTAACAAACCCAATATAATAAAATATTTATCATATCATATATAATAAACTGCAAGATATTCCTTATGTATACTTCACATTTAGGGTCTTTGTTAACTCATTACATAATTTTTAATTCCCATCACATAATTATGTGACCATAAAATAAATAAACTTCTTTTATGGTGTTGAACCTATGAAGTAAGATAGTTTGAATAATGGTGATATTTGGAAATATTATTCCCAACGTTCCACTCATTGAACATATTCAAATTCCTAACCTTCATAACATCTAATGTTAAGATTTCAAATTCTGTTTTCTACTCAAGAATCTTTCAATGTACATCCCCATCATCCTTAGAACCCTTTCCATCAAAATTTTTCTTTGAAATATTATCATAGATAATGATACTATTTATGTTATTACCTTACAAGTGCCTCTTAAACTCTATGGGGATAAATTAATATTCACCTTGTTATGGTAACTAATGTAACTCTTTACATTTCTATTTACCACTATACCCTAAACACTTTTAGGATATCAAGTGTAATACACTATGTAATTTGAGTGGTAGAATCCTTTATGAAATAAATATATTAACATTTCAAGATAACAGAATGTAATACATTACATTTCTATTTAACACCATATATCCTAAACTATCTAGGATATTAAGTGAAGAATCAATTTTATTCTAGGCTGCTAAAATCCTTTATTTTTTAACGTTGAAATTTCATAAGTTCAAATAAACCCCCACTAGCCTATTTAATGTTCTATTATTTCCAGAACAACTTTCTAAAAAACATAAACCTTTTTATATTAGGAAATAACATTTATTTCTTTTTATTAGGAACATTTAATAAATAAACTATTGTTTCTATAAAATATATTTTATTTGATGTGTTTTTAGAATTTAAATTTATAAAATAAGACTATTAAATTACACCACTGGTGGGTGGTGGGAACACCTTCCCTCATATCTTAACAAACATCTAGATAAAAACATTATCCTAGATAAAAAGATTTTATCCATGTATCTTTTTCAAAATATGTTAAAGAGTTCAATGAATTATAAACCATGTGTATACAATTAATCATCACATGTTGTCCATACCATCTTTTTGTTGTCTAACAAATTATATTATCATTTAATAGAAATAAGATAAAGATACACATACTTTGTTAAGATTCATCTAATCTTGGAACATTCCTGTATATTCAAGTCTTTTTGTAATAAATCTTAACTCTATTATTTGAATGAAAACTATAAGATCTATCAATTCTTCCCTTGATTTTGAAATCCTATATATTTTCAACACCTAGAAAATATATATTTGATATCAAATATCCTTCATAAATTAAATAATTTATTTCTATAATACCCATAACTTATATGGAAATTCCATGTAGATACCTAAAAACCTTCATATGTTTTGGAAAATAAAAAATGACAAAAATATACTATTAATAATTCTTGGTAACCCTAGGATTCTTTGAGAATGATTGTCTTGTTGAAGAAACATTATTGAAATTGTTAACTAATGTTTCTTATTCTAATATAAACATTTACCCAATAACACTGTCTACACAACACTTATATCTAGACATAATATGTTTAGTCCATCAATCATAAAAAAAATTATAAAATTGAGTAAAATTTTCTTAATCTCAATAAAATTGTTGGAAAATTTCCATAAATAAAAATATAATAAATTCCCTAACCAGAACAATCCATTTTTTGTCTCCCTTAAAGCATATTATAGAATTAAAAAAATTATAAACTATTAAGATTAAAAAAATCCATATCATTTTATTAAATATTAATTGTTTACATTATTTTATCAAGAGAAGAATGAGATAAAAATAAACATCTTATAACATGTTTATCCAAGCTTGAATCATCGAAGTCATCAATGAAAGAACTACTCAACTCCATTAATTGAAAAAAAAATCAAACTATAATATTCAATTCCTTTTAATATTTTAAACTCTTATATATTTACAACTTGTGTAAAATGTTTTCTCGATATCATATATCTATCAATATAAACCATAATTAAATATTAAGTCTCACTAAATCATTATATATTCAGTCATATTTAATATAATTTGGAAAATCCAATCATATTGAGAATTTGAAACTAAAATTCGTTAGTTAATTTAACATTTAATTCCTTTGAAACCATAAATGATTCTATTTATGATTTCATAAGCATTTAGATTCATATGATGAAAAACTTATAGAATTAATTACTCTTGAATAGGTATTTCTCTAACATGTATAATATTTATTTACTTAAGAAATCTTCTCAATATATAAATCCTAGGAATATCTTACATTAATATTCTTATTTATAAATTATTATTAGGAATTCAAGAAAAAAACTCTTTGTCCAATCCCTCATATGGATAAAAACAACTCTATTAATTCAGTAACATAATCATATAAGGGTCTCATGAAAAGTATAACCCAAATTAAACACCAAGACAATATAAAAAAGGATAATTATATGGAACCCATGTTCATCATGACCCACCCACCAATGGTCCAATTTAACTCATTACTTTATTTCCTCAAACAAGATAATCTAGAAGCCCCTTACTTTAGTAGAACTTACCCAGTTGGATGATCTAGGTATTAAAAGTTGTCACTTTAGATGGAATCTAATAATTTTTATTTAAAGAAGACTTAATATCACTATCTTATCTCATGTTATTAAATTTTATATATGCATGATTATATTAATTTTGTTTGTTATCTTATTCCCTCCACCAAACCAAAATTTCCAAACCATATTAAAGTGTAACACATTAAAAAAATACAAAGTTTGTGTTACTCACCTAAAGATAGAGGTCAAGTACATTAAAAAATATCTAAATTCATCATATTCATAAGGTAAATGAACAATTAATGTAAATGTTTAATATTATGTGATATTGATAATCTCTAAAAGAGTAATATTATAGAGATATATGGCCAACGTCATTCACATTTCTAGATAGGTAATATTCCTCTAAGTAAGTGGGTGGCCAAAACTCGAGTACCTCTCCCTAAAGAGACTTTACTCAAGAGAGAGGTCAAATAATGACATCTCTAACACCTAATATAAATAAACTATTCCCAACAACAAAATTCAAACTAATATGTCCAATTAAAAACCAAGGTTGGGGTATATGAAAAACCAAATTTGATGTAGTCACACCTAGTATGTAATGAAAGGCTCTATCTCCTAGAATAAGTTTAATAATTAAACCAAAGCATACACATTCATAATATAAACAATTTATAATTATGAATAAATAAGAGGAATGTTTTATTAAATAAATTAATAATTCATGTATTTAAACTTGAGATAATCATTTATGAGCAATTATTAAATAAAATCCAAATATAAACATTATAATTATGCTTAACATTATATTAAATACATAATTTTTTTAATATAAACACTTCTGTATTCAATCCAATATGAATCATTTTATATTTATCCTTATGTGGAATTTTTATTTTTGACATATTATATTTTATTAATTATAAATAATTTCTATTATTTAAATATATTAGAAAATATAAATATCATTTACTTAGCATTACAAATATAGACCCATTAATTTGAACAATTCAAAATAATTAATTATGAACAATACATAATATAAAATATGAATAATTTTTATATGGTAGCATTATTTATGTAATTTATAAACACTTTAATAATTACTGGTTATGGTTATAAAATAATCCATGATATCTTTAATCCATAAATAATTCCATAAAAAATATATTTAAAATATTAACATTTAACATTTAAGGAATGTTTAAAAATAAATGTTTCTCAATCAAATTTTAATTAATTATAAACCCTTCATAATTAATTAATCAATTAAAGTTTTTTTAATTAATAAATATCTTCAAAATAGTTTTTATACTGATTTATAAACAATTCATAAATAATTAAACTCAATACTAAATTGAATTTTTTTTATTAAAAAATTTCACCCTTATGCAACAGAGGTGTTTTGTGCAATAGTAAAATCCATTACCTTTATGTATAGAACTAGAGAGAAGGTAACACAAGATTCAACTTTATACAGGCTTGCTTCATAAAGTTAAGAATACCTACCATAACATCCTTTATGTTATGATGGAACATCTATGGACACTTTTGGAAAACCACAAGTGGTACTATGATGTAGAGAATATTGTGGTTCATGGAAGAACCATGAGACTAAAATCTATCAAAAATATAATCCTTTATATGTCTTGGTGTTTTATGTATTCTAATTTACATGAATTAACACTTATATAAATGGTCAAAAATTATTTCCACCATGTCAAAGTGAAAAACTTGAGGGTGTTTTGGCTCAAAATCTGATAGTTTGTTTTCCCATGTTCTTCATTTCATGAACATTTCATAAATCTAAAAACATGGGATGATTTGATACCACTGAATAAATTTTTTAGGGTCTCATAAAAATTATTAGATATAACATAAGAAAATAAATACCTTTTCCATAGATCTCCATACATGAAATATGAAAATGATATAAAACTAAAAAAGAATAATATAATAAATTGGTATGCCTTACACCGATAATGCCTATAAAACATTTTGTTTATCATATAATATTCTTGATAAAGATCACATTAGTGTTATCCAAAAGACATCCCACCTCTAGAGGTATCCTTGTTTTTCTCCTAAATCTTTCATCATATGAATGGGACTCTCCTTCACCCAAAGTGTGATGCCACCTCAATTTGTTAAGGATAAAGAAGAAGAGATCTTCATATTCTAAGGAGTCTAAACCAATCATAACAAATCACACACACACACACTACCATTACATAGAAATGGATTTATATATCTATGAGGATTCTCCTCAGGGCTAATTCATTTTATCATCCATTATAACATGAGTAAATTTCATGGATAGTTCATGTATCACATATAATAATGCAACTTCACACGCACATTTTATCTCATGAAATATCCTATTAAATAATATCCATGTAGAAGATATATCTTCATAAATAATAAAATCCCTTGGAATTCATTTTCTATGTTCTCGATATAGCTATGCAACAAATTAAAGTTGTGGTTTTAGTAAATATATCCTTCAAGAAGTACCAGAGAGGTGAGGGGACATGGAAGCTTGAGGAAGAGATCAATAAGGTGAAATTTTGGAAGTATTGGTTCCAAAATAAATTGATATGCACAGTTAGTTGTAGAGGTATGACATGATTTGACACCAAGGGAGGAGATATGAAAGTGACTTAATTTATTTGATTCACATAGAAAATGAATAACCTGAAAGCCCAAAAGGACTACCAATCTGAAAGACACAGATAAGTGGGAGTTATCAATGAGGGATGAGATTGATTCTTTATATGTCTCTAAGAAATGGAAGCTAATAGAAATATTAGTTGGGAATAATATAATTTAGGATAAATGGGTTTATAATATCAAGGATGAGGAAGATAATAGACCGGGGAACAAGTCAAGGAATGTTGTGAATGTTTTTAAATAAAAGGAATGTGTATATTTTTCCATTATCTTTTCTCGAGTTGTTAAACATGAGACTATTCAGATAGTACTTAGAATGGTTTTCATTAAGGGACTATATTTAGAGTAATTAAATGTAAATATATAATTTAATCATAGAGACATGGATGTTAAATGTAAATGTAGTAGTCAGAAATCTTTTTTGCGAAACTGAACCAATATATTATGTGCAAGTTAAAGTGGAGCCTTTGGGATTTGAAGTAAGAACCAAGATAGTGGAACTGGAATATTAACACTTTTATGGTATAATAAAATTTCATCACGAGTAATGCTCATTATTTCTATTACAAAAATTTGTTTGATGATGGGAGTTTCATCATCATACTTATCTATATAGATTACTTGATTATTTATAGACTACTGAAGGAAAAGATTTATGATCTGAAAGATGAATTGTTTTTAAGATTCAAGATAAAGGATCTTAGTTTAGTAAAATTTATCTTAGATATATGTATTATAAGGGACATAAAGTTTAGAACCTTTTTCTTAACTACATTAAAAATGGGTTGGAATAATATATAATTAAAATGGAGAAATAATTCATCACTCCCCTAGACATAAATTTCAATTATAGAAAGGAGAAGGAATCGATAATTGATGATGAGGTTGAGAACATAGAAAAGGTTAATTGGGAATAGATAGAGGGAATATTTATGTATTTAATTTTTTTTACTTGGTAATACATTGTGCATACAGTAGGAGTGGTTAATATGTTCATGGGAAATCCTGGAAGATAACAGTGGGAAGAAGTGAACTCGATCCTTTGGTATTTTAATGGTTAGGTTTTCAACTCAATTTTGTAATGGATTATCTATTGTATGGGTTTTCATATTTTGTACTATAGGGGATATTCAGACACTAGGAAGAGAACAATTAGTTATGTTTTTTCTTTTGAAGGTAAATTTTTTATTTGTGTGTCAAAGCTTAAATTTTTAGTTTCACTTTCAACAATGAAATCAGAGTATGTTTCCTTAACAAAAGCAAGGTGTTATCAAAAATCCCATATTACAAATTTTTGAGTTTTGTTTTATAATACATATGATGGATTATTTTTTTTCATAAGTTTTAGTTGGTTGAACAAAGGATATTTGATAGTTTTTTTTAATTTGGTGAAGAAAGGTCTTCACCATTTCTTTGACAATGCCATGGTGAAATCATCTTGTCCATTTTGGAGTTGGTTATAGATGGAGTTTGTGACCATGACTAAATTGGTTGGTGTTTTAATCTGGTAAGTTTTCAATGAAAAATGTTCAAGTCACCTATGGGTGTAGAGAAAGGTGTTTTGGTCTTGAGGTTCACCTGTGAACCATGGAGAGTCACCTATGGGAAAGGATCAGGGAATAAATATTTTTACTCTTAGGTTTGAGCCACTTGGAGTCACCTATGGGCATAGATTAAGCCATAACAGTCTGAGCCTTCACCTTTGAGCCACGGGGAGTCTCACTATGGTCATTTTCAATGTAACACCCGAGACTTTTATGAGAAATATTTTGTTTTTAAATCATCAAATGAATCTTTCACTACACACAACACTAGATTGGCTTTCTTTACACGCAATCACGGCCTTCCTCGATAGCTTGCGTCGTACGCAATACCGAGTTTCACTAAACAATGATATGCTATTAAAATATTATTAAAACTAGCCGTTATGAATAGTAATAACCACTTTTTGAAATTTTATAAATTTTATTTTTCAAAGTGGACTTCATTTTTGGATTCGGAATATCGAAATTAGCCTAGGGTAAAATTTTGGTATTTTTCTGAAAACATTCAATTTTTGATGAATAGTAAAACCACTAAGTGATAGTTAAAAAAACTGAATTTTTCATAAAACTTAAATTTACCGCTTCTGTGAGTGAAATTTCGAAAATCCGAGAGACACGGTTAATATCAAGGACTAAAATGTGGTTCAATGAGATGAAAATAATTTTTGGTGAATAGTAACTTTTTACCTTTTTTTACCACGGTTAAAAGTAAATTGGGTAATTAATGGTAAAAGTGTTATTATTATTACCCTAACACATGTCCTAATTCTATTGGATAAGTTTAATTCGACCAAAAACAACCTTAGGAATAAAATATGACCATTTAGGCCCACTTGGATTAGATTAGGACATTTATTATTAATTTATTTAAACAAGGGTTAAAATAGTTAAAATCAAAGTTTAATAAGTAAATCATTTTTAATATAGGGTTATACATAAGATAAATTAGATTTTAAATATTCATTAGAAATCTAATAATATTTCCTACATAATTACATTTTATTTATAATTTTTAGACATTATATAATTTAATTTATTTATGACACAATGATGATGCAGTAATTACCATAATAGTGAAAAATTATAATTATTGATATTATAAATACCCAAATAAATATAATTTGAGACTTTTTATGAATTAAACTAATTTTATAGGTTAATATTACATTCTAGTATTGATTTAAGTATCTTTTTTCGAACTAATAATTCTGTTATGATTTTCAAAAAAATCAATTACTAAATAGTGTCAAAATTGACATAAAATAGTTTTTAAAACAAATATTATATTATTAATTGTTATTTTATTCCTAAAAATCTAAGTTTCGGAAAAATGACTTAGATAAGGTTATATATATTAATAATAAACAACTTGGGGTTCTTTTGGCTTGATATCGTATGTTTATTAACCTTATAGTGTAAGAAAACAAGAAGATGCGGTAAAAGTTAAATTATCTAACTTAAAGTTAAATCTAAATGATAAGGTTAAAATTGATACCTAAACTTGTATAAATTCTATTGTATGAGAGGATTTCGACACATACCCACCTTATCTTCTAAATATATCAATTTGGAGCTATTAAAAACTGAATTTGAATTTATAATAAAATAATATTTTTTTGTTATTCCAAAGGTGCCCCTCTCCTCCCTTATAAAAGGGCACCTCCTCCACCTCTTACTCACACCACTTTGAGCCTTCAATCTCGGAAAAACTCTGCCAATTTCATCTCTCCACTTCCCTAGAGAAATCCTAGAGGTCCTGGTCTTCTTCAAAGACCAATTTTAGTGTCCTAAAAGGAGGTCTCAAAGAAGCACTTCAAAGAAGAGGTAATGTCCGTTACCGATTCTTTCATCTTTATTTCTTCTTCCACTTCTTCTTCTTTAGTTGTTTCATTATGAAGTAATAACATCAGTATCACTCATATACTGATATGTTATTATAAGTATCAAACAACCCTATTTCACCATCTATCCATCCTACAGAAAACGCAATCACCGCGCGTGCGTACGTACGGAATACCATCTCCACGTCGTGGTGTAATCTATTTTCCACCACCACCTTACTTGGATGGGTATAATTGTGTAAATAATTACTATATATGATTATTATAAAGTGATATTGATTCTAAAATAGTATACAAACACTCCATTACAATTCCACGATCATGGTAATGATATCATCGCTCGTGTGTACGTACAGAATATCGTCTCCACGATGTGATGTGATTCGTTCTACATGATATTCATTGAATAATGATTATATAAATGAATTGAATGAATAAATATGATATATAGTATATTAATACCATTCTGGAAATGATGTATCTATAACCTAAAGAGAAGAACAAGAATTTATTCGACAAAACACGCATAAGAATAAAAAGTTATAAACACCGGAATAACAAGTAACAATGAAATATTACTACTAAGAAGATAATAATATGACCATATATGATATCATAAAAACAAGTATGATTCTAGAATAAGTCAATAACATTATTTAAATCATTATACAGGAGGTTCGGACACTTACGAAACAAATCGGACCTAAGGTAAGGGAAAATATCACAATCTCATTTTTATCTGAGATTGTTTATACTTTGGTATTTACTGGGGTGTATTTTAATATCCACATCCATGTTTCCTCAATATTTAATATTATTTCCATCCACCTACAATTTTTTAAATCCATTTTTACCCTTGGGTGAGTTTATAGTAAAAGATATGAAAGGAATCTTTTGTCGTTTTTTGTACGAGGTACTTTTTGAATTTTCCGACAAAAGCATGAGAAGAATGTTTTTTTAACTTTTACGGCATGAATGGATTTTTAAAAAATTATTTCCAAGAATCTTCATTTACAAATTTTCAATTTTATTTTTAATCAACTTCTTTTAGTTTAGAATTGTAAGACGTGTTAATAAAGGAAAAGTGTTTTTGAAGTAGAAAGGATATTTTCCTCAAGAATGGAGTTCAAGTGTTTTATCAAAATTATTTTCCATCTAAGATAATATAGGGTTCTATTTAAATCCCTATTTTTACATTGATTTTATTATGTTATGATGGAATTATTTTTATGATATCCTTTTATGGATTATGTTATGATGATGTGATGTTTAAGAATCCCATTTTTTTACATGGGTTGTGATATGATTTATGGTTTATGATTTTGTGGCACACATAAGAATGGTATAATTATGAGATGGGTGGGACCTATATCTCCCTCCAATGCATTGGGTAAAGATTTTATATCTCATGAGATAGACATGGCTGGAACGGCAGGTTAAACCAGTTCAGTGAAACAGGACTGAAACGAGGAGTGAACTCGGTTCAGAAATGGGATTTCTCCACTAAGATAGTCTTAGCCATGAGTCTTGACTAATAAGAAATGATTCTCTATGATTATGTGTGCATGACACAAAGTTTCATGTTTTATGTTATGATTATTGGGATTACATTTCACTACCATGATCTATCCCATGTTATGAAATTATGAGCTCTTTTGCAGGTTAAGATTTCCAAAAGTTATGTTCTTATGAATATGATGTGATTGATATTTCTTTTGTTCACCCTTACTGAGCATTTGAGCTCACCCTTTTGTATGTTTTCTTTCCCCAGGTCAGGAAGAAGGTTATTAAGTAAGATATGCCAAAAGGGACTATATATACGATGAAATAAATGGGAGACAGTGTAGACGCTTTATGAACAAGTTGTTTATGTTTCCTAGTTTCTAAAGACACTATACCTATACGGTCCTTTCGTGGTTTTGTTATATGTTGTAATAAGTATGCTTCAATTTTGAAGTATTAACAATGTATGTAAAGTATGGGTCGTTATAGTTGGTATCAGAGGAAAGGTATAGTCAACCTTTGGAAACTAGGATGTGAAAGCCTTAGTAAGAACCCTAAAGATAAGTCTAAGCATATAACACAATCTTAGTGTTTTATAAATGACCATGAATAAACTAGGATAAGACATTAAGTGTGAAATTTTATTCTTGATTATGTGGTTTTCCTATTATAATTAGTGTTTCTCACACTATTCTTCTTGGTTTTAGTCAATGGATGGAACCCGAAGGAACCGCGTTAATACGGAATGCGACGAGCAATAAAATGATTGTCCCCCTGAGCAACCAAACGTTATGGGAGATGGAATGAAAAATCCTGTAGCCATGCTCACACAACTTTCTCAAGCTATGAATCATGCAGGACTTCCAAATGAGCAAAGGGAGGAGCAACATTCTGTTGAATCCTTCATGAGGTAGCGCCCACCTTTTTTCAGCGGGTCTACTGATCCATTAGTTGCTGAACAATGGATTAGTACTACTGAAAAGTTATTTTCAGTTCTTCAATGTTCTGAACATGATAAAGTCATCTTAGCAGTGTATCGTTTGGAAGGAGATGCTGATCAATGGTGGAATCTTATTAAGAATACGAGGCAAAGTGATGAAATTGAGTCCATGGAATGGGATGAGTTCAAGAACTTATTTTTCAATAAGTATTTCCCTCATATACTTAGAACAAAGATGGAGAAGGAGTTTCTTGAACTAAAGCAAAAGGATGATGAATTCGTTGGTACCTACGAAGAAAATTTTACAAGACTTGCAAGGTACGCTTCTAGTATTATTATCCAACCTGAGAGTAAGATCAATCGATTCTTTAGTGGCTTAAAACCAAGTCTTCGAAGGGCGTTAGCCATAAGGGACTTCAATAGATACGAGGAAATCGTTCGATGTGCTCTCAAAGTTGAGATGGAGATTGGAGTAACCCATCAGTCATATGGGTTTGATAAGAAGAGGAAAATGGAATTAAAAGAAAAATCTAAAGAGCACACTGAAAAGAAGATGATCTTTTCCTTATGCTCAAAGTGTGGAAAGAAACATGGAGGGAGTTGTCTTAAAGGGACAAGTAAATGTTTCAAATGTGGAAAGGAAGGTCATCAGGCATTTGAATGCCGCAATGATGGGAAGAATATATCTAATGATGCAAACAAAGGAAGGGACACACAGAATGAACCTACTACACTTCAATGTTTCAAGTGCAAGGAGATGGGGCATTATGCCAATCAATTCCCAAATCAAAGGGTTGATGATGATGGTCGACGTCAACAAACTCTTAAGGCTAAAGACAAAGGAAAGTCACATGCAATTTCTATCAGCGATGTGGAGTACGATAATGATGTGGTGAAAGGTACACTTACCATCCACTCTAAAGTAGAAAATGTTTTATTTGATTCTATATCCACACACTCTTTTATTTCTGAAGATTTTTCTAAGGATATCACCATATTACCTCAACAATTAGATGTTGAGTTAGCTATGACAACCCCTAATGGCACAACAGTAGCATCAAAAGTTTATAATTCTTCTCCGATTGAAGTTTGTGGGAAAGTGCTTCCTGCAAATCTTGTGATCCTTCCTATAGAGGAATTTGATGTGATTCTTGGCATGGATTGGCTTTCTTTATGTGGAGCTCATATCAATTTCCAAAGAAGGGAAGTCACATTTCATATTCCAGATCAATCTATGATCGTCTATCAATGCAAGGATGGACATAACCTTCCAGTGGAAATTTCTTCCATCTTATGGGTCTTGGTTCCACTTCATGAAGGTTATTTATCTCAAATAGTTGGTGAGAAACTCACAATTAAGAATATGCCCATTGTACGGGAGTTTGATGATGTCTTTTCGAAGGAATTTCCGGGTCTTCCACCAAATCGTGAAGTTGAGTTTTCAATAGAACTTGTACCAGGTGCTTTACCTATTTCAAAGACACCTTATAGAATAGCCCCAATTGAGTTGCAGGAATTGAAGAAGCAACTCCAAGAGAATCTGGATAAGGGATTCATATGCCCTAGTGCGTCACCTTGCGGAGCACCTGTTCTATTTGTTAAGAAGAAAGATGGATCAATGAGACTCTGCATTGATTATCGAGAACTTAACAAGATCACTATCAAGAACAAATATCCTCTCCCACGCATTGATGACTTATTTGATCAACTATGCGGAGCTCAATACTTTTCCAAGATTGATCTTCGTTCAGGGTATCATCAATTAAGGGTCAAAAGGGAGGATATACCAAAGACGGCTTTCTGTACAAGGTATGGACACTATGAATTTATAGTGATGCCAATTGGTCTTACTAATTCCCCTGCTATCTTCATGGATCTGATGAATAGAGTCTTTAGAGACTATCTTGATCAGTTTGTGGTAGTCCTTATAGACGATATTCTTGTCTATTCAAAGAGCAAGGAAGAACATGAAGATCACTTGAGAATTATATTGAAGACCCTGAGAAAGGATAAGCTTTATGCCAAATTTACCAAGTGTGAATTTTGGCTTCAAAAAGTTTCATTTTTGGGTCATATAATCTCAAAAGAAGGGATATATGTGGATCCAGCAAAAACAGAGGTTATCGAAAGATGGTCGAGACCAACAACAGTAACCGAGATCCGAAGTTTTCTTGGTTTGGCTGGATATTATCGACGTTTTGTGAAATATTTTTCACGATTATCTAATCCACTCACGAGGTTGACTCGGAAAGGAGTTAAGTTTGTTTGGACGGAGGAATGTGAAGATAATTTCAAGGAGTTGAAAAGAAGATTATCCATTGCACCTGTGCTCACACTGCCTTGTAGTGGAGAAAGGTTTGTGATCTATAGTGATACATCCAAGAAGGGATTGGGGTGTGTTCTTATGAAAAATGATATGGTGATAGCTTATGCCTCACAAAAGTTGAAAATCTATGAGCAAAATTACCCAACTCATGATTTGGAGGTAGCTGCGGTAATCTTTGCATTAAAGATTTGGAGGCATTATCTTTATGGTGAAAGGTGTGATATTTATACAGATCATAAAAGTTTAAAGTCTATTTTCACACAAAAGGAGATGAATATGCGCCAAAGAAGATGGTTGGAGCTGATTAAGGATTACGACTGCTCAATTCATTACCACCTTGGGAAAGAAAACAAGGTGGCAGATGCATTCAGTCGACAAGACCATGCTAGCTTATCTATGATGAGGATCACAAAAGATCCAATATTTATGGATTTACAAAGAATGGATCTTGGAATTTTAATGGAAGGGGGAAAATCGTATCTTTCTCAAATAAATTTTCAACCATCTATACATGTGAAGATTAAAGAGGCACATAAAGAAGATGTCAAGTTACAAAAGAAGGTGAGAAATGTTCCTGAATTCAACCTTGATTGTGATTGGATAATAAAGTTCAGGAATCGGGTTTGTGTTCCTCCCCTCCCCGAATTAAAGAAGGAGCTGCTAGATGAGGCTCATAGTTCTTCATTCTCTATTCATCCTGGAAGCACGAAGATGTATAGGGACCTGAAAGAGTACTTCTGGTGGGATGGCATGAAAAGAGATGTTGCTGAATATGTCTCTCGATGCTTGGTTTGTCAGCAAGTTAAAGCTGAGAGACAGAAGTCCAAGGGGATGTTACAACCATTACCCATACCCAAATGGAAATGAAAAAACATCACTATGGACTTTGTCACATGACTTCCTAAAACATCCAAAGGCAATAATGCTATCTTGGTCATAGTTGATCGTCTTACAAAGTCTGCACACTTCATCGCTATTAGAGAGGATTTCTCTCTGGATCAGCTTGCCAGGATATATGTAAAGGAAGTGGTAAGATTGCATGGAGTACCACTTTATATTATATCTGATCAGGACCCGAGGTTTAACTCAAAGTTCTTGCGAAGTCTTCAGCATACTCTGGATATAGATTTGAGTTTCAGCACTGCTTATCATCCTCAGACAGACGGTCAGTCTGAGAGAACAATTCAAACTCTAGAAGATATGTTGAGATCTTGCTCTATGGATTTCAAAGGTGGTTGGGATCAACACCTACCATTGGTGGAATTTTCTTATAATAATAGCTTTCACTCCAGTATTTAGATGGATCCTTATGAAGCTCTCTACGGAAAGAAATGCAGGACTCCAACTTGTTGGGATGAAGATGGGGAAAGAAAGCTATTAGGACCTGATCTCGTTGATGAAATGGCAGAAAATGTCAGATCTATTCAACAACACATAATATCAGCTCAGAGTCGACATAAAAGTTATTCCGACAACCGAAGAAAAGACCTAGAGTTTGAAGTGGGTGATAAAGTGTTCTTACAAATATCTCCCTGGAAGAGGGTCATGAGATTTGGAAAGAAGGGGAAGTTGAGCCCTAGATATATCGGTCCTTTTGAAATACTGGATCGTGTTGGGAAGGTAGCTTACCGATTGGTGCTTCCACCGAATCTCTCTCAAGTTCACGATGTGTTCCATGTATCTCTCCTGAGAAAGTACATACCTGATCCTTCACATGTACTCATCTCAGAAGTTATACCGCTGGAGCAAGATCTTTCTTATGAAGAACAACCGATAGAGATTCTGGATCGTAGAGAAAAGGTCATACGGAACAAGACCACTCGCTTGGTGAAAGTTTTATGGAGGAACCACCAATTATAAGAAGCTACATGGGAACTTGAGGACATGATAACGGAGAGGTATCCTCAACTTTTTGTTACAAAGTGACGAATTTTGAGGGCGAAATTCATTTTAAGGGGGGTAGAATGTAACACCCGAGACTTTTATGAGAAATATTTTGTTTTTAAATCATCAAAGAAATCTTTCACTACACACAACACTAGATTGGCTTGCTTTACACGCAATCGCGGCCTTCCTTGATATCTTGCGTCGTACGCAATACCGAGTTTCACTAAACAATGATATGCTATTAAAATATTATTAAAACTAGCCGTTATGAATAGTAATAACCACTTTTTGAAATTTTATAAATTTTATTTTTCAAAATGGACTTTATTTTTGGATTCGGAATATCGAAATTAGCCTAGGGTGAAATTTTGGTATTTTTCTGAAAACTTTCAATTTTTGATGAATAGTGAAACCACTAAGTGGTAGTTAAAAAAACAGAAATTTTCATAAAACTTAATTTTACCGCTTCTATGAGTGGAATTTCGAAAATCTGAGAGACACGGTTAATATCAAGGACTAAAATGTGGTTCAATGAGATGAAAATAATTTTTGGTGAATAGTAACTTTTTACCTTTTTTTACCACGGTTAAAAGTAAATAGGGTAATTAAGGGTAAAAGTGTTATTATTATTACCCTAACACATTTCCTAATTCTATTGGATAAGTGTAATTCGACCAAAAACAACCTTAGGAATAAAATATGACCATTTAGGCCCACTTGTATTAGATTAGGACATTTATTATTAATTTATTTAAAGAAGGGTTAAAATAGTTAAAATCCAAGTTTAAAAAGTAAATCATTTTTAATATAGGGTTATACATAAGATAAATTTGATTGTAAATATTCATTAGAAAGATAATAATATTTCCTACATAATGAAATTTTATTTATAATTTTTAGACATTAAATAATTTAATTTATTTATGACACAATGATGATGCAGTAATTACCATAAAAGTGAAAAAATAGAATTATTGATATTATAAATACCCAAATAAATATAATTTGAGGCTTTTTATGAATTACACTAATTTTCTAGGTTAATATGACATTTTAGTATTGATTTAATTAGCTTTTTTCTAACTAATCATTCTGTTATGATTTTCACAAAAAATCAATTACTAAATAGTGTCAAAACTGACATAAAATAGTTTTAAAAAAAATATTATATTCTTTATTGTTATTTTATTCCTAAAAATCTAAGGTTCAGCCAAATGACTTAGATAAGGTTATATATATTAATAATAAACAACTTGGGGTTCGTTTTTCTTGATATAGTATGTTTATTAACCTTATAGTGTAAGAAAACAAGAAGACACGGTAAAAGTTAAATTATCTAACTTAAAGTTAAATCTAAATGATAAGGTTAAAATTGATACCTAAACTTGTCTAAATTCTATTGTATGAGAGTATCTAGACCCATAACCACCTTATCTTCGAAATATATCAATTTGGAGCTATTAAAAACCGAATTTGAATTTATAATAAAATAATATTTTTAGTTATTCCAAAGGTGCCCCTCTCCTCCCTTATAAAAGGGCACCTCCTCCCCTTCTTCCTCACACCACTTTGAGCCTTCAAGATTGGAAAACCCATGCCAATTTATTCTCTCCACTTCCCTATAGACATCCTAGTGGTCCTGGTCTTCTTCAAAGACCAATTTTAGTGCCCTAAAAGGAGGTCTCAAAGAAGCGCTTCAAAGAAGAGGTAATGTCCGTTACCGATTCTTTCATCTTTATTTCTTCTTCCACTTCGTCTTCTTTAGTTGTTTCATTATGAATTAATAACATCAGTATCACTCATATACTGATATGTTATTATAAGTATGAAACAACCCTATTTCGTCATCTATCCATCCTACGGAAAACGAAATCACCGTGCGTGCGTACGTACGGAATACCGTCTCCACGCCGTGGTGTAATCTATTTTCCACCACCACCTTACTTGGATGGATATAATGGTGTAAATAATTACTATATATGATTATTATAAAGTGATATTTATTCTGAAATAGTATACATACACTCCAATACAATTCCACGATCATGGGAACGATATCATCGCTCATGTGTACGTACGGAATATCGTCTCCACGATGTGATGCGATTCATTCTACATGATCTTCATTGCATAATGATTATATAAATGAATTTAATGAATAAATATTATATATAGTACATTAATACCATTCTGGAAATGATGTATCTATAACCTAAAGAGAATAATAAGAATTTATTCGACAAAACACGCATAAGAACAAAAAGTGATAAACACCGGAATAACAAGTAACAATGAAATATTACTACTAAGAAGCTAAGAATATGACCATATATGATATCATAAAAATATGTATGATTCTGTAATAAGTCAATAACATTATTTAAATCATTATACAGTAGGTTCGGACACTTACGAAACAAATCGGACCTAAGGTAAGGGAAAATATCACAATCTCATTTTTATCCGAGATTGTTTATACTTTGGTATTTACTGGGGTGTATTTTATCATCCACATCCATGTTTCCTCAATATGTAATATTATTTCCATCCACCTAAAATTGTTTAAATCTATTTTTACCCTTTGGTGAGTTTATAGTAAAAGATATGAAAGGGATCTTTTGTCGTTTTTCGTACAAGGTACTTTTTGACTTTTCCGACAAAAGTACGAGAAGAATGTTTTCTTAACTTATACGGCATGAATGGATTTTTAATGCATGTAGTAGAAATAAAACAATATAAAGATACCAGGGGGAAATGTAGAAGTGTAGAGGAATTTCATAAGTGTTAGCATTGTTTATTCATAATTGTTTCTTTTAATTTTTTATAATGTTTTTTATAGAGGTTTTTAGAAAAGGAAATACATAAGGGAATTCATAATGTTGTGGAATAGTAAATTAGTGGAATTTTGGAAAGAAAAAATTATTCACTAGAAATAAGATTTAAGTAAATTGAAGTATTTAATAAGAAATATGTGCCCATGAAGATATGATATATAAATAAATTTTCTTTATGGAGATTGGAAGGCAGTGTTACCAGTTGTAGCTGTTGGACTCTTCTTTATATAGTATGGTGGGAACATTTGTTCCATATGAAAAAATTTACTATTAAATACTGATATCAACTTCCATTTCATGTATAAAAGTATTGAAACATTACCCCCATATAGTGGGACAAAGTTAGAACCACATAAAAATTTTTCTTTTATTTTATCTTTGGTTATTTTAATAATTTAATTATTGAATTTTTTGTTTAGAATTTCATGTGTATTGTGGTATTGTGACTATAATATGGTTTATTTTCA
Source organism: Viscum album (assembly GCA_963277665.1). Lineage (NCBI taxonomy): Eukaryota > Viridiplantae > Streptophyta > Magnoliopsida > Santalales > Viscaceae > Viscum > Viscum album. Next base: position 1,402,224,049 of record OY728127.1, on the reverse strand, counting down.
ATGTTTGGATACACTATGTATGTTAAATCATTTAAAATATTTTGGATTTTGTTACTTTGTTTCCACTGGTTCCAGAAGATAAATTTTAGGTAATCTAACTGTTTCATGGGATCGACAGGTATGGCATTTCAAATATGGGAATCAACATACAATTATGATGTTGGAAAATATATTAAGGTTGATTTCATTTTCCAAGGTAGTAAATCTATATTTGATAATAGAGAAAAACTTCTTTGGTTGGGATGAACCAAGCCATGCAGTTTCCACTAGATCAGATAGGGGAGTTATGGGTAGCCAAAAGTGAGGATATAAGGAAAATCAATAGGGAAGTTAGATCGGGGGGTCAATGTTTCCACCATAGAGTGGGTATTCTATGAAATGTTTACAATATAGAAAGACAAGGCTTGTTCAATATTACAATGACCGACCAACGAAGGAGTGTTTGGAATGTAAGCATATGGTAAATCTATAGAGGTTTTTTAGGGTGTCTCCATAGGAAACTGGATGATGGTAATTAGGGTAGATTAAGGTGTCTAAGGTAGGAATGCGAATTTAACATTCATTCAGTAACATGAGTTCTTTTTTACCCATAGGCCCAGGTAGTGGGAAGGATGATCAGTATTGGGGAAAGTGTTCAATATAGAGTATGAAATTGGGGGTGATCAAGCATTAATAGGTTGATATTTAGGTCATCTTCATGTGATCGATTCAATCTTCTCATAGTAGGATGATGAGTCGATGATAGTTGGATGTACATTTTGAATGCATGGTTTGGGTTTTTTCATGATTTAAATGGGTGAAAAATGTATGTTTCTTGTAGAATGTATCAACTAGGTATTGGTTGAGGTTTATAAATTGAGTGTGATGGTGGGTGAGGATTTTTGGTGGTTTGAACATGTTTCCTCCGAGGTGATAGTCGTAATAGTAACATTGTTTTACTGGGTGTTTAGGTTGGAGCATGACTGGCGTAACACCCCAACCCATACCACGGGGTCTGATCTAGAGAACCACAAGACCTCATATACTCTTACTTGTATATAAGAGGTTGAAAACCAATTTTGAGGGTCTAAAAACCGTTAGTATGGATATTTTACCCTTGGAAGCCATAGTAATATTTTGTAAACATAAATGAAATATAAAAATCATAAAAAAAGAGGAAGTATAAGTATCATAATGTAATAACAAAATGGAAATCATTCCATACAATTAATTAAACCAGGCTCCCAGTACAGTAAGAAAACCCAGAGTATAAAAGTTATATAGAGATAAAAGAAAATAAAACATTATGAAAATCCTCTAAAGTCCATATAAGTACCACTTCCAGCACCATACTCCACAACTCAGCTATCAGCGGTGGGAAACTTTTCCTTAATTAGATCCCAAATTATGTAGTTTACATGTGAATCGGGGTGCTTGTATAGGGTGTGATTAATAAAACCAAGTAGAAATCCCCCAATGATACTCTTACATGCATTCCTAGGTATAATAATTTATTCCAGGATATAGTAAATTCATAATCATGAATAAATAATCATATATTGAGTACTGGAGTGTTAACAAAGATACCACAAGAAACAATTGTACCTTCTTTAGCACTATACCAGAAGGATAATAAAAAGGAACTCAAAAGTGAAAAAGAGAGAGCCATAAGGATGATGAAAATATCACACAGTAGTCTCAAGTCACCAAGCTGGATCGGGCCGTCAGGATATCGCATCTTGCCTCCATCATAGTTTGGGCCTCAAGTCTATCATATTCTGTCTATGCCTTGGGTTAGGTCACAAGACCATCATACCCCTAATGTCACTTCCAAGAGTCTAGCCTTAAGTACATCATGAACCTACCCTAATTTTAGGTCCATATTCACCTTCAACACTTTTCATGCACACTTCCCCTTTTAGGGATAACCATAACATAATAATCCACCTATTTTGAGTACCTACAAAATGCCTCCAAATGCATGGTAATCATACCAAATGGGTTATATCATGTAAAGGTGGAAAAAATCATGTCATCATAAGAATCAATAGAATCATACAAATATATGTGATAAAAATCAACCATGTTTTATCAAACTACACTATCATACTCATGAAATAAAGCATTATCTTGGGTCTTTTGAGCTACACATACACATGTGACCACCATCAAGCATGGTAAAATTGTGTATGGTAACACAAGAATCGTATCAAGGGAAAAAGTGCACCCAAGGGCCCCAAATGGTAAGGAACTTCCTACCTCAATATTTTTTATGAACTTATCCAATATTCATCAAATGATTGAAGCTCATATATTGTTTTTTACCCACATAAAACTACTTCACATGTCAAGGAGGACTATATCAGGCACTAGTTCATCAAGGAAAGGGTTTAGAAAAGAGATATAAGGATGTAACATGAAAATAAGGGTAGTTCAAGAATCACATAAGGCACAGGGTAAGTAAATAGAACTAGTATCAAGATATGTTGAAGAATTGTATGTAACGCATCATATTCATTGTCGATTAATGAACGAGACATGAATTCCTCATCAAATATAGAAGATAACATCATATCTAGTCAAAAGACACTGATCTTCCATTAATCTATTAGTATAATGTAGATTAAAGATGATATTAAAGAAGAATAGGGTCTCAAGATGATCGATCTATGATAACTTACCCAGAAACATCCATCGTTCCCAAGAGATCTAGATCTCGTTGAGGGGATGTCAACGACACACTGAATCCACCATAAATCAACCAAAGGATCATCAAACTCTCATTACATATAGAAGGAGAACATAGATCTTTAAGATCTATTATATTTCTATCATTAATCCATCGTCAATAAGAGATCTAGGAATAAGATCTATAATTACATACACATATGACGCTTGTAGTCTAAGGTGGATCATGATATGATCAAGATATGTCATCAAATCACAAGATATATCACTAATCTAATGAGGGAAGAATTATTCAAAATATCCACATAGAATTCATAGATCTATCATATATCTAAGCACATATCCAAAGGAAGAATATTAATTTAGTGTAGATATAGAGAAAACATATTGATCTAGCATCATCGGATTGACCTAACATCAAAATTCCTAGGAGAGATGAATGGGAGATCTCAACAGTAAAGGGAGATTGTTTTAACTTTAAAATATAGTGGATACTGTTGGATTTGGGTATTACTTAAGGAACAAAATGAGTGGAATTAAAAATTCATGTGGTGTATTAAATTCACACACATTAAGTTTCCACTAGTGAGTCGGAGGGCATTATTATTTGGTGGGTGGCTAAACCCTGGCTGGTCGGTGTGCAAGGACGAACCACTAGGGTTCTCGCACACTACTAAAAATTTGGCCTTTAACAGCACTGGTATTTATTAGCATAAGAAAAAAATGCTGATAAATGGAATATTTATCATTGCGACAGAAAGCACTGATAAATTTAAACTTTTATCAGCACTTTTTTTAGCGATAATAAAGGAAACCATTATCAGCGCTTTATTTTTAACACTGATCAAGGGTATCCATTATCTGCACTATATTTTTAGCACTGATAAAGATTAACCTTTATCAGTGCTTTATTGTTAGTGCTCATAAAGGGTACCCTTTATCAGCGGTTTATTTTTAGCGCTAATAAATATTTATTTCATCAGCACTCTTTTAGCATTGATAAACGTCCGAATATATAAAATGAAATAATTAAATAAATAAAAAAATAAAAAATGATTTTATTAGAAAAAATATTAATATTTTTATTAATCAAATAATTATTTATAAAAATGAATAAATTGATTATAAATTATTAAATATTAAACATTTTATTAATTAGATAATTATGATAATTAATGTTATTAAATTGTATGTATTAAATATATTAATGTATATTAATGTATATAAATATGATTTATATGTTAAAAAATATTTATTCACTTTACATTAAAAATAAATATATTTATTGAATAATGGGTTATAATTAAAAATTAAAATGAATAAAAAATATTGAATAAATATCATAATACTCAACATATAATTGAATGACGTTTGATTTTTCAATTTAACATAGATCAAATATGTGTTATATTGATTTCACATATACATAATTAATGCATTTTTATATACAATTCACACACATAAAATTATAAATAAATAATTATATATATTTAAATAATTATTAAATATATATTAAATTTTCTTAAATAATGAATATATTTACTGTATTTATATTTATATATATTTATTAAATATATATATAATATTATTTAAATACATATAATGTTATAAATATTATATTTTAAAAATATTTCTATAATTATAAATAAATAATTATAAAATTATAATAAATATATTTACTATATTTATATTTATTTATTCATTATATATAAATTTTTATAATTTTTTAAATATAGTTATAATTATAAATCCATTAATAGCGATTAAGTAATAAGAACTGATAAAAGTACTCTTTGCCATCGCTTTTGTAGAGATGATAAAGGTAGGTCTTTATCATCGCTTCTCAAAGCGATGATAAATTGAATATTTATCAGTGCTATAATTTTAGCATGGATAAAAACTACTTTTATCAGCACTTAACTAATAAGAATTTTTCAAAGTGTCCCGATCTAATAAAAAAAACATAACCATTTGCGGACCTATCGCGATATCAGAAGATTTCCACGGAAGCCACCCATTGTCAGCACTCCTCCTTGGTGAATTGAAGCTTAGATCACACCACTCGAATGCCTCCAATTTCTTTAACATCTTGGGTGACATCCAGTGTTTGATTCTAGTTAGGGTTTCCGAATAGGGTCTCATATTTTCATCAACATAGTGGCTTAGTCCTCCAAATTTTCTTTGCATATTTTTTGTTTTGTTTTTGGTTTATTCTTTGATGATGTCATTCTTTGTTTTCTGTTGATTGTATACTAGCGAGGTATGGATTCTAATTTTCTTAGTTTCCAATTTTGATTCAACTCTTGATCACTCATCGAGAGTATACTATTTCTAGAGTCAATGGTGATACATGGAGTCACATGCAGTTTAGCTGGTTGTTTTATTTTGTTTAAATTTCCCAAATTGATAACACAAAGTTAGAAATATCCCATGAATTCCATGAGTCCCATATAAAACACTTCCCTCACATACATGCTTTGGGAAAAAATATCCCATGAATTCCACGAGTTGCTTATAAACTAAGGAAAATTTCATCTCACTAATCATCAACATTTAAACATTAGTCATTTTTAATGTAGAAATTTATTTTCATCATTATTCTTTGGAACCTCTAAATATTATGTCATCCACAATGATAAAAACATTTGATATATCCATAAAATTATTTTTTATGTAAGTATTATGATCAATTACTTATTTCCTAAATTCAAGTCTCTTAAATAATTCATTTAACCTTCAACACCAAGCTCTCAGTTATTGTTTAAATTCATGCATTACCTTTGTTAATTTAAAATTATTATTCGTATATTAAAGAATGAGAAAACTATATATTTTTTGATTTAATTCATATTCATGAAATCCATTAGTAAATGCTAATTTTATATCCAGTTGGAGTACCTTGAATTTCCTTGGGATGGGTCTGTGTGGTGATATGACATCCCAAGAGTCTTTAGAATTTTTAAAATATTGATATAATATTAATTTTAAAGGTAATAATTCCTTAGGTTTCTACATCACTTTTTGTAATACTTTTTTATATCTTGTAGTTGATTGAATGAGAGTTTATTATTATTGTTTGTCATATTTGAGTTTCTTATTACTCCTTAATTGCCTATATTATATTTTTTATTTGTTTAGGGGATTTAGGATAGATTTGATGTGGAGTAATTATTTTCTTAAATTCAATTACCCATTTTATTCAATATACTAAAATTCTTTAAAATAATCAAATGTTGAGTTTCCCTTATTAAAATTGTCTATAACTTTCACTTTCGATAATGAATATCTTATGTGTATTTATTTATATATTGTATAAAATTAATCTTTTATAAACCCAATAGGATGGATATAAACTGAAAATGGATTCATGATAATCATTTGAAAAAAGAATATGAAGATGGAATCAAATGGTTCATCATATTTTCAACAGAGCATGCAGAAGACCCTTCTAAAATTCTTTATCCATGTTTACGTTGTTGTTATTCATAAAAAATTAGTCAGAAAGAGTTTCAAGAATATTGATTTCTATTTCTACCCTTGAACAATTGAGCCTAAACAAGGATTGGTTTTTCATCACTCACAAAGATAATAACAAAACTAAGGATTCTCTGTTCACTTCACTACTATTGGTTAACTACCGCTTATCATATAATCTGACCTGAAATAACTATCAAGAATCCCCATGATTCTATCACCCCACACATAGAGAGAAACAAAATAATTATATTCTTAAACATTGAGATGGTGGAGATCATGTGTGGTATGAGAGCATCAAGGGTACATCAGGCAGGAAGTTCATGTTAAATTCTATACTAAGAGGAAGTTAACCAATAGTGGTGATGTGCACATAGAATCCTTAGTTTTGTTATTAATTTTTTGAGTGATGCAAAAACAGCCCTTATTTTGGCTCCATTGATCAATGGATATAAATAGACATCAGTATCATTACTTGTCTCATAGTTTCCTGATATCCATATAGTAATCTAAATCATAATGAAGTGCACAGAGAATCCCTAGTTTGGTTATTACCTTATATCTGGACTAAATAAACCCTTTGGAAAGATATAAAAGTAATGTTACGATATACTTTCTCTATTTTACCAAATGATTATATAATGAAATGTTGATTTAATTTTCATTATTCCTTTAAGATTTCTTTTATTTTAGAATACTTCTTTCCATGAGTCGTGCCTTTTCATGAAGTGAGATGATGCTTTCTATGCTCAATCATAGAGGTAATATTGGTTTTTTTCACAGTAAAATCATTGTCCATATAATTAATGTATTTTTTCATATTTATGTTTAATTTATTTATTTTTATTATTTCTCACATAATAATTGTTTTCTTATATAGTTTAATTCTTTTGTTCAAGTTGGGGTGCTCTATCCAACTTTCAGGATTCTCCTCCCTCAAAACATTTTCTCCACTGTATTGTTTCATTTATCACTTTCTTTCAAGTTATCTCTACTACATTGGATGAAGAGAAACAACACTGCCTCTACTCAATCATAGAGGTAATCTTGATGTTTTCACATTAAAATAATTTTCTATAAAATTAATATATTGTTTCATATTTATGTTTAATTTATTTCTTTTTATTATTTCTCACATAATAATATTTTTCTTATACAAGTGGTTTATTTTGTTCAAGTTGGGGAGCTCTATCCAACCTTCATGTTTCTTCTCTCTTAAAACCTTTTCACACCTGCAATTTTTCATTTATCAATTTCTTTCATGTTCTCTCCACTACCTTTGCAGGAAGAGAAATGATGTTGCCTCTGCTCAATCATAGAGGTAATCTTGATGTATACACAATTAAATAATTATCTATAGAATTAATGTATTGTTTCATATTTATGTTTAATTTATTTATTTTTATTATTACTCATATAAAAAAAATTTCTTATACATGTGGATTATTTTGTTAGATTTTGGGTACTCTGACCAACTTTCATGCTTCTTATACCACAAAACCTTTTCACCCCTACAGTGTTGCATTTATCACTTTCTTTCAAGTTCTCTACACTACATTTGTAGGAAGAGTAGCAACGTTGTATCTTCTCAATCACAAAGGTAATCTACATGTTTTTCATAGTAAAATAATTGTCCATATAATTATTTTATTGATTCATATTTTTTTTTAATTTATTTATATTTATTATTACTCGAATAATAATTGTTTTCTTATATAGGTGGATTATTTTTTCGAGTTGATGTGGTTTGTTAGAAGTTACTGATGCATTTTTGACAATTCAACAAATAAATTCAATGGAATCATGGAAACTACGAAAATTATGATTGTTTTGAGACTTTGGGATGTGTAGGAATTAGTCGCACCTCGATCTGAAACACTATGTGATTGGTATAACTCCAAGTACTTCTTTCTATTTTAAATTGACATTAATTTTAATAAAAAATAAAACTAACTCAATGCGTATGTTATCAGTTTTAAAATTGAAATTTTAATTTAAAAAGTTTCACCAACTAAAAACCTATAAAATTTACTGGGATTTTATTGATAATTTAGGGCATCGATTCCTAAATCATTTTTGATGTGTAAGAATTGGTCTCATATCAAACCGATACATGATTTTATCTGTATGAGTCAAAGTACTTGTTTCAAGTTTAAAATGACATTCTAGTAAAAAAGACAAGTTACATACTCAAAATCGAGAAAACGCATTCAGATTGTTTTGATAATTTAGGAAAAAAACCTTAAGTGATTTGAAATGTTTAGGAATTAGCCGCACCTAAATCTGATGTACAGTGTGATTGGTATGACACTAAGTGAATCTTTATTTAAATTTGGCATCAATTTTTGTAAAAAAACAAACTGACCTACTCAAAACCAAAAAATACATTCATATTATTTTGATACTATAGTAAAATGGTTCATAAGTGATTTGAGACACGCATGAATCAACCAAACCTCAATCTGATGCATGGTGTGACTGATATGACTCATGGTGTGTTTATTATTTAGAATTGACATCAATTTTAGTAAAAAGTCCAACTAACCTACTCAAAACTAAGAAAACACAGTAATATTGTTTAAATAATTTAGTAAAATGATACATAAGTCATTTCTGATGTATTTTAATTATAATCACCTCAATCTAATACACAATGTTATTGGTATGAGTCAAAGTGCATGTTTCAATTCTAAAATGACATTTTAGTAAAAAAAGACAAGTGACATAATCAATGCTGATAAAAAACATTCATATTGATCTGATAGTTTAAAAAAGGATCTATAAGTCATTTGGGACATATAGGAATCAACTGCACCTCAATCTGATGCACGGTGTGACCAGTATGACTCAAAGTGCGTCTTTTTATTTAAAATTGTCATCAATTTTAGTAAAATGGACAAATTTCCTAATAAAAATCTAGAAAACACATTCTGATTATTTTGATAATTTAAAAAAATGATTCATAAGTCATTTGTGACATGTAGAAATCATACAAACCTCAATCTGAAACATGATGCTTCTGATATGACTCAAAGTGTCAGTTATCAGTTTAAAATCGACATTTTAGTTCAAAAAGAATCACTCACTGATAACATATCAAACACACTTTTATTTTCTTGATAATTTTTTACAATTATTTATAATTAATTTGTAACTTATAGGAATCTGTTTCATGTTAAACTAATTCACGGTGTGATTGGAATGATTCAAAAGTGTGTGTTTTGAGTTTAAAATGACATTTTAATAAAAAAGAAAACTATTGTACTCAAAAAAAATCAAACACATTCAAATGGTTTTGATATATTTGGAAAAAAATAAAAAAGTCATTTTATATGAGTTGGAATCATCCACACTTCAATTCGATACTCAGTGTGACTGGTATGACTCCAAGTTCATCTTTTTATTTAAAATTGACATCAATTTTAGTAAAATTAACACTTTCTTTTAATTTATTTATTTATATTATTACTAAAATAATATTGATTTCTTATACAGGTGAGTTATTTTTCTCGAGTATGGGTGGTTTATTCATCAATATCATAAGTCGGTTATGGATTAAAAGATAAAAGAACATTAATGTTTTTTAATGTATGTAATATTTTATATTTATATAATTTTATAAACCAATGTTTGTAATGTCTATAATATAGTGTTTGTTTCTTCTGTTTGTTGTGTAAATTTTATTTCATTTAAATACTATATTGGGACTTATTTATGTTGATATCTGGTGTGTTTTTGGTGTTGTGGTGTGTTATTACAGCACACTGTAGTGGTTCTACAGTGTGTTGTTACAGCACACTGCAGAATGGCCCTTTATCAGCACTTTTAAAAGCACTAATAAATTGTCCAATTACCGGTGCTAAGAAAAGCACTGATAAATGGGTCCTTTATCACTGCTTCTAAAAGAAAAAATAAATGCCCCATTTATCATAAATTTTCTTAGCACTGACAAAGGACCACTTTATCAGTGTTTTTTTAGTGATGATAAAAGTCTAGGGCTTTTAACCTCTCTCATGTAGTCAATGCTTGTCTTGTGTTGATAAAGTCCATTTCTAGCACCATTTAAGGATGTTTTTGTAGTAGTGGAACCACCAGAAGGTTGATGGAACCCCACTAGCAATCCATTGGTTCTTGAAAACCTTTTAATACATTTCACAACCCCATTGTTCAGCTAGTCGTCTCTACCAGCTATTCGGTGGCAATTTTATAGCCACCATACAACATAGACTCAACTCATCTATCCAAAATTTAATTCTCATACCCTTTCTACTAAAAACCCATTCAAAACACCCCTAATAAAGGTAAACCAAAATAGAAATATGGAATTAGTTAAACATAAATAATCTCATGCATTGAATTAAGTAAGGATGGTATAACTCCCCCCTCTAAGGACTTCTTCTCCTAAATAAGTACATTCAACAGTCTTACTTAAGAAACTCATGATATTATGCTCAAACATCTACCTCCCACAACCATGACTCCTTTGAGATTCATATAATTAGCCATAAAATCTAAAAAATTAAAACATTCTTCCCTCATGGGACTTTCTCACTCCATTCTGCAATCTACACTGGGTGTTCCACATATGATGCGTCGGGATATAGCTCTATACCCTAATAGTCGATCACATGCATAGGATTGGGAATGTACCTTCTGAGTTGAGACACATGAAACACATCATGTATACCTCAGTATAAATATGAAAGAACCAGATGGTTTTCCACAATTTCAATCCACTCAGTGATATCGAAAGGTCCTACATATAATGGTGTTAGCTTCCCCTTCTTCCTCAAGAGTTGGGGGTCTAACCAAGGAGTCACTCATAGAAAAATATGATCTCCAATTGAAAAATATAAAGGCCTTATCCTATTGTTAGAATAAGAACTCTTACAATTCTAATCTGTGATAAACCTCTTCTGAATCTTATACTCTCTTTTAGAGGTCTCCTATACCATACTGGACCCAATAATTACTACCTCACTTTACTTATGTCAACAAAGTAATGAACTACATGTCCCACTATAAATATCCTCATAAGGTGCATCTAAATAGAAACCCAGAAACTTTAGTTTTATGAAAACTCATCCATGGGTGGGTGATTATCCCATACTCCTCCAAAATAAAAAATTCATGCCTTGAGAATATCCTCTAATATCAAAATCATCTTCTCTGACTATCCAATTATATAGGGATGGTATGTTGTGAAAAATCATAGATATATCCCTAAATACTTTAGAAAATTATACTAAAACCATGATGTGAAATGTGTGTATCTGTCAAATATTATTATTAAGGTAACTCTATATAAGCATACAATAACATGGGAATAAAAAATTCTCAATTCATCTATAGAAAAGGTATCTTGGATTATAATGAGAAGGTCCACATTAGTGAGCTAATCTAGAATCACCCAAAAAAATCAAGAATCCTTGGGGTCTTAGGTTACACTATCACAAATTCCATCCTCACATCCTCATACATATACAGGGGAATAGGAAGTGATTGGAGCATACCATCAGCATGTTGGTTATAGGAATTTTTCCTCTTGCAGGTAAGGCATGAGGGAAAAAAACCAACAATACCCCTATTCATCCTCAGACACTAGAACTATAATATAAACTCATATTACATCTTTTCCACTCCAGGATGCATGATCCACTTTTATCCATGTAAAAATCTCCTTAGGTATTCCCTAATGGAAGTAAGGACTAAAACTCTCCCATGTAATATAATAACATCATCAATGTCCAATGGCCACTAAGGTATCTGGTCACCACCTTCTAGTTTTTTAGACATCATGGAAAACTATAGGTCAGATTCCTGATTAGTATTCAACTATTTTACTAAAGGAGATGAGATTACAAATGGGTCACATGTCATCAATCCCTTTTCCTCAAAATAATTCATCATCCAATTAGCCAATATGCTTATCATGTACCATTTCTCCTTTGAAGGCCATTCACTAAGCTCCTAAGTTACTTATGTTTTATAGATAATATCATCTACAATGGTGTTACCTTTACCTTGTAAATAGGCTATCTCATAGTTTAACATATATAGTAACTTTTTCCAGTGCCTTTTTCTGAAATTCATATCCTTTTTTGAGAAGATATATCATAGGCTCTGGTAATTCACATAAATAATAAACCACTTTACAAAGAGATGCTATCTCAAAAACATTAACAAGTAAACCATAGCTACCATCTCCAAGTCATGGTTAGGATAGTTACAATCATAGGTTCATATCTTATGTGACCCATAAGATACTACCCAGTCCCCCTACATCAAAATTTTCCACAAACCAACTCATGATGAATCACAATATATATCATATCAAATCCTAGGATCATGAATAAAAAATACAACAATTATAGTAACCCTCCTCTTTGGATAAATAAAATCCACCTCATAGTGTTTCATCCATTGAATCATAACCCCTTTCTTCATTAGCATAGTATTGGGTGCAGATAGACAAGAGAAGTCCTAGATGATACACTGATAGTACCTTGCTACTCCTAGAAAAATATTGATCTAAAACACATTCTGGGGACATGTGCAGGACACCACTTCCTATACTTTCTATGATTCCATTGATATAAAAATATCAAAAAACACATTCTCGTATAATTTCACCTCTTGAATCCTAAATTTTCACTTCAATATCTTGGAATAAATACTATGTGATCTAAGAATAATCAATACTATCTCAAGATATCCAAAATGATACTCTGGGGTGGGTGAGTAAATGAGTATATCTTCAATGAAAACTGTAAAAAAATCAAGGTATAGATGATATATCTTTTTCAAGAGATCAATGAACACTATAGACACATTCATCAGTCCAAATAGCATAATTAAGTACTTGTATAATCCATACCCACTCCTAAACACCATCTTAATAGTATCCTCATCTTAACACATAACCTGTGATAACCAGATCTAAGATCAATATTGAATAACCACCGAGATATTTGTAACTAATCAAATAGATCTTTAATCTTAGGAAAAGGGTACCTATTCTTCATGGTCACCGAATTAAACTTCTAGAAATCTATGTAGAGTTAAAGACTACTATCTTCTTTATTAATAAACAAAATAGGTGCACCCAATGACAATGTTCTCAAACTAACAAAGCCCTTATATTTCAAGTCTTCAAGTTGTACCTTGATCTCCTTGAACTCAGATAATTCCATAGGATAAGGGGGTATCTTAAGTGGCTACACACCAGGTATGAGTTATATCTTCTAATCAAATCCACTATCAGGGGGAATACCAATAAATTCATCTGGGAATATATCCTAATAGAGATCCACCATTAGAGGGAAATATGAGGAGACTATAAATGATCATGTTAAAGGATTCAATCCTAAAATCCATGTAATAATAATCCTAATATGAATCATGTTTTGGACCACTTTACCTGCTTCTAAATCTCACTCACCAGTCATCATGAAATTATATCTCTTGGGAAATGTAAATGATATTGGTCATCGATAACAGTCAATGTGTGATCTATAACTTATCATCTAGACCATGCTAAGAATAAAAACAATGCTCATCAACTCCAAAATCATGAAGTCCCATAGATATCCATAACCATAAATGGCTATAATTCACTCTTGGCATTGCTAAAGATGGTCAACTTTATTAACCAATGGTGTATTAAGGGAAAGATTCTTAGAAGATAACTTTACTAGTAACTAAATTATAGAAATAGATTGTAAAAATATAAAATGAATGGAATCACAAATGTCAAATAAATATGTATAAGGAACATAAGTGGTAATGGTCATATCTCAAATAGTAGAAGGTCCCTCAATACCATCTGTTAGAACCGGATCCACTCCATAAACTCATCCTACCATCGCTCCATGACACTAACCATGGTATTTATGACTCACCTAATTCATCATCATCTAAGCCTACTACTGAGGACCAAGCCATATCCTTGGGTCATAGCTTGTGTATATCCTATATTGCTATAGAAACCTCAACTCAAATATTTGGAGAAGAACTATTAGAGATGCCCATTCTTTCCACCCCATTCACTCTTGATCTAAGGTGTTATACATAAACTGTGATAATTTCTAAAATTACCATATTTGAAGTACTATAGAACTCCTCCTGATGAGGTTGAAGAATCTATAATATTCATAGAAAATTTACCACCACCCCACTTCACATCCATGGTCTTTCACTTCCATCCACCAGAAGAGACACACACTACAATAGTAGCAGGTCCAACCACCTAATTACTGAAGGGTGGAAGAAGACCAACTACTTGATCCTCCTTAATAACCTTCTCAATAGTAAATTCCTTGTGAAGAATCTTCAAGTATGTCATTCGGTAAAAAATACTATCATTCCATCTGATATTATGATGAATACTTATCTCAAACTTCTCTAGAATTATGTACCTTATTTTGGGCTAAGAGAGGAGTAAAATGAAGAAATTCCATGAAATGAGTGAATAATGTTGAAACTTTCAGGGATCCCTACTGAAGATCCATGAATTCCCAAGTATAGTACAGCTTTAGCATGTCATGAAATAATTCCCCATATTAATAGGTTCTTAAAGGCCTCCCAATAAAGATCCTAAAATCTACCTAATTATCCAATGACACCCCACCATAACCTGGAAGGTCTCCAAATCTTAAATTCTACTATATTGACCCGTAGGTCCTTTGGTATCTTAAAGAATTCAAAATTTCCCCCAATGATATCTAAATTGTCCTTGGAATATTATGTTCCTCTAGTAACCAAAAAGGATGGTGGATAATGGAGCTGGAAGTCATGAGTGTAGTCAAATGTTTTCCTCTCTAATCCTCTATCGTGGGTTGGTATAATAAAAAAGACTCCATAATGGACTGGATCTAATCCATAAACCACTTGAGGAGGTCTGGGAGAATTCTTAGGTGCACCCTCTTACATAGAATGTGGTGGAGTTAAGGTGATATATTTCTACAATTCCCAGTGAACATTTAAACTCTTGAAGTTGTTAGGATAGATATTATTAATTATATAGGATCAAAGAAAGGTTATCACAGGAGGATACTCATACCCCCAAGGTATATCCCTCCAATAACTACCCAAGGCTCTACATAACTACACGTTAGTCACAATAATATATATATATACAAAACATATTAGCATGTACAAGTTCAACTAATTAATTATAAAATAGATATATCACATAAGAAAAGAAAATATATATATCACTCAATAGATAATATAGGTATATAACGAATATAATTAAAGGAATTAAATAATAGAACTATTATTCATCACACAACAGGTATATATATTAAATTTGATCCCACATTCCTACTTGTCATCATGAACACTCCCAAAATCTCATGAAATAATAACAGGAATCCCGTCAAAGGTAACATGGAATTTTTTTACACATGAGTTGATCTGGAACATGGAAACTCCATTACTCAAGTTCTACATAACCTATCTCATTTCTACCATGTCTTAGGTTAGCCAAAAGAAAATAAAGGAAACTTAGGCTATGGTACCATTTTATAACACCCTAGCATGAACCATAGATTCTAAGCCAAAGAGCCACAAGAACTCATGAGTGCCTTCTCGTATGAAAGAGTTTTTTGAAAAGTGGTGAGGGTCTGAATGCCATTAAAGGTGTGGGTATATACCCATGGAAATCATATCTATACACCATAAAAATAAATAAAATATAACAATCAAAAAAAGAAAAATAGAAGTATAAGTATCATAATTCAATAAAAAAATAGCACACATGTCATGAATATAAATAAAAATAGCCCAGAATGTGGTAAGAAAAACCATAGTATGAAAGGTATGAGCATATAAATAAAGAAAACATTGTGTAGATCCTCTAGAAATTTTCCCAGTACCGCTACCATCTCCACACTCCACAGCTCTACTATCTTCCATGGGCCCCTAAACCATACCTAGATCCGAAATCATAATGTCTACATTTGTTTCTAGATTCTTATGCAGGGTTTGAGTAATAAAACCCAATAATACACCACCAATTCTTCCTTAACCTGTGTTCGTAAGTCTAACAAGTGTATTTCATCAAATAGTAAATTCACAACAAAGAATAAACTATCATATGTTGAGCACTCATGTTCTAACCAATCTACAACAAGACCCAACCATACCTACCTCAACTCCTTACCAAAATGATAATCATAAGGATATTTTAACTGGCTAAGAGCTATCCAAAAGGTTGGGTAACATATATCTTTATAGTCTCAAAGAAAAAAATCAGATTGGGAAATAGGGTCATTTCATCCCACCTACATCAGGGGTCGGGCCTTAAGTCCTTCATATCTTGCCTATGCCTTTGGTCAGACCACAAGGCCATCATACCCCCAATGTCATTTTTCGGGGTCTAGACTCAAGGTCATCATGACCCAACCTAGTTTTTGGGTCCATATTCATTTTCATGGATTTTCATGCACACTCCCCCTCTAAGGGATAACCATATCACAATAGTCCACCAGTTCCAAGTACCCAAGAAATGCCTATAAAAGTATTGTAATTTCACATAATAGGATAGATCTTTTAAAGGTAGAATATATCATGTCATCTTGAGAATAAAAATAAATAAACAAATGAATATTATCAAAATAAAACATGTTCTATAAATCTACACTTGCATACTCATGGATTCAAGAATCATATATGTGTCTCACAATACACACACACACACTTACATGTGATCAGTATTAAGAATAGAAAAACAATATATGCCAACATAAGAATCATATAAAGGAAAAAAAGAGTACAAAAGGGCCTCAAATGGTTAAGAAATTCCTACATCAATTTTGTTGATGAAGTACTACAATATTCGTCAAAAGATTGAACCCCAATTCACACTACACACCCAGTGAAAACTAGTTCACACATAAAGGTTTCCAATATGATGATTCAGTTCATCAAGTTAGAAGTTTAGAAAATAGACCTGATGAGATTACATGATAATAAGGGTTGTTATAGAATCACATACCTCAGAGATTACATTAGTGGAACTACTTCTGAGATATGTTGAAGAAGAGGATTATAATTCAATAAATCCACTTTTAATTGAAGAATAGATCATGAATTTCACATAGAATATAAAAGAGAACATAAAATCAATTCCAAAAATATCATTCCACCATAAATCCATCATTATAATAGAGATACAAGATGAGATTCAATAAGAATAATGTCTCAAGACAATTTATCTATGATAAATTTCCTATAAATGCGTGCCATTCATGAGAGATATAGATATAGTCAAGGGGATGTCATAGATGGGTCGAATCCACCATTAATCAACCAAAGGATTTTAAAACTCACTTTAGATCTAGAAGCAGAACATAGATATTTACAATATATTATTGTTTTATTATAAATCTGTCGTTAATAAGATGTTTAGAAAGAATATCCATAATCACATGCCCATAAAATTTCATTAGTTGATGGTAGATCTATATTTGATCAAGATACATCATCAAATCAGTAGATTTATCACTGATCTTTGAAATATGGAAGAATTTGTATTCATGACCATAGATAATTCCTAGATACATCATATATCCATTCACTTATCCCAAGTAAAAAATGGAGGATTTTGGTGTAGATCTATTGAAAACTTACAGATTTAGCATCACCATATTGATCCAACATCCAAAGGCTAATGGGGGATTAATGGAAGAGATCAAGAGTCAAGGGAAAATGTATTAGTTTCAAAATATGGTGGTTAGGTTCATATTGTGGTATTAATTAAGGAGTAAAATGAGTCGAATTAAAAATTCATATGGTGAATTTAATGCACACTTGTCATCGATACACTGGCAAGATGGTGGTCCTCATCGGCAAGAAAGTATGCAAGGTAGAGATGCCTAGGTTCTTTCAGCACCACTGGCTATTCAGTGGTTTCTATAAACTATTGGAGACATATCTTATCCTCACCTGTGAGCTAGTGGATGTTTTATATTCACCAAAAAAACTATCCTCAACTAATCTCTCCGAACATTTATTCATGGCCCATTTTTCTAAAAACCAACCTCGAGAAAACCCAAAAAAAGAGATGAATAAAAAGTTAAATGGAGAAATAAATTAACTTAAAATAAATAATATACCTTGAATTGAGTGAGGATGTTTCAGCTAATTTGTTAATTCCTATGGTGGGGAGTTCCACAAATTTTATCAATCTACTTGATTTTTTTAGCTAATAAAATCATGATGATATGAATATGTTTGGCATGTTTTAGATATTTTTGTGTTGAGTAGAGGGCGATTTTGGGGTTTTTTTACATATAGTCATTTTTTTTAGCATGAGATAGAATGGGGATGTGTTTTCATATGATGGGGAGGTTGTAATGTATTCAGTAATTGAGTGAGGTAGTTTGGGCCAAATATCAAGTTGATTGTGTGTATCTAGACCTATTTGAGGTGGTCAGCATGTCAATATTGGTTGGGATTCAAGTATCAGAAAGTTAGCCTAGGATTGGGGGATATTTTACTAGGTGTAAAACCATTCCACAACATAGTTTATTGTTATGTCATAATGGGGATGTATCAAACTAAAAAAGTTTGGGTTGGTTGAGTACCACGTCGCAGCTAAGATCTTGGAAGCATGGTGGGTGTTTCATAAGAATATATATGTCTTTTGTAAGTTTAAACTATATATGCTAGTTTTGGATCATGAAAAAATACATGGGGTTTCTCCCTGAGACCCTAATTAGTGGGGAAATTGTGTCATGATCCCCAGGGGTCATGCCATAATGAGACCCTGGGTAGAGGTTATTTGGTTTTTTTATGGATAAGGGAGATGTTTCATGTTTTTTTATCATATGAGATAATACCATGTAGGGAATTATGTCATGAACAGGGTAGTGACACCCTGATGGAATTCATGCTTAGTTTTAAAATAAATTAATGAAATTCAATCAAAATTTAAACAGTGGGAAATGAGGGATTATCCTCATTTCAACCATAAGCCAAGGAAAGTCTCCCAATCTCTTTAATCATTACCTATTTCTATTTCTAAGTGAGTTTTCATTTGATTGTCTTATGTGTGGTATATTTGAAAAGTGACTTGTAACAAGGGTCATCAGGGATAATTCTAGATATCTGTATTCATCTCTTTTGGGTTTATTAGATAGTTCTTTTGTGTGTCATCAGATATTCCTTAACAACAAGGTTATATTATTTTTTTAATTTCTTCCATTAGGGGCCGAATCAAGGAATGAGATTCAATGAAAAGAGTTATGATTCTTAGATTTAGGGGAATCTCAATATATTTATTATTTATTTATATTCTATACATATTTTAATTGTGGGAATAGGTAGGATTGTGAGAGTGACTGGGAATCAGAACCATCTTAGTTCTATGATTTCCAAGGGAGTTTACCTTGGGAATTATAGTGAGTAATTGTGTGAAAATGGTTGAATTTTTTTTGTAACTTTGATATGTGAGGATCAATGAGCTAGTGGTTTACAAGTATTAATGGGATGAATCATAAATTGGAAATATTTGGTACTCATGTAATGAAGGATGCATGGGTTTCTAACAGAACATGTGGGTGATGTTGACTACTGATGAATATGGTGGTGATACAGGTTCATCAAGTTGTGGATATAGGTTGAATGTGATACCTCTCACTATGGGGATAAATTCATTTATTGTTTTGTTCACCTAGAAGTGGGGAATTAGGTAGTTTTAACAACTCATTTATTATTTTTATCCTCGATAGTTGAGTGACATAGGAAGGTGATGTTGATCAAATAAATGGATAATGTATACACAATGGGTGGCCCTTTGAATTGTGTAGTGATCATGATCACCATATTAAGGCCTTATATGCTCACCATGAATGGGAATTATTGGGTTTAATGAGCCAATAACAAGAAAGGTCTATTGGTATTTTATTCAAAACTTATTAGGGAATTGGTGTGTTGTTCTGTTTTACTCAAACATTATGCCTTACATGAACATATATACTTGTGGGTGTTAACTAGGGACACCACTGGTGGATTCCTAAAATTATTTGTACTTTACACTATACATGGACCCTTCAGTATTCATACAAAATTTATGGCTTGTGTATCACCTTGTATTTATGCATTTTTTTCAACGAACGTAGTATGTTTGGTTGTTTATATTGTTTAATTATGTTTAATATTATTTATCCTTGATTATTCTATTGTTTAGTATTATTATAGAGGGTATAGTATCCCAAAAATCACTTCTTAGACACTCTATACTACTCATCACCCTTTGGAATATGGGGAGGTGCATTGGAGGTCTATGGGACCTCGATTTATTCATGAGTTTGGATGGTCAGGTCAAGGAATGGTACACTCGACCTAATGAACCCCTTGAATTTAAGTTCTTATAAATTATTATTTAACTCTCTTATATTTGTTAGATATATATGATATTGAGGAAAGGATATTGGTTCTATAAAAGGAATTAATTTGATGGTAAACTCTACTTTCCATTTCGAAGGAATCTAACATGATTATCATCGGATCCATGAAAATTTAATTATTTATTGACCCTACATACTAATAGTATGGTGGTCAGTGAAATATCATATCCAAATACAATTCTATTGGTGTTTAAGTGACCAAAAACAAAAATAAAAACAAACAAAAACAAATTTCCATAAAAATAATGAAATAGATAATATGTGATGTGATTTGAAAGTGTGGTGAAAACAGTGAAAGAGGTGTGTAATGTAGTGAAAAATGAAATAGAGAGAGTGATAAAATTGAATTGATGAAATTAGATTCTTTAGAATATTTTTAATTAATACAAATATTCTTCTCTAATCTTAATTAATTTAATTTCAATCATTCAGTGCTCTGAGATGTAGTGAAAATTCACTAAACTCTCACTTCAGTAAACATCCACAATTTGGTCATGTTTCCAAGGTCTTTATCGTTCGATCTAAACTTTATAATTAATTTTCTCATTATAGTGAGAAGAAAAATATTCAATTTATAATTTTTAGTAATTTAGTTAATGATAAAGGGTGAAATGATTTACTACCATCACCCATCTGTTCTTGAGTAGTGTGAAATGATACCCATAATTGAATAAAAAGATATACATGAACATAAATTGAACTAAAAAATTATAATAAAAAATTAGAATGGAATTAAGTAATTAAATTCACCCCATTAAAAATCCCCTAATAAAACTAGATACACATGGAAGGAACAAAAATATAAAAAGTAAGAAGAAAGAGAAGAGGAAGAATCTCAAGAAAGATTGCCTCCTTCCTTGAGCTCCAACTCTGAATCTAGTTATACTCTCATCTCGGTCATCTGATCTCTGTGTGCTTAGGTTAATGATTTATGATATAGGTTCCCTATCAATCATGAGTGATTTTTTATTTTAAAATATTTTTTCCATATAGGTCCCTACTTCAAGAAATATTTTAACATTGGTGATTCCCTCGACATCTTTCATGTGTCATTCTTGACATTGCATTGTCACCAGTATGGGATACAAGAAAAATTCTACAAAAAAACTCAACATCCTCATGGTAATTTCTCTTTGACCTAATCCAACCATGATTGAAGTATTTTCAAGATCAACATAATTTTTTAAGTCACCAGAGAACTCTAGAAACTTCACAAGAACTCATCCTCAATCACATCCTCACTACTGCCTTGATGGTTATAAATTCCCAACTACCTCTATTTCACCAAAGTGAATAATAATAAAATTTACCATAATTTAATTTTCCAATTACATGAAATATCCAAACTACACTTGGTTTTAAATTCTACCTCATAGCTTTGACTTCATTCCATGAACTGATGTTGGTACTTCAGGGCTACGTCCTCCCTGGTTTGTCTTCATCCCTTAATAAATTAATCTTTCTTTACCATGGTCCCTCCAACCTTTCCCCTTGAATTATTCTCCAATCTAGGATTCATATTCAAACAAAAAAACCATCATCGTAATACACTTCATGCTAGCTCGAAGTCAGCTGTTCTGAACTGACTCCGTAGGTATTCTTATCAATACCCACCCCAACATGAATCAATCTCAAATCTGCATCATTTGGGTTTATCCAAAACTGAGTTACACCTATTTCCTCTCAATATTTTCACCAATAATGATATTTTCATTCAACTTAAACATTGGTTACACAATAGTGGAGACATTCAATTCCCCAATGCCTTCATTGATGACCTACTAACAAATTCCAATAGAGAACAATATTTACTTTGAACTCAAATAATCATATGTAAATAAAAAACAAATCTAGATCACCTTCATCCAAGCTCGATCTTCGATCAAGTCATCACTGACCTAGCCTCAATTAATATCATCCATAAATGAATCTACCTCAACCTCATATGAAGTTTCATCTAGATCTCCAGAAATTTGATATATGAATCTCAATTGATGTCTCCTCAAAACCAAATTTAAATTATTTAGATTTGGTCTCCTAATTAAATATTAGATTATATATTTTTTTTCAAATGGTTTGTCATCTCTTTCACTCTATTTCATTGGTGATATCAAATCCAAGATCAGACAAGTAACTTAAATACTATTCCTCAATTATTCTTCACTCGATTCCTAGATTCATAACCTCGACAACATCCTTGATTTTTCTCTTCATCAGCTTCAAAAGTGATTTCCATCTTCAACATTGGTTTGAAAAACCATATCTTCAATATTCAAATTTCCATTAACTAGTTTTTTAAATTCATCCTTGGTTACCTAGTTCAATATATCTTCTAGAACAACTTAAAAACCATCCATCAAAATTAGGATAGATCATCTTGTAAATTTGGATCAGCATCGAACATTAAACCACCTTCCAATCGATTTTATCAAACTCAAAAACCATTTTCAATCAGAATAGGTAAATCATTGACTATAGAAAAATACACTAAAATATTTTGAGTAAACCCAATAATATTGGCTTGAAATATGTGTGTGTTAGATCTTAGTTGATCAGGAAATCACTTAAGTGGTCATAGAAGCTCTCCATGGTTGATTTTTTTTATAACTGTAGTTGGATCTTATACAGATTTGGTAACTTTAGTCCCAGCATAGTAGCTTCATAGTTTCTCATGGTAGGTTCAACTCTCATAGTCACATAAACTCAGTAGAAAAGTAAGAGGCATGGTAGGTAAGGAAAAACAGGCATGGTTAGTTTAACAAGAATCGGTCATGGTCATTTAAGTGACTATTTCCCTTCATATAGCCACATGTTTGGCCACGGTCACTAGATTGAAAATTGGGCATGATCAGTTCTCATCCTCAAGAATGTTCACTTGAGTGACTTGATTCTTTATTTGGTTACTTGGAAAATTCTTCCATGATCACTTCTTCTTCATGTGTGGTCTCTTGTTCTTCATGAGCGGTTACAAAAGTGACAGCAATAGATCTTCACCTAAAAAATAATTATGATCAAATAATAAATTAAATTCAAAATTCAAAAAAAGTACAAATTAAAAAATAAATTAAAACTATATATATTGAGGAAAAAAATTAGTAACCAAAACAACAAAAAAATTAAGAATAAATTTACCAAATACACATATTAAGTAAAAATATTTAAAAGAATTATTTTGAAAAACATAAAATGAATAAATAAAATTAAATAAATGTAATTAATAATATTAAAATATAAAAAAGAAATAAAATAGTGTTTTATAATGATTACTCATTAATCAATAAATTAAAAAAAAATAAAGATAATTAATAAAATAAATATTTTCTCTTATAATTAAAAGTTTTAATAATCTAACATCAAATTAAGAATAATTATAAATTATTCAATTAAAAACCCAATTTTGATAATAAAAACACAATTAATCACAATAAATGATGTTGAAAAATAAGTTAGAAAAAGGCCACATCATAAGTCATGAAACATTTTGTGGGAAAATATTAGGATATAAATCTACCACTAGAGGTAAGACGTATCTCTCCATAGAATCCATTATTTTAAGAGCATGATAGGATATATTTGTGTTGATCGCTCCTACCTGTCTTTGGTTATGACATGATTGGAGGTCTTATAGCTCCCACTCTTCATGTAGATAATATTTAATATTTATAGGGGATGAGAAATTGGCTCTCCAATTGTAACAGTAAATTCATGCATATAATTGAGTTAGCCAATCAATTCCTAGAATTGCAACGAAAGATTCCATATTGAGAACCATTAGATCCAAGATATATAAGAATGATTTCAGTACCAAAGGACAAGATAGAAACTTTCTATTCTTATCTATCCTTTTTCCTAGTGTACTATCACGAATTATATATAAAATTGAGGATTCTACTTTTATATCAATAAGAAATGAAAATTTATTAGAAATAAAGGAATGTGAGGTGCCTATATTGAAGAGTTCACAAACTAAACTAAAATATACAAGGATGTTACATCTAGAAATGGAGTTATTAACTCTAAAATTAGTGATAGGTTTCTATGCTACATATATACTGCCTTCCTCCTTATACTAACCCTAAGACAAAAATTACTACCTAGAAAACTACAATAAAGCTATTCAGCCATGACTACCATGTCATCCAACACAACTAGATCATCCATATGACATTTTTCTTCCCACATTAGACTATATAGATGAATGTGACTGAGAAGAATATGTCTGTTGATCATGATACTGAATAATTTTAGATATTCCCCAGTAATAAAACCTGTAAACAAATTTATAATGAATACAAGAGTCATATTACTTAGCCATAAAAGTACATATATGCTTGATGTGACAAGGCTATCCACACATATGACACTAAATTGATAACTTTACTAAGATAAGTGGTGAAGGTACACCATATTCCCAACTTCCCTGGTGAGAACCACATTTGTTCACCAATTATTAGCATTATTTATAATTTTTTATGAGTAATCACTTGGGGATTCTATAGTTAGTGTACTGACAAATCCCAACCCTCCTTCTTTATGTGAGGATGAATTTATTTACTACCTCCAAAAATTTTGGAAAATTAATGAAAGTAAAATGGGTTTATAGAATCTCTTTAACCACTATATAGAAATAGCTTTCCTTGTATTCTTCATTGCTGCCCAAGTACATGACAAATTATATATGGTTAGTAAAGGTGGAGGTGTAATAAATAACTAACATTGAGCCTTATTTAAGATTTGTAAAATCTTTTTCTTCCACCAAGTGCAGGGTGCCTACATAATATTGTACAAAGTAGAGCTCTTTAAACCTCATCTGAGTAATCCTCTGGTCTTTCTTGACATTAAGAATCACATACCATAATCAGTGTGTCACCCCTTATAACATGAAGGTCTTTAGTCGAACCTTATGTTACAAGATAATAGTAATTATTTGGAAAATATTATAGATATGATTAATCAACTCGTCAGCCTCTTAAAGAAATATATCACCCAATAATTTTAATGTATGATGAAACTAAAAATCCCTCATAATTTCAAAGTTCATAAGCTCTTTCCATGGAGTTCCTTGACTAGAGACCTGAATAATTAAGGTTAGACAATCCATGGCCTAAGGATCGACAATGGGTCACGTTGGTGGTTCATTATCACCTATTTATTATATTTGATACATCATAAAGGTCAAGTATATCCTCCATTAATCTCACCCATGCTTTTATTTTCCAAGAGGCATTCATTGTTAATCACTTCATACATATTTTTTAAATAGGTTTATATACTCAAAGAATAATTTAGAAATAAGTTAAGACAAGCTTTGGGTATAATATAAATGAACTCAACTACCATTAGTATTTAAGAGGACACCATTTATTTATTATTAATATTTTAGTTAATATGAGTAATATAGTGATTCCAACAATAAAATGATAAAAAATGGCAGTCAAGCACATGTCATGGAATGATATCCTAGTCATTCCTACATAATAAAACATATCATGATGTATGAGACTCAAGGATTCCAGACTAACCCAAAGAAAATAGAATAAATGGAAAATGATCCTTAGACTACCCCAAGTGACTCTATCTTCCACCATAATTATATTGTAAAGGAATATTTATAGGTTAACTCCTAATCCAAGATGATATTGAAAGGTACAATGATTATATGTATGATCACTAAGAGGGGCAGTGGTAAAATAGTGATCTTTTTATTTTTATATTTTCTTAGTTAATAAATAACCTTTATCTCCTATTAAAGAGTTATGACTTTGCAGAAAACAATAACACAAGCTCATTTGATGGGAATATAAGAATTTACAAGGTTCACTACTAATTAAGAGTATCTAGTCCTTGTCATGGTTTGGAAATAATCTAATACCACACAATCCACTAGAAAAAATCATATTTAAGTGGTTATAACATGTTAGAAATATCCTTAAACTTGGTATGAACTATAATCAATACAACAGAACCTATTATCTCCACACAGATAAAAGTTTTAACAATGATTTTTGTAACAAATATTAGAATCATTCACGAATAGGCACTATATTATTCATTTTTCAACTTTTATTTTTCAAACTTTCACTTCTTCCAAGAACTACTTATTTAATTTCTTACTCAGTAGTTAGAAATAACTTCTTCCTAGAACTTATGTATGAACTTCCATCTATTCCACTATATTTCAAGTTTCTATATCCATTCATCCATATAGTATACTCTATCTAGTGAATTCTGAAAACTGATACAAATTTTCTTACTCTTTATCAATCTATTCACATTTGCACACAATCTATTCTATTTAACCTGATATGAAACATTTTCCGGTGTCTTTCATCCAGTGTATTAGATCTAAACTCCTTTATCTATTATCAAATTCTTCTTCAACCAAGAGATTCCTTAGTTGTAAACCTCCCTGCTAAAACTGTATCATTCAAAATTTCATTAAGAATCTTTATCTGAAACTATTTCCACAACACTTCATATTTTACACATCTGAATAGAAGATATTTTTTCATACTATACTTGAACCCTATTTATAGATGTGTAAGTAGAAGAAAAGATGAGAATAAAAAAAATTTCCCACTCACAAAATTCAAAACTCCTTTTAAAAACAATTTACATGGATGCTTATCAAGGATTCAAGAGTATTCTAAAATATTCTTGTAAATTTTAACACCCACTACCTCCAATAAACTTTCTTACACCTCAGATAGAATCAAATATATTCCTCCGGTGATATTTGAAACATTGAAAGATCATCACATCATTTTCATATTTGATATCTTTACAAAAAATTTGTAAAAAACTTCAAAATAATATCACTCTCTACTAAATATTCATCCAATTAAATTTGGTATAAATTATTTTATATATTGATAAACTATCTGATAGTTCTGGTACAAACTTCATCATAGCTTATAATAAGTCATTCCCAAACACTTCCTCTATCTTATGACTTACATCATAACTCTTTGTATGTTACCTTTTCACACCATCCATGGTCCAATAAACATTTTAATAAAACCTCTATCTGAGGTTTCCATCCAAAAACATCTATTATAGGACTCAAAAACTTCCATTCATTCTTTGGTTTATTTGATGGAATACATCCAATTGGATTGTTTCTGATGACATTGAATGAGTTTTACTAAAGGCCTTTTTTATAAGACTTTTTCCATTTAGGATTCATCCAATTGAACTTTTTCTGATTGGAATTCATCTAAAAACATCCCTTAGTATCTTCCCTTTATACTTCATCAACATTCATCTATCTAAAAAAATCACAAAGTTCAAACACAACCTCTTCTTAGCCAAACCTATATCCAGTGGCTTATATCTACAACACTCCCTCATAACATCATAGTATAAAATTTTTACATACAAATAAACTTATCCCCCTTTAAACATATACTTAGATCATTTGAACTTTTGAAACTTGTGATATTAGAAATATTTAGAAAAAAAATAATCAACGCTTTTTTACTTCATTAAAACTTCTTCTGATGAACTTTATAAGGAATAAAAGAAAAACAGTCAGCATGTTTATCATGCCAAAAAATCTTCATCTGGAATAGTCCGTCCAATGGAATATTTTTGGAAAAATTAGTCCAATTTTCTCTATCTATTTGGAATATGTTCTAAAGATTAACAAATTAATATAATTTATGTTAAGAAAACAAGAGATAAAACTTTACTAAAAACATTATTAAAAACTTACATCATCTTTGAAAGACCTTCAATCAACTTGGTCCCATGAATCTTCCCCTTTGGATTTTGTTTTCAACCAATACACATGAATCCCTATAACATTATAACTCAATCAATGGATTATTTATCAAATAATTTTTATCATACACATTAAAAATCATTGTTGGATATACGAATTATTGAATAAAAATACCATTTTGTCCATAAGTAATGACTTAAGAAACATTTTCTTAGACCTCGTAAGGAACTTCTTCTTCCACTTGACACTTATAGCCATCAGGGTGAATATAGAAAGATGAGGGGTCAGGGATATAAAAATTTTCAATCATCAGAGTGATGAAAAAACATATTCTCTATTGATCTATCCCTAGTATGGTCTGAGGTCCCGCTATGGTTTAATCATAGAAAATAAATAAAACAAACGAATACCTCATTCCAATTTGATGCATGCACGTCTTCCACAAGTTTTTGATGTATGTTTCTTGAATGATCCGATGTTGAATACCTCTAGATCAACTAAACATTATTCTCAAATCTATGTGCACTCTGTTCATCATATTATGGCTGCTAGCGTGGAGCTCTGACGGTCATTTCAACACAGAAATAATCACCATGATACTCTATCTTCGATTTGTGAAGACAATGTTGGATCGGTCACTTGGATTGAGTGATTCCCTCTCTACGAATTAAGAGGAGAGAGAATATATAAATTCTAATAGAGTGAATAGTTTGTTGAGATGATATTCTCTCCAATTATATAGTGTATATTCATACACAATTAGGGTTCCCCGGCCCTCGTGCATTAAATATCCACTAAATATGTTATATAAATAATTAATTATAATGAACCAACTCTGTAATAATATTATTTATATTTTATCACATTCATGTAATATATAAAATATATTTATTAATAAAACTAAACCATTAACTCGACTCATAACTCCTGGTTATATTAAATAAAAATTGAATATTATAATAATAATCATTCATATAATAACAATTTTTGTATTTACTTAATCACTTGTAAATACATGTAATAAATAAATTTGACCCAATTATTCTTAACTTGAATAATAATGAATTTATTTATTTATTGGTGATCGATAGAACATAGACAACACCCGGACCACATGGTGGGGCCCACCACGTCTAATTTTCTTATTCAACATAGTAGGATAGATTCTTGAATGTGTTATTGTGTACGACTCTCTAGGACCTAATCTTAATAGTAGTGAATAATATACAAAAACCAAGAGAAGAGTCTCTTAACCCATCAGGGCCCTTAAATAGATAATGAAAAGTTATATAAATGACTACCAACCTATGAACATGCATTGTGTAATAGAATCTCTTCATCATACGATATCACATAAAGTAGGACGCACACTTGTGTCATCCTCCTCTCTTGGTTTATTATTTATTGATCCAATCAGATGGACTTACCTTCCACTACTATGGGCTTGGATATATGAAGGTACTACCATTCAAATCAACCAAGCCGGAGATATCTATTCCTTAACTCATAAGTGAAGAATCGTATATTGATAATTCAATAAATGTCATACCATCAATGATGTACCCAACACAAACTACCTTGCTAGAACTTCATTCTCATGGTTTTCTCCTTGCATCAAAGTACATGATCAAATGACATGAATTGATAATGATCTAAATTCAATAGAACGATACACATATCTGTAGATAGGAACAACAAATGACACCTAAAAAATTTTGGTGTTTCAATTGGCAGGTCTGTCCTCATGATCTCAGCTAGTAGAGATAACTAAGAGCGAACTTCATGAGAAGAAGTCTCAATGCATATGAGACCCCATAACCTAATAGTCTCAAATAATTTGTGTCATGTCATATAATGAATCAAGACCATAATAAATTACTTTATTATTACCATTGTACTATCTCTAGGTTATCATTATATCCTGGGATCTTCTATAACACTTTGATATGACACATAATTATTGGAAATTACCGTAAATTTAATGGATGTAGAAGTATCGATGCTATTATGGTAATAGAATTACATGTATATATATCAAACCATATATATGAAGTGGTTATCAATGTACATCATAAGTTAGATCTAGGGAACCTACTTTCAATACTACCACTTTCACTAGAGCTAACTACTAACAAGTCTCAATCTGTTATCTCTCACATGATAATCGTACTTCTTCTAAGATATGTCTATAGTGAGGGGGTCTTCCACATTTTCATTTGTGTTTACTCTACTAACTGTGACTTAACCTCTATGAGTAAAATCCATCAAGAGATGAAACTTTCAAATTATATGATTTATCATCTAATGTGATCTGGGCTCCTTGGAAAGCACCACAACTACAGTGTTATCATAATAAATTGGAATCGGGTCTGCACTACTTGGTAGAACACCAATGTATAATACAAAGATGTGTATACAAAATACTTCATTCTTTGCATCAGAAGATGATATATACTCAGATTCTGGTGTAGAATTGGTGACTATAGGTTGCTTCGATCTCCTCCAACTCACTACACCACTATTCAAGAAAAAGATGTTGACTGGATGTGATTTCATATCATTATGGTATGTCTAGAAACTAACATCAGTGTATCCTATCACTACTAGTTCCTCACATCCTACATACAATAGTAACACATCCTTCATACGTCTCAAGTACTTCAAGATAGTTTAAATAGCTTCCCGGTTTATCTCTCCTATATTACCTTAATATCTACCCACCATTCTTAAATCAAAGGAAACATCAAACCTAGTACATATCATGGAAGACATGATATATCTCACTATTGAGGCACATGGGATTCTACTAATTCTTTCAATATCCTCCTATGTTTTTGGAAACATTTTCTTAGAGATATTGATACCATGTGACATGGGAAAAATAATCCTCTCTTGGATTATTGCATATTATACCTTTTGAGTACCTTATCAATATATTTACTTTGACTTAACCCAATCGGTCTCTGAGATCTATCTCAATAGATCTTGATCCCTAGAATATAGTCTTCTTAACATAATTCTTTCATACAGAATCATTCATTTATCCAATTATTAAATGATTGTAATAATTTTACTTCATTTCCCATAATTAATATGTCATTAATATATAATACTCAAAAAACGATGGAATTATCATTAACCTTCTTATAGACACAAGTCCCACATTCATTTTTAAAAAACCAAATTCTCTTATGGCCTCATAAAAACTAACATCCCAGGATCATAATGCCTACTTTAACCCATAAATGGATATTTGTAGCTTGTACAACATTTTGGAATTCTATGACTTAAGAAACCCTTCGGATTGAGTCATATAAACATCTTCAACCAACTTCTGATTTAAAAAAGCATTTTTTACATCCATTTTCCAAATCTCATAATCATGGAAGGCTACTATAATAAGAAATATTTTTTATGGATTTCAGTATTTCTACCACTGAGAAGGTTTCATAATAGTTGATACCTTGAGGCTCGCTACTGGTCTTTCCATATAGTTATAAACCTTACTGTCAATTTCCAAGTTTTTATTAAATACCCATTTTCACCCAATTGGATTTACATCGGTTTGAGGGTTTAACAAAAACCAAACTTGATTTTAGTACATGGAATCCATCATAGAATTCCTAGAATCTTTCCATTTTGCAGCATCCTTTCCTTCTACTTCATCCTTGTAGGTTATAGGTTCATCACCCTCAAGGAGAAATGTGTCACCTGACTCGATGATAAGAAAATCATAATGCTCTAGTTCTTTGGCCTCTCGAGTTTACCTACATAGTACTTGTGTCTTAGGAACCTCTTCATCTCCCACTATCTCTTATAGAGATTATTCTTATGAAAACTCATGTACATATTGAGAATTAGCTTCATTGAAGTCAATCTTGCTCCCACTACTTCCATTGGAAATTTTTTACCTTTCTAGAAAAATGGCTTGTCTTTCCATTATCACTTTTCTATCAGAATATTTATATAAGTAATATCCTTTGATTTATTTTGGATAACCTATAAATATTCACTTTATGCTTCCGGATTCTAATTTTTCAATTGGTATAGTCTTGAAAAAAAACCTTGAATCCTCATACACACAAGTGTGATAGATTGGGTTTCTTTCCACACTATAACTCATATAGAATCCCATCTTCACCTTTAGTTGGTACTTGGTTAAGGGTATATGTTGTTGTATTCAAGGATTATCCCCAGATATTAGAGGAATATTTTTCTAACTCATCATTGATCTGATCATGTCGAGAAAGGTATTATTCCTCCTTTCACTAATACCATTCCCTTGTGGTGTTTAAGTAGGTTTGTGTTGGGATGCATTCCCACACTTCTTCAAGTGATCAATGAAATTTTGGTTATGATACTCACTACCTCAGCCTGAGCGATGTGTCTTAATATTCTCACCAATACGGGTTTTCTACTTCATGTTGGTATTCCTTGCCTACAAGTTACTTTTTATTATTATTCAGAATAGAACAACAAAACAAGGGGCCTCCCCTCAAGGAGGTCGAAAGTGGTGGAGTCCAAGAGAGTC
This sequence comes from Viscum album, assembly GCA_963277665.1. Taxonomy (NCBI): domain Eukaryota; kingdom Viridiplantae; phylum Streptophyta; class Magnoliopsida; order Santalales; family Viscaceae; genus Viscum; species Viscum album. Next base: position 1,402,191,240 of record OY728127.1, on the reverse strand, counting down.
TCCCTGCACTATAGTAAAGAACTCAATGGGGAGGGAGTTCAAACTTCCAAAAATTACAAGAGGCTCTTCCTGTCTGCCCAAGCGGGCTAGAGCATCCGCCGCAAAGTTAGATTCCCTCCAACTGTGATGAATGGTCCTTCCCTGATTAGTCTCTGCCTTGCATCTACGAATGAGATAAGTCAAATCCCACGGAATGAAGTGACCTCCCTGTAACATCTTCACAAGAAACTCAGAATCAGATTCCACCTCTACAACATCCATTCCTCTCCGCCTACACACCACCAACCCAGATGCAAGCGCCCGGACCTCTGCACCCAGCGAGTTCCCTGGACCGTAAAAGGCACTAAAATCCAGTAGGACCGATCCCCAACAATACCTGAGTAGCCCACCACCCCTCATCACCCCCTCCATGTAGGATCCATCAATATTCAGCTTCAGACCCTGGTTCGGTGGTAGCCACCTCACCCATCTTCCTCTTCCTCTATGCTGAATGAGGGGTTGATTGAGCAGGTTGCACACTGTCTCTGAAGTTAGCCCTCCTTTGACAGGAGATGCAAGCTCGAAAATGAGTGACTTCAACTGGACCTAGATAGACACCAAAGACCTTCTATTCCCCAGCCGAACCTGGTTCCTCGCCTCCCAAATAACCCAGCAGATAGCCACCAAGATGAGCGTTCTGATAGTCCACTCCATTGCCCTGCTTTCACTACCTGGTAGCCATACGTACATGTAATCCTAGATACAGAAGGACTCACCAACCGGAAAGGGTGGATGGCTGAAGAGAGATCAGATGTAAGAGGCCCATTGCCCTTGAAAAAATAGATGGTCCATCGTCTCTGATTTTGGATGTTCACAACAGTAGCAACACGAAACCATGAAGACCCCTTTACTCTGTATATTATCCTCCGTCGGGACTGCTCTGTTTAACACCTGCCACACCAAGAAGCTCATTCTTACAGGTAACTCCTTGCACCAAACAACTGGCCACCACTCCCCCATAGAGCTTTCTCCCTGTAGGATTTCCCTGTAGCCCCCTACAGTGTACCTTCCACTGCTTGTCTTCGTGAAACAACACCGATCTGGCTCCTCACTCATCATGATGCCACCAAACAGTTCAAGTTGGCTGGGAGTAAGAGTTGCCTGTATTAAATCATACCTGTCACTTGCCTCGCTGAAAGATACCCTTAGCGAAGGGCAACCCGCGTAAGCCAGTCCTTCACTGGCCCAATTATCCTCCCAAAAGCTGATCTCCCCCCATCCAACGATCCACCTGACATAGCCCAGATAGACTCTCAATATGAGCAAACATGCTCTTAGCTAAAGCAGTCGCGCCCTGCATGCGAAACTCTCCCTTCCAGCCATATCTCGCTCTAAAAAACCCTTCCCAGAGAGTCTCCCCCACAATAACTTCCCATGCTAACCGTGCTTTCAATCCCAAAATAGTATCCTCAACATCACGAAGGCCAACTCCACCTTCATCCACAGGACGAGCCATCCGCTTCCAAGATTCCCAATGGCATCTTCCTTCCCCTTTAACATCCCAAAGGAATGAAGAACAGACACCCTTCACCTTCTCCACTGTGCCTTTTGGTGGATTGACAACAGAAAACACGTGCATGGGAATGGACAAGAGAACACTATTTATGAGCATCACCCGACCTCTGAACGACAGCAATCTGTTCTTCCAACTGAAAATCCTGCTCCAAATCTGATCAAGGGTCTCATTGAAATGTTCCTTTTTGATGCGCCAACTGGACAGCAGAACCCCAAGGTAGAACATAGGAAGCTGTTTCTGTGTGCACCCCAGAATCCCTTGGATCACCTTGCGTCTCCTCCCAGAACACCTATCCAAGATAAATATGTGTCTCTTCAAAGGATTAATAGATTGTCCACTAAACCGTCCATACCTGGCCATAGTGTCATCAAGATGTTACAAGGATCTACTAAAACCATTCATAAATATCAAAATATCGTCCGCAAACATCAAATGAGAGACAGAGATGGCATTCCTTCTCCCATAGAAGGACTTCAACTTACCCTCCGAAATGCCTCGAACCAGATTTCTGGACAACGCATCTTGAGCCAGAACGAAGATAGTTGGTGATAACGGATCTCCCTGCCGAACACCTCGGACAGATTTAAAGAAACCAAAACATTTCCCCAACATGGAGACCGATAACCAAGGAGAAGAGTAACACCTAAAGCAAAGGTCACAAAACCATTCTTGGAAGCCGAACACCCTCATAACCCAAATTAAGTAGATATAGCCATATCTGCTATAATCATCATTAAAAGTAATAAAGTATGAAAACCAACCCCTTTAAACTACTGGAAATGGATCACATATGTCAATATGAAATAACTCCAATAATCCAGTGGCTCTTTCTCCCCTCCCAGAGAAGGATTCTTTTGTCATTTTCCCTTGTAAACAAGTGTGAAATACATCTGAGGGTTTTAATTGAACCAAGTCTAAATAAAATTCTTGATTTAATATTTCTAATTTCTTATAATTTACATTACCAAGCCTGAAGTTCCATAGGAAGGAATTATAAGAGTCGGGTTCATTCATTTTTTCATTGATTTTCAGTATTGGGTTTTCAAGTTCAAGTATTTATAATCAAATGTTAAGATGTTCCATACCATTTCACATGTTATCCTTATAAAAGAGACAAAATTTATTTCCAAACTTGAAATAAAATCCCATTGTTTCCAAACATGATGATGAGATCATGTTTCTGGTTTTAGAGGGTACATAATAACAATTATTTAACATGAGAACCAAACCACTTTGCAAAGTGAGCTGATAATCTCCAACTGCCAAGGATTATAGATTCACACCACTTGTAGCTCAAAGATAAATTTCTCCTTTTGCAATCTTCTTAAATCTAATTTGGTTCCTTTATATGAATACATATGTTTGAGATGAATGTTTTATCCAAAACCCAACTTGTACAAAATGAAATATTGCATTCAATGATAAAAATACCTGAAGTAGAAGCATCTCCTTGCTTCTTCTTCTCATCTTTGAAATTTTTCTCCCAATGGACTTTCTTTCCAAATAAAATGTATAGACACTCCTTCTCATTGCCCTGCCTCTGTATCCTAGGATTTTTGGAAGTAAAATAAATTGGTTTCTTCATCTTATACTTGTCATTAGACCACTTTTATTATCCCTTCCATCTATTTTGCACCATAAGGACTGAAGAGTTATTATTTTTCATATCCATATCAGTATAGTGAACTGAAGAAAAAAGGTCTGGTAGCAAATTTTTCATGTTATTCAGGTTATAATTAACAATAAAATTCGAAAATCTTGGAGTAAGGAGGCAAGAATGAGATTAATCACTAGTTCTTGAATCAATTTTAACCCAATGGATTTAATACTCTCAATGTACCTGATCATTTTTTAGTACATGAGGTCCTACTTAATTCCTTTATGTTAGACTGCACCTATAAAGGGAACTGTAAATATCATACATTTCTTTCCTTGCTCTCTCATGTTATAATTCTTAGAGATGAGTTTGAATTTTGTAGGCATCCTCATCCTCATGCATTTTATGCAATTGACTAGACATAGATGACAACATTATACACTGAACACCTAGTGAATCATCTACATTATTTTTATACTTTTATTTATCCACCTTTCTTTCTCACAGAGGAGGCTTAGAAGGTATAGAGTATTCCATAACATAAATCTTCCTTTATTGGCGTAGTATTATGCACAATCATCTGTACCACTCTAAGAAGTTATGGTCGGTCATGATATTTTCCTTATCCAGTATTGATCATGATGAAAATGTATCATTGGTGTTGGTGATTTCCATTTTAGATATAAAACATATAAATTATATTAGTTAGTAATATATCAAGATTATATTTTAGAAATTTATGATTATTCAATTATTATATCATTTAAATGCATCTCACTGTTTTAGAAAACCTTAATATCCCTCATTATTATATTCGTAATACTATGTTGCTTGAGTAATATAGTGTTAAGGATCACTGAAACTACTCCTTGTAGTATACAAGATTTTTCTATGCTTTTACTTAGAGAGTTTCTAGGTAGTCTTGAGGCTGGCCAAGCACATTAACTCACGATCCCTTGAATTGTTGAGTACAGTCCTAGATTATTGGAATTGTAACTTGATTCCCTCAACGCCATGCCTCTAAAGTGATAGAAAGTTAGATTTGGCTACTTCTTTGCTAGCACATTTAGTCAATTCAACCCATTACTCTTATAACAACTCCTCGATAGTTGGAGGCACCCTAAAATTTGGTTGAAGAGCACCCCTAACACCCAGTTTTTTTTCCAAATTTTAACAATGCATGGATTTATAACGTGATATATCTTTGATGGATTTTATTATTTATTAACCAACGTATTCCATTTCTATTAAATATGTTCAATCCATGTCTTCGCACTCACAACCAAATATGTAATTGAAAAACATACAATGCAACTTTATGCATTTTTATCTTGTTTATTATTTTATGTGATCATGAAATAATCATGGACTTGCATAAAATAAAAAAATGATGCATAAATGAAATAAATTCAACCAAAGTGGTCTTGAGAATCTAATTAAAATTTATCCATAATGGATCAATCTTCACCAAAGGGGTTTTAGACCTAAGTCAAGTTTGGAATCGTAGTGCACTATTCCCTAGGTCCAATGTATTCACTTCAAGTATGAAGTATCACCTCGTCTTGGTGAGATATGCATCTTAAAGCATCATCGTCTATGCTAAAATATTCTCACGCGCATGCGAGGGGGACTAGGGCTGCATTAAAAAATAGGTTACATGGACGTGCATGCCCTTATACATATTTGAATGAAAATAATATGATACACAGACCATCATTTAATTACCTACTTATTATACTCATCACACACAATAAATATTAAATTATCCAGACATGTGCAGGCTGGCCACTAGCTCAAGACTAGTCAGTATATTAATTAAACACACAATAAAAATTAAATTATGTTAAATTTAAAATTTTGAGGGTAATGAAAAAAATTAAATGAATTTAAATAAATTCAAATAATTTTCTTTAAACGGTTCCAGTTTTAATTTAATTTTAAACACAAACAATAAATTAAAACATTTAATTTAATTTCCCACTCAAATTAAATTAATAGTTCAGATAATTAAAGTTTTAAATTTGAGACCAAAATTAATTTCTTTAATTTTTTTTATTAATTAAATTAATATGGGCCCCGAAAACCACTCTTATTCCCTTTACAAACTAGGTCATAGCCCCGTAGATGCATTTTGGCCTAGTAAAACTGTGTGTGCGTGTTCTGGGCCATACATGCCTTCCCAGATCTATTCCGAGTCATTCAGACCAACCTCAACTCCTATCAGGGTAGATCGGATATGGATAGACCTGTATGAGGGTTTCCTCATGAGTGTAGACCTTACTAAGGGGATCTGGGGATCATGAATTCCGTGGGACACATGCAGAAAGCTGGCAACGGGGTCAGTTGGGCTGGATGGGCGGTGTTCGGCCATCATACCAGGAGTCGGCTGGTGGACCTCATGAAAGAGATTTGGGTGGTCCCAACATCGTGGTGGCCGGTGATTGGTGGTAAGAGGCAGCAGACAGCGGTGAAACTCACAAAGGAGTAGGATCTGGCCGATAGATCCTTATCATGGGGTGTGCCTCCGATGAGGTGTAGTGACGGTGGTCGCCTGATCTAGGAAACGGTGGTGTCCCACAGAAGAGGTGTGGAGATAGACCCCAATTTGACGGATGGTGACAACATCTCTAGGGAGACACTCTCAGTGGTTAGGTGGTCGGTTTGCCTATGGGGGTAAAGGTTTAAGGGGGCCACCTGGTGGGTCATGAACAAGGTCAGTGAGAATGAGGTAGGAAAGGTGAAATCTTGGAAATGGGTGGGGTTCCACTAGGCTCTGGTAGAGGGAAGTCGTGGGTCTCCATATGAGAAGACCAAGACCCTTGGTAATTATTTATTTATTTATTTATTGGTTTCCGAATTCCCCACCACTTAAAATTTCCCCCCATTTGTTTTGTTATGAGAAAAAATAAAAATAATATAACATGCTTTCATATTTTATTCTTCTGATTAAATGGGTCACCACCAGAGAAAACATCAGTGACCGGATTACAGCCAATCTTTGGCCAACTTCTGAGATTTTTAAGAGCACAATTAAAAACTTTTTATATTTATATAATCTGTTATTCAAAAAAAATATGAAAATCTTCAATCCAAAAAACACTGTTGTAATCCCTAAAAAAATCTAAAGGTTATAACTTGGCAATCCAAAATCGGATCAATGCACAGTCAGATTCATTGGAACCATTTTAACAACCACTACTTAAAATTTAAATCAATTCAATTTATCTTGACTCAGTAAAACTATGCATCACTCTGATACCAATTTCATGTACTAGGGTGCATAGCGGAAGATAGTGGGCTGGGGATTTAAAAAAATCAACACCAGAGTGACAGAACAATGTCATCTCTAGTGATCCTTCCCTAGTAGGTTCTGAGCATCCCACGTGGTTTAATCAGATAACAATATAAGGGGAAACATCACATCAACACACAATACTTCAAAAGGAGTCTTCATCCACATAAGTTGTTTTGAATATTTAGTGGAAGAAATATACTCATATTTTATAATAATCAATGTTTCTAAATTTCATTTCTTTTTTTCATCTAACAAATCTTTCCCCCAGGAAAAAAACTCCACAAGATGTAGATTTCCTATCATCTACACTTCCTAACTTCTCTAAATCTCTATAAACAAACAAGTCAATCTTTCAAGTGTTGTCATATTTCCACCCAAAATCAGTTGTGCCTTTAATATATCTTGTAATTTTATTTCCAAACATGAGATGATATTCATTTGGCTCAATTTGATACCTAGAACAAATTACAACACCATATACTATATTTTTTCTTAAATTCATTTGATATAATAATCATCCATATGACATTCTAAATTCTTTAGAATCTACCTCCTTTCCTTCCCCAACTTTTGAAAACATTTTTCACACTAAAATAAGGGTAGAAACTGGCTTTGAATCATCCATTATAAACTTCCTTATATGTTCTTTGCATAATTTTCGTGATATAAGAAAATATATTTATAATTTTGAGGTACATATAAGGCAATAAAGTATTTCATTTCTCCTAGAATGGAAATTTCAAACAACTTCTTCATCTTATCTAAAAATGTTTCACTAGTTTCATCATCTTTCTCTATAAATATTACGTCATCAAATTAAATAATTGTTATGGAGTAAACCTCTTGGTTTTGTTTTATATGGAGGTTGATATTAACTCTTTCTTTCATGAAGTCCAACTTCCTTAGGAAAGTATCCAATTTAAAATAATAAGATCTTAGAGATTACTTCATCCCATACAAATACATTTTCAATTTTTACACAAGACTTCTCTTATTTCTCAATAACAAAGCCACATGGTTTTAAAATATAAACTTCTTCATTGAACCCTCTGTTAAGAAAATATTACTTAACATCCGTCTACAATATTTTTAATCTTTGTTTTTCAGTGATACAAATAATGATTATAATAGTTTCTAATCTTTCCATTGGATAAAAAGTCTCATAAAAGATAATGCGTTATATTTTTGAGTAACCTTTGAAAAAAATTCCTCTATTGTTTCTTATCCCTTCACCATTTTCATTCAACTTATTTCGGAACACCCATTTTATACCAATCATGTTCTTATTGTATGGTCTGTCTACAAGTTCTCAAGTATAATCATTCTCAATATTATCAAGCTATCCATTCATATAATTAATTAACTCCTAATGATCTAAATCCTTTTCAACATATTTTGGATCAAGTTGTGAATATAAGAAAGTATGTGAAAATAACCTTTATGTTATTCTAGTTTGAATCTTTTGTTGTTGATCTCCAATGATGTTATAAACTTATGATTTCTTCCTTATCCTAGAATGGGATAAACATATTGTTCCTCATCACTTGAGATATTTTATTAAGAATCATCATCTTAAATAGTTTAAACACTATTACTGTTATTACAAACTTTTTCTTGTTGTTCAACTGTAACCACCGCATCTTCCATTTATTCCATATCTATAATGAATTGTAAAACTTTCTTATAAAATTGTTCAATAAATTTCAAATCAATCATTGCATCCATATTTAATGTTTACATATTATAAAACCTATATCATTTACCATTATGAAGGTATCCAAGAAATATTCTATTAACACCTCTCTAATCAAACTTCCAAAGATTCTCACCCTTGAATTTTATAATTCAAGGACTTTTAAAGACACTTCAATGCTTAAAACTTGGGATTTCTTTGTAATACAAATCATAAGGAGTCATATCAATGTTTGGAATATAGAAACATTTATTATAAACATACATTTATTCTTTGATATCTTACCTCCTAAAATATAGTTAATTATCTTGTTCAATCAATATTGTTCATGCTATCTCCATCAAATTTTTATTTCTTATTTTAGAAAAAACTGTTTTTTGGTGGTAGCTATGGTTCAATAATCTCATAAAAAATTCCACGTTTTCTAGATAATATTGGAACTTAAACCTTTTATATTCTCTAAAATTATCAGTTTGAATCTTATTCATAGAATATCCAAATGATTTTTACACACTTCTCCAAAAATGCTTAAATATGTTGATAGCCTATGATTTATGATTCAATAATATAATACATCTAATGTGAGTAAATTCATCAATAAAAGAAATAAGGTACTCAAATTAAGGTTTTTATTATTTACCCATGGTCCATAGATATCAGAATGTATCATCTCTAAGGTATGAGTTGAATGTATCTTAATTTTCTAATGTCCTAATTTTTTAATATTCCCTTTAAAGAAAATGGAATAACACAAATATATTCTTATTTTCATGTCAAGAATATCATAAAACATTTCTCTCTTAGTAAGCTTTCTCATGTTCCTATAACACATATAACCTAATATTTTATTCTATAGATGATTTTCTCCCATATTGCTTAGATACATGAAATTTGTACACCAACAACTTGAAACAAGTGTCCCTTTTTTTATTTCCCTCTCATTACATTTTTCCCATATTCTATACTATCAAGAATAAAACCATATTTCCTAAAAAAACTGTATTACCTACATAAAAATGTTTTTAAGCATTTAAAAAAATTTCTTCATCCCTTCAACAAATAATTCTCTTTTTTATTTTAATTATTGTTCCCCAATAATAGACTATCCACTGCCTCTGATTCTGAGTGACTCGATATATAAAAAATTCATTGTACCTTCTTTAAAATATTTCACATTTTGCAATAAATTTATATCTCCTATCATATCTAAATAATACACATCCAGTATCCAAGTTCATTATCTTTTTTTTATCTTGGAGAGAAGTTTCAATAACTAAGTTTTTTCATTTTTTCTTTTTCTTTATTCACATGTGGTTTTTGATATTTTTTTTAAAAACTTTTTTATGCATGAATAATTATAAGACATCGTTTTTCAAGATATCCAGATTTATTACATATTTAAAAAATATTTTCCAATGGTTGGAATCTATTTTCAACATTCCACCTATCTTTCTCGGGTTTCCTTCTATGAGTTGGTTGTTTCTCCATCAAACTTTTCATCTAGCTCTCCCTAGATTCTCTATAATGTTGATGATTGAACCAATACATACATTTTATTTTTCCAAACACTACACAATACCGTCAATTACCATAGAAATAATATTTCTATTTATAGACTAAAAATCATTGAAGGTGTGTTACTTATTTTATTTAACTTTATTACCTTCCACTTTGTTATTTTTTTGGTCACCAAAGTTAGGTTTACCTCATGAAATTTTATTCTACAATTTTTTTTTGTCTCAGCCATAATAGAATCACATTTAGTAGAATATTTTGGTTTATAATTTTTAACCTTATATACTTCAATTTTTTTAAATCTTATTGTTTTAGCTACATACATGGTATTCTTGACTTCCTTTTACATATGAGAATATTCATTTTTATTGTCAATATTTGAGGATAAATTTCTTAATCCTTATTAGTTTTTATCTTTTTAAAACTTTCACCAACTCATACAACTATGTTTTTGAATTCTACAACTCCTTGATCAACTTTAACAAGATTTTGTTGAACAATTTCTAACTATACCTCCTTCACATTCAACTTTTCCTCAAGCTTGATGTTGATATTTTTCTGTTCATCAACCAACTTCTTCAGATTATCAATATCTTTTGGCAATATGTTTTTACCTTAATAAAGGATTATTTATTTTTTGATGAATTATTTCTCTTTTTCAATTTCTTATTATCCCTTTCAAGTATTATTATTTTCACAGGACATTATTTCTACTCTTTTTTTCACATAAACTCCATTCAATTGTATTCTCTTATAAGATACTATTTTCAGCACTGGTTAATTTTTCACCATTCATTATTTTTATGAAAGAGAATTAATTAGCATAATTACTAAATTTATCAGCTTTTTCTTCACTTTCATAATATTCATCACACTTAGAAAAATAGTTTCTTATTTTCTATTTAGATAACTCATTATCCTTTCCCTGATGATAGGATTTTTATTTTTATTTAATATTCTTAAATTATATTCATTAATCTCTATAATTTTCATCACTTCCTTATTCTTTATTTTATCATGGAAAATTTTAAGAAAAAATTTCAATTTCTCCATAGCCAAATCATTTTAGTGATAACTTTACTTTAAAATATTTTATTCCTATTTTTACATTTTTAGAAAACAAAGCCATAAATCAATTAAATTTTTTACTATCCCTGCCTTCAGAGTTAGAGTCACTAGATTATTCTTCAAGAAATTTCTTAAACATTCCTCTCTTGGTATCTTTGAAAGAAATTTCCTAAAAATCTTTCTCTTTGTTCTTCAAAAAGAATCTCAATTCATAATTGATGAGAGTTCTATATAGATCATCTAGAGATAGAGTTTCAAGATATCTATCTTCTATTGGTGAAACTTTTTCATCAAATTTATCATGAAGGATTCATAATATTTTTCAATTGTGTTTGAATCTTCTAACTTCTCACCAAGACATCTTATAGTGGTTATAATGTCATTGACCCTTGTAAAGAAATCACCAAACAATTCATAATCTCCCATATTAAGATCTTCTCACTTCATTCACTAGATTTATAACTTTAGTTTATATACTTTCATATTTCCTTTATATATGTTCTTAAACTCGTATTTTATTCCTTTAGACATTACAAATTCTTTAGCTCTAAGAAACTCACTTTTAGAGAGTGAGGAAAGTAAATCCTTTATACCACTAACATAATTCTCTAAATTATTCCTATCAATAACTATTAAAGGAACTCCCTCAGCACTAGGTGGGAAACCGATAGAGATAATATTTTCATTATTTTTTTATGTGTGTTTCAATTATTTAACCCCTTAAAATTAATTAATTTAATCTGATTTGTATTATTTTAGTGTTTTGGTGAATTATGGGCATAATTGTGGAAATTGGTTAAGTATATAAATTTATCAATTTTCTAGAGCATCTGTATTTCGGGCATATCTTTTACATTTTTTACCCAAATTGTTTGATTCCTTTTTTATGCTTTAAATTCCCATGGTATTCAACTTTTTCTTCTGGGCCAAGGTCCAATTAGACACACAATGGCCCAGAAAAATTCATTAAGTGGAAAAAGTTTTTTGGCCAATAGAATGTACCTCGTCTTAATTAATGAGGCATATCTCAGCCTACATGTGTCCAAATGATGTGATTAAAACTGTACTAGAAATATAACTTCTATACTAACTTTCACATTAAATTTAATGAATAAATTAGGTCATTAATGTACCCATTTCATGCGACCAAAAAGAGGAAGTTGAAGAGTCACCTCGGGTAGAAAAATTTGTCTTTAGTAATTCAAGGATAACATGTGTTACAATTCTCCAAATATGCAGGGATTTTGAGGAGGAATTAAAAGTACATATAGGAACAAGATTTATTAATACACATTCCCTAGATTAATTTGTTTAATATTCTAACCAGACTCAAAATTTCAGTGGATTAATTTTGGAGGGAAATTTTCTACTCCACAAGCCCATAAATAAGAGTGTTCACTTCCATTCAAAGGTGGTGAAGAAGGTGCCATAGGGGATGTTCTTGAGGATTGAGTTCTTGAAGTTTTTTTTTTATATTTTCTATTTACTTAGTTTCATCATTCTCTCATTTTACCATTTCAACTCTATTACCCTTCACATGGAGGGGTAAAACCTTTGAGTGGTCGGGGAAGGGGGAGTTTCACTTTTGTAATGTTGGAGTTTTGTGCTTAAATTTAAAACCCTATTTTTCTTTTCAATGATTTATATTCTCATTTTTCCCAATTCTCTTAATACAATCATGTTTTGAGTTTGGTGTATTCATTGTTAATTTCCTTGGTTGAATAATTTTAATCTCCCTCCGCCTAATGCAATTTGTCTCAATCGAGCAGATTGTGTTAGGTGGTGAGTGTCCAGAGATCGTTGGTGCATTTTTGGAACTAGTGAACTTTTTCTAGAGTTATAAGGAGAAAAAAATCCTGATTGGTACTTTCTTTATTTGTTTATGACTTTTTTATGAACTTCCATGCACATAGGAGTGAGTTCCAGTTGTTTCTTTAACCAAGGGTGATTGATAACTCGATCAAGGAGTATTTAATTTTTCATTCAAAAGGAAAAGAGGAAATATGATCTTTATTAATATGGTGACATTGTAAAAGGTTATTTGAACCTGACCCCATCACTCTCTTCATCCATTATCGTTCAACCTTTCTTTTTATGGCTTGCTTTATTTTTCAACTCAAAAAAATTTAAAAACAACCTTTTGTACTTTCTTTAATTTATTTGATAAACATAATTGTTATACACTCCTCTCTGAAGAAAACATAGGTTTACCATTTTACTACATTTTAACTTAGGTTATATTTTTTTTTTCACAGCCCACGACAGGCACATGTCAAAACATGGCACCTTTTCCGGGGAGCCAGTGACAACAGTTTTTTTCCCTCTTTCTTTTCTATTTTCTTATTTTCCTTCCAAAGTTGCATGAATAGAACCTCAAACACTAAACATTTCCCTATTGATTCTGAAATTGAAAGAACATTTTTCAATTAGATTAGAAACCTCAATTTACAAATTGAATTTGAGTAAATTTCTCTTACAAACTCGAGTGAAACTTCAAGTGTTCACTCCAAGCCTATCATCATGGTTGGAAATAAAAACCCAAAACTTAGAGGCCTTTATGCCCCACAATTCCTTAATCATAATAATCAACTTGTCATGCTAGTGTTACAAAATTATTTTGAGTTGAAACCTAATATGATTCCATTACTCCCAAATTTTTATGGATTTGCAGGTGAAGATCCCAACAAACATATTAAAGAGTTCCCACGTTTCTGCTCAAACTTTAGACCATGTGGAGTAGCTAAGGAACAAGTAAAGTAGAATACGTTAACATTTTCATTGTATAGAGCTACTAAATAATGGTTTTATGGTCTACAACTTGGAGATTTGGATGATTGGAATGACTTGGTGAGATGATTCATGTAAATATTCTTCCCCGCCTCTAGAAGTACATCCATCGGAAAAGAGATCTATGCCACCAAACAATCATCTGGAGAAACCCTATACGAGTACTGGGAAAGATTTAAAAAGTTATGTGCCAGTTTCCCACATCAATACATAGATAAGAATCACTTTTTTGTCTTATTCTATAAATTCTTAATGGAAAATGATTGAAACCTTCTCGATGTATCATCTGGAGGTGCATTGATTGGCAAGTCGCCAGAATAAGCCAAAGGTTTGATTGATAAGATTTCTCAGAACTCGCAATAGTTTGGTACAATAGGTACTGGCACAAGAGGTATTCATTAGGTATGAACTTCTAAGCACTCACCCTTACAAGAAACTAAGATTGAATAGCTAGCCATTTTGGTGAGATATATGGCCTTGAAACAAGTGGGTGACCAACAAGCACCTGCTACGGTATGTGGTTTTTTCTCATCACTGAATCATTTCACTAACCAATGTGCTGAAATACATGGAATGGAAACTTGTGTAGTAGATTTTCAGAAAATTAAATTCCAAAAAAATAAAGGATGGAGAGATCCTAACCATGTTCAATATGGGTTTGGAAATTAGAAGAATCAAGATAGATCGTCGAACCAAAACCAGTTCCAAAACCAACCCCCATTACAGTAACAATTCCAAAACCCACCACCATTTCAACAAAAAAAACCCTATAAATATCCTTCACACCACCGACCACCAAATTTAACAAGACACTATGAGAATCCATCAACCAGTGCACAACCCCTAATTCTAAACCAATAGCAGATATTTGATCTTGAGGGGATGAAATACTCTTTAAAATATTTTTCCACCAAGTTTGAAAGTCTCATGGACATCCTAACCAAAAATCCTGGGAAACTTTATTCCCAAAAAATCCCAAACCCAAAGGATAATTTCAGTTTTATAACAACAAGAAGAGGAAAATAACTCTCACCACCATCATCTCATGAACCTGAAATAAGACCACCTGAGTTGAGGGACAATGAAGTTGTAATCTCTAAAAATTATGTGGAAATGCATTGTGAAGAAGAGAAGAAATAGGAGGAAGATAAGGATAGGACAAGGAAGAAAAGACAAGAAAAATCATTGCAATGGAAAAAATGTAGAATAAAGACTTACCCCCACCATTTCCATCAAGGATGATAGAATCAAAGAAATTGCAAGAGGAAGCACTTCAAAAAGAAATTTTGGACACCTTCTAGAATCTGGAAATAAATATTACCCAACTTGAAGCAGTAAAAAAAATTCCAAAGTATGCTAAATTTTTTAAGGATCTTTGCACCAAGAATATGATACTTCAAGGGATTGCAAGGATCAACTTGGGAAGAAGTTTCTCATCCCTTATCACACCATAATATCCAACCAAATTTCAAGATCTAGGGACTTTTTCCATTCCATTCACCATTGGTTCTTTAAATTTCTCTAATTCTTTGTGTGACTTAGGTGATTAAATTAATAGATTTCCTCACTCAGTATACACTTTTTTTAGATGTGAGACTTGAATCCCATAGGAGTGGTAGTCCAGCTTGCAAACAGATCCACAGTTTTCCATGCATGAGTTTTAGAGGATGTCCTCATGAAAGTCAAAGATCTCTCATTTCTAGCTAACTTCTAAATGCTCAATATGGAAGAAGATAGGAGCCCTTAACATTCACCAATCATTTTTGGGAGACATTTCTTAAATATGGCCAAAACCATCATCAATGTCTGTGAGGGGACACTCACCATGGTGTTTGGAGAGAGTACAATACACTTCAATATTTTTGAATCCATGAGGCACCCATCAAATGATCACTCCCTCTTTTCACTTTCCCAGGAAGTTGGTGCATAACCCATTGAAGAATCAGGTATTCTCTATGAATTCATAGACTTAGGAGAGACTTCTTCCATTGTATATATCATTGAACATGTGGATGCCCAAGATGTTTGAGATTCTGACTTCATGTGGGAGGAAGAGATAAAATATGATTTCTTTGATGATTTGTTAAAGGATGAGGAAGATGATATGGTTTATTGTGTGTAGGAGGTCCAAACTTTGGATGTTTGAAACATCAATTTATTTTTATCCCTTGAGCACACCCTGATCTGAAAATAAAACCACTCCCCACAGATTTCAAATATGTGTACATTAGGGAGGGAGAGAAACTACCAGTGATAATTGCCAATAATCTCTCTAAAACCCAAGATATATCATTTATTGATATTTTTAGAGAGAACATCCAAGCGATAGGGTGGATTTTAAGTGATATTCCATGAATTAACCCAAAAATATTCTCACATAGAATTCTTCTTGAGGGAGATTCGAAACCTGTTAGGAAACCCCAAAGAAGGTTGAATCCCACTTTAAATAGAGGTTGTGAAGAAGAATATTGAGAAGCTATTGGAAGCTGGGATCATCTATCCCATCTCAGATTCACAGTGGGTTATCCCAATACATGTAGTTCCAAAAAAAACTGGCCTAACCACTATGAGGATTAAGAAGAATGAATTAATCCCTGTAAGAATTCAAAATAGCTCGAGAGTGTGTATTGATTTTAGGATGTCGAATTAGGTCACTCAGAAATATCATTTCCCCATTACCTTCATTGATCATATGTTAGAGAGATTGGTAGGGAGAACTCATTATTTCTTTTTGGATGGATTTTCAGTTTATTTCAAGGTACCCATTGCTCCTGAGGATCAAGAGAAGACAACCTTTACATATCCCTTTGGAACTTTTGTATATAAAAGGATTCCATTTGGATTATGTAATTATCCAGTTACATTTCAGAGGTACATGGTAAGTATATTTTATGATCACATTGAAGATTGATTGGAGGTTTTCTTGGATGATTTCACGGTTTTGGGAAACTCTTTTGACCATCGTTTGAAAAATCTGGAAAAAGTTATGAAAACATGCATTGAAAAGAATCTTGTTTTAAATTTTGAAAAGAGTCATTTCATGGTTGAGAGGGGGATTTTTCTTGGGCATTTCATTTTCAAAAAGGGAATTGAATTTGATAAATCAAAAATTGAAGAGATAAATTCATTTCCTTACCCAAGCTGTGTGAAGCATGTTTGATCTTTTTTAGGACATGAAGGATTCTACTGGAGGTTTATCAAGTATTTCAGTAAGATTTCTCTCCCTCTCTCTAGATTTCTTTTGAAAGATTCTGATTTTTATTTCAATGGTCCATTTAGGGAATCCTTTGATTAGATGAAGAGGAGATTGATTGAACCACCTGTGATGTAGCCACCAAATTGGGAAGATCCATTTGAGCTAATTTGTAATGCTTCCAACCAAGAAGTTGGAGCAGTCCTTTCTCAGAGAATTGATGGTAGGACAAAAGTCATTGCATATTCCTCAAGAACCTTGGATGAGGCTCAATTCAATTACACAACCACAGAAAAATAGTTTTTTGCTGTTGTTTTTCTTTAGAAAGATTTAGATCATATCTTCTTGGAACTAAAGTCACTGTGTTTTTTGATCATGTAGCTCTTAGGTACATGATGGATAAATCTCAAGTTAAACTGAGGCTAGTGAGATAGATGTTATTGCTACAGGATTTCAACATAGAAATCAAGGATAAAAAGGGATCTGAGAACCAAGTGGCTGATCATTTAAGCAGACTTCCCAACATTGCTGAAGCTAAAATTCCAGAAAAAGACCCATTGAATGATCACCTTCCAGGAGAGCAGTTGTACATGGTTAAAGGAGAAGTGCCTTGGTATGCTGACATGGTCAATTATCTGGTAACATCTTAGGTTCCATCCCATTTAAATTCTCACCAAATTCACAAACTAAAAGCTAAATATAGATATTACATTTTGGATGATCCATTTCTTTGGAAGATTTTCAATAATCAAGTGATAAGAAGATGTTTTCCTGAGAGTTAAATTGGTTCTGTCTTTGCGTTTTGTCACACATTAGCTTGTGGAGGCCACTTTGGACCTCAATGGACATCCTGGAACGTTTTAGAATCTTTACTTTATTGGCCAACCATTTTTAAAGATTCTCATGAATTTTGAAAAAGGTGTCAAAAATGTCAGTTTTATGGAAATATTTCAAAGAGAAAAGAAATTCCCTAAAACCACTTAATTTTTGTGAGATTCATGAAGTTTGGGGGATAGATTTTATGGGACCTTTTCCAATGTCATTTGGAAATTATTATATCTTGCTTGCAGTTGATTAAGTTTCCAAATGGGTGGAAGCAAATGCCACCAGGACTGATAATGCTAAAGTTGTTTGTGAGTTTGTTAGGGCTAACATATTTTGTAGGTTTGGAGTGCCTAGAGACAACCTCAGTGATGAAGGGACTCACTTTTTTAATTAGAAAATGGAGGCTTTACTGAAGAATTATTGGGTGCATCATAAAACATCAACTCCCTATCACCCAAAAAAAAATAGTCAAGCTGAAGTGTCCAATAGGAAAATCAAAGGAATTTTTGAGAAGACTATTAAACCAATTAGGAAGGATTGGAACTCGAGTTTAGAAGACACATTAGGGGCTTATAGGAAAGCCTACAATACCCCGATTAGAATGATTCCATATAGGATGATTTATGGGAAATTTTGTCACATACCTGTGGAATTGGAGCATAAGGCGTATTGGGCTGTTAGGAAGATGAATTTGGATCTTAAAAGTGTTGGGAATGAGAGAGGGTTGTAGTTGCAAGATCTGGAGGAAATTAGAAGATAAGCATTTGAAAATTCTAAGATTTACAAAGAGATAATAAGAGTGGCTCATGAAAAGCTGATCCAACCAAAAGAATTTCATCCTGGAGATAAAGTGCATCTATTCAATTAAAGACTCAAGCTGATGTCAGGTAAACTTCACTATTAATGGACATAGGCTGAAGAAATTCCATGGGACCATTCAATCAGATCCAGTGTAGGAGATCCCGCTCCTCCAACCTGTCGATCAATAAGAGCCATCAAGTTGTACCTCTCCTTTACACTTACTTTTTGTTGTGATTCATTTTAAAAGTTTATTACATGTTAAATCCACTTGAATTCATTAAGGAAACAACATTATTTAAGTGTGGGGGAAGGAACATTTGTAGTTTAGGATTTTCATTTTTTGTTTATTTCAAGAAAAATAAATAATAAAAATTATGTGTTTTTCAAATTTTTGTGTGTTTATTTGGGTTTTTTTTTGAATATTTTGAGCTGAAATGATTATAATTTCCATTTTTGAAACCCATTTCATTGATTGAACTGATTTATTCAATGAAATAGAGCTTAAATGAATGCTGAAAATGGCTTTGTTTCAAGTTTAATTGTTTGGGAATTTCCTGAAAAGTACTCTAATTTTTGAATCTCATGCCACATCACATTGTCCTTATATTTGAAACCACTTTCCCATGAGTCTTCTGAACTATTGTTGTTATATTATTTCCATTCACCTCACTTCTTGAGAGAACCAAATTATTATTTTTTTAACCAGAATTTGATTTATTCCTTTCAAAACTTGAGGGTTTGGGTACTTGTGTTTTAAATGATTGAGGAATTTATTTGGTTTTAAAGCCCCCTTTTCAAGAGAATATCTTTAATTCTGGAATTACTTGTACATTTAATCCCTATAGCCATTATAATACATGAAAAACCTGTTAGTTTAGGCACATTACAATACAATTTTCCCTATCCAACCTTCTCTTGAAGTGAAATTGCATGATCTGGTTGAACTTAAGTGTGAGGGAAGTTGTGTTGTGTTGTGATACCTCATTTGGTGATACTTTGGGTGGAAAATAAAATTATAGAGAGATGTGTATGATGATGAAAAATAATTCTATTGAAATATTTTCATTTTATAGAGCTTTCATGATAAAATAATTTTTGCCTTTCTCGAGCTTCTAATAGAGGAAAAAATTTGTGCCTTTTCTGGAGCTTTCATGAAAAATCATGCTTGAGAAGATTGAAATTTTTTCTGCTGAAATGTTGGGATGTTTAAAAAAATATTGACATTTCATGATGATGGAGCTTAATTTCTACTAAGGGGAGTGAGGAGGATACCATATTTGAGTGAAAATTAGAATAGTGCAATTTTTCTTCAAAAAGAGACAAGCCCTCATCATTTGGCCACAAAATGTTTTTCTTTAAAATCCAACCAACCAAAATCCATAAAACAATCCTGAAAATTCCTCATGATAAAAACATGTCCTTGACTCACATCGGGTGGAGAATTATGAGTTTTTAAAACCTATGGTGACCCTTTCATTGGTTTGGATGATAAAAACATTGTTTAAAATTGATATTTGTGAGATGAGAGAAAATTCATGTGAGGTAGGTATCTTGTGTGCATGGGAGAAGAAATGAAGGGGAAAAATGTTGAATGATCTGATTTCAGAAATTTGAATAATGGTTATGGATGAGGCATGATATCTTTTATTTCTTGGTATGGAATTAGTGGATCTCGTTGGCATGTGTTTTGAATTTTCTTTGATTTGATTCTGGTGTTGACTTGTCCGGGAGTCCAAGTGATAAGTGTGGGGGAATTGATAGAGATAATATTTTCATTATTTTTTATTTTTTCTTCAATGATTTAACCCCTTAAAATTAATAAATTTAAGCTGATTTGTATCATTTTAGTGTTTTGGGGATTTATGGGCTTAATTGTGGAAATTGGTTAATTCGGGAAATTTATCAATTTTCTAGAGATTATGTATTTTGGGAATATCTTTTATATTTTTGATCCAAATTGTGTGATTATTTTTTTAGGCTTTCCTTGCTCATGGGATTCAACTTTTTCTTCTAGAAAAAGTTCTATTTAGACAAAAACTAGCCCAGAAAAATTCATCAAGTGGAAAAACTTTGTTGGATGATAGAATAGACCCCATCTTAATCAATGAGGCATATATTGGCATACATGTGTCCAAATGATGTGATTATAGTTGTAATAGAAATATTACTTCTCTAATCACTTTAAAATTAAATTTCATTAATAAATTATATCAGTAAGGTACCCATTGTATGCGACCAAAAAGAGGAAGTTAAGGAGTCCAGTCGGGTAGAAAAAATTTCCTTTAGTAATTCGAGGATATATTTTGTTACACATATCCAAATTAGTTGAGATGTTTAGGAGGCATAAAAAGGACATAGAGGAACAATATTTATGAAGACACTATCCGAATATTTGGCCATTAAAAATTCTAACTAGACTCAAACTTTTGGTGAATTGATTTTGGATGGAAATTTTCTACTCCACAAGCCTATACACAAGAGTGTTCACTTCTATTCAAAGGGGTTGAAAAAGGTGCAAGAGGGGATATTCTAGAAGATTTAGTTCTTGAAGTTATTTTTATTTTCTATTTTATCTTATCCTAGTTTCATCATGCTCTCTTCTTCCCCTTTCAACTCTATTACCCTTCACATGGAGGGGTAAAACCTTTGAGTGACCAGGGAAATGGGAGTTTCACTTTTGTAATGTCGGAGTTTTGTGCTTAAATGTAAAACCATATTTTTCTTCTCAATGATTTGTATTCTCAGTGTTTCCCAATTCTATTAATTTGATCATGTTCTGAGTTTGGTGTATTCATCGTTAATAGCCTTGGTTGAAGGCTTTCAATGTCTCTCCACCTAGTGCAATTTGTCTCGATCGAGCAGATTGTGTTAGGTGGTGAGTGTCCAGCGATCGTTGGCACATGTGTGGAACTAGTGAACATTTTCAAGAGTTCAAAGGAGCGAAAATTCCCGAATGAGACTTTCCTTATTTGTTTATGAATTTTTCATGAACTTCCATGCACATAGGAGTGAGTTCCATTTGATTCTTTAACCAGGGGTGATTGATAACTCGATCATGGAGTCTTTCATTTATCATTATAAAGGAAGTGAGGGAATATGATCTATATTACTATGATGACATTGCAAAAGGTGATCCTACCCTGACCCCATCACTCTTTTCATCCATTAGTGTTCAACCTTTCTTTTTTATTTCTTGCTTTATTTTTCAACTCAAACAATTTCAAAAACAACCTTTTCTACTTTCTTAGATTTAAGTGACAAACATAATTGTTCTACAATATTCTCTGGAGAAAACCTAGGTTGACCAATTTACCACATTTTAACTTATGTTATATTTGTTTTTGTTACACACCATGAAAAGAATGTGTCAGAAACCATTTGTAGAATCTTTCAGAACCTTCTAACAAAGGGATATATGGTGAGTATTCTATCTTTCCAAATATCATAATTCTTTCCAATGAAAATAGGAATTCCCTTACTGTTCATAGAATTTAAAACATCCATGGAAATTAAATTTTCTTTAAACTTAAGCAAATATTTAATGAAGGTAAACTTCACTCTAATAGCACTTGAATGGACTAATCAAGGTCAATATGATCACTGAGGGGGGAGGTGAATTAGTGATATTTTTAATTTTATATTTTCTTATTTAAGAAAAAACCTCTTCATCCTACTAAAGAGTTATGAGTTTTCTAAAAATAGGCACACAAGAATAATCAACATGAACAAAATAATGTTCAAGGTTCACAACTCATTATGAATGTCTAGGCCTTGGAATGGTTTAGAAATAATTCAATACCACAAAACCCACAATAAAATAATCTCTTTCATTAGGTTAAAACAATAAGAGAATATACTTAAACTTATATTGAAATATGATCAAAACAACAGTGCATGTTCTCTCCACGTAGATAAAAGATGTAAAAAATATTTTATAACAACTACTAAAAACCTTCAACAATAGGATTAGTATGTTGTAATTTTTATGAATTTATTTTTCACACTTTCACTTGTTGGAATAATTACTTCTTCGCATTATTTATTAGTAGCAGGAAAGAAGTTCTTCTTTGGACTTCTGTATAAACTTCTGTTTGTTCTACTACTCATCTAGGTTCGTTATCAAGTATTCCATCTAGTAAAATCCATCAAATCACTTTTGAAAATTGATACAAATTTTCTTACTCTATATATTTCATTTCACCTCGACACATGGTCTTTCTAATTTAACTTTATATGAAACTTTTTCTGGTGTCTGCCATCTAAGGCCACTAGAATCAACTCCTCTGTCTATTGCCAACTTCTTCTTCTACCAAGATATTGCATGGTTTGAAACCTCTCTGATCAAACTTTATCTTTCATAATTTCATCTTTTATATCTATCTGAAACTATTTATACAACACTTCATCTTTTATACATGTGAATAGTATAGATTTTTCAAATTGTACTTTCACCCTATTTATAGATGCATGAGTAGGAGAAAATTCAGGAAGAAAATTTAACTTTCCCAATCATAAAATTCAAATCACCCTTTAAAAACAGTTTGATTGGATACTTCTCAAGGATTCTAGAGTATTATTAAATCTCCTTGTAAATTTGAGTATTAAATACCTTCAACAAAATTCCATCCACCTTAATGATAAACATATATATCCATCTTACGATATTGGGAACATTGAAAGATCAGAAAATTATCACCACATTTGATATCATTGGAAAAACTTTGAAAAGAAATATGAACTAATACTACTATATAAAGAAAATTCATCTGGTAAAACTTTGTAGTAATTATTTCATCTATTGAGAGACCTTATAATTGTTTATTTCCAAACTTCATAGAAACTATCATGAACTGGACTAGGTCGACCTTACCTGTCACTAGATCTAGCCCACAATAAGGACTCAAGTACGACTCCCCATACACTAGAAGATATCGACTAGTGAAGATGGATTAAAAGGATACAATGGGGAAACTATAACCTCATATCAGAGTGAAATAACCGAGTAAATAGACTAAACATATACATATACCTGAATATTAGAGTATGAATAAATAAAAAAATAACCAAAATAGCTATAAATAATAGAATTTTTCATAAAGACTCAAGGAAAAAAGCATACATACAATGGTCTCCCACCAGACCGACCTCATATAGTATAAAAATAAATAAAATA
Source organism: Viscum album (assembly GCA_963277665.1). Taxonomy (NCBI): domain Eukaryota; kingdom Viridiplantae; phylum Streptophyta; class Magnoliopsida; order Santalales; family Viscaceae; genus Viscum; species Viscum album. The sequence goes on along the minus strand of OY728127.1, from coordinate 1,402,167,738 downwards.
AATATACAAGGCTCTACTGCTACTCTTGGCCAAACCACATACCAGATATCCATGATAGTTGAATATCTCTACAACAAACCTCAAACTCCACCCAATGCAACCCGTTCGAAGTGAAACACTGGGCCTCTACCCGATCTAATTCAACCAATGCTAAACCTAAAAGTAGACATAAGATCTATACATACACCTAGGTGTAAGTGTCGTGGGTGAGAAACAAATTCTCAGTAGCCCACCCCCAATGGGGGTCCTAACATCTGCTTTCATAACATGTGCATCAAACAATCATTATATCCATCCTATAAAAACATGATTACCAGAATAAAAGATAATAAAAGAAATAAAACAAAAAGAAAGGGATAAAAAGGGAAAATAGTAAGCCTCGGGTTCTGGCATGACACTAGTAGGTAAAACTACCCTCTCTCTAGCCCCATCTAGAGGAATTATAAAACATGGATCATGTAACAACAACATCAAGAGTTCCTACCTAATCAAAAAGGAGCTACAAAGTCCAATACAAGGATAGGCATGCATGTTATAACTTTGGATATCATCCTAGGAATCAAAACTCCAAACACATAAACTGGGCACTAAGACTATAATGGTAAGATCTAAACTAGTGGTCGGAACTCCCTATCAACCTCAGGGTACACTACTATTCCCAAAAGTCCTATAGAACCTAATGGGTGGAAAGAATTTTTTAGTTAATTTTCGAGCTATACGAAGAGTCTGCAACTCATATAAATTGGGTTTATGAGTGGAATAGTCTCCATGGTACACTAACCCTAGCTCTAGTAGAATATTTGAGCTTAGGAGGTTTCACTCATCCAGATAATCCATTAACTCCCTAGACCTGCCTCAAAGCAACCAACCAACCAGTGGACAAGAGGAACAAAATCAATCTAAGAGAAAATGCCTAGTCCAATAATATCCCAAAGGCTTCCTCTATCATAAGTCATGAACAAGAAAAACCTCAAACCTCCAATCCATTACTCAAAAACTAGGGTCGACTAACATCTGTAACTTCAAACCAAAACCACTAAACTAGTATAAACCATCTCATAAGACAACCAAACATAGGGAAACCATAACGGTTCCCAAAACCTCATCAAAAAATGAAACCCTAAAATAACCTCCACCAATAAACCACATATTAGGTAGAACACCCTACAAGGGGTTCCTCTATAAAAACCAACCCTTGAGCCAAGCCTGCTCAAAGGAACCATGTCTAGTCCCCTAGAGTGAACCCAATGAAGACATTCCCAAAATGGAAATCTCAAGAAACACATATCCTAGAAGGGAATTAATCATAACTAGTCCCTCAGACCTCTCTCGGACTCTAATCAATGATACTAATTAGTACCTGAAATACCAAAATGTCAAAGCACCTTGAAGGATCCTACCAAACCCGACCTCAGGAAACTGGACCTAAACCAAAAACAAATGAACAAGATATCCCATCCCAGAAGACACTCAATCCTAAATCCTAGAATCTGTCCAAAGAACCTTAAGAAATCCCACTGATAAATCTCAATCCAAGGTGGTAAATAGGAACACACCCGCACATGAACATTACAATACACAACCCTTCCCTAGAAGGATCCAAGAATAACAACCTCAAAATAATCCACCTGAAAAACTAAAATAGTTAAAAAAAACCATCAATATGGCCTCTTAATACTGAAAGGATCTCATTACTATGATCAATGTGAAAAAACTCTCAGAATGGAATACTCAACAATATAACTCTAACTCTGGGGAACAAAGACAACCAAAACACCTTTATTGGAAAAGTACAATATGTGTACTTCCGAGTACACATCATGTACTTTCAAATGTGCACCTAGCCATAAACTTCCACATGGACAGGGAACACCCAGGGTCTATTTGTGTACTAAAACATGGTCATAGCATCTCCCCATGTAATATTACACTTCCATACCCCTCCACACAAGGTATCTTCAATAGTAAATCACCACATGGACAAGTAATACATCACATCCTATGCTCCAAGTATAAGGGGTTTGGTCTCACACATCTATCTATCCATGTACTTGGATATATTTCCAGGCACCCCAGCATGGGGTGTACCCTAGGTACATCGTGTTTACTTCCCCAACTATGGATTCCCATATACATGACCACCTGGCCAAGTCCTACTACACTAAATATATTTAAAGTACACAACATTTAATTTTAAAAAATTCATTTCCCCCAAATAATAAGAACACACAACATTTTTTCATCAAACCATACACCATGAGATCATAATTTTCTAAACAAAAACCCTTTAAACTCCCCAAAACACCCTAGTTCTCTTGAAAATCACCAAATTGACCCTATTAGGGTCCCCAACAACCCAAAACAAGAATAAAGATTAACAAATAACCTATGTGTATCTGCATAAAAAAATTAAAACGTACAACCTACTATCATAAATCACTAAATCCTTGATCCGATCCACATTCTGCATCACCCACACGATGATCCAGTGTGACCAAAGCTTCGCAGCAGTGCCTCCTTCTCCTCCCTCCATATTCTCTCCCTCTCCTATACGTTTACTCTATATCTTGGATAAAGGAAACCCCAATGGGGGGGAATATGTGACAAACAAGATGAGAAAAGAAGAAAACATAAGAAAAATCTAAATTAAAAAGAAAAAAGAAATTGAGGAGCGGGAAGAAAAGGGGGCCCAGCCCAGACCCAAATCACGACACAAGGTTATACACTTCCTAGGAAAAACCCCCCATTTTAGATTCAATGGTAAAGTCATAATTCATATCTTACACTAATTACCGAAGATATCACCCAACAAACATGTGTGAATAGATAATATTTAATTTATTAAATATTAAGTATTCATCCAAATTTTGAATGGTTCAGAATTCATCCAAACTCCTATCTTAGGGTAAACACCATATTTAGGGACCAATGGAGTGGTCATAAAAATTAGTCAACATATCATGACAATATAAATTTCCATTTTTCCTCTATAAAACCACTCTCGAGAAAAAACAATCCCCATATTTTTTTAAACCGTCACGATAGAGTTCATGGAAAACTACCCACTATAAATGCTTCTTTCCCTTAATAAGCATCAGTGATTAACCGACTTCCAAGATTCACCTCAAACCCCATCACTTTTAACAGAACCATGACTATCCACTGACTGGTCTCCCAACACCCACAACAAAACTAACATTAGGTACATTCAACCATAACCAATCTGATGCTCCCCACTTTAAGAGTATACTTATCATCACCCCTCAACTGATAACAATACTTCATGGACTGGGCGCCTTCCACCAATGAATGAAATAGAAAGACAATGGAAAATCGCTCACACCAAAGCACCAACATGGAACACCAACCAATACCCATTCCTAGAAACTAGGAATGACAACCCCACACACAGGGAACCTCTTAAAATAAGGACCACAACCAAAAACAGCCTATGGTTCACTCCCCCCCATAAGGATTCCTAAAAAACAACTCTAAATGGACTCACATGGCCCAACCATAATTGTGCCTAACCAGCACACAAATTCCTTCAAAACAAGGCTACCAATCAAAAATCCACTCCAACACCACTCACCTCATCAAGAAAGAGTTATTCATGAGAATCCCCTCACAAAATCTCATGATCAAATGAGGCACAACCTAATGAACCTAAAGTAATGTGACAAAATCCACTGAACATTCTCCTCATGTAGGCCAGTTCAAAAAAACCAGAGCACCCTAGGAACACCTCTTCAAAATAAATGAATATAAATCTTTCTAGGATTCACTATAGACCACCCTCCACTAAATCATTTGAACAAGATCACAAGAGCCAAACAATGCTCCCACCGTGCTACCCAAAGAGCAACTAGAAACCAACGGGGTGAAGAATCTAACCAAACCTAACCTCACAACTAGACCATCCATGAATCCCTGAGCACTCCCAGTGTCCCACCATACAATCCCAAGGAAACCTCAGCCTCACTACAGAAATTCTTAGGGCTACCACAACCATAAATAAACTCATTCCCAAACTAGGAATCTCTTGAGAAACCTTTCCTTTATCAAGAAACCACCTCTAATAATAGGGCACCCCTAAACCCACACCAACCTACAAGGGTCTCAAAACATACCTTGATGAATGGAATTAATCTAGACCACCAAAGAACATCTCACCAAATGATTCACATGACCAATCATTAGAACAAATAAACTCATGGTTCAGTTGAGTATAATTACACCATGTACTCATGGGAGAAAACATTGTATAAGATATTGTTGACATGTTAAACAACTAGACCTCTATCGTCAGTAAAAACAAACATAGACATGAAAATTTATATTTTGTTCCTAGAATGATGCGTGAACACGAGATCTTTCCATTATTCCAATATCCAAAAACTCATAAAACATGAAAAATTGCAAATACAAGTGCATCACTCAAGGATTAAATAAAAAAACAATAACATTGAAAACCAAGAATAGAAATTTAATAAGCATGGTAACATTGACTTCCTACCAATATAAGTTTTCATGATGCACCATCCTGATATCCATCAAAAGAAAAGACTCGTTCCTAGATCACCTATATAATGACTCCCAAAATAGTAAGGCAAAGAAAAATAATCCTCTAATACCATTTTGTCATGAACTTTCTTGGGTCAACTAGACCCATCACCTAATCTAGACCACAATAAAGCCTAAAGCATGTCTCTCTGTACATAAGAGGCTGCCAACTAGTAGTAAGATCCTAAAAGGAAACATTGGGGAGACAATGCCCACATATTAGAGTAAAATAATAAAGAGAATAAACAATACATATACATATCCATGAACATAATAGTATGCATAAATAAATAACTAAAATAGCTATAAATAATGGAATGTTGGATACCGAATCACGGAAAACATCATACATACATTGGTCAACCACTGATCTAACCACATAAAGAGTAAAAAAATACACAAGGCCTGGCTACTACTTTGATCCAAGCCACATACCTAGTTTACATGATGGCTGAACAACTCTAGAATGAACCTCATACTCCGCGTGATCCAAATCGCTTGAAAATCAACACTGGATCTTTGCCCAGTCCACCACAACCTATGCTCAACCTGGAAATACACATAAGATCTACACATACACAAATGTGAATGTGATGGGGGTGATAAAAAATCTCAATAGGCCACACACTATAGTGGTCCCATTATCTGTTATCATAACAAGTGCATGAAATAGGAGTTATGTATATCCTAAAAAAACATGACTACCATCATAAAATAAAAAAAAATAAAAAAAATAAATATAAATGGATAAGAAAAAAAAAAGAAAATTGAAAACCTCTGGTTCTAAATAAACACCCTTAGGTAAAACTACCCTAAATCTAGCCCTAGTATGTGTAACTCCCCGACCCTAGTTACCCAGAATCAGTGCATTATTACATAAAATTGGCTTGATACAAGTAATCATGTCATGAAAGACCGATCGGTTTAGAATCCTTGGAATTACTAGATACATATATAATTTTTACATTACATCATGAAAAAAACATCATTGTTTCCCCTTTGAACACTCTTATATCCCTTAGCCTATTCCTATAGGTTAATCATAATATACTTCTTTGCATCCTGGTAAAAATATAAAAAAAGAAAGGGGTGAGCTCAGATTCTCAGTAAGGATAACAATATAGTGGAAACTATCATAAATAAGAATAAACATTTAAAGCAATGTATAAGACTAAAACACAAGCCTTTTAAACATAAACTTCAGCATAATATGGAATAGATAAATCAATTAATTAAATTAAATTATTCACATGGATATTTTACTAGTAAAATAATCACATGTAATATCAACATTCAATTTCACAATTATGGAATGCATAATGCCGGACATTATAACCACATAGTCAAGGCCTCATTCCAAGACTACAAAAAATATTTTTCCAAGGCCTTGTACCAAGAAACTAGTTTGTCTCATGAGACCTACCGATGCATCGAGGAGCTATAGTGGGCTCCACCTGTCACTTACTAAGTAAAATTCATTTCTCATATGAAAAGGATGAAACATAATCTAAACATTTTTATTAAAACTAGCATACGAAATTTCAATATTTTAACCACAAACCATGAATGGTATAAAAATAACACATCCATAGTCAAACATAACTCATTCAATACAATATGAAAGATTATATTATAATAAATTAACATCAATTGAGAATAATTAATGATATCAACATAGATGAAAATAATCATCAAAACTATTTGAGAGAAATATTCCCCTTTTTCTTGAAAACATTTAAAAGTCTCACTATTTATCAAGAAGCTGTTTAAAATAGATTTTCGAATCAAAGTGTCCCATACCACTTTGAAACTTTTAAAAGGAATTTTAATTTTAAAAAATTAATTTCAATATAAAGAAATCCTTAAAACCATTTTTAAAACATTTACATTAATGAGAAAGATTTAGATGAATGAATTTTTAAAACATTAAAAATGATATTTTAGTTAGAGTTCCTCACCAAATGAGAGATGCTTGAATAAAAATAATTGAGGTAATAAAAACTTTATATAAATCATAATAATAAAGATATTCATTATATAATATGTCAAAGTATAGTATATAGACCAAATAAAAGTGAACTGGCGCATAACAACAAAGAAGTCTCAATGAAATGTAAGTTGAGATGAAATCCTGTATAAAGTTCGTATCCTTGGGTTAAGGATAAATCAATGAAATAATTATGCATGAAAAATATAAATAAACTCAGTATGAATAGATATTTAGTGTAAATAATTCAGAGAACATTCATACATATTCTTGTAAAAACAACACCAATGACTTGGATGTTTAACTCACTGAATAGAAATTGAGTTAAAATTACTCTTATCAAGTTCATATCGATGAATTGAGAATTTATAAATGGAGTTATTATGTGTATACTAATTATATCCACACAAAGGGGAGTTGAAATTACTACATAAGTAAATAAATAGTTATTTCACACATAATCTTGGAGTATAATAATCAATGAAGTTTGCGTAAAATCCAATGAGTGGAAATTGAAATTAGAAATTCCATTACTGATTTGGTAACATACAAAACATACACCCCATGAAATAAGTATCATACAATTAATTTGTAAATACCAATAAATTAAATTATATTACACAAATATTATATTCATGGGCAGTACATACACCACACAAAAAGAAATAGTTGCAAATATAGCATGAATCTCATGGGAATAAAAAGTGAGATTAAAACCCCTTACCACATTGTAATCAATCGATTCGTATGACCAAAAGTTAATAAAAACCAAATGAATCACAAAATACCATGAATATAAATCGAATCATGATGATATATATCAAATTTAAGTACACAATACACCACATGCAATAAATAAGTGGTGAACAATGGAAATATCACGGAATTAAAAGTGAGATAAGAAACCCCTTACCTAGTACTTTTCCTTAGTCGAGGGTAAGTTAACCTCATGTATAATAGTTAAATAATTGTTATTATATTATAAAAAACTATATACATAAATATGATATCATATAGGATAATCTAATATTGCTTTGTTAATAATATTTTAGTAGTATCATTGTTTCGGGTGTTAACTGATTTGTTTTCCATTATATGTTTTATTACATAAGTAATGTTTGTTATGGATAGTATGTATTTGATTCATATACAGGATTATATTAAGTTCTTAAAAATTATTTTTAATCATAAAATTAAAATTATTCTTGAATGGTTACGATGGGGAATGAATCTCATCATGTTCATGGAGAGGGTAATCTGTACGTACGTACGAGCGACAATATCATTCAATTGAAGGTCAGATCGTACATAATTGGATTTTATATCATATATAAATAATCATTAACATGTTATATTTATTATTTACATCAATTATACATCATTATTATACCCATCCAAATAATTAAGTGTTGAATAACAACTACACCACGACGTGGAGAAGGTAAGCCGTATGTACGCACGTATGGTGACTTTGTAATTCATAGGATGGATAGAATAATGAATATGGTTGTACCATATTTATAATAACATCAAATTATTTATAAGGTACTATATTTATTATTTTTATATGGAAACAACAAATAAAGAGGATGTTGAAAAGGAAGATAACTTTGAAAGAGGTGATGAAATTATTACATCTTCTTCGGGTGTTTCCTTTTGAGTTGATCAAAAGGGCTCCTTAGGTTGGCTTTCTGATAGAATGAATGAATCTAGGGTTTATTTATAGTAGTTGGGAGGATATTTTGGTAGGTATTGGCTGATACAAAAGGATTTGTATGTGTGAAATTAATAGAAGGAGAAGTACCCTTTTATAAGAGAGGTGAGGGTCACTTTAGGAAAACCTTGAAGAATTATTTTATTATAATTTCTTTTTCGGTTTCAAATGGCTCCAAAATAATTTTTTCCGACGATAAGGTGGTGATGGGTCGAAAACCTATCAACAAATATGTTTTAGATAGGTTTATGTCACCATATTAACCTTATCTTTTAGATGTAACTCTTAGTTAAACTGTTTAACTTTTACCATTTATTCTTGTATTATTATAATAAATGGTTAATAAAATTACTATAAAAAAATCCAAGAAAACCCCAAGTGGTTAATTATTTATATATCTAACATTATATAAGTCATTTTTCTGAAACTTATATTTTTATAAATATTATATCAACTAATAATATAGTATTTGTTTTAAAAACTCATTTATGTCAATTTTGACACTATTTGGTATTTGATTTTTGTTAAAGTCTTAACTACTTGATTACTTCGAATAAAATTAATTTATTAAACCCTAACATGTCATATTAACCTATAAAATTATTTTAATTCGTCAGAAGTATAAATTTACATTTATTTGGATATTTATAATACCAATTATTTTAATATTTCATTAATATGGTAATTACCGCATCATCATTGTGTCATAATTAAATTTAATTATTTAATATATAAAAATTATAAATAATATAAAATTATTTAGGAAATATGTTTATATTTCTAATGAATATTAATAGTTGAATTTATCTTATGCACAACCATATATTAAAAACGGTTTAGTTATAAAACTTTGAATTTAACACTTTTAACTCTTCTTTAAATAAAATAATAATAAATGTCCTAATCTAATCCAAGTGGGCCAAAAGTATCATATTTTATTACTAAGGTTGGTTTTGGTCTAAATAAACTTATCCAATAGAATTATTACACGTGTTATTGTAATTATAATATCAGTTTTACCTATAATTACCCTATTTACTTTTAACCGTGGTAAATAAAACCCAAAAGTAACTATTCACCAAAAATTATTTTCATATTATTGAACCAAATGTTACCTAATGATGTCAAAATTGTCTCTAGGATTTTTTAAATTCAATCCACAGAAGTGGTAAAATTACGTTTTATGCAAATTTGTTAACATGCCAAGAAGGTGGGTAAAAGACGTTAAAATTTTCAATAAAATTTTATATATCTAATTTTATTATAAAACGACTCCAATGAATTAAATTGAACAAACATAAATATTATGTATCTATTTATACTAAAAATAAATAAAAATAAAATAAATATTTATTTAAATAAAAAAGTCGGTTTTTAAACAATAACGTAGTGTTTTTCACTATTCATCAAAAATTGAAAGTTTTCAGAAAAATACCTAAAATTCACCCTAAGATAATTTTGATATTCAAAATTAAAAAAATGAATTATATTTTACCAAATTAAAAACATATAAGTTGAATTAATTAATTTAAAATTAATTCCCGTTTTCAAAACAAAAAAAGCAGGTTTTTAAAAAGTAAAAACTATCAAAAGATTGACACGTGTTTATGTCAAATTTAAATGTAAAATTACTTATAATGACCTAAATTGTATTAAATAATAAAAATATAATCTAATTATACTTCCAAACCATTCAAATGTATAATTTAACACTATAAATTATTTTGATTAAAAAATTTGTTTTCAATTAAAATTTAGTATTTTTTATTATTCACCAAAATATGAAAGTTATTTGAAAAACACCAAAAATTTATGGAAACTAAATTTTTATGTCCCAATTCTAAATAAAAAGTTTGTTTTTCAAAATTGAAAATTTAAAAGTGTCAAATATTGGATTTAAAAAGGCTTCTCCATTAAAAGGCGGTAAAATTGCATTTTCTGAAAAATACTTCCTTTATCTGAAAAATTGAATTTGTTCTTAAATTATGTCTAAGAAACACATAACATGGATGTTAAAATTATATGGAGTATATGAAATTAAAAATTCAGTAAATATTATTCATAACTGCTATTTTAACGGCTAGTTTGGTAAGTCGTGGTGCGCTCGAACTCGATGTTGTGTGTAGCGCAAGCTATTAAATTACTTTAAAGAAAATAACTTACTATGAAATCTTGGTATTTTACAGCATGAGTCGCATAGCCACAACATCAAGTGCATCCAAATAATCAAAAAGGATCTCCAAAGTCCAGAACAAGGACATTCATTCATGTAGAACCCTAGGATCTCATCCTATGAATCAAAACACCAAGCACATCTACCGAGAACTAGGACTCCAATGGTATGATTTGAACTAACTTTAGGAATGTCCTATCAACCTCGGCGAACACTACCATGCCCAAAAGTCCTGTAGAACCTAATAGGTGGGATGAACTTTTCAGAAAATCATCAGGCTACCTAACCAGGCCCCAAACTCAAATAAACTAATCATGGGAGAACAATAGTCTCCACATCCCACTAACACTAGTCCTAGGAGAATATTCGATCTAAGTTGACTACACTCATCCAGATCATTTATTAGCACCCTAGCCTCACCTCATAGCTACCAACCAACTAGAAGAGGAGGGAAATAGAATCAATCTTAGGTAGAATTCATGGTCTAATAATATTCCAAAAATCTCCTCTCTCATAAGTACTAAACAAAAATATCATCAAACCTCCAAGACACAAAACAAAAACTAGAGTCGGCTAATAACCACACCCTCCAACAAAAACCACTAAACCAACAAAAACTATATTGTAGGCTAACAAAACACAGGGCATCTACCATGGTTCCAAAACCTCAGCACAATAGGACACCCTATAAGGGGTTCCACCAATAATCCAAAACTCGGGTAGTACACCCTTCAAATGGATTCTCCCTTAAAACCAAACTTAGCCCAAGACTGCTAAATTGAATTGTGGCTGGTCCCCTAGCTTAAATCCAATTAAAACATGCTGAAAATGGAAACCTCAAAAGACACCTCACCCATAAGGTAATTTATTATAAAATTTGCCTCAGACTTATCTCAAACTCTTCTCAATAGTACACATTCATACCTGACATCCCATGATGTCAAACCACCTCGAAGGATCCTACTAAACCCAAAATCAGGTAACAAAACCTAAATGTCAAACAACCAAACTAGAAGTACCATCCAAGAAGACACTCAATACCACTTCCAAGAATCTGTACAAATATCCTTGAGTAAAAAAACCTATAAATCTCAATCCAAGGTGTTAAATAGGTGTACACCCTCACACAAGCCTCACAACACAAAAACCAACCACTTGAAGGATCCAAGAACAACAACCTCAAAGTAATCCTACCACAAAACTCAAACAGCCTAAAACACATTCAGGCATCCTCTTAATTCAAAAAAAGGATCACACCACTACGATCTATTTGGAAAAAACATAGAATGGACTACTCACAAGTTCAATTCTGACTCTGAGGCACAAAGACTTCCAAAACCCCTTTTCTAGAAAAGTACACAATATGTACTTCTGAGTACACAACATGTTCTCTCAAAGGTGCATCATTTTGTGTACTTCTATATGGCCAGGGCACACCTAGGGTCTACCCATCTACAAGTAAATGAGAATGGAATCTACCTGTAAGCTATTACGCATCCATGATCCTCCATATGGGGTTTCTGCCAAAGAAAATGTCCACATGGACAATGACTACTACAAAACATGTACTCTAAGTAAACGGCATGTGGTATCATATTTCCATCTACCCATGTACTTGGATACATGTCCAATCACAACTACATGGGGTGTACCTTAGGTACATGGTGTGTACTTAAAGTACATAGAATGTACTTCTAAAAACATAAAATTATCTAAATACTAAGAACACCTATAATTTTTTCATCAAACCACACATTGTGTGATTAGAATTTCCAGAACAAAATTCCCTCTGAATGCCTCAAAACACCCCGATTCGCCCAAAAACCACTAGATTGACACTATAAGGGTTACCATAAACCAAAACAACAAGAAAAAATATTATAAAAACTAAACTATAGTGATTTTATGCTGAGAAAATTAAAAATTTCCTACCTCTATAAGGAAATTTTTTATGCATCGATCTGATTTGTGCTTCGTAGCACTCATATTATGATCTAGTGCAATGGAGCTCCACAGTGATGCCTCCTTCTCTCTCTATCCATCTTCTCTCTCTCTCCTCTATATACCCTATATCTCATCATAAGAAAAAATTAAAGGGAGGTAATACTAAACACACAAGAGGATAAAATAATAAATGAGAAGAAAAAGAGAAAAAAATAAATGAAAAAGAAAAATAGGAGGGAGAAGAAAAGGGAGACCGACCCAAACCTGACGCCCAACACGAGGTTATGAAATGCCTTGTAAGAACCCCATTAAAGTATCAATATAGAATTAACAATTAAAATACAATGATATGAATATAATATGTCACTGAAAAAACATGTTTGAATAAAAAATAATAAATAAATCAAATATTAAATATTTGACCAAAATTTAAATGGCTCGGAATTCTACCATAATCCTGACCTATGGTAAACACCCTATTTTAGGACCAACAGAGTGATCATAAAAATTATATGAGATCTAATTACTAGGTAAACTAACATTTTCCCCTCAAAATCCACTCAAGAGAAAAAAATAAAATTTCCCTATATTTTCTCAAAACGTCACAACACGATTCGTGACCGCAACTTCATGGAAGTCTTTCCCAGAAACCTCCTCCAACCAATGACTCACATAAAAACTATTTATCTATTTCATTATCACTTCATCCTATATTCTATTAACTTTTTATAGAAACACTCATGCAATGTTCCTAGTAAAAAAAAAATTTCTGATGACTCAAAGTCTTTTATCCATTCTTTGGTTTGTCTAATGGAATCCATCCAATTAGAGTTTATTTGGTGACATTAAAAGAGTTTATATAAAGGTTTTTACCTAATTTTAATTCGAAAATAGACACATCATCCAATTTAAATTTATTTGATTATATGTCATCTGGTAACATTCCTCTATATCTTCCCTTTATACTTCATCAATAATCATCTGTATGAAAAAAATCCCAAACTTAAAACACAACATCTTATCAAAAAAACCTATATCTGATAGATTTTATCTATAGTAATTCCTCAAAACTTCATAGTATGAACTTCATAAATATAAATTAATTTCTCCCCCTTTAAACTTAAACCTGTATCATTAGATCTATTGAAACTTGTGATGTTGGAAATATTAAGAACAATAAAGCATCACTAGATTTTTACTTCACTAAATATCAATGTCATGAAATTTGTAAGAAATAACATATTAAAATTTAGAACATTTATCATGCTAATAAATATTTGTCTAGAATTTTCCATCTTATGGACTCTTTCTAGAAAACATATTCTGATCTTCTATGTTTGTTTTCCATATGTTAGAAATATTAAAAATGTAATATGATTTATGTCAAGATAAAAAATAATAAAAATTGTTAGAAAACTTTCTTAACAAATTATAGTATATTCGAAACACCTTTAATTAATATGGTCCCAATAGATCTTATCCTTATATATACTCTTAAGTTCCACACCCAAGATCCCTTAGTGACTCGAATACCACTTTATAATATTTGTGACCCATATAAATAGACAAAACCTATGACACATTGTCTCAATACATTAGGAGCACTTCCTAGTCTCCATAGGTTATTATAATCAATGGGAATAAATAATTTCAGATGTGGGAGTTGGTTTTCTCCCATTAATTCAGGGAACTATTAGCTAAGGTGTCAGAGCCCAACTCAATTCTGTTCCATGAAGACATAAAACTAACCATTAATAGAAGAAGGTATGAATATGTAACATGGTGAGAATATACAATATGACATAAAAAGCATCTTATATCATAAAATTTCTAGAAGAATCATACATTATTAAAAAATGTGGAAATATTACAAAAAACTAGATTTATATAAAGTTTAGGAAAAATGGTTTTAAACAACCCAAAGTAGATCCCTTGAGTTTGAATCCTCTATAAAAGGAGTTCATCAACATCCCATGTGTACATGGGATACACAAGTAGAAAAATATCCAAAACCAAACACTCTTTCTTCATACTCCTCATATAACTAGCTTCTATAGTCAGGTTCCTTTCCCTTGCAAGCATCATTAATTAAAGGATCTCTATGAATCCTAAGAGGATCATGTGTAGGGTGTGAATATCAAAATGTAATAGGTGGTCTCCACCCCACCCCCAAAAAAACCTATCATAAAAAAGAGTGTATTCAAAAATCAATATAAATCTATATTAATAGATAAAACATCAATCATATGTAATAATAAAAGGTTTAAAAATATCCATTTTCCTTAAAAAGTAACTCCCTATAAAAGGTGGATCCATATATGCATACCAATATTGAGCCTTGGATCAAGATATGAGATAATGTTCTAGATCCATACCATATAAGAGGCACCAATAATACCCATATAATCTTACACATGTACTCATATGCACCTAGAAATATGGATTAATGTTCATAAACATGTTAGGTTCCTAGAAACTCATCCCGGAAGGTATGGATTAGGCAAAGCCAGGGAGGGAAATCTTACAGCTTTTCCTAGGGAATGAGTATAATAAGTCAAGGCACTGAAATATCATCACGATCCATTAGTTGATATAACATTTTAATGAATAATTCCCATCTCAATAATGTAACACATATTCCATCAAATGGTTAATTTAATAAGTTTATACAACATGATATTTTTGCACCAAACAAATATAGTGTTCAAAATAAAGTAAACAACATTCAACTATAATATTTTAATCAAGTAAGGTATAAAATTTCCAAACAATCACTTTAATCATGAATGTAAAATATATAATAACCATAACAAATCACCTTTAACATGTTCATTGATTCTAATTTAAATAATAAACATTCCAAGAAAAAACACAAAGTGGAAAGTAGATACTCACGTGGAGTATGCCATGATAGAAAAATAAGTTTTATGAAAAGAGGCTTAATAAATATCATTATTCATATAAAGTTTAAGGTTAAATCCATTATTAATTAAAACCCATGATTTTTAATTAGTTCAATTATACCTAAATCATTTCCACGCATACTCCCTATGAATAGAAAAGGAGGAAGGGGTATGCCTACTAAATAAATATCAGAATACTTCCATGAGTTTCTGAGAAGAATAATTATTTCAACCAAAAAATTAGTCATCCACGCATCAAAGGATTTAGGATTATGTCACACTATTAGAATTTAGGGGAACATAATTTGGGAATCCAAACAATGATATCACATTAGACTCACCTAAGGAAAGCCTCTGTGGTTTTCATCTTGAAAGAAAATAGGGAGTTTCAAAAGATATCACAAAACCTAGATGGAGGGAGAAGAAAATTGTATCTATTTTTTCCATAGATCTTGATAAATAAGAATAATAAAGGTAAAAAAAGGCCTTAAATTTTTTAAATCAATAATTTATATCCAAATATATCCCCTTAATTTAAGATTGGAGTAAGAACCCACTTGGAGATCTTAGAATAGGAAGAAGAGTTTGGGGGAGGATAAAAATGGAGTAAACTTATTTGAAATAACAAGAACACGTCTATTAAAGTTTAAATTTAGGGTGTATAAGGATGAAAATTTACCTTATTAAGGGAGTTTTATTCCAAGGGGAAACCAGTTACCCAATAATAACCCCAAGGTTACCCGATGAGCTTAATAAAGTCACATATAGCTCTGCAAGCCCATTGGGTTCTCAGTACTAAGTCACTAGGAGCTCAGTTATTGTTGCAGTACACTTCCTATCCCTCTTTTTCTAAACTCCCATTGAAACCTATTTATCTCTCTTAAACACAAAATAATCCAAAAATAGACTTAAATATATAGAAATTTAATTTAATTACATGACTAGAGGGTCAATGTCATGACCCATCCCAGAGGATCCCATGCCACAACTACCTCAAGCCCACCTCAAATAGTTCAGGTGCTAGAGACCAGTGCTGAGTAGAAATTTCCCACAAATTGGAGGCATTATCCAAAATTACTTGTACACATGAACATATATATAAGCCTAGGAAATTATAAAATGTAAAACAACTGAAATAATGCCTGAATACACCTAAGATCCCAAAACAGAGTATGACAGTAAAGTGATGAAAACATAACATGGGCCAAAAACAAGACCAACCAAAATTTCAAGGATTCCAAACTTCTCCAAGGGTTATGAATAAGTCAAAATCACACTCTTGGAAAACACCTTGGTTTTTCAAGCTCAATATATGCTTCACCTACTCTCTGTCCTTCTAAGACACCATCAAAAGAGATGTTGTTTGCACAAGACATGACAGGTGTGGCAAAATCCCATGAAAGGGTGAGTTTAAAAATACTCAGTAGGGCACCACAAAAAAAACTAAATAAGAATAAACAATTATATTCATCTCCATACAATATATAACGATTAATTTATAATAGAAAAAAATAAACCACATATACTTAGGAGAGACACCTCGCAATCAGGCCGTCATAACCAACAGCCAGCCACATGATTATACTTGAAGCAACACTTATTCAGAGATAACTCACTCCACGGTCCATGCTATCATTGAAGACTCTCAAAAATGAGTTATAGCTCACTGGGCCCCACCTAATTAGAATTCATTGGTCTAAGAATACTTTGATACATAGATTGGGGTCGCACATAGAACCACTAGGGGACACCACGAAACTAATCAGGATCAACACACTACATAGGGGATTGTATTCCAAAAATTACACAAACTCTACTAATACATAATTCTAGATGGGGGATCAACACCCTCCTCTAAGAGGTCACAACAATTCCAAAAACTCCAACAAGGGATGATAGATGATCGCACTCTAGTCTCCTAGAGGGAAACCACAACTCTATTTGAGACTCAGAATCTGGAGGGAATCATAATCCAATCATGTGGATATAATTATGCACTTTAACCTCAAGGAAAAGAACCAAGGGAATTCACTCAACCTATAAAATTTCAAACTAAGAAAATTAATTCATGTCTATGTACCAGTCCATGTACTCCAAGATGTTTCTGTGTATAAGTACACAACATGACATCTAGATATACTTTTACTCATGTATGTGTACTCTTCAAAGTATATGCTAAGTCATCCAGTGAGGGTCACACAGTGTGTGATCATTATATATATCTCAAAACCCAAGCCACTACTGAAGGGGTCCCACACACCATGTAATCTTGGATTACACATCGTGTTCTACAAGATTTTCCAAAATCCCATATTCAACTCCACACATCCTGGTTGATGATCCACCTCCGATCTGGCAATTGATTCACCATGAAATCAAAGATCCAAGGTCTTCCACACCACACTTTAATCAAAAAATACATCATCTCATCAGATCAACTTGGAAACCAGATCAAATCGTCATTCTTCATTTTGTGCTGACGAACACTAAAGAATGAAAAATCAAAAATCATCCATCATATAATATACTCTATCTCCATCATTTCACCTCCATCATGTTGCAACGATCCCGGATCTATTAGATCAGATAGTGGTTCCAAGAAATGGGTGTGCCACAATTGATTGATTGGGAATAGTAGAGTCATGGGACAAATGAAAAATGACCACAATTAATGATGAATCAAAGGATAAAATCGCAAAAAAACTCAAGGAATGAACCTTGATCGATGTTATTTTAAATCATGATTCATTTATGTAAGATAAGCAATTGAGAGATTGAAATTAATTCTCCCAAATAAACCGTACAATAAACCCATCTCGCAAAGTGATCGATCCACAAATCAATCCACTCATCGATTGATTTTAGTTCATCATATAAATTTACAATGTCGAGTTAGACAAATTGAAACACACACCCTAACTCAATTTGATTTGATCACTGATGAAGAATGATTATTTTCTCGCATTCGTTGGAAAGATCCATCGAATCGGTTGTGTGTCGATCATCAATCCATGATCGTGTCATTGATTTCTTGAGATAATTTCATAGTGCTCTCTCCAATAGTACTTAGGTGTCTCCAGAGTTATTACGCTTAAC
Organism: Viscum album; assembly: GCA_963277665.1. Taxonomy (NCBI): domain Eukaryota; kingdom Viridiplantae; phylum Streptophyta; class Magnoliopsida; order Santalales; family Viscaceae; genus Viscum; species Viscum album. Next base: position 1,402,149,358 of record OY728127.1, on the reverse strand, counting down.
CTAGAGTTCCAATATAAAAATATATTTAAATATTGTAAAATCACTACATCGGAAAAATAATCTAAAATAAATTTTTTAATTATTTTAATTATTTATGCGGCAACACAAATTTTTTCACAAACATCCCACGCCAACTAATTTTAAGTCGCGCTTTGGGTAAAACCATCATTCTAAATATAATAGTATCCTCAGATTTCTAATATAATCACCCATTTAGAAGTTATTACACTTATTTAAGAAAACCAAAAATGCATTCTATTTAATATATATAATATATTTCAAACATTCATTCTGAGCACACCGGGCCTTAGAATCACACATCATCTCAGATCCTAGTCTTGAAAATAATCAATATAATATTTAAAAATAATACATGGAAAATATGATACGTTAAATTCTCCCCACCTTAAGGTTTTTCATCCCAAAAATCCAAAACAAGGGTTACTCCAAAAGATGTGTGTACTGAGAATGAATCTAAGACTCCCACTCTCATGTGCTCTCCTGGAGATTCTCATGCTTACACCAAACACTCACAAAAGGAATCGACTACCCAAAAAGGATCCTCACTTTTTGATCCTTGATCTCAACTAGGTACTTAGCAACATTCACTCCATCCTCGATGTCCAGCTCACCCCAGTCAATAATGCGTGATGAGTCATGCATGTACCTCCTCAACTAAGACACATAGAAAATTTCGTGTACCCAGTCCAACTATGGAGGTAGAGATTAGCTGTATTCCACCTCCCCAACTTTATGTAATATCTAAAAAGGACCGATGAATCTCGGAGATAACTTGTTATCATTACTAAATCTCCTCAATTCATGTTGAGGTGAGACCCTTAGGAACACATGGTATCCTTTATCAAACTCGAAAGGCCATTGTCACATATCATTATAAGTCTTATGATGGATCTATGTATTCTTCATCTGCTCTTAGATGGTCTTTACCTTCTCTGTTGTAGATTGCACCAATTTTGGGAACATGAGTGTTGACTCTCCTGGGTCAGTCCACCAAAGTGTGACCTATAGGTTTTCTCGTACAAAGCCACGAATGGTTTCATACCAATGGTAGAATGGTAGATATTTTTGTATGAAAACTATACCATTGTTATGTGATCCTCCCAACTATGGAAAAAAGTCCAACATGTAAGCTCGTAGCATGTCCTCCAAGACCTGGATGTTTTACTCTATCTGGTTGTTAGTTTGGGGGTGAAACGTTGTGCTCAAGCGTAACTGGGTCCCAAAAACCTCTTATAATCCCTTCCGCAACTATTATAAAAAACTATCATCACGATCAAAGATGATCTTTAATGGAACTCCATAGATTTAAATTATCTCCTACATGTAGAGGTGCCCCAAGCTCTCTACTAAACACTGTTCTTAGATAGCTAGGAAGTGGGCCTACTTGGTGAGTATGTCTATGATCACCGAGATGGCATCATATACCTTAGATATATGTAGTAATCCCATCATGAATTCCATGGATATATTGTCAAGGGTTTGACCTAAACCCACTAGAACATAGTTCCCATCCTTCACTTGCTGATAAGTAAGGTTTCAAGAGACCAACTATGTAACTCTTTTCTTCATCTCTGGCCACTAAAACTAACATTGGATGTCCTGGTACAAATTTTACATACCTATATGTGGAACTAAATGTGATGTATGAAACTCTCTCAAAACTTCCTCCTGAAAGATCGCTGGTATTGTCATGCTTCCTTTGAAAAAAATGACCCGGTACCCACCTATAGAAAATCTATCAGGATCATGCCCTATACATATCTGAGCACATAGGGTGTCATAGTAGGTATCCCCAAGTTTTTCCTCCCTAACTCACCGTAATAGTGGAGGGATGACAACCATCGATAGGAGGCAAGCTCCTCCATCTCCATCTTTAATGGATAACTTCAATGAGGCTAACTACTCTAACTCCTTATTCATCAACTAAAAATTAGATCCTTTACTGAGCATTTCTACTACCAAATTCCCCTTCCCAGGAGTATAGATAATTTATAAGTCATAATCCTGAAGGAACTATCGCCATTGCCTCTATATCAACTATTGAAAATCCTGCTGACACCTTTCTATATACATGAAAGTTTTCCCATTTAGAGTCAAAGATGTTATGGGTGATGATATTCTGTAGAAATAAGTTATGAATCTCTAGAAATAGCCTACCAACCCAAGGAATCTATTCACCTCTGTCACACTCTTAGGTGGATCACATGATAACATTCTCTCGACCTTGGATGGGTCCACTATCACTCCATCTACCGAGATAATGTGTCCTAGGAAATGGACTCCCTAAATCCAAAACTAACACTTCGAGATCCCCCATAAAGTTGCTACTCTTAGAGTGTGTTTGGGACTATCCTCGGGTTTCTTATGTGCTCCTCCACAGATGCTGAATATACTAGGATATCATTGATAAAGACTACCACGAAACATTCTAAGAAAGGAAGAAATATATGGTTCATGAGTCCCATAAACACTAATAGGTTTTTCATCATTCCAAATGGAATCTACAAGTACTCATAGTGACCGTAATGATATCTAAAGGTCTCCGTCAATATATCGGCATCCCATATTCACAACTGGTGATAGAGTAATATGAGGTTAATTTTAAAGAACCACTATTCCCTTTTCAACTAATCAAAGAGTTCATCAATCCTAGGTAGTGGATACTTCTTCTTCATGGTCGTACGGTTCAAGCACTAATAATCCACACACAACCTCAAGATCCTGTCTTTCTTCTTGGAAAAAAATTGAGGATGGCCATAGTGAAACATAGGGTCAAATAAATACCTTTCTATATAATTCATCTAAATATATCATCAGCTCTCAAATCTCTATGGGAGCCATATGATATCTTGGTGAAGATATAGATTTCATCCCAAGATGAAAGTCGATCAGAAATCTACATCGCAGCAGGGAGTTAAACATGGTTTGTCCTCAAGAAAGACATCCTCTCACTCCTTCACCAATAAAGGAAACTGGTAACTCACAACATCCAATGAACCAATGTTTAAGCTAGAAAACTGATGAGTAATTTATTTCACCCTCCTATGCATGTGTCCATCTTGTGCTTCCTAGGTTTCCTTTTCTATGACAAAGGAAAGCCTGGTTCCATCACTGTGGACACACCGCATCCTACACCTAAAACAGTCAATATGGGAATGAATTGTAGATAGTCATTTCATACTTAAGAAGGAATCATAAGGCCTCATTGCTGCAACAAATAGATCTCATACAAAACTCTCACCTCCAAGCATCAGGTCGCACTATCGGCACAAGTGAGAAATTGCTAAGTCACCAAATGTCGGAGTCTCCAACTATAAGGGTCGATCCAAAAGCTCCACTGGAATCTCTATGTCTTGAACCATAGTAGTGGAAAGCAAGTAATGACTAGTACCAATTTTTATAAATACTATATCTAAATAATAATACATAGATCATACCTCATATCATCCCTGGAGCTTGAAGGTCAAAGGACTCTATAGCTTACAGTTGTCCTAATCCCTACCCACCTGCTCCCTAAGCCTGGCATGGACCACCTGGGGATAGTGGTGGTAACAAGTCAAAATATTGACCACCACCTGATGCTCTCCCAACTCCTCTACCACATCTTCCACCCTACGGACCTTCCTGATCCTGCCACTATCTTTGCCTCAGTGGCCCATCCATAGTCTCATTTTCAGCCGTACCAAAGTTCATACAATCTTGGGTGATATGTACCCTACCGTCACACGAGTAGCATCATCTTTATCTAGGTTGACTGTGTAACAACCCGAAATTTTGAATAAATATTGTTTCCTAATTTTGTGTGTTATTTTTTTTTATACTCAACAAAACTGTTTCATTGGATAACATGAGTATAATTAAAATGAGACTGTTGGGTTTTGACTGTTATATGACAATTGGTCAATATGACCACTAGAAACTAAACATTTCGATATTTGTCTCTAAATACAAGTGATCTTGGTTAATTAATATAGAAATAAGATCTAATGGCCTCACCCAGTAGTCTTGGACCGATCGAAGCCCATATAAAAGAACTTGGGAAGGAGGAAGAACCAATGGGCTTTGCTCTAGACCAAACCCAAGCCGAACATCATCGTCTGAAGCTAGAATGGAATCTCCTTTGCAAGAAGTTCAAACTGATAGAAATTACTACTCGTGCGATGTTGGCCGAGCCTCCCTCAGATTCTCTCACCTTAGCAAACCTTACACTTAGGTCCTATGCTGGTGTGATAAGGGGCTATGTAAGGAGACCGTAACTGCCTTGTGTAATCCTTTGTTTTAAATAAAAATTTTGATTTCTTCTTATGATGAAGTTTATGAATTTTCAAATGTCCGGATAAATATAGTATGCATATTTTTGGTGAATTTTAGAGAAAGGACATTTTTTTAAAAAAATGTTTATGTAAACCTTAAATAATTAAAAATGTTTAATGATTTTCGAAAAATGGTCTTCTACAATTATGTTCAGTATGAAATTTAGAGTCTAATAAGATCAACTTAATTTTTGATGAATAGTAAAATATGAATAGTGATTTTATGCTTAGTATTAGTAATGTGACCAAATGGATTAGTAATCTCACTTAAATAATGCATTAATATAATCTAGGCACCTTGATTAAGTAATATGATTCAATAAAAGGGTTAAATAACGGTTTCATAAATTATTAGTCAAGTATTAGTTTTTTCAGGTGAATATTGTTTTTTAATTAAAAATTTAATTAAAAATATTTAGAAAATTATTTACATAAAATGGATTTCATTTTTGAACTCAGAGCATCGATATTATGTTAAGGTAATTTTTGGGGATTTTTCTGAAAAAAATGAATTTTCGGTGAATAGTGTATTTATTTAAAAATTAAATTAAAATTATTTAGAAAATTATTTTTATAAAATGGAGTTCATTTTTTAAATAAGATCATCGATATTTGGTTAAGGTGAAATTTTGGGATTTTCCTGAGAAAGTTGAATTTTTGATGAATAGTGAAAATACAGTTTTTAAGTTACGGGTGTTTAATGACATCATTAAATGATATATTAGGTATGTAATCAATATGGTCGACTTATGAATAGTAATATAAGGTATTATGTGTCCCAGGTGGACAATACCATGGGAAAATACCATGGGAAAGCCCATGGTTTTGCCAAAACCACTAATGAGGTGTCCCTTGGCCATTAATGTCTTGTCCCCTCACTTTCCCTATAAATACCAAGCCATCCTCCCATCCATTCGACTCCCAACTCTCCCCCAACTAAGCTCTGCTCTGATTACCTCCCAAGGAGTCCTTCCAAGGTTCCCCCAAGCCCTCAAGGTCCCAACCTTTGAGTTTTAAGAGTTACGTTTTAAGGTAAAGGATCATACCTCCCTCTTTCTTTTCAAGTAATCTCTTTTATGTCATTTCTTTTATGCTTCATGCTATTATGTGGGAGGATGTTATTTTATATTCATAATACTGTCTTTTTCATTTTCATATGATGAGAGACCCCCTGTTTCTCTCATCATTTCATTTTAAGAATGTTTAAGTGGCACCGTTAGGCTGCCGAATTTTTAAGGGATTCGTTCACCTTTCTCATTTTTCAAAGTTCTACTTTCATGTCAAGTCTTTCAAGTTTCTTTTTATTATGTTGAGGTATGATATCTATATATATAATACTGATCTTTTATGTTAATATGATGAGAGACCCTATTTTATCTCTTCAATTCATTATTTTGATGTTTTAAGTGGCGCTGTTAGGCTGCCGAATTTTTAAGGGATTCGTTCACCTTTCTCATTTTTTAGAGATCTACTTTCTTGTCAAATCTTTCAAGTTCCTTTTTATTATGTTGGGGTATTATTTCTAAATATATCATACTGATATTTTATTTTCATATGATGAGATACCCTATTTGATCTCTTCAATTCAGCATTTTGAAGTTTTAAGTGGCGCCGTTAGGCTGCTGAATTTTTAAGGGATTCATTCACCTTTCTCATTTTTCAAAGTTCTACATTCATGTCAAGTCTTTCAAGTACTTTTATATTATGTTGGGGTATGATATCTATATCTATCATACTGATATTTTATGTTCATATGATTAGAGACCCTATTTGATCTCTTCAATTCAGTATTTTGGAGTTTTAAGTGGCGTCGTCAGGCTGCCGAATTTTTAAGGGATTCGTTCACCTTTCTCGTTTTTCAAAGTTCTACTTTCATGTCAAGTCTATCAAGTTCCTTTTTATTATTTTGGGGTATGATATCTATATATATCACACTGATATTTTATTTTCATATGATGAGAGACCCTATTTGATCTCTTCAATTCAGTATTTTGAAGTTTTAAGTTGTGCCGTTAGGCTGTCGAATTTTTAAGGGATTCGTTCACCTTTCTCATTTTTCAAAGTTCTACTTTCAAGTCAAGTATTTAAAGTTCCTTTTTATTATGTTGGAGTATGATCTCTAAATATATCATACTGATCTTTTATTTTCATATGATGAGAGACCCTATTTGTTCTCGTCAATTCATTTTTGTTGAAGTTTAGGTGACGTCGTTAGGCTGTCGAATTTTCATAAGAGAAATCTTATTTTTTTTTCTTCCTTTAAGGTTCTTCATTTCATATAGTATATCTTTCAAATTTCATTACCATGTTCCTATATCCTTCATATTCTGTCCCTCTACTATTTTATGGGTCATTTATGAATGTTTTACCGATGTCCCCTCTCTTTTCAATGTTTTCTAAAACCCTGAAACATAGTCGTTATGCTGCAGAATTTCCATATCAAAATGTCTCTCTCTCTTGTTATAAAGTTCTTTTATTTTATTAAGTGTATACTCAAATCTCTCTCTTATATTGGGGTATTCACATATACACCAAAATGTTCTATTTTAAATTCTGGGATTTACATACATGAGACCCACCTTCCTTTTCTGTGGGTTTTAAAGTGACACAAAGATCATGTCTTTAAAGAAGTTTTTAAAACGTTATGATTATGAAATGAAAACCATTCCTTTTACGCTATATGGGTTTTTTATGAAATTATTGATGATGATATATGTGTCTCACATGATAATAAAGACAAATTTAAGGGTTCACCCTGATAGCGCTCCAATGCATTGGGTAAAGACTTAATCTCTAGAGATGACCATTTAGACTGATACCTTGGTGAATAACCTTGGTAATTTTTATTGCCACCTTGGGGATGGACCTTGGTGAAATGGAAATGATTGTCTTTCTAAAATGTTTTAGCCACATCTTCAAGTTATGAAAAACTTTATTTTTATTATGATATTCCTCCTTATTTCTTTCTCATGCCTTAAAGTTCTTTTTCATGACATTATTGATGTATCTCAAGTTCACATGTAAAATGTTTCCCTTGATTCCCTTACTGGGCCTTTTTCTCACCCTTTCTTTTGATGTATGTCCCCAGGTTATGAGATGCAGTAATGAACCTATGATGAACATAAGGAGAAGCCTTTCAAGTTTTTAATAAGTATGTTTTATGTTTTCATGTTTTAAGTTCCTGGTTTCCAAGACACTAAACCTTAAAGATCCTCGGTTTTGTAAAATGTAATGAAATGTTATGTTATAAAAAGGTGGGATTCCATAGTTGGTATCAAAGGATGGTTTAGTTATTTGTGGAAATTATGATATGAAAACTTTAGGAAGAACCCTATAGAAAAGTTTAAATATAGAAAATCTTCCATGTATTTTTGGTGAGTATTGAGTAAGGGGTTGCCAAGAAAATACATCCTTGTCTGGATACGAGCAGGTAGAGGTGGCTCTGGAATAGATGTACATAGGGGTAAAACCCAAAAAACCCGCTTTGATCTAGACTTGAACGGGAACTGGTACACAACAACGGGCCTTGCTGCACTCTTGATTACGACACTCCCTAGGGATATGAGTTGATAAATTCAGAAGCTTAGTATGAACCATTATTAAAGGAACAAAGAAAAAATAAAATAAAGATTCACATAAGAATATATGTTCATGGATAACCTAGATTGGAACCTAGGGGATCATGAGTTAAAGTATACTTTCCTTCTAAAAGTTTATCCTTCCATGCTTAAAGTTTCCTTTTAATGATTATTGGCTACATATTTAAGCCCGCTAATTATACGTTCTTTTCTTAGTTAATGGCGGGAAATGGAAGAGCATGTACCAACGACCAATGTGATAGGAAATGTGACGATTTCCGTATTAATATGACAGAGGTGATTAGGGGATCAAAATATGATTATTATTTTGGAAGACGTTCATTATTTTGGGAACCCTATTTGATCGAGGTAAATAGATTACTACAGTAATTTCTTTGAGGAATAAAGGTTGACTTGTATTTTAAAGAATCGATGAATTTAAGATGAACTTATGGTAATATAGGTTACTTATGGAAATGATTAACCTATCTTGGGGAAAATATGTTTAGGTTAGCTACTTTTGTTATAAGATGTTATGAGTGGTTGATGTTGTTTGGAGATGAACGACGCAGTTTATTTTGGAAGAAAATGTTATCAAATTTTTCTGGTATTTGGGTTTCAATCTTAGTTTGGTTTATTTTGAGGAATTTTAAGGACAGTTATTTATGGAATGGTCTATGATGAACTTTGGGTAGTATCATGGAATTTTGAATATTTAAAGAAGTTTCCCTTCCTATGGGATTATTTCTTTTTGAAGAGTTGTTTTATCTTACGCTTTCTATTTTTGGGATAATAGAATAAATAGATAGTTAATCTTTGGTGGATTATGTGATTCTCTAGAAGATGATTCTTGTTCTTTGATGAGACCAGGTAGTTTTGAATGCTACACATTTGGAGAAAAGATTATTTTTGGTAGAAACTTATTAAAGGATGAAACTATACTTGAAGGTAAATATATTTCCTTATGTTTTTATTCTATGTAGTAAATGAATTCCTCAAAACTATGAAAAGGAACATAAAACAAAAAACATTGTCTATTAACGTTTCCTACTAGGAAATCAAATACCGTTTAACCCATCATAAGTTTGTGATTTTCTTGTTGTTAACTTTCTCCTAATCATGTTTTCTATCACTCTCCCTTAGAACGTGACCCTTGCTTTTTTCCTCCATGTCCATGTTTTCTTACATGGGATCCTAGTATGGGTTAACTCGGGTGACCTTTTACTACCCTTTCTTTCTTTTAAAGTAATAGTTTTACTGACTCCTATTCCGGTGTGGGACTTTCAATGAAATTTCAAAACCCAGTTTTAAAAATTGCAAGGACGCAATTTCTTAAGGGGGGAAGATTGTAACAACCCGAAATTTTGAATAAATCTTGTTTCCTAATTTTGTGTGTTATTTTATTTTTTTTATATACTCAACAAAACTGTTTCATTAGATAACATGAGTATAATTAAAATGAGACTATTGGGTTTTGACTGTTATATGACCATTGGTTAATATGAACGCTGGAAACTAAACATTTCGATATTTGTCTCTAAATACAAGTGATCTTGGTTAATTAATATAGAAAGGAGATTTGATGGCCTCACCCAGTAGTCTTGGACCGATCGAAGCCCATCTAACAGAACTTGGGAAGGAGGTAGCACCAATGGGCTTTGCTCTAGACCAAACCCAAGCCGAACTTCATCGTATGAAGCTAGAATGGAATCTCCTTCACAAGAAGTTCAAACTGATAGAAATTACTACTCGTGCGATGTTGGCCGAGCCTCCCTCGGATTCTCTCACCTTAGCACACCTTACACTTAGGTCCTATTCTGGTGTGATAAGGGGCTATGTAAGGAGACCGTAACTGCCTTGTGTAATCCTTTGTTTTAAATAAAAATTTTGATTTCTTCTTATGATGAAGTTTATGAATTTTCAAATGTCTGGATAAATATAGTATGCATATTTTTGGTGAATTTTAGAGAAAGGATATTTTTTAAAAAAAATGTTTATATAAACCTTAAATAATTAAAAATGTGTAATTATTTTCAAAAAATGGTCTTCTACAATTATGTTTAGTAAAAAATTTAGAGTCTAATAAGATCAACTTAATTTTTGATGAATAGTAAATTATGAATAGTGATTTTATGCTTAGTATTAGTAATGTGACCAAATGGATTAGTAATCTCACTTAAATAAAGCATTAATATAATCTAGGCACCTTGATTAAGTAATGTGATTCAATAAAATGGTTAAATAACGGTTTCATAAATTATTAGTCAAGTATTAGTTTTTTCGGGAGAATAGTGTTTTTTAATTAAAAATTTAATTAAAAATATTTAGAAAATTATTTATATAAAATGGATTTCATTTTTGAACTCAGAGCATCGATATTATGTTAAGGTAATTTTTGGGGATTTTTCTGAAAAAAAATGAATTTTCAGTGAATAGTGTATTTATTTAAAATTTAAATTAGAAATCTTTAGAAAATTATTTTTATAAAATGGAGTTCATTTTTGAAATCAGAGCATCGATATTTGGTTAAGGTGAAATTTTGGGATTTTCCTGAGAAAGTTGAATTTTCGATGAATAGTGAAAATACAGTTTTTAAGTTACGGGTGTTTAATGAAATCATTAAATGATATATTAAGTATGTAATCAATATGGTAGACTTATGAATAGTAATATAAGGTATTAGGTGTCCCAAGTGGCCAATACCATGGGAAAATACCATGGGCAAGCCCATGGTTTTGCCAAAACCACTAATGAGGTGTCCCTTGGCCATTAATGCCTTGTCCCCTCACTTTCCCTATAAATACCAAGCCATCCTCCCATCCATTCGACTCCCAACTCTCCCCCAACTAATATCTGCTCTCATTAACTCCCAAGGAGTCCTTCCAAGGTTCCCCCAAGCCCTCAAGGTCCCAACCTTTGAGTTTTAAGAGTTACATTTTAAGGTAAGGGATCCTACCTCCCTCTTTCTTTTCTAGTAATCTCTTTTATGTCATTTCTTTTATGCTCCATGATATTATAATGGAGGATGTTATTTTATATTAATCATACTATATTTTTCATTTTCATATGATGAGAGACCCCCTCTTTCTCTCATCATTTCATTTTAAGAATGTTTAAGTGGCACCGTTAGGCTGCCGAATTTTTAAGGGATTCGTTCACCTTTCTCATTTTTCAAAGTTCTACTTTCATGTAAAGTCTTTCAAGTTAATTTTTATTATGTTAGGGTATTATATCTATATATATAATACTTATCTTTTATGTTAATATGATGAGAGGCCCTATTTTATCTCTTCAATTCAGTATTTTGAAGTTTTAAGTGGCGCCGTTAGGCTGCCGAATTTTTAAGGGATTCGTTCACCTTTCTCATTTTTCAGAGTTCTACTTTCTTGTCAAGTATTTCAAGTTCCTTTTTATTATGTTGGGGTATGATGTCTAAATATATCATACTGATCATTTATTTTCATATGATGAGATACCCTATTTTATCTCTTCAATTCAGCATTTTGAAGTTTTAAGTGGCGCCATTAGGCTGCTGAATTTTTAAGGGATTCGTTCACCTTTCTCATTTTTCAAAGTTCTACATTCATGTCAAGTATTTCAAGTTCTTTTATATTATGTTGGGGTATGATATATATATCTATAATATTGATATTTTATGTTCATATGATTAGATACCCTATTTGATCTCTTCAATTCAGTATTTTGGAGTTTTAAGTGGCGCCGTTAGGCTGCCGAATTTTTAAGGGATTCGTTCACCTTTCTCATTTTTCAAAGTTCTACTTTCATGTAAAGTCTTTCAAGTTCCTTTTTATTATTTTGGGGTACTATCTCTATATATATCACACTGATATTTTATGTTCATATGATGAGATACCCTATTTGATCTCTTCAATTCAGTATTTTGAAGTTTTTTGTGGCACCGTTAGGCTGCCGAATTTTTAAGGGATTCGTTCACCTTTCTCATTTTTCAAAGTTCTACTTTCATGTCAAGTATTTAAAGTTCCTTTTTATTATATTGGGGTATGATATCTAAATATATCATACTTATCTTTTATTTTCATATGATGAGAGACCCTATTTGATCTCGTCAATTCATTTTTGTTAAAGTTTAGGTGACGCTGTTAGGATGTCGAATTTTCATAAGAGAAATATTTTTTTCTCCCTTTAAGGTTCTTCATTTCATATGGTATATCTTTCAAATTTCATTACCATGTTCATATATCCTTCATATTCTGTCCCTCTACTGTTTTATGGTTCATTTATGAATGCTTTACCCATGTCCCCTCTCTTTTCAATGTTTTCTAAAACCCCGAAACATAGTCGTTATGCTGCAGAATTTCCGTATCAAAATGTCTCTCTCTCTTGTTATAAAGTTATTTTATTTTATTAAGTGTATACTCAAAGCTATCTCCTCTATTGGGGGATTCACATATAAACCAAAATGATCTATTTTAAATTCTGGGATTTACATACATGTGACCCACCTTCCTTTTCTGTGGGTTTTAAAGTGACACAAAGATCGTGTCTTTAAAGAAGTTTTTAAAACGTTATGATTATGAAATGAAAAACATTCCTTTTAGGCTATATGGGTTGTCTATGAAATTATTGATGATGATATATGTGGATCACACGATAATAAAGACAAATTTAAGGGTTCACCTGATAGCGCTCCAATGCATTGGGTAAAGACTTAATCTCTAGAGATGACCATTTAGACTGATACCTTGGTGAATAACCTCGGTAATTTTTATTGACACCTTGGGGATGGACCTTGGTGAAACGGAAATGATTGTCTTTCTAAAATATTTTAGCCACATCTTAAAGTTATGAAAAACGTTATTTTTATTATGATATGCCTCCTTATTTCTTTCTCATTCCTTAAAGTTCTTTTTCATGACATTGTTGATGTATCTCAAGTTCACATGTAAAATGTTTCTCTTGTTTCCCTTACTGGGCCTTCTTCTCACCCTTTATTTTGATGTATGTCCCCAGGTTATGAGATGCAGTAATGAACCTAGGATGAACATAAGGAGAAGCCTTTCAAGTTTTTAATAAGGATGTTTTATGTTTTCATGTTTTAAGTTCCTGGTTTCCTAGACACTAAACCTTAAAGATCCTAGGTTTTGTAAAATGTAATGAAATGTTATGTTATAAAAAGGTGGGATGCCATAGACTGGACCTACCATATGATCCCAAAATTATATATCCGCTTTCTTGGGGCCTCCTCCTATGATTTATCCTATTTCCAGGTCTCTAATAATGATTTCGGCTTTTTACTATCATGGTCTCCACTCCTATTTTACCCCTGTGGATATCCACCAGTGGTATCTTCTTAGTCAAGAAACTTTCAACCACAAAATATTGCTCTATCACACCAGCATAGGTAGGAATGCACAGAGGGATAACACTATCTTGGATGCCTCTACACAGAACTTGCTCGAAGGTCCAATACCAAAATAACTGATCTCAAACCACATCCATCAAGTACTTGGAGAGGTTTTTAAACCTAGATGAATACTCATATACTTATATGAAATCCTTCCGGAGCTTTAGAAGCTCTGGGATACGTATAACCCTCATCTTATAAGGTGATAAATCCTCTTTGAAAAGGTTATAAAACTTTGACCATGAAAGATTCGCCTCATCGTAATAGTGAGTAACTAAACCCCACCATCACCCTATTGAAACATGAATAAGGATCTCCTCCATTACCACCATATGATCTTCCGATGTCTCGACTAGATGGAAAACTCGGGTCACTACCTCAAGCCAATATGCATTCACCTGTGGGTATGGCTCTCATCAAAACCTGAGGGGTCTTTGTCACTAAAACTCATGAAACGTACATAGCTTGTGTGAATCCTCAAATAGTAGTGATAGTTCTAGATATTTCTCAATGAGTGGTGGTAGAAATGGAAAACCACTTAGAGGTGTTATCTCTGATAAAAACCCTTGTAATTATGCCTCATCACTAGGTGGATCATCTTCATGATCATGCAGTGGAATCCTAAATAGTCATCTATGTGGCGGCATCTTGAAATTTAAAAAATATGTACCATGGTCAAAGAGTATATCTAGGGATCCGAATCAAGAAGGAGATGGAAAAAATAACCCATTCCTATATGATTCATGTACCATAGTTTTCCCTACAACTATTTCTTTCATGTACCTAGTCGAAAACCAGGTGATCAGAGTCCTAGTGTATGGATACATCGGGTGCCACACAAACACTAAAGCCCCTCACCTGAAAGATAAACTAGAAACATGTAACACTATTTCCCAAAAAAAATCTCAAAAACCCAGGTCCTAAAGTATAACTGACCTTCTCTAATACCACACTATCATGAACTGTCATAGAGGGGTCGGTGCTGTGACTAAACCAAGCTCACCTCCAATAGGCTAGGGGTAGAAACTATCTCTAAGTAAGAATATCCCACAAATGGTATTCATTAGCCTAAAGTACCTATACACACACACACATCTCCAATCCCACACAATTATGAAATTTAAAACAACTAAAACAATTCATGTATACATCTAAGATCCCACAACAGAGTATGACAGTGAATTGATGAAAATAGAAAAGGGGCCAAAAACAAGCCCAAACAAAATTTCAAATATTCAAAACTACTCAAAGGGTGAGGAATAAGTCAAAAATCATTCTTTGAGAAAACACTTTGGTCTATCAAGCTCCAGTTATGCCCCACCCTCTCCCTGTCCTCCTAGGATACCGTCAAAAGGGTCATTGTCTGCACAAGACACAACACGTGCAGGAAAAGCCCACACAAGGTGAGTATAACAATACTCAGTAGGAAACCCCAAAAAAACAAATCAAAAATCACCACGTATAGTCATATAAAAATAATATATAGCAATTAATGTATAATAGAGACAAATAAGAACCCAAATATACTCAAAAAATATATCTCGCCACCAGGCGGTCATAACCAACTGCCAGCCATGGGATTATGTTCGTAGAAATGATCATTCTTGGAGAAATTTCTCCACAAGACATGCTATCATAAAATACTCTCAATAAATAGTTCTAGTTCATTAGGACACACCAAAGGAGAATTCACTGGTCTAAGGAGACTTTGAAACGCTGATAGGGGGTCACGCCCAGAACAGTTGGGGGACACCACAAACCCAATCTGGATCAACACTTTATGTAGGGGATCATATGAAAATGATTCCAAAAACCCTACCAATATGGATTTTAGACAGTTTATCAATTATCTAAACTAGGAGGTCACACTAATTAAACAAACTCCAACTAGGGATGATAGAGGATCACACTCCTGTCTCCCAGAGGGACACTGCAACTCTATCTGAGACTCAGCCTCTAGAGGGGATCTCTATCCAATCATTTGAATGTAATTACACGTTGTACCATCAAGGAAAATGACCAAGGGAATTCAATCAACCTATGAAGGTCCAAACTAAGAAAACAAAGAGCCTTAATAACTCTTTTAGGGACTATACAACATGTCTCGAGGGGTAAATGTCGTGTTCAGCTATCCCAAGTCATTCCCATATGAAAAATCCCCACACATAAATGTAGTATCCATATAAATGACATGTAGAAGGATATACACAACATGTAGAGACATAAATTATCCTAATGTGTTTCCTAGCCATGTATGTGTTTCGAATCCATGCCCTTGTACTTGTTCGTGTATACTAAGTTGTGTCCCTATATAAGTACATGGCATGCCATCTGGTCGTGTAATTTTTCCTATGTCTATGTACTCTATGGATTATAATATGAGTCAACTGGGGAGGTTCATAAGTTGTCTTATAGGTTTCAAATGTAGTGTGATCATTATCTCCATCTTGAAACCTTGTCTACCATTGAAGGGGGACCACACGCCAAATAATCCAAGATTACAGGCCGTGTTCTGCGGGATTTTCCAGAATCCAAGATTCTGCTCCACGCATCTTGGTCGATGCTCAACCTTCAATCTGGTGATCAATTCAACATGAATTAGAAGATACAAGGTCATCCACACCTCTTCATCATCGAACAATGCTTCTCGTTGTCAGATCTTCTTGGAAATCAGATCAAATCTCTATTCTTCGTTTCATGACGAAGAATTCCGAAGAATGCCAAAGAATGAGAAATTGGAAATCATTCGTTTGTTAGATTCAATCCATATCCAGCATTGCACCTCCTTTGTTAAATTATGATCCCATATCTATGATATTGGATCATTATTCCAAGAAATGGGTGCGCAGTGATCGATTGATAGGGAATAGTCAAGTTGTGGGACAAACGAAGAACACCTTCAATGAACGTTGAATTGGGGGAAAAAGCACAAAAGAAAAAAAAGAGGAATGAACCTTGATCAATGTTCATGTTTAAATTGATTCATTTATATAAGAAAAACAACGAATATATTCAAATTTATTCTCCCAATTAAACCCCACAATAAACCCATCCCACAAGAGATTGATCCAAAAATTAATCTGTTCATCGATTTATTCAGGTTCATCATAGAAATTTAGAATGGAGAATTAGAAACATTGAAACACATGCCCAACCTAGATTCAGTTTGATCGCTGATGAATAAATATTGATGTGTCTCATTCATTGGAAATATCTATCAAATCAGTTGTGCCTCGATCATTGATTCGCGATCATGTTGTCCTTTTTTTGAGATAATTCCTCAGAGATCTCTCCAACAGTCCTTCGGTGTCACTAGTGTTATGTGGATAACCTTGGATTTAAAACATAACAATATATTTAAAGATTTTAAAATCACTAAGTCAGAAAAATGAAATAAAATAATTTTGTTTAGTTATTTTATTCTTTCCACGCTTGTGATAAATTTTTCACAAGCAGCCTATGTTAAGTCGCAGATAGGTTAAAACCATCATTCTAAACTCAACGATGGCCATAGATTTCTGATCTGAGAAACTTTTTTTGTGTTATTACTCTTTTTTAGGAAAGCTACATGCATGTGATATTTAATATTTTTAATATATTTCAAACATTTATTTCGGGCACAGCGGACCTTAGAATCGCACATTGTCTCATCACCTAATCTCAAAAATAATCCATATAATATTTAAAAATAATACACGGAAAGTATGAGGAGTTATGGTCAAGGTATTTATATTATGAGAAGGATCACTTGTATACTGATCACTTATGGGGTATAAGTTGGTGAACTTTTATTTTGATTGACTCGCTTATAGTATTCTACATGGATTATCATATATGTATCATTGGTGTAACTTGAGTGATCATTTTTTATGGATCAATTAGCTTGAGGTTGTAAAATAATTTCTCTACTTGTGTGGTTTCTTTATTTGATACCCGTTTGATTTTAATTAACAATTTTACTTAATAAAAATTCTTTGGGTATGATACTAATTAGGTATATGGATTTAGGGGTCCTAAACAAGCCTACAGTCCAAAATATTTTCTTGTTAGCTCGTATTTTTTTATTAGACCGGATCAAAAAAATATCTTAGAATATGACCTGACCTACCAAGTCCCCTCCTAGGCTAGTAATAAACTAAGTTTTCCACATCAAATCCATCTCCAATAGGACAGGATATAATAATTAGAACTAATAAGACTTAATACCTACATGTGATACCTTATCCTATAGAACAAACATACATATATACATCATCATCCATCCATAAACAACAACCAATCATGCTACACGTGACTATTTAAAATGAAAATATAGATTCATATATTTGTTGACAATCTCAATAATACAATACAAATTCCAATACAAAAGGGAAAAAATTATAATACCCAACATCTGAAAAATAAAAATGGCCAAGATAGAATGAGAAATGGGAACACCACATCGCACCAACACCGAACTGAGTGTCTCTAATAATAGCCACAGCATGGATCTCCAATTCTCCATATCCACAAGTTCCACACCCACAAAAAATACAATGGACTTGAGAATTATCTACATGGACATGAAATGTGCGGGAACAAGTCCCATATAGGAAAAAGTATAAAAATACCTTGTAGAACTCCCAAAAACCTAAAGGGAAATATGCTATAAATCATCCCACAATCAAGGGTTGAATCATACATCCACCCAACTTAATACAAGAGGGAGAAAACCCATAAGTCGAGGAAGGAGAAAAGGATTTACTTCCTAATAAACTAAAGTCAAATATCATATCAGAACAAAGGATTCCCTAATGGTCTACTTGTTCTATAGGATGAGGGATCACAAATATACCTTATTCCTCAATGGGAAACACTTACCTGCTCATTCATCTTAGGGGAAAACACCTCCCTCCTCACCAACATATGGGGATATCAAACCACATATGTCTATATGAGGGGATCAAAACCCAAATCACCATGTCATACCCGGGGGATCTAACTAAGAAGATCCCAAACCAAATATACTCATTCACCATGAGAAACACTGAATGCACTAACATTACTATCCAACCATCACATAGGGTGAACATATGAACTCACTAGATTATCATTGTTCCAATAACAATACCTCATCCCAAAAATTCACCATCTAAACATATCACTCCCAAATTTTAGAACCATTAGTATGATCGAAGCTGGGAACCCATGATTCAAGAATTATTTGATTATCAAGGGGGATAATAAATGCCCAAATGGTTTACTCGTACCCTATTCTATGTGGTAGTTCCCTACCCCGTCCTTCTAGAGGGAATACATACCTCCACAATAGAACTAGGTCCAAAGGGAGTCCTACGACATAAACATTCTCAAAGGGAGAGATCAACTAACCAAAAGGTGGATCCCTACCCACTCAACTAATCTCAACTAGAGAAGCATATCAAAGGGGAGAAACCTAGTGTTCCTGATGCAGCACATGTCTCCAATCAACCAAAATAACCCTCTCATTATAATTCCATAACACTATAACATAAATTGACTTTAGTGGTGGTTCACAAAACCACCGCTAAACCTTTTTTTAAAATGGTTTTGCAGCAGTTTATAATAAACCATCGTGAAACCATCTCCTTTTTTATACTCCCAACCCTTCCCCCTGACCCCGACCCTGACCCCAATTCTCCCCCCACCCCCATGACCCCGTGACCCCCCTTCTCCCGGCGCCCCCCTCGTGACCCCCCTTCTCCCGGTGACCCCCCCCCCCCCGGCGACCCCCCGACGACCCACCCAACGACCCCACATGACCCCCCTTCTCCCCTGTGACCCCATGAACCCCCTTCTCCCAGCGACCCTGCAACCCTCCTTCTCCTGGCGACCCCGTGACCCCCCTTCTCCCGGCAACCCCATGATCCCCCTTCTCCTAGAGACCCCGCGACCAGTTAGTGATTTGGGGTTTGTATTTTCTTCACCAGTTAGTTATTCTAATTCATGTTCTCTATTTAAAAGTTATGAAAATTGGTTTCCTTAAATTTTCATGGGTTTTATATTGGTGTTTGATGGTGTATCCATGGGGGGTGTTTATAGGTATCATTAGTTTATTTTGGGAGAGGTGATTAGGGATCTATACCTTCTATTCCATTATTTCTCAAAGAAATTTTAAATTCACTAGGTAGGGGGTTTTTTTACTTCTCCATTTTATGTGTTACTATTTAGGTATCATGGTATAACTTCATTGGTATTATAGTGGAATTATCCTAATAAATATAATAACTAGAATCAATAATT
The DNA here is from genome assembly GCA_963277665.1 of Viscum album. Lineage (NCBI taxonomy): Eukaryota > Viridiplantae > Streptophyta > Magnoliopsida > Santalales > Viscaceae > Viscum > Viscum album. The sequence goes on along the minus strand of OY728127.1, from coordinate 1,402,129,799 downwards.
AATTTGAATGGATCTTGTGGTCATATGTATTAATGCATTGTTCATAACGCCTCTTATAATTTTCAAAATAGTGTGGTATCTACTTTATATGATTTTTATTATTGTTTATAGAGGTTTATAGTATTGAAATTGGATAGGAAAATAATGTGGGTAATAATTAATTGATTAATGAAAGTGTCATGAGATATTGATTACCATTCATCCATCAAAACTGTTGAATTTGAAATATTTCTTGAATATATTTATGTTTGGTTATTGTCTTTGATAGCTGGTGATTATAAGTTTTCTAGTGCTGAAACCTATGCATAATGAATATATTAATTCAATTTTGTAATTATCAGGTTGGTTATGGAAATAATTATTTGGGGTTAGGTGATTATATTCTTGGTTTCTAAAGGATTTTATCATTTTTTTATGGATGTAGTTTCCCCTTGTGTTTCTGATGATAAAAATAATTTTGATTCTATATATGTGTGCACTAGGGTGGTAAATGAATTTTAATATTGATGTCTATGGTTTTGATGGAAAAAATTGGAGTATGGTGTTTGTTAAGAGAGGGGGTCTCTTTTTTCCATTTATTGTCATATGGTTAATAGGAATAGATGCCTTAGGTTGAGAGTTGTGTTATCATGTTTGTTGGGTTATTGTGTGAATCTTTTTGATGGGTTGTTTATGTTTCAATTTAGAGATGGGTATTCCCATCTTTCTTATTCATTGTCGAATGATTTGATTTATTGTTATCAAATGGATGATTATTTTGGTTCCCAACTACTTGTTGTAGTTTCTATATGCCCTATTGAGTGTATCACATTGTGGTAGCCTATGATTGATCATTGAATACCATGATTATGAAATTGATAATGTAATTGACATTGAACTCATGGGATGAGTATTGATGTTGGTTTATGGGATAATGGAAACTATGGGATGATTAGATTAATGATAAGTGGCACATTGGATGGAAATATAATAATTATAATGGAAAATAATAAATCTAGCTGGATCTAATGAACTAAATTGATTAAATAAGAATTTTTATTGAATTTAACAAATGAGTGGATAGTAATATCTCTTTACTATGTCAAAATGTTTAATGGGGATGAATCATGATACTTATGTTCATTAATTGAATCTAGTCTCTACTGGTGTAGTAAAAAGTTAAATGGATACTAAGAAACCTCAATCAAAAGTGAATAGGCAACACAAAAGTATATCCACGCAAACCCAATTTCATGCCAGGCCAACTCTACTGAAACAAACTACACACTAATCCTAGTTTGGAAGCGCATGTCAAACATTATAGGCCCAATAATGAACTTATATACTTAATCCCAAGAATCTAATATCTAATATAGCTCCAACATGTGCAGTTCCTCGTGTGAACACATCAAAAAAATTATGTATTTCACTACACCATAGCACATAAACTTGAGAATATTATCTTCAAATAAGTAAAATTATATTATTCCTACTTTATGATCAATGGATAATATTTATTATATTATGTTTCTGTAATCTTACACTATCGTATATATGAATCTCTTTCTCTATTTAGTAGTAACTATGTGTTTTAATTTTTATTAATATTGTGTAGGCACATTGTGATATGCATGGAAAAAAGTTGGATCACATTACCGAGGAATGCACCTCAGTATGTTAAGGGTTTGAAGGAGTTTTTAAATTTTTCAATTTCAAATCAATCCCTTGAAGGGAGAATAATATTTCTATGTCCTAAATGTAAATTTAGAAGATGGTTGAAGAGAGATGATGTTTCTGAATATTTAATACTGAAGCAATTCCCTGGTCAATATTTGTGTTGGATTTAGCATGGAGAATCAAACGTTATAGAAAGATTGAGCACTAATGTTAATCCACAGAATGAGGTCCCAAATTCATTGAAAATGGAAAATGAAATGCAAAACCTCATAAATGATGCATTCAGAACTACAAGACACAACTATCAACATCAAAACATAACAGAACAACCAGATGAAGGTGCTACAAATTGCAATGTGACAAGTGATGTTTTTGAGACTGTAACACAACCATATCAAGATTGTAACATATCATTGGATCCTCCTATAGATTCCGTGGAGAAAAATGTAAGAGAAAACTTCACTGAGGAAAATGTGTTTCTTGATTTAGTTGATGATGGAAATCAAGAGTTGTATAGTGGGTGTTTGAAATATTCAAAGCTTTCTTTTCTGATGAAGTTATATCATATCAAATGTCTATGTGGAATTACAAATAAGGAAATTCCCATGATATTGGAATTGATTTGTGATTCATTTCCTGAATAAAAAATCCTTGAGTATTTTTAGGATATGAAAAAAGTTGTTAATAGGCTTAGTCTGAATTATACAAAAATACATGTGTGTCCCAATGATTGTATGCTTTATTGGGGAGAGGATTCAAGTACACAGAATTTCAAAAAATGTTCTTCTAAATAGAAATCAAAGGGTGATTTTGTAAGTCTGAATCAACATAATTTCATGGAGAAGAAGAAAAGGAACACACCTGCAAAGGTTTTTCGTTACTTTTCTTTGAAGCCTCGATTGCAATGATTATTCATTTCATCGAAAACCACCAAACACATGAAGTGGAATTCTGTAGATAATAACAATGACGGGTTAATGATACATCCATGAGATTCACAATCATGGAAGACATTTGATTCATTACATTCAGATTTCTCAGCTGATCCTAGGAATGTTTGATTGGGATTGGTTGCCGATGGATTCCACCCATTTGGGACTTTGGGTACCAGTTATAGCATTTGGCCAGTTATTTTGATCCCTTACAATCTACCTCTGTGGATGTGTATTCAACAAACATATTTTATCATTTCGATTATTATTCCTAGAAAATAAATGCCTGGAAATGATATTGATGTACACTTGCAGCCTTTGATTGATGAATTGCAGGATTTATGGAGCAACAGTGTTGAGAGATTTGATGCTTCTTCTAAAACAATGTTCAAAATGCATACTGCTTTAATGTGGATAATTAGTGACTTCCCTGGGCTTGGGAATTTATCAGGTTGGAAAACTTACACGGGTTTGGCTTGTCCCATTTGTAACTTTGATTTTGAGCCCAAATGGCTGCCTCACTATAGAAAATGGTGCTTCTTGTGCCATCTAAGATTTCTTGATGCATCTCATAGATTTCAGCTGAACATATCAAAATTTAATAGTTTCATTGATCGTAGACCACCTCCAAAGTTGTTAACTGGTTATGAAATATTTACACAACTTGAAAATGTTGAAACAGAATTTTGGAAGGTCCATCATTTGAACGATAGCAGAAAATGGGTCTGAATTGCATCATCAAGTGAAATCAGAATGCAATAATGGAAGAAAAAAAGTATATTCTTCAAACTTTCATATTGGGAATTTAATTTGTTGCGGCATAATCTTGATATGATTCATATTGATCAGAATGTCTGTGACAATTTTATTTTCACATTACTTAATGAGCATGTAAAGTCGAAGGATCATCTCAATGCTTGCAAAGACTTACAATTAATGAACATAAAATATGATTTCTGTCCAGATGAGAATGAAAAGTATGCTCCGGAAATTTTTGCGATGAAAAATAGGGATAAAGATACATTCCTTCGAATTTTAAAGAATGTGAAAGGTATCTGATGGGTATTTGAGTAACATCTCGAGGTGTGTTGACTTGAATAATTGTAAGTTAAATGGATTGAAAATTCATGATTCACATATTTTGTTACAACAGTTACTACCATTGGCATTACATACATTATTACCTGAAAAAGTTACTACAGTTTTACTCCAATTCTACACATTTTTCAAGAAACTATGTGAGAAATCTATACATCCATTTCATCTTGACAACCTCCAGGAGAGGTTTGTATTGAACCTTTTTGCAGTGGAGATGATCTTTCCTCCATCATTTTTTACTGTCATGATGCATTTAACTGTGCATTTGGTTGAGGAAGCTAAATTATGAGGCCCCATTCATTATCAATGGATGTATCTAATTGGGAGGTATTTTATTTATATGTTTTTCAGTTAAGTAAACAATTTTTTTCCTTTAAATAAATTCATAATTATGATTATTTTATTTCACAGATATCTTGGGAATTTGAAAGCATGCATGAGAATTAAAGCTCAACCAGAAGGCTCTATTGATGAAGGATATTTGTCTGATGAGTGTCGTAACTTTTGTTCTAGATACTTGGATGATATTGAGCAATATTTAATCGAGTTGGACATGTTGACGACACATCGAATCAATCTCAAATACATCATAAATCAAAAATATTTCCTGCTATTGGTCGATCAGTTGGGAGGACCTCAAATGTGACACTGACAGAATTGGAATTATTATACGCACATAGATATGTGCTTCTAAATAGTGAAATTGAATATTCATTTATTGAAGAGTTGAGGATACAAACAAAGAGATGAATGAGAGTTCGAACATGAAATGAGAAAGATATAATGAAAACTATGAATAAAGAGCTTGTAGAATGGTTTGCACAACGTGTAAGTTCGTAAATATTGCAAAAATATAAATATTAGTTTTACACATAAATTTTTTAAATCTAATAAATTATATATCTTTTTTTAGATCATGAATACCGATACTAGGGCAGAGTTGTCAGAAGATTTGAAGTTTCTTTCTAGATGTCCTATAAAAAAGTTAGAAAGTTTAACGCTTACATTGTGAATGGCTTTAGATTTCGTACAGTTGATCGAGAAGTGGGATTGAAAACATAGAATAGTGGTATATTTATATTTACTAAAGTGGGATACTTTGGAAAGATTCTTGATATTATTTAATTAAACTACCATGGTCATTTTTTCTATCATTTTATTCAAATGTAATTGGGTTGATATTATTAGAGGTGTTAAAAGAGATTCCTTGCAATTTACTTTTGTGAACTTCTCTCACTTGATGGATGTTGGTGATCGTGAACTACAAGATTCATATATCTTATCCTTACAAGAAAAAATGGTATATTTTGTGAATGATGTTGTGGATTAAGGGTGGAGTGTAGTTTCTCACATAATACAAAGAGATTTGTATGATATGGGTGATGAAGTGAAAGATTTGACCTCTAAAATTGAATCTAATCAACAACAAGAAGTAGAATTATTTTCCCATCATGATATTGAAAATATTATTCTAGAAAGGATGAATTAAGTGGATGAAGTAATGGAGCAGGAAACAAACATGATTTAAGGGGAAAATGATTGTATGTACAGTTATTTATTCATTCAACAACCACTTATTTCATTTGTGCAGTCATTCATTATCATTGTTATATATATTTTGTTTGTTAGTACTGGGCATCTATTATCATTTTAAAAAAAATATGCATAATTTTTTTGAAATATTTATTTTAAACTTAATTTTATTTGATTAAATGATAGGAATGCCAAGGAGGAAGTGGTACACTATTCCATCTACTACTGCGACAGATGACGATCCATCTGTCTCCCTCCCCACGGAATCTAAGCCACCAGCTGCCTACACCCCTGCACCATCTCCCCCTGCACTATCTCTTACACCCTTTGTGGGTGTCCCATTAGAGACTGAGTCATTGACTCTCCCTTCAGGAGCCTCAGTAGTGGGGCGGCTGCATGCCCCTTCCAGTTCATCACGAGCATACTGGAGGGTCACTATCAAAGGAACAAATTTTAATATAAATAATTTTTTTGAATTTTGTTTATACTAATTGTTTGCTCATTGAAGATGAAAACAATTCAACCATATAGAAAACATAAAAAGTTCAGATGTTTTGAAAATGAATGGCGAGAAGATAGTCATGTCATTTGATTCTTTTTGGGTCCCTACGGATGATGTCGCGGGGTTACTTGGCCAGATTCTAGGCCAACTGGCAGTGGAGCCCATTTACCTACCTATTTCTTCTAATGATTAGAGACATATTCCTCCAAGTTGGAAAAATGAAGTTTTTGATTCCCAAATAAAGTTAATTTTAATACATTATGGTTTAATTTAATGTCATGTTATTAATATGTTCAAAATGAATTTCTATATATAGATGTTCTTCCACTTTATAGTTGCTGATGTGATAGCACGAAAGTGGATGTTGAAACATCTTGGTAAGAAATGTAAATACTTCAAATGGAGATTGTGGTGCGATGACAATGATACTTCGTTGACCTTGAAACAAATGTATGAATTGATGACACTCAAAACTTTGTTGGGGATTTGATTAGATAATTTATGTTAGTTTAGGGACTGGACCTTGATATAAGTGGGTTCCACCTCGTATGGGACCTCATTTTCCTCAAGATGATGGTTTTGACAACATTCTTGGGATGAAATGGTTGTTCCCTTACTATGCTTACATTGATTTTTATCACCAAAGGGTGTCATTAACATCACCATAGGGTGGGTTTTTTATTCACAAGGGTGAATAGGATGTTTGAGAATGATGAGATGGAATCTAGCATCACGGGTTGGGTGTGATGATATATTGACTTACTTTATTATATCTAGATAATAATGAAGGCATTGGAAGAATTTACATGCCAACACGGCTCATAGAATCTAAACTCGGTCATGGGAATCCCTGTTGTAGAGTTACCAAACAATTAATTTCCTACATTCTCATAATAAAGGTAGAGGAAAGATGATGTTGAATAATTAATGATGATGCAATCACACAAAATTAACTTCGTAACATAAGTACATACATGAGTTTATGTTTGTAGTGTCTCTTTGTGAATTTTTTATTTATATTACTAAAGGACGTGCTTTCTTCTTATACATGGAATCTCTTTTTATTCTCTCTATATATTACTAATTTTATTTTTTCCAATATACATATTCATATATATGCTTATTTTCTAGTATACATTACTAGTTTTCACTTATATAGAAAGTAATTGTGACATGACTACTGTATGAACTGTTTTCCACTATGCATTACTAGTATTCACTTTTATAGAATATAAGTCCATTATTGTATGAACTTATTTTCAAAGAATTCATTTTGGAAAAAATTCAAATTATTTTTATGTGAACATTTAATTGATTGATCGTGTCATGTTAATTCACAGTTTGGGTAGTAGTTCTTTATAACCAAGTGGGTAGGGAAACAAAAGAATGTGTCAAATCAGATGTTCATTAAGAATAAATGTGAGAGATATCAGTTGATAATAATATTAAAGCATAAGATAAGAATAATGATATGAGAGAATGACCATAAATTATGAATATCATACACAATTCATCATATATTACAAGTGGGATGTATGTTGATATGAATTGTCATGTCAGGGTTGGAACTGGTATGGATGGAATAGGTTGAACCTAGGATTGGCATTGTTTTCATGAAATGTGACAGATATACTGGTTTATAATTTTATTTAAAGGTATAATGGCCATGTGATATGTTTATCTGCATTCCTTTACTGAAATATGCATTTTATTGTGCTTAGTTAATCATCTCTTTTCATATTGACTTGTATGTATTCTGTTAGACTATTTGTATTCCTGGAATGGTTTGTTTTTTAGGGCACTGGTGTAGGGGATGTATAGCTGCTATTTTTTTCAGATCATCTTTTAGTGGTAGCTTTAACCGCCGCTAAATGAAATTGTTAAAATTGTAGCGGCGGTTTTAGCAACCGCTAAAAATAGATATTTTTCTCATAGTGGCAGTTAAAACTGCCGCTACAATGTCCCACCATCCACGTGTATTTCGTGGTGGTTTCGATTATTTTAGTGGGACTTTCTAGTGAGGGGGTGTTTTTTATTCACGATGGTTATAACTGCCGCCAATAAAAGAGATCTAGAGGCTATAAAACCTCTACTAAAAAAACCAAAACCACCACGAAATGAGGCAACTATGAAGATTCATTTAAACTACGGTGAAACGGATATAACTACCGCTAATAGTTTTTCAACTTGTAATTTATCAGCGGTTTCCTAAAACCACCACTATATGAAAAAAATCCACCGCTAATAGGTTAGTTTCCTGTAGTGTCACCATTTTGATTCTATATCTTAATCATAACATGGGACCCATTTTTCATTAGATCATAAAAACTAACGGAGGGAGTTAACCACTTCTAAAGAGGATCTGGTGCCACACGAAATTCCAAGATAGATCAAGGAGAGTTTCCTATCCATCCTTGTAAGGGTTTCCCCGTACCTAATAGGGGACACTTATAAATTATCACATCATATGGGGATCCTTCTCCCCATAATTATAGGGGAGTACTAACTTCATCAATAATTGGGATGAACCATGCCTCAACAATAATATTAAGTCAAACGGAGTACCCAAATCCCACCTCTGTACAATTCATGCATCATAGTCATCGAAACCCACTATCTGATGAAAGATTCACTGAGAATACCCTTTAATCATTACTTTACATCTATTTTGGCCACACACAGGGGAAATATGAGGGATATATAAGTCATATTTTTTATGTGACACAAACTATCCATGGAGACAAAAGCATAATGGGAGTAAAGGAAAGACTACACATCCTTCTATTCAACCCACCTACACCAACTCTATAGTGAACAAGAAGGAGGGAAAATCTCTTCAAGTTTTACATTTTTCAATAATTCAATTTGAGATTCCATTTTTTGTAGAGGAAATAATAGATGAATAGATAGAACTTCTATATTCATGTCTCTCATGTCCAAAATTAAAGAACCCATAATTTCTAAAAAACTCCTAGAGTTACCAAACTATTTGACATGTGCATGTCATGGGGTGTGTAAAAAACAATTATTTACTTAGTTATAATATAGTATAGTGGTTAACCTAGGTTGTCTATAGATAGGAGTGCACAATAATCATGTTTGTCACTTTGTTTTTTAATTTGTTTGGTTTTGAAAACAATGAAACAAAACTAAAGAAATAAATAGCGTGTAATATTTAAAAAAATTAAAAAAAAATGTGATTAGAAATAGTGATAAGTATTGGGTGATCAGGTTGGTATTGGTTTTCAAATTTTAATGTTATCATAGTTCTTATTTATTCATTCCTCTTTTTTTAAATCGATTAAAATGAGATTTCACAATCGCTTCCTCTCACTTCTTTGTTTAATGATGTTGGTGAGATTAAACCTTACTAATATCTTAGTTTGTTCTAATATTCATCCTTTTGTGAAATATTTTTAGCGAATACCCTCAGTTGATTAAGGCAATTCCCAATCGGGTCTTGTTTATCCCAAACAATCTTGAATATTCAGTACAAATCTCACACGTACTGATGATCGCCAAGTACTTCACCACTATGTTCTGATATATTCCATCATATATTGAACATAACATAGTGAGGGATATAGTCTTAATTAAACAAATCACTAATAACAACCGAATATAAAATCAAATACAATCGCACAAGATAATATAAGCTGTTATTACAATTGAAACCATCTTCATAACAGAGAAAAAATTTTATAACATTAAGCGCATGAACTTGAAAATTAAAAAATGGAAAACCTAACCATCCCAAATAACTCATAATATTTACCCCACCATGGTAAGGGTAATTTAGGAGAAGGGGGAAGAATATTACATTACAAAACTAAAATAAATAAAAGAGGGAAAAGAAGAACAGAAAAATGTATCCTCCAGATTCTGTCCTCCAGAAGATCAGCCTAGGTTCTCCCACCCTCTCTTCGAATCAGGCCAATGTAACTTCTTATAGGAAGTGATGAATGTAGTTGTCCATCTACCCCCTAATTTTGAAATCATTTTTAACCTTGTGGAATGAGTTATGGCTAAATTAGACATGACTTTTCCTGGCTGTCAATCACTATTCCACCAACCATAATTTGACCAGATGAAGGGAAGCCTTAATGAACTCAATTATCCATGAAATTTAATTTGAAGCTTCATAGTAAAGTTTTCTTTCTTAACCATCTAGAAGCACCCCATTTGGTGATTAGTATCCGGAGATATTGATCATTGAATGAAGTCATGTTCATTCTGCCAGCCAGAATAAGTGTTCATATTGACCGATTTGTTTTGACTTTTTGGAGTTTGAATTGGATTTGGGTCCTGAAGGCTTATATGTATAAAAATAATTACTTAATCATAAAAAAAGAATCAGGTGAATTGGATGAAAAATTTAGGAGTTATGCTCTAAGTACAGAGGCAACATAAATCTGTTTAATGTCCAGAATTAACCACTTTTCACATTTAAGCTCAAAAATCACCAAAAAACATAAAATGATCCAAATAAGATAAAATTGATTAATGATAAGGGATTAAATAAATTAAAAACATATGTAGAAATTTGAAAATATGATCTCTGTCAATTTCCCCACACTTATCATTTTGACTCCTGGAAAAGTAAACATTGATATTAAATCAAAGCAAATTTAAAATGCATATCCATGAGATCTAACAATTTAACACCAAGAAACAAAAGATAACATGCCTCATTAGTGACCATTATTCCATGTTCTCAATTAAAATTCATTAAATAAATTTTCTCTTCATTTATTATCCCATGCACACAAAATACTTACCTAACATGCATTTTTTTCTCATCACAAAAATATCAATTTTCAACAATGTCTTTCTCATTCAATACTCATATAAGGGTCACCATAGGCTTGATGAATTCCTACATCTCCACCAAATATGAGTCAAGAACATATGTTTATCATGAGGACTTTTCAAGGTTTTTCTATGGCTTCAGGTTGGTAGGATTTATATGTGACAAATTCTGAGGCTGAATAAGGAGAGATTGTCTATATTTGAAGAAAATTTGCATTATTCTAATTTGTACTTAAATATGGTTTCCTCCTAACACCCCTTAGTATAAAATATGCTCCATCAACATGAAAAATCATTGAAATTATACACCATTCATCATTTCAGTATAAAAATTTTCAGTCATCTCAGACATGATTTTTTTTTTTGAAAGCTCCAGATAAGAACAACTTTCTTTCTCCATTGGAAGATCCAAAAAGGCACAACTTCACTTATCATAAAAGCCCCAAAAAAGGCACAACTTTCAACATAATTATTTTTTACAGTAGCAAGCACATCTCTTCAAAATTTTATTTTCCACCCAAAGTATCTCCAAATGAGGTAGAACAACACAAGTCAACCTCCCCCCGCAAATAAGTTCAACTAGATTATGCAATTTTACTTCAAGAGCAGGTTGGATTGGGAAAATTAGCTTTTAATGTGGCTAACCTAACAGGATTTTTATGGCTTCAATGGGATACAGGGATTAAATGTATAAAGTAGGCCATTATAAGAAGGATTTTTATTAAATAGGGATTTAATACCAAAGAAACGCCTCAATCATTTTAAACCCATGTACCTAAACCCGTCAAGTTTTGACAAGAATAAATAAAATTATAGTTAAATAAAGAATGATATAGTTCTCTAAAGAAGGGAGGTAAAAGAAAATATTATGAAAATTAGGTTTATATTCCTCATAGGAAAGTGATTTCAAATATAAAGACAGTGAATTGTGGCATGGGATTAAAAAATCAGAGTGGTTTTATAGAAATTTCCAAATATTTAAACTTGAAAAAAAGTCATTTTCAGCAATAATTTAAGCTCTGTTTCATGGGATAAATTGTTTCACACATTGAAATGGGTTTCAAAAATGATGATGATATTCATTTTAGCTCAAAAGTTTTAAAAAAACACAATTGAAAATACTAAACTATAAAGGTTCCCTCATCCACACTAAAATGATGTAGTGTCTGCAATGCATTCAAATTGATTTAAAATGTAAGAATATTTTTAATTGAATCATAGAAATCAATAAAGTGAAAAGGAAAGGTACAACCTGACTTATTGGTAGTGCAATGTTGAGCTAATCTCCTATGTGTTTCGCACATAAAAACCTACAAACAAAGTTAGATAATAAAACATTTTAAATTTATTGAAAGTAAAGAAAATATAAATAGAATGAGAATAGAAGGATAGATCTTGGTTTAATCCCCCAAGTGGGCCATGGGGTTTGATTACCTCTAGGTGGGCAGTTTCAGTGTTTATCCCCAATCTGATGGTGGGTGAAGTTTCTTTGAGATGAACCACCAACACTTCTTCTTTCCATCTTTAACTTCTTCCTTTTTTTAGGACTCTAGGAATATATTACACCAAATCCACCCCCATGTAAATGATATAAAACTTGAACGGTGGGGTTAGGACAAAGAATGATTCATCATCTTTCTTAGTTTCCACTTTCAAATCATCTTATTCATTCTCCAGTGGTTTCTCAAGGTATTATGCATCAAAATAATAGTCAAAGGGGAAATTAGAGTGTAATTCTATTTGAATAAAATTAAAACATGATGAATCAATATCAAATTCTTCCCTTTTAAAGTAATCATCTTGTGTCTCTTTTTTCTCAATAAATTCTATGTTGATCTCATCTTGAAATACTTCCAATAAATGATCAACATGTTCGGGTAGATCCATATATTCTTCTTTAGATGCATCTTCTTTTTCTTCCTCATCAACCAAGGCATAGATGTGTTGGCCAAATCTGAAAATTTTATGCAAGAGGAGGTGATACTCAATTAAGATTCAATATAATCAGAATGAAAAGAATTAAGAAAAATATTATCTCCCTTAAGTGGTTTGACATCAATTGCTTCTTCAGTATGATGTTCCTCTTGTATTTTAATTTCACAAGATAGAGGTAGGTAGGCAGACTCCTCCGTCTTTTCTTCAAATTCCACCGCTTTGCTGGTGTCTTCCTTCAATGGTTCTAGATATTCTACTTTTTAAGGAATATTTGGATCAAGTAGTTCTTCACACTCATTCCATAATCCATCTATATCTTTTTGATCTCCCACACGTAGGTCAGTAGGTAATTCTACCTTCTTTTCCTCCTCAGGTTCATTTATTGGTTCTCGTTTTTCCATCAATGCACGGACATATTCAAATGCAAGTTATACTTTGTTCTCTAGTTTTTCTATGTCATTTATAAGTTCTTTAATCTGAACTATATTATTACCAAACTCATCTTCATATTCCACTTGTGGGTAGTTGTTCCATGAACTAAAGAAATAATCATTTGAAAAAATCAAGGAAAAACAATTTTTATGTTTTTTTGAAAAGTTTTAAATATTTATAATGAGATTATGGAACTACCTCCCCAGAAACGGTGCCAAGTTTTGACATGTACCTATCATGGGGTGTGGAAAAAAAATTATTCACTTAGTTAAAATATAGTATATTGGTTAACCTAGGTTGTCTCCAGAGAGGAGCACACAACAATCATGTTTGTCACTTTGTTTTTTAATTTGTTTGGTTTTAAATACAATGAAACAAAACTAAAGAAAGCAATAACATATAAGATTTTAAAAAAATTAAAATAATGTGATTAAAAATAGTGATAAGTATTTGGTGATTAGGTTGGGATTGTTTTTCAAATTTCAATGTTATCATAGTTCTTATTTATTCATTCCTCTTTTATTAAATCGATTAAAATGAGATTTCACAATCGCTTCCTATCACTTCTTTTTTTAATGATGTTGGTGAGATTAAACCTTAAAAATATCTTATTTTGGTCTAATATCCATCCTTTTGTGAAATATATTTAGAGAATACCCTCAATTGATTAAGGCAATTCCTAATCGGGTCTTGTTTATCCCAAACAATCTTGAATATTCAGTACAAATATCACACGTACTGACGATCACCATGTACTTCACCACTATGTTATGATCTATTACATCATATATAGACCATAACCTAGTGAGGGATATAATTTTCATTAAACAAATCAATAATAAAAATAGAATATAAAATCAAATACAATCGCACAAGATAATATACGTTGTTATTACAATTGAAACCAACATCATAATAGAGAAAACATTTTATAACATTAAGCGCATGAACTCAAAAATTACAGAATGGAAAACATAACCATCCCTAATCACTCATAAGATTTACCCCACCATGGTAAGGGTAACTTAGGATAGGGGGAAGAATATTACATTAGAAAACTAAAAGAAATAAAAGATGGAAAAGAAGAACAGAAAAATGTATCCTCCAAATTTTAACCTCCAGAAGTTCATCTTCGGTTCTCCCACCCTCTCTTCCAATCAGGCCAGGGTCCCTTCTTATAAAAGGTGAGGAATAGAGTTTTCCATCTAAAAAATAAGTTTGAAAGCATTTTGATCCATGTGGAATGATTTATGGCTGAATTATCATACATGACTTTTCCTAGCTTCCAATCACTATTCCACCAACCATACTTTGACCGGCAGCTGGAAGCACCCCATTTGGTGGTCGGTAGCCCAAGATATTGATCATTGAATAAATTCATCTCCATTCTTCCATCCAGAATAAGTGTTCATATTGACTGATTTGTTTTGGCTTGTTGGAGTTCTAATTGGATTTGGGTCCTGAAGACTTATATGTATCAAATGAATTAGTTAGTCCTACAAAAAAGGAATGAGGTGAATTTGATGAAAAATTTAGGAAAGGTACAACCTGACTTATTGGTAGTGCAATGTTGAGTTAAGATACTATGTTTTTCACACATAAAAACCTACAAAAAAAGGTAGATAATAAAACATAATAAATTTATTGAAAGTAAAAAAAATATAAATATAATGAGAATAGAAGGATAGATCTTGGTTTAATCCCCCAAGTGGGTCCTGGGTTTTGACTGCCTCCAGATGGGCAGTTTTAGTAGTTATCCACAATCTGATGGTGGGTGAAGTTTCTTTGTGATGAACCACCAACAATTCTTATTTCCATCTTGAACCTCTTCCTTTTCGTTGAGGACTCTAGGAATATAGTAAACCAAATCCACCCCAATGAAAATGATATAAAACTTGAACGGTGGGGTTAGGATAAATAATGATTCATCCTCTTTCTTAGTTTCCAATTTCAAATATTCTTCTTAATTATCTAGTGGTTTCTCAAGGTATGTTGCATCAAAAGAATTGTCAAAGGGGAAATTATAGTGTAATTCTATTTGAATAAAATTAAAACATGATGAATCAATATCAAATTCTTCCCTTTCAAAGTGAGAATCTTGTGTCTCTTTTTTCTCAAGAAAGTACACATGGATATCATCCTGAACTACTTCCAATAAATGATCAACATGTTTGGGGAGCTCCATATGTTATTCTTTATATGCATCTTCTTTTTCCTCCTCATCCACCAAGGCAATAAATTTGTTGGCCAAATCTGAAAATTTCATGAAAGGGGAGGTGATACTCAATTAAGATTCTATATAATCAGAATGAAAAGAGTTAAGAAAAATATTATATCCCTTAAGTGGTTTTACATCAATTGATTCTTCAGTATGATGTTCCTCTTGTATTTTAATTTCACAAGATAGAGGTAGGTAGGCAGAATCCTCCATCCTTTCTCCAAATTCCACTACTTCGGTGGTGTCTTCCTTCAATGGTTCTAGATATTCTACTTTGTAAGGAATATGTGGATCAAGTAGTTATTCACACTCATTCCATAATCCATCTAGATCTTTTTGATCTCCCACACATAGCTTAGTAGATAATTATTCCTTCTTTTCCTCCTCTGGTTCATTTATAGGTTCTCTTTTTTCCATCAATGCACGGATATATTCAAATGCAAGTTCTACTTTGTTCTCTAGTTTTGCTATGTAATTTCTAAGTTCTTTCATAAAAACTATATTATAACTAAACTAATATTATTGTTCCACTTTTGGGTAGTTGTTCCATGAATTAAAGAAATAATAATTTGAAAACATCATGGAAAAATAATTTTTATGTTTTTTGAAAAGTGTTAAATATTTATAATGAGATTGTGGCACTACCTCCCCGAAAACGGCACCAAGTTTTGACACGTTCCTGTCATGGGGTGTGAAAAAAACAATTATTTACTTTGTTAAAATATAGTATAGTGGTTAACCTAGGTTGTCTCCAGAGATGAGTGCACAACAATCATGTTTGTCACTTTGTTTTTAAACTTGTTTGGTTTTGAAAACAATGAAACAAAACTAAAGAAAGAAATAACGTATACTATTTAAAACAAAATTAAAAATATTGTGATTAAAAATAGTGATAATTATTGGGTGATCATGTTGGGATTTATTTTAAAATATCAATGTTATCATAGTTCTTATTTATTCATTCCTATTTCATTAAATCAATTAAAATGAGATTTCACAATCGCTTCCTCTCACTTCATTGTTTAATGATGTTGGTGAGATTAAACCTTACCAATATCTTATTTTGGTCTAATATACATCCTTTTATGAAATATTTTTATCTAATACCCTCAATTGATTAAGGAAAATCTCAATCGGGTCTTGTTTATCCCAAACAATCTTGAATATTCAGTACAAATCTCACAAGTACTGATGATATCCAAGTACTTCACCACTATGTTCTGATCTATTACATCATATATAGACCATAACATAGTGAGGGATATAATTTTCATTAAACAAATCAGTAATAAAAACAGAATATAAAATCAAATACAATCGCACAAGATAATATAAGTTGTTATTACAATTGAAACCAACTTCATAATAGAGAAAACATTTTATAACATTAAGCGGATGAACTCAAACATTAAAAAATGGAAAACCATACCATATTCAATCACTAATAATATTTACCCCAGCATGGTAAGGGTAATTTTGGAGAAGGGGGAAGAATATTACATTACAAAACTAAAAGAAATAAAAGAGGGAAAAGAAGAATAGAAAAATGTATCCTCCAGATTCGGTCCTCCATAAGTTCAGCTTCCGTTCTCCCACCCTCTCTTCGAATCAGGCTGAGGTCCATTCTTATTGTAGGTGAGGAATGTATTTGGTCATCTACCTATGATGTTTGAAATCATTTTGAGCCGTGGATAATGAGTTATGGCCGAATTATTAGACATGACTTTTCCTGGCCACCAATCACTATTCCACCAACCATACTTTGACTGATTCAAGGGGGTCTTAATCAACTCAGTTATCTATGAAATTTAATTTGAAGCTTCATAGTCAAGTTGGATTTATGACCCAGCTGGAAGAACCCCATTTGGTGGTCGGTATCCCGAGATATTGATCATTGAATGAAGTCATGTCCATTTTGTCGGCCAGAATAAGTGTTCATATTGACCTATTTGTTTTGGATTGTTGGAGTTAGAATTGGCTTTGGGTACTGAAGACTTATATGTATAAAACGAATTACTTAATACTATAAAAAATTAATCAGGTGAATTTTATGAAAATGTAGTATTTATGCTTGAAATACCGAGGCAACATAAATCTGTGTAATGTCCAGAATTAACCAATTTTCACATTTAAACTCAAAACTCACCAAAAAACATAAAATGATCCAAATAAGATAAAATTGATTAATGGGAAGGGATTAAATCATTTAAAAACATATGTATAAATATGAAAATATGTGCACTTCCACTATTCATACATTCAAGGGTCTTATGCCCCAATATCTAAAAGCTACTAGGGGGTTTACCATCCATACACCTATCTCAGGAGTATCACCTGATCCAATCCTCATCAGCTTAGGGTTTAGATATATAAAAAACCTTGAAGCACCTCTTCATTAGAATATAATAGTGAATCAGGCCACACCATTAAAATATACATGCGAAGATACTAAAAATAGACTATTACCTTGTCCAAATATGTATATTAGTTGAGGAAACACACAAAACCCCATCATAGGGTAGGTAAACGCAACATGAACCAAGGTATGCATGGAATCTACACTAAATTTTCCCATCCAAGCATGTACCAACACTTCCATGATGTTTATTATATAATTATATGGAATGTTCACTCGTATTATAGGATGTGTTAGCCTTGGGTCACTACTGGAAAGATGATCTTTCCCAACACTTCTATACCAACGGTTTGTAAAAACTGTTGGTATAGCTACCATTTCCCAACGGTTCACCAAAACCGTTGGGAAAGCCATAGATTTTCCCACCTTTCCCAATGGTTTGGCAAACCGTTGGGAAAGGGTCACTATTTCCCAATGGTTTATGCGAAAACGTTGGGAAAGGGTGTGTTTAGAGACTCTTTCCCAACGGTTCACCAAAACCATTGGGAAAGGGTCCTCTTTCCATCCTCTTTCCCAACGGTTCACCAAAACCATTGGGAAAGAGGAGGGAAAATTTCAACCTTCGGCCACCACAAATTCAACCCACCCAAACCTATCCCAACGGTTTTCAAAACCGTTGGGATAGGTTCTTTAATTTTTTTCCAGACCTACTAACCGAGAACATTATATAAATCAAAATTTTAAATAATTATGATAATACATATATATATTTATGAAATTATGTTTACAAAGTGATGTTAGCTTAGTGGTTAAGTCGTTCAATTATAAACGAGGGGTCCTGGGATCAAATCCCAGTGGATGTTTTATTTTTGGAATTTATATACCAACGGTTCCATTACCGTTGGTATAGATTTCATATTACCTATACCAACGGTTTCCAAAACTGTTGGTATAGGTCTACACCAACGGTTTTCAGAAAACTGTTGGTATAGACCTATCCCAACGACTTACTTGGCTACGGTTCTCCAAACCGTTAGTATAGGCTATACCAACGGTTTGGAGGCCCATACCAACGGTTCCAAACCGTTGGTAAAGGTTAGTTTTCCAGTAGTGGGTCTTACTCGGCATGAATGGTGGAGACCTCAAGTTGTGGAGCCCAAAACTATATGGAATTCACTCTCAAACATACGACATGTGGAACATAAGGTCTACCTATTATGTGTAATCTAGCTCAAGTCATGTCATTAAATTTTACATAGTGTGTATTACTACATGCCATGTACCTCACATGGGGTTCATGTCCATGTAATTGACCATAACCTAAGTCATGTACCTAACATTTCTATATCGTGTGTTCATTACACTCTCATTCAATGTGGACTCCATCTTATAATTTTATCACACTGATGAACTACACAACATGTGTTCATGAAATATACACTATGATATTAGGAATTCAAGACACAAAGGTTCTATGAACTATCCCAATCCACCCATTACATTGAAATCCACTCCACTTCTAAGAATTTAATATCAAACAGGTATAAAAATTCAATAACAAGGATTAAAGTGATGAAAAATGGTAATGTGGTAAAATCTAAATAATTTTCCATACCTCATGGTGAATCATTAAATATTTTAGGTTAGATATTCATTCCATCACCGCTACTTCCTGATCCATCTTTGATCAAGGTCCCTAAATGAACCCACCCCTACCCCCACCCCCCCACCCCACCCACACACACAATCCCTCCTTCTCCCTTTAGCTCAATGAAATCAACAAGCTGAAGTATCCTCCTCACAGTCATTCTATGGGGGGAAGGATAAGTGGGAGAAGGAAAATAAAATATAATACCCATTTAATGTTTCAACCGAGGACTCAAAACTCGGGTAGAGTTTACACCTCTCCTGGGTAAACTTCCCATTATGGATTCAAACATGAAGTTATAATTTCCATATGTATATTATTGTAAAAGATATAATCAATCACATGAATGGGAATAAATAATAATAATTTAACAAATATTAAATATCCTAAAAATATGCCTAGATCAGAACCTCACAAAATTCTAACCAAAGGTTAATTATCCCATCTTGAGAACAGTGGAACATTCAAAAATAATTATAATTTTGTTTGTTATAGTAAATTTATATTTTACCCTTCTTGAAGGTTCAAGGATGGGAAATTCAAAAAAAAAGTTAAGTATTTTACATTGTAAAACCTAGATCACTACATCCTACCAACATTAAGACTTTTCATCCTTGAAAAGAAACCATCCATATTAGCTTATTAATAATCCCATAGACTATCCTCATGTTGAAATATAACACACCCATGCATGGTCTCCTCTAGCTTATGATGGTCTATAAATATATGAGGGCACAGAATGTAACTACCTTGGGAACATATCCTCTTTCCATCACTTGGATCAGGGATATCACATCTGTCTTTTTTCAAGTGAATAAAAAATTACCTTAACCCATCACACAGGAAGATCTCAACATAAACACAACTCGTGTTTCGTGAATTTCCACAAGGGTTTCCACTTAAAGCCTTTTTATCCAATCCTAGGAAACCCATCAACACCACCATGAAGTGATGAAACAAAACATAAATATCAATTAGATATGGTTTATTTACAAAGTCATTTTCTGTGAGGGTTTCAGGCTCCCCACCATCACAAAGGGTTATCAATAAGACTATCACTCAAGCATAATATAATCATATTAAGTTCACTCCTAGGTGAATTAACAAAAGTGACTCACTATTTCACTGGATCCTACCACCACTCCCCTTAAATATCTAAAAAGTAAAAACATAAACGTTGTATAGATCAATTCATCAGGATAATATTGATAATTTCATTCCATACTTTCCAATAATAGTAGAAAAAACACTTACTCAACTGACCTAAACTACATTCCCATTCACCGCAACTAAATTGGACTTTCTACTCTAAAACCCATGGTCGATATATGACCCAAACTCTAGGGACCAAAAATAAAATCCCACAAAATGATCCTCCTCATTTAAAATCCAAATATGAAATCATGAATCTATCACTAAATCTCTTTTAATGCTTCCAAAGATTCTACATAGTCTAGATGAATAACTACTGGTCATACAGATACTCACAACAGTGAAACTCACATTGTCTAGCCCATATATACCTTAGCACATAACTAATCCCAACACTAAGGACATCATCAATAACTACATATATGGATTTTCTTCTAGATAATTTGGAATAAAATCATAGTTCTTCCACTTATTTAACTCCTCGGAATCCCTTTAGGTATGAAAGGGACCATTCCTTATGAAACATCTATAAGATTTATCCTTTATAATAACTTCAATACATGAAGCAAATATTTCCAACCAGATAAGGAAATAGTTTTAGCTTCTTAAGGGATAACCCTACTCATAAAATTGGCATGACATCCCAATGTAAATAAAATTTAATTAATCCAATCGATTAAAAAATTCCCCACAATAAATTCATCTACTCAAACTCAGAATTTTGGTGATCATCCATCATCAAAAATATCATTATTGGGCCTCACTCTTCCATAGAGGGATCCTGGGAAAACCTCTCTGTCATCACTGAATAATAATGATATACAAAATGAGGGAGTAGATTGTCACCTATAGTGGGAGTCTCCAATTGTAAAATTCTTATTGAAAGAATCTATTGGAATCTCTGGATCTCAACCCAATGATAAAATAATGAGATATTAGTACATTTTAGGGATAAAAAACGAGAGTTCTAAAGAAAAAGGTCATGGATTGAATATTAGGTTGCATCAAGTGCAACCTGATCAATACCTCCATGGATCTCACCCATCTAGGGTTCCAGATACCAGCTCCCTTAGTCGTCCAAGGATTATTTGGAGGTAGTGGGGAAGGAAGTGGATTGATACATAGTCAACCTCATACCTGGATATAGTCACCATAATGATCACCATCCATTATATATCCACCAATTATGGGAAAATATCTCCACTAAAGGATGTTCTTCATGTATAAGAGGTGAAATATCCAATCAATCTCATCTATATGAGGTTCCCCTACCCAAAATATGTCTCCTCATAGCCATTATACTCTAGATAGAAGAGCTTGATAAGCTATATTAACCTTCATCAAGAATCATCTTAGGCCTAACCTCTCAACTGGGAGATCAAAAAAAATGCACTAGGAAAACTCCCATCAATCACTAAACTAAAATGAGGAATTCACACCTTGTCAAAAGTATATAAACTATTTGAGGGAGTTACCAACCTCACTGATGGTAGACCCCATACCCCAAACTATTGGAGAGGTACCAAACCATATGGGTGAAAAAATCATGCCCTTTATCTCAATGAACGTTGATATCTACAGATAGAGGACATGTTCCCTATCTCATAGGGGAGTACAAACTCCTCTGTAGTATGGGGGACTCGCACCTCGTCGGGATTGAGGGATTGACAACCCCACAAATGAATGGAAAAAAATGTGTCTAGAAATAGTATTTAATGCTCATGTATATAAAAGGGATCAACAAACTCCCTAATACATATGGGTGACTCATGCCTTGCTAATAAATGAATGTCCATCAAGGGAGTACCTACCCCTGCCATATAGAACTTATGCCCCACCTGTGGGGAAGTACCAACTCACATGAATAAAAGAACCACAACCCATTTCATTAAGAACACAAACCATTGTAGAAAGATGACACACTCCATGCTTTTTAGAGGATTAAATAACTCCACTACAGTATGGTGGACCCTCACCTCATTGTGATCGAGGGAGTATCAAACCCCAATCTCAAAGGGGGGACCTGTGTCTGACATATAATAGTTCAAGAACCTATTTTTTTAACATTAACAAAGTCACTTTCATTAGGGAATCAACATCCTAATTACATGAAAAAATCTAAAAAAGAAGAAATTCACTCCATGTAAAAAATAGTTCACCGACCCTTATAAAATGAAGGGACCTAATAATTTTACCCTACAACCAATTACCTAATAATTTGAGTCAATTGATTGGTTATCAGAGTCCTTGTGTAGGAATGCATTGGATACCACATCCTAGCTAGGTTCCATAGTCTGTCAAAGAAACTTAATATACTTAAAGCATTGTAACCCCACACCTCCCAAAACAAGCTCCTGATACACCCATATCCCAACTACATCCTTAGGACCAACTCATTCTGATACCAATCTAGCATGACCCGACCCATTGAGTCCCCTCCTAGGTTGTTAGTAATTAAATTTTACCACCACAATCCATCCTTCAATTGGGTAGATCTTGGTCACTAGCACAAAAAAATCATAATACATACATGGTAACCCTTAGTACATACAACCTTCACACATATTTACATCGTCATCCATCCAAAAATCAAAACCAAACATAATATTCATAACTATATGAAATGAAAATATGCATGCATATATTTGATGAAAATATCATACATGTAATAAAAATTCTAGTATAAAAGAGAAAATGTTAAAAGGCCCAACATCCCAAAAATACAATCAACCTCAAGCGACTAGGAATAGGGATCACTACATTGCATCAACACCAAAAAATAAATCACTAGTAAAAATAATCACTAGGCTCTCTAAGGTTTTGTCTCCACAAGCTCCATTCCCACTTAAATCACCATGTACTTTAGCATCATCTTCACAAATGTGACATGTGTGGGAAGAAGGATCATGCAAGGGTGAGTATAAAAATACCCAATGTGACACCCTAAAACCCCAAGGGAAACTATTTGTATGTCATCTTATAACCAACGGTCAAACCATACACCCACCCAACTTGATTATAGAGTAATAAAACCCATAATTTGAGGAAGGAGATAATAATTCACTTCTAAATAAACCTCAATATAATATCATAGGGTAAAAGTATCCCCTGTGGTATAATAAATCCATAGGAAAAAAACTTCACAAATACATGTCACACCTTAGGGAAAAACACCTCTCTACTCATCAGCCTCAAAGGAAAACACATCCCTACTCACCCGCCTCAAGGGAGATTAAACCAAATCAATCCATATGAAGGGAACATAACTCAAATCACAATGTCATTCCCAAGGGATCTATTAGGATGATCCCAAATTGAAGAGCCTCATCAACCCTAGGATACACTACATGCACTAACTTCACCACCCACTAGTAACACAAGGAAAATAGTTAAACTCTTTGGTATATTGTTATTCTTATAATAAAAACACATTCCACAAAAGGAATATATGAAAATATCACTCCCAAATTCTAGAACTAATATTTTTATTGAAGTTTGTAACTTGAACTTCAAGAAGTATATGACTCCCTAGGGGGATACCAACCCTAGAGATGGGTGATCTTTGCCTCATTCCCTAGGGGAGTTCCAATCCCCATGCTACAAGAGGTAATTCAGACCTCCAAAATCATATTGTGACCAAAGGGAGTCTTATAACCCAAACATGATCAAATGGGAAGAACGAATAACCGCAAGGTGGATCCCTACCCACTTATCTCAACTCTACAAGAGATAAATATTGAAGGGGAGAAACCTTGTCCACCTAATGAACCACATGTCCCAAATAATTTGAACAATCCATTCTTCTTAACTTCCATCACCACCATGATGTTATATCACAATATTATTGGGCGACCTATGCCTTACTGAAGTGTAAAAAATTGATAGATGGAGTTTCCCACCCTTAAGGAGGACCCCACACCTCACCAAAGTCTAAGACTAATCCAATAAAGTACCATATCCTTCCATGTAAAGGTTATACCAAACCATAAATGGGGTTCTATGAAACTATCACATTAAATGGGGATCTCACTACCCATACCTCTAGGGGAGTACTAACTCTATCAATGAAATGGATGATTTAAACCCTCACAATAATTTCTTGAACAAGGGAGTACCCAAATCCCGCTTCCATACTATTCATGCATCGTGTTTATTTTTAACCTATGGTCCAATGAAAGGTTCATCGATAATACCCTAAAATTATTATTCCCTATCACTCGTGGTCTCACAATATGTGATATAAAGGATATAGAAGATATATACCATTTCCAACATATAGTAATGCGCAATGAGAGTAAATTTCTGAATCCCCATCCTCCTATCCATCACACCTAAACAAAATACAACTCTAATGTAGATTAAAATGAGGGATAATATCCTTGATCTCTATGTATATCAATAAGTCACTTTGAGAAACCCTACTATGTAGAGGGATCTTCTAAATACTAACATGGACTCTAGTGTTCACAACTCTCTCATCCTCTAACATAGACGCCACAATTTCCAACAAAAACCCAGATTTATTGAACATGACATACATGAAAGGGTCACATGATCCTAAATATAAAAGTGGCTAAGGGTTTTACAATTCCCATACCTGGTTATAGATCATCACTTGGATCTAGTCAACATCACATTGGGGATGAGATCTAAAAATGGTCCTGAATCATCTCTCTATCATCCTATGATAGTGAAGATGACCCCACCACTGCATTATATAAATGAATATGATTAGAATAGAATATTAACTTGTCTAAATATGGATATTGAGAGAGGAGATACACAAAACCCTATCACAGGGAAGGTACACTATATGTATCGAGGTATACACAGTGTGTATACTCAAAGTCCCCATCCGGACATGTACCAATGCTTACACATCATGTATTCTCAAAGTAAATGACATGATTATTCTTACTAAATGGTGTGTAAACCTAATTTCTTACCCATCGTGTATGGTTTGAACCCTAATTTGTGTACCCCAAAACAAAATGGCATGTAGTCTAGGCCACATGGGATGTGGAACCCACGGTCTACCCACGTCATGTACTCTAACTCAAGTCATGTTATGTAACCCAACATTTCATATACTATTACATGACATGTACCTAACATGGGGTGTCTAGACATTTACTTGACCATGTTAGGTCCCACAGCATAATAGAATATGATCTAGAGGGGGTAAATAGACCAAATTAAATTTTTCTAAAGAAATAGATTTATTATTTAATAAAATTATCAAATTTAATTAAACAAATTAATTCGTAGGGAAAATAAAACAAATAAAAATAAAATTGGGTTGTTTTTTATATTAGTTCATTCTAAATTGGACTGAGTATACTCTCATACATCTTTACTTGGTGAGAGATACGTTATAAATTAATTTTCTTTTTTAAGGTGAATCATAATCTGATTACAAAATAATTTTTCTAGTTTAATAATGACCAAGATACCTCACTTTTATATGGGGAGTCACAACCCAATTAAAATACATACTTTAGAATATGGGATTCAAAAACTAAACTGTCCTGAATTTATAATTCCATATCCATAACCCGAAGATAAATAATAATAATGATTTGGTATGTAAAATAAAAAAAAAAGGGTATATGAAGTATGGGAAGAAGTGTTATAGACACAATAAACTAGGATGAAGAAGAAGATAAATTGAGAAATAATAGGAAATGATTATTGATAAATGTGTTAGGATATCTCGTTAAGGAAATAGTAGTCATAGAATTTTTTATTCATCCCTTGAGAGATCATCCAATAAAAATGATAAATGTTCAACACATGAATAATGTATATCACTTCACTGTATTAACGCCACCACACTCTTCAGACTGTATCACTTGAAAATATAAAATCCCTCTTTGAAGAAGTATTAAATGAGTAGTATCTCATAGAAACAAGGATAAAAATCCTACAAAAAACAAATGATCTCAACATATCTAGGAAATATTAGAGAATTCAATATTCAAAAATGACTAAACTAGATTGTCGGGGGGGGAGAGAGAGAGAACGAGAGAGAGAAAAGAGAAATTATCATTCTATAATAATCACTCAAATCACATACAATATTCAAAATAACAAATAATAATTTAAAGAAATAAGATGTACTAATTAAATAATTTTAATAGTCTCCATAATAAAATTTCAATTAAAGATCCCATGAAAATCGCTTGTTTTAATTTTAAATACAAAAATAAAAAATTGTTTAAAACAAGCAGTAAATATATATATATATATATTCAAAACATAATAACACTGTATTAAAAATATTAAAACAATTTTGAATGATTTTAATATAAACTAATATTATTTTATAAATAATAAAATCAAATATAACATCATAAAATAAAAAAAATATTTTTTTGAGTTTCAATGTTGTACGTTTTATGTATGAAAATAAAACACACTTTGATCTTAATAAAAAGATGTTTTAAAAATGAAAATAAATTCACAATGGTTCTAGATAATTAATATGGATTTATAAATTTTTTATAAAAAAATTAATATATGAAATAAAAATTCAAAAAATTGTGATATGAAATATTATATAAAACATAGAAAATTTCTAGATTTTAGAAAAAACTGTAGAATTTCAATTAACTACATAGCTAAATTCACATAGGGGTCTTTCACTTAAGTGTTTTTCTTTATGTAAAATAATTGACCGCATAGTTGAATTGATGTTTTTGACTAATTTAAATTATACATGTAATGGATTCCTGTAAGAAAATTCATTAGATAGGCTATTTACAAAAGAAAATTCCTAAAAATTGTAAACAAGTTGACTTTCTAAATTTTAGACCTAAAACAGGCCATGATAAAGGCATTATTATCTTTTGGTAATTTTGAATTATATTTATAAAATTTCATTATATTTCAAATAATTGGAGTTATATAGCTCAAGTTATGATTAAAAACATTAGCAAAATAGTTCTAAAAAACTACAGTAATCAAACTGAAAACATTTAGTAAATTCTAACCAAACTTCAGACATGATAGAGATCAATACAGTAGTTAACGTATACTAATGAAATGTATATAATCATATTATAATTTAAAAAATATATGATAACTAAATTTAGATTTATGTATCTCAATATATGGTTGAAATACAAATAGTAACTGAATTTGTAAAATTGGCTATGTGGTTAAGAATTTTGCTATTATTGGGAACAAGTTGAATGAAAGTTGTTTTTGGAAGATGAAAGGTGTTTTTTTTCAAGTGTTTTATTTATTCAAAGTAGAAAAGAAATAACCACACTTTATAAAAGTTATAAATTTAAATCACTATCATAATCAGATGATCATACTCAAAATGCTTAAGAAATTCCATCAGTTTGAGAAGAAGTTTTGTGAAAGAAAAGGTTCAACGGAATCACCTCGGGTCCGAAATGAAAGGAAGATCACAATGAGGAAGTAAATCAGAGTATAATTGGATATTATGAAAATATGATGATACTTTTTTTCTTCCTAATTAACAAAAGTCATAAGTTGTCTAGGAAACATGTGATTCAAGACTTATGAAGGAAAGGGGGAGAACAAGTGGTGCCAATCGTATTAAGGATTAGATTGGAAAGTAATAAGTTTCTGAAAGAATGGAAATTCATAATAGTTTCCAATAAAATTCATATGATTCTATGTATATCTTAATCATTTTCAAATTCATGAGGAATTAATGATTATAAGATAAATTTTGGAGGAGAAGAAAGTATGTGAAGTCGAAGCTTTCTGGTCTTAGTTCATCATTGTGAGATCACTAGACGCAGATTAGTTTGAAGGCTGATAAGGTTGATCAGAATTTCATAAGATGAATATGTTAGATTTCATTCAAACTAATAAGCCATGAGAAAAAAATATTCAAAGAATTAATTTGACAGGAATCATAATTTGAAAAAAAATAAAATTTTTGAAGTTGAAGTTGTTGACATCGGTTCATCAGACACGGTGTACCACCGATAACTAGAGTGAAACTGAAACCTATCATCACATGATGTGGCGGTTTCAAAAGAATATAAAAGGATGAATTTTTTTTGGGATATGGTGGGGTTAATGAAACTGATGAAGAAGTTGAAGTTTTTGGGACTTATACAAAATCAGATCAGAGATCAATCAACAATATAGTCAACCATTTTCATCAAGATGAATTGTTTAATGTTTATCAAGCGGGTCAAGACAAAATAATAATTTGATGTGTTTTTAATTGGTTCAAGAATCATCAAACTAATGATGAAATCAATTATCAAAGTGGAGTAAAGACTAGTCCATCAAAAACAGGCTAGCACTGATTACATCATCAGATATAGTATCATTAGTTTAAGGAAAAGAAGAAAATAATAATTGTTTAAAGTAGTTGAAAAAAGTTTTTTAAAGGGGATACTGAAGTTTTAAGATCTTAGAAATGTTTTTCAAATAAGTTTTAATCTGGTGCTAAAATGTTTTCTATAGAGTGAGAGAATATTTAGAATTTGGCACTATGTTTATGTCATAAGGGTTTCAATGCTTTATTATTATTAGTTGGTATAGATCAGCCTATTGGGAATTGTGGTTCTTATAATTATAATGAGAATAAATTTGTTTTAATATGTATATTTTCAATTGGTGTAGAGAAAGATAATGAAGACATAGTTGTCTACATCATAATGGTAAAATCAGAATGGAAAATTGGAATCAGATTGAACTTTTTGAAGAAATTTTAAAGCTAGATGAAGTTGTGAGAAGGTTTGAGAAGAAACGAGAAGAGTTGAGAAGAGTTAGAGAAGTCAAATATGAAACCAAAATTCAAGGGAATTCAATGATTTTTTGGATATTTTTTTGAGAAGGAAAAAATTTTAGAATACCACCCAAACAATATTTGGAACACCTATAAAAGGAGGAAGTACTTTGTACTTTATGACACTGATGTACTATTCAAGAGAGAAGGCGAAGCACTGAATATTTATAGAGAGAATAAGTTTTTAGATCAAGAATACCTGAGGAATTTTTCTAGATATAAGAAGTAAATGAGAATAAAGGATATCATATTTAGTTAATCATCGTATTAGGCTGGACCACATACTGGGATTTGGATTGGGATTTCAGAACTGATGAAGAATTAGTTAAAATTTATTTCAGCAGTATTCTTAAAAAGTTATATTTCCAAACATAACAATAAGACTGAGTAAATCAGACTAGGAAATCATACTGAGTATCATTACGAAGACTAGGAAGTTATTACCTATTTTTGGGTAGGAAAGTGAAGAATTATTTTTAAGATCATATTTGTGAAAGTTCACAAGGCAGCACAATAACATGTTTTGAAGCAACTGAGGAATGTTTATTAAGTTATTACACACATTGTATTACATCATTTTGTGGTGCTTGAAAAACATGAACTATTGTATTAATTATAGTTCTATATGAGTTTAAGATAATATTCTACTCATTGTATCCAAACAAAAGTACTGTTTTCTAGTGGAGTGTGTGGTTTTGGATTATTTCCATTCCATACCAAGGACATAGCTACTCTTTTTGAGTATTTAACCTCTTAAATTATTTTGTTCCTATGGATGTGTGATTATTTTTATTTTTAGAAAGGTATCAACTCTTTAAAAAAAGTTGAAGTTTGTTTCAAAAAGAATTAAACTTCAAAGAAAAACATATAACTGATTCACCCCTCCCCCTCTCATTGATACATTAACCCTAATCAAAATTCTCAATTGTTATCAGAGCCAAAATTACCTTAGTTTACTTTTTTATAAAGTTTTGAAGAAGAATTTGTGATGGAAAATCTGAATTATGTTAATGGTAAAGGGATTCCAGTCTTTGATGGTGAAAACTATCATATCTAGAATGTTATAATATTTCCTTATCTTATGTCTATTGGGTATGATGTCATTAAAGAACTAATAGATATATTTACTCCTATTCATGATAAAGTTCATCTTAAATCTATTGAGAAGAAGAATATTGATAATGATATAGGAGCTAATAATGTTTTACTTTCATCACTTTCTAAAAGTTATTCTTTAAGAGTAAAAGGTATTTCCCCTACTAAAGGTATTTGGGAAAAGACTAAGAACATTTATGAAAAAAATACAAAAGAAAAGAAGGAGAATTTATAAATTTGGAGACTGAAGTGTGACTATCTCAAGATAGTTGGGTATGAATATATTGGTGACTTCTTTACGAGGGTGAATGAAATTATTATCACTATCAGATCTCTTGGTGAAAAGATGCAAGATTCAACTGTTGTAAAAAAAGATCTTGAGAATTCTTCTGGAAAATTTTGATACCAATGTTTCATAGTAGGAAGATAGAGATCCTAAAACTCTATCTCTTGATGATGTTCATAGTAATCTCATTACCTGAATGTCCTGAAGGATTTATTTTTATTAATTTTTTATAATACTCTTTTTAAGGGTTTGAATGGAAACCCTACATGGCCCATAGGATTTGTGACATTACATGACCTGAAGGTCTTAGAGGAATTCATCCAGACAATAACTACTTGAAACTACCCTTCCCCAGTATCTACATCATGATGTCTTCTCTATACCTTCAAGTGGTTGTTCGGCTAGGCTTCTCATGCTTGCACTGGCTAATCCCAATGCCAATTTCCATACCCTCTCTTTATTCCAAATCCATTAGCTCTTCTCTATTGAATTCACATGCTCTAAATCTTCATTGTTGGATCAAAATTTGAATATATATGCTCAATTACAAGAGGGGGTGAATTGTAAGTTTAAAAACATTCATTTTTAACCTTAATGAAAACTATGTTTAATAAATTTAAACAGGGTAAATTCACAAGACCTCTTCTAGTTCTAAAAAATTTCTAGGTTCCGAAAATATGGTTCCAGAAATGAAACTTAAGGAAATTTTACAAGAAAAATATTATACTTTAAAGCATATAGAATCTTGCTTATCAAAGTATAGAAAAGAATAAGAAAGTATAAGAAGGTTATACTTTTTTTCTTTATAAAAACACATCGGAAATAAACTTAAAACAAAAAAAAGTTACAAGTAGGAAATCTTTTAACCCAAAGAGAAGGGTATCCAACAACCTTGGATAAATTTACCTTGATTTGTACTTTCAAGAAAGTCTGTCTTACCCACACCAAGATAATCCCTCGATATGAATATCAGAATCTGTCTTGCTATCCTCGCAAGCCATCGAACTTTAAGGTAGTCATACCCTCTATCTTTTTATCCTCGGAAGTCCTCAAACTTTAAGGTAGTCGGCACCTCTTTCTTCCTATCCCCGGAAGCCCTCGATTGTACATATCAACAATCAGATTCACACAAAGAATTCTGAACAAGATGTTTAGTATACATAAGGCATGAGAGTCTCTCTCTCTAGAAATCACTTCAGCAACATGTAATTTCTAGATTTATGGATCGGTTGTTGTGATCTCATTCAAATGAGCTCCTATTTATAGGAATTTCTCCAATGGTCGGCTCCCTCCTCCAAAGGTTATATTTCTCCTTGAATCTTAGAGGGACTTGTACATGGGTCACTCAAACAACGGTTAGTTAGAAAAAGATTTTACGACATCGTTTCATAACTATAAAAAGGTAAATAAGAAAATATGGTTACTTAACCAAATATAATTTTCAAGAGCCTAAGGAAAAATAATGTTCGGAGTCTAAGAAAATAAACATTTTGAGACTATAAACCATGGATATTTGGATTCTTTTTTCCATGGAATTCAGAATCTGAATTCTATAGATTTCAGAGTCTGAATTCCAATGAATTTGGAATCAGAATTCTGAAGAATTCAAAGTCTAAATTTTGAGGAATTTGGAGTCCGAATTCTGAGGAATTTGGAGTCTGAATTATGAGGAATTCAGAGTCTAGATTCTAAGGAATTCAGAGTCTGAATTCTGAGGAATTCAGAGTCTGAATTTTGAAGAATTCGGAGTCTGAATTTTAGAGAATTTGGAGTCTAAATTTCAAAGATTTTTTAATCTAAATTTCAGAGAATTTGGAGTGTGAATTTTAGAGAATTTGGAGTCTTATTTTTAGATAATTCGGAGTATGGTTTTCAGAGAATTCAGAGTCTGAATTTTAGAGAATTTGAAGTCTGAATTTTAGAGAATTCAGAGTTTGAATTTCAGAGAATTTAGAGTCTGAAAATAGAATACCCTAAAACCAAGGATTTATAGGATTCTGAGGTTTTAGATGTGAAACTGATTTTTGGAATTTACAAATAAATGGAGTTAGAATAAGAGAAAATATAAAATGAACAATGAAAACATAGGTAAGGATAAAATTTCCTTGGGGAATGAAATTTCTTCTTTATTAAGATAATTTTTAAGGAAAATAAAATTTTTCTTAAGATAAGGTGTTTGTGATTTTCAAAAGATGAAGGAATGGAAAATTCATAAGGAAACCTTATTAACTCAACAATATCCCCCTTTTTCGAATGCACAAACATCCTAACGAAAACAAATATAAGGACTTAGAATTTTTATGTACTTGAAAATAAAAACGTATCTCCCATTACATATGGATCATTGTGAATAAAACTAACTCCCACTTATGTTTTGAAATCCTTAAGGATCGTATTCTTGATTTCATGAATGAGATTTTTCATTTTCTTGAATACGAAAATCTTCTTCGATAAGAACTTCCCCTTAGATGAACTCCCCCTTACATAGAGAAATCTCTTAGAATTATTTTAATCATTCCTTTCTCCGCCTTTGTGATTTTCAAAAATGAATAAAAGAGAATGGAAAAGAAAAAAAATGTACCTGAAATATTAGTACTAAAGAACGAAATATATAAAGAACAACCAAAATTTCATTAAGATTGAAAAAATTTAAACAAGGAAGAAAAATACAACAAAAGATCAGATTTGGGATAATTATCCTTCTTTCTCCTTAAGTGTAAACTTCTTCACAATGGTATTCAACTTTTTAAGCTCCATGTGATCTTCTTCAAAATGCTTCAGCAGTTGATCCTGATCTTTGATTTTCTTCCCCAAGGCTTTAATTTTTTCTTCCTAAGCCTTAAGACATTCTGCTTGAGCCTTCAAGATTTCTTCTTGCTGAACAAGATTTTCTTCAAAATCAATTCTGATATCCCTTTCCCTATTCAAATTCATAGCCTTAGAATTAATCATTCCATTTAAGTCCTTGACTTCTTTCTTCCAAGTTTCTTGTTCGAGAGTCAGTTTTTCCTCAAATCTCTTAGTAAGATTGATAAGCTTTCCATATTCGGTGTCAAAGGAATCTTTCGCATTATCTTGAAATTAATCAAAAGCTCTAAGTTCTTCGACTGTCTTTCTTGAACAACTTGTAATCTTCTTTCCTAATCTTTTATGAGCCTCATAACCAATAAGAAAAGATTTCAAATCTTCCTCAAGTTCGATAAATTTATCCATAAACATTGAAAATGAATCTGATTTATGATTGAATGAATGTTGAAGAAACTGACACCTCAAATATATACTTGGAAAAAAAGGAATAGTACCAGCTATATTTTTCAAAGATTGTACCAAAAAATAATGTCCAAGGGAGGATGATTCCAAATCCGAGTGTTTGGTTGGTGATGATTGTTTTTCAAACTCATCATATTTTCTCTTCGATGAAGCACCAACATATTTCTTTTTTACCACATATTTAGTAGGTGTATCAACCAACACCTGCTTTCCCTTATCTACTTTCATAATAATCTCTTGATATTTGGGTGATTCATGCTCACTATCTGATAATTGAACAATCCTATCTTCCTCAATATTTTCTTTCTCGACTCCTACCACAACATCCTCTGGCTGAATAAAATCATGATTTCTTCCTTCCTA
Organism: Viscum album; assembly: GCA_963277665.1. Taxonomy (NCBI): domain Eukaryota; kingdom Viridiplantae; phylum Streptophyta; class Magnoliopsida; order Santalales; family Viscaceae; genus Viscum; species Viscum album. The sequence goes on along the minus strand of OY728127.1, from coordinate 1,402,095,732 downwards.
TTCAGATAGTTTATTTAGTTATTCCTGACCTTAAACTTCTTTTCTAGGTGTAGCAAGTTTTGAGGAATCTTCTTAAGAAGTTTAGATTTAAAGTTTCTCATAAGGACTCTCCTTCTCATGATAATCCTCCACTTGCCTTATCATGTCTTATGTATCACTGTTTACTTCTTCTTCTCCTTCTTCTTCATCTTGTTCCTCTTCAACTATTTCTTCTTCTTGATGTGGTTATAGAATCAACACTTTTTTTCCCAGAGTCACAAGGAGTGATTCTTTCAAAAATGGTTCTGGTACCTGAAGTTGTTCAAAGGATTTCATAGCAGCCTTGAGAAGAGATTGTTCTATCTCAGATTTAGAGATTTTCTTTCTTTGCTTCTTTTCTTTTTCTTGCTTCTCAAGATTCTCGGAAACCTTCAACTTCATGGATTTTTCCTAAGCAAGATCCAAGCCAAATATAGGATCCCCTTACTTCTTATTTTTCTTGTATTCTCTCCACTTGGAAACCACTTCATCAGGGTAAGAATTTTGCTTCTTTGGATTTGGAGGTGCATATTGAGTTTACTTAGATGCAGGAGTTTCTCCTTTATCTTCCGGTTCCTTTGTCTTCCTCTTCCTTCCACCCTTCTGGGAAGTCTCAGCCACTTCTGGTTTCTTTGAAAGAGCTTAGATTTTGGCTTCTGAAAAGTCATATACATCTCTGTATTGACTATAAAATCTAACCTTCATCCTCCTTAGAGTATCGTCACTCAATAATATTGCTTTGAAATTCCTAGGCTTAAAACTGTAAGAAATTTTGAATGAATCAAGGAAAAGAACTATAATTTTTGAGAGTATAGCCAGATACATGATAATTTGAGGCTTCAAATTTCCATTCTTGATATTCTCAATTGTAACCAAGATATACTTGACCAGGTTTATCTTCCTGAGGTTTACCAAGAATTTGAGAATATAGATATCCCTTTTCCTCAGGGTTTCCTTAACCCCTTTTCTCAGAATGATAGAACATTGGACCCATAACTCAAGAATCTGATGGTTTGTAGATAGATAAACAATATTCAAAGTCTTCAATCCTTTCAAACAAAGACAAGCTATACCCTTCTCCTTATCAAGAGATCCTGAAACATCTGATAATTTGTGAGTACAGAATTCTACTTCACCCTCATAATGAATACCAATCAAACTTGTTGCCTTGTTGTAGGAAAGGGAATAGGTTTTCCCATATCTCTTGAAAGAAAACTTATCTCTCCCTCCTTTATTGAAAAAACTTTCTAACTCGTAAAATTCAATCAAAAAATCCAAATAGATCAGATCTTGTGCCTTTGGTTTCGATATAAATAGGCTCTCCAATCCATTCAGCTTAATTTTTTTTTTGAAATGATAGAGTCATACTTTGCATAGAATTTCGGATCGACCAACCTTTCTCGGTATATCTTCCACTCAAAAATTTCTTTTAAAGTCGACATTTTTTCTGAGGAGAGGCTTCAGCAGACATTCGAAAGTAAGGAAAACCTAAAGATTCGGAACATCCTTAAGTAGGGTGGGATGAAATTCAGCACATGAAGGCTTTGAAGATAGATGTGTGACTACCAACAGTGGGTCTTTATATAGGTGTTTGAGATTACAGTTCAACTTCCTTGATTGATCCAATGGTTGAAATACTCTTGATCAAATCGGACGGTTGAGATGATAACCGAAGAAGGATTTTGGTAGGTTTCAATCTTTTGATATTTTTAAGATAAACATTCGGATTTAAGAGAAAGGTGAATCCAAAAATATTTCTTAAAAAATATAAAAATACCAACATATAAAAAGATGATTAAAAAAATTTAAGAGGGAAATCATACCTTCCAGATTTCTAGGAAAATTATTTGTATTGAGGAAAATTCTTCTGCAAGTAATTTAGATTCCAGAAAATTTTGGTTACAAAAAAAAGTAGATTAAGAAAAAATTTGAATACAAAAAAATGTACTCCCCCTATGAAAATAAGTTTCATACTATAAGGATATAGGTTTCAACAAGAAGTTGATATGGAATATTACCTCACAGTTATCATTCCTAACTTTTGTTTAATGTATTAAAATCGATCAGAGGGTAAATATTTTGTGAAAATATCAGCAAGCTGATCTTGTGTTCTGATAAACAGAATAATGATATATCCTTTTTGTGTTTGATCCCTAAGAAAGTGATACCTGATATCTTTGTGTTTTTCATGGGAGTGATGCGTAGGGTTTTTACTTAAGGAAATGGAGCTAGTATTATCACACAATATTTGTGTTTAAGTAAAACTCATACCATAGTCTGTGAGTGTGTGTTGCATCCACAACACTTGAGCACAACAAATTCCAGCTGCTATATATTTAGCTTCAATAGTGTAAAGTGATACTGAGTGTTGCTTTTTGTATGACCAAGAAACTAATGATTCTCCTAAGAAATGAAAAGTTTTGGATGTACTTTTCTTATCCATTATACATCCACCAAAGTCAGCATCTGAAAATCTTTTTAAAACAAAATCATTTCCAGAATTATAAAAGTGTCCTAAATCCATGGTTTTCATTAAGTAGAGAAAAATTCTTTTCACTCCCTTTAAATGAGATTCCATAGGATTAGATTGATACATAGCACATAAGCACACTGAAAACATTAATTCTGGACGACTAGCTATCAAGTATAGTAAACTTTCTATCATACCTCTAAATAATGTCTGATCTACTAGTTTCCCAGCATAATCAAAATCAAGTGAATTTGAGGTACTAATGGGAGTATTAATACTTTTGGTGTTGTCATGTCCACACTTTTTAAGAATATATTTAATATACTTATGTTGAGATATATAAATTCCTTATAGTTTTTGAGAAATTTGAAAACCAAGGAAAAATGTAAACTTACCCATCATACTCATTTAGAACTCATATTTCATTAGATTCGCAAACAAATTGGTTAAAGATTGTTGAGTTGAACCAAATATAATGTAATCAACATAAATTTGAAAAATAAAAACATTTTTCTTATCTTTGTTTATAAAGAGGGTTGGATCAGCATTTCCCTTAATGTAATTGTTTTGTAACGAAAATCATGTAAGTATATCATACCAAGATCTAGGGGCTTGTTTAAGTATATATAAGGATTTGGTAAGTTTGAACACATGTTTAGGATGTTTTGTATCTTCAAAACCAGGAGGTTGTTCAACAAAAACATCATCTTGAACATATCCATTAAGGAAAGAACATTTAACATCCATTTAAAAAAGTTTAAAGTTAAGGAATGATGAAAATTCAAGTAGAATACGGATATATTCAAGTCTAGATACTGGAGAAAAGGTTTATTCATAGTCTATTCCTTCTTGTTGATTACAGCCTTTACCAACTAATCTAGCTTTATTTCTTAATATGACTCCATTTTCATCATGCTTATTTATAAAGACCCATTTTACTCCAATAACAGAAGTTTCCTTAGGTATTTCGACCAAGGTCCGGACATTATTCCGTACGAATTCATTTAGCCCATCTTGCATGGATTTTATCCAATCATCATCACCTAAAGCTTCATCATTGCTTTTTGGATCTAATTGAGAAAAGAATTCTAGATATTCTACTTTATTTCTTAAGGAACTTATAGACCTTGCATGTTGATTTACATCACCAATGATACTATCACTTGGAAAATTCTTAAGGAACAACTGATTTGGGTTTTGTAAAACCTATTCATCAGTATATGGTAGGAAATCTTCTGGAGTAAATGACTCAGAAACATTTTCTTGAACATTTTCTTTATCATAAGGATATTCTATCAAGGGTTGATAATCAGTTTTTGAAAACACATATGTAGATGTAGGTTGAAAGTGTTTAAAAACAAAAGGATTAGTTTCATCAAATTTAACATGTACTGTTTCTTCAATAGTACAAGTATTTTTATTAAAAACTCTATAAGCCATAGAAGTTGTGGAGAAGCCTAAGAAAATTCTGATATCAGACTTGGGTGCGAATTTATGTAAATTATACTTAGTATTCAGAATGAATAATTTTCATCCAAATACCTTGAACTAGGAAAGTATAAGTTTTCTACCATTCCATAACTCATAGGGGGTTTTATTAAGAAAAGGTCTAATCAAAACTCGATTTATTGTATAACAATCAGAACTTACAGATTCAACACAAAAATGTTTGGCTATTGAGTACTCACTCAACATGGTTCTTGATATCTCTTGAAGAATTCAATTTCTTCTTTCAACAAAATCATTTTGTTGAGGGGTTCTTGGTGCTGAGAAGTTAGGTGTAATGCCTTTACTATTAAAAAAAGTTTCAAAATTAGAATTTTGAAATTATCTCCCAAGATCATTATGAATAGTTATCAATGGAATATTTTTCTAATTTTTAACTCAGGCTCTAAAAATCTTAAAATAAGAAAAAACTTCAAATTTATTTTTTTTGAAAATAGACCCACGAAAATCTACTATAATCATCAACTAGAACAAACACATAGTATTTGCCTCCAATACTTCCAATTTGTGTTGGATCGAAAAGTTCCATATGTACCAACTGTAATGCATTAGAAGTTGATACTTCACAAATTTATTTAAAATGTGATTTATGTCGCTTTCCATATTGACAAGGATCACAAACTTTTGAAGAATCACATCTAAGATCTAGTAGATACTTAATAAGTCTTTTCTTAGAGAGTTTACATAGGTTCCTAAGGTTACAGTGTCCTGACCTTCTATTCCATACCCAATATTGGTCTTCCATTGCACTAAGAAAAGGTAGATCTTGGCTCCTAATGTCTTTTAAGTTTAGTGTGTATACATTCTCTTGCATATGGGTAGAAATAATAAACTCTCCCTTGGAATTTTCTACTAAGCACATATCATTCCTAAAATTTATAAGGTAACCTTAATTACATAATTGAATTATGCTAATGGGGTTGTGATTAAGATATTTAACAAATATCGATGTTTTTTCAAGAAGAACAATGTTACCGACACCAATATTTTCTCCTTGAGCATTATATCCGAAAGTTATTTTTCCTCCTTTCATCTTGATAATCTACTCAAATAATTTTTTGTTACCAGTCATGTGACGGGAACATCCACTATCCATGTACCAAGTACTGTTGTTGGTACTATCGTTATTTTCCTTGGCCATTAGAAAACTATTTTCAACAGGTATCTTGGAAATTAGACCAGGATTCTTTTGACCAAAAGATTCATACTCTAAGGAACAATGAAAACTAAGAAAGAAAACATATATGTGAATATAAGTATTTTAGAGACCTAATCTGATACCAATTATAGGATCGAACTATGAATGTAGATGCTAAATTACGAGAGCGGGTGAATTGAAAGTTTAAAAAGGTTCATTTTTAACCTTAAGGAAAACGATGTTTAACAAAGTTAAATAGGGTAAATTCAAAAGACCTCTTCTAGTTCCACAAACTTGATAGGTTTTGAAATTATGGTTACAAAAATGAAACTTAAGGAAATTTTACAAGGAAAAGATTCTACCTTAAAGTGTATAGAATCATTCTTATCAGAGTATACAAAAGAATAAGAAATTATAAGAAGGTTATACTTTATTCTTTTATCAAAACACAGCAGAAATAATCCTGAAGAAAAAACATGTTACAAGTATGAAAACTGTTATCCGAAAGAGAAGGTTATCCAACAAACTTGGATAAATTTCCCTTGATTTATACTTCCTAGAAAGTATGTCTTACCCACACCATGGTAATACCTCGATGGGAATATTGGAATCTGTCTTACTATCCCCACAAGCCCTTGAACTTTAAGGTAGTCGGAACCTCTATCTTTCTATCCTTGGAAGTCATCAAACATTGAGGTAGTCGGTGCCTATGTCTTCCTATCCCCGGAAGACCTCGATTATACACAACAAAAATCAGAGTCGCATTAAGCAAACTGAATAAGATGTTCAGTATGCATAAGGAATGAGAGTCTCTCTCTAGAAATCACTTTAGCAGTATGTAATTTCTAGAGTGATGGATCGGTTGTTGTGATCTTGTTCAAATGAGGTCTTATTTATAGGAATTTCTCCAACGGTCGGCTCCCTCCTCCAACGGTCATGTTTTACCTTGAATCTCAGAGGGACCTACACATGTGTCACTAAAACAATTGTTAGTTAGAAAGAGATTGTACGATATTGTTTCATAACAATTACAAGGGTAAGAATAAAATGTGGTTACTTAACCAAATCTACTTTTCCGGAGTCTAAATAAAAATAAAGTTCATAGTCTAAGAAAATAAACACTTGGATACTATAAACCATGGATATTCAGATTCTAATTTCCAAGTAATTTGGAGTCTGGAATCTATAGATTTTTGTGTCTGAATTCCAATGAAATCTGAAACTGAATTCTTAAGAATTCAGAGTCTAAATTATGAGGAATTTTGAGTCTAAATTCTGAAAATTTGATGTTTGAATTCTGAGAAATTTGGAGTCTGGATTCTGAGAAATTTAGAGTCTAAATTATAAGGAATTTGGAGTCTGAATTATGAAGAATTCAGAGTCGTAATTTTAAATAATTCAGAGTCTAAATTTCAAAGAATTCGGATCTTGAATTCTGAAAAATTAAAATTCTAAATTTTAGAGAATTCAGAGTCTTAATTTCATAGAATTCAGAGTCTAAATTTCAGAGAATTCGGAGTCTAGTTTTCAGAGAATTCAGAGTCTGAATTTTAAGGAATTAGGAGTCTGAATTTCAGAGAATTCGGAGTCTGAATTTCAGATAATTTAGAGTCTGAAAATATAATACCCTATAACCAAGGATTTATAGGATTTAGAGGTTTTAGATGTGAAACCTATTTTTAGAATTTATAAATAAAAGTAATTAGAATAAGAGAAACTATAAAATGAACAATGTAAACATAGGTAAGGATAAAATTTCCTTGGGGAAGGAAAATTTTCCTTATTAAGATAATTTTTTGGGAAAAATTTTTTTTTTCTTAAGATAAGGTGTTTATTATATTCAAAAGATGAAGGAATGTAAAAGTCATAAGAAAACATTATTGACTCAACACTCGTCTATATCTTATTCCTTGTAGAGTATTTCTTGTTCATTTAATCATAATTGCATGTGGTCCAAATGCCTTAAGGTGTCATGAAGGCCTTGAGTTGGCCCAAAGGCCTTGAGGTGGCTCGAAGGCCTTGAGGTGGCCTGTAAGACTTACTAGGATGAAGGCCTTGGGTGTCCCAAAGTCTTTGATCCAATTCCTTGCTAAATTTTTATCTTTTTTTTTCTAAAAATGTGAAAAAAGATACAGGAAAACGAAAAATTAAACTTCCCATAAAATGTTTTGAATGTGGTGATGTTGTAAACTTTGTGGATAATTTTACTCCAAGAAATAAACAAGAGGATAGTGATGAATATGATAGAAATTATAGAATATCATGGAAGAAACATGGGGATAAGGATAAATCATATTCCAAAGGGAAAGATAAAAAATTCTATGAATCAAAAAGGAGAAGTTTCTTACCAAATGATGATGAAGATTAAGATAGTGAAGTTGAAACCAAATAGTATGTTGATAAGGATTAGAATAATTTTATTAGTACAGTTAACAACAAAGAATTTAGAAGTATTAGTTTTGAAGAAGAAGAAACTTGATTATAATATCATAGGAAAGAATAATTGAAAAAATGTCTAAAAAAGATTGGGTGGCTTGAGAAAGAAATCAAGAAGTTGAAATATGAAAACTCTCCAAAAAATAATCAAGAATTGTTTCCTAATGAGAAATTCAAAATGCATGAAGAGATTCATTATTTGAAGAAATATCTTGAGGAAAAAAATAATCAAAATGAAAATATGTAATTTAAGATGAAAGTTAAATAAGAAGAGCTATAAATGGTCCAAAAAAAATTCAAAATCTGAATAGAGAATTATAAGTTTCAATAATTCTATTTTTGAAGTTGTAGAAATATCTAGAAAGGATAAACCTGAGAAGGATAAAACATTAAAATCAAAGGTCAAAAATAAGGCTGAAATTGTTTCTGAAAAGAAGAAAGCTGGGAAAATTTTCTATGTGGACAAGACCAAAAAAAGGAGAAATTAGATATTTCTAAAATTAATAAGTCTGAAAAGATTTATATTAACTCTGTTTCCAATAAAGATAAAAAATAAAACTAAGTTGAAAAGGAAGACTTTGTTTGATAATAGAAAGGTTGGTGGTCAACAATGTTTTGAAAAGAAATATACTAAGGTTTCTAAGAAACATGTTCTCTGGTCAGTATGGAAGTTTCATATGTAAATATTCTTTTTGTGGATATTGTTGGTATTTTGGTGGATTTTGTCACATGGAAAATATGTGTTAGTTTAACCAAAAACATTATTACTATTCCATAAGTTATATAAGGAAAAGTTTGAGGGGGATACAATCCTCTCAGAGGAAGAAGTCTGAGAAGGAAGTTCTGAAGAAACCTGAGAATGTTGGTGTAAAAATTGAAGGTTCCAACCTCTATAAACTATTTTTCAAAGATGTGAACAACCAGTACATATCATAGAAGCATGTCATGTATTTTTACTAGAATAAAAATGTTTTTTAACAATTCTCAGAAGCCAGAAGTTAAAAAAGATAAAGGGAAAGAAAAATCTCTTGTTTAGAAAAAATTATCAAATATACAATAGGAGAACATCCTTGGTTCGGGATAGTAGTTATTCATCTCATGTGAAAGGAGAAATAAAATTGTTGAATAATTTGAAATACATCAAAGAAGGAATTGTGACATTGGAAATGATAAATCTCTTAGAATCAAAGCCGATGGATCTACTATCATTGGGGAAGAAAAAATGAAGTACAAGAAATATTTGTTTGTTGATGGGCTAAAACACAACTTGATAAGTGTTTCAAAACTTATTGATAAAGGGAAAAAAGTTTTTTTCAGAAAATATGGGTTTTTTTGTGGTAAGTGAGGGAGATGGAAAAATAGTTACAGGATGCCAACAAGCAAGAGGAAACTTGTTCCAAGTTGGTGATGCTAAAAACTCTTGTTACCTAGTCGTTGTGGAGGAAAATAAATTATGGCATACACAGATGAAAAAAAAAATTCCAAGAAACATGAACAAGTTATCAAAGTGATATAGTGTCTGTGGAATTTTTGATAAGTCAAGATTAAGATATTGGTTTTGCAATTTTTTTTAGAAGTGAAAGGTAACAAACTCTATTCATAATAAAGTTGACATTTGTTTGAAAAGAACCCTAGAAATTATTCATTTCGGTATCTATGGTCTAATGAAAAAATAATCAACTCATGGAGATAAGTAATTCATTAATTTCATTTATTACTTAACTCACATTACTTGGGTTATGTATATGAAACATAAGTCAAATTCTCTGAAAATATTTAAAACTTTTAGAAGGAAAGCTGAGAAAGAATGTGGTTATTTAGTAAAGAAGTTGAGAACTGAAAATGGTGGTGAATACAAAAATGAAGTATTTAAATGTTATCTTGAGAATCATGAAATTATGTATGAGTTCAGTTCACAATACACTCCTCAAAAAATGGTGTTCCTAAAACGAATAATAGAAGTCTAGTGAAAATGGGGTAAACTAAGTTACTTGAACGTGTTCTCTCTCATTAATTTTGGAGGCAAGCCATGATCACTACTTTTTATATTCAAAACTGATGTTTCTATAGAAAAATTCCATATATGAATCTATATAAAATGTTTTATGAAAAAACTACAAGTTTGAAATACTTAAGAGTTTTTTGGAGTCCATGCATCATAAAAAAGAAAGGTGGGAAACATGGAAAGTTTGACCAGATAGGTGAAGATGAAATTTTTCTTGGTTATGCTCCAGAAGGAAGAGGTTATAGATATTTCCACAAAAAAATTGGAAAGATTAGTTTTTTATGTTAAAGATATTGAAAATTATATGGAAGATTCCTAACAAACTAATTCTAGTAAGGATGATAAATAGGATGAAAAAATTTATGACAACAATTTTGATAAGGACACTAATAATGGTAATCCTACTCAAGAATGAGAATTGTACTTAACCATTTCCAGTGAGGAAGATGAATCTCAAAAAAAATCATCCAAAGATAAGCAAGAAAGTGGAATCTCAGAACATAATTGGTTATCAACATCCAAAGGCTCAAACAAGAAAAACGTTAAAAGTTTTCACACATACATACTTTTATTAAAAAGTGAATTTAAAAGATTTGAAATAATATTTTGAGAATCCAGAATCGGTTCTGGATATGCATGGAGAGTTGGATCATATAGAAAAGAATGATACTTGGGAACTCGTACCTAAACCAAATGATAGAAATTTTATCGGTACAAAGTGGGTTTTCCATAAAAAGATGAATGAAGGTGGTGAAGTGGAAAGAAACAAAGAAATATTAGTGTGCAAAGGTTAATCACAAATTGAAGGCATTGGTTTTGAATAGAATTTTTCTCCATTAGAATGTTTACAAACAATTAGAATCTTTCTATCTATTTCTACACAATGAAGTTACAAAAAATTTCATATAGATGTAAAATCATCATTTTTGAATGGTTATCTTGATGAGGAAGTTCACATTGAACAACCATGTGGACTTGTTGTTCGGAAAGATGAAAATTTTGTGTGTAAGTTGAATAAATCCTTCTACGAGCTAAAACAGGCTTCAAGGGCATGGTATTCACAATTGGATACTTTCTTAAGGAAAATTAGTTTTAAGGAAGGATGATTTGATAGTAATTTTTATACCAAAGAAAGTCAATATTTTTCCCTTAAGGTAATTATTAATGTTGATGACATTATCTTTTCTGGTAATGATGAAAGAACTTGTGGGAGTTTTTTAAGAGAAGAAAAAGGTTTTTCAGATGTTTATTCTATGATAAATGAAATACTTTCTTGGGTTAAAAATCACACAAAAGAAGAAACACATTTTTCTTTCCCAAGAAAAGTATGCTAATAAACTTCTTAAGATGTTTTGTAAAATTTAAAACCAGATTCCACACCGATTTCAGTGGGAACCAAGTTGTCTAAATATAGTGAAGGAAACAAGTTTGATACCAAAGGGTTTTGAAAGCTGTTTGTAAGTTTTTTATATTTGACTACCTCATGACCCGATATTGTTTATGTTATCACCTTTTGTGAAATATTTCAGAGTGCTCCAAAATAATCTCATATATTGGATGGAAAAATAATTATCATATATATCAAAGACATAATAAATTTTGGAATCATGTATGATATCTCAGAAATTATTGACATGTATGGGTATTGATATGCTGATTGGGAAAAAAATGTTGATGATAGAAGATCCACATCTAGTGGAGTTTTATTTGGGGGAAAATTGTGTTAGTTTGAATACAAAGAAACAAAACTAAGTAACTATGATAAAGGATAAAGTTGAGTATGTTTCTACCACTCAATATGCTACTCAACTAATGTGGATTAAAACTCATTTTGAGGATCTAATTTTTGAAGTAAAGTTACCATTTCTCTTGGGTAGTCATAATCAAAGTGAAATCAACCTTACCAGAAACCTAGTACAACATTATTGTTCAAAATATATTGATATCAAGTATCATTTCATCAAAGAGTATGTGGAGAAGAATAAATTGAAGCTAGAGTATATTCCTACATTAGAAAAAGTTGCTGAAGATTTCAAAAAACCTTTACCAAATAAAATTTTTCACAAACTGAGGTTGAACATGGGCATTTAACCACCTTCTCATCAAGGTTAAGGTATGTGTTTTTCAGCCTCTCCCATATAGTATTTGGATATTGTTTTAAAGGGGGGAATTTTTTTCATAAATCTATCCATTGTAATGAGCTAAACCTTTTAAGGAAGCATGTGAAAAGGGGGAGTTGTGGGTAAGCTATAATTCCATCATGTAAGTGTGTAAACTATTCTAAAATTTTGATAGAATGGTTATAGGAAACTTTTTTTTACAATAAAATGGAAGAAGAAAATATAGAGGTGAATAAATCTATAATTAAAAGATAAGGAAGTTTCATGAGTCCCTATATATGGATAGCATGGTTTTTCTTTAAATTGTTCTTCTTTCCTATAAAGATTTAGCACATGTAGGCTTATAATTGTGGATATTTCATCCAAATATTGAGGTTGAGTTGGTTTGGGGAAGTCTGTTTCGTGTTGTTTTGTTTCGATCTGGTGGTGGATTTTTGCTCGCCGATTTCAGCCTGGTTGTTCTTGGCCACTGAAGGCTTGATTCTTGGTCTTGAAATTCTTTGGTGTTGTCAAAGGATGATGGTGAAGCTCAATAGTGATCCGGTTAAAGTGGATGAATCGTTTTGCTCTTCATTCAAGACAGGCTGTGGATCGTGCATCATGGTTTTTTCTCTGGTGGATGGGATGAAGGTGGTGGTATGACAGTGCTTCGGCGACTTCGTCCGCTGATGGTTCTGGTGTCTTCCTACGGTGAACGGTGGCGCATGGTGATGGATCTCAGATTTCTGGAAATGACTCTTCTGACATTCTCGCCAGTGACCGGCATAGATTATGTGCGTGATACGATGCAGTGTGATGGAGATATAGTGAAGGTGACGTGTGATGATGGGTTCAAGTCTCGCAGTGTGGCGTGTGGATTTTGATGGATTTGTTTTGGTTTGAATTTGAAATTTGAATTCTGGATTTTGGGGACTGTTTGTATGGGTACCAGGAACCCATAAACCGGCTATTGAAAAATGGAAAAAAAATGTTTCGACGGAATAGTAATCAGAAAAGAAAGGAAGTTATTAAAGTTGTAGCTGTAGACTATGGTTCATTAGACGTGATGTGCCACTGATAATCAGAGTGAAACTGACACTGATCATCACATGTTTTGGTGGTTGAAAAATAATATTAGAGGTAGAATTGTTTTTGTGGGGAGACATTAGGACTAATGAAACCGATGAAGAAGTTGAAGTTGTTAGAACATAGGGAAAATTGGATCAAATATCAATCAACAATATATTCAACCACTTTCATCAAGATTAACTATAGATTGTTTATCAACTGGACCAAGAGAAAAAAACACTTCGATATGTTTTCAATTGCGTCAAGAATCATCACACTAAAAATGAAACTGATTATGAGAGTGGAGAATAGATTAATCCATCAAACACAGGCTGGCATCGGTAACATCATTCGATATATAATAATCCATGTAAGAAAAAGATGAAAAGAATAATTGTATGAAGTAGTTAAAGAAGTGATGTAATGGGGATCTTGAAGGTTTAAGATCTTATAAAAAAATTTCAAATAATTTTTAAGACAATTTTCATGTGTTTCCCAAAGAGTTAAATAATCTTTAGAAGTTTACACTATATTTATGGTATAAGGGTTTTAATGATTTGTTACTATCAGTTTTTATAGAGAATTGTATTGGGTTGTGTGGTTCTGAGAATTTTAGTGACAAGAAATATGTTTTCATATGTTTTTTTCAATTGGTGTGGAGAAATTTAGTTAAGAAATAGTTTCCTTCATCATAATGGGAAAATCTAAATGGAAAATTAGAATTGGATTGATGTTTGTGAAGAAAGTTTGAAGTAATTTAAAGTTATGAGAAGATTATGGAAGGTTGTTTAATAAATGAGAAGAGATGAGAAGAGTTGAATAATTCAAAGATGCATCCAAAACTAAAGGTAATTTAAAGATTTCAAGAAATTTTTTTGAGTGGGATATCATTTCATAATCCATCCCAAACCATATTTGGTGCACCAATAAAACAAGGAAGTCCATTATACTTTCTAAAAATGATGTATTGTTCAAGGGAAAAGTTAGAGCACTGAATATTTCTAGAGAGAATAATTTTTCAGATTGAGTGTACCTGAGGAAGCTTTCTAGACATAAGAAATAAAGGAGAAGAGAGAATATCATATCCAACTGATCATCATATCGAGCGGGATCAAAGACTGCGAATCAGATTGGGATTTCCAGATTAAGGTAGAAGCATTTCATATTTGTTTCATTGGTATTCAAAAAAAGTTACATTTCTACACTGAGCAATCATACTGAGTAGATCCCACTGATAGATCAAACTGAGTATCATTACAAAGTCTAGGAAGTTCTTACCTACTGTTGGGTAGGAAAGTAAAATTTTGTTTTGAAGATCTTTTTTTTAAAGCTAACAAGGCATCACAGTAACATGTTTTAAGGAAACTGGTGAATGTTTCATAACTAGTTACACAAATTTTATTACATCATCTCACGCTACTTGAAGAACATGAATTTTTATATTGATCATAGTTCCGTGTCAGTGTAAGGCCTTATCTTGATCATTGTATCCACACAAAATTATTGTTTTCTAGTGGATTATATGGTATTGGATTGTTTCCAACCCATAACAATGATGTAGTTACTCTTTTTTAGTAGTGAACATTGTAAATTCTTGTGTTCGTGTGGATATGTGATTGGTTTTGTTTTCATTTAGCTAACAACTCTTTAATAGGATGATAAGGTTGTTAAAAAAATAAATAAACTTAAAGGAAAAAATATATCACTAATTCACCACCTCCCCCTCCTAGTGATGCATTGATCCTACTGGGAATTCTCAGCTACATGGTTTAATAAATTTAGGTTGTGTGGGAAAAATCACGTCTAAATGATATTTTGAGGTCCCAAATGACTTATTAAGCTTTGGAACACTTCAAGACACTAGTAGAACATGTTAAGAACCATCAAAACATGAAATATGAAGATATGTTAAGCATATAAATATTATGACATAGTCAACATTAAAAATACTTTAATCAATATATAATTCAAATTATTAAGACCTTTAAAGTAAATAAAACTGATAAATATTGTAATTATCAAAACATAGAGTGGTTCAAGGAGCCAATCAACATTCTCCCCCTTTTGATAATTATAAAACCAATTATAATTTCAAAAAAAAACTACCTTTTTTGGAAATTATCAAAAAAAAGGTTTCAATGGAAAATATTCTTTCTTTAAAAAGAATGTGAATATTGCATAGATAATTCTTAAACATTAATATTTCAAAACATATTTCAATGATCCACTATAAAGGAATACACTATTAAAACTTATAATTAAATGCAGTGAGAAAACTTTTTAATTTTTTTTTTACAAAAACTAATGGGAAATATTTTACGAAAATAATATTTTACATAAACAAAAGGATTTAATAGTAAGTTAACACCATCTAAGATGAATGATAGGTTTAAAAATAGTTATATAATAAACAAATATATAAAGAAATTAAACAAAATCAATCTAAAAATAGATTATGGATTTTAAATATTTCATATAAATATAAAAATTTCAGCATATAAATTCATTCAAACTCCCTCTCACTACTACAAAAATGGGCAAGGGAAGTGCCCCCTTACATCAGTGCTAAGAAAAACCGTTGATTAAGCCTTCCTGTATCAGCGCTAAAATTTTAGCGCTGATAAAGGGATTCTTTATCAGTGCTTTTCTAGCGCTGATAGAGGGCCTCTGTATCAGCGCTATAAAAGAACTCATAAAGAAACCCTGTATCACCGCTAAAATTTTAGCGCTGATACAGGGAGGCTTTATCAGCACTTTTCTAGCGCTGATAAAGACTCCGTCTATCAGCGCTAAATAAGCACTGATAAAAAGACCCTTTATCAGCGCTAGAAAAGCACTGACAAAGAATCCCTATATCATTGCTAAAATTTTAGCGCTGATACAGGCATGATTTATCAGTGATTTTGTAGCGCTGATAAAGAGGACCATTATTAGTGCTAAAAAAGTGCTGATAAAGGTAGTCTTTATCAGCACTTTGTTAGCGCTGATAAAACCTTAGACCATTTTTTTTATAAAGTCGGTCGCACAGTGCCATCGTTTTATTGAGACCAAAGCTCTCGTGGTACTGGAACCATGCGACCCCCCTCCGCCGCCCACTGAGTTCGCATTTCCGGACCTCCGCTTCCCTCGAGCTTCGGTTTTACGGACCTCTACCCCTCGCAACGCACTCGAGCTTCAGTTTTCTAGACCTCCCTTTAAGGCATGTTTTCCAAATCATTTTTTAATATTGTTCTCCTCTCCCATCACACATAACCATATGTTGATTTGTCATGATATATTTAATGGATATTTGAGATTGTGATGGTTGTAGGCTACATGATTCATCCTTTTCTTCTTCAAGTTTGTCTCTAGGGTAATGCCCCCTGTTGAAGCTCGGGTTTGGTCCAACTTCTTCTAATAGTTCTAGAACTATTATTCTATAAATCATATCACACTATTAAAACATTTTTAATTGGATTTTTGGGATGTGGGGCTTGACCATAAATGGTTTTCTAGTGGATTTTGCGTTTAATTATTTCATCCCTAGGTTTTATTTCCTCCGGTGGTGATGATTTTGCTTCATCATAGATTCATGAGTGTTCTTCCTACAAATTGTGATGGGGTTCTTGGGGGTTATCATCCAATATATTTCTATTACTCCTAAGGTATCACCTTTTTTATAATGACTACTGTGGGTTTTTAGGTGATTTGGTATTTATCTTTTCTAGATCCTAGAAACCATTCAATTTGATGGTGGTATGGCTGGATATGTTATATAAATTCTTCCAACAATCACCTTTATGAGAAGGTTGGGTTTGAATTATAGAATATATATGCTTTAATTTAATTATATTATTAGGTTATATTGGGTTGGAAATGGGTGATGAGGTTCCTAAGATGATGAATTCTAGTTTTTTATCTTGTGAGTGAAGTTGTTGATGATGATACCGATCAGGCGCATCATGGTGCAGGTATCAAGGCATGAGTATCATCATGATTTGAGGCATGATTCAATAGCATATTTTTGTTTGAAATTTGAATTTAGTGGTGTTTTATGGGGTATTTTTTATAATTTCACATACTATTTGAACATATGTGGCTATGACATATTTATTTTTTCTTTTATCATTACTCCATTATTCTAGGATTTTCTATTAGTATAGTTTTTTACTATAAATCAAAATGTGGAATCTTTGGGGAATGTTTGACATGGGTTGATTTTCTTTAAAAGCGATGGTTTATTCATGTAAAATATCTCTTGAGAAACCTAGTATTGGTGGAAAGATTGATATGCTCATCATCAATGGCGATCAATGAGTTTACTCTATCAGAGTGAAGTTTATGAAAAATTTAAGTTCCTTCACACTTGAATTCCAGTTTCACTAGATTCCTCTTAGGTATCATTGATTTCCTTAGATCCAACACCATGTCACCGTAAAGTAAGTAATGAAGGATAACCTTTTTCTTTAAGGACAACACCACCCGGTTCTGATGCATTTCTAGGTTATCCAATGCTTGAACTCTATTTTCTTTGAGGGGTTCCCCCTTCTTTCCTTTATGATATCTAAGTGACTTTGTTTGGCAGTGCACTTGTATGGAAGGATGCCCAGACCACCAAGCATTCTAGCCTTTCCACCCCTACCTCCATATCTGTCCTTATCCCTCGTTGAGGTTACTGATTTCTTTCTCTGTAGTGGCCAGCCCCTTCCTAGCAGTGTTTTTTCTATCTCCCTTGGCTCTAAGCTAGTCATCCAACTCCAAATACTTATTGATCCAGAGATAACTCCCTCACCAGCCCCCAAGTTTCATTACGCATCCTTCCCCTACCCCTTTGGATCCTCATCTCCCACTCATATGAAGCTTACCAACCAGAAGGGATTATGAACATGTTCAAAATCAAGGGGCCTCAATGAGAGATCATCCTCCCACTTCAATAAGGCTACTAGCTCTAGATCTAACGCCAGATCCCTGTTCTATCCATCATTATTATTTTCATATTTAATTCTCATGGTCTTAGAGCCCATGTTAAATTATAATTCCTCACTATAGAAATAAAAAAGAATAATGTCGTTGTTGTTGTTTTCCAATAACACAAAAAACCCTATAATAATCATAGAATTCTCCTAGAAGATTAAGTTGCATGGATTTCTACACTCTGACCCCTCCAACAGACAAAAATGGTTATTTTGGAAAAATAAATATGTTTTTGAGACTGTTCAAGATTGAAATCAATTCGTCACTACCAAGGTGTCCAACGGTGACACCTCCTTCCTTATGACTTTTGTTTTTTGAAGTTATGACCCTCTTTAAAGGGAATCTCTATGGAGTGAACAAAATACCTTCGATCCCGGCCACCATCCATTGTTTGTTGGGGGTGACTTTAATGACATTTCCAACCCAAAGGAAAGGAAAGGTAGAATCCTATTCCAAAGGAAGTCCATCATGGAGTTTGTTCAGTTCATGGATGGGAAGGGCCTCGTTGATCTTAGCTTCTCAGGTGACAGTTTCACCTGGTGCAACAATTTCAGGGGCCATCACTTCTTGTGAAGTCTATTGTATAGGTGTCTAGACAATATGAAATCCACTAACCTATTCTCAAATACCATGTTTTTTCATCTTTCTTGAGGTATTTTGATTCACTCTCCCCTCTTGGTTTCCAGTTCTTCTTGTCATGATCATCAGGAATAGTTTCAATTCCACCAGCAGTGGGTTAACATCCTAGGGTACCAGGACATGGTTTCTGAAATATGGAATGAACCCTTGTAGTAGTATCAGGCCACCTTCAACATCAGTGACCTGACCTCGAACCCTGATAGGTGCGTGTTCGCCCCTTCTTCCTCAGGAACCTTCACCACCTGAGACTATTGTCGCATATGGGCCCCTTCAGAGTATTCTGATAGATGTACTGATAACTTTGGTTTATTGAATTATTAACAATAGTTTTAGATTTATGTGTGACTATATACTTATTATATTTTCTTATTATTTCTTACACACCACCACTTGAGTCGAGTAACCTGATTGAAATCCATATTGGTACTTTGGTTCTGATGTGGGTATGGTTTTTTATGTGTTTGTGACATGTGTATGTGTGGATATATGGGTATTTAGGCACGATGATATTGAATTTAGGGCAGAGACCTAGGAGTGGTAGATGTATCATTCTTGATTATTCTTGTGTTTGGTCTGGGGTGATTTGAGGAAACTATAATTAATCTAAAGTAATTATATTTAATGAAGATGAATAAATACTAATGGTTAGGCTCTATTAATATCTATTTTTATAAGGAATTGGTTATCTTCTAATGTATTTGGAAGTCTTGTTTTGTGTACTTGAACCATAAATACTAATATTTGAGATTCAAATAGGATGAAGATGAATAAAGATTGGATGGATTCTAATCGTTTGACAACAGATTACGAGAACAGAGTGAAAGTGTTCATCAAGTTTGCAAAGAAACACGCAAAGGATCCTTCTCAGATCCTTTTTCCATGTTTACGTTGTTGTTATTATAGACTACTTAATCCAGAGGAGTTGGAAGAACATTTTATATGTCACGGAATAGATTGGAGTTATAAATGTTGGAATAAACATAGAGAAAAAGTGAATATAGCTACTGGATGGGATAAAACTTTGTTTTATGGATCATCAGATATGAATAAAAATATGGATAATTAAGAAGACCATATGGAGGATGTGATTACAGATGTAAATGATGATGAATATCGTATTGATGAAATGACAAAGACAATTCAAGATGAACTCTGTGATTGCCCAAAATTGTTTGAGAAGTTAAAGAGTTGTGAAAAGACGCCATTGTATGTTGGTTACACTAAGTATACAACATTGTTAGTTGTACTGAAGTTGTATAAATTGAAAGCAGGAAATGGATGGAGTGATGTCAGTTTTACAAAACTACTTGCTCTCTTGAATGACATGCTCCAGGAAGATAATGAGCTCGCAAGCCGGACATATGAAGCTAGACGAATGCTATGCTCGATGGGTATGATTTCTAAAAGAATACATGCTTTCCCGAAAGATTGTATATTGTTTCGCAAGGAGAAAAAATCACTTACATAATTCCTAAAGTGTTGTGCTTCTCGATACAAGAAAGATAAATCCAATATTATGAAATTTGTATGGTACTTTCCAATCATTCCAAGGTTTAGGCGTCTATATGGAAGTGAAGAAACTGCAAGACAATTGTCGTGGCATGCAGATAAAAGAAATAAAGATGGGAAATTAAGTCATCCAGCCAACACTCCTCAATGGAAGAAAATTGATCATGAGTATCTTGAGTTTGGAAAAGAGCCGAGAAACCTTCATATTGCATTATCTACAGATGGAGTGAATCCTTTTGGTTTTCAAACCAGCACTCATAGTACATGGCCTGTTAGGTTGGTAAATTATAACTTACCACCCTGGTTATGCATGAAGCGGAAATTCATCATGTTATTTATGCTTATATCAGTACCAAAACAACCAGGTAACGATATTGATGTTTATCTGGCTCCTTTGATCGATGATTTGAAGTTATTGCGGGATTCAGGTGTTACGTTGTGTGGTGCTTATAAAAGTGAATACTTCACGTTGAGAGTGATGTTGTATAGGACAATAAATGATTTCCCTGCTTATGGAAATTTTTTAGGCTATAGTATTAAAGGAACTCAAGGGTGTCCCGTGTGCGAAAAATATACAGAATCAATTAGGTTGAAACATTCATCGAAATCTGTGTTTCTAGGACATCATAGATTTCTACCTCATCATCATAAGTACCGATCTTGGACGAAATCATTCAATGGAAGTTCAGAACAACACGCAACACCATCTCCACTAACAGGTGACCAGCTATTTAGGAAAGTAAAATATCTGAACACTTTTTTTGGTAAACCATTTTCAAAAAACCTTACGAAAATCGGTTGGAAAAAGAGATCAGTTTTTTTTTAATTACCATACTGGAATTGTTTGTACGTCAGAAATTTTCTTGATGTGATGCATGTGGAAAAAAATGTATGTGACAGTGTTATCAGGATGTTTCTAAATACCCCTGGAAAAACAAAAGATGAAATTAAGGCAAGGTTGGACATGGTTGACATGGGAATACGAGAAGAGTTGTCTCCTGTGAAGGGTAAAAATTGAATGTTTCTTCCTCCAACTGCTTATACTCTTTATAGGGAGGAGAGATATCATTTTTGAAACTTCTTCAATGATGTAAAGGTTCTAGAGGGGTATTCATCAAATATCAAGAACATTGTGTCAATGAATGATTTGAAGTTAAAAGTTTTGAAACATTTTTTGATGAAAGATCTAATTCCTATACCTTTACATTGAATTTTGCCCAAGAATTTCCGTCACACGTTAACCAAACGTTGTTTCTTCTTCAAAGCTATATGTAGCAATGTTTTAGACCCGGTAAAATTTCCAGCTATGGAAAAAAGAAATTTTCATCATATTATGTGAATTAGAAATGTTCTCCCCGCCAAAATTCTTTGATATGATGGTTCATTTGATGATTCACATTGGTGAGAGAGATTTGACTTTGTGGTCTTGTGCACTATATATGGATGTATCATGTTGAACGATATATAAAGATTTTGAAAGGGTATGTAAAAAATTGAAGTCATCCAGAGGGTTGTATAGTGGATCGATATATTGTTGAGGAAGCCATTGAATTTTGTACCTAATACCTATCTGATGTAGAAAGCATTGGTCTCCCAAAATCTCATCACATTGGACGCATTGAGGGTGAGGGAATTTCTGGAAGAGAAGTTGTGACAATCAGTATTACAGATCGGAAGCAGGACCATATTTATGTTTTGCATAACAGTTGGGAGGTTTCTCCATATATTGAAACTCACAAAGAAATTCTTAGGCAGTTGAATCCATCAAGGGATGAAAAATGGTTATCAAATACACATAATCACCAGTTTATAGGATGGTTTCGAGACTATATTTTTAAGCAGTTGGATGAAAACCCGAATTCAATTTCAGAACGACTTCGATGGCTAGCTGCTGGAAGAAGTGTGTATGTATTATCTTATAGTGGTTATGTAATTAATGGTTATACATTATATACAGATGGACATGATGAAGATAGTACCGTGCAAAATAGTGGAGTTACACTAGTGGCTGAAGTGATGCATGTTTCTAGTAGTAAGGAAAGAAATCCAATTTATGAAAATATGTCATACTTTGGCATTATCAAACTAATATGGGAGTTGGATTATACGACATTCCAATTGCCGATTTTTCAATTCAAATGGGTTGATAACAACAGTGGTGTTAAAATAGATGAATGGGGATTTGTGAAAGTTGATTTTAGTAAAGAAGGGTACAAAGAAGAACAGTTTATAATGGCATCATAAGCGGTACAAGTTTTTTATGTTCCAGATCCCGCAAACTGAAAGTGGTCAATTGTTCTGTTATCGTCCAAAACTACTGAAGGGTCCAATGAAAATTTAGTTGAGGACGATCCTTTCAGTGGTATGTCGCAATCATTTCAGAGCGGTCCCAATGTAGATGATGTTTTGTATGTTAGAGGAGACAACAATGAAGGGATTTGGATAATCGATAGAAGTATCAAATCCCTTCAACCTTTGAAAAAAAGAAAGAGAGTTCAATAAATAAGTTATATTTTGTTTGAAATATAGATCTTGTTATCTCATGTTATTATCTTATCATTACTGCATTTATGTAATCTAAATTAACTGGTCAACCACTTTTGTAGATAATGACTTCTGCCCATTCTGGTGCTCCTAACCTTGAGGATAAACAAGTATCTCAAGCTATTGATCCTACTACTGCTACTGCTGCTACTGCTGCTACTCCTGCATCTGCTACTGCTCCTACTACTGCTCCTACTGTGGCTCATATTGCTCCTGTTGCGGCTGCTGCTGCTCCTACTGCTATGGCTCCTACTGCTTCTAGTGTTGAGGTCCAACAACCAACAACACATGTCGTTGATACCGTTGGACTCCTCATGTATTAATCATGTTTTAATGATCACAAATCTTGTTATTATTAACAAATCTTATTATTATTTACAAATCCCTTTACTGGTTACAAATCTTGTTACTAATCACAAATCTCACTTATCTTATCAATCCTATGCATTTATGTTTCAAGTTATATCTAATACTTTATACTGGTTAAGTTCCAATAATCTTATTTATATTACTGTCTAAGTCTGAATACAGATATTTTTCTAAGTATAAAGACACCATGAAGCTTGACACAGTAAGACAGACTGTGTGCAAGACATAGTCACAATGAAGTAGACACCGTGAAGTCTAAGTCTCCGACATCTTGACCAATGAGACACTATGACACCGTAAGTCAGACACTCTGATTATCTAAGTGCTAAGACACAGTTATCAAGACACAGTCATCAAGGAACTGTGAATCCAGACACTATGAGCAAGGCACCGGAAGCCAGAAACTGTGAGTCATACACCGTGAAGGACACACCATGACACGGAGACACCGTGAAGTTCATACCCTGAAGGTCATACCATTAAGGACACACCGTGAAGGAGACACCATTTGAATAACTACTGTGAAACCATTTCTTAACCTTTTTTCAATATTATTTAAATATTTCTAACGGTCATATTTGATGTGTTTAATGAAATTAATGATATTTAATGATAGTTGTTGCCATTTCAGGAAACCGTACCTCATACCTATGAAAATGCAATCATTCCTATTTCCGGATCTCAAGGAATATAAGGAGGATTGAGCTGCAACTAGAGGATAGACACATAGATACACATACTAGAACATACACGAAGAAACATACAATACACACGAGATCTGTACTGAAAAGAAGAACAGTCCTGATCATGAAGAAGAGATTGCAAGATCTTTCAAGAACTCACATGCATGCAATCTGACACTACTGGAGGAACTGAAATCAAGAGAACATTCTCACTCATGAAGAACACAAGCTGAACCACACCACTCTGTTTTTTCACACAAAACTAGAGAAGGACTCAGAATCATTTCTACTGAATCCAAGGAATCCAGAGCTGCACTGCCAATCACTAGAGCTTTCTAAACATTCATATACTCTCTCTAAGTGATTAATTATTTACTTCTTTGAGCAGTGTTTATACTCTGTATATCTTACACACACACTGACTCATGTTCTGAACTGAAGGATATCACAATCCTCACACCAAAACTCCTTACTATTGTTTACCCCCGACAACTGTGGAAGAGGTCCTTGTGTGGCCTATTCTTTATTTTTGTTTCCCACAAAGAATTGTGGTAGAGGTCCCTACGTGGCCTTGACAGTCTTGTACTATTGTTAACCTCGATCGAGGGTGTGGATCACTTTTATATAAATTGTTTAGGAGGACTAAGTCTCATCTTGAGACTAAACCTATTGGTTATATCAGTTGTGATTTTTAGTTTAAGTTTAAAGTATACTATATATATCTTTTATATTCTGTTGTTGTTACTTTCAAATACAAAACTATTTTAAAGTTACTTTGATAGTTAACCTAGAAAGTGTTTGTCACTATTGTAAATAAGTATATTAGTTTAAAAAACCAATTTAATCTTTTGATTAAATTGACTGAGACCTAATCAATCTTTGAGAACCTAATTGAACCTTTACAGTTTTACAAATTCACTATAGTTTAACATGTTTTATAAATTGGGGGATTTTACTAGAAATTATTTTTAACAGAAATTTTAATTGGAAATCAATTCACCCCCCTCTTGAGTATCCACTCCGACCAACATTTGGTATCAAAGGTTTTTTTTTGTTAAAGGATTTTCGAAATACTCTGTTTTTCAACTGTGATTATAGTTGCATCTTTAAAGATCTTAAATTTCTGTTAGTTCTAAATTGTATCTCTTTAAATATCTTTTCTAAAATATAACTATGGAAAATAGACTAGAGGGTGCTAATACCAACAGGACACCTTTATTCAATGGTACAAACTATGCCCAGTGGAAACTTAAGATGAAAATACATTTAGAAAGTATGGGTTTTGATATCTGGACTGTTGTAGAGTCTCAATATAAAATTCCAGAAATTGAAAGAACAGCTTGGGATGAACTTACGAAGATAGATTACAATAATAATCGTAAAGATATGAATGATTTGTATTGTGATTTAGGAGATGAGGAGTTTAACAAAATATCTTCTTGCAAAACTTCTTATGAAATATGGGATACTTTGGGTGTTTCTCATGAAGGAACAACTAATGTTAAGGAAATGAGATTAAACACTTATACTATTAAATCTGATAATTTTAAAATGAAGACTGATGAACCTATTTCTGATATGTATCTAAGGCTCAATGAGATTTTGAACACTATGCAATCCCTTTGAAAAGTTGTTCCAGCAAAGGAACAAATCATGAGGATACTGAGATGTTTTCCAGACCGATGGAGAGGCACTTCTGTTTCAATTAGAGAATCATGTGACATTGTTGCACTGCCTGTCAAAGAATTTATTGGTAAGCTTATGATGTATAAGGAAGAAATCAAGGTGAATAAGGAGAAAGATGATGAACCAAAAAGGAAGTCAGTGGAATTTAAGTCTACTGCTTCAAAGAGCAAGGACAAGGAGAAAGTTCAAATACCTACTGATAGCTCAACAAGTGAAAGTTTAGATTCTGAATCTGATGCTGAAATGGTTCAAATAGCCAAAAGGTTTAAGAAATTCTATAAGAAGAAGAAATTATTCAGAAAATCAAATTACAAAGGAAAGTATGACAATAAAGGTCATTGGAAAAAGGACTGGAAGAAAGCTGATAAGAGTGATGAGGTTTTTTGCAATGAATGCAAAAGGAGAGGACACATAAAAGCATATTGTCCAAAACTGAAGTTCAAGAAGAAACATGACTACAAGGACAGTAAGTATAAGAAAGCTATGAAAGATACTTTGAGTGCTTCAGAAGATAGCACAAGTGAGTCTGAAGCTTCTGGCTCTGAAAATAATTGTACCAACATGTGTTTCATGACCAATACTTCTGAGGTACCTATTTCCCCTATTCTAAATGATTATTATTCTGGAGCTGATTCTGATTCTGAATCTGAAAATATGACTATTGAGGAACTGTTTGAATACTGCAATATGCTTGAGGAAACATGTAAGGAACTTAAGGACTAATATAAGTCATTAAAAAACAGCATGCTCTCACCTCGAATGTCAAATTTTCTCTAGAAGTATAAAAAGAAAATAATTCTCAACTGTTAAAGGAAAATACTGAACTGAAAATGTCTAATGAGAAACTTAGAAAAGACTTAGAAAAGTTCACAAATGGAAAAGACACTCTAACTCAAGTTCTAGGAAATCAAGTGGCACCAAATTACACTACCAGAATAGGTTATAATCCTGGAAAGAGACAGTTCACTAAAACTAGATTTATTCCTAAATCTGGACAAAATACTGCTAGTTCAAGTTCTTTAACTTCATATGCTTCAACTAGTTATTCCCATAGTTATAGATAAAATAGAATTTATATTTCAAAATATTTTGATTCTGTAAAATATATGAGACCCATAAGACAAATTTGGGTACCAAAATTATTGATTGCAAACCTGTCTGGACCCAAGAAGATCTGGGTACCAAAGTCATTTCCCATCTAAATCTGTTTTGTAAGAAACCTGCTTGAAGAGCTCCCATAAGAAGACATAGTACTTGGATAGTGGATGGTCAAGGAATATTTCTGGGGATTACCCATGCTTCAAGAGCTTAATTAATATTGATGGAGGCTATTTCACCTTTGGTGATAATTCTAAAGGAAAGATAATTGGCCTAGGCCAAATTGGAAACACTAATTTAGTTTTAATTTATAAAGTTTTGTTTCTTGATGGACTTAAATATAATCTGTTAAGTATATCTCAATTATGTGATGATGGATTTAATGTTAAGTTTGAAAATTATTCTTGTAATGTTTTTAATTCTAAAAATGTTTTAGTATTTTCTGCTTTGAGAAATGAAAATGTTTATGTTGTTGATTAAAATTCTTTATCTAAACAAAATGTTACTTGTTTAAGTACTTTTTACAAAGAATCTTGGCTTTGGAATAGAAGATTAGGACACTGCAATATTCATTCACTTAGAAAACTAACTCTAAAGAACTTAGTTAGAGATTTACCCAAACTAGAGTTTCCAAATGACAACGTTTTTAATCCCTGTCAAAAGGGAAAGCAACATAAAGTTTCTTTTAAATCAAAGAAAGAAGTTTCAACTTCTCAACCTCTCGAGTTGGTTCACATGGACTTTTTTGGAGCATCTATAGTTTATAGCTTAAATGGGAAGCACTATGTCTATGTCTTAGTAGATTACTTTTCTAGATATACTTGGGTATATTTCTTAGCTCACAAAAGTGAATCTTGTTCTCACTTTTTTAAATACTCAAAGTCTGTAGAGAACCTTAGTGGACTTAAGATTAAGACCCTGAGAAGTGATCATGGCCGTGAGTTTGAAAATCATGAGTTTGAATCTTATTGCTCACATAATGGTTATAATCACAACTTTTCTGCCCCTAGAACACCTCAACAGAATGGTGTAGTAGAAAGAATAAATAGAACCCTTTATGAAATTTCTAGAACTATTCTCAATGAGTATGACTTACCTATTTATTTTTGGGCTGAAGTTGTAAATAAATCTTGTTATATCATCAATAGAGTCTTAATTAGACCTATTCTTAATAAGACTCCTTATGAAATAAGGAATAATAGAAAACCTAAATTTATTTACTTTAGATTCTTCAGTTGAAAATTCTTTATTCTTAATACCAAGGATAATCTAGAAAAAATTTCTTCTAAGAGTGATGAAGGAATATTTTTAGGATATTCAATTTCTAGAAAATCCTATAGAGTTTTCAATAAGAGAACCAAATGTGTGGAAGAATCAGTTCACATCAAATTTGATGAAACTGATCCACATGAACCTAAATCATCTCTTGAAAATCTAGAAGAAGATTTATATGTTCTGAACCTTAATGATAAAATAAATGAACCTGTTATAAAGACAAATAGTTTTGGAAATATTTCAGAATCTACTCCTAATGAACCCGAACCTAGAGAAGAACCTGAAATTTATAGTCCTACCTTTACTAGATCAACTAGGATTATAAAGAATCATCCTTTAGATGATGTTCTTGGAAATCTAGATAGAGGGACACAGACTAGAGCTTCTCTTAGAAATCAGGTTGAACATCAAGCCTTCTTGTCACAGCTTGAACCTAAAAACATTGATGATGCTATTATTGATGAATTTTGGGTAATTGTTATGCAAGAAGAACTCAATCAGTTTGAAAGAAATAAAGTTTGGAAACTTGTTGAAAGACATAAGTACACTTTTACCATAGGAACAAAATGGGTGTTTAGGAATAAATTAGATGAATCTGGAAACATAGTTAGAAACAAGGCTAGATTAGTTGCAAAATGCTATAGTCAAGAAGAAGGAATTGACTATGAGTAGACTTTTTCTCCAGTAGCTAGATTAGTATCCATTAGGATCTTACTTGCCTATGCTACACATCTAAATTTCTAACTATATCAAATGGATGTTAAAAGTGCATTCTTAAATAGGTTTATAGCTGAGGATGTTTTTGTTGAACAACCACTTGGATTTACAAACCCTCATTTTCCAAATCAAATTTTCAAATTATCAAAAGCTTTATATGGTTTAAAACAAGCTCTAAGAGCTTGGTATGATAGATTAAGTTCTTTTCTAATTTACAAAGGTTTTACAAAAGGTATAGCTGATCCTACCATTTTTATAAAATGTATTTCAAATGATGTTTTAGTTGTTCAAATTTATGTAGATGATATTATTTTTGGATCTTCAAAAACTTCATTGTGTACTGTTTTTTCTAAAATGATGCAAAACAAATTTTAAATTAGTTTAATGGGTAAACTAAAATATTTTCTTGGATTTCAAATCTTTCAAAATAATTATGGAATTATTTTAACTCAAATTAAAAATACTAGATATCTTTTAAAACGTTTTGAATTGGATAGCACAAAAAGTAGTGACACTCCCATGAGTACCACCTGTAAGTTAGATCTTGATGAAGATGGTAAATCTATTGATCAAACCACTTATAGGGGAATGATTGGAAGTCTACTCTACTTAACTTCTAGTCATCCTGATATTATGTTTAGTGTCTGTATGTGTTCTCGTTTTCATGCAAATCCTAAAGAATCTCATTTAAATGTTGTAAAAAGAATTTTCAAATATCTCAAGCATACACCCAATTTAGGAATGTTCTATCCTAAAGGACAATCATTTGAATTAGTTAGTTATTCTGACGCTGATTTTGCTAGATTTAAGTTATATAGAAAAATAACCTCTTGAACATGTCACTTTTTAGGAAAGTCACCAGTATCATGGTGTAGTAAGAAACAAAATTCTATTGCATTATCTACTGCAGAAGCTGAATACATAGCTTCTGGAAGTTGTTGTGCACAAATTTTATGGATAAAACACACTCTACTTAGTCTATGGATATGAATTCAGACATGTACCAGTAAATTGTGACAACACAAGTGCTATTAACATTTCAAATAATCTTGTTTCACATTATAGGACAAAGCATATTGATGTAAGACATCACTTTTTGAGAGATAGTTATCAAAAAGGTGATATCACTTTAGAATTCATTGGTACTGAATATCAACTTACTGATATATTCATTAAACCATTAAATTCTGAGATATTAGACTACATCATACATGATCTTGGTACGATTAATCATAAATATATATCTTATCGGTCTTACTGTTTAATATTTTCTATATTTTACTTTACAGTTTCATGCTCACTGTTTCTCAGTTACTGTTTCATGCTTACGGTCTCATAGTTAACACCTTGTGTTCACGGTCTATCACTTAACTGTCTCACCATGATGGAATAGTTCACTCACTATCTCACCGTGACTGCACAGAATAGTCAATGTCTCACTGTGACGACCACCAACTGTCTCACCATGACGACTGCTTTTCATCGCACCGTAATGCCTACTCACGGTCTCACTGTGAAGATTATTTATGCATTTATTTTAATCTCTATCGCGGTAATTTTTATTTCACCACTATTTACTTTCACTCATTTTTTTGTTTTTATGACGTTTGACATTCTCAAATGATAAAACAAAAGGGTTTTCACTCAATTCCTCACCGGATCTCTCTCCTGATCACTCTCTCGAACCCTCTTTACCTTGAAAACCTTCTCTCATTCTCTCTCGCCCGAACCTTCAGTGGATTCCCATGATGAAGTGTCTGTCTTTATCTACTCCAGAGAATCATAGCTCTAATAAGAAGTAAATAGTACCGAGGATAGCACCCGAAGGACCTCAAAATATGAACCTTGTAATCCATACTGTAGTTCCTGAAAAAGAGATCTGCCCTGAGTGGTTTTTGACTAGCAAGTCGTTAGTCTTGAAATTCTTAAGAGAACAAGGATGGCTCGAATGGTTCTCTCGAAGAGACAGAACTATCTACCCGAGGTTGGTGTCTCATTTTTACCAATATGTAAAGTTTTCCTTTGATGATGGAGAAAGTTTTATGGTGACAAGAAGGATCAATGGTCAAAAATGTTCATTCACTTTGAGGATATAGGCTTAATGGCTAAGGATTCCTCATGAAGGGATTTTTGATGACTACCAGAGAGACCCTCCTCCTACATCAGATATCTTTGATCTAGAAAATTATTTGGAGATTTTAACTGGAAATGGAACCAAGCGAAGGGCCATAGCAGCTGAGTTGGATGGAGATTCAAGACTACTATTCAAATTTGTTCAGAATTTGATTAGCCCAAGGAAGGGTGATTTTTGTGTGATGAAGTATCAGGATGTGTTCTTGATTCATCTAATTAATAATGGTCATATGATAAGTCTTTGCAAATATGTCATTAACCATATGTGTGAACTGATTAAGGTCACTTCCAAATACACATCTTTGTTTTACTCAAGGATGATCTCAACCATGCCAGTTTCCAAAGGAGTTGTTGGACCAAATGAGGAAGTAATTATGGATTTTCATTTTTTTTTATCAAAACCTACCATCAAAAGGATGAAAATCAATTGGAACCCTTGGAAGAAGGAATGGGTTGAGGATAATGATCAGCTGTATAAGAAGTATAATCCTATTGAGTATCCAAAAAGGACAAATAATATTACTGATCCTAGTTTGGAACCAGATGAAGTGGTTAAATACTCAGATGCTGAAGAAGAAGAGGAAGAGGTAGCTAAAGTACCTCAAAAGGAAGCAACTCCTGTTGAGAAAGAAAGGATGGTTATCCCAGCTAATGTTCCTGAAATACTTCTTAGAGAAGAAGTTTTTGTTGAAAAGGAAAGGGTTGTTGACCCTTCTATTGTTCTCAGAGAAGAAGAACCTCCTACTCCAATAGTTGATGCTAACCTTGAAATTCAGTCTCAGGCTGCAAGAGATTTGATTATCCCTGAGCTTGTGATAGAAAACCTCCCTGCTGAAAAGAAGCAAGT
This sequence comes from Viscum album, assembly GCA_963277665.1. Taxonomy (NCBI): domain Eukaryota; kingdom Viridiplantae; phylum Streptophyta; class Magnoliopsida; order Santalales; family Viscaceae; genus Viscum; species Viscum album. The sequence continues at coordinate 1,402,064,539 of OY728127.1, read as the reverse complement.
CTGGAAGCACAACCTGTGGAACAGTCAGTTCTTGAGTACCTACCCTCTACTGAGTATAGGGTGGAAATTTCCTTTCAGTTGTCAAGGGAAGAAATGGATAAGGAGAATAGAGTTGATCCTGTGGATATTGATCATGATTCTGAGCCTATGGTTTCTGAATTGGAAGCACATGGTGAGGGAGAGGAACCTCAAAACCTTGAGATTGATGAAGATGGATCTGCTGAAACCTATCAACCAACTGTCACATATTCTGTGTACACTCTGTATGAGTTCCCAAGCTATTATTATGTAAGTGAATCATAGAAAGTGACTAGAACTGGAATGGATCTCTCTTCCTTGTATCATTTGAAGTCAGTCACTCACCCTGAACCTGCATCTGAACCTGAACCTGCATCTGAACCTAAGCCTCAACCAGAACCCGCACCAGAACCTGTACCACTTCCTGTATCTACACCTTTTCCTGACCATCAATCCTTTTTAACAAAGGATGACTTGAAAATATTTGGACAGACTATCTTAACTGGAGTGGAGAAGCTCTTAACCTCTCAACCTCTTCATGTGACTCAAATAAGTCAGGAAGATTCCTCGATTATTTTGGAGAATATTATTCTACATATTTAACCCAGGATGATCCATGAAATACAAGAATTCAGAGTTGAAAATAAGTTTCTTAGTGCTGATGTTGCAAATTTGAAAGATATGGTGGAAAACCTTCAAAAAGAATTGTCATCAAGATCAGAGCCTGCTCCTGTTTCTGCTCCTACACCTGTTGTTACTTCTCCTAAACCGTCTGTTTCGAACATCTCTAGAGAGATTGTATCTCAGATGCATCCCTACCTGTTGTTGTTTTATGAGAAGATTGGAGAAAGACACACAAAGATGTTGCAACGCATGAGAGAGCCTATGGAGAATCTGAATAAGCTTACATATGAATACACTGGCTGTCTTTAAAAGATTTTGAAACAGCTCAATGTTCTCACCATAGTTGTAAAGGCTTCTCCTCCCTCTGGTCAAACCTCTGCTCCTTCTTTGGATGATTCACTGCTTAGATCCATAATCAAGGAAGAAATTCAGAATGCTTTCAGTGACTTGGATTTGTCTTCTTTGTCTTATGTGTTTAGGAACAGTGATAGAGCACTTGATCTTGTTCAGATTCATTCTAAGATTGCCAATGATGCTCAACAGGAGATAACCAAGAAGATAGATTTGTATCTCAATCGGATGTACTCCAAATATGATATGAAAAATCACTTTAAGTATCTTGTGGATCATCTGAAAATCCCTCCAGTGACTCAGGATTTCAAAGCTCAAGTTTAGAAGCTTACTAAGTTCACCATATTGTTGGACAAATTCATACAGAATAAGGATGATTTTGAAAAGGCTATGCAATATGGTGGAGAAATCATTACTGATTTCATAAATCTTCTGAAGCCATATCTTCAGGTGCAGAGTATAGATATAGTTGCACCAACTATTTCCCCTCTTCGACCAGGTCTACTTGCCCTAGCCTTAACTGCTATGTCAGTCAGCCAATCCCGTTCTCAGATCAGACCAATCATTCTTGACCAACCACAGACTAGATCTTCTACTGCTCCTTCTTTGGCTCCATCTATTTTTGAAAGTCTCCCTTTACCATCTTTGTCTACCACCTCTATGACTTCATCTACATTAGCCATAGCTCCTACTACTGATAAAGGAAAGGAAAAGGCCGATCCCTGAAGAAGTCCAGTGACTACTTTCTTTTTGATGGGGATGTCTTTGATTTTTGTATTTCTACTGTATGATGTATTCTGAACATTTTTTAATGAAATATGCATTGTTTCACTCTCTTATTTTCACTTTTTGATAATACCAAAAGGGGGAGAATAAACAGGATAAGTTAAATGGGGAAGAAAAGGTTATATGTTATTCTATATATGTGTTATTCTATATGCTATTTTCAAAAAAGTTCAATTCTATTTTTTTACTTTATCTGTACATGATTTGTGATCATCAAAAAGGGGGAGATTGTTGGACTCCTCATGTATTAATCATGTTTTAATGATCACAAATCTCGTTACTGTTAACAAATATTATTATTATTTAAAAATCCCTTTACTAGTTACAAATCTTGTTACTAATCACAAATCTCACTTATCTTATCAATCCTCTGTATTTATGTTTCAAGTTATATCTTATACTTTATACCGGTTAAGTTCCAATCATCTTATATATATTACTGTCTAAGTCTGAATATAGATATTTGTCTAAGTAAAAAAGACACCATGAAGCTTGACACAGTAAGACAGACTGTGTGCAAGACACAGTCACAGTGAAGCAGACACCGTGAAGTCTAAGTCTCAGACACCGTGACCAATGAGACACTGTGACACCTTAATTCAGACACTCTGATTGTCTAAGTTCTAAGACACAGTCAACAAGGCACCGTGAATCCAGACACTATGAGCAAGGCACCGGAAGCCAGAAACCATGAGTCAGACACCATGACTCAGACACCGTGAAGGAAACACCATGACACGGAGAAACCGTGAAGGTTATACCGTGAATGTTATACCGTGAAGGACACACCGTGAAGGAGACACCGTTTTCATAAATACTATGACACCAGTTCTTAACCTTTTTTCAATATTATTTAAATATTGATAACGGTCATATTTGATGTGTTTAGTTCAATTAATGATATTTAATGATAGTTGTTGGAATTTCAAGAAACCATACCTTGTACCTATGTGGTGTCGCCCAAATTTACCCAAGTTTTAAGGGTCAAGCGGTCGCTTGCAGTGCAGCTTGGGTTGTCGAATCCTCAGAGACCTAAGAAGAACCTTTAGACACTCAATAAAAAGATATGGATTTTTGGCTATGAAGTGGCCAACTTGGGTTGATTTTAGATGGTTTTTAAAGAGCACTAAAAGATCTATGTGAATTCAAATTATGAGGAAATTAGTTGATCCCAGGTTTTTGCTCGGGGTGGATTGAATGAATTCCTTTTTTTACGATTTTAATTTCATTAACTCAAGAAGGATTCATGAAATGAATTCAAACTAACCTAATAACTTACTGATTAATCACCTTCAAAACACATGTTAATCACCTATACACATGTAGGATCATTTTCATGAGCACTCCAAGGTAAAGGATATAATTAGCACATGAAAGTGGGGTGAATAAATTCAATAAGGAAGAGGAAGAATAGAAATCACTGAATGAAAGAAACTCAATTAAAAGAAATTAAAAACATTTAGAGAGTGATAAATAACATTAAATCCATCCCCTTTCTACTCCCTTGGATCAACCCATAAAATAGCTAGCCCTCCATTGATAACAAGTTCTCAACGGAAGCGGAAAGTAGACTTACGAGGGTGGAATTGAAGAAGTAAAAAACAACAAAAATAACGAACACTCCACCGTTGTGTGAACAAAATCACAAGGTTTGGTGTGAAAAATTTAATACCTTGAGGCAACAGTATCAAGGTGATATTAATAAGAACATAATAAGAGAATAAGAGGAAATTTTATTTAAGACTAAGGTTATTCGAACAACTTACATGAGAAGGAAGAACATTAAAAAGGCAAATTGGCATAATAACATTACAATGAAAAGAAAGAACCAATATCCCTAAATCCTCCACCATTACTGAATTAAATAGGAAAAAAAATGAAGCCTTGTCCGAGCCCCAAACATCCCATGTGCCTTTAATTAATTGTGTTGGGGAAAGGTGGGTGGAACATTAATGTTGAGAGACTTTTCCACTTCTTGCCCCGAAGTTGCAGCCAGCTTGCATCCACCGAAAACACTCGCTTAAAGGACCTTCTATAAGGACAAATTTGATTTTTCCCTAGAATACTTAAATGAATCCCCGGATTTCCCCTAACATACTGTAAAATTTCAGCCCAAAATAATAATTATTTAGCGTGATATGATATAAATATTGGGTTGTTTTTCTGGGCCGCAGAATCTGCCCCAGAATTGCATCTTCAACTTGGGTCGCCTTAATCACCACCATGTAGGACTAATTAGCACTGGATCCAGAAAAATTATTTGTTCCCCTATATGTCTTATATTCTTCCATAAATATTTGGCTTCATTGGGCCTGTATTGTGGTCCCCACATCCCGATCAATGGGATGATATCCAATCTTCCTTCTCCAGAATTATTTCCTTTCATCTCCAAATATCCTCATCATCCTTTATGAATCCTACATTGATCCCTGAATGAAAAATGTTAATATTTATGTTTATATCCATTTCCAAAAATATAAAATTAAAATATGGATAATTACATTCTTTAAAATCAGATGAAACATTGAGCCTAAATTGGTGCATATTAGGCATGAAGTGCACAAATGGTGAGAATGGATGTTCAAAATTAAAATCCACTAACTCAGGCCCATAAGATCAGAAATGAACATTTAATACCATTAAAATGTAATCAAAATATGTGTTTTTATTGGTTAATCACACCCCCCAACTTGAGTTTTTCTAGTCCCGAGCAAAATATATCACACAAAAAATGAAATTCAAATGACCTTTTCCAAAAACATTTTAATACACATTTCTCACCCAAAGATCTCATACCAAACAATTATGAAACCCATAAAAATAATTTAAAACATGCTATGTCCATAAGAATTTCTCAATCCCAAGATCATTCCTTTGTTCAAATTAATCTCCATATTTCATCCAAATTCAATTAAGCATGATGAAGTGTTGTGCGTCACAATAGACATGGGGGTTCATTTTCATTCGAGGGAGAAAATGTGGAAGCACTAAGAGAAATCAAATTTTAATAATAATGTGAGTACTCATTTTTTTTTGATTTTTTTTGGATTTTGTTTTCAATTTTTCCATGGTAATTGAAATTGAACTCAATCGAGCCAGCCCATGTAGCAAGACTTTGTCGATGACTCCGAGGCTCAAATACCTTAGGGAACCAAGTGAAGCTCACATACTCGGGCATCATCTCGAGTTAACTAAATCAAAAATAAATTCAAATTACCACAAATAGAGATAAAATGACCAACTCTAGGCCAAAAAACTATGGAGTCACGATCCCCAAGTGTCGAAAGCCACACATTAGGTCAATTCATTTCTCTACGCGCAATTGATTTTTTTTAATACTCATGTTGAAATTAAAATGAACGTCAATCCTATGTTATTTATTATGGGTCCCCAAGAACTCAAACTAAAACCCCACAATCTAGAGGACGTGCATTGTGTTTTTTTAAATAATTGGATGAAAATATAAACGGTGAAAAATCACATCGGACAACCGCACTTTCCAATATCTATGCACATGAACATAAACTTGCATTGAAATCAGAATCAAGGCATGAAAAATTATTTGATATCCAATTTTAGAGTTTGGAATGTGTGTTATCATGTTCAAGTTTGATGACATTTTTCCTTCCACACATTTTCATCTCCCCCCCAACTTAGAATAACAATATCCCCAGTGTTTAAAGAATTGAAACATAGAAGGGGTAAGATAAAAGTTCAACGAAGACATTGAAAATGAAAATTATGGAATGAAGTCACCTGGTGGTTGATGTTGAAAATGCATTCCCATGTCTCCCTTCAGTTCTTTTTTGTCTCCCAATGGTTTGGACGATTGTGACCAGCTTTTCCCAATGACCTATGACATGCCTTTAATTTTTTTTAATATAAATATTTTTTTTGTATTTTTTTAACCTAAAAAACATAAAAATGACACAAAATGATGATACATTGTCTTCTCTTAAATTTCTGTGTAAGGTATTACTCAGGGATCACACCGTGTGACATGGATCAATACAGTTCTCCCCTTTCATACCCATCCTTACTCATAAAAGAAGAACATGTCAACAATCTATTTTTTAAAATACCTACAAAAACATAAAATAAAATAAAATAAAATGATGATACATTTTATTCTTTATATTTTCTGGGTAAGGTATTACTCAGGGATCACACCGCGTGACACGGATGAATACGGTGCTCCCCTTTCATACACATCCATACTCATAAAATTATAATAGGTCAACAGTCTATATTTTTTTTTAAAATAACAAAATGAAGAAGAAGGAAACAAAAGATGATTCACAATGATTAGAAACATGAAAACCATGGGTTTCATCCCATGCAGCGCTTTTGTTTAACGTCGTTATCCCGACATGGATCCTAAATCTATCAATTTTTTTCAGGTTCATAGGTTGGCTATGTTAACTCAACCTATATTTCCTATTTATTTAATAATTCAATGAATGGTTTTAAACTATGAACATTGACCTTAAAAATGTTACCACTTGTGGGATCCTGAATCTCTACTGCCCCATGGGGGTACACATGATGCACTATGAATGGATCTGACCATCTAGACCTTAACTTTCCTAGGTGTAAATGAAGTTTTGAACTATACAAGAGCACAGGTTTTCCCAGTTCAAATTGTTTGACGTTGACATTCCTAGATTGGTAGGATTGAACTCTAGATTTATTTATCCTTGAATTTTCATAAGCCTCCATCCTAAGTTCCTAAAGTTCATTAATATCAAATTTCCTCTTTTCTTCGGCTATAGAAATGTCGAAATTCATTTTTTTTGATTGCCCAAAATGCCTTATGCTCAATTTGAATAGGTAAATGGCATGATTTTCCATAAACCAACCTATATGGTGACATTCCTAGGATGGTTTTGAATGTTGTACGATATTCCCAAAGAGCATCCAAGAGTTTCTCAGCCCAATCTTTCCTAGAGGGGTTGACAGTTTTTTCAAGAATTTGCTTAATCTCCCTATTTGCTAACATAGCTTGACCATTGGTTTGAGGATGGTACGCAGTGGAAACTTTATAAGAAATTCTGTACTTAGACATGAGTGAAGATAATGGGCGATTACAGAAATGGGTTCCTCGATCACTGATTATAGCCCTAGGAATTCCAAATCGAGAAAATATATGCTCTTTCAGAAATCAGATCACAACATGATGGTCATTGGACTTGGTGGGAATGGCTTAAACCCATTTTGAGACATAATCAATAGCTAAGAGTATGTAGAGGTATCCCTTAGATTTTGTAAAGGGTCCCATGAAATCAATTCCCCAACAATCAAAGATTTCAATAACCAGAATGGGAGTGAGGGGAATTTAATTCATTTTGGAAATGGATCCTAATTGCTGACACTGAGGACAACTTTTACAGAATTGGAAAGAATCATTATTGAGGTTCGGCCAGTAGAAACCACCTTGTAGGACCTTTGAAGTGGTTTTCTTTGTATAAAAGTGGCCTCCACATGCCTCTCCATGACAAAATTTTATAATGGACTCTTGCTCAGACTCGGGAACACATCACCTGATGATTTGATCAGGACAGAACTTGAAGAGGTAAGGATCATCAAACACATAGTGTTTGACATCAAAAAGGAATTTTCTCTTAGCTTGGGTCCCCATGAATTTTGGAATGTCACCAGTCACCAAATGGTTTTCTATGTCAGCATACCAAGGGCAATCACTCACTGAATAGAGGTGATCATCGGGAAATGAATCAGACACAGAGAGGTGGTGTGAGTTGTCTTTGAATTCCATTCTAGAGAGGTGATCAGCTACAACATTTTCAACACCCTTTTTATCCTTAATGGTTAAATAGAACTCTTGAGGAAGAAGGACCCACCTAATCAATCTAGCCTTGGTATATTGTTTTTGGAAAAGGTATTTTAGGTCTGAATGGTCAGTGAATACAATGATGAGTGACCCTAAGAGATAAGACCTGAATTTATCTAAGGCAAAGACAACAGCAGGAAACTCTTTCTCAGTGGTGGTGTAGTTTATTTGTGCATCATTTAAATAATTTCTTGCATAAGCAATGACTCATGGATTTTTCTCACACTGTTTTCCTAAGAATGCTCCTACAGCGAAGTCACGTTCATCACACATGAGCTCGAAAGGAAGTTTCCAATTTGGAGATTACATGATAGGTGGAGATATAAGATTTGACTTGAGTGTATAGAATGATTCCTCACAGCTTTCTGTCCATATAAATGGAGCATATTTTAGCAATAGAGCACAAAGTGGTTGAGAAATAGAGCTGAAATTCCTAATGAACCTTCTATAAAAACCAGCATGTCCTAAGAAGGACCTTACTTCCTTAACAGTTTTAGGAGAGGGAAGTTGAAGAATGATTTCAACCTTATCTTTATCAACTTCAATCCCTCTACCATATACCAGATGACCTAGAACATGTCTTTCCCTTACCATGAAATGGCATTTTTTCCAATTTAGTATGATATTCTTATCCTCACACCTTGACAAAACCTTTTCAACATTTAGAAGGCATCCCTCAAAAGTATCCCCAAATATGGAGAAATCATCCATGAAGACCTCTAAACAATCTCCCACCATGTCGAAGAAGATTCCCATCATGCACCGCTGGAAGGTACCAGGGGAATTACATAATCCAAAGGGCATGCGCTTGAAGGAAAAAGTGATGAATGGACAAGTGAAGGTTGTTTTTCCTTGATCCTATAAGGAGACTTCTATTTGATTATACCCTGAGAATCCATATAGGAAGCAGTATAATTGATGACCTACCACTCGCTCGAGAACTTGATCAATAAAGGGTAAGGGGAAATGGTCTTTCTTGGTACAAGAGTTGAGTTTCCTATAGTCAATACATACTCTCCATCCACTACTACCCCTTTTTGGAAGCGTCTCTCCATCCTTATTGGTTATTACTGTGATTCCAGCCTTCTTTGGAACCACATGGATTGGGCTAACCGACTCACTCTCAGCTATAGGATAGATGATTCCATCTTTTAACAATTTCAAAAGTTATTTTCTCACTACTTCCATGAGATTAGGATTGAGTCTCCATTGAGGTTGACGACATGGCTTTGAATCAGATTCTAGAACAATTCTATGAGTCCCAATAAGTGGTCTAATCCTAGGAATATCAGAATGGGTCCATCCAATGGCTTTCTTGTGTCTCCTAAGGACATCTAGAAGCATCCTCTCATGATCAGCTTCAAGAGAGGAAGAAATTACAAGAGGAAAGGATTGATTATCCCCTAGGAACGCATAATTGAGTGATGAAGTTAAAACCTTAAATTCAAGATCAGAGTGGTTATCACTTTCCAAAAAAGGATGAGACTTTGTATTGAACTCAGTTTCTTTGTTCAGATTTCTTGAAAAAATTGGTTCCTTGTGAAAATAATTTTCATCCACTAAATTAGCTAGAGTAGTTTCATGAATGGGTATGGACTCGATTTTATTGATTTCACCCATGGTATCATTGATTGGTGATTCTAGAAAATCATCAATAGAGCTATCTGAAAGAGATTCAAGCCAAGGAGACAAATTTCCCTCATGTGAACAAAGAAAATCAATATCTTCTTGACTTAAACATCCTTCAGTAATTCTTTGATGTTCCTTGAGTTCACTATCAAAACTACCTATCCAATTAACCTCAGGGATCTCTTCATCATCCCCAATTTGATAGTTTTCATTATCGATGTTCAAGTCTAGACTCATGTTTCCAAATGTGATGGTCATGTTCCCATTTCGGACTTGGATAACAAAGTTGATTGTTGCAAGGAAGGGAAGACCAAGGATGATTGGAGTTTTCTCCCTATGACCTAAGCTTGGGTGATTGTAAAGAACAATAAAGTTAGCTGGGTAAATGAAATTTTCAACTTTCACCAAAACATCCTTTAAGATCCCCTTTGGAACCCTAATACTACGATCAGCAAGTTGAAGTGTGACAGATGTGGGTTGGAGCTCTTCTAGGCCTAATTGGTAGTACACAGCATAGAGGATGATATTGACACTAGCACCTAGGTCACATAAGGCCTTGAAAACTTTGCTCTCTCCTAGTTCAACATTGATGTAAGGGAAACCCGGGTCTTTCAACTTAGGAGGAATGGTCCCTTGAATGGTGGTACTCACATTAGCAGCCAAAAGGACTTGTTTTATATGTGAAAATTTTCTTTTAAAAGTGCACAAGTCCTTAAGGTACTTTGAGTATGCAGGAATGGTTTGAATTGCATCGAGGAGTGGAATGTTCAACTTGACTTGTGAGAATATTTCCCTCAATGTTTCACTCAATTCAGGCTTGGTTTTCCCCCACATGTGTTGAGGAAATGGTGCAGGTTGTGGGGTTGTTTCTTTGACAATGTTTTCATGTTTTTCAGTTTGATCATGTGGTTCATTTGAATTTTCCTTAGTTTTTGAAGCTTCAGATGGTTTTTGAACTATTGGTTCAGGTTTCTCAATTTATTTCCCACTTCTCAAAACTGTCACAGCCTTTAGTTGTTCATGAGTTGTTTGAGTGAAGCTTGTCTCTCCCCTTGATGATTGTTGTGGAATGGCTTGTGTGGGCATGGGTGTCTTTCCAGTTTTGATGTTTTGAAGTTCTTGTTTAAGGTAAGAGACTTCTGAGTTCATCCTTTCCATTTGTTTTCATAGTTGTTCAAGGATTGGGAGAGGGACAGATTGGGAAGGGGCTTGTGTTGGTTGGGTAATCCCAGGGGGATACTTTGGTTTTTGGATGGGTTGTTGGTATTGGACTGGAGGATGTTGGTATTGGACTGGTTTTGGTTGGTATTGGTTATGGTTTTGAAAATTTTGTGTAGGGTAGGGGTTTGGTCCTTGTGGTTGTCTAGGTTGTTGGTTATCTTTCCATCGGACGCCTGGGTGGTCATTATACCTTGGGTTGAATGTGTTTGGGTGTTGGGGATTTTGAAAGTTTAGGGAATTGACTTTAGAAGGTGGTCCTCCTAAAAGAACATCCTTGATGGATGGAATGGTTGGGCAGTTGTCTGTTTTGTGGTCATGTTTGTCACAGATTGTGCAAACAGGGTCTACAATTTGGATTTCATGGATTTTCCTATGGTCTATCTCTTCAACCTTCCAAGAGAGTGTTGTAAGTTTCACCCCAAGGCTTTCCTCTTCTCTAAGTGTATGCATTACAGCAGTTCTTTGAGTATTTTCAAAATAAGGTGATGTTCCCCATGTTTGGTTTTGTTCAGCAAGGATTTCTAGATACTCGTAAGCATCATTTGGGGATTTTTTTTAAAGGTCCCATTACATGTCATGTCAATGAATTGTTTGTTCCCCGGGCCCAAACCTTCATAGAAATTTCTCAATTGTCCAGGAATAGAAAAACCATGGTGTGGAACCATGTTTAGGGTGTCTTTGAACCTCTCCCATGTTTCATAAAATGACTCTCCCTCTTTTTCAAAAAAAAAATTGGATGCTCTTTTTTAGTGCAATGGTTTTGTGATGGGGGAAGTATTTTTTGTAAAATTATATTTACAGTTGGTCCCAAGAGTGGATTGATGAAGGTCTCAGATTATTTAACCAGTTATTTTCTCGATCCTTAAGTGAGAAAGGAAAGATCCTCATCTTAGCTGACTCAAGTTGATGTGGGGAGCACATGGTTTCAGCAATGTCATTGAACTCCTTGACATGAAGGTAAGGCATTTCTGACTCCATCCCATGGAAGGTTGGAAGGTGGTTTAAGACATGAGGTTTAAAGACATAGTGGGCATCTCCTAGGGAAGCATGCCTAATGCAAGAGGGTTAATTGTCCCAGTTAGGTGTAAGGTAGTCATTCATGGTTTGATCGACTGCATTCCCCAAATTTGGGGCTGCCTCATTTGGATTTCCATTTTGGTTCCCACCCGGGTTTATGAGTTGGTTTATTTGAAGACCCTCCATTGAAATTGAATCAATCTTTGAATCTGGGGTATTAGGAAGATTAGGATCCAATGGTGTACTTGACTCCCCTATCCTATGACTTTCCACCCTAACTAGTCTGTTTGAGTTATCGCGAGTGTAGGCGGACATGCACCAAAAGAAAAAAAAAGCAAGAAAGGGAAAAGATAAGAGATCTTGGGTGAGAATAGAATAATGGGGGTGAGGAAAGAAGTTTTGGTCTAAGGAACTTACTTTTTCTCCAGCAACGGTGCCAAAATTTGGTGTCTCCCAAATTTACCCAAGTTTTAAGGGTCAAGCGGTCGCTTGCAGTGCAGCTTGGGTTGTCGAATCCTCAGAGACCTAAGAAGAACCTTTAGACACTCAATAAAAAGAGATGGATTTTTGGCTATGAAGTGCCCAAATTGGGTTGATTTTAGATGTTTTTGAAAGATAACTAAATGATCTATGTGAATTCAAATTATGAGGAAATGAGTTGATCCCAGGTTATTGTTCGGGGTGTATTGAATGAATTCCTTTTTTTTATGATTTTAATTTCATTAACTCAAGAAGGATTCATGCAATGAATTCAAAATAACCTAATTACTTACTAATTAAACACCTTCACAACAAATTATAATCACCTATACACTTTTAGGATCATTTTCATGAGCACTCTAAGCTAAAGGATATAATTATCACATGAAAGTGGGGTGAATAAATTCAATAAGGAAGAGGAAGAATAAAAATCATTGAATGAAAGAAACTCAATTAAAAGAAATTAATAACATTTAGAGAGTGAGAAATAACATTCAATCCAGCCCCTTTCTACTCCCTTGGATCAACCCATAAAAGAGATAGCCCTCCATTGATGACAAGTTCTCAACAGAAGCGGAAAGTAGACTTACGAGGGTGGAATTGAAGAAGTAAAAACAACAAAAATAACGATCACTCCACCGTTGTGTGAACAAAATCACAAGGTTTGGTGCGAAAATTTTCATACCTTGAGGCAACAGTATAAAGTTAATATTAATAAGAATAGAATAAGGGAAGAATAAGAACTTTTATTGAAGACTAAGGTGATTCGAACAACTTACATGAGAAGGAAGAACATTACAAAGGCAAATTGGAATAATAATATTACAATGAAAAGAAAGAACCAAGATCCCTAAATCCTCCACCACTACTGCCTTAAATAGGAAAAAATGAACCATTGGCCAATCCCCAAACATCCCATGTGCCTTTAATTAATTGTGTTGGGGAAAGGTGGGTGGAATATTAACGTAGAGAGACTTTCCCACTTCTTGCCCTGAAGTTGCAGCCATCTTGCATCCATTGGAAAGACGCGCCTAAAGGACATTCTATAAGGCCGAATTTTAGTGGGCCCTAGAAGACTTAAATTAATCCCCTGATGTCCCCTAACATACTGTAAACTTTTAGCCCAAAATAATAATTATTCCGCGCGATATGATATAAAAAGTGGGCTATTTTTCGGGGCCGCAGAATCTGTCCCAGAATTGCATCTTCAACTTGGTCCGCCTTAATCACCACCATGTAGGAAGAATTAGCACTGGATCCAGAAGAATTATTTGTTCCCCTATATTTCTTATATCCTACCATATATTTTGGGCTTCATTGGGCCTCTATTGTGGGCCCCACATTTCGATCAGTGGGATGATATCCAATCTGCCTTCTCCAGAATGGTTTCCTTTCATCTCCAAATATCCCCATCATACTTTATGAATCCTCCATTGATCCCTTAATGAAAAATGTTTATATTTATGTTTATATAAATTTACCAAAATATAAAATTAAAATATTGATAATTACATTCTTTAAAATCAGATGAAACATTGGGCCTAAATTGGTGCATATTAGGCATGAAGTGCACAAATGGTGAGAATGGATGTTCAAAATTAAAATCCACTAACTCAGGCCCATAAGATCAGAAATGAACATTTAATACCCTTAAAAAGTAATAAAAATATGTCTTTTTATTGGCTAATCACTATGAAAATGTAATCATTCCTATTGTCGTAGCTCGAGGAATATAAGGAGTATTGAGCTGCAACTAGAGGATAGACACACAGATACACATACTAGAACATACGCGAAGCTACAGACAATACACGCGAGCTCTGTACTGAAAAGAAGAACAATCATGAGCACAAAGAAGATATTTCAAGATCTTTCAAGAACTTTCATGCATGAAATCTGACACTACTGGAGGAACTGAAATCAAGAGAACATTATCACTCGTGAAGAACATAAGCTGAACCACGACACTCTATTTTTTCACACAAAACCAAACAAGGACTCAGAAGCATTTACGATGAATCCAAGGAGTCCAGAGCTGCACTGCCAATCACTATAGATTTCTAAACATTCATATACTCTCTCTAAGTGATTCATTATTTACTTCTTCGAGCAGTGTGTGTACTCTATATATCTTACACACACACTGTCTCTTGTGCTGAACTGGAGGATATCACAATCCTCACACCAAAACTCCTTACTCTTGTTTACCCACGACAACTGTGGAAGAGGTCCTTGTGTGGGCTAGTGTTTATTTTTGTTTCCCACGAAGAACTGTGGTTGAGGTCCCTGTGTGGATTGGACAATCTTGTACTATTGTTAACCCCGATTCAGGGTGTGAATCACTTTTATATAAATTGTTTAAGAGGAATAAGTCTCGGCTTGAGACTGAACCTCTTGGTTATATCTGCTATTCTTTTTAGTTTATGTTTAAAGTATACTATATATATCTTTTATATTCCGCTGCTATTAATTTTAAATACAAAACTATTTTAAAGTTACTTTGATAGTTAATCTAGAAAGTGTTTGTAACTATTTTAAATCAGTAGATTAGTTTCAAAAGCCAATTTAATCTTCTGATTAAATTTACTGAGACCTAATCAATCTTTGAGAACCTAATTGAACCATTACAGTTTTACAAATTCACTACAGTTTAACTTGTTTTATAAATTTGGGGATTTTAATAGAAATTATTTTTAATAGAAATTTTAATTGGAACTAAATTCACCCCCCTCTTGAGTATCCACTCCGACCAACATATAACATTTTAGATGAACATATAGATGATTTTTATATTGATGAAATGGTCGGGAATGAAATACCGATGTCACAGAAAACATAGGTGCGTCGTAGTTTGATGGTGTTAGCCAAAGTTCTTAAGGCGAAAATCAAAGGCATCAAATTTGAAGTCTGATGGAATGCATGAGGACAACATGTGAATCCCAACAAGGCAATGTTTATCATCTACGTTAGAGTTGTCACTCGGCAATGCGTGCCGATTGACAAAGATTCATGGCACCATGTTGTGTTCAGGCTGAAGGCTGTGATCTCGGAAGAAATTACGGTAACATTATGAATTTATTTCTTTAATTTACTAAAAAATAAAATAATGAAACAATGTCTTACTCTTCTCAATATCTTATAGAGTACATTTATAGTAAACGATTCACACAAGTATTATGTACTAAGGATTTTAGGGAGGATTCATCGAGGTTTTCACACTATTTTAACAAGATGTCACCTGAAAGATTCCAAAGGTAAAATTAACCCACACCCACCCATTGTCTACGCTCACCTGATATCCCAAGAAGCATGGGATGCATTTATTTGACATCGTGAGGATGAGAAGTTTTAGGTACATTGTGGGTGATAATACGTTGTTTGAGGATATCTGTATTCATCACTTTGATTGTCAATATTTCATTTATGAAACAGAAACTCTGTACTTAAAATAAGGAACGTGCATCAAAACCAGCATACCCCTATCGTAAAGCAATAATGGGGTACACTTCATTAGAAAAGAAAATGGTACGTATTTTAAATTTACAGTAATATTGTTAGGTGCGAATAAAAAACATCATAATTATATTTCTATGTTTATATGTAGATTGATGAGTCTAAAACCAAATACACTTCCATCCCACGTCATGTGCTATGGAAGGAGGAACATGTGAATAAGGAAGGGAGGTTAGTAGATGAGAACGCACAAAAAGTGTGTGAAATATGTGTAAGTATGACACAACGATAAAAATATTTGTTTTAAATTGCTATTACATAAAAATAATTAGTTATTTTCCTATATCTGATAGTCACAGGAATCAGCTATGCCTGTAGCAGATATAGACCTATTATCGACAGCTTTGAAGCAGCCAGAAAAATACGGTCGTATCAGAGGTGCGGGGTTTGGGGTGACACCCCAAGTATATTTTGAGAATAAGAAAATGGATGATATAGATGAAAAATTGGAACAAATGAGCGAAAAAATAGCAACCCTTGAAGAACGATTGCAATGGCAGGGAGAGTTGCTAGAAAGTTTTATGGGTGGGAAGAAAAGGGAAGACACAAGTCATGAAAAACCAGCACGTGAACATACCACCCCACCCCACACCATCTTTGAGGTGAGCCATTCCCCTCAAAGAACTGTCTTAGTTGTGGTAATCAATATTATAATAATTGTTCCCATGAAATGTGAATCAGAAAAACACTGATAATTTTTCTGCACAGATCTTCTACATGGTGATAATGATTGTGATTTATATCTGTCAACACCCACCTATCACCTTGTAGCAAGGTCTACAGTGTTTAATATCCCAGATGCCACGCTGCATAATAGACCACTTTCGAAAGATCATCTGAAAGTGGCGATTACTGTAGCTCATCAGCCAAATGTCGAGCTACCTATTCCACTTGTTGACAATGAAATTCATATGGTCAAAAAGGATATTGGGACATTCATTGCATGTCTGTCACAACTTTTAAGAGTACATGTAGACAAAGAGATATTTAATTCCTTTTTTTCAATCTAAACCTTTAACAATTAATGAAAAAAGGGTATGAACCAATGATTTTTTTTATAGACAGAGAAATGGAAGGGGGTGACAAATGTCGGCTTAAAACCATCTAAAGGATCAACCAACCGATCCCAAGGAGCTGCTAAAAGCACAATAACACCACATGTTCTCTATACACATTTACTAGCATTGAAAACTCATGTGGATACGATGCTAAAAGATGGTAATAGTCATATAGTGGTTTTCGAAGAGAATATATACGGAGAGGAAAGTCAAGATTTCGTTGCTGCTGAAAATGTAAATGAGATCCTTGAAAATGGTTGGCTAGGCATCATAGTTGTAAATGTATATATGAGGTATGATTCCATGAATTGATTTTCTCAAAGCTAATTTAATGTGAAAATTCTGATTAATGTATTTTATATTGTTGACAGATGCATTTATGAAAAACTGTTGAAGGAATTTTCCCATGAGCCAAGATTTGGACCCGTTAGTCCTCATACCACATCAACACACCTAACAAAATTAGAGCCATCAAAAAGGGATGCAATAGTGAATGTCTTGCTGAAAACATTTGAAAGGAAGATTACAGATGACAGACTCTTCCTAATACCAACCATGCAGGGATAAAACTCTACGATTAAAGCATATCAATTATATTTTCACTTCTTTTATTAATTATCCCTTTTTGTGTTTTTAGGAAACATTGGTTCCTAATTTCAGTGAACTTGGATACTCAAAAGATTTATTCTCTGGATTCAAAGCCATGATATCCACCAAACCGACCACATATGATGGAGTTTGTGAATCTTTAAGACACTACATCATATTTTTTAGGTCTAAACATCAAGTAATATAATTTATATTATCTTTTAATGAGGATTATGTTATGATAGGTCGGTGTATAATTATCGTCTAAAAAAGTAATGAGGACAAGGGCTAAGCATAAGGAGGCGAGCAAGTACTATGTCTGGATAAATATCAGGGTATATATAATAAAATTTCACTATCCAAACAAATATCAACACAAGTTACTTATTCTCCTAATGATTAATTTTTTTGTAGTGTCCAAAACAAACAAACGATAATGATTGCGGTTATTATGTTTGTAAATTTATGAAAGAGATCATTTTTCATCAACAAAATAGCATCCCTAAAGAAGTATTTTCAAAAACAACTACTAGTTCGTTTAATTTATTTATTAATTATTTGTTTTTATATTTTGTAGTACTACTCTGACTACCAAAAATCCTCATACTCACAAGATGATATAGATTTGTTCAGAAACGAGTGGGTTGCATACCTGATGGAAGATTTTACACAAATACAATGAAGATCTGACTTGGGGACATGTACAATTGGTGGTCATTTTTTAGAGGGGTTAAGGGGATCAAAAGATGAAACGTTTTTGTATATAAATGTTCGTAGGAAAATTGTAATTGTTATTAAATAAAACATCCTATATCAAATGAGTCATTTTCCCATTTTAACAGATGATATACACCAGCAACATGAAAGAATGCTGAACCACTCAAAGGGTCTCAATTTTGTTTAAAATGAACACAATTTTAAGTAAAAAACAAAAACTGACCTACGGAAATATGACCAAATGCATTTGGATTGTCTTGATATTTTATAAGAACAATCCAAGCGTCCTTGGTGACATGTACAAGTCAACGCTGCTTCAATATGAACCACGGTGTGCCCGGTACCACTCAAAGGGTCTCTATTTTGTTTAAAATGTAAACAATTTTAAGTGAAAACAACAATTGACCTATATAAATCCAACCAAACCCATTCAGATTGTGTTGATCCTTTAGGAGAGTGATAAATGGGTCCCTTGTGACATGTAAGAGCCATCTCCGCCTCAATCCAAGGCACGGTGTGGCCGGTACCACTCAAAGGCTCCCTATTTTGTTTAAAATGGACACAATTTTAATTGAAAACAACAACTGACCAACGAAAATCCGACCAAACGCATTCGTATTTCCTTGATATTTTATAATAATAGTCCAAGGGTCCTTGGTGACGTGTAAGAGTAAACCCCTCCTCAATACGAGCCACGTTGTGGCCGGTACCACTCAAAGGGTCTCTATTTTGTTTAAAATGTACACAATTTTAAGTGAAAACCACAACTGACCTACGGAAATCCAACCAAAAACATTCGAATTGTATTGATCCTTTAGGATAACGATCCACAGGTCCTTTTTGACTTGTATGAGTCATACCCGCTTCAATCTGAGGGACGGTGTGGCCGATAGCACTCAAAGAGTCTCTCTTTGGTTTAAAATAGACACAATTTTACGTGAAAACAAAAACTGACCTACGGAAATCTGACCAAACGCATTCGGATTGTATTTATCTTTTATAAGACAGATCCAAGGGTCATTGATGACGTGTACGAGTCAACCCCACCTCAATCAGAGGCACGGTGTGGCCGTTACTACTCAAGGGGTATCTATTTTGTTTAAAATGTACACAATTTTAAGTGAAAACAACAACAGACCTACAGAAAACCGACCAAACACATTCGTTTGGTGTTTATCCTTTAGTATAATGATCCACGGGTCATTTTTGATGTGAAAGAGTCATCCTTGCCTCAATATGAGGCATGGTGTGGTCGGTAGCACTCAAAGAGTCTCACTTTGGTTTAAAATGGACACAATTTTAAGTGAAAACAGCAACTGGCCTACAGAAATCTGACCAAACACATTTTTATTGTCTTTATATTTTATAAGAATGATCCACGGGTCCTTTTTGACATGTATGAGTCATCCCCGCTTCAATATGAGGCACGGTGTGGCCGGTAACACTCAAAGAGTCTCACTTTGGTTTAAAATGGACACAATTTTAAATGAAAACAAAAACTGACCTACGAAAATCCAAACAAACACATTCGGGTTGTATTGATCCTTTAGGATAATGATCCACGGGTCATTTTTGACATGTAAAAGTAATCCCCACTTAAATATGAGCTATGGTGTGGCTGGTAGCACTCAAAGAGTCTCACTTTGGTTTAAAATGGACACAATTTTAAGTGAAAACAACAACTGACCTATGGAAATCAAACCAAACTCATTATGATTGCATTGATCTTTTATAAGAAATATCCAAGGGTAATTTTCGATGTGTAAGAGTCAACCCTGCCTTAATCTGAGGCACGGTGTGGCTGGTATCACTCAAAGTGTCTCTATTTTGTTTAAAATGGACAAAATATTTAGTGAAAACAACAACTGACCTACGGAAATCTGTCCAAACCCAATTGGATTGTGTTGATCATTTATTATAACAATCCATGGGTCCTTTCTGACGTGTACAGGTCATCCCCACCTCAATCTGAGGCATGGTGTGGCCGGTATCCCTCAAAGGGTCTCTATTTTGTTTAAAATAGACACAATTTTAAGTTAAAATAACAACTGACCTACGGAAATCTGACCAAACCCATTCGGATTGTGTTGATATTTTAGTAGAATGATACACGGGTCATTTGTGACGTGTAAGAGTCAACCCCGCCTCAATATGAGGCACGGTGTGACCGCTATCACTCAAAGGGTCTCTCTTTTGTTTAAAATGGACACAATTTTAATTGAAAACAACAACTGGCCTATGAAAATCCAACCAAATGCATTCGTATTGCATAGATATTTTATAAGAACAATCCAAGGGTTCTTGGAGACGTTTAAGAGTCAACACTACCTCAATTTTAGGCACGGTGTGACCGCTATCACTCAAAGGGTCTCTCTTTTGTTTAAAATGTAAACAATTTTAAGTGAAAACAACAACTAACCAAAGGAAATCCAACCAAACCCATTCGAATTGTCTTGATCTTTTATAATAACGATCCAAGGGTTCTTGGTGACATGTAAGAGTCAACTCCACCTCAATACGAGGCACGGTGTGGCCGGTACCACTCAAAGGGTCTCTATTTTGTTTAAAATGTACACAATTTTAAGTGAAAACAACAACTGACCTACAAAAATTAGACCAAAAGCATTTGGATTGCCTTTATATTTTAGTAGAATGATACAAGGGTCATTTTTGACATGTAAGAGTCATCCTAGCCTCAATCCAAGGCATGGTGTGGCCGGTATCACTCAAAGGGTTTATCTTTGGTTTAAAATGGACACAAATTTAAGTGAAAACAACAACCGACCTACATAAATCTGACCAAACGCATTCGGATTGTCTTGATCTTTTATAAGAACTATCCATGGGTTCTTTGTGACATTTATGAGTCAACCTCACCTCAATCCGAGGCACTTTGTGGCCGATATCACTCAAAGGGTCTCTATTTTGTTTAAAATGGACACAATTTTAAGTGAAAACAACAACTGACCTATGGAAATCTGACCAAACCCATTTGGATTGTGTTGATATTTTAGGAGAAAAATACAGGGGTCCTTTTTGATGTGTAATAGTCATTACCACCTCAATCTGAGGCACATTGTGGCTGGTATCACTCAAAGGGTCTCTATTTTGTTTAAAATGGACACAATTTTAAGTGAAAACAACAAATGACCTACAGAAATCTGAACAAACACATTCGGATTGTATTGATCCTTTATGAGAATGATACATGGGTCCTTTTTGACATGTAAGATTCATCCCCGCTTCAATATGAGGCACGGTGTGGCCGGTAGCACTCAAAGAGTCTCACTTTGGTTTAAAATGGACACAATTTTAAGTGAAAACAACAACTGACCTACAGAAATCTGACCAAACGCATTCAGATTGCCTTGATATTTTATAAGAATGATCCAAGTGTCCTTTTTGTCATGTAAGAGTCAACCCCATCTCAATATGAGGCACGGTGTGGGCGGTATCACTCAAAGTGCCTCTATTTTGTTTAAAATGGACAAAAATTTTAGTGAAAACAACAACTGACCTATGGAAATCTGACCAAACCCATTTGGATTGTGTTGATCCTTAATTAGAACAATCCATGGGTCCTTTGTGACGTGTACGAGTCATCCCCACCTCAATCTGAGGCATGGTGTGGCCGGTATCACTCAAAGGGTCTCTATTTTGTTTAAAATGGACACAATTTTAAGTTAAAACAACAACTGACCTACACAAATCTGACCAAAACCATTTGGATTGTGTTGATCCTTTAGGAGAATGATCCAAGAGTCCTTTTTGACGTGTAAGAGTCATACCCGCCTCAATCCGTGGCACGGTGTGACCGCTATCACTCAAAGGGTCTCTCTTTGGTTTAAAATGGACACAATTTTAATTGAAAACAACAACTGACCTACATAAATCCAACCAAACGCATTCAGATTGTGTTGATCCTTTAGTATAACGATCCACGAGTCCTTTGTGATGTTTATGAGTCATCTCCGCCTCAATCCGAGGCACAGTGTGGTCGGTATCACTCAAAGGGTCTCTATTTTGTTTAAAATGGACACAATTTTAAGTGAAAACAACAACTGACCTATGGAAATCCGACCAAACACATTAGAATTGTATTGATTCATTATAATAACGTTCCAAGGGTCCTTTTTTACATGTATGAGTCATCCCCGCTTCAATCTGATGCACGGTGTGGTCGGTAGCACTCAAAGAGTCTCACTTTGGTTTAAAATGGACACAATTTTATGTGAAAACAAAAAACTGACCTACGGAAATCTGACCAAAGGCATTCAGATTGTCTTTATCTTTTATAAGAATGATCCATAGGTCCTTTTTGACATGTATGAGTCACCCCCTCCTCAATCCAAGGCACGGTGTGGTCGATACCACTGAAAGGGTCTCTCTTTTGTTTAAAATGGACAGAATTTTTAGTGAAAACAACAACTTACCTACAGAAATCTGAAAAACCCCATTCAGATTGTGTTGATTCTTTATTAGAATGATCCAAAAGTCCTTTTTGACATGTATGAGTCATCCCCGCCTTAATCCAAGGAACGGTGTGGCCGGTATCACTCAAAGGGTCTCTCTTTGGTTTAAAATGGACACAATTTTAAGTGAAAACAACAACTGACTTACAGAAATCCGACCAAACGCATTCAGATTGTGTTGATCTTTTATAAGAACGATCCATGGGTCCTTTGTGACGTGTAAGAGTCAACCGGATCAACCCCCTGGACCGCCCCCACCCCCTGGACACCAACCCACCCCCTGGACACCCCCATACCTCTAGACACCCCCCCACACCCCCTGTAGACCCCCCCCCCCCCGACACCCTGGACACCATACCACCCCCTGGAAATCTCCCCCAGACACCCCCATCCCCCCGGACACCCCCTACACCCCTTGTACAGCCACCCCAAACTCTTGAACAGCCCCCCAACCCCCTGAATTTCGATTGAATTCTTTATGTACTTAATTAACTTATGAATTATGTGTTAATGGTGTACATGTATACTTGTTGTATGGGTATAATTTGTCTAATTATATTATGATTTATGTGTTAATTTTACATGGGTATACTTGCTCTAATTAACTTATTGAAATGCTGAATTTTTTTGCAGGTGTTCGGGTGTACTGCTGCAGATTTTTTCGTAGCAGCAGATAGGGCATTTATGAGCGCTTTTTTAGTGCTGATAAATGGAGCTTTTATCAGCACTAAAAAAGCGCAGATAAACTCCACCTTTATCAGCACTAAATAAGTGATGATAAAGGATCGGTTTATCAGTGCTAAAGCTGCGTTGATAAAACCCACATTTATCAGTGCTCTTTTAGCGCTGATAATGGGTTTTTTTATCAACGCTCTTTTAGTGTTGATAAAGTCCACTTTTATCAGTGCATTTTTAGCACTGATAAAGGGTTCATTTATCAGCGCTTTTTTAGCACTGATAAATGGAGTGTTTATCAGTGCTAAAAAATCACTGATAATGGGTACCCCCCTTTATCAGTGTCGAGATTTACAGCACTTTTTTAGCACTGATAAAGCCTGTTTTGAGTGCTGATAAATACCGTTTTTATAGTAGTGCCTGAACACATGAAAACATAAAAATATTAACATTAAAACACCCCAATATCAAATTAAATATTTCCAAACTGAGTAAACTCAAAAGGCTTAGTAAAGATATATTAAAGTTGAATTTCAGTAGGGATAATCTCTAAAAAAAATTTCCCTTATTCACATGATCTCTATTAGAATGAAATCTAGAACTAATATTCTTTATTATATAATGATGTAAAGGGTTTTTAGAAATTTAAATTAAATATTTTTTATCACAATAAATAGGAAATTATCAAGATAAATAAAAAAATCACATAAACTTTTCTTAATCCATAAACTTTGGGCACAACAACAAGTAGCAGAAATGTGATCAATTTCTGTAATAAATAGAGAAACAAATAATTTCTTCTTAGAAGACTAATAAATTAAACTTTTTCAAATAAAATAACACATACTTGATATGGTTTATTTAAATTCTATATCCACACAAATCAGAGTTAGGAAAGGATATTAAATCAAAATAGTTATATTTATGATAAAGAAAACTTGTGTTAAAAGTTCCTTTTACATATCTAATTATTATTTTCACATCTTTAATATGACTCTCTTTAGGATCATATTGAAATCGTTCACATAAACAAACACTAAAAATGATATTTTTTTCTATATGTAGTTAAATAAATCATTCTAACTATCATGCCTCTATAAAATTTAATATTAAATAATTTACTATAAGCATTAACATCTAATTTATAACTAGTTCTCATAAGAGTTTTCATAGGATTCTAAGAATCGAGACTAAACCATTTAGGAAACTATTTAACATACTTAGATTGATTAAGAAATATCTCATCCTTCCTTTGAGAAATTTGAAGTCTAAGAAAGAACTTTAATTCTCCCATTAAGATCATGTAAAACTATAATGACATAAAGGTAGAAAAATCATTACAAAACAGTTCACTATAGGAACTAAATACTATATCGACAATATAAATTTTCACCATTAAAGTGTCATTAGAAATTATTTTATTAAAAAATGGATCAAAATTACTTTTCTTGAAACCATTATTCAATAAAAACAAATAAATCTTCTCATACCAAGCATGAGGTGCTTGTTTGAGGCCATACAAGTATTTTAATAATTTAATAAAAAATTTAGGAAATTTTTCATTATTAAAATATGGGGTTGATTAACATACAATTATTAAGTTATAAAACCATTTAGAAATAACTTTTAATATCCATTTGATATAACTTTAAACATTGAAAACAATAAAAATATGACAAGATTATAATTTCCTCTAACCAAGAAACATGTGAAAATTAATCTTCAAAATATATACCTTCTTCTTGAGAGTATCCTGGGGAAACAATCCAAGATTTATTTTGGAAAATCTATCTAGATTCATCCAGATTGTTTCTAAAGATCTAGATAGTTCTGAATACCATCTTATCCTTAGGAAGTTCAACTAAACAAAAAACATTATTTCACTAGTGTAAATACGGGCTTTAACGTCGTCGTAATAACGTCGGTTTTTTAAAAACCGACGCGAATAGTATGAGCGGGGAATTTTTAACGTCGGTTTTACAAAAAACCGACGCCAAAAATAATTATGCGTTGATATTTCGCGTCGGTTTTGAAGAAAACCGATGCCAATAATATTAGTATACATATTTTCCGCGTCGGTTTTCCTCAAAACCGACACGGAAAATAATTAAAAAAAGTTTTCGGCGTCGGTTTTTTTAAAACCGACGCCGAAACTAATAAAAAAAATATATTCCGCGTCGTTTTTCCTGAGAACCGACGCAGAAAATAAATTTTTAAAAATGTTTCGGTGTCGGTTTTCATGAAAACCGACGCCAAAACTCATAAGCGAATATATATTCCGTGTCGGTTTTCCTGAGAACCGACGCAGAAAATAAATTTTTAAAAATGTTTCGGCGTCGGTTTTCATGAAAACCGACACCGAAACTCATAAGCGAATATATATTCTGCGTCGGTTATTTTAAAAACCGACGCCGAAAATTTTAAAACAACATTTCGGCGTCGGTTTTCCTTAAAACTGACGTGAAAAGTCTTTTAAAAATATTCACGGTCAGAAACCCTCATTTTGTTCGATCGTTGAAATTGAGTTCTGCTGTGGCGCTTCGGACTCTCGACGACCTTCGAACCTGATTTGCGATCTTGGACGGCCATTGTTGAAGGTTTTTTGTCGTCTGCACGATTTTGGGTATGTGTTCTTCCTCTTTATCTCTTGTTTCATATCCTATTGTTTATTTCTTTATCAATAACCCTATTTTGCATGATTTTGATTATTGGTTAGATTTTAGTTGTAATTTATGATTATTTTTTGTTTGTATTATCATTGTTGGTGTAGATTTGATATTTTTTGTTTTTGGAAGTAATTATACCGGTCATAGTTTGGATTTAACATCTCCATTCGGGTTGAACTTCAAATTTTTTGTTTGTATTATCATTATTCCTGTTTAAAATGATCTGTCATTACATTATGAAGTACTATATTTTTAATTCCATTTCCATTTTAATAAATTCTTCTTCAAAAAAATAATTTTATTTTGTTAAATGAATTCACTCACATTTTTGCATGTAGTTTGTTGTTATTTCATTCCTTCTTGAGATTTACCATGCCAAATTCCTCAATTCTCTTTGGTTCTCATCATTTAACTAAGACATGAATAATTACCACTATCTATTATGTTAAAAAAATTGAATAATTATTTTCATGCCATTATATAATAAATAATTTTTCTTGCAATGTCCATAATATGACTAGAATCATACATTTAATGTATTGTAATTATTTCTTCGTAGATAATAATATAATCATTATCCCTCTATTAATCTTCAAAAATACCTTTCCACTTTCATATGTGGGGTTAGATTCATGCATTTTTAATAAATGTCCTCTTAAACTTATCTCATTCAATTGATTATATTTATTCATCTTTCTCTCCCTCTAAATAATAGTCATGAAATGATTTACTTCCCCCCTCTAAGTCATAGGCCGCAAATAAAACATTCTCATGATCTAATCTTTCATGGATGGATAATATATTTCTCTTCATGTTGATCCATTCCTTGACATGTTTTGCTGCAATAGACCCATGGAAGGGGGTGTAAGTTGTCACCTACAAAAACTGTTTTATTGAATCTACTAATAATCAAATGAATCCTTCAACAATAACCAACAATAAGCATGTCGTATATTTCAGGTACGTGTATTTTAATTCAGAATTAGTTATTATATTTCTTTTCATTGTTATTTCTTAAAATCATTTGTCTGTACAGTGACAGATCTGGAGGGTGGTACTTGGATCATGAACATAGAGATTCGTATAGCGAAATAACATTCACAAACACTAAAAATTGTCTCCCTTGCATGCACATCAATATCTTCTAGGCCTTTTTATTTTTTATGAAAATAAATATCGGAAAATGATTGCCGAGAAGCATATCACATAATACCTGAAACAGCGCTTAGTGGGTTTGCACAAAGATAAAATAGAAGGCGTTAATTTTTAAGGTATGTTTCTTTATGTCTCTTCAATCTGCATTTGATTTCAATTTTCTAACCTATTTTTTGCACTCAAACTTATTTCTCTGTTATTCCATAACTTAAACAAATAACAATAGTGAATGGGTAATGCACGTCTATACAGAGAAAATATAAAAACCTGAGGTTGGGGGTGGTGGGGATCCTATGGTGAAAACACACCCCCAACATCTTCAGTGGGGGAGGTGAGGAAGAGGTTGCATCGGCTGAGTGTTCCTGGAATTTTGATCAGGAGTCGTAACATTTCATTTTGGTAATTTACTTTGTGAAAAAATGAATGATTCAAATAAATTACACATTTTAATTTAATGTTTGTTCATTGCACTAATATCTTGGATTGATTTTTTCACGCACATCTCCTTAGTTTCATTACTGTTTTGACAGGATTGGTTCTATCTATGGGAGGAAACTTACAATGATTGATACTGAGTATGGTTAGATTAAGAAAATGAACCATGTAGGTACGTGTATTTTAATTCTGCTTTACTTTGAGTTTTCTCAAGTACTTATGTTAAAGCTGTTTAATTGTTTTTGTATACTTCGTTTTTTTTTCAGGGTTCCGATTTTTTTGGAGGAGAAAATATATGTATTTTATTTAAAAAAAATTATTTACGGCGTCGGTTTTTAGAAAAACCGACGCGGAAAACCGATATTTCGGTGTCGGTTTTATATAAAACCGACACCGAAAACCTAGTCGACTCTATTTTCCGCGTCGGTTTTTTAATGAACCGACGCGGAAAATAATGTCTAAATGTAGCTTCGGCGTCGGTTTTATAAAAAACCGACGCCGAAGCTCATAAGCGAATTATTTTTCGCGTCGGTTTCTATGAACCGACGCGAAAACTGTATTTTTAACGTCGCCTATAAAGACGTCGGTTTATAACCGACGTTAAAAATTAAAAAAAACCGATACTAAAAAGTGTTTTTGCACTAGTGTTTCTAATAAATTTATTAAGCTCATCTTGCATAAAAATAATCCAATTTGGATCATTTAAAGCATCAACAACATTAGTTGGAACGTGATTAGAAACAAAATAGATTTATCAAAGAAGTTCAAAGTAGAGCTTCTCATTTTTATACCATAACCAACATTACCAATCACATTTTCATGGTCTTCATGAATCCTCTATTGTATTAGATCAGGTCAAGAAGCATTATTCTCCCCCTCAATTGATTTATCCTTATCTTGAGATTTTTCTTCCCCAAATTTTAAAACTCTAATTTCATCATCAAAAAAATCATAATCAGAATTTAATTTTAAATTATTTTCATCAGACACAACATGAATAGATTATTAAATAACTATATTTCTTTTTTTATGAACTCTATAATCTTTACTATTATTAGAATAACCAAGAAAAATACATCCATCAATTTTACCATCAAATTTATCTAAATTAGACTTCGATTTCAAAATAAAAGAATTAAAATCAAAAACTCTAAAGTAACCAACCTTAGGTTTTTTACCTTTAAATAATTCAAAAGAAGCTTTCTTCAACAAAGGTCTAACAAGAATTCTATTTGAAATTTAATAAGAATAAAAAATTCCTTCATCCAAAAAATATCTTGGAAAATTATATTCACATAACATAGTTTTTTCCATTTCAATATGATTTATATTTTTTAATTCTACAACACCAATTTTCAATAGTTTTCTAGGAGCAGAAAAACTATGAAAATAACTATTTTCAAATTATAAATTATGAAATTAGACTCATTTATCACTACAAAAATAAAAAATCATACAAAATTTTTCATTTTGAACTAAATTAAAAAAACAATGAATCCTAATAAAGTATCATTTTTATGAGTGAGGAAATTTACCCATGTAAATATACTAAAATCATCAATAATAACTAAAGTATATTTCTTTCCTAAAAGGAAATAAATTTGAGTATGGCCAAATATATCAGGATATATTAATTTTAATGGTCTATTAGTACTTATATGTTTGACAAGTTTGAAAGAAAGATTATGTAGTTTCTCTTTCATGTAAGAATCACAAACATGAAGCTTTTATTTCTTCAAGGTAGGTAACTATATAAAAATCTCATGTTTAGATTTCTTATGTAACATTATAAAATTAACATGACCTAATAATAAATTCCAAATAATTCTCTCACTCTACACTACATTCAAACACTTAACATGTTGAGCAGTTAGTTTAGAAAATCTAATAGTAAAAATATTTTCCTTCTCATTAGTATAAAATAAAAAAGAATCGTATTAAAAAACTAAAAACTTATCATTTTTAAATTTAAATTCCATTCCATCATCACATAACTAAAATATACTAATTAAATTATGTTTTAAACCTTCAACATATAAAACCTTATAAATAAAAGTAGAATTAAAAATACCAACAATAATAAAACTTTTTACTTTCCCATTTGAATTATATCCAAATTTAATAGTACCTCAATCACATTTTTTGTGTGTAATAAAATTTGATGGGTCTATGGTCATATGCCAAGAGAATACATTGTCCATGTTCTATATTTCATTCGGGGGACATCCAAGGAATTTTTCCTAAAAAATCAATTACTTGATAATTTTTTTCCCAAACTACTCTAGGTCTAATCAAACTAGTAAACCAATTTTTAAGAACCCATACATAATTTTAACAAATATTGTATGGTACTCTAGGTATAAAAAAATTGAAATATGTGAATTTTTGAATACCACTGACTATTTGAATCTATGATAACAATCATTTTCATAGTGACCTTTCATGACACATTGAAAACAAGTGACAATAGAAGTAAAACCATTTTTTACTTTTCACAAAATGATTTCTATACATTTGAGGTAGTATCCTATCATAGATAATACCATATTTAGATCATGGTATGGTCAAAATATAGATTGTAACTGATTCTAAAAATCATCTACATGGTTAAGAATTTGGGTACATGGTGTACTATATATTAGCTATGGGAATAGTAAAAAACATGTCTGAATGATATTTTAAGGTCTAGAATGACTTATTTTTTCTACAAACACTTCAATAAAATCATAGAAAATCTTATTACCAATCGAAAAATGAAATATAAAGATATTTTAGACAAATAAATATTATTATATGATCAAGATTAAACATACATTAAAAAATAATGTAATTAAAATGTATTAAGACATTTAAAGAAAATAAAAAACATAAATATTTTTAATTATAAAAACATAAAGTGGTTCAAGGATCCACTTAGCAAAACACACACCAATTCATGTACTCAATGGTCCTACATGGCATGTTCATTCCACTCGCACACCATGTGTACTCTTTCTTATACCTTAATCACACCGATGAACTGCATGACATGTCTTGTGATTAGGAATTCCATGTGCATAAGTGATACAAGCTAACATAATCCACTTTTTTGTAAAATTACACTCTTATACCAGTCGTTTATAATTAGATGTGAATAAATATTTGAAAATAAGAAATAAAATGATAGGAAAAACATAAACAAGTAAAAATCAAAATAAGGAGTCCTACCACATGGAGAATTGTTGAAGCATTGAGGTTAGATCTGTACTCCAATGTCAGTGCCCTGTGATTCAATTCCAATAGAGATCCCCAAACAAAGAGAATCCTCTCCTTGTCCCCATTATACATTAGTATTGACCGCATGAATGAGGGGATATTTACTCCTACCCTTCATGGATGATGGAGTATATGGGGAATGGGGAAATATAAATAAAATAGTCATTTAAAGGATAAACTCGGGACCCATAATCTGATTGGAGTTTACACCTCACCTATGTCAAACTAACCATTCCAGACTCAACTGTAAAGTCGTAATTTCTATCTAAACCTTTGTATATGAGTTATAGGTATTCACACATATGGTAATAAATAATATTTACTTAATAAATATTAAATATGATGAAAAATATGATGATATTAGAAACTCACTAAATTCCAAACCAAGTGTATATCTTTCATCTTGAGAATAAGGAAACACTCAAAAAATATTTGTGAGGTCATTTTATTAGTTAAATTACTATTTTATCCTTCTTTAAGGTTTAGGGATTTTAAACTCAAAAAAATCTAATTATTAATCATATGAAAACCCTAATAACTAAAATCTACATCTTAAATGGGCTTAAATCAAATTGTTTTAAAAAACCCGTAGTATTGTCCTATCCACTATAGGCTTGCATATATATTTAATATTTTATTAAAAATTATTTCAATTTATTTTTCTAATACACCCACATCACTTCCTTCATTATAATCTATATTATTATTTTTTATCAATGATGACTTTTATTAGTTTTTGTTTTTTATTAAATAAAATGGAAAAAGTATTAAATTAATGGTTCAAGTGTGTCCTCACACACCCTGACACCCACTCCACAGATTTCTATCCTAGAATAGCATGCGTTTTTTGAATGCACTACCCTCTACCTATTTATTTCCATATATCTACTGAATCCATGATTGCACTTCCCATCCCGAGGTCCCTGTCTTTTCACTGTGATACCCACTTTCACTGGCTGATGACACATATTCTCTTCCTTCTTACTTTGTTCTACCATTGATATCCCATATCCTAGTTCAATCCATTTTCTTATATCATCATCCCCCTTTGTTCAATTGAATTAAAACCGTGGAAAACATGAAGGATAATTTAAAAGGGTCCAAATATGTTCTCCAAACTCCTCTTTTAAAGCATTGTGGTTGTTAGTGGTCTAAAATCCACATCTTTTTCATGACGCAAACTTGGTAAAATCACAATATCCATATTTTTATTTCCATACTTTAGTATTTAATATTTTTTAATCTTTTGAGTGATGTGTTCACTAAACTATCATTTAGTTTTTCTTTTTTTATTTAAAATTTATGAAATATAACATTTATATTTTAGTTTATCTTGTTTCAATATCCAAATTCATGTTATTTTTAAAAATATTATAACATATTTTAAATCTACAAGTGTAGTGGGGACTGAAATAAATGGGATTTTAATTTTAAATATTGAGGTTTTTTATTCTTTTAAATTCATAAGTAACATATAGTTTGAGAGTTTGAAATTATGTTTCTAACCCATTATTGTATTCTTGAAAATGATTTATAAGTTGATAAAAACATTTTTTATGATAACATTAACTTTCTATTTATGTGAGTAGTAGTTCTGCGAGATGTATATAAATCAAACATTAATTTTTTTATTTATTTGTATGTATTTTTACTATTTAGAATTATTTTAATAATGAGTTTTTATTTGAAAAAAATATATTTTCTATAATAATTTAAAAAAAATTGTTGACCGGTGGACTAGTCCATATATAATAAATATCAGACTATGTTTAACAATTTAAGCTCTCATTAAATGCACGATTAAATGATTTGGAAAATTTTAGGTTTGTTCCATGCAATATTTGACTACTCTACCCCATTCTATCCTATAAGGAAACCCTATATGGATTTTATTGATCAAGTTATGATGTGTTCGACCATATAAATGGATATGATGCCATAGACCTCAATTTAGGTATGACTAAGCACATAGCCACAAAACAATGATTATATATAGTGTAATTATATATGATTTAGTCAGATCTAGAAATGAGGTATTTTGATATTTTATTGGACATTG
Source organism: Viscum album (assembly GCA_963277665.1). NCBI lineage: Eukaryota > Viridiplantae > Streptophyta > Magnoliopsida > Santalales > Viscaceae > Viscum > Viscum album. The sequence goes on along the minus strand of OY728127.1, from coordinate 1,402,031,972 downwards.
ACATTTTCTATGTCTCATTTTTTATCTCAATGTCAAAGAAAAAAGAAAAATTTTAAAAGACATGTGGTGGATAAGATCACACTAATCCCCTTTATCATTTGCGTAGTTATGACATGTTACTAGATAAATCTCTTATTTTTTGATTATAACTATGATTCAAAATTATTTTTAATTTTACAAAGGGACTTTGGGGTCACACATAAGATAATGTTAATCAAGAATTATAGACTAATGTGATTAGTTTGTGTATAAATATGTTAATGTTTATTATAAACACAAATTAGATTTGTGTTATATGCATTTGAAATATTTAACTAAATAAATTTTTTTTAATTAAATAATTAATGTTTCATTATAATATAAATAATGAGTTGTTTACATTATTAATAAATAAACATGAGTAAATGAAAAATCCCAAATGGTATTTGAGATTGGTCGTGGATTAAATAGTTTTCAAGGCCCATTACATGTGAAAATTCATAATCCCATCTGAAGAGACTATATAATCACCTTATTTTCTATCTTTAACTATTTTGAAGTCTTGTTAATGCAATTACATAGGTGGTTTGGGGTTTAATCCAATTTTGAAGAATATTTAATGTTTCAAATGACCATTGGTGGCTATTTATTTCACTTCATTTAGTTTTATATGAATTTAGCTTCCTTTGGGGATATTAAATACCCCTACTACTTTAAATAGAATGGATGAGTGGTGTGTTCTTCACTCCGTTGAGAGAAAGAAAATGTAGTGATAAGTATTCTCATGTGTTCCTTATCAGGGACAGTTCTCTATTTTTCCTCATCTAAGAGGTTCTCTAGTATAATTTTTTTCCCTTCTTTTATCCTTTACAATAGTGTAGTTACTAGCATCACTTGGATAGAAATAAAACCTCACAAAGACTTTAGTGATTGGAATTACAAATAAATGTTTAAGGATGTTTGAATTTGATAATTCATGATTGATCTAAATATTATGAAGATGTTTAAAAGGTTTTGTATTTTTTTATTTTTTTTATTTTTTTTTATTTTTTTTTATTTTTTATTTTTTTTTATTTTTTTATTTTTTTATTATATTTTTCATTTTATTTCAATGACCATGGTTGAGTTTTTTAATTAATTACATTGAGTATCGATTGTTGATAGCATAATTAAAATCCAATCATGGTATCAAAGAAAAGGTTAAAGGTTAAATAATTCCTAGAAAATATCATGCATGAATGTGTGATGACATATAACTCTCCACCCAAAAACTCATTATTGTTCTAAAAAGTTCCATATCCCAAGTTATTGGGTTAATGGTGTGATCTAATAGGTTCATATGGATGTCATGTTGAACATGTTCATATAAGGGATACTATATCACTAATTCGACATTCCCATCATTAATAATTTCAAAAAACATTAATATTTCCCCATATACACTATATTGGGGATTAGTCCCTCTAACATCATCATTTGTGATGTTAATTTCCTCATGAGAAAACTGAATTATCATGTCATTGAGTATTACGTTCTCTAGATCAATTATTATCAGATCAATTTCCATCTGAACACTTTTTGATCAGTGATAAGAGACGCAGTCTTCCTCATTGTGTGTCCAATTCTTATAACTTTTCAATAACTCGTTCAGAACTATACCCACCTTGATATCTTGTTTGAAAAGATGATTTTTTTCACATTTCATACATGAAAAGCTAATAAATCCACTTTGAAATCCACTGGTGAAATCAATAATTTGATTGATTCCATCAAAATTTTTAATAAAAAATATATTCCAAAGATAAATCTAGCTCTAATACATTTCTATATCTGTAGAAAAATAACTAATTGAGATATAATAACAATTCTTATTAAATTGAGAGTCTAGTCAAATAAACCAATCAAATTTCAACACATATAATACTTATAAAATATAAATATTATACATGAAAAAAATAATTTTTATAAAAACAAAATGATAACAATATATACCGATTTATATCAGTTTTCATAAAAAATAACCACTTATTATCATTATAAAATAAAATATATTATATTTATTCTTTAAATTTAATAAAAAAAATATTTATTTATAATTACATTGTAAAATAATGAAAATGTATAACCATATAAATTTTATTACTTCATTTTATACTTGTAATTTATAATATACAAATTAAATAAATTTGATAAAATCAAATTCAACAATTAGTTAATTTTCTAGAAATTTTTTAAAATGCATCAGAAGATTACAACATAACATTTACACCATTTCAAATAAAAAATAAAACAATAAAATATAAATTCATAGAATTCCTAAGGTGAATCGACTAAATAAATGAAATATATTTTCCATAATAATACAATATATTTTATTTCTAAATTTAAATATATTATATTGTTAAGGAAAAAAACATATATGATGATAAATCCAATCGATAGATATAACCATTGGAAAATTAATTAACATTATAATAAATACTAATATTTTCAAAATAATGTTTTTATTTTTTATGTGACAATTTTTTTCATATATTTTATCATATAATAACACCATTAGTACATATAAAAAGATTGAAATAATATTATAATATAAATAATTCCATGTAATATAAAAAATTATATTCAACAAAATTAAACCAAATGTGTTAATTCGTCATATATTTTAATTAAAATAGTGAAAACCTTAAAAAAATTGGGTTCATGTGTCCAAATGATTTTTGGTGGTAGTGGTAAGTGGTGGCACAATGATGTTAGTAGCTGGCGATGATAACAATATTAAGGACGGATTCAAACAGGGGGTATAGTGACAATGAGGGAGTCTATCTTAAGGGAGGGGGAGGACTTGGGGGATGTTTATAGTGATGTAGGGAGGCACTATAAAGAGGTGGAATCAATGGGAATTTGGGACCATATATGAAACATTAATCACCATAAGTTGCATATTCTTATCGATATATCCCCCACGATTCAACATCTGGATCTGGGAAGTATAGAAACCCTAGACACTACACTAATATGTCCTCCCAATTTGTTCTAGTCACCTAATAACCTTCCTTTTAAGATAAACAAACAAGAAAACAATATCACAATAAACAAGCATTAAAGAACAAAATATATAAGTGATTATGTGGTTAATACCTTAGTTGTTTATCCATGAGAAAACACTTTGACCTCTTTTTTAAGGAAACATTCATCTGAGTTATCAGAATACCCTATATTATAGTATCCTACCTAGATTACCATAATATTACCTATAAATCCCTCCAATAATAGAATCATATTGCAAGAGCCACTAATATGATGACCCATGCATGGTGGGATGTGACCCCTCTAGCTGTTATGCCATCCAACTCTACCCAATCTGATATTCTGCCCCTCTAACTATGACCTTTGTCCCAAAGTCCTTCGACACTTGGGTGTGCCAGCTCAGCATTATCACATGCTTAGATTTTCCCTGACTGTATCCTTCATTATCTATCACCTTTAGTGTTAATCCCTTTGTATATATGGACTAATAAAACCATTATAGTGGATCCCAACTAGCCATTAAAAGTTCCACCACTTTTCAAAATTCATGGAGAACCAATTATTTTGTTTGGAAACCTTTTTTTCTTGTAGAATCCATTACCTTGACCACCGACACCAGGTAAAAAGTTCACATTACTCTTATGATCCATGCTAGTGACTCTTACAAATCTGTTACTTTTCCATAATTCCATGAGAAAAAACATTTTCATATCATCATTAGTGAGCCTAGTCTGTAGGGTAACTTTTAAACCTTCATCACTTCCTCTAGACCTTGTGCTACATATGAATATACCCATATAACATCATCAATTCATCCTTTGGAACATTAGTAATGATCCATGGGCATACATCATAAGGTCCTCCTCCACATCCCCACACTTAGTCTCCACTATGTTGTACTTCTTTTTTCTGCTGAACTAATTTCTATTTAGCACCCATTCAACTAACTTCCTCTAAACCACACCATCCATCTATCTTATGTTGAGATGTCAAATGAGGTTACTTCTAAAAAAATTTCTTTCTACTACTTTACTACAATTTCCAATGATCTACTTCCACTTACATAAACTAGACTTTTATAGTGTTGGTGTGTCTTCCTCCATCATATCTTTTGGGAATCCCAAAACATAACCCATAAAACAATTATCACATAAAAATGTAACAATATCCAAATTGAGAATTATTTTTATAGGTTAATTTAAACAATATTCAACTTCAAGACAATTCACGTGCTTTCACCAAAGTCTCATTAGTTAGCTTCAATTCACCCTTTGTAGCAACTACATTGTTCCCCTCCCTGTTACTTCTGATCATCCAATCCCCACTAAAAAAATTTCTTCCATGGATCTCCAAGTCATGATATATTGATTTTTTTCCATGAAACCCACTAAATGAATCCATTGAAAATACTCAAAATAAAATGGTCCTAACTCCCATCTGATTAATATTGATGTCCCATCGACTAGTTGTGCCAATATTGTGTCAATAGCCCCACTCCTTCCAGAATATATGCTTCCAAAGACTCTTCCCCCAATCTTATGCAACTTGCAATATTTATCCAGTACACCCAAATTCAGTGATATGATTAGAATAAAATTCCATATGAAACTTTAAATTTCATAAATTTTGATATCAATGGATGATGAAATGCCACAAAAATCATCTTTTTGTGTGACCAAGGAAAGTGTGCTCCTTTTCTCCCACTAAATTCCCTCATTGGTCTCAATCCCCCAAGGATCCCTCTCCTTTATATAGAAACTTATGATACTCTCACTAAAGTATTCATCTCCTTCCTTATAAAAAAACTTCTTCCCTAGAATTAGGGTTTTCCATCATCTAGCTTTAGCATGGATGTGGTTGATTTCTCTGAAGACTTTGTATTTGAGAGTGCAAAAACCACCCGGTTATCAAACTTCAAGTATATCTCGAATAAATTGACCCAAAAAATGAAATGACTCTAAACCCCTAAGATAATCCTCATTTAAAACTAGAACTATATGGACTTGCATCTTTATTTTCAGAATACGCCATCTAATTTCATAATCATAAAGTCCCTTGAGAAAAGAAACTCCCATGGATCCTCCATATATTCCCCGTCCTCCTCATTAAATTTCATAACATCCAATCTGTGACAAAAATTTCTAGTTTTCAAGTTCCATTCTTCCTTAAACTATAGGTGGACATCACAAACATACCTTCAGGATCTCCCTTTGATTCCATGAACTCTTGTCCATTGTACCATCATCTGACCCACTTCATTCAGCCATGTTTCTTCTAGACATTGGCTCTAAAGAATCATTAGACTTGTTCTTTAAGGAAAAACACCCACACTATTGTTCCACTTCATTGATTAAAGTACTTCATATAACGACCTCTATGAGATTAACTGAAATTTACCATGTTCTGATTCGTTGTTGTCTCTCCTTATCGAACAAGAACACCTCTCCTTTCTCACTTATATTCACTCATGGAATCCATGTCACTGACTCCATTTTTCATTCATCTATGATTCTATCATACTCATTATCCATACTCATCCATAACCATGAAACCCTCAATATTAATCCCATTCCTTCTTGTAAATATTGTTTCTTTACTTTTGTTGATCATCATAGATATATTTAATTAAACTAGGATTGTGTTTCACTCCTTCTAATACTAGTATTGATGGATCCACTTGTTCACCAACTATATTTCAGGTCCTTTGGAACATATGTCTACTCCTATTCATAAATTTTGAGTGATTAGAACCTTAGTTAATTTGTTGGCTATAAAAGCTATTAAATAAGAGGAAGAAGAAATAGAACAATAAACACAAGCAGCTTTCAAGATTTCTATTTCACACATCATCAACGAATTACATTTTATCCAATATATAGGTTGTTGCCAACAACTAAAGGACTCAAAACAATACATCAGCATATTGATTAAAGGAATAGAAAACAACACATGAAAAAATTAAATATTATGAATTGAATTCAGTAGACGCATGGGGAGAGGAAATGAGCCACATGGGAAAAATAAAGGGACTCATTGTCACAACCCACCTTCTCCAAGATGAGGGAAGGGACAAAAAATAGCTAGACCCTTCCTTCTTTAAGTTTAAGGAGATATAATGACCCATGATTCCCGCCTTCAATAGGTCCTAGAGTGGTGAATAGAACCAAGGGTATATAATATCACATATTATGGATGGCATTACCCTTTTTATAGAACAGGATCGGGAGATAAAAAGGTGAATCCCAAACAAATCCAAATACTAAAAGTAAAAGTAAATCCAAAAATTGTTTTCCCACATGCACGTTTAGAATAAAGTGATACTGGGTAAAATAAAACTCTAAAGTAAATTACCAAAAAAAGAAAAGTAGCAATGACAACTGTCTCGAAGTCCGAGCTAGTAAGATCTGGATTGGTCCTAAAAGTCTTCCCGGAAACCTGAAATAAATTTTATATACTTTGGGTGAGTATACAAATATACTCATTAGGGAAACCAAAAATTCTCGTGCACAAGTGAGGAGACATTCTAATTCCCCATGAGAAAATAGAGGTAACCAAAACATCTATAAAGTAAAACTATACACCCAACCTCAGCAAGGAACACTCCCCAAATAATGATAGTTAGGTAAAATAATAGTAATATCACATCGATATTTCGGTACCCTGCACTACTTTCCCACTGGTAATTTAGAACATCCTATGCATTAGACCTCCCCTACAAATCCCACTATAGTCCCATTGCCGCCCCCAAAAACAACCATATGGGTCATCCCAACCGCACGCATATCATGCCCACAAATACCTATTCCACCACAACCAAACATAACCACAACTATAGAAACTTGGAAAACAAAAACCACCACCACCTCCCAAACACACCTGGGCAAGAACAACCACTTCTATGCCCGAAGACACCTAGGCCTCATCCCAAAGACACTTGGGAAACAAACCTACCCGCACACACCTGGGCCAACCCACCACAACACACCCTTCCCGAAGGGTCTTTATCCACAATGAACCTCAGGCCATCACATCATGCCCAAAGAGTCTTGGGCTACCTGGGAGAGGGAGAAGAAAGGATCTAATAACCATCCACTCATGGGAATGTTGGGGAAAACACCCTACCCCATGAAATGAGGGTGTTCGGCACGAAGTGATCAACATGGGTGGGGTGCGTATAAGAAACACAATAAATAAATTTTATACATATAGGTAATAAAGTACTCATCCAAACCTAAGGGACCCAAAACCAACAACCAGCCTGCACACAACCACTCTTGCTGCTACCCCTACATGCACAAGTACACAACAACCACAACCAGGGAAAAACCCATTCTGGAAAATAGCTCCCCATCATACCCATTCTCATTATCATGTTCAAGTGATTCCATTAAAATATGTACCCACTATCGGGAAACTAATAGGTATGACCACAAGCCAAAACAACAACTGAAAAAATGGCCAAGCAGGCATTTAATCATTCACTCTCAGTTCTCTTGTAAAATAAAAACATCAAAATGGGATCTATGAGATCCCTCAAATTACTGGAACCAAACCAAGCCCCAACTTACCGGATCCTCAAGACCACATATTCACAACCAACATCCTATCGACCAGATATTCCACTCCCCTCTACATCACCCCACAAACATTTAACAGAACAACCCTGCATATCACTAAAAAAGAAATGGGAGTTTCCATATTCTGCCAACACCATTCATTAGGTTCCTTCTTTCCATTTGGTTAATAAAGGTGATCACACAAGGATTCTTATCCATATTGCATCCATTTAATCAACCAAGTTTATATGATTAATCAGTTCCCATGTTACAGTCATTCAATCACAATATTATCTAGAAAATGGAGCTTCACTAGTGTGCAAGAAAGGACTTCCAATGGCCACGATTTTCAGTGTACATGAGCCCATAAAATTCACAAAATAAAACGAAGGAAAAATAAAACAACATCATCATCTTTCCCACCACTTCATTCTTTAAAATTCCATTTATTATCTTCGTTAAAGTTGGTTTCATCTACATCCCGAGGGAACATCATCATACCCACCCTGCATGATTCACAGTAAAGAGAGATGAAGGAAAAGCCCCTACATGGATAATCAAGGACTGAAGTTTTCTCATTGTTCCAGGAACAGAGGATAACACGACTTGCAAGAAGAACTCCAAGGCTGAGTAAGAAGGGCTCCAGCATGGGCACATGATTCATCTATAGAGGAATTCTTGAGGTGCACTTATAGAAAATGAAAAGGAATAAGGAAGAGAGGATCTCATCTTAATAAGAGGGAAAATCTTTAAAAAATTAGGGAGACCATTTCGAAGTACTTAAAATTTGGATCATGACTTGACCATGTGGTTGGGAGGTTTTACACATTGGGATTAATTGATATTTAATAAATCTATTCAGAAACAGTGGAGATAGACCGGAAGATGGCTGTGAGTTGATAGCTTACATTTAAGCTAAGAAAATGCATAAAAGGGGTGTAACTGGAAACATGGAAAAGGGTGTGAAACTAATAAAAAGGACACATGTTTTGGTATTCAACGGTCACCCCACTATTATTGGATTTAATATATTATCTATGGGCTTCAAAACAGCCTTAAATATCTATAAAATAGGTATTAAAACACTTTTACATTAAAAGAGGTGTTGCGGGAGTGAAACTAGAAAGTCTTATAAAAACTGGAAATGACTCACTCATGGGTGAGTCACTGAAACCCTGGCCCTCTTTCCCTAGCACCGATGCTAATCGGTGCCACCGACGCTCATAGGTTCCAATGATGGCCAATCAGTGCTAATGATTCCCATCAGTGCCACTAATGGTCGATCGGTGCCACATATTTCCATCAGTTCCACTAATGCCCATCGGTGCCACTGATTCCCATCGATGCCACTGATGGTTGATTAGTGCCACTGATTCCCATCGGTTCCACTGATGATTGTTCGATGCTACTGATTCCCATCGGTTCCACTGTTCATTTAACCGAAAAAAATTCACTCCTCAATGAGTCACTGATTGTCCCCAAAAAGCCTCACACATTAGGATTTGAAAAAGTAATGGACCAAGAGGTTCCGGTTCATTACATCATATACATCTCAAACCATTCTCGCCCTCGAGAATTCAAGAGTAAACTAGAAGAAAAGAGAGGGGTCTGAACAACTACCTCATAAGATACCTCTTAGGGATAAACCACACTACGGTTTTTCGAAAGGCATAATAAAACCTCGACATCCAGGGACATATCTCTCATATTTATCTCCAAAAAAACTGTGGAAAGGCTACTACTCATATCCCCCAAGTAACCACACAAACATAGAAAAGTCACACCATCTAGACACATGGATTAGGGAGCTCTTTCCTCCTTGTCAATATACTATCTGCTTTGGGTGGCACTGACTCATCTTCATGGGTTTAGTTGCATCCACATTAATTCATCTTGATTAGGGATCATTTTCTCCCCTCCCCATAGTCATTACTTTTCATGCTAAACAAAAAATAGGGAAACAACTTACCATACATCAAGGAGGGTCAACATTACAACATAAGCAAGTCATAAGGAAAACACAAGATCAAAACATAGAACAGCTCTAGGTACCGGGAATGCACATATGCCTCCCATTCCTAGGTACTCTCCTCAAGGCCACCATGCCTCCACAACACACGAACCAAGGGAATGGTCCATCAATGAAGTACTTTATCCTTACAATCCATGATTCTCACATGTCGCTCCATGAATGCCGCATCATCCTCGATATTCAACTCTCCCCAGTAGAGGACTTGGGAGTCATCGTGTAGATACCAATGGGGATGAGAGACATGAAAGATGTTGTAGATCCTCTCCAACCATGGTGGTTACTCTTGTTGATATTCCACCTCACCGACTCGTCCCAACACCTCGAAGGATCTGATGAACATGGGAGAAAGCTTACTCCCCCTATCAAACCTCCATTTTCTACATTGAGGGGAGACCTTAAAGAACACATAGTACCCAAACTTGAACTCCAAGGGTATCCTACTATGATTGGAATATAACTTATACCAGTCCTGAGCTGCCTTCATCCTTTCACGCACAAGATGAACCTTCTCTGTGGTGCTCTATACCACCTCTGGGCCAAGAACACCAGCCTCCCCAACCTCTGTCCAGCACATGGGTGAACAAAACGGTATTTCCTACAAGGCTTAGAACGGTTCCATGAAAATGGTGGAGTGATAGATATTATTATAGGAAAACTCTACCGTAGTAAAGTATTGTACCCATGATCCTATGAAGTCCAAAACACATGCTCGTAGAAAATCCTTCAATGTCTGGATGGTCCTCTCTGTCTTTCCATCCATCTGAGGGCGGAAAGTAGTGATAAGGTAGAGATGGGTGCCAAAATCATGTTTTAATCCCTTCTATATGCATAAATTAAAGCATGTATCCTGATCCAAATAGTGGTTTTGGGAAATCTATGCAGTCGTACAACTTCACCCACTTACTTCTATGCTAAGGCGTCCACTGCGCTCAACTCTTTAACCACTAAGAAGTGATCCTATTTCATCAATCAGTCCACCACTACCTAGATGGAATCACAGCCACCCTCATCCCTGGATAATACTATGAAAAAATCCATCGAGACATCATCCCACTTCCACTCGGGGATGTCTAAGGGATGAAAAAGACCACTGGGGACAAGTGTTCAAACTTCACCTGCCGACACATGAGGCACATTGCCACAAACTCTTCCACTGCCTACTTTACTTCGGGCAACCAAAACTAACCACTCAAGCCACGGTACATCTTAGATACTCCTAGATGTATCTCCACGGGTGAGTTATAGAACTAACTGAGAACTCCCTCATGCATTTCCATCGGGACAAATAGCTTCCCATGGAACAACATCTGATTCTGAATATCCTCCAACCATCCTTCTGAAGCATCACTTTGGCTAACATGATCATCCATTACTTTAGACTCTGAGTCTCCCCACTGAGACTCCTCCACCTATCGTACCAAGGAAGACTACACTATCATCAGAAACAGACATCCTCTACCATCCTCCACTCTCATGCCCAGATTTAAAGTTGATAACTCCTCCATTTCCTTCCAAGAATCCGCTGACTTATGAACCACATCCTTCTATGACTTCATGATTAAGGCATCAGCCACCATGTTCCCCTTTCCTGAGGTGTAGGAGATCTCGAAGTTGAATTCTGGAAGAAACTCCATCCACCTCCACGGCCGCAGGTTCTGGTCTCGCTGGGAGAAGACATACCCCATGCTCTTATGATCTGTGAAGACCACGTAGCATTTCCCAATGAGTTAATGCTGCCACAAATTCAGCACAAACACAACCACTTTAAGTTCTAGGTTGTGGGTGGCATAGTTACATTCAGGAAGATGTAACTACCTTGGCCCATAAGAAACCACTCCCTACTACTGTATCAGCACACACCCTAAGCCTAGACTGAAAGCGTCATAGAACACATCAAACATTACCCATTCCTCTATAAACCTCAGCATTGGGGCACTGACCATATTCCCTTTCAGATAACTAAAATATACCTGTAATTTCTCATTCAATATGAAAACTTGGTCTTTCTTGGTTAAATATTTCAAAGGTGATGCAACTCGATAGAAGTCGGGTACGAACCTTCTGTAGTAACCTGCCAGTCCTGGAAAACTACGAATCTCAACCACGTTCTGGGGTGATGCCCCAGAAAAAACATCTTCAACCTTTGATGGGTCCACTGCTATTCTCTGTAGAGACACCATGTGTCCAAGGAAGTGAACCTATTATGTCCAGGACTTTCACTTGGACAATTTCCCGTAGAGTTGGTGCTATCAGAGGACCTCTAAAACTGTCCTGAGATACACGGGGTGATCCTCTTATGTCCTTGAGTAGATCAGGATGTCATTGATGAACACGACCATGAACCAGTCTAGATACTCACAAAAAATAGACTTCATGAGCCCCACGAACATATCTTTTGTGTTCGTAATTCCTAATTTCATGACTACGATCTCAATATTCCTATATCGGCACCTGAAAGAAGTCTTTGGAATGTCACCCTCCTTCACCCTCAACTGGTGATATCCAGACTGCAATTTGATCGTAGAGAACCAACCTTCTCCCTTCAACTGGTCAAAAAAGTCTTTGATCCTATTTAGGGGGTAACAGTTCTTGATTTTCACCTGATTCAGTCTTTAGTAGTCTAAGAACAACATGAGACCATTGTCTTTCTTCTTTGCAAACAATACTAGAGAACCCTATAGTGATGTGCTTGGTCGGATAAAACCCTTTTTCATCAAGTAATCAACAAGAATATGCAACTCCTATAACTCAGAAGGTGTCATCCGATAGGGAGCCATTGAAATCAGATGGGCACCGAGTTGAAGGTCTATCCCAAACTCAACATCACATCAAGGGGGTAGATTCAAAACCTCTTATGGGAAGATGTCTAGGTACTCACTAACAATCCCCATAACTTCCACCATATCTGAGTCTTCTGATTCCACTGACAGCTTTTCTAATAAGGAAAGAAGGGGTTCCACAAGCCGGTTTCCCTCCTGGAGACCCCGCTTGCCAACAAAAGTTACACGTTGGCCTCCCATATCTGAGAACAAGACCCTTATATGGAAGTAGTAGATAACATCGTGCATGAAAAAAACAATTTGATGCCCATGATGATATCGTATGGCTACATCTATAGTAGGAAGATATACCCACTAGACTAATGCAGCCCCAACATCAGTCTGAATCCCTGACAAACATCAAATAAGCTGGTCTGACCTCCAACTGGCGTACTCAACACCAAGGACATGGAAAGTCTCTATGCGTCTACACCCAAGGAATGGGCTAGACTGGGTGCACCAAAGGAGTGTGAATCTCCTAAATCAAACAAGGCATAAGTAAGAGTACTAAATATATTGATCATACCTCTAAGAACCTATGGCCCTACTAAAACTACTGCCTATGCAGTGTGCAACTTCCCACGCCCAACTCTTCTACCCCTCGGCTGTTGGTTGTCTCCCTGACCACACCCTGGTCGAGGTCCTTAAGGAGCGCCCTGATGCTGGAGGCCTGCTGTTGATAACATTCCCCTTTGGAAAACTCAACTGGATCCCATCTCATGGCACACCTCTTTGCGTGTGCATCTTCTCCACTAATCCAACCTTCTTATGAACCTCCATTTATGTCAGAAGAGTAATGGGAGTGACAACATACTGAGGAGAAGGTCAGAGCACCTCCTCTAAGTGTCTTGCCTGGGACTCCATATCCAGGAAGAGGTTTGGAGCGAAATAAAGGAGTTCCTTGAACTTGATCCACAACTCCCTTACCGACATACTCCCTTGCTGGAGGGAGAGTAGCTCATACCCCTTTTCAGCCTTCATCATGGAAGAAATGAATTCCACCCAGATCTTCTTCTCAAAGTCATTCCATGAAACCTCAGCTTCCTTATTCTCCCTGAGATAAAGCTTCCACCACAGAAACGCCGCTCCCTGCATCTGGCTCAAATCCAAAGGAACCCAATACTCTATTAGAGCCCGGATCAAGCTGAAAGCAATCTCTAGCTCCTCGATCCATCTCTCTATCTCCATGTCCAAGACACTACCCTTGTACTTTCTGAGAGCCTGCCGCTGGAAGGCACGAAGAATCTTCTTCCACTGGTCATCCTCCTCCTCTTGATCATCCCTCCACTAATCAACCAGATCAAAAATTTTGGCCTCAACTACTCTCAATACTCATGCACGTTGTAAGGGTTCCTTAACTGAAAATATAAACAATGAATTCCTAAGCCCGAGTAGTGTAGAAAAAAAATACTTTTAAATTTTGTTTAAACTTATTATTTATTTAAAATTTCCAAAAACACCCAGGACACCCTAGAAAAAAATTCATTATGATGAATATACCTTTCCTAGGGTCTCTACCTACAATCATTGTAGCCTCACTTGGTCGTTCAGTAGATCCAGAGTCCTTGCATTGGATCCCTAGGGGATCTAAAATCCCATGTCCTTGCCGGTCTTTCCTGGCCGATTTCACGCACCAAGATTTCCTAACCCTGTTGCCCTACCATCCTAATAAATTCTCATTGTTCCTGACCTTGAACTACATCATATCTCTCAACCATCAGAACTAATACCATTTTGTGATGACCCACCTTATCCAAGATGAGGGAAGGGACAACAAAGAGCCAGACCCTTCCTTCTTCAAGTAGAATGAGATATAATGAACCTTGAGTCCCTCCTTCAATAGTCCCTAGAGTGGTGACTAGAACCAAGGGTATAGAGTCTCACGTAGTATGGAATGAATTACTCTTTTTATAGAACAAGATCTATAGATAAGACGATGAATCCAAAACAACTCCAAATAATCGAAAGTAAAAGTAAATACAAAAACCATTTTCCCATGTGCTTGTTCAGAATAAAGTGATACAAGGTACAAAAAAACTCTGAGGAAAATTACCAAAATAAAGAAAACTAGTAACAAAAACTATCCCGACACCCGAGCTAGTAAGGTCCGGCAAGGTCCTCAAAGCCCTCCTAGAAACCTGAAATAAATTTTAAATATGTAGGTTGATTATATAGGTATACTCATTAGGGAAACCAAAAACTCTAATGCACAAGTAGGGAGACATTCTAATGCCCTGTAAGAAAATAGAGGTTACCAAAACACCTAGTAAGGAAAACTATCCACCCAGCCTCACCAAGGCACACTCCCCAAATAACGCAAGTCAGGTAAAATAATAGTAATAGCACATCGATATTTGGGTACCCTACAGTGCTTTCTCATTGGTTATTTAGAACATCCTATGCATCATACCTCCCCCAAAAATCCCACTACAGTCCCACTTCTTCCCCCGACAACAAACATATGGGTCATCCCAACTGCACACTTATTTTTCCCGCAAACACCTGGGCCACCACAACCACACATAACCACGCTCGCAGACACCTGGGCCACAAAAACATCACCCAACAATAATTTTTGACATGTAGATTTAATAAATGAAGATTATGTTTTCAATTAAATTTTATATAAGTGGTAAAAATTAATTTTTAATTATGTGAGCAAATCGTGACAAGACCACCATTTGTAAAAAATATGGTTTTTCACAAAACATTTCATTTTATTTCACATTATTATTATTCAATTTATAATAAATAGATAAACATTGAATATATTTTATAGATGTGTAAACTATATAATTTTCATAATTTAGTTAGTACTATTCATACCCACTATCTTAACGGCTAGGTTATAATGGTCATGTTTAAATAAAAATATTTTAATAGAGTATCTTCATTTGTTCAAAATCAGTGTTGTGTGCATTGTAAGTTATGAAAGTGATTAAATTTATTTAAAAAGAAATATATTTTATATTATTTTGGCATTATATTATCTTATATTCTTGGTTTTTAATATCATATATGCTTCCAAATATTATCACTACTGGAAAATTAACTTATACCCACTGTTTTTGAAAAAACCGTGGGTATAAGTCACCCCTATATCCACAGGGGGGAAATATTTTATGAGACAAAACTATACCCACAGTTTTGAGACAACCAGGGGTATAGGTTTCATAGGAAAAAAATTCTATGGGAATAACTTATACCAATGGTTCAAAAACCCAATGGGTATAGGCATCCCCTATACCCACGGTTTTTATAAACCATGCCAATATATTTCATGGGAAAAAATTCATGTGAAAACCTGTACCCATGGTTTTGTCAAACCGTGGGAATAAGTTGGCTCATTATTATTCCATGATAATAATAATAATAATAAATTGACTGATATAAATGATTTTTTACATATATATATATGTATATATATGTGTGTATATAATAACATAAAACCTATTTTAGTATAGTGGTAAAGTTATTCATCTATAGGTGGAAGGTGTGGCGATCAAATACCAGCAGAGTACTTTTTTTAAATTATCACATATACCCACAATTTGACCAAACCGGGAGTATATAACTTTACCCACAATTAGGTTAAATCTTGGGTATAGATTTTTCCATTGAAATTTCTGATCCCAACATTTTAAGAACAGTGGGTATAGGTCTATACCGACACCTCGAGCACCTAAAGTTCATAAAACTGTGGTTATAGGTAAATTTTCTATTATGCTATGTTCCTCTTTCAAAATCTTAGGGTATTACATTATACCCCTTAAATAAATTTTCACCTCACAATTTAATATTGATCTCAATAATCAAGGGTTTGAAATTTGAAAATTCCTTTGTTGAAAACCCACATCATAAGAAGGGTTAATAAAATATCCTCTTAATAAGAGATAAAAGATAAGTAAAAATATTATCTGGAATAATTACATAATTAGGTTTACAATTAGGATAACATAGGTGGTAGGTGAAGATATAGACATAGAGGAAAAGTTTAAATAATTATAGTGGTTGTTTGAAATCACTGATCATAAAAAAGTTGGTGATTCAGAGAAGGTTACAAACCACAATACCATAAATCTATAGAGGGTGAAAATACAATTGGTTCATCAGAAATAAATGTATTAGGATAAAAATGTAAAGATACTTTTCCTTTAGATAACTAATTATTTTACTGTCTAATAATATAAGGAAATTTACTTACTTAACATCTTTCTTTTACATAATAAAAATTTTATCCTTCAGCTGTGCACATATCAATTCTCACTTCATTTCTTACTCCAAGAAATGGATATCTAAAATGAATTTTTATGCCCAAAGCATAATTAACATATCATTAGAATGACAAGTCATTCCTCCTATCTATATATATTTTACAAAACCAAAATGGTTAGAAAAAATTATCCAATAACACCCAAAGTTAAACTTAATACATTATATATATATATAGTTAACCTTAAGACTTATCCAAAATACGTCTTTACAAATTCAAAATCCAAAACTTTTGGAGTAAGGTCACTAAATCATCATTATATTACCAATACAATATAAAGTGTATCTTAATGTCGCATTCCAAATATGTGATTAGCCTGATCTCCATTAAACCTTAATGAAAACCTGAGTTCTTTGAAAAATAAAATTTTATGTCATCAAATATATTACATGAATGAATAATTACAGTAAACACTAGTAAATATGAAATAGACCATCAAACCTATAACCAATTTCATGGTCAGCAACATTATCCCATAAATATGTCTTTATTATCTCAACGTCAAGAATATATTAAGGGTTATCCTCGCTAGATCATTTTTTTTCCAAGATGTTCAATTTTTCATTGAATTGCTTTTCTTGGTCATCGATACCATTTTACATGTTCTCACAAATACTTTAAGAAATAGCACTATGTTATAATATATATCCATTAAATGATTCTTATAAAAATAATATCATTAATAAAATACTCTTATAGCATAATTCTTGAATCCAAACACAATAATGTTAATTTTTCCACTTCATCTATGGTAGTAGTATAATCTTGACCATGAATCACTTAACTTTTTTGATGTATATTTCCTTGATTCATAAGGAATTAATTTATGTAGTTCTCCATCTCTTTAAAGTTTAATTATTGGACATTATACATTTCTCTATTTACCTTTTAGTCATAATAATGGTGTCCTTTCTGTCCACACTTTTATCAAACTCTCATTCCCATTAAATAAAGTACCATGGTGTTTATTTCCACAATTATCACATGTGTGAAAACCCTTCTTTCCCCTCTTCTACTTACCCATTTTTTCTCTATCATCCCCTTCTTCTATAGATTCCCTTTGAATCCATAATTATTAAATAATTATTTATTTGTCATGATAGCACATGATACTATGTCCTCATATGATTATAATGTTTAGGATGCTTTTTTCATTCAAAATATTGACCTAATATCAACAAATAAATGAACATTTTTACTCTTTAGACTACATTCATTGATATGGTTCACATTCCTTCTATTATGTGCCATACATAAATGATGTAATACACTATATTAGATCATAACATTATGAAACATAATGTATAATCCCAAAAAAATAGATAAACACTTAACATAAATTGAAAATATTATTTATAGCTAATCTCATTATCATAAAAATGGTTTCTTTAGGGATATATTTATTTTTAAATCCTTAATAATATTTGGTAATCAAAATTTGAATTATCATAAGCATATACCATGATAATGTAAAACCAGGTGTGCATTAAGGCCCATTTTAATGAACTATGCGATGATGGGGTCAAACCCAATGCGCCCTTTTGGAGTTATTCCCCTAGGTATATATGTTCCAGAACCACATCCACTAGTAGTATCCGGATTGGGATGTATTTCTAGAAAAAAACATAATATTTTCCTTAAAAAAACTTTAGGATGTTATTCTATACTTATCCTTAAATTCTATAATAGGTTTATGTTCCAAAATCTATGTTTTCCTAAATCTAGTTCCCAAGTTTTCTACTTTACTTCCCCTAATAGCAACTATATCGACCCCAGTCCTAGTGGCTCGGATCTAGTGTCTACTTTATGACATTGGAATAAAATAAAAGGAATCACATCTTAAAGGAATGAATAGATTAATAGTAGTAGTAAACTAAATATATATTTTAAATTATTATTATATTTTAAAAAATATTTTCTTTGAGAATGCCATTATTCCACAAAGTGTATCAATGTATATCAATCATAAAACACTTCTTAATATCCTAGGGAAAATAAAACATAAGAAATAAGTGAACATAGATTCCCAGTAAGGGTATGCATAGAATGGAATATATGAATAAATATCGCATAATCAATATATAAAGGTAAATAACCTAAAGGCATACCATTTAATCGATAACTTGATCACAATATGGAAGGAATAAATGATGATCAAATAATTCCATATAAATAATCATGTGATATTGAAAACTTAACCAAGGATATTAAATCTAATCAAATAATCACATGTAAAATCAATAAATTAATTTATATTGATGTAATTCATAATGGACACCTAAAACATATCATTGAGTCCTTGCGCCAAGAATTCTAAATAAATGGGTAAGGCATCAGCCAAAACCCAATCTAGTTTGTCTAATTAGACTGATCGATGCATCAAGGAGCTATAGTGCACCCCACACATCACTTACTATGTTCAATGAATTCCTAGTATTAAATGGGTTAAACAAAATCAAAATAAACATTCATTCATAAAAATTAACATAGTAAATGTTAATACTTACCCCAATCAATAAACATAATCATAAACCATCTACAGTAAAATGGGGAAAGTTAATAAAATTGTGCATCCCCAGTAAAAATAATCATAAACCATCCAGATAAATAACAAGTATGGAATTAATACAACATATCCTTAGTTTATCATAAGTAAAATAAAGGTGTTATTTCATTGAGATATTGAAATACCTAGAAAATGTCCTTAAAAATATTTTTCAGAAAAAAAACTTTGTTTTTTGAAAATCACATTTTAAAAAAAATAATAAAATAATTTGAAAATAATTTTCATTGAAAATAACCATTTAAAACTTTTAAAATAATAATTATAACATTTATTTTTTATGAGGATGAAAATTTTCTTTCATGTCATACATGTTAAAATGAATATTCCATCTATATTTTCAGTAAAAGAAAAACGAGAATTATTTTGAAAATGACATGCATATTTCTTTCAAAGAAAATTTAAAAAATTAAAAATGGGTAAAAAATTCTTTAATAAATAATTTTTAAAAGGTAAAAAATTTGAAAACATATTTATAAAACATGGGTTTTGATGAAAAAGGGATTTCCGACCGAAGAGAGAAATAATGTTGGATTTTCTTAAAAACATTTTCTCAATCATTTTAAGTAAAAAAGTATGGAATAATGGTACTATTACATTAAAAATTTCATGAATAACCATAAGATAATAAAATATATTTATTTTAATATATATTTATCAAATAATTCCCCCAAGGAAAACTTAAACAAAAACAAACCAAATAATAATAAGATTGTGAAATAAACCCTTACCACTTTGGTAAAATTTGAATCATAATTTCCATAAAATAAATAACATAAAATGAAACTTTAAATACCATTAATATAATTATATTCAATATATAATATATAAAAGTGGTATTATATATACCACACAAAGGAAATAAGTGGTGAATATCGAATATTTCTCACAGATGTAACAGTGAGATGAGAAACTCGTACCTCAGGTCTGATTTCCTTTGTACATGTATATACCTCATGTATAATGGATTTAATCATGTTATTAATTTTTAAAATAAATATAATAATAATTATAATATCATATATTATCCTCTTATAACATTTTACCAACCTTTTTTTTAATAATATTTCATAATTTTTATTGTTTCGGGTGTTAATTGTCTGATTTTCTCATGTGTGTTTTGTCATGAAAGTTCCAGTTCTTGTGAATAGGATATATATATATATATATATAATCTACATAATGATAATAATTTTATAAATTGCATATCTAATCATTAGATTCATTTTTAGAACCATTTATTAAAGTTGGACATGAAAAATGAATCACATCGCTTTGTGGAGACGATAGATCGTACATACGCACGAGCGATGATATGATTACATTAATGAGTGAAATGGTAAGTAATTGGGTGATATATTAATTTTAAAAAATAAATATCATATCATATAAATTACATATATTCATTAATTCTCTCCTTATTTCATTCCATGTATCATAAATAAAAATGAATCGCATCGCTTCATGAGGCGGTAGTCCGTCGTACACATGGGCGATGTTATCATATTTTAAATGTAATGGAATGTAAAAATTTTTAAGTGATATCAAAATTAAATAAGTAAAATAATATCGTAAATATAATATACATCTGGTAAATTTGATCATTATATCCATCCTTTAAAGGTGGTGGTGGAAAACAAACTACATCGGTTTGCGAGGTGGTAGTCTGTTGTACACACAATCGATGATTTAATTTTACATTTGGTGGGAGAGGAGATAGATATAGGTAATTAACTTAAAATATAAACATATCAATATATGGAAGATACTGAGGTTAATATATCATCATGGTTTAATCATAATTAAAGTATTTGGAGGAACAAATAAAAAAATGCTCGTTTGGGAATGTTACCACTTCTTCAGATAACTTTTTTTGGTTTACACCAAAATTATTCCTATGTATGTTTTATGAAAAAATATGGCTTATAGAATGAGAGGAGTAAATTAAATAAGTTATTTGGTTAGGTCTTGTCCAAACTAATGTGTTTTGGAATTGTGAAGAGAATAGGAGAGGGAGTGGCCTTTTATAATTGAGGTGAGTGGCACACTTATAATTTTTTTAAATAATTAAGTGTACCCACATTTTTCACATGTCACAAGGCTCCAAAATTGTCCACTATATAACATATAAGATACAAGGTCAACATTTTTCCATCTAATGTGTTTTTTACAGGTTTTGATTCATTTTTAACACTTATCTATTGAGGTAGGTTGTCATGATTTATTTATCTATGGTTTATATATGTTTTATGTAAAAAGTAATATGTGGTCTCACCATCATGGGAAACTAACCTTTTGATTAAATAATTTTTTTTATCTAAAATAAAATTCATATGGATATATTCAAGTACTAAGGACCATGTTGGGACCGTGAACACTAATTGATGCTTCAGTTGCTGATGGATGAGGGCTTAATCATGAATAAATTATCTGAGTTCGGAGATAGCCCTTATGTATTTCCCTATGGTTTATGCATGTTTTAAGAAAAATGTGGTATGTTGTCTTTCCATAATGAGAGATTTACCTTTTAATTAAATAAATTGTTTTATTTAAAAAAATTCCAATTGATAAATGTTGGTTCCAAGGGCCATGTTTGACCCTTAGACACTAGTTAATGCTTTAGCCACCGACAGTCAATGGATTAATCATTAATAAGGGTTATGTGTTACATATACCCTAGAGGGGGATAATTAAATGAAATAAATGAAATATGGTGGGATTTATTATGGGTTTCTTAGACAACTCCTCTTTAGGGAGTGTGTTGGACTAAGATGAGTGTCTCGAGTAGGCCATTGTGATACCTTGAGATGACTTATATCCTTCAGACTAGTTGATGTGATCATGGGGTGAGTTTTCCTCCATATAGATATGTGAGTACCTGGGTGGGTATGAATTGGGTAGATCTATCTTTAGGTTGGGTGCGTGAGGACCAACCAACGATGATCGTGGGAAGTGAGACGAGCTTTATGACATCTCTTAAGAGTGATTCCACTGGGGATTATCCTATGAGGCTAGTGAGGTTGTAATGTTATCTTGATAATATTAAAGGATGTTATTCCCTCAAAGTGATGGGTTTGACCATAGATGAGTTTTATAGAAGGGAACCCATGTAGGGTGTCTATTTTATGGTATGGACTAGGGAACCACAATGGATGACCCAGTAATGTGTTAAACTAAGAGATAGTATTGTAGAGGTTCTTGTAGAATCGATTCTAGGTGGCACCTTAGAACTCCAGAATTGATGGTGATGGTCTAGGTTGTGTTCTTAAGAATCCAACCTAAGAGATGTGTGATGGGTTTTGGATAGCGGATAATGAGTAAGAGATGAGGTGTACCATATGATGATCCTGAGGAGAGTGGACACCCCTAGTGTGTGACTTGTATGTGTTTCCTAGAAATCCATAATAATTCCACTAGGTTTCTATATAATGAAATTTTTTTCATAGAATTGTTCAAGTAAACCCCCTGAGTTTTAGATGATGATACTCATTTCCTAGTTGAATGAGGTCCCATCCAGAATTTTTCAAAAGATGTATGTGTTTCCTGGGAGAGGGGTATCTACCCCCAGGTTTCCAAATAATGTGTTTCCTAATCGAGGAGTGTTTTACCCAAGGTTTCTAGATGTTATGTGTTTCCCAATAGGGAGATTCTTCCCCAGAGTTATGGAGGCAATATGTGTTTCCTGGGTGGGTTGTGTCTACCCTTGGGTTTCTAGAAGATATTTTTTTCCTAATTAGAGAGTGTATTCTACCCGAGTTTATATAGAATACATGTTTCTTGAGTGGGGAGTGTCTGCCCCTATGCTTCTAGATGATTTTTTTGGGGTGGAGAGTGTATTTCCCCTATTTTCTTTATGATACATTTTTCAAGATAGTTAGAGTCTACCCTTGAGTCTCTGGATGATCTATTTCCTAAGAGGGTGTGGGCACACACCTAAGTTTCTAGATAAGGTTACTTTTTTCTTTATAGGGTGCATAGACGTCCTTGGTTTCAATATGAGGTTATTATGTTTAGAGACACTCCAACTCTATCAAAAGTAGGTATGGTCGGTCTTGGGAAGTATGTTAGGACCCGAGTATCAATGTATATTTACATTTACACTTCTACATTGTATTTATTTATTCTGAGAAAATCACTTGTCCATGCACATAGTTTATCGGGACCCCATTGGTGGTGCTCTAATTAAGTTTACCCACACCCTTATCAAGAATTCATGACACTTGGGTATCCAATAATACTTCACTAATCATAGTTCTAGGTAGGTAATATGTCTAGTGTTACATGATCGAGCAGGATATCTCAGATAAGACTTGGAGATCAAGATATGATGAGGCTTGGGAATGATAGTTGGCCCCCCCTATTTTTCATTATTTTATTTATATTATATTTATAATCAGCCCATTGGGTGATCAATTTTATACTGGTATGACTATGTGTCTGTATGAATGTATGCTTCCACATTTAATTTGATACAGTATTGTTGTTTTATTTTCTTCTTTGTACTCGAATTATTTGTTATGGGTGAAATTTAGTCATTTTTTCTTTTTTTTACTCTAATATGAGGGTGAAATCTCCTCAAAATAACACCCTAGACCATAAATATGATGTATTTTTTCAGCTACACACCACCATTTCAAAGATGGTTCACCAACTCCACCCACCATGGTAGGTGGCTGGCATATTTGAAGTATGTAGTTTGGTGGGGATCGGTGGGGGAGTTATATCAAACTTGACACCTCCCACCATGGATATAAAAGGAGGGCCTAGGAATCCTTCCAGAAATCATCATATCCAATCTATGGAACCTCATTGTATTTGAGAGCTGGGAGATTTCCATTTGTAGAGAGATAGAGGTATAGAGAGGGAGTTTTAGTCAGCTTTCTTCCAGTTTAAATTAAGCCCATTTTTCTTCCCATTTTATTCCTCCATTATTCCCAATTCATGATCAGAAAATCACAAAAGTGATATCAGAGGAGGTTCTAGTGAAATGGAGGTGAGCGGTAGAGTTTTTATGGTGACTGGAAAATTCATGTTTCTCATAATAATATTTTGAAGGCATGCTCTGAAATTATTTGTTGAGGCAATTCCAACAGTGTGAAGGACATCAAAAACTGATCCAAAAAAAATAATCCTAGGATTGCCAAAGTTTGGTCAAACTTTATGTGCTACAGTACCCCCATTTCGGAGAACAATGTACTGTTTTGGTGCTAGCACCTTTTCCGGCAGCTACTCCAGCATGCCACATCAGTTCCACATCATCACCACTTCATCAGATGATCTCAACAATTGACATTTATTTGGTTATATATTGATCAGTTGGTGTATTATTTCAATGATCCAGGAGTCAATTCCACCATTTTAAATTGTTCTAGACACAATGGTGAGCTCTTTTTTTCAAAATTCTGCACAAATTTTAAATAATTGAAATTCAATAGAGGCACCATTCATGGGAGGAATGATCATGTTGACTTCTTCAAACTGCTCCATTTGGAATTCTCGAATGGAATATATCCTTAATGATAAGGATATTTTTTAACCCATTGAGATTGATGGAGTCAACCCTAATGCCACCAAGGAGGCAGAATGGAAGAATCTGAACAATAATATAATCATTCAAATCTTCCAATGGATCCATCACAGTGTTTACCACCAAGTTTCACAAGGGATTGACACATTTTAACTTTAGATGAAGTTGGAAAATACGTACCAATCAAAGGTTTCTCGGAATAATATCCTTTTATTGAAGTAGTTTATGAATATTTTACTACAAAGTGGAAGATCTATAGTCGAACACACCAATGAGTTCCAAATCCTAGTGAACCAATTGGTGGTTGCAGGTAAGATTCTAAATGATGAATATTGGGTAAACCACCTACTCTGTAATCTTCCCGATAGTTGGTATATACTTGTCAGGTCACCTAGCAACTCATAACTCAGAGACAAACTTACCATGGAAATTGTAAAAGATGAATTGTTCAATGAGGAGGCATGAAGGAAGTATGTGAGTTACAACCATACGAAAGCTCACGTCCTAGATAACTGATAGAGTCAACAAGGAGGAGGTTATGGGGAAGGATGTATAGGCCTAAGAAATAGAAAAGTAAGGTCTACAGATATAAAGAGACCAACATACAAATGCTACCATTATGTCATGGAAGGACACATGAATAAGAACTGTCTAAAGTTTCTATAAGATGTTCCACACAATGGTGGAGTGTGAAACTAGAAGGAATATAAATTGTATTTGTTTATATAGTGGAAGAGAGTACACATCTAGATAATTTTATTCTTGTTTAAAGAGTTGTGTCATCTGATATGATAGGATGATCCCTTATGCCCCAAAACACAATGGATTTTCAGAACGGTTGAACAGAACCAACATGGAGAAGGTTAGAAACAAGATGAGTTTGGCTAAGCTGCCTAATCCATTCAAGGGAGAATTTGTTCAGGTTTCATTCTACCTCATAAATAGATCACCATAGATCCCACTGAATTTTGATATTTTTCAGATGAGATGGTTTGGTAAACATCCCTCTTACTCTCATTTATTAGTATTTTGATGTTTCTATTTTTCACATGTATCCAAGGAGATCAGGAAGAAGCTAGAAAAGAGATCTAATCCATATATCTTCATTGAATTTGGAGATGAAGAGTTCAGATACAATATTTGAGACCTGAAAGTGAAGAATGTGATCACAAGGAAAGATTTTGTATTCCAAAAAAACCATATGATTAAGGACATTCAAAATACTAAACTATCTCGAATGGAATGTGTTGAGGAATCAATTAATAATAAAACACTTGTACCATCACCACCTTTCAATGAATAGGAGGAGGTGCTAGAAGACTCATCGGTATAGGTCTAGGAGGCAATGGAAGAGGATATTGAGTTGGGGGATACTCAATCATCTCCACAAGAAGTTTTAGAACCATCACAGGATCTAGGTGATGTTGTGACTCCCTAACCTAACATTTCATAGGTTTGAAGATCTTCACGAGGAAGGATTCCATCAAAACAATATTCAGAGTTGGAGTACCTATTGCTGACTGATGAGGGGGATCCATAATGACACTAGGAAGTGGTGTCTCGTCCAAGAAAACTCTAGTGGCTGCTTGCAGTGGAGGATGAAATGGAGTATTTTATGAAGAATCATACCTACGATTTGGTGGAACTATCCAATGGTAAGAGAGAACTAACAAATAAATTGGTTTTCTGGATGAATAATAATGGAAGGAAAAAAGGAGTTCAAGTATAAAGCTCGATTAGTAATTAAGGGATTCCTTTAGAAGAAAGGAGTTGACTCTGACAAGATCTTTTCACCTCTGGTGAAGATGACTTAAATCCGAGTTATTTTTGGATTGGTGGATATATTGGAATTAGAGATTAATAGATGTACATGAAGAAATATTTTCTTAATGGTGACCTATCTGAAGAGATATATATGAAGCATCCTGAAGGTTTTAAGGTTTCTGGATAAGAAAAACTCATATGCAAATTAAATAAGGGCTTGTATGGGCGGAAACAAGCTCCTATAAAGTGGTACAAGAAGTTTGACTAATTCATGGTGATTCATGGATAAAGGTGGACATAAGTGGACTAGTGTGTTTATATCCAAATATTTCTGGATGGTAAATTTGTTTCAATTATACTTTATATTGATGACATGTTGATCATTGGGAAGGATGCAGCAAATATTATCCAATTGAAGGAGTTATCCAAGCCTTTTGATATGAAGTACTTGGGAGAAGATCAAAAGATTTTGGGGATGAAGATCAATCATGATAGAAAGAGTAGTTTGTTATGGCTATATTAGGAGAAGTATGTTGAACATGTTCTGAAAGGTTTCAACAGGGAAAAATACAAACCAGTGAGCGTTCCTCTTCCCAACCATTTAATGTTGAGAAAAAGTTCATTCCTGTCATCCAAGGAAGAAATAAAGGAGATAGATATGATACCATAATCCTCATTAGTTGGAATCTTGATGTATGCTATGGTGAGTAAAAGACCTGACATTTCCCATTCAGCAGCAATTGTGAGACGATTTCTTTCCAATCCCAGGAAGCAGCACTGGGATTCAGTTAAGTGGATTATGAGGTATCTTAAAGGTACATAAAATATATGTTTGTTCTATGGGGGGGATGAACCCCTCTTGAAGGGCTATACAGATGTAGATATGGCCGGAGATCCTGATAGTAGGAAGTCTACATCATGATAAATCTATACTTTTACAGGAGGAGTTGTATCATGTAAGACAAGGTTACAGAAGTATGCTTCTTTATCCACAATAAAAGTATAGTATATTTCTACTTTGAAATATGACAAGGATATTTTTTAGCTAAAGAACTTTCTCCAAGACCTCAAATTCATATGGAAGGAGTACATGGTTCACTGTGATAGTCAAAGAGCTTTGGACTTTAGAAAGAACTCCATATACCATTCCCAAATGAATCACATCATCATTTTCTATCATTGGATATGCGAAGTGATGGATCAACAGCTCCTGTGACTTGTGAAAATACACACAAAGGAGAACCCGGTGTATATGTTGACAAAGGTGGTTCCTTAAGAGAATTTATACCATTTTAGATGATCTAGTAGATTGTACCTAGAGGGGGGGATTTGATGGATTTTACTAGCTACACAGCACTGTTTCAAAGGTTGTGCACCAACTCTACCCACCATGGTAGGTTGCTACCATATTTTAAGACCATGATTTGGTAGGGATTGGTGGGGGAGTTGTGTAAAATGTGACACCTCCCACCCTGGATAGAAAAGGAGGGTCTGGGGAGTATTATAGATATCATTATATCCAAGCTAGAGATCTACACTATATTTGAGAGCTAGTATGGCTACATTTATAGAGATATATAGTTGTAGATGCAGATTTTTTTTAATCTTTGTTCAAGTTAAAAAAAGACCCATTTTTATTCCCATTGTATTCCTCCATTCTTCTTTCTTCAGGATCAGCGAATCACAACACACTGTTAGTCGGTAGGATCTAGCATACATGGATATGCACATGAGGCAACATGGCACCAATGAACAAGACACTAATTAATGGTCTTTGTCTAGTGAAACCTGAGGATGTTGAAGAAGTGAAATGTAAAGGAATCGCAGTTATGATAAAAATGTCTCATGCTAGTCTCAGGATTGATTATGTTGTCTGAAATGTCATTTATAAAATTGTTTCTGTTGTAACCACAGTTGTTACAAGATTACCTACTTGGTTTGGTTCATCAGAGAGAGAGTTACATTAATTCAACCACTTTTTTCCATGAAAACTGAAGGGTGACTGTGATGAAAATAGATAATGTGGTTCAGTTCTCTCGGTTAGATGCAGTAGGGATATGTGAACGTAATCAATAATTTGGGTATGTGGAGAAGGTGGGTCCATTATTATTAAGTTTCCATGTCTGGGTTCTGGCATGCACCATGTACAAGGGGAAGTTTTCCCTAAGTATGGCATGTGAAGATAGAGGGTTGCGCGTAGTAGGGTGGATGGGAATCTCCGGGTCCTAGTTCACACACATGGTTCTTCTTGTTTTATTATTATTATCATTATTATTTTCTTTTTTATTGGATTTAGGCCATGAATAGAGAGATATTGTGTAACTAGGGTCATAAAAATTTAATTTCGTACATACTAGGATGGGATCGGAGGAGCCGAATGATAAGGGTCCTTCATGCATGTTGTGACCAATCACCAACACTCTGTAAGGAACTAATTATAGATCACAAAACAAATCACCTTGCTGAATGATGAGGCCATCTGGGAAACCTGTATTTTACTTGACTAGGTGAAGGGATATTGTGTGGTACTGAAAATAGGGTGGGGATGTTGAACTTGTGAAAAATGAGGAGCATTCACACTTTAGTACCAACAGATTCAGTGTAACAAACAAGCCCTTAGTGAAAAACTTAAGTGGAACACTCTCTGAGGAATTTTATTAATATGGTAAAAATTGCTTACAATGAACTACGGATACCTTATTTGAAGGCATGAACTCTAAAAACAAATAAATACTAATTTTCCCTTGCATATTTTATTCTTAAGGTTTATGAGATTGATGAAAGATGATGTAAAATTATCTCTCTTAGTGATATTTAAAGCATGTTGGTCACTTATGAGATGTGTATGAATGAAAAGACTCTTATGGTGTGAAAAAATTATAAAAATATTACTTTCAAGTCCATGAAGTAACTCTCAATTGAAGACAATTTTGATGATAAATTAGATGGGAGGATTACCTTTCTCTTAGAAAATATCGAAAGGGTAAAAAAGTAGGTTTAAAGGTAAAATCCTTTCCTTTAGATGTGAAAATATTGCACATCTTTCTTATAAATTCTAAAAGAAATATTGGGAGGATAAAGATGGAGAGATACCAATAAGGCATTATTAGAGGTTAGATAACCAAAGAAATGATCATAAAGCTAAAATTCAAAAGTGATTTTTTTCTGAATGAAGGCAAGACCTTCAATAAATTTAAAGTTGAGGAAATTTAAGACTAAAAATACAATAAATAAGAAGAAATAGTTTTTGTGGATTCATAAAACTCCAATAAAATGAATGAAGATGATGATAATGAACATGAGGGATTTGTTTGGAAGCATCCATTTAAGAAATTTATGTTGAAAGAGATCATACCAAGAATACCAACTCTTTGGCTTGTGATTGGAATACCTACATCCAACAATATGATAAGATTTGAAATTTTAAGTAAGTGGTTGAATTCTTATGTTAGAATATTTAGATATTTATAAATGGGTTTGACTAGGTAAATGGTCAATGAGATAAATTTTATTTATGTTCCAACCTATATATTTATTTTATTCATCATTAAATAACAATATGACCTCACTTAGAGTAACAGATTCTAGGGTATCTTTCTACATGGTATTAGAGAGTGTTCCTCAATATAGCCCATATATTTTCTCCCTCTATACCATCTTAGATAAACCCAAGTAAATTTTACCCCAAGGGGAGCAGTGGTGGCCTATCCAAGGGTAGTTATACATGTCAGCCACCCCTTTCCATCATTGGACTCTTGTTGCATGGCGTGCACCTCCTGCACTAATTGTGCACTACTTCCTCTATTGGTGTGCCACCCTCTCTCTTTGGTGATGAAAACTACATGTTGTTCCATCCCATATAGCCTCCTATCGTGTGGTCTTCTTGACATCGCCCCTGCCCTTTGTCATGCTTAGGCAACAGCCTCCTCCAGTCGCAACTTTATATGGTTGCTTTCTATAATTTCTCATACAGTCACACCTCCCTATACATGCTATATTATCTGGCTGTAGGGATTCCCAACAGTTATCTGTTCCCAATGCCCCTACTAAAAATTAGAAAAAAATACACTTCTGTGATATGTCGCAAGGGTTTCTATACTCTCCATGTAGTTCATCAGTTTTTATATCAGGTTCTTCAGTCGTTTATGGTTTTGTGAAAGGGAAAGAACCATGTGTTGGGTAAGATAATGAAGATGAACATGTATAATTAATGACAAGCAGCAATAAATAATCCCTAAATCCAATTAAATGAGGTCGTCTATATAGATCAAATGTTGTCAATTAAAACTATTGAAGGCCATATTTCACTACTACAGATTGCATGATATTCAGTGTTACCCTATATTAACTCTAGATAAAAGCGTTAATAAAGAGGTATCTTTATTAGCACTAAAAAAGTGTTGATAAAGTCCCCCACTTTATTGGCGCTTTTTTATAGCGCGAATAAAGATCACATTTGTCGACGCTCTTTTTAGCACTCATAAATAGTGGCCTTTATCAGCGGTAACAAAAAGAATATTTCATAAAAAAAATTATATCATTAAAAATCATATATTGATATATAAATACATTTATATTGATATAAATATAATATATTTTATTAAATGTGATTTATATAAGACTAAATATACATTTACACTTAATATATAAGACATTTAGTGAAAATGGATTATATAATAATTATAAAAAATTATATATTATTAAAAATAATACTTAATAAATAAATATATTTATACTAATATATATATATATATAATTTTCTTAAAATTATTTATATAATACTAAATTGGTACTTATAAAACATATTTAATATACGAATAGATTTCTATTAATAATTCATATGTTTAGTAAAAAATGGTTTATAAGTTAATTAAAAATTGATATTAATTAAAAATATAGACTAATTAATATTAATATAAATTTAATAACATTTTTTTATCAATTACATTAACTTTTTAAATTTTATATATATAGAAGATGATAAATATTTAATTATTAATTAAAAATTGACTAAATATGTTACACTTAATGTTTCACACTATAATTTTACACATACATATACAAAATTAATTCAATTTTATAGAGATAAAAATGCACAAATAATAAATTTTTAATATTATCATTTCAAATTTTATTTATTATTATTTAATATTTAATATTTAAAATATCATGTTTTTAATTATTAAATTTTATTCATTTTTTATATTTTTAATTAATATATATTATTTATTACTTTTTAATATAAATATATTAAATTTGTTCATTTTATTATTATTTATTTCATTATTAATTTATTTTATATTTTTTAATTTTTAATTTTTAATTTTTATTTGTTTAATGTTTTTGATATTTTATAAATTTTTTAATATTTATTTAGATTTATTGATTATCATTTAATGTTTTTAATATAATTACATAATTAATATATGTATTCTTTTTCATCTTAACATATATTTATTTTTAATTTTTTTCAAAATTTATATATTTAATAACACTTATTCATTTCTTTAATATTTTTTCAATCTATTCATATTTTAATTAAATTTCACTCATTTTTAACATTCATTCATTTAATATTATTTATTCATTAATAGTGTTACCATTTTTTACTTTTTTATAATTTATTCATTTTTAATATTTATTCATCCAATACTTTTGTAATTTATTCATTTTTAATATTTTTTATAAATAATTATTCATTAATATATTTAATATTTTTACTATAGAAATATAATCTTATTGATATGTATATATATATATATCAATATATATATATATATATAATATTTATTTAAATATGATATATATAACGCAAAATATGTATTTACATTTAATAAGTCATATATTTAGTGAAAAATGGTTTATAATTAAAAACTAATATTAATTGAAAATATTGACTAATTAATATCGAGTAATGGACATTTAATAAAATATAATTTTTTTTCAATTTAACATATATCAAAAAAATTACATTAATTCCACACACACATATACGTAATTAATACAATTTTATATAAAAAAACACACACACACAATATTTTTATAGTTTATTCGTTTTTTAATATTCATTTTAAATTTTTATTTGTTAACATCATATATTTAATATATATTATGTTTTTAATCGGTAAATTTTATTCATTTTTTATATTTTTATTCAATATATACTATTTATTTATTTTTTATATTTTTTCTAATTTATTCATTTTTAATAATATTTATTCATTAATAATCTTAATTATTTTTTTAATATTATTTAATTTATTTATTTTTAATTTCTCTTTGTTTAATATTTTTATAATTTTATCCATTTTTAATCTTTATTTTTGTATATTTATTTGTTAACATTTAATTTTTTAAATATGGTTTTAATTTATATAATTGATATGTTTCCATTTTCATTTTAACATATATTAATTTTTAATTTTTTTAATCATCTATATAATTAATAGTACTTAATCATTTTTTTAATATTTTTATAATCTAATGATTTTTTAATTATTAAATTTCACTCTTTTTAACATTCATTCGTTTAATATTATTTTGTATTATTTATTTACTAAAAATGTTAATTGTTTTTTACTTTTTTTATAATTTATTCATTTTTAATATATATTCATTTAATATTTTTTTAATTTATTCATTTCTAATATTTAATTATATATATTAATTTATTAACATTTAATGATTTTAATATGGTTGTAATCCACATATTTAATATGTATTCATCTTCATTTTATTATATATTCATTTTTAAATTTTTTTTAATAATTTATATAATTAATAAAACATATTCATTTCTTTAATTTTTTTGAAGTCTATTTATTTTCAGTTGTTAAATTTCACTCATTTATAACATTAAATCATTTAAGATTATTTATTTATTAATAATGTTAATTATTTTTTTCTTTTTTCATAATTTATTCATTTTTAATATATATTTGTTTAATATTTTGTAATTTATTTTAAATATTTTTTATTAAAATATAAAAAATGCTAATAAATATAGGTTTTATCAGCGCAAAAATGAACATCACTGAAAAACCCTATATTTATAAATGCCAAATTTTTAGTTCTGATGAATATAGGTTTTATTAGCGCTTTTTATTTTAGCACTGATAAAACCTATATTTATCAATTTTTTTCTAGAAAGCATTAATAAAACTCTTTTGGTCTTTTAAATACAACCATAAAAAATAAGGATACTCACTTGTGCCATTCAAACTGTCATGAAACTCAACCTTTTCTACTGCTCCGCCTCAGACTTTTGAGACGAATCAACCCTTTCAAAACCAAAGGTATGTGATTCACTCTACTCCTTTTTAGTCGATCTTGCATTATTTCACCATTTTTAGTTCTTCTTTTCCCATGTACCATACATCCCTTATTCCCCTTGGTCAACAGGTATATTGGTGGATTATTTATATACCAAATATGATGTCTCATAAGACTAAAACATTACCCAATTCATTGGAGTGCCATATAATAATGGGTGCACCTGTCACTTTCATATCATGTACATGCATAAGTGTGCCACATAGAACATTCAACATAAGATCATTTTTTATCAAGTTTAATCACACGATTAAGGAATGTGGGTTATATACATGAAAGACCCGAATCAACGAATTATAGGTATAACAAGGTGAATAACCTTTAGTTAAAATGGTTACGGGTATACACTTCACAAATGTTTGGCATGAAAAACTGCAAGGACATTTCAATAGCATAACGACATTACTTAAAGATTCATAAAATGTTTTAATGATATAGAAATAGGTATTTGGTCACTTATAAGACAAAAGTAAAGTATTAGGGATATTTAAGAACAAAATAAAACATGAAAAATTCTAAACTAAAAGGCATAAGACAAAAAGGGTCCCTAAATCTAAAGTTTGGCATGAAAAATCAAAGTGAAATTTTGGTAGCATCACGACAGTACTTAAAGATTAATAAAATTGATTAATGAGATTTAAATGGGTCTATCATAATTTTTAAATAAAAATTAAATTATGATGGATTTTTAAAACATATCCCAACATTAGTAATTGTAAATCAAAAGCATAAAATAAAGAAGGTGATTGAATGGAAAAGAAGAGAGATGGGTCCCTTACTAAATTTTGGCATAGTAACAGCTTGGGTAAGGTTTATAATAATACAGTATAAATTATATATCATTATAAGAACATAAATTTTATATTAAATTTACATTTATAAAGTCTTGGAAACATATCCAATTGATATTCAAAAGCTAAATACAAATAAGAAGCTTGGATGGAAAAGAAGAGAAAGATATCTCTTACCATGGGAGGATGCTTCTTAAAGCTAGAGAGAGAATTATTTGAACCTTGGAACCACCTTAGACATAATATTTAGAGATAATTTGATATTTTATTCATGATCAATATATTTTTGGTGGAAATTTGTGATGTAATGGGGGGTATTTATACTTAAGGAGGGGTGGTTTTAAGTGGTTAAATAATAATTATTTTTTATTTAAAGATAACCACTTTTGGGTGTTATTAATTTCAATGAATTTTGTTGATAATTAAGGTGTAAATTTTTGGTTAAGTATTTTTAAAATATCAATCACCCATTTAATGTTTTAGGTTTTAGGTGTTTTAAGAGTTTACCTTTTAACTTTAACCCACTGCATTATTTTACTTATACTATGATAACTCTCTTTTTTTACCACGATAACCTTTTAATGTCTAAAAATAAAATTAACCTTATTAAATAATTTGAACCTTATAATTATAAATATTCAATCTATTTTACTTGATTAAATTTATAAAAATGGTAAAAATTAATTCTAATGTGATACGCGTATAACTCATAAAAACAATTTTTTAAGGTAAAATCTTGGTTAACAAAATGCTAAGCATGTGTTTATAAGTGTTACAATTTATGTATTATTTCATTCGATAAATAAATATTGATCTATAATACGGGTAAATAAAATTTAAATCATGATCATATAATGATTATTTCAAAAGATATATGGTATTTCGTAAAAAAAGGTATTTTCACTTTTTAACCCAAAAATCAACTTTTTATAAAATTCCAAAAACAAAATACCCTAATATAATTTTGAAATTATGATTCCAAAATTAAATTTTATTTTATCAATATATTTCTATAAATATTATAATTTAAACTTCAAAATAAACATCTTTATTTATTGTAATTTTTAAATTTCATAGAAAAATAAACATTCGGACCATTTTAAAAGTTACTTAGGACTTTGTCAAAATATATTATCATGTAAAAAGTGTTCAGTGATATTATTTCATGAAATTAAATTTTATCTAAAACTTATATATTTATCATAAAACACATTTTTAATAGAATATGTTTATAGTCTCCCAAAATAAGACAATTTTAACTATATCATTAAATAATCCTAATGGTCATTTAAATGTATTCATCTAACCAAAAAAATAATGATCAACTATTTTAATAATGAATTTCCATAATTTAGATAAACTCCAGTAGTTGAGAAACATAAAGGTCAATGATCATATTTTCATATAAATGTATCATCATTCTTACTCTTCATTATTCACTTTGATTTGAATAAAGGTTCAAAATTGTTTCAAAAATAGATATTCTATTACTAACTCTATGTTCCTCTATTATAGTCATGTTTGTGGTTGAATTGATTCTAGGGGATCAAAGTGGACCAATTTTTTATATTTCACTTGATTTATTCCCCATTTATATTCCCATTTTAATATTTCATATGATATTGGGTGTTGTTTTAGACTAAATGTAATTTTTTTAATTAATGAAATAATGTTTTGATGGTTTCTAGTATGTTTTTTACATTCATTTACTTTTTTTAGTTGTACTGGTTCATATAAACGTGAGATGTGAAAATTTATTATTAACTTTAAAATTATTTCTATTTACTCATAATAAAACATTCATTATAAATTTATATTTATATTAATAACATAAAGGGATTTTTGGGGTGCTACATTCTTACCCTTAAAGAAATTTCACCTAAATTTTTTTATATACATTAGAAGACCCTAAATATCACTTTCTAGGATTCATCCTTTAGGATATTCATCCCTCTAATGAGTTCTTTAGTTTTTTTATGGAATTTCATTCAAGGAATTAGGGTTCATGCGTCACAATGGTACCTTAGTATATTTTCAAAATCATTTACTTTGTTTATCCAAATATAACTCATGTAGTTTGGATTACATTGCTAGAATCATTGATAAATCATTGAAAAAATTATTTATAACATATTATTTTAAAACATTATTCTTGAAATTGTGTTTTAATAAAACAATCTTACTAATTCAACTTAAAATATTTCAAAATAGGGTTTTTCTAAATAAATTTTTGATATTTCCCCAAAGATAGAAATCTATAATTTGATACATATAGGACAATTGGAGGTCTCCCTCTTCTACAAAATCTATAAAATCATTAATTGGCCCATGTGTTTAAAATAAATAGAATAATTTTAAGACCCTGATGGTACTTCCCATTCTTATCATAGTAAGAATGTTGAGAGTGCAAGATTCTCTAATATACAATACATTATCCTTGAAATAATCTAGTGATGGTATAGGTATTATATGTCTCATAAAGTTATTTGCATGTAACTTTGATATTGTAAAACGTTTCAAAGTCATCTAAGCATGAATTTAGGATAATACTTGCGATAAGATATTTTGGAAGACAGAGAATAGTTGTTTGTGATCTTCTTCCTTCCATTGATTAAAATATTTTTAAAAAATATAATTAATACATAAATTGAACTACTCACCTCCAAATTATAATTAAATCAACTACCTTTTATTTATAGTCTTCAAATAAAACCAATATAGATAATCGTGAGTGAAAAACAATATCTTAAGAGAATATTGTATATAAATTTTAAATAATCCACCTTACGAATGTTTAAGGTGTCCAAATTTTTGACTAGTCTACTTTCATGTCAACCTATATCACTCTTAGATCAATATATATTTCTTTAGGTTGGGTTTTCTTGTAGAGACCCAAAGCCTGACGTACATGGACATTACATTACTTTTGCGGAATACTTAGTACATAACAAAAACACACACACAAGGACCGTAATAGTTTAGTGTCTTTGGATACTCGGAATATAATCTTCTAATCGTGGTGAAAGATCTTCAACATCTCCCATAAAGATCTTTTTTTTTTTTCTAAACCTAAATCCTTTCTTTATGTCCTGGGGAAAAGAAAACATAAAAGGGTGAGCTCAAATGCTCAGTAAGGGTAAACGAAAGAAATATCAATCACGTCATATTCATAAGAACGTATCTTTTGGAAATCTTAACTTGCAAAAGAGATCATAATTTCATAACATGGGATAAATCATAGTAGTGAAATGTAATCCAAATAATCATAACATAAAACATGAAACTTTGTGGAATACACACATAATCATAGAGAATCATTTCTTGTTAGTCAAGACTCATTGCCAAGACTATCTTAGTGGACAAATTCCCTTTCTGAACCGAGTTCATTCCTCATTTCAGTCCTGTTTCACTGAACCGGTATAACCTACCGTTCCAGCCATGTCTACCTCATGAGATATAAAATATTTACCCAATGCATTGGAGGGAGATATAGGTCCCACCCATCTCATAATGATACCATTCTTATGTGTGCCACAAAATCATAAAACATACATCATAGCATAACCCATGTAATAAAAATGGGAATCTTAAACATCATGACTTCATAAAATAATTCATATAAGATAAAGGAATTCATAAAAAAATTTCCATCACAACATAATCAAATCCATGTAATAATAGGGATAAAAACAGAACCATATATTATCTTATATGGAAAATAATTTTGATAAAACACTTGAACTCCATTCTTGAGGAAAATATCCTTTCTACTTCAAAAACATTTTCCTTTCTTAACATGTCTTACAATTTTAAACTAAAAGAAGTTGAT
Organism: Viscum album; assembly: GCA_963277665.1. Lineage (NCBI taxonomy): Eukaryota > Viridiplantae > Streptophyta > Magnoliopsida > Santalales > Viscaceae > Viscum > Viscum album. The sequence continues at coordinate 1,401,993,477 of OY728127.1, read as the reverse complement.
TAAAAATAAACTTAAAAACTTGTAAAGTAAGATTCTTGGAAATAATGTTTTAAAAAATCCATTCATGCCGTATAATTTAAGAAAAACATTCTTCTCATACTTTTGTCAGAAAAGTCAAAAAGTACCTCGTACGAAAAACGACAAAAGATTCCTTTCATATACTTTACTAAAAAGTCACCGAAGGGTAAATTTGGATTTAAACAATTGTAGGTGGATGGAATTAACATTACATATTGAGGAAACATGGATGTGGATGATAAAATACACCCCAGTAAATACCAAAGTATAAACAATCTCAGATAAAAATGATATTGTGATATTTTCTCTTACCTTAGGTCTGATTTGCTTCGTAAGTGTCTGAACCTCCTCTTTTTGACGCGCCTTTTCTTAACCTCAACATAAAGAACTAAGGATGGTCTTTGAAGAAGACCAGGACCTCTAGGATGATACTAGGGAAGTGGAGAAGAGATTTTGGCAGGATTTGGCTGAGCTTGAAGGCTCAAAGTGGTCTGAGGAAGAGGGGGAGGAGGTGCCCTTTTATAAGGGAGGAGAGGGGCACCTTAGGAAAATCTCAAAATATTATTTTATATTAAGGTCAAATTCGGTTTATAATGGTTCCAAAGGGTCTTATTTCTAAGATAAAGTGGGGATGGGTAGAAATACTCTCATCCAATAGTATTTAGACAAGTTTAGGTTATTATTTTAACCTTATCAATTAGATTTAACTCTAAGTTAAATAATTTAACTTTTACCGTGTCTTTTTGTTTTCTTACACTATATGGTTAATAAACTTACCATAACAAGCCAAAAGAACCCCAAGTTGTTTATTATTAATATATATATCCTTATCTAAGTCATTTGGCTTAACCTTATATTTTTAGGAAATAAATAACAATTAATAATATAATACTTGTTTTAAAAACTAATTTATGTCAATTTTGACACTATTTGGTACATGATTTTTATGAAATTCATAACAGAATGATAAGTTCGAACCAAGTTACTTATATCAACAATAACATGTCATATTAACCTAGAAAATTAATGTAAGTCATAAAAAGTCTCAAATTACATTTATTTGGGCATTTATAACATCAATTATGTCAATATTTCATTAATAAGACAATTACTGCATCATCTTTGTGTCATAATAAATGATAATTATTTAATCCCTACAAATTATAAATAAATTCCTATTATGTAGATAATTGTATTAGATTTCTGGAGACTATTCATGTTTGAAGTTTCATGAATTTTATCGCTAAATTAAAATTATTATACTTATAAGATTTAAGAAAGTGACATGTTGTCACATTCTTTGGTTTTAATAATAATTAAATTATTTTCATGGACAAAAGTCCATAAAATGAATCTAATCCGACCCTTAGGTTATATGGGTCTAATTTTAGCCATCCAATAGGATTTTTCCAAGTTTTAGGGTAATTTTATAATCTTATATTTACTATTAATTACCCGATTTACCTTTAACTATAGTAAATAAAATTTACCGTAGTTACTATTCACAATGCCCAAAAATAAAAAGTAGATTATTAAAATAATTTGGACCCACTGATTCCAAATATGGAATCAATTTTTCCAAATTCAATACACAAAAGTTGCAGAAATTAAATTAAAATTAATCTCGTTGTCGAAAGAAAACGGGTTTTTCTTTAAAACATTGCAAAAGATTGAAAAGATTTAACCTACGAATTCAAGGTAAAATCAATGATAATGACATACATTATATTAAATGGTAAAAATATATTCTATTTATACTTTAAAACCATTCAATATTATAATTTAACCACATAATATATTACGATGAAAAAAGTTGTTTTTAATTAAAATATAGCGTGTTTTTACTATTCATTAAAATATGAAAGTTATCGGAACAATATCAAAACATTATCTAATGTAAATTTTTATATCCTGATTCAAAAGAAGAATTTTATTTTTTCAAATTGAACATATAAACATGTTAAAACTAGATTTAAAGTGGGTGCGCCATCAAAAGGCGGCAAAACTGCATTTTTTGAAAAATACTTATTTTACCCGAAAAAATTATTTTGTTCTTATACCATGTTCTAGAAAATGTGTAAGATGAATAATAATGTTATAAAATTCAAATTTTAGTTAATACTATTCATAACGGCTAGTTCATGACAATATTATAATAATATATCATCGTTTATTAAAACCTGGTATTGCGTACAACACACGCTATCGAGGAAGGTCGCGATTGCGTGTAATGCAAGCCAAGTCAGGGTTGCGTGTTGTGAAATAATCCTTCGTTGTTTTGTATAACATAATCCAACCATATTTCATTTATACATTGAATATATATATATATATATACTCAATGTTGCGTAGAATAACTATTATCAAAATAGTGTGTAACACGATCCAAGAATAGTGTTGCGTATACTGCAAGCTAATACGGTGTTGCGTATAGCGCAAGGTAATCTTGGTGTAGAATAAAACACAAGACATTAATGAAATTAAAAGAATATTTTTCATAAAATCTCGTGGTGTTACATTTCTCATACTATTAACCTAATTTCTTAAATGAAAATACCATAATTATCATGAATTTCCCAAAAAAATCACTAAAATATATTATCTTAAATTTTAGAATATACTTTATCCATAAAAGTTCATAACATTTATTATATTCCCTAAATTAAGAATTTGTATTTTTTTAATATAATTTATCTATGATTTATTTCCTAACATAAACACTTATGGGAATTTTCATTCCCTTAATAATGCTTCATAATGATCTTGTGAATTTACCAAAGCATATCCCCTGAGATTGTCAAACTAGGTGTGACCAAGGCTCCTTGTCATGAAATCATTCCAGATTGATTCTAGATCAATACAGTGTTTTCATTTGTTACCCCTATGTACATCTGTTCGAGATCCACATCAACTTGTAGTATCCAAAGAAGGATCAATTTACTTGGAAACCACTTACTCTATAATTTACCAAAATTTATGTATGTCTTCTTATGTTTATTATTTTACCTAAATCTTTTTATAATGTTTTCTATTATTAATCCCAAAATAACTAAACTTTCCCCTGATACCAACTATGACAACCTTTGGATTTATTACACATTAATTCATGATTTATTATATAAAAGAGCACTTAGTACAACCCAGAAGATCAATAATACTAGTGTATTTTTTAATTAATTACATATCATATCAACTCGTTACATGGATAAAAAAACATTTTTCAAAACTTACTTAACATGCACCTAACATTTCAATTCTCATTTAAAATTTCAAGGGATTACCTGGGGAAATACATAAGAAAGGTGTGAGTTATAAATCCCGATAAGGGAATAAAAAAACAGCGCACGAAGAAATTATAACATGTTAGACAATAGTAATTTCAATGGGTCATAAAATGGGTGAGAATAATAAACATGAGCAACAAGGAATGATATATAGTGATAACATAATGAAAACATGGGAATGTGACAACAACTTTAAACATGACATCATATACATTGGTCAAGAATAACTGAAAAGATATCATAACATGGTGTAAAAAGTCCCATAATGTATTAGTTTCACTCCATAATCCCATACATGATTTCTCATGAGACTAAAAAAATCCCAATTCATTAGAGCACTATATAATTTTGGGCACACTTGTTGATTTCATATCATGTACATCCATAAGTGTGCCACATAGAACATTCAACATAAAATAATTTGTTATCCGATTTGATCCCATGATTAAGGAATGTGTTTAATATAAATATAATACCCCAATAAATTAATTATAGGTAAATTTTTCTGAATACCCTTGAGTGAAAATGGTTACGGGTATACACTTTACAAATGTTTGTCCTGGAAAATTGCAGTGACATTTCGGCAGCATAATGGTAGTACTTACATATTCATAAAATGATTTGAGGAGATAGAAAGGGGACTATCATAAATTGGAATTAAAAATAAAATTATGAGGTATATGTAATAACATAATAAAATATGAACAACTGGGAATTAAATGTCATAATAAAAAATGGTTCTTGAATTTAAAGTTTTGAATGAAAAATTACCGTGAAATTTCAACAGCATGACGATGGTACTTAAAGATTTATAAAATGGTTTGAGGAGAGAAAATTGGTCTCTCATAATTGGTAAATAAAACTTATATTATTAATTATTTAAAAAACATATCACAAAATTATTAATTTTAAATCAAACGCATAAAATAAATATGGTGCTTGAATGGAAAAGAAGAAAAAGAGGTCTCTCGCTAAATTTTAACATAGTAATGGCTTTGGTAAAGGTATTAACGAGAATTAATAAGTGATATTTAATTATAATAACATCATTTTTATAGTAAAAGTACATTTATAGAGTCTAGAAAACATATCCAATTGAGATTAAAAAGGAAAAATAAAAAGAAGAATCTTTAATAGAAAATAAGAGAAAGTGATCCCTTACCTTGGGAGCATGATTCTTAAAGATAGAGAGGGAATTATTTAAACCTTAGAAACACATTGGAGAGACTATTGAGATATTAATTAAAATTTTATTCAAGATCAATGTTTTTTTTTGGAAATTTAGAAGGTATTGTGGGTATTTATACTTGGGGAGGGTGGTTTTAAATGATTAAATAATGATTGTTTAATATTTAAAGCTAACTACTTTTGAGTGTAATTAATTTTAAATAATTTGGTTGATGATTAATGGTGTAAATTTTTTTTAATGAAGTTAAAAACATTAGACGCCAATTTAATTTTTTTATTTTTTAGGTATTTTAAGCTTTTACCTTTTAACTTTAACCCGCCTCATTATTTTTCATATACCACAGTAACTCTTTTTTTTAATATGGTATCTTTTTATATAAAAATTAAATTAAACTTATTACCTAAAATTTAAATTATAATTAAAAATATTAATTCCATTTTAATTTATTCAATTTATAAATTTGGTAAAAATCAATTCTAATGTGAAATGTGTATAACTCATAAAAACTGTTTTTTAGAAAGCGTAAAATTGAGGTTTTAAAAATGTTAGTCATGTGTTTCTAAGTGTTACACATTATGTATTATTTAATTAATTAAATAAATTTTGATAAATATTAAGGGTTAATAAATTTTAAATCAGGATAAAATAATTTTTATTTAAAAAGAGTTATGGTATTTCACAAAAACGATATTTTCACTTTTTAAACCAAAAAATAACTTTTTAGAAAATTACCAAAAAAATAAGTGAAGATAATTTTGATGTGATTAGTCCAAAAATAAATTTTATTTTATCAATATAATTATATAAATATTATAATTTAAACTTTTAAATAAATATCCTTATTTATTGAGATTTAGAAATTTCATAGAAAAATAAACATTCTGGCCATTATAAAAATTACTTAGGACTTCATTAAACTATATTATCATGTAAAAAGTGTTTTTTAATATTATTTCATGAAATTAAATTTTATCTAAAACTTATATATATATCATAAAACACATTTTTAATATAATATGTTTGTTGTCTCCCAAAATAATACAATTTTGAATATATCATTAAATAATCTTGATGATCATTTAAATGCATCTACATAACCAATAATAATGATCAACTATTTTATTGACTAATGACTATAATTTAGATCAACTATATTAGTTGATAATCATAAAGTATTATGATCATATTTCCCTATAAATACATCATCATTATTACTCTTCATCATTTACTTCAATTCGTATCAAGGTTCAAAATCATTTCCAAAATGAATATTGTATTACTAACTCTTTGTTCCTATATTATATCTATATTGATGGGTGAATTTATTCTAGGGGATAGAAGTGGACTAAATTTTTATATTTCACTTTATTTATTATCTATTTTTCTTTCCATTGTAATATTTGGTATGATATTTGGTTTTTCTTTAAATTGAATGTAACTTTCATAATTAATGAAATAACGTGTTGTTGGTTTCTAGTATGTGTTTTTCATTACATTACTATTTTTATTTTTACTAATTCATATCAACATGGTATTTTTAAATTTATTATGAAATGTAAAATTATTTATATTTTTCTCATAATAAAACATTCATTATAAATTAAGAGTTCTATTGAAAATATAAAGTAGTTTTCAGGGTGTTACACTCCTATTTTGTCTAGGGCATTGGTGGTTTACCATCTACCATTTCCTTGGCTTCAATATCATCAATATGTTGTTCCTATGGATTAGTGGCATCAACATGTGTATAAGGTTGTTGTTCCTCAACATTAGGAGCATCAATATTTTGAGAAACATGTTGTTCCTTGGGATTGGGAGCATTTGCATGTGCAAAAGTCATTATCTGTAGACATGGTTTAAAAATTAATATAGATTGAGTAAATGAAGTAGTGAATAGATAATAATATGACGTAACAAAATGTAAATTACAAAAAAAATAACCTAATTATTAAAATAACTTTTTTTAATTGTTGAAGGTATTTGAACCCTCTATCAAGTATCCAAATCCCCACATTATGGAATTATATGACGTAAAAGACCCCATCTACAATAGTACCACTATAAATTGATTGTGACATCCCAATGAAAGGGACATCCTCAATTGAATTTATATACGACCCTTTGGTGTTTTTGGTCAACAAAAAAACAATTGACCACTTTCAGTTTGTGGAATCTGAACATAAGATACTTTCATTGCCTATGATTCTATTACAAATGGATCATCTTTATACCCATACTTACTAAAATACACTTTCATAAATCCCAATTCATTTATTTTAACTTCACTAATGTTATCAAACCACTTTAATTGAAAAATTTACACTTTTAATGTTTTATAATCCAACTCCCATATTTTTTTTATGATGCCAAAGTATGGCATATTTTTATAAATTGGATTTTTATCCTTGGTACCAGATACATGTATCGCTTCCCCCATGAATGTAAATTCACTATTTTTCATGGTACTGAGTTCATCATATTCGTTTGTATAGAATGTATAATCATTAATTACATATCCATTCTAAGATAATACATGCACACTTGGCCCTCTGGCTAGCCATCAAAGTCATTCTGAAATTGAATCCAGATTTTTTGTTGAATCATTAAAAATATGGTCCTAAAACCATCCTATAAACTAATTAATATGTGTATTTGATATCCATCATTCATCCCTTGATGAATTAAAATGGATAATAATTACTATATGGGCTTCAACATATGGAAAAACCTATAAACTATTATGAAAAATATAAATGTGAGCTTGCTCCTGTTATGTAATAGTAATTGTGGCAACATCTATTCTAGAAATTCATTCACCCACAGGCTGCTCGGTGTGATGATATTTCAGTAGGCTAGTTCTTTCCACATCATACAGGTATTCAGTACATAATTCAATGCCTTCCTCAGAAACATATCACTCCAAAATACAACCTTCTTGACAACTTCAATTTTTGATATACCCTTTAAAATTATTCATATATCTTTCAATGGGGTACATCCATTTATAATGTAGAGGACCTCATAGTCGAATCTCTCTTACCAACTGAACCATCATATCAAAGAATTTTGTTGGGAAGAACATCTCCAATTTAGATAATATGAAAGAAATTTCCTTTTACATAGTTAGCAATTTCTCCAGGTCTATAACTTATCAGCGTATATCTTTGAAAAAGAAATATAGCTTGGTTAATATAGGATGGAGATTATTAAGAAAAATCAACATAAAGATACATGTATTAGATCTTGCATCAAAACATGATATTCATGTGATTTTAGGCCCTTTAACTTTAAATTAGTCATTGGCGTAATATTCTATATATTTGATGAATATCCCTCTAGAACCTTAAAATCATTCAAAAAGTTGAAAAATTGATATCTCTCTTTCTTCGAAAGAGTTTAAATAGCTAGAGGAAGAAAATTATATTTTAACTCATCATTGGAACCAATTCATAATGTATCCCCAGGTCAATCATGTCTAACCTTTCCTTAATTTCATCCTTTTTTTGTGTGCATTTAGTAACGTGCTAATGACACTATCACATACATTTTTTTCTGCATGCATAACATCAAGAAAATTTTTGATGAACAAGCAATACCAGTATGGTAATTCAAAAAAATGATCTCTTTTTTCAAATATTTACTCTAAGGTTTTTTTGAAAAAGGTTTACCAAAAGTAGTGTCTATATATTTCACTTTATCAAATAGTTTATCACCTACTAGTGGAGATAGTGTTGTAAGTTCTTATAAAACTCCCATAGAATAATATCATCCAAGATCATTACTTTTTTCATTGTGCTATAAATATGTGATGTCCTAGAAACATATTCTTTGATGAATTTTTCAACCTAATTGAATGTGTACCATATTCAAAAATAGGGCACCCTTGAGATCCTTTAATGATATATCATGAAAATTTTCTATAAGTAGGAAGGTCATTTATCATCCCATAAAACATGGATATCAGTATGAAATATTAATGTCAATAAGAACCATAAAATGTAACACTTGAAACCCATAATAATTTCAAATCTTTGATCAATGGATCCAAATAAACATCAATATCATTATCCAGAAATTTTTATTCTAATATAGGCAGATATAATATAATGTATTTTTGTTTCATGCATAACCATGGTGGAAAGTTATAATTTATCAACATAAATATTTATTTACTGTGAGTGATACTTTGAAAACTAAAAGGATTCACTCCATCTATATATAGTATAAGACAAAAGTTTCTCATCTCTTTTACAAATCGAGGATACTTGTGATCAATTCTCCTCCACTGAGGAGAGTATGTTGGGTAATGATGTTTAACATATTTATTTCTTTTATCTGTATTCCATATCAATTTTCTTGTATTCACATCACTTCTATATAGGTTCCTAAACCTTATAATGATTTTAAAGTACCATAAAACATTTGTAGGACCCAATTCATCATTCTTGAATTTAGAAGCACCAAACTTTGGGCATTTTTTAAGTGATTTTCTGTCCTTGTGAAACGGTATATAGTTATTTGGAATGGAATTTATTATTTTATAGATTATACCCATTGAACATAGTAATCTTTTAGAATCATATCGTTAAGATCTGATGTTGGTATTTTCGCATATGATTAAAAGGTTGATAGGGCCTAATCACATGGTCTTGAGAACCCAATGTCCTTAGAAACTCTTGAATTTAAATCAAATGAACTATAAGTCTCAAGATGTGGTTCCAATGTTCCATTCTCATTTTAGACATTTCAATTTTTATCAAAGGTTCTTTTCAACAACCCATGTCAATAAATACAATTCATTAAACACTATAAGAAACTTTAAAAAATTACATTTCTTAAATCAAAGTAAAAAAAAATTAAACCACCCAAGAGGCATAAAATCCCATCATTGTCATTACAAAAAGGATTAAAACAATTTAATCACCTTTTACAAAACATGTCACAAAAGTAAAACATTCCAACTACGGCATTGTGATTTTAATGGAATAACAAATTTTTAAAATACCATTTTTAGAATCCCATTTTCAATGACAATATTTGAAAACCAAGTTTAGGGTATATAATTTTTGTTCCAAAAAAAAACTTTGTACTTACACATGTATGAATTTATAGATATAGATACCACTCATCCTATTGTACATATTCACACATCATTGTGTGAAGATATTAAATAATTTATCTATATATATATATATATCTATTTAGTGTTTATTTAATCCCTTCATTAACAAGAAATTGAAAAAAAAATCATATTTGTCTCAGTAAAGCACTATATAAATTAAATATGAATTTCATGAACTAAAAAATCATTTTAGCCTACATTAAGTACCTTTAAATGACTTCAAGTACCATTAATTTTTAGATAATAAAGAAAAATTTCAAGAATATAAACTAGTGTTAAATAATCATCATGTAGTGTAGTAGGTTGGAGTTCAAAAATAGTGGAGTCAAACATTATAATGCTCATTATATTGGATTGATTTTTTATCTACATTGGAATTGGATAAATAAAATATCTTATATAAACATAGTTATACTTCTTTGGTGGTGATATAATATGTGTTGTCTTGTGATGTAATATAAACTTATTATGGCATGTAAGTAATTGACTGCACCCATGTTCTAGTTATATCATAATGTTAAGTTCTTTTATACGTGATCATTCATTCTATATCCATAATCCGTATTCACAACCCATGTGTTTATTCCATATCATAGGTGTAAAATATATAAAAAATTGGTATCCATAATAAAATGTATATATAATAATAATTTTAAAAAATATTTAACAATATTAAAAATATATAAAAACCTATTAATGCTATAATAAGAAAAAAATATTAAGAAAAAAATTTAAAAAAAATAAAGAATATAAATAAAGAGTATGTGTATAAGTATCAAAATTATCCTAAAATAATTTTTATCAAGCACTATAAATATAAAAAATTAGAACAAATCATACAAACTAAATGAAAACCATTTCATAATTCTTATAAAAATTATAAAAAAATTAGGAGATATCAAAATGATTGGGGTTCTATTATCTGGAAATGGAATAAAATTAGAGGAAATTTTTTATTTTAATCCATGGAAGTGGGAGGGATACATGGGACTTAGATCTAATTACCATTTTTGAACCATAAAAACTCTACTTACTTATCATTTACATTTACTACCTTACATAATAATTGGGAAGGGTTTTACGGTACATATCTAGGATCTCCATGAAATCATAGTGATAAATAATGATGAATGAGTGAAATGAACATGAAGGTGAGGGAGAGAGTAAACCAACAATGGCTCGAGCCAAGGGAGATTGGTTGGGGAATTGTTGAGGTAAATTGAGGACAAATAATATCACTTGCACATGTTGTTCAAACCATTTGAGAAGATTAAAAAACAAAGATATTCAAGGGAGAGTTACTGGTCAAAAGTGATCACATACCTTGGGTTTTGAAGGTGTTGATTTTTCCTAGATGGTCGATATAGAGTGATGATAGGGATTTGGTTCTGTGATAGTTTGAACATCATGATCAAGGAGAACTTTGTTGGGGTTCTATTTAAAAGATTGAAAATGGTTTTACCTATTCTTTTAAAAAAAGCATTGATAATGAGTACTTTTATTTGTGCTAAAATAATAAGCACTAATAAAACAGGTCTTTATTAGTTCTAAAATTCTAACTCTAATAAAGATGTGTTTTATCATTATTTTTTTATTACTGATAGAGATAATTATTTATCAGCACTAACAAAGAACTGATAAGGACATAATTTTTATATTATAATTGATATAATTAAAAAATTTAAATGTATATAATTATAAATAAATATAAATTTCTATAATTATAAATAAATATTTAAAGATTTTTAAATATGTATTTATAAATATAATTTTGAATAAATATAAATATGTATAATTATATATAATTATAAACAAATAATTATTTATATAATTAAACATATATTAAAATAATTGTTAATATGAATTTATAAATATAATTATAGATATATATTTATTATTATAAATATAAATAAATATATTGGTAAATATTTTTATGTAATTTTAAATATATTAGTAGAATTATATACATTTATATATTTATATACACAATCATAAATATATATTAAGTGACTGCGGGTACAATTACAATGAAACATACACACACCACACACTCATAGGCTGAAAGGGAAGGTCATAGCCCCCCCTAAGGGATAACCCACCCATTTTTAGCCCTTTATTTTATATATTATCATGGCCCACAGACCCTTACAAATTTTGGACCTTGAAGGTGTTAGAGTTGGTGCCCTAGGACCAACTGATTGTACGTTAATTACATGTATATTCTATGTATTTAATATTAATTAAACATCTTATTACATAGTGTTTATTGTTCGGCACAGCTTCAACTTAATATTGTCCTAGATTATTTGTCGCAATGATAAGGTTATAATAGTTTCCCGCTATGATGAGAACCTTTAAGTGCTGTGACAATATTATTAATATAGTTATGTGGTTGGATAACATACTATTATGGGAAACATAGTATTTATACCTTCAGGTATGAGTACTCATAAGTGGATGAGGATTCTTCTCATGAAGTTCACACTTGGTAATCTTCAAGATGAGATATTATAAGAACAGACCCGCCAGTAGGAATTTTGTATGTTTTGGTGTTATCAGATATTCCTATCTATGAGCATGTGTAATGACCCTTAAACTTTAATATTATCATTAATACATTTCAGGACTCGCATACTTATATTTACTGATAAAAACCATCATTTCATATGTTGGCAGGAAGTAGGGTACATTGGGTGCGTCATGATTGACATGTTATCAATGGATAAGTTGAGGAATGATTTTTCCCTTTTATATTTATGGGAGTGGATATCTTGACCCTTTTATTAGAATATAACCATTGCCTAAATTTAATTTTCATGGTGTAATTACAAGTTTATTTGAGATGGTCAAAGAAAGATGTATCAAGAATATAGGTTGATAACACCATCGTGCAACCTATTTGATGAGATATTTTGAAATAATGATTATATTACATAGTGATCATCTGTATGTGGTTGTCATCATTGCGACATTAAGTTCTTTCTCTTGGTTTCCTTGACCCATTTCTATACAGTAATCTTAGACTTTAGGAAATACTATCTAATTTCAACGAGAAAAAATCCTAGAGGGTCACACACTAAGTGTTTCTGTTGATCTTTATTAAATTATATTTGAATTTAATTAATGGAATAAATATTATTCTCAAGATTGATAAATAATTTTATTCAAGTTATATTGATTGCATAAATTAAATAAATATATATTTTTCTATATGTGAATAAAATATATTTTTTTATTTTATTGAATATTTAATAAATATTTATTCACCAGTATGTCAATGGAATATTTATTTATGAATAAAACATTTATTCAGGAATTCAATAAATACTAAGAAGTTCAAAGATACCAAGACTATGTCCAATGATTAAATAACTATTTAGAATCTAGTAAATATTATTTATTAATTTTTACAAGTTGGCACACCAAAAAATAATATTATTATTATTATATGAAATGGGGTTTTTAAAGGTTTTAAATGTTATTTAATGATTTAAAATCAATTAAATGATATTTTTAACCTAAACTCTGACTCAAGAAATAGATGATTATGTCTATTGTGTATAACATCTAAAATTAAGAATAGATAATTTTTTCACACAAAAAATTATTTCTCAACTCCTCATTGTAACACCCAAAGTTTTTATAAAAATAAATAGAAATGAATGGAACTTTGTCTTAAGTAGATATTTTTAACTAGCCTTTAAAACATAAATTTTCCACTTCTATGTTTTCAATTTCAAGAAACTATCATCTATAATTGTGTTCAGTATGTTATTTGGAGTCTATTGGAACCAACTTGTTTTTTTGGTGAATAGTAACATACACTTATGAATATATATATATGAATAGTAATATGACACTAAGGAATAGTAAATTTTATTATTATTTTATTTTCTTAAGGCTTTAAGATAATGAAATCTTGATTAATTTTTCAATGTGATATAAAAGCAGTTATAGTTTTTAAATAAATAATTTTTGAATTAAGTATGCTTTTATTTAAAAATTAAATTAAAAATATTTATAAAATTATTTTCAAAAAATGGACTTCATTTTTGAAATCTACACATTGATAAATGGTTAGGGTGAATTTTGGGAATTTTTCTGAAACAGTTGATTTTTCAGTGAATAGTAAAAATTACAATTTTTAGTTTCGGTGTGCTAATGACATCATTAATGATGTAATAATGATTTCATAGATCTGTTTGACTTGTGTATAGTTAAATAAGATGTTAGGTGTCCCAAGTGGACTATACCATGGGAAAATACCCTGGGAAAGCCCATGGTTTTGCAAATACCACTCACGAGGTGTCCCTTGAAAATTATTAAAATAATCCCTAACTTTTCCTATAAATACCAACTCTTCACTTCATTTAATTCATTCCCAATTCTCGATCAACGAATATCTGTCCTCATTAGCTTAATATTAGTCTTAACAATGTTAAATCAAGCCCCCAAGGTCCCAACCTTCAAGTTCTAAGGGTTACTCTATAAGGTAAGAAAATTCAAAATTTCTTTCTTTTTCCATTCAAGTTCTCTTTTATGTGGTATATCTTTAAAGTTTCCATAAAATGTTCTTGTTTACTTATTATTATGGATCTATTATGTATTATTATTCATTTATGGATGGTTTACCCTTGTCCCCTCTCTTATTAATGTTTTCTAAAACCATGTCGCATAGTCGTTGGAATGCCGAATTTTTGTAAGAGATTTCTCACTTATTCTTTTATTTTGAGTTACTTCCTTATTATTTCTTCATATCTCCTTACCCAAGAGGCATTAAATCTCCAGAAATCATTTATATTCTGTATTTTATCATTTTTATATAAAATTACTTATCATTATTCTTCTCATATCCCACTTATTTAAGGAATAAAAACATTGTATGTTATGTGTCTAATTACCGACATCGCGGACGATGTGATTTCAATTTCCATTAATTATTTCAAGTATGGTCATGAAACCATTTATATGGTTGAACCAGGTTATAATATATGTTTTATGACTCACCCATGGTTCTGTAATTATTTTGTACTCATGGTTCTAATTTATAAGACAAAACAAGGTTGTTATTATCAAAGAGCCACTAAAATGATCTAAACGAACATCATTAATGTTTTAACTTATGAATCATCCTCATAGTAAAAATCAAAATGATAAATGGTGTAAATTATGGTACTGGAATTATGTAAATACCTTTCCATTACAATTCTGGAATTTCACTTCCAATCGACAAGAACATCCACCATGAACCGATCATGGAAATCATGTTAAGAACTCGCCCAAAAACAGTGCAAGGAGAAAAATACTAACAATTAAAGGTTGAAATGATGTTATGAAATGATAATATAAGATTTTATAAACATGAAAATGTTTCTTTAAAATATTTATAACACTCCTTTAACCATTATATATGAGGTTTAAACAAGTTGGAAGTAAGACAAACCCGAGGTAAGGGAATTCTTAACCCTA
The DNA here is from genome assembly GCA_963277665.1 of Viscum album. Classification (NCBI taxonomy): domain Eukaryota; kingdom Viridiplantae; phylum Streptophyta; class Magnoliopsida; order Santalales; family Viscaceae; genus Viscum; species Viscum album. Next base: position 1,401,978,395 of record OY728127.1, on the reverse strand, counting down.
TTTCCATTCTTTGGGTTAACATTCAACTTCATTATTTATGTGCTATTTAAATTGTTTGTATGATGGGTTATGTTTATATTATGTTTTATTATATATATTTCCTGTATATATACATACTCCATCCACTCTATTAATTCTCTCTTCAATTTTATCTAGTTTATAAGTGGATTTCCATTTTAAAACCCTATATTTAAAATTCGGTTTTACGAAATTCCAAAGTAATGTTTTTATGGAATTATTCATGTTGTATGATTATGTTTTGGTTCTTGGTAATTATTTATGATGAATTATGGGACCTATATCTCCATCTAATTCATTGGTTGTGAGTAATTTTAGGTCGGCCATATGGTTACTCCAAGTGTAACTACGATGGTTACACAAAGTAAGGTAGTCGTGGGGGTTATAAATTATAAGGTAGCCAAGAATGGTTACACGATTATGTAAGTAATGCTCCAAGATACCTTTATGACTATATTTATGTTCTCATGTTTGTGTGGATCTTGTGTAAATATCATGTTACAGAAAGTAAGTATATATGGGTGACAATCATGTCTTTTAAAAATGTTTTCATACATTACGAGTATTCATGGACTAATGTTTTCTTTCCTTATTTTTCATCCCTTACTGAGATTTCATGCTCATCCCAATTTTTTAAATGATTTTAAATGGTTAATGGATGTTTAATACAAGGAAGGAAGCCATGTTAAATGTTGAAGAATTTTCAAGGAGTCATGTTTAAGTTTTAATGTTTTATATTTTGAAAAAAAAATGGAAACTGTTTTTATGGTATCTACTCCATAATAATGTGTTACATTATGAATGTATTGTCCCAATTATCTAAATATATAAACCTTAAAATATCCTCAATGTAAAAGGAAGTGTTTTCTTGACTAAATTCAAGATTATTTATGTAATAAGGTTGGGTCCTTATAGTTGGTATCAGATGATGGTGTAAATAACTTTAGGGGTTAGGGTGATGTTAATAGAATACCATAAATGATTTTCACTCTATGTTTAATTTGAAATGTTATAGAATTTAAATATTACCATGTTTCTTCATCTAATAAATATTTTTTCATAATGGTTGTCCGTAGAAGGAACAGGGATGCTAAAGAGGAGAGGCACTGACAGAATGACATCCTTCTGTAACTACAGCCCGGAATGGTAAGGATTGGAACTGAGCAGTTTGTGACAGTAATGGATCAGCTAACACAGGAAATAAATGGTGGTGGAATCCATGAAAGAAAACCAATAGAGGTACCACAACGGAACATGACCGTAGTAGAACATTTTATGAGACAACATCCTCATGCATTCAATGGATCTTCTGACCTAGTAGCAGCTGAAGGATGGATCAAAGACCTTGAAAAGATATTCGATGTTATGGGATGTTCATACAATCAATAGGTAAGTATTTCCATTTGTCTTTTTTAAGGGGAAGATGATCGGTAGTGGTCAATGCTAAGGAATATCAGGGGTAGATAGGATTTTTATGCCTTAGATTGGAATGAATTTAAAAGTATTTTCCTTGAAAAATATTTTCCTAAGGTGGTGCAATGTAGAATGGAGAAGAAATTCCTTGAATTGAAACAGAAGGAGGAAGACTCAGTGGTTGTGTATGAAGTGAACTTCTCCCGACTGGTGAGGTATGCTCCAAATCTTATTCTGGATCTTGATAGAAAAATAAACTGCTTTTACTCAGGATTGAAGCCAAGGTATCGAAGGGCGTTGGCCTCCCGTGAATTAGTTCCTGATGCTAAGCCAATTTCAAAACCCTCATATTGTATGGCTCTAATAGAACTTCTTTGATTGAAAAATCAGTTGCTGTATTTGCTGGACAAAGGATTCATTCGTCCTAGCACTTCACTATGGGGAGCCCCTATTTTTTTTGTTAAAAAGAAAGATGGTTCCATGAGACTTTTCATTTATTATAGAGCATTGAATAACATCACTATTAAAAACAAGTATCCTTTGCCTCATATTTATGACTTTTTTGATCAGATCCAGGGTGCTCAATACTTTTCCAAGATTGACTTGAGATCCAGATACCATCAGCTGAAGGTGAAAGAGGATGACATCCTGAAAATAGTCTTTCATACTAGATATGGGCATTATGAATTTGATGTTATGTCATCTGGATTAACTAATGCAGCTGTTGTATTCATGAATCTTATGAATAGAGTATTTCGTGAGTTCTTGGATAAGTTTTTGGTTGTATTTATTGATGAAATTATGGTATTTTCTTAGAATAAATAGGAGTATGAAAAACAACTAAGTGTTGTTTTACAAACTTTAAAAGAAAAGAAACTATATGGAAAATTCAGAAAGTGTGATTTTTGGTTGCAACAGATTTATTTTCTTGGGCACATTGTAAATAAAGATGGAATAACAGTTGATCCTTCCAAAACAAAAGTAGTTAATGAATGGCCAAGAACCACAAATGTTATAGAGATTCATATTTTTCTGGGCTTAGTAAGTTATTACCGATGGTTTTTTAAGAACTTTTCATGGTTATCTAGCCTGATAACAAAGTTAACATGGAAATGGGTTAAATTTTTTTGGAAAGAGGAATGTGATATTTGTTTTCAGGAACTGAAGAATAGATTGGTGAATGCTCCAGTTTTGGCCTTACCTTCCCGAAATGGTGAGTTTTTCATCTACAGTGATGCTTCTTTGAAGGGAATTGGTTGTGTTTTGATGCAGAATGATCTGGTAATTGCATATGCTACAAGACAACTTAAACCTCATGAGAAAAATTATTGCACACATGATTTGGAATTGGAAGCTGAGGTTTTTTTCTTTGAAAATTTGGAGGCATCATCTATAAAGAACCAAATTCCAAATATATACCGACCATAAAAGTCTAAAGTATATATTCACTCATAAGGAATTAAACATGAGGCAGAGAAGATGGCTAGAACTGATAAAGGATTGTGAATGTACAATCAATTACCATCCTGGAAAAGCAAACAAAGTGGTGGATGCCTAGAGTCAGAAACATCATGTATCATTAACCATGTTACGTTTGGAACATGATCCCTTGATTAATGATTTGATAAATTTTTTCTTAAAAGTTGTTGGTGCAGGGAATACAACTGTTTTTCTTCAGGTTTCAATGTAGTCTTTATTGTCAGACAGAATTAAGCGAGTGAAGAAGGAAGACTATGTGATACAGAAAAAGTTAGAATTGGTTAAAATAGGTAATTTGGAAGAATTTAACCTTGATAAAGATTGTGTTTTAATATTTGTAAAAAGTTTGTTTGTGCCTAGTGATTCTCAGTTGAAGAAATATTTGTTGTGAAAAGCTCATAGTTCTCTATTTTTTGTTCATCCTGGCAGTACTAAGATGTACAGAGACCTTCGGGGGTTTATTGGTGGGATGTAATGAAAAGAGATATTGCTGATTTTACCATGAAATTTTTGACGTGTCAATAGGTTAAAGGAGAGCGGTAGTTACCGAAGGGGATGCTTCATCCTTTGTCAGTGCCAGAGTGGAAATGGGAGAATGTATTCATGGACTTTGTGGTGGGACTACCAAAGACTTCTCGAGGTAAAAATGTGAGTTGGGTTATTCTTGATCGGCTAACAAAGTCTGCACAATTTCTTTCTATTCAAGATACAATGAATTTGGATCAACTTTCTCGATTGTACCTCAAGAATATTGTTAGGTTACATGGAGTTCTACTTTACATTATATCTGACCAAGATCTCAGGTTTACTTCTAACTTTTGGAAGGGACTTCAGAGGTCGTTGGGCACAGAGTTAAATTTCAGTATAGATTTTCATCCTCAATCAGATGGGCAGTCTGAACGAATGATTCAAACTTTGGAGGATATTCTTCAAGCTTGTTCAATGGACTATCAGGGAAGTTGGGATAAGCAACTTTCTTTAGTTGATTTTTCTTATAATAACAGTTTTCATTCTAGTATTCAGATGGAACCTTTTGAGGCCTTGTATGGGAAGTGGTTTCGGACTCCCGCGTTTTGGGATGAAGTCGGTGAAACAAAGTTAATGGGGCCATAATTAGTAGAAGAAGTGGCTGAGAAAGTGAGGATGATCCAGCAGCACATGAGGACAGCTCAGAGTAGGCAGAAAAGGTATGAAGATAACAGAAAGAAAGACTTCTCTTTCGAGGTAGGTGACCATGTTTTCCTTAAAATCTCTCCTTGGTAAAGTGTGATGTGTTTCGGTAAGAAAGAGAAGCTAAGTCCACAGTTCATCAGTCCTTTTAAAATCTTGGAGAAAGTTAGAACAGTTTCATATCACGTAGCATTGCCTCCGAGTTTGTTTCAGGTACACAATGTTTTTCATGTTTCGATGTTGAAAGAATATGTGCCAGATTCATCACATGTCTTGAGCCCAAAAGCAGTTCAGCTGGAAGAGAACCTTTCTTATAAAGAGAAACCGGTTCAGATTCTTGATCGAAGGGAATAGGTATTGTAGAATAAGGTAATCCACCAGGTAAAGGTTTTGTGGAGAAACCACATGTTTGAAAAAGCAACATGGGAGTCTGAAAATGCTATGAGGGAAAAGTACGCTCAGTTGTTTAATAAGTAAATAAAATTGTGAGGACGCAATTTCCAGAAGGTGGGGATAATGTAACACCCCAAGATTTTCTAAAAATAAATAGAAATGCATGGAACTTTGTTTTAAGTAGATATTTTTAACTAGCCTTTAAAACATAATTTTTCCACTTCTATGTTCTTAATTTCAAGAAACTGTCATCTACAATTATGTTCAGTATGTTATTTGGAGTCTATTGGAACCAACTTGTTTTTTTGGTGAATAGTAACATACCCTTATAAATAGATATATGAATAGTAATATGACCCTAATGAATAGTAAATTTTATTATTATTTTATTATATTAAGGATTTAAGATAATGACATATAGATAAATTTTTCAATGTGATATAAAAGCAGTTATAGTTTTTAAATAAATAATTTTTAAATTAAGTGTGATTTTATTTAAAAATTAAATTAAAATTATTTAGAAAATTATTTTCAAAAAATGTACTTCATTTTTGAAATCTACACATCGATAAATGGTTAGGGTAAATTTTGGGAATTTTTCTGAAACAATTGATTTTTCAGTGAATAGTAAAAATTATAGTTTTTAGTTTCGGTGTGCTAATGACATCATTAATGATGTAATAATGATTTCATATATCTGTTCTACTTTTTTATAGTTAAATAATATGTGAGGTTTCCCAAGTGGCTTATACCATGGGAAAATACCATGGGCAAGCCGATGGTTTTTCAAATACCACTCATGAGGTGTCCCTTGAAAATTATTAAAATAATCCCTCACTTTTCCTATAAATACCAACTCTTAACTTCATTTAATTCCTTCCCAATTCTCCCTAAACGAATCTCTGGCCTCCTTACCTTAATATTAGTCCTCCCTCCCCCAAGGTCCCAACCTTTAAGTTCTAAGGGTTACTCTACAAGGTAAGAAAATTCTCAATTTCTTTCTTTTTCCATTCAAGTTCTCTTTTATGTGGTATATCTTTCGAGTTTCCATACCATGTTCTTGTTTCCTTATTATTCTTTATCTATTATGTATTATGATTCATTTCTAGATGGGTGACCCTTGTACCCTATTTTCTTAATTTTTTCTAAAACCCTGTCGCATAATCATTGGGCTGTCGAATTTTTGTAAGAGATTTCTCACTTATTCTTTTATTTTGAGTTCCTTACTTATTCTTTCTTCATATATCCTTACCCAAAAGGCATAAAATCTCAAGAAATAATGTATATTCTGTATTTTATCATGTTTATTGAAAATTATTCATCATTATTCATGTCCTCTCCCACTTATTTAAGGAATAAAAACATTGTCCGTTATGTGTCGAATTACCGACATCGCGGACGATGTGATTTCAATTTCCATTAATTCATTCAAGTCTGGTAATGAAACCATTTATATGGTTTAAAAAGGTTATAATATATGTGTTATGACTCACCCATGGTTCTTGTAATTCTTTTGTACTCATGGTTCTAATTTATAAGACAAAATGAGGTTGTTATTATCAAAGAACCACTAAAATGATCTAAACGAACGTCATTAATGTTTTAAATTATGAATCATACTCATATTAAAAATACAAATGATAAATGGTATAAATTATGGTACTGGAAATATGTAAATACCTTTCCATTCCAATTTGGTAATTTCACTTCCAATCGACAAGAACATCCACCATGAACCAATCATGGAAATCATGTTAAGAACTCACCCAAAAACAGTACAAGGAGCAAAATACTAACAATTAAAGGTTGAAATGATGTTATGAAATGATAATATAAGATTTTATAAAAATGAAAATGTTTCTATAAAATATTAATAATGCTCTTTTATCCATTATACAGGAGTTTTAAACAAGTTGTAAGTAATACAAACCCGAGGTAAGGGAATTATTAACCCCAATTACATTCTTTGGGTTAACATTCTACTTCATTATTTATGTGCTATTTAAATTGTTTGTATGATGTTTTCTATTTATATTATGTTTTATTATGTATATTTACAGTATATATACATACTCCATCCACTCTATTAAGTCTCTCTTCAATTCTATGTAGTTTATAAGTGGATTTCCTTTTTAAAAACCTCTTTTTAAAATTCGGTTTTACAAAATTCCAAAGTAATGTTTTTATGGAATTATTCATGTTGTATGATTATGTTTTGGTTATTGGGAATAATTTATGATGAATGGTGGGACCTATATCTCCCTATAATTCATTGGGTATTAGTAATTTTTAGGTCGGCCATATGGTTTCTCCAAGTGTAACTATGATGGTTACACAAAGTAAGGTAGTAGTGGGGGTTACAAATTATAAGGTAGCCAAGAATGGTTACAAGATTATGTAAGTAATTCCACAAGATACCTTTATGACTATATTTATGTTCTCATGTTTGTGTGGATCTTGTTTAAATCTCATGTTACGCTAAGTAAGTATATATGGGTGACAATAATGTCTTTTGAAAAGGTTTTCATACGTTATGAGTATTCATGGACTAATGTGCTCTTTACTTATTTTTCATCCCTTACTGAGCTTTTTTTCTCATCCCAAGTTTTTAAATGATTTTCACAGGTTAATGGATGTGTAAGACAAGGAAGGAAGCCAGGTTAAATGTTGAATAATTTTCAGGGAGTCATGTTTAAGTTTTAATGTTTTATATTTTGAAAAAAATGGAAACTGTTTTTATGGTATCCACTCTGTAATAATGTGTTACGTTATGAATGTATTGTCCCAATTCTCTAAATCTCTAAACTTGAAAAGATATTCAATCTAAAAGGAAGTGTTTTATTGAATAAATTAAATATTATTTATGTAATAAGGTCGGGTCCTTATACTCATTCTCTATCCCTTTAAAGAACAAGAAACATAAAAGATATTTCTTCAACACCAAAGAACGAGTGATCAAGAATGAATAATGCAAGAAATTTAATTCACTAAGCTAGCACCCAGAGATTGAGTGGTGTTACTCAAATATCATTGGAGAATTTTTGGACCACCACTAGAGGTATTCTATCCTTGGATCCTCATATTGTATGGAGGATATCTAAAAGGGTTTTTCGGATGATCAATATTAATCAATGAAGATAGTTGCTAAGCCCAATTATTTATTCCCTCAGATATTAAATAAATTAATTATAAAATTGATGTGCAAGATCCTCGCTCATGATTTTGGGGAATAATTATAAAAATAAATTTTAATATATCATCCACCATTGCACGCTTCTATTACACCCAGAACTAAAAAGTGGTATCATAGCAGACACATTTAAATTTATAATTTTTTATTTTATTGTTGATATATGCGCAATTTTGGTTAGAATTTTATTTCATATTATTCGTTCTTTAATCCAATTTGAATTAACATGATTCGATGTGGCATCCCGAACTCGCACTTCTATATTCAGTACTAAAAACATGACGTGTATTTTTTATTAAAAAATAATTGAAAATACATAGTACATTATACAAAAAAGGATCTTTCCTAATCTTGGTTTTATAAAATTAGGCATAGCCTTACAATTTATCAAATTTGTACAAAATTTATACAATTAACTAATTATAATCATGTGTTCTATATCCTTATATGAAGAAAACACCATTGTAATTTATACTAAACCAATGAAGAATATTTTAAAACTTGGAGTGAGAATAAAATTTCCCAGTGAGGAGTTTTAAAACTAATGAAAAATAAATTAAAATTCCATTGAAAAAAAATTATATCAAACACAAAATATTTTATAATATTTATAACTTTTAAAAATAATAAGCTAGGGTTTTATGAAAAAACTTTTCTAAAAACTTTTAAAAATAATAATCACTATGAAATCCATAAAAAAATAACCTTCGAAAAATTATCTTATTTCTCCTTAAAAACCCTTTGAAAATAATGATAATTATTTTAAGGATTATAATTATACTTGGAAAATCTTATGAAAACAATATGTTCACTTACATTATCACTTATATGATAATTTCCCCTTATTATTGTCATGCGTTCACTCCCCATACCTCATCATCATCTCATTTGATACCCCAGTGCTGAATTTAAAGAAAAATTTTTTAAAAGATCTATCTTTATCATTCATAACCCATTAAAAAACTTGTCCTTAATGTTACATAAATTATTTTCATAGAAGAAAATAATTTTATATCTTCTATGCTTGGTAAAATATGCTTTTTTAGTTCTAGATATAAACATAAACATATTAAAAATTTATGTTTTTTTGAACATGCATGAAATGTCAATAATATTTAAATAATATGGCTATATCTACTAATATAGATGGATTTCATTAAATTAAAATAACTTTTTCAATATAAAATTATAACTTTCATTATGAAAATTTTATATTGGGGTTTTAATAAATCCAAATAACTATTAAAACGTGATATTTTAATATAAAAAATAATAAAACAAGTTTTTATTATTGTTTTAAATCATAAAATAATAAAATCACTTAACTCAATAGTTTACAAAATATAAATCATAGATTTATTACTATAAAATAATTCATTTATAAAATTATTTCAGAAATATAAATATGTTTTAGAAAAAAAATACAAATCCCATACTTTATTTTCAAACAAAGGAATTACTGGTGTTTTGAACACATTGGGTAGTTAAGAAGCGAGAGAGAGAGAGAGAGTCTCGAGAATAACAGGTGGGTTTTTTATATAATGAACTTGATGTATATTTATAGCAGCCTAAATTATTTTTTCTCTTAATAAAATAATCAACTTGTTACTAAACTAAATGTAGAATATATCAAGGATTATATAAAATAATGGATATTTTTTCTTGGTTGGGAAGGTGGAAACTCAGATTCTTTACTCCTCTTCACATGATATTGACAATAAATGGAAACTAAATTGATACAAGAATTCCTATTACATATAGGAATATCCAATTATTTATAAGACACACTATAAGAGGAATAAAAGGGGTTTAGTTCATTCAAAATGATAGAAAATAAATGTATATTTATATGTATGGTTGTGAAGTTAGAAATTGGATAAATCTTTGAATTTTTTTAAAATATTACATATTTAATAATGATGAAGAAATTTATATATATTTATTATGCATTTGAATTCATTTTCTTCTATTTTAGGATTCATAAATAAATAATGATGCTAGAGATCGCTGAAAAATGCTTTAAATTATCCTCATTTTAAATGTGATGGGTACGTTTTGTTTTTACTTGATTCGTTTAACCATACAAATTAATTGTAAGGTTAATATAAGTTTAAAAAATTTGCATTAGACTGAAAGGTCCTCACATTTCAAATGAGACTTCATCACTAGTTCTAAGATTTTTGGATTCATCATTGATGGTGAATAGAGAAAATGATGAATTTTTACTGTAATTTTTAAGATTTATATGGAAAAAATAGAATATAACATCGATATATAAGGATATGTCATCGGGGTCAGTTGGGATTGAGTCGAGGAAGAATATGAATAGTGAATCGAGATGGATGGATTATATTAGATGAAACAGATGACCATGATTCTATACATAATTTTGAGGGATGTATGAATAGTAACCACAACTTCATAAACCACATCGAAGCCCGCCGCATTCATGCATTACTTAATAAGTAAATATTTTGAAACCATTTCTCGAGCTAGAAATGGGGTTTCACCTAAAACATATCACACACCACATACGAGCTTCATCCCAGCAACTATCTAGCCTAACCTATGCATGATCATCATGGGCCTTATACACGGAACCTCACGCACTTTGTGGGATCTAATATCAATCCTTATATGGGGATTATACATGGCCTATGGCCCACATTCCGACCTCACTAGTGGTGCATGGGTCCCCATCTAGGCAATGGTTAGCCACAATTTAAATATAAGTAAATTTTAAAATATAATTCAATAAATATGTTTTAGTATAACTAGATTTTATTTTGAATTATAATTTTATAATTCTTATATTATAGTCTTAATAAAAATTATTACTAAAATAATTACATTTTTTCAATTTTTAAATATAATTATAATTTATCTAAAACTTTTAATTATTTTAAGTTCATTTCAGTGGCTCTTTTAACATTATCACATTTAAAATAAAAATCCAATGGATAATTAACATTGTATAAAATAGAAACATCTTAAGTACATAACTTAGGGATAATCAGCTAAATCATACTCCTCAAAGTCCATTTCTCATGCTCACAAAAATGGGTATTTACTTTCTCTTTATCTCTTAATTTTTTTTATCTTTATTTCTGGTGTTTTTCTAATCATGGTCGATCTGAAAGAGGGAGGTTATACATTTGGTATTATTTTTTTAATCAAATCTAGTCCACTTATATTAACGATGCCTATAATGACTTAATGAATTAGGTACAAATTCTTATTTTGTAATGAAGTTAGTATTTTATTAAAAAAATGTTCTTCATTTTTTCATAAACTGTGAAGTCTTATTAATTTAAAAAAATTATAATACATCAAAATTCAGGGTTGTTATATCCCCCCCCCCATAAAGTAATTGTGCCCTCATAATTCTTTCATACATAACCCCTAATTTTTATTCTTAAAAGATTTGGTCTTGTAACTTGAGTTCCTGCAATAATAACTTTATTGTAATCACTAAATTTGAATTTAACAAATTTTCTTGAAATCGTTCTTACCTTTACTAAAGTCTCCAATGTTGGGGATTCTAATGAAAATGAAGGTTCCTTCTAATTAGATTGATTCTCAAGGTGGATTCAAGATATTTCACTTCTCTTTCCAATATACAACTTATGAAATTTGGGTTATATTGATATAAACATTGATAAGAATTTATTATAGAATTATAATGATTATATAGCTCATAAATTTCTGTTTGAACTTGATTCTTATAAAATAGTCTAACTAACTCATATTCAAATATTTTAAAATAATTATTGATTCTCTCTCTAATTCTTACTTATAAATTAAAACTTAATAGTTGATACATATATTTTTCACAGAGATTTCCCCCTTCCATAAATTTAAAAACATCTAAAAGCAATTCATGTAGGTTGGATAAGGAAAAATATTTCAAAATACCTCATGCTACTTTCCTTGGTGTACATAGTAAGAAATTTGAGTCTGCAAAATTGCATAATACATAAATCTTAATCCTCAAATAATTCAAGTATGTTGGGTGTGTTGGATATTTTATAGGGTTTTTTACAAATAATCACAATGGTGTCATATTTCTCAAACTCAGTTGAGAAATAATTTTTAATATTCCTAACAAGAAACTCATGTGGAAGGGATAAAATAGTAGTTTGTGTTCTTCTTCCTTCCATCTAAAAATTAAAGAATAGATTATTTATTAAGGAGGAATACATAACCTAATGAATTGTTATAATTTCCAAAATTATCTAGATCATTGCTCTGATATCAATTATGACAGGTTGAACCCGCACTTCCAGATTCAGTGCTAAAAACATATTTTATATTTTTTCATTAAAAGGAAATTGAAAAATACATAGAACAATTTAAAACTTCCAATCTGGGTTTTGAAAAATTAGGCATATCCTTAAAATTATCAAAGTTGTACAAAATTTATACAATTAACTAATTATATTCACATGTGTTACCTCCTTATACGAAACAAGAACCTTTGGAATTTCTACTAAACCTATTAAAACTATTTTAAAACTTGGGGTGAGAATAAAATTTCTTATTAAGGGGTTTTAAAACTAGTTAAAAATAATTATAAATTCCTTTGAAAAAAAATTATATCAAATAAAAAATATTTGATAATATTTATAACTTTTCAAAATAATATGCTAGGGTTTTATGAAAAACACTTTTCAAAAACCTTTAAAAAATACTTATCACTTTGAAATCCATAAAAATTCCCTTTGAAAAATTCTTATATTTCCCCTTAAAAATATTTTGAAACTAATAATACTTTTATGAATTAAAATGATACTTGTAAAATATAGGAAACCATATGTCCACTAACAGCATCACTTGTAGTACATCATCCCCTTTTGGAAGACAAGGGTTCACTTACCATACCTAATCATCTTCTCATTTGATACCCCAGTGTCTAATTTTAAGAAAACATTTTTAGAAGATTTTTATTTATCATACATAACCCATTAAAAATTTTCTTAAATATTACATAAATAATTTTCATAGAAGAAAATAATTTTATATCTTTTAAGATTAGAAAAATCTACTTTTTAGAAAATTCAAGAGAGTCAGGAGAAATCTATTTTCTAAACATAATCATAAATATATTAAAAATTGATTCTTGTGCGAACGTGTGTGAAATTTCAAGAATATTAATAAAATATGGACATATCTACTAATATAGATGTGTTTCATTGAATTAAAATAAATTTTCCCACATAAAATGATAGGTTTCATTATGAAAATTTTATATAAAGGTTTTAATCAAACCAAATACCTACTAAAACATGTGATTTAAATTTAAGCAATAAAAAACAAGTTTTTGTTATTATTTTAAATCATAAAATAGTAACACAAATTAAATAAAGAGTTCAAAAAATATAAACCATAGATTTATTACTAGAAAATATTTCCTTTATAAAGGTATTACAAAAATTGAAATATGTTTTAGAAATAATATAAAAAGAAAAATCCCATATTATATTTTTAGATAAATAAAATACTGGTGTTTTGAACTTGTAGAGAATTTTATAAGCAAGAGAGAAAGAGGGGGGTCTAGAGAATAAAATGTGTTTTTTTCAGAGAATGAAATTAATGTCTATTTATAGCTGGCTGAATGCTTATTATTCTTAGTAAAATAATCAACTTGTTCTTAAACTAAATGAAAATGATATTATATAACACATAAAATAATGGAAGTTATTTATTAGTTCAAAGGGTGGAAACTCTTCATTTATACCCCTATTCACTATATATTGATAGTAAACAAAAACTTAAATGATACAAGGATGCTAATTCATTAGGGGAATATCTAATTATTTATATGACACACTGTAAGTGATGATCGAAGGGGTTCAATTCATTCAAAATGATGTAAAATACATGAACATTTATATGTGTGGTGGTGAAGTTCGAAACTGGATAAATGTTAGAGTTATTTTGAAAATATTACTCATTTAAGAATGATTAATAAATTTAAATATATATATTATATCTTTGAATTAATTATCCAACATTTTATGATTCAGAAATAAATAATGACTCTAGAGATCATTGAAAAATACTGTAAATGATCCTCATTTTAAATTTTATGGTTATGTGTTTTTTATACTTTACTTATTTAACCATATTAATTAATTATAAGGTTAATTTGAGCTTAAAAATTATCATTATACCGAAGGTTCCTTTCATGTGAAATGAGAATTCACCATTGGTTCAAAGGTTTTTTGATTCATCATTGACAATTAATTAAGAAAAATATGGATTTTGATTAAAATTGTAAGGTTTGTGTTTTATGAATTGAATCTGGCATCAAATATAAATAAGGATACATCATCGAGGTCAGATGGGTTTGAGTTGAGGAATAAGATGAAAAGTGAATCGAGATGGATGACTTAGATCAAATGAAATGGATAGCCATGATTCTATTTTGTATTTTAAGGGATGGATAAATAGTATGTATCCCACATCAAAGCCAACCACATTTGGGGTTCACTTAATAAGTAAATCCATGGAATTTATTTCCTAAGCTAGTAGTAGGGTCGACACCTGCAACACATCACACACCACTCATGGGCATTGGCCTAGTGGGCATCTAGACAAACTATGCATGATATTTTTGGTCTTTATACAAAGTCCTGGCCACACTTTTTGGGAGCTATTCTCAAACCTTACATGGGGCTTATACATGGACCCTACTATGGCACAGTTGGGTCAACCCACATGCCCACCTCAGCAGTGGTGCATGGGTCCTTATCTAAGCAATGGTTAGCCAAATTTTTAATATTAAGTAAATTTAAAAATATAATTTAATGACTATGTTTTAGTATAACTTGGTTTTATTTTGACTGAAAATTTTATTATTATTATATTGTATTCTTATTAAAATTTATTAATAAACTAATTACATTTAAAAAAAATTAAACCTAAATCATCATTTATCTTAAACTTTTAATTACTTTAAATTGATTTCAATGATTCTTTTGACTTTATCACATTAAAATAAAACTCCAATGACTAATTAACAGTGGTAAAATCAGAAACTCCTATAAATACATACCTTAGAGATAATCAGCTAAACCACATTTCTATAAGTCCATTTATCCTACACACAAAATGGTTATTTACTTTCCTCTTTCTCTCTATATTTTTGTTATCTTTATTGTTGGTGTTTTTCTAATCATGGTAGATCGGAAAGAGTGGGTTGTACTTTTGGAATTATTTTGTTGATTCGGTCTATTCTACTTGTTTTAATGATTCTTGTAATAAGCTTAATGAATTATCTAGACTCTTGTTTGTAATGAAGTCAGTGTTTTATTAATAAAATTTTATTTATTTTTACTTAAATTGTGAAGTCTTATATATTTATAGATTTTATAATACATCAAAATCCTGGGTTTTTACATTAGACATATTAATCATATTTTTTCATGTTCTATTATTTTCTTAAAGGTTTGTAAATAGATAAATAATGACTGAAGATTCCATTGGGAAACTACCAATTTTTGGTCGCTAAGACAGGGTTACACGATGTGTACACGGAAGTACATGACGTTTACCGTGGTGTACTACATCTATATGTGTCACGGGATACACGGAATGTCATGAAGTAATTACATGTGGTGTATGTCGCATGTTGACCAGCCAACCTGGAACAAGGTTTTTTGGATTTCACAGCTTGTATTGGTATACACGTTATGTAGTCTACACGGGTTAGTGGTGTAAATCGTGCAATATGTGTGGTCATTATAAATAGTAAAAACTATGTGGGACTCACAACTTGGAGCATTTATGATTTACATGATGTGTATGTGGTGTACATGGCATGTAGTTCATCAATTATCAAGCCCAAAGATCACGTCGATAGACTCAGTGAGAAAGATGAACACACAACTCAAAGAGATACACGACATGTAGCTAGCTTATATATGTCATTTTGTCTGCTGAGACATGCTCTGAAGACCCAAGCATATATCTCGAACACATGGAAATAGAAACACATGGTGTATATCTTCTCTTTACAAGTTGTGTATTCCTTCCTTGGTACACACCGCAGACCCAAGCGTGTGATCTGGATACACAGAAATCGAGATACATGGCGTGTAGGTGGATGTACATGTCATGTAGTCACCCATTAATGGAAATAATTAAAAATTATATTAAATTATAAAAATACATAATTAAAACCTTATTTTATTTATTAGCACACCATTATGTGTTTGAAAATTTAATAATTATTTTAAGGAATTTTAAATGATCAATTAATTTATTGCAATAAATATGTCATTATTGGTTCTTCTATTCATTTTCAATGAATTACATAAATGGTAGGAATCTATAATTATATTTTTATGATCATTAATATAAAATATAATTAATTAATTTAATCATGTTCATTTTAATAATAAATAATGAATAAATAAATGAATGCTAGCCAGTTACTTTTTTCATATTCATTGCACGTATAATTTTTCATGGGCATGACCAAGATATGTGTATGTGTTGGATGTTTTAATTTAATTTATTTAATGGGTTTAAAATTATTTAATATTAAATTAAATGATGTTATGTGAGTCATTCCTCCCTCCATTATTATGTAGGACCTCTATGTCCAAGGATGTTAATGCAATCCCATTTTAATTAATCCTTTGATTCCCCTCACCTAAGCGTGGGTCATAAATGTTGGAGTTTGTTTTCTAGAACAAACTTCTATATACTTTATGATGACCTGTATTCATATTTTTGAATATTAATAAACTTCTTATCATTTCATCATTTTTCTTCTACCTAACATATCATGTGATAATGTCCTAAGAGTAGTTGTCACACTAAAAGGTCATATAAGTTCCCTGTTATGATGAGAAATCAGATGTTCCATAACAGTATTCTTAAATATATATATCTAAAATAAATCATTTAAGGGACACAAATTATTCATGTTATCAATGGTGGATACTCATAGGACTTTGATGCACCTTACCATAGTGTACTCCCTTAATAACATCCAGTTTAGTATATCATGAGAACGAAACCCACCATTAGGAAATCCACATTTATATGTGTCATTCGATGATCTAATCTGCAGATGATTGTATTGATCCTTTGACTTTAATATTATTATTAATGAGTTTTATAAGTTGTGTACTTTGACTTATTGACTAAAATCATGATGACACGTGTTCATGACAAGGTAGGATACGTTAGGTTCATCACGAGTAATATTTCATTAATGAATAATGAGATAAAGGATTTATCCCTTCTGTTATTTAACATAAGTTGATATTTTAAACCCATTGATGGAAATGATATAGCCTAATTAAATCCATGGTAAGGTGTTATATAGGAATGTTCGATTTCCAAAAAGTTATAGAAAGATACATTGAGAATATCGGTTGATGGCACCAGCATACAGACTACTTGATTAGAGATATTATGATAAAGGGATTATATTACACATTGAGCATATGTATGAGGTATTATGTCATTGCAACATTATTTTTTTTATCTATGGGTGACTTGACGTGTTGCTAGATGATAACCTTGTATGTTAGGATACTTCTCTTAAATCTATTAAGAAAGGGGCCTAGAGGGTCACACACTAAGTGTATCCAGAATCTCAGATAAATAGTATATTATTTATTTATTATTTAACAAGTTGAATGAATATTATTCCAACATATGGTATAATAATTATTAAAGTTTTCTTGATCTCATATATTTCATCACCAGTTATTCGAGAGAATATTATGTTAGTGGAATATTTAATAAATAGTTATTTTAAATTTAGAAAATATAATAATTATTTATTTATTGTTGAATAATGCAGTGATTTATTTATTAAATAAATATTCATTATTCAAGTCTTGATAAATATTGTGGATGAATGGAGGACCGAGTTCAATGGTCTAGTGGGAAATCATATATACTAAATACTATTTGATTAAATAATATTTAATTTATTTCACATGTTTATTATATGTCAAGAAATAATAATATTATTATTATTATTGACACAAGGTTCCGTAGTGATTAAATAAATAATAAATGGAACTTGTGAAATTATTTATTTCTAACCATAGTAGTATATAAACCCAAATATATTATTTTTTTCAAGAGATCCATTTATTTATTTTGTTGTGCATAATGAAATCCGGAGAATCCTCTCAAATCCCAGGAGAGAACCCTTCTCCAAGAATGATCCCAAGAATGGAGAGTCATATTCCTCCACCTTCCACTCTCGAGTCAATAGAGATCAAATAGAATCCTTTGGAAGTGATTCTTTGGGAGATCTAAGGCTAATGACTCAAGCGATATGATCTGCCATGCTAGCACCAAGAGATTCCTACAGCGATGTTCAGAGGTTTGTGAAACAAGTGTGGATCACTGCTAAAGGGAACATATTCTTGATTCCTACAATGAAATGATCATACGACGTAGATACATTTTCATATCCATTAATGAAGAATGAATTTTTCACAATGTAATTATTTGTTTCTTAAATTAATTATAAATAAAATATAATGATCATATGGTTTGGTTATGGTGTTTTATCCATTGTATGTATTATTTGATTCAATTTCATTGATAATGATGTTTATAATTGTGTAAATCTAATATTTATCATCAATCCTGAAAAAAAGTAAAGTTGGGAATAACCCATCACCTGCTTCCGCTACGCCCGGCACCTTCAAGTGGTATCAGATCAGGTCACATAATTATTTATAATTATTTAAATATCATTGATTTATATGAATTTATAATTTAGTTTTAAATTATTGTTTAATCATTCCTAAATAAAAATTTTGAGATCTACATATTCCTATTCTTTTCTCATAAATATAATCAAATCAATTAATTTTATGAATGAAATAAATTTGAAGATCTCATTGGGAGGTTTTGAGGTTTCTATCTAGATAACGCAAGAGTACATGTCATGTAACTCGGAGGTACATGTCATGTACTAGTATTTAATGCACCAATAATTAATTCGAAATTAACTCAAGGTGTGTGAATTTATTAAATGTGGTGAATTTAATTATACACTATATTTTTACCGGTCTAGACTCATGCACGGTCAGCCGAAGTACACATCATGTTACCTCCGTACATCGCAAGTAGTCTTTAGTCATAGATGGGTCTTGTATCTTCATACATGACCTACCTAATTGGTTACCATATAACTCAGAGACCACACATTGTGTGGCCCATGTACACATTGTGTACTCTAATATTTTTCATGGAATGATTAAATTCTGATTCCCTAGGTGGGTGCCTCAAATATACAGTGGGAAAAGTACAAGTCATGTAGTTGGCTTGTACACACCATATACTTATACCAAATTATGCAGAATTAAAAATTAATTTATTGTACAGTGGAAACCTTATCAAGATGTGTTTGAGTTTTTTCATTAAGTTGATATGACATGTCGTGTGATGGGTTTTATATATATGAATTCCTAATTAATTTCTATATAATGTTCATATCTACATATCATGTATAATTCATATTACAGTTATTACTCTATGAATTGAAGCATTACATGAAAAGTTTTAAAAATAAATCATAAAAACTATGTGATCATTAATTTGATAGTACACATCATGATATTACATGACAAGTCATGTATTCCACATGTCTCAAGAGTAAATAGTATACAAGTATAATACACTTTGGGTGGTTCAGATGGGTACTCGTAATGTTTCCTCCAAGGTAAATTTTGTATTGTAAAGAGTTAATTTTAAATAAATTTACTTAATTTGTTTAAAATTATGATGTATGAGAATCTTAAGGAAATTTGGATGAGAATTAAGATAGAATAATTTATTAAATAAAGAATATGATTAATTGATTTGAGTGTGATTTATCATAAATAAGAATGATTAATAATTGAATGATAATTTTATTAGATGCATAATCCATTCCATGAATATAGATGATCATGATATTAGACCAAACCTTTGTATGTGATTGGTTTCTTTTAATTTATTATTAAAATAAATTATTGGTATACGTTCCATTATTCCTCGTATTATGTAAGGACCTGCGTGCACATGGTTTTTTTATGTAAACATATTCCTTTCACCTACATGTGAGTAAAATCATATTTAATATAATGATATAACAAGCTAGTTGAGGTGGTTCAAGTTTGGAGATAAGGTGAAACTAATACAAGAGATATACATAGGTGGACAGGTGGAAAATTGCAATACAAACCATAAATGGTTCAAGGTATTTTCCCCATTGCTCGATGGCTAGTTTATCATCTTCTAGATAAAGTAACCATTTGTAAAATCTCAGGATCATACCACTTTATTATTTTATTTATGTCAAGTTTCTTGGTTATTTAATTGTGTATTTTCTGTCAGGACCACATTAATTAATGAATTAATAAGCATGAAAAATAGAACTAAAATAAATTGAATCATGAATAAATATTTTCTAAGAAATGATTAATCACTTAAGTAAATCCACTTAACATTAAAAATAATGTAATAAAGATAATAATTGTAAATTTACATATACAGATAAATTCCCTCAATTATATATATTAAGTCAATATAGCCTTCCACTACTTTAGTAAAAATTGAACCATAGTTCAAAGTGATTGACCATCCAAAGTTGATGTGCTTTCAATTATCGTGGAATTATAATATGAAATTTTTGGTTGAAATAAATTAGTTCACATCAGGGTTGACTACTAAAGTAGGACATGGTGTAACTGAGAGGCAAGGGATGAGGAAATCCAATTAAAGGATTTTAGGATTGGGGAGTCTAATCAATAGATCAAGGAACTACAAGTTAAAGAAGTGGTAATTGGAATGCCTATATAAACATTTCAAATTGCTTGAACAACCAAATTTGGAGTAATGAGTAGGGGGATATGGATCCTTTCCACTATAATGACCAAGAAATATGATATTCTGAAGCCAATGGTGAGGGATATTGGGTTTCTATATAATAGTGAGAGATTAATAAATATAATATTTATTTATTTTTCTAAAATTTATCATATAAAGTACTCAAAATTTTCTCATATAATTTTTATAAATAGGAATAAAAATTACTTAAAACATATCATTGTGATACATACTTTAGAACGATAACCTTCTCACTAACACAAATTTCCAAGAGTGGAAAAGGTGCTTAGACATTATCCTACTCCATCAAAGGAAATTTTATATGTTAGAAGAACAAATTCTTGATGTGACTGGTAATAAGGATGGTGGGTAAAAGTTGTCTCTCTATAAGAATCATTTTAACAATGCTATAAATGTTCAATGATTCATGCAATCATCCATGACCAATTATATTTTGAAGCAATATGAGGAGGTGTATGTGTATAGCATGATGTCTCACCTTTGGGGTCTCTGTCAAGAGAAGGCGAGACTAGAGAGACATGAGATATCTAATGCTCTATTTACAACTAATCTTGGAGATTCGGCACTGGCTAGGCCTCATGTAGTCAATATTATTAGATATATTTAATTCTTAGACATCTTAGGGATTAAATTCTCAGATTATTTTCACATAGATCTCATAATTTACTCACTACCCAAGACCTTCTGTAACATCCCGAACCTAAACGGCCACCTAAAAAGTGCTAAAAGGGTCGGGTGTTACTACCTTAGGCACATGTCCCCGAATTCCAAAGGCTGCTAACTAGAATCAAGGGTCTAAGAAGGTATAGTGGGGAGGATATACCCACTTGGAGGATAATAAAGGTACTGGTATGAGAAAAATATATAACATGCAGCAGAAATAAACAACTCAGTAGACTAGAACCAGACCTACAGAGCGGAAGCACGATCAATAGTAGATAAATATCAGAAGAAAAATAAAAGAAAAAGTAGTGGAAAAATAAACACAAAATCATGTTGAACCACTTGTAACAACTACTAGACTGACAAGTCATGCATCCATAGCAATTCAATATATAAAAGGGCTCCAATAGAAAATCAAAAGTAGCTACAATAAAAAAGGTAAGCATGTTGATATAGGAAAAAATCAAAACAAGGTAAACTTCATCTAGGCAAGCCCTTAAGGTCCATACCATCCCCATGCGATAGCTAATACAGTCCATATTCTAAAGTTGGTCTCTTTCTTGTATGCAAATCCATAAAGTCTACACGCATCCTGAATGGCCCGTGCAGGGTGTAAGACGAATCTCATTAGGATACCATCCAATGGTGGGTACCTAATATAAGTATTTAAATATTCATGCATTTATAAGGAAATTATTAAAAAATACGATGCATAAATAAACATAAACTACACAAGTGATCAGCAGCCACCATGAAGTGTCACCTACTTCGGACAATGCTGGAATCTCAGTAAAGTAACCTGGAGCCATGTTCCTCCTGACACCTCATGTCTCAAGTATCGATATCCCAAAGGCTTTTCCAAACAAAAGTAACTTGTAAGAAAAGTGATTCCAATCCCCAAATAAGTATCTAGAGGGACAGTGATGTCTACCCTCAAATAAATTACCCAGAGGGATAGTGATGTCTACCCTCAAATAAAGTGTCCATGAGAACAGCCTCAATCACGGTGAGCCTTAGACCCCAACCTGATAGCCTCATCGCTATCTCCTGAAGGCTCATTTCCTTCTATGTGGCTTCCTACGTCAAGCACCACCAAAGAAATAGTACATAAACGGCAACTATCAGGGCCTCTACCCACACGAGTGGTCAAAACCACCTCATCATAGAGTCTCTTTGTGTGCACACTACTCAAAGTTATGGGTGAGCAGTAATCATAAAAATAAGTTCCCAAGACACAACACCTCTGACACATCATGTCCCTATAACCATGTCACTCATGTCTGACAGCCTTTCCATCCAAGTAACCCAGGCCATGCCCAACCTGGTTGTCTCACTGCCTCTATCCCGACTTCCATGACACCCAATTCCCTAGCCAAATCCACCCAAAGTAATTTGGTTCAAGCCCAACCTGTGATCAACATCATTCAAGAATATCTGAGCCACACCCAATATAACCCAAATGGTTCCATTATATGGTATTAATAAATTACACATATAATCAACGAATCACTTTAAAAATAAGAAAACAAACTAAGAGTTGTATTACACTAACTATTTTCCGTCCCATAATAGCACTGAGGTCTTTAAATACTCTAACAATTCATATCATAACTTGAAAAATTAAACTCAGCATTTTAATCAAAAAAATCATTTTAAAACATTTTGGTATACCCGGCCAAAATGCCCCAATTTAGAAATGGCCCCTCGCCCGGCCCCGCTCAAGAAAAATAGGTAAAAGGGCATACCCAAAGGAATCCCATGGATCTCATAATCAATTTAACATATTTAAACATATATAATATGGTCTTTCTCAAAATACACAAATACGAACCAATGGTCACCCCACCCAAATGACCATGAAAACAAAAAAAGAGGTATTCACCACCTACCTCATACACATATGATGATACTCCTTCGATAACAGCCTCCAATTAGTTCTAAAACACGGTAGATCTATAAAAGAATCAAAACTTATCAAACCCCTATAACTCCTCTTAGAATAGAAATCGAGAAGAATAGATCAATAGGAATCAAGTCCTTACTTAGGGGGTTCTAACACATTCAATGACATTCAAAAAAGACTTCAAATGAAGATCTGGGAGCAAAAACAAACTCCGGCCAGTTGGGGTTCAGAGGTTCTGTCCAGAACCTCAAAACAAGGCTACTGCCCGTTTTAAGTGAAAAAAACAAAATACACAGTGTGTACTTAGGACTACATGATGTGTGGGTTCTTTAAATATTCCAAAGATGGTTGGCATCCTTTTACAACTTGCCAACGTGACTACATGGCGTGTACCAAGGGGTACACGGTGTGTACTTCTCTACCGAGCTGACATCCCCAAAACACCATGTATATCCCCATACACGGACCCTCTACATAGTATGTAAAAATAGTACACGGTGTGCACTTGATAAAATATTTCTACCTGGACAATAGACCTACACACCATGTATGGCCTTCACAGATGGTCAAGAGTACACGGCGTGTACTGAAGGTACACGGTGTGTAATCTGGAATTTTCCAGAAACTACCCAGTTTCTGTAGTTTACTCAAAAACAAGTCAAAAATTCAAACAGGGTTGAGATTTTGACTTGCTCCCCACCTTAACATAGCTCATCCCCAAGATATCAAACGAAACCTGGAGATAGAACTGAACAAACCACCCGAGTCAAAAAAAACCCGGATTACCCCGGTCTTAAAGGTTCTAGCTAAATTCCTCAAGGGGCTCCCCACCTTAGGAATTTCTTAACTCAGTCTCAACCCGACAAAACTCAATCCAAGTAAAATTTCACTAACAAGTTTCCGGACTCATGGTCCTCTTGTGAAACATCTTCACCATTGCGCCTCATTGGTGCTCTCGTGTCACTTTTGACACCCCAAACATATCCTGCATCACATCGGTGTCTACCTCTACGAGTTCCTACATCCCATGGACACTCAAAAAATAAAACTTGATGCCATTCACCTCAAGTAACCCACATCATCCATTCCTCGATTCCCATGAAACCACAAGTAACCCACATCTAATGATGTTCCTGATGTCAAGAACCTCATACATATATATATATATATAAATATCACACACCCACTATAGTTCCAATCCCACTATCCAGCATCTGTTCAGTCTATATATATCTTGTACACCTCATTCACTCAAAACGGACATGCCTCAATAGTTCATGAAAAAACAAGAAAAAACAAAATAGATCACAGCCACACCCATGGTGTACCTCTAACCGTTGTCATCTCACCATCCAGCTCAGCCTCTGGCAGCTCCACAGCATGCACCTGACCTAACACACGGCTACTTAAAGCCTATCCTCCCTACAGTACTGCACCAGTCTCCAACTACTAAACCCTCAGCTAGGTCCCACTGTCTTTACCATTTCCTCCACGTGTAGCTAAAACTTGGTTACCGTCAACTGGTACCAAACTTGAACCAAATCCAAATGTCATAGTCTATTTTGGTCCCTGCCTGCCTGCTGCTTGAGAAGGATACCTATAGAACCTCTCAAGATGCATGACCTGTACACAAGCCTAAAACTCCTTTGGGGGGGCATCGCACTTATTTCAGACATGACTTATCTCTCCACACTAAAAGAAAACCACTGATGAACTATTATGTGGTGTTCTAGTTGAGTCCTTGGCCTAACTACCCTGTTGTAATTCATTCTGACCTTGTTTACTACTATCTAAACCATCACATGAAGTTGTCATCCAGCCTAAGTGAGACCTCTCTTTCTTGTTTCCCTCCTCTATGAGTGCCTGATTCACCACCTCTGAGAATGAACCTAAGCTGAAGATATTTACCTGGATCTAAATGGTGTGTTGTAATCCATCCTCGAAGTGCCTCAACCTTACTGAGCCATCGCTTACCATACCAGGTGAAAAGTGTGATAGCTCAGTGAAAGTAGTTGCATAGTCCATGACGGAAATGTCTTACTAATGTAAGGCTAAAGAACTCCCGAGCTCTCTCTGCCCTCAGTGTCTCTAGGTAAAAGTGATCAAAGAACATGTCCTCTAAGTCCTTCTATGCCAGTCCTACGTGTCTGCGATCCTGAACCTGCACATCCCACCAACGCTTTGATGGTCCTCCTATCATGTATGTCACTAGTTTGACCCTCCACCCAGGAGGTGTCTCGAGCTACTTGAAGATCATCTACATGCTATCTATCTAGTTCTCAGCCGCCTGTGGACCACCCTCACCCTGAAAAAGTGGTAGGTGTTGTGACTGGAACTCCTGCGTCAGATATGCCATAGATGGATCTGTACCCTACGTGCCTTTTTCAATCCCCTACAATACATGTACCAGACTAGATCTAAGCTACTCATTGAGTCAGGACCGAACACTGCCAAACCAAACCACTACCCTGCCTGCACTGGATCCTGAACCTGATCGTGTCCCTAAGTTTGTACCTGCGGCTCATGCTCTACATGTCCCTTAGGTTCCTGAACTTGATCGTGATCCTACGGAACTGTACCATCACCCGCCTGATGCTCCATCTGAATAGACTAGTTGGAACCTACTGAATACCATAATGGTTAGACAGCCCACATATATAACAATATATATATTTATAATGTAGATAAGGAAATTAGTAAAGAGGTAGTGCATAACAACTTCTCTAACTCTTCTCCACCACAACCATGCTCACAGCATCTCGACCTCATGGACTCCTTACCCACCCTCGATAGAGCCAAGTATCAAAAGTACCTCCGGCCATGCTCATCCTAACAACCAATGTTTCCTTAAACCAACGATTGAGTCACCCAATCCTGGTGATCAAAATCACCTCAACCATAGTACATACCTTCTTGTACAAGAGCCAGACCCAAATACCATTCCATATGAAATTCTACATATATATAAATCATGGAATATTACATTGAAATAAATAATTGATTATATCAAGATTTTCACCCTTAACATTTCAAAAGCATCTATGGCCTGGCAATTGATATTATTCACATGGTATTATCACTTAAAAAGCATACATGCAGTTATGAAAATGAAATACCCTAAAAATGTGCCTATAAAAATCCAAACAATCATGCCTTTATATACCGATCCAAGGTCCAATTATCCCTTACCGCACCAATTCAAGGGTTACATATCACAATCAATAACATCACACACCAAGTGAGCCACCAAGATGGAAATCATATAAACTGTAATCTGAGCAAAAAACAAATAGCAACTCCCACCCATGGAAACTTGGTCTATCCCTCATACCTTGGGTTGTAGGCACCCAAGCACAAGCTAGAAACCCAATTCTAGTAACAACCTATCTCCAGTCTACTATATCCCAAATAGTAAAACTAGAAGAAATAAAAAGAGAAGTCTCAATATCATTAGTATCCATAAAAACACTTCTACTAAATCCCTATTAAGAATCCCTCTCATACCACTTTGTAATGTCCTGAACCCAAAAAGCCACCCGAACAGTGCTAAACTGGTCAGGTGTTACAACCATTGGCGCACCTCCCCAAAAGTCAAAGGCTGTCGACTAGCAGCGAGGGTCTAAGAAGGTATAGTGTGGAGGCTATACCCTCTTGGATTATAATAAAGGTACTAGTCCGAGCAAAAATATATAACATGCAGAGGAAATAAAAGAATCAGCATACTCGAACCAGACACACAGAGCGAAAGCACAATCAATAGTAGATAAATAGCGGAAGAAAAATAGAAACAACAGCAGCGGAAAAATAAAAAAAAATAGCATGCTGAACCACTTGTAACAACTACTAGAATAAAAAATTCATTCATCCATAGAAAGTAAATATATAAAATGGTTCCAATGGATAACCAACAGTAGCTACAATAAACAAGGTAAGCACGCTGATACAGGAAAGAAAGAAAAATAAGGTAAACTTCAGCTAGCCAATACCTCAAGGTCCATAACATCCCCATTTGAAAACTAATACAGTTTGGCTCCTAAAGATGATCTCTTTCCTGAACGTAAATCCATAAAATCTACACGCATCTCGAAGGGCCCGTGCAGGGTGTGAGATGAATCTCAGAAGGATACCACCCAATGGTGCATACCTAATATAATTATTTAAGCAGGCATGAATTTATAAGTAAATGAGTAAATAGTATGATGAAAAAATAAACATAAACTCCACTAGTGCTCAGTAGTTACCATGAAGTGTCACCTGCTTCTGCCAACACCAGAATCTAAATCAAGTAACCCAGCACCATGTTCCTCCTAACAGCTTGTGTCTCAAGTACCGACATCCTGAAGGCATTCCCAAACAAAAGTAACTCGGAGTCACAGTGATGCCTGTCCTCAAATAAGTAACTAAAGGGATAGCGATGTCAGTGCTAAAATAAAGTACCCAGAGGGACAGCGATGTCTGCCCTCAAATAAAGTGTCCCGACCCACGGCCTCAATCACGATGAGCCTTAGCCCCTAACCTGATAGCCTCATACCTATCTCTCGAAGGCTCCTTTCCTTCCATGTGGCTTCCTAAAACAATAAACCCAAACCAATAGTACCTAAAATACAACTATCAGCACCTCTGCCCACACGAGTGGTCAAAACCACCTCATCATGTAGTCTCTCTGTGTGCACACTACTCAAAGTTTCAGGTGAGTGGTAATCACCAAAATAAGTTCCCAAGCCAAAAAACCTTTGACACCTTGTGTCCCTACGACCATTTCGCTCAAGTCTGACGGCCTTTCCATCCAAGTAACCCAGACCATGCCCAATGTGACAGTCACACTGCCTCAATCCTGATGTCTGTGACGCCCAATATCGTGGTCAAATCCACCCAAAGTAATCCAGGTCAATCCCAACCTATGATAAACATCACTCAAGAATATCTGGGCCACACCCAACACAACCCAAAGGGTTCCGGAATATGGTATTAATCAATTACACATATAATCAATGAATCACTTTGAAAATAAGAAAACAAACTAACAGTTTTATTACACTATGTGTTGTCCCATACCAGCAATGATGTCTTTAAAGCATCTAACAATTCATATCATAACTTAACAAATTAAACTCAGCAGTTTAATCAAAACAATTCATTTTAACACATTTTGGCATAACCAGAAAAAATGCCTCAATTGAGCAACAACCCTTCACCCGACCCCGCTCAAGAAAAATAGGTAAAAGGGCATACCCAAAGGCATCCCACAGGTCTCATAATCAATTTAAAATATTTAAACGGGTATAATACGGTCTTTCTCAAAATAAAAAAATACGCACTAATGGCCGCACCATATAAATGACCACAAAAACATAAAAAGAGGTATGCACCACCTACCTCATACACGTACAATGGTACTCCTCCGATAACAGCCTCCAATTAGGTCTAAAACGTGGTAGATCTACAAAAGAATCAAAACTGCTCAAACCCCTATAACTCATCTTAGAATATAAATCAAGAAGAACAGATCAAAAGAAATCAAGGCCTTACCAAGGGGGTTCTAACACATTTGATGGCGTTTGAAATGGACTTTAGAAGAATATTGAGGAGCAAAAATGAGCTCCAGCTGGCTAGGGTTTAGAGGTTCTGTCCAGAACCACAAAATGAGGCTACTTCTTGTTTTAAGTGAAAAAAACAAAATAAACGGTGTGTACTTAGGACTACATGTCATGTGGGTTCTTTAACTATTCTAAATATGGTTGGCCTCCTTTTCCGACTTCCCAACATGATTACACCGTGTGTACCTTGGGGTACATGATTTGTACTTCTCTACCCAGCCGACTTCCCCAACACGCCATGTATATCCCCATACACGGCCCCTATACACAGTGTGTATAAATAGTACATAGCATGTACTTTATAAAATATTTCTACCTAGACAATAGGCCTACACGCCATGTATGGCCTTCACATATAGTCAAGAGTACACAGTGTGTACTGAAGGTACACGGTGTGTAATCTGGAATTTTCCAAAAAATTGCCCAGTTTCTGCAGTTTACACAAAAACAAGTAAAAAATTCAAATAGGCTCTGGATTTTGACCAATTCCAAAAACCCAGGTTCTTACACCTTTTCTATTTTTATTACTAATTATAACATGAGAAATAATGAGAAGAACCTTTTAGAACTTCTTACTTTGATTTTCCAAGTGGATAAGAACATGAGGCATGAAAAAACTGTGGTCCTTATTGTGAATAAGAAATGAAAGAATAAGGTGAAGGTACCTAAGACTCATTACAAGTATAAATCTCTCAAGAAGTATCCTTCCAATAAGATAAAGACCCAAAGGAAGGGTAAGGAAATTGAGGCAGTATGTCTTACATGTGGAAAGAAAGGACACTAGAAGAAGAACTACGCCCATAAGCAAGGGAAAGCTAAAGGTGCATTAATTATTGAGTGTAATCATTCAATATATACACATTGGGTGTTATATACAGCTTTTGGTTCTCACATATATATCCAAATGAAGGAACAAAGTAGATTCTGAAATATTGCTAGAGGAGAGGTAGATTTGCAAGATTCCAATGGTGTGAGGATGTCCAGTCCAGCCATTGGTGACTAACATCTTTCATTGGAAATGGTAATGATGTTTTTTAGGGGATTTTTATTATGTACAAACTATTACCAAGACCATAATTTTTGTGTCATTCCTAGATACAGATGGTTTTATTTTCAAGTTTAGAAATAAAAATTGTTTCTTTTACAAAGAAAATATATTTTTATGGTATAGTGAATTTAGATAATGGAATTTATATATTAAATTAAAAAAACCAAGTACAGGAAATAGATAATGAATCATGTTCACATGACCCATATAACACCCATCTATGGAATCATCATCTTGTCCATGTAAACAAGAAGTGTTTGAAAAATATATAACAATATGGTTGTTTAGAATCTTATAAGCAAAAACCATTTAAAAGATTTAATGCTTGTTTACAAGGAAAAATGACCAAACATCCATTCGTTGGATAGGGTAAAAGGGTCGCATAGCTTATAGGATTAGTACACGCTGATGTGTGTGGAACATATCTAGTAGAATATAGAGGTGGGTATTCATACTTAATAACTTCTATTGATGACTTGAGTAGATATGGATATGTCTACTTGATGGGGTATAAGTCTGAGTCCTTTGAGAAATTAAAAGAATTCAACAATGAAGTAAAGAATCAACATAGAAAGAAGATAAATAATATTTGATTGGATTGAAGTAGTGAATTTCTTAACCAAGAGTTTATCATCTTTTTACAATAGTTTGGGATTCTATCACAACTCGCTCGGACTTACACACCAAAGTGGAATAGTATTAGTGAAATGAAGAACTATAACTTTTTATACATGGTATGGTCGATGATGAGTCGTGAAAATATTCCATTATCCTTTTAGAGATATTCATTACAAACTACAGCATGCACACTAAACCGAGTACTAACTAAAGTGGTAAATGAATTACATTCAATTTATGGAGTGTAAAGAAACTAGTTTTGTCACGTACATGTGTATGGGGTTGTGAGACATTTTTTATGTCCTTATTAGGCAACAAACTAGCACCCTGGGGCACAAGGTTTATCTTTATAGGGTATCCTAAAGAAACAAAGGAATAATACCAATACAACCCCTTAGATAAGAAAGTAATTCTCACCAGAAAATCCTTATTTCTTTAGAGGGAGAACATCCTCAAAAATTATAGTGGTAGAAACATTTAATTCAATGAAGTTGGTGCTCATGATACACAAGATTTGGTACAGGATTATATTCTATAGGTCCCTATGGAAGAAGTGGTTCCTAAAACACAAGTATTGTGTAAGATCACTAGAGAGGTAAGAGATCAAGAGAGATATGTTTTTCTAGTCACCGAAAATGGTAAATTATTATTGGTTGATAATGATGAACATGTCTCCTATAAAGAGGTAGTATAGATCTCATAATTTTCATGATGGTAATAAGCCATTAATTATGAAATGGATTCCATGTATCAGAACCAAGTTTGGGTTTTGGTTAATGCACTAGATGATTTAAATCTTGTAGGGTGAAAATGGGTATTCAAGAGAAAATTGAACTTTTAATGTAAGGTAAATACCTAAAAAAACAAGGCTAGTGACTAAAGGGTTTGAACAACATCAAGGAATTGACTATGATGAAACCTTTTCACTATTTTTCATGTTTAAATCCATCGGAATTATACTTGTAATGGAAGCTTACCATGACTATGAAAATTTTCACATGGACATAAAAACAGCTTTCCTTAATGGGAACCTTAGGGAAGATGTCTATATGACACAACTAGAAGGTTTTGTGACTCTAGGTGATTCTAAAAATATTTTCAAGCTATAGAGACCCATTTAAGGATTGAAGCAAGAATCTAGGTCATAGAACATTTGATTTTATGAATCTATAAAAGAATTTAGTTTCATTAAGAATGAATGTGAGCCATGTGTTTACAATAGGTTTAGTGGGAATGAATTTTTTATCCCAGTAGAATATGTTGATGACATATTACTTATTGGAAATAAAATACAAGTATTATAGTCTATTAAGGACTAGTTAAAAAAGTGTTTCTCCAAGAAGGACTTGGGTGAGGTAGCCTATATTCTAGGTATCAATATCAATCATGATAGATCTAATAGGTTACTTAGACAAATTTAAAGTATATACATTGACCAGATACTAAAGATATTTAGTATGGAACAATCCAAGAGGGGATTGGTTCTAGTGTCACATGGTATACATCTTTCTAAGAAAATGTGCCCTCGTACACAACATGAGAAAGATAGAATGAGTAATATCCCATATTATTTAGTTATAGGATAAATAATTTATGCCATGTTATATACTAGACTTAATGTTGCCTATGAATTGAACATGGTAGACAGATATCAAGAAAATCTAGGAGAACAGCATTGGTCTACTATTAAGGCTATCCTCATGTGTTCGAGAAGAATTAAATATATGTTCCTAGTGTATGGAGGAGATGAGGAGTTATTCATCATGGTTTATACTAATTTTAGTTTTCAAATACATAATAATGATCTAAATTTACAATCAGGATACGTTTTTTGTCTCAATGAATGAGTTGTGAGCTAGAAGAGTTCAAAGCAGCCAGTTTTCATTGATTCTACAGCAGAGTCTAAGTATATAGCAGCTTCTGATGCATCTAAGTAATCCATTTGGATATAAAATTTCTTCTAAGAAATTGATTTTTTACCTAACATTGAAGACCCTATAACATTTTATTGTGATAATACTACAGAAGTGGCTCTTACAAAAGATCAAAAGCCACACCAACTGACCAAGCACATACTTCAGAAGTATCACCTCTTTTGGGATTTTTCTTAGAGGGGTAAAGTTATAGTAAGTAGAGTTACCATAGAAGAAAATGTGGTGGAACCCTTTAATAAAGGTATATATCATCAGAATCATGAGTATCATTTGATAACTATAAGATTGAAGGTTGTTAACAGTTGGCTCTAGTTTA
Source organism: Viscum album (assembly GCA_963277665.1). Classification (NCBI taxonomy): domain Eukaryota; kingdom Viridiplantae; phylum Streptophyta; class Magnoliopsida; order Santalales; family Viscaceae; genus Viscum; species Viscum album. The sequence goes on along the minus strand of OY728127.1, from coordinate 1,401,945,777 downwards.
AATGGGAGTCTCTTAGAGTTGGTTCCCTAGAACCAACTTCTGTGTACTTTATGATAACCTACATTCATAGTTTTTAATATTAATAAAATTATTATCACATCATGATTGTTCTTATGTGTAACATAGTATGTGATAATTTCCTAATATTATTTACTACACTTAAAGGTTATAGTATTTCCCCTCTATGATGAGAACTTGGAAGTGACATGACAATATTATTATTATATGTGTGTGTGTGCATGTGTGTCTCTGTGTGTGTTAGTGTGTGTTCTATATTCTAATGAAATCATTTGAGTGAAAATAATGATTCATTCCATCAGGGGTGGAGACTCATAGTACTTTGAATCACCTTCTCATGGTGCACACCCTTGGTAATATCTAGTATAGGATATTGTGAGAAAGAAACCCGCCAGTAGGAAATCCACATTTATATGTGCCATTGGATATTCCTATATAAATATGTGTGTATTGATCCTTATAATTTAAGAATATTATTAATTATTATTATAAGTCACATACTTTGATGTATTGATGAAAACTGTGATGACACATGTTTGTGGTGAGGTAGGATGTGATGGGTGAATCACAAGTAATATTTCATTAATGAATAATGTGAGAAAGGATTTATACCTTCTGTACTTTAACAAAACTTTATATCTTAGTCCCTTTGGTGGAAATGATATAGACTAAATAAATCCATATCCATGGTGTTCTATAGGCAAGTTTGGTTTTCAAAAAGTCAAATAAGGAGACATCGAGCACATAGGCTGATGACACCAGCATGCAACCTGATTGATTAGAGATATCGGGATAGAGGGATTATATTACATAGTGTTCATTTTTATGAGGAATTATGTCATTGTAGCATTAAATTATAACTCTATGGGTGTCTTGGCATGTTGTTAAATTCTAAACATGGACTTTAGGCTTCTTCGCCTGATCCCTCTGAGTAAGAGGCGGAGAGGGTCACACACTAAGTTTATCCAGAATATCAGTTAAATAAATATTATTCCCACATGTGGTTTAATAATTATTCGTGTTTAATTGATCACATAAATTATTGCACTAGTTATTTGAGAGAATATTATGTGAGTAGAATTTTTAATTAATATTTATTTTCTATTTAGTGAATATAATATTTATTTATTTATTAGTGAATAATGCAATTATATTTATTTATTAAATAAATAGTCATTATTCAAGGAATAATAAAAATTGTAGAGGAATGGAAAATCGAGTTTAATGGTCTGGTGAGAAATAATATATATTGAATATTATTTTATTAAGTAGTATTTAATTTAATTTCTGAGTTTACCACTTGTTAAGAAATATTATTATTGCTATTATTTTAGACATGGGGTTTTGTAGGGATTAAATAAATAATAAAGGGTACTTGTGAAAATATTTATCTCTAACCCTAGCGATATATAAACCCAATTGTATTATTTTTCAAGAGAGACCATTCATTTCTATTATTGGGCACAACAAAATCCATAGAATCTTATTGAAGCCCAAGAGAGCTCAATTTTCCAAGAACACACCCAAGAATAGATAGAAATCTTCCTTCACATTCCACTCTCGAGTCAAGAGATATCAAATAGAATCACTAAAAAAACAGACCTTTATCAGCGCTAGAGAAGTGATGACTACCAGAGCACAATTAAAAATCTAGGATTTTATTAGCACTATAAAATCTATAATAAATAACCCCTTTATGAATTACTGTAGAAGTGCTGATAAAATACCCCATTTATCAGCTCTTTTATTCAGCGCTGATAAAGGGTCCCTTTATCAATGCTTATAGAAGCATAAATAAAGGGTCCCTTTATTAGTGAAAAATAAAAGTGCTGATAAATGGGTTCTTTTTTCAGTGCATCTACCAGCATTAATAAAGGGGCATACTATAGTATGATGTGACAGCACACTGCAGCACCAGAAATAGGGTATACTATAGTGTGATGTAACAGTACACTGGAGCACCAGAAACAACACCATAAATTAGCAAAATCAGATACAAATATAGAAATAAAATGAAATAAAATTTACAACACAAATACAAGAAAAAATAACTATTATAATGAAAAAGAATTCACCTATATAAAAGAAAAAACTACCCATACTCAAGAAAAATAACTCACCTATATAAGAAAAAAATTCTTATATTAGTAATAATATAAAGAAATAAATTAAACAGAAAGTGTTAATTTCAAACTAAACTTTCAGTCATACCAGGAACATTGTGTATCATATTGAGTTGTGGTTGATTCTTGTACTCCAAACCATTTATTGTTCATCTTAAAGCATTATCTTTATGAAAACTAACTAAATAAGTATAAGATAAAAATTATAAGGAAATTAATTAATTAATAGTAGATAGAATTATGAGAAAACAATCTAGGTTCATTTTATTGGTTTTGGTGATGTGATGTGTGTTTTAAATTAAAATGACACTTATATATTAAAAAGATACAATTGGAGTCATATCAGTCACACCGTGCATCATGCGGATAATTTATACACAACCCAAATGACTTATGGGTTTTCTTCAAAAGTATCAAATAAATTGAATGATTTTTCTTAGTTTTGAGTACGTCTCTTATGTTGTTTACAAAAATTTCATTTTAAACAAGAAACACACTATTTGAGTCATATCGGTCACATCAAGTGTTAGTTTAACATGAGACTGATTCTTATACATCAAAAATTACTTATGAATCATATTACTAAATTAAAGACAATCTGAGCATGTTTTCTCAATTTTCAGTGAGTGACACTTTTTGAACATAAATGTCAATTTTAAACTGTTAACAGATACTTTGAGTTATGTCAGGAACATCGTGTATAAGAATGAGGTAAGGCTAATTCCTACACATAAAAAATTACTCATGGATCATTTTCGTAAATTATTAAAATAATACAAATGTGTTTTCTTTGTTTTGAGTATGTCAACTGTCTTTTTTACTAAAATTAATGTCAATTTTAAATAAAAAGACACACTTGGAGTCATACCGGTCACATTGTTTCTCAGATTGAGGTTCGTCTTATTTCTAAATGTCTAAAATGACTTATGGATCTTTTCTCTAAAGTATCAAAATAATCTGAATGCATTTTATCGGTTTTGAGTATGTCACTTGTGTTTTTTACAGAAAAATTCATTTTAAAATGGAAAAATGGACATTGAGACATATCGGTCACATCAAATGTTGGTTTGATATGAGACTGATTCCCACATGCCAAAAATTAATTATGAATAATTATCCTAAATTTTAAAATACAATTTGAGTGTTTTTTATCAATGTTTTGTGAGTAACACTTCTTGAACTTAAATGTCAATTTTAAACTAATAACAAACACTTTGAGTCATACTAAGAGCATCATGTATCATATTGAGGTGAATATGATTTATACATGTCACAAATGAATTATGTATATTTTTTCTAAATTATCAAAATAGTCTGAATTCTTTTTCTTAGTTTTGAGTATGTGAGTTTTCTTTTATACTAAAATTGATGTCAACTTTAAATAAAAAGATTCACTTGGAGTCATACCGGGCACACCATGTGTTGGATTAAGGTTATAATAATTACTACACATCATAAATGAATTATGGATAATTTTATTAAACTAAAAAAACAATCTAAATTCATTTTATCAGTTTTGAGTACGTTGCTTGTGTTTTTTACTAAAATGTCATTTTAAATTGGAAACATGTACTTTGAGCCATATCGGTCACATCATGTATATGTTTGACATGATACTAGTTACTACACATCAAAAATGACTTATGAATAATTTTATTAAATTATAAAGACAATCCAAACATGTTTTCTCAGTTTTAATTGAGTAACACTTTTTGAACTAAAATTTCAATTTTAAATTGGTAACAGACAATTTGATTCATGATGGAAAATCATGTATCAAATTGAGGTGTGGATAATTACTACACATAAAAAATGACTTATGTATTGTTTTAATGAAGTATAAAAACAATTATAATGTTTTTTCTAGATTTTTGAGTATGTTAGTTGTCTTTTTTACTAAAATTAATGACAATTTTAAATAAAAATATTCACTTGGAGTCATACTGGTCACACCGTGCATCGGATTAAGGTTTGGTTGATTCATATATGTCCCAAATGACATGTGGATTTTTTTTCTATATTTTCAAAATAATCTAAAAGTTTTTTATCAACTTTGAGTATATCACTTTTGTTTTTCACTAAAATGTCATTTTAAACTGAAAAAATGCACTTTGAGTCGTAATGGTAACATCGTGTGTCAATTTGACATAATACTAATTCCTAAAAATCACAAATGAATTTTGAAATTTTTCCTAAATTATCAAAACAATATGAGTGCATTTTCTCGATTTTCAGTGAGTGAAACTTTTTGAACTTAAATGTCAATTTTAAACTGATAAAGGACACTTTGAGTCAAACTGATAGAATTGTGTATAGTGTTGAGGTGATGATGATTCCTACATGTCAAAAACGACTTATAGATCATTTTACTAATGTATTAAAATAATATGAATGTTTTTGTTTGGTTTTGAGTGTGTTTTTTATCTTTTTTACTAAAACCAATGTCAATTTTAAATAAAAAGACGCACTTGGAGTCATAACGGTCACACCGTGCATCGGATTGAGGTGAGTTTGATTCATACATTTAAAAAATCAATTATAGATCATTATACTAAATTTTAAAAAACAATCTGAATGTGTTTTATTGGTTTTGAGTATGTCACTTGTGTTTTTTACCAAAATTCCATTTTAAACTAGAAACACGCACTTTGAGTCATACCGGTCACATCGTGTGTGTTTTTGACATGATATGGATTACTTAATATAAAAAATGACTTATGAATCATTATAATAAATTATTAATACATTAAGAGTTCATTTTATTGGTTTTCATGATGGTTGTAAACATTCTTGCCTCATTTCCTTACTATTATTATCACAATTACAGCCTCAAAGCCCAATATCTCATGAGCATGAGAAGCTTCGAACAAACCACCCCAAATTAAGAAAAAATAATCTACCTATATAATAAAACAATTTTTATGTTATTAATATTAAAAATAAATAAATAAAACATAAATATGATACAATACGTTAATAAAATATCAATTTTAAACTGAAACCGCACAGTTTGAATCATACTGGATATTCCATGGTTTTCTTTGAGGTATGGTCGATTCCACAATGTATTTTTATCCTACAGTTCATTCAACACTTTGGGTTATCTAAAAATATTTTAATTTGATAAACCAGAATTTTTAATGCATTGGAGAATAAAAAGAAAATCGCATCATCTTAAGTGAAACATCCTTGTTGAGTGCATGATAATAGTACAAGAGTGAATCATCCTTTTTGACAAAGTCATCTATTCCTATAAAAAAATAACCATTAGTGTAAAAATATTTGTATTCATTTATTGAACTAAAATAAATATTTACATATGATTTTTTATAGAACATAATAAAATCTATATTTCCCTTTCACCATCATAGAGAGTACAAACTCCATGATAAACGATTTACCTTATTTGATAGAAAAAACTTCAGTGTGACCCATTATGTATTTTCAGAAGACAATAAACTCCATTATAAATTTTTTACCCTTTTTGATAGTATGAAACATCAATATATCCCTTTATATAATCCAAATGAGACTAAAATCTAGTGCATCCATTAAGTATTCCTAGTTGGTGATATATATTAGCATATCCTTTTTAATATTCTAGGTGATGATAAACTCTAACATAAAATAATCATTATTTTCTCATCAAAATGGGAATATCCCTATTCTCATATATTTTTAATTGAGAATGATGATGAGTTTTTTATTAATGATTTTGTAAACATGGATCATCTTACAAAATGAATATGCACATTCAAAATGAATCTTACTTTTATGGATTTAAAAATCATTTGTGATTTTATATCATGCATCTAATTGATGATCTAATAACTCAAATAAGTCCACAACCCACCACTTCACAAACTAAAATTACATTTTTCACCACCCCCCAAAGTGAAACTACTATATTTTTATTTTCTGAAACTTTATTATTTAGTCGATTAAGTTTTTTATTTCTTTATTTTTTTTAGAGGTTTTGGATTCAACTACTAGATTATTTTTCAAAGGGTTCTTCGTTTGGATTTTTGGTTCTTCACAATTTCATTTGAAGTGAGTTTTTCATTTTCAGAGATTTCTTCATAAATCGGTTTCTTTTCATTTGATTCCATGTTTCCTTTGACATCAGACCTCCCATATGACCATGATCTCTCAATGAATGTTGACCTCCAATGGTTCTCTCATACACCTGATGGCTTCAGTGGTTAATTACACACATATTTATTCAAAAATTTGAGCTGGATTATATACTTGTTTAATGATTGGATTGGTGTTTTATGACTCTCAAGTGACTATTGGATCCACTACTAAGACCCTTTCTTTATAGTGTAGAAAAGTCATGGGCATGCAATTGCATCTTCTTTTTTATTATTGTTCATTTTATTCTTAATGAGGTTTTTCTTTCAAAATTTATTAATATTTGATAGTAATTGGAATGTGCTAATAGAAATTGTAGACTATGATAATCAGTTTGAAAAAAATAAGTGGTGTTTTTTTTTTCTAAAAAATCCCCCACTTAAATTCATGTACAAAATCACTTAAACAAGTGGTGAAAAACATTTTCTCAATAAGCAACCTGAAACACTTACACAATGGATTTTATATTAAGTGAAAAGTGTTGTGTGGACTTTTCAATAATTTTTCTCAAACCCAACCTTGGTATGATCCACATTATACTCCATTTCCCAATAATTTTATTTTTTTCAAGATAGTTCTTCATCTCCTCCTCTACCACGGTCTCCTCCTCTACCTCCTCCTCCACCTCAATCTCTGACTCCACCTCTACCTTTTCCATTTCCCAATAATTTTATTGTTTATAGGTCAGTGATTTTAAAAAATTGATTTCCTCCATTATACTTATCCTTGATAAATGGTTAAAAATAATATATAATCATTTTTACACTAATTCTTCACACCCCAAATATCTTTTTATGGTTATATATCATACTAGATCACAAACATAATAGGTAATCATTGAAAGTTTTTGTCTAAAAATATTCTGACATCATGTACAATGACCACTAATTTCTAAACAAATTTACTTCTTCTTTTTTAGTATGAAGTTTTTTGGTAATCTTGGCAGTACATAGAAAATATAGACAAACAAATAATTAAGTAAAACTTTTAATGAAATTGTAATTACCTTTGAAAATTTCCTATTTGGGGATACTGGTATTTTGATGGTTTATAATATCTCTTATAAATTTGAAAACATAATATTCACAATTGTTGTCATTATCTTGATTTATACACTATAGAAACATTAACCAAAATAAGTTAATTTTTTGAAATATTTTTTGATAGTTAATCTTTCTATATATACCTTAATATGTTTCCATTTGTAGTAATCCAATGGATTTTTATGTTTATACACCGACTTCATTCCATGATTTAGCCTGTATTTAGTGATCACCCTATCATAAAAAAATCTTATTAAAACATAGACTAAAACATATAATTTGAATTTTATCTATAAAATATTGTTTTCAGTGTATTACGAATTCACAATACACATCATGTGTGGTAGTTTTGTTGGATATCCATGAATTGGATCCAAAAAATAAATATTTAGGGTATTCATAATGACTACAATCAGTATCCATTACTACCTAAAAAATAAAAACAAATAAGTAATTCAAAAAATAAAAATATATTTTATGTGATTAGATTGTAGAGTTTTACTTCTGTATTGTAGGAATCAAAAAGAGTCTATCATCTGTTGTTTTTCTCTCAAATGTTTCAAGTAGCTCATATTTTTTCTTATTAATTTCATCCTTATCTAAAGTAATTTTTTTTATTAGAAATGATAAAAGGATTAATGAATCCAAATTGGGCTTCACAAGGTTTTATCTTTATATAGTATTTTTAGGGGCGGAGCCTGATGCCGCAGCGGGAGTCATTACATAAAACACACCACATGATTCACCCAAATTCCTTTTATCACCTGAAGGAATTTTACACATCACATGAAGGATTTTTCCACCAAAAGGAATTTTTACATACTCACCTGAAGGATTTTCACACCACACTTGAAGACATTTTTACAATTCACCCACACCTATGAACGTACCATTTTGATGTACCATTGATCATCATAACCATGACACACCGCTTGATCTCTACAACCAAGGGGACTTTCGATACATGGCACTGTCATTATCACACGCCATCTTTGATGCTTTCAATCATTGTCACTGACACACCATCGTCGACGTAATCATTGTCTTTACTTCCCATCGGTTACTGTAAATGTCGTAACCCCTTCCTGATTCTCTCTCGCCAGCTACATTGTGTCGGAACACCTTCCCAGTTCTCTCTTGTCAGCTACATCTTTGCTGACCCACTTTTCAAAACATTCTACTGCATCCTCATATATAGACACCCAGTCCATATCTCCAATTAAAGCAGTCAACATTCAATATTCCATCAATTGATATTGAGAATAACTCTCAATTAATTTTGGATAAAATCCTATATTAATGTTGATAAAAATCTCTCCATTAATAATTTTATCTCTCCTAAATATTTAAATTTTAAATAAAAAAATCCCAATAATATCAACCTTGATTTAAAATTCAAATACTCTATATTCATCTCCACCATTTGGGCCAATGTGATTATCAGTACACCAAGCTCCAAATGTCACCCAATGAATGAAACATACCACATGACACATGCGGCCAAGAATACTTTCAATATTACAGCAACACCGCTGATACCACATTCATTTTCCAATGACATTCTTCAGGATACCTAATAGACCACCTAACCTAAGGAAATTCTGCAGTCTTTCACCAGATACTTGACACCGTGTTTTGCAACTGATCACTTCAACCAATCCCTTTAATACCACTGTAGAGGCAGATCCTGACTTCAAAGTAGAAGTCTTTGTAGAAAACACACCACATGATTCACCTGAAGGCCTTTTATCACTCGAAGGAATTTTACACAGCACCCGAAGGATTTTTCCACCGAAAGGAATTTTGACATACTCACCTGAAGGATTTCCACACCACACCCAAAGAAATTTTTACAATGCACCAAAACCTATAAATGTAACATTTTTATGTATTATCGATCGTCATAATTGGGACACGCCACTTGATCTACGCAACCAAGAAGAATTTCGATACATGGCACCGTCATCATCGCATGCCATCTTCGATGCTTTCAATCATTGTTGCTGACATGCCATCATTAATGTAATCATTTTCTTTACTTCCCACTAGTAATCATAAATGCTACAACCCCTTCCTAGTTTTCTCTCACCTGCTACATTGTACTGGAACACCTTCTCGGTCCTCCCTCGTCGGCTGCATCTTTTCCAACCCACTTTTGAAAACTTGCTACTTCATCCTCTTATATAGACACCCAGTCCATATCTACAATTAATTCAGTCAACATTCAGTATTACATCAATTAATATTGAGAATAACTCTCCATTAATGTTGGAGAAAATTCTATATTAATGTTGAGATAAATCTCTCCATTAATAATTTTATCTCTCCTCAATATTTAAATTTTAAATAGAAAAATCCCAACAATATTAATATAAAGGCTTGTAGAAAATATGAATAGTTATTAACTTTAATAAACACATTAGCTAACTAATTTGATAGACATATTATGAAAATGTACCATATGTATGTATTCGCAACTGATACTCTCAGCCATTCATGATTGAGAATCTCATTTATACTCTTGAGAACAACTACGTTTGTCATGAATGTTCCATACATTTCTTTTTCATATAGAATGTAAGAAATATTTTCATCTCTAAATGTGGTCTCTACATTAACTTGTAATGATAATAAATGTTGCACTAAAACTAGCGGGGAGAAGGTACTCTTGAAATGTTGTTTTGATTTCTTGGTTGATTCACTAGATTGTCTTGATCCAACCTTCTATTTCCCCATTGATTTATCCATATGTAATATAATACCTCACTTCAGACCTTTTTTCATAAACTATTATAGGTTTTTTATATGATTTTTTTAAGAAATACCTCATATATCTTTATAATATTAGATGGTCATTCTATGAAATTTCCAAAAGCATCATTGACTGTTGTAATATCCAGATCATCAAGTGAAATAAGTAACTCAGTTGTCAACTCATGAGCTACCTCAATCCCCACTCTCATGTGATCTTTTGGGAGATATTTCAAATGTATATTTTCTCCCAAGATATTATACATTGTACCCCCCCCCCCACACACACACAACAAGGTAGTTCAAGGGTGTTGAAAAATAGAAATCACATACTATTGTAACCTATAAAATTTTAGTAATACAAAGTCATCGGAATATTTTTTATTCACATTTAGGAGAAATTGTAATGAAAAATGGATTAACCTGGGTAAGGTATGTGGTTGATGGTAATTACTACCCTCAAACTAGATCATATAATAATATCTTGTAAAGAATATATTTGAGCTTTCAATCATTTCACCATCTTATATGTATATTCATGTGGTTTTATCTTCTCAAAATATGTTTTAGGAGACACTCCAAAACCTAATCCTCTAACATAACCATATTGTTCTAGAAAATTCAAAGCTACTAAAAGTAGTTTTTATTCTAGTATGGTCACTACTGATTCTTATTTTTAAACCATATAAAAAATATGAAAATAAATAGATATTTTTATGTAATACAGTTACAAAGAATAACGAATTACTATTATGTCATACTTACACATGTTTCCCATACTAATTTTGAATTTTCATAAACTAGTTTACCCTCCTTATTTACATGAGCCTCCTTCTATAGAACATGACGTGGGATTGAAGTGGATTTGGATTTTGATTCATCAATATACATATAAACAAAAGAAAATATTTTGATTCATATCACATAGAACTTTTATTATTGATTTAAAATACATACTAATTTCTTCTCTACTGAAGTTTACCTCATACTTGATTTTTGATAGGGGTATATTGTTTTTGATGCATGTTGTTTGTTTTTATCACTCTTTTTTTCATAAATTAACAATTTTAAATCAAATTTTACAAAATAAATAATTTCAAATGATATATTATCAGCTACAATGCACCTGAAATGATTTCACATCATGATGACTGATAAAAGAATTCCATGTTTCTTACTTTATAATATGTTCATAACTAACTGGTGGGTGGGGATTTACTTTCCCCTTAGTATCCTTAAGATATAACTTGGTAAGGAGAGTCCAGAATCCTTTATGAGATTTTTCAGTGGCCACTAAGAAAAATTTATTACAAAAATATTCTAAAATAAATGAACTTTATAAGGAATAATGAAAATTTAATAAAAAGTTTCATTATATGATTTTTTTGTAAAATAGAGAAAGTATATTTTAAAATTACCATTATATATTTCCAAAGGGTTTCCTTATTTACAGGTCGGATGTGGCACCATGAATCAATATCAATCGGCACATTCATCTTCATTATGACCCCAACATAACTAATGTACATTGACTTGTTTGGGTCAATAGGTTGGCCAGGTTGATTCCAACCAACCTCAAATTTTATACCATTACTTATTGACTTGATAATTTTATTCAACATTGTGATGTTGTGACATTCTTTTTTTTATCAACATGCTCTTGATCCCTTAATAATTATGTAGTTTCATCATCAATGGTCTATTCTTCCTTGAGATTGGTAACATCATCATGTGCAGAATACATTTTCCGCATGAGTAGTCAAACATTTACATTTTCTTGAATAACAACAACTTAAACACAAACAAAGAAATTGAGAACGGTTGTATGCATGATCTATTAAAAACTTTATGAACTCTTTAACTTTATCTTCATACTCTTTTTTCAAATGATTAGCATGCATCCATTTTGAAGGAAATGGGTAATTGAATTTTGGAAAATAATTACTCCACTATGGTAGGTGTTATCCTCTAAATTCATATAAAGGTGAATGTTATAGACACCTATAATATTCATCAGCTTCATATCCAGAACAGTTATTATTTCATTTTGTTGCTTGAGACTCATCCTCCATATATTCTGGATATGCACCTATGTTGCTTGAACTACTTTGTGTTGTAGGCATCTCATACCGGGCACCGATGATTATTTTGGATGACTTTTACTCAAAGTAGTTCAAGCAACATAGAATAGATTATGGATGAGTCTCAAGAAAAAAATGCAATAATAATTTTTTAGGAGATGAAGCTGGTGAGGATGATAGTTGTCTCCTTAAAACTTTTTAATTTACAACATCTAAATTTAAAATCTCAAATATCATCTAAAAATGATAAAAGGTCCCCAGCACTACCATGAGAATATCAACTCATACCCACTGAGCTACACTAACTCTAATCTATGTTACTAGTACTTTTCCCTCACATGTATCACAAATATAAGTGTTCTATTTCTACTGAGGTTCATATGTAGGGTGTGAGTATAAAAATAAAAAATTAAATACTAACATGGCCCCTAAAATATACAAAAATGAATATATTTTAGTATATTTTCAAATTATTAACACTCAAGATACATATATAGGTCTATTCATTGTGTACTAACCAGGAAAACGTGATAATCAATTGTACCTAGTTCATTTCATATGGGTGAACTATACTAATCATACCATAATTTTATACCTTGGTTGTTCCCTAACATTAAAATAATTTCACTAATAAGTTATTAGTTAAACCTAACTTCTGAAACATAAAGAATAACAAATAACAGCCCAAATGTCACATCACCCTCACCCTAGCCCTCGATGAATCGCTAACATGTCTATCATAACTCACATTCTAACATACCATACCTAGCCCTAACATAATACCCATCATATTATAATATATGATACTCAAGGATCAAATATCTTAGGTATTCATCGTCTTTCTCAACGATCACTCGTTAGATAATCTCATAGTTCATAGGACTTAATTCATCACTCACACTCCTCAAATCTCAAGACAAAGTAAGATATATGGTCAACTAACCCATCCTACCCTTTATAGGTTATCCCACTAGGTTTTATGGGACTATACTCAATTTTATACCACATATCTAATCACTACTAAGGTGATCATATAATCCCTCTTAGAACATCACTACCCTAAGAAAAACATTCATAGGGAAATTCATACATTGTTCTACCCTTTTGGGCTTCTCCATTATCCATGATTACCCTTATGTCCCTATTAGAACATCACTACTAAATAATATTTTTGCATGAGATTGGGGATGGTGATATGGAAACCATATCGCATGTGTTGTTCACATAATATATTTATTCTTGGTTTATTATTTAAAGTATGTTAAACATATTTACTTGTTTTAAAATTATTTATTCTATGAAATTAAAGTTGGACTTATGTTCTTTAATTATTTACATTCTTTAATTTTTATAAGTTCATGATTAGAAATTATATAAGCTCTAAATAAATTTAAGATCCATAAAGGAATATATCTATCATATTTTTTGTCCATAAAATTGGATCTACCCATATTGGAAACCACTCTTTGGTCTATATGTGGTTTCTAGTCCAGACGCATTTGATGAAACTACAAAAGTGGGAACCAGATCAAAGGATTATTCCTCGTTTTCTATATTCCAATTAGATTAGGATCCTACCCTTGAAATATCCTAGTCTCACTCATTCAAGGGAATGAGACATGATTTAATAAACAACTAATACCTTAGCCAATAAATTACCCATGTTTTGATTTAGAAATTCATTAATGAAACCATAAATTTTCTACAACCTAGATACAATGGTTTTTCAGTATCACCATATAAGTGTGTGATCATTGGTGTCTTCTCAATTTCCACTACTTTAATATCGAAAATAATTTATTCAATTTGATCAAACTTATCAACCTAATAATATTAACCATTAATAGATCTTGAATTCTACCTAATTTCACCATACCAAATTTAAGGACTATAACATGTATTAAAACCATAAAAAATTAAATGATCTTTAATTTATCTACTTTGAAACTCTTTCAATTTAAACTTTTTCAATCAAATATAGAAAAACAGGTCATTTTTTGTAACATTCTATTTTTAAAATTCTAAAAAAACCATCAACCCTTTCCTCATAGTCATCACTTTTTCATAGTGTTGTAATCCAACAACGATTCATTATCACCTATAATAAATTTCAAGTACAAAATGTAATTTTGTTTTTGAAAAATTAAATTCAAATTTATATTTAGAAATAAAAATACAATCAAATAAATGAAAAATATTTCGCAAATAAAATAAAGGAAACAAATTTCAAAAAAATGGTTTCACATTAGACTTATTCAATTATAATCCATTAAAAAATCAAAAAATAAATAAATCTTGACAATGATTTCAAAAGTTTTACCATAAATAAAACTCAACTTTTCTTTATTTTTATTGTATAATTTGGTAATTATTATTTTCAAAATATATAAATTATAAAATAACATTAGGAATAATATATTAGTGAATAAAACAATATTGATAGTGATAAGGATCCAAAAGGAGGCATACGATTTCATACATCATATTGAAAATGAAAATTTCACTTCTTATAGTAAATACAAAGTGATATATACTATGAACATTTTTAAATAAGGAGATAATTTAATTTTTTATAATTATATTCAAAATAAATTGTGATCTTATTCTCCTTATAATATCATTTTAGAATGATCAATATTAGTGTACTCTATGACTATAGATGATTTAGAAAACAACATTAGAGAACCGATGATGTTTTTTGATGAAATGGTTATAGAATCTGATGAGGATTAAGTTGAAAATTTTTGAGATGAATTGTATATAAATATTAAACTATATAATTGAAAATAAAAGGGGGATAACTCTCAAAAAACTCTTATATTATTCTTATGTTATTCAAACTAAATTATAAACTAACTTACCCTCTACTGAAATTACCCAATCTACACAATCAAAACTTTCTAAGGATGATTATTTAAATATATATTATCAATCCTCCATATTAAAACTCTATAATCCATTATACCTTCAAAACGCCCATTCACTATGCAAGAAATCAACATTCATTAATCATTCAAACACTCAACTAGTAAATTAAACATACCTTACATGATTTAAAAAAAGATTAATAAATAAATTAAACATACTTTAAATTCTATGAAAAAACATTCGAATATTTACAAGACACACATTCATCAAAAAAATAATTCCCCGGATATAACACTGGTTAAATAATCATTCAAGAAAATTAAACATACCTTAGTTGTCCTGGAACTCATTAAAAAATCTTTTAGTCAAAGATAGTACCTATTTAACATACCTTAGACACCCATTTATAACTAAATCAACATGATTTATAACACCAATTCATCAAATAATCATACAAGAAAACCACAAGATGAAAAAAAAATCGAATAAAATAAACCTTGGTTGTGTGAAAAAATTAGAATTATAATTAAAAACAATGGAGAACTATCAAAGAGAAGCAGTGGTAGAGGATAAAAAAATGGGAAGTTTATGATGACAGTGGTGATGGTGACAACGATATCACTAACAATGGAAAATCCATGAGTGAAGGTGGAGATAAGATGGGAAATAATGAGGAAGAAAGAGAGAGACCAATCACGACTAGAGTTATGAGAGAAGAGAAGTAGGGTTCGTCATGGTTGAGAACACTACAATAACACAAACCGTGGAACCCAAACAAGCCATCAAGGAGTTAAGAGGGGGAGGGTAAAATTAGATACCTTGGATTCTAGCCTTGATTTGTCAGAGAGAACATAGAGGAAGAGCACCGGTGGTAGGGGAGTTTCACAAAAGCTTGAGAATCCTTACTGAATCAATCGAGGTTAGGGTTCTTTTAAATAAATTGGGGATACCTTTATCAGTACTAAATTAACAAGCATTGATAAAAGGAATCTTGATAATTGCTAAAGGTTTAGAGCTAATAAATCTTTATCTTTATCAGTGATAAAGAAGCATTAATAAAAGTCATATTTATCAGTACTAAAACTTTAGCAATGATAAAAGATTTATAAGTATAATTATAAATAAAAAAATTGTAAATATATTTATATAATTAAATATTTATTTGTTATAATTTTATAATTATTAAAGTATATAATTAATTATTTATAATTATATAAATATTATTTAAAAAAATTTATATTTTTAGTTTATAAATATAAATATATAATTTTATAAATATAGTAAATATACATTTATAAATATATTTATAAATAAATATATTTATAATTATTTTTTTAATTATAAATATATTTATATCATTATATATATTTATTTAATTATAAATATATTTAATAAATATATATAAATATAAATATAGTAAATATATTCATTATTTAAATATATTTGTTATAATTTTATAATTATAAATATATTTATATCAATATATATATTTATATAACTATATATATATATTTATTTATTTACTAAATATATATATATAGTAGATATATTCATTATTTAAATATATTTATTATAATTTTTTAATTTTTTAAATATATAATTATTTATTTATAAATATATAAATAATTTTTAAAAAAATAATATTTATAAATTTATATCATTATATATATTTATATAATTATATATATTTATTTAATAAACAAATATAAATGTAAATATAAATATAAATATAGTAAATATATTCATTATTCAAATAAATTTATTATAATTTTTTAATTGTTTAAATATATATAATTATTTATTTATAATTATATATATACTTTTTTAAAAAAATAATATTTATTTATTTATAATTATTAATATATAAATTTGTAAATATAATAAATATACATTTATTTATAAATATAATTATTTATAAATATTTATTTACCAATATATTTTTAACATTATTAAGGAATATACAATCTTAAATGCATGCATCTTAAAAATGAGTGACATTGAATAATTAAAAATGAGTACACTTTAAAAATATTTAAAAAATAGATCAGTTTTATTAATTAAATATATATTATTAAAAAATATGGATATGTATTGAAGTAAATATAAATAAATATTAAAAAAATAAAACATAGTAAATAAATATATGTAAATAAATAATATAAAATGATTAAATTCAAAAAAAATTGAAAAAATATTAAAATTGATTAGATAATACCTAACTGTATTAATATTAAAAATAAAATAATAAAAATTTATGGATTAAAAACATAATATATTAAATGTATCATGTTATAATGAAATTCTAAAATGAATACTAAAATTTGAATAAATTACATAAATATTAGGTGCATGTGTTTCTATATAAGATTCCATTAATTGCCTAAATATTTGTGTGTGCGTTGTATATAAAAATGCATGGATTACGTATATGTATGTGAAATCCATGTAACACATGTTTGATATATGTTAAATTGAGGATTTAAACAACATTCAATTATTTCCATTACTCAATGCAATTAGTCAATATTTTTAATTAATATTAATTTTTATTTATAAATAATTTTTTACTAAATATATGACTTATTTAATGTAAGCATAAATATTTTGTATTATATAAACCATATTTTAGGAAATATTATATATATTCATATATATATATATATGAATATATTTCTATATTAAATGTATTAATAAATAACTTTGTATAAAAACCATTAAAAATGAACAAGACATCAATATGTATTTAATTATTACATTTTATTCATTTTATATATTTATATTTAGTATATATTATTTATTAATATTTTTAATTAATATATATATATATATATTAAACTTATTAATTTTTATTAATAATTCTTTCATTAATAAAATGCCTACGGGGCATCGGTGAGTTGGTTGCCACTATGGAGTCTATCACCGAGGTTCCAGGTTCGAGTCCTCACTATGGAAACACATGAGATGCCTGAATAAATCACTTGTGGACCCCTCTACCCCATTGGGAACTGGCTCGAAATCCCAGGTGTTGTTACACTAGGGCCTATGGTTGGGGAACTACATAAAGGCACTTTGTGGTGAGTGACTGCTCGCCAATAACTTGTAACCCCCTGGTCCTAAAAACCCAGTGTACTTTTGCTCATGGGGCATGGGTGAGTTGGTTGTGGATGTGGAGTTTATCACTGAGGTTCTGGGTTATAGTCCTTACTATGGAAACGCCTGAGATGCCTAAATAAATCACTCATTAACACCTCTACCCCATTGAGAACTGGTCTGAAAGCCCAGGTGTCATTGCACTTGGGCCTATGGTTAGGGAAGTATATAAAGGCGTTTCGTGGTGGGTGACATCCCGCTAATACCTTATAACCCCATGTGCCTAAAAACTCGGTGTACTTTTGGTAGTTGGGGTTTGGCTTAGTGGTAAAACAACACTGTAATACTATATAAGGTTGAGGGTTCAAACCCCATTGGGCGCAAGATACTATAGTAGTACTGTAGCAGCGGCGGTACTGTAGCACCATTGGGCACTATAGTTGTGGCGGGTGACACTGTAGGAGAGGTGGGTACTATAACGAGTACTGTAGTAGTGAAGGTAATATAGAAGGTACTGTAGCAGCTAGATACTATTCACAAAATGGGCCTTTGGGCCAAAATTTGGGTCTTATGATCCATTTGATGGTCTTCATGCCTACTAGGCCTTCAGGTTAAAAATATATGATGTAATAAAAGCTCCAAGATGGGTGGGTTATCCCTTGGGGGGGTATGACCAACCTTTTAGGGATGTGTGTGTGTGGTGAGGGTGTTTAAATGTAATTGTACCCCCCAAGCACATAATATATATATATATATATATTAATAAATTATTTAATAATTTTATAATTTATTCATTTCTAATTTTTTTTGTTTAATTATTACAATTTAATCTTTTTAATTTTTTTGTTTAACTATTACAATTTATTCACTTTATATATCTATATTTAATATATACTATTTAATAATATTTATAATATATATATATTTATAATAAATTTATTCATTTTTATCAATAATTATTTAATTAATAAGATATTTAATATTTTTCTTAAATTACTCATTTTTAATTTTTATTTGTTTAATTATTTCATTTTATTCATTTTAAATATCTATATATTTAATATATAATATTTATTAATAATTAAAATTTATATATATGTATATTAAACTTATTCATTTTTATCAATAATTATTTAATTAAAAAAATTGTTCATATTTTTTTAATTTACTCAGTTTTATTTTTTATTTGTTTAATTATTTCATTTTATTTGAGACATTTATTAGTGCTAATAAAGGTAAGATTTTATCAGTGCTACAGAAAATCACTGATAAAGGGCACCTTTATCATCACTTTTTTCTACGTTGTTAAAGGTCTGCTTTGTAATAGTGAATCCTTTGGAAGCGATTCTTGGGGTGATCAAAGGTGAGTAATGCAAACAATAGGATCTACCATGCTAGAACTCGGAGATTCCTATGATGATGTTTGGATAATTGTTGAACACATGTGAATTACCGGTAGAGTGAATTTATTCTTGATTCCTACAACACAACGCCATTATTATGTAGATCCATTGTCATATCCACAAACAAAGAAATAATTTCTCACAAGGTAATTCTTTATTGCTTAAATTAACTATAAATAATATGTGACATTCTTGTGGTTTGGTTCTATCATTTTATCCATTGTATGCATTCTTTGATTAAATTATATTGATCATGACGTTTATCATCATGTAAATATTGAAATTATCATTGATCATGACAAAAAATCAAAGTTGGGAATGACCCATCACAGGCTTCTATTGTGCCTGAAACCTTCAATAAATACTTGTAATTAATGGAACATATCAAGGTGTATGTATTTGGTTCTAGACAGAACCATTATAAAGTCAACTCAAGTGATACACAGGTGGATGGGTGGAATGTTATAACTTGTGATAAGACTAAAAATAGGAATTATTTCCTCTAGGTCAAAGGTTGATTTAATCTTCACTCATTAAATCAAATATTAGATAAATCTCATGAACAGGTCATTTAAATATTTATTTATTTCTGTCTATGTAATTATTTATTTTATAGATGCAAGGTCGTGATCACATAAATAAATTAATTAATGTGCAAAGATGAAAATAAAATAAATTGTTTATGCATAAATGTTTTATCCAACATGGTTAATTAATTAAGTAACATCCACTTAATATTAATAAGACATGTAAAGGATAAAACAAGATAAGATTTATGCATAATAAATTAAAATTCCCATAATTAAATATTCAGTTGAACTTGGCCTTCTATTACTTGATTGGTAATGAAACTAAATAGAACTAAGGGTTTGACCTACCCTTATTGGGACAATTACTTTTATAAGGGGAATTCTTAGGAAGTTTTTGGGTTTACTTAACCATTTTACATCTAAAGGAGTATCTATTGCTAGACTTGGTGTATTTTGGAGGTAAGTATTGAGGAAATCTGAGTCATGATTTCAATATAAGGGAGTCCAATAAACGAATCAAGGAGCTACAAGCCCATAGTTGGCAAAGACTTTCCTACCTAAATGCCTTAAAGTAGCTTTACCAACCCTTATTAGGTTTATACAAAGAGGAATATAATCCTTTCTACTAGAATGTCAGAGAGACTAGACATTCCAAGTTCAATGGTGAGGGTTATTGAAACTTGATAAAATAGTGGGAGATCTAATAAAATCAATTAATTTACTATATCTCACCAAATTTGTAATCAAGAAAATTACTAATAATATGCTCTTTTGATTTTAGAATAAAATAAAAATATCATCATTCACATTATCCCTATGATCAATATTGGATAAAGACAACTTCTTAACTAGTAGTAACTTCCATGAAAGGTACAGACGCCTTCGGGTTGTGCTAGTCTATGAATGGAGATCTTACGTGCTATAATCCTCATTTCCTAATATGCCTGCTAAGTAGGGGATTGATTAAGAGTTACTAGTCTATTAGAAACATATGAACGATGCAGTAGACGTTAAATGTTTGATGTTTTCATCTATGTCTAGTGAACTCATGAAGTCTCATGAAAACATGGATGCATATAACATGCTTGAGAACCTCTATGGTATTTACCAGGAGGGATCTAGAGAGGAATATTTTGAGACTTCCAAGGTTCTATTTTAGATAAATCATGGATATGGTGCCTTAGTTGGGCCTTGCGTAGTCAAACTCATTAGTAATATTGAGTGTTTAGAGGTTCTTGGGATTAAAACTCCCTGAAGAACTGGGAACTGGTCTCATTCTAGAATCACTCCCTCAAATATTCTCTAGTTTTTTTATAAATTTTAATATAAAAAACATTTATATGTCTCTTATAGATCTTATTACTCTTATTCACCATGTAGATAAGGATATGAAGTGAGAAAAACCTTATGTCATTATAGTGAACAAACGGAAATGTAAAGTGAAGAGCTTTAAGCCTAATTATTCTTAATGCCCTTACAAGAAGAGGAAGATCAAGGGGAAATAAAGGGAATAGGATGTTGTCTATTTCATATGTGGAAATAAGGGCCACTAGAAGAAAAACTACACCCAACCAAATAAACAGAGGGAATATTCAGTTGCGTTTGTTATCGAGTGAAATTTATTTGTTTCTAAAAAATGGGTATTAGATACAATTTTTGGTTCCCAAATATGTATTAAAATAAAATTACCAAGTAGATTCAGAAAGATTAACTGAGGGGAGGTATATCTATGAGCATCCAACAGACTAAACTTGTTGTTGAAGCTATTGGGGACTACCACATCACATTGACAACTGGAATGATCTTAGTTTTGAAATGTTGTTATTAGGTTGAATTTGCTTCCAAAAACATTATTTTTTGTATCCATACTTGATACTAATGTAATTAATTTCAAATTTAGGAATAAATGTTGCTTATTTTATAAAGATATCATTTTTTTATGATGAGGCACATTTAAATAGTGGTCTTTATGTGTTGGATTATATGAACCAAGTAATGGAAATTGATAAGAAAGTTATTTCACATGACTCATACCACACCCAACTTTGGAATCACCAGTTAATTCATGTAAATGAAAGGTGATTGACTAAATTACATCAAGATGGATATTTAGATTCTTTTGAACTAAAACCACTTGATGTATGTCGCACATGTTTACAACGCATAATGACTAAAGCCCCATTTACTGAGAAAGATGAAAGGGCTAAAGATCGTCAGTAATTAGTTCATACCGATGTGCATTGACCATTTCCTATTGAATTAAGGGTAGGGTACACATACCTCATAACTTTTACTAATTATTTTAGTAGATACTTATATGTCAACTTAATGGGGTATAAGTAGGATTCTTTTGATAAATTCAAGGAATAAAAGAATGAATTTGAGAACTTGGTTGGTAAGAATATTAAGAAACTTCACTCAGACCATGGTGTATAATATATTAATCAATACTTAATTTATTACTTATGGTAATTTGGTATCCTATCCCAATTTACTCCTCCTAAAATTCCTTAGTGGAATAGTGTAAGAAAAAGGAGGAAGTGAACCTTTTTTGGACATGGTGAGATCGATGATGATTTATATGAGTCATCCATTATTCTTTTGGGGATATGTGTTACAAAAAAAACATATACTAAATTGGGTATCAACTAAATAAATAAATGGTATTCCATATGAAACTTTAAGTATAAATAAAACCATGTAATCTAATTTACATGTATAGGGAAGTGAAGATTTTTTTAAGGCCTCTCTAGGTAACAAAATTTCACCATGTGGCACAAAGTGTGCCTTTATAGGATAACCCAAGGAAATAAGGGGATATTACATATACCCTTATAAAAAAAGGTTATAATGGAAAGATGCATCATATTACTTGAGAGAGAGCACATATCTAAAAGAAATAGTGGGAGCGAGATAGACTTTGATGAAGTCGAGGCACAAGGAACACAATATTTGGTACATGAACAGATTCCACAAAGCCCCTTGGAAGAAGAAACTATTCTAAAGACACAAGTATTGTGTAGGAGTAAAAGAGAGGTTATAGAACTAGAATGTTATGGTTTTCTATTCATTGAGTATGGTGGATCATTATTAGTTGATAATGATGATCCTTTAACCTATAAGGAAGCACTAAGTGGTAGAAATGTTTCCAAGTGGAAAGAATCCATGAATTCTAAAATGGATTCCATGTACCAAAATCAAGTCTGGATTTTTTAAGCCCTTATATAATATGTAAATCTTGTTGGTTTCAAAGGAGTATTAAAGAATAAAATTGACATGGAAGTACAAGTCAGTACCTATAAGACATGACTAGTTGTAAAAGATTTTAAATATCATTAAGTAATTGACTACGATGAAACCTTTTCACTGGTTTCAAAGCTAAAATCCATCAAAATTCTACTTTCTATTGAGACCTTCCATGATTATGATATTTTTCAAATTGATGTCAAAACATTTCTCCTTAGCAGGAACCTTCAAGAAGATGTCTATATGAAAAAACCTGAAGGGTTTGTGACTCTAAAAGATTCCAACAAGGTATGAAAGTTGTAGAGATCCATTATGGATTAAATTAAGATTACAAGTCATATAACATTAATTTTTATGAATCCATAACATAATTTTGTTTCATAAATAATGAATGTGAGTCATGTGTCTATAAATAATTTAGTGGGAGTGCGGTTTTTTTCTTGATAGTATATTTCGATGACATATTACTTATTGGAAACGAGATACCAGTCTTACATTTTGTTAATTCAACGTTTAATAAATGATTCTCTATGAAAGACTTGGGTGAGGCAGTGTATATTCTTGGGATCAAGATCCATCATGATAAATCTAAGAGTTTTCTCATCCTAAGTCAAAATACATACATTGACGAGATACTGAAGAGATTTAGTATTGAACAATCCAAGAGGGTAATGTTTCCAAAGTCTCATTACATTTATCATTCCAGGAAAATATGTCCTCGGAAACATGAGGAAAGAAAAATAATGGAAAGGATTCCATACGCATCATATATTGGGTCAATCATGTATGTTATTCTATGTACTATGCTAGATGTTTCCTATGCATTGAGTACGGTAGGCTGATATCAATAAAATTAAGATGACCACCATTGGATGGTAGTAAAGATTATCCTTAAGTGTATGAAGTGTACTAAGGATATGTTCCTAGTCTATGGAAAATATGATGAAATAGTCATCATAGGATATTCATATGCTAGTTTCCAAACTAATCAATACGGAATGAAGTCACAAACGAGATACATCTTCACTTTGAATAGAGGTGTTGTGAGTTGGAAGAGCTCAAAGTAGGTTGTGTTCGCATATTCTACAGTAGATTCTTAGTATATTGATACTTTTGAGATAGCTAAGGAAGTAGTATGGATGTGAAAATCCATCCAAGATCTTGATGTGTTACCTAGTAGTAAAAAAACTATCACACTCTAATGTGATAATACTGTAGTGGTGGCTCTCGCAAAAGGGTCAAGGACACAACAGAGGATGAAGCACATACATCAAAAGTATTATCTATTGAGGGGTTTTTCTTAGAGAGGTGAGGTTATGGTGAGTATTATTTCCATGTAAGACAATGTGTAAGACCCCTTGACTAAAGCCTTGAATCATCAAAAACATGATTATCATGTGAGGTCTGGAAGACTGAAAGTCATAGGTAGTTGTCTCTAGTCTAAGTGGGAATTTGTTGGAGTTGGTATCCTATCACCAACTGAGTATAATTTGATTACATGTATATTCTATGTACTTAATATTAATTAAACATATTATTATATATTGTTCATTATTATGCATGGATTTAATGTATTGTTGTCTTAGAGTATTTGTCGCATTGATATGGTCATAGAAGTTCCCCGATATGATGAGAACCTTGAAGTGTTATGACAATATTCTTAATATAATTCAATGTTTGGATAACATACTATGATGAGACACATAGAATTTAGACCATCAGATGCGAGTACTCATAAGCATAAGAGGCTTCTTCTCATGAATTTCTCACTTGGTAATCTCTAAGATGGGATATTATTAGAACAAACCCACCAGTAGAAATTATTCATGTTTCAATGTCATTAGATATTTCTATCTATGAGTGTGTGTAATGGTATTTAGAGTTTAAGATTATCATTAATAAATATGATGACTCGCACACTTAGATTAACTAACAAAAACTATCACATCATATGTTTGTGGGAAGTAGGGTGTGTTGGGTGTGTCACAATTGACATATCATTAATGGATAAGTTAAGGAAGGATTGGCCCCTTCCATCTTTATTGGAGTTGATATCTCGGCCCTTTGATTGTAATATAACAATCGCCTAAATTTCATGACCATGGTGTAACGATGTGTTTATTTCAAATAGTCAAAGAAAGACGTATCAAGCATATAGGTTGATGACATCATCACGAAACCTATTTGATGAGATATTGTGACAAAGAGATTATATTACATAGTGAGTGATCATATGTGGTTGTCATCATTGAAACATTAAGTTCTTTCCCTTGGGTGTCTTGACCCATTACGATATAGGAATCTTGGACTTTAGGAAAGCCTACCTAATTCCAACAAGAAAGAGTCATAGAGGGTTACACACTTAGTGTTTCTATTGATCTCAATTAAATTATAATTGAATTATTTAATGGAATAAAAATTATTTTCAAGATTAAGAGATAATTTTATTCAAGTTATATTTATTGCATAAATTAAATAAATATTTATTTCCCAGCATGTGAATAAAATATAATTTTTTATTTTATTGAATATTTAATATTTATTTATTTTTCAGTATGTGAATGAAATATTTTTTTATGAATAAAATATTTATTTGAGTATTAAATAAATATCAAGGAGTTCAAACAGACAAATACTGCGTCCGGTGATAAAATAAGTATTTACAAGTCGGTAAATATTATCTATCAATTTTCACAAGTTGGAGCATCACAAAATAATAATATTAATATTATGTGGCATGAGGTTTGTTAAAGGTTTTAAAAGTTATTTAATGGTTGGCATGAAATTAAATAATATTTTAGCCTAAACCCTAACTCTATAAATTGACAGTTTTTTCTATTGTATATAACATCCAAAACTGAGAATAGATAATTGTTGCACACAACAAATTTTTTCTCAACTCCTCCTTCTATCTCCCTCTCAAGAACAAGAAATGCAAGAGCTATTTCTTTAAAACCTAAGAATGAGTGATCAAGAAAGAACAACACAAAACATTTGATTCATCACACTAGCACCCAAAGATCGAGTGGTGTTTCTTAGAGATCGCCAAATCATGTATGGATCACCGCTAGAGGGATTATATCCTTGGATCCACACACTACAATGAAGGAAACCCAAAAAGGTATTTTCGGATGACCAACATTCATCAATAAATAAAGTTCCTAAACCAAGTTATTTATTTCTTCATACATTAAATAAATTAATTATAAATTTGACATGCAAAATCCTCTCTCATGGTTTCAGACAATGATTATTAAAATAGATTTTAATATATCACTCATCACTGCATTCTTCCACTATGCCCAGAACCAACAGAAGACCCATGAATTATGACCTATATGCCAATATCATTCATGTCTCTTAGGCGTAACCTCAATGCAACCACACGCATCCACCGGGGTTTGCCTGGGAAACCCTAGGTGTCACTGATACCGATGTCGTGCACCCTACATCGTCGTCATCATGCCCAGCAGCGCTGAGGGGAATTGTCACCAGTATGCAGACCTCCCCTAAAACCTATGATGATCAGACCCCCACCATGTCAACATTGCATGATCCTTGCTCCAATGTCATTAGAATCATCACCCACCATTGACTTGTCGAACATCGTCACAAAGATGGCCCCAGGCGCCACCTATGATCGGAGCCCCTCCCTCATAACATAGACCATCGTAAAGTATCCCATAACAAATGTCTGATATAACACCACCTCTATCATCGAGCAGGGGTTCACCTACCCATTTTCGTTGCCAATCCCCTTGTTGTTATGTATGCCCACACCCAACGACACCATCACAATAGTCACCCACCCCCCCAAAATAAATTGGGGGAAATAACTCTTTGGTAGGGTTTTGATCCCCAACTTCCTTGACCAATGTTGAATTACAGGGCACCTCAACCACTAAGGCACACCTCAACTGCTATAATTGTATATATTTATATAATTATATATATATATATATATATAATTATAAATATAAGAAATATATTTATTATAATGTTATAATTATTCAATATATATATTTATTTATTTATAATTTTATAAATAATTTTCTAAAATTAGATATATTTATAATTTTATAATCAATTATTTAAATTAAAAAATTATTAAAAAATCATTTAAATAGATTAATTATTTAAATTTAAAACATATTTTAAATGTTAAAACTTAATAAACAAAAATGGATAAATATTATTCACATAAATTATAAATATATTGAAAATATTACATATAAAGTAAATAAATATATGTATAAATAAATATTACAAAATGATTAAATTCCAACAAATATAAAAATAAATAAATATTAAAAATGAATAAATAATATTAAATGAAAGAAATATTAAAAAATAATAAATAGAATTTAATAGAAAAATCTTTTTTAAAAAAATAATTCATATAAGATTAACTACATGAATTGTAAATACGTATATAAATGAAACAAATATTAAAAAATGCATTCAAACAACTTAATTATATAAATTTCAAACATTTTAAAAATATTACGACTTAATAAATAAAATTGAATAAATACCAATCATATAAATTAAAAACATATTAAAAATGATACTTTACATGAAGATGTACACATGTTAAATATATATATACATCTCACGTACATGTGCACATATACATGCACATACATACATCTGTACATGTACAAAATCTGTATATACACATACACAAAACACACATGCAACATAATTAATACATATATATATATATGTGCATATACACATTGATATAAATATATAATTTCAAATATCACATATTAACAATACATCACTTATATTTATATAATTGTTTGAATTATTAAAAAATATATATTAATATATCATATTTATATTAATTATATACATGCATTTTATAATTAATATATATAAATAAATTTTAATTTTTTAATATAAATATGATAATTTTATATATATTAATAGTATTTTTTATTAAAAGTTTTATTAGTGCTAAGAAAAGTGGTGATAAAGATGCACCTATATGAGTAATAAAAAATGGGCTGATAAAGGATATACTTTTACCAGTAGTTTTCTTAGCACTAATAAAAGTTACTTTTATCAGTGCTTTTAGATAGCATTGATAAAAGTTATCTTTTAATTAATGCTTTTTGTTTATCACTGATAAAAGAAAGCATTGGATAAAACATGATATGTGGTAGTGGAACCATACCACCAGGCTTTCCCATCATCTCAAAAACATGCTGGTGAATATATCATGTTTGGTTGATTTCTTATAATTACCACCACCATCATTTTTAGGGTCGGCCCTAGGGAAAACCCAAAAGGTTTCAGAGCTAGGGGAATAAGAATCCAAGGGGAAACCGGCACTATTACACATATTCCCTTTAACAGCATGCAAAACGGATTTTAACAGTAGTAAAAAACACTGTTAATCGCAACACTGATAAAGGGGGTCCTTTATCCATGATAAAAAATACAGATAAAGGCCTAGCTGGATGCAATGTGTTGTTAACATCACACCCAAAAAAATGTGTAATTTCAAAAAATTCTATATACATTTATTGTGACGTCATAAATACAAAAATTCCCTCCCATGGTATATACAAAAAAACTACTATATACATTTCAAACAATGTTTTATATAATAACATTTACAATTATCCAAAAAACATTTAAAAACAATAATGTTTCATCTTTTGATGCATGTGATCCCCTCTAAAAAATGTTCGCTCATGCATCGGAAAAAAATATTCCACCTGATCAAAAGATTCTACCAACATAAGAAAACAAATATTATGTTATTAATACTATAAATAAGTAAACTAAACATTAATATAAAAGAATACATTAATAAAATGTCAATATTTAATAAAAAAGACACATTTGGAGTTATACTAGTCACATCATGCATCGGATTGAGGTAGGGTTGATTCCTACATGTCAGAAATGACTCATGGATCATTTTCCTAAAGTATCAAAACAATCCAAATGTGTTTTCTTAGTTTTCAGTATGTCACTTGTTCTTTTTACTAAAATTAATGTCAATTTTAAATAAAAAACACACATTTTGAGTCATATCGGTAACACCGTGCATTGTATTGAGGTGTGGTTGACTCCCACACATCAAAAATGACTCATGAATCATTTTTATAAAGTATTAAAACAATCATAATGTTTTTTCTCTATTTTCAGTATGCAAGTTTTATTTTTTTAATAAATATCATTTGAAACCAAAACACGCATTTTGAGTCATGCCAGTCACATTGTGTTCCACTTTTATGTGAGACTACTTCATACATGTCACAAATAACTTATGGATCATTTTCCTAAATTATCAAGAAAATCTATGCATGTTTACTTGGTTTTCAGTGAGTGAGACATTTTGAACTGAAATGTCAATTTTAAACTGATAACAGACACTTTTAATCATACTGGTCACATCGTGCATCGGATTTAGGTGTGGTTGATTCCTACACATCATAGATGACTCGTGGATTTTTTTTCTAAAGTATTCAAAAAAATATGAATGTGTTTTCTCAACTTTTAGTATGTCACTTGTCCTTTTACTAAAATTAATGTTAATTTAAAATAAAAAGACACACTTGGAGTCATACCTGCCACATTGTGCATCGTATTGAGGTTTGGTTGACTCCTACACATCAAAAATGACTCATGGATTGTTTTAATAGAGTATAAGAACAATATGAATGAATTTTCTCAGTTTTTAGTATGTGAGTTGTGTTTTTTTACTAAAATATCATTACAAATTGGAAACACACATTTTGAGTCATACTGGTCACATCGTGCATCAGTTTGATGTGAGAACTACTTCATACACATCAAAAATGACTTATGAATATCTACCCTAAATTATCAAGACAATCAGAGTTCATTTTACAGGTTTTCTATGAGTGACACTCTTTGAACTAAAATTTCAATTTTAAACTAATAACGGATACTTTTAGTCATGCTGGTCACACCGTATGTCAGATTGAGGTGAGGTTGATTCATACACATCACAAATGACTCCTGGATAGTTTTCCTAAAGTATAAAAACAATCCAAATGTTTTCTCTATAATGTCTCAAAATTTCTACCCTATGAATATCTACCAAAAATTATCAAGACAATCAAATTGAATTTTATAGGTTTTCTATGAGTGACATGATTTGAACTAAAATGTCAATTTTAAACTAATAACAGACACTTTTAGTCATGTTGGTCACACCGTATGTCAGATTGAGGTGAGGTTGATTCATACACATAAAAAATGACTTAGGGATAGTTTTCCTAAAGTATCAAAACAATCCAAATGTTTTCTCTATAATGTCTCAGAATTTCTATGTAATTTTTTCTTAAATAATATGGAATTATTTTGAGACTACACGCTCTGAAAAAATGTGATTCTAAGGCCTAGTGACCCCAGAACAGAATTTTGAACTTTTTTAAGGTACGTTCAGTAAATGTGAGAGCGGGTTTTTCAAAATTTAAACTAGTGATTGAATTGAAAATTTGAGGGCACCGTTGAACTCAAAATTCCAGGATTCACCTAGAAAAGACTTAACTTCGGCTGGAAAGGGTGGAACAGAAAAGTTAATTTTCAGAATTTTTGAGAAAATAATAAAATAACTTAAAAAGTTATTTTATTTCTTTTCTCATCGATGAGCGGTGACACGGCGACGTTGCAGTGCAGCGACGAGGCAGCAACGAGGTGCATTAATGGAGCTCATTAATGGCTCATTGACACATAGCATAACAATTCTTTAATGACATGTAATAGCGTAAAGACGTGACATCGTGGCATAAAAGAAACGCTGCGATGTGTTTTCTTTTTAATAGTTTGACAGTTTAGTGGAATGAGGATTAAACTGTGAGTATTATCTGATGAACCTCCAATGGATTTCCTCCCCAATAAATAATGATGAACATCGGTAGAACTTCATCAACATCGACGTACCTCGAAGAAGGAAGAACACCATCGACCTCTTGAAACCTTGAGGATAAAGCACTACGGAAAAGACCATCAGTGAAGTAGGGGTTTTATTTTGAATTATTCCCCATCCTTTTTTTCTAAACGAAGAATGTGGATCAACCCAAAAATAGGTTGATCTGCAGGTCGCTCGTTCTTGTGAGAGGGTACCCTTTTTGGGGTTCAACATCGGGAAAGAATTATCATGGATTGAACATATTCCTTGAACCTCTCCCTGGTTTTAAAACTTCTAATACGGAGGGAGAGGGGTGAAACAAACAAGACTCGTTCCCCTCTGTATGTGCGTTCATTGTGAATAGATTGTCCAAGACTGTAGATTCGAGACCATCGTGGTGATGGTGAGACCCTACAGAGCCCATAGGTGTAGGCGGATCAAGAAATGGATCATCGAAGTAACTCCAGTGGCCCACAGAAGGAACCACTAGCACACCGGCGGCCATGGGCAGAGGGAGGCGGTGTCGCTCGGTGCCACGTGGAGGCAGCGGCCCACATCCAGGCCGCCCGGGCGACCTGGTGAGCTGCGGTCACTTGACTGTGGAGGAGGGTAGGTCATGGCCCATTGTACACAGCAGGTGCTGGACATGGCACTAAGAGGGCAATGCGTAGGAGGAGCGGCCCGCTCCTTACAGGCTATGTTCGGACAGAGGAGGGGACGCAGTGGCAGCTGCCACATCCTGGGCGCACACCACCAATTCACCCATGGTGGACTAGGCCCCCAGTCAGTGAGTCGGGCCAGTCTCAAACCCAGCGGGCTGGACCCGCGCCCAGCGGGCCGGACCTGCGCCCAGCGGGCCGGACCTACGCCCAGTGGGACAAACCTACACCGGCGGGCTGGACCCTCGACCAAACTGGGCCGAGTCCATCAAGGCCCATTGGGCCTCACCAACTGGCCAAACTGGACCAGATCAACACTGAACCAAACCAGGTTAGGTTGAGTCATTCAAATTAAACCAAGGTATGTGGTACCCCTGGGCCAGTTTGGTCAGATCGGTCTGACCGGGTAGGATCGGGCCCAACTACAACCATCCCCTGTTTACTAAAACATTAATAACTTTCAAATAGGGTGTTCGGTTGATGAGATGTTTGCATATTCGGGACCCTCTCGACAACCCAGATCATTTGGAATACTCTAAGGATACTTTCATGGAAGTTGAGTTGCGAAAAATGGCTTGAGGAGTAATTATCCCAAGTGCGCTATGTACGGAACCCTGCGGTTGGCTGAGACCTGAAGACTACTAACAAGTGACTATGTGTGGCACGACTATGGCCTAGTGGGAAGCACCTCTATGTGAATTTGAAGGCCCATAGTGGGAGTGAGAATGTGTTACTCAGCAGACCCACGATATGTGATGGGGAAGAGTACCCCAGTTGTCCAAGTTGGGAAATACCTCTGTGAGATTTTGTAGGCCCACGGTGGGAGAAAAATTTTGTGACTCGGCATACCCATGGTACTCATCAGGGATGAGTACCACCACATTCCAAGGTTAGTGGGAGGTGGCTTCTCTATGACTCAGCAGGCCCATTGTACTCATAGTGGATGATTTCTCCAGAAGCCAAGGTGTTCGATGATGTAACTGATGATTCTTCAATCACTACCCTACATGTATACCTGGTGTGAGTTGTCTTGTGCTTCGTACTAGTGCTTCATTCTTATTCTTTGTTCTTTTCTTTGTGGATTTATTTGTGATCTTTCCTTTGTGTTTTGGGTTCCCCTACTAAGTATTTTGTTACTCACCCCTTCATGGGCTTCGCCCACACATGTTGTGTCTGGTGCAGACGATTGGCTCTTCGATGGAGGACTTGGTGGCCTAGGACTAGGTGGGGCTGAGTAGGATTAGGTGGAAAAGACATACTACTTAAGCTTCCATTAGATGCACTACTCTTACAATTAGGTGTGTATTTCAGCGAATGGATACCCAAGTCCCTTTGTACTTTCCTGTTTTCAGTTCTTTTTGTTCGGTTTGTATTTTGGCCCACTTGTTTTCAGTTGTACATGTACTCAACACTTTTTTTAGTATACTTGTTTTTCCCTTTCAGTTTGTGGGACATGGTTGGGTGTGTGTGTGTGTGTGTAAAGGTACTTAGTTAAACACCTCCCACTTGCAAGTTGACACCTTCGGCTCTAGTCGCCAGCCCTTGGCCTTCGGGAGGTGAGTTTTGGATAGTCATGGCATGGGCCCCGGGGGACGGGTCATAACAAAGTGGTATCATAGGGGTGGTTGATTCCACCTCTAATATTGGTAGTCTGTTGTTTTGTTTTTGGGGAAACAATTTTAAGTGTTTCAAGTTCGACTTTCATATTCAAGGTGTCCAGTGTTGGTGCGGTGGCTGAGGTATCCATACACCATGACCTTGAATTCTACTTCTCTATGACTCAGCAGGCCCATTGTCTCCTTATGTTCTTTTTGAATAAGATTCATCCCACCATGTATAACATTCTGACTATGGTACATCTTGATATATCTCAATATTCTTCCATGTGGATGACCAGCCAAGATCCTGATATGTGATAATGTAGAGAGCCTTCCTAGTGATGAGGCATCAGTTCAGGGACCAGTGCTAGAGATGGCCCCACTGGGTGGTGCACCGTTGTTGCCACCACCTGTTGATCAGAAGTTACTCATTGTGTTACTAGTAGAGGATGTGCGTTGTCTCAACACCTTTCACGAGTTCCAAAGACAGAGACCTCCTAGGTTAGGGGGAGAGATAGATCCTCAGGTTGCTGAGGAATGGTTGGAGGCAGTGACGTGGGTCTTCTACTTAGTGAGAACACCGCTTGACCAGATGGTGGTCTTAGTTGTAAGCCTTCTTCATGGATTGGTAGGGATATGGTGGAGTATCATGATTTAGACCATAATGAGGCAACCCTCACCTGGATAGACTTCAAGTGGATTTTCCAGGAGGATATTTTTTCCATGTCCTTGTGCTCTGTGCTCATATAGGAGTTTCTTCACCTTCAACAGTGCAGCATGGTGATGGATGAGTACTCGGAAAGGTACACAAATCTTTCTCACTACTCCACAGACATGGTTTGAGACCCTTTCTTCAGGGCTTGAGCCTTTGAGCAGGGACTCAGGCGGGATATCAGGGCATCGATGGTGTCTCTCAGCATCCCTACCCAAGCCAGGGTACTGGAGCAATCCCTTCTTGTGGAGAGCTTCTTGGCAGAGTAGGTGCCAACATCCAGAGCAACCAGTATACCCTAGGTGGTGGAGTCTTCAGTAGGAAGCAGAAAGCTAACACGAGGGCCCAAGCAGACCAAGTCTTTTAGGGGTCGACCCCAGGACTCAGGGTCGACAGTATGGGGCTTTCAGACATGAGGGAGTCAGTTGGGAGCCAGGATTTGATTCGCGTGTGGTAGTCAGGGACACATGGCATGTGACTACCCAACCCTCTATACAGATGACCAGAAAATGGTCAAGGGACCACTGAGACAGAGGCAGAGGTTTGAGCGAGGAGGTTCGTAGGGCGGAAGATGTGGCAGGGAACAGGACGAGCAGTAGGCGATGGGTGACAGTTTGAGGTACTACTGCCACCACCCCTAGGTGGTCTACCCCAACCTCCGAGAGTAGGTGGACAGGGGTGAGCCTAGCTTCAGGTAGTGAAGGATTATGACCAAAGTGCTCCAGAGATGATCCTAGGTATGATCTGTGTCTTATCCACCCAACCTACAGTTCTTATAGACATAGGTTCTAGTCACTCTTCCATTTCCATGACTCTCGTTCATAGATTGAAGATTCTGATTGACCCGTTGTCTCAATCCTTATGGCTAGAGACTTCTGCAAGAGGGGATTCTATAATTACACACTGGTGCCGGAAGTGTGAGCTTACTCTAGGAGGTGAGATATTCGGCTGAGATCTCCTAGTAGTGGCGTCAAGGACTTATGATGTCATCTTGGGTATGGATTTTTTATCCATAGTCCATGCTCAGATCGACTGTTTTAGGTGTACAATGTAGTGTGTTCGTGGAGATGGGACCAGGTTTTCCTTCACCAGCGAGAAGGAAACCCTTGTAGCACAGGACAAACTTTCTCAGATGAGGGTGCATCCAATCACTCACCTGTTGGCCAGACTCACCCTTGGTGCAGTAAATGAGAGGATTCCAAGCTTTCCTATAGTGTTAGATGATTACGGGGATGTTTTTCTTGAGGATGTTTTAGGACTACCTTCTTATAGAGAGGTAGAATTTTGCATCGAACTATACCCCGGGACGACACCGATATCAAAAGTGACATATCGGATGGCTCCCGCAGAGCTTTGTGAGAGGAGGTTACATCTAAGGGACCTGTAGGAGAAGGGTTTAATAATACCCAGTGTTTCCCCATGGGCAGCCCTGATGTTGTTTTCCAAGAAGTCATACGGGAGTTTGAGGTTGTGAGTGGACTTTCAGCGCCTGAAGCAGGTGAACATGAAGATGGTGCTTCTCCAAGATAGACCTTAGATCATGCTCTCGCCAGCTTTAGGTACGGGATGAGGACATACCAAAGACAGCCTTCAGGTGCTGTTATAGCCACTATGAGTTCTTGGTGATACCTTTCTGTGTGACCAACTCCCCAGTAGTGTTCATGGGACTCATGAATAGGATTTTCTAGCCTTACATGGACAAGTTTTTCATGGTCTTCATTGATGAAATATTGGTGTACTCATTGTCAACGTAGCACGCTACACACCAATGGATAGTCCTAAATACACTCCAAGAAAAACAGCTTTATGGTAAGCTCTTGAAGTTCCAGTTATGGATATGGGAGGTCCACTTTTTTGGACACATCATCTCAGAGTCCAGATTTGTAGTGGATCTGGTGAAGATAGAGGCAGCGCTCACTTCGAAGCCACCCAGGAGCATGACTGAGGTGAAGAGCTTCTTAGGGTTGGATGGTTACAATCATTGGTTTGTACCTGACTTTTCTAGAGTGGTAGCACCCTTATCGGCTTTGATGTGGAAGGTATAGCCATTCATGAGGAAGTAGAAATACCACTAGAGTTTCCAGGAGCTGAGGTAGAGACTGACTAGTGCCCCCATCTTGAGACTACCAGAGGAGGGCGTTGAGTGTGTAGTTTTATGTGATGCATCAGGGATCAGTCTAGGTTGTGTCCTGATGTAGGAGCAAGTGGTGATAACCTATGATTCATAGAAGTTGAGGCACTATGAGCAGAACTATACAACCCGTAACCTGGAGTTAGCAGCAGTGGTATTTTCCTTTAAGATGTGGCGGCACTACTTGATGGGTGAGCGGTTTATAGTTTACTCTGACCACAACAGTCTTAGGTATATCTTCTCCTAGAAGGACCTGAACCTAAGATATTGGTAATGGCTAGAGTTCCTCTAGGACTATGAATTTGAGATATTATACACTCTTAGGAAGGGGAACGTGGTAGCAGATGCGCTTAGGAGGAGGACCAGTTTGTAGATGCTGAGTGAGGAGACAGAGTAGCTATCCGTGATTCAAATATCCTTCATGGATGATGATAGATCATATTACCTTCATTTGATGACTGATACTCCCCCTATCTTACAGTGATTTAGGTAGGCACACCTGGTGGATGTTGATTATGAGGCCTGACATGCTCAGTTATCCTCAGGGAATGCTCTTGATGGATTTTTTTTAGGTGGGGAGAACATCATACTTTTTAGAGGGCACACCATAGTAACAGTGGAATTGCAGGAGGAGGTGTTGAGGGAGTTCCACACATCCCCTTGGGTGGTACATCCTAGAGTGGAAAAGATGTACCAGGACCTCTGATGTTAGTACTAGTGGCCAGGAATGAAGAAAGTAGTGGTCGAGTTTGTCTCATGATGCCTCACTTGTTAGCAAGTGAAGGCTGAGCATCAAGTTCCCGCAGGATTAGCTCAACCACTTGAGGTACCAGAGGGGAAATGGAATGGTATCTCGATGGAATTTGTGATAGGTTTACCATTTACATCCAAAGACCATGATTCTATCTGGGTGATCGTTGACTGATTCATCCAGTCAGCTCACTTCTTACACATCTGGGAGTAGGTACCGATTGAGGTATTGGGACGCCTCTACATCCAGGAGATAGTGCGGCTTAATGGGGTGCCCTGGACGATAGTCTCAAACTAAGATGCACACTTTACATCCCGGTTGTGTAAGGTATTACAGGAAGTTTTCGAGACTCAGTTGTGCTTGATCACAGCTTTTCATCCCCAGATGGATGTTTAGATAGAGTGGACCATACAAACCCTAAAGGACATGCTTCATGATTGATTCCTTGATTTTGGTTATTGTTGGGAGGACCACCTACCACTGGTGGAGTTTTAATACAATAACATTTATCACTCCACCATTAGTATGGAACTATTAGAGACCTTATATGGGTGGCCTTGCAGATCACCTCTATGGTGGACAGGCCCAAGGGATTCGGCACTCATTGGTCCAGAGTTGGTACGAGCTACCACCAAGAAGGTGTAGATCATCCAGGAGTGGATGAAGACTATGAAGACAAAGCAGAAGTCTTATTCTGAGAAGAGAAGGATACCCTTGGAGTTTGAGGAGGGAGTACATGTGTTCCTTCGGGTCTCACCCTGATGAGGATTGCAGAGATTTGGACGAGTCGGCAAGCTATCTCCAAGGTTCATCAGAACTTTTCAAATCCTAAGCAGAGTTGGTCAGGTGGAGTACCACCAGGCTATTCCCCCATAGATTCACCGGGTGAACGATGTTTTCCACGTGTCGTAGCTGAGTACATACATGCATGATCCATCACACGTCATCGAATGGTGCGAGCTGGACATTGAAGATGGGATGACGTTTGAGGAATTCCCAATGGAGATAGAGGATCGATGGGAGTAGGTCCTATAGGTTCTGGGCATAGTGGAAGCATGTTGGTGGGTTTGCCCAACTTTAATTTTAACGTTAAGTAATGTTCAATCCGAGATCCGTCACGATTTAAAATGCCGAATCTTCGGAATAGAACGAAGAACGAAAAACTTAAGATGGAATCCTGGAACCATATAGATAGGATCATCTTATGTGGGTTATAATTAATTTAATTAATTCACAAGAATTACCTTGGTGGAATTCTTTCTTCGTTGATGTCTCCGGTCACGATCCTGCGGTCCATCCTTGTGTCCTAGAATCCAAGTATAGGATTCCTCTAGCGGTGATCCACACGTGTGCCACATATCTCTGGACATCGCCGAAGGGATCTCTGGGTGCTAGCGCGGAAGATCCTTCGCTTGCGATGTCCGCCTTCAACCTCCTTGATCCGGTGGAGGATATCGCTCTCGTAACTTGAGGGCGTTCTTGGTGGAAAGGGAATTCTCTCTCGGCTTGAGAGTATTTCCAAATCCATTGTGCACAATAAAATGGCTCAGGAAAAGTGTTGGGGTTGTGAGGATATTTATAATCGGGTTTGAGGTTAATAGAGTTATGACAATAAATAAACGCGTTATGTGTTTTATTTATTTCATTAACTCTTATTAAAACCCCATGTCAAATTATTAATTCCTTGACATGCGCCCATGCTGATTATAATTAATATCATTTAATAAAACAATATTATATCCTCAAAATCCCGACTGGAAAACTACACGGCATGCAATAATTAATACACGGCGTGT
Organism: Viscum album; assembly: GCA_963277665.1. NCBI lineage: Eukaryota > Viridiplantae > Streptophyta > Magnoliopsida > Santalales > Viscaceae > Viscum > Viscum album. The sequence goes on along the minus strand of OY728127.1, from coordinate 1,401,906,946 downwards.
ACTTGTTTTCCATAAAACTACAAGGCGTGTATATTTAATATAAACGGCGTGTACTTTTATTTTCGATTTTTCTCCACTATAGTTATTAGACCTTGATTAATGGCTATTTATTTCTTAAATAAATGTAACTACATTACTCGCTAATAAATATATTATTTCACCCATAATATATTCTCTCGAATAACTAGTGTCGAAATAAATGCAATCAGGAATCCTTGAATAATTATTAAACCACAGTCGGGAATAATATTTATTTAACTTGTTAAATTAATATTTAACTGAGATACATGGACACACTTAGTGTGTGACCCTCTAGGCCTCTTTCTCAATGGCATTAGGCGGAGCCTGCCTAAAGTCCAAGGTTAGCGTCTAGAAACACGCCAAGGCACCCATAGAGAAAGAAGTTAATGTCTCAATGACGGGTCACCTCCTACAAACGCTTACCATGTAATATAATCTCATTTTCTCGATATCTCTAATCAAGCGGGTTTCATGCTAGTGTCATCAACCCATGTGCTCGATTATTCTTTCTTCAACTTCCTGGAATTGAACTCACTCATACCTTACCATGGACATGGATTTATTTAGGCTATATCAATTCCATCAAAGGGCCTGAGATATCTACTTTCATTATGGAACAGAGGGGAAAAATCCTTTCTTGCATTATCTATTAATGCAGTATTACTCGTGACGCACCCAACGTATCCTACCTCGCTGCGAACAGTGTGTCCTCACAGTTTTCGTCAATACATCTAAGTGCGCGAGTTATAATACCCATTAATAATAATCTTAAAGTCTAAGGACCAATACACACGTCCGCGGATAGGAACATCCAATGACACTATGAAATATGGATTTCCTACTAGTGAGTCTCATTGTCATAATATCCTCCTGGATATTACCAAGGGCGCACACCATGAGAAGGTGCCTCAAAGTTTTATGAGTACTCACCCCTAATGGCCTGTATTATTTGTGTCCCTCAAATAACATCATCTGGCCATAAAACATATATTCAAGAACATTGTTATGGAACTTCCGAGTTCTCATCATAGCAGGGATCCGCTATGACCCTTTAATGCAATAGTTGTCCTTTGGACATTATCACATACATTGTCACGTAGAATAAAAAACAAGATGTGATAAGGATTTTATTAACTAATAAAGTACAAAGTAGTTGGTTCTAGGCCTCCAACTCCAACAGACTCCCACTTGGACTAGAGCCAACTGCTAACAACCTTTAACCCGCTAGCTCTCACATGATATTCATGCTTCTGCTGAGATAGGCCTTTAGTCATGGGGTCTGCCACGTTATCTTCCGTGGACACTCTGCTCACTGCAACTTCACCACTTTGATAGAAATCCCTCAAGAGGTGATACTTATGGAGTATTTTCTTTTTCCGTTGATGTGACCTTGGTTCTTTTGCAAGAGCCACCGCTGCAGTATTATCACAATACAGTGTAATGGGATCTTTACTGCTAGGCACCACATCAAGCTCCTAGAAAAAGTTCCGAATCCAGACGGCTTCCTGGGCTGCATCATAAGCCGCTATATATTCGGACTCCGCTGTAGAATCGGCGACAACTGGCTGCTTTGAACTCTTCCAGCTCACAACTCCTCCATTGAGGCAGAAAACATATCCAGATTGCGACTTCAGATCATTCTGATCTATTTGAAAACCAGCATCAGCATACCCTCTGATGACGAGCTCCTCGTCTCCTCCATACACCAAGAACATATCCTTAGTTCTTCTCAGATACTTAAGGATAGTCCTAATAGCAGTCCAATGTTGTTCTCCTGGATATGCTTGATATCTGCCTACCATGCTTAGTGCATAGGAAACATCAAGCCTGGTACATAACATGGAATACATGATGGATCCTATAGTCGAGGCGTATAGGATCTTGCTCATCCTATCTTTCTCTTATTGTGTCTGAGGACACATTTTCTTAGAAAGATGTAAGCCATGTGACACTGGAACCAATCCCCTCTTGGATTGTCCCATACTAAATCTCTTTAGTATCTGGTCAATGTATATACCCTGACTTAGCCCAAGCAGCCTCTTGGATCTATCACTAATGATCTTGATCCCTAGAATGTAGGTTGCTTCACCTAAATCTTTCATAGAGAAGCACTTGTTCAACCAGTCCTTAACTGACTGTAAGGCTGGTACGTCATTTCCAATAAGAAATATGTCATCAACATATACTACTAGGATAACGACGGAATTCCCATTAAACCTCTTATAAACACATGTCTCACATTCATTCTTAATGAAACCAAATTCCTTTATGGCCTCATCAAATCGAATGTTCCATGACCTGGATGCTTTCTTTAATCCATAAATGGATTTCTACAACTTGCAAACCCGTTCGGCTTCACCTGGTGTCACAAACCCTTCTGGTTGTGTCATATAGACATCTTCCTAAAGGTTCCCATTAAAGAATTTTGTTTTTACATCTATCTTCCAAATCTCGTAGTCATGGTAAGCTGATATGTAAAGTATGATTCTTATGGATTTAAACATGGAAACTGGTGAGAAGGTTTCATCATAGTCAATTCCTTGATGCTGTCTGAATCCTTTAGCTACTAGCCTTGCTTTATAGGTGGTAACTTGACCTTCCATGTCTAGATTTCTCTTGAATACCCAATTGCATCCAACAGAATTTACATCAACTGGCTCATCGACCAGAACCCAAACTTGGTTCTGATACATGGAATCCATATCAGAATTCATAACTTCTAGCCATCTTGTAGCTTCTGAGCTTTCTACTGCTTCCTTGTAGGAGAGAGGTTCATCATTGTCCAACAATAATGATTCACCATCCTCAGTGACTAGGAAACCAAATCTCTCTGTTTCCCTTACCTCTCTTGAGCTCCTACGCAGTACTTGTGTTTCTGGAACCTCTTCCACGAGGTCCTGTGGAACTTGTTCCTATACCAACTCTTGTGTATCTTGAGCATAAACTTCATCAAAGTAAATCATTCTCCCACTATCCTTCTTGAGGATGTGCTCCCTCTCAAGAAATACGGCTTGTCTGGCGACAATCACTTTCTTGTCTTGAGGGTTATATAGGTAATATTCTTTCGTTTCCTTGGGATATCCTATAAAGATACACTTCGTGCCCTGGGGTGATAGTTTGTTGCCTGAGAAGGCCTTAACAAATGCCTCGCATCCCCATACACGTGTATGAGAAAAAATTGTTTTCTTTCCACTCTATAACTCAGAGGGAATTCCATTTGCTTCCTTAGTTGTTACTCGGTTTAATGTGTACGCTGCAGTTTGTAATGCATATCCCCAAAAGGATAATGGAAGATCCGCGTGACTCATCATCAACCTTAACATGTCCAACAAGGTGTGGTTCCTCCTTTCACTAACATCATTCCACTGTGGTGTATAAGGAGGAGTGAGCTGAGATAGAATCCCAGACTCCCGTAGAAGATCGATGAACTCTTGGTTCAGATATTCTCCACCTCGATCTGATCGAAGCTTCTTTATCTTCTCACCAAGCTGATTCTCTACTTCATTCTTGAATTCCTTAAATTTTTCTAAGGCTTCTAACTTATACCTCATTAAGTAGACAAATCTGTATCTACTCAAATAATCAGTAAAAGTAATGAAGTAAGAATATCCACCTCTAGCTTCTACTGGAAATGGTCCACATACATCCGTGTGTACAAATCCTAGAAGCTCTGTGCCCCTTTCACCCTATCCACCAAAAGGCGGATTGTTCATTTTACCTTGTAAACAAGTGTGACATCTATTAAGTGGTTTTAGATCAATTGAGTCTAAATAGCCATCTTGACAGAGCTTTTTCAAGTGCTTCTAGTTTACATGACCAAGGCAGTGATGCCACAACTGGGTGATGTATGAGTCATGTGAGTTTGTTTCATTATTGATTGCCAACACTTGGTTTTCGTAATTTAATACATATAAAGCATTATTCAAATGTTCCATACCATACAATGCATTGTTCTTATAAAAGAGACAACCCATATTTCCAAACTTGAAAACAAATCCATCCATATCCAAACAAGATGCAGAAATTATGTTCTTGGTAACACTAGGCACAAAATAACAGTTATGTAAAACCAAAATCATCCCAGTCGGAAATGAGAGGTGGTAGTCTCCAATTGCCAACATAGCTAGCCTTGTGCCATTGGCAGCTTGAAGATCCACCTATCCTCTGGCGATCTTTCTAAATCTACTTGGTTTCTGCATTTGAATACAGATGTGAGTCCCACAAGCTGTATCTAATACCCAATGTGTAGAAATAGAAATATTGCACTCGATAACGAACGCACCTTTAGCATCCCCACGCTTATGGATGCAGTTCCTCTTCCAGTGGTCCTGCTTGCCACATGCAAAACATACCGCCTCCCATTCCTTACCCTGCCTCTGGATCTTCCCCTTCTTGGAGGGACGGTGCTCGGGGGCTTCAGACCGTTTATAAGTCTTTGGCCCCTTTGCCTTGTCCTTCCTTTTCTTATTCACCATAAGGACCGTGGGTTTTTCATAACCCATGTCCTTATCTACCTGGTGAGTCAAGGTCAGAAGATCCGATAGACTCTTCTCATTGTCGCTCATGTTATAGTTGACAATGAATCTAGAGAATGTCTTGGGAAATGATGATAGGATGAGATCTGTACGCAACTCATTCGAGAATTTAATCCCTAAAATGTCCAGGCGTTCAATGTAGCCAATAATCTTGACTAAATGAGGCCCAGCTGGTGCAGACTCTCCAAGCTTCATGGTAAACAAAGCATTGTAGATCTCATACCTCTCCTGTCTCGCCTTCTCTTGGTAGAGATCTTTAAGGTGAGACATCATGCTATACGCATCCATGTTTTCATGTTGCTTCAAGAGCTCATTAGACATGGTCGATATCATGAAACACTGGACATTTGTGGCATCATCCATGTGTTTCATGTATAGAGATAATTCCTCATCACTAGCCTCTTTCCTAGGCGCAACTGGAATAGGATCTTCCAGCACATACAATTTCTTTTCATGGCGAAGGACGACGCGTAAACGCCTCTGCCACTCTTGGAAATTGGTGCCGGTGAGAAGGTTTTCCTTCTCGATTATGGTGCGCAATGATATGTTTGAAGTCATTTTATTGTCATTTCTACAAATTAAGATGAGCAAAGGTTTAGTACTTTATTACCAAAATTGAGACAAATAAATAAATTAATACTTATTAGTCTCCCACTATTTTATCGAAATCCAATATCCTTCACCATTGACTTCGGAATATTCTATTTCCTAAATATTCTAGTGGCAAGGATCCATATTTCCCTTCGCATTACCCCAACTAGGGTTGGTCAAGAAACTTGAAGAGTTTTAGGTAGGCATTCCAAATTCCAACTGCATTAACTCGCAACTCCTTGATCCGCTGAGTGGACTCCCTAATCCTGAAATCCTTTTATTTTGGATTTCCTCAACCTTTGCCTCTTGGTCACACCAAGTCCTACTGTGGCAGTCAAACCTTGATGCAAACCAAGTCAAGTCAACCCAAAACCTTGAATTAGAATTCCCTAATAATTGAAAGCACCCCAACTAGGGTTGGTCAATCACTTTGAACTATGGTTCGATTCTAATCAAGATTATGGAAGGCTATACCGTCTTAATATTTCTTTTGAGGTATTTTATCCTTATACGTAAATTTCCATTTTATTATCTTTTATTACATGCTTGTTAATATTAAGTGGGATATACTTGAGTGATTAACCATGTCTAAGATAATATTTACGTATAAGCCAGTTTTATTTTAGTTCCATATTGCATGCTCATTTAATTCATTAATTGTGTGATCGTGACAACACACCCACAATAAATAAACCATGAAACTGACAAAAATAAAATAAATGGTATGATAATGATATTTTTCTATTGGTTAGTTTATCTAGTGGTTGATAAACTAACCTAAGACCTAGGGGAGAAACACCTTGAACCTTTCGGGTTCGTGTTTACATCTTTCCACCTGTCCACCTTTGTATCTCCTTGGATTGGTTTCACCTTGGATCCTGACTTGAGCCACCTCCACTAGCTTGGGATCTCCATCCATTACATATGCATTTATATCACATGCAGGGGAGGGGTAAAAAGGGTTTTACATAAAAGAATCATTGGGCGCGCAGACCCAACATATTAATGAGGAGATGGCTCGCAGGCCAACAAATTTAATTTAAATTAATTAATTAAAATAAACCATTCACATACAAAGGCCTCAGTCTAGCTCATGATCATCCATACATGCAATGATATTTACGCATAAATAAAACTATCATTAAATTCTTTAATCGTTCTTGTTTAAGATAAATCATGCTCGAATCAATTAATTATCTTTAATTAATCAATCCTTTTATCTTAAATCCTTTTTCTGAATTTCCTTGAGATTCTCATCCATCATAATTTTAAACAAATAAATTCATTTAAAATTATCCTTGTACGTAACTTGTACCTTGGAGGCAACCTGGTGAATTCCCATTTATTACGCATATGTTAAATTAAACACATATATATAAAACACATATCACGTGTTGTGCCTCAGCTTTACACTTGCACCATGGTACACGTCTCAAGGGTTTGTATAATATAATAACAAATTTTAATAAATCTGCGTAATTTGGGTGGGTACACGGCGTGTAATTTTTCTTTACCGTCCATCTGAAGTACACGCCCGGCGACATGGCGTGTTAATGTACTTTGGAAATTTTCAGAGTACACTGCGTGTTCTGTGGTACACACGTCGTATAGTTTCCGCGTTACACGGTTTCCAGCCGGGAAAGCCGTGTACGGGGTACACGGCCCAACCCTAACCCGAAGGGACTACACGCCGTGTTCATTGGACCACATGGCGTGTAATCCGGAAACCGTGTGCCACCTGTTTCTGGTCAACACACGGCGTCTTAAATTCTTAGAAAGAATTCAATACACAGCCTGATTTGGCGGATCAGTCAACGCATTGAACCTAGACTACACGGCGTGTACTTCCGAATACACGTCGTGTATTCTAGTGTTGTACAGCCAGAAACTTTTGGCTCCTTCGGATGAGTTCCTCTATTTTATTTTAATCAAAATTAAAATAAAAATTCGTTTCTGTGAGGTGAACGAGAAACGAGGGAGGAGGAATGGATCTCGATATTCAGATTTCTAGAACGATTAAACTTGAATTGAAATAACTAAATTATTAAATGCGTAAATCATCAACAAAAAACTAAAAAATTACAATCAACTATATGACCCCTTTGATACCACTTGTATGTTCTGGGCACAGCAGAAGAACATTGGTGGGTTTGCCCAACTTTAATTTTAACATTAAGCAACGTTCAATCCGAGATTCGTCACGATTTAAAACGCCGAATCTTTGGAATAGAACGAAGAACGAAAAACTTAAGAGGGAATCCTGGAACCATATAGATAAGATCATCATATGTTGGTTATAATTAATTTAATTAATTCACAAGAATTAACTTGGTGGAATTCTTTCTTTGTTGATGTCTCCAGTCACGATCCTGTGATCCGTCATTGAGTAATGTCTATTTATTTCTTAAATAAATGTAACTGCATTACTCACTAATAAATATATTATTTCACCCACAATATATTCTCTCGAATAACTGGTGTAGAAATAAATGCGATCAGGAATCCTTAAATAATTATTAAACCACATTCAGGAATAATATTTATTTAACTTGTTAAATTAATATTTAACTGAGATACATGGAAACACTTAGTGTGTGACCCTCTAGGCCTCTTTCTCAGTGGCATTAGGCGGAGCCTGCCTAAAGTCCAAGGTTAGCATCTAGCAACATGCCAAGGCACTCATAGAGAAAGAATTTAACGCCGAAATGACGTGTCACCTCTTACTAATGCTTACCGTGTAATATAATCCCTTTGTCCTGATATCTCTAATCAAGCAGGTTGCATGCTAGTGCCATCAACCCATGTGCTCGATTATTCTTTCTTCGACTTCCTGGAATTGAACTCTCCCATACCTTACCATGTCCATGGATTTATTTAGGCTATATCAATTCTATAAAAGGGCCTGAGATATCTACTTCCATTATGGAACAGAAGGGACAAATCCTTTCTCGCATTATCTATTAATGCAGTATTACTCGTGACGCACCCAACGTATCCTACCTCACTGCGAACAGTGTGTCGTCACAGTTTTCTTCAATACATTTAAGTGCGCGAGTTGTAATACCCATTAATAATAATCTTAAAGTCTAAGGACCAATACACACGTCCGCAGATAGGAACATCCAATGACACTATGAAATTTGGATTTCCTATTGGTGGGTGTCGTTCTCATAATATCCTCCTGGATATTACCAAGGGCACACACCATGAGAAGGTGACTCAAAGTTTTATGATTCCTCACCCCTAATGGCCTGTATTATTTGTGTCCCTCAAATAACATCATCCGGCCATAGAACATATATTCAAGAACAGTGTTATGGCACTTCCGGGTTCTCATCATAGTAGGGATCTGTTATGACCCTTTAATGAAACAGCTTTCCTTAGGACATTATCACATGCATTGTCACATAGAAGAAAAAACAAGATGTGATAAGGCTTTTATTAATGAATAAAGTACAAAGTAGTTAGTTCTAGGCCACCAACTCCAACAGGTCCTATGTGGGCGGTCGATTCCTTTGGTGCACATTTGGTGGTAGCACAAGAATCTCTAAGAGAGTACATGGAAGCGGGAGGCTCAGATTCATCCTCAGTACCCCCCATTTGTTTGATTATCCCTTATTTTGGCTTTCAAGGACGTAAATCCCTATGGTGGGTAGAATTTAGTGTCCTATAATTTCTATGTAATTTTATTTTAAAATTATATGGAATTATTTAGAGCCTACACGCTCTAACAGCATGTGATTCTGAGGCCCGGTGATCTAGGAAAAAAATTTAAAAAAAAATTAAGGTACGTTTAGCAAACGTGTGAGCTGGTTTTTCTAACTTTTGAATCTGGGCTTGGATAAAAAATCTGAGGGAACTGTTGAACTCAGAATTCTAGGATTCTCTTATAAAGAACTTAACTTCGGACGGAAAGGGCCGAACAGAAAATTTAATTTTCAGACTTTTAGAGAAAATTAATAAAATAACTTAAAAAGTTATTTTATTTCTTTTCTCACCGACAAGCGATGACACGGTGATATTGCGGTGTAGTGATGAGGCAGCAACAATTAACATTAATAGAACTCATTAATGGATCATTAACACATAGTGTAATGATGCTTTAATGACATGTAACAGCGACGTTGTCTCATAAATGAAACAGTACAATGACATGACATCGTACCGTAACAGAAACACTGCGATGTATTTTCTTTTTAATAGTTTGATGCATTGGTGGAATGAGGATTAAACTATGAAGATTATCTGATTAACCTCAGATGGATTTCCTCCTCAATGAAGAATGACAAATGTCAGTGAAACATCATCTACCTTGATGTACCTCAATGAATGACGAATGTCATCGACCTCTTGGACCCTCGAGAAGGAAGTGTTATGGCAATGAACATCAACGAGGTAGGGGTTTTATTTTGAAGTATTCCCCATCCATTTTTCTAAATGATGAATGTGGATCAATCCACGAACAGGTTGATCTACAGGTCGCTCATTCTTGTGGTAGGGTACTCTTTTTGGGGTTCAACATTGGGACCGAATTATCATGGATTGAACATCTTCCCTGAACCTCCCCCTGGTTTTAAAACTTCTAACACGGAGGGTGAGGGCTGACACAAACAAGGCCTGAGCCCCTCTTCATATGCGCTCATTGTGAACATATTTTCCAATATGGTGAAAAGTCGCATCCAAGACCATCATGGTGATGGTGAAACCCTATGGAGCCCGCAGGTGGAGGCGGATCGAGAAACGGACCACCGGAGCAACTCCGGAAGCCCGTAGAAGGAACCGTCGGTGCGCCGACTCCAGAAATGACCATAGGTGGAGGGTGGCGGTGCATTTAGGTAGGCGTTGTTTTCGGTCAGAGGGAGAAGGCATTCCCATCAGTGTGCCATGGGGTTATAGAGGAGTGGCGCTGACCGTTGCCGCGTGGAGGTGGCGGCCTACGTCCGGGATGCTCGGGCGACCTTGAAAGTAGTGGTCACTCAAACGTGGAGGAGGGGAGGCAGCATCCCATCCTTCTTGGAAGGTTTTGTACATGATTCTAGGCAGGAGTCATGTAGGAGGAGTGGCCCTCTCTTTACGGGTCGTGTTCGAACAGAGGAGGGGATGCGGCAGCGTCTGCCGCGTCTCGGGCACACACCACCGGTCCGCCCCTAGGGGACCGAGTAGCTGCTAGTAAGCCGCTCCACTAGCCAGCGGTCCAATATCCTACCCAGCGGGATGGACCCATGATGGAAGGCCAAACCCACACCCTTTGAGCTAGGCCGGACGAGACTGGGTCATCAGGCGACCCGGTGAGCTGGACCCTCGACCAAACTGGGTCGGGTCCAACGAAACCCATTGGGTATGGCCCACTGGACGGACCAGACTAGACCAACCCTGACTCAAATTGGATCATGTCGAGTCAGTTGAATTAAATTAGGGTATGTGGGATCCCAGGTCCGGGTTGGTCGGGTCGGTCTGACTAGGTCGGACTGGGCCCAGTCGCAACTGGCCCCTGTTTACTAAAACACTAATAACTTACAAATTGGGTGTTCAGTTGATGAGATGTTTGCAACTTTGGGACCCTCTCAATGATTTGGATCTTTTGTTATGATCTAAGGAGACTTTAATGGAATTTTAGATTTGATGAATGGCTTGAGGAGCAATTCTACTAAGCGCGCTACGTACGGCACACTGCGGTTGGCTGAGACCTGAAGACTACTGACAAGAGACTTTGTGTGAATAGACTATGGCCTAGTGGGAAGCACCTTTATGTGACTTTGCATATCCAAAGTGGCTGTGAGACTATGTGACTCAGAAAACCCAAGGTACACAATGGGTAAGAGTATATCAGTTGGCCAAGGTGGGAAGAACCTCTATGTGACTTTGTAGGCCCACGGTAGGAGTGAGACTGTGTGACTTGGAATACCCACGGTACTCATTAGGGAGGAGTACCATAGCAGTCTAAGGTTAGTTTCAAGTGGCTTCTATGTGACCCGACAGGCCCACTGTACTCATAGTGGAGGAGTTATCTAGAAACTGAGGTGTTCGATTATGTGGCTAATGATTATTCTATCACTACACTAGATGTATACCTGGTGTGAGTTATCTTATGCTTTGTGCTTGTGCTTAGTTCTTGTGCTTCGATCTTTGCTTTGAGGATTGCTCTGTTCTCTTTCCTTTGTGTTTTGGGGTCCCCTACTGAGTATTTTGTTACTCACCCCCACACGAGATTCTCTCGCACATGTTGTGTATGGTGCAGATGATCGATGCTTCGACGGAGGACTTGGTGGCCTAGGATTAGGCGGGACCCATTAGGATCATGTGGATATGATGTACTACTTCAGCTTCCAGTAGCTACACTACTCTTACCATCAGGTGGGGTTTTTAGTAGATGGCTACCTAAGTCCCTTTGTACTTTCCTATTTTCAATTCTTCTTGTTGGGTTTGTATTCCAGCCCACTTGTTTTCAGTTGTACTTGTACTCAACACTTGTTTCAGTATACTTGTTTTCCCTTTTAGTTTGTGGGAAGTGGTTGGGTGTATGTGGGCATACAGGTACTCAAGAAAATGCCTCTCATTTTCAGGTTGATGCCTTTGGCACTAGTCTCCAGCCCCTGTCCTTCGAAAGGTGGGATTGGGGTAGTCACGGCATGGACCTTAGGGGATGGGTTGTTTCTCAGTTTTCAGTATGTCATTCATTCTTTTTGCTAAAATTAATGTCAATTTTAAATATAAAGACACACTTGGAGTCATACTGGAGACACTGTGTGTCATATTGAGGTGAGGTTGACTCCAACGCATCAAAAATGACTCATGGATCATTTTCCAAAAGTATCAAAACAATCTAAATGTGTTTGATTAGTTTTTAGTATACTAGTTGTGTTTTTTTACTAAAATTTCATTTCAAACTAGAAACACACATTTTGAGTCATACGAGTCGCATCATGCATCAGTTCTACATGATACTACTTCATACATATCACAAATGACTTATGAATCTCTGTCCTAAATTATCAACACAATCAGAGCACGTTATCTTGGTTTTCAGTGAGTGACATGTTTGAACTAAAATATCAATTTTAAACACATAACGGACACTTTTAGTCATATCGGTCACACTGTGCATCAGATTGAGGTGGTGATGATTCTTATAGGTCACAAATGAATCATGGATTGTTTTCCTAAAGTATCAAAACAATTCAAATGTGTTTTCTTAGTTTTCATTATGTCACTTGTTCTTTTTACTAAAATTAATGTCAAATTTAAATAAAAATGTACACTTGGAGTCATACCAGTCTCATTGTGCACCATATTGAGGTTTGGTTGACTTCTATGGGTTGGATAGAGTTAGTGGCATGCCCTTTCCATGGTGTTATTATCAATACACTTATATTCTCTATATAATTTAATGGTTTTCCTAAATGTATAAAAATATAAATTTAAAATATTATGGAAAAACTACATTTCAGATGTACTTTGAAAACTATTTATAAAACCAAACTTGAAAACGAACCATTTACACAAATTACTCTTTAAAATAACACCCTTTTAAAAATAAACCAATCAATTACAATCACTCTTTCACAAAACCAAAATTCCTTTTTTTAAAGAATTCAAGGAAACTTTGTGACCCAACAGTATTAATCATATAAAATGAGTTACAAACCTATATATTTTACAAATTTTCATTTAAAACTTCACACACCCCTTGATAAAATGAAACTATCATTAAATATGCTTTCAAAAGATTCACATCACTTTATGAAGTCCAATTGGGTGAGTTAACAAACACTTGGAATGCAACCTAAGTCCATGTCAAGTATTTAAATCATTTTAAAGCTCTTTAAAACCAAAAAAAAAGGTATGTTGAACACATTAAATTTTTTAAAAAACATTTCAAAACACTTGAATCATTTTAAAAGAGCCACTTAGAAATTTTCACAAAGACATAAATCCTAAAAGAGGAACTTTATAAAAGATACATGATTCAAAAATAACTATCATTTTATAAAATAAGGATATAAAAAGGTTTACACATGATCCAAAATATAATGGTAAACCAAAAATAAATTTATTTTCAAGAGAGGCACTTTAAATTAAATATCTTAAAATAACATAAAATGAATATTTTCTCTTTATGCCCTATGGTGGCCTCTATATCTCATTATCATTATATATTTATCAAGTGAATATGGATCATTGCTATAAAAGTGTGACCCTTTCCTTTTACCTGTATCATAGACAACTAAGTCTATATACACCCCAATTTGTATATGTATAGTGTGAGAAAATAGCTTAGTAGGATATCATAAAAGATTTTATACCATTTATTTTTTAAGAAAAACCTAAAAATTCTAGTTTTAGGAAAAATAATGAAAATTATTTTATTACATAGGGTTGAGAAAATAAAACTGAAAAACCATATATTTTTCTCTTAAATAAAATATAATTTATCAAGATACAACCATAATATAAAATAATAAAAAATATCAAGAATCGATCATTAAGGGGTACCTACCAAAGGCCTAAGGAGATAATCTAAGTTGAAAAAATAGGGGAATCATCACACTATAATATTTCTAAAATAAAAATGAAACACAATCAACTCTCCATTAATGGACTCATCAAGAAGGAAATTCTAGTAGCTAGTGTGAGACATAAGATAGGGGTACTATAAATGTGTGACCATAATATTATAACCCATGTCTTTAGAATTCCCACATCTCTACCTAAATATTCCCATGATGTTTTTCTAAAATCCCAACACTAATAATCAATCGAACACATTTATAAAACTATCAAGTCAACATGGTATAACATACATTAAAGCATCCACTTACATATCAACACCCATAATTAAACATAATAAAATGTCAAATATATATTATAAAACCATACATAGAAAACACATCGATTCATTCCAAATAAATCAATAAAATGTTAATCATAACCCAGACATAGATCCCACTTTCACTATAATTTCCAACTCAAAAGTCTTTTATCTTATTTATCCATTAAAAAAGTATATTTTATCCAAACTACTCACTATAATCACTCCATTATAATACCAATCATGATACTTTTTAGCTAAAACAATCCCTATAATTTTTCTAATATATCAAACCACCTCATCCAAATTTTTTCTAACATTTAGATCAATCTAAATTTAGAAATTTTAATTCTACTAAATTCTTATACAACTATACATAGAAAATTATTAAAATTTTCATAAAATATTCCAAAAAACCAATCAAACACTTTACCAATTAAAAAACCATTGTCTCGCACTAATGAATCAAACCAAACACATAATTCATAAATCAAAAATATTTCAAACACTAAAACCCTATAATTAATCTTTCACTACATAAGCATTCCAAATCAATAAGAACATACCTTATATTTGAAGTTCTGGAGGCAAGAATAGGGTCTGGAAGCGCTGGAGTTGGGGTAGGCGGCAATGGCGGTGGAGGTCGTGGAGTGGTTTACGGTGGAGGTTGGGTTCACAATATAGGTGGTTTCGTGGTGGAGGAGGGGTTCGCAGTGGAGGTGGGGTTCAGAGGCAGAGGTGGGGTTCACAACGGAGGTGGGTTCGAGGAATATGGGGGCTTGGTGGTGGAGGTGGGGTTCACGGTGGAGGTGGGGTTCAAAGTGGAGGAGGGATTCACTGGGGTAAATGAGGGGTTAGGGAAAAGGAGGGTCGGTGGTAAAGGAGGTGTTGGAGGTGGTAGAGGAGGGGTCAGGGTAGAGGAGGGGTCGGCGTAAAAGGAGGGGTCATAAATGGTAGAGGAGGGGTTGGCAGTGGTAGAGTTCAGCTTCTACGAGAGCTTGAGACATGTGAGAGAAGAAGCCGACTGTTAGGGTTCATTTATAAAATCGGGTAAAACTTTTATCATCTCTAGTTAAAAATCACTGATAAAGGTATGTTTTATCAATGTTAAAATATAAAGTGTTGGTAAAACATGACTTTATTGGTTCTTTTTTAGCGCTGATAAAGATAATCCTTTATCAGTGCTAAAAAACTGCTGATAAAAGGAGTCTTTATCAGTGCTAAAATTATAGCACTGTTAAAGATACGGTTTATCAGTGCTTTTTTATCATTGATAAAGGCTTATCTTTATCATCTCTAAAAATCATTGATAAATATATAATATTATTAATTTATTTATATTATTATATATATTTATATAAATATATATATAATAAATATATATTTATTAATTTATAATGCAACAGGTGTGGGAGTCAGGAGAAAGACTGTTCCCAACAAATTTATTAAGAAAAATGAAAAGTTACGACATGAGAGAGGATGGATGGGTTAAAAAAATAGAGAACCCTCATCTATAAAAGTGACTACATGTCAATAAAGTGATGATCACATCCATAATCATGGTCAGAGTCATTAGAATCATCATCATCATCATATCCAGTTTCCCATTCTGATTGTGAGTGATTTTGATTGAAGAGAACCAAATATTTCTCCTTAATATTTTCCTACTCTAGAGTGAGCTTCCTAGAAGAAGACCTGGTACATATACATCGACCACATCCTCATGCATCAGACCAATATCGGCCACACCCCTGACCTAGATTTGTTGGATGTTGACCTCATCTCTAGGTTTTGGTTTGGTGCCAAATACCTTTAGGTTCATAATCATTTTCCATGATATTACCACTTAAATTAACAATTCTCACATACTGATCATGATTCTCCTACTCAGTAAGAAGTGAAGCATTAAAGGCATCAGCTGCCTCTGTATGCAATGAGACCTCATATAAATCAGTATTCCTACATAGAGAAGGAGGAATCACAGTGTGTGGAGATCCCATAGATGTTGGCATCAAGGCATTATTAGCAGTATAATGCCCTTATGTAGGCTGAGAATTTCAGAATGCAAGTGAAGGCATAGACTGTAGGTTCTGGGCATAGCGGAAGAGCAGTTGGGCTAGCACACAACTTTAATTTTTACCATGATCAATGATTATTCCAATATCAATACGACGATGAATGCCAGTCTCCACTGAATATAATCAAAAATTTAGATAAAGAGGGAAGAGGCCTGAAACATTTAGAGAGGATATTTCACATCAGTTTTATAATTGATTTAATTAATTTCATAAAGAAAATAATACTTGGATATTTGGTATTTTCTTCATTGATGATGTTGATCATCTGGAATGAACCTTCCAGATTATCTTGTTATGCTTGCAAGGAACCAAAATTGAATCCCTCTAGTGGTGATCCACACATGCTCTGATGGACTCTGATCGAAACCACCTGTTCTTCAGGTGCTAGCGTGGCAAAGCGAGTGTCTTGTGTCGGTCATTATTGATCGCTTGTTCTTTGGCCTTGAAGAATGTCTCTCATTCTTGAGAGGGGTGGTAAGAGGATTTTAGGGAGAAATTGTTTAGCTCAATAATTCTCAATCAATCGGGTGTTCTGTTTGGTACATGGCATAATAGACCTATGTGTCTATTTATTGACATGGGGCTTTAGTTACAATATTTAATTGTGTAACAAAAATTAAATAAATTCATAACCATATAGAAAACTCATGCTATTAATAATAATAACGCATCATTATTTATGGTGCACACACTTGAACAAAATGGAATTATAAATAAAATTTTGGGTCACAAAATAATAGCAGCATTTTTTTAATTTGTTCTAAATAGTTAAATAATTATTTTACTACCAAACCAGCCTTGGTCCACTCGAACTACACTTCAATTTATTGAACACTTGAATAAATAAATAAATAATTTATTCTCTTAAATAAATATTTTATTTAAAAACTAGTAAATAAATATTTATTAAATGTTAAATAAAATAAATAAATATATTTTACCCAAAATTCGGTGAATAAATATTTATTTAATTCATTCAATCATTTTAACTTGAATAAAATTATTCCACTGTCATGAGAATAATATTCATTCCATTAATTAAATTCAAATAGAATTTAACTGAGACCACCAAAAACACTTATTGTGTAACCTTCTAGGATTCTTTCTCATTGGAATTAGGTTGTCTTACCTAAAGTCTAAGAGTACTATCTAGCAACAGGTCAAGGCACCCATGAGAAAGAACTTAAAGTCACAAAAATGAAATCCACATATGAATTATCACTGTGTAATATAATCCATTTGTCGCAATATCTCATCAAGCAGGTTTCATGATAGTGTCATCAACTTTTATGATTGATACATCGTTCATTGACTACCTAAAATAAACTCATCGTTACACCATGGCCATGGAATTTCTCACGACGGTTCTATTTCAATCAAAGGTCCAAGATATCAACTTCCATAAATGAAAGGGAAAAATCATTCCTCGACTTATCCATTAATAGCATGCCACTCATGACGCACCCAATGTACCCTACTTCCTGCCAACTGTTTGCATGCCAATTTTTGTCAGTAAATCAAAGTGCATGAGTCATGACACATATTAATGATAATATTAAAGTTTAAGGATTATTACACACACTCGCAGATAGAAATATCTATTGACACCAAAACATGTGGAATTCCTACTGACGGGTCTGTTCTCATAATCTCTTATCTTGGAGATTACCAAGTACAAACTTCATGAGAGGAAGTCTCATCTTATTACGAGTACTTGCAAGAAATAGTATGCATACTATGTGTCCCATTATAGTATGTCATCCAACTATAGAAATATATTTAAGAATATTGTTATAGCATTTCAAGGTTCGCATCATAGCAGGGAACTGCCATGGCATTATCAATGCAAAAAACACTCTAGAACATTATTACATCATAGTCATGAAGAACAATGAAAAATATGTAATAATATGTTTAATATGTAAATACATTAAATATCCATGTAATCAAAGTAAAAATAGTTGGTTCTAGGACACCAACTCTAACAAAATCCCAATTGTACTAGAGCCAAATGCCTAGGAATTTCATTCTGCTAGACCTCACATGATGATCATGTTTCTGCTGAGTTAAGGATTTAGTCAAAAAGACCACCACTTTGTCTTCTGTGGAAATACTGCTCACTACAAATTCACCTATCTGAGAAAAATCCCTTGAGAGATGAGACTTCTGAAGTTTGCGCTTCATCCACTGATGTGACCTTGGCTCTTTTGTGAGAGCCACCGCTGTAGTATTATCACAGTACAGTGTGATGGTATCTTTACTTCTAGGCATCACATCCAGATCCTAGATGAAGCTTCGCATCCAAAATTATTCTTTATTTACCTCAGAAGCTATGATATATTCAGACTCTACTAAAAAATCTATGACCACACTCTACTTTGAGCTCTTCCAGCACACTGAACCTCCATTCAAAGTGAAGATGTATCTTGTTTGTGACTTCATGTCATCTTGATCAGTCTGGAAACTAGCATCTACATATCCTCTTATGACTAGTTCCTCATATACACCATAAACTAGGAACATATCCTTAGTATGACTCAAATACTTTAGAATAGTCTTGACTGCCATCCAATGGTGGTCACCTGGGTCAGCTTGATATCTGCCTGCCTCACTCAATTTATTGGCGACATCCAGCCTAGTTCATAGCATGGCATACATTACTGACCCAATCACTGATGCGTATAGAGTCCTTTACATTATCTTTATTTTCTCATGTGTTTGAGGACACATTTTCTTGGAAAAACGAATGCCATGTGACACTAGAAACAATCCCCTCTTGGATTGTTCCATACTGAATATCTTCAGTATCTTATCAATGTATGTACTTTTAATTAGGCCCAGCAATCTCTTGGATTGATCATGATGGATCTTGATAACAATAATATATGCCGCCTCACCCAAGTCCTTCATGGAGAAGCATTGATTCAACCATTCCTTAACAGACTGTAAGACTAGTATCTCATTTTCAATAATTAATATGTCATCAACATATACTATTAGGAAGACGACTGCACTCCCACTAAACTGTTTGTAGACACAAGGCTCAGATTCATTCTTGTTAAAACCAAATTTCATTATGGCTTCATCAAAATTAATGTTCCATGACCTAGATGCTTTATTTAATCCATAAATGGATTTTTGCAACTTGCATACCTTATTGTAATCCTTTGGAGTCATAAACCCTTTAGGTTGTGTCATGTAGACATATTCCGAAAGGTTCTCATTAAGGAAGTCTATTTTGAAATCTATTTTTCAAATCTCAAATTCATGGTAAGAGGCAATGGCCGATATAATTCAGAAGAATTTCAGCATTGCAACTGGTGAAAAGGTTTCGTCGTAGTCAATGACTTGACACTATTTGAACCCTTTTGAAACCAGTCGTGCCTTATAGGTACTGACTTGTCCTTCCATGTTTAGTTTCTTCTTGAATACCCATTTACAACTAACAGTCTTTACATCAAATGGAGGATCTACCAAAATCTAGACTTGGTTTTGGTACATGGAATCCATTTCAAAATTCATGGCTTCTTTCCACTTGGCAACATCAATTCCACTAACTGCTTCCTTGTAGGTTAAAGGATCATTATTATCAACTAATAATGAGTCACCATCCTCATTAACTATAAAACTATACCGTTTCAGTTCTCTAACCTCTCTTGTACTCCTACATAGTTCTAGTGTCTTTGGAATAGTTATTTCTTCCATGGGGCCTGGTGGAATCTTCCCCTATACCAACTCTTATGTTCCTTGAGCCTCAACTTCATCAAAGTCTATCTCTCTCCCACTATCTCTTTTGTAGATGTGCTCCCTCTAAAGGAATATGGTGTGTCTAGACGTTATAAACTTTTTTTATGAGGGGTTGTATGGGTAATATCCCCTTGTTTCCTTAGGGTATCTTATAAAGGTACACTTTGTGACTTGGGGTGAAATTTTGTTACCTGAAGAGGACTTAACAAATTCATCACTTCCCCACACATGTAAATTTGATAACATGGTTTTCCTTCCACTCCAAAACTTGTATGGACCACCATTTATCGGTTTAGTTGGTACTTGGTTTAGTATGTTTTCCACTGTTTGTAATTCATATCCCCAAAAGGATAATGGAAGACTCGCATGACTCATCATTGAACTCACTATGTCCAACAGGGTGCAGTACCTCCTTTCTCTCACGCCATTCCACTAGGGAATGTATGGAGGAGTGAGTTGGGATAGGATCCCAAACTCCCTTAAGTAATAAATGAAGTGTTGATTAATATATTCTCCACCTCAATTTGAGCGGAGTTTCTTAACCTTCTTACCAAGATGGTTCTCTAATTCATTCTTGTATTATTTGAACTTATCAAAAGAATCTGACTTATACCTCATTAATTAGATATATCCATATCTACTAAAATCATCAGTAAAAGTTATGAAGTATGAGTACCCTCCCCTTGTTTCAATTGGAAATGGTTGACATACATTGGTATGAACCAATTCAAGAAGTTCTTTAGCCCTTTCACCTTTCCCACTAAATGGGGATTTGGTCATTTTGCCTTGTAAAAATGCATTACATATGCCAAGTGGTTTTAGTTCAAAAGAATCTAAATATCCATCTTAATGTAACTTTTTCAATCATTTCTCATTTACATGATCTGGCCGGTTATGCCAAATTTGGGTGTGGTATGATTCATGTGAAGTACCTTTGTTATCAATTTTCATTACTTGGTTTGTGTAATCCAACATGTAAAGACTATTGTATAAATGTGCCCTATAAAAACAAATGGTATCTTTGTAGAAGATGCAAAATTGATTTCCAAACTTGAAAAAAATCCATATGTATTTAATCTGGATATAGAAATAATGTTTTTAGTAATAGACGGGACATAATAAGAACCCTTTAACACCAAGATCATCCCAGTTGGCAATGTGAGGTGATAGTCCCCGACAGCTACAGCAGCAAGTCTGGCTCTGTTGGCTTCTTTCAGATCTACCTCCCCTCAGTCAATCTTCCTGAATCTACTTGGTTCCTATATTTGGATACATATGTGATCACCACAAGCAGTATCTAATACCCAATTTGTAGAAACGGATAGATTACATTCGATAACAAACACACCTGAAGCTTCCCCTTTCTTCTTAGGCTAGGTGTAGTTCTTCTTCTAGTGGCCTTTCTTACCACATGCAAAACAAACAGCCTCATATTCCCTTGCCTCCCCTTTGATCTTCCTTTTCTTGGAAGTCTGGGATGAATCTTTGGGCTTAAAGATCTTCACCTTCCATTTCCTTTTATACATCATAAGGACAGAAGGAATTTTATACTTCATATATTTTTCCACTTGGTGAATGAGGATAAGAAGATCATATGGAGAATTATCAATGTTGTTCATGTTGAAATTGACAACGAAGTTGGAGAAGCTCTGAGAGAGTGATGCGAGAATGAGATCAGTGCCCAATTATTTAGGGAGTTTAAACCCTAGAACCTCTAGGAACTCAATGTAGTCAATGATCTTGAATACATGAGTCCCAACTGGGGAACCCTCTCCAATATTACTCTGAAAGAGTTCCTTGGAGATCTCAAACCTTTCCTTTCTTGATCTCTCTTGGTAAAGGCCATGGAGGTGCTCGATCATGCTATAAGCATCCATGTTTTCATGAGAATTTATGAGCTCACTCGATATTGACGACAGCATCAAACATTGAATATCGACCACATCGTTCATATGTTTCTCATAGACCAATAAATCTTCATCACTTGCCTCTTTGGTAGGAGGATTAGGTGATGTTGACTCCAACAAGTAAGAATTTTTTTCATGGCATAGGATAACCCAGAGGCGTCTAAAACATTCTTGGAAGTTACTATTGGTGAGGATGTTGTCTTTATCCAGAATTGATTGCAGGGATAGTGTGGTTGACGATATTGTCATTTTTATTCTACAATTAAAATATCATATCATTAGTACTTTTTTGATTACATTTTATGAGAAATAATAAATTAATTTTATTAAGTCTCTCGCTATTTTTTCAAGTCCCAATGGCCCTCACCATTGAACTTAGAATGTCCAGTTGCCATGTCATTCTAGTGGAAAGGATCCATATTCCCTTTCGCATAACCCCAACAAGACTTAGTCAAGCTACTTGAAGTTATTTAGGTATGCAGGCCTTTTCCAACTACGGTCATGTAGTTCCTTGATCTGTTGAGTGGACTCCCCAATCCTGAAATCCTAACTTTGGATTTCCTTAACTATTGCCTCCAATATTACACCAAGTCTAGCAAGGGATACTCCTCTTGATGTAATATGGTTAATTCAACATGAAACCTTTCATAAGGGATTCCTATATAAAAGTAAGTGTCCTAACAAGGGTTGGTCAAACACATAGTTTTGTTGATTTTTTACCTTAATCAAGTAATGGAAGACTTGGTCTGACTTAATATTTTATTTGAGGGATTTTTATCTCTTATGCATGAATTTATTATTGTCATTATCATGTTCTTGTTAATATTAAGTGAAACTTACTTAAGTGATTAACCATATCTTAATAATATTTACACATAAGTCCTGGTTTATTTTAGTTTCATCTTGCATGCTTATTTAATTCATTAATTATGTGATTGCGAAAACACATCCATAATGATAAACCATGCAAATGATAGAAATAAAATAAAGAAAATGGAATGATCATGATCTTTTCTAATGGTTAGTTTATCTAGTGGTTGATAAAATAACCCTAACATAGGGGAGAAACACCTTGAACCATTTAGGTTCACGTTTACAGCTTTCAACCTATCCACCTATGTATCTCCTGGGATTGGTTTTGTCTCGGCTCCAACTTGAACCACCTCCACTAGCTTGGGAGTTTCATCCATTATATATACTTTTAAACTCACACACATGTGAGGGGTAAAATAGGGTTTTATATAAAATAAACCTTGGGTATGCAGACCCTACATATTAATTAGGAGAAGGCTCGCAGACTGACAAATTTAATTTAAATAAATAAATTAAAAGAAAACATCCACATACAAAGGTCATAGTCCAGATCATGAATTTATTTGATATTCTCATCCATCATAATTTTAAACAAATAAATTCATTTAAAATTATCTTTTTACATAACTTTTACCTTGGAGGAAACCGAGTGAGTTCTTTCTCATAACTACCCAATGAGTAGAAATGAACATTACACAGATGTTAAATTAAACACATATATATAAAACACCTATCACATTTTGTGCCTCAGCTTTACATCCACACCATGGTACATGTCTCAAGGGTTTGTATAATATAATAATAAATTTTAATAAATATACATAATTTGGATGAGTACACGGCATGTAGTTCCAACTACACGGTGTGTACTATTGTTCACCATCCATTTGAAGTACACGCATGGGGATACGGCATGTGAGTGTACTTCAGAAATATTTGGAGTACACGGCGTGTCCAGTGGGCCACATGCTATATTGTATCCACATTCCATGGTCTCTAGTCGGGAAATCCATGTATAGGGCACACGGTCCAACCTTAACCCGAAGGGACTACACGTCGTGTCTAGTGGGCCACACGGTGTGTAATCTAAAAACCGTGTGCCACATGTTCCTTGTCAACACACAGAGTCATTAAGACTTAGACAAACTCCAATGACACGGCTTGCCTTGGTGGACCATACCCGGTGCATTGAACCTTGACTACACAATGTGAACTGTCGAATACACGCCGTGTGTTCTGGTGTTGTACTGCCAGGAACCTTTGCCACCTCCATATGAGATCCTCTTTTTTATTTTAATCAAAATTAAAAGAAAAGATAGTTTTTGTAAGGTTAATGAGAAATGAAAGAGGAATAGATCTTGAGATTTATATTTCCAGAATGATTAACTTGAATTAAAACAATTAAATTATTAAATGTGTAAATCATCAATGAGATATATAAATAATTATAAACTATGATGTAACCCCTCTGATACCACTTGTAGGTTCTAGGCGCAGCGGAAGCGCAGTTGGGCTGGCACCCAACTTTAATTTTTACCAAGATAAATGATTATTTTGGGATCAATATGATGATGAATTAAAGTCTCCATATAATAGAATAAAAGATTTAGATAAAGAGGAAAGAGACCCGAAAACTTTAGAGGGGATCTTGCACATCATGTTTATAATTAATTTAATTAATTTCATAAAGAAAATAATACCTGGATCTTCATTATTTTATTCATTGTTGATGTTGATCATCCGGAATGACCCTTCCAAATTATCTTGTTGTGATTGCAAGGATCCAAACTAGAATCCATCTAGCGGTGATCCACACATTATTTGATGGCCTCCTATCGACACCACTCATTCTTCGGGTGCTAGCGTAGTGAAGCGGGTGTCTTGTGTCAGTCGTTCTTGGTCTCTTATTCTCCATCCTTGAAGAATGTCACTCCTTCTTGAGAGGGGTGGGAAGAGGATTCGAGAGAGAAATTGTTTATCTCAACAATACTCAATTCACTGGGTGTGACGTTCGGTACATGGCATAATAGACGTATGTGTCTATTTATTGACATGGGGCTTTAGTTACAATATTTAATTCCGTAACAGAAATTAAATACATTCCTAACCTTAGAGAAAATCCATGCTTTTAATAATAATACAGTTTCATTATTTATGGTGTTCCAACTTGCACAAAATGGAATTATAAATAAAATTCCACATCACAAAATAATAGCAGCGTTATTTCAATTTGTGACAACAAGTTAAATAATTATTTATCATCTTGCAAATAATTATTTTACTATCAAGCTGACCTTGGTCTGCTCGAACTCCACTTCCATTTATTGAACACCTGAATAAATAAATAAATAATTTATTCACTTAAATAAGTATTTTATTTAAAAACTAGTGGATAAATATTTATTAAATGTTCAATAAAATAAATAAATATATTTTACCCACAATCCAGTGAATAAATATTTATTTAATTTAAGAAATCATTTTAAATTGAATAAAATTATTCCATTTTCATGAGAATAATATTTATTCCATTAATTAAATTCAAATATAATTTAACTGAGACCACCAGAAACACTTAGTGTGTGACCCTCTAGGATTCTTTCTTGTTGGCATTAGGCGGGCTTGCCTAAAGTCCAAGGGTACTATCTAGAAATGGGTTAAGGCACCCAAGAGGAAGAACTTAAAGTCGCAACAACAACATCCACATATTAATGATCACTGTATAATATAATCCCTTTTTCACAATATCTCATCAAGCAGGTTTCATGATAGTGTCATCAACTTTTAGGCTTGATACGTCGTTCTTTAACAACCTAAAATAAACTCGTCATTACACCATGGCTATGGAATTTCATGTAACTATTCTATTTCAATAAAAGGATTGAGATATCAACTTCTATAAATGGAAGGGATGAATCCTTCCTTGACTTATCCATTAATAACATGTCACTCGTGATGAACCCAACGTACCGTACTTCCTGCCAACTGTCTGTGTGACAGTTTTTGTCAGTAAATCAAAGTGCATGAGTCGTGACATGTATTAATGATAATATTAATGTTTAAGGATCATTACATGTCCTCGAAGATAGTAATATCTGATGACACCAAAACATGTAGAATTTCTACTGGCGGGTTTGTTCTCATAATCTCCTGTCTTGGAGATTACCAAGTGCGAACTTCATGAGAGGAAGTCTCATCTTCTTACAAGTACTCGCACCTGATGGTTTTCATTCTATGTGTTCCATGATAGTATTTCATAAAACTATAGAACTATATTTAAGAATATTGTTGTAGAATTTCAAGGTTTTCATCATAACAGGGAACTTCCATGACCTTATCAATACAGCAAATGCTCTAGGACATTATTGCATCATAGCCATGCAGAACAATGAACAATATGTAATAAGATGTTTAATATTTCAATACATTAAATATCCATGTAATCAAAGTAAAAAAACAATTGGTTCTAGGAAACCAACTCTAATATAGACTTCTTGCACATGACCAGTTGAAATCCCTCAATATCCACAATCTTAGCCTTCCCTTTCCATTTAGAAAAAAAAAGTGATTCATGCTTCAAATCAAGATCAACTTCCATTTGTATGGAATCTTCAAGAGTATATAGTTCGTCATTTTCATATTTATTTTCTTCCTCATCAACAGCCTCAGTCCATGAGTTCTTTAAACCACCTACACCCACAGCAGCACCACCACTGATGTACAAGTCACATTCCTTAGAAATAATGCTTCCATCAGGAGGAGGGATTGTACCCTACTTGACAGCCTCAGCAAAGGAGGGTTTCCCTGCAGTTGGGATATCCTTCTACCTAAAAAAATGTTTGTCCATGTTGATCGGTCTCTTCTTAAATTGCTCAAAGACATGTCCAGAGATCTTTCAATGAGTACAATGTAAATTCTTCCAGCACTACACATTCGAGTTCCCAATGCATGAAGAGGTGCTGCAATAGTTGTTAAACCACTCAAATTGAATGGACAGTTCCAATTTGAGATCACCCACAACCAAAAAGACTTTTTCAATCAACTCATAAGGTAGATCAATTTCAAAAAGAACTCGGGCAAAGTGGCCATACCTTGAGCGCTCGATTTCCCCGTCGAACTTGATTGGAGTCCCCACAATGAAGGTAACATCCCAAAGGATCGAGGGGTGCCAAAAGAACCAACTCAATCCCCTAATTTTAATCCATGTTTTCGAGGAAGACCTGGTAGAAAATGGATTCAAAAGATAATCACATCGCTGAAGTGTGAGAAACTTGGGCTTAAGAGGAATCGGTCCATAGCTCCATGTAAAATGTTGAAGCTCTTTCGAGGAAAAGACAACATGAAACATAGCCTTACTGAGTGAAATCATTCACCGATCACTAAAACCCCAACATTGTTGAATGGGGTTTTTCAGTTCTTCCAAATTCTACGGTGTTCGGGAGGCCGAGATCTAAGCGAGAAAGGAGAATTTATATTCTTCAAGTTGATCTTCAAGGATCTAAGGATTGGAATGGACAAGGGTGACAGATCCATTCCATGAAATTCATTTCTGCAACAAGGTCGAGTCTTCTTAGAAATCAGAAAGGAACCTATTTTTTAGAGTGATATTCACGCCATCTAGATTAGGGTTTCGTTTCTCAAGGCCCACCACATCAACCGATGACAGCTACCCACGCATCATCGATCGAAGAGGAAGTGCGGCAGATGGTCGACCTGGATCTAGAAGCTTCGAGTGAACAAGAAGGGGCTAAGTAGTAAAAACCTTATGCAAGTCAAATCTTCTTTGTTGAAGAAAGGACTCGATAGCATCATGTTCACCCAACTCGGACCGTTTCACCTGATTCACAAGTGACGGCTCCAAATCAAAGTGTCGCAAGCCAGATCCGCCAAACCCCGACAACTCCATCATCGATTCAGGATGTTGATCTCCCTTCACAATGAGCGCAGCCAAAGACTTCAAATTGGAATCGCCCTGGGAAAACCTGTCCACAACGAGCGTACCCTTATGCGAGTCGAATCGCCTCTATTCCAAGAAAATTTCAGCAACTGGGGATCTAATCACGATAATCAAACCCACTATAGGAAAAACCGTTTTTTGCAACGGGACAATCAACCCGTCGCAAAAACTTATGCGCGGATTGGCGCGGTTTGCTCACCAAACCGCGTGAAAGGGTATTTGTGACGGGTAGGCACTGCCCCTCGCAAATACCGGGAGACGGTAAGAACTAGTTGTGACGGGGGATCCCCCATCGCAACTAGTTCGACCCCCGAAGGGTATTTGCGACGGGACCCGTCGCAAATAACCGGCGGTGGTAAAAACCTATTTGCGACGGGATGTTGTCCCGTCACAAATAGTGTCACGGAAAATTACTTTTTGCGATGGGGCCCGTCGCAAATAACCTTTTAACCACCGACCGTAATTAATGCGGCTGAAGGTATTTGCGATGGGTCTCATCGCAAAAAATACTATTTGCGATGGGAATCTCGTCGCAACTAATATAACCTATATATACCCCCCATCCATTTTTTCTTCCCTCCTCCTGAATTCCTTCTTCCTCTGCTTCTCTAAACTCCAATTTTAGAGTGAAAATTTTTTAGGGTTAGATTTTTTTACGACGAAGTTGTGAAGCTGCCTATAATTATAAGAGATCAAGTTTAAAGGTAGTTATGTTTTATTTAATTTAGTATTTATTTCATTTCTTTATATTAATTTTAATTATTGTTGATTAGTTGTAATTAAGTTAGATTTAAATTGTTTTGTCATCAGTATTTATTTGTAATAATAAAATTAAATATTTAGTATTAATTCTTAGTAATTAGTAATAATTAATAATTATTAACGATAATTAGAAATGTATATAAATAATTAAAGGTAATTAGTAATTAGTAGCTGTATTTTGCAGTAATTAATAGTAATTAACACTAATTAGTAATAATAGAAATAATTAGTAATAATTAGAAAAAAATAGTAATAAATATTTACAATTAGTAATAAATAGTATTAATTAGTAATGATTAGTAATAAATACTAATAATTCGTAATAAATACTAATAAATAGTAATAAATACTAATAAATAGTAAAAAATACTAATAAATACAAATAAATACTAATAAATACTAATAAATAGAAATAAATACTAATAAATAGTAACAATTAGTAATAAATATTAATAATCAGTAATAAATACTGATAATTAGTAATAAATACTAATAAATACTAATAAATACTAATAAATAGTAATAAATACTAATAAAGAGTAATAAATACTAATAAATAGTAATAAATAGTAGTAAATAGTAATAATTAGTAATAATTAGTAATAAATAGTAATAAATAATTATAAGTAGTAATAAATAGTAATAAATATTAATAAATAGTAATAAATAGTAATAAATAGTAATAAATACTTTAAATAGTAATAAATAGTAATAAATGCTAATAAATAGAAATAATTAGTAATAAAAATTAATAATTAGTAATAAATACTAATAAATATTAATAAATACTAATAAATAGTAATAAATACAAATAATTAGTAATAATTAGTAATAATTAGTAATAATTAGTAATAATTACTAATAATTAGTAATAAATAGTAAAAAATAGTAAAAAATAGTAATAATTAGTAATAATTAGTAATAATTAGTAATAATTAGTAATAAATAGTACTAAATAGTACTAAATAGTACTAAATAGTAATAGTTAGTAATAATTAGGAATAATTGGTAATAATTCGTAATAATTAGTAATAATTAGTAATAATTGTTAATAATTAGTAATAATTAGGAATAAATAGGAGTAAATAGGAATAAATAGGAATAAATAGCAATAATTAGAAATAATTAGCTATAAGTGGCAATAAGTTGCAATAAATAGCAATAATTAGAAATAATTAATAATAAATAGCAATAATTAGCAATAATTAGCAATAATTACCAATAATTACCAATATTTACCAATAATTGCCAGTAATTAGGAACAATTACCAATAATTACAAATAATTAGGAATAATTACCAATAATTAAAAATAAATACCAATAAATATGTATAAATACAAATAATAAGCAATAATTACCAATAAATAGGAATAATTAGCAATAAATAAGAATAATTACCAATAAATAGGAATAATTACCAATAAATACCAATAAATAGGAATAATTAGTAATAAATAGGAATAATTAGAAATAAATAGGAATAATTATCAATAATTACCAATAAATAAGAATAATAAGGAATAATTATGAATAAAATCAATTGTAATAAATTGTAATAACTTGGCATAGTTTCTATTGGATTGATGGCACTCCTTTTTCTCGATGACTCTTCCCCTTTCATCTCTCACCAACTCAAAACATTATGAAAAGTATGATTTTAGATATGCATATCTAATCTCATATTCATGATTTTGAATATGCATTGGTAGGACCACATTTTTTATAATGTTTTCAGGTGGTGACAGTTGCAATAAGAAGATGCATCGACGAAAAGGGGGCTCTTTTGTCTGAACCTCATTTACTTCCATCTTTCTTACACTAAAATCACAATGAAGAATCTGCTCGAAGGTACGCTTAACATTCTCGTATGCACGAGAATGAATATGCATACCTACGAGAAGATTCTTCATTGTGATTTCAGTGTGAGAAAGTTGCAAGTAAATGACCTGTCGGACAAAAGAGTAGTTGTCAATCCACTGGAAATTGTGTCGCCTATAATTAATGGTAATTATTAAGAAGTAGTTGTAATTATTTATCTTCTTTTTTTGGATACTTTTTTTCTAATTTAAAATTATTCAAAAACTGTAATGATTTTATATTTTGTAGAAAAATATGGAACAAGTCGACAACAGTCATTATTAGATGATCGCGCTTGGATAAATCATTCTAGAAATCCAAACGGTTCTGGTTTAAATCCAGTATATATTGAGAGTTTTGAAGATTTCTTATCATTTGCATCATCAAAACTAGAATTTGTTTTAGAAGGCCCAATTAAGTTTCCTTGTAAAAAATGTGCTTCGAAAATGTTTAACACATTTGACAAGGTTGGGGGACATCTCTTACGATTTGGTTTTCAACCATATTATGTTTTTTGGTATCAACATGGTGAATGCAGTTCTAGAGAAGATATTAATAACTTGATTCTAGATCCATCAAGGTTTCAAGATTTAGTACATGATGTTGCAAGTCCATCTGTTCAACAAACTGAAACTTAGGATGATATTGATTTAACTCATGAGTTAGCACCATCTAAATTTCATGAGTTGTTGAGGTCTTATGAGGATTCATTATATCCTGGTTGCAAGATAAGAAAATTAGAAGTGGTTTCAAAATTTAAGTCTATTAAATCAGATAATGCAATGTCAAACAACTGTTTTGATCAGATATTTTCTTTGGTTAAAACACTTTTACCTGAAGTAAATGTGTTGCCTATTAATTACTATGAGAGAAAGAGGTTGGTTTGTAATCTGGGCCTTAATTATCAGAAGATTCATGCATGTGAAAATGATTGCATCTTATATTCTGGTGAAAATGAGTCGTTGGATAGTTGTCCCACATGTGGACAATCGATGTATAAAGAAGCTCAACTGGGGAATTCTGGATCGATTCCTATAAAACAGTTGAGATATTTCCCCCTTAGACCTAGGTTGTAGCATTTATTTATGTCTCAGAACACAGCATCAAGGATGTCATGGAATAAAACCAATATTTCAACCGATAAAATCTTGAATCATCCATCTGATGGTGATTCATGGAAAAAATTTGACCGACTGCATCCGTCTTTTGCTTTAAAATCCCGAAACGTGCGATTCGGTCTTTCTACTGATGATTTATGTCTGTTTGGTTCTTATGGTAGTCAGTATTCATGTTGGCCTGTCTTTATAACTCCGTACAATTTACCTTCATGGATGTTGATGAAGGAGCCCTATATCTTTTTGACCTTATTAATCTTAGGACATCTGAAAAAGAACATTGATGTTTATTTGAAACCATTGATTGATGAGTTAAATTCATTATGGAGTAATGGTGTTAATACATATGATGTTTCTGTTAAACAAAATTTTATATTAAAAGCTTCATTGATGTGGATGATTAGTGACTTTCCGAAATATGGCATGTTATCTGGCTGGAGTACACATGGTCTGAAATCATGTTCTTAATGTATGAAATACAACAAAGCCTGTATGCTCTTAAATGGAAAAAAACTTTCTATTTTGATTGTCATCATAGATTTATTCCAACCGATCATCCTTTTTGGAGGAACAAATATCATTTCAGAAAAGGAATAATTAAAAGGGATGAACCTCCAAAAATGATCTCAGGTACAGAGTTAAAATTAGTTGTATTTTCATTACCTCCCATCACATTTGGGGCAACAATAAACCAACAGAAAATTCATGGCTTTAGGAAAGAACATAATTGGATAAAACAGAGCATTTTTTGGGATCTTCCATATTGGTATGATTTTTTGGTCTTCCACGTGTTGGATTTCATGCATATTGAGAAGAATTGTTTTGATAATTTATTTTATACTGTTTTGGATACACCAGGTAAGACCAAAGATAATGTAAATGCATGATTAGATCTTGCCCAAATTTGTAGATGACCTGAACTTGAACTGTTTCAAAATATCAGATCACAGAGGTTAATAAATCCAAAAGTAGATTATACACTATCCAAAGAGAGTTGCTTATTATTTTGTTAGTGGATTACAGATTTGAGACTTATAAATGTCTATGCTTCTAATTTGGGAAGATGTGTTAAGAATGGTCATATTACCGGATTAAAAAGTAATGATTGTCATGTTATAATGGAAAGAATCATACTGATTGGATGTATAGGTTTGTTGAATTCTATGATTTGGAATTCGATAATAGACATATCATATTTTTTCGAGACATTTGTGTGGCGACAACAGACTATGATGCACTAAGTAAACTAGAAGAAGAAGTTGTTGACAATATATGTAAACTGGAAAAAATCTTCTCAACAACTTTCGTTGGCCTAATGGAACATCTGATATTACATTTTCCACATTAATATAAATGTGGAGGTCCGATACAGTTTCAATGGATGTACCCGTTCAAGAGATGCATGCAGAAATTAAAGAAAAAGGTACGTAACAAAGCATAAGTTTAAGGCTCAATTGCTAAATCTTATTTGCAAGAGAAAATTTCTTTTTTCTGCTCTCATTATTTTGAATCTGAATATCCATCAAAACAAAACCACATGGGATAGAATGAGGGGAATGTTGATGATGAAATGGACAATAAATTATCAGTTTTTAATCATCTAGAGCTTGGCTTTGGTGGAGTTCATGAATGATGGCTTTCAAATGATGAATATCACATCGCTCATACATATGTTCTGCTCAACTGTGAAGAAATGACATCATTTGTATTGTGAGTGATTCTATCACTTATTCTATAATTTATGTTATAGTAAGAAAACTTATTTTATTTTTAGGTTATATGATAATCATATCAAGAAATAGCTTTCAAAAATTACAGCAGCTGCTCTTGAAGAACATCAACAAAAAATGTTCTCAATGGTTTCAAAAACTGGTAACTTAAATTATTGATGGTTTAATATATCAATTCAGTTTATTATTTATTATATTTATAATTTTTTTTAAAAAATTCAGGTGTCTCAACATGCTGATAAAATTGATAAGAAATTGTGTATATTAAGTAACCCACCATCCAAAATGGTTAAATCTTATAATGCATATGTGGTGAATATTTTTTGATTTCATACACGTGCATATGGGGAATCAAAAAAAACAATGAACAGTGGAGTTTTCTTGAGAGGATCACATCATAGAGAAACTGTAGTTGACTTTTACGACATGCTGGATGAAATTATTGAAATGTGTTATCTAGGGAAAAAATACATAAAAATGTTTAAATGTTAGTGGTTGGATACTGAGAGAGGCTTGCGTGTTCATCCAATTCATGGAATCGTCGATATTAAATATAAAAGTCTTCTTGTAGTAAATGAACCATTTTTACTGGATCAACAAGAACATCAAATATATTACGCAAAGTATTATGCTACTTTAAGAGACCTGAGTGATTGGTGGAGCATAATAAAAATGAAATCTTTAGAAAATTATTTTACTCAAACTGAATGTGGTTCTGATGAAGTAGAAGGAATTGAAATTTTTTTATAGACTACTCAAAATCCATCTTTTTCATAAAGAGACATGAATATCGATGATAACACCCCACAATTAAGGGTCGATGGTGACGATGATGTTAATGATGTTACAAATGAATTTGAAAAGGCAAGAGATGATGAGACTGAAACTCATATGGATATTGATTATGTCGATGATGAATATGAAGACATTGACATCGTCAGATATGAAGATGATGATGAAGGTGAACATTGACACAGTTAAATACTGGTTATAATCATAACTAATATATATCTATATGTAATATTTATTTTCAACTATCTGCTAACAATAATAATTCTATGTTTCAGATGGAACCTGATCTATTTCTTGAGTTGGAGGAGGTTGAGCTACCTTTGGATGAGGAGGATTTGGGATCATCTGACCCTCAGCCTACTAGCAGTTCAGGGGATATGTGGAGGGGGCGGTCTTGCGCGACTGATAATTCCTGGCCCTATCTTCGAGCGATGTCCACGTCTTGGTTTTGATCCACACACACGGAGGTATGGTAACATGTGTATTTTAGTTAGCTTTCATTAATTTATTTATATACTAATTGTTTGATTATTTGTTATTTTTTCATAGTTTTTCACATATAGCTGTTGGATAGGGGATCATTATCTTGCGCAATTATTTTTCTCAGCCATGGATCACATTGGAACAGATTCTCGTTGATGTGCAGCTTGGAATGTTCAATCATTGGATGGTATGTAAATAAATAATATTTATTTAGAAATTTATGTCATTAATAACTTGATATTATAAATTATTTATAGTTTTGAGGGTATCTCATCGATGATAACATGTGTGTCACTATCCACGAGGCATGGGGGTGTCTATGTGTGAGCGTTTCCGTCAGTTTTTGCACAATTTGAGAAGAACAACCATTAAGAAAGCAGGAGTGATATTATTTGATGAGTCATGTAGAGCCCACCGACCATAGTACATTTCATCTCATGTTTGGGATGGATTATGCTCACACTAGTTTAGCGGTGGATTTTAGAGGAGATCTTCATTAGGCCGACAGAACCGGGGGAGACAGGAGATGACACATTGAGCTGGTAGTCGTACATTCAGTGTGTATAGATAGCATCTGGTAAGTATCTTTTTTAAATATTTTATATAACATTAAATATAAATAGTTTATTATATATTCATATAGGCATTCGAGCATCCCGATATTATAGAGTACGACGTTTATCAGAGTATGTACATTAATCCAGCCACTGGAGAGATTAGTGGTGATCACCAGCATCAGATTGTGGTCAGTATTATTTCTTTTTCAGTTTGAAAATTAACTGCATATAATATTTTCACTATTTTAATTTCAAATTGAAACTGAAGGAGTCATGTGAGGCCACAACCTCTCAAACACAGACTGAGAGTCAGGTCAAGACGGCTGATCAGACTAGTGCCCACCATTTCGATGAGGCAGCATGGATCCAGGCGACCCAGTATGCCTTCAAGAAGGGTCGAGTAGTTGTTATCGGCTCTCATTTGACTCCTGAGACTTATTATGGTACTGCTGCGATGTCGGCATCCGGATCGAGAGGAGCTCATGGAGAGGCATCATCTTCTGGTTCACTATATCAGGAGAAATTGTGAGTTTAAACTGAGCTTATAGAGAGTTTGCAGAAGTACTAGGAAGAGATGCGTCAGCAGCGCGAGGAGGACATGCATCTATGGCAACAACAGCAGCACAAGCTGATCGAGTACATGTGCATTCTGACTCGTAGTTTAGGGATGGAATTTCATCCACCATCTCCTCCAGCTCCTTCAGCTCCTCTAGAAGAATATCCCCCGAGTGATTTTTTTGTTCTCTTAAAAACATTTGAATTGAACATCTGTTGTAATATGAACTATTTACTATTTTTATCTTTTATATTGGTGCGAATATTGCATAATTTATTTATTTTTTATTATTTTTAATATTTTTTTATTTTTTTATTTATTATTAGTATTATATTTTTTAATGTTTGTTTATTTTAATAATAATAATAATAATTTATGATTTATGATTTTTTTGTATTTTTTTGCGAATATTGATAATTTTAATTTTTTTTGATTTTTTATTATTTTAATAATATTAATATTATTTTTTCATTAATCATAATTTTATTTTTATTTTATTAAGTATTTGCAAATATTGAGAATTTTAATTTTTTTTATTTTTTTATTATTTAAATAATATTAATATTATTTTTTTCATTAATCATAATTATATTTTTTTTATTAAGTATTTGTGATGGGGCCTTTTGCGACGTGTCTCATCACAATTAGATTATATTTTTTTTTTAAACTTATTTGCGACGGGTTACTTTACCGTCGCAAAAAAAAAAATCGATGGGCCCATCGCAACAGGTTTATAACATAAAGCTATTTACAATGGGTCTTCGTCCTATCGCAAATATTTTTTGCGACAGGTTCGTCGCAACAGGTACTTGTATATATAATGTATTTAATCGGAGATCTATTTGTGACTAGACCGCTTCCCGTCGCAACTAGTATTTTTTGCGATAAGCCTATTGCAAAAAATACTAGTTGCGACGTTGTTTTTTGCAACATGCTATTTACAATGGGACCCCATCGCAAAAGAGTTTTTGTGACAGGATCCCGTCGCAAATAGCCAAAATTCCAATAATGACCCTAGAAAACGCCATGGGTCTCCAGAGCGAGAGAGTCTCGCACAAACCCTATCCTATTCATTCTTTATTTATTTATAATTATAACTATAAATAAATATATTTACTATTTATATTTATAAATATAATAAATATATTTATATAATTATTTATATTTATATAATTATCTATATTTATAAAATTATAAATGTTATAAATAAATATTTATTTATTCATAATTATAAAATTATAATAAATATATTTATTATATTTATAATTATATATAATAAATATATATAATTATTATATTTATTATATTTATTATATATAATTATAAATATTTATTTATTTATATTTATAACTGTAAATTTATATATATTTATTTAAATAATTATAAAATTATAATAATTGTATTTCTTATATTTATAATGTTAAAAATATATATAATTAAATAAATATATTTATAAATATATAGATATGTTTATAAATAAATACAAATAGTTATAATTATAATTATAAATAAATATAGATATATTTAAATAATTATAAAATTATAAGAAATATATTAATTATATATATATTTATAAAATTATAAGTATAATAAATACAATTCTTATAATTTTATAATTATATATATATATATATATATATATATATATATTTATATTTATATTTATATTTATAAAATTATAAGAACTATATTTATTATACTTATAATTTCATAAATATTTATAATTAATATATTTCTTATAATTTTATAATTATTTAAATATAACTATATTTATTTAGAATTGTAATTATAAATATTTGTAGTTATTTATAAATATCTCTATATATTTATAAATATATTTATTTAATTATATATATTTTTAACATTATAAATATAAGAAATACAGTTATTATAATTCTATAATTATTTAGTTATATATATATTTATTTATTTATTTACATTTATAAGTATAGATAAATATTTATTTATTTACAATTAAAAAATTACAATAAATATATATTTATTTATAGTTATAACTATATATATATATATATATATATATATATTTAACAAATTATAAAATCACAAAAAATATTTTTATTATATTTATAATTTTATTAATATATATAATTAATATATTTATTATAATTTTATAATTATTTATATACATAGATGTATGTATTTATTCATAATTGTGATTGTTAATATTTTTATTTATTTATAAATATTTTTATATATTTATAAATATATATATAATTGTATATATTTATAATATTATAAGAATTATAAATATATATATATATATATATATTAAAATAATTATAAAATTATAACAAATATATTTATTATATTTATAATTTTATAAATATATGTAATTAATATATTTATTATAATTTTATAATATTTTAAATATATCTATATTTATTTTGAATTAAAATTATAAATAATTGTATTTATTTATAAATATTTGTGTATATTTATAAATATTTGTGTTTATTTATAAATTTATTTATTTAATTATATATACTTATAACTTTTAAGTATAATAAATATATTTATTATAATTTTATAATTATTTACATATATATTTATTTGTAATTATAAGTATAAGTAAATATATTTATAAATATTTTTACATAATTATAAATATATTTATTTATTTATTTATTTATTTATAAAATTATAATAGATGTATATATCGTAATTTTATAATTATTTAAATATATATATATATATAGTTATAATTATACTTATAAATAAATATATTTAAAAAGTATTTATATATAATTAAAATTTTATATTTATAATTATAATAAATATAGATATTATTTAAATATATTTTATTATAATTTTATAAGTATTTATGAGAATAGATTCATGGGTATAACATTAATGAATCATATACCTAGTAAAGTGTAGTTGGGGTTTGGCTTAGTGGTAAACACCCTGTAATACTACATCTAGCGTGGGGCTTCAAAACCCATGGAGCACAGGTACTGTTACAGCATTGTAGCAACAATGTAGTAACGAACGACTGTAGAAACAACGGCACTATAGCGGTGGTGGGCACTGTAGCGGTGGTAGCGCTGTAGTCAGTACTGTAGCAGCATGGGTACTGTAACTGCACTATTCATTGATGGGCCATTGGGTCAAAATTATGGGCCTATGGTCCATGTAATGGTCTTTAATACCCACTAGTCATATGGGTCATGCAATGAGTTTTATGCCCACTGGGCCTACAAGTCATGTAATGGGATTTACACTTGGGCCTATGGTTGGGGAAGTACATAAAGGCGTTTGGTGGTGGGTGACAGCCCACCAATACCTTTTAACCCCCTGAGCCTAAAAACCCAGTGTACTTTTGCTCGCGGGGGAACGGTTGAGTTAGTTGCGGCACTAGAGTCTATCACCAAGGTTCCAGGTTCGAGTCCTTACTATGGAAATGCCTGAGATGACTAAATTAATCACGTGTGGGCCCTTCACCCCTATGTGGAACGGGCCCGAAATCCCAAGTGTCATTACACTTGAGATTATGGTTGGGGAAGTACATAAAGGCACTTGGTGGTGGGTGATGTCCCACCAATACCACGTAACCC
Source organism: Viscum album (assembly GCA_963277665.1). Lineage (NCBI taxonomy): Eukaryota > Viridiplantae > Streptophyta > Magnoliopsida > Santalales > Viscaceae > Viscum > Viscum album. The sequence continues at coordinate 1,401,868,060 of OY728127.1, read as the reverse complement.
CCTTGGCCTAAAAAACCTGGTGTACGTTTTTTAAGGATGGTGGTCTGTGAGAGATCCTCTCGATTCCCCAATGGTGATTAGGGTTGTCACGACCCGTCCTCGGGGCCCGTGTCGTGACTACCCCAAGCCCGCCTCCCATAGGCCAGGGGATGGCGACTAGCACCAAAGGCGTAAATCCCGATAAAAGGAAAGGCATTGCCTTTATATAAGAAAACAAACACCACAGAGTACACAAGCTGAAGTAAACACTAAGTAAACTGAGTACAAAAGTAAGTGCTGGAAACTAAATGGGCTAGTATACAAACCCAAATAAAAGTGCAGTACAACTAAGAAAAGCAAATAAAACAGCTGAAAAAGTAGAGAAGCAACCACCAAGACGTCCTCCGGAACTCCCACCTAAAGGGTGAGTACAGACATTCTCATCGGCTCCTCGGGTCTGGTCATCCTCTCCATGTACATCCCACCTAATAGACCACCTCCGGGTACCGTCCCGCTCCTCAAGCCTCAACCAAGATCAGCGTTGTCCGTCGTCTGTAACCAACACAACATAGTGCGGGCGTAGCCCATGCAGGGGTGAGTATACGATACTCATTAGGGACTCCGAGACGCCCAAAGGTCTCCCAGAATCCACGAAGGATAAACCACAAAGGGAAAGATACAATCATGAAGTATCAACCAACTCTACTTAGGTATATGCCCATACATATACCTAAGTCATCAATTCAAGTTCTTCTCCAACTCACGAGCTCAAGTTCAACCCAGTCCACACAGGAAATTTCAACCCAATCCACACAGGAAAACACAACCCAATCCACACAGGAAAACAAGTCAGTCATATCGAAGATAATGATTGAAAGTCAAGACTCAGCTCACACAGGCATACTACTTCTGAAGAGAGGTGGAGATGATTAGATGTAGCCTCTGAATCGTCTCCTCTGCCGATCCCATGTAGGATCCTAGTACATAAGTCGTCATTGTCGAACCCACAGAGGATCCAAGAATAGTAGTCATCGCTGTCGAACCCACGGAGGATCCAAGTATAGTCTACAACGCTGCTGAACCCACAGAGGATCTTAGTACATAAGTCATTGTCGTCAAACCCACGGAAGATCCCATCACGGTAGACGTCGTCTTCGAACCCACGAAGGATCCTAGTATGGTAGGCGTCATCTTCGAACCCACAGAGGATCCCAGTACGGTAGTCGTCCTCGTCGAACCCACTGAGGATCCTTGTACGGAAGTCGTCATCTTCGTCGCAGCCAGCTCTAGGGTTCCCGCACACAGCACGCTCGATTCTGAAAGGGTCCACTCCACGAGTCAAGGGGTCGATGCATCAACTGTCACAAAGTCCGGAGTTGATGTATCACAATGTTTCGTCTCGTCAAAAGGAACTCGATGCGACAGACGGCGCGTCAATCGGACGGTCGGTCTGAGAGATATTGGTTTTTCCGTCCCAGGGGCCCGGTTGGATTTTAAGCTAAAACCAACCCGACCGTACTCCATATGCATCCAAACCTTAAGAGGAGTATTCCAAAAGAACCGTCTCACTAAGAGGAATCCAAAAAAGTCGACGACACGTCAATCGGACGTCTGGAGCTTAAGTTATAAGTGTTTCGGCTCCGAGGGCCCGGTTGGTTTCATGTTCAAACCAACCCGGCCGTACCCAAAGTTCTCCAAAACCCTGTGTATAATATACCTAAATGACCGTCGCGATCCAAGGATCACTACGCAACTGACGGTGCATCAATCAGAGGTCTGTAGCCCAAGTTATGGGCATTTGAATGGATCTGTCTGAAAATAGGGGGTTCGGGCCCGGTCCGACCCGACCCAATACCCCCTGGGTCGGCCCGAACCGGGTCGACCCAACCCGGGTCCGGGTCTGGCATAGTTGTTCGCGGCCCGGCCCAGCCGGCGTGGCCCGGCCCCGCGTGGGGGTCCAGCCCGGCCCAGCGCGGCTGGCCCGGCCCGGCGCGGGCGGCCCGGCCCACGTGGCCGGCGGCTCAGCTTTCGACCGAGCGGGATGCAGGGGGGCGCTGCCCCCCTTGATTGAAGAAATGGCGGCCCCCCTTTCAGGTGGGGTCTGCCCTAGTAAAATCAGGGGTTACACCCCCCTGGTTATTCGGAAACGGTCGGCCGGTGGGCTGCCGCGGGACCCCCGTGGGTCCCGCCTCCTGATGGGCTGACGGCCGGCTGAGTCTGACCGCCCCCTTGCTGAACCTCCGCGATGAAAGGTCGCAGCTCTTGCCCGTCCGGCGCCGCACGACGGCGCCGCGGCCCACTCTTGGCTACAGCCTCACCGGCACGGCGCGACGGCGTCGCGCACCTTCACCGCACCCCGCTCCGGCCGCGGTTCTCTCGTTGTCGCACGGTGCAATGGCACCACGTCATCTCCGTTCCAAGCCACAACGATGATCAACAACATAAAGGGGAGGAGGATCGGCCGTGTTTGTGCGGTCCGATCTCCTCCCGTGATATCAATAGCAAGTGGCGAATTAAATTAATGAAGAATGTTAAATAATACTAGAACGATGAAATCAACCCCTACCTCAACACAAGTTGTCGAACGATGATAGTCGCTGGAAACAGTGTCGCGGGGTGAAGCTCCGTATATGTCGATGGAGAACATCCGAGGAGGAAGCGGTGTCTCCCTTCCTTTGTCGCAGAGAGAAGATTGTTAGGCGATGTCGATGGCGAGTTTTTGCATCGGTGCCTCCTCCTTGGTCATGGAGGAAGAAGATGACGGAAGAACCCGAGTCACCGAGTCGATGCTCTCCCTCGGAGAAATAGCATTCTTCGTTGAAGTGGGGACGTTCTTCGCCGAAGAATAAGATTAAGTTCTTCCAAGGTACAAGTGCTCTCCCTCACCCAATATCCTCACACAACTAGCCAACCTAATAAAATAAGGTCTTCCCCTTATTTTATTATGTTTGACATGCCATTTCAAAAACTCAAAATTCAAAAACTAAACCATTTAATTAATTGAGCTTGAGTTGTCAAATTAAATGGGGTGTTAAGTTGGCAAGATTAATGAGGGAGGGAGAGAGAGAAGAGTTACTCACATTTAAGGGGAGTTAAAGTAATTTGAAGGGGTGGGAGCTCATGTGGTCCCCACCTCTCCTTTAACCTCTCAAGAGAAGTTAGAAACCTAGTGGGTCATATCCCAACTTCCACACATAGGTTATAACCACTTAGAAAAGAAATAAAATTTGTAACACATATTTTATTTCACTCTTCGATTAAACCACCTTTTTTTAAACAACTCCTCCCGAGCAAACGCACCTTCGGAAAAGGTCCTCCTAAGCAATTACCAGTGTTGCAGTTTCATCGGTGCCCTCGGATTTTGATTCTGAGTACCGGTTCAAAAGATAGAAAAACTCGCTCATTCGTTCGCTGAACGTACCCGAGCTAAACTTCGGAAATTGATTCCGGGCACACCGGGCCTCGGAATCAGGTGCTGTTAGAAACTGCGTACTCGTAAAATCTCAAAGAAATTAAGAAAAAAAATTACTTGAAATTTATGGGTCTTTACATTACTCCAACCTCAGGGATTTACGTCCCTATAAAGATACATCACAAACTAGGGGAACAAATGAGGTTATTGTGCACGCATCTGAGCCTCTCACTCCCATGTGCTCTCTTGGAGGTTCCCCTGCTGCCACCTGATGCGCACTAGAGGAATTGACCGTCCACGTAGGACCCTCTCCTGTCGATCCTCGATCTCCACCAGGACCTCCACAAAAGTCGCCCCGTCATCGATGTCCAGCTCCCCGTGATCGATGATATGCGTCGGGTCATGCACGTATCTCCTCAGCTGAGATACGTGGAAGACGTCGTGCACCCGGTGCAACTGAGGTGGAAGAGCCAGGCGATAACCCACCTCGCCTATCCTATTGAGAACCTGGAAAGGTCCAATGAAGCGCAGAGATAACCTGTCTCCCCTGCCAAATCTCTGTAATCCACGTTGATGTGAGACCCGTAAGAAAACGTGGTCGCCATCCTTGAACTATAGTGGTCTCTGCCTCCTGTCAGCATAGGACTTTTGTCGGCTCTGAGAAGTTCTCATCCGCTCTTGGATGATCTGCACCTTCTCCATCGTAGCCTAAACCATCTCTGGTTCTACGCATACTCACTCCAACACTATCCACAAAGGATATCTGAAAATGCATCCAGATGTTGTCTCGCCACTCCTAACAATTGAATGTCCGATATCCTACTAAGAGCATCTACTACAACATTTCCCTTCCCAAGAGTATAAACTTTCTCGATGTCATAGTCCTGGAGGAACTCAAGCCATCGCCGCTATTTCAGGTTCATGTCCTTCTTAGAAAATATACACCTGAGACTATTGAGTTGGTGAGAATCGTAAACCGTTCGCTCGACGAATAATGGGTGAGATTATCCATTTGTAAGAACTCAACTCCACCCTTCTCCGTCTGCGATCTACAAGAGCTGTTGAGATTCCTCCTCTACCGAAAAGATAAATCTGGTCTCATCCCCTGGATGAACCACGTCCTTTGCCTAATACAGTCAATCCTGACATGAATGGTACTATTTCATGCCATGGACGATGTCGTAAGGCCTTGACGCTACTACCAAGAGATCCAACCGTTACTCTCGCCTCCAAGGGCCGAGTCACACTATCGGCAGCAGTGTGTGGTCACTAGGTCTCCTCCAGTAGGAATCTCGAAAGTGAGGGTCAAGTCAATGGTTTTATCCAGAACCTCTCAGTATCAACTACATAAAAAAGGACAGGGAAGAAAACGTCACAAGAACAAGTTTCTTTTATTACTGCAGCTCAAGATACAAAGACACAAATCATCCACAAACAAAACATCAACAAAGATAGAAGAAACAAGAACAAATTCTCCATGTCTGGATCTAGTCCTACTCTTGTCCATCTACTCCTGAAGCTCTATGGTCATAGGCCTCAGCTGCCTGAAGCTGAGCTCTCCCCTGTCCACATGTTCCCTGCGGTCGGGGTGGTTTTCCTGGTGGTGGTGGTGGTGGTAGGGCCTCAAAGCGTTACCCACCACCCGCTGCTCGGCCAGCTCCTCTGCCTCATCCGCCTGCTCCCTACGGACCACCACGGTCGAACCTCTTCCTAGGAGGTCCCTCTACCGCCTGCTGCTCATCTGTAGGGCGGGTCAGGCAGTCTCGAGCCATGTGACCTTTCCCGCCGCATGCATAGCACTATCTGGTCCTCGTGTGGCTGGATCTGTTTTGTGTGCCCCACACAACCGAACCTATATCCTGATATTGATCATTTGATGGTCTTTCCCTCTTGGTCCTCTGTGTCATCTGTCTACTACCGGCTGCAGAAGACTCCTCTATGGGTCGTCCTGTGGAGGGTCTCGTCACTGGTGACTGCTCAGCGAGAAAACTCTCCACTAGAAGGGATCTCTCCAGCACCCCCGCCTGTGTCGAGATGTTGAGGGAGATCATCGAAGCCCTGATCTCATGACTCAGTCCCTACTCGAAGGTCCAGGCCCTGAAGAATGGGTCCCATACCATATCTGTGGAGTAGCGTGAGAGGTCGGTAAATCTCGCCGAGTACTGGGCTACTGTCATGTTTCCCTGTCGCAGTTGTAGTAGCTCCTGAATGTGCACCGCACGGAGGGTGGATGGAATGAACTTCGAGCGGAAAAGGCTCTCGAAGTCCGAACAAAGAAGAGATGCCTCGTCGTGCACCTGGAGCATCAGGCTCCACCATCTACCTGCTGCCGCGTGTAGGAGACTCGCCGCAAGGATCATCATGAGGTCAGCTGGTGTCCCTACTAATCTGAAGACTCAAACAACAGCCTCTATCCAATCCTCGGCTGCCTGAGGGTCCGTCTCCCCACGGAACCTGGGCGGTCTCTGATGTTAAAACTCGTGCAGTGCACTAAGACGACGTGCACTCTCAGCTGCTGGGGCTGGTGGCATCGGTGGCTCGGTGGGTAGAGGTACCGCCGGTGCCTCTGCGGTAATGGGGCCTTACACCAAGGCCTCGTCACTCGGTGGGCTGCCATCTCGCCCAAAGCTCGGAACCCTAGCTGGCTGTCATCGTGGGGCCATCCTGAAAAAAATCAGGTGTGCCACGGTTAATACGGTATACCTGGTGAGCTGATACAATTAATCACAAAGAAAACTTTTAAAACACACATGAAATCAATGTTTTCATGCACTGAGTCGGAAATCAGAAGTCAGGGTCCTGGTGTATAGATGCATCGGCTGCCGCACCAACACTGGACTCCCTGGACTGATAACCACACTCAATACCCTTAACACTATTGCTTCACATAGAATAAATTATCAGAGTCCTAAATTCTGCGGTAGAACCGACTCCTCTGATACCAATTTGTTACGACCCATCCTCGGGGCCCGTAATGTGACTACCCCAAGCCCGCCTCCCATAGGCCAGGGGATGGCGACTAGCACCAAAGGTGTAATTCTCGATAAAAGGGAAGGCATTGCCTTTATATAAGAAAACAAACACCACAAAGTATACAAGCTGAAGTAAACACTAAGTAAACTAAGTACAAAAGTAAGTGCTGGAAAGTAAATGGGCCAGTATACAAACCCAACTGAAAGTGCAGAACAACTGAGAAAAGAAAATACAACAGCTGAAAAGGTAGAGCAGCAACCACCAAGACGTCCTCCAGAACTCCCACCTGAAGGGTGAGTATAGACAGTCTCTTCGGATCCTCGGGTTCGGCCGTCCTCTCCGTGTACATCCCACCAGATAGACCACCTCCGGGTATCGTCCCGCTCCTCAAGCCTCAACCACGATCAGCGTTGTCTGTCATCTGCAACCAACACAACGTAGTGCGGGCATAGCCAGTGCAGGCGTGAGTATATGATACTTAGTAGGGACCCCGAGACGCTCGAAGGTCTCCCAGAATCGACGAAGGATAAACCACAAAGGGAAAGATACAATCACGAAGTATCAACCAGCTCTACTTAGGTATATGCCCATACATATACCTAAGTCATCAATTCCAGTTCTTCTCCAACTCATGAGCTCAAGTTCAACCCAGTCCACACAGGAAAGTTCAACCCAATCCACACAGGAAAACACAACCCAATCCACACAGGAAAACAAGTCAATCGTATCGAAGATAATGATTGAAAGTCAAGACTCAACTCACACAGGTATACTACATCTGAAAATAGGTGGAGATGATTAGATGTAGCCTCTGAATCATCTCCTCTACCGATCCCACGTAGGATCCTAGTACAGAAGTCATCACTGCCGAATCCACAGAGGATCCAAGAATACTAGTCATCGTTGCCGAACCCACGGAGGATCCAAGTATAGTCGACAACATTGTTGAACCCATAGAGGATCCTAGTACAGAAGTCATCATCGTCGAACCCACGAAGGATCCCAGCACGGTAGACGTCATCGAAGAACCCATGCAGGATCCCAGTATGGTAGACGTCATCTTCGAACCCACAAAGGATCCTAGTACGGTATCCTTCCTCGTCGAACCCACTGAGGATCCTTGTACGGAAGTCGTCATCTTCCTCGCAGCCAGCTCTAGGGTTCCCGCACACAGCACGCTCGATTCTGGGAGGGTCCGCTCCACGAGCCAAGGGGTCGATACATCAACTTTCACGAAGTCCAGAGTTGATGTATCATAAAGTTCTGTCTTGTCAACAGGAACTCAACGCGACAGACGGCGCGTCAATCGGACGCCCGGTCTGAGAGATATTGGCTTTTCCGTCCCAGGGGCCCGATTGGTTTTTAAGCTAAAACCAACCCAACCGTACTCGAGCTGCGTCCAAACCTCGATCGGAGTATTCCAAAAGAACTGTCTCACTAAGAGGAATCCAAAAAAGTCGATGGCACATCAATTGGACGTCTGGAGCTTAAGTTATAAGCGTTTCCGCTCCGAGGGCCCGGTTGGTTTTGTGTTCAAACCAACCCGGCCGTACCAAAAGTTCTCAGAAACCTTGTGTGTAATATACCAAAATGACCGTCTCGATCCAAGGATCGCTACGCAACTAACGGTGCATCAATATTAGGTCTGTAGCCCAAGTTATGGGTGTTTGAACGGATATGTCTGAAAATAGGGGGTTCAGGCCCAGTCCGACCCGGCCCAATACCCCCCGGGTCGACCCGACCTGGGTCCAGGTCCGGCCCAGTTGGGAGCAGCCCCTACCCGGCTGGCACGGCCCGGCCCAGCCGGCGCGGCCTGGCTCAGCGCGGGGGTCCGGCCCCGCGCGGACGGCCCGACCCAGCACGGCTGGCCCAGCCCAACGCAAGCGGCCCGGCCCGCATGGCCGGTGGCTCGGCTTTCGGCCGAGCGGGATGCAGGATGCGGGGGGGCGCTGCCCCCCTTGATTGAAGAAACAGCAGCCCCCCTTTCAGGTGGGGTCCTCCCTAGTAAAACCGGGGGTTACGCCCCCCGTTTATTCGGAAACGGCCGGCCATTTGGTCGGCCAGTGAGCTGTCGTGGGACCCCCACGGGTCCCGCCTCCTGATGCGTCGGCGGCCGGCTGAATCCAGCCACCCCCTTTCTGAACCTCCGCGGCCAAAGGCTGCGGCTCTTTCCCATCCGGCGTGGCGCGACGGTGTCGCGCCCCAACACCGCGGCCCGCCCCGGTCGCGGCCCTCCATAGTGTTCCACTGCGGCGCAACGGCGCCACGCCCCTCCGCCGCAGCCCACTCTTGGTCGTGGCCTCCTTCAGCCTCACCGGCACGGCGCGGCGCAACGGCTCCGCGCACCTTCACCGCGGCCCACTCTGGTTGCGGTTCTCTCGTTCCCGCGCAGTGCAACGGCACCTTGTCGCCTCCGTTCCAAGCCACAACGATGATCAACAACAAAAAGGGGAGGAGGATCGGCTGTGTTTGTGCGGTCCGATCTCCTCCCGTGATATATATAGAAAGTGGAGAATTAAATTAACGAAGAATGTTAAATAATAGTTGAACAATAAAATCAACCCCTAGCTCGACACAAGTTGTCGAACGATGATAGTCATGGGAAACAGTGTCACGGGGTGAAGCTCCGTATAGGTCCACGAAGAACGTCCGAGGAGGAAGTGGCATCTCCCTTCCTTTATCGCGAAGAGAATATTTTAAGGTGATGTCGATGGAGAGTTTCAGCGTCGGTGCCTCCTCCTTGGTCATGGAGGAAGAAGATGACGGAAGAACCCGAGTTGTCGAGTCGATGCTCTCCCTCGGAGAAATAGCATTCTTCGTTGAAGTGGGGACGTTCTTCGCCGAAGAAGAAGATGAAGTTCTTCCAAGGGACAAGTGCTCTCCCCCACCCAATATCCTCACACAACTAGCCAACCTAATAAAATAAGGCCTTCCCCTTATTTTATTATGTTTTCCATGCCATTTCAAAAACTCAAAATTCAAAAACTAAACCATTTAATTAAATGAGCTTGAGTTGTCAAATTAAATGGGGTGTTAAGTTGGAAAGATTAATGAGGTAGAGTGAGAGAGAAGAGTTACTCACATTTAAGGGGAGTTAAAGTAATTTGAAGGTGTGGGGGATTGTGTGGGCCCCACCTCTCCTTTAACATCTCAAGAGAAGTTAGAAACCTAGTGGGTCCCATCCCAACTTCCACACATAGGTTATAACCACTTAGAAAAGAAATAAAATTTGTAACACATATTTTATTTCACTCTTCAATTAAACCACTTTTTTTAAACAACTCCTCCCAAGAAAACGCACCTTCAGAAAAGGTCCTCCTAAGCAATTACCGGCGCTATGGTTTCATCGGTGCCCTCAGATTTTGATTTCGATCACCGGTTCAAAAGATAGAAAAATCCGCTCGTTCGTTCACTAAATGTACCTGAGCTAAACTTCAGAAATTGATTCCGGGCACACCGGGACTCGGAATCAGGTTCCGTCAGAAAATGTGTACTCGTAAAATCCCAAAGAAATTAAGAAAAAAAATTCCTTGAAATTTACAGGTATTTACAAGGGTTTCATGTCTTCGGTGTGAATGGAAGATCCAAATCTGTAATTTTAGGCTGCTTCGTTCCTCTCTAATGGTATATTTGATTCGCACAAGGGATTGGCTGGAGAGTTGGACACCTCTGTTCTTCTGATGGATGCGATTATAGTTGCATTGGCCTCTCTTCCTCCCTGCGGTGATTCCGATCAGATCTGCAAGATTGTTGTTGCTTTTGACCGGATCTTCACGGCTGATGTTTCTTCCAACTAGATCAGTAAGGTCGATGTTGCTTCCGATCGGAGCAAGGCCGATGGTGCTTCAGACTCAATTTGCAAGTCCGATGTTGGTGTGTATCCTATCAGTGACATGAATAAGGGCCTCATCCAGTAAATTCCTTCCTATGTGAAGGTTGTTTAAGATCATTAGGTATTGGCCATGTATGTGTGAGTTGAAGGAGAAGGGATGCAAAGAATTCATGGTAGAAAAATTGATGATTTTCGTGCTTCCAGCCCTAAAATCAGAAAGAAAGGTGAAACTGGTTTTATTGAAGTGAATCAAAACCTCTTCTCATTAATATTACAAGAATGTAAGCACTCTATTATTTGCCATTTATTGTTGAATATGGAGACTCCTCTATGAATTCTGGATATTAGAAAGCGCTTACTAGATTTTTGGGTCTTTGATGGTTGGAGTATAACCTCCATCGGTAAAGTGTTTTATCATGTCATGTTTCCATCTTCGAATCTTAAATCCAAGGCTTGGGGTCGAGGTTTTTTCAACCTTAAAACTAGATTATTTTTCATCTAGGATTGGGATTCGGATTTCAACCCTTTAAATGTTAGAAATTTTATTACCCAAGTTTTGATACTGATCAGAGGCCTAAGTTGGGTTTTCTGGTTGCCACAAATACTTTGGTATATCACTTCTGTAGTTGGTGTCCCAATTATGATGGACAAGGAAACTGAAAGAACCTATTATGGTCATTTTTCTCCGGTGATTTTTGAGGTTGATCTCATCTCCCCTATAATATGTTCAATTATTATATCTACAAATGACCAAATATTTGATTTGGTTGTTGATTATGAGATGGTTCCCGAATTCTATTTTAATTTCTTAAACATTGGTCATAAGATGGATAATTTTTGGAGAATATTGTTCTATACAGGTTTTGGTATTGCTGGGCACACTACTGAGTATTATAAAAGAAAGGCACAAAAGTAGGTGGTTGACACTGCACTGGTTCAGGAAGTGGTTAATTCTATTGATTCATGCCTGAAGGATATTTCTGATCAAGGGTGTTGGAGTTCGTTCCCTAGAACCAACTTCTATGTAATTTATGATAACTTATATTCATGGTTTTTTAATATTAATAAACTTCTTATCACATCATGATTGTTCTTATGCGTAACATTGCATGTGATAATGTCCCAAGAGTAGTTGTCACACTAAAAGGTTATAGAAGTTCTCTGCTATGATGAGAACCCGGAAGTGTTATGACATTATTCTTAGATATATATTCTATGGACAAATTTTATCATTTGAGGAACACAAATTATACAGGGTATCATGGGTGTAGACTCATTAGACTTTGAGTCACCTTCTCATGGTGTACTTCCTTGATGATATCCTGTAGGATATGATGAGAACGAGACCTGAAACTAGGAAATAAACATTTATAAGTGTCATTGGATGTTCCTATCTATGGACATGTGTATTAGTCCTTAGACTTTAATATTATTATTAATGGATATTATGAGTTGTGTACTTCGATTTATTGATGAAAACTGTGATGACAGATGTTTGTGGTGAGGTAGGATATGTTGGGTGCATCACGAGTAATATTGCATTAATGAATAATGTGAGAAAAGATTTATCCCTTATATTCACTAATGGAAGTTAATATATTAGGCCCTTTGATGGAAATGATATAGCCTAATTAAATCCATGTACATGGTGTTTTATAGGCAAGTTCTATTTCCAGAAAGTCAAAGAAAGAGATATTAAGCATATAGGTTGATGGCACTGGCATGAAACCTGTTCGATTAGAGATATTGTGATAAAGGGATTATATTACATGGTAAACATTTGTATGAGATTACATGTCATTACGACATTAACTTCTTTATCTATGGGTGCCTTGGCGTGTTGCTAGACGCTAACCTTGGACTTTAGGCTACTCTGCCTAATGCCACTGAGAAAGGGTCCTAGAGGTTCACACACTAAGTGTATCCAAAATCTCAGTTAAATAATTTATTATTCAACAAGTTGAATAAATATTATTCCTAATCATGGTTTAATAATTATTCATGTATGTCTGATCACATTTATTTTGTCACTAGTTATTTGAGAGAATATATTGTGGATAGAATAATTAATATATATTGAGGAGTATTAGTGGACCAAGATTAATGGTCCATTGAGAAATAATAATATTGAATATTATTTGATTGAATAATATTTAATTATAACTTTCAAGTTAAGCGCATGTTAGGAAATAATACTATTTTTGTTATTATTTGACATGGGTATTTCTCTAGGATTAATGAAAATAATTAAAGGACCTTGTACAGATTATTTTATTATTATCCTAGTTAAATAAATGCCCAGTTATATTATTCTCTTAATTAGACAAGGGAAATCTATGTGACGCCCATTGTGTTGAGCACAACATTTGGAGAAAACCTCTCAAGCCTAGAGAGTTCTTCCCTTTCCAATATCACTCCCAAGAATGAGAGTGGTCCTCCTCCATCGAATCAAGGAGAACACTTTGGAATCGGTTCTCATAGCGATTAAAGGTGGATGACACAAGCATAAGGATCTTCTACGATAGAACCAGGAGACTCCTTCAGTGGCATCTAGAGATTCGTGGAGCATGTGTCGATCACTACTAGAGGATATCTACCCTTGATCTCTACAAAACAATAAATGTGCACTATAGATCTGTGGTTGGACACATCAATGAAGAAATAATCACTTTAGAGGTAATTATTATTTAATTAAATTAAATATAAATAAAATATGTTGATCCTCTCTCTTGGTTCCGGGTTTCTATTCCTTTGTCTTATTTATTTCATTGAATTTTGTGGATCACGACGTTCATCGTCGCATAAATTCTGGATTTTTCATTGAATATGGAAAAAAATAAAGTTAGGAAATGTCCCTCCTGTGCTTCTGTTGTGCCTGGAACTTATAAGTGGTATCAGAGTGGGCATATTATTGTTTATAATTATTTAATAATCATTGGTGATTTGCACATTTGTAATTTAGGTTTTCAATTCAAGTTTAATCGTTCCTTTTATAATCTGAATGAAGAGATCTATTTATTCCTCTATCGTTTCTCATAGATCTAATAGAAATAATTAATTTTATGATTAAAATTATATCAAGGATCTCATCTGGAGATGCCAAGGATTTTTTCCAGGTAACATAGTAGTACACGTCGTGTAATTAGAATTACACATCATGTAGTTGTGTTCAATGCATTAGGAGTAGTTTAGAAATTACTCAAACTTTGTGCATTAAATACATGCAATGTAGTTAATTATTATATTTCATGTTGACCAGGATAGACAGGTGCATGGTCATCCGGACTACATGCCACGCGGCCTACTAGACACGGCGTATAGTCCCTTTCAGGTTAAAGTCGAGCCATGTATCCCATACATGTCTTAGTCGACCAGTGACCATGTAACACGGAGTTAACATGGCATGTGGCCCACTGGACACATCGTGTACTCCAAGAATTCTAAATTCCACCTCACGCATCGATTCTTTAGGTGTGTACTTCGGATAGACGGTGAAGGTAGTACACACTGTATAGATCATATCTACACATCGTGTACTATTACCAAATTACATAGAATTAAACCTTTAATATCTACATAATGTTCAGATCTACATATCATGTATATGTTGTATTACAGTTATTATTCTATGTGCATTAAATCATGACACATTACCAAAAATTCATTTAATTTTTGTAATCATATTTGAAGTACACTCCATTAAAGTACGTGATAAGTAGTGCATGCTATATGTCACAAATAATAGTGTATACAAGTATAACTCACGTTGATTAGTTTTGTATGGGTATTCACTGGGTTACCTCCAAGGTATATTTATGTACAAGGTTAATTTTAAATGAATTTTAATTTGTTTAAAATTTTAATGGATGAGAATATCAAGAAAATTTAGAAAAGGATTAAGATAAAAGGATTGATCAATTAAAGATGATAATTAATCAATTCAAGTGCAATTTATCTTAAATAATAACGATTAAAGAATTGAATGCTATTTTTATTAAATACATAATTCATTGCATGCATGTGGATGGTTATGAGCTAGACCAAACCTTTGTATGTGATTGGTTTCTTTTAAATTTATTATTAAATTAAATTATTGGCATGTGTGCCTTATCTCCTCATTAATATGTAGGGCATGTGTTCCCATGGTTTCTTTTATGTAAACCCCCATTTACCCCTCACCTGTGTGTGAGTAAAATCATATGTAATGGATTGAGTTCCCAAGATAGTGGAGGTAGTTCAAGTTAGGATTTGAGGTAAAACCAATCCAAGGAGAAATAAATGTGGATGGGGGGAAAGTTGCAAACATGAACCTTAAATGGTTCAAGGTGTTTATCCCCTAGGTCAGTTGTTAGTTTATCAACCTCTAGATAAACAAACCATTAGAACAAGCTCGTGATCATACTCTTTAATTTGTTTATGTTATTTTCATGGTTATTCATTATGAATGTTTTGTTGCGATCAAAAAATTAATGAATTAACAAGCATGCAAGATGGAACTAAAATAAACTGGCTTATGTGTAAATATTATCTAAAGACATGGTTAATCACTTAATTAATCTCACTTAATATTAACAAGCATGTGATAAAGATAATAAATGGAAATTTATAGATAAAGGATAAAATCCCTCAATAAAATATTAAGTTAATATATCCTTCCATTACTTTATTTAGAATCGAACTATAGTTCAAAGTGATTGACCATCCAAAGTTGAGATGATTTCAATTATCAGGAAATTATAATTTGAGGTTTTGGGTTGACTTAACTTGGTTGATATCAAGGGTTTACTGTCAAAGTAGGACTTGGTGTAACTGATAGGCAATGGTTGAGGAACTTTAAATTAATGATTTCAGGATTGGGGAGTCCACTCAATGGATCAAGGAATGGTGAGTTAATGTAGTTGTCATTTGTAATGCCTACCTAAAACCATTCGAGTTTATTGACCAACCAAATTTGTGATAATGAGACTGGAATATGGATCATTGCTACTTGAATGTCCAAGAAACATGATATTCTAAAGCCAATGGTAATGGATATAGGGTTTCGATAAAATAGTGGGAGACTAATAAATATAATTTTATTTATTTGTCTAAAATTTTATCAGATAAAGTATTAAATCTATGCTTATATTATTTGTAGAAAAAATATTAAAAATGATATCAAACATATCGTTGTGATCCATACTCAATAAGGAAAAAAATTTCACCGGCATTAATTTCCAGAAGTGGAAAAGGCACCTACGGGTCATCCTTTTCCATGAAAAGAAACTATATGTGTTGGAAGAACCTTTATCAATTGTGCCTGGAAATGAGGAAAGTGATGAAGAGATCTCTCTATACGAGAAACATCTGAATAATTCTATAGATATTCAGTGTTTCATGCTATTATCCATTTCCAATGATATCTTGATGCAACATAAGTAAATGGATTCATATAGAATGATGTCTCGCATTTTGGATCTCTATGAAGAGAAGGCAATATAAGAGAGGTATGAGATCTCTAACACTTTTTTCATGACTAAGATTGGAGAGTATGTTCCAGCTGGGCCTCATGTAGTCATGATTATCGGCAACATTGAGCATCTGGACATCTTATGTATTAAATTTCTAGATGAGTTGCGTACAAATATCATACTTTCATCACTGCCCTAAGCCTTATCTAGTTTTATTGTGAATTATAATATGAGAAATAATGAGAAGAGTCTATTAGAACTTATGAACCTAATTTTCTAAGTGGATAAGGACATGAAGTGTGAAAAAACTATAGTACTTATGTTTAATAAGAAGATGAAGGACAAGGAAAAGGGGACTAAGACCTATAAATAGTCTAAAGACCTCGAGCACCGTCTGACCAAGAAGAAAAAGATCCAAAGGAAGGGAAATGAAAAGGAGGCAGTGTGTTTTTCATGTGTTAAGTCATTCCACTAGAAGAGGAACTACACTCAGAGGCAAGGGGAATCCAAATGTGTGTTTGTTATCAAGTGAAATCTTTCCATCTCTACACATTGAGTATTGGATATGGCTTTTGGTGTTCACATCTATATCTAAATACAGAAACCAAGTAGATTTTGGAAAATTGATAGAGGAGAGGTGTATCTATGAGCTGTCAATGGTGCAAGGCTGGCTGCTCTTTCTATTGGTTACTACCACCTTTTGTTGCCAGCCAGGATGATTTTGGTTTTACGTAACTGTTATTATGTACCAACTGTTATGAAGAACATAATTTCTGTATCAAGTTTAGATATAGATGGGTTTATTTTCAAGTTATGAAATAAAAGTTGTTTCTTTTATAAGGAAAACATTTTTTATGGTATGAAACATTTAAATAATGGTATGTATGTATTAAATTATGAAAACCAAGTGTTGTAAATCGATAACGAATCATGTTCACATGACTCATATAACACCAAGTTGTGGCATCACTGTCTTGATCATGTAAATGAGAAGAATTTCACAAAGCTTTGTCAAGATGTTTATTTAGACTCTTCTAAGATAAAACCACTTGATAGATGTCATGCTTGTTTACAAGGGAAAATGACAAAACCACCATTCAGTGGATAGGTTGAAAGGTCCACAGAGCTTCTAGTATTGGTACACACTGATGTGTGTGGACCATTTCCAATAGAATATAGATGTGGATATTCTTATTTCATAACTTTTACTGATGACTTGAGTATATATGGCTATATTTAATTGATGAGGTATAAGTTAGAGTCCTTTGAGAAATTTAATTAATTCAAGAATGAAGTATAGAATCATCTTGGTAAGAAGATAAAGAAGCTTTGATCAGATTGTGGTGGATAATATCTTAACCAATATTTCAACGACTTTATATGGGATTTTGGGATTCTATCTCAACTCACTCCATCCTATACACTATAGTGGAATGGTGTTAGTGAAAGGAGGAATTGTACCTTTTTGGAAATGTTAATTTTGATGATGACCCATACAGACCTTCTATTATCCTTTTGGGGATATGCATTACGAATTTTAGAATACACATTAAACTGAGTACCAACTAAGGTGGAAAATGGGATTACCTTTGATCTATGGAAGGAAAGAAACCTATTTTTTTGTATAAACATGTATGGGGATGAGAGGAATTTGTTAAGGATTTCTCAGGAAACAAACTTGCACCCTTGAGTCATGAAGTGTATCTTTATAGGGTATCCCAATGAAGTAAAGGGATACTAACTATACAACCCCTCAAACAATAAATTTATTTTCGCCATACAGTCCATATTTCTTGATAGGAAGCACATACTCGAAAAGGAAAATGGG
This sequence comes from Viscum album, assembly GCA_963277665.1. Classification (NCBI taxonomy): domain Eukaryota; kingdom Viridiplantae; phylum Streptophyta; class Magnoliopsida; order Santalales; family Viscaceae; genus Viscum; species Viscum album. The sequence goes on along the minus strand of OY728127.1, from coordinate 1,401,850,586 downwards.
AGAAAGATTGACTTTGATGAATTTGTTGCTCAAGATACACTGGATTTGGTACAGGAAAAGGTCCCACAGTTCCCTTTGTAATAAGTAGTTTCTAAAACACAAGTACTTGGTAGGAGTGTAAGAGAGATAAGGGAACTATAGATATGTGGTTTCTAGTCACCGAGGATAGCGACTCATTATTATTGAACAATGATGATCCTATCTCCTACAAAGAGGTGGTAGAGAACTCAAAATCTATAAGATGTCTAGAAGATATGAATTATGAGATGGATTCTATGTATCAGAACCAAGTTTGGGTTCTGGTCGATGTGTCGGTTGATATAAAGCATGTTGGATGTAAATGGGTATTTAAGAGGAAACTGGACATGGAAGGTAAATTTAATACCTATAAAGAAAGGCTACTGGCTAAAGGGTTCAAACAGCATTAAGGAGTTGGCTGTGATGAAACCTTTTCGCCAGTTTCCATGTTTAAATCCATCAGAATCATATTTTCCATAGTAGCTTACTATGACTATGAGATTTGGTGGATGGATTTAAAAACTGTATTCCTTAACAAGAACCTTTTGGAAGATGTCTATATGGCACATCCAGAAGGTTTTGTAACCCCAGGTGATTCCAAAAGGGTTTTCAAGCTTCATAGATCCGTTTATGGATTGAAGCAAGCATCTAGGTCATGGAACATTTGATTTGAGGAATCCATAAAAGAATTTGGTTTCATTAAAAAAGAATGTGAGCTGTGTGTTTACAAAATTTTTAGTGGGAATGTAGTCATTATGCTGGTATTATATGTTGAAGACATATTACTTATTGAAAATGACATACCATTTTTACAATCGAAGCGTGTTTACTTGGTTTTCAGTGAGTGACATATTTTGAACTAAAATGTCAATTTTAAACTGATAACGGACAATTTTAATCATATCGGTCATACCGTGCATCGGATTTAGGTGTGGTTGATTCCTACACATCACAAATGACTCATGGGTTTTTTTTTCTAAAGTATAAAAACAATATGAATGTGTTTTCTCAGTTTTCAGTATGTCACTTTTCCTTTTTACAAGAATTAATATCAATTTTAAATAAAAAGAAACACTTGGGGTCATACCTATCACACCATGCATCATATTGAGGTTTTGTTGACTCCTAAACATCAAAAAATGACTCATGGATCGTTTTCATAAAGTATAAAAACAATCCAAATGCATTTGCTTAGTTTTTAGTATGTCCGTTGTGTTTTTTTACTAAAATGTCATTTCAAACTAAAAACACGCATTTTGAGTCATACCAGTTGCATCGTGCATAAGTTTGATGTGAGAATACTTCATACACATCAAAAATGACTTATTAATATATTTCCTAAATTATAAAGACAATCAGAGTGTGTTTTCTTGGTTTTTAGTGAGTGGCATTGTTTGAACTAAAATGTCAATTTTAAACTGATAACGGACACTTTTAGTCATGTTGGTCACACTGTATGTCGGATTGAGTTCAGTTTGATTCCTACACATCACAAATGATTAATGGATTGTTTTCTTAAATATCAAAACAATCCAAAAGTTTTTCTTAGTTTTCAATATGTCATTCGTTCTTTTTACTAAAATTAATGTCAATTTTAAATAAAAAAGACACACTTGGAGTCATATCGGACATACTGTGTGTCGTATTAAGGTGAGGTTGACTCCAACATGTCAAAAATTACTCATGTATCATTTTTATAAAGTATAAAAACAATATAAATGTTTTTTCTCAGTTTTTAGTATGTCAGTTGTGTTTTTTACTAAAATGTCATTTCAAACTAGAAACACACATTTTGAGTCACACCAGTCGCATCATGCCTCAGTTTTACATGAGACTACTTCATACACATCACAGATGACTTATAAATCTCTTTCTAAAATTATCAACACAATCAGAGTGTATTTTCTTGGTTTTCAGTGAGTGACATGTTTTGAACTAAAATATCAATTTTAAACTCATAACAGACACTTTTAGTCATACCGGTCACACCATACATAAGATTGATGTGGGGTTGATTCCTACACATCAAAAATGAATCATGGGTTGTTTTCTTAAACCATCAAAACAATAAAAATGTTTTTTCTCAGTTTTTAGTATGTCATTTATTCTTTTTACTAAAATTAATGTCAAATTTAACTAAAAAGGTAGACTTGGAGTCATACCAATCTCACAGTACATCATATCAAGGTGTGGTTGACTCTTATGGGTTGGATAGAGTTAGTGAAATTTACATGGTTCTATTATCAATATACTTTTATTCCCTATATAATTTAATGGTTTTCTTAATTCTATAAAAATATAAAATTAAAAGATTATGGAAAAACTACATGTCAAATGTCCTATGAAAACTATTTATAAAATCACACTTGAAATCCCGTTAAAAAACAACCATTTACACAAATTCCTCTTTAAAATAACACACAAATTTAAAAATAAACCGATCAATTCCAATAGCTCTTTAAAAAAACCAAAATTCCTTTTTTAAAAGAATTTAAGGAAACTTCATGACCCAATGGTCTTAATCATTTAAAATGAGTGACAACCCTTTATATTTTACAAATTTTCATTTAAAACTTCACACAACCCTTGATAAAATTAAACTGTCATTAAATATGCTTTCAAAACATTTACATCCCCTTATGAAGGCTAATCGGGTGTGTTGAAAAACACTTGGCATGCAACCTAATCCCATGCCAAGTGTTTAAATCATTTTAAATCTATTTAAAACCAAAAAAGGTATGTTGAACACATATAATTTTTTAAGAAACATTTAAAAACACTTGAATCATTTTAAAAGAGTCACTTAGGAATTTTCACAAAGACATAAATCCTAAGAGATGCACTTTATAAAAGATACATGAATCAAAAATATCTATCATTTTATAAAATATAAAGCTATAAAAAGGTTTACACATGATCCAAATTATAAAGGTAAACCAAAAATATATATATTTTCCAGAGCGCCAATTTAAAGTAAATATCTTAAAATAAAAAAATGAATATTGTCTCTTTATTCTATATGGTGACCTCTATATCCCATTATAATTATATCTTTAACAAGTGAATATGGAACACCACTATAATAGTGTGAACCTTTCCTTTTACCTATATTATAGAAAGATAAGTCTATATATGTACCAATGTGTATATGTATGATTTGAGCAAAGATCCTAGTAGGATATCATCAAAGATTTTATACCATTCATTTTTAAGACAAACCAAAAAATTCTAGTTTTAGGGAAAATAATTAAAATGATTTTATTACATAGGGTTGAGAAAATAAAACTAACAAACATATATTTTTCTTTTAAAGAAAATAAAATTTAGCAAGATAAAACCATAACATAAAATAATAATAAAATATCAATCATCAACCATTAAGGGGTACCTACCAAAGGTCTAAGGAGATAATCTAAGTTGAAAAACTAAGAGAATAATCACACTATAATATTGCTGAAATAAAAATGTAACACAATCAACTCGCCATTAATGGACTCATCAAGAAGGAAATTCTAGTAGCTGGTGTGAGACCTAATATAGGGGTACTATAAATGTGTGAACATAATATTATAATTCATGTCTTTAGAATTCCCACATCTCTACCAAAATATTCCCATGATTTTTTTTAAAATCCCAACACTAATAATCGATCAAAGACATTTATAAAACTATCATGTCAACATGGTATAACATTCATTGAAGCATCCACTTAAAAATCAACATCCATAATTAAACATGATAAAATTACAAATATATATTAGAAAATCATACATATAAAACACCTCGATTCATCCCAAATAAATCATTAAAATGTTAATCAAAACCCAAACATAGATCCCACTTTCACTATAAGTTCCAACTCAAAAGTTTTTTATCTTATTTATCTATTGAAAAAATTATATTTTATCCAAACTACTCACTATAATCACTCCATTATAATACCAATCATGATACTTTTTAGATAAAACAATCCATATAATGTTTATAATATATAAAATTACATCATCCAAACATGTTCTGAAATTTAGATCAATCCAAATTTAGCAATATTAATTATACCAAATTCTTATACAACTATACATAGAAAATTATCATAATTTTCATAAAATATTCCAAAAACCAATCAAACATTTTACCAATCAAAAAACCATTGTCTCGTGCTAATGAATCAAACCAAACACATAATTCATACATAAAAAATATTTCGAACACTAAAACCCTATAATTAATCTTTTATGGTATAATAATTCCATATAAAATAAGAACATACCTTAGATTTGAAGGTCTGGTGGTAGTAATAGGGTCTGGCGATGGTGGAGTTGGGGTTGGAGGTGATGGCGGCGCAGGCCACGGAGGGGTTCGTGGAAGAGGTGGGGTTCGTAGTAGAGGTGGGTTCGTGGTGGAGGAGGGGTTCACGGTGGAGGTGGGGTTCAGCGGCGGAGGTGGGGTTCACGACGGAGGTGGGTTTGAAGAAGAAGAGGGGTTCGTGGTGGAGGTGGGGTTTGGAGGGCGGTGGAGGTGGGGTTCATGATGGAGGTGGGGTTTGTGGCAGAGGAGGGATTCGTGGCAGTAGATGAGGGGTCAGGGAAAATGAGGGGTCAGTAGTAGAGGAGGGGTCAGCGGTTGTAGAGGAGGGGTTGGGGAGATGAGAGGTTGGAAGAAAAGGAGAGGTTAGCAGTGGTAGAGGAGGGGTTGGTGGTGGCAGAGGTCAGCTTCTATGAGATCTTGAGGTGTGAGAGAGAAGAAGCTGACTGTTGGGGTTCATTTATAAAATCAGGTAAAGATTTTATCAGTGTTAGTTAAAAAAACGCTGATAAAGGTATGTTTTATCAACTCTAAAATAGAAAGTGCTGATAAAACATGTCTTTATCTGTGCTTTTTAGCACTGATAAAGATAGGCCTTTATCGGTGCTAAAAAATCACTAATAAAAGGTGTCTTTATCAGCACTAAAATTATATCAATGTTAAAGACGTAGTTTATCGGTGATTTTTTAGCACTGATAAGGGCCTATCTTTATCCGCGCTAAAAAAACGCTAATAAATCTATAATGTTATTAATTTATTTATATTAATATATATATTTATAAAATTATATATATAATAAATTTATTTATTTATTTATTTATTTATTTATACTCCAATAGGTGTGAGATCCAGGTGAAATCCTATTCCCAACAAATTTATTAAGAAAAATTGAAAGTTATGGTAGGAAAGAGGATGGACGGGTCAAAAAAAGGTATAACCCTCATCCATAAAAGAGACTACATGTCAATAAGGTGATGATCATATCCATAATCATGGTTAGAGTCATTAGAATCATCATCATCATATCAAATTTCCCATTCTGATTGTGAGTGATTTTGATTGAATAGCACCAAATATTTCTCCTTAATCTTTTCCTTCTCTGGAGTGAGCTTCTTAGAAGAGGACCTGGTAGATATACATCAACCACATCCTCATTCATCAGACCAATCTCGGCCATTCCCCCAACCTTGATTTTTTGGATGTCGACCTCACCTCTAGGTTTTGTTTTGGTGCCAACTCTCTTCAGGTTGATAATCCTTTTCCATGATATTACCACTTAAATTAACAATGTCAACAGACTTATCACGGTTCACCTACTTAGTAGAAGGTGAAGCATTAAAGGCATCAGCTACCTCTCTATGCAATGAGACCTCATATAAATCATTATTCCTACATGGAGAAGGATGAATCATAGTGTATGGAGAGCCCATAGATGTTGGCATCAATGCATTATTAGCAGTAGAATTCCTTTGTGTAGGCAGAGCATTTGAGAATGAAAGTGAAGGTATAGACTTCTTGCACATGACCAGCTAAAATCCCTCATTATCCACAATCTTAGCCTTCCCTTTCTGTTTAGAAAAATAAAGTGAGTCGTGCTTCAAATAACTATCAACTTCCATTTGTATAGCAGCTTCAAGAGTATATTGTTCGTAATTTTCATATATTTTCCCCCTCATCAGTAGCCTCATCCCATGAGGTCTTCAAACCACCTACACCCACAATAGCACCACTACTGATGTGCAAGTCACATTCCTTAGAAATAATGCTTCCATCAGTAGGGGATTGTACCCTGCATGACAGCCTCAGCAAAGGAGGGTTTCCCTACAATGGGGGCATCCTTCTACTAGAAAACCTACATGGCCTTGTTGATCAGCCTCTTCTTGCATTGCTCAAAGACATGTCTAGAGATCTTACATTGAGTACAATGTAAAATCTTCAAGCACTGTGAATCTGAGTGCCCAATTCATGAAAATGTGCCGTAATAGTTGGGCATCCACTCGAATTGAATGGAAAATTCCAATTTGAGATCACCCACAACCAAAAATACATTTTCAATTAACTCATAAGATAGATCAATTCCAACAAGAACTTGGGAAAAGTGTTCATACCTAGAGTGCTTAATTTCCATGTCGAACTTGATTGGAGTCCCCATAGTAGAGACAACATCCCAAAAGATTGAGTGGTTCCAAAATAACCAAATCAATCCCTTAATTATAATCCATGTTTGTGAGGAAGACATTGTAGGTTCTGGGTGCAGTAGAAGCGCATTGGTGGGAGTTCCCAACTTTAATTTTAGCGTTAACAACAATCAATCCAAGATCTGTCACGATGTAAAATGTCGGATCTTCAGAATAGAATAAAGAACAAAAAAAAATATGGAATCCCAGAACCATAGAGATAGGATCATCATATGTTGGTTATAATTAATTTAATTATAATTGACAAGAATTACCTTGATGGAATTCTTTCTTCATTGATGTCTCCGGTCACAATCTAGTGTGATCCGTCATTGCGTCATAGAATCCAAGTGTAGGATTCCTCTAGTAGTGATCCACACATGCTCCACATATCTTTGGATGTCACCAAAGGGATCTCCAGGTGCTAGCGCGGAAGAACCTTCGCTTGCGATGTCCGCCTTCGATCGCCTTGATCCGGTGGTGGTGGATCTCTCTCGGTCCTAAGAGCATTCTTGGAGGAAGGAGTTCTTTCAACCTTGAGAGAACTCTCCAGAATTGTTGTGCACAACGACTGGGAAAAAGTGTTGGGGTTGTGAGGATATTTATAATCGTGTATGAGTTTATAGAGTTATGACAATAAATAAACACATTACGCATTTTATTTATTTCATTAACTCTTATTGAAAACCCCCCATGTCGAATGATTAATTCCTTGACATGCTCCCACACTGATTATAATAAATATCATTTAATAAAATGATATTATTTCCTCAAAATCCCGACCGGAAAAATGACATGTTGTGTAATCATTAATACAGGGCGTGTACTCGTTTTCCATAAAACTACACGGCTTGTATATTCAATATACACGATGTGTACTTTTATTTTCATTTTTATTTATTTACTCCACCACATTTATTAGTCCTTGAGTAATGGCTATTTATTTCTTAAATAAATGTAACTGCATTACTTGATAATAAATATATATTATTTAATCCATAATATATTCTCTCGAATAACTAGTGTCGAAATAAATGCGACTAGGCATCCTTAAATAATTATTAAATCACAGTCAGGAATAATATTTATTTAAATTGTTAAATTAATATTTAACTGAGATACATGGACATACTTAGTGTGTGACCCTATAGGCCTCTTTCTCATTGGCATTAGGTAGGCTAGCCTGAAGTCCAAGATTATTGTCTAGCAACGAGTCAAGGCACCCAAGAGAAATAAGTTGACCCTGCATTGATGTGTCACCTCATACGAACGCTTATCGTGTAATATAATCCCTTTGTCATGATATCTCGAATCAAGCGGGTTGCATGCTAGTGCCATCAACCCATGTGCTCGATTATTATTTCTTTGAATTTCCGGAATTGAACTCACCCATACATTACCATGGTCATGGATTTATTTAGGCTATATCAATTCCATCAAATGGATTGAGATATCTACTTCCATTATGGAACAGAAGGTACAAATCCTTTCTCGCATTATCTATTAATGCAGTATTACTCGTGACGCACCCAACATATCCTACCTCACTGCGAACAGTGTGTCGTCACAGTTTTCTTCAATACATCTAAGTGCATGAGTTGTAATTCCCATTAATAATAATCTTAAATTCTAAGGACCAATACATAGGTCCGCAGATAGAAACATCCAATGACACTATGAAATGTGGATTTCCTACTGGCGGGTCTCATTCTCATAATATCCTCCTGGATATTACCAAGGGCGCACACCATGAGAAGGTGCCTCAAATTTTTATGAGTCTTCACCCGTAATGGCCTGTATTATTTGTGTCCCTAAAATAACATCATCCATCCATAGAACATATATTCAAGAATAGTGTTATGGCACTTATGGGTTATCATCATAGTAGGGATCTGTTATGACCCTTTAATGCAACAGATGTCCTTAGGACATTATCACATGCATTGTCATGTAGAAGAACAATCAAGATGTGATAATGTATTTATTAATGAATAAAGTACAAAGTAGTTGGTTCTAGTCCACCAACTCCAACAAACTCCCACTTGGACTAGAGACAACTGCTAACAACCTTTAACCCGCTAGCTCTCACATGATATTAATGCTTCTGCTGAGATAGGCCTTTAGTCATGGGGTCTGCCACGTTCTCTTCCATGGGCACTCTGTTCACTGCAACTTCACCCCTCTGATAAAAATCCCTCAAGAGGTGATACTTTCGGAGTATGTGCTTTGTCTGTTGATGTGACCTTGGTTCTTTTGAAAGATACACCACTGCAGTATTATCACAGTACAATGTGACAAGGTCTTTACTTCTAGGCACCACATCAAGATCCTGGACAAAGTTCCGAATCCATAAGGCTTCCTTGGCTGCATCAGAAGCCGCTATATATTCAGACTTCATTGTAGAATCGGCGACAACTGGATACTTTGAAATCTTCCAGCTCACAACTCCTCCATTGAGACAGAAAACATATCCAGATTGCAACTTCAGATCGTTCTGATCTGTTTGAAAACCAGCATCAGTATACCTTCTGATAACAAGCTCCTCGTCTCCTCCATACACCAGGAACATATCCTTAGTTCTTCTTAGATACTTAAGGATAGTCTTAACAACAGTACAATTCTATTCTCCTGGATCTTCTTGATATCTTCCTACCATGCTCAGTGCATATGCAACATCAAGCCCGATATATAACATGGCATACATGATGGATCCTACAACCAAAGCGTATGGGATCTTACTCATTCTATATTTCTCCTGTTGTGTTTTTGGACACATTTTATTAGAAAGATGTAGGCCATGTGACACTGGAACTAATCCCCTCTTGGATTTCTCCATACTAAATCTCTTTAGTATCTGGTCAATGTATGTACCCTGACTTAGTCCAAACAGCCTCTTGGATCTATCATGAATGATCTTGATCCCTAGAATCTAGGCTACTTCACCCAAGTCCTTCATGGAGAAACACTTGTTCAACCATTCCTTAATTGACTGTAAGACTGGTACATCGTTTCCAATAAGCAATATGTCATCAACATATACTACTAGGATAACGATCTCATTCCCATTAAACCGCTTATAAAAACAGGGCTCACATTCGTTCTTAATGAAACCAATTTCCTTTATGGCTTCATCAAATAGAATTTTCCATGACCAGGATGCTTGATTTAATCCATAAATGGATTTCTACAACTTGAAAACCCGTTTGCCTTCACCTGGTGTCACAAACCCTTCTGGTTGTGTCATATAGACATCTTCCTGAAGGTTCCTGTTAAGGAATTCTATTTTGACATCTATTTTCCAAATATCATAGTCATGGTAAGCTGCTATGGCAAGTATGATTCTTATGGATTTAAACATGGAAACTGGAGATAAGGTTTCATCATAGTCAATTCCTCGATGATGTCTGAATCCTTTAGCAACTAGCCTTGCTTTATAGGTGCTAACTTGACCTTTCATGTCCAGTTTTCTCTTGAATACCCATTTGCATCCAACAGGCTTTACATCAACTAGCTCATCGACCAGAACCCAGACTTGGTTCTGATGCATGGAATCCATCTCATAATTCATAGCTTCTATCCAACTTGCAGCTTCTGATCTTTCTACTGCTTTCTTGTAGGAGAGAGGTTCATCATTGTCCAACAATAATGATTCACCATCCTCGATGACTAGAAAACCAAATCTCTCTGGTTCCCTTACCTCTCTTGAGCTCCTACGCAGTACTTGTGTTTCTAGAACCTCTTCCATAGGGACCTGTGGAACTTTTTCCTGTACCAACTCTTGTGTATCTTGATCATCAACCTCGTCGAAGTCAATCTTGCTCCCACTATCCTTTTTTAGGATTTTATCCCTCTGTATATCCTATAAAGATACACTTCATGCGCTGGGGTGCTAGTTTGTTTCCTGAGAAGGCCTTAACAAATTCCTCGCATCCCCATACACATGTGTGCGACAAAATGGGTTTCTTTCCATTCCATAACTCAGATGAAATTCCATTTTCCACCTTAGTTGGTACTCAGTTTAATGTGTATGCTACAGTTTGTAATGCATATCCCCAAAAGGATAATGGAAGATCTCCATGACTCATCATCGACCTCACCATATCCAACAAGGTGTGGTTCCTCCTTTTACTAACATCATTCCACTATGGTGTATAAGGAGGAGTGAGCTGAGATAGAATCCCAGACTCCCATAGAAGATCGATGAACTCTTGGTTCAGATATTCTCCACCTCGATTTGATCGAAGTTTCTTTATCTTATTACCAAGATGATTCTCTACTTCATTCTTGAATTCCTTAAATTTCTCTAAGGCGTCTAACTTATACCTCATTAAGTGGACATAGCCATATCTACTCAAATCATCAATAAAAGTAATTAAGTAAGAATATCCACCTATAGATTCTACTGGATATGGTCTACATACATCCATGTGGAACAATCCTAGAAGTTATGTGGCCCTTTCACCCTGTCCACTGAAAGGCGGCTTGGTCATTTTACCTTGTAAACAATCGTGACATTTATAAAGTGGTTTTAGCTCTGTAGAGTCTAAATAGCCATCTTCACAGAGCTTTGTCAAGCGCTTCTCATTTACATGATCAAGGCAGTGATGCCACAACTGGGTGATGTATGAGTCATGTGAGTTTGTTTCGTTATCGATCGCTAACACATGGTTTTTATAATTTAATACATACAAACCATTATTTAAATGTGCCATACCATAACATATGTTGTTCTTATAAAAGAGACAACCCTTATTTCCAAACTTGAAAATAAATCCATCTATATGAAAACAAGATACAGAATTTACTTTTTTGGTAACACTAGGCACATAATAACAGTTATGTAAAACCAAGATCATCCCAGTCGGCAATGAGAGGTGGTAGTCGCCAATAGCCAACGCAGCTAGCCTTGCGCCATTGGTAGCTCAAAGATCCACCTCTCCTCTGTAAATCTTTCTAAATCTACTTGGTTCCTGCATTTGAATACAGATTTGATCCCCACAAGTTGTATTTAATACCCAATGTGCAGAAATAGAAAGATTACACTCAATAACGAATGCACCTTTAGCGTCCCGACGCTTCTGGGTGTAGTTACTCTTCTAGTGGCCTTGCTTGCCACATACAAAACACACTATCTTCTGTTCCTTGCCCTGCCTCTGGATCTTCACCTTCTTGGAGGGATGGTGCTTGGGGGCTTCATACCATTTATAAGTCTTTATCCCCTTTTCCTTGTTCTTCCTTTTCTTATTCACCATAAGGACTGTGGGTTTGTCAAGCCCCATGTCCTTATCTACCTGGTGAGTTAAGGGCAAAAGTTACGATCTAGGTGCAATTGGAACATGCTCTTCCATCACATAAAATTTCCTCTCGTGGTGATGGATGACGCGTAAACGCATCTGCCACTCTTGGAAATTGGTGTTGGTGAAAAGGTTTTCCTTCTCGAGTATGGTTCGCAATGATATTTTTGAAGTCATTTTCTTGCCGTTTCTACAATTTAAGATGAGAATAGGTTTAGTAATTTATTACAAAAATGAGACAAATAAATAAATTAATACTTATTAGTCTCCCACTATTTTATCAAAATCCAATAGCCCTCACCATTGACTTCGGAATATTATATTTCTTGAATATTATAGTGGCAAGGATCTATATTTCCCTTCGTATTACCTCAACTAGGGTTGTTAAAGCAACTTTAAGGGTTTTAGGTAGGCATTCCAAATGCCAGCTGCATTAACTCATAGGTCCTTGATCTGCTGAGTGGACTCCCCAATCCTGAAATCCTTTTATTTTGGATTTCCTCAACCTTTTCCTCTTGGTCACACCAAGTCGTGTTGTGGCAGTCAACCCTTGATGTGAACCAAGTCAAGTCAACCCAAAACCTTGAATTATAATTCCCCGATAATTGAAATCACCCCAACTAGGTTTGGTTAAGCACATTGAACTATGGTTCGATTCTAACCAAGATTATGGAAGGCTATAACAACTTAATATTTCTTTGAGGGATTTTATCCTTACACGTAAATTGCCATTTTATTATCTTTGATTACATGATTTTTAATATTAAGTGGGATATACTTAAGTGATTAACTATGTCTAAGATAATATTTATGCATAATCCGGTCTTTATTGTAGTTCCATCTTGCATGCTTATTTAATTCATTAATTCTGTGATCGTGACAACACACCCACAATAAATAAACCATGCAACTAACAGAAATAAAATAAATGGTATGATAAGGAGCTTGTTATATTGGTTAGTTTATCTAGCGGTTGATAAACTAACCCCAGACCTAGGGGAGAAACACCTTGAACCTTTTGAGTTCGTGTTTATAGCTTTCCACCTATCCACATTTGTATCTCCTTGGATTGGTTTCACCTTGGCTCCAAGCTTGAACTGCCTCCACTATCTTGGGAGATCCATTCATTACATATGCATTTATCTTACATGCAGGTGAGGGGTAAAAAGGGATTTTTATATAAAAGAATCATTGGGCATGCATGCCCTACATATTGATGAGGAGAAGGCTCGCAGGAAAACAAATTTAATTTAAATGAATTAATTAAACAAACCATTCACATACAAAGGTCTTGGTCTAGCTCATTCATCCATACATGCAATGATATTAACGCATATTTAAAACAAGCATTCAATTCTTTAATCATTCTTGTTTAAGATAAATCACGCTCGAATCAATTAATTATCTTTAATTAATCAATCATTTTATCTTAAACCATTTTTCTGAATTTCCTTGAGATTCTCATCCATCATAATTTTAAACAAATAAATTCATTTAATATTATCTTTATACGTAACTTGTACCTTGGAGGCAACCTAGTGAATTCCCGTTCATCACGCAGATGTTAAATTAAACACATATATATAAAACACCTATCACGTGTTGTGCCTCATCTTTATGCCTACACTATGGTACACGTCTCAAGGGTTTATATAATATAATAAATTTTAATAAATCTGTGTAATTTGGGTGAGTACACGGCATGTAGTTCCGACTACACGGTGTGTACTTTTCTTTACCGTCCATCCGAAATACACGCCCGAGGACATGGCGTGTTGATGTACTTCAGAAATTTTCGGAGTACACAGCGTGTTCAGTTGGACACATGCCGTGTTGTATCCGCGTTACATGGTTTCCAGCCGGGAAAGCCGTGTATAGGGTACACGGTCCAATACCATCCCAAAGGTACTACACGCCGTGTTCAGTGGACCACACGACGTGTAATCCGAAAACTGTGTGTCACCTGTTCCTAGTCAACACACGGTGTCATAAATGACTTAGATGGGATCCAATACATGGCCTGATTTGGCAGACCAGTCCAATACATTGAACCTAGACTACATGGTGTGTATTTCCGAATACACACCGTGTATTCTGGTGTTGTACGGACAGGAACGTTTGGAACCTCCGGATGAGTTCCTCTATTTTATTTTAATCAAAATTAAAAGAAAAATTCATTTATATAAGGTGAAAGAGAAATGAGAGGGGAGGAATAGATCTCGAGATTTAGATTTTAAAGAACGATTAACTTGAACTGAAACAACTAAATTATTAAATTCATAAATCACAAATGAAAAACTAAATAATTATAATCAATGATATAACCTCGCTCTGATACCACTTGTAGGTTCTAGGCGCGGTGTAAGTGCATTGGTGGGAGTGCCCAAATTTAATTTTAGCATTAATAACGATCAATCTAAGATCATTCATGATGTAAAATTTCGGATCTTCATAATAGAACAAAGAACAAAAGACAAAATAGAGAGTACCAGAACCATAGAGATAAGATCATCATATATTGGTTATAATTAATTTAATTATAATTGACAAGAATTACCTTGATGGAATTATTTCTTCGTTAATGTCTCCCATCACGATCTAGTGTGATCCGTCATTGCATCATAGAATCCAAGTGTAGGATTACTCTAGCGGTGATCCACACGTGCTCCACGTATCTCTGGACATTGCCGAAGGGATCTCCAGGTGCTATCTCGGAAGAACCTTCGCTTGTGATGTCTTCCTTCGATCGCCTTGATCCTATGGTGGTGGATCTCTCTCGGTCTTGAGAGCGTTCTTAGAGGAAGGACATCTTTCGTCCTTAAGAGAAATCTCTAGAATTATTGTGCATAATGACTAGGAAAAGGTTTTGGGGTTGTGAGGATATTTATAATCATGTTTGAGTTTATAGAGTTATGACAATAAATAAATGCGTTGCGCGCTTTATTTATTTCATTAACTCTTATTGAAAACCCCCCATGTCGAATGAGTAATTACTTGACATGCACCCACGCTGATTATAATAAATATCATTTAACAAAACGATATTATTTCCTCAAAATCCCGACTGGAAAAACTACACGCCGTGTAATCATTAATACACGACGTGTACACATTTTCCATAAAACTACATGGCGTGTATATTCAATATACACAACGTGTACTTTTATTTTTCATTTTCCTTTATTTCCTCCACCACATTTATTAGTCCTTGATTAATGGCTATTTATTTCTTAAATAAATGTAACTGCATTACCCGCTAATAAATATATATTATTTCGTTCACAATATATTCTCTTGAATAACTAGTGTCGAAATAAATGTGATCATACATCCTTAAATAATTATTAAACCACAGTCGAGAATAATCTTTATTTAACTTGTTAAATTAATATTTAACTGAGATACATGGACACACTTAGTGTGTGACCCTCTAGGCCTCTTTCTCGTTGGCATTAGGTAGGCTTGCCTAAAGTCCAAGATTACTGTCTAGCAATGGGTCAAGGCACCCAAGAGAAATAAGTTGACGCCGCATTGACGTGTCACCTCATACGAACGCTTACTGTGTAATACAATCCCTTTGTCATGATATCTCGAATCAAGCGGGTTGCATGCTAGTGCCATCGACCCATGTGCTTGATTATTCTTTCTTTGACTTTCCGAAATTGAACTCGCTCATAACTTACCATGGCCATGGATTTATTTAGGCTATATCAATTCCATCAAAGGGCCCGATATATCTACTTCCGTTATGGAACATAAGGGACAAATCTTTTCTCACATTATCTATTAATGCAGTATTACTCGTGATGCACCCAACGTATCCTACCTCGTTGCGAACAGTGTGTCATCACAGTTTTCATCGATACATCTAAGTGCGCAAGTTGTAATACCCATTAATAATAATCTTAAATTCTAAGGACCAATACACATGTCCACAGATAGGAACATCCAATGACACTATGAAATGTGGATTTCCTACTGGCAGGTCTCCTTCTCATAATATCCTCCTGCATATTACCAAGGGTGCACACCATGAGAAGGTGCCTCAAAGTTTTATGAGTCCTTGTCCCTAATGGCCTGTATTATTTGTGTCCCTCAAATAACATCATTTGGACATAGAACATATATTCAAGAACAGTGTTATGGCACTTATGGGTTCTCATCATAGCAGAGATCCACTATGACCCTTTAATGCAACAGCTATCCTTAGGACATTATCACATGCATTGTCACACAGAAGAACAATCAAGATGTGATAAGGTATTTATTAATGAATAAAGTACAAAGTAGTTGGTTCTATGCCACCAACTCCAACAGACATGGCAGCTAATAGATTCAAAAGAGAATATCATCACCAAAGCGTGAGAAACTTGGGCTTAAGAGGAATCGACCCATAGCTCCACTTAAAATGTTGAAGCTCTTTCGAGGAAAATAAAAAATGAAACACAACCCTCATGAGTGAAATCATTTTCTAATCACTAAAACCCAGCATTGTTGAATGTGGTTTTTCAGTTCGTCCAACTTCTGCAGTGTTCGGGAGGCCGAGATCCGAGCGAGAAGGGAGAATTTTCATTCTTCATGTTGAACTTCAAAGATCTAAGGATTGGAATGGACATGGGTGACAAATCCATTTCATGAAATTCATTTCTACAATGAGGTCGATTCTTCCTAGAAATTAGAAAATAACCTTTTTTTAAACAATCTTCACGCCATCCAGATTAGGGTTCTGTTTCTCAAGGCATGCTGCATCAACCGATGACAGTTGTTCCCACGTCACCGATTGAAGAGGAAGTGGAGAAGATGGTCGACCTAGCTCCAGAAGCTTCGAGCGAACAAGAAGGGGATAAGTAGTAAAAATCTTATGCGAGTTGAATCTTCTTTGCTGAAGAAAGGACTCGACAACATCATGTTCACCCAACTCGGACCATTTCACCTAATTCACAAGTTACTGCTCCAAATCAGAGTGTCGCAAGCCAGATCTACCAAACCCTGACAGCTCCATCATCGATTCAGGATGTTGATCTCCCTTCACAATGAGCATAGCTGAAGACTTCAAATTGAAATCACCCTAGGAAAACCTGTCTACAATGAGTGTACCCTTACGCGAGTCGAATCACCTCTATCCCAAAAAAATTCCAGCAACTGAGGATCAAATTTCCATAATCAAACCCTAGAAAATGCCATGGATCTCCAGAATGATAGAGTCTCGCACAAACCCCATCTCATTCACTCTTTATATATTTATAATTATAACTATAAATAAATATATTTACTATTTATATTTATAAATATAATAAATATATTTATATAATTATATATATTTATAAATATTATAAATATTTATTTATTTATTTACAATTATAAAATTATAATAAATATATATAATTAATATATTTATTATATATAATTATAAATATTTATTTATTTATATTTATAACTATAAATTTATATAGATATATTTAAATAATTATAAAATTATAATAATTGTATTTCTTATATTTATAATGTTAAAAAATATATATAATTAAATAAATATATTTATAAATATATACAAATATTTATAAATAAATACAAATATAAATAATTATAATTCTAAATAAATATAGATATATTTAAATAGTTATAAAATTATAAGAAATATATTAATTATATATATTTATAAAATTACAAGTATAATAAATAAAATTCTTATAATTTTATAACTATCTAAATATATATTTATTTATTTATATTTATAAATATATTTATTTAATTATATATATTTATAACATTATAATATTTATATATATATATATTAAAATAATTATAAAATTATTAAAAATATATATATTATAATTATAATTTTATAAATATATGTAATTAATAAATTTATTATAATTTTATAATTATTTAAATATATCTATATTTATTTAGAAATATAATTATAAATATTTTTATTTATTTATAAATATTTGTATATATTTATAAATATTGTATATTTTTATAAATATTTGTATATATTTATAAATTTATTTATTTAATTATATATATTTATAACTTTATAAGTATAATAAATATATTTATTATAATTTTATAATTATTTATATATATATATATATTTATAATTATAACTATAAGTAAATATATTTATAAATATTTCTATATAATTATAAATATATTTATATATATACATATATTTATAAAATTATAATATATATATATATTGTAATTTTATAATTATTTAAATATATATATTTAGTTATAACTATAATTATAAATAAATATATTTAAAAAGTATTTATATATAATTAAAATTTTATATTTATAATTATAATAAATGTAGATATTATTTAAATATATTTATTGTAATTTTATAAGTATTTATGAGAATAGATTCATGGGTATAACATGAATGAACCATATACCTAGTAAAGTGTAGTTGGGGTTTGGCTTATTGGTAAGCACCCAATAATACTACATCGCGGTTAGGGCTTCAAAACCCATAGAGTGCATGCACTGTAGCATCAATGTAGCAACGAACGAACTATAGTAATAGTGACACTGTAGTGGTGGTGGGAACTATAGCGGTAGCAGCGCTGTAGTAAGTATTGTAGCATCTCGGGTACTGTAGTTGTATTATTCACTGATGAGTCTTTTGGTCAAAATTATGGGCCTATGGGCCATGTAATGGGCTTTGATGCCCACTATGCCTATAGGTCATGTAATGGGCTTTATGCCCACTGGGCTTATAGGTCATGTAATGGGATTTACACTTGGGCCTATGGTTGGGGAAGTACATAAAGGCACTTGGTGGTGGGTGACGGCCCGCTAATACCTTGTAACCCCCTAGGCCTAAAAAACCCAGTGTACTTGTTCCCACAGGGGCACGGTTGAGTTGTTTGTGGTTGTGGATTCTATCACCAAGGTTTTGGGTTCAAGTCCTTGCTATGGAAACGCTTGAGATGCCTGAATAAATCACTCGTGGGCCCTCTACCCCTGTGTAGAACTCGCCTAAAATCCCAAGTGTTGCTACACTTGAGCTTATAGATGGGGAAGTATATAAAGGCGCTTGGTGGTGGGTGATGTCCCACTAATACCTGGTAACCCCCTGGGCCTAAAAACCTGGTGTACTTTTTTTTAGAGGATGGTGGTCCATGAGATCTCCTTCGATTCCCCAATGGTGATTAGGGTTTCATGTCTTCGGCATGTATGGAAGATCCAAATCTAGAATTTTAGGCTGCTTCGTTCCTCTCTAATGGTATATTTGATTTGCACACGGGATTGGATGGAGAGTTGGACACCTATGTTCGTCTAAGGGATGCGAGTATAGTTTTGTCGGCCTCTCTTCCTCTCGGTGGCACTTCTGATTGGATCTACAATGTTAATGTTGCTTATGATCAAATATTCACGGCTAATGTTGCTTCTGACCTGATCTGGAAGGCTGATGTTGCTTCTGATTGGAGCAAGGTTGATGGTGCTTCTGACTCGATTTGCAAGGCCAATGTTGGTGCAGATCCTATCAACGACATGAATAAGGTTCTTGTCCAGTCGATTCCTTCATATGCAAAGGTTGCTGAAGAACCTTGGGTATTGGCCATGTATGTGTGAGTTGAAGGAGAATGGATACTGAGAATTCAAGGTAGAAACGTTAATGATTTTCGTGCTTCCAACCTTGAAATCAGAAAGAAAGGTGAAACTAGTTTTATTGAATTGAATCACGATCTCTGCTCGGTAAGATTACAAGAATGTAAGCACTCTATTATTGTCCATTTATCATTGAATAGGGAGTCTCTTTTGGGAATTCTAGATAATAGAAAATTCTTGCTTGATTTTTGGGGCTTTGATGGTTGGAGTATAACCTCCATCAGTAAAGGGTTTTATCATGTCGTGTTTCTGTCTTCGGGTCTTAAATCCAAGGCCTCAGGTCTAGTTTTTTTCAACCATAAACCTAGCTTATTGCGCATCCAGGATTGAGATTTGGATTTCTACCCTTCAAATTTTATAAATTTTATTACCCAATTTTTTGATACGGATCAGAGGCCTAAGTTGGTTTTTTTGGTAGCCACAAATCCTTTGGGATATCGTTTCTTGAGTTGGTGTCCTGATTATGATGGATAATGAAACTAAAATAATTGAGTATGATCGTTTTTCTCAGAGACTTGTTGAGTTTGATCTCAGCTCCCCTCTGATCTATTCAATTATTCTATCTATGAATGATAAAAGATTTTATTTGGTTGTCAATTATGAGATCGTTCCCGAGTTCTATTTCAATTGCTTTAACATTGGTCATAAGATGGATAATTTTTGGAGAATATTGTTTTGTGCAGGTTGTGGTCTTGTTGGGAACACTGTCAAATCTTATAAAAGAAATTCACAAAAGTAGGTGGTTGACACTACACTGGTTCAGGAAGTGGTGAATCCTACTAATTCATGCTAGAAGGATATTGCTTATCAAGTGTGTTGGAGTTGTTTCCCTAGAACCAACTTTTATATACTTTATGATAACTTATATTCTTGGTTTTTGAATATTAATAAACTCCTTATCACATCATGATTGTTCTTATGCATAACATTGCATGTGATAATATCCCAGGAGTAGTTGTCGCACTAAAAGATATATGTTCTATGATTGTTCTTTTGAATATTAATAAACTCTTTATCATGTCATGATTGTTCTTAGATATATGTTCTATGGATAGATTATATCATTTGAGGGACACAAATTATACAGGCTATCAGGGGTGGAGACTTATAGTACTTTGAGGTACCTTCTCATGGTGTATGTCCTTGGTGATATCCTATAGGATATTATGAGAATGAGACCTGATAGTAAGAAATCCACATTTATAAGTGTCATTGGATGTTCCTATATGCGGACATTTTTATTGGTCCTTAGACTTTAATATTATTATTATTAATGGATATTATGAGTCATGTACTTTTATGTATTGATTAAAATCATGACGACAGATGTTTGCGATGAGGTAGGATATGTTAGGTACGTCATGAGTAATATTGCATTAATAAATAATGCGAGAAAGGATTTATCCCTTTTGTTCACTAATGGAAGTTAATATCTCAATACCTTTGATGGAAATGATATAGCCTAATTAAATTCATGGTCATGGTGTTGTATAGGCAAGTTATATTTCTAGAAAGTCAAAGAAAGAGATATTGATCATATAGGTTGATGGAACTCGCATGAAACCTGATCAATTAGAGATATTGTGATAAAGGGATTATATTACACGATAAATGTTCATATGAGGTGACATGTCATTGTGGAATAAAATTCTTTCTCTATGGGTGCCTTGGCGTGTTGCGAGATGCTAACCTTGGACTTTAGGCTGCTCTGCCTAATGCCACTGAGAAAGAGGCCTAGAGGGTCACACACTAAGTGTATCCAAAATATTAGTTAAATAATTTATTATTTAACAAGTTGAATAAATATTATTCCCAGACATGGTTTAATAATTATTCATGTATGCTTGATCGCATTTATTCCATCACTAGTTATTCAAGGGAATATATTGTGGGAGGAATAATTAATAAATATTGAGGAGGATTAGCGGACCGAGATTAATGGTCTAGTGAGAAATAATAATATTGAATATTATTTTATTAAATAATATTAAATTATAACTTTTAATTTAAGTGCATGTCAGGAAATAATAATATTGTTGTTATTATTTGACATGGGGGTTTTTCTAGGATTAATGAAAATAATTAAAGGCACTTGTGAAGATTATTTTATTATTACCCTAGTGAAATAAATTTTTGGTTATGTTATTCTCTTAATTATCCAAGGGCAAGCTAAGTGATGCCAATTTTGTTGTGCACAACATTTGGAGAAAACCTCTCGATCCTAGAGAGTTCTTCCCTCTCCAATAATACTCTCAAGAATGAGAGTGTTCCTCCTCCACTGGATCAAGGAGAACACTTTGAAATTAGTTCTCAAGGTGATTGAAGGTGGATGATGAAAGCATAAGGATATTTTGTGCTAGCACCCAGAGAATCCTTTGGTGATGTCCAGAGATTCGTGGAGCACATGTGGATCACTGCTATAGGAGATCTACCCTTGATCTCTACAATGTAATAAATGTGCACTGTAAACATGTGTTCAGACACATCAATGAAGAAATAATCACCTTGGAGGTAATTCTTAATTAATTAAATTAATTATAAACAAAATATGTTGATCCTCTCTCTTTGTTCTAGGTTTCTATTCCTTTATCTTATTTCTTTGATTCAATTCTATGGATCACAGCATTCATCGTCGCATAGATCTTGGATTGTTCATTGAATATGGAAAAATTAAAGTTGGGAACCACCCCTCCCGCACTTCTAATGTGCTCGGAACTTACAAGTTGTATCAGAGCGGGCATATTATTTTTTATAATTATTTAATAATCATTGGTGATTTGCGCATTTATAATTTAGTTTTTCAATTCAAGTTTAATCGTTCTTTTTTAATCTGAATGATGAGATCTATTTCTTCCTCTATTATTTCTTATAGATCTAATAAAAATGATTAATTTTATGATTAAAATTATATCAAGGATCTCATCTGGAGGTTCCAAGGATTTTATCCAGGTAACATAGTAGTACATGTTGTGTAGTTGTGTTCAATGCATCCAGAGTAGTTTGGAAATTACTCAAACTTTGTGTATTAAAGACACGTGATGTAGTTAATTCTTACACGGTGTGTTGACTAGGACACACTAGTTCATCTTCATCCGAACTACACACCCTGTGGCCCATTGGACACGGCGTATAGTCCCTTTTAAGTTAGAGTTAGGTCGTGTATCCCATACACGGCTTAGTCGACTGGTGACCGTATAATGCAGAGTCAACACAGCATGTGGCCCACTGGACACATCATGCACTCCAAGAATTCTGAAGTACGCCTCACACATTGAGTCCTTAGGTGTGTACTTCAGATAGATGGTGAAGGTAGTACACACCGTGTAGATCGGATCTACACACAATGTAATGTTACCAAATTACATAGAATTAAAACTTTAATATCTTCATAATGTTCAGATCTACATACTATGTATAATTTGTATTATAGTTATTATTCTATGTGAATTAAAGCATGAAACATTACCGAAAAGTCATGCAATTCATGTAATCATCCGTGAAGTACACGCCATGAAAGTACATGATAAGTCATGCATGTTATATGTCACAAAGAATTAAGTGTATGCAAGTATAATACATACTGAGTAGATTTGGATGGGTATTCATCGGGTTACCTCCAAGGTACATTTATGTACAAGGTTAATTTTAAATGAATTTTAATTTGTTTAAAATTTTAATGGTTGAGAATCTCAAGGAAATTTTGAACAAGATTAAGATAAAAGGATTGATTAATTAAAGATAATAATTAATCAATTTGAGCATGGTTCATATAAAATAAGAATGATTAAATAATTAAATTCTAGTTTTATTAAATGATAATGTGTTGCATGCATGTGGTTGATCATGATCTAGACCAGACCTTTGTATGTGATTGGTTTCTTTTTAATTTATTATTAAATAAAATTGTTGGCATGTGTTCCTTCTCTCCTCATTAATATGTAGGGAATGTGTGACCATGGTTTCTTTTATATAAACCCCCTTTTACCCCTCACCTACATGTGAGTAAAAGCATATGTGATGGATGGAGCTCCCAAGCTAGTAAAGGCAGTTCAAGTTAGGAGTTGAGGCGAAACCAATCCAAGGAGATACAAAGGTGGATAGGTGGAAAGCTTCAAACACGAACCTTAAATGGTTTAAGGTGTTTCTCCCATAGGTGAGTGGTTAGTTTATCAACCACTAGATAAACTAACCATTAGAACAAGCTCATGATCAAACCCTTAAATTTATTTCTATTAATTGCATGTTTATCCATTATGGATGTTTTGTCACGATCACATAATTAATGAATTAACAAGCATGAAAGATGGAACTAAAAAAAACTAGCTTATGTTTAAATATTATCTAAAGATATGGTTGATCACTTAAGTAATCCCACTTAATATTAAAAATCATGTGATAAATATAATAAATGGAAATTTATGCAGAAAGGGTAAAATCCCTCAATAAAATATTAAGTCAATATATCCTTCCATTACTTCAGTTAGAATCGAACCATAGTTCAAAGTTCTTAACCAGCCAAAGTTAAGGTGCTTAAAATTATTGGGGAATTCTAATTTTAGGTTTTGGGTTGACTTAACTTGGTTGACATCAAGGGTTGACTGCCAAAGCAGGACTTGGTATAACTAAGATGCAAAGGTTGAGGAAATCTAAATTAATGATTTCGGGATTGGGGAGTCCACTCAATGAATCAAGGAGCTGTGAGTTAATGTAGTTGGCATTTGGAATGAATACCTAAACCAATTTGAGTTTCTTGACCAACCAAAGTTGGGGTAATGATAATGGAATATGGATCATTTCCACTTGAATGTCCAAGAAACGGGATATTCTGAAGCCAACGGTGAGGGCTATAGGGTTTCAATAAAATAGTGGGAGACTAATAAATATAATTTTATTTATTTGTCTAAAATTTTATAAGATAAAGTACTAAATATTTGATTATATTATTTGTAGAAATAACATTAAAAATGACATCAAACATATCGTTGTGATCCATACTCGATAAGGAAAACCTTCTCACTGGAATTAATTTCCAGAAGTTGAAAAAGGCGCATACGGTTCATCCTTTTCCATGAAAGGAAACTTCATGTGTTGTAAGAATTGTTACTAGTTACGAATGGAAATGAGGCGAGTGATGAAGAGATCTCTCTATATGAGAAACATCTGAATGATGGTAAAGATGTTCAGTACTTCATGCTATCGTCCATGTCCAATGAGATCTTGAAGCAATATGAGGAAATGGATTCTTGTAGCATGATGTCTCACCTTCGGGATCTCTATCAAGAGAAGGTGATACAATAGGGGTATGAGATCTCCAATGCTTTGTTCATGACTAAGCTTGGAGATACTATGCCAACTGGGCCTCATGTAGTCAAGATTATCGGCTACATTGAGCATCTGGACATCTTAGGGATTAAATTCCCAGATGAGTTGCGTATAGATATCATACTTTCATCACTTCCATAAGTCATCTCTAGTTTTATTGTGACTTATAATATGAGCAATAATGATAAGAGTCACTCAGAACTTATAAACATGATTCTCCAAGTGGATAACAACATGGGGCATGACAAACCTACATTCCTTGTAGTGAATATGAAGAGGAAGGACAAGGAAAAAGGGCCTAAGACCTATAAACATTCTAAATCCCCTGAGCATCGTCTAACAAATAAGAAGAAGATCCAAAGGTAGGGTAAGGAAAAGAAGGCAGTGTGTTTTTCATGTGGAAAGTTAGGCCACTGGAAGAGGAGCTGCACTTAGAGGAAAGGGGAAGCCAAAGGTGCGTTCATTATCAAGTACAATATTACCATTTCTACACATTGGGTATTGGATATAGCTTGTGGTGCTCACATCTATATCCAAATGCAGGAAACAAGTAGATTTTAGAAAATTTCTAGAGGAGAGGTGGATCTACGAGCTACCAATGGTGTGAGGTTGGCTGCTCTTTCCATTGGCGACTACCACCTTTCGTTGCCAACTGGGATGATTTTGGTTTTACATGACTGTTATTATGTACAATTGTTACCAAGAATATAATTTTTGTATCAATTTTAGATACAGATGGTTTTATTTTCAAGTTAGGAAATAAAATTTGTATCTTTTATAAGGACAACATATGTTATGGTTTGGCACATTTAAATAATGGTCTGTATGTATTAAATTGTGAAAACCAAGTGTTTGAAATCGATAATGAATCATGTTCACGCAACTCATATAACACCCAGTTGTGGCATCACCGTCTTGGTTATGTAAATGAGAATCATTTGACAAATATCTATCAAGATGGTTATTTAGACTCTTCTGATCTGAAACCACTTGATAGATGTCATGATTTTCTACAAGGTAAAATGGCCAAACCACCATTCAGTGGACAGGTTGAAAGGGACACAAAGCTTCTAGGATTGGTACACACTAATGTGTGTGGAACATTTCTAGTAGAAGCTAGATGTGGATATTCTTACTCCATAACTTTTATTGATTACTTGAGTAGATACGCCTATATTTACTTGATGAGGTATAAGTCTGAGTCCTTTTAGAAATTCAAGTAATTCAAGAATGAAGTAGAGAATCAGCTTGGTAAGAAGATAAAGAATCTTTGATCGGATCGAGGTAGAGAATATCTTAACCAATATTTCATCGAACTTCTATGGGAGTTTGGGATTATATCTCAAATCACTCAACCTTATACACCACAGTGGAATGGTGTTAGTGAAAGGAGGAACCATACCTTGTTGGACATGGTAATGTCGATGATGAGTCATGCAGATCTTATGTTATCCTTTTGGGGATATTCATTACAAACTGCAGCATATAAATTAAACTGAGTACCAACTAAGGTGGCAAACTGAATTCCCTTTGAGCTATGGAAAGGAAAGAAACCTGTTTTTTTGTATACACGTGTATGGGGATGATAGGTTTTTTAAGGATTTATCAGGAAACAAAATATCACCTTGGGGCATGAAGTGTATCTTTATAAGGTATCCCAAGGAAACAAATGGATACTAACTATACAACCCCTCATACAAGAAATTTATTGTCACCATACAATCCATCTTTCTTTAGAGGGAGAACATCCTTAAAAAGGATAGTGAGAGAAAAATTGACTTCGATGAAGTTGATGCTCAAGATACACTAGAGTTGGTATAGGAACAAGTTCCACAGGTCCCTGTGGAAGAATTAGTTCAAGAAACACAAGTACTGGGTAGGAGTGTAAGAGAGATAAGGGAACCATAGAGAAGTGGTTTTCTAGTCACTGAGGATGGTGACTCATTATTTTTTGGACAATAATGATCCTCTCTCCTATAAAGAGGTGGTAGAGAAATTGGAAGTTGTAAGATGGCTAGAAGCTATGAATTCTGAGATGGATTCCATGTATTAGAACCAAGATTGGGTTCTGGTAGATGTGTTGGTTGATGTAAATCCTGTTGAATGTAAATGGGTATTTAAGAGGAAATTGGATATGGAAGGTAAAGTTAGTATCTATAAAGCAAGGCTAGTGGCTAAAGGGTTCAAATAGCATCAAGGAATTGACTACAATGAAACCTTTTCGCCAGTTTCCATGTTTAAATCCATAATAATTATATTTTCGATGGAATCTTACCATGACTATGAGATTTGGTATATGGATGTCAAAATTGCATTCCTTAATGGGAACCTTCTGGAAGATGTCTATATGACACAACCAGAAGGGTTTGTGACACCAGGTGGTGCCAAAATGGTTTTCAAGTTACAGAGATCCATTTATGGATTGAAACAAGCATCTAGGTCATGGAACATTCAATTTGATGAATCCATAAAAGAATTTGGTTTCATTAAAAATGAATGTGAGTCATGTGTTTACAAAATGTTTAGTGGGAATGCAGTCGTTATCCTAGTATTATATGTTGATGACATATTACTTATTGGAAATGACATACCATGTCACGACCCATCCCCCAAATCATGTGTCTCGACTACCCCAAGCCCACCTCCCAAAGGCCAAGGGTTGGTGACTAGCGTCAAAGGCATTATCCTGCAATTGGGAAGCATTTTCTGAGTACCTGTACACATGCACACTCACAACCCCAGCCCACAATGCTAAAAAGGAAAACATGCATACCACTAAGACAACCACTCAGTGTAGAGGTACAAGTTGTGAGTAAAATAGGCCAGAATACAAACCCAACAAAAGACAAGCTGTAAATAAGGGAGTACAAGGTCTCTAATAATCCGTCTGCAGAAAACCCTACCTGAAGGGTAGGTGAAGAGTAGTTGTTGAAAGCTGTAGGACTATGCCTAGCCTGTCCAATCTCACTAGGAACCACTTGGTCCTAGACCACCAAGGTCTCTATCAAAACATCATTCATTTACACAAGTCATGACACATGCGGGCGAATCTCGTGCAAGTGTGAGTAACACAATACTTTGTAGGGAACCCAAACCACAAAGAAATGACCATAAATAAAAGTACACCCAAAGTAATGGACATATCACATAGGTATAACCTAAAGTATAGAAAGTAATACCATCAGTCGTAAGGTTGGTCATCTTGTACTACTGAGGGACTCATCCCTGATGAGTCACTAAGGTCTGTCGGGCCACTGAGTTCGGCTCGTCTGTCGATCCAGTGAGGTCCTCTTATCATCACTGAGGTATGTCGGGCCACTGAGGTCTGCTCGTCTGTCGGGCCACTGAGGTCCGCTCGTCTATTGGTCCATTGAGGTCTGCTCATCTATTTCAGCACTAAGGTACGCTTGTTTCTCAGCCCACTGAGGTTTTCTCCCCACTACCTTCTCATCATAGCCAACCGCAATATTTTCTCTTGTAGAGCACTTGATTCCAAGATAATCTAATCCTCAAGACATTAGTCAGATCTCAACCTATCCATAAACTCATTTGAAGCATGCCAAAATTACCCTCTCATCGCAAAGATCGCAACACTGCAAATTGCTTGTCAATCGGACACACGGTTTGGAACTTATGCTCATTTTAGTAAAAATGGGCTGGTCGGGTCAGGGTCTGGCCCATTGGGTCGTGGGTCCAGCCCACTGGGCCGCTCGTGGTAGCCCTTCTTATCTAGCCCATCCCACCTCTGTAGGCCGATTCAGCCTCCATCGGATGCGGCAACGGCCGCGTCCCCTCCGCATCATGTGGCTGACAGGTGTTTGGTTACCTCCCCCGCACGCGGTCCTGTGGACTGTGTGCCAGCACCGACCCGTGGCCCGGTTGTGGGTCTCCCGACCCGATGTGGCACCCTGCTGGCACTGTGGTTCTGCACCGCCACGGCCCACTGGCCACAGCCTCCTCTGCCTGACGCGGCGCCCCATTGGCATCACGGTTCCACACTGCCATGGCCTGCTAGTCACAGCCTCCTCTGTTGTGGCTTGCCACCGGTAGCCTTGGTCCACCTCTCACGACGACTGTCACGGATTCCATTGTTGTTGGCCTTCGAGCAGGAGGCCCTTGTCGCTACCATGAACCTCCTGGCCACAGCCTTTTGTCGCAACCACTATGGTCCTTCTTGGACTGCGGTTTTCATTACATCATGAAAAAAAGGAAGAAAAAGAAGAAGCACAAGGAACACACGAAGGACAGATCACAACCTTTGTTTGTGTCAGCATGATTCGTCCTTGTTAGGAGTTTAAATAAGGATAAACAAAATGTGCATCCAACTTCCCATAACTCCCCGCATGAAAAAATCCAAAATCCCATAAGAACAAACAATCCACAGATCAACATGTTAGTGGGTTGATCCACATTCGTTTTTTAGAAACAAAGAGTGGGGAATCCAATTCATAAAGAACAAAACCCTTACCTCAAGGTTTGATCATTCGTTCATGAAGATCACACCACTATTTTTCTTCGTTTCTCAACCCGCTGTTAGCGGTTCGTCGATCGTCGCTCGACAACGCCAAAACTCTACAAGTTCAAAGAAATCCTCGATCACTCCAACGATCGGTCTTAGGTTAACCAATTAAATGGAGAAAATATGTTTTAGCATTTCTATTACGCTATTTCATTTATGAAATAGCATTTTTGTTACGTTGCAACGAAATTCAAAATTCAAAATAAAAATAAACTAAAAGTTTATTTTTATTTTTCCTTAATAAAACTCTTTTATTAAATTTTCTTAAAATGTCTGAAAATTAACTTTTTCCCTCGACCCACACTGATCGAGGTTAGCTCCTTCCTTAGTTAAATTCTTTGTTTCGGATGTAATGGTGCCCTTAGATTTTTAATCCGGACACCGTTTAGAAGTTTCCAAAACCGCTCACATGTGCTATTTTAAATAAACTTAAAAAAAGTTAAAACACGTATTCCGAGATCACCGGGCCTCAAAATCAAGTGTCATTTAAGCGCCTGGTCTTGAAATAATCTCATATAATAAAAAATACATGGAATTTCTGGGACTTTGCGTACCAGTTTTATAATCAATTAAGGACTGGTTGAACAAATACTTCTCCATGAAATACTTAGGTGAAACAGCCTACATTTTAGGGATCAAGATCATTCATGATAGATCCAAGCGGCTGCTTAGACTAAGTCAAAGTACATATACTGACCAAATAATAAAAATATTTAGTATGGAACAATCCAAGAGGGAATTGGTTCTAGTGTCACATGGCTTACATATTTCTAAGAAAATGTGTCCCCAAACACAACAAGAGAAAGAGAGAATGAGAAATATCTCATACACTTTGATGATAGGATCAATCATGTATGCCATGTTATATACTAACTTGATGTTTCCTATGCACTGAGCATGGTAGGAAGATATCAAGAAGATCCAGGAGAACAACATTGGACTACTGCTAAGACTATCCTTAATTATCTAAGAAGAACTAAGGATGTGTTCTTGGTGTATGGAGGAGATGAGAAGCTTGTCATCAAAGGGTATGATGATGATGGTTTTTAGACAGATCAGAATGATCTGAAGTCGAAATCAGGATATTTTTTTTGTATCAATGGAGGAGCTTTGAGCTGGAAGAGTTCAAAGCAGTCAGTTGTCACTGATTCTACAGCGGAGTCTGAGTATATAGTGGCTTCTGATCCAGCCAAGGAAGCCGTTTGGATTCAAAACATTGTCCAGTAGCTTGATGCAGTGCCTAGTAGTAAAGACACTATCACATTGTATTGTGATAATACTACAGCGGTGGATCTTCCAAAAGAGTCAAGGTCACATCAACGGACAAAGTACATACTCTGAAAGTACCACCTCTTGAGGGATTTTCATCAGAGGGGTGAATTTGCAGTTATTAGAGTATCCACAGAAGAGAACCTGGTGGACCCCTTGACTAAATTCATATCTCAGCAGAAGCATGCGTATCATGTGAGAGCTATCGGACTGAAGGTTTTTAGCAGTTGTCTCTAGTGCAAGTGTAAATCTGTTGGAATTGGTGCCCTAGAACCAACTTCTATGTACTTTATGATAACTTATATTTGTAGGTTCCGGGCACAGCGGAAGCGCATTGGTGGGTTTTCCCAACTTTAATTTTAACGTTAAGCAATGTTCAATCCGAGATCCGTCACGATTTAAAACGCCTAATCTTTGGAATAGAATGAAGAACGAAAAAACTTAAGAGGGAATCCTGGAACCATAGAGATAGGATCATCATATGTTGGTTATAATTAATTTAATTAATTCACAAGAATTACCTTGGTGGAATTCTTTCTTCATTGATGTATCCGGTCATGATCTTGTGATCCGTCGTTGCGTCGTAGAATCCAAGTGTAGGATTACTCTAGCGGTGATCCACATGTGTGCCACGTATCTCCGGACATCGCCGAAGGGATCTCCGGGTGCTAGCGTGGAAGAACCTTCGCTTGCGATGTCCACCTTCGATCGCCTTGGTCTCTCAGTCTTGAGAGCGTTCTTGGAGGAAGGAGTTCTTTCGGTCTTGAAAGAATTCTCCAGAATTGTTGTGCACAACGATTGGTTGGAAAAGTGTTGGGGTTGTGAGGATATTTATAATCGGGTTTGAGGTTATAGAGTTATGACAACAAATAAACGCGTTAAGCATTTTATTTATTTCATTAACTCTTATTGAAACCCCCATGTAGAATTATTAATTCCTTGACATGCTTCCGCGCTGATTATAGTTAATATCATTTAATAAAACAATATTATATCCTCAAAATCACGCCTAGAAAAACTACACTCTATGTAATCATTAATACACGGTGTGTACTTGTTTTCCATAAAACTACACGGCGTGTATATTAAATATACACGGCGTGTACTTTTATTTTTCACTTTTCTTTATCTCCTCCTCCACATTTATTAGACCTTGGGTAATGGCTATTTATTTCTTAAATAAATGTAACTGCATTACTCACTAATAAATATATTATTTCACCCACAATATATTCTCTCGAATAACTAGTGTCGAAATAAATGCGATCAGTCATCCTTAAATAATTATTAAACCACAGTCGGGAATAATCTTTATTTAACTTGTTAAATTAATATTTAATTGAGATACATAGACACACTTAGTGTGTGACCCTCTAGGCCTCTTTATCAGTGGAATTAGGCGAAGCCTGCCTAAAGTCCAAGGTTAGCGTCTAGCAACACGCCAAGGCACCCATAGATAAAGAAGTTAATGCCGCAATGATGTGTCACCTCATACGAACGCTTACCGTGTAGTATAATCCCTTTGTCACGATATCTCAAATCAAGTGGGTTGCATGCTAGTGTCATCAACCCACGTGCTCGATTATTCTTTCTTTGACTTTCTGGAATTAAACTCGCCCATACCTTACCATGGCCATGGATTTATTTAGGCTATATCAATTCCATCAAATGGCCTGAGATATCTACTTCCGTTATGGAACAGAAGGGACAAATCCTTTCTCGCATTATCTATTAATGCGGTATTACTTGTGATGCACCCAACATATCCTACCTCGCTGCGAATAGTGTGTCATCACAGTTTTTGTCAATACATCTAAGTGCGCGAGTTGTAATACTCATTAATAATAATATTAAAGTCTAAGGACCAATACACACGTCCGCAGAAAGGAACATCCAATGACACTATGAAATGTGGATTTCCTACTGTCAGGTCTCGTTCTCATAATATCCTCCTGGATATTACCAAGGGAACACACCATGAGAAGGTGCCTCAAAGTTTTATGATTCCTCACCCCTAATGGCCTGTATTATTTGTGTCCCTCAAATAACATCATCCGGTCATAGAACATATATTCAAGAACAATGTTATGGCACTTCCGGGTTCTCATCATAGCAGGGATCCGCTATGACCCATTAATGCAACAGCTGTCCTTAGGACATTATCACATGCATTATCACACAGAAGAACAATCAAGATGTGATAAGGCATTTATTAATGAATAAAGTACAAAGTAGTTGGTTCTAGGCCACCAACTCCAACAGACTCCCACTTGAACTAGAGCCAACTGCTAACAACCTTTAACCCGCTAGCTCTCACATGATATTCATGTTTCTGCTGAGATAGGCCTTTAGTCATGGGGTCTGCCACGTTCTCTTCTGTGGACACTCTGCTCACTGCAACTTCACCCCTTTGATAGAAATCCCTCAAGAGGTGATACTTCCAAAGTATATGCTTTGTCCGTTGATGTGACCTTGGTTCTTTTGCAAGAGCCACCGCAGCAGTATTATCACAATACAATGTAATGGGATATTTACTGCTAGGCACCACATCAAGCTCCTGGAAAAAGTTACGAATCCAGACATCTTACTTGGCTGCATCAGAAGACGCTATATATTCGGACTCCGCTATAGAATCGGCAACAACTGGCTTCTTTGAACTCTTCCAGCTCATAGCTCCTCCATTGAGATAGAATACATATCCAGATTGCGACTTCGGATCGTTCTGATCTGTCTGAAAACCAGCATCAGCACACCCTCTAATGAAAAGCTCCTCATCTCCTCCATACACCAGGAACATATCCTTAGTTCTTCTCAGATACTTAAGGATAGTCTTAACAGCAGTCCAATGTTGTTCTCCTGGATCTGCTTGATATCTGCCTACCATGATCAGTGCATAGGCAACATCAAGCCTGGTACATAACATGGCATACATGATGGATCCTATAGCTGAACCGTATGGGATCTTACTCATTCTATCTTTCTCTTGTTGTGTCTGAGGACACATTTTATTAGAAATATGTAGGCCATGTGACATTGGAACCAATCCCCTCTTGGATTGTTCCATACTAAATCTCTTTAGTATTTGGTCAATATATGTACTCTGACTTAGTCCAAGCAGCCTCTTGGATCTATCACGAATGATCTTGATCCCTAGAATGTAGGATGCTTCTCCCAAGTCCTTCATGGAGAAACACTTGTTCAACCAGTCCTTAACTGATTGTAAGACTGGTACATCATTTCCAATAAGCAATATGTCATCAATATATACTACTAGGATAACGATCACATTCCCATTAAACCGTTTATAAACACATGGCTCACATTCATTTTTAATGAACCCAAATTCTTTTATAGCTTCATCAAATCGAATTTTCCATGATCTGGATTCTTTCTTTAATCCATAAATGGATTTTTGCAACTTGAAAACCCGTTTGGCTTCACCTGGTGTCACAAACCCTTATGTTTGTGTCATATAGACATCTTCTTGAAGGTTCCCATTAAGGAATGTTGTTTTGACATCCATCTGCCAAATCTCGTAGTCATGGTAAGCTGTTATGGCAAGTATGATTCTTATGGATTTAAACATGGAAACTGGCAAGAAGGTTTCATCATAGTCAATTCCTTGACGTTTTCTGAACCCTTTATCCACTAGACTTTCTTTATAGGTGCTAACTTGACCTTCCATGTCCATCTTTCTCTTGAATACCCATTTGTATCCAATAGGCTTTACATAAAATGGCTCATCGACCAGAACCCAAAATTGGTTCTGATACATGGAATCCATCTCAGAATTCATAGCTTCTATCCATCTTGCAGCTTCTGAGTGATTCCTTGTAGGAGAGAAGTTCATCATTGTCCAACAATAATGATTCACCATCCTTGGTGACTAGGAAACCAAATCTCTCTGGTTCCCTTACCTCTCTTGATCTCCTACGCAGTACTTGTGTTTCTGGAACCTCTTACACGGGGACCTATGGAACTTGTTCCTATACCAACTCATGTGTATCTTGAGCATCAACTTCGTTGAAGTTAATCTTGCTCCCACTATCCTTCTTGAGGATGTACTCCCTCTCAAGAAAGTCATCTTGTCTGGAAACAGTCACTTTCTTGTCTGAAGGGTTATATAGGTAATATCCTTTCGTTTCCTTGGGATATCCTATAAAGATACACCTTGTGCCCCAGGGTGCTAGTTTGTTTCCTGAGAAGGCCTTAACAAATGTCTCTCATCCCCATACATGTGTGTGCGACAAAGTGGGTTTCCTTCCATTTCATAACTCGGATGTAATTCCATTTTCTTCCTTAGTTGGTACTCAGTTTAATGTGTATGATGCAGTTTGTAATGCATATCCCCAAAAGGATAATGGAAGATCTACATGACTCATCATCGACCTCACCATGTCTAACAAGGTGTAGTTCCTCCTTTCACTAACACCATTACACTGTGGTGTATAAGGAGGAGTGAGATGAGATAGAATCCCAGACTCTCGTAGAAGATCGATGAACTCTTAGTTCAGATATTCTCCACCTTGATCCTATCGAAGTTTCTTTATCTTCTTACCAAGATGATTCTCTACTTCATTCTTGAATTCCTTAAATTTCTCTAAGGCCTCTGACTTAAACCTCATTAAGTAGACATATCCATATCTACTCAAATCATCAGTAAAAGTAATGAAGTAAGAATATCCACCTCTAGCTTCTACTGGAAATGGTTAAAACACATCCGTGTGTACCAATCCTAGAAGCTCTGTGGCCCTTTCACCTTGTCCACCAAAAGGCTGCTTGGTCATTTTTCTTTGTAAACAATCCTGACATCTATCAAGTGGTTTTAGCTCAGTAGAGTCTAAATAGCCATCTTGGCAGAGCTTTGTCAAGTGCTTCTCGTTTACATGACTGAGACGGTGATGCCACAACTGGGTGATGTATGAGTCATGTGAGTTTGTTTCATTATCGATTGCCAACACTTAGTTTTCGTGATTTAATACATACAAACCATTATTTAAATGTGTCATACCATAGCATACATTGTTCTTATAAAAGAGACAAACCTTATTTCCAAACTTGAAAATAAATCCATCCATATCCAAACAAGATACATAAATTATGTTCTTGGTAACACTAGGCACATAATAACAGTTATGTAAAACCAAAATCATTCCAGTCGGCAATGAGAGGTGGTAATCACCAATAGCCAACGTAGCCAGCCTCGCGCCATTGGAAGCTCGAAGATCCACCTCTCCTCTGGAAATATTTCTAAATCTACTTGGTTCCTGCATTTGAATATAGATGTGAGCCCCACAAGCTGTATCTAATACCCAATGTGTATAAATAGAAAGATTACACTTGATAACGAACGCACCTTTAGCGTCCCCACGCTTCTGGGTGCAGTTCCTCTTCCAGTGGCCTTGCTTGCCACATGAAAAACACACCACCTCCCATTCCTTTCCCTGCCTCTAGATCCTCCCCTTCTTGGAGGGACGGTGCTCAGGGGCTTCAGACCGTTTATAAGTCTTTGGCCCCTTTGCCTTTTCCTTCCTTTTCCTATTCACCATAAGGACTGCGGGTTTGTCACTCCCCATGTCCTTGTCTACCTGGTGAATCAAGGTCAGAAGCTCTGATAGACTCTTCTCATTGTCGCTCATGTTATAATTGAAAATGAAGCTAGAGAAGGTCTTGGGCAGTGATGATAGGATGAGATATGTACGCAAATCATCCAAGAATTTAATCCCTAAGATGTCCAGGCATTCAATGTAGCCAATAAGCTTGACTATATGAGTCCCATCTGGTGCAGACTCTCCAAACTTAGTTGTAAACAAAGCATTGGAGATCTCATATCTCTCCTATCTCGCCTTATCTTGGTAGAGATCCTTAAGGTGAGACATCATGCTATACACGTCCATGTTTTCAGGTTGCTTCAAGAGATCATTGGACATGGATGATAGCATGAAACACTGGACATTTGTGGCATCATTTATGTGTTTCATATAGAGAGATAATTCCTCATCACTGGACTCTTTCCCAGGCACAACTAGAATAGGCTCTTCTAGTACATACAATTTCCTTTCGTGGCGAAGGATGACGCGTAAACGCCTCTGCCACTCTTGGAAATTGGTGTCGATGAGAAGGTTTTCCTTCTCAAGTATGGTTCGCAATGATATGTTTGAAGTCATTTTCTTGTCGTTTCTAAAAATTAAGATGAGAAAAGGTTTGTTACTTTATTAAAAAACTGAGACAAATAAATAAATTAATACTTATTAGTCTCCCACTATTTTATCGAAATCCAATATCCCTCACCATTGACTTCGGAATATTCTATTGCCTGAATATTCTAGTGTAAAGGAACCATATTTCCCTTCGCATTACCCCAACTAGGGTTGGTCAAGCAACTTGAAGGGTTTTAGGTAGGCATTCCAAATTCCAACTACATTAACTCGCAACTCCTTTATCCGCTAAGTGGACTCCCCAATCCTGAAATCCTTTTATTTTAGATTTCCTCAACCTTTTCCTCTTGGTCACACCAAGTCATGTTGTGGAAATCAACCCTTGATGTGAACCAAGTTAAGTCAACCCAAAATCTTGAATTAGAATTCCCCAATAATTGAAAGCACCCCAACTAGGGTTGGTCAAGCACTTTGAATTATGGTTCGATTCTAACCAAGATTATGGAAGGCTATACCGACTTAATATTT
The DNA here is from genome assembly GCA_963277665.1 of Viscum album. Taxonomy (NCBI): domain Eukaryota; kingdom Viridiplantae; phylum Streptophyta; class Magnoliopsida; order Santalales; family Viscaceae; genus Viscum; species Viscum album. The sequence continues at coordinate 1,401,813,373 of OY728127.1, read as the reverse complement.
CTTTGAGGGATTTTATCCTTATATGTAAATTTCCAAATTTATTATCTTTTATTACATGCTTGTTAATATTAAGTGGGATTTACTTAAGTGATTAACCATGTCAAAGATAATATTCACGTATAAGCTGGTTTTATTTTAGTTCCATCTTGCATGCTCGTTTAATTCATTAATTGTGTGATCGTGACAACACACCCACAATAAATAAACCATGCAACTGAAAAAAAATAAAATAAATGGTATGATCATGAGATTTTTCTATTGGTTAGTTTATCTAGCAGTTGATAAACTAACCCAAGACCTAGGGGAGAAACACCTTGAACCTTTCGGGTTCGTGTTTACGGCTTTCCACCTGTCCACCTTTGTATCTCCTTGGATTGGTTTCACCTTGGCTCCTGACTTGAGATTCCTCCACTAGCTTGGGAGCTCCATCCATTACATATGCATTTATCTCACACGCAGGTGAGGGGTAAAAAGGGGTTTTTACATAAAATAATCCTTGGGCGCGCAGGCCCTACATATTAATGAGGAGATGGCTCGCAGGCCAACAAATTTTAATTTAAATAAATAAATTAAAAAAAACATTCACATACAACGGTCTTGGTCTAGCTCATGATCATCCATACATGAAACGATATTTACACATAAATAAAACTAGAATTCAATTCTTTAATCGTTCTTATTTAAGATAAATCATGCTCGAATCGACTAATTATCTTTAATTAATCAATCCTTTTATCTTAAACCCTTTTCTAAACTTCCTTGAGATTCTCATCCATCATAATTTTAAACAAATAAATTCATTTAAAATTATCCTTGTACGTAACTTGTACCTTGGAGGCAACTCGGTGAATTCCCATTTATTACGCATATGTTAAATTAAACACATATATATAAAACACCTATCACGTGTTGTGCCTCAGCTTTACGCCTGCACTATGGTACACGTCTCAAGGATTTTTATAATATAATAATAAATTTTAATAAATCTGCGTAATTTGGGTGAGTACACGGCGTGTAGTTCCGACTACACGGTGTGTACTTTTATTCACCGTCCATCTAAAGTACACGCCCGGGGACATGGCGTGTTAATGTACATCGAAAATTTTCAGAGTACATGGCGTGTACAGTGGGACACCGTTGTGTAGTTTCCGTGTTACACGGTTTCCATCCGGGTAGGCCGTGTACGGGGTACACGGTCCAACCCTAACCTGAAGGGACTACACGTCGTGTTCTGTTGGACCACACAGCATGTAATCTGGAAACTGTGTGCCACCTATTCCTGGTCAACACATGGGGTCATAAATGACTTAGATAGGATCAATACACAGCCTGATTTGGTAGACCAGTCTGATGCATGAACCTAGACTACACGGCATGTAATTCCGAATACATGTCGTGTATTCTGGTGTTGTACGTCCAGAAACGTTTGGCTCCTCCAGATGAGTTCCTCTATTTTATTTTAATCAAAATTAAAAGAAAAAATCATTTCTATGAGGTGAACGAGAAATGAGGGAGGAGGAACAGATCTCGAGATTCATATTTCCAGAATGATTAAACTTGAATTGAAACAACTAAATTATTAAATGCGTAAAACATCAACGAAAAACTAAATAATTATAATCAACGATATGATCCCTTTTATACCACTTGTAGGTTCCGGGCGCAGCAGAAGCGCGTTGGTGGGTTTGCCCAACTTTAATTTTAACGTTAAGCAACGTTCAATCCGAGATCCATCACGATTTAAAACGCCGAATCTTCGGAATAGAACGAAGAATGAAAAAACTTAAGAGGGAATCACGGAACCATAGATATAGGATCATCATATCTTGGTTATAATTAATTTAATTAATTCACAAGAATTTCCTTGGTGGAATTCTTTCTTCGTTGATGTCTCCGGTCACGATCATGTGATCCGTCGTTGCGTCGTAGAATCCAAGTGTAGGATTCCTCTAGCGGTGATCCACATGTGTGCCACGTATCTCTGGACGTCGCCGAAGGGATCTCCAGGTGCTAGCGTGGAAGAACCTTCGTTTGCGATGTACACCTTCAATCGCCTTGGTCTCTCGGTCTTGAGAGCGTTCTTGGAGGAAGGAGTTCTTTTGGTCTTGAAAGAATTCTCCAGAATTGTTGTGCACAACTATTGGTTGGAAAAGTGTTGGGGTTGTGAGGATATTTATAATCGGGTTTGAGGTTATAGAGTTATGAAAATAAATAAACGCATTACGCGTTTTATTTATTTCATTAACTCTTATTGAACCCCTCATGTCGAATTATTAATTCCTTGACATGCGCCCACGCTGATTATAATTAATATCATTTAATAAAACAATATTATATCCTCAAAATCCCGCCTGGAAAAACTACACGTCGTGTAATCATTAATACATGGCGTGTAATTTTTTTCCATAAAACTACACGGCGTGTATATTAAATATACACGACGTGTACTTTTATTTTTCACTTTTCTTTATCTTCTCCTCCACATTTATTAGACCTTGAGTAATGGCTATTTATTTCTTAAATAAATGTAACTGCATTACTCACTAATAAATATATTATTTCACCCACAATATATTCTCTCGAATAACTAGTGTCGAAATAAATGCGATCAGGAATCCTTAAATAATTATTAAACCACAGTCGGGAATAATCTTTATTTAACTTGTTAAATTAATATATAACTGAGATACATAGACACACTTAGTGTGTGACCCTCTAGGCCTCTTTCTCAGTGGAATTAGGCGGAGCCTGCCTAAAGTCCAAGGTTAGCGTCTAGCAACATGTCAAGGCACCCATAGAGAAAGAAGTTAACGCCGCAATGACGTGTCACCTCATACGAATGCTTACCGTGTAGTATAATCTCTTTGTCACGATATCTCAAATCAAGCGGGTTGCATGCTAGTGTCATCAACCCACGTGCTCGATTATTCTTTCTTTGAATTTCCTGAATTGAACTCGCTCATACCTTACCATGGTCATGGATTTATTTAGGCTATATCAATTCCATCAAAGGGACTGAGATATCTACTTCTGTTATGGAACAGAAGGGACAAATCCTTTCTCGCATTATCTATTAATGCGGTTTTACTCGTGACGCACCCAACGTATCTTACCTCACTGTGAACAGTGTGTCGACACATTTTTCGTCAATACATCTAAGTGTGCAAGTTGTAATACCCATTAATAATAATCTTAAAGTCTAAGAACCAATACACACATCCGCAGATAGGAACATCCAATGACACTATGAAATGTGGATTTCCTACTGTCAGGTCTCATTCTCATAATATCCTCCTGGATATTACCAAGGGCGCACACCATGAGAAGGTGCCTCAAAGTTTTATGAGTCCTCACCCCTAATGGCCTGTATTATTTGTGTCCCTCAAATAACATCATCCGGCCATAAAACATATATTCAAGAACAATGTTATGGCACTTCCAGGTTCTCATCATAGCAGGGATCCGCTATGACCCATTAATGCAACAATTGTCCTTATGACATTATCACATGCATTGTCACATAGAAGAACAATCAAGATGTGATAAGGCATTTATTAATGAATAAAGTACAAAGTAGTTGGTTCTATGCCACCAACTCCAACAATATTCATGTTTTTTTAATATTAATAAACTCTTTATCACATCATGATTTTCTTTCTGCGTAAAATTGCATGTGATAATGTCCCAAGAATAGTTGTCTCACTAAAAGGTCATAGCAGTTCTCCGCTATGATGAGAACCCGAGAGTGCTATGACACTATTCTTGGATATATGTTATATGGTCGGATGATATCATTTGAGGGACATAAATTATACAGGCTATTAGGGGTGGAGACTCATAGGACTTTGAGGTACCTTATCATGGTGTACGCCCTTGGTGATATCCAGTAGGATATTATGAGAACGAGACCTGATAGTAGGAAATCCACATTTATAAGTGTCATTGTATGTTCCTATCTATAGACGTGTCTATCAGTCCTTATACTTTAAGATTATTATTAATGGATATTATGAGTTGTGTACTATGATGTATTGATGAAAACGGTGATGAAAGATGTTCGTGGCGAGGTAGGATACGTTGGGTGCGTCTTGAGTAATATTGCATTAATGAATAATGCGAGAAAAGATTTTCCCCTTCTATTCACTAACAGAATTTAATAGCTCAGGTCATTTGATGGAAATGATATAGCCTAATTAAATCCATGGTCATGGTGTTCTATAGGCAAGTTCTATTTCTGAAAAGTCAAAGAAATAGATATCGAGCATATAGGTTGATGGCACTTGCATGAAACCTAATCGATTAGATATATTATGATAAATGGATTATATTACATGGTAAATGTTCGTATTATGTGACATGTCGTTGCGGCATTAACTTCTTTCTCTATGGGTGCCTTGGCGTGTTGCTAGACGCTAACCTTGAACTTTAGGCTGCTCCGTCTAATGACACTAAGAAAGAGGCCTAGAGGGTCATACACTAAGTGTATCCAGAATCTCAGTTAAATAATTTATTATTTAACAAGTTGAATAAATATTATTCTTGTTCATGGTTTAATAATTATTCATGTATGTCAGATCACATTTATTTCATCACTAGTTATTCGAGAGAATATATTGTGGGTGGAATAATTAATAAATATTGAGGAGGATTGGCAAACCGAGATTAATGGTCCAGTGAGAAATAATAATATTGAATATTATTTGATTAAATAATATTTAATTATAACTTTTAAGTTAAGCGCATGTCAGGAAATAATATTATTGTTGTTATTATTTGACATGGGGGTTTCTCTAGGATTAATGAAATAATTAAAGGCGCTTGTGGAGATTTTTTTTTATTAGCCTAGTGAAATAAATGTCTGGTTATATTATTCTCTTAATTAGCCAAGGGCAAGCTAAGCGATGCCCATTGTGTTGTGCACAACATTTGGAGAAAACCTCTCGAGCCTAGAGAGTTCTTCCCACTCCAAGAATGCTCTCAAGAACGAGAGTGATCCTCCTCCACTGAATCAAAAAGAACGCTTTTCACTACTACAAATACCCCTTTTATCAGTGCTAAAAAACCCCTTTTATCAGCGCTAGAAAAGTGCTGTTAAAGCCGGCGAAGATAAGGGGAGGTCCCCTTTATCAGTGCTAAAAAAAGCGCTGATAAAAGGGGTCTTTTATCAGCGCTGATAAAAGGGTCCTTTATCAGCGCTTTCTTTATCAGCACTTTCTTTTTAGCACTGATAAAGGATCCATTTTATCAGTGCTTTTTTAAAAGCACTGATAAAAGTTAAAAAAATTAAAAAAAATTAAAAAAATCCTGCCAATCGGGGGGGCTTTTATAGCGCTTGAGCCCCCCCTTTTACAGCGCTTTTCCGCCCCCCTCCAGCACCCCCACGCACCCCCTCCACCCTTTATTAGCGCTAGCTCCCATATTCCTCATGCACGCGCGCCCCTGCCTCCATCAGGTTTTGAACTCGAGACCTCCCTCTGCTCGCTTAAGCCCTTACCACTCCTCTATTTTGATTTGTTTTCCATTTCATGATATCTCTATATATATATATATATTTAGTTATATTTATTCGTATAGTAATATATATTTATATTAATATATATATATAGTTATATTAATATATATATATATTTAGTTATATTTATTCTTATAGTAATATATATTTATATTAATATATATATAGTTATAGTTATATTAATATATATATATATATAGTGATATTAATATATATATTTATAGTGATATTAATATATATATTTATCGTAATATTAATATATATATGTAGTTATATTAATATATATATATAGTTAGATTAATATATATATATAGTTAGATTAATATATAGGTATATAAATATTTATATATTGGTATTTTAAATAAAATGGATATTAGTTATTATTTAGATAAAGCTAATATATTTTATATGTAAATATATTTTATTATTTATATTTATAATTAAATTTTTATGTGTGAATATATAAAAAAACATGTATATATTGTTATATATTTGATTATAAATAGCAGTGCATTATAAAAAACAATAAAATTTCAAAGACATAATATCAATATGAATGTAATACCTTGGAATAAATCCATTCCCCACCAAAAAAAGCCAATAATACCCCCTTAAACTAGGCTGAAATTCCACAAAATGTTAAAAAATCGGGGTATCCTGACTAAAAACTCAGTTTTGGAGGCCTTATGGGCCTTTTTTGGCCTCAAAAAATGTGATAAAGGCTTTTCTTGGGTCACCAATGCGTAGAGATCATCGCAGGCTTCGATTTGATATGTTGTAGAGCTCAAACGGACACCCGAATCAAAAGTTATGGCCGTTTGAAGTTCGAGTTGCGTTTTCAACATATTTTGGATCTTTTTTAATTTTTTTTATTTTTTTAGTCTTCAAATTGTTATTAAATGACTATTAATCTGTAATAATTAGCAAATTATTAATTAAAAATATTTTTTTAAATTTTTTTATAGGCCATTTTTCACTAAATATCTTATATATTAAGTATATTAAGTGTAAATGTATATTTATACTCATCTAAAATATATTTAAAAATTATATATTATATTTATATCAATATAACTATATTTATATATTTATATATTAATATATTATTTTTAATTAATTTTTTTTGAAGTCGGCCCTTTATCAGTGCTAAAAAAAAGCGTTGATAAAGGGGGTACCTTTATCAGCGCTAAAAAAACATTGATAAAGGGGGTATCTTTATCAGCGCTAAAAAAAGTGCTGATAAAGGAGTACGTTTCTCAACGCTTTTTTTAGCGCTGATAAAGGTACCCCCCTTTATCAGCGATTTTTCATTAGCGCTGATAAAGGTTGGTGTCGAGAAAAACTGTTTTTGTGGTAGTGTTGGAAGTGGTTCTCAAGGCAAGGTGGACGATGCAAATGCAAAGATCTTCCATGCTAGTGCCAGAGACTCTTTCGGCTACATCCGGAGATTTTTGGAGCACGTTTGGATTACCGTTAGAGGATATCTATCCTTGATATCTATAACGCAATGAAGGCGCATTACAGATCTATGGTCAGGCGCATCAATGAAGAAAGAATCACCTTGGAGGTAATTCTTATTTAATTAAATTAATTATAAACAAAATATGTCGATCATCTCTGTTGGTTCCAGGTTTCTATTTCTTTGTCTTATTTCTTTGATTCAATTTCGTGGATCACAGTGTTCATTGTTGCATAGATCCCAAATTGTTCATTGAATATGGAAAAAATTAAAGTTGGGCACCGTCCCTCCCGTGCTTCTGTTGCACTCAGAACCTACAAAGGGCATGCCATTGAAAAGGAGGTTGGGGGAAGCCTCATGCGGAAGGAAAAGATGATGCGGTAAATATTCAGGCAACAGATTCAACTGGTCATGTTGTCACTCAGATTGCTCTTCAGAATGAGACTCCTCTTGTTTCAGTTAGCAGTGATCATGTTGATGTTGGGACTGGATCTAGACAACATGACTTTGAGGGTGTTGAAATGAGCAAGAAGGCTTCGAAGTCTTGGGTGCAAATTGTTAAAGAAGAGCACCTTGCTGATGATGATGATGAAGGTATGACATAGGTTCCGGGAGACCCTGGACTGAGTAGGTCTTCCCATGATGATGAGCCTGTTGAGGCAGCTTCAAGTGTGCATGCAAATTTCACTCCCCTGGCGCAGGGTGAGATGGACATTAAAGTGGGAAGAGTCATATAGGGAATAGATGTTTCTACCTTGTTAGAAAGAATGGAGTTCATTGAGAGGGAAGATGCTCAAGTCACGATTGATGATTTCAATATTCATGAGGAAATGGTTTCAATAAGTATCAAAGGTAAGCAAGCTCTGGATAATGAAGGTTTTCAAATTCCAAGGAAACTGGTTTTTCTAAGTCACCCAAAGTTTTTGATCAGATGTTTGATCAGTCAAGGAATGTCACATATGGTAATAGCTTTGAGGTACTTGAATCCCTTAATGAGGACGTCAATCATTTGTCAGGTGGACTTGATGTAATGTTGCATCAGAAAACTTGGAGACGGGGTAGACATCCAAAAGGTTGAGGTCGGGGGTGGTCGAGATGATACAAATCAAGGATGTGGGTGAGGTATGTCTTTTAGATCTTTTGGGGAATAGCTCACTCTTAAGCAGGTGAAGTGTAGAGCAGTATATTGTGCTTTTAAATCAGAAGAATTCACAGTCAGAGTGGGAGTCCGCTAATAATGGTGAAGAGTCTGGTTATGATTTTGATCATGATGATGGTGACACTTGAATTGTTGTTTCTTTCCCTTTGGATGTGGGCTAGTCTTTTTGACTCCATCCTTCTTTCATGTACAATTTTTTTTTTCATTTTAATAATAAGGAGCTTGGCCCCGAACCTTCTTGGTACATTTAAAAAGTATTTATATATAATTATAAATATATAATTATAAATATAATAAATATATTTTTATTTAATAAAATTTATTATAATCTTATAATTATTTAAATGTATATTTATAATCTTATAAATATTATTAATATATATATATATATATATATATATATAATTATATATATTAGGTGTTTGGGGGTACAATTAAATTAAACACATGCACACCACACACACAAGCTGGAAAGGCTGGCCATAGCCCCCCTCAGGGGATAGTTTACCCATCTAACCTTATTTATTTAGTACATGACCCAAAGACTCAATGGACATGAAGCTCGTAACATGGCTCAAAGGCCTAAAATCTGGCCCGAAGGCCTAGTGCAGTGTCATGTCTGCATCATGCCTGTGTTGTCGTCTGTTTGCATCATGTCTGCGTTGTTGAGGTTCAGCCTGCATCTTGGTGTTTCTAGATTTGAGATAAGATATGTTTTTTTGAATATTATATATCTTTTATCATATCACACAGATAAGGTTGCATCTGTATCTCATGGGGAGATATATTTTATCTATTTAAATGAGATAAGTGTTTAAATCTTAACATGGCAGATACATGGTGATTTGGAGATATAAGATATAATATTTCATATCTTATCTGCATTTTGAAAAAGGAAACAGTGAAGCCTATAAAAGGGGAAGGTGCTGGTGGCGAACAGGGAGAGCTGCTCAAGATGTAGTCCATCGAGAGCAAGAAGGGGGCTACCGCGTCGGCGGTAGCATGTGCGGCGTCTCGGTGTTCTACAAGTGTGAAGCAGTGGCAACGTGAGTAATGATCGAGCCACGTATCGAAAGTCTTCCTGATAGAGGTGATCAGGTGGCGTGTCCCGATTGCAGATCGGTAGTACATCATGATGGCGAGATCATTCGGGTGTCGCAAGTTGGTGCATGGCTGACACATGTTCGGTTGAAGATCTCCGAGGTAGTGATGTTTCGTCGACAAAAGGATGACGTTTTGTCACAGATTGATCTTCCGATACATGGCATCAGCGGTATGTTTATCAGAGAGAAGCCATAGGCGTATCGAGGTGTGGTTTTCACACAGGTTTTATACGCTCTCTTATTTGTAATTCAAGTTCGGGCATTACTTGGATTCTTGTATTCTCTGATTCATAGTAGATATTTTGAGAATTGCCTCGTGGTTTTTAATCCTCCGCATGATAGGGTCTTTCCACGTTAAAAAATCGTGCGTGCTGATTTATTTATTCTGCTTATATCGTTTTGGGTTTCTCACGATATTTTTGACAAGCAATTTTCGGCCCGGAATCGGGATTCTTCCCAACATGCGTCACCGTCTGCTTGCGTCACTGTCTGCCTGTAAAAATCTGCTCCCACCCGGATTTGAACTCGGTTTTGATACAAAATTATGGGGCACCTCTACCACTGAGGCACACCCCTACAATCTTATAAATACATTTTTAAAAACATTATATATATAAATAAATATATATATATATATATATATATTTGAATTATTAATATGTATATATATATATATTAATTATAAAGATGCATTTTTTATTTAATGTGTATAAATAAACATTATTTTTGAATATAACTATAATAATTTTATAGAAATTCATACTATTTTTTATTAGAAACTTTTATTAGCGCTAGTAATAGTGATGATAAACGGTAGATTTATTAGTGATTTTAGCTAGTGTTGATAAAAACTTACTTTTTATCCGTGCATTTTTTTAACGTTGTTAAAAGCTAGCGCTGACCTTGGGCTGATCTGCGGTACTGCGGGCACCTAATGTCTCTCCCCTCTTCAATTGGCAACCTTAGCCGAAGAAGTTAAAAGCTCCACCCCCGCCTCATCTCATCTTTGCTTCGTCGTGCCCACCTTGCATCCTCTCTACTTCACCCCATCCGCTTTCCACCTAGCTTAATCTCCTCCTTGCCACCTCGCCACACTTCCTCCTTGTTAACATGGTGACGCCTCCTTGCTGCGTCTCGCAGCCATGCCTCATCCGCTACCATGATTTACCTCACCTCCTCCCCGCCGACTGTCACATGTTGTCGATGTGCCTTCATGTTTCCCTGCACCAGCAAAAACTAGCGTTTTAGTCCGGAAGATCTGAAAATCCTACGCTAGGTATTTTCTCCCTCAAACTAGATCCAACTGTAAGTATAGAGTACTATATTTTTGTTTTGCTAATTATATTCTATTTTTTGTCTTCATTTTTATATTACTATATTAAAGGGCAACATTTTTCATAATAGTCTTGGGTCAATATTTTCCGGGCTGGCCGTGCTCATTTTCTCCTACGTGGGGTCATTTATTTATTTATTTGCCTGTTTGTGTTTGTGTTTTTTTTTTCTTTTTTCAAGTTGAGCAGTGGGTTGTGTATTGTTGGGCCGATATATTTATATATATATATATTTGATTTGGTAAATTGAAGGACCGAATGGCGGGTTTGGGTTTGGGACACGGTTGACCCCGTGTGTGGCGTGTTGTTGACACGTTAGGCATCGAATTCAACGTTTAGGTTTGAAGATTGAAATTACGTACGTCTGCCGACCTGTCTATCCACACATGATATATATAAACAAATAAATAGATATAAAAAGTTTTTATGTATAATATCCGCGCCGATGTTTGTTCGGTCAAACAAGCATGTGTTTTCTATTGTTTGTTAGAATTTTAAAAGTAATTGAAACGTGACATACATTTACACACAGATATATATAGATATAGATACACACATATGACCCCGTGTATTTGTTGAATAAGGGGTGTGTATTTGTTGAATGAGTAAGGGTTTCATGTTGGGGGTGCCTTGGTCAAACAATCCCGGGTACAAGGATTATATTATTTTAATTAAAAGCTAAGATAATTGTTTGGATAACTATAAAAGAAAGGCAACTAATTGTCACGCTATATTTTTTAAATGTTTTATATGCTCTAAATGCGTATTGCTTTTAAAAAATGAAACGTGGGAGCCGCAGTTGCATTGAATTAAATTTTATCTCCTGATACGTTTTTGAGGTGGGAACAAATGCAATTATGGGGATCATTGAAAAGGTTGCTTGATGGGTACGTTTGTTGGGCTTGATGGGAGGATCATGTCCCCACCCCCTCTTCCTTACGCTGCTTCATTAAATTGGTTCGCAAACTCCCTTCTTTAAGCCTCCCACGCACGCAGCAATCCCCGTTCGTATTATTATTATCACTGTTAAGCAAACACAGCCCTCCCCCTCGCCATGCCTCCGCCCACTGCCCTGCGCCCCCTCCTCATCTTCATCTTCATCTTCATCTCCCTCCTCCTCATCTGCTTACCCCTCTTCCGTCCCGTCGACGGTGGCGCCCCGCCCAAACCTCCTGATTTCGACTTCCGCCCCTTCCTCCACCACCGCCGTCACCTCCGGCGGCGCTCCCACCCCCCGTCGCCCGCCGAGCGCGCCCCACCTGGGCGGGTGGCGTCGCACGTCGATCCGCGGTTCGGCTCCTCCAAGCGCGTCGTCCCCACCGGTCCCAACCCACTGCATCACCGATGACAGCTCACGCACACCTCCCCACCGTCCCCGCCACCGGAGCGCACCGGCATCCACACGAACGGAATGTCTGGGAAGAAGGGAGGGCGGAGGTCGTCGAGCACGCTGCCTTCGCCGCCGGGGTCCCAACCCTCTCCCCCCGGATGACGCAGCCGCGGTTTGGACCGCTCCCGCATTTGCGGGAATCCATAGAGGATGAATGGTCGGAACCGTAACGGCCGCCGGAGCGGCCACTGTGTGGACGCTCACACAGGATCCATTGATTCCATCACATATATTTGTTTTTTTTCCTCGCTCCATGAATTCAAACGTCTGTATACTATTATTTTTGAGATGTCATGCATAAAGAGGGATTATTAATATTTTTTTTATGGATCATGCATACACCGGGGCTGGCTTCCATTCTATTTTAATAGCCTTTCCCCTTTTTTTCATCATAATTCTTGACCACCATGATGATCCCTCAGGTTAATAATATTAACGCCAACCATTAAACTAAACTATATTATTATCATACTAATAATAAATGAATCAGGTCCACATTTTTAACTACTCAATACTTTAATTTATTAAAGTGGAAAAGTCACAACCGTTGAAAATGTATAGATAAAGAAATAATATTAATCATTTGTTTTTGTTTTATACGCGTTGATTTCTTTATATATATATATATAATATGACGGGGGCGACGTGATTAAAATAAAACCCTTTTTCAAGTTAATTTTTTGTATAAAATGACGCTTACATTTTTAATGAAAATTGTCTATTCAATAAATAATATTCAGTTTGGTGATTTATATACATATATATTTAAGTTGGAGGAAGACGTGTTTTCCCGTGATCATCAAGTTTGCCGTGCCGTCCCAGTAATTCATGTCCCCTTGTACCACGAAAATAAACATCGAATTACCTTACCACCAAATTATTAGTATTTATTAAAAAAATGCGTATGTTATAATATATCCATAATATTCTTAATTAAAAATGACTGATTTTAAATTATATATAAATAGTGGTTTTTCTATGTTAATTTTGTATCGTACTCATGATTTTTCAAGTCAAAATTCATGATTGATTTATATTGTATTCCTAAAAAGCCAGAAAACGAGGCCTATTTTTAGGTTAATTTATTATTTTTATTATTATAGTCAATGCAAAGCAGTTGGCCAGCTGAACGAATTCGGGGGGGGGGGGGGTCGCATGCACGAAAGTCGAAATAAATCGGGGCAATGAAATGCTACGTTCATAGGTTTGATGAGTGGCTTTCAATCTTTCCTTCCGCTTTGCATAATGCTTATGTTGATGTGATGATATCTAATCTTAGTCCCACATTTTTTTTTACAACCAAAACTTTTTTTGTCTCTCTAACTATATTTGAAGCTATTGCTTTATGAGTGTCATTTGTTTTGTTTCTAGAAAAACTGTTGCACTTAAAAATAAGTGGTGATTGTTTTATCTTTGAAGGTTATTATTGTTGTTGAATGTTATTATTAATTTGTTTCTGAAGTTTTGTTTAGAAAATAAGTGGTGTTTGTTTTTGTTTTTGAATGTTATTATTATTGGTGAATGCTATTATTATTTTTTTAAGTATGAAAAAGTATGTGTTATTTGTTTTGTTTATAGAAAAACACTTGCACTTAAAAATAAGTAGTGGTTGTTTTGTTTTTGAAGGTTATTATTATTGTACACTGCTACATATATACTCTTTAACAGAGCACAAAAAAACTTTTAATAACGCTAAAAAAACGTTGTTATGCTCAACGTTGTTAAATGGAGATCCTTTTTATTAACACTAGTTTAACACTCATAGAAGTCCTCCCTTTATCAACACTTTCAATAACACTAATAAAGACTCAACCTGCTTCAGTGTATTGTTTGTATAACAGCACACTGCAGCACCGCATACCTATAACCTGTATGCAAAATATACAATTTAATTGAAATAATTTTTGCATTACAAATACAAAAAAAAACACTACTACATACATTTCAAATAATTTTTTGTATTATTACATTTATAATTATGATCCACAAACATTTAAAAACATTAATATTTCATCATCTTTGGCATCCATGATCGACTCTCAAAAAGTCCACCCATGGTATCAGATGCTAAACATATCACCTCAACACGAGCAAAAGAATTCACCTATATAAGAAAACATATCTTATGTTAATAACACTATAAAGAAATAAAAAAAATATTAATTTGAAAGAATACATTAATAAAATGTCAATTTTTAATTAAAAGATACACTTTAAGTTATAGCGGTCACACCGTGTGTCGTATTGAGGTGTGGTTGATTCCCACACTTCACAAATGAGTTATGGATCATTGTCCCAATGTATCAAAATAATCCAAATGTGTTTGCTCGGTTTTGAGTATGTCATTTGTTCTTTTTACTAAAATTAACGTCAATTTTAAATAATGACACACTTTGAGTAATACAAGTTACACTGTGTGTCACATTGAGGGGCGACTAATTCCTATTCATCACAAATTACTTATAGATCATTTTTCTAAAGTATCAAAACAATTCGAATGTGTTTGTTCGGTTTTCAGTATGTCACATGTGTTTTTTACTAAAATATCATTTCAAACTAAAAACACATACTTTGAGTCATACCGATCGCATCGTGTGTCGATTTGATGTGGGACTGCTTCTTACACGTCACAAATGACTTATGAATCGTTGTCCTAAATTATCAAGACAATCAAAGTACGTTTGCTTGATTTTCAATGAGTGACACATGTTTTGAACTAAAATGCCAATTTTAAACTGATAACGAATACTTTGGGTCATAGCAGTCACACCATGCGTTAGATTGAGATGCGGTTGATTTCTACACATCACAAATGACTCATGAATCATTGTCATAAAATATCAATACAATCTGAATGCATTTACTCAGTTTTCAGTACGTTACTTGTTCTTTTTACTAAAATCAAAGTCAATTTTAAATAAAAAGACACACTTGAAGTCATATTGATCACACTATGCATTGAATTGAGGTGCGGTTGATTCATACATGTTAAAATGACTTATGGATAGTTTTCCTAAATCATCAAAATAATTTGAATATGTTTGCTCAATTTTTAGTCTCACTTATTCTTTTTATTAAAACTAATGTCAATTTTAAATAAAAAGAGACACTCTGAGTTATACCGGTCACACCGTGAATCATATTGAGGTGTGGTTGATTCATACACGTAAAAAATGACTTATAGATTGTTATCCTAATGCATCAAAATAATCTGAATGCATTTACTCGGTTTTGAGTATGTCATTTGTCTTTTTTACTAAAATCAATATCAACTTTAAATAAAAAACACACTTGGAGTCATACCGGCCACACCGTGCATCGGATTGATCTGTGACAAATATCTACACGTCTAAAATGACTTATGAATCATTTTCCTAAAGTATCAAAACAATATGAATGTGTTTCCTCGGTTTTGAGTATGTTAATTGTTTTTTTACTAAAATTAATGTCAATTACATTTGGAGTCATATCGGTCATACCGTGTGTCAGATTTTGGTACGGATGATTCCTACACATCTCATATGACTTATGGATCATTTTTATAAAGTATCAAAACAATCTGAATGCGTTTGCTCAGTTTTGAGTACATCACTTGTCCTTTTTACTAAAATGTATTTTTTACTAAAATTTCATTTCAAACTAGAAAAACACACTTTAAGTCACACCGGTCACGTCGTATGTCAGTTTTATGTGAGATTGATTCCTACACGTCACAAATGACTTATGAATCATTGTCCTAAATTATCAATACAATTTGATCACTTTTTCTCAGTTTTCAGTGAGTGACACTTTTTAAACTAAAATGTCAATTTTAAACTGATAACGGACACTTTAAGTCATATCAGACACATCATGTATCATAATGAGGTGTGACTGATTCCTACATGTCAAAATGACTTATTGATTATTTTCCTAAAGTATCAAAACAATCTGAATCCGTTTTCTCAGTTTTGAGTATATCAGTTATCTTTTTTACTAAAATCAATGTGAACTTTAAATAAAAAACACACTTGGAGTCATATCGGTCACACTGTGCATCAGATTGAGGTGCAGATGATTCCTACACATCTCAAATAACTTATGAATCATTGTTTTAAAGTATCAAAACAACAAAAATGTGTTTTCTCAATTTTGAGTACGTCACTTGTCTTTTTTACTAAAATGTCATTTTAAACTCGAAACACACACTTAGAGTCATATCGGCCACATCGTATGTCGGTTTGATGTGAAATTGATTCATACACATAAAAAATAACTTATGAATCATTTTCCTAAATTATCAATACAATACAAGTGTGTTTTCTTGGTTTTCAATGAGTGACACTTTGTAAACTAAAATGTCAATTTTAAACTGATAATAGACACTTTGAGTAATACCAGTCACATCGTGTATCAGATTGAAGTGCGCTAATTCTTACATGTCAAAAATGACTTATGGATCATTTTTCTAAAGTATCAAAACAATCCAAACATTTTTGATCAGTTTTGAGTATATTAGTTGTCCTTCTTACTAAAATTAATGTCAACTTTAAATAAAAAGGCGCACTTTGAGTCATACCGGTCACACCGTGCATCAGATTGAGGTGCGACTAATTCTTACATGTCCCAAATGACTTATGGATTGTTTTTCTAAAGTATCAAAATAATCCAAATTTGTTTGATTAGTTTTGAGTATGTCACTTGTCTTTTTTTACTAAAATGCAATTTTAAATCGGAAACACGCACTTTGAGTCATACCGATCACATTGTGTATCAGTTTGACATGAGACTGATTCTTACATGTCACAAATTAATTATTAATCATTTTCATAAATTATCAATACAATCCGAGTGTGTTTGATCAGTTTTTAGTGAGTGACACTTTTTGAATTAAAATGTCAATTTTAAACTGATGACAAACACTTTGAGTCATATCAGACACATCGTGTATCGGATTGCGGTGTGACTAATTCCTAAATGTCACAAATGACTTATGGATCATTTTCCTAAATTATAAAAAAATATGAATGTTTTTGCTCAGTTTTGAGTATGTCACTTGTCTTTTTTACTAACATTATTTTCAATTTTAAATAAAAAGAAGCACTTGGAGTTATACCGGTCACACTGTGAATTGGATTGAGGTGTGACTAATTCCTACACATCCCAAAGTCTCAAAACAATCTCAAATACCAATGTTACCATGATTTCTATTGGTTTTCTTTATCTAATTGCTAACACCGCATATTGAGTTGATGTTTTTAGCTGAAAAACTTTTTTCAGCTAAGAACATGGACTCAATATGTGGTGTTGCTGTCACACCCAGACTTTAGTTTTCACTTTGTTCCGGTTCTTGGTCATTTCCTCGAGATCTGGGTGCGACAGGGTTAAACTTTTGAGGTATTATTTTCTCCATTACTTGGCCTATATTTCCCTCCTAGGTTCCCCTTGAATCCCCCCTAAGTTCCCCTTGAATTTCCCATTGGTTCCCCTTGAATTTGGAGAAAAAATGGCTAGTTTTTGGGTGGACAAAACATGCCGCACGGTTTGGCCGCACAATTTACTAAACCGCGCAGCCAAACCGTGCACAATGTCTAACACATTAATTTTTTTATGTAATTAAAATTTTTCCCTTTCAGAGTTAACCCTAGTGTACCCCTTTCTTCCCCCATTTGACCATTACAGACATAGAAGGCTCCCAAGCTCCCCCAAGCTCATTTGGAACCCAATTTTGAAGGGGTTTTTGGTGGTGGAACTTCAATATTTCTTCAAGTGAATTACCCCTTCGTTTTTTCCATTTTATTAGGGATTATTCTCTCATTCTTGAAGTTCCAAATGTCCGACAACTAGGGATTCGTACCTAGGGTTTATTTTTGTGTTTCTTGGTTCAATCTTCTTGGTTAGGTTTTGTTTTCTTTCCTTTGTGGTGCGGCGGTGGTGCGGTTGAAGTTTCACACAACGATTTGGGATTTTGGCATCTAAGGTAGGTGATTCCATGTGTAAGCATTCTTTGACGAGTTATCTTTGCTTGATTTACTTGTTTATCATGTTCCTCATATTTTGTGTGTGGTGTGAAAACCATTTTTTGATGGAATTGGTTAAACATTTAATTTTAAAGTTTCATTTTTGCTTGAAAATGTGTGTTTTTCATGTGTAACTCTTGTGATATCATTTGAGGTCATTTTATAACATATGAAAGTGGTTTATTAAATGTTTCTAGGGCTTACAATTCTATTTTGGTTTGGTATTGGTGTGCATTTGGCCTTGAAAGAGGGGTTTCAAATGGATTTTGTGTGAAAAACCTTGTTATACTCCTTGGAGTTGTTTTATAAAAATCTCAAATGGTTTATTGAGTTACACAAAGTGTGAAAAAGATATTTAGGCACTGTTTGGTGGGTGTATGTTCTTAAAATGGGGTTTTGAAAGAGAAAGTGATGATTTGCAATGTCAAACGTTTTGAAAATGTTTTATAAATGGTTGGAACAATTTATTAAATTACGAGAAAGGCGTGATACATGTTTGTAGGCTGTTTTGGTGTGAGTATGATGTTAAAATGAATTTGAAGGTGAAAAGGGAATTATTTGAGATGTTTGTGGGCCGTTTGGTGTGTGAATAATTTGTAAATGGAATTTTATGTGCAATTGGTATTTTATAGTAAGTGGAACTTGATTGAGCACAAAGAGGGGAACCTGAGTATCTAGGTGGGCAGACTAGGACTGGTATGCTAGTGATCCGGTATTGGTTTCATCCCTGTTTCACTTAGAATGTTTGATGATGACAACACTAATTAAACTACGATGATGTTGGGGACCACTAATTCATTGGGTTTTCCCCTCCTAGTGTCTCGTGCATGAGAAGGTTATTGATTATGGATACTTTTACATCGAGATACGATGTACCTAGGGCCCCACAACTAGGTAGTGTCTAGGGGTGTTCCCATGACTAGTGATCATTGGCTATATTGTACTTACTGTCGGTATACAATGTTTTTTGTTGGAAAATTAAACAGCATGTATGTTTTACTTAAAAGTGCACATTCTTCAAATTTTCCCTCTTAAAAACTGTTTTCATTTAAAATTGCATCTTTTAGAAATTTTTACTAGCATTTCTCATTCATAAAAACTTGCAAGCTTTTTGTACTAAAATGTTTATCACATGGAATCTTTCTGGGTGACATCATACTGGGCTTAGGCTCACACCCTAGTTACACCCTTGGGTGTAAGTAGACTTGGTAATGTTTTTTGTAGGTTTGAGTAAAGCTTTTAGAGCCAGTGGTTTGGGACACTAGTGATCTTTCTTGGTGAGGTGTCATGGAGATGGCTTGAGGGTGATGCCCCTTACCATGAGGTGGTTCTTGTGCTGTTCTTTTTGGATTTATTACCTTGTGACATTCTTTATACTTTTGTACAGACCTTATAATCCAATTCTGAATTTTATTTAAAGTTTGTTTGGCTGGAAATTTTTAGATTCAATTTATCTATTGTTGTTGGTTGTTTTGTGATTCTAAATTTAGGTATATCATTCCCAAAATTTTATTTATGATACCTAGGCACTTATGCCATCCCATGGGTATTGGGAATACCCTTCGGGCCTTGCTACGGATCAGGTCTGGCACCAGTTTTAATGGTGACCAGATCTGGTTCGTGACAGCTGAGGTCTGATAAAGAAATTCAATGGAAAGCATGGTAACATTGGTATAAAGGAACATGTTATCTATTTTTTGGCTTGTTGTAGATAGTTGAAAGAAAAATATTACTTCCCAAAATATCTATGAAAAAAACCAAAATTATTAGATAAAAATGATAAGGAAATTAACTTACAAATAGTAGATAAAATGATGACAAAATTAATTAAATAGGTAGTAGTAACTCACATTTTCATGATGGTTGTATACATTCTTAACTCATTCCCTTATTTTCATTATCTCATTTGCAGTCTCAAACGATCATGGGAATCTTCGAAAAAACCACCCCAAATTGAATAAAAGAATCCACCTGTATAAGAAAACAATTCTTATGTGAGTAATAATAAAAATAAATAAAGTAAACATAAATATGAAACAATATATTAATTTTATGGACAATGATTTTATTGTGAAAACATAAAGATTACCTTTATGATTGAGCAGATACAACATCATTGCTCTTCTTGCAAAGGGATTAGAGAGGACTTGAAGGTAAGTGATAAATGCCAACACTATAGGGGTGCAAAGGTTGTGAGGGAGAATAAGTCTATGGAAGTTTTGGTGTAGAAAGACATGAAAGATGAACATAAATCTTCTAAAATAAATAAACTCTCTAAGAAATAATGAAAATTAAATCAAAATTTCATTATATATATTTTTTTTAAAATAGAGAAAGTATATCATAACATTACCTTTACATATTACCAAAGAGTTTCCTTCATTATATTATATTCTTCCATATGATTGGTAACATCATCACGTGTAAAAGAAATTGTCTGGATGAGTAGTCAAACATTTAATTTAGATTATGTTAATGTAGTAGAAAACAAATAATATTATGAGGAAAAACACAATATATTAAAAAACACCTTTACCTTCTCATTGAAATATCATTTGCAACCTTAAAGTCCAATATGTCATGAGCATGAGTTGCTTCAAACAAACCACCTCAACTCGAACAACAAAATCCACCTACATAAGAAAATAATTCTTATGTGAGTAATACCAAAAAGAAATAAATTAAAAATAAATATGAAACAATCCATTAATTCTATGGAATTCATATATACATGTTATTTGTGTACATTATACCATCAAGTATGATTCCTATTCATTTCTAAGAAAATATATATCATATTGTGAATATGAGTATTTTCAAAATTCGTAGTAGTATTAGAAAAATATAAATACACAAATGATTAATAAATATTTTAAATGAAATAGTAATTATCTTCGAAAATACCTCTTTTGGGATCCTAGTTTGTTGATGGAATATGATCTCTCTCATAAATTTACAAACACAATAACCGCGATCTTTTCCATTTGTTTATTTCAGACACTTCAGAAACATTGAGAAGAATAAGTAATTTGTTTTGATATGTGTTTGGATAGTGAAATAGTATTATATATACCTTGGTACTTATTCACTTGTAGAACTTGTTAGACTACTTGTGCACATGGGCTATCCTCATTCCATGAATTTCATGATATTTAAACACCGCCCTATCATAATAGAATTCTCATTAAAACATAATATAAAATATATAACTTGAAGTTTAGTTCTAAAACATTGGATGTAGTTTGTTAAAAATTAATAAATTCCATCACGTGTGGTTGGTTTGTTGGGTATCCATGTATTAAATCTAGGAAATAAATTTCTGGAATATCCAAATTGACTACAATGAGCATCCAATGTTTCTTGAAAACACAAAAATGAATAAGTAATGAAAGAAATAAAAATATATTTGATATGATTAAATTGTAGAGTTTTACCCCTGCATTGTTGGTATAAATAAGGTTTTGTCATCCATAAGTTTTTTTCAAACGATTTGGCTAGTTTTGCCACTATTTTATCCATTTTTTATTCTATTTCTTTTTGTTCTATAAAAGTGACAGGAGGACTAGTCTAAATTTATGTTCATGGGGTAATCCATTCAATTGGTATTCATATATACACCTGAAAAAAAACATGAAATGTATTTAGTCATAATTAACATTATATATCAACTATTGGAAAAACAAATCATGAAAACACACCTCATGTATACATTTACAACTGAGACTCCTATCCATTCATACTTGAGGATTTCATTCACATTATCAAGAGAAATGTAGTATGTAACGACCTCTCTGTATATTTTTTCTTCAAAATCAACTATGTGATTATTATTATTTTATAACTTTATATCCACATGAACCTTCAATGTTAGTAAATACCAATATTGAATGAGTGGGGTAAATGTACTTTTGGAAGATCTTTTCGATCAGTTCATTGATCCTTTATATGGTTTTGAGTCGAACTTTTGTTTCACCCCTTTCCTTTTTCCATATGTAATAACATTCATCGGTTCAAACATTTTTTCATTAATTATTAAAGGTTTATCATGAAAAACAAATTGAAAATGAACACCTCCAAGTCGACATATTTTTTACAAGATCTGATGGCCATGCAACGAATGTTCAACAGCTTGGTCGACCGTATGAATATCTGCATCATCAAGTGGAACAGGTAGCTCGGCGCTTGGCACATGAGCTATGGTAATCCACACTCTCACATGACCTTTTGAAAGTGATCTATTTTTTATAATATCTTCTTGGATATTGAACACGGTAGCCCTCACAACAAGGAAATGAGTGGGTGTTGATAGATATAAATCACAATCATTTTCACCCCATAGAATATAATTACAGGAAAGGTATCATTGTCTGTCTAATTCAAATTTCATAGAAACAATTATTAGAACATTGATTACCTCATCTAGGATAACTCTTTGAGGGGAATAGATCATCTCAAATATGGTGGTGGTGGTGGTGGGGGGGGGGGGGGGGGGGGTGGAGTAGGATCTTCATGCAATGGTTGTTATTGATTTGTTTATTCCCTTTTCTTCCCCCCATAAAATTTTCTAGCAACCCAGTCTGAAAATGAAATTGTTCTTTAAGATCATCTAATCTTGATTTCATCTTTTCCATTTCTTTATCTTTATCCTCATATTGTTTTTTTTCTCAAAATATGTTCAGGGTGTCACCCCAAAACCCACACCTCTGATGCGACTATAATGTTCTGGCTGTTTCAAGGTCATTGATTATAGGTGTTCATATGGTATAGGTGTTGATGATTCCTGTGTCTAAGTCAGATAGAAAATATAGGAAAATAAGTAATAATTATTATGTAATAGTGATTTAAAGCAAATAATTTTTTTATTATGTCATACTTACACATGTTTACCACACCTTTTGTGTGTTTTCATCTATTAGTATCCCATATTTATTTACACATGCCTCCTTCCATAGCACATGATTTGGGATGTAAGTGGATTTGGATTTAGATTCATCAATCTGCATATAAACAGAGGAACATAATTATGTTGTTGTTTCATTTCACATAAAATTATTATGGTAGATTTAAAATACGTACTATTTTTTTTTCAATTGAAGCATACCCCATCCTTACTTTACGGTAGGGGTACATTGGTTTTGCTGCCTGTTTCTTATTTTCAACACTTAATTGATGTTTCGTAAATAAAAAATTCTCAATAAAAGTGATAAATACACGTATTATCAAACAATGTATTACCAACCACAATGTACCTGAAGAGACATATCTGCACAATGACCAGTAAACACATCCCATGCTTTTTGGCTTTATCGGGTGTGCATATATAAGCGATGGGTGCAGGTTTATTTTCCCTTAAGAATATTTAAGATGAAATCTCATTAGAATTGTGTGGAAGCCTCTATAAATCCTTCCAAAAAATATTAATACATATTTTTGTGGGATTCATCTACTATAAATTACTCTACAAGGGATGATTAAGAGTAAGTCAATATTTTATTATTTTATTTTTTAGTAAAATAAAGAAAGGATATCATAATGTTACCATAATATCTTCCCAAATCAGTGCCTTAATCATGAGAACAACATGGTTCCATGAATCAAAATCAATCAAAATGCGTTGTTGAGTGATAATCCCAATGTAACTACTGAACATGCACTACCACAAAATAGGCTTTTATCAGTTCTAAAAAAGGCCTTTATCAGTACTAAAAAAGCACTGTTAATCAAGATGCTATTGGGGGGTGGGGGTGGGGCCCCCTTTATCAGTGCTCAGAAAAGAGTTAATAAATTCAATCCTTTATAATCACTATTAGAAGCGTTGATAAAGTCCCCATTTATCAGCACATTAATTAGCACTAATAAAGGTGGGCCTTTATTAGCACTAATTGAAGCGCTGATAAAGGCTTCCTTATCTGGGTGTGCTATTGATATAATAGTAAACCCAGAAACCTGCAAAAAATAAACAGTACCCAAACAAAAGACCAAAATAACCAAACCAACAAAAATAACCTGCACAAACCAACAAAAACCTACTAAAAAATAACCACTCATAGTATATAAAAAAGAACCACATACACGATGCAAATGATGAAAAAACAAGCAACACACATAAAAGTTTGGAAAATAATGCTATATGAATTTAATTTACATCATGAATAAAAAATTATTCACTCATGATATATACCAAAAAAACACTTCTATATACATTTTGACCAATGTTTTATAAAATTACATTTACAAATATCCAACAAACAGTTAACAACATTAATGTTTTCTCTTTTGACATCTGTGGTCCCCTCTAAAAAAAGTCGTATGATGGTAATAGTTTCCAAAAAAATCATCCCAACTCGAGAAAAAGTTCCACCTATATAAGAAAAAAAATATTATGTTAGTAACACTATAAATAAATAAATTAAACATTGATATGAAGAATACATTAAAAAAATGTCAATTTTTAATAAAAATGACACATTTAGAGTTATATCGGTCACACCGTGCGTCATATTGAGGTGGGGTTGATTCCTACACATAAAAAATGACCGATGGATCATTTTTCTAAAGTATCAAAACAATCAGAATGCATTTACTTAGTCTTCAGTATGTTAGTTGTGTTTTTTTACTAAAATGTCATTTCAAACTAAAAACATGCAATTTGAGTCATACGAGTCGTATTGTGCATCAGTTTGATGTGAGACTGCTTCATACACGTCATAAAGGACTTATGAATTTCTATCCTTAATTTGTAAGACAATCAGAGTGCGTTTTATTGGTATTCAGTGAGTGACACGATTTGAGTTAAAATGTCAATTTTAAACTGATAGTGGACACTTTTAGTCATACTGGTCATAATGTTCATCGAATTAAGGTGAGGTTGATTCTTACACATCACAACTAATTCATGGATCATTTTTCTAAAATATCAAAAAAAATATGAATGTGTTTACTTAGTTTTTAGTATGTCAGTTGTGTTTTTTACTTGAATTAATGTCAATTTTAAATAACAAGACAAATTTGGAGTCATACTGGTGACACCATGTGTCAGATTTAGGTTCAGTTTATTTCTACACGTCACAAATGACTGATAGATTATTTTCCTAAATTGTCAAAACAATCAGAATGAATTTCCTCAGTTTTCAGTATGTCAATTTTATTTTTTTACTAAAATGTCATTTCAAACTAAAAACATGCAATTTGAGTCATACCGGGAGCATCATGTGTCGGTTTGACATGAGACTGCTTGATACACATCATAGAGGACTTATAAACCACTTTTCTTAATTTGGAAGACAATCGGAGAACATTTTATTTGTTTTCAGTGAGTGACATGTTTTGAAATAAAATTTCAATTTTAAACTCGTAACAGACACTTTTAGTCACACTGATCACACAGTGCATCAGATTGGGGTGGGGTTGATTCCTACATGTCAAAACTGACTCATATATTGTTTTAATAAAGTATCAAAACAATCTGAAATCATTTTCTCAGTTTTCAGTATTTCATTTGTGTTTTTTTACATGAATTAATTTCAATTTTAAATAACAAGACACATTTGGAGTTATACTGGTCACACCGTGCGTCATATTGAGGTGAAGTTTATTCCTACATGTAAAAAATGACTGATAGATCATTTTCCTAAAGTATCAAAACAATCAGAATGAATTTCCTTAGTTTTCAGTATGTTAGCTGTGTTTTTTTACTAAAATTTAATTTCAAAAAGAAAACATGAAATTTGAGTCATACCAGTCACATCATGCACCGGTTTGACATGAGAATTCTTCATACACGTCACAAAGGAGTTATGAATTGCTGTCCTTAATTTGGAAGACAATTGGAGCATGTTTTCTTTTTTTAGTGAGTGACACGTTTTGAACTAAAATGTCAATTTTAAACTGATAGCAGAAACTTTTAGTCATACCGATCACACTGTTCGTTGGATTGAGGTGGGGTTGATTCCTACACATCACAACTAACTCACGAATCATTTTCCTAAAGTATCAAAACAATACAAATGAGTTTTATCAGTTTTCAGTATGTCAGTTGTGTTTCTTTACTTGAATTAATGTCAATTTTAAATAACAAGACACATTTGGAGTCATACCGGTGACACCATGCATCAGATTGAGGTGTGGTTGATTCCTACATGTCACAAATTACTAATAGATCATTATCCTAAAGTATAAAAAAATCATAATGCATTTCCTTAGTTTTCAGTATGTTAGTCGTGTTTTTTTCTTGAATTAATGTCAATTTTAAATAAAGACACATTTGGAGTCACATCAATGACATTCTATGTCAGACTAAGATGCAGTTGATTCCTACATGTTACAAATGACTCGTGGATTGTTATCCTAAAGTATCAGAACAAATTTTAAGTACATTTTTATGCTTGAAAATCAATTCACCCTTGCCTCTAAAACCTAAAAAAGAGACCTGAACTGCTCAATATGCTCAATATACCTAGTTTAGAAGGATTATAGAAAAAACTTTGATCCCTGTACAATTGACATGGAATAATATCCTCCTTCTGTAGCATAGATTTAGTCAGCCCAGTGAAGAACCAACTGTCATATATTCAGGACCTCCGAATGAATATATAACAGTTGGTTCTTCACTAGGTCAACTAAAGAGGGGAACTTCCAATGTTGCAGATTGAATCAATGTTTTTTTGGAGAAAATCACTTCTTGTTGTTGAAAATGAGAATATTAGAGTAATCTTATATACCCGCTATGTATCAAGACATCACAACAAACTCAAGGGATAGGGAAACCTCTTATGGATGCTTGTTATATTTTGTGGTCTTTCAAACAAAGATAAAGATAAGACATGAAAGATTATTAAAGTAAAAATTATTTGATAATTTTACCATATTTAATCTATTTTTGTACATTATTCCATCAGGTATGCTGCACATTCATTTCTAATAATATCTATATCATCTTGTGAATATGACTGTTTTCGACAGTCATGGTAGTACTAAAAAAGTATAAATACACAAAGGATTGATAAGTATTTTAAATTAAATAGTAATTATCTTCGAAAATACCTCTTCATGGATGCTAGTTTGTTCATGGAATATGACCTATTTCATAAATTTTCAAACATAATAACCACAATCTTTATCATTTGTTTGTTTCGAGCACTGCAGAAACATTGAGAAAAATAAGTAATTTTTGTTATATGTGTTTGGATAGTGAAATATTATTATATATACCCTATTTTTTATCTAGTTGTAGTACTTGTCATGTTTCTTTTACTTTTCCCCCGATATCATTCCATGATGTAGATGATAGTCACTCACTACCCTATCATAACAAAATCCTCATTAAAAGATAATACAAATTATATAACTAGATGTTTAGTTCTAAAATGTTGGATGTAGTGTATTAAAAATTGATAAACTCCATCATTTGTAGTCGGTTTGTTGGATATCCATGCATTGAATCTAAGAAATAAATCTTTAGAGTATCCAACTTGACCACAATGAGCATCCAATACCGCCTAAAAACACAAAAAGGAATAAGTAATTAAAGAAATTAAAATATATTTGATATGATTAAATTGTACAATTTTACCCATGCATCGTTGGTATTAAGAAGAGTCTGTCATCAATAATTTTTCTATTAAATTATTTGAGTAGGCCTGCCACTATTTCACCCTCTTTCTCAGAATTTATATCTGTTAGTGTTGTAGAGTTAACCTGAGGACTAACGAGTCCAAATTTATGTTCACGAGGAAATCCCTTCAATTATTTTTCATATATATTCCTACAAAATATATGAAATATATTTATTCATAATTATCATAGTATATCATATTTTGGAAAATCAAATCATGAAAACATACCTCATGTAAACATTTACAACTCAGCCGCCTAACCATTCATAGTCGAGGATTTTAGTTTCACTCTAAACACCAATGAAGTCTAGATCTTCCCCTTCGTACATATTTTCTTCAAAATCAATTATGTGAGTATCACCATCTTTCAACTTCGTATCCACATGACCATACAATGATAATAAACGTGGATATAGAATGAGGGGGTGGGGGTGGGGGGTGGGGTTAAGGTGCTTTTGGTAGATCATTTTGATCAGTTGGTTGATACTTAAGATGGTTTTGAATCGGTCTTTCATTTCACCCCCTTCCCTTTGTCCGTCTATAATAACATGCATCAATTCAGACCTTTTTTCATTAAATGTTTATGGTTTAGCTTGAAAATTAAATTGGAAATTAATACCTCATTATTGACATGTTTTTATAAGATGTGACGACCATGAAATTAATGTTCCAAGAGATTGTTCGACCATATAAATATCAGCATCATCAATTGGAATAGGTAGCTCAGTGCTCACCTCTAGGGCTATAGTAATTGATACTCTAACATGATCTATCAGAAGTGGTCTGTTGTGTAGCACGTCGTTCTGAATATTGAACACTGTAGCCCTCACTAAAAGGTGATGGGTGGGTGTTGATAGATATAAATCACAGTCATTTTCACCCTGTATAATATCAATACAGGAAAGGTATCAGTGTCTAGTGTCTATCTGATTCACATTTCACAAAAACAATTATTAGAAAATTGACTACCACAGTTAATAATTCTTTTTGAGGGGAATGGCTCACCTCAAAACTGGTGGGGGGTGGGGCAAGATCTTTACGCACAAGTTGTTCTTAAGTTGTTTATTCTCTTTGCCTCCCCCATCAAACTTGATATCATCTATATGTGGTATTTTAGTTCTTCTTGAAACATAGATAATGTTTCTCTCATTTTTTTCATTTCCTCAGTTTGATCCTCCGCTTGTTTTTTTCCTCAAAATATGTTCGAGGTGTCACCCCAAAACTCGCACCTCTATCACGACCATACTTTTCTAGATACTTTAAGGACACTAAAAGTATGTCTATATCTATTATGGGTGTTATTGATTCCTATGACTATGTCAGATAGAAAATATAGGAAAATAAGTAATCATTGTTATGTAACAGTTATTTAAAGAAAATAAATTTTTATTATGTCATACTTACACATGTTTCCCACATTTTTGTGTGTTTTCATCTATTAGTTTTCTATCTTTAGTCACACGTGCCTCCTTCCATAGCACATGGCATGGGATGGAAGTGGTTGTGGATTTGTACACTTCAAGATGCATATAAACAAAAAAACATAGTTATTGTGTTTTTTATGTCACATAAAAGTATTATGGTAGATTTAAAATACGTACCAATTTTTTTCAAGTGATACGTACCCCAGCCTTGCTTTATGGTTGGGGTACGCTGGTTTAGATGCCCGTTTTTTATTTTTAGCACTCGGTTACAATTTCATAAATAAAACACTATCAATCAAAGTAATGAATACACATACCATCAAACAACATATTACCATACACAATGTACCTTAAAATACTACTTCTCACAACATCTAATTAACGCATTCCATGATGCTTGGGTTATCAGGTGTTCATAAATAAGAGGTGGGTGTAGTTTTATTTTCCCTTCAACATATTTAAGATGATATTTCATTAAAAGTGTGCGAAAACCCCTATGAATCCTTCCAACAACCCTTAAGACATAGTCTTTGTGTGAGTCATTTACTATAAATTCACTCTACAAGAGATGATGAAGTGTAAGTGAATGTTTCATTATTTAATTTTTAGTAAATTAAAAAAATGATATCATAATGTTACCATAATATCACCTCATATTAGTGTCTTAATCTCAGCCACAACATGGTTCCATGAACTTACATCAATCACCACATGTTTCCGAGTGATGATTCCAATGTAACTACTGAACATGGACTTGTTGAGGTTAACATGTTGGACCTACTTATTCTATACAATCTCACATTTGATGTCTTTCTCTTTAGCCTTAATGATTTTTGATAATAAATTCAAACTATGGTGCTCCTATTTTTTCTGCATCGCCGGTGTTTCATCACCTTTAATTTCCTCATATCCACCATCATCAATATGTTCATTTGGCTCCAGAGGGCTAGCATCAACATGTGCAGATGGTGGTTGTACCTCTACACTGGGAGCAACAACAAGTTGAGAAACCTATTGTTCATCTACATTGCGAGCAGCAGTAGGTTGAGAAACCTACCATGCTTAGAGATTGGGAGCATCATCACGTGAAAAAGTCATTATCTGCAAAATTGGTTTAATATTTAATTTAGATAACATAAAAGCAGTAGCGAACATATATTAACATAAGGCAACAGTTTGAGAAACCTGTTATTCGTCTGCACTGCGAACAACAACAGGTTGAGAAAACTATTGTGCCTAGGGATTGGGAGCATCATCACGTGCAGAAGTCATTATATTAAAAAGTGGTTTAACATTTAATTTAGATAACATAAAAGCATTAGTGAACAAATATTAACATAATGTAACACAATGTATATTAGAAAAAATATACAACTTGATTATTGAACTCTATTTTTTAAAGGTTGAAGGGATTTGACCTCTCTATAGACTATCCAAATCCCTTCATTATAGTATCCTCTGACATACAAAACACCATCTACACTAGGACCACTGCAAAAATGATTACGACATCCCAATGAAAGGGTCATCCTCCATTTAATTTTCATCTGACTCTTTAGTGGTTTTGGTCGATAACAGAACAATTGACCAATTTTGGTTTGTGGATATGAAACATAAAATACTTTTACTACCTGTGATGCCATTATAAATTATTCATCTTTATACCCTTCCTTACTGAAATAAAATTTCACAAATCCCAACACATCTATTTTAATATAAATTCTCTTATTAACCCACTTTCATTGAAAAATCAGCACTCGGAATGTTGTATAATCCAAATCCCATATTTTTTTGATGATGCCAAAATAACCATATTCACATAAATTGGATTTTTGTCCTTAGCACCAAAAACATTAATTACTTCAGCCATAAGTGCAACTCCACTATTCTATATAGTACTGTCTTCATCATGTTCATTAGTATAGAATGTATAACCATTAATTACATAATCATTGTAAGATAATACGTACACACTTAGTCCTCCGGCTAGCCATAAAAGTCATTCTGAAATTGAGTCTGGATTTTCATTTGACTCCTTAAAAACATGGACCTAAAACCATCCTATAAACTATTGATTATGTTTATTTGATATCCATTTTTCATCCCTTTATGGATTCAAATATCTAATAATTTCTTTGTGGTTTTCAACATATGGGTTAACATCCAAACTGTTATGCAAAAATTAAAGGTGGGCGTGCTCTTGATCTATAATATTGATTGTGACAAAATCCTTTCTAGAAATTATTTCACCCTCAAGTCTCCCAGTGTGATGAGATTTCATTAGACCAATTCTTTTCATACTGGACAGGTATTCGATATATAATTTAACAACTTCCTCAATAATATATCACTCTGCAATACAACCCTTTGGTTGAATTCACTTTTTGACATACCCTTTCAAAATCTTCATATACCATTCAATGGGGCACATCCATATATAGTTCACATGACCACATAGCCTAATCTCTCTTACCAAGTGAACCATCAAATGAACCATCATATCAAAGAATGTCAGCAGGAAAAACATTTCCAATTCATATAATATGATGAAAATTTCTCTTTCCATAGTTGGAAATTTATCCTGGGCTATAACTTTGATACATATAGCTTTGAAGAAGAAACAAAGTTTCGTTAATGTATGACAGACATTCTTGGAAAAAAAGAAACGTAAAGCTATAGGAATTAGATCTTACTTCAAAACATGATAGTCATGTGATTTTAGACCTTTTAACTTTAAATCGTGCATTGAAATGATGTTCTTGATATTTGATGAATAACCCTCTAAAACCTATATGTCATTCAAGAAGTTACAAAACTGATATCTCTTTTGATTGGAAAGAGTGTAAGCAGTAGGAGGAAGAAATGTTTGTTTTTCACCCTTCACTAGTGCCAACTATTCTCATATTCCCATATCAACCATGTCCAACCTAGCCTTAATTACATCCTTTTTTTTTCTGGGTTCATTTAGCAATGTGCCGATGACACTATCACATACATTTTTTTCAACATGCATAACATCAAGAAAATTCCTGACATACAGACAGTTCTAGTATGGTAATTAAAAAAAAATGATTTCTTTTTCCAACTGTTTTTTGTAAGGTTTTTCGAAAACGGTTTACCAAAGGTAGTGTCCACATCTTTAAATTTCTCAAATAATTGATCACCTGTTAGTGGAGATAGTGGTGTAAATTCTTCTGAACTTCCATCGAATGATGTCTTCCAAGAACGGTACTTATGCCGTCAGGGTAGAAATATGCGATTTCCTAGAAACACAGTTTTTGATGAATGTTTCAACCTAATTGATTGTGTACCTTATTCAAATATGGGACACCCAAGATTTCCTTTAGTGCAATATATTGACAAATTTCCATAAGCAGGAAAGTCATTTATCATCTCGTATAACATGGCTCTCAACGTGAAATCTTCATTTCTGTAAGCATCATACATTGTAATACCTAAATCCCACAATAACTTCAAATCCTCTATCAATGGATCCAAATAAACATCAATATCATTATTCAGTTTTTTTGGTCCTGATATAAGCATAGATAACATGATGTGTTTCTGTTTCATGCATAACAATGGTGGAAAGTTGTAATTTACCAAAATAACCGGTCATGTACTATGGTTGCTACTTTGAAAACCAAAAGGATTCAATCCATTTGTAGATAACACAAGATGAAGGTTTCTCGGCTCGTTTCCAAATTCAGGATACTCATGATAAATTCTCTTCCACTAAGGTGAGTCTTCTGGGTGCTATAGTTTTCCATCTTTATTTCTAATGTCTCTGTGCCACATCAATTTCCTTGCATTCTCCTCACTTCCATATAGGCGCTTAAACCTTGGAATGATTGGAAAGTACCATAAAAATTTCATAGGACCGAATTAATATTTCTTGTATTGAGAAGAAACACACTTTGGGCATTCTCTAAGTGATTTTTGGTCCTTACAAAATAGTATACTGATATTTGGGCAGGCATGTATTCTTTCATAGATCATACCCATCGAGCGTAGCATTCATTTGGCATCGTATGTTCGGCTTGGAAGCTAATTATCTTTTGGAAGCATTTCATTCAAGAGAGAAAGTAATTCTGTAAAACTGGCATCATTCCATCCATTTCCTACTTTCAAATTATACAGCTTCAGTATGACTTCCAATGCAGTATATTTAGGTCAACCATCAAACAATGTAATTTTTTCACAACTCTTTAACTACTCAATAAATTTTGGGAAATCATGAAGTTCATCTTCAACTATCCTTGTCATTTCCTTAATACAATATTCATCATAATTCACACATGTAATCACATCCTCGATATGGTCTTCTTCATTTCACACACTTGTAATCATATCAAATGATCCATAAAACACAGTGTTATCCCAGTCACTAGATACATTCGTTTTTCCCCATGTTTATTCCAACATTTATAACTTCAATCTATTCCATGATAGATCAAGTGTTCTTCCAACTCATATGGACCAATTTTCTTGAATAACAACAATGTAAACACAGAAAAATGATTTGAGAAGGATCATATGCATGATCTTTTGCAAACCTGATGAACTCTTTCACTCCATCTTCATACTCTTTTGTCATACGATTGAAATCCATACATTCTTTATTCATATCCATCCTATTTGATTCAGTGATATTAATATTTAACAAAATAAATACACAAAAAATTTATATAAAAATTAACCAAGGCTAAAAAAGTTATAGACTTTAAATCTCATTTGAAAACTATTTATAAAATCATAGTTGAAATCCGATTAAAAAACCAACCATTTACAAAAATTCCTCTTTAAAATAACAAACCCTTTTTAAAATAAACCAATTAGTTCCAAAAATACTTTCTCAAAACCCCAATTCTTTTTAAACCATTTTAAATCAATTTAACACAAGAAATGGGTATATTGAACGCATATATTTTTTTAAGAAACATTTCAAAACATTTGAATCATTTTAAAAGTAAACCCCTAACAAAATCACTAGATGCCATTGTCACTTCACTCTGTCTATACAATGAAAATCATTGATGGATTCATGCCTTATATGTCTCATGACACCTTCTATCTAGATATTATCACTAGTTTTCAGTGTTCCTCCCATCAACCTTATGGACTGGCCAACCCATCACTAGTGGGTGAGCTCCTTTTCCGGTGTTCCGACCCCCCCACTGGCTACTCAAAACCATATTCACATTTAAATTTATGATTAGAGAATAACACCATCACACTCACCCATAAACATAGCAACTTGATAACTTATTCACATGTATTATTATGAGTAGAGATTAATGCAATCACACTCACCATTTTTGAACCTATAAACTTACTAACCTATTCACATAACATTTATATATCATGATATATAATCTTTTACCCAATTCATTGGTGGGAAATATAAGTACTAAATGTTTTATAATATATAAATTTGTTTGAAACTTGAAAATCAAACATTCATTATCTCATAAATAACCATATCAATTGGAGAAAATAAATTCATAATGAATAAGGGAACCATGTGCTCAAGGAACAATATAATAGTAAAGAAAACCAATATTAATAGTTACACTAATAAAACAAGCATAAGGGGGATTTAATCAATATAATAATTTAATCCTCTATATATAACCACTGATCAAGGAAAAAAATGTCATGGGATATACCCTAGGTACTAGTGTGTGATGATCCAAAATTAAACTATAACTAAATAGACCAACACCATCACATATAACATCCCCTTTTCACATTATATATCCATCATATAAATAATCAATATCCCATAACTAGTGAAACAAGTATAGGGGAAATCATTGAGGGTCACATGAGAAATAAACCATTTACTTTTTAAAGTGAAAAATGGATCTTCACATAAAACCAACTTAGTATGTAGATTCTCACTCCCCTTCTTGAAAGTCTCATCATTTCAATGATTTTAGAAGAACTTGAAAAAAAAATCCCTTTTTCTTTCTAAAACATTCTCTAAGCACATGGAAAATTCCATTGAAATACCAAAAAAGTAATAAGACCTAAATTTACTATAAAAAACATTTAAATGACCCTATGAAACTTTTCAAATATTATTTTCATGAGAATTAATCTAATTTAAAAACAGTACATGAAATTCTTATGAAAAACCCCTTATACCAAGCCTAGAATTTAAGAAAGAAATTATAATTTCACCCAAGAACCCATACATTACTATACTTTAATTGAAAATAAATTTATAAAGTATACACATTCCATGAATTATAAAATAAAGGAATAGAAAAGAAACACCTACTTTAAACAGAATGGTAAATAAGAGACCCCTAAGTCATGGTGTTGTAGGTGTGTGAGATAATCAGTTCATTTGGGGAATGGTCTATGACCTATCAAGGGATGAGTAGCATGGTGATGAAATACAAGTTTCGAAATTAGTTGTGGGTGTTATCTCATCATGATAGTTTGTAATTCGAGTAATGATTAGTCGTGGTTTATGAAAATCCTATAATTTTTTTGGTCACTAACAAGCCCATGTGAGGATGTGGAGATTCAAAGTGTAAGATTCATGTATGGGTAAGTGGATGGGTCCTTGAGTTATTCCATTGGGTTTAGTGATGTGATAATGTATGGGAGTTATTGGAAATGATTGTGAGTGTTAATATTCAGCTAACAATGAGATATGTTCATGATTATGTTTTGGTAGTGATGGAATTTCTTAGTGCACATTGGTAGTGGTGTGTGGGTGAACCTAACCCATAGGTAGATTTGGTTGGTTTTGTGTGTGTTCATAAGTGGATGAGTTGCACTGGTAGATGATAGATACTCATTTAAGGGTATTGATTAGAGGAGATCAAGAATGAATCAATGATTTCAACCTATTGATTAGGGCTTGGGTTGTTAGGGGAACTTGGTGATTGGAGATAGTATGGTTTGTCACTTAGTTCATGGGTTGAATCATGTTAAAAATCATAATGAAGTTTTATTTAGACATCTACAGTTGGGAAAGTAAGAAAACTTGGTATTATTTCTCGTGAGCATGAGAGGGACCCAGTGTGTGAGTTATTCTTGGTGAATTACTTCCCTCTATAGAATATTTCTATTAGATCTATAGACGTTAGTACTAGGAATTTCAAGGTAAGAGATCTCTTTTCCCTCCATTATTATTTTTCATATAATAAATTCTCTCTTCTCCTTAGGAAATACCCAAGATCCTGACCGTCATGGTCAGATTTAGTAAATTTGACACGATCTAATGTGATTCCTTCTATATTCAAAGAAAAGAAAGGTAGAAAGACATTTTTTCTAGATTTTTATTAGATTTATCTAGATTTGATCATTATGTTGGATCTTTTTGGGTAGGTATAAAACAATCTTAGCCCTTAACATGTTATTCTTCTTGTATCTTCACTCTTGAATCCTTATGTGGTGATTTTGGGTTAGTTATAGGGATTATTAGTGTCTGATCTTGTTTTATTTATAGAACCATGATGTTAATATTTGATACTCTTAAAGTAGGAAGTTCCTTAACATGTTATATAAATTATATATAATTTTATGATAAAAAATTATTGTGTGTTTTTGTGTGTTACCATAATACTTTTCTTGGTATGACATTCTTGTGTATATGTGTGTGTGACCCAAGAGACCTCTCTTAATAAGACATGATTTTGTGTGTGTGTGTGACCCATGATACCTCTCTTAAATTGACATGTTTATTCATGTGTATAGCTCAATAATTTCCTTTTTATGTCTTGTATTTGTATATATGTGTATAGATGTAGACTTCTGTTATCTGGTATCAGAGTGATATATAGACCCTTCATAGATTGGTTAATCCCTTAGAGGGGCAGAATGTGCAACATGATGCATGATGATTATGGTGGGGTATTAAAAGAAAAATAGTGGGACAAGATATCCTTGTGTCCTAACTTGATACTAGAAGCAAGGCATGATGGACTTGTGTCTTGACCTAAGATAGTTGGTGGGGCATTATGGCTTTATGGCTTGAATTTTGATAATTGGTGAGGCATGATGGACTTATGGATTAATCTAATTCATGATGGAATTATGACCTATTATGAGAATTAAATTATCCATATATCCTATTATGAGATTCATGGTAACCAAATATAGCTTTTCTTCTGATATGGAGTGGAACCTAGTAGGGTTGGGGTTCATGGCAGCCCGATTAGCACACAATGACCCAACATGATATTTTTTTACTTGTGAATTTACTTTATTATCATCATATACACTTATATATAACTATTTTTCTTATGTTAAGAACATATAAATGGTTTCCTACTAATTTGTATACTGACACCCTATATGGGCATCTCAGTGCATGTGCAAGCTTCTTTAACCTTGATTTCAGATGAGGATAGTGGCCCTGCTTAGGGAAATTATACCGGAGGAGTAGGTTAATTGAGGTGATATCAGGATAGAATCAAGGATCCTTATAGAGATACCTATTTATTTATTTATTTTTCCTTGTTTATTGTTTATGGTTCTACCACATATTGGGACTTGTTGCGCTGGATATTGTATGTCATATTTTTATAGCATGGGTTGATGTTTTTGTTATATGATCTTATTTTTCCTTTTAGGTTCTAATTTTTTACTTTGATTATTATTTATACTATTATGTACTATAATTATTATTATTTACCAAGGGTATAGTATCCCCACGATGCCACTTATTCCCTCACCACTAGATGGAAACATATTTTGTACAGGGAAGAATACATGAGGTCTTGTGACACTTTAGCTCAGTCCTGGTGATTTAGTTTGGGGTGTTTTAGTTGTGACATGTCAAGTAGATGTTTTTAGATTAGGAACGAGACCTAGTTGGTGGTTTAGGTTCTCAAAGAAGCTTTGGACCAGGATCATGGAGGTAAATTGCTAAAAACATTCATCGATAATGGAAACTTGAGAAATGTATAACATTTTTAGTAAATGAAGTTGAAATACTTTGAATAATTTTACTTTTAAAAATAATTTTTATAATAGAAACATAAAAAATACATAATTTTTTCTATAAAATAAGTGGAAAAAATTTGAAAGCATTTAATTTTCAAATGAATATTTAATAATATAATCATGAAAAATACATAAGAGTAATAAAAAAATAGGAGTGGATGATAGAAATTTTATTTTTGAATGTATGTAAAAACATTTTGTTTTTTTTGAAATAACTGTAATGAAAACCCACATTGCACTGAATATTTTTAAATCAACGAATTTAAAATATGGTATAGGAAAATTGAATTTTACCAAATATAACTTGTGAAAAAACAAGGTCCACCAACAACCATGATTTTCAGAGGGGCATTTAACCCGTACAATTCACAACATCACCATTAATATCAAAATATAATAAGTGAACCCAATGAGAAAGAGGAGAAAACTAACCACAGAGGTGTGGTTTAGCACGCGGTAGAGGTGCGTTCGCGGTGTAGGAGTAACACGACGGAGGAGAGGTGCGACAGAGGAGAGGCAATGGTAGTGGAAAGTCACAACAAAAAAGAGGCGTGGCGAAGGAGAGCTACTAGTAGAGGAGAGGCATGATAGAGTAAAGTCACACGGTGAAGCTAGGTTTGTGGTGGAAGAGGAGTTGGAGACCGAGGAAGAGGAGGAGGTAGGAGAGGAGGGAGGAGAGGCGGCGGCGGTGGCAAGGATCGGCTTCTGTGAGAGCTTGAGGGGTGTGAGGAAGGAGGAGAAAGTTAGGGTTTATTTATAAAACCCGGTGACACTTTTATCAGTGCTAGATAAAAAGTGTCAATACAAGTATGTTTTATTAGCCCTACAATTGAAAGCACTGATAAAAGTATGTTTTATTAGCGCTAAAATTGAAAGTGCTGATAAAACATGACATTATCAGTGCTAAAAAAGCACTGATAAATGTACGTTTTATCAGTTTTTTTTAATTAGCGCTGATAAAACATACTATTTATTCATAATTATATAATTATAACCAATATATTTATTACATTTATAATTTTATAAATATATATACTTAATATATTTATTATAATTTAATAATTTAAATTATATATATATATTTATGTTTGTGTTTGTGTATAAATTATAATTATAATTATATATATATATATATATAATTTTATAATTTAAATTATAATTAAATATATATAAATGTAAATTGATATATTAATTTTAATTTTAATTTCATAAGTATTTAAATATATATATATATATATGTGTGTGTGTCTGTGTATATATTCATTAAATATATATATTTATAAATAAATATATTCAAAAGGTATTCATAAATATATATTTATCATTTAAAAAAATATTTTGTAATTTTATAATTATTTAAAAATATTTAAATTTAATTATTAATATATAATTATAATTATATATAATATATTTAAAAAGTATATAATTATATATAACTAAATATTTATATTTTTAAATATAATAAATACATTTATTGTTTATTTAAATATATTTATCGTGATTTTAAGTATTTATGAGAACATAAAGCTTCATATATATAGGAAATGAATGAATACACCAAGTATATATAGTACTATAGTATATATGGCCAACATTAGGGTAAACAATGAACATATATTCACAAGAATATGAACATATGCATCAATTGACACATTTATTTGGAAACAAAAATTTATTTATATATATATATATATTTAACAAGTATTTGTATATATATATATATATTAAAAAGTATTTATATATAATATTATAAAAATATAGTATAATAAATATATAATAAATATATAAGTAAAACTAATAAACATAATAAACATAAATAAAACATAAACACAATAAAAACAATAAACAAAATAAACATAATAAACATGAAATTTTTATTTAATGTATACATATAAAAATTATTTTTGAATATAATTACAATATTTTTATATAAATTAATAATTTTTTATATTAAAAACTTTTATCAATACTATTATTAACACTGATAAAGGGTATATTTATCAACATTTTTTTCTAGCACTGATAAAAGTACCCATTTTATCAGCGCTTTCTGATTACCACTGATAAAACCTGAGTGCTTCCCTTGCCCGTATTTTTGGTATTGATGACCTTATTGGGGTTAATAGGCTGGTCACACACATTCTATATGACCTCAAATTTGATGTCTTTTCCTTTCACCTTAATAATTTTTTCTAACACCATCACGATACGAATCTCTTTTTTTTCTACAGCATCGGTTCTTCACCATCTACCATTTCCTCAGATTCAACATCGTCAATATGTTGTTCCTCTGGATTGGTAGCATTGACATTTGCAGAAGGTCATTATTCTTCTGCACTAGGAGCAACAACAGGTTGATAAACCTATTGTTCCTCAGGATTGAGAGCATTAACACGTGAAGAAGTCATTATCTATTAAAGTGGTTTAAAATTAAATTTAGATTACATAAATGAATATGCGAATAGATAATAACATTATCTAACATAATGTATGTTACCAACAAAAAAAACATAACCAAATCCTTTCATTGTGGTCTCATTTGATGTACAAACCCCATCTACATTGAGACCACTACAAACTGATTGTAATGTACCAATGAAAGGGTCATCCTCAGTTGAATTTTTATCTGAACCTTTAGTGGTTTTGGTCAATAACAGAACAATTGACCACTTTCATTTTACGGGATCTGGAACATAAAATATTTGTACTGCATGTGATTCCATTATAAATGATTTTTCTTTGTACCCTTTCTTACTAAAATCCACTTTCACAAATCCCAATTCATCTATTTTAACATCACTCCTATTATCAACCCAATTGCATTGAAAAATTGGAAATTGGAATGTTGTATAATCCAAATCCCATATTTGTTTGATGATGCCAAAGTATGACATATTCACATGAATTGGATTTCTGTCCTTAGTACCAGAAACATACAGCGCATCAGCCACAAGTGTTACTCCACTATTTTTCATGTTACTTAATTCATCATGTTCATTTGTATAGAACATATAAATATTAATTACATATCCATTGTAAGATAATACATACACACTTGTTCCTCTGGCCAGCCATTGAAGTCATTCTGAAATTGAATCTAAATTTTTATCCGACTCCTTAAAAATATGGTCCCAAAACCATCCTATAAACTTTTTATTATGTGTATTTGATATCCATATTTTAACCCTTGATGGATTCAAATTCCTAATAATTTCTTTGTGGGTTTCAAAATATGGGGAAACATCCAAACTATTATGAAATTTGTAATGGTGGGCATGCTCCTAATATTTAATATTTATTATGACAACATCCACTATAAAATATTATATTTTTTTCAACAGGGGAATATTTTTTGGTAAAGACACATTTTTTGTTGGTAAAGTGATTTACCAAAAAGTCTATCACTATCACTAAATTATTGGTAAAAACTCTACCACTAAATGTTATTGTGACAAATAAAATGATTCTGTTGCAATTATAATAATACAAACATATAATATATATGTTGGTAAAAATGTTTAGAAACATATTAGTATGACTAATATATCTGTTGATAATATTATAAACATTTATAAACAATACCAAAAATTAATATACATTTATAAATTATATTTGAAATAAAATATAATGTGTTGGTATTCCAATATTTTTTGTTAAAATTTTATATTTTATTTATTAATACAATTATATATAATATATTAATATATTTATTAAACAATAATTATAGAATTATATTTATACGAAACACCACAAAAATGAGAATTTATAAAATTAGCTTATAGTAAACACCAATAAATTGATACTTTATTTGAAAAAACATGTTCAAATATAATTTAAATACATGTTAAAACTTCATGAAAACACAAAAAGCTCCCAAAAATGTTTAAATATATTTAAACACTAAGAGACTTTACATGGAACTCAATGAAAATTCATTTTCAATCCATTTATCTCAAACATCGGATGCCATTGTCATGGAATCCCCATAACTTCACATGAGCTATTATCTACCGTAGTGGATATGAACATGCACAACTTCACCATCACCCCTTTGATTGCAGTGGACCACCCTTCTATGTTTGAAGAATCACCTAACCCAGCTCCCTCCACAATATACATGCACATCATGACCAAAATTATGGCAATACAAACACAATAATTAACAAATACTTTTAATTTAAACACATGATATAAAAATAATAACGCATGATATATCATGTAAAAAAATAAATGATATAATCTATTAAAGATGATTTCAATTTATAATGAAACTAATTTTAAAATGAGAATTCATAGGATATGGTGACCACATTAATAGAATATAACCTTCCAATTCAATATTTTGTTATCAAGATTGACTGCATTTAGGGGTTTAGTGGGAACCCTCACAAATAAACCTTCCCAATTTTAAAATGCAGAAAAAAACATTAAAAAATATAGATCATTAAGAAAAAAACAGTCCAAATTCAACATCATACTAGAACAAGATTAGTGGATTCAATAGGATAAGAAACCCACTCTCATAAACATGCTAATTAAATTATAATATTTTATACCTTCATGTAGCAATCCAGACCATTATGCATCCATGAAATCCATCAAACTGTAGACTGATCCTAGGCACCCATTAAGCTTCAAACACCCCCATGAAAAACCATCTATAGAGACACCAAGGAACAACTTGCAGCTCCTACATAAGAA
Source organism: Viscum album (assembly GCA_963277665.1). Lineage (NCBI taxonomy): Eukaryota > Viridiplantae > Streptophyta > Magnoliopsida > Santalales > Viscaceae > Viscum > Viscum album. The sequence continues at coordinate 1,401,770,714 of OY728127.1, read as the reverse complement.
AACCAAATACAATAGTTAAGAAACCAACTCTTGTATTCAACCTCCACATCAAATTGTCCTCCACTTATGGATAGTAGAAGCACCATTCAAACACCGGATTAAATCTAGAACCAATAGAGAATCCATTTTGACCACTCACCTGAAGGACCCAAGGCTGTGGGGGTGCCCCATTAACCCTTTAATCCCTCTACATCCCCAATTCCCAAGACCATGCATAGGAAAAATACCATAATGGGTAAGCCAATTGAATATGTGAAGTTATGTTATACCATGGGGAGAGTATTGGGAAGGGGTTAGTTTGGGGTGACATACCTTTTCAATGAAAAAGAAACTAGTCAATGACATGCATACAAATCCATGTAAAAGAGAAACCTGGTTTCTAAAAAAAACAAGATATGATGAAGGAGATTCATATTATGAAGCATTTGAGAAGTCATCCCAATATAATTGAATTTAAGGTATATTTTGAGGATAGGTTATCTATTCATGCCATGATGGAGCTGTGTGAGGGTGGGGGGATTTTTTGATTGGATCATCTCCCAGGGGAATTACAAAAAAAGAGCTGCTGCATCTACATATAGATCAATTGTAAATGTTTTCACATTTTTCATTTTATGGGTGTAATGCACAAGGAGATTAAGACTAAAAATTTATTGATCTCTGACAAGGATAAGAATGCATCATTGAAGGAAACTGACCTGGAATGTTAGTTTTCATTGAAGATGGAAAGGTGTATCAGTATGTAGTTGGGAGTGCTTATTATGGTGCTCAAAAAGTTTTATGCTGAAGATATGGGAAGTAAATAGATGTTTGGGGTGTAGGAATCATCCTGTATATTCTACTTAGCAGCGTGCCTCCCTTTTTGGATGAGATAGAAAAGGGATATTTGATGCTATTTTATTAGGATATATTGATTTTTATTCTGATCCATGACCATCTATTTCAAGGAGTTCCAAAGGCCTGATAAAGAAGATACTGACACAAGACCCCAAAATCGTATTACTATAGCTCAAGTTCTTGATCACCCTTGGATTAAAGGCGGAGAAGTATTAGTTTGGCCAATTGATAGTGTAGTTATTCCTAGAATAAAACAATTTAGAGAAATGAAAAATATGAAGAAAAATTCTTTAAAGGTTCTTAAAAACAACCTTTTGAAAGAATAAATCCAATGGATAAAATAGATTCTTACAAACATGGACACCGATAATAGAGGCACCATCACCTATAAAGAACTGAATATGGAATTATCATGGATGGGATCAAAGCTCTCTGAATATGAAGTTCGAAAGCTCATGGAAGCTGATGATGTGGATGGAAATGGGATGATTAATTACATTGAATTCATCACTGCCACAATGCACAGACACAAATTGGAAAGTGTAAATCATATGGGAAATGTGTTTTAGTATTTTGAAAAGGATAATAGTGGGTTTATAATGAAATATGAACCAGAGGTGGCATTGAGGGAGAATGGAGTTGCTTCATATTCTTCATGTTGCGATATAAATAAGAACCCACCACACAAATCATAGAAGAAAATCAAACTCATGAAATATTTTAAAAAATATCAAAAATCATATTAATAATTCAAATGAAGTAGGAGTGTGATAAGAAATTCATATGGATTCATGTTAGAAAACAAACACATCTTAAACCATTATTGAGAATACCTTAATGTAGATCAATTAGACCAAAGGGAGAGGTCGGAAACAACATCGGTGTGGTCACATGGGGAAGGCTATGGATGGTGGAGGGTCGAGCGGGGAAGGGTGGGGACAGTGGGGGTTGAGTGGAGACAGTTGAGGATGGAGAGGGTTTAGTAGGGAAGGTGAGGAATATAAGGGGTCGAGATAGAAAGGTTGGATAAGGAGAGAGTCATCTGATGGGGATAGTAAGGATGAGACGATTGGCTCTAAAATACGGCGGAGGGCGCGGAGGGTCACGATGGAGTGGGGTTGTGGCATAGGTGGAGGGTCGTGAAGGAGGCGACGAAGTTTTCGGATGAGGTGGGTGGCCTCGACAAAGAGTGATGGAGGGCACGACAAGGGTATTCTAGGACAACGATGGTCTCAGATGAGGACTATGGTCATGGAGGAGGAGGCAAAGGTGGTGGCATTGTATAGTGTCGATGTCAATGGTCACGAAAGGAGGTAGCGGGGGTAGATCGTGTGGTGGTGGGGAGGCTAATTGGGGTTGAGTTAATTTTTTTAAAAATAAAATAAAATAAATAAAATATCAAATATCATCCAATTTTTTAAATTAAAAATAATATATATATATATATATGAATGGTCTATAATTTTATAAAAAAATATGTATTTATTTCATAATATAAAATAAAATTTTAATATGTGAATATAAATTATTAATTAAATAATATTACTCAATTTATTGTTATGTTTTTTATTTATTATATTTAAATAATTTATTTTTTGAATTTATTTTGATTAGATTTCATCATGATTATTAAATTTAAATATAAAAATTAAATTATCATGTAAATAGAGAGTATCAAACATATATATAAATATATCAAATTTCGTAATTATTTAAATTTATATTTATAAAAATTATTTTAATGTTTACTAAATGTACAACATTTTAAAAAATATAAACACTATTGATGTTAAGATAAAATTGAAAATTAAAATCAATTAATGAGATATTTTTAATAAGACAGTAAAAAATAGATATTGATTTTGGTTATAAAAATAATAATATATGAAAAAATGGGTTCTATTGATTGATTAATGATAATTTTTTTATTTAATGGTTTATTGTAACAATTTTTATTAATGGTAAAATTTTTGTTGGTAATTGTTATTATTACTAACAAATTCATGTGTTGGTAAAAAAAATGTCGCTATTAGTATGATAGAGGAATAAATTTAATTATTGGTAAAATATTTGTTGGTATTGAATGATAAATGCCAATAAATACATCTGTTGGTAAAAAAATGATGGTACTTAAAATTAATACCAATAAAACTTAATATATGTTGGAATTGACCATTTTTAGCAATAGATATATTTTCTGTCAATAAATTTATATTGGTATAAGTCATTTTTTTGTAGTGATATCTTTTATAAATTCATTCACCCACGCCTAGTGTGATGAGATTTCGATAGACCAATGCTTTCCACACCAGACATGCAGTAGATATAGAATTCAACGACTTCCTCAATAATATATTGCTCCATAATACAACCCTCTATACGACTTTGATTTTTGACATACCCTTTCAAAATCTTCATATACCATTTAATGGGGTACATCCATCTATAATGTATAGAACCACATAGTCGAATATCTCTCACTAAGTGAACCATTATATCAAAGAATGTTGAAGCGAAGAACATTTCCAATTCACATAATATGATGACAATTTCCTTTTCCATAGTTGTAAATTTTTATGGGTCTATAACTTTTCTATGTATAGTTTTGAAAAATAAATAGATCTTTTTTAATTTATGATGAAATTTCTTGGAAAAAATGAAACGTAAATCTACATGAATTAGATCTTGCATCAAAACATGACAACCATGTGATTTCAAACCCTTTAAAATTAAATCATTCATTGACACAATATTCTTGATATTTGATGAATACCCCTATGGAACCTTTATATAATTAAAGAAGATGAAAAATTGATATCTCTTCTTCCTAGAACGAGTATAAGCTACTGGAGGAAGAAAGGTTTGTTTTTCACCCTTCACTAGCACCAAATCTTTCGATATTTCCATGTCAACCATGTCCAAACTAGTATTAATTTCATACTTTTTTCTGGGTGAATTTAGCAATGTTCCAATTACACTATCACATACATTTTTTTCAACATGTATAACATCAAGAAAATATCTTATGTACATAATATTCCAATATAGTAATTCAAAAAAATATGATCTCTTTTTCCAATCAGTTTTCATAAGGTTGTTTAAAAATGGTTTACAAAAAGCAGTGTCCATATATTTTACTTTCTGAAACAGTTGAACAACTGTTAATGGAGAAAGTTTTGTACATTCTTCTGAACTTCCATTTAACGATTTCATCCATGATTGGTACTTATGTCATCAGGGTAGAAATTTGGGATGTACTAGAAACACATTATTTGATGAATATTTCAACCCAATTGACTGTGTACCTTGTTCACAAATGGGACATACTTGAATTCCCTTAATTATATATCCTAAAAATTTTCCATAAGCAGGAAATTCATTTATCATCCCATACAAAATAGATCTCAACATGAAATCTTCATTTCTATAAGTATCATACTACGTAACACCCGAATCCCACAATAATTTCAAATATTCGATCAATGGATCCAAATAAACATTAATATCATCACTTATTTGTTTTTGTCCTAATATAAGCATAGATAACATAATGTATTTTTATTTCATGCATAACCAATGTGGAAAGTTATAATTTACCAACATAAATGGCCATATACTATGAGAGATTATTTGAAAACCTAAAGGATTCACTCTATCTATAAATAATGCAAGATAAAGGTTTGTAAACTCTTTTCCAAATTCAGATACTCATGATCAATTCGCTTCTACTAAGGATAGTTTGTTGGGTGATGGTGTTTTCCATGGTTATTTCTTGTATCTATGTGCCACGTCAATTTCCATGCAGTCTCTCTTGGAGTTAGTGCCCTAGAACCAACTTCTATGTACTTTATAATAACTTTTATTCATGTTTCTGAATATTAATAAACTCATTATCACATAATGATTGCTCTTTTTCATAATATAGTATGTGATAATGTCCTAAGATTAGTTTTCGCACTAAAAGGTCATAGTAGTTCCCCACTACGATGAGAACTCAGAAGCGCTATGACACTACTCTTGAATATATGTTTTATAGTTGGATGATATCATTTTAGGGACACAAATGATACATGCTATCCGGGGTGGAGACTCATATTACTTTGAGATACCTTCTCATGGTGTACGCCCTAGGTAACATCTAGTAAGATATTATGAGAACGAGACCCACCAGTAGGAAATCCACATTTATATGTTTCATTCGATGTTCCTATTTGAGGGAGTGTGTATTAGTCCTTAGAATTTAAGATTATTATTAATGAGTATTATGAGTTGTGAACTTATATGTATTGATGAAAACTAAGATGATAGATGTTTGCAGTGAAGTTGGTTATGTTGGGTGCATGATGAGTAATATTTCATTAATGAATAATGTGAGAAAGGATTTTTCACTTATGTTTATTAATGAAAGTTGATATCTTAGTCCCTTTTATGGAAATTATACAGTCTAAATAAATCCATTATCATGGCGTTCTATAGGAAATTTTATTTTCTAAGAAGTCAAAGAAAGATACATTGAGCACATAGGTTAATGGCACCGACATGAAACCTGCTTGATTAGAGATATCAAAATAAAGGTATTATATTACACAGTAAGCATCAGTATGAGGTAACATGTATTTGTAACATTAAATTATTTATTTATGGATACCTTAACGTGTTTCTAGACGCTATCCTTATACTATAGGATGCTTTTCCCAATGCCACTAATAAAGAGGCCTAGAGGGTCACACACTAAGTGTGTCTATAATCTTAGTTAAATAGTATATTATTATTTATTATTTAACAAGTTGAATAAATATTATTCCCATACATGATTTAATAATTATTCATGTATGCTTGATCTTAAATAAATATTATTTTCTATTTAGTTAATATAAGATTTATTTATTTATTAGTGAATAATGTAGTGATATTTATTTAATAAATAAATAAACATTCTTCAAGGCCCAATAAATATTTCAGAGGAATGGAAGACTGAGCTTAATGGTCCAGTGAGAAATAATAAATATTGAATATTATTTAATTAAATAATATTTAATCTTAATTTTCAAGTTAAGAACATTTCGAGGAATGATATTATTATTATTATTATTTTACATGGGGTTTTTCTAGGATTAAATAAATAATTAAGGGCAGTTGTGAAATTATTTTATTTTAACCATAGAAATATAAATACCCAGTTATATTATTTTCTCAAGAGATACAATTCAATTTTCTTGGTTGTGCACAATGGATTTGGATAATCCTATTAATCCTAAAGATATCCTTTTTCAAGTATTCTCCCAAGAACGGAGAGTAATCCTCCTCCACTAGATCAAGGAGAATGATTTGTAAGTGGTTCTCGAAGTGATCAAAGGTGGACAACAAAAGTGCAAAGATCTTTCATCCTGGCACTTAGAGATTCCTTAAATTATGTCAGGAGATTTAGGGAGCATGTTTGGGTCACTTCTAGAGGAAATCTATAGTTGGTTTCTACAACAAAATGATGGTGGACCGCATATTTGTCACCAGATTCATCAACAAAGAAAAAATTCCTTAAAGGTAATTATTTATTTAATTAAATTAATTATAAATAACATGTGATGATCCTCTATCTACTTCTGAAATTATTATCCATTATCTATGTCTTTGATTCAATTCCATGGATCATATCATTCATCATCGTATAGATCTCAGATCGATCATCGATAATGGAAAAAAGAAAGTTGGGCACCACCCATCATATGCTTCTGCTGTGCCTAGAACCTACAAGTGGTATCAAAGGGGTCACATAATTATTTATAATTATTTAAAGATCATAGGTGATTTATTCATTTTAAATTTATTTTTTCAATTTAATTTTAATCATTCTTTTAATATGAATCACGATATTTTATTCTTCCTCCTTTATTCCTCGTAGATCTAATTGTGACGATTAATTTTATGGTTAAAATAAAATCTAGGAACTTATATAGAGGTTACAAGGTTTCTATCTAGACAACACATGACTACACACCGTGTGACTGAAGTTACACTTTGTGTAGTCATGTTCAATGCATCAGAATTGATTCAGAAATTAATTCCAGATTATGCATTAATTACATGCTTTAATTTCCCCAAGTGTTGACCAGAACATAATGGTGCACAGTTAGTCATATTACACATCTTTTAGCTCATGTACATGGAATATAGTCCCTTTGAGTCAAATATGGTCTGTGTATTTCAATACACTACCTACCTAACTGGTGATCATGTAATTTTTAGATCACATGACATGTATCCCATTGGACATGCCGCGTACTCTAGTTTCCGAGGTAGGATTCACATGTTGAGTCCCTTGGCGTGTAACTCAGACATACAGTGAGAGATGTATATGTTGTGTAGCTCAGATTTACACACCATATACTTATACCAAGTTACACAGATTTAAAATTTATTTATATTAATATGCAAACCTTGATACATTTACTTGCGTGTGGTCATACAGATAGGACACACCTTGTGATAGGTTTTAATATACATAAATATTTAAAATTTTAATTAATATATGCGTAATTTTCAGATCTTCATATCGCGTATGAGTTGTATTAAATTTTTTTACTCTAAATGCATTTAAGCATAACACATGACCAAAAAATCATGTAATTCATGTAATCATTTATGAAGTACATGTTGTGAAAGTATGTGATAAGTCATGTATGCCATATGTCACAAGAGTAAAATAGTATATGAGTATAATACATGTTGGGCCGAATCCGATGGGCATTCACCATGTTTCCTTAAAGGTACATTTATGTACATAGTTAATTTTAAATGAATTTATTTAATTTGTTTAAAATTATAATGGATAAGAATCTTAAGGAAATTCAAATTATAATTAAGATAAAATAATTGATTAATTAAAGATAATAATTAATTGATTCAAGCATGATTTATCTTTAAATAATAATGATTAATAATTGAATGTTAGTTTGATTAAATACCTAATTTGTTTCATGCATGTGAATGATCATTAGCTAGACCAAACCTTTATATGTGATTGGTTTCATTTAATTTATTATTAAATTAAATTATTAGCCTGCATGCCTTCCCTCATATTATTATGTAGGTCCTATGTGCCCATGGTTTCTTTTATACAAACCCTTTCCCCCTCACCTGTATGTGAGTAAAAGAATATTTAATGGATGGAGCTCCCAATCTAGAGGATGCGGTCCAAGTTTGGAGCTGAGGTGAAACCAATACAATAGAGATACAAATGTGGACAAGTGGAAATCTATAAACATGAACCTTAATTAGTTCAAGGCGTTTTTTCCTAGGCCAATGGTTAGTTTATCAACCACTAGATAAAATAACCCTTAGTACAATATCATGATCATACCCTTTATTATTTTATTTCTATCAATTTCATGGTTATTTCATTATGGATGTTTTGTTGTGATCACATAAATTAATGAAATTAATGAGCCTACAATATAGAACTAAAATAACATGGATTATGCATAAATATTATCTAAGGCATGGTCAATCACTTAAGTAAATACACTTAATATTAACAATCATGTGATAAAAATAATAATCATAAATTTATGCATAAAATGATAAAATCCATCAATTAAATATATTTAGTCAGTATAGCCTTCCATTACTTCAGTTAAAATCAAACTATAGTTCAAAGTTTTTGACTAACCCAAGTTGGGGTGCTTTCAATTATCAGGGAATTTTAACTTGAATTTTTGGGCTGACTTAACATATTTCACATCAAGGGTTGACTACCAAAGCAGGACTTGGTGTAACTGAGAGATAAAGGATGAGGAATTCCAATTAAGTATTTTAGGATTGGGGAGTCCACTCATCGGATCAAGGAATGGTGAGTCAATGTAGTTGGAGTTTAGAATGCCGATCTAAAACCATTCAAGTTTCTTAACCTACCCAATTTGGGGTAATGAGAAGGGTAATATGGATCCTTTTCACTTGAATATCCAATAAACAAGATATTATAAAGCTAATGGTGAGGGATATTGGGTTTCGATAAAATAGTGGGAGACAAATAAATATAATATTTATTTATTTGTCTAAATTTTATCAAATAAAGTAAAAAAATTCTACTTATCTTATTTTTTAGAAACAACATTAAAATAAAATCAAACATATCATTGTGATCCATAATTTATAAGGGAAACCTTTTCACCAAAACAAATTTCCAAGAATGGAAAAGGCATCTACGTGTCATATTTTACCATGAAAGAAAACTATATGTGTTGGAAGAACCTTTTTCAGTTATGCCTGGTAATGAGGCAAGTGATGAAGAATTATCTCTCTATGAGAAATATCTGAATGATGGTATATATGTTCATTGTTTCATGCTATCATCCATGTCCAATGAGATTTTGAAGCAACACAGGGATATGGATGCCTATTGCATGATGTCTCACCTTTGGGATCTTTATCAAGAGAAGGAAATATAAGAGAGGTATGAGATATCTAATGATTTTTTTAAAACAAATCTTGGAGAGTCTATGATAGCTAAACCTCATATAGTTACACTTATTAGATACATTGAACTCCTAGACATATTAGGGATTAAATTCCTAGATGAGTTGTGTACAGATATCATACTTTCATCACTTCCCAAGACCTTCTCCAACATTATTGTTAATTACAATATGATCACTAATGAGAAGAGTCTTTTATAACTTCTTACTTTAATTTTCCAAGTGGATAAGGACATGGGGTGTGAAAAACCCATAGTCCTTATGGTGAATAAGAAAAGTAAGAACAAGGAAATGGGACCTAATAATTATATATAGTCTAAAGCTCCCGAGCACCATCTTTCCAAGAAGAAGAAGATCTATAGGCATTGTAAGGAAAAGGAGGCTATATGTTTTTCATGTGGCAAGTCAGGCCATGGGAAGAGAAACTACACCCAGAAATAAGGGGAAGCTAAAGGTTAATTCGTTATCAAGTGTAATCTTTCAATATCTACACATTGGGTATTAGATACATCTTGTGGGGCTCAAATCTATATCCAAATGCAATAACCAAGTAGATTTTGAAAGATTTCTAGAGGAGAGGTGGATCTGAGAGCTATTAAAAGTGTGAGGCTGTCTTCTCTAGACATTGGTGACTACCACATATTATTTCCAACGATAATGATTTTGTTTTTGATATATTGTTATTATGTACCCACAATTACTAAAAACATAAATTATGTATCATACCTAGATATAGATGGGTTTATTTTCAAATTTGGAAATAAAATTTGTTTCTTTTATAAGGAAAACATATGTTATTGTATAACACATTTAAATAATGGTACTTATATATTAAATTATGAAAACCAAGTGTTGGAAATTGATAATGAATCATGTTCACACGACTCATACAACACCCAGATTTGGAATCTCCATCTTGGTCATGTAAATGAGAAGCATTTGACAAAGCTCTATCAAGATGGATGTTTTGAATCTTCTGAGATAAAACCACTTGAAATATGTCATGTTTTTTGACAAGTAAGAATGACCAAACCACTATTTTGTGGATATTTTGAAAGGACCAAAAAGGTTCTAGGATTGGTACATACTAATGTGCGTAGACCATTTACAGTTGAAGCTGGAGGTGGATATTATTACCTCATAACTTTTACTGAAGACTTGATTAGATATGGATATATCTACTTGATAAGTTTGAGTCCTTTCAGAAATTCAAGGAATTAAAGAATGAAGTAGAGAATCAACTTGGTAAGAAGATAAAGAAGCTTATATCAGATCGAGGTGGTGAATATCTTAACCAAGATTTCATTGAATTTTTACGGGAGTTTGAGATTATATCTCAACTCACTCTACCTTATACACCATAGTGGAATAGTGGTAGTGAAATGAGGAACTGTACCTTGTTAGACAAGGTAATATCGATGATGAGTCATGCAGATCTTCTATTATCCTTTTGGGGATATGAATTACAAACTACGACATACACATTAAAATAAGTTCCAACTAATGTGGAAAATGAAATTACCTTTGAGATATAGAGTGGAAAGAAACCCATTTTATTGAATACATGTGTATGGGGTTGTGATTCATTTGTTAAGGCCTTCTTGGGAAACAATATAGCACCCCAAGGCACAAATTGTATCTTTATAGGATATTCCAAGGAAATAAGGGAATAATACATATAAAACCCCTCATACAAGAAAGTGATTTTCACCATACAAGCCATATTTCTTGAGAGGGATCACATCCTAAAAAGGGATAGTGGGACCAATATTAACTTCAATGAAGTTAATTCTCAAGATATGCAAGAGTTGGAACAAGAATAGATTCCACAGGTCCCCATGGAAGAAGAAGTTCCTGAAACGAAAACATTGTATAGGAGTGTAAGAGAGGTAATAAAATGAGAGAGATATGGTTTTCTATTCACCTAGGATGGTGAATCATGATTAGTTGACAAAGATGAACCTCTATCCTACAAGGAGGTAGTAAAAATCTCAAAAGCTGTATGATGTAAAGAAGCCATGAATTCTGAAATGGATTCCAAGTATTATAACCAAGTTTGGTTTTTTGGTCAATGTGATAGTTGATGTAAATCCTATTGGATGAAAATGGGTATTCAAAAGAAAATTGGATATGGAAAGTAAAGTAAATACCTATAAATAAAGGATAGCAGATAAAGGTTTTAAATGTCATTAAGGAATTAACTATGATGAAAACTTTTTTTTCCAGTTTCCATGTACAAATTCATTAGAATTCTACTTGATATAGAAGCTTACCCTGGCTATGATATTTGGAAGATGGATGTCAAAACTACATTACTTAACGAGAACCTTTAGTAAGATTTCTATATGAAACACCGAGAAGGTTTTGTGACTCTAGGTGATTAAAAAAGGATTTTCAAGTTTTATAGATCCATTTATGGATTGAAGCAAGAATCTAGGTCATGGAAAATTCGATTTGATGAATCCATAAAAGAATTTGGTTTCATTAAGAATGAATGTGATCTGTGTTTTTACAAGAGGTTTAGTGGAAATGTGGCCATTATCCTAGTAGTATGTGTTGATGACATATTACTTATAGGAAACGACATACTATTCTTACAGTCTATTAAGGACTAGTTAAACAAGTGTTTCTCCATAAAGGACTTAGGTGAGACAACATATATTCTAGGGATCAAGATAATTTGTAATAGATACAAGAGGATTATTGAACTAAGTCAAATTATATATATTGATCAGATATGAAATAGATTTAGTATGGAATAATCCAAGAGGGGATTGGTTCAACTATCTCATGGTTTACACTTTCTAAGAAAATGTGTCCTCAAACACAACAAGATAAAGAGAGAATGAGTAATATCCCATAAACTTCAATGATAGGATCAATCATGCATTCCATGTTATATACTATAATTGATGTTTCCTATGCACTGAGAATGGTAGATAGATATCAAGAAGATCCAGGAAAACAAAATTGGACTATTATTAAGGCTACCCTTAAGTATCTGAGAAGAACTAAGGATATGTTCCTGATATATGGAGGAGATGAGGATCTATTGATTAGAATTTATACCAATAATAGTTTTCAAATAGAACATAATTATCTAAAGTCATAATTTGGATATTTTTTCTATCTCAACAGAGGAGCTGTGAGATGGAAAAGTTTAAAGCTGCTAGTTGTCACTGATTCTATAGCGGAGTTCGAGTATATAGTGGCTTATGATACAGCCAAGAAAGTTGTTTGGATTGAGAACTTTTTCTAGGCACTTAATATGGTACCTAGTAATAAATACCCCATCACATTGTATTGTGATTATATTGCAACGATGGCTCTTGCAAAAGAGAAAAGGTCACACCAACGAACAAAGCACATAATCCAGAAGTATCACCTCTTGAGGGATTTCTATCAGAGGGGTGAAGTTGCAGTAAGTAGAGTACCCAAATAAGAGAACATGGAGGACCCCTTAACTAAAGGCCTGTCTTAGCAGTAGCATGAGTATCATGTGAGAGCTAGTGGATTTAAGCTTGTTAGTAGTTGGATCTAGTGTAAGTGTGAGTCTGTTGGAGTTGGTGCCCTAGAACCAAATTCTATGTAATTTATGATAACTTGTATTTATGGTTTTGAAAATTAATAAACTCTTTATCACATAATTATTGTTCTTATGTGTAACATAGTATGTGATAATATCCTAAGAGTAGCCGTCACACTAAAAGGTCAAAATAGTTCCCCGCTATGATGAGAACCCAGAAGTGCTACAACACTATTCTTGAATATTTGTTCTATAGCCGGATGATATCATTTGAGGGAGACAAATGATACAGGCTACCAGGAGTGGAGAATCATTGGACTTTGAGGCACCTTCTCTTGGTGTACACCCTTGCTAATATCCAATGTGATATTTTGAGAATGATACTCACTAGTAGGAAATCTACATTTATATATGTCATTGGATGTTCCTATATGGATATGTGTGTATTGGTCCTTATACTTTAATATTATTATTAATGATTATTATCAGTCACACACCTAGATGTATTGAAAAAAACTATGATGACAGATGTTCGCAAAAATATAGGATATATTAGGTGCATCATGAGTAATATTGCATTAATAAATAATTCGATAAAGGATTTGTACCTTCTATTTATTAACGAAAGTTGATATCTCATGCCCTTTGGTGGAAATGATATAGCCTAAATAAATCAATGGACATGGTGTTATAAATGAAAGTTCATTTTCTAAGAAGTCAAAGAAAGAGACATAGAGCATGTAGGTTGATGGCACAAGCATGAAACCTGCTTGATTAGAGATATTTAGATAAAAGGTTTATATTACAAAGTAAGTGTCTATACGAGGTAACATGTTGTTGTGACATTAACTTCTTTCTATATGGTACCTTGGCATGTTTCTATACACTAACCTTGGAATTTAGACTGCTTCACCTAATGCCACTGAGAAAGAGGCATAGAGGGTCACACACTAAGTGTATTAAGAATCTCAATTAAATAATATATTATTATTTATTATTTAATATGTTGAGTAAATATTATTCCCATACGTGGTTTAATAATTATTCATGTATGCTTGATCGCATATAAATATTTATTTTCTATTTAGTGAATATAATATTTATTTATTTATTGGTGAATAATGCAGTGATATTTATTTAATAAATAGACATTATTCAAGGCCCCATAAATATTGTGGAGGAATAGAGGACTGAGTTTAATGGTCTGATGAGAAATAATAAATAATAAATATTATTTAGTTAAATAATATTTAATCTTAATTCTCAAGTTAAGCGCATGCCAAGAAATGATATTATTATTATTATTTAACATGGGGATTTTCTAAGATTAAATAAATAATTAAGGGAAATTGTGCAATTATTTTATTTTAACCCTAGAAATATAAATACCCAACTATGTTATTTTCTCTAGAGATCCAATTCATATTTCTTGGTTGTGTATAACAGATTTGTATAATCCTCTAAAGGCTAGAGTGCTTCCTTCTTTATGAATGCTCCCCAAAATAGAGAGAAATCCTCCTCCACCAGATCAAGGAGAATGATTTGGAGGTAGTTCTCAAAGCGATCAAAGACAGACAGTGCAAGTGAACAGATCTTTTGTGCGAGAACTCAGAGATTCCTTCAACAACATTTGGAGATTTGCAAAGCACATGTGGATCACTACTAGAGAAAATCTGCACTTGGTTTCTACAATGCAATGATGATAGACCACATATCTGTCACCAGATTCATCAATGAAGAAATATTTCCTTAAAGACAATTCTTTATTAAATTAAATTAATTATAAATAACACGTGATGATCCTCTCTTTGTTTCCAGTGTTATTATCCATTTTATATGTCTTTGATTCAATTCTATGGATCATGACATTCATCATCGTATAGATCTCAGTTTGATCATGAATTATGGAAAAAGGTAAGTTGGGTACCGCCCATCGCACGCTTCTGTTTCACCAAAAACCTACAGTCTTCTCACTTCCATATAGGCGCCTAAACCTTATAATGATTGGAAAATACCATACAACTTTCATAGTACCTAATTTATATTTATTTTATAAAGAAGCACCACACTTTGGGCATTATTTAAGTGATTTTTGGTCCTATAATCACATCCTTGATATAGTTTTCTTCATTTCCCATACTTGTAATGATATCAGATGATCCATAAAATGCATTGTTATCTCAATCACTTGCTACATTCACTTTTTAACCATGTTTATTCCAACATTTATAACTTCAATCAATTCCGTGATAGATCAAGTGTTTTTCCAACTCCTCTAGACTAATTAGTCTTGAATAACAACAACGTAAACATGGAAAAAGGATTTGAGAAGGGTCATATGCTTGATCTTTTTCAAACTTGATGAACTCTTTCACCACATATTTATACTCTTTTGTCACATGATTGACATCCACCCATTCTCTATTCATATCCATTCTATTTGATTCAGTGATATTAATAATTAACAAAATAAATACACAAAAGGGTCATTTCAAATAAGTGGAACCCGACATTTGAATGTTTCAAAAACAAAAATCATGCTTTGAAGGAAATGGATAATTGAATTTAAGAAAAGAATTTAATCCACTGGTGGTAGGTGTTAACCTCTAAATTCAACCACAATGTTCACTGGTACCTAGTATGGGATGACTACTGCTCAGATTAGTTCAAGCAATACAGGTGCATGTCTAGAAAAGATGGGGGATGATTCTTAGGAAAAAATGCAATGATAACTGTTCGGAAGATGAATTCAATTTGGGTGATAGTTATTATTTCATTTTGTTGCTTGAGACTCATCCCCGAAGAAGCTAACACAAAATTATAGAGAATATATAGTCATGGAGGACTCCCCTAATTTAAAACATATAGGTAACGTTGGATGAAAAGTAGGTTTAGGAGTTTCAATGGGGCTAAACATTAATTTACCTTTTCTGGGAGTGAGGTCATGATGGTTATCCTATGGGTTGAATAGAGTTGATGATATTCCCTTGTCATGGTGTTATTATCAATCTATATTATGTTGGAGGTGAGATTCTATGTATCTAGGAGGTCTCTGAAACTTTATATGATCATATAAATATAGATAACACCATTTATGAGTAAACCATGGTCTACTGATGCAATTATAAAAATGAATCGAATAAGTTACCCCTTAGATACAGTGTTGAACATAAAATCCAAAAAAACGATAATTTTGAAACTCACTCAACAATCAATTAAAAGCATACATCCAACTTCTATCCATTATGATTTAAAACATAAAATATTGCATATAATAAAATAATTCTTAATTATCCAAACTAATTTGTTGAAAAATAATAATCATATTAAGAAATTATAAAAATATAAAAGTATAATTTATAGAAATAAAATTTAAAAAAGTATAAAAGTATTAAAATATTAATAAGTTGAAAATAGTATACAAGTATAAAAGTATAAATTACAAATATATATATATTTATATCAGTATATAAAATTCTAGACGTATATAGAAATATGAAATTAAATATAATTTATAAAAGAATATATATTTTATAGAAATATACATAATTTATAAAAGTATATAAAATTATAAAACCATTTAAAAGTATATATATTTTATAAAAGTATACATAATTTATAGAAGTATATAGTTTTACAACTTTATAAAAGTATAAAATTATAATATATGATAGTAAAATTTATGAAAGTCTAAAAGTATAATAATTTATAATGAATAAAAATATAATTGTCTATTAATTTATAAATATAGACAATTATAAAAGTATAAATAATTAATAAAAATTTATATTTAAATTATATATGTAAATATGATATATTATAAAATTTATAAAAGTATATAAATTTATAAATGAATAAAACTAAAAAATTATAAATATTCAATAAAAAAATATTATAAAATTATATTAGTATAATATGATATACTATAAAATTTATAAAAGTATATAAATTTAAAAATGTATAAAACTATAAAATTATAATTTTTTAACAAAATTATATATATAAATTATATAAATATAATGAAAATTATTCTTCTAAAAAAATTGAATTATAAATTAATCCACAACCATGAAATACACACCCTTAGAAATCTCCGTTTTTTTAAAAAATGCACACTCTTTCCAAGAAAATCCACAAATAATTTCCAAAAATGTTACTCATAAAAAAATAAATATTCATAAGCACTATAATCCATTTATAAATCAATTTAAAATTGTTAAACTTATTTTTTCTAAAATTCATCATCTAATCCTTCATAATTTATCAAAAATTATCATATAGAAGAAGCCACCCACCTTAATTATTATACCATGAAAAAATATCACTTATACAATTAATATATTAACCCTAATAATTCTCCTTTGATATTTGGGAAATAAATCCCCAATTCATATTAACCCATAACATTTGATTCCATAAATCTCTATTATTTGAGTCACCTATGAACCATAAAGTGTTTTATGTCTATGAACCATCTTAAACAAGGAAAATATACTTCAATGGATCTTCTATATTTTTCATCAAAAAATTGATGGTAGACCCAAGGCACAACCCAAATTAGTTTGAGAATTGTGTTTATTTACCATACAAATGCATTGTTTCCCTACTCCTTCCTTATAGATTCATTCACAGTATATATAAAAACCACAAAAATCAATAAAATTAAGACAGGGAAGGGGGAGGAGGAAACACTATGGTAGAACGCCTGACACTTCGACCTGAAGAAGACCTAAAGATGAGGTGAAACATACCTTATATTTGGAGAGGGTTTAGCGGAGCAATAGGGTTCAGTGATAGTAGAGGCAGCATTCAGAGTGGTGATAGTGATAACGGTAGGGTTAAATAGTGGTAGCGGTAGGGTTCAGTGGTGGAAATAATAAGATTCAATAGTGGCAACAGTTGGATTTGGTGGCGGCAGTGGTAGGGTCGATGGGGGCAATAGTAAGATTCAGTAGTGGCAAAAACTAGATTCGGTGGTGGCAGCGGTATAGTTCGATGGCAAAAAAGTTAGGGTTCGACGGTGGCAGAGTTCAGGTTTGCCAACAACAACAACCAGGTTCCGAAAGAGCTTGAATGTGCGAGAGAAGGAGACTATGTTAGGGTTATTTTTATAACATCGAGGAATAATTTTATCAGCACTTTCAAAAAAGCGCTGATAAAGAGCAGTTTTATTAATGCTAAAATATAAAGTGATGATAAAGATACATTTTATCAGCACTTTTTAGCACTGATAAAGATACACCATTATTAGTGCTAAAAAAGCATTGATAAAACATGTCTTTATCAGTGCTAAAATTCTAGCACCAATAAAGACATGTTTTGATTAGCATTTTTTTAGTCCTAATAAAGATCTATCTTTATCAACGCTACAAAAGAACACATAAAGATCTAATGTTAATAATTTATTTATATTATTATATATATTTATAAAAATATATATATATAATAAATATATATTCATTTGTTTATAATTATAACTATAAATAAATAAATATTTATTTATAATTCTATATATAATAAATATGTTTATAAATATTTGTATATATATTAGGTGCTTGGGGGTACAATCATGTTAAACACACACACACCGCACACACATGCTATAAATGCAGACCATGACCCCCCTAAGGGATAACCCACCCATCAAGCCTTATTTATTCAGTACATGGATTGAAGGCCTAGTGGGCATGAAACCCATTACATGGCCCAAAGGTCCACTAACTAGTCTGAAGGCTTAGTGCAACATCATGCCTACGTCATACTACCTACTTCATTAGGTATGCGTCATGCTTGCATCACTACTAGACTACATCATGCCCGCGCCACCACCTGCCTACGGAAATTCTCTCCCACCCGGATTTGAACCCGGGTCCGATGAAAGATTATGGGGAGCAGTTACCACATGGGCAAGCCCCTAACTACTATAAATATTTGTATATATTTATATAATTATATACAATTATAAAATTATAAATATAATAAATATATTTGTTATAATTTTATAATTATTTACATTAATATATATTTAATTATAATTATAATTATAAATAAATATATTTATTATATTTAAATAATTATAAAATTATAATAAATATATTTATTATATTTATAAATTTTTAATTATATATAATAAATATATTTATTATATTTTTAAATTTAAATAAATAAATAAATAATATATATATAATTGTAATAATAATTATTTATATATATTTATAAATATTTTTATATATTTATAAATATTTTTATATATTTATAAATATATTTATATAATTATATATATATTTACAATTATAATTATAAATAAATATAATTATAAATATTTTTATATAATTATAAATATATTTATATATATTTATTATATATATATATATAATTATAATAAATGTATTTATTGAATTTTTATAATTATTTAAATATATATATAGTTATAATTATAATTATAAAAAAAAATAAGTAAATAAATAAATAAATAAATAAATATAGTAGTTGGGGGAATACCCGAGTGGTAAAAGCTCCCCGCAATCCTACATCAAACCCGGGTTCAAATCCAGGCGGGAGCGAATTTCCTCAGGTAGGCGGTGACCGTGGCATGACGCTGACCAGATGATGCAGACGGTATGATGTAGGCATGACGTTGCACTGGGCATTGAGCCATGTAATGAGTTTCATGCCCACTGGGCCTTTGGACCATGTAATGAATAAATAATTCTTGATGGGTGAGCTATCCATTGGGGAGGCTATGGTCCACCTTTCCAGCTTGTGTGTGTGGTGTGTGTGTGTGTTTAATGTAATTATACCCCCAAACACCTAATATATATATATATATATATATATATTTATAATTATAATTATAAATAAATATATTTATAAATATTTCTATATAATAATAAATATATAAATATATATTTATAAAATTATAATAAATGTATTTAATGTAATTTTATAATTATATATATATATATATTTATAATTATAATTATACATAAATACATATATATTTAAAAATATTTCTATATAATTATAAATATATTTATATAATTATAAATAAATATATTTTAAAACATTTCTACATAATTATAATTATATTTATATAATTATACCTCATGATCTGCACCAATTTTGGTATATTTATATAATTATATATATTTATTTCGATATATAAATATATATAATTATAAATATTCATTTAAATATATAAATATAATAAATATATTTATTATTAAAATACATTAATTATATATTTATTATTTTTTGAATATATATATATATATATATATAATTAAAATTATAAATAAATATATTTAAAAAGTATTTATATATAATTAAAATTTTATAATTATAAATATAATTAATATATTTATTATTTAAATATATTTATTGTAATTTTATATGTATTTTTGAGAACATAATATATTCATGGGTATAACATGAATGAATCATACCCATTAAGGTATAGATCATAAAAAATGAGTCGTTACATATATGGAAAGCATGAATAATAAGAATGTCAATGTATAAGTGAACATTCATGAGTCATGAATGCATAACATATGCATGCGTCATCATAATATAGGAAATCTTAACATTTGGAACATAGAAACCCACAATCATGTCCACAAATAAACTTATGATCATATAACGTCAATTATACTCACGCATTAATATATAAACATAAACAACAACAATCATGTCCATGAATATCATCATTATCTCATGATATATATATTGACCCAATTCATTAGAGGTGTATATTTATTTTTATATATATATAATTATAATTATAATTATAAACAAATATAATTAAGAAGTATTTAAATATAATGATAAATATATAATTATAAATATAATAAATATATTTATTATTTTAAAAAATTTATTATAATTTTAAAATTATTTAAATATATATTTACTTATTTATAAACTTATAAATACTTTTTTTAAAACATTATATATATATTTGGATTATTTAAAAACATATATTAATATATCATATTTATATTAATTATAAACATGCATTTTTTATTTAATGTATATAAGTAAACATTATTTTTGAATATAAATATAATAATTATATATATTAATAATATTTTTATTAAAAATTTTATCAGGGTTATGAATAGAGTTGATAAAGGTTCCAGGCACAGCAGGAGCACTTTTGGTGGGTGTTATATTAAAATTTCTTTTAGCACAGAGTTTCCCAAAACCTCAATAAAGGATCTTTTCATGTTAAATTTATAATTAATTTATTTAGAAAGGAAGAAATGATTATCTCATCTTAGGTTATTTCTTATATGTAGATGTTGATCATTATAAAATCCCTTTTTGGGATTACCTTCACTGTGTTGTAAGGATCCAACTATAGAATCCCTCTATCAATGACCCGCACATGCTCCTTTGATCTCTGACTAATGCCAATTGATATCTGCATGCTAGAAAAGTGAATCAATTAACTTGCATCATTCACCTTGATCACATATATTTCCTTCAAGATTTAATTAAACTCTCTAGTTCTTCTCATTCTTAACATGAGAAGAAATTCGAGAGAGAATTCTATTATGCACAATGATTCTCATTTCCCAATTCACCCTACACAATAGACAAAACCATCTATTTATAGAGCTAAGGTTTAGACTAAAATATTATTTAATTGAAAACTGGACCTTAAATAATATTATAATCCTTAAAAAACCCTATTCCATATGATAATAATAGTAATATTATCATTTTATGGAATGTGGTAACTCACACAATGATAAATATTTTTTTATCAGCTTGTAAATAGATATTCATTGTCAGACATGATCTTGATCTGCTCAAATTCTTGAGTATTTAATGAATTCCTAAATAAATATTGTTATTCACTTAATATATATTTTATTCAAAAATGTGAAAATAAATATTTAAAAAACATTCAATAAAATAAATATTTTATTTCTCAATCCAGGAAATAAATATTTATTATATATTCACGTAACTAAAATTATTTATTAAAGAATAAATAATTGTTTATTTCATTGAGAGTATTCGTGATCAATAAAACTTGAATAAAATCATTCCTCAGTCTTGATGATAATATTTATTCCAATAATTAAATCCAAATAGAATTTATTTTAGATCAATAAAAACACATAGCGTGTGACTCTCTAGCATTCTTTCTCATTTTCATTAGGTAGGCTTGTCTAAAGTCCAAGATTACTATCCAACAATGGGTCAAGACACTCAAGATAAAGAACTTAATGTCATATGGTTAACAAACACATACAAATGCTCACTGTGTAATATAATCCTTTTGTCTCAATATCTCATCTAACAGGTTTCACGTTTGTGTTTTAAACCTATATACTTGATACATTTTTCCATGACTATCTAAAATAAACATCATTACACCATGACCATAGAATTTATAATGATCCATACTTTTCATACATAGTTATTACATATAAGTATATGAACATTCATTACATAACATTTTAATCCACACTAGAATCGTATAGGTCTAGTGCCTTTGGAAACTAGGGCACACAAACAAATGGTTCATAAATGATCAATATCATCTCCCATTAAGATCTTTATAACTAGAACCCCTATTAGACACATCATTTTTAAAAGCTTTCTTCATAACATGGGAAAATGAAACTTCATAAAGGATGAAATAATATGCTCAATAAGGGTTAAAAAGAGAGACATAAATAATCACATAAGTATAACATTAGAATAAGGGTGTGATAACATGAAATTAACATTTGAAATCTACACCCTTTATATCATATATCATAATTTGGAGTCAGGACATAAATATTAGTAGTTCATAAGACATAAATCATAAAATAATAAAAGAACATAAGCCATGAGAGCATAAAATTGACATAATACATGGATTAGTGACATACACATAAGATTATAACTTTGTGAACATGTTTAATAGAAACATGTTCACTTATTAAGTTTAGGACATGAAATCAAGAACTCGCATAAACTTATGGACATGAAACCAAATCCACACATAATATTATGGACATAAAATCAAGGTCCACACATAAACTTATGAACATAAAATCCAGGTCCATGCATAAACTTATGAACATGAAATATAGTTCTACACATAAACTTATGGACATAAAAGTCTGGTTCACAGATAAACTTATGGACATGAAATCTAGGTTCACACATAAAATTGTGAACATGAAATCAGGTTCACACATAAAATATTTACCTCATGAGTTATCCATATTTACCCAATAAATTGGAGGGAGATATCGGTCCCACCTATCACATAAATAAAATCATAAATAAATTTTCCACAATATGATAAAACATTCATCATCTCAAATTTAATTAAAAGAAACAAATTTCATCAAAGTACAACCCATGAAAAAGGGAAAGAGTTTCATCAACATCTTGTCATCATAAACATAAACCATCCAAAAAAAGAATAAGGATGGTACCCTTGGATCATATCCCTAATAAAATTTAAGTATCATAAAAGGATGTCATATTGGATATAAAAATTATTTTTAAAGATCACTTGAAATAATTATTGAGGTAAATAACTTTTCCATTTTAAAATCACTTCTCTTTTTAAAAAGCAGCACACTTATAAATGAAAAAATTTCTTTTAAAATAAACCTGTAAACTTCTAAATTAATATTAAAATAATTAATGAATCATGATGGTAGGAAAATACACCCATTCCTTATAAGTAAAAAATACAATCCTTTTATTTTTTTATTGGAAAAATCACAAAGTACATCGTTTGGAAAATGAAAAAAATTTCCTTTCTAACCATTTAGTAAAAAGTAAATGATGGGTAAAAATGAACTTAAAAAATTGTAGGATAATAGTGATTTTTTAGAAAACATGGACCTGGAGGAGAAATATTCCTCAGTGGAAACTTAAATATAAATAATCTAGAATAATGATGAGATTGTGAAAAAAACCCTTACCTCAAGTCTCACATTTCCTCATTCATGTTCAAACCAAATGTATAATAAATATGGATTTATTATACATTTATTACATAAAAATATATCTATAATATCATTTATAATTTATTTACAACATCATATAACCTGTTTAATAATAAATTATTATTAAAATCACTGTTCTGGGTGATAACTACTTCATTTTTCAAGCATGTTTTGGTTCGGTAGTCTCGATCCTTATACTTTGATCATGGTATAATAATTTACAGAATTTTAATCATGGAATGAAAATACTATATATTTACATATTTATAATCATTTATAAAAATTAGAGATAGAAAAACGAATTACACCGTTCATTGAGATGGTAGACCGTATGTATGAATGAATGTTGTTTCCATTTTTCAACTGGTGGAATTAAAACAAGGTAAATAATAATGATCATTTATAGATTTATTATTATATAATATATATCATATATATTCATAAAATTCTTCTTTATTACCATCAATGTGAAATATAAATATAAAATGAATCACATCACATCATAGAGATGAAAATCCGTACTTATGCACGAGCGAAATTATCATTTCCCAAAAGATTGGATGATAAGAAGGTAGGCATGATATTATCATTAAATAAGTATAATTATGTCATAAATATAATATATAAACATTAAACCCTTCATAATTCCCATCCATAAAATATGGTGAAGAAAAATTAATTGCATCTCTACGTAGAGACGGTAAACCGTGTGTATGCACAAATGATACTTTCACTTCTTATTTGATGGGAAAGAGGGTTTATATTGGTTTTTTTCATAATAATAATAAAATTTAATCATATTTAGGATAATAAAGTTATTATTTTGTGATAATACCATATATTTATAAGAGTTAAAGAATATTATAAATTGACAGTGATCCATTAGTGCGATTACCTCTTCTTCGAAAGGACTACTTTAGATCTCCTCTAAAGGGATCTATGGTAGGTCTTTTGGGAAGAAAAGAAACTATAGAATTTGGATAGGTAATTATAGAATAGAATTTGACAGATTATGGTCAATATAGAAGGATAAAAGTGGTGTAATGAAGTGATGGGGGATGTGTCCTTTTATAATTGAGGCGAGGGGCACTTTTGGAATTTCTTAATAAAATAAAATATAATAAGACGATTATAGAGAAAAATATATACAAATGGTCATAAATTAGAACCTATAGTAGTATATGGTTGAAATATAATCATCCAATAAAGTTTGAACACTTTTTGTTCTATTTCAAACCTTATCTTTTGATATAACCCCTTAATTAATCTATTTTAACATTAACCGTTGTAACATATTTTTCACTCTTAAAAGGTTATAATTTTGCATATAAGGTAAATATTGACTCATAAATAGATAAGGTATTTGGAAATATATTTTCCCCATTTTTATTATTTAATATTTTTATGATTTTTAAATAATTTAATAAAATATTACTTTCATAAAATAGCATTATTGTCAATTTTGGCACTATTCATTTACTTGACTTTAATAACATCAAGAAAATACTAAGAATTAGAACAAATTATTTTAATACATCCCAAAAATTTCATGAGAATCTAGAAATTTCATGGATCACCTTAATTATCTCAAATTATTATACTTTTAATATTTTTAATATCATTTAATTTATTTTTCTATAAATTGAATAGTTACTGCATCATCATTGTGTAAGTATTTAAGGTAATTATTTAATTCCTAAAAATTATAAATAAATTAAAATAATCTATATAATTTTATTATTCATAAAATTACTATTAATATTCCTTCATAACTAATTTTTGTTCATATGTGAACACATAAATGATATTTAAAACTAAGAGAGTGTCATTTTGTCACTTCCTTTGGTTTAAATAATATGCATGTCATTTTCATAATCAAGTGTCCATTAAAAAAATCAAATTTTAGACTAAGGTGATAATGGGATAATTTAATCCATCTAATAAGAATTAAGATGAATAATCACGAGCTTATCACTTAGTTTTAACCTAGATTCACCTGATTTACCCTTTATTGAGGAGATAGATTGTACCACAATTACTATTTATTTTGAAAAAAAATAAAAGGATACTATTTGAAAAATTTTAACCTCCTAATTATAAAAATGGAATAATTTTTTCAAGATTCTATTTCTAAAAGTGGTAGAAATTACTTTTAATATACATGCATAAAATGTAATGAAAAATAGTTTTTATAAAAATGCATTTTTAAGAAAAAATATACTTATTTGAAAATAATGCATAATGTTGATTCAAATAAAGTTATTTAGATTATATATAACTAAATAATAATCTTTTTAATTTGATATCAAATTCAAATCATTATGACACTTTATATGAAAATTAAAATGACAGTTTTCTAAAAATTAGTATTTTTCACTATTCACTAGAAAATTAACCTTCTCAAAAAAATACCAAAATTTCACCCAAAGATAATTTAGATATGTCAATTTCAAAAATTAAGTTCATTTTTTCAAATATATTTTCTAAAATTTCCAAAAAATAATTATAATATTTTCTCACAAAATCCAATAAAAATTCATTTTTAAAAAAAATATATTTTTGAAAAATAAAATGTCATTTCTAAAAATCGAGTGATTAATTAATGAGTTTTTATATTGAGTAGGTAATTTTTATATAATTCATAATGTAGTTATTCCTATTCATATCCTATAATATAATAGTTAGGTAATAATAATATTTTAGATAGTATATCATAGTTCGTTTAAACTTGCGGTTGCATGTAACACAAGCTATCAAATAAGTTAAATATATTTGAAAGAAAAATTTCATAAAATATTAGAGTGTTAAATTATCCACACTTTAATAAATTATATACCCACAATTTTTTCTCCATAATAAAAGGTTTTTCATTTGAAAATTCATTTGTGGAAACCCACATCATAACAAGGGTTAATAAAACTCCTTTTGGAAAAGAGAGAAAGGAATGCATGATGGTCATCTAGAATAACACATAATTAGGTTTCTATATAGGAGTGTTATACTAGTGATGTTTATCCAAAATAATCCATGTAATTTAGGTTTTTATGATCTCAAATACCCTTCATACTTTACTGATATTCTTGTTTTATAAGTGTTTTTATCAGGTTTCATTTTATTCTTATGTGTTTAGATGTAAATTACTCTAAGTCTGGATTCAAAAAATTTTGGCTGAAAATTGTCTAAGTCTGGGAAATTTTCCTACATTGGATACATGATAGAATCCTTTTACATAAATAAATCACCTATATGAAAGAAACAGATACATCAATAAGATATGTTGTGAAATTGCCTACATGGAAATTTCCTATGTCGATAATATCTACAGTGTTAAGAATAGCCTATGTGATCATTGAGCTGTGTAAAATAGTTTTTTGGAGTAGTCAGATACATGAACAATCTCCTATGTATGTAATAAGATATGTGAGAAATCTCTTAATTAATTAATCAGATACATGAATCAGCTACATGAAGAAAATGGAAATATCATTTCAAATCGGCCACATCACATTCAGTTAAGTGAATAAAATACCTACATGATACAATTTGTCTAAGTGAAGTGAAATTGTCTACATGGTTTTAGAATTTCAAATTAGTTATGTTTTTTCAATTCAAAATTTAGATATGAGGATTTAATTTTTTAAATTGGCTATGTCGTATAGCTAGTGGGTATTTATTACCATTGAAACACTCAAGTAAATTTTTTAATGCTATTGTACAAATATTAAATGATCAATTTACTCTTCAAGATAAAATATATTATAATCAGAACCAATTAATGAGACATTAGAAAAATAAAAATATTTTATATGTCTCTTTTATTGTTGCCAAGGAATTTCAAGGAAAAAGATATGTCACTAATTCTTGCTTTCTATGAATATTGTGTAGTTTGTTTAAATAAGAGACAATGCATGTATTTCAAAAAACATGAAATAAAAGTGGTGTATGAGTGCATTTGTATGCTTGAGAAGTGAAGTGAAAAAAATATAGAGTATTCTTTTCTCAAATAATCAGCAATGACACTCAGTTTTCTACATAAATTATAAAGAAGAAGTTTTGGTTTATCAACTATGCTTATCAACAATATTTGTTGTAAGCATAAGAATCTCCTGAAACTGCTTACTATCTAGATTATTTCTCTCATATATATTTATTTTCTACCATCTATTTTCCACAATTGTGATATGAATTATGTAAACTATTTATATTTCACCTTTCATTGTAAAGTTTCTAAATAAAAGAAAATTTTAAGGCTGTTTCAAGTAAAGATTTTTTCTGGAGCCCTGTTGAAAGATCTTGTGCCTATACCAAGGGTTGAATTCTTGCACTCAATCATGGAATCCCTAGTAAAATGACTGGAAGTCCCCCAAAAAAGGGATTGTCTTGTTAAAATCATCACACTCATGGAGAAGAGTGGTGGTGGAGTGGACTAAGGCACTTCTATTCCCCAAACCACTATAAATCTAGCTATGTTTATTTCTTTAATGAATTTATTTTTTATACATGTTTTATTAAATAATAGTATTTAAGATGGTCTTAAATAATAGAGGGAAATTTTTTTAAGAGGAATAAAATTTTAAATAACTCAATTCTCACCCCTCTCAAGTCTTATTATGGTCAATCTATGACAAAATTTGGAATCAGAGGGGTGATTCTTCAATTCTCAGTATGTTACTTTTGAAATCAAAATATCCATTCAACAATGGCCTCAATGACTAATAACAGAGAATGAATGTCTATGATAAGAGAAACTTATTTTAATGGTGATAATTATGGCTATTTCAAGGCATAGTTGGTCATATATTTAAAGAACCTTGGTCTCAAGGTTTATCTCAAAGTCACGAAGCCTTATGCGATTCTAAAGATAGAAACATAAACCTAAGATGCTACAACTAAAGTAGACTATGATTTGAATTCCAAAGCTATGAATGATATAATCTATGGATTAGGACCAAATGAGTTTAACATAGTTTTTCAATACCAAACAAATTATGATATGTGAACTAAAATATCAGTTGCTTATAAAGGAATAACTAACATGCGAGCTCTCAGATATAATATTTTCAAACTACAGTTTAACACCTTTAAATTAATGGATGGATAGATTATCACATATTTGAATATAATATTTATAGAAATTGTAAATAATGTTTCTTCTTTAGGGACACCTATTACTAAACTAGATCAAGCTTCAAAATTACTCAAAACACTACCACAAAAGTGGAGTGATATTTTGGATTCTATTAGACAATAAAAAAGGTCAAAAGTTTTAAAATAAAAGATATTATTGGAAATCTAATTATATATGAGTAAGATATGGAATTTTAAGCTGGATAACATAGGTTATTTAAGAAGGATAATTCTTCTTTAAAGGTATCAAATTCAAAGGATGATAATAAGTGTAACGAAATTCAAATAGCTAAGTCATATGATGAAAATTATTCAAGTAATTCTGATTCAGAATATGAGTTCATTCACTTTTACATAAAGTTCAAGATGTTTTACAAACATAGAATATGTTTTAAGAAACCTTTCAAAAAATATAATAAGTTAGATGGAAATTATAAGGAATTAATATGATATGAGTGCAAGAATCATGGACATATCAAGCCTGATTGTCTACATCTTAGAAGTGATAAAAATACAGAAAGGAAATATTTCAAGAAATTTTGTTATAATAAGAAAGTTAAGAAATACATTAAGGAAATATAGATTGATTCAGAGGATTATATTGGTGTTTCATCTTTAGAATCATAAGCATATAAATCTAATCAGAAATCCAACATGTGTGTTATGGCACAAACTGATGAGGTACATTCTTGTTATTATTCTGAACATGAAACTAAACTAGAAAATGGAAATTGCACATTTGGGTAACCAGATGCATATTTTTCCATCTTATAAGTTGATTATGAATCTTTAAAAAGGAAAAATAAAACTCTTAAAAATTACAACAATGACTTGATTAAAGATAAATAGGACCTAACTAAACAAGTGTTAACTCTAAAAACCAACTTGGAAAATTCTGCTACATTATGTATTGAACATGGAAGTAAAATTGAAAAATAAAAAATATATGTTCAAGATTTTAAATATTCTTCCAGTGTATTTAAAAAAGGTGAAATCAATTTAATTAAAATTATTTGTAACAATAAAATTCATAAAAATAGATTTTTAATAGTAAGTCAAGGTGAAAAACCAAAGTTTTATAAGAACTATTTTTTACCTCTTTCCAATTTTTTTTCCAAAAATTACTTGTTTTAATTATAGTGAACTATGGCACTCTGAAAATGATTTCAATGTGAAAAAACCACAGTTATGTGGAGTTAAAATGATGTTTTTACATTTTTTTTGAAATTTAGTGCTAAAGGTTTTGGATGGCACCCAAAGATTTGTATTCCCAAATCCTTAATTGCTTACCTTTATGGAACCGAGAAAATATGGGTACCAAAAAAATTTATTATTTAATTTTTCTTTATAGATACAAAGGTCCAAGAGCATAAATGAAAGATGGTATATGAATAGTGGATTGTCAAGGAATATGAGTGTATATTTCTCTAATTTTCACTCTTTATCCAAGATAGATAGAGGTCATTCCACCTTTAGATACAATTCTAAGGAAAATATTATGGGATTTAGATTAGTTGGAAATACATACTATAGCCTTATCAACAAAGTTATCTATGTTTAAGGTTTAAAGAAAAATTTGATAAGTATATATCAAATTTTTGATAATGGTTATTTTTTTTTATTTTTCAAATAAAACATGTTCTATTTTTAAAGAAAATATTCTGAAATTTAAGGCACCAAGAATAGAGAATTTCTATAATCTAGATCTTAACTCTTTGGGTAGAAAAAAGGTGAACTATTTAAATGATGAAACAAATGAGTCATGGATATAGCATAGAATATTGGGACATATTAATTTTTATTCTTTGATATAGTTATACAAAATAAATTTAGTTTCAGATTTACCTCAACTTAAATTGAATAAAAATAAACTATGTTATGCATTCTAAATGGGTAAGAAACACAAATCATATTTTAAACAAATTAAATATTTTTATACTTCTAGACCCCTAGAACATATTCATATTGATTTATTGGTCTATCTAGAGTTACAATCCTAATAGGAAAATCTTTTGTTTATATTTTAGTTGATTATTATTCTAGATTTACCTGTGTTTTCTTTTTTAAGTGTTAAAAGTGATACTTGTTTGGTTTTTATAATAATTTTAAAATTGGTTCAAAAGGAAAAATAATCTAAAATTATTTCTTTAATAACTGAACATGAAGGAGAATTTGAAAACCCTATGTTCAGTGCCAATTTTTTAAAACATGGTATCAATAATACATTTTATTCCCTAGGACATCTCAATAGAATGATGTTGTTGAAAGGAGGAACATGATTTTGCAAGAAATTTATAGGACAATGTTATGTGAATATAACCTGTCTACTCATTTTTTGGATAAACTTATGAGCACAACATGTTATGTCATAAAAAAAGTTATAATTATACATATTTTACAGAAAACACCCAATGAGATATAAAATAATTGAAAGTCAAAAGTTTGATACTTTAATATTTTTAGATGTAAGGATTATATCCTAAACACCAAGTATAATCTTGGTAGGTTTGATCCAAAATCCGATGAAGGAATATTTACAGGCTATTCTACAACTTCAAAAGAATATAGAGTTTTCAATAAATAATCAAATATTGTTGAAGAATCAACTCATGTGAAATTGGATGAAAGTGATCCTTTTGATCACAAAGCAATTCAAATTGATGAACAAAGTGTTTTTTAAATATGATAGATGAACCTATTATTTATAAGAAAAAGGATGAAAAATTGGAACTTGATTTTCCATAACAAAATCTAGAAAGGTTTGATGCCAGTGAACTTGAAAGTGTGCTACCTAGAAAACCCAGTGAAGTGCCCAGCGGATCATGCAGGTACACTGAGCGGGGGGGGGGGGGGGGTGAATCAGTGTACACAAGTTTTTACCATTTTCTTTTCTTTCCTCTAAACCATTTTTAAATTGAACCTATATAATTGTTAGAGTGAATAGATCTTCCCTGTTAACAAGCACAATTATACCACATGCAAGATAGAAAGTAAATGAAGCACAAAACACAATATTTTTACAAGGTTCACCCCTAACGTGGGTGACTACGTCCTTTATATGTTTATGATGATCCGATACATAGAA
Organism: Viscum album; assembly: GCA_963277665.1. Lineage (NCBI taxonomy): Eukaryota > Viridiplantae > Streptophyta > Magnoliopsida > Santalales > Viscaceae > Viscum > Viscum album. The sequence continues at coordinate 1,401,738,698 of OY728127.1, read as the reverse complement.
TTTACACAAGTAATATGCAATGTGGTTACAAATATAAGAAATCTCCTAAAATGCCTGACATACAAACTCTCATAATTTATGATCACAACTGATTACTATTGAATATCCCCTAACATGATCTTTAGACTGGCATCCCAACAATGTTCTTTATACTGACTCCCTCCAGTTGAGCTATCTCCCGAAAATATCCTATTATTTATACTGGCATCCCGCCAGTTCTTTAATGAATACCTCTTGTGAACAGTTATTCAACTACCACTGTCTTCAGATTCAGTGATCTGTTGGCCTTGTTTTGTTTCAAGTCTACATAGTATAATATTCTGATTAATTGTATGACTTGATCACATTAATACTGATCACCTGTAAATTGTCATCTACCTCAGTTCAACACTGCTCGAACTATTTCTTCTTCTGTTGAAGACCCAACGTCACTAAACATTGACAAATCAGATATAGAATAATTATAATACATTGATAGAATTACTTCCCCAACTTCAGTCTCAAATTAATGCACACTTTTTCTTTACACTTTGTATACACACATTTACTCTTCACACTTCTTACATGAAAACACAATCATGCACATAATTTTTTTCTCAATGTACATATTCTTGAATAAAAAAACTATCCATTAAACTTGTACACAATGGTGTATGCATGGGAACTCACGATTTTATGCCTTGGTGATACACAACACTTCCTTTGTGAACTTCTCCTTTACAATACTCACAATACTCAATCCTTCTTCCTTGTAGCACACTACCTTATGTGCACATACATACAACACTTCCACAACTTACGTGCATAACTATAACGTACCCAAATAAATCGGATGCACATAGGTCACTGTATACTATTCTTCTAGCATGAAAAAACCTGAATAGTTGTAGGCTGTGAAAGAACATAGGTTTCATTATATTTACACTATTCATGGAAACTCAAATCCTTTGCACAAGGATAGAAGGCACACACAATGATTTCCCTATTGCCTCATGGAAGTTAGATCAACATACAATAAAACTAGTGTGAAAATCACATATAGTTTACTCACAGAAGTCTCAAATTATTCACACAAATAGGATATTCTCAGATCCTTCATGAACCAAAAGTTCACATAAATCTTTCTCTCTCAAAAATTTCTCTTGGATGTGAGAAAAAAGTACACTGTAAGTGAAATTGGTCTCAGTATTAATAGGCATTGATCATCACCTCAAAATCTTCTGCAATCACTGAGATTCATTTCATCATCAACTCTCTCGAACACTGTCTCTATTCCACAACTTCAATAAACACTGTCACGAAAACATTAATCTTATGAATAATGATAAAATGATTTCTTGATTCTCATTCGATTATGAAAACAACATTGCAACATTATTTCAATCATATTAGGATCATAAGAAGATTCAAATGATGATTGGAGAACTTAAGTCAATCTTCTATTCATCATTTATGGAGAAATTGCTATTTAGAAACATTAAACGAGGATGCAGATGAAGACAAAACTACATGGAAATCAGAAGACTCAGATATAAACATCAAACTGATCTCATGATTGAGAATTCATAAATAAAATCTGAAAACTAGGATAAAACAATCGATAGATCAGAGAGTCCAGATTTTTTCAGTGCTAAAAAACTAAATCCCACATCGAAATGCATTCTCTCCCAGCACTTCTTTATATTACAAGCTGCATCAACCCCACTTTAATAAATTCTATTCCTCCTCCTCCAATACCACCCCATACCGGTTCTTTTCAGGTGCTCTCTTGTGCCCACCTCTACTACTGTGCCACCCTGTATGGTGGTGCATAGGCGCGTCCTTGCTCTACTCAACTTCCAATGCACTGGATTGATAGGGTTGATCTCATCCGCCCACACTGGTGCGTGCTGATCCCTTTAGTTGGCTAGATTAGGCCTTTATTTATTTTTGTATAAACTCTTTTAAAAAATGTTTTCCAAATTCCATATCCAACCAACTCAAAATAATCCACCACAAACCTAAAAAATCCACTATAAACTTTTGTGAAAAATAAAACACTTTTTCATGAAAAATTAAATTGTCATAAACATTGTGCATCTATTTGGACAATTATTCAAACTTAGGACCGGATCTACAATCATTATATTTAAATTGATTCTTTATTTAAAGAAACTATATCAAATCAAAATAGTCTTTCCAATGTATGAATAATTCTACAGAAAAATTATATTAAAGAACACTGAATTACCAAAATTCAATTACTGACACATTGAATTTTTATCAATCAAGTCTATTGACAATAATTACAACATATATATCACTTAATTTGGGTTCTTCAAACTCACCCTTTGGACTTTTGTAAATACCCATTTCAATTTCAAAGTTAATGTATTATTCCCCCCTTAATTAACAATAAAACCAAATAAATAAGTATGGTAAGGAATTCTACTCATCTAGTTCTATAATAACTAAACTTCTTCTCTATTTTCTTTCAATCTCCTCATTTCATAACAGATACCAATTACTAAAAACTAAAACTTTTCTACTTGAGAGAAAGAAATAATCACCTTTCTTATAGCAATGAGTCATTAATCAATCATATCCAAGTATCCATGGGAAAACCCAATATAGAAAAAATGAGAAATCAATCTACACATCAAAGCTGTCAATAAATTTTTTAGAATATGATTCCAACACTGAAACATTCTTTCAGGAGTTGATCAAAAGATATCAAACTAATCTCCTACATTCATCTTGAAAAACAAAATAAACATATTCAATTTAAATAATTCACTTTGCCTTTATCAATCCATTTTACTTTTGTCATCCAATTATCAGATTCTCCCCTTCTGATATAGAGTTGTCACTCATAAAGAGATAGGATAACATACCTTTTTTATGAAAAGATTCAATTTCTATAATTTGAAATCAATAGATATATCCCTTACCATAACTTCAAATATTCATTTGATACCAGTTAAAATATTCAACTCTGATAGTTTTACATATTTTCTACCCCTAGAGGGATGTGCTTCATTCATTTTCTTCATCATGATTTAATTTCTTCAAGAATGATCTTCAAGAACAATTTTATTGTTAATTGACATAAATAAATCATGATGTATATAATCCTGAATATTGTATAATTTTTATAGTACTCATATCTCCAAGACCCCCTGAATATATGCCTCACCTTCAATTCCATGCATAAAATAAACAAACAAAAAATATACATGGGAATAAGGTGGTTCTCCAATGATTTTTAGTTAGAGCAGCAGGGATGAGATTTATCTCTCAACCTAGAAACTCCTTTGAATTCTACTCTAGATTCTAGAAAACTCATTATGATTGCTCCTTAGTTGAATTTCCATAGTTTAACATTTAAGGGAATCATGAACTTCTTGATTTCTTCAATTTTCATCTTAGATGGAATAGGCTTCTTCACATTGTTAAGTAGTGCACTTTCATTCTTCTATTCCTGTTCCATTTTTTTTCCAATTCCAACTTATCTAGCCATATGACTAAAAATTATTTTGGTACATGCTCAGACTTCATCTTATATGTAGACTCCTCCTTCACAATAGAACTTTTAACATAAGAATCCATTGGTTCTTATCCTTTATTCTTCACTAGTTCTATTTGTTCAGGTAACCATGTCATACATTTTTCAGTAATATGCCCTGACATTTTGAACCTTCAAAAAAAATCTCCAAAAATCATATAATCATTCCTTTTAGAAAAAAATTCATGAAGTTCAAGTTTTTCATCTTGATTGTCATGTACCAAATCAATCATGTAATTTGTTTCTAAGTTTAATTTCTTTTTCTGCTTCACCTTTCTTCCACTAGTATTGTTGTTTATAGCCTGTTTGTAAAGGTCCATGATATGACCTTTTCATCCACAGTAGAAGTGTCTCTTTATAGGTGTGAAATTCATCGGATCATTCTTCTTGGGTGTAGCTTGCTTCATAGTTTTATTAACTTTATTCTCCTTCTTATACCCAAGGAAGAATTTTTTGCATTCGTTCTTTGCCTCTGCATTTGATGTGAATCTTTTATATATTAGTATATGAATAGTTCAGGGTTGGAACATACCAAAAATCATTATAACTATGACCAATTTTGTTGAAATAATCACAGAATTCTTCAAAAAAATAAAATATATTACTGATAATCAGATTCTTCTTCATTTGTAAATCATGCTTCAATTTTTATGTTATCTCTTCACATCATATTTACTCCCCCTTAACATTGGACTTCTATAATTATCATGAATATAAATATTATGACAATATTCAATAGCCCAATGCACACATTTTCAAAAAATACCAATAATAAAAAACAAATCTTGGTTTCTTATTTTGTGCCATAATATGGCTAGTTTTGAATTCATGTTGATTTTGGATAACATGATTATTCTGATCTCTTTGTGGGGAACATGAATTCACATTCTTCTTCCTTTACACCTTTTATGATGTGCTGAGTTTATCATCAGTATTCTTCACCCATGTTTTTATAGAATTCCTTTTGGAACTTGTACTAATAGATTAAATAGTATTAGTACAAATAAAATCTTCTAGATTAAGGGTTACCTGATTCAATGATCCCACATCAGATTTATCTTTAGATAATCTCAAGATCTTGTTACCACTTGAATGAGTCTTTTTATAAGTAATACTCTTTTCATAATTATTCTTGGTGGATTTTCTGATAATAACATTTTGTAAATATTCATCTTGAGTATTCTCAATATTTCTAAACTTGACCTCCAACTCAAGATATATCAGATTTAGAGAATTATTACAATCTTCAAGTGATTTCACCATATCTTCACATTATTTCTGGGAAGTCATTAATTGTGTTTCCTTTAGATTTTTCAAATTTACTTCCATTTCAAGACACTTCACGTTGAGGAAATTTTTCTCATCTTAAACAGCTTTTAGTTTTCCTTTCCATTGACTCGTCATTTTCTGAACATGAGCATCACACATTTTACTTACTTCTAATAGAGAATTATTCAGCTCATTAATTATCTTTTTCTTAACATATAGTTGGGATTATTTAACATTCATAGAGGTTTTTTATAGTTTATCTAATGCATGAATCACTTCTGTATAAAGTATCTTAGTCATATCCTTCTCATAAACAATCATTTTAAATTCATCTTCAATCAAGGTAAGTCTTTCATTGCCATGCAATATAGACTTTTATTTTGATTTTTCAGCTCGGATTAATATCTCATCCTTGTGTTTGATTTCCAACTAAGAATCATTAATATTCATGATAGCTTTGTGAGATTCTTTAAGTGTAAGAATCATTTCTATAAGAACCTTCTTAGTAACTTCTTTCTCACACACATTTCTTTTAAATTGTTCTTCAACATATGTTAAATGTTCATTGCAAAGTGATATAGTTTCTTCTTTGGCATCAATAATTTGTGGGAGAAGTTTACATCTTTGAAACTTCTTTACCAAGGCTTGCTCTATATCCTCTACTTAATTTTCAAGCTATGACTTTTCATCATATTTTTCCTTTATAAAAGAAAATATGTAAGAGAAAAATTCAATAGGAACATTCTTTAGATAATTTATTTTATTTCTAAATAAAAATATATGAGTGATTCAATTAACTCTACTTCATCACCACTTGAATAGTACTCATAAAAAGGATCTTTATCAACTGAATTAATAGATACTATTGATAGACTGCCATTCTGACTACATCCGGTTTATGATGTAACCTCTTTCTTCTTCAAATTATTTTTTAGCTTTCTTTCCTATTTCTTATGTCTATTATTCATGGTTTTTATAGAAGCCTCTTTGTTGACACAGACAAAGATAGGGACTAAATTATTCATTTGTGGAAACTCTGTTGCTTCTTCAAATTAAAATATGCACTTCATATAAATCTAATACAAACAACTGGGACAATAAGATAGATCCAATAAGAGGTGTAACCATCCCTCTGATACTAATTGAAGTGCCTAGTGGATCATGCAAGTACACTGGGGGGGGGGGGTGAATTAGTGTACACATGTTTTTACCATTTTCCTTTCTTTCCTATAACACCTTTTTAAATCAAACCTATGCACTTGTTAGAGTGAATGAAACTTCCCTGTTAATAAGAAAAATTATAACACATGAATGATAGAAAGTAAATAAAGAACAAGACATAATATTTTTACAAGGTTCTCCCCCAATGCGGGTGAGTGCATCCTTACTATGTTCAGTATGATCCAATACACATAATTTACCCTAGTAATATGCAATGTTATTACAAATATAAATTTTTTTCTGAAATCATTGATAGAAAAAATCTTATAATGCCTGATCACAACTGATTACTATGGAATGTCTCCTGACATGATATTTATAATGGAATCCCACTAGTGTTCTTTATACTGAATCCTGCCAATTAAGATATCTCCTGAAAATATCTTGTTATTTATACTGTAATCCTGCTAGTTCTTCAATGAATACCTATTGTGAATAGGTCTTCAACTACCATTGTCTTCTGATGCAGTGATCTATTGTCCATGTTCTATTTCAAGTCCACATCGTATAATCTTTTGATTAACTATAGGACTTTCTAACATTAATACCGATCACCTGTAAATGTTAGCTGCCTTAGTTCAACACTACTCAGGCTATTCATTCTTTTGATGAAGACCTGGCCTCACTGAACACTAATAACTCAGATACAAAATACTTTTGATACACTGATATAATTACTTTCTTAGCTTCAGTCTCAAATTAAAGCACACTTTTTGCTCAAACTTTGTACACAAACATTTACTCTTCACACTTCTTACTTGAAAACACAATCACACACATAGTTTTATTCTCATTTCACATATTCATTAATAAATTCACTATCCATTAAACTTGTACTCAATGGTGTACTGATGGTAACTCATGAGTGTATTCCTTGGTGATACACATTTCACTGCCTTTGTGCACTTCTCCATCACAATACTCACAATACTCAGTCCTTCTTTCTTGTAGTGCTCTACCTTATGTGCACAAACACAAAAAAATTACACAACTTAAACACATAAATCTTATTCACACAAATAAACTAGATGTGTATAGGTCAATGTATAATATTTTTCTTGCATACACAAACCCAAATTGTTGTAGACCGTGAGAGCGCACAAGTCTCCTTAAAAAAATACAGTGTATATTTACACTATTTAGGGAAACTCAAATATTTTGTGCAAGGCTGGAAGATGCACACAACACTGTACCTATTTACTCATAGAAATAAAATCAATTATAAGTAAAAATAGTGTGAAAATAACATATAGTTTACCTGTGGGAGTCTCAACTTCTTCATGAAAATAGGATATTCGCAGATCCTTTGCGAACCATAGAGTTCCTGGAAAACTTTCTCTTCCAAAAACTACTCTAAAATGTGAGAAAAATGAACACTGTAAATGAACTTGGTCTCAGTATTTATAGGTATTGATAATCACCTGAAAATATTCTATAATCATTGAGATTCATTTCATCATCGACTCTCTCGAACACTGTCTCTGCTCAGCAACTTCAATAAACACCTTCACAAAAAATTTAATCTTCTGCACAATGATAAAACAATGGTTTGATCCTCATTAGATTATGAAACCAATGTTTCATAATTATTTTGATCATATTAGGATCATCAAAATATACAAACAATGATCAGATAACTTAATTCAATCTTATGTTCATCATTGATGGAGAACCTTCTACTCAGAAACCTCAAATGTGGCTACGGATGAAGACAACACTACAAGGAAATCAGATAGCTCGGATATAAACATCAAACTAGTATCACAATTAAGAATTTTTAAATACAATATGAAGGCCAGGATAAATTAATTGATAGATCAGATGGTCCTAATTTGTGTGGTGCTAAAAAACCAAATCCCACATCGAAACACGCTCTCTCCCAGTGCTTCTTTATATTAAAATCCACATCAACCCCACTTCAATAATTTTTCTTCGTCCTCCTCTAGTACTACCCCATACCGGTCCTTTATAGTCATTCTCTTATGCCCATATCTACCGTTGTTCCACCCCACATGGCAGAATTCCATCGCTCTAGCACCTTGCTTAGGCGCGTCCATGATTTGCTCAGCTACCAATGTGTTGGCAGGCTAGATTTTAGCTCATCCTCCCACAATGGTGCATGTTTCTCCCCATATATGGATTAATTAGGCTCATATTTTTTTGTAAAAAATTCTTGAATAAATTTTTACCATATTCCATACCCAACCAACTCAAAATAAGACCCCACCAACCTCAAAAACTCAACTCCAAACCCTCATGAAAACTAAAACACTTTTGTATGACAACTTAAATTGTTGTAAACATTGTGAATCAATTTTCACAAGTCTTAAAACTTAGGACCGACTATAAAATTTTCAGTTTTAATTTTTTTCTTTATTTAAAGAAACTATTTCAAATCAAAATAGTCTTTACAACATATGAATAATTCTCCAAAACAATTCAATGGCAGAACACCGAAATACCAACCTTTAATTACTGACACATTAAATTTTTATCAATCAAGTCTATTTACAACAATTACAACACAAATATTACTTAATTTGGGTCATTCACATAGAACCATTAATAACCATACTTTATAAATATTTATAGTATGTTTAGATTAAGGAATTAGAACTAGAATGAGTGTAAGAAACCTTTTAGAGTTTTATTACATTTTTTCTCTGATAGAACCTAAGTTTATTAAAGAATCCTTAGTGAATAAAAGTTGGGTTTTAGATATACGAGAGGAATTAAACCAGTTAAAGAGGAACAAGGTATGAAAATTAGTTGACAAATCCTATGAATATCCTGTTATAGGAACAAAATTGGTTTTTCAGAATAAGAAATATGATTTAGTGTAATAACTAGGAATAAATCTAGACTTATAGCTAAATTTTATAACCTGGAAGAAGGTATATACTATGATGAGACCTTTGAATTCGTTTCTATACTATAATCCATTAAGATTAATTTTTCCTATGCATTGAATTTTAATTTTAAATTATATCAGATGGATGTAAAATATTATTTTCTAAATGATTTTCTAATTGTGGAAGTCTATGTTGAGAAACCTCCTGGTTTTTAAAAATTCCAATTTTCTAAATTTGGTTTTTAAACTAACTAAAGTACTTTATGGTCTTAAACAAGTACCTATATCTTATTATAAGCATTTAAGTTATTTTCTTTTATAAAATGGGTTTTCAGTAGGTAAGGAAGATCCTACTATATTTAAAAAAACTTCATCTTTAGATATCCTATTAGTGAAAATATATATTGATGATGTAATATTTGGTTCAACAAATAAAAAATTGTGTAAAGAATTTTAAAACTCTTGAAAAAATAAATTGAAATGAGTATGATGGTTGAGTTAAATTATTTTATAGGTTTTAAAATTTATCAAAAATACTTGGGTAACATGATCAATTAATGAAAACACATTTACTTAAAAAGATTTAGACTTGAAAGTGGAAAAGTACGTAATACACCTATGTGTTATAATGAAAAACATGACTTAGATAAATATGAGAAACTAGTTTAAAACAAAATTTATAGTGGAATAATTGGGACTTTATTGTATTTAACTACCATTAGACTAGATATTATGTTTTTAATATGTATTTTACTTGATTTCAAGTTAATCCAAAATAATCTCATTTGAAATATACCAAAAGTATTTGAAGATATTTAAAAGGAAAAATTTATCTTTTTTTATTTTTTTTATAAAAACTTATGATTTTAATTTAGTCTCAAATTAAGATGCCAACTTTGGTGGTTTTAGACTAGATATAAAGAGTAATTCATGAACTTTCCATTTTATAGGTAAATCCCCAACATCCTAGTCGAGTAAGAAGCATCACTCTATTGCATTATCTACTATATAAGATGAATATATTACTACTATTAGTTGTTGTGAATAAGTTCTATGGATAAAACACACCTTAATGAACTTTGGATTCAATTATAATCAAGTCTCAATTAGATTTTATAACACTTGTGATATCAATTTTTCTAGGAATATGATAAATCATTCTATAACAAAGCATATAGAATCAAGGCATCAAATTCTAAGAGATCACACTCAAAAAGGTGACATTTCTCTTAAATTTATCTTTATAGAAAACAAGTAAGAATATATTTTTACTAAGTCCCTTGTCTGTGAGTGTTTTGATTTTATTAAAAGAGAGTTGGGTTTATTCTTTTTAAATATATTTAATATGTTTTAATTTATTCTCATTTAAATGAATTTATATTATTTATTCTATTTATTGTTGGTAGAATTCAAATTGAATATTTTATTATTTTATTTTGTTTAATGATCCAATTAAAATAACTTGTATTTATTTTATTTGTATATTTACACTCTAAAAATAGATTTTTTTATTTATCAGTCAAAAGTAACCCTAAAACAAAAATCGAGTATGTAATAAAATTGGGATTTAGATTCATGACCAATTAGAAAATCATCTCTCAACCCCTTTTCAATTTTCATTTGTAACCAACCTTTGAAGATGAACCGTTGTCTCTAAACTATTGATCCCTATCCAACCTTCAATTGATCTATTTGAAATGGGAATGTTGAATCGTGTTGATGATGGAATCTCAGTCTTATCTAAGAGATTCAAAGGAAGTGGAAGAATTGTTCTAGGGGGAAAATACATAGATATGTAGTGGATGATAACAACTGAAATACTGCTAAAAAAAGATCTTTAATTTCAAGGTTTGGATTTTTTGTTTGATGATAAGAAGTAAAGTTTTCTTTTTGAGGAATAATTCATTGAGTTTTTTATGAATTACTAGTTTCAGTTCAATCAAACAGATGATGTATTCACTTCAAATGTTAAATGAAAGATAGTGGTAGTTTCTTCTATTGAGATGGCTAAGGTTTTTAGTTTTCCCCATAAGGGGGAGTTTTCTTTTAGTTTGAATCTTTTTGGGAAAATCTCAGTAGGTACAAAAAATGTGTTCTAGTTTCTATTTAGAACCTCTATTTTTGAAAGGAAACTAGTTAAAGTGTTTCCTGAAGAATGGAAAGTCTTATGTAAGTTTGTGAAAACTACTATAGATGAAAGAGAAGGAAAAATGGAGAAATTTATTTTTCAAGATATGTATTTGATGCATGTCTTTATTAACAATGTGAAGTTATGTTTTCCAAGATACATTATGATAATCCTAGGCCATTGTTGTAAAAGTAATGGTAAGTTAAACTAATATTCTTATTGTAGATTAATTTCTTTAGTTTTTAATTATAAAGAGGTGGATTTAAATGAATGTGATGTGGTACAATGTCATAGAAGTAGTACCTTATTATTAGTTCTCTTGAAGATTATTGGATACTTTTGGGATTATACTTTGAACTCATTAAATATAATTGGTTAGGAGAGTTTGACTCAGGGGGATTCAGCTCAGACCTCACTACCCAGTGACGAAACACCTATCGAGGTAGTGTCTAATAGGAGAGTAGTGGAAAAAAGATCAGTAAGAACTGAGTCTTTAGTTCTGATTATCAATACCGTAGTGGTTGGTTATATTCAGATTCAGGAGGATGTAGCTTCTAGTGAAGCATCTAGTGAAGCAGTTGGTGAAGTTTCTAGTGAAGCTACTGGAGAATTATAAATATATACCAAAGGTCAATGTGTGGAGACAATTGTTGACACAACTGGTAATTTTTTGGAATATAGGCTAGCTTAGACTAATCTTGTAATATCTGAAGTTCAGAGAAGTCCATAGTTATTAAAAGATGATGGATGAGCTATTCCAATTTTTCCCATATCACCTGTAGATAATAAAAGGGATGCTGATGTTGTTATAGAGTATGATAAGAGTTCCCATACACAATTGGTTAAATCTTCTCCCTCAAATGCTCATGAAGAAGCTCCTTTAGTTAGAAATTATAAATAAAGCTTGGAAAAATTATTGTTTTCTAATGAAGTTCTTATGTAGGTTGGTAATTTAAGAGAAGATTGTTATAGTTTAATAGTGGAGCTATATGCATGCAAAGATGATATTAGAGATCTTAAAGAGTCCTATGTCTCCAAATTAGATTTTAATAAATTGTTTGGAATGTTGGATACTCAGTCAACTTTGATCAGTAGTCTTTGAACATATCAACCTATGTTGTAATATAGTTTTAGTGTAAGTTATAAGGAACTTCATAAAATTAAATCTTTGATAATTTTCTTAAAATGTATTTATCCTACAAAGATTTAGTTTTGTGAGCTTCGGTCTTTGGTTGCATCTCAAAATAATGTATCTTAGGATTTATCATCAATGTAATAAGGTTTTTCTCAGGAATTGGTTGATGAAATAAAATCTTTTAGAGATGAAGTTAAGGAAACTTTTTACACTATAAGAAGTATTGTGTTTAAGTAATTTTAAGTTCATCAAGAAGTTTCAACCCTTAGTGGATGCTCCTTCGTTATCACCAGTTCTTCCAAATTTTCAACATGGAATTGATCTAATAATGTTTGAGTTGAGTTATGTTTCATCTTATGTAATGCACTCTAGTCCATCTAATATCCCTGATCACATTATGCACATTGTGGACAAATACCCATTTGTAAATGGGGATGATTTTATTACTTGGTAGCCTACTCACAATGGTATTTTGGATTCCAAAAACTTCTATGACCATTGTTTCACTAACTATGACCCCATTTTTTCATGGTTGAAGTTTTTTGATAGACCTTGGATTAAACCTTCAAGGCTTAACCTTGTCTGGAACATTTCCCATAAACGTATTCCTACAGAGGTTTATCTTCAGTATTTTGGTGTCCAACTATGCACTAAATGTAAATTATGCCATCAGCACAGGGAGGAAACCAATAATCTTTTCTTGTCTTTTTCTTCAACCTCTGATCTTTGGAATTATGTTACTGACCTGTTTGACTACCGATGGTTATCCTCTAGCTCTATCTGCTCTCAGCTAAAACATTTTGTGGATCTTGAATCTTATCGTAAAATCAAGAACCTCTTCCTTTCCGCTATTTTTGAGCTCCTACATGTGATCTAGTATGATAGAAACACAATTATTAACAACAATTACTCATTTAATCTTAATGCAGGTAGGAGGAGGAATCTTATTGCCATCATGGAAGCAGCCCGACTCTAGAAATCCCACTGCGACAATTTGGTTGGGGACTTTGTGATTCTTTGACGACTCAAAATCCATGGCATATACACTAAGACGAAGCATTCTCTCGAGGAATTTTGGCAAGATCTAATTCCTGGATGGATCACAATCAACGTAGATGGAGCTTCCAGAGGAAACCTGGGTCCTGCGGGATATGGGGCCATTTTCAGAGACTCTCTCGAACGATGTCATGGATGCTTCTTTGGGAGCTGTGGCAATGCCTCTTCTTAGAAATTATGGTAGTGATTCAGGTCATTATTGTTGTCAAGCTAAAATGATGGAATAACATCTGGATGGAAAGTGACTCCACCACTATTGTGCATGATATTTGGAATGGGGTTATCCACCTTGCCTGGCCTCTCACCGCATGCTGGATGAACTGCCTCAATTCTATTCTTAAAATCAGATACATTTCCACCCATACATATCGTGAAGAAAACATGATGGCGAATGGCCTTTCCAACAAATGAGTCAACCAAGCTATGACATGGAGTGATACTTTGCTGGTTGATCTTCTCCCTCACTTTGTAAGAGATTGTAATAATATACCATCGTTCTACTTCATGTAACTCATCTCTCTTTTTTTAATAAAATTTCTTTGATCGTTAAAAAAAATGTAGAAAAAGATATATATATTTATATATATCAAATCAAGAAAGAGAGAAAATTATAATATCATTGAATTTATTGATAAAAAATAAACTCTTTTTCAAATGGAAAAAAGAAGCCCATTAAATGGTTGTGGAACTATATAATGTGATAAAATCATGTTTAAAATCAGGTTCATATTTAGAATAATATTTATAAGACTCTTCAAAGAAATCTTTTTTATGTATAGGTAGTGAGTTAATTTTGTATAAGCCTCCTGTCATTTTTAGACCACCTGAATATAAAACTTCCGTTTGTGCTCTAATTTCTACATCTTCTATCAAGGATCTTAAATAAGTTGTTCAAAATTTGTTAGTGCAAGTAAATGACACAAAAAAGAAAGTTCATTCATTTACTATTAGGATAATTGATGTATAGTCCTATGTAGACATGATTATAAAGAATGTTCATGTAGATATGCATTATTACATTTTAGCTATAAACATTTCCCTGTTGCTTCACACTCCCACTATCAGTGAATCACCAAAATTTTATTCTATACAAGTTGAAAATATCAAGAAAATTATCAAGAATGGGATCACATCAATTTATCATATTCATAAACAAGAATCTATTTTGATTCTTGAATTTTGTAATTATAATGTTGTTCCAAGGATCGACATGGTTTCTGAAGCCTTGTATTATATGAGAAGAAGAAAAACTCTTAGTCCAAATCTAGCCAGTACTTCTTAGAAAACCATATTGAGAATAGAAGGTGCTTATGATTCTTCATTACTGACAGTGCCAACACCATCTACCTCCAAACCACCATCTACCTATACACTTAATTCAACCTAAAAACCACGTCGAACCTCAAAATCACCTCTAATAAAACCTAAATGGGTTCTGTGACTGATAGATTATATTTGATTTTATGGATGTATATTTTTATTTCACACTAATTAATGGAATAATTCATTATTTCCTTTTATATCATGTGTATCTTAGTGATTTTTTTCATTTGATGTTATTTATTGATTTTTAATTTAATAAAAACAATGTTTTCTATACTTCCATAATTTAGTTTTTAAACTACACACAAATACTTCATATCTCTAAGTATTATATTAACATGTGTTCTATCTCTCTTACCATTTATTTTCTATGAAACAAAAATGGGGAGATTTTTTCCACCTTGCAAATAGGGGGAAAATAATTTTACAAAGAGGAAAGAAGTAAGTAACTAAGGGAGAAAACACTAAATTATTATATGATATCATTTAATTTCTGATTATACTTTTTAAAATTTCATGTTTAATACCTAATAGAATACCTAATAAATTTATGAGTTTTATGGGTTTTTTAATCATAAAAGGTGGAGATTATTGGACTACTAATGTTGATCCATCATATTCTATGTACTTTAGGTTTTAATGTTCTCAAATACCTTTTATACTTTACAGATAACCTTGTTTCCAAGTGTATTTATTAGGTTTTATTTTATTATCACGTGTTTGGATGTAAATTTCTCTAATTATGGTTTCTGGATGTTCTGGTTGAAAATTGTCTTAGTCTAGAAAATTTAACTATGTGAATGTTTTTAGATAAGTGAAGAAATTCAGATACATGAATTAACCAATTGTTTAAAGGAAATAGATACATCAATTAGTTACATTGAAAAATCGCCTATGTGGAAATTACCTAGGTAGAGAAGATCACCTATGTGAGGAATAACCTATGTGATCATTCGAATATGTAAGATGGTTTCATAGAGTAATCAGATACATTATAAATTTCCTATTTAAGTAATCAAATACATGAGAAATCACCTACATAAGTAATCTAATATGTAAATCTACTACGTGAAGAAAATGGCTATATCATTTCAAATCATCTACATCACATTCAGAAATGTGAATAAAACAACCACATGATACAATTTGGTTGCATGATGTGAAATCGACTACATGGATTTAGAAGTTCAAATCAACAATGTTGTTCCAGTTCAGTAATTTGGATACATGGATTCAATTATTTAAATTAGATATATCATATAGCTAGTTGGTATTTATTACCGATGAAGCACTCAAGTGAAGTTTTTAATTTTGTTGCACATGTCTTAAATTATTGATTCCCTATTTAAGATAAAATTGATTATAATAAGAACTAATTACTGAGATAGAATGAAAAAAGTTTTTTTTTATTTTTCTCTTCTACTATTACCAAGGAATTTATAGAAAAAAGACTTGTCACTAATATTTGATTTCTACGAATCATGTGCAATGTATTTAAATAAGAAATAGTGTATGCATTTCAAAAAATGTAAAATAGATGTGGTGTGAAAGTGCAATAGTATGTATGAGAAGTGAAGTGAACAAAAAAATATAGAGTATTATTTTCTCAACGAGTCAACAATGACACTCTATTTTCTATATAAATAATAAAGAAAAAGTTTTGGTTTATCCTCTGTGATTATAAAAAATCGTTTATCCACTAAAAAGACTCTTCTGAAGCTGCTTACCCTTCAAATTATTTATCTTGGAGATATTTATTTTTTGTCAGCTATTTCTCACAACTGTGAGATGAATTCTTTAAACTCTTTCTATTTCATCTTTTTTTGTAAATGTTTCTAGTAAAATAACCTTTGAAGGCTATTTATTGTAAATCCTTTTCAGGATCCTAGTTGAAATCTCTTTTGCTTGTACCAAGTTTCATCTGTTTTAACTCAATCATGAAGTCCTTAGGAAAGGGACTGATAGTCCCCGACAAAAGGACTAGTCTAGTGAAAATCACCACACTCATAGAGAAGAGTGGTGGTGGAGCGGACTAAGAGACTTCTATTCCCTGAACCAAAATAAATCTCTCTATGTCTATTTATTTTATTATTTTGTTTCCACTATATGTTTTATTAAATAAAAATAAAAAATTCAGTCCTAAAAAAGATATGTATAATTTTCTAAGAGGAAGAAAATTTAAAAGAAATCAATTCACCTCCATCTTGAGTCTTATTATGGATAGTATACAACAATAAGGAGAACATAGGTGAGAAGTGAATACATGGATATTGAAGAAAAACCTTACTATTGATGACGAATATAGAGTAATAGAGATCATAGTCAGGAGAATGTTAACCATCACAAAACTATAAATCTGTGATGGGTTAAGATACAATTGATTTCTCAGTAAGAAAAGTAAATAGATATCATTTTTATTTCAAGGTCCTTTTCCTAAAGTCAAGGGATTGTTTTATAATCTAAATGAAACTCTCAAGAAAATAATCTTACTCGATTTATTTCCATGTCATAATAATAATATCATCATTTGGTTTTGATTCAATCTATTTCCACCTAATCTATTACTCTAGGAAATGGATATTCGGGATGAATTTTTCATACCCAAAGCACTTTTAAATAAATCATAAAACTCATTCCTTTAGCCTGTTAATATTTACTAAAAATAAAATGGTTTGTATAGGATATAATAAATCATGCTTTAAACTCAAGAAAAAATATCCAAATTTTTAACTTAATCCATTCCACAAGTAGTTATCCTTATTAATCCTCCTAAATATTACCGACCATATTCAAAACCCAAAAATAATTTGATCTCACAACCTTCCATGATGAATATAATAACAATTTTAATTACTCATAAAGTCTTATAACAAAATGTTTATACCTTGATACTATATTTTCCAGAGTGTGCTAATCATTTCCCAAAATGTAATAATCATATATACTAATAAAAGATAAATCAACCTTTATTATTTAAATAATCTCTTATCTTAGCCAAGAATATTTCCATTGGAGGTTTGGGTTCACCCTTTACCTGATAGATAAAATTTGGGTGATTTAGAACATATATGGAATCTATATAGGGAGAGATAATAAATGATCAGAATCACATCAATATTTACCAAAGGATAATATTTTCATTGGGATTATTCACACAAATGGCAATTTGGAATCCCCTAATCCATAGTATAGGATAAGTGTTCCCTAACTATCATGATTATATTTAACTATTGTAAGTGAATAAGTTTTCCATTTTTTCCTTTGATTCTAGAGGTTGTTGTGGATTAATAAATTCAATAGCCCTTGGATTAAGGAATTGATTCACATAATACCCAAACTCTTTTCATTTATAGAACTGAAGTGTGAGTGGTTAATTTTTGTGTGATCTCTCTATATTTATTTCATTGGCATGACTCTTTAAATCACCCCGACATTATTTTTCTTGATGTATAGGCTTCCCAAACTTAAAATATTTTCTTGTTCATTTTATACATTCAGATGAGTGATCCTTACCAAATTTTTGTAAATTAGGAGATTGAAACTTTTATTCCCTCCATATGGAAAACTACTAGAGTTTCCATGAATCTCTATCTTCTTTTTCTTATCACCATAACATTGAGGGTTTCCAGCTTTCATTTCCACTTTAAGAGCACATCAAACGATTTCTTCATAGCTTAAAAAGTCCCTTATAGATAATTACTTTCAAATACTTGGTTTTACGATACTAATGAATCGATATTTTTTTTCAAGGATGATGATAAAACCTAAATTATGCCTTTCAAGCCTTGTAAAATTTGACTCAAAGGTACCAATGGATTCATCATCCTTCTTCTTAAGCTCAAGAAATTCCTTCTCCATTTTTGTATATATAATATAAGGGATGTAATTACTTAAAAAAGTTATATTAAACTCATACCATCCCATGGATCTAATTTCTCCCCTTTCCTTATATTATGAATAATATTCTACCATTTATATGCTTTGAATTTAAAACAATAACAAACTAGGAAAACATTTTCATGGTTTGAGCACTGAATAATTTAAAATATATTTTGCATCACATTGATATATTTATTATAAACTAGTGTATTAAAAAACCCATAGATGGATATTGGTCCTTGTCACATAAAAGATTCAATAACACGTTTCTCCATCCTTGGTGCATTCAGAAGTTCAATATGATCAATGTTTCTACCAATAAATTTAAATATTTGAGTGAGAATATTAACAATATATTTCATCCCAACTCCTAATCCATTTTATTTATCATGATGATGGTAATTTCATTTTCTATCACATTCATTGTTCACATGATTCTTTTAGGTCCCAATAATTTAATAAAACCAAAAAGCATAGTGTGAGAAATGATAATCATAGTGAAAACCACAAAATCATGAAAAATCATTCATTATATGTTGAAATCATGACACATTATTTTCAATATATGACACATTAGGATTAACCTAGGTCATCCATGATAAAAAAAATTATGATTTTATCCTTTTCTTTGACCTATTCCTAGGGTTCTTATTAAAGTTTTCTCATCCTAGTTTCAAAATGTTAACTAAACCCTACTCTAATACCAACTATAATGAAATTGACTTTTGATGCATAGTTATTACCTCTAAGTAGATTAACATTAATTACATAAAATTTATATCCATTCTAGGATCATATAGGTCTAGTGCGTTTGGAAACATGGACACACAAACAAATGGTTTATAAATGATCTATATTATATCTCACTAAGTTATTCATATCTAACACCCTTCTTAGACACATCATTTCTAAAACCTTTCTTCATAACCTTAGAAAAAGTAACATAAGAAAGGATGATATCAAATGGTCAGTAAGGGTAAAAAAGAGATATACAAATAATCATATAAACATAATATGAGCATAAGGGTGTGATAATATGAAATTAATATTTTAAATCTACACCTTTCATATCATATATCATAATCTTGAGTCATGGAATAAATATTGGTAGTTCATAAGACATGAATCATAAAATAATAAAAGAACATAATACATGAGAGTATGAAATTTACATTATTCATGGATTTATGGAATAAACACAAACTTATAACTTTTTGGACATGTATAAATAGAAACAGGTTCACTCATTAAGTTAAGGACATGAAATCAAGCCCTCCCATAAACTTTTGGACATGAAACTAGGTCCATGCATAATTTTATCAACATGAAATCCATTCTGAAACATACAATTTTGTACATGAAATTCAAGCCCATAAATAAATTTATAGACATGAAATCCAGTTCCACACATAAAATTATGGACCTGAAAGTCTGGTCCATACATAAACTTATGGACATGAAATCTAGATCCACACATAAAATTAAAAATATTAAATCAGGTTCACACATAACATATTTAACTCATGAGTTATCCATATCTTTCCAATGAATTGGAGGGAGATATAGGTACCAAAATTCATATAAAGAAAATCATACCAATTTGTTCCACAATATCATAAAACATTCATCATCTCAGAACTCATGAAAAAAATGAATTTCATCAAAGTATAACCCATGAAAAAGGGAATGGGCTTCGTAAAAATTCTGTCATCATAATCATAAACCATAAATAAAATTATTAAGAATGTTATTATTGGATCATATGCCCAGTAAAACTTAAGTATAATCAAAGTATGTCATCTTAAATGGGAAAATGATTTTGAAAAATCAATTTGAATAATTATTGAGGTAAATTAATTTTCCATTTTAAAATAAATTCTATTTTTAAAAGGATACACACTTATAAATGAAAAAATTTTCTTTGAAAATAAACTTTCAAACATATAAAGGAATATTTAAATCATTATGGCATCATGATGGTGGGAAACTTCACTCATTCTGTATAAGTTAAGAAAACATACCTTCTGTAATTTTAAGGAAAAGTCACAAAGTACATAATTTAGAAAATGAAAAAAATTCCTTTGGAACTATTTAGTAAAAAGTCAAAAATGAGTAAAAATGAATTTCAAAAATATTAGTAGAATAGTAAAAACCTTTTTTTTTTCGAAAACATGGTTGAGAGTAAAAATATTCCCCATTGGGGACTTAAACATAAACAATACCAAATAATGATGAGACTGTGAATTAAACTCTTACCTCAAGTCTTGAATTTCCTCTTTCACACTAAAACATCATATATAATAAATATTGATTTATTATACATGTATTCTATAACCATATATCTATCATATCATGTAATATTTATTTGTAACATCTTATCACCCATTTATTAATAATTTTTTATTAAAATCAATGTTTTGGGTGATAACTGCTTTATTTTCCAAGCGTGATTCAGTTCAGTAGTCTGGATCCTTACACTTTGATCATGGTCCCATCATTTATAGAATTTTAATCATGTTGTGAACATAATATATATTAATTATATACATATTTATAATCATTTATACAAATTAGATATAACAAAATGAATTACATTATTCATGGAGATGGTAGGCTTTGCGTACGTGAACGCATGCCTGTCATAGGGAACGAAAAAATGAAAATTTATTTTCTTAATGTAGCACAGAGGATAACCAGGTTCATCTCACTTGATCATATTCTAAATTTTTCACCCACTTAATCTAATTCACCTAAACTACTTCTTTTTGGTTTTTTTATTTATTCTATGAAATAAATGGAATTTAAGAAGAGAAATGAAATGATAAAATTAGTACTAATATGAAATGACAGAATGCGATTAAAAAAGAAATAACATGGGATTTGTGGTTTAGTTTATGGGTTCCATAATTCTCTTTATTGGTGTTTAAATTTAGTTTGATAGTTTAATCATGAAATATAACTCTTAAACTACTACTATTTTGTTATTGGTGTGAAATATTGAATGCAATTAGAAATATCAATTCCACCTCCTCCTTTAATCAAGGTTGATGGAACACCTCAATAGAGAGTGTAACATATTCCAGGACCTGACTACATCATATGTCATTTGATCCACAAAATGGATCAACTTCATTATAATGAGAGCTTATGTTTAGAAAAAGGGATAGAAAATATTCAACAAAGAATAGAAATTAGTTTGAGTTTAGTGTCATGGTGTAACATTACCACACCCATGCACTTCACTCTTAATCACTGAAAACTTAATTAACCATAAGGATTTAAGCATATAATGAATAAAAAACACCACTTACCCCCCCAATCCAAGCCAAGACTTGGGTTAGCCCCTGATTTTTTAGGGCAATAGGTCATGGTGATAAGATGGGAAAAAAGAGAATAAAATAAAAAGACAATAAAAATGAAATAAAATAAGATTGATAAAATAATAACACATAAAAATAATAAAAAATAGAAGAGATATATAGAGGGGAAAATAAAAGAAAATAAAATGAAATGAGAAAATAAAAAAATGGATAGAATGTTAGAATTGGTAGAATAAGAAAATTAAAATAAAAGAAGAAGAAGAAAAGAAGAAGAAGAAAAAAATAAGAAGAAGAAGGGATGGTGGAATAATTTCAAGAAATATCATGCATAAAATTATATTTATAAAATAAAATAAATTAAAATTACATTAAAAAAACAATATAGAAATAAAATAAAAGGAAGAAAAAATAGCATGTGGCCGAGCCTCCCTTCAGTTGTAGAACTCCCATGGGTGTTTCAAACTCCCTTATTTAGCAAAAATCCATATATTTATAGAGGGAGGGTTTGTTTTGGGATACCTTGGTGAAAATTTATTTCAATATTTTTAAAAAGGTACTCAAGATACACTTGGTGTATCTTCAAAGATACACTGGAGTGTATCAGGTGTTTTCTTATTTTGCGAGGACAAATAGCAGCGATGATCCTCATTTTTTGTGGACAGTTCACAAATGGTTCAAGGAGATCATGAAGGTTTAATGGGATATGGTGTCTTGGAAATGTTTCAACGATAAGGTGGAGAATGGTTGAGTAGGGTAGCGGGGTAGTGGTGCTTGAGAAAGATTAGATAGTGGTAATTCCTCTTTGATAGTGGGATTTTGGAATGCTCAAGAGCTCAAGCATAGTTTATGGGTATCGAAGATATTGACACTCCATTTAGTATAAGTGGTAGTGGTGATGATGTTTTGTGGTAACAAAGACATATAATGGTAATTTCTAGTGGTTTAAATCGATCAGGGGTGGCTCACGAGTCACTATTGTCTCAATAGTGGTTCATGAGTCACCATTGGCTCAACAGTGGCTCACAAGTCACTATTGTATCAATGGTGGCTCGCAAGTCACCATTGGATTGATTGTGGATCACAAGTCACCATTTAATCAACAATGGTGGTGGATTTGATGGATGCAGAAATGTATTGGGGGTGTATTAGGTGCGTGGAAATAACTTCATGCAGGCAGAAATGGAGAATCAAGGTAGTGGTGGCATCTCATTCATCTGGCATTTGAAGTGTCTGGATGAAACTCGAAATGGACTCCATGGAGCTCAATCGAGGTATAGGAGGTGATACCATGGTTATCAGTGGTGTGACGGTGGTTCTATAGCTCGATCCGAGCTCTCCCAGCATGGTAATGGTGGATCTATGACATCGAAGATCATGGTTGGTGAGGATGTGGGTAGAAGCACAAAGGAGCATGGTGGCATTGGGTTTCTGAGAGCGAGGCTGTGGATCAAGGAATCAAATGATGTCATTTATAAAATAATGAACAATGCCCATGTTTTATAGCATCCCAAATCAAAATAGAAAGAGGTAAACATAATGGTTTATCAATAAAGATGTGTCTTCATCAGCTTAGAATATTGCACTGGGGTGGGCTCCTGGATACACATACACTCACAACATGGAATGCTCTACACTACTTGGACCACATGGGATATCAAGACCACTATGCTCCCCAGAGGATTAAACCCCAATGAGACACCTCTTTATGATCCGGGTCCCCCATGTATATCTGACCACCGAGCATGCCTTACCTTAGGATAGCTTGGTTGGTTGGGTGTCCTTTAGCATGGCTAAGTGGCTTGCTAGCCTTGAGGTTGAGGGCCAACTTAGTCGGCTATTTTTTTGTCAACCTAAAAAATATGGTAAACACTTAGAAAATTTCACAACCATTGTAACACCCCGAGATTTTATGATAAGTATTATTTTTAATTTATTTGATGTCATGTGTTTTATGCTACACCAATAGTATCTTGTGCTATACGCAACACCGTATTAGCTTGCAGTATACGCAACACAATTCTTGGATCGTGTTATACACAATTTCAAGTTCATTTGATAGAAGTTATTCTACGCAACATTGAGTGTATATATATATATTCAATGTATAAATAAAATATGGTTGGATTTTTTTATACGCAACAACAAAGGAGTCTTTCACTACACGCAACCCTAACTTGACATTCATTACATGCAATCGTGACCTTCCTCGATAGCGTGTGTTGTACGCAATACCGGGTTTCACTAAACAACGATATATGGTTATAATATTATCACGAACTACCCGTTATGAATAGTATTAACCACATTTTGAATTTTATAACATTATTATTCATATTATAAATTTTCTAAAACATTTTATGCGAAAAAAAAAATTTTCGGGTAAAATAAGTATTTTTCAAAAAATGCAGTTTTGCCGCCTTTTGACGGCGCACCCACTTTAAATCTAGTTTTTGACATGTTTATAAGTTCAATTTTACAAAGTAAAATTATTATTTGGAATAAGGATATAAAATTTTACCTTGGATAAAATTTTCATGTTATTCTAATAACTTTCATATTTTAATGAATAGTAAAAACACGCTATATTTTAATTAAAAACAACTTTTTTCATCGTAATAATTTATGTGGTTAAATTATAATATTTAATGGTATTAAAGTATAAATAGAATATATTTTTACCATTTAATATAATTTATGTCATTATCATTGATTTTACCTTGAGTTCGTATGTTAAATCAATTCAATCTTTTGTAATTTTTTAAACAAAAACCCGTTTTCTTTCGACAATGAGATTAATTTTAATTTAATTTCTGAAACTTCTGTGTATTGAATTTGAAAAGATGGATTCCATATTTGGAATCAGTGGTTCCAAATTATATTAATAGACTACTTTTTATTTTTTGGCATTATGAATAGTAACTACGGTAAATTTTATTTACCATAGTTAAAGGTAAATCGGGTAATTAAGGGTAAATATAAGATTATAAAATTACCCTAACACCTGCCAAAATCCTATTGGATGACTAAAAGTAGATTCATATCACCTAAGGGTCGGATTAGAATCATTTAATGGACTTTTGTCCATGAAAATAACTTAATTATTATTAAAACCAAAGAAAGTGACAACATGTCACTCTCTTAAATCTTATAAGTATATTAATTTTAATTTAGTGATAAACTTCATGAAACTTTGAACATGAATAGTCTCCAGAAATATAATTACATTATATACATCATATGAATTTATTTATAATTTTTAGGTATTAAATAATTATCATTAATTGTGACACAATAGTGATGCAGAAATTGTTTATCTAGTGAAAAATCAAGAATATAGTTTTTATTAAACTAATAGTGACCATAAAAGGCACAAAACCCTGACAAAAACTTATTGGGCATGTAAATTTAAATAATAAGCATCCAATGGTAGAATATTTGACCATTTGGAGCCTTATAAAAGCGATTATGACACTTATATTATTTTATTTTAAATGATGCCAAAGTTGTCACCTTCATAATTTAATAAATATAACAATTTAAATATTATGATTTTAAGATGATAAATTAGAGGAAAAGTATTATTGTGAAAGTTAATAGATTTATATTCATCGTATGATTTTATTTTTAATTTCTATACAACAAATAAGTATATTAAATAATTATACAAAAATGATGTAGTAATTATTTTATTAAGAGATAAACCAAATAAATGGTTTTAAAAATAATAAAATAAATATTATATGAACTATTTAATGTGCTCCAATAATTTTCTTGATACATATGAACTTTTATGAATCTATTAAAGCTTTTATTTCGAACATATCTTCTGTATATATTTTATTTAAATTCAAATAAATGAATAGTGTCAAAATTGACACTATTGTTATTTTATAAAAATAACATATTATAATTTTTTTTGAAAATCACAAAAATATTTAAAAATTATAAATTTAAATTTATATGGTATAATATGTTATAAAGTATCCAATTATGGACAATTCACAATAAATAAGTAATTATTTGTTATAATTTAAAATTTAGAATGTTATTACCACAAATAAAATTAAATTGATTAAATAAGGATAAATCAAGTTGATAATGTTTAAAATAAATTACTAACATGTCTAAATTTTATTGTTTGATGAGATTAAAACCAAATCTCATCTAATATTCTAATATGAGTCATTTTTGGAGGTTTTTAAGTGGGGTTAAATTTATTATAAATTAATATTTTTTAGATTTCCAAAGGTGCCCCTCTTCTCCCTTATAAAAGGGAACCTCCTCCCTCTCTTACTCACAACAATTTGAGCCTTTAAGATCTTACAAACCCTACCCATTTCCATTATCAACTTCCCTAGAAACATACTAGAGGTCCTGGTCTTCTTTAAAGACCAATTTTATTACCCTAAGAGGAGGATTCAAAGAGGCGTGTCAAAGAAGAGGTAATATCCGTTATCGATTCTTTCAACTTTCTTTCTTCTTCAACTTCTTCTTATTTAGTTGTTTCATTATGAAGTAATAAAATCAGTATCCCTCATATAATTATATGTTACTATAAATATGAAACAACCCTATTTCACCTTCTATCTATCCTACGGAAAACAAAATCACCACGCGTGCGTATGTACGGAATACCGTCTCCACGCCGTGGTGTAATCTGTTTTCGACCACCACCTTACTTGGATGGGTATAATGGTGTAAATAAATAACTATATATAATTATTTCAAAGTGATATTTATTCTGAAATATTATACATACACTTCAATGCAATTCCACGATCATGGGAATGATATCATCGCTCGTGTGTACGTACGGACTACCGTCTCCACGACGCGATGTGATTAATTCTCCATGTTAACAATTCACGAATGATTATAAAGTATATATAATAAGTAATCATGAAATATATGAAATAATAATGATAATTTATTTATGTGTATATATATTTATGTCATATACTTAATTTCATTCAATTCAATAAGGAAACGAAAACAGCGTTCATGCGTACGTACGACCTACCGTCTCCATGAACGGTGAATTTCATTCATTTTATCGATCTATAATATATATGTATATGATGAATATATATTATATATAAATGATGTTTTAAATTCTGTAATTATTTAAATCAGGATATAAGTAATGATATCAAGAACGACAAGTCGAAACACATACGATAAATGAAATGATTTTACCCAAAACACTCTTTAACATGGAATTTACAAAAGAACGGGTAATATAAAGTCATAAGTGAACCATATATGATATAATGACAATTAATATGATTATTTAATAAGTCAATGACATTATTTAAATAATTATACAGGAGGTTTGGATACATACGAAGCATATCAGACATAAAGTAAGGGATAATTTTGCAAATCTCATTTTTTATCCGAGATTGCTTATTCGTAAGTATTTACTGGGGATATTTCTATCATCCATGTCCATGTTTTATAAAAGTGTTTTCATGTCTGTTAAAGGTAATTTTTACCCATTTTTGATTTTTACTACATGGTATGTAAGGAATCTTTCTTTTATTTATGTTATGAGGTACTTTTTTGACTTTTCCGGCAAAAGTACGAGAAGAATGTTTTTTTAACTTATACGGCATGAATAGATTTTTACGGTTTTATAAATCCTTATTTTCATGAAGATTGCTACAAAATATTGCATGATTATTTTCAAAAAAACCCTTTTCTTTTAAAATTGCATGGAATTTTGTGAAAAGAAAATGATTTTAAAGAAGAAAGGATATTTTCCTCAAAAATTCATTTCAAGTGTTTTGCCAAAACTATTTTCCATCTAAGATGACATTATTTCATATGTGTATGTTTCAAGTAATATGTCTATATGATTTAAATGGTTTCAATTTTCTTATGATGAAATTTCCATTTGTTTTATATGGATTATGAAATGATGGGATGCTGTTTATGAAACCCATTTTTATTCTTTGGGTTATGATGAATGTTATAAGTTTATTTTGTGGAACAAGTAAGAATTATTTCACTATGAGATGGGTGGGACCTATATCTCTATACAATGCATTGGGTAAAGATTTATATCTCATGAGATAGACATGGATGGAATGGTAATTTAATCCGGTTCAGTGTTACAGAACTGAAACAAGGAGTGAACTCGATTCAGAAAGGGACTTTGTCCACTAAGATGGTCTTGGAAGTAATGCCTTGTCTACTATGGAAATCATTACATGTGCTTAATGGATGCCACAATTACATGTTTTATTCCCATGATATTTTATCATGATTTATGTTCCATTATGATCTATTCCTTATGTACTTCCATGTTTTATGTCGTTGCTCAAGATTTTTAATGTTCATGTTTTTTTAAGTTAAAATGTATATGGTATGTTTTATTTTATCCATTCTTACCCTTATTGAGCATTTGAGCTCACCCTTTTTATGTTTTCTTTTCCCCCAGGATTAAAAGAAATATTTTAGGTAAGGAAACAAAAATGGGAAGATCTTTATGGGAGATGTTGAAGATCTTTCACCACGATTAGAAGATTACGTTCCAAGTTTCCAAAGACACTAAACTATTATGGTCCTTGTGTGTCTGTTTTTGTTATGTACTAAGTATTCCGCAAAAGTAATGTAATGTCTATGTACGTCAAGATTCGGGTCTCTACAACCATATATTCAAATAAATTTTAGAATTCTAATTCTTAACAACTGAATTCATTTTAATTTCATAATTTTAAATTCCCACTTTTGAATTAATCATTGAATTTTATGGTAATACACATTAAAATCCTTTAAAAATCACTAAAATATGTTTATAATTTTCCTGATAAAATGATTCTATCAAATTTCCCCAAACTTAAACTATACTTTTCCTCAAGTATAAAATATCAACATTTAAAATCAGAGGGATCCAATGTTACCATTATTCAAATTCCAAATCAATAAAATAAACAATTATCAATGTTAAATAAAATATTCAGAAATCCACATAAAATATAAATTTAATTTCTCAATTTTCATATAATCAATAAACTCAAGTATTTTAATTTTTCCCATTAAAAAATGATGTTACTTCTCTTCTCATTAATTCAATTACCTCAATTTATTATTATTAAACATGCCAAATCGTGATCTACCACTCTTTTAAATTTTTACTCATCACTCATGATATGAATTCAAGTATAATTATGCTCATATCATGAATACATGTTCCTTATCTATAGGATTATAAAGGGTCTACTTTATCCACGTTGTAAATACAGAAGGAATACAAAATCATGAGAATGTTTCAATGAAGTTTCATATGAATCTGAGGCTTTGGGTTGGTAAGAATTGCTGTTTTAAAAATTAAGGCTTAAGGAGGAGGCTTATATCATAATGTATAAAGCATGAGCTAAAAAGTGAAAGTGTAATGAAATTATCCCCTTAAAATTGTGATAAATCCCACTTCCCCCAAGATCAATGTAAGGTCATGACCAAAATAAATAATAATGAATTATTTGTGCACCTTTTTGAATTTTTTCTCTACTTTTAAATGTTTTTTTTATTTTACAAAGAAAATTTTTCATTTTTTTTATTTTTTGAAAGTTATTATTATAATGAATATCACATCCACCACATAACCACATTTTATAAAAATCATCAGTGCAGTGATGATGATTTTTGATTCTTCCATGTCATAACCCATTCCTTTTTTTTTTCATTTTTCTGCAAGAAGTGAAAATAATAAAGTATAGTGTATGAATCAAAAAAAATTTCTTTATGCCCAAAATCAATAACCCCCAAACCTTTTAATTACATTATATTTTATCCATTTTTGCATTATTCCCTTCACCCCCACACTTTAACTTAAAAATAACATAAAATTATAAATAAGAAGATAAGAATAGATAAAAATGGATTGAAACATAGATCATTCTTAACAAGGCCATTCATGGTTTATATGGTTTTAAAAGGAATTGATGTAAATGTGGAATCAAGAATAATTTATTTTCAAAATATTCCTCAATCATTTTAATTGTGTTTTTACACAGTCATAGATCTGACAAGTTTAAATGTAAGTTCTAGTAGGTGGCATATACCAAGATCACTCAAGGGATATGCTTAAAAATAAATAAGAAGTACTCGGTATTGAAATACTATAAGGAATGGAAATATGATATTTTAAAATCACTCAAGACATGATTAATAATAATAAATCAGTCCACATTAATTTTATAATATCAAAGCATGAAAAATGATTGAGAAATTTGACTTACGTGAATTAACTAATTCTATAAAATCATGAGTCCTAATTATAATATCCATAATTCACTTTAACCATCCAATTCTACATTTTAGTAATTATATTTTATTAACATTATAATCTAAAACATGGAATCACAGGATTCCTAAGAAACTCATGTCTCCTAGATAAGTTAGGTAAATCCTGAATTCAAGTATGGGCATGTAAATTCTAGTAGAATTCTCAAAATAGGTTGTTGGACAAAAATGTAGAGATTTTGAACATAAATAATGTAATAATGAACTCCATGTTCTGTGAAGCTTTTTCCTATTTCATCTTTGACTATTTGGGAATGAATTCTACCATTATGAAACTATAAAATAAAATTACACAATTAAGAATAAGGATAATTTCATTTAAGTTAAAAAAGATAAGAGAGAGTGGGTTTCATGTTGGAGTAATTCCTAACTCTAAATTTGAAGTTTTAAGAAAGAAAGTAAAAATAAATCTTATTATGATTCCCCAAGTGGGACCTATATTTTTACTACCATGAGAGGGTAGTACCAGCTATTATCCATAGTCTGATGGTGGATGGTGCTTCTTATACTTGAACCACCACATGTGGATTTTCTTAGATTTCACCTCTTTTTTGTTGGTGAGGAATGAAGCATGGATAGATTATAATAGATCCACCCCATTCACAATTAAATAAATATATCATGGTGGGAGTTTTACGAAAGTTAGAGCATCAACTTCCTTATTCTCTACATGTGCAACCTCCACTCGATTCTCCAATACTGGTTTATTGTGGGCTATAGGGATTTAATGATTAAATGGAAAGTATGTAGGTATTTTCACTTGAACAAAATTTAAATTTGAATAATCAGAATTTTTTTTACCTTTTATAATGAGTATCCTCTATCTTTATTTCCTTAGGCTGAGCTACTTGGACTTTCTCATGGGATTTCTTAAATGCATGTTAATTTAAATCAGGGAGTTCCATGTGTTTCTCAGTAGGTGCATGTTCAGTTTAATCTTATTACTCTAAGGAAAGGAAATTATTTCATGAATCTAAAAATTCAAAGAAGTTTGAATTAATACTCATATCATATTAAATAAAATAAAATGAAATAGAGTTTCAGATAAGATCAAATCCCTGAATAAGTTTAGCTTCAATACATTCTTCAGTGGTAAGAACCTCTTGAAGTGGTATTTCAATGGATGGTGATAAGTAATCAAGCTCCTATATCTTTTATTCAGATTTGATCACTTTTTCGGATTCATCATCTTCCATGGATAGATAAAAGTCGAGTGGTGTTGGTTCTTCTACTGTGTAAGAAATGAGGAGATTATGTTGTACCTCATACTCATTCTAGAAATTTTCCAGTTCTTGTTGATATCCTGCATGTATATCAATAGGAAAGTATTACTCATCATGAATCCACTCTATACCATCATGGTCATATTAGATCTATATCCTCAAATGGTTGGGGTTTTAATGGCCTTCAAGTTGACTCTCAAATTCATAGATGTCTTTAGTAAAATCGGGAAACTCAAGTGGCACTTCCTCCTTTGCCTCTAATCTTCGATAAACAATTTTGAATATATCAATCATGTCTTATAGATATTTAAATAAAAGTATAGTTCCATTCCCATTCATCATACGCTTGACCAAGTCAGTGAGTTCGTCCAACCTTTATAAGAGATCCTTCTCAACATTGTGTATCACCTTCTTTTGATTTTAAACCCCTGAGTAACAGTTCTATGTATTGAAAAAATGGTCATTTTAAAACATCATGGAAAAGGATAATTTTTATAGTATTTTAAAGAAATTAAATCTATTGAAAATGTGAAAATAGAAAAAGTAAATAAAATACTGATTAACTCCCCAACAACATTGCCAGTTTTGAACACATACCTTTCATTGGGTGGGAAAAATGAAAATTTATTTTCTTTATGCAGTACAAAGGCTGACCAGGTTCATCTCACTTGAGGAGCTTCTTAGTTATTCACCTACTTAATCTAATTCACCTAAACTACTTGTTTTTGTTTTTTTATTTATTCTATGAAAGCAATTTAATTTAATAAGATAAATGAAATGATAAAATTTATACTAACATACAATGAAAGAATGTCAATAGAAAAGAAATAACTTTTCCATTGTGCTTTGGCTTATGGGTTCCATAATTTTCCTTGTTGGTGTTTAAATTTAGTTTGATAGTTTAATCATGAAATCTCAATCTTAAATTACTATTATTTTATTTAGTGGTGTGAAATATTGAATAAAATTAGCAATATCAATTCCACCTTCTCCTATAATGAAGGTTGATGGCACATTTCAATAAAAAACGTGACATCTTCCAGGACCTAAATCCATCGTATTTCATTTTATCCACCAAAAAACTCAACTTAATTGCATGAAGAGCATCTATTTAGAAAAAGGGAGGGAAAAGATTTAAATAAATAATAGAAATGAGTTTGAGTTTAGTGTCATGGTGGAAAATCAACACACCCAAGAAATTCAATATTGATCACAAAAAACTTAATAAAACATAAGAATTTAAGTGCATAGTGAATAGAATCTACCAATTACCTCCATCGACACAAGCCTTCGGTTAGATGACCATTTTTTGGGTAATAATTCATGATGGTAAGATGAGAAATAAGAGAAGAAAATAAAAATAGAATAAAAATGAAATAGAATAAGAATGATAAAATAAGAACACATAAAAATAATAAAATAGAAGAATAGAGAGATAGATAAGAAAATAAAATAAAAGAAAATAAAATGAGAAAAGAAAAAAATGGGTAGAATATTTGAATTGGGTTAATAATAAAATTAAAAAGAAAATAATAAAAAGAATAAGAATAATAATAATAATAATAATAAGGGGTGTTGGAACAATTTAAAGAAAAATCATGCATCAAATTGTATTTATAAAATAAATTAAATTAAAATTACTTAAAAAAAGAATAAAAATAATAGCATGTAGCCAAGTCTCCCTCGAGCTGTGGAATTCCCGTGGGTGTGTCAAAATCCCTTATTTGGAATCAAAACCCACTATTTATAGATGGAGGGTTTGTTTTAGGCTATATCAGTGAAAATATATTCCAATATTTTTAAAAAGATACCTGAGATATGGTTGGTTTATCTTGGAAGATATAATCAAGCATATCAGGTGTTCCCTTAATTTGTTAGAAAATATGGAAGTGGTGATCCTCTTTTTTTGTGCACAAATCTTTCATAGTGTAAGGAGACATGGAAAATTTCCTGATATGTAGTGGATTTGAGACATGGGTACAGTAAGGTGGAGAATAGTTGAGGAGGGCAGTGGGGGATTGGTGCTCAAGAAGATTTTGATAGTAGTGTTGTCTCTTTGGTAGTGGGATTCAGGAATGCTCAAGAGGACAAGAAGAGCTATAGGGTTTCAGAGACGGTGCCCTCTGTTTATTAGAAGTGGCAATAATGATGATTGTTGGTAGTAGTAATGATGAAGGATGGTGGCATACAGTGATGGAAACTGATCTACAGTGGATCATGGGGAACCATTGTATCAATGATGGCTTGTGAGTCACAATTGTATCAATGATGGCTCATGATCCACTGTTGGATTAATAATGGATTATGAGGAACCATTAAATCAATGGTGGTGGTGGATATGATTGACATGGCAACACAATAGAGGTGAATTAGGTGTGTGGAAATAAATTCATGCATGTGGTAATGAAGAATCAATTGAGTTGTTACATCTTCTTAATTTAGCCCTTGAAGTGGCTAGATGAATCTAGAAATGGAATTCATGGATCTCGGTTGAGGTGCTGGAGGTGATCCCATGGATATCAATGGTGTGATGGTGGTTCTCCAGCTTGAGACGAGATCTCCCAACATGGTAATAGTAGATATATGGCTTCGTATATGGTGGCCTAAAAATATGAAGGTGGAAGCACAGAGAATAATGGTGGCATGGGGTGTTCGAGAGTGAGGCAGAAAAGTGATGAATGAGATCACATAGTTTATCAAAAAACGAATAGTTCCCTTGTTTTCTAGTGCCCCATGTCAAAGTGGACAAAGACCGATATAATGGCTAATAAATAAATCCATGGATTTAGTGTCTTAGAATCCTACAACTGGTGGGATCTTAGATACACATAAACACACCACATGGGATAAGCCTTACCACTCGGCCAACATGAAACTTCAGGCCCACTATTCTCCCCACAGTATTGACCCCCCATGGACAACCTCTACATGGGACTAATCCCCCATACACATCTTTCCACTAAGAAGGATTTACATCATGCTGTATTGGCTAACTTTTCCTCCTTTCATGGACCACTAGCTTTAAATCCTTGATGTTGAGGGCCATCTTAGCTGGAAATTTTTTTGGCAACCTAAAAAATATGACAAACACTTTGAAAATTTCAAAACAATATATTCAAATAAATCTCAATAATATAATTCTTAAAAAATTAATTAATTTTAATTACATATTTATAAATTTCCAATTTTTAATAAATCATTGAATTTTATGGGAATACATATTAAAACACTTTAAAAACCACTAAAATATGTTTAGAATTTTCATGATAAAATGGCTCTGTTAGTACGCATGAATAATGATTCCATTTTTAAAATGATGGAATTAAAGAAAGGTAAATAAATTCATCTTTATAAAATTAGTATTATATCATATATATCATATATATTCATAAAATTCATCCTTATTACCATACCTGTGAAATATAAATGAAAAAATCACATTGTATCGTGGATATGGTTGTTCATACGTACACATGAGCGATGCTATCGTTTCTGAAAAGATTGGATGATAAGAAGTTAGACATTATATTATCATTAAAAAGGTATAATTATGTTATAATTACAACATATAAAAATTAAAAACATCATAATTTCCATCTATACAATATGGTGAAGAAAAATGAATTGTATTGCTATGTGGAGATGGTAAGCCGTATATACGCATGAGTGATACTTTCACTTATTATTTGATGGTAAATAGGGTGTATAATGATGTTTTAATAACCATAATAAAATTTAATAATATTTAGGTTACGAAATTTATTATTTTATGATTAATATAATATATTTATAGTCGGGAAATAATAGTAGAAAAAGAAAGTGATTCGTTAGAGCGATTACCTCTTCTTCAAAATGGCTACTTTAGATCTCCACTAAATGGATATAGGTTTGGTATTTTGGGAATAAAAAAACATCTAAAATGTGTCTAGGGAAGTTGATAAGAAAATTTGGTACATTATGGTTGAGATAGAAGGTTTAAAGTTGTGTAATGAAGTGAGGGAGTAGGTGTCCCTTTATAATTGAGGTGTGTGGCACTTTTGGAATTTCCTAAGAAAATAAAATATAATTGGACTATTATAGAGCCAAATACTTCAAAATGGTCATTAATTATAACCTAGGGTATTATATTGTTAAAATATCATTATAAAATAAAATTTATATAGGTTTATATGCTATTTTAAACCTTATATTTTGGTTTAACTTCTTAATTAGCCCATTTTAACATTAACGGTGGTAACATATTTTTCACTCTTAAAAGGTTATAATTTTACATATAAGGTAAATATTGACTCATAAATGGATAAGAGATGAAATGTTTGTGTATATATTATCCCTTTTGTACTTATTTAATTTTTTTATGTTTTTTAAATAATTTAATAAAATATTATTTTAAAAACATATCATTATTGTCAATTTTGACATTATTCATTACTTTGATTTTAATATCATCAATAAATCACATAGAGATCAAAAAAAATTATTTTAAAACATCCAAAAAATTTAATTTTAATCTATAATTTTTTATCACCTTAATTTTCCCAAATTATAATACTTTTAATATTTTTAATATCATTTATTTTATTTCTCCATACATTGAATAATTACCGCATTAGAGCTGTGTAAGTATTTAAGATAATTATTTTAATTATAAAAATTACAAATAAATTTCCATAATTAATATTATTTCATTAGAGAAAAAATTAATGTTAATATTCATTCATAACTAGTTTTTCCCTTATGTGAACAGATAAATAATATTTAACTCTAAGAGAGTGACATTTTGTCACTTACTTCGGTTTAAATAATATATAAGTCAATTTCAAGAAATTTTTTCCATTAAACAACTAAAATTGGAGAATAAGGTGACATGGTTATAATTTAATTCATCCAATAATAATTAATATGAATAATTATGGCCTTATCACTTTGTTTTAACCTAGATTTACCTGATTTACCCTTTACAAAGGCGATAAATTTTACCACAATTACTATTAATTTTGACAAAAAATTGAACTATTTATAAACTTTGAACCTTATGATTATAAATATCAAATAAAGTTTTTAAGATTCAATTTCTATAATTGGATGAAATTAATTTTAATATAAATTCATAAGACACAATGAAAAAAAATGTTTTAGAAAAGATGTGTTTTTAAGAACAAAAATGTACTTATACCAAAATAATATATAATGATGATTCAAATTAATTTATTTATATTATATATAATTTAAAAATACTTATGTTACTTTGAGATCAAATTAAAATCATAATGATAGTTTATATGAAAATTAAAATGCCAGTTTTATAAAAATCAGTATTTTCACTATTCACTGAAAAATAAAACAATTCAAAAAAATAAAATAAAATAAAATGATATTACTAAAAATTGAGTGATTAATTACTAAGTTTTTCATCAAGTATGGAATTTGTATATAATTCATAAATTATTCAAACCATTCATACCTTCTAATTTAATAGCTAGGTAATCATAATATTTTAGATAGTATATTGTGGTTTGCTTAAACTCGCGGTTGCGTGTAACGTAAGCTATCGAAGAAGTTAAATATATTTGAAATAAAAATTTCATAAATTCTCGGGGTGTTATAGAATTAATTTGATAGTTATATTACATTAAAATATCTAAGATATCAAATTTCATAAAGATATAAGAGACAAATCCTTTCTCAACTTATCCATTAATAACATGTCATTCGTGACACACCCAACGTGCACTACTTCCTGCTAACATATGGCGTGGTGTTTTTTTTTTCAATAAATATAATAGAGTAAGTCATGAAATGAATTAATAATACTATTTAAGTCTGAGTACAATTACACATGCTTATATATAGAAATATCCGATGACACCAAAACATAGAAAATTTCTACTGGCAGGTCTGTTATCATAATATCTCATCTTAGAGATTATCAAGTACGAGCTGCATGAGAAGAAGTCTCATCTTCTTACAAGTACTAAAAACTAATATTCAATATAATTTGTACCCTATCATAGTATGTTATCAGAATTTAGAACTATTTTAAGAATATTGTCATGGCATTTCAAGGTTCTCATCATAGTAGAGAACTTCTATGACCTTATCAATGCAATAGATACTCTAGGACATTATCACATAAATTTTATGTAGAAGAATAATTAGTTTGTGATAATATATTAATATTAATATTCAATTATTTGAATATACATGTAATCTAAAGTATGAATTAGTTGGTTTAGGGATCTAACTCAAATATAATCCCACTTAGACTAGATCCAAATGATAACAGAAGGTTATTTATCACATTTTAAACATGATTCTACTGAGTATGGCTACAGATGTTGGGTCTATCATATTTCCACGACTAGGTTGGTAAAGCCACATGTCTGTGTAGTAGATCTGCTTACTAAAACTTTATTGCCTTGTGAAATTCCCTTAAGTAGTTATAAAACTGAGTGTCCATATTTTTCCCCATTTCAAAGTCTTGACATACAGACTAATAACACAGTTAGAAATTATCATAATGATGAGAATATTTATTTTGATATAACCTAAAATTGGAATAGGATGTTGTTAAATTGATTCTTAAGCTTCACTCGAAGCTGCAACATACTCGAGCATTATAGATATGAAATCCACTTGTTGTAATAATTTTTTTTATTGTATATTACTATATCCTTATCAATGATACTAGATAAAATTGAACTAAATTAAGATAAGTGTCCAATTCCCTTGATCAATAGTATTCTCACTTCTCCAAACACTGAGAGCTCATCAAGTTATACTTTTCTAAGTATTTTTCATATTGTTTTTACTACAAGTATATGAAATTATATTTTATCTATTTTATTTTCACCTATTATGATTTTTGAATCATAAATAACAAATTTTAGTATATATCATGGAACATGAGATGAATTACTATAACTTAAGTTGGTGAAATTCTTTTAATCTTTATAATCTCATCCTTTGCCCATGCATCTTATACTAGAAGGATTATAAACCAAATAAAATTTAGTCTGGAATTATTTCAACCTGTATTTTTCAATAATATGTTAATATATATACTATGAAAATATTTAAAAAACTCATAGATCTATTTTATAGTTCATATTCCCAAGAACAAGACTGCTACTTTAATTCAACCTTAGAGAAATTTCATTCCTTATTCTTAACAAACGGGTAAGAAACAAAAATTGTTTTAATATTTTGTCAATATATTTATCTTTAAATATTATATCACTCCTAATAACTAGTTAGAGACACATGTCACTCACTAATTTCCAAATTAATATTCTATGATCACTATCCATGATTTTTTTATAAATGATTTTTTTAATCTTCACATCTTATTATAATTTATTGATGTCACTAAAACTTTTTAGTTATGCCCAGTAGACATATACAAAAGAGTATACTTTTGGTAATGACATATAGATATATTTTTTAACGATCCCTCTATATTATATGAATTTGATTGTTAATATCCCAATATGATGATCATATAAATATGCTTCAAAAAGTTGAATTCAAAAAGGATTTTAGTCATTTTGAGTGGTGAATAAGTTTAGTCATAGAATAAAATTTTCAATAATCGATCATACTATATCTATAATATCTTGTTCCATAAATGTAAATTTTATCTTGAATACTCATAATTAGTATAAATTCTTAGAAATATTAAAAATACAGAGTCCTTGAATCTTGATACATGAAGTCCATTACTTGAATTTATACACACTTGTCAACCTTATCATATTACTATTTACCGTTTCTTTATAAGAATTTTTATTCTAAAATAATCATATATGTATCACCCAATATGGTGAGCATAAACCACCTCATTGGTTATATATTCCTAGAAAAAGTGTCTTTAGAACTACTCCTCCCACTAAGCTCAGTGGAGTCTAGTAACCCTATACCAAATCATATGCATCCAGATCCTTAAACCTTAGAAGTTATGTCTAATCCCACCATATTCAAAGATATATGATTAATTTATAGAAATATAGTTGATCTTGACTTTTAAATTAAAATCCTCAGTGGTAATACGATCATTAAATTAGATGAAACTTGTTGGGACCATGTTGGATGAAGTTCGTTTTTAGATGGAGAAAGAAGTTTGTAATGATTGTTTTGTTTTTTTGTTATTACAAAAAATCTTGTAAGCTTTTAAGTTTTGATGATTGGACACAGGAGTACCATACCCAGGAGATCATATGCATTATTGATAATAAAATCCTTTGTTTTCAGTTTTCTATCTGGAAAAATTTCCAAGGAAAATTTTGTTTCAGACTCACATTATGTCCTGAATGATTTTTTTGATCAGAGTGATAAATTTTTATAAAGTTTGAATGTCTTTAGATATGCTAAACAATAAATAAAACAATGAATTTTTATTATTTAATTTTTCAATATCCTAATTAATTTAAAATACTTGTGGTTAAATCTTTGTAAAATAAAGGGGGAGAAAAGGTTTTGAAATCCATACAATGCTATACCGATCCAAATGTTCTTAACATCATGAAGAAATCATGATACAAGGAGGTTTTTGAAGAAGGGAGTTTGTGAAGCTAAATTATTTTGGTCTAGGATCATTGGTGTAAGAATTACTAGATGCAGAAATATATATGAATGTTGGGAAGTTTGAAGTTGCTGAAGTCAGAATTTTTGATGAAGTGATGATCGACCAATCCATCAGACTATCTGATTCAACGGATGAACCATTCTTAAGGATAAATCAATAGTTGTAGAGGTTTTGGGATAAATAAGTCACTACTAACACTGATCCATCAAACTCGATGTTCCATCAATCCATAAAAAAATTATAACATCGATTCATTAGAAACATTGTTGGTATCATTATGACATTATATGTAGAGTTTTATCAGAGTTAGAAAATATTTAGTTGGATTTATTGGGACCGATAATCCTCATAGAATTAGAGAAAGATCAATCAGATGATGTTCAACAAAGTAGGCAACCATTTTCACTGAAATAAGAATTCAGGTTGTATTGTTTTTCAAGTGGGTCAAGTGTCATCAGACCAAATGTGACGCTGATACATAAGAAGGAATTAGAGACTGATCCATAAAACACATGCAAAAGTCAATAAGTCATCAAACACTGTAATTCATTAGATGTAGTTTTTCATCTTTCTGAGATTTTTTTAAATGAATTAATAAAATGTGCAATGTTTTAAATATTCCATTAAATTTTTGTCAAGGGGATTCTGAATATTTATAAGTTTCAATGATTTTTATAGAAAATAAACTGAACAAAATGATCAGGCTATGAAATACAAGTGGAATTCTAGAGTGACTGAGAAGAACCATCATTGTTAGGAAACTAAAGAAAATCAATAAGAGTCTAATAAAGTTTCAACAATATTTAAGAAAGAATAGTTTAATGTGTTTTTTCTGGTATGTAGTATCATAATGAGTGATAATCAGGTATACATGTGTTTCATTATAATGAAGAATTATATTAGAATGAACTTGTGTATTGTACAAAATAAAGGTTTGTAAGTTCAATGTAGGATGAATTTGTGAGAAGAATAAAGAAGTTTCAAGAAGAACCCATAAGAGTTAAGAATTACTAAAATATTTTTAAATGAAGAAAAAATGTTAGTCAAATTTGAGTTTATAGGAATTTGGTTGAGTGGGAAAGTGAAAGTGGTTTCCCACCCATTCTATTTTGGCTCTCCTATAAATAAAAGGAAGTAAATTGTACTTTATGATAAGTAAATCATTGTTCACACGTAGGGAGAGAAGAATCAATGAATGTTTTTGAAGAGGAAAGTTTCTAGATAGAGTTTTCTTGAGAAACATCACTGGAAAAAAGAAGTGTAATAAAGAGATAGAGGTTGGAGTTTTTGGATCAAACTAAGCAATCAGACTGACATTTTTGGGGAAAAAAGAAGTGGTTCAGAATTGTTTCTAGAGTAGCCTTTCTTATATTTTTTCTCGACTGAAGAATCTGATGGAGTAATTGGACTGAGCCATCGGGATAAGTTTTTTTATAAAGTGAAGAAGAGCTGTTTCTACCTAATTCTAGGTAGGAAAGTGAATAATTATATTTTGAAGAGTTACAAAAGTGAAAGTTATTGAAGTATCATAGTGAAATGTTTGGAACCAATTGTTTAAATTTTATAAACTTCTTACAAAACTTATCTTACATCATTCATGTTAAAAGAAGCACATGCCTTATTGTATTGATCATTGTGCTACACAAGTGTAAGGGTATTTCCTACTTGTTGTGTCTAAACAAAAGGATTTTTTTTCTTGTGGAATTTTTGGTATTGGATTATTTAAAAACCATACCAAGGACTACCTAATATTTTTTAGTAGAGAAACTTGTAAATACTTGTGTTCCTGTGGATTTGTAATTTTTTTTTAGAAAATGGAAAATTATTTAATAGGAGGTGAAAGATATTATAAAATAAAGATAACATAAAATAAAAAGATATCACTGATTCAACCCTCCCCCTCTCAATGATACATTGATATTGATTGGGCCTTTTTACTTGGTATCAGAGAAAATATTACCTTCATTTATTCTTTGTTGATTTTTTAAGAGAAGTTTCTATGGAGAATTTGAATTTTGTGAAAATTAAGGGTATTCTAGTCCTCAATGGAAAGAATTATCATATTTGAAAAGATAGGACAATGAATTATATTTTTTCACTTGGGTATTATGTTTTGAAAGATGATGTAGATGGATTTTATCCTCTTTTTAAAAATTTTCCACTTACATCTATGGACAAGAAGAATCTAGAGAATTATGGAAGATCTAAGACTTATTTTCTTTAATTACTTTATGAAAGTGTGGTTCTAAGAGTGAAGGGAGTTGAAACTTCTAAAGTTATCTAGGAGAAGTTAATAAACATTTAGGAAGGTAATACAAAAGTGAATAAATACATGTTAAAAATCTAGAGGATGAAGTATGAAGATCTCAAAATGGTTGAGTATGAATCTATTGGTTAATTCATTACACGGGTGAATGATATTGTTAACACCATAAGATATCTTGGTAAGAAGATAGAAGATTCAACTATTTTTGAAAATATCTTGATAATTTTTCATGATAATTTTGATGTCAAAGTTTCATCTTTGGAATATATATATCCTATAACTTTATCTCTATATGACCTTCATAGTACTCTCATTACTTATAAAATGACATGGGAGAAAGTTATTAATGTCAAAACAAAAGTTTATTGAGAAATTTCTTTTAAGTCTACTAAGAAATTTAATTTTAAGAGGATTATTGGGGATGAATAATTTGATTATTCTGAATCTAAAAATTGGGTTAGTAACAATCTTGATGAATTTTTATACTTGTTTTCTAAAAATGTGAAAATAGGTACAAGAAATTATAAAGGGAAGCTACCCCTGATTTTTTTAATGTGAAGCTACTGGGAACTTTGCTGCTAATTTTCCACAAATAAAGAATGAATAAGATAGTGATTAAGGTGAAATAATTCCAATAATATATTGGAAGAAACATGGTGATAAATCAAAATATCCTTAGAAGGGAAAAGATAAAACGTTATCCAAATCTAAAATGATAATCTTTTTGTCTAAAGATGATGAAGTTTAAGACAAT
The DNA here is from genome assembly GCA_963277665.1 of Viscum album. NCBI lineage: Eukaryota > Viridiplantae > Streptophyta > Magnoliopsida > Santalales > Viscaceae > Viscum > Viscum album. The sequence goes on along the minus strand of OY728127.1, from coordinate 1,401,695,838 downwards.
AAAATTGTGGCCTAAATTTTTATATAAGTTTCTATAGAAAATAATTTTATTGAAATAATTAATGATGAAGAGTTTGGAAGTAGTATTTCTGAATAAGAAGAAACTAAGTTAGAGTTTCATCTAAAGAGACAATTTAAATAATTTCTAAGAAATATTGTAAAACATGAAAGAGGGATCAAGAAATTGAAGAAGGAAATTTCTACAAAAAACAATCCAGAATGTATTATTTTAGATAAATCTATGTTTTTGGAAGCGATTTATTTTCTAAATATGTATCTTGAGAAGGAAAATAATGAGAATGAACATTTGGAAGTAAAGTTTAAATCAAAGGATGAAGATTTGGAATTTATTCAACAAAAGTTTTCTAAAACTGTGTATGGAATTGAAAGTTTTAATAATTTCATCTCTGAAGTTGGTGAAAGTTTTGGAAAGGGAGAACCTGATAAGGATCTACAAAAGTTACCTTCAAAGGTTGTAAATAAATTTGAAACTATTCATAAGAATAAGAAGACTATGAAAATAATGCATGTGGACAAAACCACCAAAGTTGTAAATTCATATGTATCTAAAAATGCTATTTCCAAAACAAAATTTTCTACCGCTTCTAATTATAATAAAGTTAGAAAGAAATATGAACTGAAGAAGAAGACTCTGGGTGATAATTGGAAGGCTTTGGAATAATAAAGTTCTGATATAAAAGTTAAGAAAGTTTTTGAGAAACATGTTCAAAATATCAGTCAGTGTAGAAGCTACAAAGGTAAATATTCTTTCTATGGTTACTACTAGTATTGTGGTGGATTTGGGAATATAGAAAATATGTTTTCATTTAACCAAAAAAATTTCATTTATCTCACGAGTTACAAAAAGTAAAGTTTGGGTGGGGGGATTCAATCATCTCAAATAAATAAATATGATAAATAAGTTTTTAAAGTTGAAAATATATTCCAACCTTTGGAAACTATTTTTGAAAAATGTGAACAACAAGGAAATCTTTAAAAAGGGTGTATTGTTTTGTTACCAGCATAAAAAAATGATTATAAATATTTTTAGAATCCAGATTTGAAGAAATATAGTGGTAAAGAGAAAGCTATTATTGTTGAAACTTCTCTTAAAGTTACAAAAGGAGAATAACCCTATATTTTGGATAGTGGGTGTTCTCATATGAAAAGATATTTGAAATTTTTTGAAGAATGCAAAAGATTTCAAAGAAGGAACAATGAAATTTGGTAATGATGAATCTCTCAGAATCAAAGGTGTTGGATATGATATTATTGGGGAATAAAATTTGATGTCTAAGAAAGATTTGTTTGTTGATGGGTTGAAACACAATCTGTTGAGTGTTTCCCTACTTTGTGATGAAGGAAATATAGTTATTTTTAGAAAAGGTGATTTTTTTGTGAAAAGATAGGAAGGGGGAATTTTTTTTAAAGAAGGCCAACACACAAAAGGAAATTTGTTTCAATTTGGTGAATTTTGGAATTCATGTTAATTAATAACAATGAAAGAAAATTAGTTGTGACATAAAAGGCTGGGATATTTATGTCACAGAAACATGAGAAATTTATCAAAGTGAGATAGTGTATGTGGAGTTATTGATATGTCAATAGGAAGATATTGGTGTTGCATAATTTTTAATATAGGGAATATTACAAACTCTATGAATAATAAAGTTTATATTTATTCAACTCTACCCCTTGAACTTATTCATTCCAATATTCATGGGCAATAAGAAAAAACTCAACTTTCATAGATAAGTATTGTATTTATTTCATTTATGATATTATTCACATTAATTTTGTTATGTATTTTAAACATATGTCAGATGATTTTAATATGTTTAAAAGTTCTAAGAGAAGAGATGAGAATGAATGTGGGTATTCTATGAAGAAGTTGTGAATTGATCATTGTGGTGAATACAATAATAAAGATTTCAGAAGTTATATCGAAAAACATGGAATTTAGTATGAGTTTAGAACATAATATACTTTACAAAAAAATGGAATTTATAAAAGAAAGAATATAATTTTGGTTGATATAGGGTTTACAATGTTACTTGAACATGGGATTTCTCACCACTTATAGAGGAAAGTAATGAACACAACTGTTTATTTTAAAAATCAATGTTTCTAAAGTCCAAGTTCTGATATGACTTCCTATGAAAATTTTTATGATAAAACTCCAATTTTGAGTCACTTAATAGTTTTTGAGAGTCCCTACATCATAAATAACAAAGGTGTAAATCTTGGGAAGTTTAATCAAAGAGGTAAAGATAGAATTTTTCTATGATATTCTCTGGATTGAAGAGGATATATATGTTTCAACAAATATAGAATAAGAATAGTTGATTATTTTGATGTAAAAGTTCTAGAAAAATATGAGAAAGATGCTTCACAAATGCATGTAGACGAGGAAGATGAAGTGGTTGAAAGATTTTTTTTCTAGAAACATGAAAATAATTCTATCAGTGGTGATGAAAAAAATTTAGAACATTTAGACTCATTTATTTATAGTGATGAGGAAGAAGTTCTTACATCTCATCCTAGGGCGAGGAAACAGGTGGAAGATCAAAACCTTATTGGTGATCAATATCAAAAGTTTCAGACAAGAAGAACATCAAAATTTATTGTTCATACTTATTTTTATTTTAAAGTTGAGAAAAAAATGTGTTAATGAGTATTTTGTGCATCCAGAATGGATTCATGCTATGAATGAAGAGTTGGATCATATTGAGAAGAATGATACTTGGGAACTCATACCTAAACCAAATGAAAAAATGTTTTTGGTACAAAGTGGGCGTTCTAGAAAAATTTGAATGAATATGTTAAAGTTATAAGAAACAAATAAATATTGGTTTGAAAAGGTTACACAAATATTTAACGCATCGATTTTGATGAGACTTTTTCTCTGGTGGCTAGTTTAGAAACAATTTTTATTGCAATTTCTGCACAACGAAGTTATAAAATTTTTTAGATGGATTTGAGGTTAACATTTTTAATGGAGAACTTGACGAGGAAGTTTATATTGAACAACCATGTGGGTTTGTTATTGGGAAGGATGAAATTTATGTATAAAATTTTAAGAAATTATTTTATGGTATAAAGAGAGCTCCGAGGGCATGGTAATAGAAATTGGATACCTTCTTAAGGAAGTTGAACCTTAAGAAATTAAGAGTTGATAGTAATATTTACATAAAATAAATTAAGGATTTTCCCTCATTTTTATTGTTTATTTTGATAGAATTATCTTTTTTGGGAATGATGAAAAAACTTATGAAAGGTTTTCTGAAGGAATGAAAATATTTTTTGAAATGTACATGCTAGGTGGAATGAAATTCTTTTGGGTTAAAAATATTACAAAAGAAGAAATAAAATTTTATTTCTAAAGAAAATTATGATAATGAACTTCTTAAGAAGTTTGAAATGGAAAATTAAAAACCTATTTCCACCCTAATTTCAACGGGAACCAAGTTTACTAAAGATGGAGAAGGTATGGAAGTTGACTCTAAAGAGTTTTAGAAGCTTATTGGAAGTTTTTTATATCTAACTAGTTGAATACTAGGTATTATTAATGTTATTACCTTATGTTATAGATTCGAAAGTGATACAATATAATTACATCTATTGGCTTGAAAAATAATTCTTAGATATTTCAAAGGAAGAATAGATTTTGGAATCTGGTATGATAAATTAGGAAGAATTGGTTTCTTTGGTTATACCAATGTTGATTGGGTAGGAGGTATTGATGATAAAAGATCCATATCTAGTGGAGTTATATTTAATGGGGAAAGTTGTGTAAGTTTGAATTATAAGAAACAAAATTCAGTAACTCTCTCCATGGCTGAAGCTGAGAATGTTTCTGCCACTTAAGATTCCATGCAACTTATGTGGATGAAAACTCAGTTAGAAGATTCACTTGTTGAAGTGAAGTTACCTCTACTCTTGGTTTGTGATAATTATAGTGATATAAACCTTAAAAGAAACCAAGTAAAACATTATGTTTCAAAACACATTTATATCAAATATGACTTCATCAAATAGCATGTGGAGAAGAATGAAATCAAGCTGGAGTATGCTCCTTCATCAGAACAAGCTGCTGACATTTTCACAAAACATTTAACAAAGGAAGAATTTTTCAAACTGAGGTTGAACATGGGAATCCAACCTCTTTCTCTCCAATTTTTATGTATGTGTTTATATCCCCTATCTCATATAGTACTTGGATAGTGTTTTCAATTTGGAGAAAAATTATGTTTCATAAATCTATCCATTGCTACGTGCTAAACATTTCGATGAAACATATATATAGGGAGAGTTGTGGGTAATAAGTGAACTCAATATGTAATTTTGAGAACTATTATAATAGTTTTTTGAAGTGGTTGTATTAAACTTGTTTGTTTTATAGGAATAAAGGAGTTACAGAGAGATGTAAATTTTGAAAGGTTTTGATGTTTCATGAAGAATTTTGGTAAGTCACTACTTTTAGAAAACATGGTTTTGTTATCAATTACTATTTTTTCCTATAATTAGTTTTCTCTTGTAGTTTTATAATTTTTTATTAGTGATACATATATTGAGGTTAAAAATTTTAGTGATTTTTGAACCTTGTTTTATAAAAAAATATAAAGGGGGAGATTTTTGGGATCAAGTTGGATGAAGTTGGTTTTTGAATGATGAAAGATGATTGTGTTGATTGTTTTTTTTTATTACTAAAAATCAGGTAACTTGTATGTTTTTATAATCAGATGCAGGAGTACCATACCTAGAATATTGGATGATTTATTAATAAGAAAATCCATTGGTTTTAGTATTCTATTCTGGAAATGTTTCCTAGGTGAAGTATGTTTTGGACTCACATTGTGTTTGTAATGATATTTTTGATTGGAGTGATAAGTTTTTACGAAGTATGAATGTAATTTGAGATGTTCAAAAATAAATATAATGATGATTTGATGTTATGTAAGTTTCCAATATCATAAGTAATATGATATAATTGTGATCCAAGATTTGTAAATTAAAGGGGGAGAAAAGTTATTGAAATTAAGATGCTATAATGATCCTAATGTTCTTAATATCATGAAGATGTCATGATACAATATGGAGTTTTTTTGAAGAAAATACTTTGTGAAGATAAAGTCTTCTATTCTAGGATCATTAGTGTGAGAATCATCAGATGCATAAATATGTTTGAAGGCCGGGAATTTTGAAGTTACTGAAGTTAGAAGTTTTGATGAAGTTTTAATCGACCGATCCATAATACTATATGATTCAACAAACAAACCATTCTTAAATATCAATTGATAGTTAAAGATATTATAGTATAAATAATTTGTTTCTGAAACCAATCCATTGGACTCAGTGTACCACTGATCCATCAGAAGAATCCTGATACTGATTCATCAGACACACTGTTGGTATCTTTATGGCATCATATATAGAGTTCTATCAGAGGTAGAATAAAGTTTGTTGGGGTTGGTGGGACTAATAATCTTGATGTAATTAGAGACCAAACAATTAGAAGATGTTAAATAATTTATTCACTCATTTTCATTGGAATAAGAATTTTGGTTTTATTTTTTGTCAAGTGGGTGAAGAATCATCGGACTAGAAGTGATGCTGATACATCAGAAGGAATCAAAGACCGATCCATCAGATGCATGTAGACACTGATAATTCATCAGATGCTATACCTCATCAGATGCAATTTTTCATTGGTATGAGGTTTTATTGAATGAATAAAGAAAATGTGAAATGTTTTGAAGATTTTATCAAATTATTGTTGAGGGGTTTCAGAATCTTTAGAAGTTTCAATGATATTTATGGAAAAGAAACTGAACAAAATGATCGAGCTATGTGATACAAGTGGATTAACAGAGAGATTGAGAAGAAAAATCGGTGTGAGGAAGCTAAATAAAAGCAATAGGTTTCTAAAAAAGTTTCAATGATGTTTATGGAAGAATAGTTTAATGTGTTTTAGTTGGTACAAAGTATCCGAATGAGTGGCCTTTAGGTTTACATGTGTTTCATTGTAATGAATAATTATATCGAAGTAACCTTATGTGTCAAGATGAAGAAAGGTTTGAAATTTCAAAGAAGGATGAAGTTGTGAGAATATTCAAGAAGTTTTGAGAAGAATCCAATAGAGTTTAGAAGTGATGAAATGGTCATAGATTAAGTTGAAATGCAAGTCAAATTCATGGTTCTATGAATTTGGTTGAGTGTAAAAGTGAAAGTTGTTTCCCTCCCATTCAATTTGTTCCTCTCCTATAAATAAAAGTAAGTAAATTATACTCTCTAATGACTGAATCACTTTTCACATGTGGGGAGATAAAGAATGCTGAAGTTTTTTAGAAAATTAAAGTTCTAGATAGAGTTTTCTTGAGGAACATTACCGAACATAAGAAGTTTAAGAAAGAGATAGTAGCTAGAGTTTTCCAAATCAGACTGAGAAATAAAACTGATTTTTTTAAGAAAGAAAGTAGTGTTTTAGAATATTTTATGGATTATATTTTCCTATCTATTTTTTAGACTGAAGAATCAGATAGGGTAATCAGACTGATCCAATAGACTAAGTTTTTGCACAAAGTATACAAGAGTTGTTTCTACCTACTGCTGGTCAGGAAAGTGAAGAATTATGTTTTGAATTATTACAAAAGTGAAAATTATTTAAGCAACACAGTGACATGTTTGGAACCAATTGGTGAAAGTTTGTAAACTTGTTACAAAACTTTTCTTATATCATTTTTTCTAGAAGAATCACATACCCTGCTATATTGATCAAAGTGCTAGACAAGTGTAAGGGTATTTACTAATTTTTGTATCCACACAAAAGGATTGTTTTATAGTGTATTATATGGTATTAAATTATATCTAAACCATGCCAAGGACTAGATATTATTTTTTAGTAGTGAACCTTGTAAATAATCATGTTCCTATGGATGTGTTAATGTTTTTTTCCAAAAAAGTGATAATTAGTTAACAATAGGTGAAGGATTTTATAAAGTAAATATAACATAAAAGAAAAATATATCACTGATTCACCCCTCCCCGTATGAGTGATACATTGATCCTGGTTGGGAATTTTCAAACCTTAGTGTTGTGATATTTGTTTGTAGCTAAGTCCTTCTTTTAGTAAATGGTTTTCAATAAAAAATTATGGTAGTGTCCTAATAGATCTTATCATATCATAGTTGATATGATATCCATTAGGAAATATTGTTGGAATATGTTTAGTTGTTTCAATTCTATATTCAAAATATGCCTTGGAAGTAATAATGGAAGATTTGAAATATATATAAGTGTATTTATTGATCTTACTTTTACTATCATCATGAAATTGATGTATATAAGGTAATGTGAGTTTTTGGATAACCTTTACTCCACATATATGATCAATAATTACTTGGATTAAATGTTATCTAATAACGAAGATCATAGTTTCCTCGATCTTTACCAATTTTAGTCATTTACTTCACTGATAATTTTTAAAATTTCTTAAAGAAATATCCTGAAGTATATGAAGTTACCTTTTAATAGTCCACATGACCATGTTTAAGTAACTCTAAAAGTTTTATTTTGTATCTTTATTTAAACATGATTCTTTATCTAAAACATGATAAGTAGTTTGATTGTATATCTTGTGTCTTATCTCAATTGAGAAAAAAATACTTTAATGGAAATAAAAAAGTTAACTAATTTCAATTTTATTTGAAAAAATAATTATCTTTCCACAATTGGGTAGGAGTTATATATTTTATAGTCATCATTCATTGTAATGGATATTTGTGATTCAAGAGTTACTAAATTGTTGGTTTAGTATTAAAGTACCATAACAACATTTATTCCAAAAATAAATAATGTCTATTTGTTTCTAGAAGGAAAATGTGTTAAATGTTTTTTAAAACTTATTACAAACTTGAATCAATAATTTTGGCAATGAAAAATAGTGATCTCCCCTTGGATAACATATGAATCACCATTTTTTAGCTCCTTTTGAATTTACTCTATAAACTTTCAGTTCATGATCATATCCTATATTTAAATACATTTATGTTGTAATAATATTGTATTTAGTACACGAGTTATAAATAAAAACTTAATAAATATACTTGAGGTGGATGAAACTACTTCTTCATTTTATTTCAAATTATTTTCTAGTTTCTATTCTTTCCACATAAGAAGAAAGAAACCTCATGTTCATTCTTTTACCTTTAAATTATTTTTCTCATTTAAGGAATATTTATAATATATTTTTGATTTAGATTAACCATGGGATATTCTCTTTGTATTTAAAACTTTTCACCATAAGGGGTGGAGAAACAGGTTTCAACCAGTCCTTGTCCATTTATTAAAGTATAACCAAAAGTTTCCTGAGAGACTTATCAATTTCATTTATTCAATCTTGAATAATAATAATAATATTGGTGGTAAGTATGATAATATAAGATTAATGGATAAATTCTTATCTAAGTGGATGCCCAATTTTTATAATTGATCAATACACCCCATCATTTTGAAAGAATAATCAGTAATTATATATCATTCTTCCTGTTTACACTGATATAGTACATTAAAAATATTTTTTATCTTTAGCCTCTCATTATCTTTTTCAAGAGAATATAGATGAGATATTTTAGTGTTATCATACATGTTTTATGTTTCATTATCAACTCTATAGACATAGTTGATAATATAATACAACAGACATAGGAATCATTCTCAACATAACTTTGGAAATCATCCTTTTCACCTTTTCTCACCTACTGGGGTAACATAATAGGAATATGAGATTCAAACACATAATAAAAAATTTTGGATAATAAATCATCGCATAAATGATTGTACCATATATATAAATGTTTATTTTTAAGGATATAACTTGAGTTAAATAATGATCAAACTATCTTCATGGTTTTACTTTCCATATTCTACAATTATAAAAGAGCATATAATTAGTATTTCCCTTGATTAAAATTTATTTGAGAAAAAATTATAATAATTTTTATTAAGTCTCCCACTATTTTATCATGTCTCAACAAAAATCACCATAAAACTCATAATTTCTAGTTTCTTGGAAATTATAGTGGAAAGAATCCATATGCCCCTTCACATAACCCCCAAAAGGGTTGGTCAAGATACTTTAATGTATCTATATGATATCTTGGGGCCTAGTTCACTCATAAGTAAACTAACTTGGTGGGATACATAGCCTCAAGTGTTCATACCTTTATGTCATTGGCTCTAGACTTGTAGTGAGGGTCTATGGTGGTAACGCGGGGAGACTATACCCTTATGATTAGAGTGAAACACAATGGTGAAATAATAGGTAAACAATAGGAAATAGATAAAAATAGGTAAATAAGATCATATCATCTAAAGATAATAAACCTTTGAAAAATAATAACAAGAGTCATATACAAAAAGATGATGTCATGTCATGGTTCTATACAAAATAGGAGTACATGGGGAACATGTTTACATGGAAATAGTTGTACAATACATGTACAAAAATGAGATAAAAAGACAAAAAAACTATCCTATGATCATCACAATAATTGGATCAGTCATCTGCTACCATGATTCATCTTAACAGATAATTATAAATCCATAGGTCGACTCTTTCCTTCATCCCTATCTATATCTATAAATTCTATTTGGGTACCACATGCTATCCTGAATAGGGTGTGATTAAAAATCAGTATTCCACCACCAACAAAATCTAGTATAATCGAACTAGTGTGTATATAATGTGTAGTGTGCAGGTATAACAATATAAAGTAGTAATGTAAGCTTAAAACAAGTCATCCTGAGTTTCTAAAGGACACCCATCTGACTATACCTACTTCGGCCTAAGCCAAAATATTTATGAAAAAGTTTCACCACATATATATAAATATAATTAAGTATATATATATATATATGTGTGTGTGTGTGTGTGTGTGTGTGTCTAAATATATAGATATATATAGATACAGAGTACTGGACATGACCTGAGGTGTTACAAAGGCATCCATGTAGAATAATAAGAGTCTCTTTCTTTAGATAAGGGAACCGACCCAAGCATTCAATAAAGTTTATATATGTACTCATATCCTTCATCCTAATAATTGATGTGAAAATCCGTGTCCAACATTCTTCAGGGGAATGTGAAGCATTGTGTCCAATGTACAAAAAAACTATGTGAAACTTCCTATCCAACATCACATATTAAGGGATCATAAAGCTCAATGTATAACACTATCCATAATAATATCTAAAAAAACATCATAAGGTCATGGAATAGTAATAATAAATCATGTATGTAATGAATTAATATAAGACAAGCAGTGATTTTCAACCAATCTACATCTAATTAACAATGGGAATAAAACCAAAATTAATATAATGTTCACATGAATTGTTCATACCATTCAATTTAATTTAATTTATATTAATCAAAACCCAGATAGATGGTGGTTTTTTTCCAAATGAGAATTTTTAAAGTCATGGGAAAAGACGAGCACACCCAAAGGGGTGGAATTAGTTGAGGCATGTGACCTATGAGAATGGAAAGGTCATATGAGAGTATTTTTAGCATGGATAATAATTTAAATTAAAATAAATCATATTTTTAAGTCAATGCATGGAAGGTATGGAATGTTTAAACATATATAATGATATAAAATAACTACAATTTTAGGTAAAATTACTAGAACACCTACCATAGGGTGGTAGATGACTCCTCATCTATTATTGGCCTCAAATCCTGGATAGAATGAGAGAAATTGGAAGAATAGATGAATACCTTAAAAATAGGGCATATTAGCTCACATGGAATCATAATTCCATATGGATAGGTAAAAAAATAAAAATAAGGAAGAGGAATGAAGGTATTATTAATGGATTTTCAATATAACTAACATCGAGCAATTCAGATGTCGTATGAGGGAGGAGTCTAAAATCCTATAGAAGAAGAGTAGGATGATCTCATGTTGTTGTGGGAGGTGTTGTACATGAAATGGGAAAGAAAAGGGGGGTAATTTAAATAGAAGTAGAGAAAAATTATTAATTTAAAAACTTTTTAAGGGGTGCACTGTTTGATCACATGACTGACCAAACCATGTTCCAACCATGTGCACCCACTATCTAGGGTGACACTCCCTTGCACAATTTTTGCACGGTTATGAAAACCATGCGTAGCCTGCATAGATCACATATACAAAACACCTACACTAAATTTCATGACCCTTCATCCTAGGGTTCATAGTTTGACAAACCATGTGACACCCTTCAGGGCTCACGCAATTATCCCTAACCATGCGCTAAGCATGCACATCCCATGTTTCTCCCAAAAACCAGTTCTCTGGGATTCTAATAAGACCTAGATATGAAATAAAAATTCCTTATACTCTTATTAACTTTCATTTAGATAAATATAAATATTTAAAATAGAATTTAAAGGGTTCATACCTCATGTGAAAAATTAGGATCTTACAATTTCCCCTCTTTAAAACAACTTGTCCCCAAGTTTTCCTTTAGAGGGTGGTCGATCATCATCTAATAATAACTCCATCCATTGAGAATGTACACAGACCTCTTTCTCTAAAGTATCAACTTGTACATGTCCATGATTCCATATCACCCATATTAGAGGCACAAACCTTCTTTAGAGATCCTTTATGCTACGGTAAATGATATGGATAGGACACTCCTGAAAATAAGAATCATCTCCCAAATTTACTTTCTTAGGATCAAAAGTATGAGAGGGGTCATAATGATAATGATTTAGTTGAGATACATGGAATAAATCATGCAAGAAATGGTACCTATAAGGAAAAAATATCTGATAGTCTATTGACCCGATTCTCTCTATGATCTTAAAAGGTTTGAAATAACGAGTTGATAGATTACATTGTCTTTGAATTTTTCTATGCCCCATCCTAGGAGAAAAACATAAGAAAACCTGATCACTCACCTCAAACCCCAAAGGTTGGTAGAAACTGTAAGCATAAAACTTCTTCCTATATTGAGTTGTAGTTATACTATTCATAATAAGTTTTATTTGCTCAGATTTCTCCTAAATGAGATGATATCCTAATAGCACTGCCTCTATTATTTTTAACCAGTACAGGGGGAGTGGAATGACCTATCATATAAGGCCTCTTGAGGATCTATAAGTATAGTCTCTGGGAAGCTGTTATTGTGTGAAAAATAAAAAATAGTTAAATTTTTATCCCAACAACCCCCAAAATCAAGGATGCATGCTTGAATCATGTACTATAATATCAAAACCGTATGCTCGGACTGACCATTGGTCTATGGGTGATAGTTTGTACTAAAAAATACCTATGAACCCAAATCCTTCTATATCCCCAACTAGAACCATGATGTAAATTGAGAAACTTTTTCCAATAAAATGATATCTGGGATACCCTGAAGTATGATAATCTCACAGACATAGATTATACCTAATTCATCCAATGAAAAGGTTTATCTGATAGGTAGAAAGTGGGTGACCTTTATCATCCATTTAATGATAACTCATACTGCGTAGCTACCTTTATAGGACATTGGTAAACCTATAACAAAATTTAAAGTGACATCATCCCATATCCACTTAGGAATGGGAAATGGATATATAATTCTAGCTAGTCACTTGTGTTCCTCCTTACACCTTCACTTACTGACAAGTGGAACATTGAGTAACAAATAGAAAATCTCTCCCTTTTTAACCCATGCCACCAATACTGGAAGTTTAGGTCATAATAAATAATTTTAAGACTGGGATGTACTACCTAAGAAGAATAATGAGACTCTCATATCAATTACACCCGAATGTTTGTGGGAATTTGGATGCATCCTTGAATACAAAACATATCGTCCTCATAAATGATCCAAATTAGTGTTGGATCCTCACCTAAAATGATCACCTTTAGGATCAAGACTTCATGGTCAAAAATACACCATCGCTTCACTCTATCAATAAGTGAAGAAGAAACTGGTAAATATGGAAGTATATACTTATCAAGATGGTTCAACACCTCTAAGTGCATCTAATAAAACAAGTCAATCAACTACCATTCAACAATGGAATCCTAAACTTCTTGTTTCAGATTCTTCCTAATTAGAGCATCATCCACCGTATTTCCTTTCCCATGTGTTTAATAAATCTCAAAAATCAAATGACTGTAGGTATTCAACCCATCTTTACCATCTTAGATTGAAATCATGCTATGTGAATATGTATTTGAGTCTTTTGTGATCCATTTATAATCAAGTCCTTATCTCAATAAATATTTCCTATAACAAATAAAGGCATGAAAAACTATTTCTAGATCAAGGTTAGGCGTAATGTAACTTTTTTCCTGATGTATCAACTCATGAGACCAATTTTCCATGACTCTTTCTCTCTACATCAGAACGAATCCTATCTTGATGGTTGATATATCACGATAAAATGTATAACTTATTTCAAGTTATAGAAGAATCAGGATTGATGATAAAGTTAATTATCTTTCCAAATCCTCAAGGTCCTTATAATATGATTCATACAAAAATAATTTTACACCCTTCTTGGTCAATCTTATGAGAGGTTCTGCAAGGCATGAGAAATCCTAAATAAAATTCCTGTAATATTCTTCCAACCCCAATAAACTCTAAATTTCAAAGATGTTCTTGGGTTTCTTACAAGAAATGATAACTCTCACCTTATCTTTGTCAACTTATACTCCTTCCTCTGAGATGATTTAACCCAAGAAGTGAACTTTATTAATCTAAAAGTAGAATTTTGTGAGCTCAACATTCAACTAGCACTCACTTAGTGTGATCAATGTGATATCAAGGTGTTTTTCATGATCGTGTTGAGTACATGAGCACTCCAAGATGTCTTCCATGAATACTTCCACAAATGAATCTAGATATGGGTGAGAAAACCAATTCCTCAAAGCCATGAAAATAGTCCGTGAGTTTGTGAGACCAAAGGACATAATCATGTACTCATACAATCCATATCTTCTACATAATTATGTACGTGGTATATCTGAAGTCCCGACTCATAACTGATGGTAGAAAAACCACAAATAAATATTTGAGAAGAATTTATCTCCTCATATCTAATAAAATAGGTTTTCTATATGAGGTATTGGATATTGGTTATTTATTATAATCTTATTAAACATTTAGTAATCCAAACATAGTCTAGGGGTTCTATCTTACTTCTTAGTGAAAATGACTAGTGAACCCTAAAGATAAGTGCTAGGTAATATAAAAATTTTAGATTCTAGGTCCTCCAAATATATCTAAAGTTCTTAAGTCTTAGTAGTATCCATCCTATAAGGAGGAATATACACTGGTGCCACTTTTGGTACTATCTTGATAGTAAATTCTAATTATCACTTAGGAAGTAGCCCAAAAAATTCATCATGGAAGATTTACTTGAAATGAGCCACTACAAGAGGGAAATATATATATCACACTCCCTAATCATTCAATTAAAGTCCAACAATCTAGTTTGTTACTTTTCCCAACCCAAGATGATCGAGTCCAGCTTAACTAGCCTAGACACCCCATTCACCCTTGTGAATATAATTACCAACCTCAGGTGATGTGAAGGACATCCTATGGTGATAACAATAAAAATGATCTTTATAAGGGACTAACCATTATATCCCTATAATTGCATAAAAACTCATTATGTTTAGGAAAAAAATATTCCATACAAATAGGTAACCACCAATCTCAAGGGGGAATTCCTTACGTCAGTGTATGATCTCGTATCAGATCCCCAATAGAGTATTGAGGGTTATCACACCATATAATTAATTAATATCTATGTTCAAAATTTCTATAATTTTTGAAGATATAAATGAATGTGAATCACCCATATCAAATAAATAAGACACTAAAGTAGAGGCAACAAAAATCATACCTTGTATAGTAGAAGGCCTGATGCTTTGCTCCTTAGGTGTTGGATGTACTTCATATATCTGGCCTAATTTGTTTCCCTTAGATACAAACTGAATTTTTGGAGTAGGATAACTATTTTGATGCTGTATATTAGAAGTCTACCTTCCCTGACCATGTCGATGCCTTTGGATTGAACACTCAGTAGTACTCCAGATGACCACTTGGAAAGGATCTATGAATCCCACTCTAGAGGGCGAGGATGGTGTGGATCCTATCCCACAAGATACAAATGCGAATGTCCTAAAAATGATGAAGATTCCCCATACTTACACAATATTAACACTCAATCAGGTCTCTATTTTAGAAGGGTTCCATGTCTCTAGGATTCCTACACTGAGGTTTTAGAAGGGTTCCATGTCTCTAGGATTCCTACATTGAGGAAATATCATGGATCCTTCATTGTGAGTCTTCTGGCTACCATTCCCCTCATGAGAAGACTCCATACATCACTTTTTTCTCACCAGATGAACTACTCCCCTATCTATGTGCTAAACCACCCAATACCAAACCCAAAACTCCCCTTGAATTCCACTAAGTGATGAGGGTATAGTTTAAAATCCCCGAAATGATAGTCAATTATAATATTTTTACCTAATTTTGGATGGCATACACAATATCATCCTCGAACTATCTCACCATCACCAACTCATCACTAGTGAGAGTCAGGATGAAGCACTAAAGCTCTATAAAACAAGATGAATACTCCATCATTTACATAACACCCTGGTTTAAGTGCATAAATTTCCTATCCCATTAATATATTAGTGTTTTTGAAAAAAGTTAGTCATAAAATATAATCTAGAAGTCCCTCCAGACCATATCCTGATTCTGGAAAACTTGGGTGACAATGTCCGACCATATCTTGGAAGAATCATGAAGTATATAGTGTTCTAGTTTTGCCCTCCTCTTATGAGGCATCTATAAATTCTAAAATATAGAAATAATGGATTTTGGCCATGAATTGGTATCCTGGAGACCCGCCCCCCCAAGAAATTGGGAGGATGATGTTTTTGAAACTCTTGTGTAAACTCTTCCATAGTAGGGAAATGTCACAGGGCTCATTGCATAGACTATATCAATCATAGGAAACCCTCTTAGAACTGAGATTAGACACCCATATTAGAAAAAATAGGAGGTTTAATTGGTGTAATTAAAAGAGTTAATACTACTGGATTAGGTTCCACCACCTCCGGAGCATGGTCGTTGCCACCTTCCCAGTGCACGACTCTGGGCTGTCATGAAGTCAAATATATACAATTCCAAATACATGCCTCAAAATGAATTTTAATATTATAAAGGATTATATATAATGAATAGGACATGTAATAGCCTTCCTATGCAAGAGCCACACCCCCATGCATACTCCTAAATCCAGGTCTAGGTGATACAAAATCTCATAAATAACACAAGAGACACTCTCCACTGTCCACTACTAAGGTAGGGTTAGGGTCAATGTCTCACATAACATAGCATAAGTCCTGGTTTATGGTGTGTCAGTTTCAAGGTATATAGGAAAACACCCTTTATGTTGCAATTGGAATCACCATTTAACGGAAACCATTTTAGTTAATAATTTTGATGTATTAGTTTATATATATATACATATCATGGTCAAGTTAGATGAGTTACCATTCCCGAGTTATAAATTCCTATTCTTTATAAGCTGTAATTGACATTCCAGGTAACTACAACTGATATTTTACCATGGTTAAATTATATAGATCACTATTCCTAATTAATAGAGGAACACACACTCTTTAAATTGAAATTGGAATCCATTTAATTGAAACCACTTACATTTCATCCCATTTTACCAATCATCAATGGATCAAACATGTGATTATTGGGTTAATTATGGTTCCACCATCAAGATATATGAGAAAACACTATTTATGTTGATGAAGACACTTTAATTAATCTAATTATTTTATCCCTACAAGAAATGTTATCACATTTCAAAATATAATAGTCAAGGTACCATCAATATATAGTAAGAAATTCACACAATAATATATACATGGCATGAAATATGCATGTCATGTGAATAATCAAGAACCTATAATGATGCATGGAACAACACTTCATTGCCATACCATCCAAGGGTAATATAAAGTCCACAATAACACTAATAATAATTTTTCCATAAATCATGTGCGTCAATAAATAGTGAAATTAGTACAACTGTAATAGAGAATTATAGAGCAGTAAGTCCCATCCCAAGAAACTTGGAATTTTCCCTGTATTTGGGTTATCTAATCATAGGAATAGGACCATTACCAAATTATGACACTTCATAGTTTCCTTTATACCATCCCAGAATATTAAGGTAAGAAAAAGAAAGCTCTGATACCACTTGGTGACATCTCGGTGCTCGGTTCACTCATAAGTAACCCGACCTGGTGCGACAATAGCCTCAAGAATGCCTCCACATATGACAGAGGTATCCAAATAAAAGATATAGTCTATGGTTTCACAATTGGGAGACTATATCCTCATGATTATAATGGAACATAATAGTGAAATAATAGTTAAAAAATAGAAAATAGATAAGAAGCTGTAAAGGAGAACTGATCATCAACCGATAATAAAGAGACAAAAAACAATAACTGAAGTCATATAAAAAAATATTATGTCATTTCATGACGCTATAAAAAAGATAAATACATTGGGAATAATCATATATGGAATCATGCATACAATACAATACATGTACAGTGAACGAGACAAAAATATCAAAAAACTATCCCATGAGTATCCCAAGAACTGACTTAGTAAAATGATACCAAGCTCCATACAAATAGATATTCAGGAATACATAGTTGGATTATTTCCTTTGTCCCTACCTGCATACATGAATTCTATTATGTTACCACATACTGGACTGAATAGGGTGTGAGTAAAACATAGTAAGCCACTATCAACATCATTTAGTATAATCCAACCAGTGTGTATAAAATGAGTAGTGCACCGGTGATTAGACACTATAAGAGGATAATATTAATTATTTATATTATGATATTCATGTTATTCATTGTTCATAAACACTTTTACTAGTTCTTTTTACAATTTGAACTTCTTTTCTTAACATTTTTGTAATTCCTTTTTAAAATTCACTAATACATGGTACGTTTTTGGACACCTACTAAAACACCCAATGGTCTTAATTTTATTTTCACATATCATTTTAAGTTATAACATGATATGAGGAGCATTATATCCTATTAGATCTATTGGATATTAAATTGGGATGATGACCAAAGTGGGCCTTGAACCTAGAACATTCTAGGGGAAATTAACCGGACAACATCCTAGTAAAATGATTGTAGCAGCCACAAAAAAACACAATTAACATTAAATTTACTTAGAGATATATTAATACATTATTAAAATTTAATTAAATATTGGAAATAGAAAATTATGAGGTTTAAGGGTTTATCCATGTAGACCAATTGGAAGATGAATTTCTGGGCTAGATTTAGTGGCCTAAAATAACAACCCACCATTTTTACCATAACTCCTTGTATATGTGTGCAATTGTGCTACAATTTTATAGGATGTTAGAATATATATTATAATTAAATTTATTATTCTATGGAGCAATCAAATTCGTCCATCTATAATCTATTTTGGATACATTTATTGTAGGCATGCAAGCAGGCTCCCATTTCGGGTCATGGGTTGAAAAGTCCACATTGCACAAAATTTCCACCACCGAAGGATTACCATAATCAAGTGGTAAGGATTATAATTTTGGTGGATCAACCCAAGAATATTTTAAAATTATTATTGTAGGATATGGTGGTGATTTAATGGAATAATTATTTGGTTTATTTCAATTGTAATGTTATGCCACCATTTTCTATTCATGTGTTTGTTTTTTCACATGTAAGTTGTTCTAATTCACCTTTGTTTCTCAATTAAAGTTCATAATATTATCTTATTACAATATTCTTAAAATAATTATGATATATTTCCCTTAAGGATTGAATCTATTCACATAATATTTGGTGAAATTCTTCACACAATGATGGAGTGATCATTATTTTATTGTTTTTACTTCTTCAATTCCACTCTCATGAGTCTACTATCATATTGTATCAAAATATTTACATCAATGTAAGGGTAACCATATCATGGGTTTATATAAGGGAGTAAAATTTTTATTTATTTGATTTTATTTATCACTCTTTAAATGTTTAATAATTTCTATTATTTTAGATTTTCATTCAATGATTTTCTTTATTTCTCTTCCTTATTGAATTTTATCACCACACTTTTCATGTTATAATAAGATATTTTACCTAGGAGTTATAATTAAAATGATCCTATAAGTGTATAGGTTTTTATCATATGTATTTGAAGGTGTTAAACTAGTAAGTGATGAGGTTATACTGATTTCATTGAATTAATCATTCATGAGTAAATGAAATTTAAATAATTTAAAAATAATTTCATCCAATCCATCCCTTGTAATAACCTAGGATCAACCCTTTTTCATAAATTGAATTCACTTAAGTCTATTAGTGTTCATTTAAACCATCTCAAAACACGGAACCAAATCTCCCTCTTAGAATTTATTTATCTTTATGTTTCTTCTTATGTCTCTTAGGATTCTATAACCCAAGCTACACTACAATAAATCAATTCAACCCTAAAAAATTGGGTAAATTTGGGTGAGACCAGTAGGTGTTACTGTATAAAGCAGGAATATAAGTTCTAAACAAGTAGGATCAGGTTCCTAAAGGTCACCTGCATAACTATACCCAATTCGGCCTAATATAGAATATCTCTAAAGAAGTGTCACCATATATATATGTAAGTATAGTAAGTATTTATATATATGTGTGTGTATATAAATATATAAATATATGTATTGATATGTTTTACTATCCAAGACTTTATGTAGAACCAATTCATCCATATATAATCATAATAGTATCATTCTATAGATAAGGGAATTGACCCAAACATTCAACCAGGGTTACTAATGTCATCATATCCATTATCCCAAAGAGCGATGTGAAATTCTATGTCCAACAACCTCTAGGTGAACATGAATCATCATGTCCAATGTCCAAATAAATGATGTGAAACATCATTTCCAACATCACACATCAAGGGAGAATGAAGATTCATGTTCAACACTTTCCTTAACCATGTCTCAACAACCATCATAAGGTCATACAATAATAATAATCAATCAAAATTGTAATGAATTTAAATAAGAAAATGGGTGATTTTTTACCCATCAACATCTTATTAACAATGGGAATAATACACAAATTAATATAAAGGTCTTGTAAAATGGTCATACCATTCAATTACATTTAATTTATATTAATATAAACCCACTTAGATGGTGGTTTGGTCTAAATGATCATTTTTAAAGTCACGGGAAAAGGTGATCACAACCAAAGGGGGGGAAATAGTTGAGGAAGATGACCTTTGACAATGGAAAGGGAATATGTGGGCATTTATAACATGAATAACAATTTAAATTAAGATAAATCATATTTTTAAGTAAATGTTTAAAATGTTTAGATTTCAATAACATGCAGTATGATATAAAAAAACTATAATTTCTGGGAAAACTACTAGATCACCTAGATTAGGGTGATGGATGACTCCTCATCTAGTATTGGCCTCAAATTCGGGTTATAATGGGAGAAATTAGAATAATAGATGAATACCCTGAAAATAGAGAATATTAGATTTCATGGATTTAGCATTCTATATGGGGAGGTTATCTAAGAAAATAAGGAAGAGTAATAAATGTATTACCGATGAATTTCCAATGCAACTAATGATGATCAATTCAGAAATCATATTAGGGAGTAAGATCAAAGCCTATGAAACAAGAGGAGGAGATCATGAAACTATGGGAGGTGTTTAATGTTAAAGGGGAAATAAAAAGGGTGAATGAAGTTAAATAGGAGGGAAAAATTAGTAATTTAAACACTTTTATTAGGAACATTGTTTGGATCATGATTGACCAAACTGTGCACCAACATGAACAATCACTATCTAGAGTAAAACTCCCTTGTACAGTTTTCTCGTATTTAGAAAAACCGTGCGTAAACCCTGTAGATACCCTACACAATACACCTTCACTAAATTACACAACCTTGTGTACTTGGGTGAATGGTTTGAAAAAATATGTGACACCCTCCAGGGCCCATATGGTTGAGGTGCATGGTTATCACTAACTATGCATTAACTGTGTGCGTCACTTGTTTCATGAAAAAACTGAAACTTCAAGATATGAACAAGCCCCAAATGATCCCAAAAACTTCCTTATACTATTAGGTGAAGGTACCAGGCACGTAGTAGAATGCCCAAAAGGTGGGATTTAATTTTTTTTCCACTAATGATAGACATAACTTTTTCATCATCGGTGGATTGCTTCCCAGTTACCTCTCATGGATCTTGCATGAGGAATTTTAAGCACCGAAAATAAATGATACATACCTGGTTAGATTTGAAGCCATGCTCGAAGTTTTCTCATTTATAGTTTTATTTTCTTGAATAATATATATCCTAATTCCTATAGATCATCCAAATGGGCTTCAAGAAACTACATGAACCCTGACTGTCGAATTCTGGGTGCTAGTGTGGAAATCTGAGGATGCCTTTGACGCTCCAACGATCACCACATCGCCATGCTTACGATGCATGAGAGAGATCTTGATCCAATGACTTGGATCCAAAACTTATCTCTCTAGGATGCCGGGGAGAGAGGAAGAGAGATAATCTCTCACTTTATATCAATGAATTTTCCATGTCATGTGCTCTCTCTCTCTTCTATTTACAGTGAGTTAATAAATAACCAAAATAAACTCCTTATACCTGAATATTTATTTCTCACTAAATAAATGACATATTATTACTACTAAATTGAACCATAAATATCATTTATATTTATTCACTTTCTTGTAATATAATAAACATATCACATGATAAAACCCAATCCATTAACTCAACTTTTCATTCCAGAAAATATTAAATGAACCTTGAATATTTTAAACTAATATTCGTTCAAATAATAATTTTCATGTATTTACTTCAAAACTTGTAAAAAAAATTAAAAATTAAATTCGATGTGAATTATTATTAACTTGAATAATATGAATTCATTTATTGATTTTGTGATCATTTATTCAAACCCTAGTAGTGGGTCCCACCATGTTCTATATACCCATTCAACTGAATATTGTAGATTGTTTAATATTCTATTGTGTGTGACCCTCGAAGCCCTTATGTTGATAGTAGGGAATACTGTTCACAGACCAAGATTGGTTTCTATTAACCCATCATGACCCCTAAAGAGATAATGATAGTCATAACAACAACAACCAACCTATGAACATACATTATGTAATATAATCTCTTTGTCTTTATTATCTCATAAAGCACGATGCACACCCATTTCATCACCCTTTTCTTGATTTACTATTTATAGATCTAAATGGATGGATTTACCCTCTACTCTGATGGCCATGGTCTTATTAAGGTACTACCATTCTGATCAACATGGCCCGAGATATATTAATTTCTTAACTTGGAAGTGTCAAATCCTTTCTTGATCATTCAACCAATACCACACCACCAATGATGCACTCAACATAAGCTACCTCACCACTATTTCATTTTCATGGTTTTCAATTTGCATAAAAGTATTCAGTGAAATGAAATAAACTTGTAATGATATCAATATAGGAGACCAATACACATTTCCATAGATAGGAACATCCAATGATACCCAAAACATGTGGTGTTCCTATTAGAAGGTCTATCCTCATGATCTCACTACTAGAGATCACCAAGTGTGAACTTCTTGAGAAGAAGTATCAATGATTATGATCCCCCAATACCTGATATTAAAACATCATATGTGTCCCATAATAATGATGTATCTAGACCATACGACCTTTGTTTAAGAATAATGTCATAGTATCTCTAGGTTCTCATTATAACCTGGTATCTGCAATAACCATTTGGTATGACAATTAATCTATAAAAATTACCATTTGAATAGTGTATGTACAAAAGTATACACTATAATAGTAAGTATACATCATGTATATATAACTGTATACAGGATATGGTAATCAAAATCACTGAATAGTTGGGTCTAGGGCCCCCACTATTAAAACATTAGGAACTTCCATTTAAATAAAGAGAAAGTTTTAAACCCAAATTTAAAGGGTTCATACCTCATGAGAAAAACCTTGATCTTACAATTTAGGTAGAAAGGTGTTTTCCAAATATGGGCTTGTAGCACCTTGATTCGTTGAGTGGATTCCCCCATCTTGTAATACAAACCAGGAGTTTCTCAACACTTTCCTCCAAGTTACACCAATTCTAGTGAGAGCTACTCCTCATGATGTGAAATGGTTATGTCCACCCAAAAGATTCTTAATAAATCCGCTTATAAATGTAAGTGTCCCAACAAGGGTTGGTCAAAAACCTAGTTCTATTGGTTTTAGTCCTAATCAAGTAATGGAAGGCCAAGTTCAACTTAATATATATTTTACAGATTTTATTTATTATGCATAAATTTTATATTACTTTATCTTTTACATGACTTTTTAATATTAAGTGGATTTATTATTAATTAACTAACCATGATTGATAATACATTAATGCATAATTCATTTATTTATATTCAAAATTTTCACATTAATTTATTTATTTATGTGATCTCGGTATTTAATCCATAAAATAAATAATTCATAAGAAAAAAATAAATAAATAAATATATTACCTGATCATGATCTTATCTAACTCTTGATTTATTGGACAGACAATAAATCAACCTATTAACTATGCAAAAAACACAATTTTCTAGTTTTAGAATGAGTTACAACATTCCTCCCATCAACCTATGTATCGCCCAGGTTTTTACTATTTCTGTTCTTTATTGAAAAACCTCCACATACCTTAGGATACTGCATTTATTACAAGTATTTGATACTCACACACTGGTGAGGGGAAACAAAAGATTGGTTAAGGGGAATTATATAAATATCAATGGAAATACTGGTCCTACACAATAATAGATAGAGGGATGACTTATAGTCTTTGAAAATTTAATTTAATAATAAATAATTGAAAACCCATGAAAAAAATAAAATAAAATAAATGCAACTCATACATTGGTCTTGGTCAATCTCATGAGTGGCCATAAACATGCAACGGTTATATAAAATTTTACTAGATAACATTAATTTCTATTCATTATTTATTTATTAAAATGAATACACTTGTATTAATTAATTCCCTTTTGTCTTAATGACCCTATACATTTTGTTAGAGATACCCATCATTATGTAATTTATGGAAAATAAACAGTAGAACCAATAATTACAAATTAATTATAATAAATAAATTGATGATTTTATAATACTTTAAAACCATTATCAAATTTTCTAACCCACCATGTATTCTAATCAATAAAATATGGTTTTAATGTTGAAGTTTAACAATTTAATGTAATTTAATTTTGTACTTTATTGGGTGACTATAAGGCGTGTTATATTGAGATACATATAGTATATCTCATTTACAATGTACATGGGTTACACCCTTGAGGTTGTGGCATGTAACTCGGTCAGACTACACAGTGTGTACTAACCATCTACATGATGTGTGTTCCGCTTACCGTGTGCTTTAGATACATGTATGGGCATTCAACCTATATCTTGGTGGATTAAATGGTGTGTACTCACAAGATACATGTCATGTGATCTGAATGTTGCGTGTCCACACAACCCTCTGAAGCACTCAGCATGTTAATCGAATTATAGTGCACACAAAGTGTAAAATTTAGTTACATGTCACGTATCCCACATACTGTGTGTCCGCAAAACTCACCAAGTAACTCATTGTGTATTTTAGATGAAGTAATTAATAAACTACACACCATGTATGTTAGCTACACAAAATTCACTTCATTAATACTCTAGGTTTTTAGTCTCACATGGTTTGACCATGTATTTGATCAGAAAACTTGTGTGAATTTCACCACTAAACAGTGTGGACTACACGAAGTGTACACCAGCTACATGTCATGAAATCCAATAATTCATGTTCTATATTGGAATGGTCTGATTGGGGTGTGTAATAAATGAACTAGTGCAGTTACTATTTGGCATGCCGTGTATCCTAGGACATGTCTAGATATAGGACACTTGGGTATAGGGTGTGTACTCTAGATACACGCCCTGTAACCCAGTCTTAATATCCATAATTCTTGGAACTTTCCAATGTAATCTCTATTTATTCTTCATCTATTCTTGTTACTTTAAAAAAATGAAACACTAAAAAATGATAACTAAAATTTCAATAACATGTTAATTAAAACATATTAAAGAATGAATATTCCTAAAATGAAATGTCTCACCACCATTTCACATATGAATCAATAATAAAACAAATGATTATAATGTCATGATCTTGGTCCATGGAAGTGTATTAGTTCCTACTTCACTGGAGAGGAATTGATTAGGGATTACCAAACCTATATGTGGAAAATACATACTGGTGCAAAAAAGATGTACCATTACTTCAGATTATAGTTCTGGTGGCTAGGGATGAAGAGAGACATTGCAAGTTTTGTCTCTCGATGCCTCACCTATTAGAGGGTGAAGGCTAAGAAGCTGTGTCTTGGAGGGTTGTTTTAGTGAATCTGGATAGCTATGTGGAAGTTGGAGGATATTACTATGTACTTTGGGATAAGATTAACCATGACTCTAAGGAGTCGTGATGGAGTTTGGGTGATCATCGACCAGTTAACGAAGTCCACCCACTTCTTACCGATCAGAGAGACTCCCTGAGTGGAGGAGTTATGAATTTTTTTTCCTGAGAGATTGTGAACTTTCATGGAGTTTCCTTGACCATTATTTTTAATAGAGATGAAAGTTTCACATCACGCTTTTGGAAGGTATTACAGAAATCCCTAGGGATTCAATGAATATTGAGCATGATGTACCACCCTCATATTGATAGACAATTTTAGAGGACTATACAAATACTTTAGGATATGATACAAGATTTTTTTCTCGACCTTGGTGGAGCTGGGATGTTCACTTGGCCTTGATTGAGTTTGAATATAACAATAATTATCAGGATTCATTTCAGATGGAACCTTATGAGGCTATTTATGGGAGGCTATGTCGCTCACCGCTCTATTGGCATGAAGTGGGAGAGGCATCAGTTGTTAGACCCAACATGGTTTAGGAGACCTCTGAGAGAGTGTATCTGATGTGGAAGAGATTTATCACTACTCAAAGTATTAATATATCTTATTCCAACCATAGGAGGAGGCCTTGGAGTTTTCTGTAGGAGATCAAGTTTTATTTAGAGTGACTCCATGATTAGGGAACATGCGTTTAAGAAAGCAAGGTGAGATAACACCATGTTTTGTTAGACCCTTTGATGTCACCAAACAGATAGAGAAAGTGGTGTATCATCTATACCTCCTTCATGCTATCATGGTATGCATGATATTTTCCATGTGTCACAAATTTGGAGGTATATACCAGATCCTACACATGTTATTGATTGCGAGGATGTTGATCTAGAGACTAACACATCTTACGAGTAGTGTCTGATATGGATCAAGGACCAAAGAGAGAAATCATTATGATGAAATATTGTACTATTAGTCCAAGTTCAGTGGTAGCATGGATGGATCCTAGAAGAGATGTGGGAACAAGTTTGATGTTCAAGCTTAGTGTCCTGAGTTATTTAAGAAATACCACTAGAGATGCTTCTCAAGGATGAGAAGTCAATAAAGGGGGAGAATTGTAACATCATATTTTTTACAATAATTATAAATCCCTCTTATGATAAATTATTAAGTAAAAATAATAATTTATTAGCGAAAAATATTGTTTCTTAAATGCATCTCAGAAGGGTAAAAAACCTAGTTAACACTCCAGAATATTCAATTGAATATTTTTACATTTAAACATCAAGTTAGTGTAAAAATATGTGGCCCGTAAAGGCTCAACGGAGAAATAATAAAAATATTAAATATTTTATATCAAGAACATGTAATTTATTAAAATTAATTAAATATCTCACAAACAGTGCATCATATTGGAAATATGAGACCACTAATAGGTACAGGATGTTGTGTTTACCCTAGGAGTGGTATAACATTTGTAAGCATTAGATGTTTGGATTTCTCTCTTGTGAAAATAACCATTTTAATATTTAGTTAAATTTTAATCCTTTTTTTGAATATTAAATAATTAATATCTCTCAAACAGTGTGTCATATGATAAAACTGAGACCACCGTTGGGTCTAAAACATGGTGTTTACCATAGGAAGGGTATAAATTTCTAAAGAAGCAGGAATTTGGATCCCTTGCTCACAAGTTAAAGTTTTTAAATAAAATGTTTATTATATTAAATTATTGAAAATAATTTTATATCTCACAAATGGTATGTCCCAAGTAAATTCCAATCCCTCCATATTTTCTGGAATAGGGGGGGGGGTTACCCTAGGTGTGGTATAAAATTTTACATGTAATTGACCCCTTTAATCACCTTTTAAAATTGGTTAAAATTGTGTGAAAAAAGAGAGATAATTAAAATGTTTAATTAATTAAATGATAATGAGGGGGGGGGGTGTAAATTGTTCATGAACCATATCCCCCCACTCTGCGCACACCTTTCCTCCATGGGTGGTGTGCAAAGCTTCTCAAAGCTTCATTTTGGTCTATTTTAGCCGTGTAAAAAAATTAAAACTCGTTAATGGGTGATATTAAAAGACTCCAAAATCATCATTTTGGTGTTTAATGGTCAGAAATAGGTGATTAATTTTTCAATGTTGAGATGTAATTTAGGTTATATTTTCCAACTCCATGCATCTTAATACCCGTATATAAACCCAACACCCCAACCGATATAATCACCACAACTAATTATCTGATTTCAGGAGAAAAAAAACCAAGAATCAGGTTTTCTAACTAGAAACCCTCCCCTTTCACCCCCCTTGCGCAGCACCTGGAGGCAAGGTACTTACCTTATTTTTTATTTATTTCATTTAATAAATTGATTATAATTTCTCAAATTTCCACTATTTTATTTCAAATCAAAATTTTAATTATTTTTTAGATAAAATAGTGTATTTAAAATTTATGATATAAAATTATAAGAATCAAGGGATTATTAAAATAAAGAGAATAGTTTGTTTTAGAAAAAAGGATAAATTTTCCAAAACTATGAAATTACAATTATAAAATATAATTACATGAAATTATCAATGATAATTGTGATAAAGTTATCAAGCGATGGTTACGTTGTTTTATTAAAGGATAATTTAAATGATTTAATGTAAATTTAATTTATTTGTATTAGCGATAAATTTAAAATTTGGAAATCATAATTATTGGGTGGACCTCACTATGTTTCTAAGACATTGTTTTGACAAACAACATTACAACATTATCTCTTCATTTATTTTGTAGTCTTATCCTGTGTCAACACCCTTGTGCCGTAGTGAAGGGTATTGCACTACGATATTCTGTTTTCTAGTTTTCCTATAAATCCCCAAACACCTTCAAACTCTATATCCCTCTAGTATTTTCTCTAGATTCTTAGGTGGATCATAGGATATTTTAGCAGTAATTCCACACTATCCTTGCAGGCTTTGATTTTTGACATAGAGAGATTGTGTGTTGCAACACTGAGGTAATTCCTATATATTTCTTCTCAAATTCTCCCATGTTCTTTATTCAAGAGAATTTCCTGCTTTGTAAGATGGATGGTTTGGGTTATGTGGTGACTGTGGATTTATAGAGTGTGTTTTGGACTAGGTTTTTGATCCATACTTGCTATTTTCATGGCCTGATCTAAGCCAGGGCTCGAGCTGCAACCACCCCAATCTTGCCTCCATAGGCTATGGGTGATGATTAGTTTCAAAGGCATAAATAACTTGGGGAGGACTTTTACTGAGTAAATGTATGCACACACACATAAATCTCAATAAAAAATTGTAGAGGTAAAGATTAAAAGATGAAAAAATTCTATAAAGTAAACCAAGAATGCATGAACCTATAGAAAATACAAAAGTATGGTAGTGTAAGCTTAAAATAAAACAAAAAAATACACGCCCAACCAGAAATATGTCCTAAAATGATAGAAAAATAGAAAATTAAATTTCTGAAAGAGATACCAGCTCATGAATCCCAAGCTACGACCACCATATGCAGTCCAAGAACCCAATATCCCTAAGCTCTTATATAGTCACGATCAACCTTCCCGCTGTATTCTTAAGACACGACACGTGCGGGAAAATTCCATGTAGGGGTGAGTATATACGTACCCAATAGAATGCACTGAAAGCTAGGGGAATTAAGAGATATGAGAGGAAGAGAAAGAAAATAAATATAAAAGGTCCAATGAAAGAGTACATATCAACCCAACTAAGAGTGAAAGTAAGATCATCCAAGAATAAAAGGATAGACATGGTGAGTATGTGAACAACCCATCGAGCCTTCACCACCTATAATAGGTGAGTGGACTCATCCAACCATGAGAATATAGACACGTAAAGCACGTGAGATACCCCGCAAGTCTTCACCTCTCTTAGTAGAAGATTATCCAAATCCAAGGGGTGTATGTAGAAGAAATAATATATTTATACATATATGCTCAGTCAAAAGGTGAGTAAATGGGAGAGTAAGGGGATCTCAATCTCAATGTTCAACCCTGGAAGAAGAGTATCCAACAGTTACAAAAGTACAACAATGATACCCAACATCCCACACATCTACCCTGAAGACACCGGTCTAAGGAACTTTTTCACCACACCTTGATTATATTTTCTTTGGGTGGCACTAACTCCCCCACATGGTTTGAGGTCGCGTCATGAAAATGAGTCTCGGTGGGTAAATAGTTCCTCTTCCTTGTGAGTACAAAGCTACATCAAATCACGTCTCGTCACTATGAAACATATTTTCGGTACCACAAATTATAGTTAGAGGACCCATGCCCTGGTACAACAAGAGGGTTCCACTCTGATGGTCGATGATGGACCCATGCTCTATTCGACAGGAGGGTTCCACTTCGATAATCGAGGACCCATGACCAACCCGACTGGTGGGTTCGACTCTAGGAGTATTTAGAGGACCCATGAATTATACCTATAGTATGTTTCCACTCTAAAATTCATTGAGGACCCTGGAACAACCTAGCTGGTGGGTTCCACTTGGGAGTTTATAGAAGGTTCATGGCCATCCGAGGTGGAGGGTTAAACTCTAGAAGTCATCGAGGACCCATGCCTATCCCAGGTGGTGGGTTCCACTTGGGAGTAAGCGTTTTGTGATCCTGACTAACCACTACCATCATCTGTCATCACCTAATAAGTTTATATTCCCAGAACATTTCACACTATATATCAAAAACTGCCACTGAGGTCACTATCACATTCTACTTGAAGAAACACTCAGGATAGGATACTCACAGGACAAAATCTGTGTTAAAACAATGGAAATATAGATGTTTGAAGTTTTTGAGAAAATATTAAGAGAGAAAATTGAATATGAGGGGGCCCACATGGCATGTGTCCCCACTTCATAGCTTATCCATGTCTCAGGTCATCAAACGGGTTCCTATCTATGTAGGATTACACACCATGTAAGTGAACTACATAGAGTGTCCTAGATAACTGGGACCAGGGACATGTACTGAATGCTATGTATGTATACCAGACCCCATGTCCATTTACTTCTACATGGACTCCCACCTGCGTGGTTCACCACACGAGTTATCTAACCGGGATAGGGTACATGATATGTGGGGGAGTGTTTCATGCCGTGTTTCCCTTTTTTTTCTAAAACCCTAGCACTGCCACTGAAAGGTATACATGTCCTGTGTTCTTCATCAAACACATAGTGTAGTCAGGATTTTTTTACAGAATCTTTAAATCTGACTTATGTGCTTTGAATCTGCTCAATCCACAATATATATCATCTTTAATTGGATAGAAACTCATAGATCTGACTAAAAATCATGGTCTCCAACCACTGTTTTCCAGAAATTGGATCCAATCATCATTGAGGGTTTCTTAATACATTCTGTGCACCACCATGTCTTCTAGGTTTGATTTTATGATATTAAACCACCAAAACGATCATATCATCATTCTGAAAGCTTTCTAGATCTTTGCTTGATTCATCATTCTATTCTTGCTTGTCAAACCACTGCAAATCCTAGGGTATGATTGAGATCGGTACCTCCCAATAATGTCAAAATAGGATAGAAGGGATCAAAACAGTGAAGAAAACAAAAAAAAAACAAGGATAAAGTCATAGTAAAAAAGATTAATTGATCGAATCCAAGTGTTCTTGTCCAATCAATCAGGAATGGGAATTCCAGATTAGAAAAAAAAAATAAACTTAGATTTCAGAACATGGGTACATGTAGAGGCTTCAATTTGCACAAATCCAAGGGAAAGGATGGATATGATCAATCATTTAATCAAATAAAAAAAATTACAAATTGATGATTCCTACCTCAATTTTGGATTGATCGCTGATGAAGAGTGCATTTTCCAAGTATTTGGAAGGAGATGATACATTTTTTGCGTCCTAATCCGATCTGATTTCAGAGTTCCATCGTCATCTGGGTTGATCTACCCGAAGAAGGGGGAAGATATTCTTCACCAACGATTCTATAAATTATGAGGCTAACTATGGAAATATTTTCCATGGAAATACATTTATATACTTTTCCATTGTGGTGAAAATAAACTAATTAGTTAGAGATTTAATCAATTAATTCATTAAATGCACCTCCAATGAGAGAGGGGTCCAAATGTCCCGTGATGAAAATTTTTATGTCATTCCTAGGGTAAAAACCACATTCTAGACTCAACTATGGTTTTGGATTTTTGATTCGATCAACCATTTAAGAGTTATACCATTTTTTTAAGAAGTTGTGCATGCGCAATATAAAAAATATTCAATATTTTTATAAAATTAATTCCAAGAACATTGGGCCTTGGAATAATATATTGTCTCAGCACCTAGATCTAGATATATATAAATAAATATTTCTAACTCTTACAATGAAAAAACTAGTTCTATACATCATTATCTCATTCAATATTTTAATACCTAAAAAGTAAAAACTATGGAAAAAACTAAAAATACTAAGCCTGCACTTGGCTCTCCCACTCCCAGGAACTCTCTTGCATGTTTCTATACTGCCACAACATACAAACCAAGGGGATGGTCCATCCACACAAGGTCCAATCTTATCGATCCTTGATCATCACTATGTGATCTGTAAGGGTGGATCCATCCTTGATGTCCAGCTCACCCCATTCGATGATGTGCCTTGGGGGATTCATGTATCTCCTCAACTGTGACATGTGGAAGATTTCATGAACCCACTCCAGTAGTGGTGGTAGGGTGTGGTAGTAAGAAACCTTTCCAACCCTTTTCATGATCTCAAACTGCCCGATGAACCTTGAGTATTTCTTGTCTCCTCAGCCAAACCTCCGCAATCCTCATTGTTGGGATACTCCTAAGAAAATTTAGTCTCCCTTCTCTAATTACAAGGGAATACGATGGTTATGTACATAAGATTTATACCTACTCTTAGCTATCCTCATTTGCTCATAGATGACTTAGAATTTATCCATTTTCACCTACACCAACTCTGGGCACACCATAGATGAATTGCCAATATATCTCAAGCACAAGGGTAACCTATATGGTCTCTCATAATTGACATAAAAAGGTTCCATGACAATGGTAGAGTGGTAGCTATTGTTTTACGTAGACTCTACCAAAGGAAGGTGATCCTTATATCTTTGGATGAAGTCTAACATGCAACCCCTCAACATATTTTCTAACACCTGGATAGTGTGCTCGGTATTTCCATCGGTGTAGGGGTGAAAGAAAGTACTCATTTTCAATTGGGTCCCAAATTCCTCTTGCAGGCCTCTCCACAATCATGATATAAATTTGGAATTATGATTGGAGACTATCATTGAGGGTACCCGACAAAGGAAAATGATATCCCATACGCAGTACTGCTCCAAAATCTCCACTGAAATATTCTCCCTGATGGAAAAGAAGTGAGATGACTTCGTGAGTCAGTAAACTATCACCCCGATGG
Organism: Viscum album; assembly: GCA_963277665.1. Taxonomy (NCBI): domain Eukaryota; kingdom Viridiplantae; phylum Streptophyta; class Magnoliopsida; order Santalales; family Viscaceae; genus Viscum; species Viscum album. Next base: position 1,401,662,761 of record OY728127.1, on the reverse strand, counting down.
TGTCATGACCCTTTTATGTGTGTGGAATTCCTGTGATGAAGTACATGGATATGCTATCACATTTCAAAATCGAGATCTCAAGGGGTTACAACAAACCTGTTAGAACTTTGTGCTCAGACTTTACCTATTTATAAGTGAGGTTCCAAGAGATGAACTCAGCTATAATTTGTCTCATTCTAGACCACCAAAACTACCACTTAAGGTCTCTATACATCTTCCCCACACTAGTATGTATAACAAGGGGACAAGTGTGGAACTATCGCATCACCTGCTCCCACATCATGACTTGAACAACTATTTTCCCCTAGAATAAGATTCCATGATTCCCTCCTTAAAAATATTCATCTGGTGAGTCTCTTGTGAATATATGATCATTTAAGACCACGTAGTTGATGTCTCCCCATTGGGACTCTCACACACACTCAAGAAGCAAAGGAGTCAACACCATTATATGAAGAAAAGTTGTACCCACTTGCTCCACCAGGGTCAGCTGTAGGGAAGATAACTACTCCAAAGCCTCTTGTACCAAGAGAACATAGGAATTATTTCTATGGGTGTTTACTACAACATTTTCCTTTCCTAGAGTATAGATAATATCGAATTCATAGTCCTACAGGAGCTCCAACCGGTATTTATATCTCAGGTTTAGGTATCTCTACATGAAGATGTATCTGTGACTCTGGTGTTCTGAGTAAACCAAAAAAGTGGTCCCCCAAAAGGTAGTGTCTTCACATCCTCAAAGAAAAGACTACTACTACTATCTCTAGGTTGGGAGTTACATAGTTCTTCTCATGGGGTCTCAACTGCCTTGACCCATATGTGATAACTACCTATCACTGCATCAACGTGTAGTGAAGCCCAACTCTTGAGGCATCACAATACACTACAAAATCCACACCTTCCTCTCATAGTCTCAACATTATAGAACTCATTAGCCTATACCTAAACTCTTAAATTCCCTCTGAATCTACTTAAACTTGGTAAAAGACTACCCATTTCATGTTAGAGTGGTTAAAGGGGATATGATTATGGAGAAATCTACCACAAAACTTCTATAGTACCCCACCAAGCAAAGAAAACTACGAACCTCTGACGCAAATTTGGGTTGATCCCAAGAAATAATTACTTTTATATTCACTGGATCCATGAATATACAATGCTCAGTATTTAAATTCCCAAAAAATTGAACCTCATGTATCCAAAACTTTAACTTCGTAAGTTTCCCATAAAACTAGTGATCTTGAAGAAAGTCTCAGACCATCCTCAAGTGCTCTCCAAGCACTACTAAAACTTGTCCCTTTATCAGCGCTAAAAACCGGCATTAACAGTGCTAGAAAAGCTCTATTAATGCCAGTGTAGATAAAGGGGGTCCTTTATCAGCGCTCTTCTAGCACTGTTAAAGGTGTCATTTATCAGTGCTCAAAAAAGCACTGATAATGGCACCATTGCCTGCACCTGCAAAACAGAACCTGCACACATGCACACCTGCACAAATCAGAATACCTGCACAAAGTATCACATGCACACCTGCACAAAATAGCACCCGCACACAATATTTTGATAGACAACGGTATATACATTTACTTAACATCATGAATACAAAAAAACACACTGCTATATACATTTCAAACATTGTTTTACATGGTTACAATTAAAATTATTCAAAAATAGTTATAAACATTCATGTTTCATCCTTTGATATCCATGATCCGCTCTCAAAAATTATCATCCACCGTATTTGTTTCTGAACAAAGCATCCGAACTCAAGGAAAGAAATTCACCTATATAAGAAAATAAATATTATGTTAGTAATGAAATAATGAAATAAATTAAAACAGTAATATGAAAGAATACATTAATATGAAAATGTGAAACTAAAATATGAAATTTTAAACTCAAATGTTTTCATTCTGATAACAATGAAAGGGAATAATGTAAAATCAATATGTTTTTGGATGATTTATCTCATTTAATAAATACTGATTCTTTATCTAATGAAAAGATTTACCGGTCACACCGTGCGTTGGATTGAGGTACGGTCAATTCTTACACGTCACAAATGACTCATGGATCGTTGTCCTAAAGTATCAAAACAATCTGAACGCATTTGATCGGTATTCTTTATGTCAGTAGTGTTGTTTTCTAAAGTTTATCTCAATTGGAAACTGATACCAGACATATTTAGCCATACCGGTCACATCGTACATCAGATTTAGGTGAAGTCGATTCACACACGTCACAAATGAATCATGGATTGTTTTCCTAAAGTATCAAAACAATCCAAAGTCGTTTGCTCGGGATTCTGTATGTCATTAGTGTTGTTCTATAAATTTTATCTCAATTTGAAACTGATATCATACACTTTTAGCCATAACGGTTACACCATGCGTTGGATTGGGGTGAGGTTGATTCGTACACATCACAAATGACTCATGGATCGTTGTCCTATAGCATAAAAACAATACAAATGTGTTTGCTCAGTTTTCCGTATGCCACTTGTGTTGTTTTATAAATTTATGTCAATTTCAAACAGATATCAGAAACTATTAGCCATGTCGGTCACACCGTGCATCGGATTGAGGTGCGGTCGATTCGTACAAGTCAAAAATGACTAATGGATCATTTTCCTAAAGTATTAAAACAATCCAAACACGTTTGCTTGGTATTCCGTATGTCACTTGTGTTGTTTTCTAAAGTTATGTCAATTTAAAACTGATATCAGACACTATTAGCCATGCCGGTCACACCGTGCCTTGGATTGAGTTGCAGTTGATTATTACATGTCAAAAATGACTCATGGATCATTGTCCTAAAGTATCAAAACAATCCGAATGCGTTTACTCAGTATTCCAAATGTCAGTAGTGTTGTTTTCTAAAGTTTATCTCAATTAGAAACTGATATCAGACACTATTAGCCATACCGGTCACACCGTGCATCGGATTGAGGTGCAGTTGATTCATACACGTCACAAATGACTCATAGATCATTTTTTGAAAGTATCAAAACAATCCGAACGCGTTTTCTTGGTATTCTGTATGTCAGTAGTGTTGTTTTCTAAAGTTTATCTCAATTGGAAACTGATATCAGACACGCTTAGCCATACCGGTCACACCGTGTGTCGGATTGAGGAGCGGTCAAATATTACACATCAAAAATTACTCATGGATCGTTGTCCTAAAGTATCAAAACAATCCGAATGCATTTGATCGGAATTCCGTATCTCAGTAGTGTTGTTTTCTAAAGTTTATCTCAATTGGAAACTGATATCAGACATGTTTATCCATACCGGTCACACTGTGCGTCGGATTGAGGTGAGGTCGATTCATACACATCAAAAATGACTCATGGATCATTTTACTAAAGTATCAAAACAATCCGAACGCATTTTCTTGGTATTCAGTATGTCAGTAGTGTTGTTTTCTAAAGTTTATCTCAATTTGAAACTGATATCAGACACTTTTATCCATACCGGTCACACCATGCATTGGATTGAGGTGTGTTCAATTCCTAAATGTCAAAAATGTCTCATGGATTGTTTTCCTAATGTATCAAAACAATCTAAATGTGTTTGCTCGGTTTTCCGTATGTCAATTTTGTTGTTTTCTAAAGTTATGTCAATTTCAAACTAATATCAGACACTATTAGCCATATCGGTCACACCATGCATTGGATTGAGGTTCGGTTGATTTGTACACATCACAAATGACTAATGGATCATTGTCCTAAATTATCAAAACAACCCGAACGCGTTTGCTTGGTATTTAGTATGTCACTTGTGTTGTTTTCTAAAGTTATATCAATTTCAAATTGATATCAGACACTATTATCCATGACGGTCACACCGTGCATCCGATTGAGGTAGGGTTGATTCATACACATCAAAAATGACTAATGGATCGTTGTACTAAAGTATCAAAACAACCCGAATGCATTTTCTCGGTATTCCGTATGCCATTAGTGTTGTTTTCTAAAGTTTATCTCAATTGGAAACTGATATCAGACACGTATAGACATACCGGTCACACCGTGTGTCAGATTGAGGTGCGGTTGATTCGTACACGTCAAAAATGACTAATGGATCATTGTACTAAAGTATCAAAACAATCCGAATGTGTTTTCTCGATATTCCGTATGTCACTTGTGTTGTTTTCTAAAGTTATGTCAATTTCAAACTGATATCAGAAACTATTAGCCATGCCGGTCACACCGTTCGTCGGACTGAGGTGAGGTCTATTCATACACATCGAAAATGAATCATGGATCATTTTCCTAAAGTATCAAAACAATCCGAATGCATTTTCTCGGTATTCCGTATGTCAGTAGTGTTGTTTTCTGAAGTTATGTCAATTTCAAACTAATATCAGACACTATTTTCCATGCCAGTCACACCGTGCGTCGTATTGAGGTGCTTTCGATTCTTACACATCAAAAATGACTCATGTATCATTGTCCTAAAGTATCAAAACAATATGAACGCATTTGATCAGTATTCCGTATGTCAGTAGTGTTGTTTTCTAAAGTTTATCTCAATTTGAAAATGATATCAGATACTTTTAGCCATTCCGGTCACACCGTGCATCAGATTGATGTGTGGTCGATTCTTACATGTCAAAAATGACTCATGTATCCTTGTCCTAAAGTATCAAAACAATCCAAATGCGTTTTCTTAGTATTCCGTATGTCACTTGTGTTGTTTTCTAAAGTTATGTCAATTTCAAACTGATATCAGACACTATTAGCCATGCCGGTCACACCGTGCATTGGATTGAGGTGAGGTTGATTCGTACACGTCACAAATGACTCATGGATCATTTTCCTAAAGTATCAAAACAATCCGAACGCGTTTTCTCAGTATTCCGTATGTCAGTAGTGTTGTTTTCTAAAGTTTATCTCAATTGGAAACTGATATCAGACACGTTTAGCCATACCGGTCACACCGTACGTCGGATTGAGGTGCGGTCAATTCTTATAGGTCACAAATGACTCATGGATCGTTTTCCTAAAGTATCAAAACAATCCGAACGCGTTTTCTCAGTATTCCGTATTTCAGTATTGTTCTTTTCTAAAGTTATGTCAATTTCAAACTGAGTATTAGGAATTCACTAATCTAAGGATATGAAACATAAGAAAGGGATATCATAGATTCTCAATAAGTGTAAAGGGAGATATCAATGACCATATAAAGATAACATAAGTATTAGAAATTCACCTTCATTGTCCTATTTGTTTACATTCTTCCATCAGGTATGCTGCCCATTCGTTTCTAAACACATTTATATCATCTTATGAATAGGAGTTTTTGTGATAGTCATAGTAGTACTGAAAAAATATAAATAAACAAAGGATTAATAATTATTTTAAATGAAGTAGTAATTATTTTCAAAAATACCTCTTCAGGGATGCTAGTTTGTTCATGAAATATGATCTCTTTCATAAATTTAAAAACATAATAACCACAGTCCTTGTCATTTGTTTGTTTCGGAAACTGCAGAAACATCAAGAAAAATAAGTAATTTGTTTTGATATGTATTTGGATAGTGAAATATAATTATATATACCCAGATAATTCTCTATTTGTAGATCTTGTGGGCATTGTTGTCCTTATGCCCTGGATTCATTCAAGCATTTAGACGATATTCATACACCGCCCTATCATAACAAAATCCTCATTAAAAGATAATATAAATTATATAACTAGATATTTAGTTCTAAAATGTTGGATCTAGTGTATTACAAATTGAAAATCGCCATCATGTGTGGTCAGTTTGTTGGATATCCATGTAGTGAATCCAGAAAATAAATCTTTAGAGTATCCAAATTGACTGCAATGAGCATCCAATGATCCCTAAAAACACAAAAAGGAATAAGTACTGATAGAAATGAAAATATAATTGATATGATTAAAATGTATAGTTTTACCCCTGCAAAGTTGGTATTAAAAAGAGTCTATCAGTTGTAATTCTGCTTTGAAACGTTCTGATCAGATTTGAAATTAATTCATCCTGCAACAGCGTTTGAACTAATGAAATCTAATGTTTCCTCTCCATACATATCTTTTTCAAAAACAATTGTGTGACTCTTTCCACCTATCGTTTTTTTATCCACATGAGCTTTTAATGATATTAAATGTGGATATAGAACAGGTGGGGTGAACGAGCTCTCAGTAGATCGTTTTGATCGGTTGGTTGATACTTTGGAGCCGCTCTTTCGTTTTAGCTCCTACATTTTGTCCTTCTGTAATAACATTCACCGGTTCATCCATTTTCTAATTTAATGTTAAAGGTTCTGCTTGAAAAATGAATTGGAAATGAATACCTCCTGGTCGGCATGTTTTTTTACAAGATTCGGCGGCCATGCAACGAATGTTCCAACATATTTTTCCACCGTATGAATGTCCTCATCGTCATTTGGCACGGGTAGCTCGACGCTCGGCTCATGAGGTACGTTAATAGACACTTTGACATGACCGGTTGGAAGTGGTCTGGAGTGTAGCGTGTCATTCTGCATATTGAACACTGTAGCCCTCGCTACAAGGCGATGGGTGGGAGTTGACATATATAAATCACAATCATTTTCACCCTGTAGAATATCATTACATTAAAGGTATCAGTGTCAATGTGATTCAAATTTCATAGAAATGAATATTAGAACATTGATTACCTCGGTTAATTCAGGTCTTTTAGGGGAATGACTCACCTCAAAGCTGGTGGGGGGTGGGGTGGGATCTTCTTGCGCGGGTTGTTCTTGAGTTGTTTGTTCTCTTCACCTATCCTCCACCAAACTTGCTAGAATCTCTCCATGACTTTGGAATTTTTCTTCAAGGGTAGCTACTCTATCTCTCATTACTTTAAATTCTTTAGTTTTTTCATCCTCTTGTTTTTTTTCCTGAAAATATGCCTGGGGTGACACCCCAAAACCCAGACCTCTGACGCAGCCATACTCTTCTGGATGTTTCAAGGCCGCTGAAAGTATGTCTACATCCGGTGCAGGTGTTGTTGATTCCTGTGACTATGTCAAATAGAAAATATGGAAAAATAAGTAATCATCATTATGTAATAGTGATTTAAAGCAAAACAAGTTTATATTATGTCATACTTATACATGTTTTCCACACTTTTTGTGTGTTTTCATTTACCAGTTTACCCTCTTTATTAACACGAGACTCCTTCCATATCACATGGCGTGGAATGGAAGTGGCTTGGGATTTTGCTTCATCAATCTACATATAAACAGAGGAACATGGTTACAGTGTTGTTTTATGTCACATAAAATTATTACAGTAATTTTAAAATACGTACCAATTGTTTTTCAATTGAAGCGTACCCCAGCCTTGCTTTATGGTAGGGGTACGCTGGTTTTGCTGCCCGTTATTTATTTTCAGCACTAAGTTGCTGTTTCATAAATAAAAACCTATCAATCAACGTGATGAATACAAGAAACGTTACACAATGTGTATCCAAACACAATGTACATGAAAAGTCTGTTCCACATGACGGTTACAAAATGTATCCCACGTTCCCTGGGATATCAAGTGTGCATAAAGAGGAGGCAGGTGCGTCTTGATTTTCCCTTCAGTATCTTTTAGATGATGTTTCGTTAAAATGGTGCGAAAGCCTCTATGAATCCTTCCTGCCAGTCTTAATAAATATTCTTTGTGTGAAACATCTACTATAAATGTACTCTGCAAGAGATGACAAAGAGTTAGTCAATATTTCAGTATTTTATTTTAATAAATTAAATAGATGATATTGTAATGTTACCGTAATCTCTTCCCGCATTAATGTTTTCAACCCGCTGACAACATGGTGCCACGACTCTACATAAATTAGCACGCGTTGTCGAGTGATGATTCCAATGTAGCTACTAAACATGGCTTTGTTGGGGTTTACATGCTGGCCTCGTTTATTCCATCCCACCTTATATTTCTTGCCTTTTGCTTTTGCCTTAAGGATTTTGGCTAAAACTATCAAACTACGGCGCACCTATTTTTTTGTGTTGCCGAGGTTTCATCGCCTACCATTTCCTCAGTTTCTACATCATCATTATGTTTCTCCGAAGTGCTAGCATCGACACTAGGACCAGTTGCAACAGGTTTAGAGACCTATTGTACCTCAGTAGTGGGACCAGCTGCAACAGGTTGAGAGACCGATTGTCTCTCAGCAGTGGGACCAGCTACAACAGGTTGAGAGACCTCTTGTGTCTCGGGATTGGGTGCATCAGCAGGTGAAGAAGTCATTATCTGCAAAACTAGTTTAACATTTAATTTAGATCACATAAAAGTAGCAGCAAACAGATAATAACATAATGTAACACAATCTATATTACAATAAAAAATAACCTGATTATTGAACTCTTTTTTTAAAGGATGAAGGGATTTGACCCCTCTATCAACTATCCATATCTCTTCATTGTGGTCTCCTATGACATACAAAACTTCATCTACATTGGGACCACTGCGAAATGATTGAAAAGTCCCAATGAAAGAGTCATCTTCCGTTTAATTTTCATCTGACCCTTCAGCTGTTTTGGTCGATAACAGAACGATTGACCAGTTTCAGTTTGCGGGATCTGAAACATAAAATACTTTCACTGCCTGTGATGCCATTATAAACGGTTCGTCTTTCTCCCCTTCCTTACTGAAACCAACTTTAATGAATCCCAAATCATCTATTTTAACAGCACTCCTGTTATCAACCCACTTTCATTGAAATATCGGAACTTGAAATTCCATATAATCCAACTCCCATATTTGTTTGATGATGCCAAAGTATGACATATTCGCATAAATTGGATTTCTGTCCTTAGTATTGGAAACATGCGTCACTTCAGCCACAAGTGTAACCCCACTATTCTGCATGGTACTATCTTCATCATGTTCATTAGTATAAAATGTATAACCATTAACTACATAAGCATTGTAAGATAGTGCATACACACTTGGTCCTCCAACTAGCCATCGAAGTCGTTCCGAAATTGACTCTAGATTTTCATCTGACTTCTTAAAAATATGATCTCAAAACCATCCTATAAACTTTCGATCATGTGTATCTGATATCCATTTTTCAGCCCTAGATGGATTCAAATGCCTAAGAATTTATTTGTGGATTTCAACATATGGGTCAACGTCGAAACTGTTATGCAAAACATAAAGGTGAGCCTACTCCTGATCTGTAATATTGATTGTGACAACCTATATTCCAGAAATTCCTTCACCCTAAAGTCACCCAGTGTGATGAGATTTCGGTAGGCCAATGCTTTCCACACCAGACTAGTATTCGGTACAGAATTCAACGACTTCCTCGACAATATATCACTCTGCAATACAACCCTCTGGCCGACTTTAATTTTTGACATACCCTTTCAAAGTCTTCATATAACATTCAATGGGGTACATCTATCTGTAATGTACAGGACCACATAGTTGAATCTCTCTCACCAAGTGAACCATCATATCAAAAAATGAAGGCAGGAAGAACATTTATAATTCACATAATATGACGGTAATTTCTTTTTCCATAGCTAGCAATTTCATCGGGTCTATAACTTTGCTGCATATAGCATTGAAGAAGAAACACATTTTCGTTAATTTATGGTGGACATTCTTGGGAAAAATGAAACGTAAAGCAATTGGAATGAGATATTGCATCAAAATATGATAGTCATGTGATTTTAGACCTTTTAACTTCAAGTTTCTCATTGACATGAGGTTACTGATATTTGAAGAATACCCCTCTGGAACCTTTACATCATTCAAGAAGTTGCAAAAATGATATCTCTCCTTCCTGGAAAGAGTGTAAGCTGCAAGAGGAAGAAATGTTAATTTTTCACCCTTCACTAGTGCCAACTCTTCTCGTATTCCCATCTCAACCATGTCCAACCTAGCCTTAATTCCATCTTTTGTTTTGCCAGATGTATTTAGCAACGTGTTGATGACACTATCAAATACATTTTTTTCTATATGAATAACATCAAGAAAATGTCTTACATACATACAATTCCAGTATTGTAATTCAAAAAAAAAACTAATCTCTTTTTCCAACCGATTTTCGTAGGTTTTTTTGAAGCCGGTTTACCAAAAGTAGTGTCCACATTTTTAACTTTCTCAAACAATTGATCGCCTATTAGTGGAGACAGTGCTGTACATTCTTCTGAACTTCCATCGAATGATGTCGTCCAAGAACTGTACTTATGTCGTCGCGGTAGAAATCTGCGATGTCCTAGAAACATGCTTTTCGATGAATGTTTCAACCTAATTGAATGTGTACCTTCTTCGCAAATGGGACAACCTTGAGTTCATTTAATGCTATATCCTGACAGATTTCCATAAGTAGGGAAGTCATTTATTATCCTGTACAACATGACTCTCAAAGTGAAATCTTCCTTTCTGTAAGCATCATACAATGTAACACCTGAATCCCACAATAATTTCAAATCTTCGATCAATGGAGTTAAATAAACATCAATATCATTACCCGGTTGTTTTGGTCCTGATATAAGCACATATAACATGATATATTTTCTTTTCATGAATAACCACGGTGGTAAGTTATAATTTATCAACATAACTGGCCATGTACTTTGACTGTTGCTTTGAAAACTAAAAAGGATTCACTCCATCTGTAGATAAGGCAAGATGAAGGTTTCTTGACTCGTTTCCAAATTCAGGATACTCATGATCGATTCTCTTCCACTGAGGAGAGTCTGCTGGGTGACGTAGTATCCCATCTTTAATTCTTGTATCTGCATGCCATGTTAATTTTTCTGCAGTTTCCTCACTTCCATATTGGCTTCTAAACCTTGGAATGATTGGAAAGTACCATAAAACTTTAGTAGGGATGGATTCATGTTTCTTGTATCGAGAAGCATTACACTTTGGGAATTATTTAAGTGATTTATGGTCCTTACGAAACAGTATATAGTCATTCGGGCAGACGTGTATTCTTTCAGAGATCATACCCATCGAGCGTAGCATTCATTTGGCATCGTATGTTCGGCTTGGGAGCTCATTGTCTTCTGGGAGCATGTCATTCATGAGATAAAGTAGTTTCGTAAAGCTAGCGTCACTCCACCCATTGTATTCTTTCAAATTATATAGCTTCAGTATAGATGACAATGCTGTATATTTAGTGCAACCAGCATACAATGGTGTCTTTGCACAACTTTTTAACTTCTCAAACAATTTTGGGAAATCACGAAGTTAATCTTCGATGGTCCTTGTCATTTCCTCAATACAATCTTCATCATCATTCACATCTATAATCACATCCTCCATACAGTCATCTTAATTGTTCATGTTTGTAATCATATCAGATGATCCATAAAACGCAGTGTCATCCCAGTCACTACCTACATTCGTTGTTTCCCCATGTTTATTCCAACATGTATAACTCTGATCTATTCCGTGACAGATCAAGTGTTATTAAAACTCCTCTAGACTAATTTGTTTTGAATAACAATGGTGTAAACACAAAAAAAGGATTTGAGAAGAGTCACATGCATGATCTTTTTCAAACTTGATAAACTCTTTCACGCCTTCTTCATATTCTTTTGTCAACCGATTGGCATTCATCCATTATTTATTTATATTTGTTCTATTTGAAATCCATAGGATGAGTATATAGGTTAGGGGAGAAGGAATAGAAGTATAATTTAGATAAAAAACTAGGTACTTAAAAAATGGTAGGGGCGTGCTCATTAGTAGCAAATCTTGAGTGGTTCTTGGGATTCATCCAATCTCTTCCTCTCTTCGATCTCCCCTAATAAGGGGTGGTTCTTGGGAGTTTTTTATAGCGTTTTATTGAGTTTTCCCGTCATAATTCTTCCATTACTATTATCCTTTATTTTCCTATGATTTGGGATGATTTTAACTAGGATTTGTGTGACGATTTCACTATATCATCTTCAAATAAATTTAGATGATGTAGATCTTGATTGTATTGGCTAGAGGATATCCTTGTATGATGAACACACCATGTTTTGTGTGGTTTAGGTGGTGTTGTGTTTCCCAGTGAGTTTTTAAAAGATTATTCCTAATGATATTAAGGTGAATAATTAATTATAAGTTTCTATAATTAATTATTTGGGAATTGTGCCTTGAGATTGGGTCTCAAGCATTGGTACAAGATTAGATAAGGCATGTATAGTATTGGTTGAGGATGAGTTGATCTTGGTGAGGGGGTTACTCCATTTTTTGAGGTAGGTGGACCCTATAATACAAAACCTTGTTCCAATTTATGCATGATTGTGCATTCATGCATGAGTATATGAGTTCCAGTGAAAGGGATAGAAATCAAGAGCAACCAAGGTAAATAAATAGGGTGTTTTTGATCCACCAAGAGATAGAGTGAGGGTTCTATTGAATGTTTGTGATCATCTAGAGATTATGTCTCCATGGAGTAGTTGTGTTTATGAAAGTATTGGGTTTGGTATGAGTTTTGTATAGCCTAGTTAGGTTTTCTAAGGCTATTTGATTAGAGTCTTAGGCCTAAAGAAGATGGATCATATAGTTTTATATATCACATATGATGAGGAACACCCTCTTAAGGATATATAAGAGTAATGGTGTGATAATATGATGTGAGATATAGAAATGGGGATATATATAAACTAAATAGAGCACAAAACAAAACCATGAGGATCCAGAAGCATAGAACATAAAGAATACATAAACATGATCCATATATAGCGTCAACTGAACAAAAAAGAAACTAAAAACAGAGATAGAATAAATCAGAACCCGACCAGATATCCTCATGACCTTAGGGTTAACACTAACTATAAGACCAACCTACTTTAAAGGAAACCTAAACAAGAAACCAAAACCTAAAAATAACTTGGGTCTACTGATGTCGAGTGTCACAAGTAGGGTGTGAGAATAAAAAAACTTAGTAGGTAAGCACCACAGAATTCATACATTACCTTTCCTGAAATAATACAAAAACACTAGTTTGAAATACATTTATAAAATAGGTTTTTATCATTTAAATAACCAACACATATTTTTTAGAAAATCCATTTTCAAAACAAATCACGACTTCCCTTTTTAAAATAGATATCTAGTTTAAAAAATGAATTCAAAATTCAATATAAGAATCCAAACAAGGTGATCACAGAGCCATGATGAAATTAATTGAAACAATAAAAGTAGAAAAATACTGGAAAACTATATAACCAAAGTGCAGAAAAATAAAGAAGAACATATAGATATGTAATCTTTAGAATTACCTAAACATACCTAGAAGAAATCCCTAGACTTACTAGGTTCAGACTGACCTATTGACATATGGTGTACCTCCATAGTAAACAACCAACATTGATGCTCCATTATAGTAGTATACCAGAGAATGAAGAGGCCATCACATGCACGGTATAAACCAATAACACACAAGTTCCAACTGGGCCTATACATCACATGAGTTTCAAAATCAACTTCCAAAACACCACAAAATACCGATAGATCTTTAAAATTTACAAATCAAATTCCATTTTCAAAACCAAGGGGAAAACACCATGTAAGATCTGAATATTCCAAATGGGACTTTATGCCATTTAGAAACCAAACCACACCTCAAGAAGCCAAACATACCTAGATTTAGGGAACACATTTGAAACTAAATTTGAAATTTGGGAACCAAGGATCCATTTTTGAAACATTCGGGTTTTATAAGAACCATTTGAAAGGAGGAGGAATAAGGAAAATAAGGAGGAAAGGCGGGAAATTGTTTCAAAATCCAGGGTTTAAAGTGAACATCATTTTATAAAGACATTATCATTTGTGTATCAATCCATATTTTCACCCTGTGCACATATGAATATTCCTACATCCAATAGTTCACTTACGGAGGCCAAAATAATACAAAAAATTCTAATTAAATAAACACAATAATTAACCACAAGGGTTCACACAATGAACCAAAACATAAAATGCACCAAAACCCACTCAAAAAGATCAATTCACAAGTAAACCAACCGTAAGTGGGGAGAGATAATCAAGATCAAACAAGTAACCAACCACATATACAGGTGTCACACACACAAGCATCACACACAAGAATCAAGCCAAATAATAATTATTATCAATATTGATAATAAATGAAAACATAATTAATTCATGAAAATTAAATTTTACTCACCTTAAGGAGGAGGACCTGGTGGTGAAGGAGAAGAAGGCGTCAACACCAGAGGCAGCGGAGGCAGCGTAGAGGCAGCGCAGAGGAAGCGCGGAGGCAGGGCAGAGGTAGCGGAGGTAGCGGAAGCAGCTTGGATGTAGTGGAAGCAGCTCAGAGGCAGTGGAGGAGGAGGAGGAGGAGGAGGAGGCCACAGTGGAGGAGCCGCGGTCTAGAGGAGGAAGCGGAGTAGGCGGAGGAGGAGGAGGAGGAGGAGGCGCCGGTGGAGGAGGAGGAGGACGAGGCCATGGTAGAGGAGGAGGAGGAGGAGGAGTAGGCACAGAGGAGGAGGAGGAGGTGGCGGCCAGAGGAGGAGGAGGTGGCGGCCAGAGGAGGAGGATAAGGAGAAAGAGGTGGCGGCCGTGGTGGAGGAGGAGGAGAAGGAGGAGGCAGCATCGACAGCAGCGACGGCAGCGACAGTAGCGGTAAAGAGGAGGCAGCGGCGTAGAGGAGGGATTCCGCGAAATCTTGACAGGGTACGGGGAGGAGGAATAGGACCCGGTAGATTTTGTAAATCCCGGGTGGACCTTTATCAGCACTTTTGTAGCACTGATAAATACATAGTTTATCAATGCTAATAAAAGTGCTGATAAATGTATCAATTTAAGAGTTTCTTTATATTATTATATATTTATTTAACTCTAAATATATATATCTCTATTTATACTTATAAAGTTATTTGAAAGGTATATTTATATATATATCATTGAAAATATAATAAAATATATATTTATTTTTTAAATATAATTTAATTTTAATTATAAGTGTACATTTTTTATAACATATATATTATATGGGTAACATAATGAATTATAATCTATAAATGAACATTATTCAATATGCACATATGTATACGCATGTATGATATATTCATTGGAAAACACATATATATACATGCATGTATGATATTCATTGACCCCAATTCGTTGGAAAACACATATATATATTCAATAATTTCAATTATAGTACATATATATTAGAACGCATTATATATTTATAAATAAAACAAATGCATTAAATATAAATAAATATAATAAATATATATTAAATATAATGAATTGATAAATCTAATAAATATAATGAATTAATAAATCTAATAAATTAATATATAATTAATTAATAAATCTAATAAATATATAATGAATTAATAAATATAATAAATAAATTTTTTATTAATATTATAATTATTTAATTATATATATATATATAATTATTTAATTATATATATAAATACGTAGTTTATCAGCGCTAATAAAAGCGCTGAAAAATGTATAAATTTAAGAATTTCCTTATATTATTATATATTTATTTAACTCTAAATATTTATATCTCTATTTATACTTATAAAATTATTTGAAAGGTATATTTATATATAGATCATTGAAAATATAATAAAATATATATTTATTTTTTAAATATAATTTAATTTTAAGTGTACATTTAATATATATATATATATTATATGGGTAACATAATGAATTATAATCTATAAATGAACATTATTCAATATGCACATATATATACGCATGTATGATATATTCATTGAGCCCAATTGATTGGGAAACACATATATATAGACGCGCACATGTATGATATTGATCGATCCCAATTCATTGGAAAACACACATATATTCAATAATTTCAATTATACATATATATTAGAACGCATTATATATTTATAAATAAAAAAATACATTAAATATAACGAAATATAATAAATATATATATTAAATATAATGAATTAATAAATCTAATAGATATATAATGAATTAATAAATCTAATAGATATATAATAAATTAATAAATCTAATAAATATATAATGAATTAATAAATCTAATAAATATATTTAGTATTAATCTTATAATTATTATATATATATATAGTTATAAAATGTGTTTTTTATTTAATGTATACAATAAATATTATCAGCGCTAAGAAAAGTGCTGATAAATCTTACATTTATCAGCGCTAATAAAAGCACTGATATAGGGATATTTAAAGCGCTGATAAATGTGCCTTTTATCAGCGCTTTTTTTAGCGCTGATAAAGGCCCACCCCTTTATCAGCGCTTTTCCGTTAGCGCTGATAAAGGAAGGTGCATGCCTTGCCCAGTTTTGTGGTTGTGTATGATCTTCCTCTATTGTAGAGAATACGAGTATGTCATTGATAAAAATGAAAAAATGGGTCCAAGTACAACTAGAATACCTAGTTCATCCAAGCCATAAATATGGCGGGGGTATTTGTCACAAAAAATGCATCACTAGGAACTTATAATGTTTATAGCGACATCAGAATGAAATATTTGGAATATCAGCCTCATAGACCCACAACTGGTGGTAGCCAGACTTGAGATCATTCTTTGAGAACCATCTCGCATCTCGCAACTGGTTGAAGAGGCCATCAATCCTCAACAAGGGGTACTTGTTCTTTACCATGGCCTGGTTTAGGAGACAATAATCCATGAAAAGATGAAATCTCTCTTCCACATTTTTTATGAACA
Organism: Viscum album; assembly: GCA_963277665.1. Lineage (NCBI taxonomy): Eukaryota > Viridiplantae > Streptophyta > Magnoliopsida > Santalales > Viscaceae > Viscum > Viscum album. The sequence goes on along the minus strand of OY728127.1, from coordinate 1,401,646,094 downwards.
ATAGTAGAGATGCCCAGGGGGAGACATTGGGTCTGATGAAACATTTCTCTCAAAGGTACCCTAACTAAAACCATAGCTACCCGATCTCAGTAAGTTCTATTTGATATGCCGTAGAAGATATTAGAGTTATCCCTGGATATAATTTGATGCATAACTCCATCTACCACCTTGGAGGTAGTCCCAGAATGTCTTTGGGGAAGATGTCCATATAATCCTCCATGACTAAAGGAACCCAGATTCTTAAGGATCCTATTGCACCAAGGGATACACTTTCCAAATAATGTGTGATGGTATGTAGCCTATTTCTCATAGAACCCACTTTCCTTTCATTGAGATTTCTCTTTCCAGAAAAGGATAATCTCATCCCATCAGTGCGTAAGCATTTGACCTGTCTACGGTGATAGTCAACCTAGGCTCAGACCATGGAAATCCAATCCATTCTCATGATGATGTCATAGGGTTCCATTGTGATGACCAAAAGTTCCCACATGTACCTCTCTCCACCAAGTGATAGCTTGAACTTCCCGCAGATGAAAGATATAAAAGAAACATTCCTTACCGCAACCTCAATACGAAATTGTTGTGATTGTGTCTCAATCGGGGGCTCTAGTTCTCACACCAAGAGATAAAATATGGAGGAATGACTATAACCTGTATCTTCTAGTACTTAGGAAAGAGTATAAAACACACATATCATACCTTGAATCATATTTTTCACTGTGGGGTCATAAGCCTCCAAAGCCTATTGCTGTCTGTGGCCTCGACCGCCAGCCCCTTGTGCCTGACATGGGCCACATGATGGCGGTGGTGGATGTTGGAGTTGGTTCCCTAGAACCAAATTATTTGTACTTTATGATAATCATATATTCATTGGATGGATATCAATAAACTCCTTCTCACATCCTGATTGTTCTTCTATATAACATTGCATGTGATAATGTCCAAAGAGTATTTTTCACCCTAAATGGTCATACCAGTTCCCAACTATGATGAGAACCCAAATGTTTTATGACACTATTATTAGATATATGTTCTATAGCCGGATGATATCATTTGAGGGACATAAATGATACAATCTATTAGGGGTGGTGACTCATAGGAATATGAGACACCTTCTCAAGGTGTACACCCTTAGTGATATCTTGTAGGATATTACGAGAATGAGACCCAACAGTAGGAAATCCACATTTATAAGTGTAATTGGATGTTCCTATATACATACAAGTGTATTGGTCCTTATAATTTAAGATTATTATTAATGAGTATTATGAATCACACACTTAGATATATTAGTGAAAACCATGACAACATATGTTCACAGCGAGGTAGTATATGTTGGGCGCATCGAGAGTAATACGGCATTAATGAATAATGTGAGAAAGGATTTGTCCCTTTTGCTTCATAATGGAATTTAATATCTCTAGAACTTTGATGGAAATTATATAGCCTAAATAAATACAAGGCCATGGTGTTCTATGGTCAAGTTAAATTTCAAGGAAGTCAAAGAATGAGAAATTGAGCACATGGGTGGATGGTACTTCCATGCCACCAACTTTGATTGGAGATATCGAGAAAAAGGGATTATATTACATGATAAGAATTCATATGTGGTAACCTATTGTTGGGGCATTAAATTATTTCTCTATGGGTGCCTTGGTGTGTTGTTAGATGCTATCCTTGGACTTAAGGCCGCTCCACCTAATCCCACTAAAAAATAGTCCTAGACGCTCACATACTAAGTGTATCAAGTAGCTCAGTAAAATAATATATTATTTATTAATTTTAAAATTTGAATAAAGATTATTCCTAATTTTTGTTTAATAATTATTCATGGATGTCTGATCGCATTTATTTCAACACTAGTTATTTAAGAGAATATAATGTTGGAGGAATAATTAATAAATAAATATTTTCTATTTAGAGAATATAATGTTTATATATTTATTGGAGAATAATGAAGTGATATTTATTTAATAAATAAATATTCATTATTCATGGTTCAATAAATATGATGGAGGATTGGAATACCTAGTTAAGGGTCCAGTGAGAAATAATAATATTGAATATTATTTTATTAACTAATATTTAATTATAACTCGCAAGTTAAGCGCATGTAAGTAAATAATAAAGTTACTGTTATTATTTGACATGGGGGTTTATCTAGGATTAATAAAATAATTAAGGCACCTATGAAAATTATTTATTATTACCCTAGGGAATTAAATAATTGCTTATATTATTCTCCTATTATCCAAGTGATATCCAAGCAACGATTATTATTCTTGTGCACAATGAATTAGAGAAAAGATCTCAAGCCTATAGAGTTTATCCCTCTCCAAGAATGATCTCATGAATGACAGAGATCCTCCTCCACTAGATCCAGGAGAAAACTTTGGAAGCAATTCTAAAAGCGATTGAAGACCAACATCACAAGCTCAAGGATCTTCTGTGATAGCAACCACAGACTCCTTTGGTGGCATCTAGAGATATGTGGAACATGTTTGGATCACTACTAGAGGTGATCTAACCTTGATCTCCACAACTCAACGAAGGTGCACTACAAATCTGTGGTCAAAAGCATCAATGAAGAAAGAGTCACCTTGGAGTAAATTATTTAATTTAATTTAATTAATTATATATTTTGTTTTGATCCTCTCTCTTGGTTCTGGGTTTTTATTCCTTTTCCTAAATACCTAATTCAATTCCGTGGATACTTGCATTCATAATCGTTTTGATCCTGGATTGTTCATTGAATATGGAAAAAATTAAAGTTGGGAAACGTCCCTCCCACTTTTCCACTATGTCTAGAACCCACAAGTGGTATCAGAGCAGACTTATTACTGTTTATAATTATTTAGTTTTTTTGATGATTTACAAATTCATAATTTATTTTTTTAATTTGATTCTTCGTTCATTAAATTTGAATTAAGATATATATTTCTCCTTTCATAATTTCTTGAAGATCTAACAAAAATGATAAATTTTATGAATAAAATAAAATAAAGGAACTCATCTAGAGGTTCCAAGGATCCTTGCCATACAAAAACAGACTACATGTCGTGTTATCCAAATTACATGTCATGGAGTATTGTTCAAAGCATCAAAATTTGGTTCGATAATCAATTTGAGATATTACGTTAATTAGTAATTAATTACACCATTAATTACATTTAATCCACACGGTGTTGACCAGGATTAACTGGCGCATGGAAACCAGACTACACGCCATGTGGCCCACTGGACAAGGAGTGTAGTTATTTCGGGTCAGTGTCGAGTCAAGTGTCCCATACATGGCTTTCTCGATTTGTGACCGTGTATCATGGAGTCTAAACAGCGTGTGGAACACTAGAAATGATGTGTACTCTGAATAATTCCATAATAATCCTCACACATCATTTCCACAGGCGTGTACTTCAGATGGATGGTGAGGATGGTACATGTCGTGTAGACAGATCTACACACCATGTACTTTTTCCAGATTATGCAGATTTAAAATTTATTGTTATATTATGTAACCCTTGAGACATATACATTATTATGGGCATAAAGTTTGGACACAACATGTGATAGGTGTTTGATATATATATGTATATATATATACAAATTTTTAATTTATATCTGGATAATGTTCAAAGATCTACACATCATGTATGAGTTGTATTACAATTATATTTCTGAATGCATACTACACATCACAAAGAATAAAGTGTATACAAGTACAATACATGTTTGGTAGTTTTGTATGGATAGTCATTGGGTTACCTCCAAGGTACATGTTATGTACAAGGTAAAATTTAAATGAATTCTAAATTGTTTAAAATTATAATGGATGATAATCTCTTGGAAATTCATAAAAAGGTTTAAGATAAAATGATTGATTAATTAAAGATAATAATTAATCAATTTGAGTGTGAATTATCTTGACTAAGAATGATTAAAAAAATTAATTCTAGTTTTATTAAATGCGTAAATTCTTTTTATTCATGTGGATGATCATGAGCTAGACTAGACCTTTTGTATGTGATTGGTTTCCTTTTAATTTATTAAATTAAATTATTGGCTTGCATTCCTTCTCTCCTCATTAATATGTAGGGCATGCATTCCAATGGTTTCTTTTATGTAAACCCTCTTTTAACCCTCACATACATGTGAGTAAAAGCATATGTAATGGATGGAGTTCCCAAGCTAGTGGAGGTGGTTCATGTTAGGATCTGAGGCAAAACTAATCCAAAGAGATACAAAGGCGGATAGGTGGAAAGCTGTAAACACAAACCTAATTGGTTCAAGGTGTTTCTATCATAGGTCAGTGGTTAGTTTATTAACCTCTAGATAAAACTACTATTAGAACAAGATCATAATCATACCCTTTATTTTATTTTATTTTCAATTGCATAGTTTATTCATTATGGATTTATTGTTGCGATCACATAATTAATGAATCAAACATGCATACAAGATGGAACTAAAATAATATGGATTCTGTTTAAATATAATCTAATACATGGTTAATCACTTAAGATTATGTAATGAACCAAACCCGAATAGCCACCCAAATAGTGCTAAACGGGTCGGGTGTTACTACCTTAGGTGCACCTCCCCGAATGCCAAAGGTTTCTGACTAGAAGCTAGGGTCTGATAGGTATAGTGGGGAGGCTATACCCTCTTAGAGGATAATAATGGTACTGGTACAAGTATAATAATAAATATGCAGAAGAATAATCGACTCAGCAGACTCGAACCGGGCCCGCAGAGCAGAAACACATTCTATATCAAAAAACAACGGAAGAAATAAATATAAACATCATACAAAAAGTAAACAAGACAGCATTCTAAACACCACTTGCAACTACTAAACAAAACAAGCATGTGTTTATAGCAAGTCAACATATAAAAAGGGCGGCAATGGCTAACCAACAGTAACTACAATTAACATGGTAAGCATGATAATATAGGAAAGAAAGAAAAACAAAATAATCTCCACCTAGGAAAGACCTCAAGGTCCATACCATCTCCATGCAATAGCCAATGCATTCTAGCTCCTGAAGTTGACCGCTTTCATGCACATAAATCCATAAAGTCTACACGCATCCCGAAGGGCTGGTGTAGGGTGTGAGACGAATCTCAGTAGGATACCACCCAATGGTGCGTACCTAATAAAAGTGTTTAACCTGGCATGCATTTATAAGGAAAGCAATAAATAGTATGATGCCCAAATAAATATAAACTCCACTAGTGCTCAACAGCCACCATGGAGTGTCACTTGCTTCAGCCAACGCCGTAATCTCTGTCATGTAGCTCGGAACCATGTTCCCCTGACACGGCGTGTCTCAAGTACCGATGTCTAGTAGGCATGCCCAAGAAGTAGTAAATCAAAGGAACAACGATACCTGTCCTCAAATAAGTAACCAAAGGGACAACGATGTCTACTCTCAATTAAAGTAACTGGAGGGACTATGATGTCTGCCCTCAAATAATGTAACTGGAGGGATAATGATGCCTGCCCTCAAATAATGGCCAGCCTCTGCCCCAACCCGATAACATCAATGCTATCCCTTAAAGGCTCCTCACATTCCATGCGACTTCATACGACCAGCACCGCCAAACCAAAAGTACTTAAACTGAAACTAACAGGGGCCTATATCCACATGAGTGGTCAAAACCACATCATCACAAAGTCTCTCTGTGTGAACACAACTCAAAGTTCTAGGTGAGAGGTAATCACCAAAGTAAGTTCCCAAGACACAACCTCTCTGACACCTCGTTCCCCTATGACCATGCCGCTCAAGTCTGATGGCCTTGCCATCCAAGTAACCCAGGGCATGCCCAACCTAACAGTCACACTATCTCAAGCTGATGTCCATGATGCCCAATCCCATGGTCAGAACCAATCAATGTAACCCAGGCCAAGCTGAACCTGTGATCAACATCACTCAAGAATATTCGGGTCATGCCCAACACAACCATAAGGGTTCCAACATATGCAATTCAGCAATTACATATATAATCAAAATAATCACTTCTAAATAGGAAAAACAAACTAAACGGTTGAAATGTGCTAACAAAGTGATGTCCTATACTAGCAATGAGGTCTTTAAAGTCTCCAACAATTCATATCAAGGTTCAATAAACTAAACTCAACAATTTAAAACAGTACAATTCAATTATAACCATTTAGGCATCCCCCGTCCAAAATGTCTGATGAGCAACAACCACTCGCCCGACCCCGCTCAAGAAAAATAGGTAATAGGGAATACCCAAAGGCATCCCATAGGTCAAATAAACAATTAAACATGCAATAACAGGTAAAACTGGGTTATGCTCAAAAATACCCGAAGATGCGCCAAAGGCTGCGCCACCCAAACACCCATGAAAACACAAAACAAGGTACGCACCACTTACCTTGTACTAAAATGATGATACTCTTCCGATAACAGCCTCCAATTATGTCTAAAATTTGGTAGATCTATAAAAGAATCAAAACCGCTCAAACCCATATTATACATCTTAGAACAAAAATCCAGAAGAACAACTCAAGAGGAATCATGGCCTTACTGAGGGGGTTCTAATGCATCTGGAGGTGATTGAAACAAAGTTCAGATGGATGATCGGGAGAAAAAACGAGCTCCAGCCGGCTCTCCCCACTCAAACCCGTTGAGGGTTTGGGTTTCTACCTCAAAAGAGGATACTTCCAATTTTAGTGAAAAAAAGGAAAATACATGGCGTGTACTTATACTACACGACATGTATCATTTTACTATTCATATAACGACTAATATTTCTCTGAGGACTTACCGATTGACTACACAGTGTGTACATAGGGTACACGGTGTGTACCTCTCTACCTGACTCACATCCCCAACACGCCATGTATATCCCCATACATGGCCCTCTACACGGCGCGTACTTTCTAAAAAATTTCTACCCCACCAACAGGCCTACACGTCAAGTGTGGCCTTCACACATGGTCAAGAGTACACGACATGTACTGAAGGTACACGATGTGTAATCTGGAATTTTCCCAAAACGACCCATATTTTCTCAGTTTCCTCAGAAACAAGTCCAAAAATTCAAACAGGGTCGGGATTTGGACCCGTTCTATGAACCTGGGTTCTTACCGATTATCTGACTTAATATTAACAAGCTTGTGAAAAGATAATAAATGTAAATTTATACATAAAGGATAAAATCCATCTATAAAATATTAAGATGGTATAGCCTTCCATTACTTCGGTTAGAATCTAACCATAGTTCAAATAGATTGACCAACCAAAGATGAGGTGATTTCAATTATCGGGGAATTCTAATTTTAGGTTTTAGGCTGACTTGACTTAGTTTACATCAAGGGTTGATTTCCAAAGTAGGTCTTGATGTAACTAAGAGCCAAAGGTTGTGGAAATTCAAAATCAAAGATTTTAGGATTGGGGATTCCACTCAATAGATTAAGGAGCTGCGAGTTAATGCAGTTGGAATTTCAAATTCCTACATAAAACCTTTCAAATTGCTTGACCAACCAAATTTTGGGAATGATAAGGGCAATATGGATCCTTACTTTAAGAATATCTTAGAAAAAGTATATTTTGAAGCCAATGATTAGGGATATTGGGTTTCAATAAAATAGTGGGAGACTAATGAATATTTATTTATTTATTTGTATTATTTTTATCAGATAAAGTACTAAAAATTAGTTTATCTTATTTCTATAAATGACATTAAAAATGACATAAAACACATCGGTATTATCTGTACTCGATAAAGAAAACCTTATCACTAGAAATAATTTCCAAGAGTGGCAAAGGTGACTTTGGGTCATATTTCACCATTAAAGGAAACTATATGTGCTGGAAGAACCTTTACGAGTTGCGCTTGGAAATAAGGAAAGTAATGAGGAGCTCTTTGTGTACGAGAAACATCTGAATGACGATACCGATGTTCAGTGCCTCATGCTATCATCCATGACCAATGAACTCTTGAAGAAACATGAGAAAATGGATTCTAATAGCATGATGTCTCATCTTCGGGGTCTCTTTCAAGAGAAGGTGTGGAAGGAGAGGTATGAGACCTCCAAAACTTTGTTCACCACTAATCTTGGAGAGTCTGCGCCAGTAGGGCCGCATATTGTCAAGCTTATTGGCTACATTGAGCATCTGGACATCTTAGGGATTAAATTCTCAGATGATTTGCATACAGATCTCATACTATCATCACTTCCCAATACCTTCTCTAGTTTTATTGTGAATTATAATATGATAAATAATTGTAAGATTCTATCGAAACTTATTAATTTAATTAGATAAGTGGATAAGGACACGAGGTGTGAAAAACCCACAGTTCTTATGGTGAATAGGAAGAGGAAGGACAAGACAAAGGGGCCTAAGACTTATAAACAGTCTAAATCCCCCAAGCATAATTTGACCAGGAAGAAGAAGATCCAAAGTTAGGGCAAGGAAAAGGAGGCAGTATGCTTTTCATGTGGCCGGTCAGGCCACTAGAAGTGGAACTGCACCTTGAGGCAAGGGGAATCCAAATTTTCATTCGTTATTGAGTGCACATTGGGTATTAGATACATCTTGTGGTTCTGACATCTGTATTCAAATGCAGGAACCAAGTTGATTCTAGAAAATTTCCAGAGGAGAGGTTGATCTGTGAGCTGCCAATGGTACGAGGTTGGATACTCTTTCCCTTGGTGACTACCACCTCACATTTACAATGATAATGATTTTTTTACATGGATTTTATTATGTACCCAGTGTTATCAAAAACACAATTTTTGTATCAAGTTTAGATACAAATGAGTTTATTTTCATGTTTGGAAATTAAATTTGGTTATTTTATAAGGAAAACATATGTTATGGTATGGAAAATTTAAATAATGGGTTTTATGTATTAAATTACGAAAACCAAGTGTTGGAAACTGATAATGAATCAAGTTCACATGACTCATATAACACCCAATCATGGCATCATCATCTTGTTCATGTAAATGAGAATCATTTGACAAAGCTCTATCAAGATGGTTATTTAGACCCTTATGAGCTAAAACCAATTAATAAATGTCATGCTTGTTTACAAGTGAAAATGACTAAACTTCTATTTGGTGGATAGGTTGAAAGGGACACTTATATTCTAGGATTGGTTGTCACTGATGTCTGTGGACCATTTCTAGTAGAAGATATAGGTGGATATTTTTACTTCATAGCTTTTACTGATGACTTGAGTAGATATGGATATATTTACTTGATGAAGTATAAGTCTGGGTCCTTTGATAAATTCAAGAAATTCAAGAATGGATCAGAGAATAATTTTGGTAAGAAGATAAAGAAGCTTTAATCAGATTAAGGTGGAGAATATATTAACCAAGAGTTCATTTACATTTTATGGGAGTTAGGGATTATATCTCAACTCACTCCACCTTGTACACCACAAAGGAATGGTGTTAGTAAAACGAGGAACCATACCTTGTTGGACATGATAAGGTCGATAATGAGTCATGCAGATCTTATGTTATCCTTTTCTAGAGATGCATTATGAACTGAAACATAAAAATTAAATCGAATACCAAATAAGGCATAAAATGGAATTCCCTTTGAGTTATGGAGTGGAAAGAAACCCATTTTGACGCATACATGTGTATAGGTATGCGAGGAATTTGTTAAGACTTTATTTGGAAACAAACTAGCACCCCATGGCATGAGGTGTATCTTTATAGGGTATCCCAAGGAAAAAAAGTGATACTACCTATAAAACCCCTAGGATAAGAAATTAATTGTCACAAAAAAAGACGTATTTCTTGAGAGGGAGCACATCCTCAAAAAGGATAGTGGTAGAAAGATTGAATTTGATGAAGTTGATGCTTAAGATACACAAGAGTTGGTAAAGGAAAAAGTTCCATAGGTCCCTGTGGAAGAAGTAATTTCTTAAACACAAGTAATTCTTAGGAGTATAAGAGAGGTAAGGGAACCAGATAGATATGGTTTTCTTGTCACTGATGATGGTGAATCATTATTTTTGGACAATGATGAACCTCTCTCCTACAAAGAGGCAATAGAGAATTCAGAAGCTGCAAGATGGATAGAAGCTATGAATTATGAGATGGATTCCATGTATCAGAACCAAGATTGGGTTCATGTGCCAGTTAATGTAAATCCTACTGGATGTAAATGGGTATTCAAGAGGAAACTGGACATGGATGGTAAAGTAAGTACCTATAAAGAAAGGCTAGTAGCTAAAGGGTTTAAAAAACATTAATGAATTGTATACGATGAAACATTTTCTCCTTTTTTCATGTTTAAATCCATTAGAATCATATTTTCCATAGCAGCTTACCATGAATATGAGATTTGGAATATAGATGTCAAAAATATATTCCTTAACAAGAATCTTCAGGAAGATGTCTATATGACACAATGAGAAGGTTTTGTGACACCAGGTGATGCCAAAAGGATTTTCAAGTTGTATATTTCTATTTATGGATTTAAGCAAGCATCTAGGTCATGGAACATTTGATTTGATGAATCCATAAAAGAATTTGGTTTCATTAAAAAATAATGTGAGTCATGTGTTTATAAAATGTATAATTGGAATGCGATCATTATCCTAGTACTATATGTTGATGCCATATTAATTATTCAAAATTATATACTAGTCTTACATTCTATTAAAGACTGGTTGAACAAGTGATTCTTTATGAAGGACTAAGGTGAAGTATCCTACATTCTGGGGATCAAGATCATTCATGATTGATCCAAGAGGCTGCTTAGAGTAATTCAAAGTACATATATTGACCAGATACTAAAGAGATTTAGTGTGGAACAATCCAAGAGGGGATTGGTTCTAGTGTCATATGGTTTACATCTTTCTAATAAAATGTGTCCCGAGACACAACAGGAGAAATATAGAATGAGTAAGATCCCATACGCTTCAGTGATAGGATCTATCATGTATGGAATGTTATGTACTAGACTTGATGTTTCCTATGCACTAATCATGGTAGGAAGATATCAAGAAGATCTAGTATAATAGCATTGGAATGCTATTAAGACTATCCTTAAGTATCTGAGTGGAACTTAGGATATGTTCCTTGGGTATAGAGGAGATGATGAGCTTTTAATCAGAGGGTATGCTGATGCTGGGTTTTAGATAGATCAAAATGATCTTAAGTCACAATCATGATACATTTTCCGTCTCAACAGAGGAGCTATGAGCTGGAAGAGTTCAAAGCATCCAGTTGTCAATAATTCTATAATAGCGTCTGAGTATATAGCAACTTCTAATGCACCCAAGGAAGCAATTTGGATAAGAAACCTTGTTAAGGATCTTGATGTGGTACCTAGTAGAAAAGAATCGATCACATTGTGTTGTGTTAATGCTACAATAGTGGCTGTTGCAAAAGATCCAAGGTCACATCAACAGACAAAGAACATACTATAGAAGTATCAAATCTTAAGGAATTTCTATCAAATGGATGAATTTGCAGTGAATAGAGTATCCACAGAAGAGAACATGGAAGACCCCTTGACTAAAGTCATATCCCAGTAGAAGAATGAATATCATGTGAGATCTAGCAGATTGAAGATTGGTTGTAGTTGGATCTAGTGAAAGTCGGAGTTTGTTGGAGTTGGTGCCCTAGAACTAAATTATTTGTACTTTTTGATAAACATATATTCATTGGATGGATATTAATAAACTCATTGTCATATCATTATTGTCCTTCTATGGAAAATTACATGTGATAATGTCACATGAGTAGTTGTCACACTAAAAGGTCATAACAGTTCCCCACTATGATGAGAACCCAGAAGTGATATGAAAATATTATTAGATATATGTTCTATAGTGAGATGATATCATTTTAGGGATATAAATGATACATTCTATTAAGGGTGGAGACTCATAAGAATTTGAGACACCTTCTCATGGTGTAAGCCCCTGGTCATATCAAGTAGAATATTATGAGAACGAGACCCAATAGTTGGAAATCCACATTTATAAGTGTCATTGGATGTTCCTATCTGTGTACATGTGTAATTTTACTTAGTCTTTAAGATTATTATTAATTGGTATTATGACTCTCACTCTTAGATGTATTGGAAAAAACCATGATGACATATGTTTGCAGCATGGTTGGATATGTTGGGTGCATCATGAGTAATATTGCATTAATGAATAATGTGAGAAAGGATATATCACTTCTATTTCATAACAAATGTTTATATCTTAAGCCCTTTGATGGAAATGATATAGCCTAAATAAATCCATGACCATGGTGTTCTATAGGCAAGTCCAATTTTCAGGAAGTCAAAGAATGAGAAATCGATCACATGGGTTGATGGAACTTGCATGAAACCCACTTGATTGGAAATATTCATAAAAAGGGATTATATTACATAGTAATAATTTTTATAAGGTGACATGTCATTGCAACATTAAATTATTTCTCTATGGATTCGTTAGTGTGTTGCTAGATGATAACCTTAGACTTTAGGCGGCTCCGCTTAATGCTACTGAGAAAGAGGCCTAGAGGGTCATACACTAAGTGTATCCATTATCTCAGTTAAATAATATATTATTTATTTTTTAAAAAGTTGAATAAATATTATTCCCAATTATAGTTTAATAATTATTCATGGATGTTTGATTGCATTTATTTTGACACTAGTTATTTGAGAGAATATAATGTGGGAAGAATAATTAATAAATATTTATTTTATATTTAGTAAAAATAATATTTATATATTTATTGGTGAATAATGTAATAATATTTATTTAATAAATAAATAGTTATTATTCAAAGTTCAATAAATATGGTGGAGGTTTGACAGACCGAGTTAAGGGTCTGGTGAGAAATAATAATATTGAATATTATTTTATTAAATAATATTTATTTATAATTCACAAGTTAACTACTTGTGAGGAAATAATAATGTTTCTATTATTATTTGACATAGGGGTTTTTCTTGTATTAATAACATAATTAAGACACTTGTGAAAATTATTTATTATTACGCTAATGAATTAAATACCCAGTTATATTATTATCTTATTATCTAAGTGATAGCCAAGTGATGATTATTATTTTTGTGCACAAAAAAATTGGATAATATTTATCAAGCCTAGAGATTTTATCCCTCTCCGTGAATTCTTTCAAGAATCAGAGAGATCCTCTTGCATCAGATTAAGGAGAACGCTTTGGAAGCGGTTCTCAAGGCGATCAATGGTGGACATCGCATGTGAAAGGATCTTCCATAATAGCACCTAGAGACTCCTTCAGCGATGTCTGGAGTTACATGGAACACATGTGGATCCCCACTAGAGGAGATCTACCCTTGATCTCTACAACGCAATGAAGGTGCACTACAGATCTGTGGTCGAACACATCAACGAAGAAAGAATCTCATTAGAAGTAATTATTTAATTTAATTAAATTAATTTTAAGAAAATATGTTTATCCTATCTCTTAGTTCCAAGTTTCTATTAATTTTTCTAAATACTTGATTTAATTCCATGGATAATATCATCCATCGTCGTATTGATCCTGGATTGTTCATTGAATATAGAAAAAATTAATGTTGGGAATCGTCCCTTCCATGCTTCCACTGCACTCGAAACCTACTGTGGAAGGATCTAATAGCAGCGTTCACCACCTATATATCCTCTTGATCCTCTTCGAGTTCTGCCTCCCTAGGGACCACTCTGTTCACACCTGGGAGATACCTCATCACAACACTTCCTCTTTCATGGTGGTCCGTCAGCCATCTATCGATGCTTCTTAGCACATCTGGACATGATTTCATGGACAATGTGACCTCTCCCATCATGAGAAAAACAACACCCCTATCTAAGATACCCCGAGGCCCTGCACTGACTTTGACCACGTTCCCGGTTCTGATCATGGATGGATATTTTCTGCTGAGAGCTTGACCCATGGAATCTACTAGATGATAAAAACAACTCATCTATGTGGTGCCCTATGTTATTTATAGCTATATAGAATCCCTATGATATAAATTCCTCTTCCTCTAGTTCCCTATCCAACACCCTAGCATAGGTGGGTATACATAAGGGTACAAAGCTGGCTTAGATCTCTTTATAGAGTCCCTACTCAAAATTCCATGCTTAGAAGTAGCTATCTCAAATATTGTTAAGGGAGAAGTGTGTAAGGTCTGTGAACATCTATGCACAATCATCCACTGTTATCCCTCCCTAATTTATCTCCAGAAGCTCCAGAATCTAGACTGAGCACAATAAGGAGGGGTATTACTCCTCTCAGAATAACTACTAGAAGTTGTCCCATGAGAGTATCAACTCATCATGCATCTATGTAATAAGGATCCACCAAAACCAAATTGATCCCTAATAAAGTATGGATACCAGTTCCACCACCTGATCCATTGGGGTATGAACAAGCTAGAAGATTCAAACCACTGACTCTAGCCAATCCTCTGCTGCCTGATGATCTGGATCACTGTGGAACCTTAGTGGTCTCTGATGTTAGAACTCATGGAGAATAGTGAGAATGCATGTGTCTTCATTCTTCTCTGCTGGGATGATATGATTCTAAATATGTGAAGGTGATAATACCTACCCACCTAGAGGAATGGGGTTTATGGATGGAACCCAATCACTCATAGGACTGTCATCATGAACTGGAGCTGGTATCCTTGCATGTTATCATCACATAGGCATCCTGAAATATTTCAATGATTTCTATGGTTAAATGAACATATATATATATATTACCAATAATTCAGAGCTAACTCAAGAAGGATAGTCAAATAATTAACCCTATATGATTCATGTACCATTAATCCCCACAAAAAATGTCTCGGGATGCTGAATTGACAAGAATGTATTCAAGGTTCTCGTGAATGGATATGTCGGGCTCCACACCATCACTAGACTCACTGGCCAAAGATCCACACTAAAGACACATTGAAATTGTTTCCCCAAATTCAAAAAATCTTCTTAACTTGATACATCAAAACAACATCCCATGGAATTAACTTTCTATGATACCAATCTTTCATGACCTGACCGAAGTTGGGGCTCGACCAGCAACTACCCCAAGCCTGCCTCCATAGCCCAGGGGGTGGTGACAAGCACCGAAGGCATAAGTAACTCCAGGAGGAATTTTCCAAAGTACCTACACACACACAACCATCTCAATGTAAAATTGGATAGGGAAATAATAAAATATTTAATTCTCCTATAAAGTAAACAAAGCATGCATAAACCTATATAGAGTACAAAATTACGGTAGTGTAAGTTGAAAAGAAATGGAAAAAATACACTCCAAACTAGAAATGTGTTCCAACCATACAAAAATCTGGAAAAGTAAATATCGGAAGAGAGCCTAGCTTCTAAATCCCAAGCTATGACTACCGTACGTGGTCCAAGCACCCAGTATCCCTAAGATCCTCTGTAGTCCTGGTAAACCTGTCCATATTCTACATAAGACATGATATGTGTGGGAAAACCACATGTAGGGGTGAGTATATACATACTCAGTAGAACACCCCAAAAGCTAAGGGAGAGAAGTAATAGATACAATAAGAAAAGAAAGTTAGTAGATACACAAGTTATGGTGAAATAGTACATATCATCCCAACCAAGAGTGAAAGTAAGATTGTACAAGAACAAGGGGATAAACACGATTAGTAGGTGAATGACCTGTTGAGCCTTAACCACCTATAGTAGGAGAGTAGACTCATTAAACCTTGAGAAGATAAACCTGGAAATCATGTAGCATACCCCATGAGTCTTCGCCTCTCCTGAAAAGAGAGTATCCAAATCCAAGGGTTGGATGCAGAAGTAATGATATATATATATATATATATATGCTCATTCAAAAGGATCCCAAAAGAGAGAGTATAAGGATCTCTGTCTCATAGATCATCCTAGGAGGAAGATTATCCAATAGTTCCAAAAGTACAATAATGATGCCAAACATCCCACACATTAACCCTAAATAAAAAAGTCCAAGGAAATCATTCACCACACCTTGATACTATCCATTTTGTGTGGCACTAACTTTCCCACATGGTTTTAGGTCGCGTTACAAAAATGAATCTCAGTGGGGAAAGAATTCCTCTTCCTCATGATTCCAAAGCTACGTCAAACCAGGTCTCATCACTATTCTGCACAGTCTAGGGACCAAAAATTCTAGGTAGAGGACCCATGACCTAGTAAAATATGAGTGTTCCACTCTAATGGTCGATGGAAGATCCATGATCAACCTAGTTGGAGGGTTCTAATCTGATAGTCGAGGACCCATGCATAGCCCACTTTGAGGGTTCCACTCTAGGAGTATATAGAGGACCCATTCCCAGTGCAGAAATGAGGGTTCCACTCTAAAATTCGTTGAATACCCATTCCCATCCAAACTGGAGGGTTCCACTTGGGAGTCTATAGAGGAACCATGCCCAACCCAACTAGAGGGTTCCACTCTAGAAGTCGTTGATGACCCACGCCTAGCCTAGATAGAGGGTTCCGCTCAAGAGTAATCCTATGGTGATCTTGCATGACCACTATGATCATAGAGCATCACCTAAGAGGGTTATGTAGCTGAAAAATTTCACATAATATCTAGAAAACTTCTATTGAGGGTAGAATCACATTCTACATAGAAAAAAACTTAGGATAGGCTACTCACAGGCCAAAATCCAAGTTCAAATGAAGGATATATAGATGTTTGATGTTTTATTATAAGAGATCAAGAGGGAACATGATGTGTGATAGGGACTACATGGTGTGTGGCCCCACTTCATAGCCTGGTAATGTCCTTGGTCAGCATACAAGTTCCTATCAGTGTATTAGTACACGCTGTGAAGGTGGAATACATGGTGTGTACTTGATAAACGGGACCAGGGCTGTGTGCTGCATGTCATGTATGTATACTGGACCTCATGTCAATGTACCTTTACATGGACTCCTGCCCTTGTGGTCCACCACACATGTTTATCCAACCAGGATAGTGTACACGGTGTGTGAGGGAGTGTGACATGGCATATTACCATAATTTTTCTGAAACCCTAGTGCCGCTGCTGAAAGTGCCTACATTCCTTGTGTTCTTCATCGAATGAGGCATGTATTCCAGATTTTTTATAGAATCTTTAGATACAACCTCAACGCTTTGAATCTTCTCGATCCTCCATAGATATTTCCTTGAATCAGCCTGAAACTCATAGATCTAACTAAAAATCATGCACTCTGATCATAAGAAATCATCTCCGATTGTCACTGAGGGTTTTTACATATTTTCCATGTGCCACCATGGCTTCTAGGATTGAGTTTATGATATTAACCCACAACAATGATCATCTCAATTCCAAAATCTTTCCAAATATATTCTTGATTTATCATTATTTTCCCATTTGTCGATCTGCCGCAAATCTGTTGGTCTGATTGAGCTTGGTACCTCCTAGCAATGTTGATCTAGGACTGCAAGGATCTAAGTAACGTAGAACACACATAAAAATGGGGATAAAGGAACAATAAAAAAGGTCAATTGATCGAATCCAAGCATTGTTGGCCAGTTGATCAAGAATGGGAATTCTAGATATAACGACCCATACTTTACATACATTGTTATTACTTAATAATTTAAGAATACTTATTACAACATATAACAAAACCATGAAAGAACCGTATAGGTATAGTGTCTTTAGAAACTGGAAAACATAAACAACTGGTTCATAAGGCATCTACACTGTATCCCGTTTATTTAATCATATCTAGAGTCCCTTTTGGAATATCCTACTTAATACCCTTCTTCCTGACCTAGGGAAAAGAAAACATACAAAAGGGTGAGCTCAAATTCTCAGTAAGGGTAAACAAAAGAAATATCAATCACATCATATTCACAATAACATAACATTTTGGAAATATTAACCTGCAAAAGAGATCATAATTTCATAACATGGGGTAAATCATAGTATTGAAATGTAATCCCAATAATCATAACTTAAAACATGAAACTTTTTGGTATACACACATAATCATAGAGAATCATTTCTTAGTATTCAAGACTCATTTCCAAGACTATCCTAGCGGACAAAGTCCATTTCTGAACCGCATTCACTCCTCGTTTCAGTTTTGTATCACTGAACCAGATTAACCTGCCGTTCCAGCCATGACTATCTCATGAGATATAAATCATTACCCAATGTATTGGAGGGAGATATAGGTCCCACCCATCTCATAATGATACCATTATTATGTGTTCCACAAGATCATAAATCATACAATGTAGCATAACCCATGTAATAAAAATGGGATTTTAAACATCATTCCATCATAACATAATCCATATAAGATAAAAGGACATCATAAAAATAATTCCATCATAACATAATCGAATAAATGTAAAAATAGTGATAGAAACAGAACCTTATATTATCTTAGATGGAAAATAATTTTGATAAAATACTTGAACTTCATTCTTGAGGAAAATATCCGTTCTACTTCAATTTTTTTTTCCTTTCTTAAAATGTCGTAAAATTTAAACTTAAAGAAGTTGATTAAAAATAAACTTGAAAACTTTTAAAGTAAGATTCATGGAAATAATGTTTTAAAAATCCATTCATGCCGTATAATTTAAATAAAAACATTCTTCTCGTACTTTGGCCGGAAAAGTCAAAAAAAGTACCTCGTACTAAAAATGACAAAAGATTCCTTTCATATATTTTACTAAAAACTTACCAATGGGTAAAATTGGATTTAAAAAATTTTATGTGGATAGAAATAATATTACAAATTGAGGAAACATGGATGTGGATGATAAATATGCCCCAGTAAATTCAGAAGTATAAACAATCTCAGATAAAAATGAGATTGTGAAATTTTCCCTTACCTTAGGTCCAATTTGCTTCGTACGTGTCCGAACCTCCTGTATAATGATTTAAATAATGTTATTGACTTATTACAGAATCATAATTATTGTTATGATATCATATATGGTAATATTCTTAGCTTCTTACTAGTAATATTTCATTGCTACTTGTTATTCAGGTGTTTATTGCTTTTTGTTCTTATGTGTGTTTCCTCGAATAAATTATTATTCTTATTTTTAGGTTATAGATACCTCATTTAAAGAATGGTATTAGTATAATATATATCATATTTATTCATTCAATTCATTTATATAATCATTATTCATTGAAGATCATGTATAACGAGTCGCATCACATCGTGGAGACGGTAGGCCGTACGTACGCAAGAGCGATGACATCGTTCCCATGATCGTGTAATTGTATTGAAGTGTATGCATAATAATTCAGAATCAATATCACTTTAAAATAATCATATATAGTTATTATTTAAACCATTATACCCATCCAAGTAAGGTGGTGTTGGAAAACAGATTACACCACGGCGTGGAGACGGTATTCCGTACGTACACACGCGCGGTGATTTCGTTTTTCGCAGGATGGATAGAAGGTGAAATAGGGTTGTTTCATATTTATAATAAAATATCAGTATATGATTGATACTGATGTTATTACTTCATAATGAAACAACTAAAGAATAATAAGTATAAGAATAAATAAAGTTGAAAGAATCGGTAACGGACATTACCTCTTCTTTGAAGCGCCTCTTCTTAACCTCCTCTTAGGGAACTAAATATGGTCTTTGAAGAATTCCAATACCTCTAGGATGTTTCTAGGGAAGTGGAGAAGAGAAATTGGTAGGGGTGTTCCGAGATTGAAGGCTCAAAGTGGTGTGAGGAGTAGAGGGATGAGGTGCCCTTTTATAAGGGAGGAGAGGGGCACCTTAAGAAAAACTTAAAATATTATTTTATTATAAAGTCATATTCAGTTTTTAATAGCTCCAAATTGATTTATTTAGAAGCTAAGGTGGGGATGGGTCGAAATAATCTCAACCAATAGATTTTAGACAAGTTTATATTACTGTTTTAACCTTATCATTTAGATTTAACTCTAAGTTAAATAATTTAACTTTTACCGTGTCTTCTTGTTTTCTTACACTATATGGTTAATAAACTTACTATAACAAGCCGAACGAACCCCAATTGGTTCATTATTAATCTATATAACCTTATATAAGTCATTTGGCCGAACCTTAGATTTTTAGGAATAAAATAACAATTGATAATATAATATTTGTTTTAAAAACTATTTTATGTCAATTTTTGACACTATTTGGTAATTGATTTTTGTGGAAATCATAACAGCGTTATTAGTTCTAAAAAAGTTAATTAAATCAATAATAATATGTAATATTAACCTATAAAATTATTTTAATTCTTAAAAAGTCTCAAATTACATTTATTTTGGTGTTTATAACATCAATTAGGTTAATATTTCATTAATAAGGTAATTACTGCATCATCATTGTGTCATAAATAAATTAAATTATTTAATGTATAAAAATTATAAATAAAATACCATTATTTAGGAAATCTTTTTATATTTCTAATGAATATTTATAGTCGATATTATCTTATGTATAACCCTATATTAAAAATGTTTTAGTTATTAATCTTTGATTTTAACTTTTTTAACTCTTCTTTAAATAAAATAATAATAAATGTCGTAATCTAATCCAAGTGGACATAAATGGTCATATTTTATTCCTAAGGTTGTTTTTGGTCTAATTAAACTTATCCAATAGAATTAGGAAATGTGTTAGGGTAATAATAATATCATTTTTACCCTTAATTACCCTATTTACTTTTAACCGTGGTAAATAAAAGTAAAAAGTTACTATTCACCCAAAATTATTTTTATCTTATTGAACCACATTTTACTCCTTGATATTAACTGTGTCTCTCAGATTTTTGAAATTCCACTCACAGAAGCAGTAAAATTAAGGTTTATATAAATTTTCAAATTCTCCTAGGAGGTGGGTAAAAGACGGTGAAAAGTTCAATAAAATTTTTATATATCTAAAATTATTATAAAATGACACCAATGAATTAAATTGAACTTATATAGGTATTAAGTATCAATTTTGACCAAAAATAAATTTAAATAAAATAAATAATTATTTAAATAAAAAGTCGGTTTTTAAATAGTAACCTAGTGTTTTCACTATTCCTCAAAAATTGAATGTTTTCAGAAAAATACCAAAAATTCACCCTAGGCTAATTTCAATATTATGAATCCAAAAATGAAGTCCATTTTGAAAGATAAAATTTATAATATTTCAAAAAGTGGGTTCTACTATTCATAATGGCTAGATCTAATAATATTTTAATAGCATATCGTTGTTTAGTGAAACTCGGTATTGCGTACAACGCAAGCTATCGAGGAAGGTCGCGATTGCGCGTAAAGAAAGACAAGCTACTGTTGTGTGTAGTGAAAGATTCCTTTGATGATGTATATAACATAAAAAAAAATATTTCTCATAAAAATCTCGGGTGTTACACTAGATTAGAAAACAAAATAAATAAACTTAGATGTCTATATGTGGGCACATGCAGAGGCTATAATTGGCATATATCCAAGATAAATGATGAATCTACCCAATCATTTAATCAAAAAGGTGAAACAAAATCAATTGGTGAGTCCTACCTTTGTTTTGGTTTGATCACTGAGGAATAACTCATTTTACAATGATTTGGGAGGTGCCACTTCATTTGTTGCATCTTGATCCTATCTGATTTAATAGTTTCATCATCATCTAGGATGATCTGCCAGAGGATGGGGGAAGATAGATCTCTCTAGTGATTTTAGAAACTATTAGTCTAACCCTAGAAAGATTTTCTAGGTAAATACATTTATTGACTTATCCATTGTGATGAAAATAAACTAATTAATTAAAAAAATTAATTAATTCATTCATTAAATACACTACCAATGAGCAAGGGGGTTGGACATCCTACATCGACTCATTTTATGTCGCACCTAGGGTAAACACCACATTCCAGACTCAACAGTGGTCCCATATTTCTAATGAGATCAAAAAATTAAGAGTTATCCCATTTTTTTGAGAATTTATGCACACACAATATAAAATATGTTTAATATTTTTATAAAATTAATTTTGGGCACACCGAGTCTCAGAATCACATTCCGTCTTAGTGCCTAGCTCTGAAAATATATATTGAAATATTTTAAAGTCTTACAAGGAAAAAACAGAGTCTTTACTGGTGTGATATTTTCCATGAGGATACCCATACGTCATTCCATACATGCAAAGTGATTTGGAAATCTTTTTTGAGCCAGGGGATCCATATTCTCTATATCTTTATCTATATGTGTAGGAATAAATGATTTTATCTTCCTTTAGGTGGATTTTATGGGTAATTTTAAGAGGATAATTATTTTTATTAAACAAAAATTGAATGAGAAGGTTTGTATTTACATGTTTGACAACTTTAATGATATTGATGATTGAATTATAAATGCTTGTTTCCATTCCTGAAAATAGTGGCTATTGGGAGACTTGATTGTATTGTAGTTGATATAATTATGAAATCCTTGTTGTTTTGGTTGTTTTATCTTATCTTGAATAAAAGTTTAAGAACTCATATATGGAAAATTAATTGGTTTTCCATAGAAATGTGGAATTTGTGTGAGAATAACCATGCTACATAACGAATAAAATTAGTTAATGCCCTCATTGAATCTAAATTTTAGTAATTTATGGGAGTTGGGATGTGTTGTTATATATTAATTTTCCATCTAAATATCCTTGTGTGATGTGTGTGAATCTTTTTAGGGCTTGTGCAGTGATATTGGTGACCATTTGAGGTATGGAATGTGTTAGGAAATTAGGAAATAGTTTTTTGGCATGTGATGTGATGTAGGATGATGTGCAGTGGTTATGATGTGTGGTTGTTGTGGTGAGATGGATTTTTATTCATTTCATTGTAGAAATGGTTGATGTGATATGGATGAGACATTGTGTAGTGTGGTTGTGTTAGTTGTACTTTTATTTATGGAATGAACCTGAAATGAAATGGGTTGGTAAGAGAATAATCATGGGATGGAATTGAATATAATATTGGTATGAAATTTACTTTTGGTAATAGGATTGAATGATTTTAAAGATAAATTAATAATCTGTGTTAATGTGAAATTAAATTTCTTAGTAAATGAGAGTTAGTGTAAACTCATTCATTATAGAAAATGGTGGAACCTATAATTTTATATGGTAATTGTGTGGCTATGTTTAGTGGTTGTTGGTGTGATCCATTTAGTAGTGTAAATAGTTGTAATAGATTTCATGTGGTGCCATTTTGGGGATGTGGAGTTTGTATGTGTAGTTGATGTTAAACCATAGGTTGAGTGTTTTGTGTTATTTATCTATGATGTATTTTATTATATTTCTTTACACACCCCAACCAAGTTGGATAACATTAAAAATTCACAAATATGTTTAGTTCTGGGTGTTTTCCCCAACTTCCAGGCCGGTGGTGATTCAGATGTCCGTTTACCCCCTTCCCCACTCTTCCTTCAATAGTAGTGATGATAGGGTTAGTGTTGGAGAATACCTAGTGGTGATATGGATTGGTGTTGGAGATTACCTAGTGATGTTTAATATGTATTATGTGGTGGTGACCATGTGTGGTAGGAGGATGGAGTGTGGTTGATGTCCTTTACATTCATGATACCCTGTTGCCCTGAATATGAGATATGGTTATACGATTGAGGTTGTGAGGCGATGATGACTGGTTATAACACCATATTCTATACCCTATGGGTGTTTGGGACTGTAAGGGATGCATCTAAACACATATTAGAGATGATTGGTTATGTGACAAGTTTTTCATGGTGTTGGTCATGTGTTTTCTCAACAATACTCTATGAACCTTGGTGATTTTGATGCTAAAAAATACCCTTATTTTTTTTAATAATGAAATTACTTGAAGTGACTTTTAGGAATATTTTTCTTGAGAAATTTATCTTTATTATTTTTGGGTTAAATTTTTTATTTGAAGTGTTATGGATATGTTTTTAAGTAACCTAGAAACACTATTCATACCCTACATTTGTAAGTATAACACATGGTTTCCAAACACTATGTTTGGAATAAACATATGGATCATATGCCCTATGCTATTGTAAAAGTATGAATCAAGAACCATACTTTTGCGATGCAACCCTATGTTTGAGAAGAGAATATATAGGACAATAACTGAACTTTTTGAATTAAACCATACATTATAAACCATACTTTCAAAGTTTACCCTA
This sequence comes from Viscum album, assembly GCA_963277665.1. Taxonomy (NCBI): domain Eukaryota; kingdom Viridiplantae; phylum Streptophyta; class Magnoliopsida; order Santalales; family Viscaceae; genus Viscum; species Viscum album. The sequence goes on along the minus strand of OY728127.1, from coordinate 1,401,621,939 downwards.
CATTTTATGGGGTTAATGATGAAGTTTAAATTTAAGATATTTTCCTGGATTTCTACAACGGTCTCATTGGAATTAAATATCTTTCCAAATATTCTTAAACACCAATTCAAGGCTCGTATTCAATATATTAATTCATTCATTTTTTAAGGGAAGTTATGAATTTATTTGAACATTTTAAATTAAAATAGTCATGAATTATCTCTAGATATTATTGGATATGTTCAACCAAATGTAGATCAAGTTTCTCTTATTAAATTATAAGAGTTACATCGTTTACGTAAGTAGTACTTTTTTGTATACAATGTTTCTATTATTCTCAAGAGTTACACTTTGGAGGAATTCATTTTATGATCTTATCTAGTATGACTGTTGACCTATTATTGTTGCTTTTTTTGTTCATTTTCTGTCTTATTGAAGATCATTTGCAACTATGAACTCTTCAAAGATATTATTTCTTGAAGAATCTTATATTTGAAGAAGAATATCTATTATCTATCACTTTTCGCTACAACTATGATCTAAATTTTATTCCCAATCAAATCAATTAATATTGATTTTATAGAGTATTGACTGCACATGATCAGTCATTATTGGAGTTTCAACTTCTCATTTCGAAGATGTGTATATTTTTGGTTCCTTATAAAAGAACCATAAGGCCCTATAAAATCCTTATAGTAAAGCTGTGAACTTCCTGTACTCAGTTGTGAAGGTCTTTTGATAAGAGGATTTGTCTAGAGAAAATCATTATACTCTATAAGAGAGTGTTAGTGGAGTGGACTAGGGGATATTTGTTACCTTAACCACTATAAAACCACTTCTCTATTTTCCTTTTCATAACTTGATTAAATAATAAAACACTGCATATCTCCATAATTCAAAAATAGGGATAAAATTATGAATCTATCAAGATTTTTAAAAGAACAAAATTCTCCCCCCCTTTTTTGTATATTCATATTATTCCAACATAACAATTAGAATCAAAGGAGTTCTTTTTGATGAATTCTGATATAATCTAGAAATCACAAGTAAATGGTCTATATGAAAACAGAAGTCAATAACATAACTAAAATAAGGTATGTTGATGATCTGTGTGCCTTATTTTAATGGTGATAATTATGTATGCTGGAAAGATCACATGATTTTTTTAATAATATTAGATTCAAGATTTACATGAATATTGTCAAATATTATGAAATCCCTAAAAAACCAAAAACATGGTATGCTTTTAAATAAGTTGAGTACGATGTCATTTCAAGATCCATAAATGATATTATATGTGAACTTGGTCTAGATTAATTTAATCATGTTTTTCATAGTATTATTTCCTATGAGATGTGGAAAACCATCTCTATTTCTTATTAAGGAACTGACAATGTCAGTTAATTAAGATAAAATGCACCAATGCTGAAATTCGACACTTTCAAAATATATAATGGTAAAAGAATCACACAAATGAATAGAATATTAAATAAAATATTCAATGGTGTTTTTGAAATGGTAGATTCAATTAAACAAGTAGATCATGCTTTAAAAGTTATTAGAGACTTATCCTTAAATGTAATAGGATATTTGTAAGAAATAGACAATCTACTTTACTCTCACAATTGACAATAAAATAATTGATTGGAATACTAATGATGTATTAATAAGAAATGAAAGATGAATTTGAATATCACAAGATGATAAAAAAACGGATAATACCACTCTTCAATTTACTTTTCAAAAATATTAAAAGAAATAAAATAGGATCCAATACTCTCAAATGATTTAGAATATTCAGATTCTAGAATGGATCTGGCTCACTTAGCTATAACATTCATCTAATTTTATAAGAATAAGAAAGGATTTAAAAATACCTATAAAAAATATGGTCATTTAATTAAATAAGTAATATGTTATGAATGTAAGAAAATGGAAAATATCATAACTTTTTTTCCATAATTAGATGATAAGTGATTATGAGAAAAAAATAAAAAAGATATGAAGGATAATTAGAGTGTCTATGAAGAATCCAATAAATCTTTTAAATCAGATTTCAAAAAAGATATAGACAATATGAAATAAAATATTTTCTTTATGGATAAAGAAGAATAAGCGGTACAATCTTACTATTCTTATGCTTCTGATTTTGAAAGTTGTTCTGATAGAAAATTTATTGTTTACTATTCAATGCTTGATGAAAAGTAGGAATCTTTTGCAAAAAACAATAAATCGATAAAAAATATTCTGAATTATATTTTAAATGAAAAGGATTCCATGTTAAAACAACACTTGGACTTAAAATAAAAATTTAGAAAATCTATATTAAACTATAATATTCATGAAAATAGAATTAAAGAGTTACATGATGATGTAGAGTCATTCAAAAGTGCTTCTTGTATATCAACTGAGGGAGAAGAATATCTGAATAATATTCTTGGTAAAAATGTTTTTAAAAAATTGAAATATGGAATATGAATTAGTGGATAAAAATCTATATTATATAGAAATTATTTTGTACCGAGTTCTAAGAATTTTATATCAAAAGTCTCTTATTTTTAATGTGGAATTAAAGTTCATTATTCTAATAACTCTTGTTTAATAAATCCCTAAAATACTAGTGGAATAAAAAATGTTTTTTATAAAAATATGATTGAATAGAGTTCTATAAATTTTTGAAAAATTAGGAAAATATGGTTACCCAGATCTTTTCTTGGTGGCACAGCTCAATCCAAGAAAATTAGGGTACCAAAACAAGCTTCTATTTAAATGTTTTGTCAGAAAAAGGTCACAAAAAAATGTATTATGGTATATGGATAGTGGATTCTCAAGCCACATGCATTGATAATCTTCCAATTTTCATACATTAGAAAAATTAGATGGAGGCTTGGTTACCTTTTTCGATAATGTAAAATTAAAAATAGTTAGAGTTGGATCAGTTGGAAATCCAAAAATAAATTTTGATTAGAAAAGTATTATATGTTAAAGGGTTGAAGCATAATCTAATAAGTATCCCTATACTCTATAATGATTGTTTTTATGTTGATTTATCCAATAGTGTGTAGTATATTTTTAATGATAAACTGCTTATGTTTAGAGCACCAGAAAGTGAAGATGTTTATACTTTGGATCATTATTTCTCATGTGAACAAAAAGAAAAATTTTTAACTGATGGGAGAAATGCGTCCGTAATTTGGAATTGGAGAGTTAGACACTATAATGTGTTTAATTTATAATAATTATCTAATAAAAATTCAGTTTCTAATTTTCCTAGTCTTAAATTTGATAAAGATATATATTTTGATGCATTCCAAATAGGAAAGAAACACAAGTCATTCTTTAAATATATTAACATGGTTTCTACATCCAAACCACTAGTACTTATCCATATAGATTTTTTGGACCATTAAGTATAGAAATATTATATGGAAGGTTTTATTTTTTTGTTTTATTTGATGATTTTTTTTGATTTAATTGGGTTTATTTTCTAAAACTTAAAAGTGAGGTTTTCTCTATTTTTGTAAGATTTTGTAAAATTGTTCAGAATGATTTTTTTTAAAATAATTTCCTTAAGAAGTGATCATGGTGGAGAATTTGATTATAAAAAATTTTATTCTTTTTTTCTAGACTTAGGTATTACAAACACATTCTTTAGTCCAAGAACACCTCAAAAAAATGGAATTATAGAAATAAGAAATAGGTCCATTCAAGAAATGGTAATAACTATATTGAATGAATGAAGTATTCCTACCCATTTTTGGAAAAAATATATCAACATAGATTGTCATATAATTAATAGAGTTTTAATAAGACCCATTTAAGAAAATACACCCTACGAACTATGGAATAATAGAAAAACTAAAGTTGGATACTTTAAAGTGTTTGGATAAAAGGTGTATATCTTGAATACTAACGAAAATATTGGTAAATTTGATCCAAAAGATGGTGAAGGAATCCTTCTAGGACATTCTACTACATACAAATCTTAAAAAGTGTACAATATAAAGGCAAAGATAGTTGAAGAATCTGTCCATGTGAAGTTTGATTAAGGTGACCCCTTTGATCACAAAAAATGAAATAGATGAAGTTAAAAATTACTTAGGAAATTTGAGACTTGAATATCTTAAATATGATTCTGAAAAGAAATATGAATATGGTAAAATTCATTTTATTCCATAAGAACCTCGAACTGATGAACCTAAAAGTGTCTTACCTAACAAATATAGAACCTTAAAGTATCATCCTTTGGAAACTATAAAAGGAATACTAAATATAAGAGTTAGTAAAATAAGGATTGTTGGAAATATAACTGAATTATTAGACTTTCTATTTCAATTATAACCTAAAACTATATAGGAGGAATTATAAGACAAACTTTTTATAATAGCTATGTAATAAGAGCTTAACTAGTTTAGAAGAAACAAAGTTTTGGAATTGGTTGATAGGCCATATAATCATCTAGTAATATGAATCAAATGGGTTTTTTGAAATAAACAAGATAACAAAGGAATAATTAATAGAAATAAATCTATATTAGTAGCTAAAGGATATAATATAGAAGAAGGAATATATTTTGATGAAACATTTTCACTGGTTGCTAGATTAGAAGCTACTAGAATCCTTTTAGCTTATGCATCATATATGAATTTTAAATTATATAATATGGATGTAAAATCGTCTTTTCTAAATGTATATTTAATGGAGGAAGTTTCAATTGAACAACCACTAGGTTTTGAAAATCCTTATATACCAAATCCAATTTTCAAACTTACAAAAGTTCACTATGGCCTTAGAAAATCTCCAAGAGTTTGGTATGAAATATTAAGTTCTTTTTTACTAAAAAATGGGGTTTTTATAGATTTGGAAGATTCTAATCTCTTTAAGAAAATTGTTTTTCTAATATTTTATTAGTACATATTTTTTTAGATGGTGTTATTTTTGGTTCAACTAATAAAAATATTTGTATTTTTTTTGAAATATCACGAAAATGGAATTTGAAATGAGTATAATGAGAAAATTAAATGCATTTATTGGTTTTAAAATATATAAAACATATTATGGTAATATTTGAAATAAATGTAAATATATTATTTATATATTGAAAAATTTTGATCTATAAAATAGTAAAACTTATACAACTCCCATGTGTACAAATATAAAAATTGATTTGAATGAAGTTGGAAAAATAGTTGACAATAAGTTATATAGAGGTATGGTTGTAATTATACTATACCTTACTGATATAAAATCAATCATTATGTTTTCTATTATCTTTATTTTATATTTCAGAAAATCCTAAAATAATTTCATCCTACAACTATAAAATAATTTTTAGTTATTTGAAAGTAATTATTTTTCAATCTTTACTTTAACCAAAAACTTATGATTTTAATTTAATGTTATTTTCAAATACTTATTTTGGAGGATGTAGTTTAGATAGAAATATTACTTCAAGAACCTATCAGTTTTTAAGGAATTCCACAGTTTCATGGTCAAGTAAAAAAAATTTAGATACATTTATCAATAACTGAGGTAGAATATATATCTATGGGTAGTTTTTGTGAAATTGTGTTGTGAATGAAACACACACTATTAGATTTTGGACTCAACTTCAATAATATTCCTATTTTATGTGACAATACTGGTGTAATTATTATTTCATAAAGTCCTATAAGTCACTCAATAAATAAGAATATTGATATAAGACATAATTTTCTAAGAGATCATGTTCAAAAAAGGATATTTCTTTATAATTTGTTAATATTTAATATCAACTTGCTGATATTTTCGCCAAACCACTTCCCACTATAAGTTTTGAATTTACTATAGGGGATTTAGGTATATTTAGTTTTAGATAAAATTTTATTATTATATATTTTCATTAATTTTGTATTAATCATTTTTGTAATTATGTTTTTCTATTATTTGTTTATTTGTTATTTAATAAAAATATAGATTTATTAATATTTTAAAAAATGTTTCTTTTCAAAATTAAAATCTATAATGATTACTATAAGTATTTATCTCGATAAACTGAACTGATACAGAAAAAACATCCAAACCTCTCTCTCTCTCTCTCTCTTAATGTTACCCTCAATATTGAAATCTCTCGATTTACATGGCTCTCAATTTCTCTTCTAAACCCTATAATTCGAAAAAAACTTTATATTTTCTAAAATGTTGAAAAAAAGGTGGATAGATGAATGTGGATTGAGAAAAGTGAAGGACCAATGCACTTCCAACACTAATAGATGAGTCCTTCAAGGGAATATCATCGACTTTGACTAGTTATTTTAGATGAGTATTATTTTAAAGAAGGATTTATATTTTTAAGGATTAAAATTTATTTTCAATATCAAAAATACTAAGTATGTGTTTGATGAAGAAGAAAAAGAATTTTATGAACATTCCCATTTCAATTTTGGTGACACACATAAGATTTTCATTTATAAGGTAAATGATTTGGAGTTTTCTGTTTCCTCTGTATAGATAACCAAGATTTTTTAGCACCCCCGTGAAGGGGTTTTTCATTTTAATATTCAGTCTATTAGAGATGAGAATCATAAATATGAGGATATTATGTATTTTCTTTTTTGTATATAACCTAGTTTGAAAGATGTTTGTTAAAGATATTGAGGCTTACCAAAAGGTCCTAGTCAAATTCATTCAGTCTTCAATAATACCAAGGATTGATGAGTTAGAGAAAACTATCTTTCTAGATATGTATATAAGGTTTTTGATGTTAAGAGAAATCAAGTTTAATTTTTGTAGATATATGCTAAGATATATACATAATTTCTCTCATAAAGAGGAAAGAATGTATTTTTATCCATATGGAAGGATTTTTTCTATGATTTTTTATGTGAAGAATAAGATTAATAATATTTAGTTAGGCATTAGATGTTATTATAGTAACATTATTTATACTGGAACCTTAAGAAAATTTGGTTTCTTTTGGAGCAACTCAAAATGAATCCTGATGATGGTTGGTGCTAATAACCAACAAGAATCTAGTGCTAATGCTTAGGGGGAGAAAGGTACTCATAAATAATCTAGTTCAAGAAGACCTCATGGTGGTAGGTGAATCAAGAATAGATTTTTTTTGAGACAACTAGTAAGAGACTCTAGGTTGATGTTAGTGAACATCCTATTGTAAGAAGTTTTCATCATTCTTCTGAAGAGCCCTCAGAAAAAGGAAATAGTGAGGCTCTTATAACAAGGCCAATACAAAGAGAATGAACTAAAGTAGAGGTAAATTAATTAAAGGTTATTGAACCTGAACAATTTTTTTTATAGGAGTAACTAATACTTCTGTAGAAAAACCAACTTGCAATAGAGATGAGCATGAGGCTTATACATAAGATAAATTTGGAGAGAATGATCAAGATAAAGATAAAGTGCAACTATATTTAGTTTAATATTCTAAAATAATATAAAATCAAACAACCTCTTCTACTATAGAATATTCAGACAAAGCTACAAATGAATCTGGTGAGAAGCCTTAAGTTTTTGGTCCATTTTTATCATATTCTAGTGAGAATAATGAAGGTCTATATTGAGTTATAGTTGATGTTTTGAAACCATAAAGAATTTAGGATGCCTAATCTTCTGGTTCTCTTACAACTCAAATTGAATATTTTTTTATCAAGTTTAACTAGATGAAAAAATAAAATATAACCTTAAAAAATGAGCTATAATTTCCTAATAAATCTTTGTAGGATTTTAAAAGATCAACTATTCTAAGAGGAGAATTAGAATCAATTCAATATTAGCTGAAGAGTCTCAAAGAAAATTCTATTTTAAAAAATATTTTGATACAATTCAAAGAGAAATGTTTGATCAGATTGGGAATCTCAAGGAAAAATATATTTCAAAATAATATTTTGGTGATTTAAATAAATTTTTGGGAAGTCAATTTGAATTGATATGAAGTAGAAAAAGTTGGGAGAGGGATTTTACTTTTTATCATCCACCCTCTCTAGCCAAGGGGCCCATACCCGAGTGGTAAGGGCTCCTTATTGACATCCAAGAAACCCAGGTTCAAAACCAGGTGGAGGTGAATTTTCGGGGTATTGTAGTATTACTGTAGCAGGTACTGTTCAGTACTGTTGTAGACAGAACTATTCACCTGATTTGGGCCTTCAGGACACCGGTTTGGGCCTACGGGTCTCCAGGGCCTTTGGGTCATCAAAGGTCTTCGGGGCTCAGGGACTTCAGGACACAAAAGACCATGGAGTATCCCAGTTCACATAGATCAGGCCCCAGAAGAGGATCAGTACAAAAAGACTACCCGTCACCAGAAGCAGAGCTACCAGATTAGAAGAATGAGAGGGTATGACAACCGCCATCGAGACCGGGCACCATGCAGCTTTGTATGGGGAAATGCTAGCCATTTAGAAATGCATGGTGGGGAGCTAGGTGATCAATGATGCAGAATCTAGGGGAGGGGTAGTTCCTATGGGTTGGGCATACGGGTCATGTATTGGGAATAGTATGTCTCTGGGCCTTCGGGTCATGTATTGTTAGTCGTGTCGGGCCTTGTGCCTTGGGCCTACGGGTCATGTACGAGTTCCCCTTCATCCCTTAAAAAGAGGGATTATCTATAATAAAATAAAAAAGAAGGCCTTCGGGCCATTCGGAGTATCATCCAACCTCTCTAGATTTGATAATAAGGTTTCAATCTATTACTATAGTTTTATATGTAATAAATGATTGACTTCATAATCATCAGCATGATACTGATCCACTTCATTTTTTTGGACAATCCAAAAGATATTTTTAAGTAATTTACATATGATGTGCCAAGTATAATAAGTCATATTAATCATTTAAGTGAGATGCTGAAGCAGTTTTTCTAGTTTGAAGAAAATGTCCACGAGTTCTTAAAGATTAATTTATTTGAAAATATTGAAATGGTGTTGGACTCAAAGATTTTGATGAATTCGCGGGATGAGATATTCAATAAAAATTTTAGATTAATGATGGCTGATCTAAAATATGTTCATCAAGTTATTCGAGGATTATCTACCCCTGGCACCTTATTAAAACCAGAACCTTCTCCTTAATCGCATCCTTCCTCTTAGCTCTTTTAGTCAATTATTCTTTATAATGGAAATCAGTTTTTTTAATGAAATTTTTTTCTTCATTATGTTAATGTTTATTTATTTATTTTTATCTTTCCATATATAGTGACTAAACAAGAGTAATTTTTTTCTTAGATTAAAAAAACATTTACTACCATTTTTGTGCTACAATAATTATATTATAAATATTTTTTTATAATTTATTTTTGATATAAAAAATGGTGAGAAAATTTGGATAAACAAAAAATTCATTTGATTATAATATATTAATCAAGAAGACTAAAAGAAATTTAATTTATTAATTTTAATTTTTATTCTTTCAAATAAATTTCTTGAGTTTGGTTAATAATTTTTTTATCATAACTTTTTATAGTATTCTTTGTTTTTTCACAATTTATAAAACATTAAATGTGAACTAAAATTTATGTTTAAATACTCTATTTTATATTGAGTTTACATTTCCTATATTTTCTATAAGTGTTTTATATATGGGTTTAGTGATCATAAAAAAGGGGAGATTGGTGGGCATGTATTGTCTCAACAATACTCTATGAATATTTTTGATTTTGATGCTAAAAAGTAATCTTGTTTATTTTAATAATGAAATAACTTTAAGTGTTTTTTTAAAGAATATGTTTATTGAGAAATTAATCTTGTTATTTACAGGTTAAAGTTTTTATTTAAAGTGTTTTAGATATGTTTTTAAGTAATCTAGAAACAATGTGCACACCCTACATTTGTAAGTGTAATGTATGGTTTTCAAACCCTATATTTGGAATGAACATATGGATCAGATACCCTATGCTATTGTAAATTTAAGGATCAAGAACCATGCATTTGGTAAGAAAACATTCCTTTGAAAAAATAACGTATGGATCAACAACCCAATGTTTTGAAGTCAACTGTTCATTGTCAACCGTACCATCAAATTTAACCCTATGTTTGACTTGGTCAACATTAGATTTTAAATTTAAGATATTTTTTGGGATTTACAGAATGGTCTCACTGGAATTAAATATCTTTTAAATTATTATTTAATATAGATTCAAAGGCTTGTATCCAATATATTAAGTCATTCCACTTTTTAAGGGAAGTTATAACTTTATTTGAACAATTTAAATTCAAATAGTCCTGATTTATCAGGAGATATTCATGGATCTATTCATTCAAAAGTAGATCGTGTTTCTCTTTTTAAATACCAAGAGTTATATCATTTAAATATGCAGTAAATGCTTGAATACAACATCTTTGTTATTCTGAATAGTTTTACTTTGGAGACTTACATGTTATAATCCTGTTATTTATGATTGTTAACATATTGTTGATATTATTGTTGTTCTGTTTCTATTTTTATTAAAGATAAATTAAAACTAGTATCTCTTAGAATCTCTTCTTTCTTGAAGACTCTTATGCTTGAAGGATAGGATCCATTATCTATCAGTTTCTACTATAACTATGACCCAAATATTTTTCCCAATCAAATCAATTACTATTGATTTTCTAAAGTATCAAGTTCTTGTACTCAGTCATTGGTGGAGTGTTGGATTCTCATTTTAAGATGTGGATATTTATTTGTTCCCAATAAAAGAACCAAAAGGAACTATAAAATCCTTGTTGTAAAGGTTTCAACTACCTATACCTTGTTGAGAAGATCTTGTGATAAGAAGACCTGTCTAGTGAAAATCTTCAAGATCACTGAGAGAGTATTGGTGGAGTGGACTCGAGGATATTTATACTCCAAACCACTATAAAAACTATTTTGTAATTATTATTTTTTAATTAAATAACTTTATTAAAGAAGATAATGCTGTATATCTCCATAATTAATTAAGAGGGATAAGATTATGAATCTTTCTATAATTGTAAATGTTTGGAAAAAATATATCAAGGTAACATTGAAGCATTTGTGTGGTTTTTTGTGTTTGTTGACAAAGCGTGTTTTATTGTTGAAAAAGTGGGTTTCCTTGGTTAGTTGTGGTGTTCTAGATATATTATTGACATGATCTAGTGAAAAATAACCATGACAAAGGAATGGTTTTTCTATAGGTGGTACAAAAAGAACAAATATAAGGTGGTGTCATTTTCTAGTGTTTTTCAAAATTTTGGGCCTCAAAATCAGAAAATGGGGAAACATGTTTTTGGAAAATAAAGTTGCACGCAATATTTAAGGTGGTTTGTAAACTTGTGAAAAAGGCATGTTTCAGGATCATAACATCAAAAAATGGAAAAGGTGTGAAGTGTGTTAAATATTTGTAAATTTTCATGAAAGATGAGGTTGCATGAAAGAAACTTGCGCACTCGATGCGACGTCAAATGGGGTTTTGTGTGCTCGAAGAGGATCTAAAGAGTCGCCTAGAATCTTCTACGCATGGGTCATTAATGACTATAAATAAGAGGTGACCCCCTCATTTGAATAATATCAACACTTAGAGAAAATTTAAGACCTGGATTATGTAAGAATTTTATTCAAAGGGAGTTGCGTGAAAAATTTTGAGTTACGCACAAGAGAAGGAAGTTGTGTGTAATATTTGATTTGAGTGTAAGATTGAAGTTGTTCACAAGGGGTGTTTTGTAAAAAAAGTGGAATCTTGAACACAAGGCATTATGTTCCGAGAAAGACGCATAAAGGGTTGCATGAAAGATTTGGATTTTCCCAGTAGTACTGTGGTAAAGTGGTCTTAATTAGTGGATGAAAGTGGGACATCAATAGAGCATCTACATATAGTGAATGATTAATTCATTTGGGAGAATAATAAGACTTAAAATTCTATAAATTTTTAGTGTATATTCTGAAGAAGCAGTGAGCACACTTCAGTTGAGAGAGTAGTGAGATTTAAAATTGTGTACGGTTGTAAACCAGGAGGGACAATGAGTCCGCTCCAAACAATATAAAAAATAGGGCACTTTTACTAGATTTCATACATCGTCAAATCACCGGTGTATGCTCCTTGGATGTGTTCTAGTGAGGGTGAATCAAGTAAAATTGTTGTGTCCTGTGCTTTCTTTAATATTTGTTCATAATTTGCAATGGGAAGGAGAGAGAAGAGAATTTTTTCTAACAAAGAAACAAGATTAATAGTGGCAGTTTTTTTAATATGTCATTACCTAATTCACCATCCCTATTAGGGTATCTAACCTAGTGGACATAATAGTAAAAGAAAATAATTCACCCCACTATTTAACATCTTCATGTTATTCTAAATTAACACATGGAAGGGATGTGAGCACCTATAATTTTTTGGTTGGGAGTGGGAGCAAAAAAATGATGGGGACGTGGTTGCTGGGCACATTTTCTTTATATTATTTGGATACTATGAACACTAAATATGATACTTTATTTGGTGAGTGTACCATGGTGTGGATAATATTGGTTAGTTGACCTTTTTATGTGCATTTTGGTTCTAATTTTTTCACTGGTGCTTCAGTATGTTATTTTCACATGTGCACGAGTGACCTTGGGTATGATCTAAATGGGTATATGTATAACCCCACATTTTCATAGGTTGTGAAAATGAGCATAAATTTGAGTTTTTTTCTTGTTTTCAGATTCTAATAATATGTAAAATATAAATTTCCCCAAGAATATGATCTTAGATTTTTTTTAGACCACTCTATTTGTCTTGAAATAGGATATTTTTCCCAGGAAAGATGTTTGGTGGAATTTCAAGCTGTTCAAATTTTCACAAAATATTTAATATTTAATTAATTAAATATTAATTTATTTACTTGTTTAATAATAGTGATATATTTTTAATGGAGTTTTAGATTTATATTTGGACTATGTGGTTGAGTCCAGAATAGGGGGTTTTACTTAGGTGAGGCATAACCTTTAGTCTCGCATAGGGACTGAGACCCTTTCCCATTTCGTTTCTTTTTCTTCTGCATATTTTTACACTTTAAATTTTATTTCTATCCTATCCTACCCTTTTATTCTTACATAAAATCCCTCTTGGATTCACTTTATTTCATCTAAGAGAGATAGAGAGGTATATAGAGAGAGAGAGTGATGGAGGTGTAAATACGGAGCCTGAGAGGAGATGGATCATTATGCGGTGTTTATAGGATGCAGATTAGACCAAATAATTGAAAAAAATGCTTTAAAATAATGAAAAGAATAATAAAAAAAAATAAAAAATAGTAGGGAAAATAGTATAGAATGTGGTTTTAACCCTCATGTGGGTGCTAGGTTTTTATTGCTCCTAGTAAGGTAGTAGAAGTGGTTTAACACAAATATGAAGGTGGATGCAGTTTCTTGATTAGAAACCACTATATTATATTTATACCAAAATCCATCAGCAGATGAGATGAGTGAGAACCAACAATGAAAATAAAAATATCCCCAACCCCCAGAAGAGATGAAAAATATAATTTGAGGTTCAGAGGGGTGGAAAAAGAATATAGGGGTGCTACCTGTTTTGTTTTGAATGAGGATCTATGTCCAATGGTTGTGAATTTAGTAGAATAGAATGAGGGTTATCTTCTGGTTCAGGTTCAAAAACTTATTCCTCGTTGATTTCTTCTTCTTTTTCATCCTTCTCATTTGAACAAGTGTACAACTTGACTGAAACCTTCATTCTCTCCTCAACCCAAGAAACTTCTTGATCTTCTCCATCAAGGTCCTACAGTAATGGTATTGAATCTATAATATCAGCATGAGGGATATTATTTTTCAATTCATAATTAATAAAATATGAATAAATATAAGGTTCATAAATTAAATCTCCCTTAAAAAATTCATCTCCAGACAATCTTCCTTCAAGTAGAGTAGCCAGGAACTCATTTGTTGCAGAGGAAATTGGGTCTTAAAGTTTTGCATCAACCTCACTAATATCTCCTTGAAAGGTATGTGGAGTGGGAATTTAATTATCCTTAGGTTGTCTTTATTTCCATTCCATCCATATAAATTTTACTTCTTTAACTTTGACGGCCGACAACACTACTATCTTAATATATTTTCAAGAACTTTGAAATTATTTGTAATCATTAGAGAATTTGGTTCCATTTGAGTCTTCAATATCTATTACCTAGTATAAATTTCAGTACATGGCCATTCATATGAAAAATAACTAATGTAATCCATGACCTAAATAAATAATGATATGATATGAAATTCTTTTTTTTTTTAATTTTTGATTTTTTTTTGATTTTTTTGAAAAACAATTTGTGTGTGCACTTGACATCCCTAGAAATAGATCCAAATTGATAGTAGGGAATTGTCAAAAACATTCCAAAGAATAAAATATGAAATCCCAAGAAACTCAAATATAGCCACTTCCCCCCTCGAACAATATTGAGGGTTATCACTCCACAATCTCGGAGATAAAAAAGAACGATGGGAGAAAGACATAAAATAAAAGAAATGGGAGAAGAAGAGAAATACACAAAACAATCACTAAATTAATCCATGAACTAAAGAAAAATGATATGAATTGAAAATATCATTCAAAAAAGTGTGTGTAAGATATTTTTCTAGCTTTATCACTCCCCCACAATTAATCATTGAACTCCCAAGAAATCATCATATATTCAAATCAGAATCCATAAAACAATCAAATATGATAAAACATCAATGAAATCTTCCAAAAAATAATTATATCATGTCTCCTCTCTAAAAAAAATTCCCACTCATTTTCATTCCTGACATTTTTTTTAGCCTTTGAAAAACATCCATGTCCCAATCACAACCTACCTCACATTGAATTTTCTGTTACTCTTAACTTAAGATAAATTAAATATGGAGTTATGATCATACTTGGATGGTGTGTGTTTCACCATAGTCTTGTGAAAATTCTAATTTCTCTACATTGTAAGACATGAAAATATTTTCAATCATGAGGACTCTTTCAAGGTGAATTATGTGGCTTAGGGTTGGTGGGCAAAATGAAAAAATTTAAGCCCAAAAATGGGAGGCTCAACTCTTAAGTACAATGCATGAATACTCAAGTGATAACACAGGATAGACCTCACTCAATCACACTTAACAATGTCAAACACAATACTACCCCATTTTGGGACATGGGACTTGAGTTAATACTCCAAATAATTTTTAAAAAATTTTTAAAATCCACTTTATGGAAAATTGGTAACCTCACAACAACCAAATACAAACCAAACTACCATAATTAAAAATTAAAAAACAAAAGATGAAACAATCGCCAAATTTGAAATTCAAACATCCCGAGTTACGAAGCCTCGAGCAGTGAGCTGTCTTGAGCCGAGCCCCCTGATAGAAGAGTACACCACGTCATCACCACATCGTAATGTCAGTCATCACCCAACTCCTACTTTAGACAACCATCACAGAAGGCACCTACGCCCACGAGATTCGCTCATCAGAAACCACCTTCGTCGCCGATAAGAACCCCACCATTGCCACCGTAAAACACAGTCTTCATCATAAAAAAAGAATAAATACATAACATTATAGGACATTAGGACCATCATCATGCTGGAAATCACATCTCGCAGAATAAGAAGGAACCCAAGACACATCGCCAGTTCAAACACTAAATCGCAGCAACAACCAAGACCAAAAAGGTGACCGAACCATCAAATGAAAATAGGAATACAACACCAAATAAAAACAACGAACCCAAGAGAGAAAGAAGAAAATCATAAGAAAAGAAGAAGCTAGTGCTGGTGAAGAACACGAACTGAAGCCGTTGCAAGCTTCCCTCCAACACCATCCCAAGTTGCCCCGGATCCTTCGTCAAGCGTGACAAAAATGGAGTCAAGCACGATGGGTGGGTCAACAAGAGTAGTGGATTAGAAGGACACCATATGCCGCCACCCACACCAACCCAAATCATCTGAAGCTCCAGCACACGGACCCAACATGGAGGTCCGATGTGCAAGGTTATACAAGAAGAGGGGCGGTGAGCGACATACGCTATCCACACCAGCAAACGACATCAGTCGGTAAGGGGGAAAGAGAGAGCAAGAGGAGAACGAGAATCCATAACCGATTGAAGAAGGAATCTCCATCGCTGCCGAGCAGAAACGCAAAACCCTATAATGAAGAGTAAGGAGAATATTCGGGAGATCCAGGAGTGCCGGGAGCACCGGGCGAGTGTGGATACATCTGATCAAAGCAGGAATCGCCATCACCACCGAACAGAACCACAAAACCCTAGAATGAAGGGGAAGAAGAATCATCGGGAGAGCCGGGAGTGCCAGGAGGACCCGGCGAGTGCAGAGACATAATTTGAGTTAATAAATTTTTACAATGAATGATATAAATCAAGTTATCCCTTTTTCCTTCTTTTGTAAACATCAAAAATGGAATAACTTTATTTTATTTATTTTTTTAATGGATATGGAGATTAAAATTGAATGAAAATAATTAATTAACATCACGCCATTAATTTTGGAGAGGTACACAAGTCATAAAATAAAGTAAAATGATAAATTCAAGCTCATCTCCATTTTATTCAATTTTTATTTCAATTTTTTTCAATTTTTGAAGGAGAACTGAATGAAATAAATTAATCATAATGAATTAGACATATCTTTCCTACTAGAAATTTAAATACAAAGTAGGTTGTTATTGGGTCATAGAATGATTTTAAAGGTTGAAAAGAATTTAAATTCAAGGAATGAAAATGACAGGGAATTGTTTTTCATAGAGGAGACTTGATAGAAATATTTTTTGGAAAAGATCATTGATGTTTTCTATTTTTTTTGATTATTTTCTGAATTCTGATTTGAATATATGATGATTGCCTAGGAGTGTAATTCTTAAGTTTGTGGGAGTGATGAAGCTAGATAAAGTTCTTACACACATTATTTTGAAAGAGAATTTCATTTCATAACATTATTTTCTTAGGTCAGGGATTACTTTAGTGATTTTCATATGCATGACCTAATACAGAAATTTCAAATGGAGTGATAGGTCTTGATCTCCACAACCTACCTAACATTGAATTTGGTTCCATAAGGATGTAATGAGGACTTTTTCAATCATCTCATGCCTCATTTATCCTTTTTTGGAGTTTTCATAATTTCTCAATCTTGGCATGGATTTCAAAAATCAGTCAAACTAATAAAAATGCCAAAAAATTCAAATCAAGGGAAAAATTATCCCATAAAAATCATTTGAAATCCATTTTTTCAAAAATCATTTCAATTTCATCAAAATCAATTTAAGTGAGAAAAATGACCAGAATAGTCATTGAAGCTCAAGGTTCCTAAAAAAAACACACAAAAACAACTAAGCAAGTTAAAAATCCCCCCATAGATAAATTTCACAACCCCTAATTTCATATCAATAAAAAAATAAATATAAGAGATGAAAAAAAGGGAAATAAGGATACGACCTGACATTATTTTTGAAGTGGAATCATTGAGTTAAGATCCTAGTTACTTTGAATAAACCTTTAAATTGTGAACTAAATCAATTCATAAGAAAAATAGATAAAAATAAACATAAAGGTAAAATAGGATAGAACATGGTTTGGACCCCCCATGGGGGTTCTAGGTTTTTACTACCCATAGTTAGGCAATTGCAATGGTTTAACCCCTTTCCGAAGGTGGATGCAGTTTCATTATTTGAAAACAACGCGTATTATTTCTAAAAACATCCATAAGTTTATGAGAGGAGTGAGAACCCCCAATGAAAATAAAAATAACACCAACCCCCATAAAAGATAAAAGAAAAAATTTGGGATCAAGAGTGGGAGGGAAAATAATATAGGGGTGCTCCCTGTTTAGCTTAGCTTAAGGAGCATTGTCCACTAGGGTTGGAAATAGAATAATTGGGTGTGGATTCTATTTTGGTTCAGGTACATAAAATGATTCCTCAAGGATTGCTTGTTTTTTTCAATCATCCTCATATGCACCAATGTATAACTCGAATGGATCCTCCATTCTTTCCTCAACATAAGAAACTTATTCATCTTCTCTATTCAGGGCATACATTAATGGTGATGAATCTATAAAATGGGGACACACACCTCAAACTTCCCACAAATGAAACATATCCCAAATAACACACACAAGAGGCTCTTCCCCCACACTCAAACTTGAATTACCCATGAAAAAATACCAATAGTATGGGTAGGTAAGAAAAAATAGGATTATAATGTGGCTTAAACCTATAAGAAAATTCATGTAACCTAAGGACTAATGAATAATAGATGTAAATGTGGGTATCAAGTTAAAATGTGGCTAGACAATTTAGTGCCTCAATCATGTCAAAAAAATTACATGAAATCCAAAGATTCAAAAGAGAGAAATCAAAAGTTATGGTTCTAACATAGAATCCAGATTTATCTCAAGAAAGTGTGGGTATTAGGAAGAATATCTCAAATTGGTTCAGAATACCACACATGAGTGGAAAAATATTTTGAGTATTTTTTTCATGGGCATGGATTTAAAAAATCAGTCAAACTCATAAATATTTTTTCAGTACTTTGATGTATTCTAATAAATTTTGACATATTCTTTCTAATACCCATACTTTCTTAAGAGAAACTTGGATTTTGTGTGAGAAACAGAATTTTTGATTTTTTTCTTTCAAAGAATTTGATTTCATGAAATGTTTTTGATATGATTGAGGGACTTATTTGGATAGAAATATTTTAACATAAGACCTACCCTTACATATATCCTTAATTATCCTTTTAGATTCCATGAATTTATTTATAGGTTTAAGCCACATTACAAGCTAATTATTCCTTACCTACCCATACTCTTGGTATTTTTTAATGGATATTTCAAGTTTGGGTGTGGGTGAAGGGGATTTCGTGTGAGTAATTTGGGATGTGATTAATTTGTGGGTGATGTTATCTGTGTGTAAAAATTTTGGGTAGTGGATAATGAGATAATTTTAAATAAGTAATCATTTCATTATGCTTTATTTGTTTAATCTGTCTCTCCTTCAAAGAAAGAAAATAAAATGAAAATAAAGAGAATAAAAAAAATAAAAAATGCATATGAGATTGAATCTATCATTTTATTTTCTTTTATGAATCATTTAACTTTATAAAATTAAGGGTTTTATGGTCATTAATTTATTGTATTCAATTTTTAGCACATCCTCCATGAAAAAAAGAAAATAAAGAAAAAAAAGCTTTGCCTTTCTGGAGATTTTTAAAAAAATGAAAAAAGGGGGACAACTTGGATGATATATTTCAATATAATCTTTTCTTGGATCATGTAACATATCATAAAAATGGAGTTAGTTTTTTGTTTCACATTATCATGGTCATTGTGTGAGGAATTTATTATGTTTTCACTTGATTATTCATGCATTTTACTTAAGAGTCAAACCTCCTCTCTCTGGCATTAATTTTGTCAATCATTTTCCCACCAACCCTAAGCAACCAAAATCACCAGAAAAAATTCATCATTATTGGAAAATTTTTCATGTTTCCTTCTATAGATAAATTATAATTTTCATAATCCTATGGTGATACATGAAATTTACAAGTTAGAGCGTAACTGCATATTTAATTTCTCTTGAGTGAAGAGTGACATAAAATTCAATGTGAGGTAGGTTGTGATTGGTCCATGGATGAATTTATGAGGTTAAACAAATTTAAATGTGATTAATGAAAATTATAAGGAATTTTTCTTCATATAATATACATGATATAGTTCTATTTTTGATAAGATTGTGGATGTTTCCTCATTTTTTATTGTTGCGTGGATTTCAATTTGAATATATGATGATTGTCTGGGAGTGCAATGGTTAAGTGTAGCGGAGTGATGAATCTAACATTTTCACATATTTTATTCTATAATTAAATGTTTTAAATCTCACCATAGTGTTATTTTATGGGAAATTGTCACATTTTTTTTTGTTTTTGTGGTATTTTGAGCTTAATTGCAAAAATGGCCTAATTTTGGTATTTAACTATTTTATTTTAATTATTTATTTCAGACATAAAATTTTATGAAATGAATAAAAATGTGAAATTACTTTTTCTAGGATTCCTGAATTATTAGGATTCATTTCATTCTTTTTGACTCAAAGCGCATTCCATCATTTGGAGGCCCAAAACCGGATCATAATTTGGGCCTCAAAAAGGTACATAGATCTGGACACATTTAAAGATGAACTTTTATCTTGAAGTGGGACTGTCCAATGAAGCTTAAATTATACATTGAGATGAATAATAAATTAATTAATGTATTTTATTAAGGTATAAATTCATTAATTCCAAGGTTTCAAGGTCATTATGGCATGTGAATTTGATGAATTGGAATATGAAGAGTCACCTAACCAGAATAAATGTCTCAAATTAAAACAACCATAACTACTCAATACTAGGGAAAATCATGCTAAAATTTTTGTGGTACATGAAGAATAAATTAAGGAACAACTTTCATTTATACCAATTTCCAAGATTAGGCCATTAATGAGTCATCCATTGGAAAAATTTTGGAGGTAAAATTTTGAAGTTAAAATATCGCACCTTTTATCTATAAATTTTCTCCTTTTATCCCTTTACAGAGGTTAAAAAATTTCCAGGGGAAAGTTAGAGTTTTGTTTATGTATTTGTGATTTATATTTTCAATTTATGTTTGATTATATATCTTATTGTTCTATGAATTTATATTCTTCTTTAATTCCTTTTATTTTATGTGTTTCTTCCACTATTTCCCTTCTCAACTCCTCTAAAAATGGAGAACCACCCTCACCATTGTTTGAGTGGGGAAGTGTAGGTGTTTGAGTTTGTTGAAATTTCATGATTTATATTACTTTATTCTAATATCTTAGTGGTGTTTAGAATTATTGTGGTGAGAGGTCTCCCCACTTTCACTTCTACCATCATCTTTCTCCTCATTGACACATTTCCTTCACATTGATATCTAAGTCATTCAAATCGTAGAGTTTGGATTTGTTATTGATGTAGAAGATATTAATTCTACATGAATAGGTCTCGGTGTAGAGTAATACTATTTGAATGGGTGTGTGTAGAGTGAAAGGTCTATATTTCTACATTGAATAGAATAATGGGAAATATATTTTGAATAATAAGGATAACATCACCATGAAACCCTGAGAGTAACGGTTTTCATCTGCAAACTTCATTGTACATTTTCTTCCATTTCTTTGTGTTTTTTATTTATATATATATAAATATATATATATTATATTTATATTCATTCATTTCAAACCCCCATTAATATTCTATTTATAGTTTTATATTATTTAGTTTGAAATAGATACAATATAAAAAAATATGTGTGTTGTGAGCGACCTCTGTGTGATCGACCCAAGGGTGTGCTACTATGCTGCATTATTAGGATAATAAGAATTTTTTTGAATATTATATCTTTGAAAAATACCTATCATAAATTTGTAACCATTTTCGGGGAGGTAAAGTTCTTTCACACATTATTTTTGATAATAACAAAAAAAAATTTCAAAAAAAAAAAAATAGTGATTCATTGCATATCTTTCATTTATCTAGTTAGTAATGATTTTGTTGGTGATTGATATAATTATTATCCTACTGAAATATTTAATGGTGAGCCTAGTAGGGAAGGTAAATTAAAGATACAAATGGATCAAAATGCCTTGATGCTTCAAGATAATTTCAAAGTTCTCAAAAAATCAAGCAAGATGGTCACGTTACTGGTCGTCTAAGTTGAAGACATTAAAGTATTATAGATAGAAAGACAAAAAATAAAATCATAATATAATTATATTTTTATTCCAACTATATTTAAATAATAAATTGTTGATGTTGTATCTATACTTGATGATCTAATTCCCTTTCAATCAAATGAATTCCCAGCTACCCTGCTTAAAGAAAAAGAGTTTGAATCTATATATTTTGAGGGAGATTTAATTTATAAAGCTTATTTTTATTCAAATATTATTAATTTTGAATTGAAAATTGATCTCCCTTATTCTGATTTTCTATATTTTGTAGCACCACTACAATCCCTGGATGAAGATGAAGAAGAAGTTCCATGTGTTAAGGAGAGAATGGAGGATCCAGTTGAGCTGTACACTGGTTCATATGAAGATTATGGAACAAAATAAGAAATACTTGTGGAATAATTTGATGAACCCAAACTAGAAGAGAAGATACATCCTATTTTATACATTCATCACTGGTGGAATCCACTCCTTCAGTATAGCAAAACATGGATACACCCCTATATTATTTTCCCTCCTCCTATACAACTTAAAATCATTATTTCATCTCTTTTGGGGGTTGGGGATATTTTGTTTTACATTGGGGGTTCTAACTCCTAGAATATACTCATGAATTTTGGGAAAAATCATATTTGGTGGTTTCTAAGTAAGATATCCCATCCACCTTCAGATTGGAGTTAAACCATTATTTTTTTAGCTAAAAATTCCCATTTAATTTTTAGTTTTTAGTTTTAATCTTGTTTTTAGGTTATTGGGTACCCCTAGAGGGTCAATTTGTGGAGTTTTTATGAGTAATCATGCATTATGGGGGATCAAAAGGGTTTTATGTTAGGAAAAACTGAGCACACTATGTGTGTTCTTTAGTCACATACTGTGTGTTATTTTTGGGGGAATGGTTGATGATAAATACCACACAATGTGTGTGTTAAGGATATGTAATGTAGGGTGACTAAGGGTGTGGTTGAAGGAACTACTGGACAACTCATTTCAGGTAACATGGAAAGAGCCCGTTTGAGGCACACATGTAGTGGAAATGTACTATAGTTGGCTAGAACCTCTGTGGGGTTAGATGGTCAGGTACACATCTGGACAACCCATTTGGGGTACAAGGTGAGTGGACTATAGCACACAACCAGGGAGAGCATTTGGGGGGGGGGAATTACATGTACCCAAGGTTGATGCCATATACTTTTCATTCAATGGTGAATTTTTTCTATTTTCACTATAGAACCAGAATTGAACTTGTGAGTAGTCCATTATGAATGTTTTTCCATATAAATCACGATGTTGAGATCCTCTCAGCATTTAGAGGCCGTATGGATGGTTATTTTCTTTAGGAGATAATTAGCAGAAGTATTTCTTTGAGGTTTGGATTTTAAATAATCTAGTGGGTTGGGATGTGAGTTGCGAAACTCAATTATGGGTAGTGATATTTGTGAGTGATTGATCTTGAGTATTCTAAGGTGGTCTATTTTAGGTCCTTTGGATATTTCTTGAATATGGGGACTAGTGATATCTTGGATCAAGGATTTTTAGCCCTGTTGCTCTAGGTTTGAGTGGTTAAGGTTCTAGACTAGTTACTTAAGGTCTTAGAACCAGTGTTTGAGTATTAGATCAGTTGATACTTTAGTTTGGGATGATTCCATGGGATGGTGGTTATAGCTTGGTGCCTTTGAGATATAGTTGAGATGATTTTGAGGTACTCACTGGGATTCCATTGTGGGATGGTTTTCGATCAAGTGATTAATGGATGCTATTATCGAATGTTGAGAATGACTTTATGGAATGATGTTTATCTAGATCTGATTTTTGGGGTGAGGTAAAACCTGAAGAATGGTTATATTTCAGGGAGGCTTGCTAAGAATTTATTTCTATGGAATTTTCACTAATGTTTTTCTTATATTGGTGAGCCACATCTAGGGTTTCCTTCTTTTGAGGTGGTCAAACAGACTGTTAAGAATAACCTTATAAGCATTCTAGTTATTTTGGATGTTCATGAGGGTGTGTTTTTGAAATAGGATAAGAGTGGGAAATACTTAACATGAAGTTGCTGGGTGTAATCCATATGATGTTGGATTAGATTGTGGTTTTCCACATCTATGATGTGAATAAAACTATATAATTGATGGTTAATCTTGATAATGATTATTAGAAGGCTTCTATAATGAAAAAATTGTTCTTAATGTGATGAATTTTTAGTATGAGGATGTTAAAAGGTGTGACAGTCTATACTTCCCGACCCATTACTTTGTGGGAATTCTAGTGACGGTGGTGCATGGGGGGAGTTCCAAGGGATTTGAGAAGTGGATGGTGGAGTTGTAGATGAAATTTCAGACATGGAAGGACTTTTATGGTGTAGAGGCTTATGATACACCATAAAGGGGATTCCTATGGAGTGGAGAGATTGACTATTGCATGGATACTTGGAAGTGGAGTTTTTGTGGTTGAACCATTTTTAACAAAGTTTTAGCATAGCCTATAGGCCATGGAATGGGGTTTTAGAGAAGGTATTTTATTGGTTCTTCTGATTTCAAGGTAGCCTCACAGTGGAGTTGGGTTGTGGAATAGCCTTCTTACTAGTTATTGAATTATATGACATGGTGGTTTTTTCTTACACCATGGTAATTCTCATAATTTATAAGAGATATGACATATACCTCATAATGTTTCTTATACACAGTTTTAACCAACACTGTTGTGGCATAGTCCCTTCATTTAGGACATAATCTTATCCTATTTTAGTATGCTTGCACTATAGTGAAGTGTGTTGCACCGTGGTATTCTATTTTCTAGTTTTTTGATAAATCCCTAAACCCCTTTTAACCCCATCCATGTCTAGAATTTTATCTATATTATTGGGTGGAACCTAGGTGATTTTAAGAGTCGTTTCACCCTCTCCTTATGTTATTTGATTCTTGGCATCCGAAGATTGAGAATTAAAAATTATAAGATGATTCCCCTATATTCCTTCAAAGTTTTCTCTTGTTCTTAATTTTGGATAAGGTTATGCATGGAAAGATAGATGGTTTGGGTGGTGTGGTGGATTTAGATTGATATAGGGTGTTGTTTTCTTAGTTTTTGATCCATCCTTATTGTGATCTTGTCCATGAGGATTCCGTTCTTCATTCCATACTTGTATATCAATTTAGAAATCTTTGTTAAGGTAATGGATCCTCGTTCTCTCCCTTTTTGTGTTCATGTTTTAGAATTTAATTCTCTTTTCTTCCTTTGGGTGGATGGTGTGGGTCATCTTAAGAGGAAAGTTAATTGGATTAAACTAAAATTGAATGGGAAGGGGAGTATTTAAATATTTTTTCGCATTGATAATATTGTTGATAGAATTATACCCAGGCTATGTAATGATAAAATTAATTAAATCACCTTTTTAATATAAATTTGTTGTGAATTTTGGAAGTTCATATGCATGTTTTTGTGTTAATGTGATTTTTGTGTTTCCCTATGTGATGTTTGGGAATGTATTTTGGGTTTTTATGGGGATGGTGGTGATCAAATTGGGTGTAGAATGTGTTGGGAGTCAAAGAAAGAATTGTTTGGAATGAATGTGACGTGGGATGATGTGTGGTGGTTATTGCAGTGATATGGATTGGAATACTTTGCATTATAGCTATGGTTGACATGGGATGGATGAGCAGTTGTGTGGTGTGATTCTTTTAGTTACCCAGTTATCCATGGAATGAACTTTAAATGACATATTTTGGTAAAATAATATGCATGGGAAGGAATTAAATATGAGAATGGTCTGAAATTGACATGTGGTAATTGGATTAAATGATTTTAAAGATAAATTAATGGGTTATTTTAAAATGAAATGAAATATATTAGTCAATGAGAGTTAGTATAAACTCATTAATTATGAAAAATATTGGAAGTTGTAATTGAATGTGGAAATTTTGTGGCCATGTGTGTTGTGATGTATTTATTAGTGGTTATAGTTTTGAGATATTTCATGAATTAAAATGGTGGTGATTTTTATTATGTTAGTGAAATTTATGTTAACCCATAGGTTGGGTATTATGTGATATCTATCTATCGTGCATTTTATGGTATTAAGTTACAAACCCCACCTGAGTTAGATAACCTTATAAATGCCCAAATGTTTTAGTTTTTGGATGTTTTCATCAATATCATAGCTAGTTGTGATTTGGATGGCTATCTACCCCTTCTTCCCCACACTTCCTTCAAAAGTGGTGATGATATGGGTTGTTGTTGGAGATTAACCAATGGATATCGGGGTTGGTGTTGGATATTAACTAGTGAAATTGAGGATGTGTTATGTGGTGGTGGTCAAGAATGGTGGGATGAGGTCCTGAGGTTGATTTCCTTCATGTTTATGATACCCAACTTCCCTAGATACGAGATGTTGTTGTTTGGTTGTGGTTCTGAGGTGATGATGAATGATTCCATCACTAGATGCTAGACCCAAGGGGAAGTTGGGTTTGGTAGGGATACATCAGTACCCACATCAGAGATGGATTGTTATTTGATGAGTTATGCATGGAAGGTATAGGATCAGAAGATATTTTACATTTGGGAATGAGAGTGGAAAACTAGTGGGGAAGAGGTTTTCAGGTGCATTTTCTTTATATTATTTAGATACCATAATAACTACATTGGTTTTATTTTTTGGTGAGTGTTCCATGATGAGGATGGGATTGGTTAGTTGAACTTTTTATGTGTATGTTGGTTCTACTATTTATTCACTAGTGCATTGGTGTTCTCTTTTCACATGTGCATGAGAGGCCATGGGTATGATCCTAATGGGTATATGTAAATCCCCATATTTTTATAGGTTGTGAAAATGAACATAATTTTTTTTATAGTTTTAGATTATAATAAGGTTAAAAATGGTCATTTTAACCCAGAATATTGTAACACCCCTATATTTGAATAAATATTTATCATTAAATAATTTTAATTATTCAATATCTTGTGTTGCAGACAACCGTGAGCTTAAATAAACTGTGATACACTATTGGTATAAAATAACCATTATAACCAAGAGGTTAAATTGGAGGGGATAAATATGAATAAATTATTTATGAAATAAAAATAAAGTACCAACTCAATATGAATGTATTGGTAAGTTCTTATAAAATAATCACACAATTTCCAATAAAATCGCTTTATTTTAAAAAAATACATTTTCTTCAAAAATGAGTTTATTTTAGTTTTTGAGTGAATATTAATTTTTATAAGTTCTAGAAGATAGATTTGAAAATATGTATTTCATAATGTCAAAATTATCTTAATTTTTTTTATAATTTTTTTTAAAAATTATTTCTTTATGGAATAGTGAAAATACAAATTTTTATTGAAATATGTATTTTATTTTAAAGTCTTTATAACATAAAATTATATTTCTGATTTATTTTTAATTTTAATTATTTAATTTTAATTTAAAATAATATAATTATGGTTTTTTAATTGGATTATATAGATGAATTTATTATAAAAACATTTCGTGTTTTAGAAGGGAATTTTTCCCAAAAACAATTCTCATGGAATTTTACCGGTTTTATTTTAAATTAATATTTTCAACTTCTATGTTTTGCATTTTGAAAAATGGAAAACAAATTTAGATTCATAAATTCCAAATTAATAAAATTTTTATCTTTTATTTTTTACCAATATGAATAGTAACAATGGTAAATTTTGTTACCATGGTAAAAGGTAAATTGGGTAATTTAAGTTAAAAATAAAATTATAAATACTATAAAATACCCTTAACACTTTAAAAAATTTTATTCAATGAAAATAATTCTACCCTTGACACATGAGTATCTATATTAAGTTTCTTAATAGACACTTTTCAATGAAAATGTCATATATAATATTTAAATTAAATATAGTCACAAAATGGCCATTTCTTTGTCTTAAATATTCATTATGTGCCCACATGAGGAAAAATGTATATTTTTAATAAATATAAATGTAAATTTTTAACATAATAAACATATTTTCATGATAAAAATTTATTTTTGGATTTTTTGGCCACTTAGATGAGATTATGATATTTATAATATTTTATTTAATAAAAATTTAAGGATGTCTCATTCATGTTTTAATACTATATCATTTTTATAATAAGGTTACTTAAAATATATATTCGACTATAATTTTTTTTATAAAATATAGAAGATTTATCTTTATCATATATATATATATATATTTAATTTTTAGTGGAAAATAATTATACTAAATAATTACACAACACTGAAGTAGTAATTATTTCATTAATGGAAATATCAAATAAATGTTAATCAAAATATTTAAATAAATATAATTTGAAATAATTAATGTAATAATTTTTTTCTATATTACCTCGAACTCTTATAGATATAATAAAATATTTCGTTAGATGTTAACTTGTCATATTGATATTTTTAAAAGTCTATGTAATGAACATTGTCAAAATTGACACTAACAATATTTTACCAAAATAATATTTTATTAAATTATTTAAAAATTATAAAACATCATTAAAAATAGAAAATAATTATAATATGGTATAAAATGTTATTAATTACTCATTTATGGTCTAATTTAAATAACACGAATAAAATAAGTACCTTTTAATAATGAAAAAGTATTACCTTAGTTCAAGTAAAAATTAGTTAACTAAGGGTTAATCAAAAAATATTGTTTAAAATAATACCAAAACATCTAAAATATATTGGTATATGATATTAAAACCATATATCATATTATCTTTGAATACCTTTACTTTTTTAGTTATTTGGATTTATATTGAATTTATTATAAATTATTATTTTTGTAAATTCAAAAAGTGACCCTCACTTCAATTATAAAAGGGAATATCCTCCATGACTTTTTCATATCACATTGAGCCTTAAACATAGACCACCCCTACAAATTTATCTTATAAACTTACATATAAACACTCTAGAGGTTTTTTCTCTTCAAAATACTAAACCTAACATCCCTAAGAGGAGATCTAAAATAAGTTTACCAAAGAAGACGTAATCATTTTTACTGACTCCTTTATGATTATTTATACTTCTTATTCCTATTAATTTGTTGTTTCATTATAAAGTAATAAATAAATTATAAAATATATTATTATATGTTATTATGATTATGAAACAACCATATTATTCCTTTTACCAGTCATACAAAAAAAGCACTACGGGGAATAAGTACGACTTACTATCTCTACGCCACGGTGTAATCTATTTTTCATCACCACTTTATTTGAAGGAGTATAATGATGGAAATAATTTATATATATAATAATTATAACATGATATTTATTATTAAGAAAAAAATTAATATATCATCCACTTATTTACCATTTCATAATTAAGATAATGATATCATCGCTCGTGCATACGTAAAACTAACCATTCCCATGATGTGATGCGATTCATTTTCCATGTTCACCATTCAAGCATGATTGTATAAATTTAAATAATGATTAAATATGATATATATTAAAATAATTTAATTATTTAAATTCTTTAACTATATCCAGTGCACAATAACTAGGACTTATACGATAAAACATGCATAGTAAAATAAAGCAATTAACACCTGAAAGAAGGGTAATAATGAAATATTATTAATAAATTGGTGATAATATTATATAATAGGATCATTTAAGATATAAAAAAAATATGAATATGGTTATGTTATAAATTAATAATATTATTTAAACTATTATACATGAGTTTCAAACAAGTACAAATGAAATTGGGCCTAAGGTAAGGGTTAATTTCACAATCTCATTATTATTCAGGATTTTTATTTGTAAGTATCTAATGGGGAATATTTATCTTCCATGTCCATGTTTCCTAAAAATATTTTCCAAAATATTTTTAATATTCTTCTACAAAATTTTGAAGTCATTTTTAAATATGTGTGAATTTATAAAAAATGGTTTGAAAGGAATATATTTTTTGTTTTTCAAATGAGGTTCTTTGTGACTTTTACAATAAAAGTATGAAAGGAATGTTTTTTTAAAGTAAATAGAATGAATGGATTATTCCAATTTCATGACACCTTAATTTCTTGAATATTATGTTATAATATTACATTTTAATTTTTAAATATTTTTTTTCTTTTAAAATTTCATGGCATTTAATAAAATGTTTTCAAAGAAGAAAGAATATTTTCCTCAAGAATTATTTTCAAGTTATATCTCAAAATTATTTTCTATTTATGATAAAATTATTTGATGATAATTATGTTTTATTGGGGATATTTTTAAATGATACTATTCCTATTATTATATGGTTAGTTTATGTTTATGATGGAATGATATTTATGAAACATATTTTTATTCCATTAGTTTTGTTATGATGGAATGATATTTATGAAAACCATTTCTTTTTATGGGTACCAGTATGATAAATGAATTATGTTATTATAAAACACATATATATGATTTTAATTATTTGATGGGTGGGACATATATATCCCTACAATGCATCATGTAAATATTTATATCTCATGAGATAGAAAAGACTAGAATGAAGAGTGAAATCTATTCAGAAATACAGGGCTGAAACGGGGAGTGAACCCGGTTCAGTAAAGGACTTTGTCCACTATGATGGTCTTTGTAATGATCCTTGACTAATATAGAAATTATTTTATATGATAATATTTATTCAAAAATTTCATGACTTATGTTATACTCCCATGGAATATGTTCTTTGATTATTTATGAATTTTTATTATTTATCCCATGAAATTATATAACGATCTTTAATACTTAGGATATAATTTTTAATTTTTTTATGTTCTTATGTCTTATGATCGTGATATTATTGATATCTACCTTTTTTACCCTTAATGAGAATTTGATATCACCCTTTCTTATGTTTATTTTCCCCAAGATATAAAGAATGGTATTAAGTAAGATGTTTCAAAAAGGGTTATAGTAATGAAGGAATAAGCGGGAGATGATATATATGCTTTATGAATCAGTTGTTTTTGTTTCCATGTTTCCAAAAAACTAAACCTATATGGTTATAGTGTGGTTTTTTGTTATGTAATTAATGTTCTTCTATTTAGATTTAATATCTATTTATGAAAGGTATGGACCATTATAGTTGGAATTAGAGCAAGGTTTATTTAGCTTTGGAAAGTAGGATGAGAAAACCTTAGTAAAAACCCTAAGGATAAGTCTAAGTATAAGATACAATCCTAAAGTTTTTTAACAATCATGAATAACCTAGAATTAAATATAAGGTGTCCTAAATTGAAAATTTATAAGTAATTTATCTCGATTATGTGGTTTTCCCACTGTGATTAGTGTTTCTCACACTATGATTTTTGGTTTTAGTCAATGGATGGAACCCAAAGAAATCATGTTAATGATAAATATGACAGACAATGTAATGATTGTTCTCCTGATAAACTGAATTTTTATGGGAGATGGAATGAAAAATCTTACTACTATGCTCACACAACTTTCTCAAGCTATGAATCATGCTATACTTCCAAATGAGAAAATGAGGGAACACCATTCTGTTGAGTCCTACATGAGGCAGTATCCACATTCTTTTTGTGGTTTTCTGATCCAATAATGGTTGAAAAATGGATCAATACCAATAAAAAGATATTATTGGTTCTCCAATGTTCAAGACATGAGAAAGTAATTTTGGGAGTCTATCGTTTGAAAGGTGAAGCAGATCAACAATGGAATCTTATCAAGAATACAACGCAACGAGATAAAATTGAATCCATAGAATGGGATGAGTTCAAGAATTTATTTTTAAATAAGTACTATCCTCATATTCTTCTTATGAACATAGATAAGGAATTACTTGAGCTTAATAAAAAGGATGATGAATCCGTTGGTACCTAAGAAATTTTTTTTACAAGACATGCAAGGTACACTTCAAGAATTATCATCAAACATGAGAGAAAGGTTTATTGATTGTGCAGAGTCTTAAAACCAAGTATCTAAAGGGAATTATCCATAAGGTACTTAAATTTATATAATGAAATCATTCATTTTTCTCTCAAGTTTGATATATATATTTGTGTTACCCATCAATTGTAAGAACCCAAATCTTCAATCAGGTATGTTTTCCCCTTTTTCTGGAGTTTTTAAGGAAAATAAATTTTCTTGAAATTTCAGAAGTACACGCTGAGTACTTTTTGAGTACACGCCGTGTACTCTGATCCGGCTCAAATCCGTGTGCCGACCGTGCCCGGGCTACACACACGGTGTGTAGGGGTGACATGGAGGCCGTTTTTGGAGGAGTATGGAAAGAACCCAGTACACGCCGTGTACTCTAAAAGTACACGCCATGTACTTTATTGTTTTTCATTAAACGGACCGGGGTCGGACCTAACCCCTATTTCCATCTTCTTCTCCAATTTTCGACCGTCCGAGGGTGACTGTATGGCCGGATATTCGACGGGATCCCGCCTCGAAGTCCGTTCTCCGATTCGAACACGGTCGATTGAGTTGGAAGCGCAGCGGTGAGTTCTTTATTCTTCTTGAGCCTTGTTTCTTGATTCCTCCTTGTTTTCAAGTTATCATGGGATGAACGTTTTGTGCATTTTCTCAGATCTACGTTGTTCAAAGAGGAATCTGTCGTCGAGGTTCGCGTATATCAGTCTCTTCGGATCGAGGTAGGTGGTTTGTGCCTTTCCATAGAAAGTTGATGAATGTTTTGTGAAATTCCCGCCAATACCCTTGAACGGGGTATTGTGTATTTCCTGTTTTTCCCTTGTTACTTGGCTACTTTGCTTGATTGCTTTAGTAGAGGTTATTGCTTGTGATTAGAGTATTTTGTTTTTGCTCAGATTGCTTTTCCATGCTTGTTCTGCTTGTTTGGAATTTTGCCAGTTGCCATGCCTAGTTGTAGGATTGTGGACTGTTGCCTTGTTTTGCTGTTGAGCATTAGTTGATAGCCAAGTAGTTCTTGAGGTTTAATTGGATGATACACGCGCACATATCATGTTTAGTTATACTCAGGACTGTAAGAACCTAGAGTAGTAGACCAAAGGGAGAATTGACGAAAGGGCTTCTCCAGAGTGTCTTTTAATCACGATGCAGACCAAGGGTAGAATTGATGAAAGGGCTTCTCCAGAGTGTCTTTTAATTACGATGTGGGATATAGGGGGAATTGACGTTGAGTGCTTCCCCAGAGAGCCTTTAGCATGATATGAGACTATAGGGGGAATTGACGGTGAGTGCTTCCCCAAAGAGTCTGCTTAATTATGTAGCTAAACCAGAGGGGTGAAACTGTGTGTGCTTCCGAGAGGGTTGATAGTACTTATAGGTTGAACCATAGGGGTTAGACTGTGAGAGCTACCCAGAGGGTCATCTGTTTCTTCTTTTGTTGCTGGCTGCTTACTTGTGTGCTATACTTGTTAGAACTGTGGATTGTAGCTGTTTGTGCTTTTCTATTTACTGCTTCTTGTTTTAGTAGTTCCATGTATTCATTGACTGTTAGGCACAAATATTTGGGCGATTTCCTACTGGGATTGTATCTCACACCCTGTTTGGGCCATGCTTTTGGGCCCAAGCAGACTATGTTGCTGCATGTATAGACAAGGGCAAGCACCCTTCAACTTCAGGATCTTGATTGCACTAGGAGGTGGGGAGCATGGGACCGAGCAATGGATCGCGATGATGAGGAGATTATTTTGTTTTCTTTTTCACTTGGTTTCAGCTGTATTTCAGCACATTGTTGTGTTTTTTGTTTTACTTAGATACTTATACCCGTTGCATCATTTTCATCATTGTTATATCTCTACATTGCTTCTGTTGTTTGGTTTCTGTTGTTATGCATGCTGTCTACTGCTTCCGCTGTTTATTGTTGTTTTCTTACCTTGTATAAATTAACAAATGAGGGAATAGTTTCCCCACCGACTCATCAAGGCCCTCGCTGCTAGTCGGTAGCCTCTATCATTCTGGGAAACACGCTTGAGGTCATGTGGCGAACCGGGTACGAGGCACCAGTGGAGGGGCTCCGAACTCGGGATGTTACAAAGTGGTATCAGAGCAGTTCTTTTCTCTTGTCTTAATGTTTGGAGACCTTAGCCAGGGATAGGATGGATTCTGTACTTGGCATTAAGTTGTGCTCGGGAGTAGCTAACCTTTGTATAGGGAAAATCCATACTACCTTGGTAACTACAGTTTTCTGGTTTTGAGATTTTATGGTTGGTATGTTTTCACCTAGAGTGATTCGTATGACTTGTACAGTTAGTGTTTTGATATTTCGGTTCTATTTCTATTGCAACCCGATGAGATGAGGGTATGCCATCTATTGCATCATATAGGAACTTGTAGAGATCACATTCCATGCATTCTTGACATGCCATCTAGGGTGCATTAGCGATTGCATGCTGTTGTGATAGGCTTTGTGTAAATTATGCATGCTGTTGTGATAGATGCTTGATAGATTCTCTGCTGTTATGTTAGAAAGCTGTTTTTTTTGTTCTTTTATTAATGTGAATTTTAAATTTTGGTTATTGACGTGTTATGGGCCCTCATAGATCAGAATTTGGAACTTTTCTCCTTGTTTTTGTGTTCTGGAATTCTGTGCAGTTTCTGAGGTACTGCCCAGAAAAACCCAGAATACACGGCGTGTACTTTTTAGATACACGCTGTGTAGTTTTTAGGCCGTGTCACTGACCGTGTGAGCAGAACAAAGTGTTGTAGCAGTAACTTCAGGAACACGCCGTGTACCATTGGTACACACCGTGTGAGTTCAGAGCCGTGTACCCGGTCGTGTCACTAACAACACGGGCCGGGGAAGCTCGGGTAGAACATGCCGTGTCCGTAGGGAACACGCCGTGTAGTCCTGTCCAGGTACCCGGCCGTGTCCTGAACAACACAGGCCTACGTGACCTTTTTTACGCACGTCGTGTCCGTAGGGAACACACCATGTAGTCCTGTCTTGGTACCCGACCGTGTCACGAAAAACACAGGCCGGCGTGACCTTCTTTTCCGCAGGCCGTGTTTGTTCGGAACACGCCGTGTAGTCTTTCCCAGGCACCCGACCATGTCATGAACAACACGAGACGGTGTCACCTTTGACTATACATGCCGTGTTTTTTCGGATCACATCGTGTAAGGTTCATCCATGTAGACGGCCGTGTGCTTAACAACACGGGCCGCCGAAGCCTTGTCCAGTACACGCCATGTTTGTTTCGAACACTCCGTGTAGCCTCGGGCTGAGTCGGACCGTGTGGGTTAGCCGTGTAAGGAGACTCGGGTAGGGGAATAGTTTTCAAGTACACGCCATGTGTGGGGGTCAACACGCCGTGTAGTTTGAAGTGTACACGACTTGTAGGGCCGGGGTACATGCCCATGTTAGTGGTTTAAGAAGACACGCCGTGTAGTTTTATACACACTGTATAGTCGTGTTTTTCAATCTTGTGTGTTTTTCTTCCCCTGTTACCATTTTGTACTCTTGTGTTCCTTGTCCTTGTTTTTCATGATCTAAGGTGTTCTTTTGATCTTTTAGAGCTATTCCTCCGAGACGTCCTCCGATCGTACGTCTATCATCAGGCAGTGATCAGACGCCAAACAGGGCTGATCAAGGACTTCCTGTCGATCCCCCAGCCGAGCCAACCTTGGCACCGGTTGTTGTACCAGTCGCGGGCGCTGATGTGCAGTTCAGGGAAGGTTTCATGAGGATGATGCAGGACTTCCAGGGAGCACCGCCTCCTGCCTCATCTATGGAAGATTTGACGCGGTTCTTTTAGCAGCAGCATCCTCCCATGTTCTCGGGGGAGGGAGGACCTCAGGCTGCAGATTC
The DNA here is from genome assembly GCA_963277665.1 of Viscum album. Taxonomy (NCBI): domain Eukaryota; kingdom Viridiplantae; phylum Streptophyta; class Magnoliopsida; order Santalales; family Viscaceae; genus Viscum; species Viscum album. The sequence goes on along the minus strand of OY728127.1, from coordinate 1,401,586,498 downwards.
ATGGCTGGAAGCCATACTGACTATCTTCGAGCATCTGGAGATGCCTCCAGAGAGGCGAGTCAAGCTTTCCACCTACATGCTTTGAGACTCCGCCAAGAGGTGGTGGGACGTGATCTCACAGGCGGGTCAGCAGCAGGCTATGGCTTGGGAGGAGTTCCAGCGTGTGTTCTATGACTACTTCTACATGGAGACCCCGAGGGCCGATCGATCCTGGGAGTTCATGAGCTTAGAGAAGGGTACTCTATATTTCATGGAGTATTCCTCCCATTTCACTGAGCTGCAGTGTTTTACACCCCTTCGAGATGGGAGTGGGGTGTTCTTGGCGAGGAAGTTTGAGGATGGACTCAGGTGGGAGATCCGCTCACAAGTGAACATCTTCCAGCTGACTTCCATTACTTCCATCATCAACCAGGCACTAATTGCAGAACACAATCTGAGAGACTCTGGAGCTGCGAGTAAGGGCGGTTCTACTTCAAGAGCTAGCTTCCCTTTAGATGACAACAAGAAGTGCCATAGGGAGCCTACGCGCGGTGATGCGAGGAAGCGAGACGCATCATCAGGCAGCCAGGTGACATGCTACCAGTGTGGCCGGATAGGGCACACGAGGCCGAAGTGACAGAGAGACCCTGTGGAGTGCCGATCTTGCAGAAATATGGGTCACCTTCAGCGTTCCTTCCAGGTTTTTTCACCAACAGCAGGTGACCGAGGTTCTTCCATGACTCCTTGTTCAGTAGCAGCCCCACCAGTCTCTCACCAGTCAGGGAACTGGAGTTCTTCCGGCCATTCAAGCTGAGGTGGAGGCCGAGGCCATGGTAGTCAGCCACCAGTTCCTCAGCACCAGCAGGGAGGTTCAGCCCAGAGTGGTCAGCTAGGGGTGCAGGGCCGTGGCATGGGCCAGTCTTTCGCCGTGGAGCAGACTTATCATGAGCAGGATCCCGACCCTTCTACTATTCGAGGTACGATTTTAGTAGCCTCCGTTTTATCTCCAACCCTTTTCGATACTGGTGATACGCATAGATTTATCTTTGTTGCTATTTTAGAGAGCCTTGGACTCTGCGTCTTTTCTTCTGCCGACTTTTTGACACTAAACACACCTTTGGGAATGAGGACATCTAGTGTACGTCAGTGTAGAGAGTGCCCTCTCGAGATTTCAGGGAAACGCTTCTTATGGGATCTCTATGTCCTAGATATGACAGGCTATGATGTCATCCTTAACATGGACTAATTTATTCCCTTCTGGGCAGTCGTCGATTGCTATCGCCGCAGAGTCAGTTTCATTTCACCAGAGGGTGAATCTTTCCTTCATCGAGGCGAATAGGACGTTCGGGCGAGTCGGGTGGGACTCGAGCATCTTGGGCTAGGAGGGGTGATAGCCCAGATTGCTAGTCTTTATCTAGATGATCAGGGTACTCCATAGTTGAACTTTCTTCCAGTGTTGGATCGCTTTAGGTACGTCTTTCCAGAAGACTTTTAAGGTTTTCCTCTAAAGCGTGAGGTAGAATTCTCTATTGAGCTCGTGCCAGGAGCGACACCAGTGTCCATTCATCCCTACAGAATGCCACACCTGAGTTACAGGAGCTCAAGAAGTAGTTTGAGGAGCTACAGGCTAAGGGTTTCATCCGACCCAGTACTTCTCCTTGGGGTTCGTCTGTTCTGTTTGCGAAGAAGGCAGACGGTACCCTTAGGTTTTGTGTGGATTATCGGAAGCTGAACCAGTTGACGGTCAAGAACCGATATCCATTGCTGTGGATTGATGACCTTTTCTATCAGTTTCGAGGAGCCCAGGTATTATCGAAGATTGAATTGAGGTCTAGTTATCATCAGTTTCGCGTTAGACCATCAGATATACCTCTAATAGACTTCAGGAGTAGGTACGGTCTTTACGAGTATACAGTCACGCCGTTCGGTCTCACGAACGCCCCTGTAGTTTTCATGGCACTGATGAACTGAGTGTTCCATCCTTACTTGGATTTATTCTTCATGGTATTTGTGGATGATATCTTGGTGTACTCTCACACTTGACATGACCATGCCACCCATATTGAGATCGTTCTGAGTACACTGAGAGAGCATCGGCTTTATGCTAAACTCTCGAAGTGCCATTTCTGGATGGATCAGATTCACTTCTTGGGTCACGTCATCTCAGAGGCAGGAGTATATGTGGACCCAGAAAAAGTGAGATCTGTAGTTTCTTTGGAGCAGCCGAAGAACGTTTTTGAGGTACGAAGCTTCCTAGGTCTGGCTGGATACTACAGACGCTTCATTCGGGACTTTTCTCATTTAGCATCACCCTTGACAGGTCTGACCAAGAAGGGGGTGAAGTTCTTATGGTCATATTCTTGCGAGTCATCCATTCAGAAACTGAAAGGGAAGTTGATGTCAGCACCAATACTAGTATTTCCAGAGCCAGGAAAGAGCTACACTGTTTACTGTGATACTTCGGGTATCGGGCTCGGAGCTGTGCTTATGCAGGGAGATGGAGTCGTTGCGTATGGGTCTCGACAGTTGAGGCCACATGAGAGGAACTAACCTACGCACGATCTAGAGTTGGCAGCTGTTATTCATGCCTTGCACTGTTGGAGACACTATCTTCTGGGAGAGCACTTTGTGGTCTTCACTGACCACAAGAGTCTCAAGTACATCTTCACTCAGTGTGATCTAAATCTGAGGCAGCGCAGGGGGGTTGATTATCTACAGTCTTTTGACTTCGATCTCACTTATACACCGGGTAAGGGAAACGTATTGGTTGATGCGTTGAGTAGGAGAACTCAGGTTCAGGAAGTTCAGGAGGCTAGTAGTGAGTGGCAGCTGATGAGTCTATTCTCAGAGATGCATCTGAAGGTGCACGACAGACGGGGGCAGACTTTTCTATCTTTTGTAGCTGTTACCTCCACGCTACTTAAACGGGTATAGATGAGGTAGCTATCAGACTCAGAAGGCTTAGTACTACGGGAGAGTGTGTCAGGAGAGGACCCTCTTCCTGGATGGACAGTGGGCGAGGATGAGATCTTGCGTTTCCAGGGATGCGTATGGGTGCCAGCAGACATATGCGAGGAGCTGATGCAGGATTTTCATTCCTCAGTTTGGGAAGTTCATCCTGGTGTCACGAATATGTATCAGGATCTTCATCGCCAGTACTGGTGGCCAGGTATGAAGAAGGATGTTTTTGGTTTTGTCATGAGATGTTCTACTTGTCAGCAGGTGAAAGTAGAGCATCAGCGACCATCAGGCCTTTTTACAGCAGTTACCCATTTCGGAGTGGAAGTGGAACGATGTTGCGATGGACTTCGTGACCAGGTTGCCGAGATCACCTCGAGGGAACAATGCTGTTTGGGTTATTGTCGACAGAATTAAAAATGTTTCTCACTTCTTACCAATCAAGGAGACCTTCAGTGTCTATGATCTAGGACGACTTTACATCATAGAGATCGTTCGTCTGCATGGAGTTCCACGCTTTATTGTTTCAGATAGAGATGCGCGCTTTACTTCTCGGTTCTAGCAGGGACTTCAGAAGGCCTTGGGTACACAGGTACTTTTGAGTACAACTTACCATAACCAGACTGATGACCAGAACGAGTGCACGATCCAGGTGCTTGAGGATATGCTCTGAGCTTGCATCCTTTACTTTGGCGGTTCTTGGGAGAAGCATATTCCTCTGGTGGAGTTCGACTACAACAACAATTTCCAGGCGACCATTCAGATGGCACCATACGAGGATTTGTATGGTAGGCCATGCTGATCACCCTTATGCTTGCTGGAGGAAAGATAGGCAGCTTTGCTGGGACCTCGTCTTGGACATGAGACTTCAGAGTAGATAGAGCTGATTCGGAAGAGGATGGCTACAACACAGTCTCGACAGAAGTCTTATGCTGATCAGTGGAGACGACCTCTGGAGTTCGAGGTCGGTGATTGGATTTTCCTACGTGTCGCACCTAGGTTGGGACACAAAAGGATTTGGAGATAGGGTAAGCTTTTTCCATGGTACGTCGGGCCGTTTGAGGTTTTGGAGAGATTGGGGACGGTCGCCTATTGGTTGCGGCTACCTCAGAGGTATCAAGACATGCACGACGTCTTCCACGTCTCTCAGCTCCGATGTTACTTTTCAGACCCGTCTCACATCTTTCATCCTGAGGAAGTTGATCTTGAAGCGGATGCGTCGTTCGATGAGCATCCTATCTGGATTGTCGATCGTAGTACGAAGGTTCTCCGTGGGCAGTCTGTTCCTCTAGTATGAGTGCTATGACAGCACAGGCGAGTACAGGACGAGACCTGGGAGAGGGAGGCCGATGTACGATCGTAGTGGCTGGAGCTGTTCGGGGATTCTTCTTCTTCACCTCGTTAGGGAAATTCAGAGAAGAATTTCTTTAAGGGGGGAAGTTTGTAAGAACCCAGATCTTCGTTTATGTATGTTTCCCCCTTTTTCTGGAGTTTTTAAGGAAAATAAATTTTCTGGAAATTTTAGAAGTACACGCCGTTTACTTTTTGAGTACATGTCGTGTACTCTGATCTGGCTCGAAGCCGTGTGCTGGCCATGCCCGGGCCACACACACGGTGTATAGGGGTGACGTGGAGGTCATTTTTGGTGGAGTACGGAAAGGACCCAGTACACACCGTGTACTCTAAAAGTACACGCTGTGTACTTTTTTTTTCATTAAACAGACCAGGGTCGCGCCTAACCCCTATTTCTATCTTCTTCTCCAGTTTTTGACCGTCCGAGGGCGACCGTATGGCCGAATCTTTAACGAGCTCCCACCTCGCCGTCCGTTCTCCGATTCGAGCACGGTTGATTGCGTTGGAAGCGCACCGGTGAGTTCTTCCTTCTGCTTGAGCCTTGTTTCTTGATTCCTCCTTGTTTTCAAGTTATCATGGGATGAACGTTTTGTGCGTTTTCTCATATCTACGTTGTTCTAAGAGGAATCTGTCGTCGAGGTTCACGTATATTGGTCTCTTCGGATCGAGGTAGGTGGTTTGTGCCTTTCCGTAGAAAGTTGATGAATATTTTGTGCAATTCCCGCCAATACCCTTGAACGGGGTATTGCGTGTTTCTTGTTTTGCCCTTGCTACTTGCCTGATTTGCTTAATTGCTTTAGTAGAGGTTATTGCTTGTGATTAGAGTATTTTGTTTATTCTCAAATTTCTTTTCCATGCTTGTTCTGCTTGTTTGGCATTTTTCCAATTGCCATGCCTAGTTGTAGGATTGTGGACTGTTGCCTTGTTTTGCTGTTGAGCCTTAGTTTATAGCCAAGTAGTTCTTGAGGTTTACTTGGACGATACACGCGCACTGAACATGTTTAGTTATACTCAGGACTGTGAGAACCTAGAGTAGTAGGCCAAAGGGAGAATTGACGGAAGAGCTTCTCTAGAGTGCCTTTTAATCACGATGCGAGACCAAGGGGAGAATTGACGAAAGGGCTTCTCCAGAGTGTCTTTTAATTACGACATGTGATATAGGGGGAATTGATGTTGAGTGCTTCCTCAGAGAGCATTTAGCACGACATGAGACTATAGGGGGAATTGACGGTGAGTGCTTCCCCGGAGAGTCTGCATAATTACGTAGCTGAACCAGAGGGGTGAGACTGTGTGTGCTTCCCAGAGGGTTTCTAGTACTAATAGGTTGAACCATAGGGGTTATACTGTGAGATCTACTGAGAGGGTTACCTATTTCTTCTTTTGTTGCTGGATGCTTACTTGTGTGCTATACTTGTTAGAACTATGGATTTTAGCTGTTTGTGCTTTTCTGTTTACTGCTTCTTGTTTTAGTACTATCATGTATTCATTGACTGTTATGAACAAATCTTTGGGTGATTGCGTACTCGGATTGTATCTCACACCCTGTTTGGGCCATGATTTTGGTCCCAAGTAGACTATGTTACTGCAGGTATAGACAAGGGCAAGCTCCCTTCTACTTCAAGATCTTGATTGCACCAGGAGATGGGGAGCATGGGACCGAGCCGTGGCTCGCGATGCTGAGGAGAATATTTTGTTTTCTTTTTCCCTTGGTTTCTACTATATTTCAGAACGTTGTTGTGTTTTCTATTTTCCTTAGATACTTGTACCTACTGCATCATTTTCATCATAGTTATATCTCTACATTGCTTCTGTTGTTTGGTTTCTGTTGTTATGCATGTTGTCTACTGCTTCCACTGTTTATTGTTGTTTTCTTACCTTGTATACCTTACCGAATGAGGGCATAGTTTCCCCACCGATTCACCAAGGCACTCGATGCTAGTCGGAAGCCTCTGCCGTTCGGGGAAACGCACTTGAGGTCATGTGGCGAACCGGGTACGGGGCACCAGTGGAGGGGCTCCGGACTCGGGACGTTACATCAATCGTATGAGTTTGATAAGAAGAGAAAAATGAAATTCGAGGGAAAATATAAAAAACACAATGAAAAGAAGATGGTCTTTCATTTTTGCTCAAAGTTCATATGGAAACATGGAGGAAAATATCTTAAGGGGACTAGTAAATTTTTTAAATGTGGGAACAAAGGTCATCTGAAAATTGACTACCAAAGTGATGGGAAAAAATTTCTAATGATGTGAATAGAGAAAAGGATGCACAAAATACACCTCTCACACTTCAATGCTTAAAGTGTAAGGAAAATGTGTATTATGTTAACCAATTACTAAATATGAGGGTTATTGATGATGATTATCATCAACAACCTCTTAAGGCCAAAGACAATGGAAAATCACATGCGATCACATCTGGCGATATGGATTGTGATAATGAAGTGGTGAAAGGTACTCTTACCATGAAGTCTAAAGAATATAATTTTTTATTTGATTCTAGATCCTCCCACTCGTTTATTTCTGAAGAATTTTATATGGTTGTTTCTTTATAACCTCAACAATTAGATTTTGATTTATATGAGAAAACTCATATTGGATCAATTGTCACATCATAAGTTTATAACTCTTCTCCGATTAAAGTTTTTGGGAAAGTGCTTCTTGAAAATATTGTAATCCTTCCTTTAGTTAAATTTTATATGATTCTTTGTATGGAAAATATTTTTCTATATAGAGATCATATCAATTTATGAGAAAGGGAAGTCACATTTCATATTCCAGATGAATCCATGATCATCTATCAATGCAAGGATGAATGTGAAATCCAGTGGAAATTTATTCCATCTTATGGGCCCTAATTCATATAAATGAAGGTTATCTATCTGATATGGCTGGGGAGAGACTAACTATTAAGGATTCACCTATTGTATGGGATTTTGTTGATGTATTTGAAAAATAATTGACAGGACTTACACTAAATCATGAATTTTAGTTTTCAATAGAACTCATACCAGGTTCTATGTCTATTTCAAAGAATCCTTATAAAATGGACCCAATTGAGTTGTAGGAATTGAATAAGAAACTCCAAGAGAATATTTACGAGGGATTCATGTGGCTAGTATGTCACCTTGGGGTGAAATTTTTAAATTTTTTAAGAATATAGATGGATCAGTGAGACTGTGCATTAATTATCGAGAACTTAACAAGATCCCAATTAACAAAAAATATCCTATACCCTATATTGATGACTTATTTGACCAACTACATAGAGCATAATAATTTTTTTAAGTTTTATATTCATTATTTATATCATCAATTGTGGGTGAAGAAGGGGTATATACCCAAAACAACTTTCCTTACAAGGTACTGACACTATGACTTTATAGTGATGCCTTTTGGTCTTACTAATTACCCTTCTGTCATCATGGATTTAACAAATAGAGTATTTTGAGACTATATTGATCAGTTTGTGGTATTATTTATAGATGATATTCTTGTATATTAAAATATAAAGGAAGAACATGAAGATCATTTGAAAATTGTACTAAAGACCCTAATAAAGGATAATCTTTATGAAAAATTTACCATGTTTGAATTCTAGATTCAGAAAGTTTGATTTTTGGGGCACATGATCTCAAGAGAGGGGATATCTGTGGATCCAACAAAGAGAGAAATTATTAAACATTGGACTAGACCAACAAAGTTAACTAAGATCCAATGTTTTCTTAGTTTTTATGGATATTATTGATTTTTTTGTGAAAGATTTATCATGATTATCTAATGCATTCACCCAGTTTACTCAAAAAGGAGTTAAGTTCATTTAGATAGAGGAATGTCAAGAGAATATCAAAAAGATAAAAATAAGGTTATTCATTACACCTGTCCTCACACTAAACTATAATGGAGAAAGGCTTGGGATCTACAATGATGTGTCAAAGTAGGGGATGGGATGTGTACTCATGCAAAACGATTAATTGATAGATTATGCCTTATAAAAATTAAAAATACATGAGCCAAATTACCCAACTCATGATTTGGAGTTATATTTTGTAATTTTTTCATTAAATATATAGTGGCATTATCTTTATGGAGAAATATGTGACATATATACTTATCATAAAATTTTAAAGTAAATTTTCACTCAAAGGAGCTGTATATGCACCAAAGAAGATGGTTGGAGTTGATTAATGATTATGACTGCTAAATACATTACCGCATTGGGAAAGTGAACAAGGTGGATTATTCCTTGAGTAAAAAGGTCTATGATATCCTATCTAAGATTAGGATCACAAAATATCCAATATTTATGGATTTTCAAAGGATAGATTTGGAAATTTTAAAGGAAGGGTATAAATCTTATCTGGATCAAATGAATATTCAACCACCGATACATGTGAAGATCATGGAGGCAAATAAGGAAGATATAAAGCTATAAAAGAAGGTGAGAAATGTTCCTGATTTAAAATTTGATTTTAATGGAATAATATGGTTCAGTAACCATGTTCGTGTCCCTCCCATACAAGAGTTAAATAAGGAGCTATTGGATAAGGCTCGTAGTTCATCATTCTCTATTCATCCTGGAAGCACCAAGATATATAGAGACCTGAAAGAGTATTTCTCGTGGAATGACATAAAGATAGATATTATAGAGTATGTTTCTTAGGGATTGGTTTGTTCAAAATTTAAAGCCAAGAGATATAAGTCTAAGGGGATATTATGACCATTACCCATAAAAGTATAGAAATGGGAAAACATCCCCATGGATTTGGTTTTCAGACTTCCAAAAGCATCTAAAAATCATAATTCTATATGGGTTATCATTGATTGCCTTCCGAAGTTGGAACAATTCATTTATACCAGAGAATATTTTTATCTTGATCAATATTTGAGAATATATATTAAGGAAGTGGTGAGATTTCATCGTGTAATACTTTCCATTATTTATGATTGGGATCCACGGTTTACCTCGAAGTTCTGGTAAAGTCTTCAGTAGGCTCTGGATACAGAGTTAAGTTTTATTGCTTCTTGTCATCCTCAGATAGATGGTCAGTCTTAGATGAAATTTCAAACAGTAGAAAACATGTTGAGATCTTTCTCTATGGATTTCAAATTTGGTTGGGATCAACACCCACCTTTGGTAGAATTTTCTTACAACAGTATCTTTCACTATAGTATACAGATTGATCCTTATGAATACCTCTATGATAATAAGTGTATAACACCAACATATTTGAATGAAGTTATGGAAAGAAATTTATCTTTACCTCATCTATTTGAGTAAATGGTAGAAAAGGTTATATCTATTCAACAACAAATAAGAATAGCTCAGAGCTAAAAAAAGTTATGGGGACAATTTATGAAAATACCAAGAGTTTGAATTGGGTGATAGGGTATTTCTATGAATATCTGCCTTAAAGAGAGTGATGAGATTATGAAATAAGGGAAATATAATCCCTAGGTATATCAGTCCTTTTGAAATTTTTGATCATGTTCCAAAGTTAGATTATAGATTTTCAATTCCACCAAATATCTTTCAAGTTCATGATTTATTCTATGTATATCTCATGAGAAAGAAAATGTTTGATACTTCACATGTAATAAACTTAGAATTTGTACTGTTGGAGAAATATTTTTCATGTGAAGAATAACTAATAGAGATTCTAGATTGTAAATAAAAAGTTTAAAGGAATTGTGAGACCCTATCTGTATAAAATTACCATCATAACCTAGCTGATAAATTGGTGGGAATAAATATTAATCACTTATTTTTGAAATAAAAATAAATATATGAATCAAATTAAATGTATTGGTTAGTAATTAGAAAATAATCACATATTTTTTTAGTAAAATCACTTTATTCTTCAAAAATACGATTTCTTAAAAAATGAGTTTATTTTCTTTTTACGAGTGAATATTAATTTTTAAAAGTTATAGAAAATTTATTTTATAAAATTAATTTCATCATGTCAAAATTATCTTAGAATTATTTTTTTTATAATTTTTTCAAAACATTTATTTTTTTATAGAATAGTGAAAATTCTTATTTTTATTGAAAACTGTATTTTATTTTAAAGTATTTAAAAGATAAAATTATGTTTTAGGTTAGTTTTAAATTTTAATTAGTTCATTTTAATTTAAAATAATACAATTATGGTTTTTTAAAATGATTATATAAACTAATTTTTTATAAAAACATTTTATGTTTTAAAAGGGCATTTTTCTGAAATCCTATTTTTCATGGAATTTTTCTAGTTTTATTTTTAAATTAAATTATGAAACTTATGTGTTTTGAATTTAGAAAAATAGATACAAAATTTATATTTATAAGGTCCAAATTTAGTGAATAGTTACCTTTTATTTTTTTCCAGTATGAATAGTTACATTTACATGTTTTGTTACCAAGGTAAAAGATAAATTGGGTAATTTAGCCTAAAAATAAAATGATAAAGATTATAAAATGACCCTAAAACATGACCAAATTTTATTAGATGAAACTAATTAGAAATTTAACACATAAGGATCGAGATTAAGTTGTTTAATGGACAATTTTACATGAAAATGGATTATATAAAATTTAAATCAATGAAAGTCACAAAATGTCACTTTCGTTGTCATATATATCCTTTATGTGTCAACATAGGAAAAGGTATTTTATAAATAAATATAATTGTAAATTTTTAAATAAATAAACATATTTTCATTATAATTTTTTTTAATATTTTTGGGCCACTTAGATGAGATTATGATATTTATAATATTTTATTTAATAAAAACTTAAAGATGTCATATTTAGGTTTTAAATACTATATAATTTTTAATATAAGTTTAAACAAAAGATATATTTTACTATAAATATTATTGTAAAAAATATAATATTTATCTTCCTCATGGTATTTTATTTTTAATTTTTAGTGTAAAAATATGTATAATAAATAATTACAGAATGTTGATGTAGTAATTATTCGATTAATGAAATTATCAAATAGATGTTATTAAAAATATTAAAATAAAAATAAATTTAGATAATTATCATTAAAAAATAATTTTATAAATTACCTTAACATATTAGGTATATAAAAAAATATTTTTTTTCTAATTCTACTTGTCATATTTATATTTTTAAATTCCAGGTCATGAATAATGTCAAAACTAACACTAAGGATATTTTACCAAACTAATATTTTTTTAAATTATTTAAAAATCATAAAACATATTTAAAAATAAAAAATAATTTTAATATGGTCAAAAATGTTATACATTGTTCACTTTTGTTCTAATTTGCATCAAATAAGTAAAAAGTCAACCTTTTAATATTGAAAAATTTGTTACTTTAGTTAAAATTAAAATAGGTTAACTAAAGGTTAATCAAAATGACAAGGTTTAAAATGATACCAAAAAATGTGTAAAATATATTAGTTAATGAGATTAAAAAATTAACTCATCTTATATTTGAATCCATTTATTTTTGGTGGTATTTTTATTTATATTGAATTTATTATAAATAAATATTTTTTGAAATTCCAAAAGTTCCCCTCACTTCAATTATAAAAGGAAACCTCCTCCATCATTTTTTTACATCACATTGAGCCTTCAAGGTCGAACACACCCTAAAAATTTATATTATTATCTTCCCTAGACACATTCTTTTGGTTCTTTTCTTCTCAATATCCCAACCCTATTTTCCCCAACAGGAGATCTAAAGGAAGTTCCCCAAAGAAGTGGTAATCATATTTACCAACTATTTCAAGATTCTTTTTTCTTATACTTATCTTCATGTTTTGTTTCCATTTTAAAGTAATAAATCCATTATAAACTATAATATTATATGTTATTACAATTATGAGACAACTATATTACACCTTTTATCTATCCTATGGAAAACATGATCACCGCACATGTGTATGTACGACTTACCGTCTCCACACCGTGGTGTAATCTGTTTTTCATCATCACTTTATTCAGATAGGTATAATGATGGAAATAATAGATATATATAATAATTATAACATTATATTTAAAAAAATAATAATATACCATTCACTACATTACCATTTGATAATCAAGGGAATGATACCATCGCTCGTGTGTACGTACAACCTACCATCTCCACGACGCGATGCGATTCATTTTCCATGTTCACAATTCATGAATGATTATATAAATATATATAATGAATAAATATGATATATATTACCTTAATATAATTAAGAAAATGATTTAAGTATATCCTATTCACAAGAATTGGGACTTATATAATAAAACATGCCTAGGAAAATGAAGCAGTTAACGCCCGAAAGAAGGGTAATAATGAAATATTATTAAAATACGGGTGATAAGATGATATAATAGGATATTATATGATATAATAAATATTAATATGATTTTTTTATAAATTAATAACATTATTTATACCATTATACAGAATTTTTACATACATATAAAGGAAATCAAGCCTAAGGTAAGGGTTAATTTCACAATCTAATTATTATTCGAGATTGTTTATATATAATAATTAAATGGGAAATATTTATATTCCATTTAAAATTTTCATAAAAATATTTTCCAAAATATTTTTAATATTATTCTACAATTATTTAAAATCATTTTTATACTTGTGTGAATTTTTAATAAACATTTTTAAAGGAATATTTTTTTTTCAAATGAGGTTCTTTGTTACTTTTCATGAAAAATTATGAAAGGAATGTTTTTTAACTTATACCGAATAAATGGGTTATTAAACTTTCATGAAACCTTAATTCCTTGAATATTGATTTATAATCATAAATGATAATTTTCAATGAAGATGTTTTATTTTAAAATTACTTGGCATTTTAAGAAAAAAAATGTTTTCAAAGCAGAAAATATATTTTACTCAATAATTATTTTCAAGTGATCTATAAAAATTATTTTCTATTTATGATAAAATTATTTAATGTTACATATGATTTATTGGGGATATTGTTCAAGGATAATATCCCTATTCTTCCATGGTTGGTTTATGTTTATGAGGGAATGATATTTTTGAAACCCATTTCTTTTTCATAGGTTATATTATATTGGGATGACATTTATGAAACCCATTTATTTTTATGGGTTCTTGTATGATGAATGAATTATGTTTTGAGGAACACATATGTATGGTTTTATTTATATTATAGGTGAGACACATATCTCTCTATAATGAATTGGGTAAATATTTATATCTCACGAGATAGTACGGACTAGAACAAGGAGTAAACTCAGTTCTGAAATATAGATATTTAATGGGGAGTGAACCAAGTTTAATAAAGGACTCTATCAACTATGATAGTCTTGTAAATTATCCTTGACTAATATGTAAATGATTTTCTTTGCTCATGTGTATTCCAAAATTCCATGTCTTATGTTATGATATCATGTAATATGTTCTTTTATTATTTATGAAATTCTACGATTTATCCCATGACATGATTCTATGATCTTTGATACATTGGATATAATTTTCAAATGTTTTTTTCTATTCTTGTGTCTTATGGTTATGATATGATTTATATCTCCATTTTTTACCCTTAGTGTGCATCTAAGATCACCCTTTATTATGGTTCTTTTAACTAGGATATGAAGAAATGTATTAAGTAAGATGTGTCAAAATGGGTTCTATTAATGAAGGAAGAAGGAGGAGACTATGTAGATGCTTTATGAATTAGTTATTTATGTTTCCAAGTTTCCAAAGAAACTAAACCTATATAGTTATGGCATGGTTTTGTTTTGTTATGTAATAAATATTCTTCTATTTATATGTTATCTATGTATGAAAAGTATGAACTGTTATAAATATAATCTTGGATAATTTTTATGACCCCTATATTGGTCTCGAAATAGGGTGTTCACCACAGGTAGAAGTTTGGTGGAATTTCAAGCCATTTGAATTTTCATGGAATATCCAATATTTAATTAATTAAATATTTTTTTCATGTTTAATGGTGATATATTTTAAATGGAACATCATATTTATTTTTTACTCCATGGTTGAGGTAGGAATGGGAGGTTTTTCCAAGGTGAAGCATAACCTTGAGTCTGGGGCCAATCCCAAGTCCGAGCCCTATTTTATTTCCCCTTTTCCCCTTTTGCTTTTCCTTTTCCACTCTACTCTTCTTGTGTTTTCATGTACACCCAAATTGGTGATTACCTTAATTTCAACCATGATAGATATATATATATAGAGATATGGAGGGAGGTAGAGTGAGAGATAGGGAGGGAGGGAGGGAGGCGGTGCCATAGAGCTCGAGAGAATATGGATTGTCGTGTAATGATTGTAGGATGCAGATTAAACCAAAGTGTTTGTGAATTCCATATGATTTAGGATGTTTTTTTATTTTTAACCTAAAATCCCCATTCATTTTTTGGTTTTTATTTTTAATCTTGTTTTTTTGGTTGCTCAGGACCCTTATAGGGTCTATTTTTGGAGTTTTTTTGGTTGAATTGAGCATTTTGAGGGATCCAAAGAGTTTTATATTCGATGCAAACTAGTCACATAATGTGTGTTATTGAGTCTCATGCCATGTGTTTTTATTTTTGGTTGAATGTTTGAATATTATGACAACACAACATGTGTGTTCAGGACATGCCTTGTAGGGAGACTCAAGTTGTGGTCGGGGGCATGACTAGACACCCTATGTCAGGGAACATGGCCAGAGCCGATGCGAGGTTCACAACTAGTGGATGTGTAATATAGTTAGCTGAATACCATTTGGGGGTACATGTATAAGTATATGGATGGACACCTAGTGTGGGGAACATTTTGAGTGGGATATGACACATGTCTAAGGAGGACCTTTGGGGGAACACGATGTGTACTCGAGGTGCAAGCTTTGTACTTTTCCTTCCTTTGTGCGTTTGACCAGTTTTTTGACCTTGGAGCCAGAATTGGATTTGTAAGTAGTCTATTATGATTAATTTTCAAGTAGATAATAATAGTGAGATCCTCTAAGTATTTATAGGATTCTGGGATGGTCATTTTTTTAAAGATCATTTGTTGGAGGATTTCTTTGAGGTTTGGTTTTAGAATACTTCAGCAGGTTGGGACGTGAGATGCTAGGCCTAAATGAGGGTTTTGATCTTTGTGAATGAACAATCTTGAGTTTTCTAAGGTTATTTGTTTGAGGACCTTTGGACAGTTCCCTAATATGGGAACCATCAACACCTTGGATTGATTCTTTTTAGCCCTATTGCTCAAGGATTGAGTGGTCGAGGTTTTAGACCATTCGCTTAAGGTCTTAAACCTAAAATTATAAGATCAGGTTGTTTGATCCTTCAGTCTAGGTTGATGTATTTAGATGGTGGTTATATCCATGTGTCATTAAGATGAGGTTTATATGAGTATGAGGGACTCACAAGGATTCCTTTAGGGTCTAGTTTTTGATCAAGTGATTCATGGATGTCATTGTTGGTTGTTCAGAATGACCTTGAGGAATGATGTTACTTTGGATCCCCTTTATAGGATGAGTTAACACTCAAAGATGGGATGAATATGGGGGAATATGGATTAGAATTTATTGTGATGGGATTTTTCCTAAGGTTTCACTTATACTGATGAGACCCTTATAGGGTTTCCTTATTTTGAGGTGGTCATGAGGACTGTTAAGAATTACCTTGTAGGCATGATAGTTATTTTGGATTCCATTTCTATTATGTTGTTGATTTAGGATCAGAGTGAGCCATCATGTTATATCCCAATGGGGGTCTTTCGGTGGGGGATCGTGTCATGTAATCAGCTAGGGGATTGCTATCTTCGAGGTGTGTCTGGTCCAATATTTAGGGGTTAACTTGGATTCAGTTATGTGATACATATGGGATTATTACTATATGATAACACTCTTATAGAGGAGGTATGAAATGATTATTGGGTGTATGCATCATGTGGAAAACTACGATAGGTGAGGTTTGTGATACTTTTTGGGATTCCATGATTTAGATATGGATATGGTTGGGATACCATCGATTTATAGATGAGTGGATTGAGAGGACCAAGATGTGCTAACCCGATGAGGGTATTTCAGTGGGTGTTTATGGATTGCAATCTTTGTGGGGGGATACTATCTATTGAGGCATGGATATTTTGGTATATTTGGGTGATATTGGATTCAAGTTCATGATGACTATTTTATAATCCCATAGTGGTGGTCTATAATGAATTATAATGAAAACTCCCATTGGGGGATTTTGTGACACGTTTGGGATTATTCTTAGATGATTAAACCCCCCATAAGGAATGACTATTGATGATTATATATCACATGGGGTGACATGGGTTTGTTATATTTGTTGGAACTATTGTGGGATGTGATCGGAGACACTCCAAAGTTTGGAGAATCTGGTTTGGGTCGATTAGGGTCGTGGACCTAAGGATCGATGAAAGTTTTGTTTATTTATTTTATTCTAGTCATTTCTCAGTTTGGATTGGCATATTGAATGAGTATTCACTTATGGAATCAGGTTATAGGTTCCGCATTCTGGGTGAAGTACTTGGATTCATTTATCACCCCCTATACGTGAACCTGATTGTGCATGAAAACCTTATATCTACTTTTATGTTGAGAAAAAGATGCATAATAGATAGGGAAGTGGATGAAGATTTATTGATCGAGTGAAGATAGTCTTGTAAAGCCTTATAATCAGGATAGGACATCTAACTAGTGTTTGGATATTTATTATTTTTTATAGATTGGAGTTGGTTGAAGAGCCTTGAACTTTTAGTTATTTTATTTATTCCAATATATCTTTTTGTCCCAGTAGGTGACCGATTTATGTGTATAATATAACTATTTGAGTTGTATATTGCATTTCATTTTATTATTGTATGTTCAATTTATTTACCTTTTCCATGGACACAAATGTGTATTATTCTTAGTTATTTTACTATAATTTCACACTCTAATATGAGGTTATATTCACCTAATAATCCCTACTATTCGAAAGCCTCTAGCATACAAGGAGGAAAACATGATGTCACATGGTGAACCAGTTTTATTACTATATCGAGTGAACGATTTTGGTACATGAAAAAGTGGTATCATAATGTTCTTTTCTCTTATATTACTATTTGGGATATGGTATCCAATGGATATAGGAATTTGTCAAATCCCATGATGGATAATGGGTTGGTGTTTCATGAACACTTTCATTGGTAGTAATTCCAAGTTTCTAATGATGAAATTGATGTTTTGGATTTGTGATATTATGGTTGTATATCATTTTCACCTTTTGGGATTAACATGGTGTTTGGATTTATGAGTTGTTGTATTTTTGGCTCTTGGACCATTGGAAAGAGGCTAATGTTTTTATTTGACTCTTAGAATATAGAGGTAAGAGGCATATCATGCATCATATAAAAAATATATGATTTACTTGAAATTTTGGGGCATGATAGTGTGTTTTTTATCACCGATGAAAGGCTAAACTATTTAAGTTTTCAGAAATTGATCATATAGCGACTTCTTATATAAGTACTTGGTGGTATTATACTTATCTTTATGGACATGTATATGTATTTCCTTCTAATGGTAGGTCATGTGGATCTACAGTGAGACACTTTCCACTAATGATGATATGGTCCCAGTGTATGGGACGTGAGGTGACCCTAGTAGGTAAATAAGGTACTTGGTTCCTTAGTGGGAAAACCCTTGTGGGTTTCTATTGATCAAGTTTTATTACTTAACATGATAGTAACAACCTATATGTAATTTTACCATATAGATTAGTATAAATTTATACTTAAACAAACTACTAGATTGCGTTTTTCTAGATATGGACCATTTAGGAAGGAAAATTTATATGTATAGAACCAGAATGACGAGACTTTTATTTCAAAGAAATTAGTTCCATAGGAGTATTCTTGATGAGAATTTGTGCCTGGTGGGATAATGAGTTAGAATAGGATGTCGGTTGTATGTATATGACACCCATGAGTGGGTGTCTTAGCACGTATGTTTCCATGAGAATATGATATGGGTGCAATAAGGACTATCCCACAAGATATGACCTTTAGGTGAGTCTAGAACTGTGGGTTAGGTGGGAGATCTAGATAACTTGAGACACGACTTGATGTTTAGTGAGTTAGATCTTTTTTAATGATGGAGGGATACTCAGGGGAGGGTTTGGCATGGGTTCTGTAGTTCCTCTAGAGGTAGTGATTCTGGTTGTATGCTTGTGAAGAGATTTATACTTGTGAGGTGCCACCAAGTATGTGACATAAAAATGACGATGCCTTTGGATTCTAAGGAAGCACCTAGAGTGCTTAGGTATTGGGACTAGCATTAAGGGGAATGACCATTCATCTTCCTAATTCAACTGATCAATAATGTGATTATGGTATCATGGTCATAGTGGGGGGGGGGGGTACTCATGGATGGAATGACACCAAATGGCGGATAATATCATACATGAGTTTGAAATAGGATCTATGCCTATTTTTTGAAGAGAAGTGATGAGGTTACATAATCTTATTCGAATTGACCTATGCGAGGATCATGGTTAGTGATTTAGGTGTGTTAGCCTAGGTTTTTTGGTTTGTGGATTGTGTGAGAATGAGTTCCTATGAGAGGTTCTTTGGGAATCACTTTTCCTTGATGAGGAGAGTGGTGTTTTTTGTAGATTTTTAGGATAAATCCCTATTTCTTGGAGGAAAGTGCACATGATTTATGTGCATTTTTAGCTGGTCCATGTGTAGGTCTATTTTATTTGTTCATATATTGAGGAAATACTTGTGGTGTAACCATGGTTGACCAATTGAGGTTCATACTTGAGGAACTTTTTAAGAAAATCCTTTTAGTTAGGAGTATCAAATTGGTTGAGGTGGAATGTATCTTGTACTAGGAGAGTGTCATGGGAATTGTAAGACTAGTCATTAGAATATCAAGATAGAATCATTTGTGATTTCTCTTGGAGTGGGATAATGTCTGTTGTGTGACCTATGAGGATTCTTAAGGATGAGAAGTGTTATTATGGGGAGATTATTAAACCCCATGTATTTTGAAGTTGTGAAAATGAGTAATTTTTTTTTGATTTTTTGGTTTCATATTCTTATGATCTTAGATAATTTTTATGATCACTCCATTGGTCTTGGAATTGAGTGTTTACCTTAGGACTAGAGTTTGGTGGAATTTCAATCCGTTTTAATTTTTACTTAACAATTAATATTTAATTGATTAATTATTAATTTATTAATTCACATTTGAATGGTGGTATATTTTAAATAGAGTCTTATATATAGATTGTGACTCTACAGTTGAGTCTGTAATGAGGGGTTTTTCCTAGGTGAGCCATAACCTTGAGTGTAGTGCCAAGGCTGGGTCTGATCCCCTTTTTATTCTTTTTCAGTTTTTCCCTTTGTCCTTTTAATTTCTAATCTCCTCCATTCGGCTTCTCACATACATCCCCTTGTGTCTTATCTTAATTATGGTTAGGAGAGATGGAGATGGGGAGGGATAGGGAGTGGGAGAGGGATAAGGAGAGGGAGGGAGGTAGTTCCATGTAGCTTGGGAGGAGATGTATCATCATAGTGATGGTTTCAAGGTGAAGATCAAAACAAAGCATCAACAGATTCCACCCAAGGTAGGTTGTTGTTTGATTTTTAGTTGAAAATTCCCATTTAATTTATATTTTTTAGTTTTAGTCTTGTTTTGGGATATTGGGGACCCCTATAGGGTTAATTTATGGAGGTTTTTGGTTAAATCGATCATTACAGGGGATCATAAGTTTTTTTTGATTGGGAGAACCTGATCACATAACTTTTATTCTTGAGTCACATGCCTTGTATTATTATTTTTTTGGTGGACTGTTGATGATAAAGACCACCTGACATGTGTATTTGGGACAAGCCATATAGGGTGACTTTATGTGTGTCTAGGGGCATGACCAAACACCATATTTTGGGGAACATGGTTGTGTAGGGCACACATCCAGAGCCTATATGTGGTGCACAACCAATGGTCATGTACTATAGTAATCTAGACCCCATATGGGGGTTCATTTATAGGTACACGAATAGAAACCCAATGTGTGCTACACACCATTTATGAGGTAGAAACGTCTTGTACTTAGGATAAGTAAACACTATGTGGGATGTGGAACATGGCTAAGGAGTACCTTTAAGGTTACACGTAGTGTACCCAAGGTACACACTATATACTTTTAATTCCTTGGTGTGTTTTTCCTATTTTCACCATGGATTCATAATTATACTTGTGAGTAGTCCATTATAATAATTTTTCCACATAGATCACGATGGTAAGATCCACTCGGTGTTTAGATGCTATCTAGATGGTACTATATTTTGGGTGATCATTTTCAGGAGGATTTATTTGAGGTTTGGATTCAAAATCCTCCAACATGGTATGATGTTATATGTGAGGCTCGAGTGAGGGTCATGATATTTGTGACTAGATAGGATTGTGTATTCTAAGTTAGTTTGTTTTATGTAATTTTTACACTTCCCAAATATAGGAACCATCAATATATTAGATCAAGGATTGTCAACCATGTTGTTTGAGGTTTGAGTGTTAAAGGTTTTAGAACACTCGCTTGAGGTCTTAGACCCGATGTCTGAGGATCAGATCAGTTGATCCTTTTCAATGGGTTGATTCTGTGGGATTTCAGTTATGAATAGGTTCCATTCAGATGAGGTTGAGATGAGTCTAAGGTACTCATGAGGATTACCTTATGGGATGGTTTCTGATCAAGTGATCAATAAATGCTATTGTTGGATATTGAGAATTCCCTTGTGGCATGGTATTTCTCTAGATGCCTTTCTGGGGTGAGGTAATACCCAAATCTGGGTTGTATTCTAGGAAGGATAGCTGAGACTTTCTTATGATGTGATTTTCCCAGAGGTTTTTTCTTGTGTTGATGAGCTCTTTATATGTTTTCCTTATTTTATGGTGTATATAAGGACCATTAAGAACACCCTTGTAGGTGTTATAGTTTATTAAGATAGCCTTTTAGGTAAATTGATGATCATAGGTCAGAGTGGGAAAATATGTGCTATCTTGGTGGGGGTATTTTTGTGGGGGAACATGGATGATGATTTAAATGGTGAGTACTATATTATATAGTGTTTCTGATCAAGAATAATAGATTGAGCTTGAATTTGGGCTCGTGATACTCATGGACTTATGATTGGATTAGAATACTCCCATATAAAAGGGATGAAATGCTTATAGGGCTTATGCCTCGGGGGTAATACTCCCATAGGGGAGGTATGTGATACTAGTATGGATTCCATGATTTAGAATATGATATGTTGGGGATTCCCTAGATTTAGAGATAGGATGATCAGGTGGACTATCACATGCTAGCATAGTGGGGGTCTTTCTGTGGTGGATTATGGCCTGTGATCTATCAGGGGATTGTTATATTCTGTGGTATGGCTGGTCTAGTATACCAATGTGATCTTGGATCCCTATTCATGATGACTATTGTATACTCCTATAGTGGAGATCCATGATTTATTCTAATAAAAACTCCAATATGGGAGGTTAGTGATACATATGGGATTATGATCAGATGGAAACAATCTTTTAAGGGGAGGTCCATGATACTTCTATATACCACAGGGTGATCGAGGTTTGTTATATTTGTTGACATGATTACATGACATGTTTAAAGACACTCTAACATTGCCTGAACAAGTTTTGCATTGATCAAGGTTTCAAACCTAATGATCCATGGTGGTTTTGTTTATTTATTTTATTCTAGTTATTTCTAGTCTAGGATAAGATTCTTACAAGACCATTCACTTATGAAAATAGGTTATAGGTTCCCCATTTAAGGTGGCCTATGAGATTCATTTATCACACCTATATGTGCTCCTCAGTGTGTGTGTAGAACTTATGTATACTTTTAGGTTGATCACGTGATGAAAAGTGGATAGGTAAGAGTCCCAGGATTGCATGATTTAGTGGAGCCACTCATGTGGTGTATTTTGATCAGGTTGGAGTAGCTCACAAGGGTTTGGAGACTAGGTATGTGACACAAATCGGAGTTGGTTGAGGAGACATTTACTTTTATATCTTTTATTTATTCTTATATATGTGGTCAAACCAATGAGTTTACAATTGATTTGTATAGAATTTAAATTCAAGTTTTATGATATATTTCATATAATTATATCATATTTAGTTTATTTACAATTTTTCATACTTTTATTTTTACGATGCTTGGTTATTTTACTGCTATTATGAACTCTGATATGGGGGTGTAGTCTCCTAATAGTACCACCTTGGACCCTCAATTCTAGTTAGATTCATCTAGAATATGAGAAGGTGTTCCTCATGTCATATGGAGAATGGATCTGGTTACTATATGGAGTGATCAGGTGAAGGAAATTACATATACATGTTATTGTCACCACACACACACACATATAGGTTTCCAAGAATATTTTGTAAACTGATATGGGTATTACCTTCTTTGATATTAGAGCTACTCCTGAGTCGCTACTGAAGGAATTGTCTTTTGGTGTTTACTTAGAGACTTTTATTTGTACTTTTTTTGAAATTGTTCATCCATTGTGGGATGGTTTTACTTTACTGTTATATTACGTGAGGGAGTTGTTTGGTGGTTGTTTTATCTTATCTTTATATCCTTATTATCTTTTATGGTATTAAGTCCCATATGGGATTTATAACGTCAGTTATATTCTCCAACATGGGGCTTACTGGAGCTGAGACTCAAGGAGTCATTATCTCTCTTCCTTCATTGTCGGTCCAGGAGGGGTTACTTTAGAGGGGTGGGGGGGGGGGGGGGGTTATGACAGAGTGGTATCAAAGGTTTTGGTTGTGATATAGGATGAAGTTAGATTTTAGGAACTCTTATGATTTCATGTGTTGGTAGTTAAACAATTCAAGTCAATCTTGGTACATGACATAGGTTTGGGAGGATGACTTGGACATTGGATTTTATGGCTCCTTGTGATCTGATGCAATGACTATGAACTTATTGAATAACTAAGTGACATAGACCTATTTTTAGGGTAGAGACCTATTATAGGTATATATATATCATTATTTATTGTATTAATGTTTTAATTGGATGATTTATGGAAATTAAAATGAATTTATTAAGTGAACCTTGATAAAATTCCATGTTACTAGGATTAGGGTTTCTATTTTATTTTTAGGAATGCATCCTAGTCTTCATCTACATGTTGCTCATGTAGTAGAGGTTTAGCAGGATGATTCAACTAATCATTGGAGGATTGAAATGATAGAGGATGATGAGGCATGGAAGAGGGAATCACATGCCTTTTAGTGACAGAGATTGAGGTAGTATGAGGGTAGCATCTATAATATGGAGATAAAACATTAGTTGACAGAGTTTGAGTTCACTTTCAGTCTAATCTAGCTTGGGTTGGGTTTTTTGTACCATTAGAGGTTATCTAAATGTGAGTAGATATGTGTCAGTGGAGGATTCTATATCTTGGTGACTAAAATGAGGAAGATGTTTTATGGGTTGAATTTCAAAAGGAGTTCTATTTGGAGTTCCTCTCATCAATGATAGAGGTAGTGAAGCGGTGGATCTGATCTCCCTTTAATAGGGGATACTGAGTGTCATGGAGTATGGTATCAAGTTCAATGAATTATTATATGTTTCCCCTAATGTATTTCCATATGAGGAGCCTAGAGTGTAACTTCAATAGGAGGTGATATGCCCAATGGTTTGGTATGTACTCGCCCAATTTATGATTCTAACATATCTTGAGGTGCATAAGAAAGTGGAGTTTATTGAGAAGATGCTTTATTTGGGAGGTGAGCCTCGAGAGATTGAACAACCAGTAATCTTTAGGGATAGGTCTCCATATAGTGGATCTTATATGTCTATACAGTTGGGGTTACGACTAGTGGGGATCCAACCTTGGTAGACCTTTACATGACATTCTAGGGCTAGTGGATCTTGATGATTTACTAGGGGATTCCCATTTTCATGCTATGTCCATGGGGGTCTTGGCCCCCACCTAGATCATTGTCCAATAACTCGAGGAGGAAAATATCATATTAGTAGCAATGCCCCTTTTCCATAATAGCAGCTATTTTCTCTGAGGCAGTTTTAGCAACAGTGACCACTAGCACTTGATCAGTAAATGAAAGAAAATAGAGTTGGAAGATAGAAGCATCATGATGTTATCCAAACTTGGGGACTTAGAACAAATCATAATCATGAAGGATGTATACAAAGATTCAAAGGAGTTGGGCATGGGAAGATAAATGTGGTGGAAGTGGCAACACCGACATATCTAGTGGTTGTTCGAGGTATGATCAGTTTTTTGTCTGCCCTATTTTGTACCTTGTTTGATTCAGGATCCTCAAACTCTTTTATTGATCCTTCATTGGTCCATACTTTGGGAATAGTGTTAGAGTTACTTTCCATTCCCTTGGTGTTATCCATGCTAGTTGGAGGTCTAGTTTCTTTCTTTAATGTGTTCTAGGGGTGTAGGCAGGTGATGGGGAATGATCAGTCAATGGGATATTTATTATTTCTATAAAAAAACTCATACGATGTTATCCTTCGTATGGATTAACTATATTCAATGTGTGTAGTTATTGATTGTTTTCAAAGGAGTGTTCCATTTTCCAAAGTGGAGGGTTGGCAAGTGACGTTTGTTAGCAAGAGAGGTTATCATACAAGTGGAATGAATAGTAATAATTAGTAATAATTAGTAACAAATAGTAACAAATAGTAACAAATAGTAATAAATAGTAATAATTAGTAATAAATAGTAATAAATCGTAATAAATCGTAATAAATAGTAATAAATAGTAATAAATAGGAATAAATAGGAATAAATAGTAATAAATAGTAATAAATAGTAATAAATACTAATAAATAGAAATAAATAGAAATAAATAGAAATAAATAGAAATAAACAGAAATAAATACTAATAAATAGTAATAAATACTAATAAATAGTAATAAATACTAATAATTAGTAATAATTAGTAATAATTAGTAAAAATAGTAATAAATATTAATAAATAGTAATAAATAGTTATAAATACTGATAATTAGTATTAATTAGAAATAATTATTAATAATTAGTAATAATTAGTAATAATTAGTAATAAATAGTAATAAATAGTAATAATTAGTAATAAATTGTAATAAATAGGAATAAATAGTAATAAATAGGAATAAATAGTAATAAATAGGAATAAATAGTAGTAAATAGTAATAAATAGTAATAAATAGTAATAAATACTAATATATAGTAATAAATAGTAATAAATAGAAATAAATATTAATAAATAGTAATAAATACTAATTAATAGTAATAAATACTAATAAATAGTAATAAATAGTAATAAATAGAAATAAATAGTAATAAATAGTAATAAATAGTAATAAATAGTAATAAATATTAATAAATACTAATAATTAGTAATAATTAGTAATAATTAGCAATAATTAGCAATAATTAGTAATAATTAGCAATAATTAGTAATAATTAGCAATAATTAGCAATAATTAGCAATAATTAGAAATAATTAGCAATAATTAGCAATAATTAGCAATAATAAGAAATAATTAGCAATAAATATGAATAATTAGCAATAAATTTCAATAATTAGCAATAGTGAGCAATAATCAACAATAATTAGCAATAATTATCAATAATTAGAAATAATTAGCAATAAAATGAATTGTAATAAATTGTAATAACTTGGAAAAATTTTTAATGGATTGACAACACTCGTTTTTCTCGATGAATCTTCTCTTTTCAATTCTCACTGACTCAAAACATTATGAAAAGTATGCTTCTATGTATGCATAACCAATATCGTATGCACGAGTTTGAATATGAATTCATAGGACCATATTTTTCATACTGTTTTCAGGAGGTGATAATTTCAAGAAGAAGATTCATTGAAGAAAAGGGGTCTCTTTAGTCTGACGGATCATTTACTTGCATCTTTTTCACACTAAAATCAAAAAGTAGAATCTGATCGGATGTACGCTTATGCATTCCTATATGCACGAGAATGAATAAGCGTACCTCTGAGAAGATTCTTCGTTGTGATTTCAGTGTGAGAAAGTTGCAAGTAAATGAACCGTCAGACAAAAGAGTAGTCGTCAATCCACTGGAAATTGTGTCGCTCATAATTAATGGTAATTATTAATAAGTAGTTGTAATTATTTATCTTCTTTTTTTTGGATAGTGTTTTTCTAATTTCAAACTATTTTGAAACAGTAATTTTAAGAACCCAGTTTTTGCTGTGAAAGACTTTGGAATATTCTTGATATTATTCCAGAGCAGCGCCCTTAGACGGCGTGTGATTCCAAGCCACAGAGTGGCTGGAATTAAATTATCAGTGCATTCACACTGGAAACACAAAATAAATGGGATAACTCCTAAACAGTGATCCATATCAGAGATCTGAGTGTACGGATGTGTCCGGAATGGGGTTTTTATCCTAGGAATGACATAAAACTTGTCAACATGTGACGTTTGGACCCATCTCTCTCTTTCGGAACGTGGAACAGATAAATTAAATAATTAATTTATTTGTTTAACGGCTTAACTCAAGTATCTCTTAAACGGTGGCTTGGATTGGAAAACCAAGGGCACCGTTGAGTTCGGAACGTGCCGTTTACCCTTTGAGGAGTGTAATTTTTGCGGGCGCGGGCCGTCTATGAAAAATGGTCTGAGGGGCGTTTTCGTAATTTGGCGGCCTCGGGCGCTAAGTTTAATAACTTTTGAACGGGGTCTCGGATTAAAATTCTGAGACCACCGTTGTGCTTGGGAGGTGGTGTTTACCCTAAGGGAGGCTTAACCTCGACCCTGTCGGGCATTTCAGATACATGTTAAATTTGGAGTTTTAATTAATTAAAGTTTTTAATTAATTATTTTCCTACTTAAACCAAACCCCTTCCCCTTCCTCCCTTGTTCTCCCCTGGAGAAACCCCCCTCAAGGAAGCCCCTCAATCTCCCTCTCATCCTCCACTCTAGCAAGGCAGCTCTGGCAAGGCGACGACGCGGCGGCGGATCCTCCGTGAAGCTCCAGGCAACACCCAAGAGGTAGGAGGTTTTGGTTTGCGTTTTAATTTCCGAACCTTCCTTCAAGCTCAATTATATGCATCTATTGTTGTTTGATCATCAAATAAAATCCCATGTATGTGTGGTACGTTTTATGATATTTCCATCGCACTCTTCGGAATTGAAATCCGAATTTGGAGGAGGCCACAACGGTTCGTCGAAGTTTGCGGGTTTCGTGGTTTTCTGGCTGGTTTCTGGTAGTCCGGGGAGGTGGCAGGCCAAGGCGGCGGCGCGCAGGGTCTTCGGCCGGGCGCAACAAGGCGCGGGCGAGCGAGGGCGGTCGGTGGATTCGGTGTCGGCCGGGGCTCACGGACGGCGAGTGACACCAGGCAGAGGAGCGAGGAGGAGGTTGGCCGCGGGCATTGGTGGCGACGGCGAGCGGCCGTGGGTGCTGGGGTTCGGCGGCGCTCGGGAGGAACGGGGTCGCATCGTGACCCCGCGGTGGAGACCAAGACCCACCATAGGCGGGTCTTTACATGCAAGGACCGGCCGTGTCGGCCGGTCAGTGGTGGCGGGCCGTGGCCAGCAGGCCGCGGCGGATTGAACCGGACCCGCGGCTGGGCCGCGGGCCGGCTGGGTGGACCAGGCCGGCCGTCATGGGCCGGTCTGGCCCAAGGGTTTTTTCCCCCCTCCAACTTCGGACACCCGTATCTTGAGCTACGAGCATCCATTTTGCACGCCGTCTGCGGCGGCGCGGACCTCGCATCAAGGAGGAATTTTTGAGATGGTTCTGGGAATTTTTAATTCCCGAAATGAGGGGCTCGGGGCGCGACACGGTGTTAAGTGGTTTGATGTTTTTCCCAGGAGTTCTTGTTTTGGACGGAGCAGACGCGTCCGACGTTCTTTTTGAGAGCCGTCAGTGGCGTTGGGACCCTGGCGTCGGGTCGGAACTTTCCAGGGTGGTTTCGGGCGTTGAGGCCGAAGTTGAGGCGCGGGGCCCACGACCTGTCTTTCGAGCTTTGTGAAGCGTTTCACGTATTTTTAATCAGACGTCTGTTAGGGGCGTGCAAGCAATCGTTTTTGGGTGTTTTTCGAGGGCATTGCATTGGAACGATCTGCCCGCTCTAATTCGGCATGATGGTGCGGGCCCTGCGAGGGTCGTTTGGGCGTTGACGGTGATTTTTCCATCTCTATCACCGGGAGACCATTTTGGACAAGTGAATAGTCCAACTTTTTTACTTTTTCGAGAGGATCGCAACGGTGCGATCCATTCGTTGTGTTTCGGGACCGGGTTGTGGGTCCCACGAAGCACCGCTCGTGTGCGGTGCACCAGAATGAATCTTTTTCCCCGGATATCCGTTGTGCTCAAGAGAGCAGTCTTTTTGACATTTTTCCCGAGGGGATTGCAATGGTCCGATGCACCCGACTGTTTTCGGTGCCGAGGCTCGGGATCACGAGACATCGTTCGGGCGTGAGGCGGTGTTGGTGAATTTTTCATCAGATATCCTTTTAAGGTGAGTAAGTAGTCGATCTCGCATGTTTTTTTACGAGGATTACAATAGTGTAATCTGTTCAGGCGAGCAGAGCCTCATATGCTATCTTATTAAATGGGGAAATGTGAAGGTGCCCCGAGGCGGTCCTTCTACCGTGTTTGTAGCAGACCCTTGGAATGTGATCGCGTGCACTCCCGTGTGAGTGATGTAAATGCTTGAAGAGATGTGGTTGGATGTGCCTCCGCCATTGAGGTGGATGGTTGGAGTTGTTACGTTATGCCTTCGTGTTTATGTTGGGTGTCGTGTGAATGATAGCCTTTGGGATGGAACGTGGTATACTTTGGGAGTATACGGGAATGTTCGGAGGTACATGTGAATGTTGGTACCTGATAATGGTTGTGCTCTTGGTTGGGGTTGAATTGGGGCCACACGTCGTGTGTGCCCCATGTGCGTGCCGTGTTATGATTAACGTACTTTTGACCTCTCACGATGTAGAGGGTTCCTCTGTTCTTGTTTGCTGACCAGCAAGGTTGAGTTTTCCCCTGGTCCTCTTCTCGATGGTTTTGACCAGCATGGTTGAGTTTTTTCCCCCTGGTTCTGTTCTCGATGATTTTGGCCGGCAGAGATGGTTTGGTTCCTCTGTATCTTCAGCTGTAAGGTGTTTCAGTGTCGTGCCCCTTTCACCGGACTGCAGCACCGTTTGAGACTACGGGTGTTCGTATAGTGTGGGTGTTTTTCCCCACTTTCTAGGATGAGTTGACTCGGTCCGCTTTGACAGTGACTCAGCGGATTGAAGCGTGATCTCCTTGAGAGGCCTGGGGAGTTTCTCCCGTTGTTTTGTGTTCCCGGATAGAGTTCTTGTGGATTTGTTGTGACCAAAACTTTACGCAGGCACCGATCCTCTACCCAGGAGGTTGTTTCCAGCAGGGCTGAGGTTGTTTCGAGCAGGGATAGCTAGCAGTACCATCCAGTGGAGATGGCTAGAGAATTTCCAAGCTTACCCTCCAGTGGGGCTAGATAGTGGGTTGCTCATCGGCTTCTTCGGGTTTACCCTCCAGTAAAGACTGGGCCGTGGGTTCCTCACTGACTTCTTGGGTTTACCCTCCAGCAGAGACTGGGCAGTGGGTCACCCGATACTCTTAGGGTCTACCCTCCAGCAAAGACTGGGTAATGGGTAACCCTACGACCTCTTAGGGTCTACCCTCCAGCAGGGCTGGGTAGTGGGTCGCCCGTCGTCTAGTTCCAGGTATACCCTCCAGCAAGGCTGGGCAGTGGGTCTCCTGTCGACTTACTCCAGGTCTACCCTCCAACAAGGCTGGGCATTGGGTCACCTGTTGACTTACTCTAGGTCTACCCTCTAGCGGGGATAGGTAGTGGGTCACCTGATGATGTATTTGGGTTTACCCTCCAACAGGGCTGGGCAGTGGGTCACCCGATTTCTGGTTAGGGTTTACCCTTCAGCAGGGCTGGGCAGTGGGTCAACCGTTGACATTTCAGACTCAGTCCTTTCTACTAGGCTAGTCTATGGCTTTACTCTGTGTCTTCTAGAGTGGGACCCTCTTTTTTATGGGTCAGTGACGTGGCATCTTTGTCTTTGAGAATAACTCTCGACTGCGGGGCAGTGACGAGGTGTGGTTTGATTTACCCCCAGAACTCTCGAGTACGAGGGGCGCTTTCCCCACCGAGACACGTCCTTGTGAAGCGACCTAAAACCATGCGGGTGAGTCAGTGCCTCCCAAAGCGGATAGTGTCGAGGTGCGGTGATTGAGCCCTTGACTTGTAGTTCGGGGCAGACGTACGGGATGCTGGGCATCAATGGTGCTTACTTCTAGGACTGTTGGAAACTGACTTTCTTGGGATGAGCTACAAGATGGAGATCCCCTTACGACCTTGTTTGGATTTCTTTTTGAGCATAAAAATATGTATATATCTTGTTTCTAGTACCCATTTCTTGGGTTTTGGTTACTCTCCTTTCCAGGAGAGGCAAAGACGCACGGGGTATGCCACGTGCTTTCCGTGTCTAGCTTCTCATGGTTGGACGAGTATAATCTCCTGCTATAGGTAGAGAATACTCGATGAGAAGTTCATCTTCTCACTGTTTCCATCTCCTTGTGTCTGGACGAGTCTATCTCCTTTCTCTTGTTGGGTTGAGCTGGACTCTTTACTTCTATACTCTTGACTGCACTCTCGGTTGTACTCCTTTACTTTCCTGTTCGATCTACTGCTCACCCTTCGATACCTCCTTTGTTGCTCCCTCAAGCCTTTGGGGTATCCTACTGAGTATTTTTATACTCACCCCTGCTTGGGCTTTTCCCGCACTTGGTGTGCCCTTGCAGATGACAGACAGGTGGCGCATGACTTCAGAGGAGCTTAGAAGCTTGGGAGCTTGGACCGCGTGCGGTGGTCGGAGTCGGGTTCTAGGTGGGGGACCCTTCCAGTTGTTTTACTTCTGTTGACCTGTTGCTGGGTTGTGGCACTTTTCTGGTTGGGCGCATGTTTTTCCCCTTTTCTTTATCAGTTACTTTCAGCACTTGCTCTGTACTGTTAGAGGTCGATGCACTTTGTGGTTTATTTATAGCACTTTCCCTTTTTCTTTACTTGTCTTTTTCTTTTACTCTGCACTTTTTCATTGAGTGGGCTACGTGTGTCTGTGTACAGGTACTCAGGCAAAGGCCTCCCCGAGTTTTTTAGCCTTCGGTGCTTGTCGCCAGCCCCTGGCCTATGGAGGCGGGCTTTGGGTAGTTGCGGCTCGAGCCCGGGTAGGGTCTGGTCGTGAAAAAGTGGTATCAGAGGTTGTTCATTCCTTGGGACTTTGTTCAGACGTCCCTAAAGAGTAATTGGTTGGGATATAGGGAAACAATGTTAATGTGTTTCGAGAGCGGCTCTCAGGCTAGGGTGTCTAGTGATGGTGCGGCGGCCGACGTATCCAATCACTAGGACCTTGATAACCCGCTTGTCGACTCGACATGCTAAGACACTTGTTGCAGGGAAATTGGTTTGTGCATCACATAGGATTGAGTTTTTGACTGTCCTTCTTGAGTCAGCTCCCCATCGTTGTTATTGGTATATACATTTATGCTCATCTGACCTCGACACTCCTTGATAATTTTCAGGACATCTCCACGAAGACAGCTAGCCAGGATACCAGCTTCGGTTCGTGACGACGACCCTGTGAGCTATGAGGCCTCAGTCCAGGACCCATCATGCGATCCCCTTTCTCTGGGTGGGCCGGTAGCATCACCCCCACCTGTTGAGAAGCAGATAGCTTCAGCAGAGTAGAGTGGGCTTGAGCGTAGGTTGAGTACGCTCCGTGAGTTCCAGTGGCAGAGACCGTTGAGGTTCAGTGGTGAGCCAGACCCTCAGGCAGCAGAGGTTTGGCTTGAGACAATGGCTCGACTTTTTAGGCTTTTGTAGACGCTGATAGATTAGAGAGTGGATTTGGCAGCCAACCTTTTTCGTGGAGCATCTTGGCATTGGTGGAGTCTGGTGACTCAGTTTCTTGAAGAGTCGTTGCTTTCGTGGGGCGACTTTCAGTTGTTGTTCCATGGGGATTTTTTCCCCTCTTACTTGCACTCCGTTCAGATTTAGGAGGTCCTGCAGTTTCAGTAGGGAGGGATGTCGATGGCCGAGTAGGCGGCTAGTTTCGAAGACCGTGCATGCTTTTACCCGGACTTGGTCAATGACAACAACCTCCGAGCGCGGAAGTTTGAGCAGGGTCTCCGCCGAGAGATTCATGCTATCATATTACCCTTGGGAATTTCCACATATACCGGGGTGCTAGAGCAGGCACTGGAGACAGAGAGCTTCCTGTCACGTTCTAGAGTTGGTGGTGGTAGCAGGTGCACCACCACGACGGAGGCAGCACCGTGATCAGATTAGTACCCAGAGAGGTGGTGCTAGCAGAGGAGCGGGAGGAGCTGGTAGTGGGGGACGACTTTATGAGGTCTTCTCATCACCACTAGGCGGTCCACGACAGGCTTCGGGAGCTGAAAGTTGGGACCGAGGACAGCCACGGGCTTTGGATGTCTATGATCCTGTAGAGCATGAGGAGTTAAGAGGTACTCTCTACAGCTCTTCTACTTCTTATAGTAGAATTGTTAGAGTCTGTGTGTGGAATGCTTTCCTCCCTGCTCCTTGCATGAGGTGTTACTAGGGTGGCACGGGGCATCGTTGTAACCCTGTGTTGGTATGATAAAAGGCGTGGGACATTTTTCTTTAGTCGATGGTGTCGACTCCTTCACTTATCGAGTGTGTAAGAGAGTCTTGGTCGAGGGACATCAGCTGTGAAACCTCGCGTGACCAGATATCCTTGGGTGTTTCACCATATGGATATTCTAAAGGAGGGAATCATCGGGCCTTGTTCCAGGAGTGTGCGATGATTCCAGTTGCGGCATGTGATGTAGAGTTTTGGACGGGGCCGTGAGGTACCCCCTACGTCCTTCAGACTGTTTGAGATCGTGCAAAGGGATGGTGAGGTTCCCTACCGCCTTGCCCTAACCCCAAGGGATGGTTTGGGTGCATAGCGTCTCCCGCGTGACTCACCTAAGGAGACATGAGCGTGCTCCTATTAATTTCATCAGCGAGGGTAGACCTCCCATGAAATAGATCAATACTTGTTCTATGTGTGGTGGCGCAGAGCTGTGCATGAGTTCTTCTGAGTAGGGGAGAGCCAGGTGTGAGCTTAGTACCCTGAGTTATTCTTTGGTTTTGCTTTTCGGGGACGAAAAACTTGAATGAGGGAATGATTTAAGAACCCGATTTTTTCTGCGAAATACTTTGGAATATTCTTCATATTATTCCAGAGCAGCGCCCTCAGACGGCGTGTGATTCCGAGCCCCGGAGTGGTTGGAATTAAATTTTCAGTGCGTTCACACTGGAAACACCAAATAAATGGGATAACTCCTAAACGGTGATCCGGATCAGAGATCCGAGTGTACTGATGGGTCCGGAATGGTGTGTTTACACTAATAACAACATAAAACTTGTCGGCGCGGGACATTTGGACCCCTCGCTCACTTTCGGAACATGGAACAGATAAATTAAATAATTAATTTATTTGTTTAACGACTTAACTCAAGTATCTCTTAAACGGTGGATCATATTGGAAAACCGACGAAACAATTGAGTTCATAGCGTTCCTTTTACCCTAGGAGGAGTGTAAGTTTTTTGGGTGCGGGCCTTCTATGAAAAATGGCCCCAGGGGAATTTTCGTAATTTGGCGGCCTCGGGCGCTAAGTTTAATAACTTTTGAACAGGGTCTCAGATTAAAATTCCGAGACCACTGTTATGCTCGGGAAGTGGTGTTTACCCTATGGGAGGCTTAACCTCGACCCCGTTGAGTGTTTCAGATACATTTTTTATTGGGAGTTTTAATTAATTGAAGTTTTTAATTAATTATTTTCCTACTTAAACCAAACCCCTTCGCCTTCCTACCTTGTTCTCCCCTGAAGAAAACCCCCTCAAGGTAGCCCCTCAAGCTCCCTCTCCTCCTCCACTCCATCGAGGAAGCTCTGGCAAGGTGACGACACGACGGCGGATCCTCCGTGAAGCTTCGGGCAATGCCCAAGAGGTAGGAGGTTCTGGTTTGCGTTTTAATTTCCGAACCTTCCTTCAAGCTCAATTATATGCGTCGATTGTTGTTTGATGATAAAATAAAAGCCCATGTATGCATGGTAAGTTTTAGGAGATTTCCATCTCACTCTTCGTAATTGAAATTCGAATTCGTAGGAGGCCACAATGGTTCGTCGAAGTTTGCGGGTTTCGTGGTTTTCCGGCGGGTTTCTGGCAGTCCGGGGAGGCGGCAGGCCATGTCGGCGGTGCGCAGGGGCTTCCGTCGGGCGCAGCAAGGCGCGGGTGAGCGAGGGTGGCCAGGGGCTTCGGTGTGGGCCGAGGCTCATGGATGGCGAGCGGCGCTAGGCGGATGCGTGAGGAGGAGGTCGGCTACGGGCGCTGGGGGTGCCGGCGAGCGGCCACAGGCACTGGGGTTCGACGGCGCTCGGGAGGACCGTGGTCACGTCGCGACCCCGCGGTGGAGACCAAGACCCGCCATAGGCGGGTCTTTACATGAAAGGACCGGCCGTGTCGGCCGGAGGGTGGTGGCAGGCCGTGGCCAGCTGGCCTCGTCGGAGTGAACCGGACCCGCGGCTAGGTCGTGGGCTGGCTGTGCGGGCCGGGCCGGCCAGCGTGGGCCGGCCCAAGGGTTTTTTCCCCCTCCGACTTCGGACGCCTGTATCTTGAGCTAAGGGTGTCCGTTTTGTGTGCCCTCTGCGGTGGCGCGAACCTCGCATCAAGGCGGACTTTTTGAGATGGTTTCGGGAATTTTTAATTCTCGAAACGAGGGGCTCGGGGTGCGACACGATGTTAAGTGGTTTGACGTTTTTCCTAGGAGTTCTTGTTTTGGACGGAGCGGACGCGTTCGAAGTCCGTTTTGAGAGCCTTCAGTGGCGTTGGGACCCTGGCACCGGGGCGGAGATTTCCATGGTGGTTTCGAGTGTTGAGGCCGAAGTTGAGGCGCAGGCCCCACAACCCGTCTTTTGAGCTTTGTGCAACGTTTCACGACTTTTTCATCGGACGTCCGTTCGGGGTGTGCGAGCAGTCATTTTTGGGTGTTTTTCCGAGGGAATTTAAATGACACAATATTCCCGCTCTAATTTGGCATGATGGTGCGGGCCCCATGAGGGTCGTTTGGGCGTTGACGGTGATTTTCCCATCTCTATCACCGGGCGACCATTTTGGACAAGTGAATAGTCCAACTTGTGTACTTTTTCGAGAGGATCGCAATGGTGTGATCCGTTCATTGTGTTTTGAGACCGTGTTGCAGGTCCCACAAAGCACCGCTCGTGTGCGGTGCACCAGAATTCATCTTTTTCCCTGGATATCCGTTGCACTCAAGAGATCAGTCTTTTTGACGTGTTTTCCCGAGGGGATCGCAATGGTGCGATGCGCCCGATTGTTTTCGGGGCTAAGGCTCAGGATCATGAGACGCTGTTCGGGCATGGGGCGGTGTTGGTGACTTTTTCGTTGGTTATTCGTTTGAGGCGAGTAAGTAGTCGATCTCGCATGTTTTTCTGCGAGGATTACAACGGTGTAATCTGTTCAGGCGAGCGTATCCTCATACGTGATCTTATTAAAAGGGGAAATGTGAAGGTGCCCTGGGGCGATCTTTCTACCGTGTTTGTAGCGGACCCTTGGCATGTTGATCGCGCGCACTACCGTGTGAGTGATGTAAATGCTTGAAGAGATGTGGTTGGCTGTGCCTCATCCGTTGAGGTGGCTGGTTGGAGTCGTTAAGTTACGCCTTCGCGTTGACGTTGGGTGCTGTGTGCATGATAGCCTTTGGGCTGGAATGTGGTATACTCCAGAAGTATACGGGAATGTTGGGAGGTACATGTGAATGTTGGTACCTGATAATGGTTGTACGCTTGGTTGAGGTTGACTTGGGGCCACACATCGTGTGGGACCCATGTGCATGCCGTGTTCTACTTTATGTACTTTTGACCTCTCGCGACGTAGAGGGTTCCTCTGTTCTTATTTGCTGACCAGCAGGGTTGAGTTTTCACCTGGTCCTCTTCTCGATGGTTTTGACCAGCAGGGTTGAGTGTTTTCCCCCTGGTTCTGTTCTCGATGGTTTTAGCCGACAGAGATGGTTTGGTTCCTCTGTTTCTTCAGCTATAAGAGGTTTCAGTGTCATTCCCCTTTCACCGGACTGCGGCACCGTTTGCGACTACGGGTGTTCGTACAGTGTGGATGTTTTCCCCCAATTTCTGGGATGAGTTGTCTCTTTCCGCTACGACAGTGACTCAGTGGATTGGAGCATGATCTCCTTGAGAGGCCTGGGGAGTTTCTCCCATTTCTTTGTGTTCCAGGGTAGAGTTCTTGTGGATTTGGTGTGACCAAAACTTTACGCAGGCACCGATCCTCTACCCAGGAGGTTGTTTCCAGCAAGGATGAGGTTGTTTCGAACAGGGCTAGCTAGCAGTACCATCCAGTGGAGATGTCTTGAGAAGTTCCAGGCTTACCCTCCAGCAGGGCTGGGCAGTGGCTTGCTCATCGGCTTATTCAGGTATACCCACTAGTAAAGACTGGGCAGTGGTTTGCTCACTGAATTCTAGGGTTTACCCTCCAGCAGATACTGGGAAGTGGGTCACCTGATACTCTTAGGGTCCACCATCCAGCAGAGACTGGGCAATGGGTCACCCGGTGACCTCTTAGAGTCTACCCTCCAACAGGGCTGGGCAGTGGGTCGCCCGTCGTCTAGTTCCAGGTCTACCCTCCAGTAAGGCTGGGTAGTGGGTCGCCTGTCGACTTACTCCAGGTCTACCCTTCAGCAAGGATAGGTAGTGGGTCGCCTGTCAAATTACTCCAGGTCTACCCTCCAGTGGGGCTGGGCAGTGGGTCACCTGATGATGTATTAGGGTTTACCCTCTAGCAGGGTTGGGCAGTGGGTCACCCGATATCTGGTTAGGGTTTACCCTCCAGCAGGGCTAGGCAGTGGGTCACCCGTTGACATTTCAGACTCATTCATTTCTACTAGGCTAGTTTGTGGCTTTACTCCATGTCTTCTGAAGTGGGACCCTCTTTTGTACGGGTCAGTGATGTGGCAGCTTTGGCTTTGAGAAGAACTCTCGACTGCGGGGCAGTGACGAGGTGTAGTTTGACGTACCCCCAGAACTCTCGAGTACGAGGGGCACTTTCCCCACCGAGTCACATCCTTATGACGTGACCTAAAACCGTGCGGGCGAGTCAGTTCCGCCCAATGTGGATAGTGTTGAGGTGCGGTGATTGAGCCCTTGACTTGTAGTTCGGGGTAGACGTGCGGGATGTTGGGCATCAATGGTGTTTACTTCTGGGACTGTTGGCAACTCACTTTCTTGGTCTCAACTACGAGATGGAGATCCCCTTAAGACCTTATTTGGGTTTCTTGTTGAGCATACAGCTATGTATGTACCTTATTTCCGGTACCCATTTCTTGGCTTTTGGTTACTCTCCTTCCAGGAGAGGTGAAGTCGCACGGGGTATGCCACGCGCTTTCCATGTTTAGCTTCTCTTGGTTGGACGAGTCTACTCTCCTTCTATAGGTAGAAAATACTCGATGAGAAGTTAATCTTCTCACCGTTTCCAGCTCCTTGTCACTGGACGAGTCTATCTTCTTTCTCTTGTTGGGTTGAGCTGGACTCTTTACTGCTGTACTCTTGACTGCACTCTCGGTTGTACTCCTTTACTTTCCTGTTCGATCTACTACTCACCCTTCGGTACCTCCTTTGTTGCTCCCTTGAGCCTTCATGGTATCCTACTGAGTATTTTTATACTCACCCCTAATTGGGCTTTGACCACACTTGGTGTGCCCTTGCAGACGACGGACAGGTGGAGCGTGACTTCAGAGGAGCTTAGGAGCTTGGGAGCTTGGACCGCGTGCGGTGGTCGAAGTCGGGTTCCAGGTGGGAGACACTTCCAGCTGTTTTCCTTCTATTTACCTATTTCTGGGTTGTGGCACTTTTCTGGTTGGACGTGTGTTTTACCCCTTTTCTTTTTCAGTTACTTTCAGCACTTGCTTTGTACTATTAGAGGTCGACGCACTTTTTGGTTTATTTATATCATTTTCCCTTTTTCTTTACCTGTATTTTCTTTTACTATGCACTTTTGCATTGAGTGTGCTGTGTGTGTGTGTGTATAGGTACTCAGGCAAAGGCCTCCCCGAGTTGTTTAGCCTTCGACGCTTTTCACCAGCCCCTGACCTATAGAGGCAGGCTTGGGGTAGTTGCGGCTCGAGCCCGAGTAGGGTCGGGTCGTGATAGTAATGATTTTATATTTTGTAGAAAAATATGGAACAAGGAAGTTGACAATAGTCATTATTAAATGACCACACTTGGATAAATCATTATAGAAATCCAAATAGTTTTGGTTTAACTCTTGTATATATTAAGGGTGTTGAAGCTTTCTTATCATTTGTATCATCAAATCCAGAATTTGTTTCTGAAGGCACAATTAAATGTCCTTGTAAAAAATGTGCTCTGAGAACATTTGACACATTTGACAAGGTTGGGGGACATCTCTTGTGGTTCGGTTTTCAACCATATTATATTTTTTGGTATCAACACGGTGAACGCAGTTTCAGAGAAGATACTAATAACTTTATTCTAGATCCATGACAGTTTCAAAATTTAGTACATGATGTTGCATGTCCATCTGTTTAACAAAATGAAACTCAGGCTGCTATTGATTTAACTCTTAATTTGGCACCATCCAACTTTTATGAGTTATTGGGGTCTTGTGAGGATGTATTATATCCTATTTTCAAGATAAGAAAATTAGAAGCAGTTGAAAAATTTAGGGCTATTAAATTAGATAATGCAATGTCAAACAACTATTTTGTTCAGAACTTTTGTTTGGTTAAAAAACTATTACCTGAAGGAAATATGTTGCTTGTAAATTGCTATAAGGGAAAAGGCTGGTTTGTAATCTGGGTCTTAGTTATCAAAAGATTCATGCATGTGAAAATTATTGCATCTTATATTCTAGTGAAAATGAATCACTGGATAGGTGTCCCACATGTGGACAATCGAGGTATAAAGAAGCTAAACTGGGGAAGTCTAGGTCGATTTCTGTGAAACAGTTGAGATATTTTCCCCTTACACCCAGGTTGCAGCATTCGTTTATGTCTCAGAACACAACGTCAATGATGTCATGACACAAAACCAAGATTTCAACTGTTAAAATCTTGAATCATTTCCCTGATGCTCATTCATGGAAACATTTTGATAGACTGCATCCGTCTTTTTCTTTAAAAGCCCGAAATGTGCAATTGGGTCATTCTACTTATGGTTTCTGTCTGTTTGGTTCTTACGGTAGTCAGTATTCATGTTGGCCTATCTTTATGACTCTGTAAAATTTACCTCCATGGATGTTGATGAAGGAGCCCTATATCTTTTTGACCTTATTTATTCCAGGACATCTGAAAAAGAATATTGATGTTTATTTGAAACTATTTATTGATGAGTTAAATTCATTGTGGAGTAATGGTGTTAGTACATATGATGTTTCTACGAAACAAAATATCATATTAAAAGTTGAATTGATGTGGATGATTAGTGACTTCACGACATATGGAATGTTATCTAGTTGGAGTACACATTGCCCGAAATCATGTCTTTGCTGCATGAAAGACAACAAATCCTTTATGCTTGTCAATGGAAAAAACCTTTCTATTTTGACTGCCAGCACAGATTTCTTCCAACCGATCATCCTTTTCGGAGGAACAAATTTCATTTCAGAAAAGGCACAATTGAAAGGAATGAACATCCAAAAATGATCTCAGGTATAGAGTTAAAGTCAGTTTTATTTTCATTACCTGCCATCACATTTGGGCCAATAGTAAACTAACAAAATATTCATGGCTTTGGGAAAGAGCATAATTGGATAAAATGAAGTATTTTTTGGGATCTTATATACTGGTCTATTTTTTTGGTCTGCCACATGTTGGATGTCATGAATATTGAGAAGAACTATTTTGATAATTTATTTTATAGAGTTTTGGATACACTTGGTAAGACCAAATATAATGTAAAGGCATGATTAGATCTTGCCCAAATTTGCAGACGATCGGAACTTGAACTATTTCAAAATGTTATATCACAGAGGTTAATGAATTGAAAAGTATATGATACACTGTCCAAAGTGATTCGATTATTATTTTGTCAGTAGATTTCAGATTTGAGACTTCTAGATGGATATGCTTCCAATTTGAGAATATGTGTTAAGAATGGTCATATTACCGGATTAAAAAGTCATGATTGTCATGTTATAATGGAAAGACTTATGTGGATTGGATTCAGAGGTTTGTTTAATTCTATGATTTGGGATTCAATAATAGACATATCGTATTTTTTTCGAGACATTTGTGTGGAGAAAACAGACTATGATGCACTAAGTAAACTGGGAGAAGATGTTGTTGTCATTATATGTAAACTGAAAAAAATCTTTCTTACGGCTTTCTTTGACCCAATAGAACATATGATATTACATTTTCCACAAGAAGCTAAATGTGGAGGTATGGTACAGTTTTTATGGATGTACCCATTCTAGAGATGCATGTAGAAATTGAAGAAAAAAGTACATAACAAAGCATCAGTTGAAGGCTCAATTGCTGAAGTTTATTTGCAAGAGGAAATTGCTTTTTTTCTGCTCTCATTATTTTTAATATGATTATACCTCAAAACACAACCGCATGGGATGAAACGATGAGAATGATGATGATGAAATGAACAATAATTTATTAGTTTTTGATCAGGTAGATCTTGGCTTCGGTGGTGTTCATGAACGATGACTTTCATATGATGAACATGAAAGAGATCATACATATGTTCTGCTCAACTATGAATAAATGACATCATTTTCACTATGAGTGCTTCTATAACTTATTCTATAATTTATGTTACAGTAAGTAATCTTATTTTATTTTTAGGTTATATGATAATCA
This sequence comes from Viscum album, assembly GCA_963277665.1. Lineage (NCBI taxonomy): Eukaryota > Viridiplantae > Streptophyta > Magnoliopsida > Santalales > Viscaceae > Viscum > Viscum album. Next base: position 1,401,545,233 of record OY728127.1, on the reverse strand, counting down.
TATCAAGAAACATTTTCTACAAATTACAGCAGCTGCTTTTGAAGAACGCCGATAGAAAAAAATTTCTCAATGGTTTCAAAAACTGGTAACATAAATTATTGATGGTTTAACATATAAATTCAGTTTATTATTTATTATACTGATAATTTTTTTTTACAAATTTTCAGGTGTCTCAACATGATAATAAAATTGATAAGAGACTATGTATATTGAGTAACCCGCCATCCAAAATAGTTAAATCTTACAATGCATATGTGGTGAATGGTTTTTGATTTCATACACGTGCATATGGGGAATAAAAAAAACAATGAACAGTGGAGTTTTCTTGAGAGTATCGCATCATAGAGAAATTGGAGTTGACTTTTACGGCATGATGGATGCAATTATTGAACTGTGATATCTAGGACAAAATCATGTAATAATGTTTGAGAGAGTCTTGCATGTTCATCCAATTCATGGAATTTTCAATATTAAATATACAAGTCTTCATACAGTAAATGAACCATTTTTAATGTCTCAATAGGTACATCAAATATATTATGCAAAGTACTGTGCTACTTCAAGAGACCTGAGTGATTGGTGGAGCATAATAAAAATGAAATCTCAGGAAAATCAGTTTACTCAAACTAAATATAGTTTTGATGAAGTACAAAGAATTGAAATTTTTCAAGAGACTACTCAAAATCCAACCTTTTCACAAAGAGACATGAATATCATTGATGACACCCCACAATTAAGGGTTGATGGTGACAATGATGTTAATGATGTTACAAATGAATTTGAAATGGCAAGAGATGATGAAATTGAAACTCATATGGATGTTGATGGCGCCGATGATGAATATGAAGATGTAGGCATCGCCAGATATGAAGATAATGATGAATGTGAACATTAACATAGTTAAATTCTGGTTATAATCATAAATAATATATATCTCTATGTAATAGTTATTTTCAACTATCTACTAACAATAATCATTTTGTGTTTCAGATGGACCCTGATCTACTTCGTGAGTTGGATGAGGATAAGCTATCTTTGGATGAGGAGGATTTGGGATCATCTAACCCTCAGGCTACTGGAGGTTTAGGGGGTACTCAGAGGGGGCATGGACTTGTGCGACTTATGATTCTTGACCCTATCCCCAAGCGGTGTCCACATCTTGGTTTCGATCCATCCACGCGGAGGTTTGATAACCTCTGTATTTTAGTTAGCTATCATTAATTTATTTATATACTAATTGTTTTATTATTTGTTCTTTTTTCATAGTTTTTCACATATAGCTGTTGGATAGGGGAGCATTATATTGCACAATTATTTTTCATAGCCATGGATCACATGGGAATAGATTCCTATTGATGTGTGGCTTGGAATGTTTACTCATTGTCTGGTACGTAAATAAATAATATTTATTTAGAAATTTATTTCATTAATAACATGATATTATAAATTATTTTTAGGGTTTATGGTGCCCCATCGATGATAGCATGCATGGTTCTATTCACGAGGCATGGGTGAAGTCTATTCATACGCGTTTCTGACAATTTTTTCACAATTTGAGAAGGAAAGACATTAAGAAATTAGGAGAAATAGTATTTGATTAGTCATGTAGATACCACTAACTAGAGTAATTTTTATCTCACATGTGGGATGGATTATGTTCACATTGGTTGAGAAGTGGATTTCTGAGGAGATCTTCATTGAGCCGACAGAACCGAGGGAGATAGGATGTGACACATCAAGTTGGTAGCCGTACATTCAGTATGCATAGAGAGCATCTGGTAAGTATATTTTTTAAATATTTTATGTACCATTACATATAAAGAGTTTATTTTATATTCATATAGGCAGTCGAGTATCTCGATATTACAAAGTACGACGTTTATTGGAGGATGTATAGTGATCCATCTACGAGAGATATTAGAGGTGATCGCCAACGTCAGACTGTGGTCAGTATTATTTCTTTTTTAGTTTGAAAATTAACTGCATATAATATTTTAAATATTTTAATTTAAAACTAAAACTGAAGGAGTCATATGAGGCTATTACCTCTCAGACACGAGCTGAGAGTCAGGCCGAGATGGATGATCAGACTAGTGCCCACCATTTCGATGAGGCGACATGGATGTAGGTGACCTAGTATGCCTTCTAGAAGGGCTGGGTAGTTGGTATCCGCTCTCATTTGACTCTTGGGACCTATTATGGTACTGCTATGATGTCAGCATCTAGCTTGAGAGGAGCTCATAGAGAGGCATCATCTTCTGGATCACACTATCTGGAGTAGTTGCAAGCTCAAACTGAGCTTATAGAGAGTTTGTAGAAGCAGTAGGAAGAGATGTGTCAGCAACATGAGGAGGACATACACCGATGGCAGCAACAACAACATGAGAAGATGGAGTACATGCACCGTCTGACTCGTAGTTTAGGGATGGATTTTCCACCACCATCTCCTCCAACTCCTCCAGCTCCTCCAGAAGACTATCCCGCCAGTAATTTTTCTATTCTGTTAAAAACATTTGAATTGGACATTTGTTGCAATATGAACTATTTACAGTTTTTTCTTTTATATTGGTGCGAATATTGCGTATTTTTTATTATTTTTAATATTTTAATATTTTAATATTTATTATTAGTATTACATTTTTTAATATTTTTTTATTTTACTAATAATAATAACATTTTATGATTTTTTATATATTTTTTCTGAATATTGAGAATTTTAATATTTTTTTAAATTATTTTAATAATATTAATCTATTTTTTATTTTATTAAGTATTTGTGATGTTGACTTTTGTGGTGGGGGGCCCATTGCAAATAGATTATATATATATTTCAAAAGCTTTTTACGACAGGTTTCTTTACTGTCGCAATAATTTTTTTTTGTGACGGGCTCGTCGCAAAAGGATTATAACATATAAGTTATTTTCAATGGGATACCTACCCATTGGAAAAGTATTTGTGACGGGCCCATCACAAAAGGTTCTTGTATATATAATGTATTTAATCAGACATCTATTTGCGATGCCATTTTTTGCAACGAGATATTTGCAATGAGACCCCGTCACAAAAGGGTTTTTACGATGGGATCCTGTAGAAAATAGCCCATCGCAAATAGTCAAATTTTTAGTAGTGTATGGATGATTGTGTTGTTCTTAATCATGCTAGAAAGAGGTTAGGGAGTAGTCGGTTCTTGGTCATGATTTATTGTAGAGAATGTTTGAGAAGATATATATGGATTGAGGATATATAAATGTGGGACATGATTGTAAAAAATACCAATATTGATCATAGATAGAGGCCCATGTAGTTTGATGTTGGAGGGCGTGTGTTTTTGATGGTCTCCCTTTATCATAAAATCAAAAGTTTGGTAGATGGAGTAAGCTTTCTCCTTAGTTCATTGGGCCTTTTAAGGTATTTGGGTGCATTGGTGAGGTGGTTTATTTGTCCGAACTTCTATAGCTACTTGAAATGATCAATAAATTCCTCAAAATATTCTAACTTTTTTTATATCTTCATGATGAATCCCACATCTTTGATTGGGGAGGGTTAGATATCAAGGATAATACGACATTCATGGAGTGACCTATAAAAATACAGAATCATCGAGAGAAGTTGTTTCATGGATGGACCGTCTCCTTGGTTCATGTGATATAGATTCATGGTGTCTTTTAGAAGATTACATGGGAGAAAAAGATATATATTCATGCCTATTTTACTGAGTTTTTATTGAGTTTTTCCTTATTTTGTTTTCCATTGATGATGTGATGCATAGATCATATTGATTATGAGATATACCTTTTTTCTTCTTGGTGGATTCTATTATAGATTCAATCATTTGAATAAGGGAAAATTACTTACCAATCCAGATGCGTTATGTTTACAAAACATTTTTAAACTATGTAGAAAAGTTAGTTCCACCCAAATAGGATAATATCTTGATATGGAGGGTGGGTTTCCGTGATTTGTGTGTTTGATGAAATGTTTTTTAGTAGTTGTGGTAGTTTTTGGATAGGGCTATTCATAGGTTGAATGGTGGTGTGTATGGTTTTCTGGTAGAGAGGTGGCACATGGATAGTGTGAGATAGTGTTAGTGTTTCATTTGTAAAGAGATCCCTGAGAGATATCTCATGGAGTGGTTGTTCTAACCCCTTCATTTTCTTTTTTTCGAATTTGGATTTGATTCTTGAGGATGAGGATTGTTTTATAGGTATCTAATGTAATGTTCCATACTTCTTAACCACTTAATTCATGAGAATTAGGGTGATGGTGGTGTATTAGGGATGTTCCAAGGGAGTTTTGGAGCAGATGGTGGATTTTTATCCAAAATTTCAAACAAGGATTTTGTATTGTTGAGGATTATGCTGTGATTTATTGGGAGTTCCTATGGAATAGAGAGATAAAATGTGGAATAAATCCATGCAAGTGGAGTTTTTTTTTGGGTTCTTCATTTTTAACATAGTTTCAATGTGGATTCTAAATTGTGGTTTGGAGTCAGGGATGATGGATTTTATTGGTTCTATCAATTACGTGGTAGTTGTGGCACAGAGATGGGTAGTGGCGTATCCTTCTTCTTATATATTTAATTCTACAACATCCTTCTCATAGTTTATAGGATATGTGGTGTGGACCTCTCCATGTTTATGAGATTGGTTTTTTTAATAACACAATTGTAGTATGGTCCCTTCCTTTACATCATGGTCTTATCCCATGTCGACACCTTTACACCGTAGTGATGGGTGTTGCATCGTGGTCTTCTTTTTTCAAGATTTACTATAAATTACTAAACCCATTCAAACTCTATCTCTCTCTAGTATTTTCTCTCAATACTTAGGTGGATTCTAGTTGATTTTAGGATTCATTTCACCCTTTCATCATGGGCTTTGATTCATGTTATCTAGAGATTGAGTGTTAATAATTATAAGGTGATTCTTCTCTTTTTATTCTCTCATTTTTTAACTTGTTCTTCATTATAGAGAATGTTTTTCTTGAGAAGATATATGGTTTGGTTGATGTGGTGAGTGTGGATTTATAGATGGTGTTGTGTTCTAGGTTAATAATCCATCCTTCATGTGAAATTTTCTATTAATATTATTGCTCTTCATTCTATCCTTTCACAATGATTTCAAAATCATTGTTGTTGTATGGGATTTCTATTATCTCCATCATTATGTTCATTTGTATGGATTTCATGATTTTTATTCCTTTTTCTAGATGGTATGATTTATCTTAAGATGATAACTAATTGTATTATACTAAAATTTAATGGGAAGGGGATTATTCACATGTTTTTATAGCTTTGATGATATTTCTAATGGAATTATAAAAGCTTGTTTCCATTACTAAAAATCATGGCTTTTGGGTGCCTTTCTTGTATTATAGTTGATTTTATTATGAAATCCTTATTATGTTGGTTGTTTGATCTCACCTTTAATAAAATTTTAAGAACTTATATATAGAAAACGAATTATTTACCCATGGAAATATAGAATTTGTGTGAGAATACCAATTCTATGTAATGAAGTAAAATATTAAATCCCTTGTTGAATATGAAATTGTGGAAAATTATGGAATTCGAGATGTGAAGTTATATGTTAATGCGCTTTCTGTGTTTCATTGTGTATTATGTGGAAACCTTTTGGGGGTATTTTGAAGCGGTGGTGGTGTATTTCTCAGGTTTAGAATGTGTTGGGTAGTGATGTGATGGTTGTTTGGAATGAGATGTGATGTATGATGATATACAGTGGTTGTCTTGTGTGGTTATTATAGTGATATGTCTTGGAATACATTGTGTTTTATTGATGGTTCATATGGGTTGGAGTTAAATATGGGAATGGGCTTAAATTATTGTGTGTTAAATGGTTTAATTGATTTGAAAGATAAATGTGTATTGGTGTGTAATTAAATTTCCTTGTAAATGAGAGTTATTAAAAGCTCATTAATTATTGAAAATGTCGGAACATTTAATTTATAGTGGGAACTGTGTGCCTATGCATGGTGTTTTGTGTCATGTGATGAATTTAGTAGTGACAGTTGTTTTAAAGGATTCCTTTTGGTCTGGGTGTGGACATGTAGAGTAAATTCTTGTAGTTAATAATAACCCATAGATTGGGTGGTGTGTGATATATACCTATCATGTATTTTATGATACTTCTTTACACACCCCACTCAAGTTGGGTAACTTTACCAATATCCATTTTTTTGGGTTCCATGTGTTTTCCCCAACAACTTTTCTAGTGGTGATTTGAATAGCTATCTATCCCCTACTCTTACATCAATAGTGGTGATGATATGGGTTAGTATTGGATATTACCCAGTGGTGATATGCAGTGGTGTTAGATATTACCTAGTGATGTTGAGGATATGTTATATCTTTTGGGTCATGTGTACTGGTGTGAGGAGGGAATGAGGTTAGTTTCCTTCACATTCATTATACCCTATTACCCTAGATATGAGATGTGGGTATATAGTTGAGGTTGTGAGGTGATGATGACTAAGGATAACGATGGATGCTAGACCCTATTTTAGTTTAGGATAGGTAGGTACATGTCTCGATCAACATCAAAGATGGATATTTATGTGATGAGTTATTCATGGAAAGGATGGGAGAACAAGATATATGATGTTGGGATGTGAGATCAGAAAAACAGTGGGGAAGCAGTTATAGGGGGCATTTACTTTATATTCTTTAGATACTATGAAAACTACATTGGATTTGTTTTTTGGTGATCATTCCATGGTGATGTTTTTATTGGTTAGTCGACCTTTTTAGGTGCATGTTTCTTCTGATGTTTATTCATAGGTGAATTAGTATTCTCTTTTCACATGTTCATGAGAGACATTGGGTATGTGTAATAAACTGAATATTATTTTTTTAGGTATGGATCTTGATTTCGGGTGTTTTTCAAAAAAATGAGCGTTTTTTGAAATTTTAGAAGTACATGCCGTGTACTTAGTAGTACACGTCCTGTACCAGGTTGCTGCTTGTAACCGTGTACTGGATATGTAACAACCGAGACAGGACCGTGTGGTGTGATGTGGCAGACCGCTAATGTTAATGGCTGATTGAGGCAAATACACGACGTGTTCATTAACAGTACACACTATGTAATTTTTTTTAATTTACTAATTAGACCGGGGTTTCATCTAATCCCCAGAACCATCTTCTTCTGGCCGTACCTCATGAAGCAGCATCCATAATTGCCGATTCTTCTCCAAGACAACGTTTCTACATCCAAGGTCCGATTCGATATCCGATAGGTGTGTTGGAATCCCAACAGTGAGTCCTTACTTCTTCTAGAGCCTCTCCTCCTAATTTATCTTCTTTCATGAGTTATTCAAGTTTGAAAGTTTTTTATGTTTTTTTAGATATATGTCATTCTAGGATGATTCAAGGGCTGAAGTTTGAGAGTGTTCTTCATACAATGTCGAGGTAGGTGGTTTGTTTCCTTTCGTTGTTGTCTTTGAGTTTTATATGCTAATGTGATGATTACCCATGTTTCAGGAATTTTGGGTTAAAAAAACTGAACCCTATTTTATCAACCTTAGTTTGATTATTGGATTAAGGGTTTGTTGTTGTTGTGTTATGTGAAATTTCATTTTTAAGGAACACCCCATGGGCGTTTTTCCTTTTTTTTATAGGTTGGGGATGAAACCTCAATTTATTATTTAAATAAAAGACCTCTTTATACTAGGTAGAGGGTGACCCATTACATAGCCTGGAGGCCCAAGGCTAAGTGGCCTGAATACAAGGCTTGAAAGCCCTTTTTTTTCCCAAAGGACCCCTTAGTGAACAGTACTGCTACAATACCCTCACAACAACATTACCTGCTATAGTACAACCACCACTATAGTTCCTGCTACAATCCCTTCATCGCTACATTGTTGCCACTGCTATAGTACCACTGCTACTACAGTACTGCTACAGTACCCAAAAATTCCCCCTACCCGGATTTGATCCTGGGTCTTTTGGATTCCAAGCAAGAGAATGTACCAATAGGGTACAAGCTTGTTGGCACCATGGGTGTGTTTCCTTATTTTAATACATAGGTCCATTTGGTCTAGGTTTCCTATGAGGCAAAACTTGTTTCCTTTCCTTTATTGGTAGGATGGAACTCTTTGACTTTTGTTGCTTGTTAAATGCTTGTGATATGCATTGGATTTGTTTATCCATGTAGTAGTTGATATTACTTTGGGATGCTTGATATCATTCATGCAAAATTGAATTGCACAGGGCTATGAGAACCTGGTGTAGTTACACCAAAGGGGGAATTTACATTGAGTTCTTTCTTAGAGTGTGTTATATTTCATGCTACATGACCACATGGGGGATTTATGGTGAGTGATCCATCAGAGTGTCTATAGTTTAAGTTATGAGACAACAAGGGGAATTGAAGTTGAGTGCTTCCCCAGAGATTATATAGTTATTATGGAAAGACCATAGGAGGAATTGATGGTGAGTGCTTCCTCAGAGTGTCTTTGCCAATTTATTACATTATTGGTCTAGATGAGTTAGACTATGTGAGATACCCATAGGGTTAATGTAAATATTTAATGTTTGTGATGTGTCTGCCAAGCGAAAGCACAAGCTTGGATTTGGTCCTATTAGGTAGTCATATGAGATAACTATTTGTGTTACTTACTTGATCAAATGTTGAATATTAAATACAAATGAATTTAAATGGAAAGTATAGGACTGGTTACTTTTGTTTACTCCTAGTTTCTTTGCTGTATTTCATTTATTACCTATTATATGTATACTCACTGACAGTTAGGTATAGATCTTGTGCGGGTTTCCTACTGGGATTTGCCTTAGACCCTATTTGGTTCATGCTTTTGGACCCAAACAAATTATATGGTTGTAGGTATAGATAAGGGAAAGATCCCTTCATCATCAGGTAGTTGATTGCTGTGGAGCTGGAAAGCATGGGACCAAGCTGAGGCTTGAGAAGCTGCTGGAGTTTACTTGTTTTTATTTTTCACTTGGTTTAGTACTGTATTTACAACATTTTGACTTGTTTGGATGTTTTCATAGACATATGTGACACACAACATTTATATATATGTGCTTAAGTTGTTTATTTACTTTCAGTCTTCCACTGTTTACATGTTGTATGATATTTTTCTTCTGCTACTACTTATTATCTATTATTCCATTGTACATGCTCTACCAATGAGGGAATAGTTTCCCCACTATCACACCCAAGGACCTCGCTACTAGTCACCAGCCTTTGGAGTTGGTGGAAATGCACTTGAGTCCATGTGACCAACCGGGTATGGGGCACTGTTTAGTGGAATCTGGATCCAGGATGTTACAAAGTGGTATCAAAGGTGGTTTTTTTCTGCTTTGTCTTACTATTCGGAGCCTATAGATAGGGATAGGGAGGAATAAGTAGTTAATAATAAGTTGTGCTCCAGAGTAGCTAACCCGTGTATAGGGAAAAGCCAAGTTACCTCAATTATTGCAATTTTTCTGGTTTTTCAATTTTTACAGTTGATTTGATTTCACCATTGGGTGATACACATGTTTTGTGATGATATGATTTATATCATTGAGGTTCTATTTCTTTTGTAACTCGATGAGATGAGGGTATTCCATCTTATTCATCATATATTCACTTAATAGGGATCACATGTCATGAATTCTTGTCATGCCATTTAGGGTGCTTTATTGATTGCATGATGTTGTGATAGATTTTATGATAGATATTCATGCTGTTATGATAGATTCCATGATAGAATACCTGATTTTTCGATAGGGTATTTGAAAATTTAAAGTTTCATTTGAATGGGAGCCAAAATTTTATCACTAATGTGTTATGGGCCCTTTTGGATCGGAATTTTGTGGATCATATTGAACTTTAAATGAAATCTGTTATGATATGACATTAATATGAGGCCAAGCTTTGATCTACGGGGAGTATGGGCCCCCACAAATCAGAATTTTGAACTCTAATGCTTGTTCCAGTATTTTATGGGCTTACAGAGTAGTTTTTTAGGCTTAATGTCCAAAAATACCCAAAATACACAACGTGTGATGATAAATACACACCATGTATCCTTCTGTTTGAGAATAAAATGTTTTTCTTAAGTACATGTCTTGTGCTATATGTACAAGCCGTGTAGTTTTTGACCATGTTACTGACTCTGTGGGAAGAGACATGAGGTTGTTAAATGTTGGGTGGAACACGCTGGGTACTAGGAGTACATGCCGTGTTGTAGAGATTGTGTCTCCAATCGTGTGAATAATGACATAGGTGCAGGAAACTTGGGTTGTACACGCTGTGTCCTATTCTTGCATGTCATGTCTAGTCGACCATGTCTCCAGCCATGTGACTAAAGACACGGGTGGTTAGAACATATGGGGTACACAATGTGTCTCGACTGAACACACCATGTAGTGTTACCCAAGAGAGAACCTCGTGTTTAGACATATAGAGAAACTTGGGCAGGTGGGAACATTCAAGTACATGCTGTTTCTCAAAGAGGACACCTCGTGTGTATGGGTGCTACATGACCAGGGTTTTCAGAGGTTCACGCCATGTTAAAAGCCTAAGTAAAAACTTTGTTTAGGAGTTATAAATGTTTTTTACCCCACCTATTTTGTAAAAATTGATTGTTTTCTTATCGTGGTCCTTTCTTGAAATTCTATGTTTCAGTACTTGATAATCTTGAACTGAGGTGTTCGATTGACCATGTAGTGTCATGAAACCGAGGCATCCTCCGGTTATATGCCTGGTTCAGGGTGATGACCAGACACTGGATATAGTAGACCAATGATTACTGAAAGACCCTACTGTCATTCCCTTCATGGAACCAGCTATCATTCTAGATACAGGTGCTGATTCATAGTTCTGAGAAGGCTTCATGAGGATTTTGCAGACATTCCAGGGAGAACCACATCCTACCCCGTGTATGGAAAAGTTGAAGTTGGTTTTTTAGTAGAAACATCATACCACATTTTTAGGAGATGGAGGACCTCAGGCAACAGAGTCATGGTTAGAATCAATGCCATCTATCTTCAAGCATCTGGAGACACCTCCTAAGAGGAGGGTGAAACTCGTGACATACATGCTTTGAGATTCTGCCAAGAGATGGTGGGATGTGATATCACAGGCGGGACTTAAGTGAGTTATGGCTTGGGATGAGTTCCAGTGTATCTTATATGAATAATTCTACCTGGATACCATGAGGGCCAACCGAGCCTGAGATTTCATGAGTTTAGAGTAGGGTACTCTCTCAGTCATGGAGTATTATTCTCACTTCACAGAGCTGAAGTGCTTCACACCCATTCTGGGGGGGGGGGGGTGATGAGTTATTTCTTGCTAGGAAGTTTGAGGATGATATCCTACATGAAATCTGATCCCAAGTGAACATCTTCAGGTTAACTTCCATATCTTCTATATTCAACAATGTGTTGTTCACTAAGTGAAAACCGAGGGATTCTAGAGCTATGGGGTAGGGCGGTTCAATATCCAGAGTTAGTACTCTTCTGACTAATGGCATAAAGTGTCACATGGAGTATACATGAGGAGATCTGAGTAGGGAGGATTTTCTGTCATGTAGCCAAGTGGTGTGCTTCCAGTGTGGGAAGGGTATACATAAGAAACCTCAGTGCCTGAGAGACCCAGTTTAGTGCTGATATCACGGAAAGATGGGACATCTTTAGCATTTCTTCAACACCCTCCTTCTAGCAGCTAGTGAGGGAGGATCTATTTCGACTTCTCATACCAAAGAAGGACCACCAATCCTACATCAGAATAGTGGATGGAGTTCTTCAGGTTGTTCAGGCTGAGGTGGTGGTCATGGCTATAGTGGTTAAACACTGGGTTTTTGATAGTCGTATGGAGGATTAGCTCAGGGATCTTAGATAGCTTCATGGGGTCGAGGCGTAGGTCATGCTTTTTCATTGGAGAAGATCTAGAAGGAGCTGGATCCCAGACCCTCTACGGTTGGAGGTACAATTTTGGTTGCCTCAGTTTTACCTTCTTCTCTTTTCTATACAGGGTCTCCCCATGGATTTATATCTATGCCTATTGTGGAGATCCTTGGGCTATTCATCCTTACTTCTGTTTATAACATGACATTGGACACTCCATTGAGGATTAGAACAACCAGTGCACGTCAGTGCATGGAGTTACTTCTTGAGGTTGGTGGGTGTCACTTCTTATAGGAAATTTTTTATTAAAGATGACAGGATATGACGTCATTCTCGAAATGGACTGGTTATCTCCCTTCTAGGTAGTTTTTGATTTCTATCGTCGTAGGGTGAGTTTCAAATCACCATAGGGAGGATTGTTTCTATATAAGGGTGAATGGGATGTCCAGGAGAGCATTTTTGGACCCGAGCATCATGGGATGAGAGGTGTTACAGCTCAGATTTCTAGTATGTATCTTGATAATCAGGGGACTTCCCAGAAGGATTTTCCTCTAGTGGTCAATAGTTTTCCGAATGTTTTTCTAGACCAATTTTTAGGTTTGCCTCTAGAGTGAGAGGTATAATTTCTATTGATCTTATGCTAGGGGAAGCACCGGTGTCCATTCCTCCTTATAATATGGATACTCCAGAGTTGCAGGAGCTTAAGAATCAACTAGAGGAGTTGCGGGAAAAGGGTTTCATCCAACCCAATACTTCTCCTTGGGGTTCTCTTATCCTGTTTGCAAAGAAGGAAGACGGTGCCCTTAGAATTTGCATGGATTGTCATAAGATGAACCAATTGACTTTCAAGAACTGATATCCCTTTCCAGGTATTGACGATCTATTTGATCATCTTTGAGGAGATCGAGTGTTCTCAAAGATTGAATTGAGACACAGTTATCATCAGTTGCATGTTAGACCATTAGATATACCTATTAAAACCTTTAGGAGTAGGTATGGTCTATAATAGTATGTGGTTATGCCATTCGTTCTCATGAATGTGCCAATAGTTTTCATGGCACAGACGAACTCAATGTTCCATCCTTATTTGGATTCTTTTGTGGTAGTCTTCATGGACGATATCTTGGTATACTCTCACACTCGACACGACCATGCCACCCACCTTGAGATTGTTTTGTGTACACTGAGAGAGAATCGGTTATATGCTAAGATCTTGAAATTACACTTTTGGATGGAGCAGATTCACTTCGTGGGTCATGTTATCTCAGAGACAGGGGTTTTAGTAGACCCAGAGAAAGTGAAAGCAGTAGTTTACTGGGAGAATCTGAATAACATCATTGAGTTACGGTGGTTTCTAGGGATGGTTGGTTACTAAAAGTGTTTTATAAAAGACTTTTCACACTTAACAACACCACTGGAAGTCCTGACTAAGAAGGGGGAAAGTAATTCGGGACAGATTCCTACAATTTAGCCTTTCTAGAGCTGAAAGGGAGGTTTAATTCAGCACCAATACTGATCTTACCAAAACCTGGAAAGAATTATACTATTTACTATGATGCATCAGGTATTGGGTTGGGTGAAGTGCTTATACAGGGGGGAGTATTCGTTGCATATGGGTTTCGATAGTTGAGGTCATACGAGAGGAATTACCCAACACACGATTTCGAGTTAGCTGCATTTGTTCATGCTTTATGCTATTGGAGAGATTATCTATTTGGAGATCATTTTGTGGTCTTCATTAACCAAAAAGGTATCAAGTAAATGTTTACTCAGTGTGATCTAAATTTGAGACAATAAAGATTGGTTGAGTACCTTTAGTGTTTTGAATTTGAGCTTTCCTACACACCAGGGATAGGTAACGTAATGGATAATGTGTTGAGCAGGAGGACTCAAATATAGGCAGTTTAGGAGGCCATCAGTGAGTGGAAACTTATGGATATATTCTTTCAGATGCATTTGAAGGTTCATGATAGACAGGGGTAGACATTTCTTTCTTCTATAGCTGTTTCCTCTAATCTACTGGATCTGGTGCGAATAAGGAAGTTATCAGACTCTAAAGGAAAGGTCCTATAGGCGAGTGTGTCAGGAGATGAACATACTCCTGGATGGACCATAGGTGAGGATGAGATGTTATGTTTTCATTGATGTGTATGGGTGTTAGTAGAAATATGTTAGGAGCTAATGTTGTATTTTCATTCCTCATTTTGGGCAGTTCATATTGGTGTCACAAATATGTATCGATATCTACATAGTCAGTATTGGTGGCCTGGTATGAAGAGGGAAGTTTCTGGTTTTGTTATGAGATATTCCACCTATAAGTAGGTGAAGGAGGAGCATCAGTGACTGACAAGGATTTTACATTAGTTAACCTTTGTCGAGTGGAAGTGGAATGATGTCACGATGGATTTCATGATAGGCTTGCTGAGATCACCTTGAGGGAATGATTCAGTTTTGTTTGTTATCGATAGGATCACGAAGGTTTCACACTTCCTATCGATCGATGATAACTTCAATGTTGATGAGTTTGGAAGGTTGTACATCTAAGATATTGTACATTTTCATGGGGTTCCTCACTCTATCATTTCAGAAAGAGACGCCCATTTTAATTCTCGTGTCTGGAAGGGATTACAGAGGGCCTTGCGTACATAGGTAATTCTGAGTACAACTTACCATCCCTAGATAGATGGCTAGTATGAGCACATGATTCAAGTTTTAGAGGACATTCTATGAGCATGCGTCCTAGATTTTGGAGGTTCTTGGGAGAAGTACATACCTTTGGTGGAATTTTCATACAATAACAGTTGTCAGGCGATAATTCAGATGACACCTTATGAGGATTTGTACGGTAGGCCATGCTGATCACCCCTATTTTGGCTAGAAGTAGGAGTGGTGGCTATGCTGGGACCTCGTCTTATCCAAGAGACCACTGCGCAAGTGGAGTTGATTCAGAAGAGGATGGATACTACATAGTCTCGATAAAAGGCTTTTGATGATTTATTGAGACAACTTCTGGAGTTCGAGGTCGGGGATCCGGTTTTCTTACGTGTCACACTGAGGTTGGGACACAAAAGGATTAGGAGATAGGGTAGTCTTTCACTGAGATACGTTGGTCTGTTTGAGGTTTTGGAGAGAGTCAATCCAGTTTCCTATCGGTTGTAGTTACCTCATAGGTATCGAGCTATGCACAACATCTTCCAGATTTCTCAGCTACAACATTACTTCTCATACCTATCTCTTGTTTTTCAACATGAGAAGGTTGAGTTGGAGGTGGAAACATAGTTTGAGGAGAATCCTATATGAATTATTGATTGAAGCATGAAGGTTCTCTATGGATGGTCTGTTCCTCTGGTACGGGTTTTGTGGAAGCACGCCCTAGTGCAGGACATGACTTGGGAGAGGGAGACTGATGTGCGACCGTAGTGGCCAGAGATGTTCATGGATTCTTCTTCGACACCTCATTAGGGAAATTTAGGGATGAATTTATTTAAGGGGGTAAGTTTGTAAGAACACATATATTCTTTTTTAGTTATGGATCATGATTTCTGGTGTTTTTGAGAAAAAGGGGAGTTTTTGGAAATTTTAGAAGTACACCCTGTGTACTTAGTAGTACATGCCATATACCAGGTTTCCATGGGTATCCATGTATTGGCTATGTAATGGTCGAGACATGGCTGTGTAGGGTGACATGGTAGACTACTAATGTTGGGGGATGGTTGAAGAAAATACATGGAATGTTCGTTAATATTACTCACTGTGTACTTTTTCTTTTAATTGATTAATCAGACCTAGGTCACGTCTAATCCCTAGAACTGTATTCTTATGACTGTACCTTGGAAAGGAGCATCCATAATCTATGATTCTTCTCCAAGACACCATTTCTCTATTCAAGGTCCAATTTAATCTCTGGTGGGTGCTTTGGAATCCCACCGGTGATTCCTTCCTTCTTCTAGATCCTCTCCTCCTGATTTCTCATCTTTCATGAGTTATTCATGGTTGAATGTTTTTGAAGTTTTTTTAGATCTACATTATTCTAGGCTGATTCACGGGATGAAGTTCAAGATTATTATTTTCAGAACATCGTGGTAGGTGGTTTGTTTCCTTTCATTATTGTCTTTGAGTTTTATATGCCAAAGTTCCATTTACCCATGTTTTGAGTATTTCGGGTTAAGGAAATTGAACCCTATTTTACCTTCCTTATATTTATTGTTGGATTAAGGGCTTGTTGTTATAGTGTTATGTGAAATTTAATGTTTAAGGAACACCCCATGGGTGAATTTCCTTGTTTGAATGTTGAGGTCTGTTTGGTCTAGGTTTCCTATGAGGCAAACCGTATTTCCTTTCCTTACTTGATAGGATGGAACTGTTTGACTTTTGTTACTTATTAAATTCTTGTGATATGCATTGGATTTGTTTATCCATGTAGTATTTTAGATTAAAGTGGGATGATTTATATCATTCATGAATGATTGAATTACATAGGGCTGTGAGAACCTGGTGTAGTTAAACCACAAGGGGAATTGACGTTGAGTGATTCCTCAGAGTGTTTGTTATATTTCATGCTATGAGACCATAGGGGGGATTTATAGTGAGTTTTCCCTTAGTGTGACTATGGTTTACATTACGAGACCATATAGGGAATTGACATTGAGTGCTTCCCCAGAGAGTGTATAGTTATTATGGAAAGACTATAGGCAGAATTGACGGTGAGTGCTTCCTTAGAGTGTCTTTGCCTATTTATTTCATTATTTGGCCAGAGGGGTTAGACTATGTGAGATACCCATAGGATTAATGTAAATATTGAACTTTTTTGATGCATATGCCTTGAAAAATTACAAGCTTAGATTCGGTCCTATTAGGTAGTCTTTTGAGATACCTGTTTGTGATACTTGATTAAATATTGAATATTAAATTCTAATGAATGTAAATGAAAACTGTAGGATTGGTTACTTTTATGTACTCCTAGTTTATTGCTGCATTTATATTATTACCTGCTATATGTATACTCAGAGATAGTTAGGCATAGATCTTATTGTGTTTGCCTTCTGGGATTCGTCTCACACCCTATTTGGGTCATGATTTTGTACCCAAACATATTATATGGTATCAGGTATAGATAATGGAAAGAACCCTTTGTCATCAGGTACTTGATTGTTTTGGAGCTGGAAAGAATGGGACCAAGCTGTGGCTTGTGATGCAGCTGGATTTTACTTATTTTTTTCCACTTGGGTTAGTACTGTATTTCCAATATTGCGACTTATTTGGCTGTTTTCCTAGTCATATGTGACATGCGTTATTTAAATATATGTTCTTCAGTTGTTAATTTACTTTCAGTATTTTGCTGTTTACTTATTGTGTGGTTTTTTTCTTCTGATACTATTTATTATTTGTTATTCCAATATGCATGATCTACTAATGAGGGAATAGTTTCCCCAATATCACATCCAATTCCCTCACTGCAAGTCGGTAGCCCCTAGAATTCAGGGAAATGCTCTTGAGGCCATGTGAATAACTAGGTACGAGGCACCGTTTAGTGGCATTCGTATCCGAGACGTTACAGTATGATCCTAATGGGTATAGATTTTATTCTCATCCAATGTATATATAAAATATTTTCTAGATATTAAGGAGGATTACTCAGACCGACCTAGGCATTATTAGTGTGTATATTAGAGCTGTTGTTGAGTCGCTGTCATTGGACTTGTCTTTTGGTATTTACTTGGATACTTTTATCTATATTTTTTACATTTCTCATTTATTGTAGGACAATTTTAGTTTATTCTTATATTATTTGTTGGAGTTTATTTTGGTTGTTTTATCTTATCAACTGATCCTTATCATATTTGAGGGTAATTCCTCCTATATGTGATACTTTTATACCCTCGATGATGGCCGCTAACTTGATCCCTATTGGCGGTGATACTAAGGGTTCATTATCTCTCTTTGTTCATTTCCATCCTAAGAGGGGTACCTTTGGAAGGATAGGGTCATGAAAGAAGTAATATTGATATTTAATTATCTGAATGAGTTAAATATGATTTGGATTCAGTAGGAGTTCATTGGTGAGAAGTTCTCTAGATATGTGTAGGCCTTGATTCTTCTATCAAAATTTCTGATATCTTTGGATGTGATGGTTACTGATGTGAGTAATTCTAATAGATAGAATGAATTTGTCTTCAAGGAGATTTTTGATATGATCTTGAATAATGTAATATAAAATAAATAGGTTTTAGGTGCTACCATAAGTGCATTTAGTATAGAAGGTAGGGGACACTCCACCCAAAGAATTTAGAAGAAAACAAGGGAAAAAAAAGAGATAAGATCCATGGGAAGTCATTTGGTCCTGGTGACTCTATATGTTGGAACCATGGAAATAAGGGACATTTATGAGAGTATTTAAAAGAGTGGTATGTTAACTCTAGGAAAAATAATTTCATATCATTTGAAAACTCTATAGCTAAAAGGGAGAGTGACACATTGGTTAT
Organism: Viscum album; assembly: GCA_963277665.1. Classification (NCBI taxonomy): domain Eukaryota; kingdom Viridiplantae; phylum Streptophyta; class Magnoliopsida; order Santalales; family Viscaceae; genus Viscum; species Viscum album. Next base: position 1,401,526,878 of record OY728127.1, on the reverse strand, counting down.
TAGTTTCATAAGTTTGATGGAGTCAAGTTTCCTTGATTTTAGAGCTTCATTTAATTCTATGTTAAAAAGGGCATACTTGTAAAATTATGTGTTCAATATCCCTAGTAAGGTTCTCCTTGTGGATATATATTCACTTGAGGTTATTGTAAAAGTATATGTGAGCATTTTAATGAATAATAAATAATTTTTTAGTTAAAAGGTTCCAAACATATACCAATTTTATATAAGAACTTAATTTTTAATGGTTAGTTTGATTTTGTGGGATTATGAACTATCTTTGTAGATGGTGTGCATAAAATCATAAAAGGTTCCATGTTTATGGCCTAAGGTGTGAAAGAAGAAAAAATTTACCTCTTCGGGGGTTGAGAAGGTAACATACATACTGGAGAAACAACTTATGGGATAGAAAAGTTATAGTATGACCATCTTGGTCACATTGGTTGGAAATATTTACAGAACATGGTTTCTAAAGGATTTTTGAAGATTGATTATGTGGAGTATGAAACATGTAAGGTTTTAATCTAAATAAATAAATAAAAAGTGTCATTCAATATTGATGGAAAGGCACAAAATAGTGATAAGGTTGTGCTGGTTCATACAGACGTATGGGGACCATCTCTTATTCAATCTGATAGGGGTGCACTATATAATACATTACCTTCATTAATGATTACTATATATATGGCGTGGGAATTTTTAATTAAAAACAAGTTTGATGTTTTATAGGCTTTCATTTAACACTAAATGAGAGAGCTAGATTTATAAGGTTAGGTTTTATTTTTCCAATGGAATTTTGGGTTGAATTAGTTAATTGTGAAGCTTATATTATGAATAAAAGACCATCCAAACCATTGACATAAAAACATTAATTGGAAATATAGTCTAAAATTAAGAAATATTTTACTCCTTTAATGGTTTCAGATGCATTTTGTATGCCCATGTCGATGACAAGGATAAGGATAAGTTGGAACAATGTTTAGGACATTTTCTTTATTATCTAGGATGGTGAACACTTTGATTTTAGACTCTAGGATAAAAATTAGTGAACGGTTATGAGAGTTTGGGATTCCCTCTTTAAAGAAGAGGTCATATGAAAAAATCAGAACAAAACAGAAGATGATTTTATGATCAAGGAACCAATATAGAAAGTTTAGGTTGAATAGAGAAAATACCAAGTGGTGCCAAGCTATTCATGTGGCATGAAAAATGAAGTCCAATAGATATAACCAAGTTAAAAAATAAGGGATACTGATTTAATCTTGGAATTAACTAAGCATAATATACAAAAAATCTAAAGGATGGAATAATATTAGTTCAGGGTTTCAGAAACATAGGATCCAATAGGAGATGAACCACAAACATTGATGCAGTCTACCAGGTTCAGAAGGCCAGTACAGAGGTTTGAGTCTAGAATTCATTTATTTCTTCTCATAGATAGTATTGAACCCAAAATCATTAGTGACATGATAAATTTTAGTGATTTATTTCATTTATAATTTAAAATAAATGAATAGTTAGATTACTTTCATTTTGATAATACATGATATTGAATGGAGATTCTAAAAGGTAATTAAAAACTTTAAAACAAATGGGTTGATCACCTGAAGGAGGAATATGACTGTACAATCAGGTACAAGGCATGAATTTTTATGAAGGGGTTCCAATAATTGGAAGGAGTGGATTTCAATGTGATTTTATCTGATGTTGTGAAACACGGAACTATTTAGATAATTCTTAGTTTGGTTTCAATAGAAGGTTTGTCTCTTGAACAACTTGATGTCGATAAAATATTATTTCTTGGAGATTTGGAGGAAGAAATCTATATGATAAATAAGAAGGGTTTCTATTAGAATAGAACGTGGTTCTTGTGTGATAGATTAAGCAATGTATATATGTTATTAAATGGGAACTGAATAAATGTAATTCGGATTTTGATAACTTCATATTGGAATGAAAATTCTTTAGAGCAATGAAGATCATTTCGGCTATAGTAAATTGTATGATGATGGAGGATTTATCATTGTTATTCTATAGATTGATGAATTAACATTATATATACTTTTGAAATAAATTTTATAAGAGTTAAAGTTTGAATTTCACCAATTTTCCTAAACATGAATTTTGGTTCTAAAAAGTGGTTGTTGGGTTTAAAAACAAGAAGTGATTTAAGATCATGAACTTTATTCCTTTCGTAGTTGGAGTACATCCAGAAAGTAATGGAAATATTCAAAATGAGTGATTCAAAGTCTGTGATTACTTTCCTAGATGGAAACTTCAAACTTTTAAAGGGAAAGATAACTAAAATAGATAAATAGGCTAAGTACATGCAAAAGGTTTCATATACATTAGAAATGCGAAGTCTAATGTATACCCTGGTTTATTCAAATACTACTATCACTCAAGTGGTAGGTGTGTTTAAATGATTTATAGAAAATCCTAAAAAGGAACACTGCAAGGAAATCAAATAGATATTTTGGTATCTCAAAGGTTTAATGAATATAAAACTCTATTTTGAAATATAATTACCCTAAAAAATTTTATGGATGTTTATTTTGGTGGAGATACTGATTCATAAAATAGCACCACCGGATTTGTGTTTAGTTTCAGAGGCACTTCTATGAGTAGGATAGCATGGTTAAAACCTATGTTTCACTATCAACCATAATAGTTGAGTATATAACAATTTTTAAAGTAGGAAAGAATTTAATGTGGTTATAATATTTTCTATAGGGGATCAAAAGAAGAAATGATATTGAAATATTGTATTTTGATAGCATAATGTGATTCAATTAGAAAAGAATTTGGTATTTTTATCCCATATGAATTATATTAAACTTAAGTACCACTTCATCTAGAATAATTTTGAAGATAAAAAATTGGAACTATGAAATGTTGAAGGGAATCTAAATCCGACTGATATACTAACTAAAGTTATAACTCAAAGAAGTTTGGAGTGATGTTATGCTACATTGGGACTTGGATAACTTTGTGGTGATAAGATCTTGGAAGCTTCGATAGACTAGAAGTGAGGAACTGAAGAGAATAATTACATAACATAGTACTTGTGACATGAGGGACTTAGAGACAAAGATTAAAAATTATTTTTAAGTGGGATATTGTTAGTATTTGTGTGAGAATCCATTTTTTGGTGAAGTAATAAATATTATAGAAGGGAGTAACTTCCATAACATAATATTGGTACCAAATACAAGGTGATGTATTATCTAGAAGTACAATGTTATAAATAAAGGTGATTATTAATTGGATGATTATAATGGATGATATGTTGGAATAATCTAAGTATCTAGGATGTTATCTAGGATTAATCTATTAAGGTGGATGAGTTCATATGCAAGTGAAAGTGTGGAAGCTATAGGATGTGTTCCATAAGATATAACTAATATATGAGTGTGTTTAGATAAATCTGAAAACATATACTATTCAATAGGGTGTTCGGTTGAGGTGATGGAATTCATATAGTATATGAGATTATGTGGTCGATATCCAGTGGAGTTTGGATGTTGGTGGAACTGGAATTATTAAAAGTTAGCTGCTATGTTTTTCTATAAATTGGTGATGGGGTCATTTATATTGGATATGGTTTTGGAATTAGGCTTAAGATTCTATTATATTTCACTTTGGAGTTGGTCATTCTATTATAATATCTTTTTTACTCTTCTAGTGAAGTTTTTTGTTATTATTGATTTGGTCTTATTTTTAACCGCATTAAATACTTTTATTTGTTATGTTCCTGTTACTTCAATTTATTTTTTATTCCATTTGAGATTTATTCTATGAATGTATACCAAGTTTTATACATTTCATGGTCAAGGTGCATGTTTTATCAATTCTGGATATATCTTTTTATGGTATCTAGTTTTCAGACATTCTAGTGACCCTCTCTATATTTTATGTTCTAGAGGTTGGGTTATTCTAGAAATATTTCATCCGGTGCAACACCTCATTACACCATAATTTACTATGCTAAAATTCCCTTCATATATTAATCTTACTTATATAATATATTTATATGTCAGTAAAAATGAATTAAAAACAAAAAAAATCCATTTTTAACTCCCATATACCCATTTAACTTTGCTCTATATTTTTTTCAGGAAAACATTTTCATTAAAACTGTGTAGGAATTTACCACTATGGTTCTTTTAATTATGATATTTTTCTCCTTTTTCTTTTCATGTTTTTTTATTTCAATTCATGTTAATATTGGTTGTTGATTTATTTCTATTAATATTTTATTATTTGTATTTAATATAGTAAATATAGTTCTATAATGAATTTGTGAAATGTAATCTATTTTTTTAATATGTGATTATTTTATTTGTTTAACAATAGTTCTTTTTTAATTATCATTGCACATGGAAATGAATGTGTTGTTATTATTTTTATAAAATACATAACCATTAATGATCATGTATGGAGGTCTCATTTTTTCAAAATTTTACTTGGTTATGGAATTTTTTATGAATGTTACTCAATTCAGGATTTGAGTTTTTTAGTTTATATCCGGATTTTGGAAGTGGATTTAAAGTTTCCTCTTAAGCTTATAGTGAAATATTATTTGAATTTACCTATGATGTTAGTAGTATCTTTCTGACACCTCAAAAAGATAAATTAATAACCTTGTATTCAATAGAGTGTATGAAACATGACAACAAGCACGTAATGTAATATAATATTCGTATACATTATAATATATTTACTATTTAAAATACATTATATATTTTTCAATACATGAAACACCGAGTTATCTTGAAATACACACTAAATTGGGTTATCATAAATCATAAATAATAACGACCTTCCTCTATAACTTGTGTTACACACAAAAGTGACCTTCTTCTATGGCTTGCACTATACACAATACTGTGTCTTACTGAGAAACAATATATAATTAAAAAATTACAATTTAATATAATAAGAAATAAACTAGCTGTTATGAATTGTATTAACTAACTTATAAAATTATATGGTTTATAGAACTAAATCACTGGTTACAAATAAATTATAAATTAATATAGGAACCAATTCAATAATAAAAGGATATTTTTGTATAGAAAGCTATTTTTATGTTCACAAAGTTGTTTTTACCCTAATGGATTGAATTAATTACAATTAGTGAGTGATATTAATTTAATAAATATGTTACATATTCAATCAATTATATTTTATATTCATGAAATAGATTTGTTAAACATAATATAAGAGCAAACCCCATATTTCACACAAAAACATATTATGGCATTTTTACCACCTTTTAATGGAGAACCCAATTGAAATATTAATTTTGAAAATTTTATGAATTTAATTTGATAAAATAAACTTAATTTTGGAATTAATAATGTCCAAAATATATTAGGATTAATTTCTAGGGTTTTTTCAAGAAACTTCATTTTTAATAAATTGTGAAAAATACTGCGTTTTAGTTAAAAACGAAATTTTCGTTTAAATAATTATTAATGATAAATAATATTATAATTTTTTAAAGTCTCATTGGATCAAGTATACATCTATTAATATAATTTAGTTCATTATAATCATGATAAATTTAAATTTAATATAAAAATATAACAATCTTTTGAACCATTTTCTACTAAAACCAGTTAATCTGTCTTTCTCTCAGATTAGGATTAATCTCAATTTTTCCACTTCTATGATTTGAATTTTGAAAATCAGAAATACACCATTTTAATCAAGATTATATTTTTGGTCTAATAATATCAACTTAATTTTTGACAAAAATGATTAGTGGAAGTGATTAAAATTAATTACATCGATTAAGGTGTAATTAGGCTAAAAAATCGACTAAAACCCTACGTTTAAGGGCCCAAGTGACCTATTCACTTGTAAAAAATAAATTGGATGGACATATATTAGTCATTAACCTTAAATTCAAGATTTTGGGTGGTTTTTTGTGACTTTTATTAGGTAATAACACGTGCACACCTAACTTCTTTTCAATAATACAAATTGAGTCCTTTTTTCATTCCCTATAAAAGGAAACCACCTCTACCCATTCCTCACACCTATCAGGACTCTTAAGTTCGGCCAAAACCTACCCAAATATTATCCCTCAATCTATAAACTCGACATATATGCCTTCTTTTGGGCAGAATACCTTCCATGTATGCCTTTTTGTTCAAACCAAAATACATGATTAAAAGGTAATGCATTTCCTTAATTTCTCTAGTTTCATTCCCCTTATCCAAACCCTACAATATCCTTATTTTGTTTTCGTGTAAAAAAGAAGTATTATAAATATACTAAGATTTGTTTTATGATTATAGTTAAACTTAAACTTACACACACCCCCATCTAATGGGAAATAAATATACTATTTCTATGTATAGTGAATTACTGCCTCACAAAATGATAATTTTTCAACTTTCCCTAATGCCTCTCATGGTGGACATTATGTTGGACACTATATATATATATATTATATATTTAACTAATAATGTCTTTATGATTCTGAAATTTTTATTTATAACATACCTTTATGCTTCCATCATGTGTAAATACGATAATTTTGTTTGAGGAAGTGTGGAATACGACCCCCTCAAAGAAATATGATTCATTCATGCCAAACACGGAATGTATAAAGGTTGTGTATAATAAAACTATGAAATATATATAACATTAATATGATACTTTAAATTATAATATACACATGTATCATTTAGTTTCAATTTATTTAATTTAAGAAATAAGTGAATGTAGTGTTCATGTGTACGTACGAACTACCATCTCAATGACCAGTGCACTTTATTTCTAATCTACAATTGCTATGGACTATTATAAATACATATTTACTGAATATATATGATAATTTAGTCATGGTTTACATTATGGTTATTCTCAAACCATGATATATATAATAATAATAATAAATAACAAGTCAAAATTTTCTTGAGAAAACTCGGTAATTAACACCCTATGCAGTTAAAATAAGGAAAGAGTGTTAACAAACGGGTAATAAAATATTATAATAAGTTAGTATATGATATTATAAACATGAGTGTGGTTCTGGTATTTTTTAGTAAAATATTTTAAACCATTATAAATGAAGATAAATACCGCACAACAAAAAGGAAGGATAAGGTAAGATATTTTTGTCTCAATTTACATTCCATTGAGGCTTAATTATTGTTATTCACCTAGTTTCTTTTACATGGTGTATGTCCTACCATTTACTTGATATATCATGAATCTCCTTAATCTCATGATATTTTAAACATTCATATAATTTTATCCCTTGATTAATATTTTGTTTTAAAATATTTCAACATGGTATGGGACACTTTGGGATGTTTAAAGATTATTTTACTCAATAATGACATTAATGATCTTTAAATGGTACTTCCATTAGAGGAAATTATATAACCATTATTCAATATATACGTTTCATTCTTATCTATTTATTCATTACCATTTTAAATTATTATTTCCATTTTCCACTCTTTGGTACTCAAGTTTTTTAGAAAATGTTTTTCAGAAAACCACACTTTATATCTCTCTTTAGTCAGAAAACTTGTTTTATTCTAATAACCATGTTTTATTAAAATGTTTTCAAAAATTATTTTAAAATTATTTGGTAAATAAACTTTTAAACTTTTTTTCTTTTTCCAATATTTTAGAAGTAATCTTCTTGACTCTTTCCAAATGAGGCATTTTATGATATTTTTTTGTACCAAAGGAATATTCATTTTACCTCGTACGACATGAATTTTTTTTATCAACCATCATTTCTTTGAAGCCTCCTTCTCATTGTTTTTGAGAAGGGATTTTATATTTAAAAAATATTTTCAAAATAAAAGGATATTTTCCCCAAGAATATTTTTAGAGGTTAATATTTTATTTCATTAATGACAACAACCCTCATTTTTACCCCACTTGGGATTTTTTGTCTTGATACCATACTTATTTTTCCTCTGGATGGTTTATTATTGATTTGTCCAAGGATTGTATTCACATTAAATTCCTTGATTTATTTTTTAGTATAATTTAAATATTTAATCTATTAGGATAATTAAACATTTAATTTCCCCTAAATTATCCATTTCATTTATCATGGATATTACTATTGCCTAAACCATATACCTTCTTACATACGGTGTATACTTTGAAAGTGGTTTGATTATTTGGGGAAATATTGGTAAATATGTATACTTTATTCAATATAGATATTTTTTAAGTAATATTATTTATTTTTATTATTAAATATCAATAATTCTTTGGACATTCAATGACAAGTGGAGCTCAGACATTATATAGCTCCTCGAGGTATCGATAGGTTCTCATGAGACAAACTAGTTGCAAAAATTAAAAAGAGGATAGATCTATAGTTTTAAACTATCTAGAGGATTGATCTTGATAGTAATAGGTCCTAATTTTCCTTACACATGAAGTACATTGAGAAATCATTTCCCTTATATTAGTTTCAGTTATTACTCATCCATGATATTTTGCATCGACATATCTATGGATACATTTCATTTCAGTTTATTGACTAATGGATTGTTTTTTAGTTTATTACCTTTCCATATTTGTTTTGACATATCTATCTATTTTAATGGAATATGTTTCATGTTTTTAACTTTCCATATTTCTTACAGAATTCCATTTTGTTTATTGATTACATGGCATGTGTGTTCTATTATTTACCTTTCTATATTGACTATTCTCATTGATTTATTATTGATTACGCTCTATATGTTTCCATTACTAAGCATTTGGGCTCTCCCTTATGATGTTTCTTTCTCCCAGGAATCCATGCAACATATTATGAAATAAATGCATGAATATACTAGATGTATTCGATTTTTCCTCAAGCTATTTATTTTTTTAGAAGAAAAAAAAGATATTGTAATTAGTGTATCCATTTGTATTGCAATACTCATTTACGTATCTGGTTTACCAATACTACTAAACTGATAAGTACTTCATAGATTTATAATTTGTAATGAAGTCAATTTATTTAGTAGAAGACCCCAACTTTGGGCTATTTGGGGCTAGGTCACTACAATTGGTATTAGAGGAAGTTTAGTAGAAACCTTGGTAACTAGATTTAGGAAAACATAAAATAGATAACATAAACCTAAGGTATAATTTGAGGATAATAATAGCTTAAAACCCTAGAATTTTTGTAAAGTATAAATTATGTTGGTATTACTAGTGATACATCTCTTTCTGGGTACTACAATTGGACATGGTTATGAAAAAATGTAACTAGGAGTAACAAATTCGACAAGGTGTTTCGGGCTTGACTCTGGGTAACCTGGTACTTGACAAAGAGCCTTACTACGCACTTAGTTTGACACTACTAGGGGATATGTTTAGGATAATCCATTTTTTCCTTTCAAACAATTATGAATTTTTTTACTGGATTTTGAAAATGAATAATCAAGGTTAAACTTAAGTTGTTTAAAAAAATAAGGTGTCATGATTTAGATTTCTTATAGATAATTACAAACTTTTCCCACTATGACTATTATTTCTCACACTATTATTTATGGTCTTAGTCAATGGATGGAACCCTAAGGATTAAATTTAACATCAAATGTAAAGGAAAATATGGTTAAAATGAGATACCAAATGATATGTTGATAGGAGTGAAGGGTATCTTGTTTATGCTAAATTATTTTTCACGAAATATGATTAATAATATATACATTTACCAACTCCCAAGCGCACCAAAGAAGAGAAGGATGGAGGATGATAAGAGCTCGAGTGGCAGAGACCATATAGAAAAGAAGGATTAACTTTCAACATGTGGGAAGTGTAGAAGGAGACACATAAAAAGGTGTCTCAATGGAACAAGTAAATGATTTGTGTGTGGGAAAGAAGGACATAAAGCAAAGGATTACTAAGGAATAAGGAAGAGTATGATGGAATGAAATGAAGCTCATCCTATGAAATCCTTTATAGTTTATTTTCATAAATGTGGAGAACCTAGACATTACCCAATTCAATGCCCTCTCCTAGAGGATAAAATCTAGAACATGGAAGGATCTAAGTAGAAATAAGTGGATGGAGTATTTATGTATTAAGTTTGTATTGAAAACCTTAGCTAAAATGCTATTTAGTGATTAACCTAATTTCAAGGATGTCTATTATATATATTTTTGAAATTATATTAATATGGTTTTAGAAAAGGAAAACCTATAATACGAGTGACAACTAGTAAAATATGACAAGGATGTGGGTCTTGAATCCATGACCTAAGGACAATAAGAGTTTGATGCCAACCATTGACCTACATAATGTCCTTGTTAAATTTTCATTGTTTTAGTTAAACAATTTAATGAATAAATATTAATAAAGAACCTATAGTAACAATTTTTAGGATTATAAATTAATCTATTAACCATATTTATTTTGGGAGATAGTTAAAGACAAATAGTAAGACTTGTCACTCTTTTATATGCATTACGATCATTTAAAATTTTATTTTAGTGCTTCAGGGAAAAAAATCATTGTTGATAATTAATATTTTTGGGAGTAAAGGGATAGATTAAAATTTGATCCAAGAACAACCAAAATTTAGGATCGTTCATATGATATTTAAACCTATCATGTAAAAATATTTTTTTATATTCTTGGTTTGTAAAATAATTTCTCAACATTAAGGAAATGACTTCGAAAAAAACTTGTCCTAATAACTAAATTTCTATTGAACTAATGGCTTTCTAAATCATTAAATATTTATGGATTTAAGGACCTCAAATTTCCATTGATCATTCACTTGTTTGTAATTGATGACATCATTCACTCCCTATTAACATTTACGCTTTCCTCTAAGTGTGTATCTCTAATTACCATTGATATTTTCCTACTTAGAGACCTAGTTACACGATATTCCATGTGACCCATTTACTTTCAATTCTATTTTTTATTGAAGATTACTTATGAACCATTCTCATGATGAGGGATTTAAAACATAGTAAGTATCAAACAATCTATCACCATGATCGATTTTAAATTGCAAGGACACAATATAAATAAGGTGTAGAGAAAGTGACCCACTAAAAAATTAAAGTAATAACCTTGTATTTGGTAGCGTGTATGACACGAGACAACAAAAACACAATGTAATATAATATCCATATAATTTATAATATATTTTCTACTTAAAATATATTCTATATATTTGAATTCATGAAACACTGAGTTATCCTGAAATGCATGCAAAACTGGGTTAACATACATCATACGCAACAACAAACTTACTCTATAGCTTGCGTTACACACAAAATTGACCTTATTTGATGTCTTGCACTATATACAATACCGAGTCCTACTGAGAAACAATATATAATTAAAACAATTATATTTAATATAATAAGATATAAACTAGTTGTTATGAATAGTATTAACTAACTTATAAAAATATATGGTTTGTACAACTAAATAATTATTTAAAAATAAATTAGAAATGAATATTTGAACCAATTTAATATTAAAAGGATATTTTTTATTGAAAACTATCTTTATGTTCACAAAGTTGTTTTACCCTAATAGAATAAATTAATTACAATTAGTGAGTTATATTAATTTAATAAAAATATTACATATTAAATCAATTTTTTTTATATTCATCCAATATATTTGGTAAGTATAAGATAAGAGCAGACCCAATATTTCACATAAAAACCTGTTAAGGAATTTTTACCGCCTTTTAACAGAGAACCCATTTTAAATATTAATTTTGAAACTTTTATGAATTTAATTTGATAAAATAAAATTAATTTTTGATTTCATAATTTCAAAATTATCTTAGGATTAATTTTTTGGATTTTTCTTAGAAACTTCATTTTATAGTGAATAGTGAAAAATACCGCGTTTTAGTTAAAAACTGCCTCTTTGTTTAAATAATTATTAATGTCAAATTAATTAATATTTTTTTAAATTCAAATTGGATAAATTATAAATATATTAATATAATTTAGTTCATTATAATCAATATAACCTTTTAATTGAATATAAAAACAACACAATCTTTTGAACATTTTTCTACAAAAACCAGTTAATCCGTATGTCTGTGCGATTAGCATTAATCTTAATTTTTCCGCTTCTGTGATTTGAATTATGAAAATATGACATATACCATTATAATAAATATAATATTTTTTGTGTAACAAGATCAACTTAATTTTTGACAGAAAGTATTTGTGAAAGTGTTTAAAATTAATTATAGCGATTAAGGTGTAATTAGGCTTAAAAATTAACTAAAACCCTATGTTTATGGGCTTAAATGACCTATGAACCTGTCCAAAACCCACTTTATAGAAATATCTCGGCCATTATCATTCCATTAATGAGTTTTTGTGGTTTTTTATGACTTTTATTAGGTAATATCACGTGTACACCGAACTTCTTTCAAGAATACCAAGTGCGTGCTTTTGCTTCCCTATAAAAGGACACCACCTCTACCCATTACTCACACATCTCAAGACACTTAAGTTTAGACAAGACCTGAAAAAATAGTCTCCCAAAATCCATAACCTCGACCTATAAGACTTAATTTTGGAATAATACCTTCCATGGATGCTTTTGATTTAAACCAAAATAAGTTACCTGATTAAAAGGTAATGTCTTTCCTTAATTTCTATAGTTTCATTTCCATTATCCAAACCCTATAATCTTTTTATTCTATTATCATGTAACAAAAAAACTATCCTAAATAAATTATTATTTTGTTAATCTAACAGTTAAACCTACACTTAAAAACACCACCATCTAATGGGCAATGAACATATTGTTTCTGCATATGACAAACTACTGCCTCATGAAATGATGACTGTTCAACTTTCCATAACACCTATCATGGTGGACATTATGATGGAAAATATATTTATATATATTATATATTTCATTTATAATGTATTTATGATTTTTTAATTTTTATTTATAGCATACCTTTATGCTTCAATCATGTGTAAATATTATAATTGCTTTTGAGGAAGTGTTGACTACCGCCCCCTCAAAGCGATATGACTCATTCATTCCATACATGGAACTTATAAAGGTTGGTTGTAATAAAACTATTAAACATATATAACATAAATATTATACTTTAAATTATAATATAAATATCTATAATTTAGTTTTAATTCGTTTAATTCAACAGATAAATGAAAGTAGCATTCATGCATACGTATGACCTACCATCTCCATGAATGGTGCACTTCATTTATAATATCCAAATGATATGGAATATTCTAAATGCATATGTACTGAATATATATGATAATTTAGTCTTGTTTAAAATTTTGGGGATGATGAAACCATGATATATTTAATAATAAAAACAAATAACAATTCAAAACATACTTGAGAAAACTAGGTAATTGACACCCAAAACATCTAAGATAATGAAAGAGTGTTAACAAACTAGTAATAAAATATTGTAATAATTTAATATATGATATTATAAACATGAGTGTTCTTATGGTATTAGCTATTAACATATTTTAAACCACAATACATGAGGTTAAAGACCACACGACCAAAAGGAAGGTTAAGGTAAGAGATTTTCATCTCAATTTACATTCCATTGAGGCTTAATTATTGTTATGCACCTAGCTTATTTTACATGGTATATGTACTAAAACTTAACTAATGTATAATTAATATAATTAATATAATTATATTTTAAGCATTCTTATAATTTTATTCCTTCATGGGGTTTATGTTTTAAAATATTTCAACGTTGTTTGGGACACTTTGAGATGTTTAAAGATTGTTTTCCTCAACAATAACTTTAATGATCTTTCAATGGTATTTATATTATAGGAAATTATATAACCATTGTTCAATATATAAATTTCATTCTTATATGGTTATTCATGAAAATTTCCAAGTTTTATTACCATTTTCCCACCCTTTAGTACTCAAGTGTTTTAGAAAATGTTTTTAAAAAACCCAACTTTATAACTTTCCTTAGTTGGAAAACCCGTTTTATTATAAAAACCATGTTTTATTAAAATATTTTCAAAAATGATTTTAAAATTATTTGTTAAAGACACCTCCCATTTTTTATTTTAACAATCTCTTAAAATAAATCTTATTTTTTCTTTCCAAATGAGGTATTTTCTAACCTTTTTCCGTACAAAATGAATATTCTTTTTACCTCGTACGACATTTAAAGAATTTTCCACCAACATTTATTTGAAGCCTCCTTGTAAATGTTTTTAAAAATTGATTTTAAATTAAAAATATATATTCAAAATAAATGGATATTTTACTCAAGAATATTTTTAGAAGTTAATGTTTTATTTCATCAATGACAATAACCCTCTGTTTTACTCTACTTGGGATTTGTTGTATTGATACCTTCTTTATTTTTACTCTAGATGGTTTATTATTGATTTGGAAAAGTATAGTATTCAAATTAACTTCCTTTATTTATTTTTTAATCTTTTTTAAATATTTAACCTCTCATGATAATTGAACATTTAATTTCCCCTATATTATCCATTTCATTTATCATAGATATTACTATTTCCTAAACCATATACCTACTTTCATACAGTGTCTAATTTGATAGTTTTTTGATTATTTGGGGAAATATTGGTAAATCTTTATTCTTTATTCAATATGGATATTTTACAAGATATTTTTTTTATTATTCAATATGAATAATTCTTTGGACATGCACTGACTGGTGGATCCCGAACTTTATATAGATCCTCGATGCATCGATTGGTTCTCATGAGATGAAGAATTTTAAAAAATTAAATGGAGGATAGATCCATAGTTTTGAACTATATGAAGGATATTTCTTGATAGTAATATTTCCTCATCTGGCTTAGATGCGACGTCTATTAATAAATCATTTCCCTTATAGTAGTTTCTGTTATTATTCATCCATAATATTTTTTATCGACATATCTATGGATACATTTTATTTCAGTCCATTGATTAATGTTATGTGTTTTAGTTTCTTACCATTCAATATTTGGTTTTCCTTATCTAGTTATTTGAATTCCATGTGTTTCCAGTTATTATCTTTCCATATTTCTTATTTAATTCCATTCAGTTTATTGATCAAATGGCAAGTGTGTTAAGTTATTTACCTTTCCACAGTGACTATTCTCATTGATTTATTATTTCTTCCGCTCTATTTTTCCCTTACTGAGCATTTGAGCTCACCCTTATCATGTTTATTTCCCTAGAAATCTAAGTAGTGTACTATGAAATAAATGAAGGAATATACTAGATGAATTAGAGTTATACTCAAGCAATTCATTTTTTAGAAGAAAAAAATATGTTATAATTAGTGTATCCATTTATAATGAAATACTAATTAATCTAACTAGTTTACCAAGACTATTAAACCAATCAGACCTTCAGGGATTTATTCCTAGTAATAATTCCAATGTATTTAGTATCATACATTGGATCTAGGCTATCTAGGGCTGGGTTTCTCAATATTTTTATATCAATGATTTTTAACTCATGTAAAGCCCTTTTTCATTTTTGTTTCTCTTTTTAGTACATGTTTGTTTTTTATATTTAAATTTAATCATGATAAACAAAAATTCCTCAATTTTTGTATGATATAAAGAGGAAATAAAAATCTCTCCTCCATTTCTAAATTAATATACGATTTTCCATGCATTTAAAAAAAATCTTGGGCACTATAGAGACCCATTTTTTTCAAGCATTAACATTACACAACTTTCATGGAAAACAAAAAACATTACATAAAGAGATGCAAGAAGACCATAAAATTATAGTTCCTTTGGAAATATGGAATACATAAACATTGATACATATGTCAGTTACATTATCTACCACTAGGTTCTTCTTGACTAGCACACTTCCTAGAAACATCAAACATAATACATATCTTCACAACCTGGGGAAGGAAAAATAAAAAGAGGTGAGCTCAAATGATCAGCAAGGGTAAATAGGGGAGACATGTAAGCCTAAACATGAGTATAAGGGTAGTATAATGTGATAATTAAAATAGAATATCATACCCTTCATATCAAAGATCATATACCTGAATCATAGTATAAAGCTTGGCAGTTCTTAATACATGAATAAAAAGGAATTAAAGGACATAATACCTAAAATATTAAGACCTTAAATTGTGGAAAATACATAAGCATATAATTATTTCCATAGTAGAAAATTCGTCACTTCCAATACCATCTTAGTAATATGGGTTCACTCCCCATACCTTCATAATAGTCATGGTTGACTACCATGGCCATCATTGTTGCATGAGTTCATTCCTCATACCATCTTAGTAGTCCTCATTCACTCCGATGGCCATCATAGTAGTCAATGTTCACTCCCAAGACTATCTTAGTTTATCTCATGAGATAAAAAACTTTACCCAATGCATTGAGGGAGATATAGGTCCCACCCATCACATAATGAAATCATACATACATGTGCCATAAGATCATAAATAAACATATCATAACACACAAAATGAAAGTAATGTTATAAACATGTAAACATATCATAACCTATGTAAATATACAAGTTTCATAATCATTTCACCATAAACATAACCTGTGAAAATAAGTAGGTTTCAAAAGCATAAAACTAGTGAAAGAGAAATGGGTTTCATAACATCATGCCATCAAAACATAATTCATTCCATTAAAGAATATGAATGTAAATATTGAATAATTTCCCCATAAAGTCACGATTAACACCAATAGAAGTTATCTTAGTTGGGAAATAACTTTGAAATATCTTTTAAAACATTTCTTGAAGAAAAAATTGTTTCTTCTTTAAAAAAACCTTTCTATAACATAAAATATTTTGAAAACCGTTTTCTTTAAAAATAGATTTGAAAACCTATAAAGGAATATTTTAAAACAATAAAAAAATTAAAATCCTTTTTCCTTGAGAATTTTCTTTAAGGATATTTTGATATCTTTTTTAAAACATTTTTTTAAATATGGTTTTTGAATACAATAGATTACCAACCGAAGAGAGAGACAGTCATAAAAAAACATTACCTTAAGTACCAAAGAGTGGTAAAATGGTATTAACAATATATAATATCATTAATAAATAGAGGATAATTAAAATCATTAATATTCTTGAGATATTTATCATAATATTTCATCAAGGGAAGCATAAACATAAACAATCTTGGAAAGTAATGAGATTGTCTCAATAAACTCTTATAATTCGTTAATTTGGGATCATACTCTCCATGTAGGAAAAGAAAATTAAATTGAGCCAAGGATATCATAAAAAATAAGTATATTCATGATATAACATATAAAATGGAAGTATATACAACTTGAAAAGGAGTTTAGGTGCATAAAAAAACATGAATCTCAAAGAAGGAAAATTGAGACAAAACTTTTTACCGATTTTGAAACTTTTGAAAACTAATCTCCATGAAATAGGGATCATAAAATGGGAATTTTAATACCCATAAATTTATTTAAATGATATATATAAAACAATAATGGTCAGTATATACACCACAAAAAAGGGAAGTGTGTCAAACATTGCTAGTATCTCATAGAAATTGAAAATGAGATGAAATCCCTTTACCTTGTGTCTTGAATATTTCCATACTCATGAAATATTACTGTATAATAAATATGAGTTTATTATAAATATGTTACATATTCATAAATAATACCCTGTATGGTTTTATTATTACCTCATATTACCCTCTTGTTAACGATCCTATGTTAAGGTTTCACTTCGGGTAAAATTTGCTTTGTTCTTTACATGTGTCTTAATTTGTTATATCTTTAGTCCTTATACTTATATCATGATTAAATAATGTTAACCATGATATAAATATCAGGTATATATATTATATTTATTTTATTGAAATATATATAATATCAGATTTTGAAATGGAATACACCTTTCATGGAGACGGTAAGCCGTACATATGCATGAATGTTGTTTCTGTTTTTTGTTTTCCTATTGAAAGAAAGTATATAAATGAAATATGAATATATATATATGTATGTATATGTATATATAATTATTAAATTAGCATTAATATATATTATAATTTCATTAAAGCTATCCTTAATACATACCATTTGGTGTGTGAACTAATCACATCACTTTGAGGGGGCGGTAGTCTACACTTCTCAAACGAGATTACCATATTAACACCAAATGGAAAGTAAAAAGGTATGTGTTGTAAAAATTAATAAATAAGATTAAATAAATAATAGATATTATATATAAAACATATAAATAGTTTGTATGGACACCATGATTGGTGGTAGATGAAACATGAACAATCATCGTTTGTGATGTAGTAACTCGCTATACATAGAAACTGTATGTTCAATATCCATTAGATGGAGGTGTGTGTTAGTGTTGTTTGAAACCTAAGTATAAAAACATCATATTATATTTAGGATATGTTTTTTCATACAAAAGTGGAATAAATATAGTGGAGGGTGTTGAGAAAGAAAATAAAGGAAAGGAGCTTGAGAGAAGACGTTACCTCTTAATCAGGTAGTTCCTTTTGGTTTATGAAAAAAAGATTCATTGAGAAGTTTTATACTCAAAGGTAGGATTAAATGTCTAAGGGAGGATTTTTTGGAGTTTTATTGGGCAGTTATTGGTGTAACTTATGATTTTGGATAGGTGTGGGGAATGTGTAGAGGTGGTGGCCTTTTATAGGGAAGGAAAACAACTCACTTGTAATTTTTTGAAACAAGTTAGGTGTTCACATTTTATTACCAAAAAATGTAATACCAAACCAAAAAGACTGAATTTAATGTTTATGGACGAAATATGGACTTAAAATAGGTGTTTTACAAGTTTATTGGTCATTTGGGCCCTTAATTTTAAGGTTTTGCCTCCAATTAAGCTTAATTTGGCCTTAAATGTTGTGATTAAGTTTAACCACTTTTACTAATCATTTTGGTAAAAAATTAACATGGTATTATTTGAATATATATATTATACTTAATAAAATGTTTTATGTTTTATTTTTTTAAATTCAATTTATATAAGCATCAAAATTAATTATAGTTATAATCCGCATACAAGATGAAATAAGATGGTTTTCAGTTTGAAAAAGTTCAAAAGTTTGTAAGATTTTATATTCAGTTTCAAAGTAAAATTGATTATAATGAATTATATTGTTTTAATAGATGTATTTTTTTATCTAATTTGACATTAAAAAATATTTATAATACCATTCATCATTAATTATTAATAATAAAAAATACTTTTTTTTACCTAAAAAGCAGTATTTTTCAATATTCATAAAAAATGTTTTTTCTTAGAAAAATACCAATAATTAAACCTAGGATAATTTTGACATTATGAATTATAAATTTAATTTAATTTAATCTAATTAAATTTATAAATGTTTCTAGACTTACTTTTATTATTAGAAGTGGTTCATTTGAGAAAATGATGTTTTTAAACACAGAAGGTCTTTACCAAAAAAATTATCTTTCATTATCAATATATTTTATTTATATAAATCAGTTAATTTTTATAGTAGTTATTACGATTCCTATAACTATGTTTAATAGTTAGGTCATATTCCATTATAATAATATTTTTAATAACATATTATAGTTAGGTAACACTTGGCCTTGCGTGTTACGCAAGACATCGAAGTAGGTCAATCTTGCATATAATACATGCTATCCTTATTGTTACATGTAAAATATTCCAAGTCGGGATTTCATGTAACATAAAAAAAAGTTGTATCCATGTGAAATTAATGTTTGACTTTGTGAAAATCTATTTTTAGTGTTGCGTGAAATGAATAATATAAAAAGATTAAATTAATTCGAAGAAAATTTCATCAAAATCTCAGGGTGTTATATTCTACCCCCCTTAAAATTAATTTAACTCTAGAAATTCATTTGGGTTATCAAAGTTTTAATACTTGAAAGTTTTATTCATAGAAACCCATATAGTAAAAATTGATACAAAATTTTTTCTTTAAAATGAAAATTTGGAACCATAATAGTTACCCAAAGTAATATATAACTGGGTTTCCACATAAGATAACATAGTTTGGGAGTGAAGATTGGACATAGAGGAAAAGAGAAAATATTTATAGGGAGTGATTGATGTCATCAATTACAAACAAGTGAATGATCAAAGGAATGTTATAGTCCTGAAAGTTATAAATCTGTGATGATTTTAAAGGCCATCATCTCAACAAAAATCAATGTATTAAGACAAAAATATTTTTTGATCACTTTAAGTACATTGATTAATTCTTGATAAATTTCTATAAACAAAATTTCATTCTTGGGTTGTGATTTTTACATTTTCTAATACATCCATTACCTCATGTAATGAATTTTTGAAAATTAACTTTGATGAATAAAGAACTAAAATACACTTTTAATGGATCTTAAGGCCCATAAATAAATAAAATGTTTAATTATTTGACTCTTAAAAAAATCAACATGATTTAATATATAAAAATAAAAAGTAACACCACTAGTTCATCATAAATATTTATTCAAAAAATAATAATAATACATTAACCAAGACATCATGTAGGCTAGTGGTAGGCGTGAAACCCTTATCATCGTTTGATCACGGGTTCAAGACCCGTGACCTTTTCGGACCTGATTGGTTGTCACCCAATATACATGATGTCCTTTTTTTAAACCACACTAATATAATATATAATATGGACATCTTTGAAATAATGTTAATCACTAATTATCCTTTAACCAGGGGTTTCAACACAAACTCAGTGCATAAATACTTCCTACCAAGTTTAACTTAAACATTTCATAAACGGTTAACCTTATAAACATTCTCAAAGATGAAAAATCCAAAACATTATAAAGAGAGTCATAGAATTAGATTAACATTGATTCCCGTGTATATCAAAATATAGATTTTGGTTTTCACATTCCAAACATGTGAATACCATCATCATATATTCTCTTGAAACACAGTAACAACCAAAATTACCATAAATTGATTTGGAAAATATTCATGCTTCCTCATTCCAAAGTATATTGGATTTACTACTTAAATCCAAAAATGTTATAAACCTCATTAATGGTAGCATAAACCACCTAATAACATGTCCTTACTTAGTTCCAAGGTAATCACAACTTTCCAATTTACTTATTCATATCCTACATATCTTTATCCATAAAACAATATCTTATCATATAGAACATATTAAGGGTAACCATCCCCTAGTCAAAATGTCAGCTTATCATTAAATCACTTCACCAGTCCAATATAAACTTGTAAATATTAAGTGAAAAAATAGAACAATCCTTGTATATTTCATCATTCATAACTTTTGAATCCAAATACATAAATACTTCGATTACTTCATCGTTAATCCATTAACAATAATACCTATTTCCTTTCACATTTCATCCGTAGTATCATCATTATACAAAATGTGACAATTACTCACACCACCTTGCTAATTATCATCAGAAACATTATTATTGGGCCATTGGGTTGCATATTGACCATTTTCTCCACACCTAAAACACTTAAACATTTATGATGGATTAGAGTGGATAAAATTACCATCCATTTCATTAACCAAACTCTTCATTTTTCTCTTACAGTCACTTGATTTGTGTCCTTATTTTCCACAGTCAAAACACCTTCCTTTTCCTCTGATACATTCACTTATTTGATTCTTTCCTCATTATTGACATAGAGGAAACCAAATATTCTTTCCTACATGGTCTCTATTACCTAAACTCTCAGCGAACTCCTTATTTATCTTTCTTGTTGAGTCATAAATTTGGATGAGGTAAACATTGTTAATCTTGTTCCATGAAAACTGAGTAGGCCAGATCATGAAATCTTTGACTCTAGTGATCATCCCACTTGAATGATCATTATAAAATCTTCCTTCACATTCAACATTAATCAAGTTTCTTCCGGTTCCTGCCATTGGCTAAAACTAGAAGCATAGTGTGAGCATTACTTATCATAGAAGAAAACCACATAGCCTTGAAAAGAATAACTTATAGGATTTATAAATCATGAAACCTTCCATAATATATGACACCTTGGGTTTATCCCAAGTTATTAATAGCAAAATTATATCTAAATCCTTCATGATGGTTCATGAAGAGTTTGTGAATTCCCAAAGCATATCCCATAGGAGTGTCAAACTTAGTGTGCAGCAAGGCCCAGTGTCATCTACCAGATTACCCCGAGTCAAGCCTGGAACATCTTGTTAGAGTTTTTACTCCTAGGTAAATATGCTATAGATCCACATCCACTTGTATTATCCAGATATGGATGAATTTATTGGAAACCACTCACTCTATCCCTTACCAAATTTCAGGGAATTTTTCTAAATTATAACTCATCCTTATA
Organism: Viscum album; assembly: GCA_963277665.1. Lineage (NCBI taxonomy): Eukaryota > Viridiplantae > Streptophyta > Magnoliopsida > Santalales > Viscaceae > Viscum > Viscum album. The sequence goes on along the minus strand of OY728127.1, from coordinate 1,401,504,552 downwards.
CATATCCTTAGAGACACCCCTAGAAGTATCATTATATATATACCTTGGGATCTCACTAAAGTTTTTTTATCCTAATATCCAATGGTTAATTATACCTTTCCTCTAATACCAACTATATTAACCCATGATTTTCAAACATTAACATTACATAATTTTGCAGAAAACACAAAACATTTCAAAAATAGATGCAAGAAGACCATACTAGTCTAGAGCCTTTGAAAAAATGAAATACATAAAAACAGATACATATGTGAGCTAAATTATCTCCCACTAGGTTCTTTTTGACTATAACCATTCTTAGTCACATAAAACATAATACATATCTTCCCTACATGGGGAAGGAAACATAAAAGGGGTGATCTCAAATGCTCATTAAGGGTTAAAAGGGATATATGTAAGCGTAAACATGAGAATAAGGGTATGAGAATGTGATAATGAAAACAGTAGATCATACCCTACATATAGAAGATAATATACATGAATCATGGCATAAATCTTGGAAGTTCATAAGACATGAATAAAAAAAATTAAATGACATAAGACATGAAAGAATAACATAGGAGTAATACATAGAATTGTCGAAAACACATAAGCATATAATTATTTCCATAGTAGCTAAGTAATCTATACCAAAACCATCTTAGTAGTATGTTTTCACTTCCCATACCATCATATTAGTCATGGTTCACTCCCATGTCCATCATAGTAACATGAGTTAATTCCTTATACCATCTTAGTAGTCCTGGTTCACTCCCATGGCCATCATAGTAGTCAAGGTTCACTCCTAAGAATATCTTAGTTTATCTTATGAGATATAAACTTTACCCAATGCATTTTAGGGAGATATAGGTCTCACCCATCACATAATGAAATCACACTCACATGTGCCACAAGAAAAAAAAATAAACATATCACAACCCATGAAATGAAATGAGTATCATAAACATGTAAACATATCATTACATGTGGAAATATATAGGTTTCCTAATCATTTCATCATAAACATAACCCATGAAAATAAGTACATTTAAAAATCATATAACCTAGGAAAGAGAAATAGGTTTCATAACATCATGAAATCCAAACATAATACATTCTGAAAAATAATATGAATGTAAACATTGAATAATTTCCATATAATGGAATGAGTAACACCAATGGATGTTACCTTAGCTGGGAAATAATTTTTAATGATATTTAAAACATTTATTGAGTAAAATATCCCTTCTTCTTTGTAAGATGATTTTTATAACATAAAACCTTTTGAAAACATTTTTCTTTGAAAATATACTTGAAAAATTATAAAGGAAGCTTTAAAAACCACAAAACATATTTCAAATAATTTTTGTTATAAAATTATCTTCAAGGATATTTTGATATCATTTTGAAAATATTTTTGAAAACATGGTTTTTGAATATAATAGATTTCTATATGTAGAGAGATATGGGAATAAAAAAATTATCTTAAGTTCCAGAGAGTGGTAAAATGGTACTAAAAATAGATAATATCATGAATAAATATAGTATAAAGAAACTCATGAATATTATTGAGATATGGATCATAATATTTCATCAGAATAAACATAAACAATATTAGAAAGCGATGATATTGTCTAAATAAACTCTTATAACTCGGTTACTTGGGATCATACTCTATATGTAAGAAAATAAAATTACATGAAGACTAAGATATCATGAAAATAATTAGTGTCATGATATAACATGTAAAATGGAAGTATATACATGTCAAAAAGGAGTTTAGGTGCATATCAAAACATCAATATCAAAGAAGGAAAATTGAGACAAAACTGTTTTACCGATTTGGTAACTTTTGAATGATAAAACCAATGAAATAAGGATAATAAAATGGTTATTTTAATAGATATAAATTTATGTACATGATACATAGAAAAAAATCATGGGTAGTATATAAACCACAAAAAATGAAAGTGCGGCAATCATAGCTTGTATCTCACAGAAATTAAAAGTGAGATGAAATCCCTTTACCTTATGTCTTGAATCTCTCCATGATCGTACATGATTCATGTCTAATAAATATATGTTTTTTATAAATAATTTATAGAATAATACATAATACCATAAATGGTTTTATTAATACCTTATATTACCCACTTTCTAATGATCTTGTGTTAATGTTTCTCATGAGGTAAAAATCATTTTGTTGTTTGCATGTGTCTTAATTTGTTATATCTTTGGTCCTTATACTTATATCATGATTCCAAAATTTAAACCATGATATAAATATCAGGTATATATGGTATATTTATATTATAATACTCTATATAATATACATTTAATAAATGAAATACACCATTCATGGAGATAGTAAGCTGTATATACGGATGAACGCTGTTTCCATTTTTTGTTATCGTATTGAAAGAAAGTATGTAAATGAAATATGAATATATTTGTATGTATATGTATGAATAATTATTAAATTATCATTAATATATCATATATATCATATAATTTTATCAAACCCATCATTATTACATTCCATGTGGTGTGTGAACGAATCACATTGCTTTGAGGTGGTGGTAGTCCACACTTCCTCAAACGAGATTATCGTATTAACACCAAATGAGAAGTAAAAATGTATGTGTATTAAAAATGAAATTAGAAAATTAAATAAATAATAGATATTATATATAACATATATAAATAGAGTTTCCATAATAATTTCCACCATGATTGGTGGTAATTTAAAAATGAACAATCATCATTTCATGAGGAAATAACTCAACATATAGAGAAATAGTATGTTCGATATCAATTAGATGGAGGTACGTGTAAGTGTCGAAATAACCCATAGTATAAGAAATTATTTTATATTTAGGAAACTATTTTTTTCATATAATAGTGGAATAAATAGAGTGTAGGTGGTGGAGAAAGAAAATAAAGGAAAGAATATTGAGAGAAGAAGTTACCTCTTAATCAGGTAACTCCTTTTGGTTTATTCCCAAAGGCTTCCTTGAGAAGATTTTTTCCAAAAGGGATGATTGAATATTTAAAGGGGTATTTTTGGGATGTGTATTGGAAAGTATTTAGATTAAATTAATATATTTCAGAGGCATGAGGAATGGGTAGAGGTGGTGGCCTTTTATAGGGAAGGAAAATAACTCACTTGGAATTTTTAGAAACAAGTTAGGTGTGCACAAGTTCTTACGTAAAAAAAGTCATAGAAATCCAAAAAAAATAAATAATTTAAGGTTTATATACTAAATATTGATATAAAATTGATGTTGGACAAGTGTATTGGTCATTTGGGCCCTTAATTTTATGGTTCAGTCCCTTATTAAGCTTAATTTGGCCTTAACCGTTGTGATTAATTTTTATCACTTTTACTAATAATTTTGGTCAAAAATTAACATGTTATTATTAGACTATAAATATTATATTGAATAAAATGGTTTTTTTGGATTTTATAAATTCAATTCATAGAATCTGTAAATTTATGATTAGTCATAATCCCACAAATGAGATGAAATAACGGGGTTTTAAAATTTGGAAAAAGTTCAAATGTTTGTTAAGATTTTATATTCATTTTAAAAGTGAAATTGAATATAATGAATTAAATTATATTAATATATGTAATATTTATCTAATTTAATATTAAAACATTTTTATAATATTATTTATCATTAATAATTAATTATAAAAAATGCAGTTTTTAATTAAAAAGCTGTATTTTTCTGTATTCATAAAAAATGACGTTTCTAAAAAAACCCAAAACTTAACCCTAGTATAATTTAGAAATTATGAATTCCAAAGTGATTTTTATTTTATAAAATTAAATTTATAAATTTTTCTAAAATTAATTTCATTATTAGAAGTTTTTCATTCCAAAAAATAATGTTTTTCAATATAGAAAGATTTTCCCAAAAATATTGTCATTCATTATCAATATGTTTTATTTATATAAATAGATTATAAATAATATTTGAAAATTATTTATTAATATTTCTATAAATTTTCTTAACAGTTAGGTTATATTCTATTATAATAATATTTTAATAATATATTATAGTTAGGTAACACTCAGTGTTGCGTGTTACCCAAGCCATCGAGGAAGGTCAATATTGCATGTAATTTACGCTATATTTGTTGTTCAATTTAATGTATTCCAAGTTGGTATTGAATTCAACATATTCCAAGTTGGATCCATGTGAAAGGAATGTTTGAATTAGTGAAAATCTACTTTCAGTGTTGTGTGAAATTAATAACATCTAAAGATTAAATTAATTCTCAAAAAAGTTTCACCAAAATCTCAAAGTTTTATAGGAACACTTGAAAATTACTTGTAAAACATATCGCTTATAATATAAATCCAATTATAATATAAAATAACTATTATTATTTATTTTTTTAGTTGTCAACCTGGTTTACAAAGTAATTTATATCTTATTTTTTGGTTTTTTTCACTTTATAGAATTAGAATCTATAATTTCATGACATATTATCATAGTATTGAATAATAATATTTAGCAACTTGTGACATCTATGAATGATACTGATTTTTTCATTAATCATCGGTTTTAATTTAATTTTCAAATAAAAATATTACACAGGATTTATAGTTGGTGGATAAGAAGTGGTCGCCAATATTTGTGGTAATTATGAGACCATATTTTATTTTATTCAAGTATCCTCATTGAGTTTGATAACTTTACAAAAAGAATTAGTATTTTTCATCAAATCCCAAGCATTATCATTTTTATATTATGCCATTATTTAAGTGAAGGGATTTATAGGATCTAATGACAATTATTAAATGTAGTAAAAGATGTTATAAACCCAATACCCATGATCACTAAGCTATTATAATCTAAAACCATGTATTCTATAAATGAAAAGGTCATTTTTTGATGGTAGATAATTGATCCTCCTTCAATATCAGTGGTTAAATAATATCACTATGAAATAACCAAATGCATTTTCCCTTATAGGTGTATCCATTGGATGATTTAAATCACCCAATTCATGGCTGGGACTATCCATATCTCCTACTATATTCTAGTGACTCATGATGGTAAAGGGAGAAAGGAGGAAGAGAGATTACAGAGACTTGGTATGAGGATACGACCTCTATGATAGACATATCAATTGATAATGCCTTTTTATATATCCCTTTAGGATGATAACTAAGTAGACTTGTATTTACTCTTTTGTTTATAAAATAATAGTAAATATAATTATAGTTACCACTCTTTGATAACATTTTACCAATCCAAATCTCCCATACATTTCATCTTATGTGACATTTTTTAATGATAGCCAATATGAAAGAGATCTAAACACTATTTATTAATGTTTTATTTCCAATGTTAAATCATAAAGTGTAATGGTAATCATATAATACGATTCCTTTAATCAGAATAGCATATAAAATGGTTGTGTCATACACTCTGACTTGGATTGGGAAGCATCAATACAATATCTCTATATCATATGAAATAATTTTCCCAATGGGTTATAATATGACATTTGCAACGTGTACATAATAAATTTTGACATAATCTTATTGTATAATATATAATTACTTTAGAAACCATATACAAAGATAATTTTTGGAAATCATCTAAAATACTTTTGGAATTCTATCATGTATCAGATCATATGAAACACTTTGTGAATATGAATCCAAAACTCATTTAGTATTAACTCTATAAAACTATCAGAGTTGATCTATAAGTATTTTAAAACTTATTTCCCATTCATTTAATGGAAAAGTATGAACTGTAGATCCTCTGTAGAATTAAAAAATATGAATTCACAAATTCATACATTTAATCAAAGAGTATCCTATAGAAAAATCATTAATGTTATTCAAGATACAAAGGGATATACCCTGATATAAATCAAACACATGTATATATATACTAGTTTCTATTAACTATATCATATATTAGAATTAATTTTAATACGATACCTTTAACCAAGACATATAGTAACCATGATACATGAATTATGTCAATCCCATATATCTATTCATATGTTCTCGATTCTTCGAGTATAGATTGATCTGATAAATGAATACATCACATATCATTTATATTATGGATGAGAACACTACATTCCCCTCACCCAATAGATAATTAGATCAAATTTCTTATCTAGGTATCGACACACACTTCTTTTATCTATCTCAATTAAGTACTAATATGTTATACTCATAATATGAGAGGAAAGATACCATCTTGGTTAAGCCTTAACTAATGACAAGATCCAAAATGTACCCAATATCCCCTTGATTAGATAATCATAAAGGATTGTGTAAAACAATATTCAAGTATGAAGGTTTTCATGCTGGGTATCTTTCAAACCTCACATATGAGGAAATACCAACATGAAACATGTAATCATAGTATACCAAATACATAGTGTATGGAACTACTTGTGGTATACTTGGAAGGTAATTAAGCACACAAAACTCGTTTTATGTCTCATGATCCCATTCCATATCTCTATATGAAATCCTACACATGCTATCTTTAATATCTCATCAAGACTTATAATTTTCCTTGGTAAAAATCAATCATGGATAACTCAAAATAATACTTTTAGAGGTTGATAATCATTTTACTTCATGATAATATGAAGCCAACATGAAATAATTATAAATTGGAAAATCTATTTTTTATACCTTGATTCATTTTATATTCTTAAACTCTTTTAATAACACTAAAAAAACCACACATAAGTGCCCATTCAATCATATCCCTTATGATAAACTACAAGAAATGTCTTATGTTAGCTTCACTTTTAGGGTTTTTTAAACCCATTAATACTCTATGTAGTCCCTTACACATCTCTATGTGAACATCTAAAAAATCCCACCAACTAAAATCCTTTAGAGAGTAATATTTTTAAAGATATACTATTTTAATAATGGTGAGATTATGAAAAGAAACCTAATCTTCAACTCTTTGAACATAGTATTCAAACTCATAAAATTCATAATATCCAATGTTATGATGTTGTTAAATTCTATTATCTACCTAGAAATATTTCTAAGTTCATCATTATCATCATCATTCATGAAAAATTTCTATCAAGCATTTTCCTTGAAATCATTTTGGTAACAAAATGTGTCTCTTTAAATTATTTTTTTACCAACACATCTTAAAATCCGTTATGATATAATGTGAAATTCACTTTTAATGTTATTCATAATATTATTTTATTTTCACTTGAAACTCCTATAAGTCCATACATAGTCCCACTAGTCTCTTAAAAACTATATTCTTTCTAGAATGACATTTTATGATACAAAAAAAAACAATTTTACAAGAAATAAAACTTATTTCATTTAGTGGAAATATTTAACAAGTAAACTATTGTATTCATATCATACATGGTATTCTATATGTTTTGAGTGTTATTAAGAGAAGAATTTAATCTTTAAAATATGCCAAAGTTGAGTAGGGGATCTCTTTCTGTCATATTTAAAAAATTATCTTGGATACAATTTTAATCCTAGATAAAATTCCTTTTATCCTTATATTCTTATCAAATATGTTTTAGAATATGATGAATTAAAAACCATGTGTATAAAAAATAATTAAAATGTTTATTAATCAAACCACAATTGTTTATAATAATATCTTATCGTACAAGATAAAAAATAAGATCTAAAATACACATCTATTATATTTTATTTATCCAAGTTTTGAAGCAATTCCCACATAAATATTTTCAATATAGAAAATATTTGATACATTACTTGTATGAATACATCAAGTTTCTTGAATAATGTTTTTATTAATTTTGAAATACTACATATTTACAACACTTGTAAAACATACAGTAGGTATCATATACCATTTAAAAATATAAAAATTAATTCCCTTAACTTCATACCTAACATGTACTCTCCACTAGGTTTCTTTTTATCCTTAGGGAACTCTCTATAATTCATTCTCTAGTGGATAGGATTTTTATACTGAAAACACTCTTCTGCTATATTGATTATACCTTGAAATTTCTAATACTTTTATAGGGAATTGGAAGAACCAATACTAGACTTTATAATTGTTTTTTTCTATTGATTTTGACTTTTACTCTTTGTACTATCAAAACTAAAAGTTTTGGGGCATAGTGGAATCACACTAGGACACTCCCTAAAAATGGATTTCTTCAATTTATTTAGATAAATCCTTAGGAATTGAAGATAAAAACACTGTAAGAATTGAAAATTTTATATTTTAATATATAATTTATAATTAATTTAAATAAATAATAATTACCTATACTTTCAATTATTTCTTCATTGATGAATCTAGTGACCACTCTCATTATACCATTATTCTGATGAAGGATTCATAATTAAAATCTATTTAATAGTAATAAAAATGTGATCTATGAACCTGAAAACATATCCATAGAATCTATGAGTTCTAGTATAGAATAACTGAACCACTTGTACCATTTTCCATTGTTGAAAACAAGAATACCTTCTAGTATTGAAGGATTCTAAATAGTTTTATTGGGGACTTAAGGGTGCAGAGGAGGATCGATGCTCTCTATTCTTGAGAGTGTTCTTGATAAAGTTATATCTAGGTATTGATAGAATTATATATACATAAATGATGTTCTCAATAAATTATTCTCTACAGAAATGATATAATATTGTTTTTATACTTAGGGTAAAATATTAGTTATTATATAAAGTCCCTTGGAAAATATATTTATTTTGAGTGAACCACATGTTGAATAATAATAATTATATTGATGATTATGATGCTGATGATAATGATAATAATAATAATTATAATAATAGTATTATTACCTTTCCATCTTCTTAATTTATGAAAATATAAATATCATTTATTTCAGACCCTCAACTCCACCCATAATCTCTCCTTAACATTTATCAAAATTTGAACAATAAATATTTATTTAAATTAATAAATATCACTTTATTATTAATTTAATAAATATTTATGTGATCAAAATAACCTGAATAATTATTATTCTTTGGAATTTGATAATTATATTTATTCATATATTAAATTCATATAAAATTTAACTAAATCTCTGGATACACTTAATGTGTGACCCTCTAGGATTATTTGTCAATAGCGTTAGGATAACTTTACTAAAGTCCAAGATCAACATCTAGCAAAAAAACAAGTCACTCATATATAGATATATTAATATCACAATGAAAAAAACTCCTATAAATTCTCACTATGTAATATAATTCATTTGTCTCAATATCTCATTAAACATGTTTCATTACTAGTGTCATCAACCTATATACTGAATCTTTCATTCTTAGACTTTCCTAAAATGAACTTTTCAATAAAATCACCATAACTATAAACTTAATCATATAGTTCCATTCCAATCAAAGGGCCTATGACATTTACTTTTGTTAACATGAAAGGTACAAATCCATTATTGAATTACTTATTAATTTTATATCACTTGTGACACACCCAGCACATCCTACTTCACTGAAAGAATATGTCTCGATAGTTTTAATCAATACATATAAGCGTACAATGCATTATATACATTAATAATAATATAAAGTGTAAGTACCAATACCTACACACACATATGTTAATATCCAATGAATGATATAACATGCATAATTACTATGGTTGGGTTTATTCTCATAACCTCATCTCTTGGAGATCACAATGTGGAAACTTAATAATAAGACTCAATGTATTATAATTCCTCAACACATGATAAAATGAACCATTAGTGTTTTGTTAGATATATTTCAACTTTGATTAACACATTTATTTATGAAAATTGTCATAACAGTTAAAGGTTCTCATCATAAAGGTGAAATTCTATGATATTTCAATGTGATTGATACTGTAAGAGCATTATGACGTTAATTTTATATAGAAAATAACTCATCATGTGATAAAATATTTATTGATATCCAATAACATGAATATATGGTTAATCAAAAGTATTAAATAGTCAGATATAGGGAACCAACTCCAACTTACTCCAATTTATATTAAATCCAACTTCTAATGACTTGAGTTCACTAGATCTCATATGATATTATTAATTTTACAAAGATAAGTATTTAGACAATGGGATCCTCATGTTCTCCTTCATAGAAACTCTACTTTTGAAAACATCGCTACTATGATAAACATCGAAAAAAGAGTTGATCCTTATGATGTATATGATTTTCTCATTAATGTAACCTTGGAACCTTTGCAAAGACAAACACTATAGTGTTTTCACAATACAACATGATAAGGACTCTATTTCTAAACATCAAATCAATCTTCTAGATAAAGTTTCATATATAGAATGATTCTTTATCTACATTATAAGCCATAATTTACTCTAAACATGCTATATAATCAACGAACATTGGATACCATGAGCTCTTATAGCACAAAAATCCTCTATTAAGAGTGAAGGCATATCTTGACTATGATTTTAGATCATCTTGATCTATTTGTAATCTCACATATGTATATCCATTGATGACTCATATCCTTTATAAACTAACAACATAGAATTATTACACCTTAGATACTTCAGGATAATCTTGAATACCATCTAATTTTAGTCATCTGGTTCAACTTGATATATACGCCCCGTGATCAAGTCATATAAAATATAAATACTAGTATATAACATGACATACATGATTGATCCTATAGATGGTGAATATGGAATCATGGTCATCCTCTATCACTCCTATTATTTTAGAGGACATGTTTTCTTAGAGAGATGCATTCCATAGGAAATTGAAAACAACCCCCTCTTGGATTATTCCGTACTAGATATATTCAGTATATTATCAATGTAAGTATCGAAACTTAGTCCAAAAAACCTCTTAGATCCATCATAAATGATTTTGATATGTAAAATGTAGGATACTTTGCCTAAGTACTTTATGGATATGAATGTTATCAACAAAATCTTAGTAATACGTCATCAATATACACTACTAAGAAAATTATTTCACTTTCACTAAACCCCTTTTAGATACATGGATCACCTTGATTATTTATGAAATAGAATTCTATTATGGCTGTGTCAAAGTGAATGTTCTTTGATCTAGATGTTTCCTTTAATCCATAAATGGATCTATTCAAATTACATGCCTTTTTATAATCTCTTGGATTATAAAACACCTCTAGATGTGTCATATAGACATCTTCCATAATATTTATATTAATTAAATCATTTTTACATCCATATACCAAATTGTATAATCGTGGTAGCTTCTATGTAAAGAATAATTATAGTGTATTTCAACATAAAAAATGGTGAAATAGTTTCATCATAGTATATACCATGAAATTTCATAAAACCTTTATCCATTACTCATTCCTTATAGGTACCAAATTTACCATCGGATTAATCTATGGGTGATACACACTAAGAAGTGGGGGGGGGGGTAAATCAGTGTGTATAGCAAAACAATTCCCTTCAACTCTCATATACTTCAAAAATTATCTCTCAAGATTCGTACTAATTCATAATATAATGAGACAACCGGTTTTTTAATGAGGTTATCTTCCTTGTAGATGACTACATCCCTAGTGTTTCATGGATATTATCCCAAGTGCATATTACTCTTGTTATTATCAAAAGGAACTTGGGAATGGGTATGAACTTGAACTTGTACTATCTTCTAGAACAAAATAGTTACACCTTCACATCAACAGAAAAAAAACTTAGAGGAATAATTATATCTATTGAGAAATATAAGCCTCCACATGGACTATAGATGATGATATTTTTCCTTTTCCTTATACTATAGTCTTATGTGGTTTTTCTAATATGTTTTTCTTTGATATAACAACATATTCATTGACTCATGCAGAATCATGTACAAGCACATCCATAAAATTTCTTGATATCTATATTCATTAAATATTTCATGAATATCATTTCCATAAATGCTATGGAATTATTCTTGAATATTGGTGGTATTAAATGAATCATTCAAAACTCATAAACCATGAGTCTAATCTTCTTTCAAATTCTTCCTAAAATTTCTATTATTGGTTCACATATTTTCTATCCTTACAGTAATTGAAATTTCATTTTATTCTTCCCTTTTTTAAATCTTCACCTTTTGTGTTCACTTGATATTTCCATGTAAACATGGTGATGAGGAATCTTAGTCTATGACATGGAACTCCCCTTCAGTGTGGTTACATAAATAGTGATGAGGTGATATATTCTGTGGTGTGTAGATCTCATCTCAGTGATACATGATTCTACCTTTGACAATTATCCTTTGATATTATCAAGGATCATGATAATGTGTTTGATCACGGTTTAATTCCATGAACAACATCACACATGAATCTACTGATTTAAATCTCATTATTCAGAAATATGAATTCTATAAAATATAATTTATATTATGGGATCTTTTATGTGTAATAAAATTATCTTACAGTCTTCTTAAAACTCCAACACAAAATATAAATCCATTTTTTAATTCTAGTAGATTCATATTTCTCCTCACATAACTGCATTTACATACATAGTTTTAATTCTATTATGGTGTAAATGAATTCATGTATGTGGTCACTATGAGGTAAATTCTTTTTCCATTTTTTTACACATATAGATAAACTATATTATGTGGCGTTAAGTAATTACGCGGGGTCCTCTCCATAAGATAATTTCTTTGTCAAAATTTTGGCTTCAATTAGGAACATATAAAATATCTTCATTAAATCACCTATTAGATTCATCTTATCCCTCTTCTATACAGACTATACTTTATCGTTATAACTAACAAAGGTTGAGGATATTCATATTATCTATACATAAAATGATCTCTAAATGATTTTAGATAGTTCCCTCATCTCCATATAACTTTTCAAAACTCTATATGAGGTAACCATTATAATTATAACTAACAGCACTATAGTCTTTTCCTAAGAGATTCACATCAAATTATTTCCAGACAATTGTTGATAGTGTTCTTAAGTCCATAGAAATTATCACGACTCCATTAATAAGAACACATCAATCTACACACTTAATCATGAATTGACAATAAATACAACACTATCCTCAAATGGGTTCAAAAATATCTCCATTTTGATTTATTTTCAATACCACATAATTTTCTCCACCTTATTAACAAGGAAACAAATGATATGAAATACATGGGAAAATAAATATCTCTATGGAAAATAATCATGAAATAAAAATATCTAAGTCTATATGATCTAGATCATTATATAAAATAAGAGTTATTAAATAAATTATCAACATTGTTTGTAAAAAAACTCAACACAGCCTTGTAAAACACTTCTTAAAATATTAATCCACAAAAATCAATAAATATTTTCTATATTATTTATACACCAAATAAAACACACACAAAAAAGATTCATACCCAAGGGAAACAAATTTACCCCCTTCAAACAAAATCTCCTCAAACAAATTACGAGAAATAATAGCAATGGAAACTCAAAAAATAACATAACTAAATGAGGAGTGGATTGAACTTCTATTTTTCACTTTAGCTTTACGAATTTTTTAATTATGAGAGTTTTAGTCAAAATTTTATAAACCTATTCTTTATAAGGAACAAAATATAGCCTCAAAATACCCTATTCAACTTTCCCTTTCTGAAAATGGTACTTTTTCTCAATATTATTTGACTTGGAGTCTTTAACTAATTTTGGATAGGTTTATGGAACTCTGAATTTAATATCACATAGTGATAGAATTAGTTACCTCAACACTCTGATCTTCTAATTTTCTTTTCATATCCATCATTTTCATAACTAATTTTAATGAATCCACATACTCAGCCTCAATAGATCTTAGTTTCATTGATATTTTCTTTTTAGAATACTAAGAAACACAATTTTTTCAACAAAAAATACTCAATTAGAAGTGGATCTTCTATCATTGACTACCCCTACATAGTCGGTATCTTTGAATCTATTTTTCTCTAGATCTCCTATATTATTATACATAAAACCATAATAGAGAGTGTTTGAAATATTTCCCAGGATCCTATTTACTAGAAAAGGTGTGATTCCTTTGTATTTGACTGATACTAGTAATAAAGGGTGATAACATATATAATATCAGGTATTTCTACAGCTAAGTACATAAGACTTCAAATCAAACTTATAAATTACTTATCATTAAAAATGTTTCCTTAACAATCATCTTGCAAATTTTTTTCCCACCTGATTGTGTGTGTACACTCCTCTATATTCATGCATGTCAAACTTCTTCAAGAGACCCATTACATATTTCACTTGATAAATAAAAATATAACATGTTTTCTGAATAATATATATCACCATGAAGAAATTAATTTCCCCCAGCATTGACATTCCAAACCTTTATTTCATGTTCCTTGAAAACTCCTTACATAGGTAGTCTCCATTATTGGAAAATATGATATCATCAATATACACACTCATAAATATTGATACAGTGTTATAATTTTTTACATATAGATATTTTTCCACTTACCCTTTTTAAAATTTCATGCTTTTCAAATTCTCATAAATCTTGCAATACCATGATCTTGGAGATTTCTTCAGACTATAGAGAACTTCCTTTAGGAAGAATAGACCACTTCCATGTGAATCAAGAATTAATATTTTAGGTAATTCCATGTAAAATTCCTCATTAATATCACCATTTAAAATTGATTATTTAACATCAATTTGAAATATTTTAATGTTTTTTGAGCTGATATAACCAAGAATATTCTGATTGAATCCAGTCTAGAAACTTGAGAAAAGGTTCCATCAAAATCAAATCCATCAATTTGTGAGTATCCCTTGTATACAAGCCTGACTTTGTTTATAGACACTTCACCATTCTCATCAAGGTTATTTTTGAAAACCCAATTGAATCTTATAACATTATTTTCTATGGGTCTGGGGATATGTTCCCAAGTTTCACTATTTTCAACCTGGTCTAGTTCTTCATTCATGGAATAAATCCAATCCTTATGTTTGAAAGGATTTTCTACTATCTAAGGTTCAAAATTTGATAAAAGAACAATATGGAAAGTTGACATGATATTTCTTCTTATTCTTATACCTTGATTCTGATCTCCAATAATGTTCTTAGTGTCAATATATTTCTTCTCTTTAGGATCACTTCTTTATCTTCATCACAATAAAAATCAAAATCTATATATTTGGTTCAATTTTTTTCTGTATTTTATTCAACAGACTATGAAATGAAAACACCATCCTTATAATCTAAAAAGATAGTATGTCCAATCCCTTTATAATTTTTAAATAATGTGACATCATCACTATAAATAATCATTTTATATCTCTTATTGTACCACCTATAAGATTTTATATTTGATATTTATCTAAAAAAAATTCCATCTTCAGCCTTATTATCCATATTTACTACATTTATTTTCCTTTTCTTGATTAAACATGGACTTTTGAATACTATGAAATGTTTAA
Organism: Viscum album; assembly: GCA_963277665.1. Classification (NCBI taxonomy): domain Eukaryota; kingdom Viridiplantae; phylum Streptophyta; class Magnoliopsida; order Santalales; family Viscaceae; genus Viscum; species Viscum album. The sequence continues at coordinate 1,401,489,112 of OY728127.1, read as the reverse complement.
CATTTAGATTAATTTTGAACCAAAAATCATGATTCATGTCTATGTTTGGTCTTATGATAAACCTGTTTTGAAATAATCTAGTGGCAGTAATAGAATGTATCCAATAATATCACTATGTTTTGTGTTCTATCCTCACAGATCTAGCCATATCAACTAGACTATTATTCTTCCATTTAGACACTCCATTTTTTCGAGTAGTGTACGACATACTGAATTCATGACTAATGCTATGTTTGTTAAGATATTCAATGAACTATTTATTGTAATATCTATTTCTATTATCTGAACTCAATATCTTTATGCATATACCTATTTTATTTTCTATATGTATTTTGAAGCTCTTAAATCTATCCAAGGCCTATGATTTATGTAACATTTTAAGTACCCAAATGGATAGGAGTAATAGTGGTGTATTTGTTTTCAATGTGTCTGTATGATGAAAATTAATTGTGACAGTGATTGAAGTATACAATTAGTGTAGATTTTGTTCTATTGAATTATTCTTGATAATTATTCATATAATGAAAAAGAATTATTCAATAGATTTTTTTCTTAAAATAAAGAAACATAAATTGTGATTATTGCAGAGCTGTTCTTATGGACCAAGGCATGTAATAATTGTATGAGGTGAATGAACATTGTTTTTATAAATATAATGAAGTTAATATAATTTTATTTTGAATAGATTTTGAATTTATTATTTAATTCCAAAATAATATAAAGATGATAATTAAGAAGAGATTAGATGAGAATAAGAATAGTTTGTATTGGAATTGTATGATAATTTTTTTAACTCTTTTTATGTGAGTTTATAAAAATGGTCTATCCATAATCCAACCATGAAAACATATCTAACACATATGGGACCTAGGTCAAACTTGTGGGAGGTAGGTTTACCTGACCATCCATGGGGGAAAGTGAGGATTCATTGCACCCACACGGAGTGCATGGATGAAGGAACTTGCATGGGGGAAAACATAGTGGGTGGATATCACCCAAAAAATGCATATGAGTGGTGTGAAGGGTGAAAATAGGCATTATCTCTCCTTATATGTGTGAGAAGGTGTTTATAGGTGCTAACACTAATGTTATATCAAATGATCGGTAGAAAAAATTTACTTATTAAGTGATGCTCGACAGAAGGAAAATTCAATGTGGGAATCATCCATGTGGGTACTTTTCCTCCACTTTAAAAGGTTATGTAAATAACTTTGGCCTTTCTATTCATTACATCAGTGAAGTATGGTCGAGGAATTGATGTAATATTCAACCAAGAGCCTTACTTGGGGGTTTCAAATGCATTGAAGTTTGTTTTCAAGCTACTAAGATCCAACCAAGATTTCAATTATGATGTGGATGGTTATATGATACTGTGAGTTACTCATAAATACATATATGGGTTCAAATATTTATTCCACCATGAATTAAGGAATTTGAACTGAGTATATATGGTGATTTTTATTTATTGTAACTGTGATCATATTAATATATTACAAAAACTCAAGGTCTCAGTGTGCTGAATGTTGTAGTTTGACATAAGATGATGGTCAAGCAATATGGAATACATCATGACTTTTTGAGATTTTTTTTGAAGTTGGTGTTTTTCCCATGTTGCATATATAGAAGATTCGATGAATGTAGAAGAAAGATGGTGCACATAAAAATGAGGTGGTACATATATGGGATCCAATTCGGTGTAACCTATCAATAAATACTCTCCATGCTCTCCATTTTTAGTATGCACATCAAGATAGAGATCTGAAAAGCTAAAAAAGAGACTTATGGGAGCTCTGTATTTGTGAGAAGATTCTATAGGTCATCATGACTTTATTTTTTCCTTCCCAACTGCATGATAGTTAATCAATTCTATGAGATAGTGATTAAGTAATATACATTCACCATTCTTCACAAAGAAGCCATATTGTACCATGAGATTAAGAACTTCATGAATAACTATTTTTTATAACTATTGATATATAAAGAACAATGAGGAGTTATGGTGAAATAAGTGAGTTTCATGATGAAGTGAAATAATCTTGTGATATATTTTCATGAAGGGAGATGAATACATTCTATATGAAGAAAATTCGTGCATAAATGAAATATAATGACATCCCCATACTTGTGTGTTTCATTAAGGAGGAGGTAGATATGTAATTCTTGTTACATGAAGATTTTTGAGTATTCTATGCATTTGATGATAAACATACATCAAGGAAGTGATTTATTCGCAAATTGGAAATATAAAATTGAAAAGGACAATAAGTTTTAATTTTTTTTCATTAATGAAACATAAAAAATAGTGTTTATATTTACATGCATTAAGTATTTTCATGTGAACTATTTTGTGACAAAGAAAGTGAGGCATAATTGTTTGAGTTGTGAAAAGAAGTAAGTATATTCATGTGACATGTGTGATATATCAATAAGATATTGAAAAGAATAAAAAACATTAGTGTGGTTTTGCAAATCAAATTGTGTAGTCTTTTTTGTCAAGAAGATCATATAAAACATACTGAATTTTTTCTGAAAAGTGAGACCACACATTTAGTGTATTGGAATTATTAGTGAGATATCAAAAGATAAAAAGTTCATATAATTAAAGTTGAGAAAGTCCAAAAGTTACTCTAAAGAGGATTTGACTATGTGCACTTAAAAAAGAGCAAGTCCAACCTATACAATACATTAGTAGGAAGTAGTAGTTAATGGCCTATTCATAGGAATTTGGAAAGACTATTGAAGAACTGGTGGGATTATAGTATAAATAACCTAATAAGAAGACTTTTGGTATAAAACATAAACTTGAGAGAGTTAGTGTAAAGAAAATCTATGGGATTATAATAAAAATATACCATTGAGGGGTGACCCACTATAATCATTCGTGATTAGGAATTACTGAATCTTTTTGTCAAGAATTTCATGATATTGTCTATATTTTTAATCTCTTTTAATTACTAGTAGATAATATATGTGTTAAATTATCCCAAACATAGTAATGATATAGTCACCCATATTAGCGGAAAACCTTGTAAAAATACCATGTGATGAGATTCATTTACTTTTTATCCAGCATGTGGTGTGATTATTTTTGTCAATAGGGAAAATCTATTCCCCCTAACATGTGAAGAGGTTTGAATTTTAATAGGGGTAAAAAGAGAAATAAAATAAATTGATAAAATTTGTGTACACTGATTCACCCCTATTAGTGTACCATTATGATTCATTGGAAACTTTAATTGACATTAGAGTGAAGGTTCCACCCTTGATTGGATCTATGTTACTATATAGTTTTTTATATCAAATATATATGATGTGTAGATTTTAATTTGAAGAATTATTAGAGTTTCCTCATATGGGAAATCTAGTTCATATCTATATATGTGCCAACAAGGTGGTTTCTGAAAAATAATTGAAGAATAGATAGATGAGATAGGTAAGAAATCTAAAAAAGTGTTTTAAGAATAAAGAAGATATTCCAAAAACTGAATGTAGTCCAAGTGGTAGTCTATGAAAAATATCTATTAAATTAGTTGATAATGTTCCTTTTGATGATTATAGTTTAATCATTTAATATGAATTGATTATCGATTTAATATATTATTTTTTATTTAAAATTCAATGATTATATGAATAAAGTTCATATTGATGTTTTTAATTATATATTTACTTTTATGAAGGGACTATATAATGAAAAATCACTTCCTAAAGAGAAATATGAGGATACAAATAAATATTTAACTGAGAAGTTTCAAAGTTCAAAAATTTTCAAACAACTTGTGAAGCTAAAGAATAAATTGTATTACTTTGGAATGAACTTCTTTCCAAAGTTGAGGAACAATCACATAGAAATACGTGTGAGAAATTAGTGATTTAAAAGGTCCTTACTAATATGACTCATAATATTAAAGAATATTATAATGCTACCATGAGTCTTAATAATTCACAATTGGAAACATAAAAAAAGATTAGACATTCCACCTATATGAAGAATCAAAAGTATAGTTTGTATCATATTTAAATTCTGGATTTACTTTGGTTGAAGGTGAATCACAAAGTGTTATTTTTGAGAAGGATGTGATTGATAAAGTTTTCACAAAAGTGTTCCATATATTAGAGAAACTACACAGAACCTCTTGAATATTAAAGATGATTAGCTAGAGGTTAAATAAAAATAATTAAATAATTAGATAATTCTTTACTAAAGTCAAATAAAATTATTTAATTATAGATTAAGTAAATTAATGTTCAATGGTTATAACAATTTAAATAAGGTCAATATGAGAAGATTACTCTCAACCAAAAGTGTGTTAAATTGGAATTGAAAATGAAAAATTAGGAATTGACACAAGCTGAGACTTCTCAAGATACAAAGATCAGAATGAATGCTGAGAGTATTTATTAAAAAGAGTTTTAATTCAATGAAGTCCCATGTTAGTGGTAGTAATATATTGATATTTTCTAAAGATAAATATTCTATAAGCTCAACGAAATAGGTAACTATTGTTCACTAATTTTCTATTTGTACAAATACTATTTCATCTTCTAGTAAAGGTTCCAAACGGAATTGTAATCAGACATGGGTGATGAATTCTAATAAAAACCCCACTATGTCATCAAAATTTGATGTGAAAAAGAGTAAGAATTATTGTTCCTCATAGAATGATCAAATGAAGAACAACATTGTCCAAAGATAAGAATATTTCAAATACAAAAAAATTGCACCACAGATTAAGAAATCAAGATTTTTTGGATATTTCGTGTGCTGTTGGAGGTTTAGGAATTAGAGTATTGTTTGTTGTAATTAATTTTCTATTAAAGATAATTACAAAAGACCAATATTAAGGGGGTGTATATATGATATGACAAAAAATCTATTAGAAGAGAATTAGAATACATAAATGTAGAATAATGTGTATACTAAGAATATATTTTGTTTTCTTGAATACTTATATATTTATTTATATATAAGTTTTCACAATTATGATATGTATTGGGTTCCACCAACCATTCGACCTAAATATAATTATATAAATAAAATTTTAGAAAAAATTTATAAGAAGAGAAAAGTAGAAAGTCTTCCTTGGTGTATAAGTAGAATAACAAAGTCAAGAATTTTTTGGAATGAGGTAAACTAGAGAAGAATGATAAAATAGTTTTCACGCTAAATTTAATATTCTCCTACTTTGGTAAAATATGTCATAACATGTACCATTTGAAATAATTCATAAACACCAATGTTAATTGAACTAAGATAAATAAAAAAAATTAACCAATCTCAGAAACAAATAAAAGGTTTGATATTGTGCATTAAATCCTTGATGAAAAACTAGAATTTTATGAGAGGTTTGCTAAAAATGATAACTAAAATGTTGTTTAAAATATTTGTGGAAGGTGAAAAATTTACATATATAAAGATTAAAAAATCATGATATGGCTACCTAGTCAGAAGATATTGTAAAAAATTTAAAGGAAAGCATCGATGACTTATTATGCTAAAAATTATTTTGTGAAGAAGGAGTCCACACTCATGAAGAATACTAAGAATTTAGATAAATAATGTTTATTCATTTTTCTAGATCAGTTGGAATTTAATAGAAATTTAAAGTAGGAATAAAAGAATGAAAGTTCATTTCTTTCTAATTGAAAGAATCCTATTATATCTAAGATGAAATCCGAAGAAATAAAGATGTCCTTGCTAGCATTAAATAATAAAATTTGGAAAATCAAAGAATAGAAAAGCATGAAAAGTTTTTATATATCTATAACAGAATTGAATTTAGTTTCTAGGTTGAGAAATAATCCTCAAAACTTCTTCTATAATTGAAAATCATTAAAGAACCTCCTTATTCCCGTGTATATTTCATTTTATTTCTTTTATACATAGAATTAGAGGTGAGACATGTATTCAGAGGTAGATCTGACGAAATGAGTTTTATGAAAAATTATATGGAATCCATAAATATACCTATATTTGATAAATTAATTTAAATTAGTATTATTTTGCCTCTTGACAACACTATATTTGAATTTAAAATTTGTTTGTGGAGTTCATTCTTGAAGAAATCCAACCATGATGAAGAATATAGATGAAGTTCATCCCTCTTGGGAGAGTGAAGCATAAAATCTACTAGATTTTAATATCTCAATTTGAATCACATGAATATTTGAAGTTCTAGTAAGGGATTTATATGATGATTTAAAATGTTGAAATTATGGATGTTAAAGCTTGTCATTGAAGAAGTATGTTCTCCTATATTTATTAGGAACATAAATTATAAAATTAAAATGGATAAAAAAATTATTTGAAGAAAAAAAGGAGAGAAAATGGGAAAGGAATTATTATAATTGTATGTTTTTAATCTATTTGTTATGACGAATGCCAGATTTTAGTTGAAAAAACCTTTTAATAACCCCTGAAATAAGGTTTCAATAATTGTTTCACCTTTTGAAAATTTATTGATAGCTTTTTTGTCAAGATTGATCACTATTTTTTTCTACACCCTGTTTTCTCATATAGATTATAAATTATTAATTGATGACTAATTTTTTAATGGAAATAGATTTCTTCCTTCTCTCAAGAATATCAATATGAATTTATGTTAAGTGACACATCTTATGAAATTATAATATTGTAGGAGAGAAAATAAAGAGCCCAATTTTGGAATAATGATAGGATTACAATTCCCTTATTCTTATATCTTTTCATTTATTGTAAATAGGGGGGATAAATAATTTACTTTATCATTGAATTGGGTATTAATAAACAATTCAAAGGGGATATTTAAGTAACCAAATGGTAATTATGCTGTATTTTTTGTCAATGTGTTTGATAATGAAAAGTAAATGTGGTAGTAATTAAAGTGTGTATATTGTGTGTAGTTTCTTCCATTGAATTATTCATGAGAATTATTAATAAGATAACATTTAATTATTCATAAGAGTTATTTCTTTAAATAAAAAATTTTTGATAATTACAAAGTTTTTCTTAATGAACAATACATATTCTAATTGTACTGGGGGAATGCACATTGTTTTTATACATATAATGAATTAAATTTTATTTGATATTGAGGATATTTGGTATTTATAATTTAATTCCAAAATGAAAGAAAGAGGAGAGTTATGAATAGATTTGAGGAGAAGATGAACTGTTTCGACTATAATTGTATGAGAATTTTGTTAACTCTTTTTATAATAGTTTATAATAAAAATATACTCTGCATAAGCCAAAAAATGAATCAACTCTACCACATATGAGACCTAGGTCAACTATATGGGAGGCAAATAGACTTATCCAGCCATGGTGGAATGTTATTATGTATATTACCCATATGGAGTGCATGGGTGACTGTACTTTCATACGGGTAAGCATAGTGGGTGTATAGTATCTATAGGAATAAACATGAGTGGTGCACAGGAAAAAAATAGGTGCACTCTCCCCATGCATGTGTGTGAAGGTGTGTCTAGGTGTCAAACTATAACAACCTTGCTCTTTATTACACACTTAAATATGATTTATTACCTAAAATTACACTTATTACAACTATGAGGATCGAGAGTTCTAGTGTCTTGGGAAATTATTAACATTACATAACAACTTAGAACATAAAACAAAACATCTTTATTGAAAACTACTTTTACATGACCACAACATTCCTTCATATATAACATTTCATGGGATCACCTGAGGACATGAATAAGAAAAGGGTGTGCTATAAATCCCTGTAAGGGGGTAAGAAAGGCATAAAATGAATAATATAGTACACGTTAGGCAATATACATATCAATGGATCAGAAGAGAAACAAGAATATAAATGCATGATATAGCATGATTATCATAACATGGAAATGTGGAAACAACATTTAACATGATATTTGATTAAGCCAATGATCATTGCACATGAAGAATGATTAAACCATCATTTAGATTGAATTATAATGAGTAAACCCCCATTTCAATTGATGTATCATGATACTATTATTTACCTAATGCATTGGAACACTATCAGGGCACATGTTTCTTAATCATTTCATTTCATGCATAAGTGTGCCACATAGATCACAAAACATGGATTCATTAAATGTCATAATTTATTCCATGAATAAGAGATTTGGAATACATAAATGTATGTATTAAATAAAAAAGTTCATGTGTAGAAAGGTGAATACCCTTGATAGATAAATGGGTATTGTATTCACTTAACTATGATTTTTGGGATGGGAAATTTTGGTGTAACTTTGGTAGCATAACGACGTCAAATAGAAATCGTAAAATGGGTTGATGAGGGAGAAATGGGTATCTAATCATTTATACATGAAATGGTAAGTAATGGGGCCATGGAATATAATATTCCAACACATTTAATGGAATTTATATGCATAATATAAAATAATTTCTTGAATGTAAATGAGGAGAGAGAAATTCCTTAAGGAATTTCGGCATGGTAACAAGTGTACGTGGGAGGTATTAATGAGATAAAAGGAGGTATATCATAATTAAAACATAAGGAGGTTAGTATACAGTAGGTGTGAAAACATACCCCAACATTTTTAATTGAAAATACAAGGGTATAAGGACATAAAGAAACTTAGACAAAAAAGAGAGAAGAAGAAATCCCTTACTTGGAAGTGTGATCCCAAATGCTTGGGAGATGCTTGAGAGAGGATTATGGGGAGTTTGAGGTGCCTTGGGAGGATTATAGAGAGGTTATATAGAATGTTGGTCTATATCCAAAGGTTTTTAGTGAAGAGAAGTGGGATCTTGGGTGGGTTTATATAGGAAAAGAGAGGGAATTATTTATTATTTAGGTTCTGGAAACGACACATTAAACTAATAAAAAACACAAAGCAACCCATGGATTTTGACCATGGTTTTTTTCCAAATAGGATTGTAAAAACTTATTTTATAAGGCCAGTGTGCAAACTTATAAAAATATTAGTCTTGATTATGTGAAGGTGAGTCACACTCTCAAGGAAATCATTTTAAAATGTTAAAATGTTAAAATGTTTCATAACTCTTGGAGAGTCCACTAAGGCTTAGAAAAATAAATCAAAAAAATATTAAATCACATTATTTTAATGTTACAAAATAAATTGGATGAAAATATAATTTATAGTATTTTATTATATCACGATTTGGTCATTATGAGGTCATAAAACACATTATATATTTAAACGATATTTAGTTTTTACCCAAAAATTTGACAATCTCAGTAAATTATAAAAAATTCACCAATGGATAATTTCAACATTCTGATTCCAAAAATAATATTCATTTTATCTAAATAATTTTTTAAATATTTGATTTTTTACATTTAAAATAAGAACCAACCTTTATAAAAAATTCACGGCTTTTGAAAAACACAGCTTTCAGACCTTAATAAAAATTACAATTGTATTTATAAAAATTATATGATCATTTAGATTAAAAAAAGTAATTTTTTAATAATATTTTATTAAAAAATTATTTAATTCAAAAATCCATTAATTCATCAAAATAGATTTCTTAAATGAATATTAACAAAAAATACTATTTGTGCTTCAAAAACTACTTACAAAGGAACAATGATAAAATGAATGAATATTATTTATAAAAAAATAATGCACATAATCATAGTGCTAGGTTATTGTTACATAACCCCTTATAAAACCCGCATAATACATAAGGGTAAGGTGTGAAATGGTGACAAACTCTTGGAGTGGCTCAAATAACATCGCTCGGGTTGTAATCTCTATTAAATTCCACTTCTCTTGTAAGAGATTCCATTCAAGATTAACGTGTTAAAGCTCGTCTTGAGCTTGGTCAAGAGCGAAGCCTAGTGACACCACCTTCATTTTGATCTCTAATAAATGGGCTTCATATGGAGAAATTATACTGGTTGAGGCCATCACTTCCTTTTCTAAGTAAATTAGATTTGTTAAATCCCTAAATTTATCCTAATCATGTGATCACTATTAAATGACTATATTAGAAACAATAAGAATTATTAATGTTATTTTAAAATCAAAAAATATAAAACCATAAAAGTTAATATGTTTTACTTAACCATTTTACGTAATAAGAAATTTAATTAGATCAAGAGAAATTTTCCTTAATAAAAGTTTGGGTCATCACAATCTTCCCCCCTTAAGAAATTTCACCCTCAAAATTTCCTTTTCCCACACTAAAATATATGAGGGTAACTCAACTTCATCACTTCTTTCGATTCCCACATTTCTTCTTCAAACTTGTGGTTTTGACACAACACCTTGAAGAGGGGAATTGTATTATTTCATAGAACTTTTTACTTAAGATATATAATCATCACTAAATTCTCTTCATAGGAGAGGTCATTCTCTAATTGTACCACCTCTTGATTGATTACATACGACGGGTCAGGTATATACTTTTTCAGGAGTGATACATGTAATACATCATGTACTTGAGATAGGTTCTGTGGAAGTTCTAGTCGATAAGCCACTACTCCAATGCGACCAAGGATATCAAAAATGCCGATGTACCTTGGGCTATGCTCTTCCTTCTTAAAAAATATCATAAAACTCTTCCACGATGATATGCATAGGAATATCATGTCTCTGAAATCAAACTCTAGGTCTGGTCAAAGATTATCAACATAGCTCTTTTGTCGACTCTGACCTACTTTAATGTGTTGCTGGATAGTCTTAAACTTCTCCACAATTTCTTCAACCATATATGGAACTAGGATTTTCCACTTTCCAACTTCATCCCAACATGTCGGTGTTCTGCACCTCTTCTCATAAAGGGCTTCATAAGGAGCCATTTGGATGCTTGAGTGGAAATTTATATTGTAATAGAACTCAACCATAGGAATATGTTGATACCATCATCCTTTGAAGTCCATTGAGAATGCTCTAAAAATATCCTCAAGTATTTTGATAGTCTGCTCATATTGGCCAACAGTTTGAGGATGATAAGCCTTACTGAAGTTCAGATCAGTATTCAGAGTGAGTTGGAGACTCTTCCAGAACATAGAGGTGAATCTTGGATCTTGATCGGATACAATAGATAGTGGGACTCCATTCAGCCTTACCAATTCGATAATATATATCCATGCCATTTGATCCAATGAGAAATCTTCTCAAATTACAATGAGGTATGCAGTCTTTGTAAGGCGATCCACAACAACCCAGATAACATTGTTTCTTTTGAATGTATTCGGATGTCTGGTGAAAAATTCCACGGTGATGTTCTCCCATTTCCTTGATGGTATCAGTAATGGTTGAATCATCCATTTAGAATTATACATCTCATACTTCACTTGCTGACATACCGGGCACATTGATGTATACTCAGGGATCTCCTTCTTCATGTTATCCTACCAATAATTCTCTCTGGGATCTCAATACATATTTATGTTTCTTGGGTGAATGGAGAAACTTGAACTATGTGCATCATCCAAAAGTTCATTCTTTATCTCCATATTTTATGGAACACATAGTCTTGTCCCAAATATCACAATTCCATCTTCATTAACATTGAACTATGAGGATTTCCCTTTTTTGATAGTTTCCACATTCTTATGAATTCCCAAATCATTCTTTTAAGCATCCTTTAACCTTTCCAAAAGAGACAGCTGATAAATCATTTGTGAAAGTATTGATGATGTTCCCTTATTTATGATTCCCATGTCCATCTTCATCAAATCTAAGAAGATTTGATCCTTTTCAATTATCATTAATGATAGAATCACTAGGTCCTTTCTACTTAGAGCATCTGCCACCTTGTTCGCTTTCCCAGGGTGGTAATGGATTGAGCAGTCATAGTATTTGATAAGATCCATCCATCTTTGTTGGTGTATCTTAAAATCTTTCTGTGTGAATATATACTTGAGGATTTGATGATCCATGTATATTTCACACTTCTCCCCAAAGAGTTAATGTCTCCAAAATTTTTAAAGTGAATATTACTACAGCCAACTCCAGATCATGTTTTGGACAATGCTTCTCATAAATTTCAATTTCCATGAAGCATAGGTAATGAATTTTTCATTTTGCATCAACACACAACCTAGTACCTTCTTCTAAGCATCACTAAATACCAATAAAATTTCTCCACTTGTGGGTAGTGTGAGCATAGGAACAGTGATAAGAATCCTTTTCAACTCCTTAAATCCATCTTCGTATTCATCACTCCAAGAAAACATGACTCCATTTCGAGTTAGCTTGGTAAGAAGGTTTGAAAATCATGAAAAATTTCTCAAAAATAAGAAATAATATCCAGATAACCCCAAGAATCTACGAATATCTGTCTCCGATGTTGGCCTTGACCATCCCTCAGTTGTATCTATCTTAGAGGGATCAATAGATACCCAATTACTTGTGATGATATGCCCCTAGAATGAGACTTCCTTCAACCACAACTCAATATTTCTATACTTTGCATAGAGCTTCTTCTTTCGTAAGGTATATAATACAATTCTTAGATGATCCCCATGATCCTATTTGGTTTTGGAGTATATTATTATATTTTCTATAAAGACTACAAAAAATTTATTGAGGTAATCTATAAAGACCCTATTCATCAATTCCAAGAAGATTTATGGAGCATTTGTGAGTCTGAAAGGGATTACTATGAATTTATAGTGCCCATATCTTGTACAAAAAGAATTCTTGGGGATATACTCCTTCTTCACTCATACTTGGTAATATCCTGACCACAGATCCACCTTGGAGAAGTATTGTGCTCTATGTAGCTGATTGAACAAGTAATCAATTTGTGGCAGATGATACTTGTTCTTTATCGTGATTTTTTTGAGCACCCGATAATCATTGAAAAGGAACATTGACCCATCCTTCTTCTTAATGAAGAGGACTGGTGCACCCCATGGTGAAGCACTTGGGTGTATAAAACCTTTATCCCAATTCTTTTATAGTTTTTTCTTCACCTCCGCAAGCTCCACAAAAGACATTATATATGGAGTCTTGGATATTGGAAATGCCCCAGGTATATGATCAATCTAGAATTCAACATATATTCTAGGAGGAAGACCAGACAATTCTTTGGGAAACAGTTCAGCAGATTCGCCCACAATAAGTATGTCTTCAAGGAAGGTTTCTTCCTCTGACTCAATAATCTGAGCAAGATACGCATGCTCATAGGGCAGTAATATCCATTCTTGAGATGATGGTTCTAAAGAAGATTCATCCTCCTCCTTGAACTTGTACAAAATCGATGGTTGATTCTCCATATGGAGAGTAATTTCCCTCTTATAGAAATTTATGTTGGCTCTATATAATGAAAGCCAATCCATGCCAATAACTTCATAAAATTCCACTAGAGAGAGTATAAAGAGGTTCGCCGAGAAGTTCAATCAACAAATTATGACCGAAGAGGAGTTATATTCATGGGATTCAATGATTTAACCATTAGATATTCTCATTGACATCTTTACATCCATGATTTGTGGAGGTGTTGGAGTTATTATACTAAACTTTTAGGATATAAAAGAATGCATAAAACCAGAATCAAAAAGTATGTTCGGTATTCTAGAATGAATTACTAGTGTACCTATCATAACTTTTTTTGGGGTTTTCTTCAGTGGTAATGATGGAAAATGTTCACCCTTTCTACCTTGGAGGTTGTTGGTTGCCTCAAAAAACCCTTGTCATAGGGAACTGGTTTGAAAAGTTCACTGGTTCTTTATAGTTGGAGTAATGAACAACACGTTGAGGGTTGAATGGAGCGTTCCTCTCCTCTGTCTCATCTGTAGGTTTTTCTTATCAGATGTTAATTTTCTGATTCCCTTCTCTTCCATACCTAAAGAATTTCTTTGCCCCCTTCATGGAATTTACATGGTGCTTCATTCCACACCTTTGGAAAGTGGGGTGTTGGATTTTTTTACAATGTTGGATTTATCCATCAGACTACCAGAATAAAATTCCACCTTACTATTGTTATTATCCCCATGATACCCCTGAGATTTTCTAAGCTCCATTTAAACTTTTAGGGAATATCATACAATTTCCTCTTTGATCTTGAATCCACGGATCGTGAGGGATTTCCGTAGGCTAGGTTTTATCCCGCCAAAGAAGCGATCAACCTTGAATTTGGAGGTAACAACAAAGCTGAAGGTGTATCGTGAAATAATTTTAAAGTTTTCTTCATATGCTCTGATGGATACATTGTCTTTTTTCTTGAGGGAAAATAAGTCCCTTTCCATCCTAAGTTGGAGGGTGCGAGGAAGATATTTATCGACAAACATTTTCCAAAAATCCTTCAATTACAATGCCTCGATCTCCTCCTCAAGCTTCATATTTTTGATCAATGTCCAACATTGATCAAATTCACCCTCCATATGATAATAATCTAGAAGTAAATTCTCTTATTTAGAACATTGAAGGATGGAGAAGATATTCTCAATTGAGTTGATCCATTGTTCGTCGATTGAGGGACCAAATGATCCATTAAAAGTAGGAGGCCATTGTCTCATGAAGCTCTCGATTGCGGCTTGTTCTTTCTTGGGGGGGGGGGGGTTGAACATTACTCTTGACCCTTGTTTATTTTAAAAACTTGAGTTAACTAAGAGATTATTAGGAAAAATATTGTGAATCCCACTCCCATCAGATTGGGCATCTCATTAGAACAATCGTCACATTGATCTTCACATCAGTTGTTAGCCAGAGTCCTCCTATTACCTTCCATTTTCTAGAATAAAATAAATTTTAGGGGTAACACATAAAGTGAAATCCAATGAACAAAAGGGATAACTTATAAATTACATTTATTTTCATAACTCATGAATTTATACGCTTTAATATATGTTATCCAAGATCTACTTCTCAACATATATTCTTAGGTGAATTTTTTTATTCCATTAACAATGGTTCATAATAATCTTATGAATTTACAAAATCATATCCACCGAGAGTTTTGTAACTGATTGTGTTGCAAGTCCCATTGTTGTACACCAGTTCCTATTTTAGTCTAGATCAAATATGTGTTTTCAGGTTTTACCCCTAGATACATCTGTTCCAGAGCTGCCTGTACCTGCTCATATCCAAAAAGGAATGAATTTTATTGATAAAACACTTACTCAATACTCAAAAAAATCTAGGTATTTTTTCATTATACTTAGTCTTATCCCTTAGTCATTCACTAGGGTTTTCTAATCCCAATCCCAAAAATAACTAAACCTATCCTCTAATACCAACTATAAAACCCTTCTCTTTATTACACACTTAAACATGATTTATTACATAAAATTGAAATTAAGAAAACTATGAGGATAGATAGGTATTGTTTATTTGGAAATTTGGAACAATACATAAAAATTTAGAGAATACAACACAACATCATTAGAGAAAACTTCTTTTACATGACCACTACATTCCTTCATACTTTGCATTGTATAGGATAACCTGAGGACATACATAAGAAAAGGGTGAGATATAAAGCCCAGTAAGGGAGTAAACAAGGAATAACATGAATAATATAGTACATGTTAGGAAATATTCATATCAATGGATCATGAGAGAAACATGAACATAAATTCATGATATAACATGATTATCATAACATGGAAATTTGGCAATCACATTTAACATGATATTTGCATGAGCTAAGGATCATTGCACATGGAGCATGAGTAAACTCTCATTTAATTTGAATTAGCATGATTAAACCCTCATTTCACTTAATTTATCATGATAATAATCTTTACCCAATGCATTGGAGCGCTATTAGGGTGCACCATTCTTAATCATTTAATTTCATGAATAAGTGTGTAACGTCCCGGTTTCGGAAGCCACCCAGAGGTGCCCTGTACCTGATTGGTCACATGGACTCAAGCACATTTCCCCGAATTCCCGAGGCTTCCAACTAGTAGCGTGGGACTTGGGTGTGATAGTGGAGAAACTGTGCCCTCATTGGCAGAGTAACACAGCAGAAGAAAGCAATAGCAAAAGCAGAAGAAGGAATAATCAATACAGAAGTAAATAGCAGAAGACTGGAAAATAATAAACTAGAGCACACACATATATATTATTGATGGATGATACATATGTCTAGGAAAGCAGACAAACAAATCACAATGCTGGAATACAACAGTACTAAACCCAAGTACAAAAGAAAGAAAAGTAAACAACTCCTCAGCCACTCAAGCCATAGCTTGGTCCCATGCTCTCCATCTCCACAACAAATCAAGTACCTGAAGTAGAAGGGCGCTTTCCATTATCTATACCTCCAGAAATATAATCTGTTTGGGACAAAAAAACATGGCCCAAACAGGGTGTGAGAATAAATCCCAGTAGACAACCACCATGAGATCTGTGGCTAACAGTTAGAGAATATATGGTAGGCAGCAAGAAAATAAATGCAGTAAACAAGTACTCCAGGTAAATAATTCACAGTTTCAATGAATTCAGTATCATATATCAAGAAACAGCTAAACAAAGTAGGTAATAACAAACTATTAACCCTCTAGGAAGTACTCACATCCTATCCCCTATGGTCCTACCAAGAAACACAAGCATCCCTCTCGGTATTACACTCAGTCTAACCCCTCTAGTTCAACTTACATATATACTCTCTAAAGAAGCACTCACTGTCAATTCATCCAATAGTCTCGTATCGGTATCTAAAGACGCTCTGGGGAAGCACTCAATGTATATTCCCACTGTGGCCTGCGTCGAGGATCTACACACACTCTGAGGAATCACTTACGTCAATTCACCCTATGGTCTCACATTGTAAGTAAAACAAGCACTCTAGAGAATCTCTTACATCCATTCACCCTATGGTCTATACACCAGGTTCTCATAGACCTATGTAAGTCAAGAAAGTACATCAAAGTGTATCGGCCAATGGAAACCTCAAGAACTACTTCGCTAAACACTCTACAACATACCATCATGTCAGAAAAATAGTCACACCATCCTATAATATTTGGCATGGGAAGTGAACATCCTAACAGGAAAACAAGACCAAATGGTCAAAACAAGCAATCAAGCATGGTAAAACACTTTCAAAGCATAGAAATTAACCCTATTCACATTCAATAAACCTCTACTCAAGAATGAAAGCATAGAAAGAAAATAGTAGGGCTAAAACAGTAAACACGCAATACCCCATTCTTGGGTATTGGCGATTTTGAACATATAACTCAAAGACTTTCAACGAAAAGGCATAAACCACCTACCTTAATGTTGGGAGATTAATATAATTGAGTCTTATGTCTTGAATCACCTTAGAATTCCAATTATCTAAAAAAAGTCTAAAAATTTCAACATGGGATAACATAAGAGGGAGAAAGAATTGGGAAACGAAGCTCAAACAGAAGGGGGAGCTTACAGAGGTGATGCCAACAAAATCGACAGTGGTCGAATCGGAGATTGGATGCTCAGTCGGGGGCTCGGATGAAGATCGCGGCCATACGGGAGATCTCGGCCGAACCAAACCAAGAAGAATGCCTTTCTGGCAATTAGACACGAACCTAGTATATTTAATGAAAAAAAGAAAACACATGGTGTGTAATTTTGATGTACACGACGTGTACTTGCCTTTTCCATACTCCGCTTTAGGCAGCCTCCAAGTCACCCCCCATGGCCGTGTGTGTGGCCATTACACGACCAACACACGGCCTCCTGCGGAAACCTATTACATAGTGTGTACTCATAAGGTACATGACATGTACTTTAGAAATTTACAGAAATTCCACTTTTTCTAATAAATGACCAGAAGAGAGAAAACATACATGAAAATAAGATCTGAGTTCTTACAAAGTGTACAGTATAGAGCATACAACATTGTTTCATTAAACATCATAATTTATTCCACAAATAAGAGATGTGGAATATATAAATTTAATTCCTCTATCAATAAGTACATGTTCATAAAGGTTAATACCCTTTATATATAAATGTGTATGGTATTAACTTACACGATGATTTTGGCATGAGAAATTTTGGTGTAACTTCAGCAACATAAAGATGTCAAATAGAAATCGTAAAATGGGTTGATGAGAGATAAATGGGTATCTCATCATTTATACATAAAATGGACAACAAGGGGGTCATGGAACATAATATTCCAACACATGTAATGGAATTTACATGCATAATATAAAATAATTGCTTGAATGTAAATGAGGAGAGAAAAAATGGTTACAAAATTTTTTCATGGTAAAGGGTGTACATGGGAGGAATTAATTAGAGAGAAAGAGGAATCTCATCATTCAAACATAAGGAGGGAATTATTGGGGAGGTTTTAAATCTTACCCCAACATATTTAATTGAAAATACAATGGTATAGAGACATAAAGAAATTTGGACAAAAATGAGAGTGGAAGAAATCCCTTATTTGGAAGTGTGATCCCAAATGCTTGGGAGAGGCATGAGAGAGGCTTCTTGGGAGAATGGGGCACCTTTGGAGGATTTTAGAGAGAGGAGGTCAGAGGTTGGTCTTGCTACAAAGGTTTTGAGTGAAGGGAAGTGGGATCTTGGGTGGGTTTATATAGGAAAAGAGAGGGAATTATTTATTATTTAGGTTTTGTGAACCACATATTAAACTAATCAAAACCACAAACCAAACCATGGTTTTTGCATATTATTTTTTCCAAATGGGAGTAGAAAAAATTATTTTATAAGGAAAATGGATGAAATTATTAAAATATTCGGCTTTCTTGTGTGGAGGTGAGTCACACTCTCAAGGAAATCATTTTAAAATGTTAAAATGTTTTATAAGTATTTGAGGGTCCAATAAGGATTTTTAAAATAAATAAAACAGATATAGAATCACATTATTTTAAAGGTAAAAAATATATTGTCTGAACAACCCATTTATAGGATTTTATCACATAACTACTAGGTCATTATGATGTTATAAAACACATTATATATTTAAACGGTATTTAATTTTTACCCAACAATTCAATTATCTCAGAAAATTATGAAAAATTCAACATTGGATAATTTTGACTTCTGGATTCCCAAAAATATATTCATTTTATCTAAATTATTTTTGAAATTTTTGATTTTTTACTTCTAATATAAAAATATACCTTTATAGAAAATTCATGGGTTTTGAAAAAAATAGCTTTCAGACCTTAATAAAAATTAAAATTGTATTCATAAACATTATATGATCATTTAAATTGAATAAAAATTAATTTAGTAATAATATTTTATTAAAATATTTTTTAATTCAAAAATCAATTATTTCATCAAAATAGATTTCTTAATTGAATATTAACTAAAAAACCTATTTGTGCTTCATAAACTATTTACAAAGTGACAATGATAAAATGAATGTATATTATTTATACAAAAATAATGTACATAATCATAGTGTTTGTGTATTGTTACATAAACCATTATAACACCTTCATAAGACCTAAGGGTAAGGTATGTGATGGTGATAGAATCCTTGGGTGGCTCAGATAACATCGCTCGGGTGGAAATATCTATTAACTTCCACTTCTCCCATAGGCGATTTTATTCAATATTAATGTGTTGAAGATTTTTTTGGAGTTAGTAAAGAGTGAAGCCAAGTGATGCCACCTCCTTTCTGAGCTATGACAAATGAGCTTCGTACGGAGCAATTCTACTGGATAAGGCAATCTCTTTGTTTGTCTGAATAAATTGGATTTTTTGAAGCCCTATATTTATACTAATCACGTGACCACTGTTCAATGACTATATTAGAAATGGTAATAGTTATTAATAGTATTTTAAAATCCAAAAACATAAAACCAAGGAAATTAATATGTTTTATATATCTATTTTACATAATAATACATTTAATTAAATCAAGATGAATTTTCATTAATAAAAATTTGGGTCATCACACATACCTAGTAGTGACTTTAATAATCAACAAAGTAGATTTACTTATTAAGTGGTTCTATATTGGAGGAAAAGTTAACATAGTATTACCCCATTAATATACTATTTATCTTCTTAAAATAGTTATTTAAATAACTCCTTCCTTCTAATCCATTTCATCAGGGTTTTTTGATTGAGGAATCGATTTCATATTCAACCCTGAGCCTCGCCCAAGGGTTTCACATGCACTGAAGTTCATTACCAAGATACTAAGAACAAACTAAGATCATAATTATGTTTTGGATGATCACATGAGATCATGAGTTTCTTAGAAATACCTATATGGGTTCTATGATTTATTCTACCATGGAAGAATAACTTGGACCTATAGATAAATGGTGATTTTCATTCACTATGATAATAATAATATCAAATTATTTACAAAATTTGAATATGATATATAATTAATGTTTTAGTCTAAGAAAAGATGAAATTCGACCAATATAGAAGTTGTACTAACTATTTGAGATACATTTTTCAATGATTATTTTTTATGAAGTCACGTATGCAAAATATTCAGTGGGCATAGAAGAAAGGTAGTGTGAGTAGAATTGTGATGGTTTGAATATGGGATCTATATCAAAACATCTTGTCTATAAATACTCAATATAAATTACATTATTAGTATGTAAATCTAAAGAGAGAGATTTTAGAGGAAAAAAATGGTACTTGAGGGAGATTTATGTTCAGGGGAAGGTTACATGCATCATCATTCTAAATTTTTTTCAATTATGACTGCACAAGGATTAATCGATTCAGTGATCCATTTATTGATAAATATATTCTTAGTGTATTTAAAAAAGAATCCATATTATTCCACAATCATAAGATATTTGCGAAGAACCATCTTAGAGACTATTGATATTCAACGAATAGTGAGACAATACCATGAACTAAGTGTGTTTCCTAATGAAGTAGAGGAATCATGTGATACATTTCCATAAAGGAAGTGAATTAATTATATGTGAAGAACAACCATTAAATATGAATGAATTAATGAAATGCAACAATCTACCCACACATTTGTGTTTCAAGAAGGAGGAGGAATCTATGTAATTCAGTTTATATAGAGAATTACATGCATTACGTATTTTCCTAGTAATTGTTTTATGAAGAAGAAAGTGAGGTGCACTTGTTTGATTTTTGAAATGAAGTAACTATATGCACGTGACATTTATAATCTATGATTGAGATATTAAAAAGAATTAGAAACATTAGTGTAGTAGTTTTAATCAAATTGTGTAGTCATTTTTATAGAGTAGATCATATAAAACATATTGCATTGTTTCTGAAATGTTCTACCAGACATTCAGTGTTCTAGAATTCTCAATGAGATATCATAATCTGAAAATTTCTAATATCTATATGTTAACAAGAAAAATATTTATACTATATAAGATTTAACTATATAGAATTGAAAATGAACCAGGCCAAAATGCACACTGAATCAATAAAATGAAGTAGTTAATGACCTATTTACCAAAGGTTAGAAAGACCATTAACGAACTAGGGGAATGTTAGTATAGAAAACCTAAGAAAAATATCTTTGGGAGATAACTTCAACCAATGAGAGTTAGTATAGAAAAAACTGATGGGACACCAGTCTAAATATCCCATTGGGAGATGAATTGATGTATTCATTAGTGATCATGAATAATGGGAGTCTTTTGTTAGGAATTTTGGGATATTGTTTGTATTCATAACAAATTATCTTTACTAGTGTGGAATGTGTGTCTCAGATCATCCCAAACACAGAAAGTACATCTTCACCATTATTGGGGGATAACCTTATAAAAATATCATGTGTTGTGCTTAATTTACTTTTGGTCTTGAATGTGGTGTGGTTTTGTTTCTTAATAGGGAATATATATTCACGCAAATTGTTTTTGAGGTTCAAATTTGAAAATTGGGTAAAAAATGAATGAAAATAAATCAAGATTTTTTAACACTAATTCAACCCCTCTCAGTATACCTACACGATCTACTAATCATTTACAAATGAACCTTATATAAGTATTATTTGTGAAGTTATTTTAAAATGTGATAAAATAACCTTCTCCAATAGTTGAAATATTATTCATATGTCCATAAATAATAAAGTGGACAAGTCAAAATGGATTTGAGGTGTGAATTTAAGCTTCGTTGGGAGTTTTATTTTTTATTTCCTCCTTTTGAATGTTTTAAAAAAATTAATAGTTTATTTTTTCAGTAAGGGTAAATTTCTCATAAATTATTCTTGAATAAACCTCTTTATATTATTTTGGAAATGGTGATTTGGACTTCTATACCATAACTAATTTTCTTATTGTTTGGTTATACAACATCCTTATCTTTTTTTCCCATAATTTTATTTTTTTCCTAGAGTTCTAAAACCCCTTGCAGGCACAACTACATCATTCATTATTTTAAATATCAATCATTTTTTGTAAAAAAATAACCTCATTTATTTAATCACACAGTTTTGAGACCCCTAATAAGTTGGTCTTTAGTAAATTCACAAATAACACACTATATGGACTTATTTGATTTTTACTAATGTGGGGTTTATTAATGCTTTGATCTCTAGAGAACTATCATTAATGAATTTAAAAAACCCTCCATTATATTTCTCAAAATTTTTGAGATAGTTCAAATCAACTATCATGTGATATAAAAACCTACAATCCATGATCCATTATTTTTTATATTTTCATGCTCTAAAGGAAACTTCAACCGCATTTACCTATTTCCCATTATGGATATGATTTTTATTATTTCAAAACTTCTAAAAAATAATTATCTAATATAGGATAAAAGAAACACAAACATATAAGGTGTTCCATTCTTGATCACATATCCCATAGACTTCTTGTTGACTTTCAAATGTGTTTTTTATTTCAAACTACCAATTAATTCTCTGAGATCTTACCAATGGTTGTTGTTGCCATATTGATTATTTATATCTTCTTAGACTAGGTAATGACCCATTACACTAGAAATCGTAATATTTATAGATAAACCTACCACAAAACCTTTAGTATCCCTAAAACCACCCATTCTAAAAAAAATATATTATTGAAAAGATTGACGTTTTATACCATTTTCTACCCTTTAATAAATGGATGTCAAAAATTCTTTTTATGGAGTTCTTCATTTTATATATTTGACTTATTAAGACCTTTTTTGTATTTTCCCTTCCTAGATTTCAATAAATTTTAGTCTTCATTTAGAGAATTCATTTATTCCAGATTTCAATATTTCATATGTTTTTTCAATAGAAACATTAACAATTTATATCATACCTTTAATATATTTTACTATATCATATATTGAATCTCACTTAGATTAACTACTTATTGGAGGTTTCTTGGATAATTATCCTTGTTCTCTAATAGACTTTTTCAATTTTTATTTATTTCTGAAATACTTGCTTCTAATTTTATCAATTTATATATCCACTAGGATAATGGTGGAGGTCATGTATTCAATTATTTTGGCCTTTTTTCACTATAAAGCTTCAACATATCAATTTAGTTAATTATATATCCCTTTCTTGTAGAGGTTATATTTTTTTTCTAATAATTTTTTTCAATTGAGTGTTGCCTTCTCTTAGCCTAGAAATTTTTATTAGACACATATTTATCTCCACTCTCATGGTATATTATTTGAAAGTATCTCCTTCCTCTTCTTCATACTGACCATTGTAATTGGATTCATCTTCTAATAATTTTACCTCATATTCTTATTTTTCCATGAGAAATATTTGAGATAAATATCTATAAATTTCATTTTCATCACTTTATTCACTTTCAGAATCAACTTATTTTATTGAAATAAAATTAATTATAAAATGAATAGGTTAAATATTTTTCTTTATTTTAAATTTATTAGATGAATGATCTCTAGTTATGGTTTTCCTTGAAGCTTCCTATTATAGTTTTCTATTTAAAATATCCTAGGAAAATTATTAGATAAATGAACAACCTTTCCATAGTTAAAACATTTAAAATGAAGTTTACCTTTATACTTACCATTTCCTCCTCTTGTGAAATTTCTTAACATAAGTGATAGAGTCTCTATAAATCATTTCATGTTTTCTTCTTCTTGGGTGTAGTCATACCTTTATTAAATCTTCACACATTTTAAGTATTTGATATATTTTTTTTCTATCTTACCATTTATTTTAAGTAATGGTCCTTTTCTCATTTCATAATTAATGAGAATGATATAAAGTTCAATAATGGTAAATTCATAAAGATACCTATCATAAAGTGATGATATTTTGGCATCAAATTTAATTGGTCGGATTCATATAAAATTTTTAACAAAAAAAATCATCAAAAGTTTCTCCCTACCATGTAATAGTGATCAAGATAAAATTTACCCTTATAAAGAATTCATCAATAGCTACATCCTCATGAATTAGTACTTCTTCAAATAGTTTCAAGTTAATCTAAATCTTTTAATCTTTTACTTTCTTATTTACTTTATAAATTCTATAAAGCTTATTCCAAACGACATTAGAAATTTTTCAGCCAATTACCTTCGTCATATCCTTTTATGATAACAAAGATAAATAGGAATTCCTAGATTTATTATCATTTTCAATGTTTCCTCTATCTTTCAGATACTACTATGAGTTTTCATCTATAAAAGTAAGCCCATATTGAAAAAAATAAATAACATTAATCCCAAGTGAATGAATATAGGGTACAATTCTATCTTTCTATGAGTGAAACCATTTTCCAACAAATACTGGGTTACCTATACTATTATCAGAATTGTGTTGATCCATATTCGATACTTTAGATAAAGAAAGTGAACCTCCAATTGATACTAATTGTTGGATTAGACAAAGGGCATTAAACATTGGGGGGGGGGAATGAGTGTGTTTGAAAAAAATACCTATGACTCAAATTTTTCTTCGACATTTATCTATCATGTTTAACATGGATAAAGAATTAAATGACACAACAAGTTTTTTAATTAGGCTCTCCTCCTTGATGATAAATATGTCCCTAACGTGTCATGGTTATTATCCTAGAAAAACAATCCCATTATTTTTATCAAATGGAACCTGAGTAAGGGTATGACCTTAAACTCATACAAACTGTTGGAACCAACCAGTTACTCTTTCACATCAATAGAAAAAATAACACATTCAATGAATAATGACCACTATTGAGAAATATAGTCCTCCATATGGACTATAAATGATGATATTATCCGTCTTACTTGAATAAAAATTTTATAAAACTATTCTTAGCTTATTTTTAGTCATATAACAACATTTTAGTTCTCTCATGCATAATCCTCTAAAAATTCCTCAATCACATTTTTTTGATTTTTAGATTCACATAATATTTATGGAATATAATTTCTATAACTATTATAGAAATCTCATTAAATCTCAGTGGTAATGAATGAATTATTCAAAACTCATAAACCATGAGTAAAATAATATTTTAAATTATTCTTAAAAGTACTTTTGTATAATTATATCTTTTAATTGAAATAATTGAAATATCACAAGATTTTTATATTTTTTAAATCCATTCATTTTAGTTATCTAGATATTTACACATAAGAAAGGTGATGAGGCATCATAATTTGCAATGTGTACTTTGGTGCAGTCACACGAGCTGTGAAGTGGTGCCATATTTTATGGTGTGAAGATCGCATCTCAGAAATACTATATTCTCTCTTTATTATTCTCTTTTGATATTAAAAAGGATAATAATAATGTGTTTGATCATGATATTCAATCATTGAAGATCATTTAACATGAATCGTCTAATTTAAATCTCATTCCTTATAATATATAAATTCTAAAAACTATAATTTATCTTAGTAGATCATCTCTTCATAATAAAATTATATTAGAGGATCCTTAAACCTCAAAGGTGTAAGATAAATCCATTTTTCAAATCAGATTTATCCTTACATAACTACATATACTTACATAGTTTCAAATATATTATGGTGTAAATGAACTCACTTATGTGGTTGTTATAAGATAAATTTATTTTCCATTTTTTGACACCTATTGATAAAAAATATTATGTAACCTAAAATATTTAAAAATGGGCCTCACCATAGGATAATTTCACTATCAATAGTTTTTTTCTCCTGTACTGTATATCCCAAATCTATTTAGAAGATAACCTATGAGATTCAGCTTATACTTCCTCCATATAATCCATCCTTTATCATTATAACTAAGAGAGCATGTGGATGTTAAGAGTATATTCACAAAAAACGATTTCCAAACTATTGTAGATAATGTTCTTATCTCTATAGAATTTTTGAAACTCTAAGAATATAATCACATTAATTGATACACTTAATAATTTATTAATAACAAATATAAAATCATCCTCAAGATGATTAAACATTGAAATTCTATGTCCAGTCTATTCTTGAATACCCATTTTCACCAAAAAATATTTATATATACTGGTGGATCAACCAGATTTTAAACATGGTTATGGTATATGGAATACATTTTAGAATTCATGGATTCATTCCAAATTGAAACTTTTGAGTAACTTAATTTTTCCATATAGTACCAAGGTTTATCATTATCAACTTATAATGAGTCACCATCCTTGATGAATAGAAAAATATATATCTCTAGTTCTATATCCTCTATGGTGATCCTATAAAGTACTTGTGTCTCTAGAAAAACCTCTTTTATGAGGTCCTATGTAATGATTTTTTATTATAACTCTTTCGTATCTTAATCATAAACTTCATTGAATTTAATCATGATTGGACTATATCTCTTAGATATTTTATCCCTCTCAAGGAATATAGCCCATCCTTCCAATATTACCATATTATATACTGTTTTATATAGATAATATCCCCTTGTTTCCTTAGGAAATCTTATAAAGATACACTTATTTCCCCTAGGTGTTATTCTGTTTTTAGTGGTAGACTTATAAAATTATCTACATCACAATATATGAGTCTATGATAAAATTAATTTCTTTTGACTCTATAACTTGAATAAAATGATGTTTATACTTTATTTGTCAACATTTTAGTGTTTAAATTGAAATCTGTAATTTATATCCCTAGATGGATTGTCAAAGAACTGCATAACTCATCATCAACCTCATGAGGTCAAGAAAGGTGTAATTCCTCCTTTTATAAAGACCATTCTGCTCTTGTGTATTGGGAGGATTGAATTAATAGAATCTCCCAAAATCTCTCAGATATTTAATGAGATTTTGGTAAATATGTTCTCTACCTTGATCTAGTCAATTATTATTTATCTTCTTACAAATATGATTCTCTAATTTTTTCTTTAACTCGTTAAATTTCCCAAATTATTCAAACTGATACCTCATTAAGTAGACATTTCTATATATACTCAATTAATCATTAAAATTTATGAATTATTAGTATAGAAGTCTATAATCCATTATAAAAGGTCCAAAAACATATGTATAAACCATTTCAAGAAGATTTTCATCTCTTTTATCCATTCATCCAATTGATGGTTTGGTCATTTTCCGTGAAAACTAGCATGACACATGCCAAGTGGTTTTGATTAAAAAGAATATAATTACCCATATTGATATAAAATTTTCAATAACTTCTCATTTAGATGAACAAGTTAGTGATGTCGCACCATGTTGTGTAATTATTCATGTGAAATTGTTTTGTTATCGATTTCCAACACTTGGTTTTCATATTTTGGAAAAGACGGACACTTATTAAGATGTTCTATACCAAATAAAATAATGTCTTAATAAAATAAAAATATTTTATTCCAAAACTTGAAAATGAATCCATCCATGAATAAAATGGACACAAATTGATTGTTTATGTAACAATAGATATTTACGAATAGTTCTTCAAGACCAGAATCATTCTCATAGGAATGGAATGGTTTTTTTATTATATAGATAGTGTATCCAATCTTGCTCCATTAGATTCTCAAATATAAAACCCATATTTTACAACCTTTCTAAATCTACATGGTTCCTATATTTGGATAAAAACATGAGAAACAAAATTTGAATTTAGTAACCAATCGGTAGATATGAACAGATTTCATTCGATAAAAAATATACCTAACGCTTCCCTCCTTTATTATTGTATAGTTCTTATTCCAGTTCCCCTTTTTTCCATATGGAAAAAATTCTATATCTTTTTTCCTTTTCATACCTATGGACTTTTTTATATTATTATGGTGGTTTGAATAAGCCTTATACTCGAAAGTATTCTTGAGGATGTTTTTATTCCTCTTACTCCTTTTCACCATAATAATTGATTTTCTTTCATGCATCATGCCCTTTTTTTCTTGGCGAATTAGGGTAAGAATATCTTGGAGTGGCTTATCAATATTCTTCATATTATAATTCACAATAAATATAAATAAGATTTGAGGAATTGTATAAAGTACAATGTTAGTGTGAAAATCATTGAGTATCTTAAACCCAAGATGTATGAATTCTCAATATAGGTAATCATATTGAATTTATAAGTCCTTAGTAGCTTGTCATCACCATGATAAGACACAAATAGTTCCTTGTAGATCTCAAATATCTCAAATATATCCTTTTAGTTATAAAGATCATGAAGGCAAGACAATATCATATAATTATCCTTATTTTCATGCGGCTTATGGATATTACTCTTCATGTTTGATAACTTCGAAAAATTTTAATATAGTTCATCATACATGTGACATGGGTATTCAGTGAGTTCCTATTCTCCCACCTCTTTAGAGGGAACATTAAGAATAAGGGACTCTAGAACATATGAATTTAATTCTTAGTGTAGTATGATGTGAAAGTTCCAATATAACTCTTGAATGTTACTTCCAGTATAGATATTTTCTTTCCCTATTATAGATCCCTATGATAATGTCAAGGTCACATGGATTTACATTTTTTACAAAAAATAAAATTAGGTTTTATTACTTTATCTTGATTACCAAATGGGATGTAATAAGTTTTATTTCAAAATATCCGACCATTTTATAAAATAACAATATCCATATCCATTGGATTTAGAATATCCTATCATATGGACATTAAAGTGGAAAGGATTCATTTATATTTTATCACAATCCAGTCTTGGTACTAAAAAATTATTCAAATGCATTTAGGTGAGTTGGTCTTGCCAACTGCATTAATATAAAGTTACTTGATCTATTGAGTGGACTCCCCAATCTGAAAATAATAGACTTGGATTTCATCAATACTTTCCTCCAAGTTACATCTAGTACTACTTGGAATGTCAACCCTTGATGTGAAATAGATTAATTCAACCCAAAGATTTTTTTAAACCTCCATGATAACTTAAAGTAACTTGACTTGGGCTAGGAGAGATCTTGGAACTATAGTTTCATTTAAACTAATGTAATTGAAGACTATACTAAATTAATATTTTTCTTGAGATATTTTTATCTTATATATATTTTTTTCTCTGTTCTATCATTTTACATGCTTTTTAATATTATATTTATTTTACATATGTGGATAACCAGGTCTGATAAAATAATTTACACATAATAAATTTATTTTATTCAATCTTACATTCTTTAATTTTTTTATTTTAAGTGATCACAATTAATCATAAAATATACATAAATAAACAACCACACACTGGATAGAAAATATATATATTTGGAATGATCATGAACATTTCTAATTTTCGATTTATCAACTGGATAAAAGACTAACTATTGAACCTAGGGGAATAAACCCTTGAACTAATATTTGATCGAGTTATATCATTCCACCTATTCACCTATGTATCTTCTTGGTTGGTTTCACCTCATCTTCACTTTGAACCACCTTAACTTACCTAGGATCAACATCATTTATATATTCTTACACACACATAGGTGGGGGGAACTTCAGGTATAAGGTTACATAAAAGATACTATGGACACATAGGCCTATATATTTTAATTGGATGATATGATTCATAGATCATAATTCTAATTTTATAATAATTTTTACAAAACCCCATGAAATAATAATTAAATTAAAATAATTCCAACAAATACATTGGTTGGTAAATTTCATGATTATCCATTCATGAAATGAGTACACATTTAAATCAATCTAGCATTCATTTTAATACATTCTTTATTAATATATATTTTTTATTTAATAAATTAAGTCTCGTTTTTAATTAATTATTTTATCATAATTGGACACCCAAACAGTCCTAGAGATTGTCATCTATTGTAATTTTAAATAAATAAAATAAATTAATTTTAATTAAAATTATTTAAGTACACAATGTGTATTTTAAGCCACATGGCATGTACATTTATGTTTTACAAGATGTGTGATTTCACATTGTATGGTCCTTATCGTGGACTATGTACTTACACATTAGGTGGAGTTCATGGAATGTCGAGTAAAACATAGAATTAATTTTCATGAGTCAAGTTGAGTAGTCAAGAGGATATTTATAACTATATATCACTCTATTAATAAACAAAAAGTGTATCACTAGCAATTCTCAATAAGTACATATCATGTATGATGACCATAAACGTTGTGTAGTTTTGAAATAATATGAAAAATAATGAATTCAACAGTAAATACTATGAAAAACATATCACACGACATGTATTCCAGATATACACCATTCAATTTGGTTTAAAACTTTAATTAATTTCCATTCCATGTAAATAATTCAGATAGTTATAGTATGGTACATGTTGTTAACTCCATTCTATATTCTTTCATGAAACATGCCAAAGGACTCTATGTGTAATTCACAAGTACATTTATGTGTTACATGGAGTGTACGCTAGATAAACACCGTATAGTCAAAAATAGCCCATATTTATTGGCTGTCAGTTAATATGTGGCATGTAATTAATACATGTTATTCACTTTGACTACATGGCTTCTGTGATTCTGATAAAGCCAAATCATGTGGGGTTATATGGTGTGTATGGAACCTAAATTTTTTGTAACCCATAAATCCCCACATTATATAGCCTGGTAAATAAACAATGTGTAATTATACCATGTACTATTTTCTTACATTATGTGTCGTGATTCCCACAAATCATCCCTGTGTAGTGTACAATGGTACACAACGTGTTCTTTTCAGTTACATGCTGTGTATATATGTTGTCTAGTAATAATAATTGATACCTTTGGATGGTACATTCAATTATTATTTATATGTTCTTGTCCTGTTCTTAGTCATATAAAGGTGAATAAACATGATATATAATTTTTTTATTAATAATGAAAAAACCAGAAATGAAAAACTAATAAGAAAATGTTTAAATTGATCAATGATTTATAAATAATTTTAAATTAATATGTGACTACTTTGATACAACATTAAGGTTACAGTGTGAAATAAAAGTGCATTGGGCCACTGTCCAAAAATATATTTCATTGGTTTCTTTAGATAAATACTTAGAACATGACGATAATAACCTCAGAAGAATCGAAGAGAAGATATTTTTAAAAATAATTTATAGTTAATTTATATAAATAAAAATTAACTTTTCATTCAATTATTTATTTATTGTCAAATTTTTTGACTACTCTTTTCATACCATCATTTAGCTGAAGGATTCAAGTGTAGAATCCTTCTAGCAGTAATCCAAACTTTCTCTATGAATCTCAAATTTTTTTATTCTAACTCTGTGTGCTAGTGCCTATTTACCAAACCACTAGAGTCATTCACCATTTATCACAATAATAATCCCTTATGTTCTTAAGGGATTCAGTTTAGTTATATTATTATATTTAGTGGAGGAAGATGATTGATTCTATTGGTTCTTTATAGTGTTCTCAAGAAAGTTCTCTATGGGTATAGAAATAATTATCTAGATAAAAATGTTTATGTGCAAAAAATAACTCTCTTTTGAAATCATACATTGTGTGTTGTATACTCATGGTTAGATTTTTTTATTAAAAAAATTCACTTGGATAATATATTTATTCTAAGTGAACCACATGTTGAATAATAATAATAATAATTGTAATAATAATAATAATTATAATATTAATAGCAATAATAATAACAATAATAATATTTACATGACATTTAAAAAATTCACAGATATATAAATATCATTTCTTCTAGACCCTTAACCAGGACATCCAATTATCCTAGACATTTATAAAACCTTAAATAATAAAACTTTTTTAAGTAAATAAATATCAATTTATTATTCTCTCAATAAATATTTTAGAAATAAAAATAATCCCAATAATTATTATTCCCCAAAACCTGAGAATAATATTTATTCCTCAAACTTCCACTCAATTTTAAAATTTTATAGAGGCTATGTCACCTTTGTTTAAAGTGATAAAGGAAATATCATAAGAGTTCAATCTATTAGAAATCCAGATTTAGTTATTGTCAAGGCCTTCGGGCCACCTGATGTGCAGATGCTACCAAATAGATTATATAAGGATCAAGCCCCAAAAGAGGAATTAGAGCGAGGTGAATTTACCAGAGGAGATATAATGGATTTGGAATAATGAGAGGGTATGGAATTTTCTATCTGTACCTAGAATATGAACCTCTGCACAAGACAACTAGACGTAAAACCATGCAATGGTGGAGAGCTAATCATGAATACAAGGGGGATTATAAAAAATGAATAAAAAGTGAATGAATTGCTTTAATACCTCTAGGTATTATAATTTCAATGGTTCACCTTAATCACTTAAAAGGGGGATTATAAAAAATGAATATAAAATGAAGGCCTTAAGGCCATTTAGGAAATATGTTAATTCCTAAAACACAACCTGGTAGGAATCTTATAACTCATTGATGATGGTTTTTAAATATATTTTCCCAAAAATACATGTTCTATTTTAAAAATTAAATTTATTAAATTTAGAAGATCTATAAATGAGAATTTTTAAACTTTACATCTTAATTACTCAAATAAAAAAATGTAAACTATTTTAATGTTGAAATCTTTGAATTTTAGATTTGGAATAGATGACTTGGAAATTGTAATTTATATTATTCAAGAAAATTATCTTAGAAGAATTTTATTTTTATTTTCTAAAACATAAATTGGAAAAGAAGAAATTATGTGATGCATGTAAAATGTGTAATAAAAACAAATCATCTTTTTCCCAATTAATGAGGTTGTTAAAAATTAAGCATTAAAAATCATTCATATTTATTTTTTTGGACCTATTAGTAAAATAAGTCTTAGTGTTAAATCTTTCTTTTAATGTTTTTTATGATTTCTCAATTTTTACATGGGTTTGTTTCATATTACTCAAGAGTGAATCCGATTATGTTTTATTAAAATTTTAATCTAGTACCAAATAAAATGGATTCTAAATTTGTGACTATGGGGTAATGTTTGGGAATTATGTATTATATTTATTTTGTTCAAAATATAGAATTAAACATATATTTTATTTCCCTATAACACCTCAATATGATGGATTATTTAAAAGGAACAATATGATCTTTAAATAAATATCTATAACTATGTTATGTGAATATGACATACCTAATAATTTTTGGGATGAAGCAATTATCAAAGCATGCTTATCTTAAAGAAAACACCATTTGAGTTATAGAATAATATAAAACCCAAGGATAAATACTTTCAAGTGAAAGATGTAAAGTTTAAAGTATGAAAACCAAGTAAAATATTGGTATGTTTGATCCAAAGGATGATGAATGAATATTTCTTGGTTACTCTACTACTTCCTAAACTTATATAATTTTTAATAAGAAATAAAGGGTTGTTGAAAAATCAACTCATGTAAAATTTGATAAAAGTGATATTTTTATCACAACAGACTCAAATTAATTATTTAAGTTATTCTATAGATAACATATGACATGAATCTATTTTTAGTTTGACAAAAAAGATGATATCTTTGAATATGATAATGTACAATCTAGTCTTAAAATGATAGAATATGAAGAACCTAAAAGTGGGTAGCACTGGCAGCCTCAAACCATAAAAAACTATCCTTTAGAAACATTTATAGGAAAAATATATTAGTATGTTAAAAATAGTATGAGTACAGAAATCATTGGTTATTTTATACCTTAATATCGTAGTTTAAACCTAAAACTAAAGAAAAAGTCTTGAGTGATGAGAATTGGGTACTTTCTATACAAGAAGAATTAAATCGGTTTAAGAAGAACAAAGTATGAAAATTTGTTTATAGAACTTTTCGATTATCATATCATTGGAACTAAATTGGTATTTAGAAATGAAAAAGATGATCATGGTGTTATAGCTAGAAATAAGACTAGGTTAGTTATTAATTGTTATAACCAAAAAGTGGGAGTATACTAAGAGGAAATATTTTTTGCCATAGCTATAATAGAACCCATTAGGATCCTTATATCCTATTCATCATACATGAATTTTAAATTATTTCAAAGAGATATTAAATATTAATTTTAAAATCAGGTTTTAATCGAGTGAATTTATGTGGAACAACCTCCTGGTTTTGAAAAGTATCATTTTCTAAATTCTGTTTTTAAACTTACTAAATCCCATTTTGGCCTTAAATAATCACCTATGGCTTAGTATGAAATGAAAAGTTCATTTATTTTTTCAAATGGTTTTACTATGGGATTGGGAAACTTTAAATTATTTAATAATAATTCATCAAAATATACATTTCTTTTTTAAATATATGTTGATGATGAAATATTTATCTCAAAAAATAAGAAATTATTTAATGACTTTTAAAAAATTATGAAAAAGAATTAGAAATGAGTATGATGGGAGAATTAAATTTATTTCATGTATTTAAAATATATTAAAAATATTTTTGGAATTTCTTGATTAAAAATAAATATATTCATAACTTACCTAAAAGGATAGTACCTCAAAATAGTAAAGTATTTTCAACTCCCATGAGATCCAATGTTTAAATTTATCTGGAAGAAGGTGGTAAGATAATTCACAACAAGTTAGACAGAGGAATCATTAAAATTTTATTATACCTAACTTGTAGTAGATAAATAATTGTATTTTTTATTTTTTTTATGTTCTATATTTCAAGTAAACCCTAATGAATATCTTCTTACTACTGCAAGAATAATTTTATGACATTGGAAAACAACCACTTCCCTTACTCTACTTTTTCAAAAAACTTATGATTTTAATTAAATTTCACTTTATATGGGATGAATTATGTTGGTTTAGATTAAATAAAAATATTTTATCTAGAATATTATACTTTCTAAGAAAATATTTAGCGTGTTAGTCAAGTAAAAAGTAACATTATATTTCATTATCAACTGCTAAAGCTGAAAATATTAAAACATGTAGTTGTTGTACTTATATATTGTGGATGAAACACACCATAATGGATATTTTATTAACTTTTAATCATGTACCAAAAAAATTTATAACAAAAATGTTATCAATATTTCCAAGAATCCAATAATTTATTATATAAAAAATCACATTGATTTATGGAATGATTTCCCAGGGGATTAGTTATAAAAATGTGTTATCTATTTAGAATTCATTTGTAGTAAAAATCAATTGGCAGAAATATTTACTAATCCCAGTAACAATGAATGATTTTATTTAATTAAAATTGAATTGGGTTTACTTTATATTAAATAATTTTATTTTATTTAATAATTTTATCCTAATTTTGGTTATTTCCTTCTTAAATACTTTATATGAAATAAATAATGAGAGATTTTAATTACAAAACTTATGATTAAAAATTCAACTTTCTTATCTTCCCCTAAAGAGATGTGTGACCCTATTTTTTTAATAATTTTATTTATTTTATTATACCACATCACTCTATAATTAACTCTACACATTCAAAAAGGGAATTTTTAGTCTTATCTTAAAGAACCCTAAAATTTTGTGTGCCTTTAAATATTTACTCTCTGAAATATGAAACTTTCTCACAATAAAAATAATCCTTTGATCCTAAAACCTTATATATTTTTGATAATTATAGGGAAATAAAATAGAATAGAATATAATTATTTAATAAACTTGAATAATCCAAATGTTTTTTCGAAGGTGTAGAGTAGAAAAGTTGTATATTTTAATTGGTTGACCGAAAACATTTATTGGTGACAAAATTATTGAAATTAAAAGGATGAGATTTTGGTTTTTATGAAAGGATTATGGATTTATATTATGATATAGAACTCATATAGTTCTTTTAAAATTATGACTTTATTTTTTAGGTGGCATAAGTTTAAGTTGTGTTGAGAGAAAATTAAATAAAATTTTAGATATCGTCATGCAAGCTACCCAAATTCCTTCAATTCCCTCACAAAATAAGTTAAGAGTTTGAAACATCTATTTTAAGTATAAATTGAGTATGAACTACTACGATTATATCACTTCTCTTTGGATCACCTGTGGTAGAGAAATTTTTTTTCAAGGAATTTTAGGATGAGGGGAAGATCCTTATTATGTTCATATAGACTGGTATTTTCTTAAGGAATGGTGTGTTTGAATTTTTTTCATTGGATGTTAATATTCTCTATATTCTACTAGTTGAGAATAAATTCAAGCCATATTGGTACATATTTGGGTATATGTACTGTACTAACCATATATATTGGATTTTAAATCCTTTTAGATGAATCCTTACACTTTTGTTTGAATAATCTAAAGTATAGGGGAGTGAAGTTATGGTGGACAAGTTACATTGATTGAATACCCCAGTAGCTAGGATGATAAACAATATTTTCTATTTATGGAACCATTATCTAATGAAGTTGTTTCATATTGAGGATCAATAGGTACAATAAGTCTCTACTCATGTTAATGGGAAGAATA
The DNA here is from genome assembly GCA_963277665.1 of Viscum album. Lineage (NCBI taxonomy): Eukaryota > Viridiplantae > Streptophyta > Magnoliopsida > Santalales > Viscaceae > Viscum > Viscum album. The sequence continues at coordinate 1,401,452,523 of OY728127.1, read as the reverse complement.
CTTTAGAAGCTAGTGCTAATATTCCAAATAAAAATGAAGTGGAGGAACCCATGAATGATGATCCACTTTGTGTGAGATGAAGAGAAACTAGATCTATTTTTATGGAACATCCATATATTAATATTTACCATGCTCTAGTTGAAGAGAAACCTACTACTGAAGTAATAGATAGAGAGGAATTTTAATTTGTTCTAGAAATTGATCCATTGATGCTCAATAAGATCCACTATAACTTGAAAATGTTACTGCTTCACTATATGAGTATGAATAAATGTTTTAAAATGAATATGAAATATTGAGAACAAAAGTAGGAATAACTCTTAATGGTACTCGTAGAAGGCTGGAAATAGTGGAATATGGAGAGAACATGCTCTTTCCTTCCTTCATGATGTTTTTCCTAATATTTGATTTCTATATATATAAATATCTAAAAATATATTACAATTTCATTTTGAGAAACTTCTATTTGATCATAATCAGTGGGTTGTTAAATTTGAAAAGGGAGGTGTTACAATTTCTAGAAATCTTGGTTCTGAGGAAGAAGATATTGAGGAATATCCTTTGGTTGTGAAATCTATAAGAATAGGGAAAAAATTATAAACTATACTTCTTATCTTTTATAAATGGACTACACCACCAATAGTAGAAGAACCATAGAATTATGAATCCAATATAGAGATGACTACCTTTTATAACAAGGTTGTTTATGATTTTACTTCAATGAGAACATAGATTAATGATTTAAAGACTCATTTGGAAGACCTTAAGATTATTTTTCTAATTATTAATTTATCAAGATTAAGGATTTGGTAAGATCTCAATATGAGATGATTAATAATATTCTGATTTATCAACTAGATGCGTCTTCTTCAGTGTTGGAATAGACCAGGTTAGTTAAGGCTAAACTAAAATTGGTTTTTTTTCTAATGTAGAAAGTGATATATCAATTTGAATACTTCTAAATGACCCCTTGCTTAACCCATTAAACATATTATAATAGTTTCACTAGGATGTTTTATATGATAACCATTATATAAGACAAATCTGTATCTATTTCATCAGTTTTGGATTCTTTGAATGATTATGAAAATTCTATGTAGTTTTACTTAGTGTTTATGTACAATGTTCAATAAATTCAGAGAAGTTTAACTTATGAGATCAAAGAGGCCATTCTTATCAACCACAATGCTATTCAGTGTCTTAAAACAACTTCAAAGGATATTTTGACTTTTGTTAAGGAGTATATTATCTCTTTGAAGGATAATAGAGAAACGAACCTTGATATATTATAGTTTATTCTGAAAGTTCTATGGAAATTGGTTCTTCACATTGGTGAGAATTTTAAAATCATATAATCCAAGTTGATCATACTTTATATCACACTTGAGGAATATCCAACTTTAGATTCCAAGGAATTGTATTAAGCTGGCGCTATTTAAAATTTTCAAGTTTAGAGAGATCCTTATCAAGGAACATGTGTGACCGTATCTAGTGCACCATAGCATGTGGTTTTATCTTCTATAACTCCTCATTTGTTTTCATACACTCATTTAAAATTACTATGGAATATAATAAAAATCTATAACCATAAATCATATATGTATAACTTGGATAAAGTGATCAGTTAGAAGCTCTAGCATGGTTATTCAATTATTACAGAATTTTTTTAATGATTCCATCATCAAGTGACTTGATATGTGTACATGTGATCGATTCCACATAGTTGGAGGAAAATATCTATGTCCCTACCTAACTGATAAATAACCTACTATAAAGTAAAAGGTAAAAAATTTCTTTGATCCTTGTCCCATCTACCAGAAAGAGAATCCAATTCATGCAGACCAATCTGGGCTACTCTCTCCTCCTAACTCATCTCTAAGGATTTAATGTACTTATTATAATAAGTATAACAAAGACAAAGCTATGTAAACTTGGGGTAATATAATAGCACATACAAGAAAAATCACTAAAGCTATGTCTTTGGTTACCTTCAAAATCGAGATCCTACACTCTCAGATATTCATTATTTTGATCCTTCCTTTCCTAGTTTATTAAATAAGGAACCTCCTAAATATAAACCTGAAGACCCTAAACCTTCCACTAACCCTACTCCTAAGAAAAAATATTTATATTTCTTATTGTAAACAATTTTTTTAATTATCAGTGAAATTTTAACCGTTATCTACTTATGTGTTCTATTCTTATTTCATTTTTCATATTAGACAATTTTTTTTAATTTTATATTCTTGTCACATTTTTGTTTCAATTTTTTCTATTAGTAAATACCAAATATTTTTTTTCATTACTCTATATTCTCAGAAAAATTACTTATTTTGTTGTGATACATTAACTATGTTTTCTATCAATCACTTACCTTTATTTTTATGTCACCAAAGGGGGATAATATCCAAGTTTATGATGTTTTTATATTTATAGTTTATTCTATTGGGGATAATATTACAAAATTGGGATAAGTTAAAAAAAATTTATATGTTCTATTTGATTATATCTTTAGAATCTATAGAATTGTATTATATTTTTATGTGTTTTTTAATCATCAAAAAGTGGTATATTATTGAACGTACATATGATGTTTCAAAATATATCAATATATCATATGATTTAATGAACACAAAATCTCAATTTTTTTTAGTGATAAATTTATATTAAGTGATTTGAGGTCATTGACTAGTATTTTCCAATGAATTACTTCATTTGGAAGTATTTTGGTTCAATCTGTATTATTAATATTTGAAGTAATATTCTTAAGGGAAATATACTTTTTGATTCCAAATGTCCCATTAGCTTTCAAAATACCATACACCATCTGTAAAACATATTTTTAAAAAATGGAATCATCTTATGGATAAATGTATTCTTTACATTTAAATTCATAATATGAAGAAGTAAATCCTCCTATGAAGGTATCATGTTGAAGAATTATTGGATGAAGCATATGAAAGTCATATGCTCTTTTATTTTTTGTGTCAATTAATTTATGATATGAGGACCAAAATAGCATACGAAGTGATGAATTATTATATGATCATAAAATTTCAAAGTTTTGATATTTGAAAAATGAATGTATTGTATGTGGTTTATAATTATAATACATAAATCAAAGAAATCATATGTTCTCTTAATTAATCTTATGGGAATAGTGTTTAAAAATAAATTATTCTACGGTTATAGAATTTTATTATGGGGAGAAAAAATATCATACATAGTAGAATATATTATGAAATTTGAGATATTTTTAAAGGTGAAGATATCTTATGGAGGTATGTATTTACAATTTTTACAAGTCAAAAGTTTTATAAAGTATTAAAGTAAGAAATGTATTATGAAGAAGATAAATCCCTTCGAATATAAATTCATATGAATTTGAGTATCTTTAATAATATTTAATTTCCCTTTCAAGCAATTGATTACTGTTGGAGTATTTTGATAAAAATATATCCATTCTTTGATTTCTATCCAAAATGGTGTTTTAAGAATGAGTAAAAGAGAATTAAATAATTTTTCTATTTATAAGAGAATGTATAGTTCCAAGAGAGGTTATAGTTATAGAAAATAACTAAATCTATTTTAACAATTTCCAGAAATTAAGGTCACATAAAAAAATATACCCTTCTATTTTGATTTATCTTATTATCTATCGACCATTGAGATACATATATCTGAGTTTGAATTCAATATAAAATATAACACCTGAGAATGAAATTCACTCTCTCAAGAACATAGACATAATACTCTATTTTTCTACATTTAAAAGATATTATAATATTTTGGAACAAAAAGAAATTTGATACTATTTTACCCTCAAGATTACATTTTATAAAGTTGTAGAGGTATTTTATATCTTATCAATGAAGTATTATTAATTTTTATAAGAACCCTTCATAATTTGTTGGTTACTTCTTAAAACTGTGAATTGAATCCCAAACCATTAAAAATATATATCTTTGTCATTAAAGATTGATTAATCCTTGTAATAAGTGGGTGAAGTATATGGTTAGGTCTTGTAAGGGATATACTCCTTGAAATTTATTATTAACTTTGTAACAGTTGATGGTAACATACAGTAAGCTGAGAATACTTATAGAAAAGTGATGGTTCTAGTGAAAATCACCAAAATCATTGGGAGAGTATTGGTGGAGTGGACTAGGGAATCTATATTCTCCAAAGAACTTTATATTTCGATGTTCCCAACTCCTTATTCACTAATTTTATTTTCTATCAAATATCTTATTAGGAGTAAAATACAATTGCATTTAATATTTAAATAGTGTGGCTTTTAATTTGGTAATAATTTGAAGAAATCATTTCACCCCCCTCTCGAGTCTTCATGCCACTTATAATAGGGAAAAACATAGCCCACTTTACTTTGGATTACATTATCAAAGGGGGATAGGAGTAAATGACTCTATACTTTTCTTTTTGCAAATCAATATCTATTTTTATTAGAAAAATGGGGATAAAAGATAAGTCCATTCATTGAGGGGGAGCACATCAAAATCATGGCCCTAAGATTTATGATCCCTTAAGGATAGAATTATATAAAAAACAATGATTTATCTAGAAGTGTGGTTTCAAGAAAATTATATTTGGGAAAGGCTATAGTTTAATGGAAAATTATAAATTTTTAGTGTTGATAACAAACTAAAATGGGGGAGATTAAATAACCCATGATTTGGAATTGGTAAATGAGTTGTTTTTTTTCATCCTTATGATTAAGAATGTTTTTAAGTTAAATGTGAAGATATAGTTGTATGTTCTAGATGATTGAATTTGGAAGATATAATATAAGGTGATATGATTATGCATCCAAAATTTATAATGGTGCGGATGATTAAATAATCTTCTCATGGATGTGATAAACCAAAAAGATAGAATCCTGAGGACACGTATATTCATAAGTTAAGGAGTTTAGAAATTAGAAGAGATAAGCTGTATGTGAAAATGGAAAAGGCACTAAATTGTATTAGTAATTCAGTGGATTCATAAGTGTTATTTAGTGTTTCTATAAGAGTAACTTTGAACAAAGACTAAAAAATTGACTAACTATTCATTATGTAAGATTCATTTTATGAAATTGTAATTGTAAATTTTGATTCACCATATGAAGTTTATAAGTAAATTCCTCATTTTCATAAAAGTCACTAGTTGGTGCAATTTGGGAAGTTGATGGAATTATAGAAGATATTCCAGAAGTTATAATCATATGATGCTGCATTAATCTTTTATTGTAATATACATCATGATTTCTTGAGAAAAATTTGTTATTTAGGATAATCCAAATTGAAAAATCCAAAGCAAGAGTGTGAAGGATGATTTTGAAATATCTAGAGTATAGAAGTGGTTAATAATTATAATATCCCTGAGATCTCATACTAAGATACATAAAATTAAATATTTATTATGTAAGAGTTTTAATTAAGGATATTAGGATTTAACAATGGCTAGATATTTACATAACCGATCCTTATGCTATTTAGAAGATATAAATAGGTGATGAAGAAATAGATGTTAAGAATGATCATACTTAGAAATAGTAGTTATGTTAGTTGATGTTGATGAATTTTAGGAGCTATAATAAATCCTAGTGGATTCACTAGTGGAAGAATAACATTGATAATTTAGGGTTATTAAAATAGCTCTCGAGGTGAGAGAAGAAGGTGTTTCAACATGTGAAATTGAGTTTTTTTAGAAGATAGTAAATTATGAAGATATAATGGTCTTAAGATGAGTTGACCAGAAGTTATAGTGATCAGTAGATGAACCAGAAGGTGTAAGGTTATAATATAGAGTTTGAATATTTTCTTTAAGAAATAGAATAATAGGAGGATTGAAAAACCTAATTCAAATAATTCAAAGGTTGTATGATCCAAATGTTATTAGGATAAATTAGAATCACATATGGAATTAGAGTGAAGTTCATTTCAAAAAATTCAAAAGTTTCTGAACAATACCAAAAAAGTTTTGCTAGAAGATGTTGCTTCTGAATATTTATAGAAAATAAAAATAAATTACAAGGAGAGAGGGTGGGTTCAGACAAATAGGATTACCCAATCCAATATGCATCAAACTTAAAAGTCACAGTATGAAAGATCATGTTCATAAGCTAAGTCATCATCAGTTTTCCATTTAGATTTAGAATTATCTAAATTGATTTTTTTAATATCTCAACGTTGGGACTTCTTGATACCTTCATGGATGATATTTTGGATACAATACATGGTAGGTTGGAGTAATCCTTCCATAGTTTTCTCTTCGTGGGAGTAGATGTGTAATTTTCATTGTTAGTCATCTTTTTCTTCCTAAACATAATAAAATCCTTGAATGAGGCATCACCTTTACCCAAAGCTTTAAGAGATATGTTGTCTATCCTCTTTTCATCATCAGAAACATTCCCCCAATTATCTAAGATTCCATAAGAGTTAAATTGATTTTGAATCTCCTTATGATAGTTATCATGTTGTGAATCAGCGTTGAGGTCACCATCTTGTAGCACTTTTCCTACCATATTATAACCCCCCAGTTGCATAAACCCTTGAACCATAAATCAGGGTTCTGGATTAATGTTTTCCAAAACCAAACCTTGAGTGGTCTCACCGGTGACATGTTCAACAGGAAACATCTCATTCACCTCACCTTCATGGTGGTATGAAGAAGTCTGTTGCATGCCCAGACTAGCCAAGGATACCTCCCTAACAGTATAATCCTAAGACATATCGTCCTCCAATTCTTATCTCTAGAATTCAAACCCAATACACTCAAAGTGATCAGATATGTTAACCATTGGGATGGTTCTTATCGATCTCACCCTACTTGTTTCCTTCACCAATCCCCCACTACCATCACAGTGAGTACATGTCATTTAATTTAAATTTCCCTCAGTCTCCACTCCCACTGCAACTTAATTAGATGTCTCCAATTCTGCACTCCTGAAATATATAGACTCAGTTCAACACCTCACCCCTAGATCACTCTTCAATTTATCATATATACTATAAAATATCTGACGAAGAAGTACCAATACTGAATCATTCTTTGAGTTGGAATCTTTACATGACATTCCATCAATGGGATCCGCCGACATATCAATCCCCACCAACCCCCTGTACTCTTTTTGGATTGAATATGAACCACACACATCTCCTATATCATTTTCCTTCCAACCTCTTTCTAGTCTCAAATCCATCTTCCTATAAATTCCAATATTTCCATGCCGACACACTAATTTCAATTGCCCGAATTTCTTATACAAGGAGCAGAAATCCACCCATGACTCAGAGACAACTGATTGTTTATATCTCATTTCATCTTTGACTATGATCTAAAAAAACATCATTGGAAATATCAAAACATTAACCTCAAAACATATTCTTGGTGAAATTGGATGACACATGGACCTGGTTCTACTATCAGAATAGAGATACCGACCAACAAGGTTTCTAAGCATACATATAACTGAGGGATTTTAGAATGGGGAAAAAGCTGAGGAAAACTAATAAAAATTTCCATAGTCATAGAATCATGTTTTATAAGAAATTAAAAATTCCACCTCAAGTGGAAGAACCAATAGCCATTGTAGACATGGGGAGCACCAGGCCATACCTATATCAAGTCACCCTCTAAAGAGAATAGAATCATCATATGTTTGTTGTAAAGTATACCCACCAGGAACAAGCTCTACAAGGAGGATGATAAAGGAGCTTTCACCACAGCAGAAGCTAAACGGATTGCAAGAATTAGAGGGTATGGAACCTGCCATCGGGACAAGCCTGTGCATGCATGGGATTGCCTAGCCGAAAAGCAATGCGAAGGTGGAGAGCTGATTTCACGATGAAGATGCTGGGGAGGAGCAGTTCCAAGTAGTTAGTCTGGGTTGTGTGTAATGTTTGAAGACTACAGGCAATGAATTCCTCTAAGGCCTACGGGCCATGTAATACTTACACCTATGGGCCTTATAAGGGTTCCACCTCACCCCTTGAATGGTGGGTTATCAAAATCAATAAAAAATGAAGGCCTTCGAGCCATTGGAGGAAGTATACCCACCATGGAATTATCCTAAAATCCCCAATATCAGAAGATAAATTGGTCAAACACATCCACCAATGGTTAACATTGTTTGAAATGAGCTTCCATTGTTAGGTTAAGTAATGATGATGCATCAGTGAACTCTGATTGTGAAGTATAGAGTTGCATGTTTCCATTGAAAATATATAGGACATTAGGGATAAGCATGATCTGTGGGAAGGAGGGAAGATAATCAGGATTGTAGAAGGGGGAAAATGGTTGTGGATGAGCACCCTCGAAGGATATTAGAGGTTGGTTATGAAGTTTGTTGAATGATTTATGAAGAAGGTGAAAGATATAAATCTTGAAGAGCGATTTTATCGGAGAAAGGATGGTTATATAAAATAAAATTTCATTTAGGTATTTATACAATGAATTCGTGAGAGGAAAAAATAAAAAGATCTTGAAATTCATGTTATATAAGATCTATGAGGTTAATTCCTACACTTAAAAATATTACTATATTATGGGGCCAAACACCAAGGTTCTAGTATTTGGAGTTCTGGATGACTACATTTTAGAAATTGAGTTCACGAGAAAGTGTAGATTCAGATTAGTTTTAAGGATTGATGGAATGTAAATTTTTTTAATATAGAATAATCATAGAGTTTAATTGATCTTTATATCAATGTCTTTTTACCATTGTAAATTGGTAAGATCCAGTATAAAGATATTAACAGAAGCTAGTAAGGTATTTTTAGGAGATAGTCCATTTGTTTTCACTTATGTCACATATTGAATATCTATGTCTTAGATTTAAACAAAAAAAAACAAGGATTTGGTAAAAAAATTGGGAATGAACCTTGTAAAAATAATTTGTGAATTAAATTTACTTTTATTACTACATAATACTAGTAAGGTTGTGAAATAAGTTTTAGAGGGTCAAAACTCTAACAAATTGTAGAGGATAATTTTAGATTATTTTAAATTGTAAAAGAACCCCACTGATTCAACCCCCATTTTATATGGTATATCATATTCCTTGGAACTTTAGTTATGATTGAAGAAAACTAAATCTATTATCGTACATAATTATTAACTCCTTAAATGCATGTATGATAATTCAAAGGAGCATTTTAACATCAAAAACTAGAGTATACATTTTTCATAATAATATATATATATATATATGTGTGTGTGTGTGTGTGTGTGTGTGTATAATGACCTGGGGATTAAAATAAATAATTAAAAATTCATAAATTTAGACATTATATATATGTGTGTATAATTCATAAAAAAAGTCATTATTAACATTTTGTAATTCACTTTATGTAGGTTCCGGGTGCAGTGGAAGCGTGCGATGGGTGGTTCCAAACTTTAATTTTTTCTATAATCAATGATCAATTCAGGGTCTATATGACGCTGAATTCTGTGATCCACAAAATTAAGTTAAATAAATAGACAAAGAAGAATTTTTCTAGAACCAAGAGAGAGGGATCAACATATTGTTTATAATTAATTTAATTAGATAAAGAATTATATATATAGAATTATTTCTTCATTGATGAGTCCAGTGACAGATATTTGGTGCCCCATCATTATGTTGTAGAAACCAATTGTAGATTTCCTCTAGAGGTGATCCAAAATTGTTCGAGTAATATATAGATGTTGCCAAAATAGTTTCCAAGTGATACCATTGAAGATACTTGCAATTGTGTCGTCCGCCTTGATCACCTTGAGAATCACTTCCAAATAATTCTCCTTGACCTGGTGGAGGAGGTTTGCTCACCATTCTTGGGAGCATTCTTGGAGAATGGTATCTCTCTAGCTTTGTGAGGATCCTCTGAGATTGTTGTGAATAACCAAATAGGCTCATGAGAAAATAATATAATTGGGTATTTGTATTACTAGGGCTAAAATACAATAATTTCACAATTACACTTATTATTTATTAATTCCTAGAAAAAACCAATGTCAAATAAGAATAGTTGTATTATTATTTCTTGACATGCACTGAACTTGAGAATTATAATTAAATATTATTTAATAAAATAATACCCCATATTATAATTTCTATCTAGACCATTAAACACCATTTTCCATTCATTCACACTATTTATCGGCCCTTGAATAATGTATATTTATTTATTAAATAAATATCACCATTTTATTCACCAATAACTAAATAAATATTATATTCACTAAATAGAAAACAAATATTTATTAAATATTCTGATCACAATATATTCTCCCGAATAACTAGTGACGAAATAAATAAAATCAAGAATACAAGAATAATTATTAACCATGCATGGGAATAATATTTATTCAACCTATTAAAAAATACATATTAATATATTATTTATATGAGATTTTGGACACACTTATTGTGTGACCCTGTTGGCCTCTTTCATAGTGGCATTTGGTGAAGCCTCTTAAAGTCCAAGTAAAGCATCTAGAAACATTCTGAGACACCCATAGTTAAATAGTTTAATGTCGCAATGACATGTCATCTCATATGAATGATTACTGTGTAATATAATTCCTTTGTCACAATATCTGAAATCGAGCAGGTTGAATTCCAGTTCCATCAACATATATGCTCGATATCTCTTTCTTTGACTTTATGAAAATAGAAATTTCCTATAGAACATCATGGAAATGGATTTATTTAGGATATATAATTTAAATCAAAGGGCCTATGATATTAACTTTTATTAATAAATATAAGGGATAAATACTTTCTCACATTATTCATTAATGTAATATTACTCAGTATGCACCTGAAATATCCCACTTCACCACGAAAATTGGTCATCACCTTTTTTTTCAATACATCTAAGTGTGTGAATCATAATACTAATTAATAATAATCTTAAAGTCTAAGGACCAATACACATATCCATATATGGGAACATACAATGACACCTAGAAATGTGCATATTTTACTGGGAGGTCTTGTTCCCATAATATCCAATATGGATATTACCATGTGCATAGACCATGAGATGGTGCCTCAAAGTCCTATGAGTCTCCACCCCTGACAGCCTATATCATTTGTGTCCCTCAAATGATATCTTCTATATATAGAACATATATTAAAGAATAGTTTCATTGAACTTATGGGTTCTCATCATAGTGGGGAACTACTATGATCTTTTTGTGCGATAACTACTCTTAGTTCATTATCACATACTATGGAACATAGAAGAATATTCTTGATGTGATAAGAAGTTTGTTAATATAAAAAACCATGAATAAAAGTTTATCATAATGTATAAAGAAGTTGGTTCTAGGTCACTAACGCCAACATACTCCCACTTTCCCAAGATCTAACTGCAAACAACCTTCATCGCACAAGCTCTCACATAATACTCATGCTTCTAATGAGATAAGACTTTAGTCAAGGGGTCCACCACGTTCTCTTCTTTGGGTAACATGATCACTGTAACTTCACCCCTATGATAGAAATACCTCAAGAGGTTATACATCCAAAGTATATTTTTTGTCTATTGGGGTGACCTTGGATCTTTTTCAAGTGCCACCACTGTAGTATTTTACCAATACAATGTGATAGGGTATTTACTTCTAGGTACCACATCAAGCTCTTTGAAAATTTACTGAAACCAAACGGCTTCCTTGGCTACATCTCAAGCTACTATATACTCGGACTCCACTATAGAATCAGTGACAACTGGATGCTTTGAACTCTTCCAGATCATAGATCCTACATTGATATAGAAAACATATCCTGATTGTGACTTCATATCATTTCGATCTATTTGAAAACTAGCATTAGTATAACCCCTAAAAACCAGATCCTTGTCCCCTCCATACATGAGGAACATATCCTATGTTCTTCTCAGATACTTTTGGATATCCTAAACAATAGTCCAATTATGTTCTCTTGGATCTCCTTGATATCTTCCTACCATGATCAGTGAATAGAAAACATCAAGTCTAGTATATAACATGACATACATGATTGATCCTATCACCAAACCACATGATATATAACTCATTCTATCTTTCTATTATTGTGTCTGAGGGAATATTTTCTTATAAAGGTATAAACCATGTGACACTAGTACCAATCCCCTATTGGATTGTTCTATTCTGAATCTCCTTAGTATCTAGTCAATATATGTACCTTGAATTACTCCATCCAGCCACTTATATCATTCACAAATGATATTTCTACTTCTCCTAAGTCCTTTATGGAGAAACACTTGTTCAACTAGTCCTTAACAAATTTTAAGACTGATATGTCATTTTTAATAAGCAATATGTCATCTACATATACTAATAGGATAGTGAACACATTTCCATTAAACCTTTTGAAAACACATGGCTCACATTCATTCTTAATGAAACCAAAATCTTTTGTGGATTTATCAAATCAAATGTTCCAAGACCTGGATTCTTACTTCAATCCATAAAAGGATCTCTACCACTTTCAAATACTTTTGGCATCACCTGAAGATATATACACAACTCATCCAAGAATTTAATCCCTAAAACATCTAGGCATGCAATGTAGACAATAAGATTGACTATATAAGGCCTAGATGAAGTAGACTCTACAATATTAGTTGTGAACAAAGCATTAGAGATCTCATACCTCTCTTGTCTCACCTTCTCTTGATAGAGATTCTGAAGGTGAGACATCAAGATATAGAAATCCATATTCTCTTATTTCTTTAAAAGCTCACTGGACATGGATGATAGCTTGAAGCACTAAACATATCTAGAATCATTAAAATGTTTTTCATAGAGAGATAGCTCTTCATCGCTTGCCTAATTTACACACACAACTAGTTATGGTTCTTCCTGCACATAAAACTTATTTTCTAGGAGAAGGATGTCCCGTTGGCACCTTTTCCACTCCTAGAAATTTGTTCCAGTTAGAAGGTTTTTCTTCTCTAGTATGGATGGAAATTATATGTTTGATGTCATTTTATTGCTGTTTCTACAAAATAATATGAGTATAATTTTAGTACTTTATCTGTTAAATTTAGAAAAATAAATAAATATTACATTCATTAGTCTCCCACTATTTTATTAAAACCCAATATCCCTCACCATTGAATTAATAATATCTTGTTTCTTGGAAATTCAAGTGGAAAGGATCCATATTCACTTTCTCATTACCCCAATATTGGTTGGTTATAAAACTCAGACGGTTTTATGTTGGCATTCCAAATTCCAACTGCATTAACTCACAGTTCCTTGATCCGCAGAGTGGAATCCCCTATCCTGAAATCATTAATTTAGATTTCATCAAACTTTTCTTCTCAGTTATGCCATGTCACAATTTGTAAGTTAGCCCTTGATGCGAACCATGTTATTTCAAACCAAAACCTCATGTTATAATTCCCTGATAATTGAAAACACCCCATATTTGGATGGTCAAGCACTTTAAACAATGGTTAGATTCTAAACGAAGTAATGGAAGGATATACTGACTTAATATTTTATTTAGGGATTTTTTCCTTTATGCATAAATTTCCAATTATAATATTTGTTTCATTATTTTTATTATTAAGTGGTATTACTTAAGTGATTAACCATGTCTTAGATAATATTTACACACAATAAAGTTTATTATAGTTTCATCTTGCATTCTTGTTAATTAATTAATTATGTGATCAAAAAAATATATATATATTTAAATAACCATGAAACTGACATAAATAAAATGAAGTGTATGATTATGAGCTTATAATAATGGTTATTTTTTCTAGGAGTTGATAAAACAACCATCGACTGAGGGTGAAAACATCTTGAACCAATTGAGGTTCATGTTTACAACTTTTCACTTGTCTACATTTTTGTCTCATTGGATTGGTTTCTCCTCGGATCTGAACTAGAACCACCTACACTATCTTGGGATCTTTATACATTACATATGCCTTTTACTCACGTGAAGGTCAAGGGAAACAGGGGTTTACATAAAAGAAATGATGGGAATGCATGCCCTACATAATAAGTAGAATAGAAGGCATGCATGCGAATAATTTAATTAAAAAATAAATTAAATGAAACCAATCACATAAAAAAGGTTTGGTCTAGCCCATGATCATCAACTTGCATGCTAAGTATTACACATTTAATAAAACTAGCATTCAATTATTTAATCAGCATTATTTAAGAAAAATTGCACTAGAACCAATTAATTATAATCTTTAATTATTCAACAATTTTATCTTAATTCTTATCCGAATTTCCTTCATATTATCATCCATTATAATTTTAAACAAATTAATTAAATTCATTGAAAATTATCTATGTACATAACTTGTACCATAGAGTTAACACAATGAATTACTATCTGATTCTACCCAACATGTATTATACTCGTATACTATTTTACTCTTGTGAAATGTGGCATACATGACTTATCACATACTTTCACACCATGTACTTCATAGATGATTACCCGAATTACAAGATTTTTTGTTCACTTGTTTGGTTCAATGCATGTTGAGTAACAACTTATAATACAAATCAAAAATAATATGTAGATATAAAAATTATGCATATATTAATTAAACATTTAAATATTTATGTATATTAAAACCTATCAGATGGTGTACCATATATTTACGACCCCAAACATGTACATGTATCATGGTTTTCATAATAATATAAATTATTTTAAATTTATGTAACTTGGTATAAGTACCCGGAATATAGATATGTTCTACATGGTGTGTACACCTCTCACTATCTATCTGAGGTACTTGCCTAGGGACTCGACTCGTAGTCTGTGCCATGATAAATTGGAGTACACAATGTGTCTAATGGACCAAACTCCATGTTGAATTTGTGTTACATGGTCACTATTCGTGTAGGTTGTATATGGAATACACACCCCATTTCTCACCCAAAAGGACTACATGCCATGTCCAATGGGCCACCCGGTGTGTAGTCCAGATGAACATGTGCTAGTCTATCCTGGTCAACACACGGTGTAAGAATTAACTACACAACATGTCATAAATGCACACAGTTTGAGTAATTTCTAAATTTAATCCTGGTGTATTGAACACAACTACATGTTGTGTAACTCGAGTTACATGGCATGTACTACTATATTATCCAGGTAGAATCCTTGTCACCTCCAGATGAGTTCCTCAATTTTATTTTAAGCCTAAAATTTAAATATTTATTAGATCTATGAGAAAAGAAGGAATAAATAGATCTTGAAATTCATATTAAAATAAAAATTAAATTTGAATTGAAAAACTAAATTAAAATGCATAAATTACCAACAATATTTAAATAATTATAAAAAATTATGTGGCCCCCCTTTGATACCACTTGTTGGTTCTGGGTGAAGTGGAAACATGTAAGGGGAAGTTCCCAACTTTAAATTTTTCCATAATCAATGATCAATCCAGGATATATATGACTTTGAACATTGTGATCCACCAAATTAAGTTAAAGAAATTGAAAAGGATGAATTGTTTCAGAATTGAGAGAGTGGGATCAACATATATTGTTTATAATTAATTTAATTAGATAAAAAATTACCTCTACAAAATTATTTCTTCATTGATGAGTCTGACGACAGATCTTCTGTGCCCCATCATTGCATTGTAGAAACCAAGTGTATATTTCCTCTAGTAGTGATCCACCCATGTTCTAGGAATCTCTATACATTGCTGAAGGAGTCTTTGGGTGATAAAATAGAAGATCTTTGCGCTTGCATCATCCACCTTGGATCGCCTCGAGAATCGCTTCCGAAGCATTTTCCTTAATCCAGTGGAGGAGGATTTCTCACTATTCTTGGGAGCGTTCTTAGAGAAATGATGCTCTCTAGGATAGAGAGTATCCACCACGATTTTTGTGCATAACCAAATATGCTCATTAGAAAATAACATAATTGGGTATTTTTATTACAAGGGTTAAAATAAAATAATTTCACAAGTTCCCTTATTATTTATTTAATCATAGAAAAACCCCATGTCAAATAATAATAGTAATATAATTATTTATCAACATGCATTGAACTTGTGAATTATAATTAAATATTATTTAATTAAATAATATCCAACATTGTCAATTCTCACAAGAACATTAAACTTGGTCTGCCATTCCTCCACGATATTTATTAGACCTTGAATAATTTATATTTATTTATTGAATAAATATAACTTCATTATTCCCCAATAAATAAATTAATATTATATTCACTAAATAGAAAATAAATATTTATTAAATATTCTTCTCACAATATATTCTCTCGAATAATTAGTGAAGGAATAAATGTGATCAGGCATACATGAATAATTATTAAACCACGTATGGGAATAATTTTTATTCAAAATATTAAATAATAAATAATAATATATTATTTAACTAATATTCTAGACACACTTAGTGTGTGACCCTCTAGGCCTTTTTTAGTGGCATTAGGCGAAGAAGCCTAAAGTCCAAGGGTAGCGTGTGACACACGCCAAGGAATCCATAGAGAAATAAGTTAACGTGACAATGACGTGTCATCTAACATGAAAAATTACTATGTAATATAATCCCTGTAAAGACTCGGTAATTTCAAGGAATTTTTTTCTTAATTTCTTTGGAATTTTACAAGTGCTTAGCTTCAAACGACACCTGATTCCGAGGCCCGGTGTGCCCGGAATCAATTTCTGAAGTTTAACTTTGTTACGTTCAGTGAACGAACGAGTGGGGTTTTTCTATCTTTTGATCCGGTGCTCGGAATTGAAATCTGAGGGAACCGATGAACTCATAGCGCCAATAAGTGCTTAGGGGGACCTTTTCTGTTGTTGCGTTTTGAGCTGGTTGAGGTTTAATGTTTGAGATTTAGAATAAAATAAGTAAATTTTTTTTGTGTACAAATTTTAACTAAGGAAGGTGGTTTTTATCCTACAAAGGGGAAGTTAGAGGTGGGGCCCACACCCACCTAACTTCCCATGGGAGGGTTTAGTGTGGTGGGGCCCACATGAACCCCTAACTCCTCACCTCCCCATTACTCCCCTTAACCCCCTTTGATCTTCCCTTGCTTTTATTATTTTGACAACACTCCCATTTATGAGACCCCTTACCTTTCCCTCTCTCTCTTTAACTCATCCCAACACACTTAATTAATAGATTAAAATTATTTAATTAATTAATTAAGTGTTTTAAGTTTTGAATTTTGAAATCTTGGCATGATTAATTAAAATAAGAGGAAGTCTTATTTTAATGGGTTGGCAATTGGTGTGTGGAGGATTTGGAGAGCTGTTGAGTTTTCTAAAGAGTACCAACCAACCGACGAAGAACGATCACCCTTCTCGACGAAGAACATCTTCCTCCGAAGAAGAACATCGCATCTTCGTCGAAGAATACCGAGGTTCCATCTTCTCCGACGAGACACTGACAAACGAGCAGGGATCGGTAGCGTGGGGTGGGCGCAACAAACTACGTTGACTCCAACGTCTTCCTTGCGTCAAATCCAAAGAACGACAAACGACATGAGGTAGGGGTTTAAATCTGAGTATACAAATTATTCCTTGATTCTTTCCTTATGAAAATAAAGAACGCAGATCAACTCATTTTCAAGTTTATCAAAGAATATATTTAATCGAGGGATGGGAATATTTATTTCCGGAATGTTTTGCTCCAATTTTATATAAGAGATTGCGAGATGGTTTGCCTCAAATTTTCTTTAAGGGATCGTGTGATGGTTTTCTTCAATTTTATTTAAATAAAATTGATTATTCGTTCTTTGTAAAACCCAGTTTAATCTTGGTTATTTGATAACTCCTAACGCGGAGGGCGTGGGCTGAACAAACACGGACCGACGACCCTCCACATATTTTTGTTGATGCGTGGATTGACGGGTGATGATGAAACGGGACCGCAACGGCGTTTGGAAGCCGTCGCAGTGAAGAACGGGTCTCGGGAGAGCCGTAGGTGCAGTCGGCGGGCAAATCGGACCACTGGAGCGCGTCCGGTGGTCTGCGGAAGGAACTGCTGGCGCCAGAGACCGGAAGCGATGGACGGAGCCGTCTAGCTGCCTGGAGGAAGCGGTGCCCCAGCGCGCTGCCGGAGAAATCCCGCCACGGAAACAACTGCCGCGGCGACCGTCAGATCCTGCGGCTGCGCGGGATCCCGGGATGGCAGGGCGACGCCAGCTAGCGCCGTCGACATCAATTAACGGTGGTGGGGGGGGGGGGGGGGGTGGGCTGCGCCCCCTGCTTCACGACTTCCGTGCGGCCACATCGGCCAAGCCACGGCCGGGCCGCGCCGACCAGCCCAGGCCGCGCCCAATTGGGCCGGACCCAGACCCGGGTCGGGTCGACCTGGTTCGGGCCTACCTAGGGGGTATCGGGCCGGCTCGGACCGAGCCCAAACTCCCTAATTTCGGGCCAGGTTCATTCAAACACCCATATCTTGGGCTACAGATCTCCAATTGACGCAACGTCAGTTGCGTAGAGATTCTTGGATCGAGAAAGTAGTTTTGGTATATTACACCCAAGCTTTTGGTAATGTTTGGGAATGGCCGGGTTGGTTCAAACCCGAAACCAACCAGGTCCTCGGAGCGGAAACAATTATAACTTGAGCTCCAGACGTCCGATTGATGTGACATCGACTTTGTTGAATTCCTCTAAATGAGACGGTTCTTTTGGTATAATTCACCCGAGGTTTGGACCTAGTTGGAGTAAGACCAGGTTGGATTGTACCCGAAACCCAACCGGGCCCCTAGAACGGAAAAGCCGATAACTTTCAGACTGGACATCCGTTTGACGAACCGTCATCAGAGTTGGTAATCACGTAGAAAAAAGGTCCATATGAGTATACCCTATGAGAGTTCAGGGTATAGTTGATTTACGGTCGGGTTGGTTCTAACACGAAACCAACCAGGCCCCCGAGACGAAAAGTTTAATAACTCACAGACCGGGCGTCCGGTCGACACACCGTCTGTTGCGTTGAGACCCCTGTGATGAGGCGGTCCCTTGTGATACTTCCTTGTGGGACTTTGTGATACTTGGAGTATCGACCAGTAGCTCATGGAGCAGATCCTCCCGGAGATGAGCGTGCGGAGTGCAGAGACCTAGTAGCTGTGGACTTGATGAATGCTTGACCGATTCGAATTGGAGTGAGTCGACTAGCCCAGTGGACGGAGCGCCCGGTATTTGGTGGGAAAACCAATGCAGACAGAGCACCTGGTAGTTGGCAGTAGACCTACGGTACTCAGCAGGAGGAGTACCTCTGTAGGCAATTAGGGGAACCACTACTGTGTTTGGGCGGCAGACCCCTGGCGGGGAGTACTACTGTGTTTGGGCGCGGACCCACAGTACTTGACAGGAGGAGTACCTCAGTAGTTTAAGGTTAGTGAGTAGCACCTCAGAGTCATGATAGGGCTATTGTACTTGAAATAGGAGGAGTTCTCCAGCATTTTTGGTTTCAATATCTTTAATTAAAATCCTGGTTTGAGTTGAGTCGTTGACCTTTGTGATTTTCCTCATGATTGAGATGGGTTACTTGATAACTTAGGTATATGTATGGGCATATACCTAAGTAGTGGTTATCCTTTGATTTCATATCTGTGTGATATCTCTTGATTGAGATGGGTTAATTGATAACTTAGGTATAAGTATGGGCTCATACCTAAGTAAGGGTTATCTGTTAGATCCTTCTTTGTGGTTATCCTTGTTGGATTTAGTGAGACCTTGAGGGTCTCGGGATCCCTACTGAGTATCGTTATACTCACCCCTGTATGGGATATGCCCGCACCTCGTCGTGTTGGATGTAGACGACGGACAACGCAGACGGAGGCTAAGTGTTCGAGGACTGGACGGTACACGGAGGTGGACCTCACGACGAGTCTGTATCCTGAGGTGGACCTCACGATGAGTCAATATCCTGAGGTGGAGTTCATGACGAGATGGTACTCGGAGGAGGTTTAAGGGAGAGAGCGTTGAGGAGGCTCTCTGTAGCTACCCTTCAGGTAGGATCCGTGGTGGACGATCTAGGAGCTGCACTATCTATACCTACCTTTCAGGTAGGATCTGAGGTGGACGACCCAGGAGCTGCTTCTATTTTTCCAGCTGTTTGTCTATTCTGTTGTACTTTTGTTCAGTTGGGTTTGTATTCTGGCCCATTTACTTTTCAACACTTATTTTTGTACTTAGTTTCTTACTTCCGATTGTACTCTGGTTGGATGTGTTTATGATTTATAAAGGCAATGCCTTCCCAGTTAACGGTATTTACACCTTAGGTTCTAGTCGCCAGCCCCTGGCCTATGGAAGGCGGGCTTGGGGTAGTCACGACACGGGCCCCGAGGGCGGGTCATGACAATCCCTTTATCAAAATATCTCAAATTTAACATGTTTCATTCCAGTACCATCAATATATATGCTCAATATCTATTTCATTGAATTTAAAGAAATAGAACTTGATTATAGAACACCATGGCCTTGAATTTATTTAGGATATACCATTTCCATCAAAGTGACCGAGATATTAACTTTTTTTAATTAATACAAGGGATAAATCCTTTCTTACATTATTCATTAATTCAATGTTACTCGTGACGTACTCAACATATCCTACTTTTTTGTGACCATTTTTCATCACAATTTTCATTAATACATATATGTGAATGACTCATAATACTCATTAGTAATAATATTAACAACTAAGGACCAATACTCACATTCTTAGATAGGAACATCCAATGACATATAGAAACGTGGATTTCTGACAGGTAGGTCTCATTATCATAATATCTATACTAGATATTACCAAGGGAATACAAAATGAGAAGGTGCCTCAAATTCCTCTAAGTCTCAACCCTTGATAGATTGTATCATTTTCCCTCAAATGATATCGTCTAACTATAGAACATATATTCAAGAATAGTGTCATATCACTTCTGGGTTCTCATAGTAGCAGTGAACTGATATGACCTTTTAGTGTGATGGCTACTCTTCAGAAATTATTACATACAATGTTACACAAAATAATAATAATTATGTGAGAATGATTTTATTAATATTCAAAATCTTGAATGAAAGTTTATCATGATGTACAAATAAGTTGGATCTATGGAACTAACTCCAACACTTTAAGCATGGGTAAACATGAACAATTCACTTTTATCCAATATAAAATTTTCATGATATTTGATATATTGTAGTCTCCCTTACCCTTATATAGAAGATTTTTTATAAAGTTATATCTTGGAAAAACATGATTTTGGAGGGAACAATCTAATTTGAATCTAATCATTTGAACATATGATCTTCATGTTATTATTGTCTCATGGATCCCTAATCCTCATCGCTAGGAGAAGTGATTCATAATGAAAGGAAGGATATTAGAAAGGGATTATCCTTTAAATAAGTCCGGTTTAAAGAGGTTTTAGGGGAGGTAGATTAATTAAATATAGAAATGTGAGAATATTGTTTCATTAGATCTAAGGATTAGAATCCATCTATATTAGTTTGTCAAAAAAATTTATTGGTTAGACCTTTATATATTCAAAATTATTAAAATTCTCACCCTTGTTAAATATGACAACCTCCAAATATTTCAGATTTGAACTAAAACTTAATTGGGTATGGGGGTTTGAAAGCTATAGTATTATTCCAATTGGAAAAGGTTATTTTCACCTAATATTCAATTTGGATATTCAAATATCCATTACATAGATTTTGAGTTTCTATAACATGAATATAGGAATTTTTAGAATCTAAGAATAGGAAATATTATTTAATTTTAACCTTCATAAGAACAT
Source organism: Viscum album (assembly GCA_963277665.1). Classification (NCBI taxonomy): domain Eukaryota; kingdom Viridiplantae; phylum Streptophyta; class Magnoliopsida; order Santalales; family Viscaceae; genus Viscum; species Viscum album. The sequence goes on along the minus strand of OY728127.1, from coordinate 1,401,430,751 downwards.
TAATTATCTGTTATGGGTCAGAATTCATATCCTCAATTGGGTATTTTATCATCCTCATGTTCTAAAGGATATTTCTTTATGCATGAGGGCCACTCTCAAGCTTTATGAAAACATTTTTGAGGTAAATTATGGATATTATGATAGGGTTTCTAGTTATATGGTGCTAATAAATAATATGACTGATAATAATAATATAATGGTGAATAAAGAAAATATCAATTTTTGTTTTGAATATTAATTCATCCATGTATTTTGTTTTTTATTTCTGATTTTTAGTGCATGATAAATCAAATTTTAAGTAGGTGAAGTGGATTCAATGTAAGAAAATAACCTCTACCAGGGATACTAGAAAGTGAAAGGAAACTAGTAGGGATAATTCTAGCAATAAATAAAATTTCCATGAGGTCAAGATCTTGAAGATCTATGAGGGGAACTTGGATAAAGGCTCTGGTATTAATGCATAATAGAAACTTGATCAAGGAAAACAAAATTCATTGGATGTATCAGTGTGGGAAGACAAGGAGGACATAAGGACAAAAGGCACTAAACATGTGATTTCTATAGATCATCTTTCTGATACTAGGAAAACCTAGGTTAAGGGTTTGTAGGAGGAGGAGTATTATCACTTGAGTATAGAGGAGACTAATAGAAATAATCAAACTAAAGTGAATACAATGGATGTTCTAATTGATTGTTTTCCTAATGTTTCCTATGATATGATGGCCCATGGGATGAATACTTGTGACAAAAATCCTACTCATGGTAAGTAAATAGAGTCCCATTCAGGAGGTGACCCCAAAAACCCATCTTACTCTATGAATAAAACCTCAAAGGTCTCATATGGAGATAAAAATATACATCCAAGTGGCAGAATGTCAAAATAAAATTAAGGAAAAAAATATAAAAGGATCTCAATGACTTGGTGGAAGTCTCTATTTATGGTGATACGTTCATTTGGTACAATAAATATATTAATAGGATTTTTTCATGAATTATTTATAGGATATTCGTTAACTTTTAGGATCTTGATTTTGGGAGAGAATTAAATCTAGAACCCTTTTGAAGAATAACACTGACCATTATAAAATATTATCCAGTATCATTTATATAATCAAAAGGGAAATTATTACTTTAATATTTAATAATTCTTGGGTTAAGGATCACTATTATAGGATGGTGATATAAGAGGCATGGAACAAATCTTAATGCACAGATGAACTCTATACATGTGGTTCAAGGCATATAAATGTAAAATCATATCTTAGAATTTGGAGTAAAAAAACCTTTTTGTAATTAAACATGACATTGGGGAAATGTAAAAGCAACCAAAAGAGTTACAAAACAAACATGATAAATATTTTTATTTTTCTCAATTTAATAAGTTAGTGGAACTTTATTCTAGGCTAAATGAGAGGAATTTTATGAAGGAGGCTATTTTAAGGGAGAAATTCAAATATCAATGGATTAAATAAGGGTATAGAAACATATGTATTTTTAATAATCATTAGAGATTTTTGAATTCCTTGAGAACCGTCTCTTATTTGAAAAATTAAAATGAAATTATCACTAGGGAGAAGGATCTCAAAGATATTGTGGTTCAATTATATAATTTTTTTAACAGTGGATGTTCTTCCAATCAATCTGACATTGGAAATGTATTTCCTAAATTTGTTTACAACATTGGTAATTTAATTCTTAATAATCTTAATAATAGGTATTAGGTTAGGTATACCATTTTATCCCTCAAAAAATTATGTTCACTTGAGTTGGATGGTTTCACTAATATTGTTTTCTATGAATATTGGGATATTGTTTAGGATGACCTCCTAAAAATGATCCACATTTTTAAAAAATAGAATTCTTCGAAAAATCATGAGCTCATAATTCATGGTCATTTTTCCAAAAACAATTGTTTTTTGCTACTTAGAATATTTGAGGCCTTTTTACCTTTCCAAAACTATCTAAAATATCTTGAGTTAGATTTCAACCTTCAGGATCTCCTCCCTCACCAATAACGTGGTACGAGATAATCAGTTTGGATTTGTTCATGGTCAAAAGATCTAGGACTGTTTGTTGATTTCCTTTGAATGTGTTAACATTTTAAGAAATAATTTGATTAAAGGGAACATTTAACTTAAATTTTATTTTATAAATCATTTTAATCCATAAGTTGGAACTTTATGATCAAGGTTTTAATGGAGTTTACCCTTAGTGATCACTTCAATAAGATGATTCCCCTAAGGGTTATATCTATTGATCGTGTGATATTATAAATGGAGACAAAATTTTGTCTATAATTTTCAGCATTGAGGAGGATTATATTAGTCAGTTAATCCTTGATATAGTTGAAAATGGGATAATAACATCTATCAAAGTTGTTATAGGGATTTTTTATCATACATATATTTTTAATACTGGCCATTTGATTAAATATTTTAGAGTATATTAAAGAAATTACAGCAATATAAAAAATCTACTTGATCATTATTTGTTTTTTTCAAAGAAGCACATAAATTGGTGGAAATATTTCATTATTTTTATAAAAAAATTCAACTCATAAATAAATGAAAATTATGATAAGTTTGGGGGTCAGAGAGGGAAGGTTTCCTTTTACAAACCTAAGTAATCCCCTATTTTTGGGAAAGCCAAAGACCATATATTTAAAATAAATCTTTTAAAAAATCAAGGTCCAACTTCCTTTTTAGAATGGTAAATACCTTTCCCTTATTGTTAGGATTTAACTTATTAAAGAAATGTGCACTCCTCTAATAGAATTTAATGGTGTACAAATGGTTGATCTCTATTCTTAAAAATTTGTCTCGTTTTTTTAGGAACTTCATATTGAGTATAAAAATATCTGAAAGAAGGGTATTTTTGGTCAAATGGGGTACATGTTGTAATAAAATTAAAGAGGTGGGGGGTCTAGGAATCCAGAATATGAAAAAAAATCAATGAAGCTTTGTAAGTCCATCTAATATTGACACTTATCACTGATTATCAAAGCTTCCCAATTTTTAAGAATAAAACAGTAATTATTCACCTTGTGATTGGTAAAATCTTCTACCTTTTTTACTACATAGGTACTAGTTTAATGAAGATTTACAAGGTAGACATGACCCAAATAAAATATCTATCTTCCCTCAAATCATCCTTCAAATTATTTAAGGATAATTGCATGGGAGTTCCATTGTTTGATAATTTCCAATATTAGATTCATGTCACATATATTAACATTATTTAGATGATTGAATCATCTATGGATAACCTTCCTCCTTTACTTGGGATAAATATTTATAATTACTATTTCATGAAAATATGGGAAACTTTGATTTGGGATATGAATCCTCATGGTTCTATTACTTATAATAAGTTCTATAATTTATTTATGTGAGGGTGTATTTCTTTGGTTGATTGAATTTATCCATTTTACAAGCCTTGTATTTCTCCATCTCATTTCACCCTCCTATGGAGAATGAATTATCAAAGGATACCCACATAAGACTAACTTATGTCTATGGTGATCAACATGTGGTCTAGATGTTGAATTTATCAACATGGCCTTGAACATATGGATCATCCGTTTTTTTCAATTCCACTTTTCTAAATTCTTTCAGATTATGTTTCAAATATCTTCGAAGCGAGTTTCTATAATGTTACTCTCAATAAATACTTCCTCACATGGTGCATAATTTATGATGGATTGAATCAAATCAGGAAAATGCTTCATGTTATTATGCTCGAGGCTTTTTATATGATCTAAAAGAATAGGAACCTACACAGTCTTGGGGAACATGGAATTGATCACTTTGACATTCTTAGATACACTTTATATTCTATCAGATTGGATGAATAATGAAATAATGGTTTTTTTGGCAATTCCATTTGGTAAATCACTATTTATAAAAGGATTAGAATTCATTGGAATTTAAAATATTAACAAGGATTCATTTAGGTAATTTGGAATTCTTTATGAGGGTTTGGATCAAAATTAACTCTAGAAGTTCTTTCAAAGGTAACATAGGATCTATTGGATGCATGGGTATTTTTAGGGATTATAAAGGTTGTACCGTTTCCTGTTTCTACAAGGATTGTGGGACTTAAATTACCTACGAGGAAGATACATAAGGTCTGGTTCTAGTGATATAGATTTTGAGGCATAAAAATATGAACATGTTAAGTATTAAACATAACTCCTCATTCATTGTGAATAGCATCAATCTCGACACCTCTACCCCATCTCAGAGGCTTGCAATGCCTTGGTATGATTTCATGGAATATTTTAAATAAATTATTTTTTGGTGTCTCACATTTAGAGGGACGATAATAAAATTACCGATTCACTTTCTAATCTTGGAGTAGTGTTAAATATTTATTTTTGGTCTTGGTATGTTCTACATTTTATTGAGGATCTCATTTTCTCTACAAATTTTGTAACTCGCACATTTCTGTTTTTATAAAATTTTATGGGCCTTGGATTATTTATTTAGGATAAGTCTATTATTATTATAATTATATTAAATTTATATAAATATATGATATTAAATGAAATATAAACATTTTTATTCATATTTTATTATATAGGAAATTTAAATAATCTAAATTTCACTTATCTAACATTATTTAAACCATGATCATATGAATTATTTGAACCCATTACGGCATGGTCCAAATAATTTTCTCAAATAAGACCTTGAAATTAAAAAATTTAAATAATATGAATTATAGAAATGTCTTTTATTTAATAATCTTTCATTTATAAAGTTTGTATTGTGTTCTTAATGTGATACTCTATGACCTAATTATAATAAGGGGGTTCATTGATAAATGTTTTGGGTCATTACATAATGGTTTTTTGAAATTCTATGTATCTTTTTCAGTATATGATTAGTAATGAATATATTTTTTTCTATTAAACATCAAAATTATCAAAAATTTATGTAATATATATTATTATTTATGAAAAATAGGTATTTGAGATCTGCTATGATGAGAAAAAATGAAAATTATATTTTTAAATGAAAAACCATTTTAGTAGAAACTTTTGGCGATCACGAAAAGTGGTGACCTCTTGTGGTGGTCTTAAATATTATTTTTTCAATCCAACCTCTTGTGATCATGCAATTACTGCCAAAAGAAGTCATCCATTCCACCAAAAGGAATTTGGAGACCACTTTTTCAAGTCACCAAAACCTGGTTTTCTACTACTAAGTTTATATTAATGATAATAATTCCTTATTAATTTATATTTTTTATGTAGAACATAAAGGATGAGATGATAATAATCCCTGGAATATATATATTACCTAGTTATTCCTACATGATAATCATCATATTGGGTTATAATGATATGCTATATCAGTATGAGTAATAATACTTGTATGAAGATACACCCATGACATATAAGTTTTTAAACATGTATCCTTATTAACCCACCTAAAATAAAAAACACAAGTTTTCATATGTTTCATTGGTGTTAATCAAATGGGCATTGGTTATGTATTCTTTTACTTGAGAATGTCCAATGATTATCACCACGTGAATCCTTCATAAATGACAAGATAAAATATTTCTATTGAATAAGGTTATTTGAAAATTAAACACCGTACCAAAATGTATTTTGGATAATGTGATCAGTGGTTTAAATAAAATTTAATTTGAGATATTTAATTTATGTAAATTTTTTATATAAAATATGGAATGATTATTATTCAATAATAAAATCATTTCTAAATTATATCATTTTTTTAAATATATATGAGTTTATATTAATACCATATTAATGATTAAATTGAATTGAACATATTTTATAAAGTTTAATTATCTATTCCTAAATTATAAATTGTTTATAATTTGATTTATTTATTATACATTCATAGATTTTTATCTAATGTCTAAATTTATGGATGGTTTATTTATTAAATGTTGTCCCATTATTTATTATTCATGATTATAAATGTTATATTATGAATTTTGTTGTATACTTTACTTTAAAATTATTTAAACTATTTCATTGAATATTTCAACACACATTTTAAGAGTTAAAATACAGGTATAAAAAATGGATCATTTAAATTCATCCATGACTTTATCTTGTTCACAAGTTGTATAAAGTGTTACACATCAATACGGTTCGAATATATTGATTTGGTAGAAGGAATAAGATTCCAATAAAAATTATTAGAAGCATGGATACATGTAAATGGAATATATAAGATTATATGGTGAGTTTTAAATCCCCTTTAATATGTAATAACTTGTATTTTCTATGGTTTTATTTTAATAAATAAATTTCAAAAATTCCAAGACCAGGCACTAAGTCGGCGTGAAATTCTGAGGCCTGATATTCTCAAAATTATATGGTTAAAAATGTTAATTTTTTAATAAAGTGCATGAGTGGTTTCTTATTTAAATGGAAATAACTTTTAAACAGGTTCCCAGATTAGAAATCTTAGGGCCCCATTGCGTTCAATGCAGCAGTTTTACCTTAGGCGGGGCCTAACATAAATTGGTGAAAGTCCACTGTGAAAGTTAGAAATTGGACGTAACTGTCATTAAACTATTTTAATAAAAATATTTTATTTGATGCTATATTGGTTTCTATTAAATTATGACATACTTTCAAGAATCTAGGGTTATCTCCATAACCCAAGAAATCACTGTGAGGTAAGGAGACGAAAGCCTCTCTGATGAACGAAGATGAACGTCGGCTGATCGAGGATCGAAGACAACACAACACCCCATCCTTCTTCAATGACTGATCCAACCTCAATGTAAGATGTTGACATCTTCTTGAATTATTTTACCCTTATTAGAATCAAATAGTGAATGTAGACCAACCCATGAAAAGGTTGATCCATGGTTCGATTATTCTTACGGGAGGGATAATTATTGTGGGATTAAAGGGAATAGATCTTAGTGATTATTTTACTATTGGTTTCTTTGTGATTCTGGTAATAATAACAGATCAAGGTCAACACGAATAAGACCAAGATCCCTTATTCGGGTGTTCTATGTGATCCTCATATCCTCTTTCTTAGTGTTCCTCATCGTTGAACCCTCACGGTCACAGTGAAAGTTTCTTAGGGGATTCCAATGCAATCAGACCCCCAGAGTACTAGTAAGGTAGATCAAGTCCCCCATAAGTGAAGGATGATACCCGATTAGTGAAAAAGTGGCTCTATTTAGAAAAATGGAGCATCATAGAAGTGGTGGTGACCTATGGAACTAGGGACACTGGCACTTAGAGGTACATTGTGGTAGCCGCCTGTGGGTGTGGAGGAGGTTGGCAGTCACCTGGGTAGCGACTGAGGAAGTGACAGAGGGCAGACCCTGTAGGCAGTGCGGCCTGATGATGTATGGCCTGAGGCGGCAGAAGTCATGGGTGCAGACCGAAAGTCTAAAATAGGAGGGTTCGGTAGGGATGGGATGTGGCTCAAATCTACATTAGATGAGGGACCCATGGCGAAGCCATGGGTACCTTTTGGGATAGCAGGCTAACCGCGTGAAATGCAGTGCAATGCCATGTTGATCGGATAGAAACGTTTAGGGTAGGCCTCATTCAGTGTGCACACACTAGCCTTCATGCATAGGGATGGACCCCATGACCCAACATGATGAGCTGGTTTGGGACAGGCCTAATCTGTTCAGTTCGAGTCTGGTCGGCTGGGCCGGGTCGGGTCTAGCAGGTCAGATCGAAATCGAACCAGACCCGGGTTAGACTTATTTCAAAAAAATTGCCATAACTTTCAAATTTTGTGTCCATTTTATAATACATATATGGAATTGGGACCCTTTAAACGAGGAGGTCATTTTGGGATACTCTTAGTGGGTTTTTGTGCAAGTTTTCATGTGACCTAGTGGCTGGAGTAGTAGGTTCTCCTAGAACAAGCGCTCTATGAGAAGAATCCTATAACTGGCTGGGACTATGTTATCTTGGTGACTACGTGACTTGGGGAATTCCTGACCCATCGATGCTCTATATGAAATGGGATTTCCATGTTGCATAGATTCTCTATGTTCCATTGATGCTTCGTGCCCCGTCGACACTCTGTACACCATCGACGCTCTGTGCAACCTCGCTGCTACGGGCACCATCAAAACTCTGTGAACCATAAATATGTTTTGTACCATTGATGATATATGTGGCATCGAGAATCCATGTTCCACCAACACATCTAGTGTCATAGAGACTGAGAGATCTATAGACTATAAGTGGAAATCCTTCTCTTCGTGTTTTATAATTATACCTATGTGAGCTGACTGTACTTCGTGTGTTTCCTTTTTGGTGAACTTCGTGTGTTTTATTTTTTGTGTACTTTGTGTATTTATTCATTTATTTATTTTGGTTTCAGGGTCCCTACTGAGTATTGTTTTTCTGAACCCTATACGGGTTATTCCCGCATATGTCGTGTCTTATGAAGATAATCAATGCTTGGAGAGAGTCCTTGGTGGACTAGGGCCAGGTGGTACATAGAGAGAGGATCGACAAATGAGTTGTGCTTAAGTGTCTTTGGACATCTATTTTTTTTAATTACACTTCAGGCAGGGTGTTCTACGACTGAATTTTAGGATCTTGTACTTTTCCTTTTGGTTGGTCTTGTATTCTAGCCCCCATTTACTTTCTAGTTTTGTATTGTTACTCTGTGCGGGTATTTTTAGTGGTATGAGTGCATTTTTACTTAGTGTTTTTTGTTCAACAGTTTTTATTGGATAAATGTACTTATGTACAGGTACTTAGAAAAATTCCTCCCTTTTGTTTGATTTTCCTACTTGGTACTAGTTTCAAACCCCATGCCTATTGGAGGTAGGCTTGGGGTAGTCACTGCATGGAACCTGGGGGACAAGTCATGATATAGTGGTATCATAGGGAGGTTGTTGATTACATAGTGTTTTGTGATGCATCATGGATCCGTCTTGGTTATTTCCTAATGCTAGGGAAATAAGTGATTTCCTATGGTTCATTCTATTTGAGACCACATGAGTAGAACTAGGCGACCCTTGATATTTAGCTAGAAGCGGTAGTCTTCACATTGAAGATGTGACAACACTACCTGATGGGTGAGCGGTTTACCATATACTCTAACCACAAGAGTCTCAATTATATCTTCCCTCAGAAGGATATGAAGTTGAGAAAAAGAAAATGTCTATAGTTTCCCCGGACTATGACTTTGAGATTGTCTATACTCCCGATAAGGGGAAATTGGTGGAAGAAACTCTTAGCAAGAGATCCATCATGTAGTTACTGAGTGAAGAATCAGAGTAGTTTTTCACATTGTAGATATACTTTATCGATGGATATGGATCTTCTTTCCTCTATTCGATGGGTTTCACCCCTCAGTTCTTACAACAAGTCATGGAGGCACATATTAGGGTTATCGACTGTGAGACCTGACGTGCTCAGTTTTTCATGGGGCATGCTCCGGATGGATATACGATATGTGGAAAGAATTTCGTTCTCTTCAAAGGGTGCATAGTATTACTAGTTATGTTGCAGGAGGAGGTCATGATGGATTTTCACACTTCCCCTTTGGTATTACATCTAGGATTTGAAAAGATATATTAAGACCTCTGATGTTAGTTATGGTGTCGAGGTATGAAGAAGGTGGTGGACGAGTTCATTTCTCGATGCCACACTTATAAGTAAGTGAAGGTAGAGCACCAGGTTCCAGTGGGCTTGACCCAACCACTTGAGGTGTCAGATTGGAAGTGTGATGGAATATCAATGGAATTTGTGATGGGTTTACCACGCACATCCATGGGACACGATACCTTCTGGGTGATCGTTGACCGACTCACCAAGTCAGCCCACTTTCTACCAATCCATGAGAAGAGTTCAATAGAGATCTTGGGATTCCTCTATGTATAGGATATAGTTTTGCTTCATGGGGTTCCATAAATGATCATCTCATATCATGATGCTAATTTCACATCCTGGTTGTGGAAGGGATTGCAGGAGGCATTTGGGACTCAGTTGCACTTGAGTAAGGCATTTCATTCCCAGACAGATGTCCAGATAAAGAGAACCATCCATGTTCTTTAGGATATACTATGTACTTGTATCCTAGACTTTTTCCGTAGTTGGGAGGACCACCTACCACTAGTGGAGTTTTCATACAACAACAACTATCACTTCACCATTGGTATGACACTGTTTGAAACCTTTTATGGGAAACAATGAAGGTCACCACTATGTTGGATGGAATTAGGGGAGATAAAACAAATGGTTCTATAGTTTTTATGGGCTACCACTGAAAAGGTTCAGATCACCCGGGAGAAGATGAGGACTATATAGAGTTGGTAGAACTCATATGCTAACAGGAGGTGAAGGCCTCTAGAGTTCAAGGAGGGAGACCATGTGTTCCTTCATGTATCACCTCAATGGGGATTGGAATTATTTGGAAAGGGAACAAAGTTATCTCTGAGATACATCAACACATTTCAGATTCTGGGTAGTGTTGGCGAGGTGACATACCACCTAGCTCTACGCCCGTAGTTGCACTGGGTCCATGATGTCTTCCATGTGTTGTAGTTGAGGAGGTATGTGCATGATCCATTACACATCATCGACTGGGGTGATAAGGAAATTGATGATGGAGAAACATTTGTGGAGTAACTAGTGGAGATCAAAGATCAACATGATTGGATACTTCATGGGTGGTCAATTCCTTTGGTGCGCGTTCGGTGGCAGTATGAGAGTCTCTAGGAGAGAACTTGGGAGTGGGAGACTCAGATTTGTCCTTAGTACACTTATCTTTTTGAGTAGCTTTTGTTTTGGATTTCAAGGATGTAAATACCTAAGGTGGGGAGAATTTAATGACTTGTATTTTCTATGGTTTTATTTTTATAAATTAATTTGGAAAATTTTGAGATTGGGCACTCAGATGATGTGGAATTCCGAGGCCCGATGTGCCTAGAATGGTATAGTGAAAAATGATAAGTTTCTGATAGTGTGTGTGGAAATTTTTTTCTTTAAATGGGAATAAATTATAAATGGGAGCCTAGATCAGAAATCTAAGGACACCATTTCATTTTGAGTAGCATATTTACCTTATGCGGGGCCTAACACCGACCAGTGCAGATCGACTATGAAAGTTAGAAATCGGACGTAACCGTCAATAAAATAATTTAATAAAAATATTTTTACTTTACATTGAATTGGTATCTTTTAAATTAAGGAGTATTTTTAGGAATCCAGGGTTATCTCAATATCCCTAGAAATCCCTCTGAGGAAAGGAGATAAAATCCTATCCAACGAACAACGACGAGCACTGGAAGATTGAGGATTGACGACGTCACAGAACCTCGTCCTTCTTCAATGACTAATCGAACCTTGAGGTAGGGTGTTGATATCTTCATGAATTATTTTACCCTTATTAGAACCAAATGAAGAATGCCGACCAACCCATGAATAGTTTGATCCATGGTTCAATCGTTCTTATGGGAGGGATAATTATTGCGTGATTAAAGGGAATAGATCTTGGTAATTATTCTACTACTGGTTTATTCGTGATTTTGCTAAGAAGAATGGATCAAGGATGACATGAATAAGGTCAAGATATTTTTTTCAGGTGTTCTATGTGATCCTTCTCTCCTTGTTCTTGGAATTTTTCACTTTTGGACCCTCATGGTAATGAAATTTTTTTCCGAGAGGCTCCGAATGAGATCTGTCCCCCAGATTGCTAGCAAGGAAGATCAATGCTGATGGTAGTGAAAGTTGTGACCCGAGGATCACATAAGTGGCTCTGTTTTGAAAAACATAGCACCCAAGGAATTGCAACGAACCATATATTTAGGGCTGCCAGCGGAGGCATAGGGAGGCACATGGTGGCATGTGACGATGGAATCCAGACTGCGCATGTTGTGCGGCCGACCTGCATAGGGCCTGTAGAGATGGTGGATTTGGGTGGTTACCATAAAGATATGGTAAGAGTCCACAATAAAGAATATACGTATCTTAAAGAAGCGTCAAATGAGGTACCCACTATAGAGACATAGGTGCAAGCAGGGAAGGTAGGTTGGCCATCTGAAATGCAGTCCAACACCACATTGTTTGGATAGACGCAGCCAGGGATGGCCACTTCTAGGGTGCACACACCAGCCCGCACATGGCGGGCTGCACTGGGGAAGCTGAACCACTCCAGTGGCCTTGAGGGGTGGTCCAGTTTGGACCAGTCCAAACCGGTTCGGGCTGGGTTGGGTCGGGTCGGGTCAGGTCCAATGGGTCAAATCAGACCTGGGTTGGACATTTTCTGAAAAATGGTTGTACCTTTCAAACTGTGTGTCCATTTGATGAGCCGTATATAGTTTTGGAACCTTAATATGAGATAATAATTTTGGGATACTCTAAGTGGATTTTTTGGAAGTTTCATGCGACCTATTGGCTTGTGGAGTAGGTTATCTCAGAATAAGCGCGCTACAAGTGGAATCCTATGGCTGGTTGTGACTATGTGATCTTGGTGACTACGTTACTTGGGAGATTCTTGAACGATTGACACTCCATGTGCCATCGATGCTCCGTGGTCCATAGATTCTCTATGGGACATTAATGCTCCATCCTTCATTGATGCTCCGTGTTCCATTAATGCTCCGTGCACCATCGATGCTCCGTGAGCTATCTACACAATCGGCGCTCCATGCTCTATTAAAACCCCGGGTTCCATCTCTGCTCCAGGCTCCATCAATTCTTCATACACCATTGATGCTCATTGCGCTATCAACTCTCCATGCACCATTGAACCTCCGTTTGTCACCAAAACATCTAGTTTCATAGAGACTGAGAGATCTGTGGAATATAACTATAAATCCTTCTCTTCATGCTTTAGACTTATACCTGTGTGAGTTGACCGTACTGATTATACATCGTGTGTTTTATTTTTGGTGTAATTAGTGTGTTTTTTTGTGGTATTCATTGTGTATTTATTCATGCATTTCTTCATGTGTTTTCCTTTGGGTTTTTGGGGTCCCTTTTTAGTATTTGTTTACTCACCCCTGCATGGGCTATGCCCACACGTGTCATGTATTGTGCAGATGATCAATTGTTTAAAGAAGTCCTTGGTGGACCAGAGCCAAGTGGTTCTTAGAGAGAGGCCTAACATGTGAGGTGTGCTTCAGCAAATTTAGACACCTATTTTTGTACCTACCCTTTAGTTGGGGGTTTTTTTATAGATGAATTTCAGGAGCTTTTACTTTTCTTTTTAGTTGGGCTTGTATTCTAGCCCCTTTTACTTTCTAGTTTTTTACTATTACTCCATGTGGGTATTTTTAGTAGTATGCATGCATGTTTAATTAGTGTTTTTAGTTCAACACTTTTTTCTTGGAGACATGCACGTGTGTACAAGTACTTAGGAAAATGCCTCCCATTCATGGGATATGCCTACTCAGTGCTAGTCGCCATCCCCTCACCTATTGGAGGTGGGCTTGGTGTAGTCAGGGAACATGCCCCGAGGGATGGGTCATGACATAAGATACCAAGTGTCAGATTCTTTCTAATGAAAACACATTTCAAGACCTCAACCATCCATCTAGGTAAGTCATATTAAATTTGGGTGCCTATGGATTATCTTGTGTAAGGAAAATAAGTAATGGGTAAACTTAATGGGATTAATTATGTTATTTTAGTGTTTTATATGGGTCACAATTATCCTAGAAACCCTAATATAACAAGTATACCATATGAATAAATTTTAGTTTTTCCATATGATGAATTGGGAAAAGAGTTGTCCACTAAACTATACAAGTATCATATATGATTTGGTTTTCATGAAGACCTATCAAATTTTTTAAGGGATGGGAGGAACTCTAAAGGGAAGTAAATCATAGTTAAATATAGATATTATACCACTAAAGGATATGATGGATTTATAAAGGGATAATTATTTTAGTGGAAGAACATCAAATAAAAGTCCCTATTAAATGAATATTAAACATTATACTCATTTGATAAAAGATTCTTTTTTAGATATAATAAAATCATCCAAATATTCAATATTAACTTTGGGATAAATCCTATATAAATATAATATTAATAGATGTAAATTTATGTATTAGTATAGTAACTTGATAATAGTTCTTAATCAAGAAATAAAATTATGTGTCATATTAACTCTTCCTGAGCAACCAAATGTTAAATTTGTTCAATAAGTGGATCTAGATGTAACATCCTAGTACGATTGACCAATAAGGTGGTAAAAAGACTGGTGGGTCACATGGCCTCAAATTCATCTCCATGAGAATCCATAGCACCATCCCATTCATGTTCTCTTAACTCTAGGAACAAGATAAACCACATATGTAATGAACCATGGTCCTGTGAACATAAGGTCTACTCGGGTACCCAAGTGCAATGGTGGCCCGAGAAAGGTGTGAGATAAAAATCCTAGTAGGTTACCAAACATGGGGTCTATAACTAAATCTATTACATAATAAAGTAAAACAATGTGAAGGTATAATTATAAATAAGAAAATAAGTAAATCTGAATAAATAAAAAATAACCCGCCTAGGTTCCTAACAGACACATGTCAGCTATACATGCTTCATCTCATAGGTAGAATAAGGGTATAATCATTTATCATACATATATAGTAATATTATATATCGATATAATATAGTTCTATTTAGTAATATCCTATATGAACCAAGTACATGCATATATAAATGGCTATATACCTAGGATACTAGTTGCTAGCTTGACTAAGGTGTAACTAAAACATCTATAATCAGTCTAAACGAGCCTAAAATATCAATCAGTAGGGTACATTCCCTATATCCAAATATATTTATAGATTCCATGCAACAACACTCATGATTGTGAGATAACCATCATGGCATTGGTTTAACTATGGAACGTGGTGCGTAAATCCCAACACCCATATAGTATCACTAGTGTGAGAGGCCTTGAACTCAACACCCGATGTAAGAGAGATTGATAACGCCATGATAATAAAAAACCATATCATCATTCCACAACCTATACATAAGGAATAAAATTATTAATAATACAATCAATGTTGCAATATCTCTCATGATTTCCATTTAACTTGACCACGAAATACTAGGGGGTTCCATTTACTATAATTTAAATAAACATGTACTTAATCATGAAATAAATGGTGTGTCCTTACTAAGAATTCCCAATTAATTTCATTTAAAACATTCAATTTATTTGTGGAATTAAGCCCATCATGAAAATGATGTTCAATATAATCAAGACATAACACTTAAAACAACCATGGAAAGAAATCCATCATTTCAAGACATTCTATTTATTTCATTCATCTCATTAGAATAAAAAACTATCTTGAGTAAGATATTCAACTTGATACATTCCATTTAGTTAAAAAAACATGGATATTCACTTTATAAATCTCTAATAATAACTTAGGAGCTGCCACGATCAATAGGGAAAATGCCTACATAATAAATTCCCTTAATAATCTTGGCTAACCATTTAGGAGGGGTGCTTTGGTTTGGTAAAAATTTACATAGAAGGAGTGAAATTAATTTTATAACATCAAAAAGTTCCATGTATCAACATTCTATATACCAAACCATGACATCAAAGTATAAAAGAAAACCCAAAGGAATAATGCCAAGAATATTTCAAAACACTAATAATCACTTGTATTTTTGAAGATGATGCACTTAATCCAGGGGGTTTTATTATAAAAACATGAAATTGTTTGTAAACAATTAATTTTTTATAAATGAAATCAAATTATAATATCATAACTCAATTCATAAAATAGAAATTTTAGAAAAAACTATCCAACATGGAAATTCAATTTATAATGGTTCAAATGGTATTAGGAAAATTCCATTATAATTTTGAAAATTACATAAAATGGAAAAATACATTTAAAATCTAAGTCGTAGGCTTAGAATTTGTTCTTAGATTTTAAACAATTAATTAAAAATGGAAATTCACATTGGCACACCCAAGGGGGGTCCACAGTTGAGGGCATCAACCTCTAATTTTCTAAAAAAGAATCACAGGGAGTTTACCTAGGTGAATCGATCAATTAAACATGAAAAAATTAATTAAAAAGTGATTCTTAGGAAATGATGGCATGTGGCACAAAAAAATATTCATATTTAAATGGAAAATTTTGTAAAAATCCATAGACTGTATACCCCATGCTTTGGACATATCACTCATCCAATCTCAAACTCTGATTTGATCGGGTTTGAAAGAAATCTAATTAAAAATATTTATCCCTAAAATAGGGAAATCTCCCTTGCACCAAGATAGCTGAATTGGGAGGAGATTAAACAAATAAATATTCACAAGGACTCGAGATCTTACTGATGTTGATCCACATATTCCAACAATGATTGAGTCGGTAAACTGATGAAAGAGATCTTATAAATCCTAGATTAGGCTTGGAGGAGACCCATGAAGGAACAATCTATGCATGCTAGAGAAGAATAAAGAGAATGAAAGAGGAAAAGAAACATAAAGTATCATTAAGTTAAAATAGTGTTTTTATCCTAAAAACTACTCCACACGGTTTTGATTCATGGTTTGGCCAGACCGTGCACCAACCATGTGGCACCCCCTTCTTTAGAAACTCATCTCACATGGTTTATCCCACACAGTTATTAAAACCATGTGCAAACCATGCACAAAACATGTGATGAATAAGGTGAGGTTAATTCCCAAGTGGCACTAATCATGTAAAATAGGAAAAAAAATAAGCAAACCATGCAAAACCTATAAGCTTCACATCTGCACCCCTGAAATGGGATGCACTGTTTGCTTCTAGGGGCCGCATGATTTTAGAAAAACTGTGATCCCTCGGTAGATCCATCAAAATTATGATTTCTAGGGTTCTCCACTCCTATAACCTGAAGAGACTTATGAGGTACCCTTAGAGCCTTTAACAAAGTCTAAAAACAACACATTGAAGTGTTCCAACTCTCATAATTATGCTCTAAATCTTGGTTCAAAGAAAGG
The DNA here is from genome assembly GCA_963277665.1 of Viscum album. Taxonomy (NCBI): domain Eukaryota; kingdom Viridiplantae; phylum Streptophyta; class Magnoliopsida; order Santalales; family Viscaceae; genus Viscum; species Viscum album. The sequence goes on along the minus strand of OY728127.1, from coordinate 1,401,413,799 downwards.
CTTCTCCACTACAGGCCAAAATTATAATTCTACTCGAATTTGACTTGGCTAAAAAACAAGGGTCATTACAACCACTCCAATATATAAATTCTAATCCTCAATAATCCTTCAGGAATAATGGAAACATCACCTGACCTATAAGGTTCATGAAGTCTTGTTCAAATTCCCACGTTCCATTTCCAAATTCCAAACACACCTCTAATCATTTCTTAAGCATAAGACACTTATGTCATCAAAACCCGAGCCAATTCTCAATTTCCAATTGAAACACTGAAATAGAGATGGCCCAAGACCATTTAGCTAGATACACAATCACGTCATCATTACTTGAAACATATGGACCATGGTTCTCCCCACCTTTAGATTCAACATTTATCAGTGAAATATGAACCATGACTTCACCATAATTGGAATTTACTCACAAAGAATTCCTTTAAGCATTTTGATGAAGCTACTAGTGTGTTTTCTTTATCAGGGTGACCTGATGACACTATAGGACACATAGGGGACCTTTGTTTGAAGTAATAGTCAAATCTGAATTGACCAAACTGAAAGTAGCCATGTAAACTTTCCTTGAATGCCATATCCGACCATGAAACCACATCCACCTTCACATGATTATGTTCTTAAAGTGTTTCTTCATTAACCTTATTCATTGAATAGGATAAAAATAGGTCGATCTACAACTATATAAACCTTCCAGCAATTCTTGTTTTCGATGGACAATATTTTACAAACTAAATTGCAATGCCTTCCTCCAAGGAATCTCAATTTTAAAATGTGAGCATTCACCAAATTTCATACTTGAATTTCGATGACATTCCCTTGTCGAACAATCACCAAGCCATTAAAACTATCATTCCTCAACATGAACAAGTGTGTAACAAGACCCGGCCCACTGGAATATTTACCACTTTTTTCATCACCTCTAATCCAGGAAACCTGTTCAGGATAAAATGAGATTCAAAGAACTGGAGCCTAAGGAACTAACCTAAGGAAGTCAACACTTTATTATTATAAGTTAGATATCGATACAAGGTGAAGAAATCCACAAAATATCATTGAATAATCCCAGAGCTGTATCCGAAATATAGTTGATTCAAAGGAAGAAATGGGTGGTGTCCTAGAGTCCATCCCAAGAATTCCTTGTTGGGAATCCAAGTACTTATCAGGACTAACCAATCCTCGACAAGAACCACATGTCAGCTTGAAAAACTAATGAAACCACACAAAAACCAAAAATATTTTAAAATTTTAGCACAAATTAATACCAAGTCACTCTTAGTGTATAAAATATGATGTCAATATTTGATACATGCTTATCGATAAGAAGAACACACCAAGAGGAAAGACCAAGAAGTTCAGTCAAGAAACTACTGGTCTACCTATTAAAGGAACTCGACATCACTTATCGACACACTATCAAAAACTTATCATAATAAATTACCACTAAAGGCATTTCATGATCATTCAATATTAGCCGCCTAATTTCATCATAGTAAAATGTTTTTTCTTAGGGATTTCATACATAACCAACCACATAAACTTCATGCTACTAAGCAATCACTGATAGTGTTTCAAAACATGCAAGCCTCAATGTAATTCAAGAAAGATATACCATTTACAATGGTACACCATGGATGTGTTTCTTCTAGTCGGAAGGATACACATTTACCCGATTTGACATCATGCTCCCCACCTTAGAAGGATACTAGTCATAGAAAGAAGAGATATACCATCAACTCACAGATGCACTAGGTCATTTCCACCATAAAACACAACCATAATGCAATTGGAATAGAAAACGAAACCAAACTGAACAGCATTTAAAAACACCTAAGTCTCAAGGAAGTCATCTCATGAATTGGGAACAATTTGATTCCATGGACATATAGGTCACTCTACTCCAGATAGGACCCAAAAATGTAATGAATGACATAAGGCTCAATGATTACACTAAAATCAACCAGTTCGTTACATATTTTAGAAATTCAAAGGATACTGTGTATATCAATTCAAAATACCCTAAGATTACTGAATCAAATTACGCATTCTAGATAATACATATAGGATTATCTTCCCTATGCAATCAAGTATACTATGGACTATGCTGAAAACTAATTCAAAGCCTTATTATCCCAAGTGACTATAAACAATAAGATGATCTCTTGAGTAACCTAAAATAGATAAAAGGTTCAAAAGACCTAAGAAGTGTCTGACCATTCCCTTTCCATGTATAACCAGCTAAAGTTGAGCACTAAACGATGATCACGCCCATAAAAGGGGTCAAGAAGACCAGGATCACCCATCAAAAAGTTTTATTTAGAAGGAAAGAGTCCCACTAGGGAAAATGAAAACCTAATGACCCAAAATATAAGAAATATCATATATTTTAGCAAGGAATTTAAACTCTAAGGGTGCAAACTAGCACGAGCTATCCCCTTAGAAAAGCATAAGTGTTGAAACTATCAGTAGGTCACACCAAATAGAAGTTACTAGGATCAAGATCCTAACATTTAATCCATTTCTAAAAAGAAAAGGTCTTTGGAAAAAACCCATGTTTTTCTTCCAAGGAAACTCAAGGAGTGATTTAAACTAACCTTACACAAGGGTTCAACCAAAGGAAACCACTATAGGTTCCATTTTTAAAGCCATTTCATTGATTCAAAATCCACATTTTAATCATTAAAATATTTGAGAAAAACATCAATCACAAATTATAGAACAAAAGAACTTGGAACTTTATTTTAATAACAAATCAAGGGAAAATTGGAAAGTCTTATAAAACTTATTTTCAGAACATTAAAAATTATTTGACATTCCATCATAATTAAGAAATTTATCATGTAAATTCATCATTTTAATAGATAAGAAAACCTACAAGGGTCCCACTAAAACAACCTAGGTTCATTAAGATGCAACCCATCAGTATTTGTTTAATTTTAGAAAATAAAAACACCCATATGGGTCATCTCATAAGAAAAATTCCGTTACTGACATACTTGGGTCCAGTTGTTCATTTAATAAGCTAATCATAAGCCGTTATAAAGACAAAATATTTATTTCAGATTAAAATTAAACATATTTTACATTTATAACCATTTTATAAAAAATCACATGTTTTGATTATATGGGTTTCCATTCCCAGGCTATAAATTTCTCATACACTTTATAAACCATAGACTAAATCCCATTTAACCAAAACTAATTCACATTAGCCTTTAGCTGATGAAGATTTTCCATTTTTAAGAATTTCAAAAATATACCCCGATCATGCATAATGGTTCAATGATATGGGTGGCCATCTACCTATTTACAAAGAGACCATACACTTTACACTTTGAAATTTTTCTCTGATTAATAAAAATTATTCACTTTACCATTTTAAAATTTTCATCAGTTTTCTTTTTAAAAACATCCTTTAATTATTAACATATCTCAAAGTTCATTAGACTATACACGTTACTTTTGTCCAATTATAAGGTTACCATACACCTTACAACTGAGAACCAATTTCTATTTACATGAAACCCATAAATTTAGACCATGAAACCATTTACATATATCAGTATCAATACCAGTATGTTATCATGATCATTAAACACAGAGAGCATGCTAACAAGCACAAAATCATGATACATAGGAAAGACATGCTAAGTAAATATACCACATGGAATATAATTACCTAAATAGGTACAAATCAAAGAATATTATTAAAAAATATAACATTCTATATAAAAATCATTCTACCATGAATAAAACCATGTAAAAACACTCAAGTATCATAATTCAAATATCAAAACAAGCTACAAATGAAACAACATTGCATGAAATATGCATGTAATTTTAATTTCTATGTGCCTATAATGATTCATGTAATGATTCAACCCTTCCATACATGGCCAAGGGTAAAATAACATAAATTAATGAATCTATTTTTAGTAGAAAGTAAACTAATCACTCAAGGTGAAATAAAATTCAATTATAACATCGAACAATATAAACAACAATCACAGCCCTGGCCACCTGGAATTTTCTTGTACATTGGTTGATCACTCCCTATAATAACTATTTACCAAGAACTAATACATTCATATCCCCCTATCTACTAGAAAAACTATAAGAAGACAAAAAATTAGTCTCTAATACCACTTTGTAACATCCCAACCCAAATTACCACTAAGACGGTTGTTGGACCAGTTGGTCACATGGCCTGAAGTGTGTATCCCCATACAACAGAGGCCATCGACTAGAAGCGAGGTCTAAAAAGGTGATAGTGAGGTGAATATGACCTCATAAAAGAGTAGCACAATATTATAACAAATAATGAAACAATAAAAAATAGTATAAGAATTAATAAAATAAGGACAAAGTAATGAAAGAATAATAATAATCAATTGAATAAATAGATGGACAACACTAATATAAAACAGGTTCATGCATGACCAAACGAATATACATAAACTAAAACTATAATAATACTATAGAAAAATTGATATAGTATAGTAAATAAAAAAAGAAACAAAATCTTCATAGTCAATCTCCATGAGCATCTTGAGATCGTTCCTAGTCCTGTGCTCCAAACTCCAGGTACAAGCTAAACAAGAAAAGAAATCAACCATGGTCCTACGAACATAAGGTCTAGTCAGGGTACTGTAGTGCAATGGTAGCCTGAGTAGGGTGTGAAATAAAAATCCTAGTAGGTTACCACATAGGATTTCCACTACTGAATATAGTATGTGTATAAAGTAAATTAGTGTGTTGGTATAAGTATAAAGATACAACAAGTAGTGCTGAATAAATAAACAACAATCCGCCCACTTTCCTAAGGGACACATAGAGACTATAACTTCTTTGGATCATAGATGGAATAAGTTTCTTATCAATTACCATACATATATATTAATAATATATATTTATAAAATATAATTCTATATTTCATCCACCTATATGAACTAAGTTTGTACAGACCTAAGTGGTTATATACCTGGAATACTAGCTTGTAGCTAGACCATGGAATAACTAAGACATCCATAACAAGTATAAATGATCTTAAAATCACAAGAAATAGCATACATAACCTAAATACCAATACATTGAGAGAAGCCTTGAAACAAAACTCAATATGGTGAGAGAGATATCATTGAATCTCTCTAACCATGGAATGTTATATGTAAATCCCAACACCCATATAGTATCACTGGTGTGAGATTCCATGAACTCAACACCCAATATAAGAGAGTGTGATACCTCCATGTTCAACATAACCCTTAAAATCATTCCATAGACTATATATAAGGTGTAATCATATTTATAATACAATCCATGAGGCAATACCTCTCATGATTTCCATTTAACAGGGGCATTATGTACTAGGTCGTTCCATTTACTATAATTCAAATAAACTCACACATAAGCATGAAATACATGGTGTTTCCTTAAAACCATTTCACCATTCATTTTATTTAAAAAATTATATCCATTTTAGGAATTCAACCAATCATGAATATGCAGCTCAACATAATCAATACATAACATTTAAAACAACCTAGGAAAGAAATCCATCATGTCAAGACATTCTATTTATTTAAATCATCCCATTTAAACAAAAAAACATTAATGACTAATATATTTAACATGAAACATTAAATTTAGTTAAAAAACATGGAAAATCACTTTACAAGGATCAAATAGTAACTTAGGATGTTCCACAGTCAATAATGAAAATGTATACATGGGAAATTCCCTTAATAAGTTTTGCGAAGCACTTCATAGGGGTGGTTTTGATTGGTAAACATTTACAAAGAATTAGGGTAATTCATTTTATAAATTTAATAAGGGCCATGTCTCAACATTACATATACCAAACCATGATATAAAAGAATAGAAGAAGAACCAAAACAATAAGGAAAAGCATGTTTTAAAACACTAATGATCACTTTTCATTTTCGAAGACAACACACCTCGTCTGAGAGGTTTTATTAAAAAAACATTATATTGTTTATAAATAATTAATTTTACATAAATAAAATCCAACTCTAATATCATAATTTAATTAATTTAAAAGTCATTTTAGAAAAAGGTACCCCACATGGAAATTCAATTTAAAATGGTTCAAATGGCATTAGGAAGGTGTTGTTATCATTTAGATAACTACATACAAGGTGAAAATAAATTTAAAATATATAAAAAACACATATAAATTATTTTAGACTTTTAAAAAATTACTTATAAAGGGAAATTCACATCATAACACTCGATGGGTGTCCATATTTGAGGAAATCAACCTCTAATTTACTAAATAAGAATCATAGGGAGCGCATCTAGGCGCGTTGATCTATTAGACGAGAAAAAATAAATTAAAAGGTGATGCTTGGAAAAGGCTGGAACATAACACAATAGAACTATTCACATTTCTATTGAATATTTGGGAAAAAGTTATATACCTCTTACCTCATGCATAGGATGTATCACTCATCCAATATGAAGCTCTAATTTGATCCAGTTTGCAAGAAATATAAAAAACATACCTTCACCCTGAAAATAAGTAAAATAAACATTTGAAATGATAGTGCAACCGAGAGGATATTAAAAGAATAAATATCCACAAGGACTTAATAGATTACCTATTTTGATCCGTAGAGACCAACAACAATCAAATCAGGACAGAGATGAAAGTTATCTTGCAAAGATTAGGTTAGGCTTTGAGGAGACCCAGGAAGGAAGGATCTATGCATACTGGAGAAGAAAAAGGAGATATAAAAAGGAAAAGAAACTTAAATTTTCAAGAAGGGAAAAATATTAATTTTACCTAGAAATAGGACTACATGGTATGGCCACACAGTTTGGAAAAACTGTGCACCAACCATGAGACACCCCCTACTTTAGGAACTCACCTCGCTTGATTTTTCCTACACGGTTATCCAAACTGTGCGAAATCCATGTGATGAATAAAGAGAGGGTAGCACCTAAATGTCACTAACTATGAAAGATAGATGCATGGTTTAGGAAAACCATGCATATCCTATGAACATCACATATGTACCCCTCAAATGGGATGCATGATATGCTACTAGGGGCCACACGGTTTCAGACAAACTCTGTGCCCTGTGAAGACCCTTCAAAATTGGTATTTTTTGGGTGTGACGATCATGAAACCCATTGAGACACTCAAGGGACCATTCAGGACCTCACTCAAGTATTGAAACAACATATATAAGTGTTCCAACTCTCATAATTACGTTCTAAATCTTAGTTTAATGAATGACCCATCTAGTAAACACCAAAATTCAAATTCCCTTAGAATTTCAACTTATCTAAAAAACATGGGTATTTACACTATATGCTTATGAGAACAATAAAAGGATTATTTTATGGTTTTAAACACATTTTTTAAATGAAATATGATCAAATTAACTTTATTCTCTGCTTATATATTCAATATGATTGAATTTGTTAATTATTTTGAGATATAAAAGTTTTACATTAAGGATTTTTTTTCAATTGAATTAATTTTGTGTTTATTTTCAAAAGGGTTCTAAAAAAGTGAATCGTTTCAATAAATGATTACCCAATTTTCTCAATGTTACGAGGATATATTAACCAATCAAGAGACGTCCATATTTTGGTGCTATATTGATCGAACAAATAGTTTAAAGTTAAAAATAAAAGAAGAAAAGTTAGTCGTAAATTTTAAAAAATTATTATGTAAGAAGAAATTCAAGGATAATGAAATATAATGGAGATTCTGGGAAGGTATGATTTTTTTTAAAAGATATAATTTTAGAAAATACTTGAAGTGGTTTGGGATATTCCTTGGAGAGTCTATATCATGTATTGATGTTATAGAATAAATTCTTCAATTTATAAGGGTATTTGATACCAAATTTTTATTTTATGTTTGTTTTAAATATATAAGATTTTAAAATAAAGGAAATATTTGATCTGAGTTGTAGTTTGTATTCAAGTGGTGAAGAAAAGGGTTTTTAAACCAGGGAGTTGAATGCAAATGAATATTTCAAGATTATATGCATCTGAATATTGGTTTTTTTATTTTCATTTAATTTCTTTAATATAATAAAATAATTTATTTATTAACTCATATTTTTTTATTATAAAATGAGATTATACACATGGTTTATGATTAATCTAATCTCTATAAATTTATTGAAAAGAAGATAGTGATAAAAGGAGATTTATAAAAGGTAAGATAGTTTATCTGGTAAATTTTTCAAAATACAAGGAAAAGGATTCCCACCACCTTATAGTGCCATATTTTAATGAATAATATTTTTTATAAAATTTCTCCCAACACATATAATACTATATAAGACATGGTTATTAATATTTTATCCTAACATTATATTCTAAGAGGTAAAATAGTTTCTAAAATGGTGGGAGTATATTTGGACGTAGATAAGTTAAGGTATAAAAAATTTAAATATTAAACTAATCAAAATTCAAATTTAATGCCACATAATATCCTAAAAGAGTTTATTATATGTCTTTAAAGGGAAATCTAAAGAGTTACATTTAGTTACCGCAATGTATTAAAAGTTAATTTATATCTAAAATGAGTTTAAGATGGGTTATAAGGAATAATATAATGAGTTATAATTGTTACGAATGATCTGAAAGGGAATTTTTGATGGGAAAGTTTTAGGAATGATGATGATGATAAAAATTAAAATAGGTATAATTAGATAAAATAATTTATTAACATTATAAAATTTAATATTATGATGTAATGGTGTTTGAAAACTATATTCAAAGAGTTGAAAATTAAGAAAATGATTCTTAAATATCACCATTATTCAAAACTAGACTTCATCATAGAAATTTCTTAATAAAAGACTTTAGTATGATGGTTTTATCAAATGATCATATAGAGATGCGTCATGCATTACATAAATATGTAATGATTCCAATAAAACTCAAAAAGTATAGGAAAGATAAGGCCTCTTGGGTGGTTTATCATATCAGATATTATTAAATGTGTGCTAATACATCGCTCCAATTATATATATTTTTATTTCTCAATAATATCTATTCATAACTAGTTTAATAGGGAATCCATACATGATGTAGAGTCCTAAAGTACCTATGGACATAATTTCCTGGCCTATAGGCCAAGAGGCACAAATCAATTATAAATTTGTTTGACCTGACTACAGTAAAACAGCCACACCCTATCACTTGTTCATGATTTTTTCTTATGTCCCCTCCTAATATTGCTAATGAATTTTAGTTCCCTGAGTATTGTTACATGAGGTGATGGAATTTTTATGATACACCGACTTCAATCCTAGGTTCTTTTTGTTCCACTTTGTGATTTCTAATGCTTTAATTCATCATCCATGAGTTTCTGTTGTAAGGTTAAAATAATCTGCTCCAAGGCCTAGAGGCTCGTGGTACAAAGGCTCTTGATTCCCCAGAGGTCATTTCATCCAAATGACCAATTTCTTATAGTCCAATGTTTTCTTAATGGACCTATGTCTCATAATCCCAATTATATAGCTAGAAATCCCAATTTGGATGAATAAGTATAATGTTATAGAACCACTATAGTACCTACTATAATATTTCTATAGTACCGCTATAGTAACTTTGAAAATTATCCCCCACCTGGAAGTTAATTGATAAATAACATCTTAAAAGATAACTTTGAGTTATCCCAAATCGATTTTAGTCATATATTATTACAAGATGCGATGAAATATAAAGGTTATCAAAGTTAATATTTTATATATAGATATGGAATAAGTCACAAAAAAGGTTTTGTCTATCGGATGAACCACTAAGTATAACATATATAGTATCAGACACTATGTATTTGTATACTAAAGTTGTAAATTTCATATTGAATAACCATAATTAATATTGGAATGATACCTATCATGGGAAAATTCATAATTTGATAACTTTATTTTTCAAGCCTTGGGACTTAGCTAATCATAGGGAAATTGGGTATGTTGATCATTATGTCATCATTTGAGGCTTAAACAAGGTGGATTTTTTCTACTCATATAATGATAATGACATCTAGGCCCTTCATTGATTTAGAATGATGAATTTTATAGACATACCGACATTAGGTACATGTGATGTGATTTTCTATTTGGATGAGGGGAATGTGATATGATCATCTTCTTAGAAGAATGAAATTCGATGTATTCATCAACCTGGAATGTTTATTCTAGGATAATTAGGAATTTTTGGGTGGATATATTTGACTGATATACTTTTTTTTCTATAAATACTCAATTTACTAGAAATAGGTATTATATGAGTATCAATACTTGAATATGATACAGCTAGTGGACACAAATATAAAGATACAAGTATTTGATAGAGATCATGGAATATCTCTTTTTAACTTTATTAAAATTAAATCCTTCCTAGAGGCTTCTCTTTTCTAATATTTGTGGATTCAGGGATTCATAATTTTTTCAATTCTACAAAGACCCCAGAGGTCAAATATTGTGGTTTTACAAATGATGATCAAGTTTAGGAATCTTTGATAGATACCCCAATATGTTATGAATGAATTTTCTTGAGTTGTTACAGATGTATATCATATGGTAAAATTATATGATAAATTTTATAAAATAAGTTTTAGAAGATATCCAAAAGAGTTTGTTTATAGTTTCATAAGTTGTTACATTTGATGTGGCTTAAGGTGAAAATGCACTAATTTTGTAAGGATTTAATTCATATGGGGGAATGTTGGAATTTTTCACTAAAGGAACCATAATTTAATGATGGTTTACACTATCTAATGGACAATGATAGGCTTAAATATATCATTATGAGTGTCACTACTCCATGGTGCAGTGCATTGCATTGCATGAATTATTTGATAATGCTCAGCTTCAAGGTATTATTCCACTCCAATTATTATACATCCATTACAATCATCATAAGATAATGATTCTATGTGTTTAAATGTATAAAGTAATAATTTAAACATTAAATTTTTTGGTAATTGAGATTTATTCTTTAAGGAGTTGTAAAATTTGAGAATTTTTGAGATACTTGTTAATTATATCCAAACATTTGAGTTCTAAATAGGGTCTTTGGATAAAATTCTAAAGAAGATCCACCTAGAGACATGGTTTTCAATCATTAATACCTAAAATCCTCAAAACAAAAACAACCCCTCTTTAGTCTCGCTATCTTATTCTTTAATGTGAAGGTTTTATTATACCATGCATAAGGGAAGATCCTTCCCAAGTATTGATAGATTCATGTGGATACACTAAGATGAAGAAACCCATTTGTTTCCCCTCAATGATCTACAACAAAATCACTTTGAAAAGATTTGATCTAACACTTTAAGGTATTATATTATTATCTTAATTTATTTATTCAATCCAATTCATATGGAAGATCATGAGGTTTATGGTTTGGGTTTCTATTTTTGTTATTTTTTGGATAAATGTTTCACCCATAAAAACCTAAAAATTGAAACACCACATAATTAATTTGTCATTGTATGTTCTTATTCATGAGTGTGTGTATTAGTTGATAGACTTGATATGATTATTAATGTGTATCCAGATTATCATATTTCGATTTATAATGAAAACAAAAATGTATTTAATTATTGTGAAGTATATTTTTTTAGGAGTGTCATGAATTCTATGAAATTGATTGAATATTGAAGAAAGGATTTTTCACTTCGGAGATGTAGAAAAAATATCCTTGGACCTTTGATAGAAATGGATGTGTGACTAAATTCCATGTCCATGGTAGTTTAAATTTTTTTTTGTCTTGGTATGTCAAAAAATGATTAATTAATTAAAAAGGGTGATGAAATAAGAATGAATTCTTGTTTATGTGATATTATTTGGTTAAGATATTATATTAAATAGTAGTTTTTTGTTGGAAAGTATTTATTATTTTTGTTATGATTTATTATTTTATCTATGGGGGCCATATGTGTTTCAATATGTTGTTCTTGGTCTCTGGGTTAGACCTAATATCACTAAGAAATTATCCTAGAGAGTTTCATACTAAGTGAATATAGAATATCATTTTATTTAATTGAATCTATGTTTATGAATAAATTTACTCTACGTTTTTGGAATGATATTTATTAAAGTTATATTGATTGCAAATTCAATCAAAATTTTATTTAAATCAAGAATCAATGATTTAAATTTTAAAGATTATTTATTCACAACATAAAATTAATATAATATTTGTTTATTAATTATATGAGTGAATACAATATTTATTTATCTATTTATATTTTAAGTGAATAAAATGTATATTTATTCACAAGTTATTTTAATATAATATTTATCTTATCAAGCATAAAAAAATTATTATTTAAGATTTTATATTATTTATGTAAGGATATAGATCAAGTAAATGATCCAATAAATATATTTATTATATTATTTAAATAAATATTCTTTCATTTATTTAAGAAATGATATTATAAGAATAAAATTTTCCTAAAATAACATTTTTTTTTGTTATTAGTTTAATGGAGTTGATATGGATTTTTTATAAGGGTTAAATTAATAGAAAAGGAATTAAGTGAAATTAATTTATTTTTAATATACTTATAAAAACTAAAATATTTTATTTTTTTATATAAGATTCACATTTCATCTAATACTTCTATCAAGACCATGAGGGATAATTAGAGAGAATCTGCCCACATATCTCAAGTTTATAGTGAGAGAAAGTATGATATTTCTATATATGATCTAGAAAAAATGATGTGAAGCACTTGATTCCCTCATGGTATCCCTTGATATATCGAGAATGTTGTTAGGAGTTTTTTAAAACATGTGTAGATATCACTAGAGGAATCCTCATTTGAAATATTGAGGCAATGATAACATCAAGATGACCAATGATGAATTCAATGTCATCAACGATGATAGAAAATGAAAAAAAATTACTCATATTATTTATTTTATTTCAATAATCAATTATAAATTACTTGTGATGATCTTGTTAAAAGATTAAATAAAATTTCATCGATTTTAGACTGAAAAGTATTAGACGGACATCACATCACACCACTTTTACTACGCCCGGATTCTTCAACTGGTATAAAACTGCTTGTGATTTCATATCAAGGGTCTAGTTTTGGTTCTAATGATTTATAACTTGTGTGAATCATAGTTCAAATTATCAATAATGGGTTAAATATGATCATATTTTATTAAAAAGAAAATAAATATATTAATTAATTTTTTTTTTCAGAAAATTAAATAAGTTAAAATAAATAGGGTTCTGGGATGAGTATTAATGAAGTTTTAATTTTTTAAATTATTTTGAATGTGATGATATATATATATATATATAAATAAAATAAAACTTAAAAAATAGAGGGAAAGGCTCCCCACTTATTTTTCCTGATTCAGAACCCATAAATGTGGTTTGTTTAACATAAAAAATGAAAAAATGAAATGAAAAAAATGTGATGTGTGATATGATCCCCCACTTTTTCCCTATTATTATATATATAGTTATAAAATTATAAATCATTCTTAAAAAATTAAAATAAATTTTAGGAATTTTTAAACTAGATTCAAGGACCATAAGTAGAATTGAAAAATAATTTCAATTAATTTAATATTATAAAATGACTATCGAGATGTATTTTATGTGTTTTATTTGATACAATGATATTTTATTTCATTTTAAATGACCCTGATCTAAATAGACTTGTGTATGTTTGGATTCATTTATTTATGTTAATTTAATTTCTGGATGTTCAAAATTTGTAATAATTATTTTTAAATTAATTATGATGATTTCCATATCATCCCTCATTCTTTAAATTTTATAAGTGTCTATGTGGCTATATTTAATCATTAAATATAATTCTACCTATGAGATCCCTTCACCGACACTTGGGTATAAAATTATAAAACTATAGATTACCTAACGAGCCAGTTGAAGTGATGAATATAAATTAAATATAAAAAAGGTGAGACACATGAGAATGAATGATGTTGCAACTTGATTCATTCCAGACTCAAGGGGTTATCCCCCCCTCAGATATAAGTTAGTTTATTATCACAAGATAAAGTAAAAATTCGTTTAAAGCTCATGGTTATATCAGACATATTTATATTGTCATGGTTAACTATAATATGAAATTGCAATCACATAGTTAATAATAACTAATAATCATTCTCGGATAAAATCCAATTAGTATATGTAATAAATTTTTTATAGAACATGTTTAATTATTTATGTTATCATTCATATAGAAAAATTAACTAACATTCTTGTAACACTCTGAGATTTTATGAAAAATATTCTTTTAATATCATTGATGCCTTGTGTTGTATGCTACAACAAGATTACCTTGCGCTACACGCAACACCGTATGAGCTTGCAGTATACACAACACTATTCTTGGATCATGTTACACACAATTCTGATAGTGTGTACATATATATATATATTAAATGTATAAATGAAATATGGTTGGATTCTATTATATGAAACAACAGAGGAGTCTTGCACAACACGCAACCCTGACTTGGTCTGCATTACACGCAATCACGACTTTCCTCGATAGCGTGTGTTGTACGCAATACCAGGCTTCACTAAACAACGATATATAGTTATCAAATTATTATGAACTAGCCATTATGAATAGTATCAACTAAATTTTGAATTTTATAACATTATTATTCATCTTACACATTTTCTAGAACATGGTATGAGAACAAAATCAATTTTTTGAGTAAAATAATTATTTTTCAAAAAATGTAGTTTTGTCGCCTTTTGATGGTGCACCCACCTTGAATCTTGTTTTTGACATGTATATAAGTTCAATTTTACAAAATAAAATTCTTCCTTGGAATCAGGGTATAAAAATTTACTTTGGATAAATTTTTCATATTATTATGATAACTTTCATATTTTAATGAATAGTAAAAACACGGTATACTTTAATTAAAAACAAATTTTTTCATCGCAATAATTTATATGGTTATATTATATTTTTAATTGGTTTTAAAGTGTAATTAGAATAAATTTTTACCATTTAATCCAATGTTGGTCATTGGAATTAATTTCACTTTGAAATTGGATATAAACAAGTATCAATCTTTTGATAGTTATTGTTTCTTAAAAACACGCGATTTGTTTTGACGAAGAGAATTAATTTTTAAATTAATTAATGCAACTGATATGTTTTGAATTTGGTAAAATAGAAATCATTTTTGAATTCATAATATCAAATATTGCTTAGGCCTAAATTTTGGTATTTTTCTGGAAACATTCATTTTTTGATGAATAGTGAAACCACTAAGTGGTAGTTAAAAAAACTGAATTTTTCATAAAACTTAATTTTACCGCTTCTGTGAGTGGAATTTTGAAAATCCGAGAGACACGGTTAATATCAAGGACTAAAATGTGATTCAATGAGATGAAAATAATTTTTGGTGAATAGTAACTTTTTACTTTTTTTACCACGGTTAAAAGTAAATAGGGTAATTCAGGGTAAACGTGTTATTATTATTACCCTAACACATGTTCTAATTCTATTGGATAAGTTTAATTCTACCAAAAACAACCTTAGGAATAAAATATAACCATTAGGCCCACTTGGATTAGATTAGGACATTTATTATTAATTTATTTAAAGAAGGGTTAAAATAGTTAAAATCAAAGTATAATAACTAAATCATTTTTAATATAGCGTTATACATAAGATAAATTTGACTATAAATATTCATTATAAATCTAAATAGATTTCCTAAATAATGGTATTTTATTTATAATTTTTAGACTTAAAATAATTTAATTTATTTATGAAACAATGATGATGCAGTAATTATCTGATTAATGAAATATTGACATAATTGATGTTATAAATACCCAAATAAATGTAATATGAGATTTTTTATGAATTAAAATAATTTTATATGTTAATATGACATGTTATTATAGATTTAATTAACTTTTTTAGAACTAATAATTCTGTTATGATTTTCACAGAAATCAATTACCAAATAGTGTCAAAATTGACATAAAATAGTTTTTAAAACAAATATTATATTATAAATTGTTATTTTATTCCTAAAAATCTAAGGATCGGCCAAATAACTTAGATAAGGTTATATATATTAATAATAAACAACTAGGGGTTCTTTTGGCTTTTTATAGTAAGTTTATTAACCTTATAGTGTAAGAAAACAAGAAGACACGGTAAAAGTAAAATTATATATCTTAAGGTTAAATCTAAATGATAAGGTTAAAATAGAAACCTAAACTTGTATAAATTTTATTGGATGTGAGGATTTCGACCCATCCCCACATTATTTTTGAAATAAATCAATTTGGAGCTATTAAAAACTGAATATGACTTTATAATAAAATAATATTTTTTGTTTTTCCAAAGGTGCCCCTCTTCTCCCTTATAAAAGGGCACCTCCTCTCTCTCTTCCTCACACCACTTTGAGCCTTCCTGCTTGGACAACCCCTGAAAAATTCTCTTCTCCACTTCCATAGAAACATACTAGAGGTTCTGGTCTTCTTCAAAGACCAATTTTAGTGCCCTCAGAGGAGGTCTCAAAGAGGCGCTTCAAAGAAGAGGTAATGTTCGTTACCGATTCTTTCAACTTTATTTCTTCTTTCACTTCTTCTTCTTAGGTTGTTTAATTATGAAGTAATAAAATAAGTATCACTCATATAATGATATGTTATTATAAGTATGAAACAACCCTATTTCACCATCTATCCATCCTACGGAAAACGAAATCACCGCGCATGCGTTCGCACGAAATACCGTCTCCACGCCGTGGTGTAATCTATTTTCCACCACCACCTTACTTGGATGGGTATAATGGTGTAAATAATGACTATATATGATTATTGTAAAGTAATATTGATTCTGTAATAGTATACATACACTCCAATAAAATTCCACGATCATGGGAACGATATCATCGCTCGTGCGTACGTACGGAATACCGTCTCCACGACGCGATGAGATTCATTCTCAATGATTAACCATTCATAAATGATTATAAAGTATATATAATAAGTAATAATGAAATATATGACATAATAATGATACTGGATTTATGTACATATATATGTATGACATCTAATTAATTCTATTCAATTCAATGAGGAAACAAAAACAACGTTCATGCGTACGTACGACCTACCGTCTCCATGAACTGTGTATTTCTTTCCATTTATCGATCTATTATATATATGTTTATTCTGAATATATATTATATATAAATAATGTTTTATATTTTGGAATTAAGTAATCATGATCTAAGTAATCATATAAATAATTACAAGTCAAAACACGGACGACAAATGAAACGATTTTACCCAAAAAGCTCTTTAACATGGAATTTTCAAAAGAACGAGTAATATAAAGTCATAAGTGAACCATATATGATATCATAACAATGAATATGATTATTTAATAAGTCAATGACATTATTTAAATCATTATAAAGGAGGTTCGGATACGTACGAAGTAGATCGTACCTAAGGTAAGGGATAATTTTACAAATCTCATTTTTATCCGAGATTGCTTATTCGTAAGTAATTACTGGGGTTATTGATATCATCCATGTCCATGTTTTATAAAAGTGTATTCATGTATTTTTAAATTCCTTTTTACCAATTTTTGACTTTTACTACATGATATGTATGGAATCTTTCTTTTATGAGGTACTTTTTGACTTCTCCATCCAAAGTACGAGAAGAATGTTTTTTTAACTTATACGGAATGAAATGATTAATACGGTTTTATAAAGACATATTTTAATGAATCTTCCTACAAAATATTTCATTACTATTTTCAACAAAATCCTTTTCTTTTAAAATTTCATGACATTTTGTGAAAAGAAAATGATTTTGAAGAAAAAAAGGATATTTTCCTCATGAATTCATTTCAAGTGTTTTATCAAAACCATTTTCTATATAAGATGACATTATTTTCATATGTGTATGTTTCAAGTATAATGTCTTTATGATTTACATGGTTTTTCTTTTCTTATTATGAAATGATATCCATTTCTTGTATATGGATTATGTGATGATGTGATGATGTTTATGAAACCCATTTTATTTATTGGGTTATTATGAATGATGTATGTTTATTTTGTGGCACAAGTAAGAATTATTTAATTATGAGATGGGTGGGACCTATATCTCCCTCCAATGCATTGGGTAAAGATTTTATATCTCATGAGATAGACATGGCTGGAACGGTAAGTTAATCCAGTTCATTATTACAGGACAGAAACGAGGAGTGAACTCGATTCAGAAAGGGACTTTTTCAACTAAGATGGTCTTGGAAGTAATTCCTTGGCTACTATGGAAATCATTACATGTGATTAATGGATGCCACAATTACATGTTATATTCCCATGCTATGTTATCATTATTTATGTTCCATTATAATCTATGCCTTATGTACTTCCATGTTTTAAGTCGTTGCTCAAGATTTTGATGTTTAAACATTATGTTCATATTTTTAGGTTCAAATGTGTATGGTATATTTTATTTTATACATGATTACCCTTACTGAGCATTTGAGATCACCCTTTTTATGTTCTATTTCCCCCCAGGATTAAAATAAAGGTTTTAGGTAAGGAAACAAAAAGTGGAAGATATTTATGGGAGATGTTGAAGATCTTTCACCACGATTAGAAGATTACGTTCCAAGTTTCCAAAGACACTAAACTATTACGGTCCTTGTGTGTCTATTTTTTTATGTATTATGTATTCCGAAAATGTAATGTAATGTCCATGTACGTCAAGTTTCGGGTCTTTACAATTCTAATTTATACAATATTCTAAAAGAAAATTTTATTAAAAACACTAAAAAAATATTAAG
This sequence comes from Viscum album, assembly GCA_963277665.1. Classification (NCBI taxonomy): domain Eukaryota; kingdom Viridiplantae; phylum Streptophyta; class Magnoliopsida; order Santalales; family Viscaceae; genus Viscum; species Viscum album. Next base: position 1,401,394,949 of record OY728127.1, on the reverse strand, counting down.
TCATGAAACTCCTTAAAGAATTTCATTTATAATGAAACCATAGATTAGGGTTTTTATTTGACCATAATCAGTATGTAACATTCCATGATTTTGGGATATATGTTTCTTTTAAAATATTTTTTTTCTTCGATATCTTGCTTTAGAAGAAACACTAAACTTAAAAAAATCAGGATTGAAATTTTATATTGTATAACACATCACCATTGGATTTGAGGGTATGAATTGGACTAACTTAATTATGGAATATAACAATAAAATATTTACTTAATATAAATTAATTGAACAATTCTATGAAAAATGTTTACTCAATTTGAAATATTAAGAATAAAATAATTTAATGTTAAAGTATTTACTTTTAAAGATATTTTATTTTTAGATACCTTATATATCATGATCAATAATTAACATTTATTTTAGTGAAATATATTTGTTATAAATGAATATTAATACCTACATTTGTTATCAATTTGATTCATATAAAGACCAAATCATTTGAATATAAAAAGATTCATTTTTTCAAAAGTTTTTTGAAGCGCACAATGTAGTTATATTTTAATAAAATAAAATAATATCTAATGATGAAGGATATTAGTTAATTTTATATATTATATATTAAATTAATTAAATTTAAATTCATCTAATGATTATTATGATAAAAATAATTAGATTAAGTTCATTTTATACTTGAAAAAGTCATCTTTTCTAAAAATATTTTTCATCACATTTGATGGGTTTATTTTAAAATTTGATTTATGAAACATAAAGGAATTGGATTTTAAAAACTAGTTTACACATTTTAAATCAGAATTTCCAAATTTGGTAAATTGTTCAATTATTTTGTCATAATAAATTGAAACCTAGGTAAATATTCCTAAATATATTAAAGGTTAAAATGGTTACTGAGGGGTTAAACTAATAAGAAAAGAGTTAAAGTAACCTAAAAACTTATATAAATCCTATTTTTTGAATTTATTTTGACCCTATATCATCCCCTATTCTAAATTCATCCTATTTTGAGCCACCTTTCCATGAAAGTAACCCTATATAATTTTAAATTTTAAAATAATTACATGTGTGCCACTCCCCTCACTTATAAATGGGAACCTCCACTAATATCATATCCACAACTTCTTAAGACACTTAGATCAAGAAAACACAACCTAAATATCTTATCAATTTCCCTATAAGAGTTTTATAGGTGTTTTTATTCTTACGATACCATCTGAAGGGTCCTCAATGAGAGGTCCAAAGGTGGTTTATCAAAGAAGATGTAATGATCTTCACTGAATCCTTATAAGTTAATTTATTCTTATACCAGATAAAAATATTATTTAACAACATTTACATAGATAAATTAGTTAAATTATCTTAATAAAATGTTATTATGTTAATTTAATAACCATTATCCATTTATCATCCATCCCAATGGAAAATAACTACAACACAATCGCTGTTTAGCGGCGGTTTTGTAGCGGCGGTTCCCAGAACCGCCGCTAAACCTTTTCTGAAAAAGGTTTCATAGAGGTTTATAATAAACCACCATGAAACTTTTTTTTAAATAGCCCCAAACTTTCCCCCCACCCCGACCCTCCTCTTTCTCACCCAGCGACCGCGATTCCTTCCCCCACGACCCTGGCCCCCTACGACCCCCGCGACCTCGACGTCCCCGGTGACCCTGGCGACCACGCAACCTCAGCGACCCCGGCCCCCCGTGACCCTGGCAACCCCGTGACCCCGGCGACCCTGCTTCCCCGGCGACCTCTACAAACCCTAGGGTTTGATTTCTATTTTTTTTGTTGTTTTTATATTAGTTATTTCTTTATTATTATTGTTTCTTATAATAAATTTTAATGTTGTATTTATTGTATTGTATGCCGATGTTTTCGTTTATGATTATTTATTTTTCTACTTATTTCATGTGATTTTTTATGTGTTTGTTAGTTTTTATTCTTAAGTAATTGTTTTTATATCTTCTTGATTGTTTGTGGTTGTTTGATACTCTACTCAGGGGTTGTGATGACTCATGGTTATAATACATATTTATATTATGGGTTATAACGGATTATGGTATAACATGTACACATTTCTCTAGGTTGTGATGGCTCGAGGTTATAACATGTGTCATTGAGGTAATGATGTGGAAATTTAGTGGATGTTGGGATGGTTAACACTGGTTGAGAGTTGGAATTTCTTGTTATGCTGATGTGATGATGATGAGATGATTGACATAGGTTGAGAGTTGGGATTACCTATTTTCTAGCTAATATGATGATGTGACAGTGATGATTGACACATGTTAAGAGTTGGGTTTTCTGTTTTGTCGAAAATATTGATGGTTTCCATATTATGGAAATTTTTGTGAAGTGGCATAATTATTTGATGATGATGTTATAAATATGGAATCTATAAATTATTTTTATAATTACATGGAAATCAAAATCCCTATTGCTTACTTTATTTTTATAATACATTGGTTTAATATGATAATACCTTTACAGGTGATATGGTTAAAGATAGAAAATATATAATGTGTTACATTTATGAATAAAATGATGCTCGATGAGGAGATCAAATTGATGGAGTGGAATGAATTTATGAAAATTATTTATGATAAATATTTTCCTTTAACTCTCTCATATAAAATTGAGAATTATTTACTTGGCCTCAAGAAAAGGGAAGAATAATACTTCAAGTGTATGAGGAAAACTTCATATGAAATTTACCATATTCCTTAACCATTTTCAATAACCCTAAAAGTTCACTAAAAACCCATTATTTTTTTCTGAATATGAAACTATTAAATGATTTGGTGATATGAGAAATTGTTGTCTATAAAGATATTTTTTGATAAACCCTCAAAGTTGAAATAGAGATAATTGATTCTCGAGGGTTTCATGGTTTAATAGATAATAAGGGAAGTGTGGATTTCAATTATTGTAGTGAAATAAATAAATATCATGGGGTTAAGAACGTTTATCATCCCACTTATCTAATGTGTATGAAGAATCATGCCATAAATTTCCTAAATAAGAAAAGAAAATGATTCAGGTGTTGGAAATAGGTGAACATAGCTAGAGAATGTCTATGGGAGAAACCCACCATTGTGATGGAATAAAGGAATTATCTAATCAACCCTAATAATATTTTAAAATGTCTTATATTAAATAAATGGGTACCCTATTTAAATAAATTCATTGTGTGAAGGGGTATATCATTTTATCAATGAAAACAACATATATGGTCTATAGGGTAAGGGTTAGCTTATGAAAACAATATTACTGATACAGATCCTAATAATAATATGGTTACAAGTATGATAGTTAATTACTCAGGTGTATAGAAAATACTATTTTATTCCTGTTTTATACATTCTTTCATATCATGAATGTTTTGTATAACTGTTAAAACACCCCATGAAAACATATATGTCGAGTTATTATTGATGTGATAAAATTAGTCAATCATTTCATCCCCTTATAAAAATTCATCCCTTAAGAAATATTTTGATTAATATAAAATAAAACCTTGAGATACTCCCTTTTGGGTAATTAAATAAAATTATGTGTATGAATTACTTTTTCTTGTATAAATATAGGATATATTATATAATTAATAAAATTATCCTCATTATCGTAAATCTCCCTCTCATTCTATACAAGTGAATATAGAAAGATGATTATCCTTGATAATCATTATGTAAAGAATGGATATTTTTTAATTCTAAGTGAGAATATGTATATATCAAATTATTGAGACTATAGAAAAGATAAACCATGATTAAATTCTCATTGTGAGAGAATACGCTGATGTTTTTACCATTTATTTTCTGGTCTTCTGCCTAACTAAGTGGTTGATTTCTCAATTTAACTTATACCCAATGATTTTTGAAATATCCAAGATTATAGTATTCCTCTCATGCGTGTCACCCCCTCTAATAATTTTCTTATTTTGTTGTTATATAATGTTTATTTATCTTTATTGATTAAATATTTCATCATGCATTTCCATGAACCCCACCACTTATCATGCCTCAAGACTATCCCTCACGTGGTTCTTGCCACTCCAAATTGACAATGTGTTGAGTTTTGTAAGCATCATAAGGTTTTCCCTAAACATTATTTATAATAGATTTATTCGATATTAGAGTTTTATATGAAGACTCTATAGAGAAATTAGGTTGGGGTTATTCCAAATTAAAAATATGCTTTGGTTTTCATGGTAAAGTAGATACCACATTGTTAGCACACTGTTTCTCTTTACCAAAGAAACTTCCCCTATCCCAAACACTATAGGGTTCATATCTAACTTAGGGGATCATCTTTATTATATTATGTTTCTGCAATGTTACACTATCGTATATATGAATATATTTCTCTATTTAGTAATAACTATGTGTTTTAATTATTTTTATTATTGTGTAGGCACATTGTGATATACATGGATAAAAGCTGGATCACATTACCGAGGAACAGACCTCAGTATGTTAAGGGTTTGAATGAGTTTTTAGATTTTGCAATTTCTAATTGATTCGTTTAAGGGAGAATAAAATTTCCATGTCCTAAATGTAAATTTAGAACATGGTTGAAGAGATATGAGGTTTATGAACATTTAATACTGAAGCAATTCCCTGGTCAATATTTGTTTTGGATTTGGCATAGAGAATTGAATGTTACAGAAAGATTGAGCACTGATGTTAATCCGCAGAATGAGGTCCCAAGTTCGTCGACAATGGAAAATGAAATGAAAAACATCATAAATGATACATTCGGCACTCCAAGACACCACTATCAGCATCAAAACATATCATAACAACCAGAAGAGGGTGCTACAAATTGGAACGTGACAAGTGATGTTTTTGAGACTGTAACACAGTCAGATAAGGATTGTAACATATCATTATATCCTCCTCTTGATTCTGTAGACCCAAATGTAAGAGAGAACTTCACTGAGGAAAATGTGTTTCATGATTTAGTTGACGATGGAAATCAAGATTTGTATAGTGGGTGTTTGAAATATTCAAAGCTTTCATTTCTGTTGATGTTTTACCATATCAAATGTCTATGTTGAATTACAAATAAGGCAATGTCCATGATATTGGAATTGATTAATGATGCATTTCATGAAGAAAAAATCCCAGAATCTTTTTATGATATGAAAAAATTTTATAACAAGCTTGGTATGAATTATACAAAAATACTTGTGTGTCCCAATGATTGTATGCTTTATTGGGGAGAGGATTCAAGAAGACAGAATTTCAAGAAATGTTCTTCTTATAGATGGAAGGAAAAGGGTGATTTTGGAAGTCTAAATGAACATAATTTCATGGATAAGAAGAAAAGGAACACACCTGAAAAGGTTTTGCGTTACATTCCTTTGAAGCCTCGATTGTAAAGAGTATTCATGTCATCGAAAACCGCTGAATACATGAAGTGGAATTCTGTAGATAATAAAAATGATGGGTTAATGAGACATCCAAGAGATTATCAATCGTGGAATACATTTGATTCATTAAATCTCGATTTCTCAGCTGATCCTAGGAATGTTTGATTGGTATTGGCTGCTGATGGATTCAACCCATTTGGGACTTTGAGTAGTAGTTATAGCATTTGGCCAGTTGTTTTGATCCCTTATAATCTGCCTCCTTGGATGTGTATTCAAAAAACATCTTTTATCCTTTCGATGATTATTCCTAGAAAACAAATTCCTGGAAATGATATTGATGTATACTTGCAGCCTTTGATTGATGAATTGCAAGAGTTATGGGGAAACGGTGTTGAGCCATTTGATTCTTCTTCTAAAACAATGTTCAAAATGCATGCTACTTTATTGTGGACCATTAGTGACTTCCATGTCCTTGGAAATTTATCTGGTTGGAACACTTACACGGGTTTGGCTTGTCCTATTTGTAACTTTGATTTTGAGCCCAAATGGCTACCTCACAGTAGAAAATGGTGCTTCTTGTGTCATCAAAGATTTCTCGATGCATCTCATAGATTTCAACTGAACAGATCAAAATTTAATGGTTCTATTGATCGTAGACCACCTCCAAAGTTGGTAACTGGTTCTAAAATATTGACCCAGCTTGAAAATGTTGAAACAGAATTTGGGAAGGTTCATAATTTGAATGAGAGAGGAAAATGGGTCTGAAGTACATCGTTAAGCGAAACCGGAACACAACAGTGGAAGAAAAAAAGTATATTATTCAAAATTCCGTATTGGTAATTTAATTTTTTGCGGCATAATCTTGATGTGATGCATATTGAGAAGAATGTATGTGATAATTTGATATTCACATTGCTTAATGAGCATGGAAAGTCGAAGGATCATCTCAATACTCGCAAAGTCTTACAAGCAATGAACATAAAACACGATCTCTGGCCAGATGAGAATGAACAGTATCCTCTGACAATTTTTTTAATGAAAAATAGGGATAAAGATACATTCCTTCGAATGTTAAAGAATGTTATGGTATCTGATGGGTATTCAAGTAACATCTCGAGGTGTGTTGACTTGAAGAATTTTAAGTTACATGGATTGAAAAGTCACGATTCACATATTTTGTTACAGCAGTTACTGCCATTGTCATTGCGTACATTATTACCTAAAAAAATTACTGCTTTTGTACTCCAGTTCTGCACATTTTTCAGAAATCTATGTGAGATATCTCTACATCCATTTCAGTTTGACAACCTCTAGGAGAGGTTTGTATTGACCCTTTGTGCAATGGATATGATCTTTCCTCCGTTGTTTTTTACTGTAATAATGCATTTAACTATGCATTTGGTTGAGGAAGCTAAATTAGGAGGCCCCGTTCATTATTGATGGATGTATCCAATTGAGAGGTACATTATTTATATGTTTTCTAGTTAAGTAAACAATTTTTGGTACTTAATTAAATGCATAATTATGTTTATTTTATTTCACAGATATCTTGGGCAATTGAAATCATACATGAGAAATAAAGCTCAACCATAAGGCTCTATTGCTGAAGGCTATTTGGATGAGGAGTGTCTGACCTTTTGTTCTCGATACTTGGATGATATTGAGACAAGATTTAATCGAGTTGGATGTGTTGGCGACACATCAACTCAATCTCAAATACATTAAAAATCCAAAATATTTCCTTCTATTGGTCGATCAGTTGGGAGGACCTCAAATGTGACATTGACTAAATTGGAATTATTACAGGCACATAGATATGTGCTACTGAATAGTGAAATTCCAGATCCATTTCTTGAAGATTTTTGGATACAAACAAAGAGACGAATGAGAGGCCGAACCCAAAATGAGAAAGATATAACGAAAGTTGTTAATAAAGATATTGTAGAATGGTTTGCATGACGTGTAATGTCATAAACATTTTAATAAATAAGAATATTAGTTTGACACATACATTTTGAAAATATAATAAAGTATATTTCGTTTTTCAGATCATGAATACTGATACTCAAGAAGATATGTCAAAATATTTGAAGTTTCCTATTAGAGGTCCTCTAAAACAAGTTAAAAAGTTTGACACTTATAATGTGAATGGCTTTAGATTTCATACAGTTGATCCATAAGTGGGTTTGAAAACACAGAATAGTGTTATATTTACATTTGCTGAAGTGGAATACTATGGGAAGATGCATGATATTATTGAATTAAACTACCACGGACATTTTTCGGTTGTTTTATTCAAATGTAAATGGGTCGATTTTATCAGAGGTGTTAAAAGAGATTCCTTGCAATTTACTTCTGTGAACTTCTATCGCTTAATGGATGCTGGTGATCATGAACTGCATGATCCATATATCTTAGCATCGTAAGAAAAATGGTATATTATATGAATGATGTTGCCGATGAAGGGTGGAGTGTAGTTTCTCATGTAATACAAAGAGATTGGTATGATATGGGTGATGAAGTGGAAAATTTGACCTCTGAAATTGAAGTTAATCAGCAACAAGAAGCAGGATTATTTGTCCATCATGATATTGAAAATATTAGTCTATCAAGGATGAATGAAGTGGATGAAGCAATGGAGTAGGAAATCGACATGATTGAAGGGGAAAATGATTGTATGTACCATTATTTATTTATTCAGCAACCACTTTTTTCATTTCTGCAGTCATTCATTATCATTGTTATATATATTTTGTCTGTTAGTACTGGGAATCTATTATCATTTTTTATTTCTTTTTATGCATATTTTTTTGAAATATATATTCTAAAATTAATTTTATTTGATTAAATGACAGGAATGCCAAGGAGGAAGCGGTACACTATTTCATCTAGTTCTGTGACAGATGGTGATCCATCTGGCTCCCTCCCCATGACATCTGATGCATCAGCTGCCGATGCCCCTACACCATCTCCCCCTGCACCATCTCTCACACAATCTGTGGATGTCCCATTAGAGGGTGTTTTTGTCGACTCCCCCTTGAGGAGCCTCAGTAGTGGGGCAGCGACACGCCCCTTCCAGTTCATCCTGGGCATACTAGAGTGTCACTGTCATAGGTACAAATTTTAATTAAATAAATTTATTGCATTTTGTTTATACTAATTGTTTTCTCATTGAAGATGAAAAAAATGAAACCATGGAGAAAAACATAAAAAGTTCATATGTTTGGAATATGACTAGTGAGAAGATAGCCGTGCCATTTGATTCTTATGAGGTCCTTACGGCTGACGCCGTGGGGTTACTTGGCCAGATTTTAGGCCAGCTGGTTGTAGAGCCTGTTTCCCTTCCCATTTCATATGACGATTGTAGACATATTCCTCCACGCTAGAAAAACGAATATTATGATTCTCAAATAAAGGTAAATTTATTACATTGTGGTTTAATTTAATGTCATGTTACTAATTTGTTCAAAATAAATTTCTGTATACACATGTTCTTCCACTTTACCGTTGCTGATGTTATAGCACAGAAGTGGACGTTGAAAAATCTAGTTAAGAAGTGGAAAGATTTCAAATGGAGATTGTGTTTTGATGTCAACAATACTTCGTTGACCGCGCAAAAAATGTATGAGAAGCTACCCAGTGGGGTACCAAAAGAACAATGGAAAGTGTTTGTTGACAGACATTGTGATCAGGAGCGGATGGTATTGAAATATATATTATTATATTATCCACATTTTACATTTATAATTGTATATAAAAAGGAAATGACATTCAATTCATTATTATTAAATTTCATTTTATTTATTTTATCATCTCTCAAGACAGAATGCATCAAACCGGGCTAAGCAAGTCATCCCGCACACTGCGGGCTCAAAAAGTTTTTCTAGAAGCCGAACGACATTGGTAATGTTTTAATTAGTATAAATATTTATAAGACAATATTATCTGTTTAATATTGTGAATTGTTGATTTATCTTTTCTAAATGTAGTCCTAGAGTTTAGGGAATGAAGCATCCAGAACTGAACTATGGTTGGATGTTCACAAGAGATCAGATGAAAGCTTTGTTAATGAGCCTGCTAAAGAAGTTGGGATATGAAGTCAATTTTTTTTCATAATAACTTATTATCAGTTTTTATTGTGTTAATATATATTGATATTTTATTTATAGTTAAAAATTAAAGAACTATGGGATTCCAATCCTGCGCAGTCCTACTCAGTCTCCCAGGACGACCCCGTTGCTAATGTCCTTGGGAAGGAGCATCCTGGGAGAGTGCGCGGGATTGTTTTGGGACCCGTACCATATGATGTTTTTAGCAGGCCACCGGGGATGGTAGTTGCATCTACTCCTGACTTTACTCATCCCATACCTGAAGATGCTAAGAAAGGGATTGTTTCTTTACGGAACACAGTTCTCCAACAAGCGGGTCAGATATCTACTTTTCAGAAAGAGTTGATTGAAATACGTCAGCAGATGAGAAGATATGCCCCTGGTGGTAGTGCATCGACTTGTGGTTTGCGGTTAAATCACAAAAAATCAAATTCATTTAGTTTTATAAATTTTATTGGATTTATGTTTTAATATAAATATGCAACCATATTTAATTTTCAATATAATGTTCTTACATGTGATAGTATAAAGTGAAGATGAAGTTGGAGAGGGTGGCGATGCATCATTGGACCTTGAGTAGTTGTATTGTTGATGTGATGAACAAATATGGGAACTGTTGGTTTGTATATGTAAAATTTTTCGCACATAGTTTCCACCACACATTTTCATGTCCTAAAATTTAATTGATTTTTCATGTTTCTTTTTATGCATTTTATTGATTTTTGATGTTTCTTTTTTATGTCTTTATTTCTCGAGTGTGGTATACATCATTCCATTTAGGCCCATGTTTGAATTGGTAGTTGCCACCACACATTTTAATGTCCTGACTTTCACCCATACTATCACACATCGATCACTTCTACATCCTCCCTCACTAGTAGAAGTAATAATGGACTCATTAAACACTAAATACTTTGTTATTCAAGAGGGTCACTGGCTGCAATGAATGATCTATGCCTCAATGTGCATTGTGTGCATCAACTGAGAGGGTTACTAACTCTTCGAATGGAGGACCCATGTTCTATCACTATGATAGGGTTACATAATCCAAAAAAATAAATAGAGGACTCATTCCTTGGATCCATTATGCTACCAGGAGGGTTATCGACCCGATGGATGCTCCAATTGTCCACCCACACCTATCATAATCCCTAAAAAGCAATAAAGAACCATCTACTTGTATGTTATCAATATAAACCCCATATTATGAATGCATGTGTAGCATCATGTTCTATATAGAAAAATTATTAGAATGGACTACTCATATGTCCCAAATTAACACTCCAGTGAGAAGATATATAAATTACTAGAATATATCTAGCACACAGGACCCGATGTATTTTTTTTGCAAAAAAGGTACCACCATTAGTTATACATCTATCATATATGATTGATGCTAGTTGTACTAAGTGCCCACCCCAAATATGTCATGATAATAGATTAGAAACAAAAGAAGAATCAAAGGGTATCATCCATCCCAACAAGTGATTCACAGGTGTCCTAAGTAATGAAAAGTGTGTCATGCCCAATTAGAGATTCTAATGAATCTTGTTAAATATCATGAATCAAGACTAAATATAAATATAAATAAAACCATGGTCAACCGAACACCCATTCCCATCATTATCATCTTAGCTCCATCAGGCATCCACATTGGTTCAAGTTCTATAGTGACACCTGTAACCATCTCTAAAGAAACACATGCACCTGTTCAGGGTTGGTCTATCTACTAGGAACCCACATGGGTACTCTAGGTCTGTATGTATGTAGAGGAATCCCTCTTGAGATCCTTGGTCATGGACTACTATCTTAGTATAGTACTTTTAATTTGATAAAATCACAATTTCTAGCAGTGTCAATATATAAAATAACATCTCGGCCTCAATGCGGAAACCAAATAATGGGTTTTCTAGGAATATGGATCATGGACCATCTTAGTTAGATGGTTCCACTTAGATGGTCCACTCAGCAAACCCAATCCTAGTCCATCCTATGTTCATCCACCTAGAGTAAATCACAACTAATGGAAAAGGGTTTGGTCAATACAAACAATTACTATAATTTCATAACTTGACGGTATACCCAAGACACATTCCAGACTAGATATGCCATGGTTTCTAAGTCCAACATTACTTAATTGTTGGAGCTGTCTCAAGGATCTTAGCTAGCCCACATTGGATGGTCATCTTATATCACAAAAAACCTCCATAAAAAGGTATACAAGGCTCATACTCTAGGGAAAAGACATCTCAAAAGGTCCCCCCCACCAATGAAGGGGTCAGGAGGTCACTTGAGATCTCTAAGTTCAATGCCTCATTCTTTAGAGTCTGAGGAATCAGGCCAGTACACAATCTTCTATTTGTTCCCTAGCACATAGTTTAGTTTTCTCATGGTCTTCAATAACCTTAACATTTTAATTTCAATTAACCATTTAATTAAAAACTAATAATTCATTTTATTGAAGGAGAATGGAATCCAATGGAAATCTTACACACCTCAAACCACAAAAAATAATAAAAAAACAATAGTTCTAGAACATTAGATAGCCTAACTCATTTTAAATCCCCTTTCCATTGACACACCACTTAACAGCTCATGGACAGACCTCACCCCCAGGATTTCCATGGACCAATCTTTCACCACCCATTTTCTTAGGTCCTATACCATACAAAGGAATCATACATAATTAATTATAATATTTTATCATCAATTATAATTAATTAATCCATTTTAACAAAATATGAATAATATATAATTTCTTACCAAATGATTTTTTGTGGAAAGTGTTGTTTTGGTGTGTGATTGTCATGTTGTTATTTTTGATATTGAGGAAGTGATTGTGGGAATATGATGTAGTGAAGGAGGAGGGCTAGTGATGATGATACATGATGTGGGTTATGCATGGTAGGAGGGATATAATGTATCTCAGTTGGTTTATATTTATGGTTTGATTTGTTTTTCAGGGCAGTGGTGCAGAAAAAGCACAAAATTTATTTATTTTTTCTGGGCAGCTTTTAGCGGTGGTTTTAACCACCACGACATTTATATGGGCGGCGGTTTAAGCCACCACTAAACTATGAAAACTGCCACTAAACGTAAATTTTTTCTTACGTTTAGCGACGGTTTTAACTACCACGTCATAGACGAATCGTTGCTGCCTTGTTCCGCGGTGGTTCCCATGACTTCGGCGGTGGTTTTACAGCCACTGAATTTGAGTTTATTCACGGCGGTTATAACCACCGTGAATAAATTGATATCCAGGGATCGTAAAACCACCGCTAAATTCAAGAAAACCGCCTCTAAATGATGCATATACGACGCTTTCTTTAAACTGCTGCGAAACGGAAAAAACTGCCACGAATAGATTGGAGACACTATATTAGGGGGCAGTTTCTGTAGACCGCTGCCAAACCATTCCACGGCGGTTTAAACCGCCGCGAAACGCAAAAAAACCCGCCACTAAATGGCGATTCTGTTGTAGTGAATGGAGACATAATCATGCAAACGTACAGACTATCATCTCCACATTCGACATATTTTTTTCATCATCACTTATCATAGATAGTTATATAGATGGATTTAAGGATTATATATGATATTTATGAAATTATTATTATTTTACATAGATAAAAAATTATGTACCTTCTGACCTTCCCTTATGTTGGAATATCATAATGTGGCTCGTGCATATATGTGGACTGCCACCTCTACGAAGAGATGTAATCCATTTTCCATTTTATATTTTTATGGATAGTCATAAGTATAGATTTAATGAATATATATTTTATTTATGATATTAATCTTATTTTTTAATTATAAAATTTTATTTAATTTTATTTTTCTCTATTGGAAAATGAAAGTATCTTTCATTCTTATGTATGAACTACCGTCTCCATGAATGGTGTATTTAATTTTTCTATCACCAACTTTATTGGATAATTATAATAGTGTATATAATGGATAAATGTGATATATATTATATGATTTAAATTTTTGAGATGATGAAACCATGACCAAGTTTCATGGACTAGATCTTCTGAACATAATCATGTATGAAAAATGGAACAATGAACACCCATAATAATGATTTTAAGGAGGAATTATTAATAAAGGAATAATTATAAATTATAAGTGAATAATATATGGTAATATAAGAATAAATATGGTTCTATTATAAATTTATAATAAATAAAAATCTGTTATACATGAGGTTAAGAGTGTGTACAAAGAAAGTTAGGACCCGAGGCAAGTGTTTAGTCACAATCTCATTTTTATCAAGAAAATTTATGTTTTAGTTTCCATTATTAGAAATTATATGTTTTTTATTTCATAAAACATCACATATATTCTTATAATCTTATTATTTATATAATTTTCAAGTATCAGTACCTTTTTTATTACTTTAAAATATAAAAATACTGAAAATATGTTTTCATGAAAATTCGATCTTATTTTTACTTTTAGGTCAGGAATATTTCTCCCCCATGGAAACGTTCTTAATTTTTTTATAAATTTTTTTATCTATAATTAAATATTTTAAAATCGTAATTTTATCTACCTTTTAATTTATTTACAAATTACTGAAAGGAATATTTTCAAAAGTTTTTCACACGAATCACTTCTCTATTTTTACAAAAATTTGAAAAGAATGTTCTCTTTAAACATATAATGTATAATTTGTTTCCCATTTTCTTGTATTTAATTTAGAATGAAACTTAATTTAAATATATAAAAAGTTTTTAAAAATAAAATCATATTCTCATTTTTCTGAGCATTTTTAGTTACCGAAAGAAAAGGGATGTTTTCTCTTGATTCTCAAACTATAATTTAAATTATTTTATAAAAGATATTTCTCATATGTGTCATCATCCTTTAAGAAGTGTTATGATTCATTGGGAATATAATATTGTGATACCATTCATTTTATTTCATAGGATAGATTAGGAAGAAGTTTTAAGGAAATTTATATGAAATTCATTTTTCCCATGTGTTAAATAAGTGATAATGTAATCATGAATGTTTCCATGTTTTTTATGGAAAGAGTATGCATGGATTATCATTATGAGATGATTGGTTTTGTTATTGGATTCCAATGCATTGGGTAATAAAAAATCCCACACCTAACCCATTTTCGTTTTGAGATTCTGAGGTGCTATTAACCATAGATGACATCCCAAAGACACTGAAGGCAAGAAATAAATTCCTAGGACTTAATGAAACATTGGGGGACTATTTTTTCCTTTAAAAAACTATAAAATATCTATAAATTTTAAAAAAATAAACTATACTTCATGATTCATGAAGTATAAACAACAAAAATCAAATGAATACCAATTAACCAACAGTATAAGATTTTAATAGCAAACACAAGTACTAAAATAATACTATTACATTTGGTATGTTTTTTCTGCACAATTTTGGAAATTATGCTCTAAATGTGTACTTAACACTACCTACAAACCCACTTCTCACATTGTTGGCTCACATTTTTTGATAATCTATGAACCAACCATGATTTTCCCTTTTTTTACATTCACAAATTCTCTACAAGAACCCATACTGTTTGGAAAAATTGTGTAGCAATAGTGTTCTTACCTAGAACCTCCAAAAAACTCTTATATGGTTTCCAAGAGAAGTTTCACAGTTTCCCCTAATCATATTAAAAATATTAACCCTTAAAAAACCATCCCAAACAAAAAAACCAATAGTAACTTACCATGGATTAACCCTAAAAAAACAAGGATCAAGAGACACTATAAGACCAAGATATACCAAAACTAGGGGTTTTACATTGTCTACACACAAAGGATTTTTATCCTAAAAAATAAATAGACTAATAGTGAAGAAAAAAAGGCCAAAATACTAGTCCAGGCATACCAAATGTACCTAGGTTACCCATTAACTAAGTAAGACCTTATCCTATCCATCCTAAGGTATGAAGTTCAAGGAGACCCCAACGTAATAACTGACTCAAAAGAACAATAGCACATCCCACACGTATCCTTGATTCAACTCTTCATTTATGTATAAATGAAGATAGAGGAAATAATGAATTTCAATGAATCTATAATGAAATGATACCCATAGAACATCCCTAATTATATGGTTGAGAAACTAGAATAGTTTCACCCACCAAAGATCCAACCTCCACCACTTGCACAATAAATTTTTATTTAACCCCAAGGATATATAAAGATAAATGTTAATTTCCGAATGATAATGTACACAACTATAATCCAACATGGAAAACTATATGATGACATATGTGTTGGTATAATGATCTAAATAGGGTAATGAATTAGTTATGGATAAATGAAATCCTATAAAAATTCTATGATAGGTGGTGCTGGTACTGTGAATTTCATGGGTAAAAGGGTTTCATGGGTAAATTCATTAACCACTATCCTAAAAAGAAATAATTATCTTTAGTTAAGGATGGTGATAGTCTGTATAGAAATAAGGGTCATAACAAATATACATTTATTTCCAAAGATACTATCCACTGAGTAGGAATGGGAAATGATATATAATTCAATACCCTTTAAGAAAGTTACCCATATCACCATAATAATCTCATTGGTTCATGAAGTATATTTTCTACCATGATTTTTTTATATATGAAAGGAAAATATACTTGAGGTTATCCTGACATAAGGAGAACCCCAATTTGGCCCTAATACACTAGAAAAAGAATTTTTATCCTTTGAGTAGTGATTACAACTCCCCACCATAAGGTTTAACCCAAAGTTAAGAATATGAAGAGTCAATTGTGTACACTATTAAACTTGTTCACCCAAGGAATAAATAAGATTCATTAGACTGAAAACTATAATAGCATCTTTTTCTATACAACCGAATTTCATTTTAACTGTTTAGTCCTCATTCTTGATACAAAATTTTACTAACCCACTTCCTAGAGACTCATGGGACAAGACAACCAATACACAATCTATCTTGAACTATGAGATCTAGAATCAAAAGTCCTCATAAAAACTGGACATGAAAATATAAGAACAAGTAATTTCAATTAACCAACGTAACATAGAGGGTTAGAATCATTGAGGTATCTAATAAAATTGCACACCCACTACTAAAGAATGATACATGAATGAGAAATCAACCATATCCCATAAAACTCTAATGGTGGTTACTGATCCAAAACTAATCCTTACAAATGATACCTGACCCCAATATTCAACCATGGATAGAAGGAAATAGATAATTGATTGTTTCGACTCAATTAAAAGAATGGAAATTTCTTTAGAAGATGCAATATTAACCCATAAATTAGAGAAATAAATAGGATGTTGAATCTGAGGAACCATTCCATTCCCCAGATTAAAATAATGGCACATTAAGAATAGTGAATTCCACCGAAGATATTCTATTTGTAAGGAAAGAGCACATGGTGACCAATTTCAGGTCCCATGATATTCTATTACCCATGAGTTGTCTTGATGTTTATCCAATAAAATATTATCTCCCAATGAAACTAACATTTTAATTCCTCG
Source organism: Viscum album (assembly GCA_963277665.1). Classification (NCBI taxonomy): domain Eukaryota; kingdom Viridiplantae; phylum Streptophyta; class Magnoliopsida; order Santalales; family Viscaceae; genus Viscum; species Viscum album. Next base: position 1,401,377,947 of record OY728127.1, on the reverse strand, counting down.
CACTATGTCTATCACTAAGAAATATGCCTAAACTTCACAAAAACATTTAGGTACACTTAACCATTATCAAGATAAAAAGAAAAGTGAATTTTCAATAGCTTAAAAACTCTAGAACCATTACAAGTAAAAAAAGATAACTAACACAACCACAAGATCCAACACTAAAGAAGAATTATAAGAACTAGAATAAAATGTTCATTAACCCAAAAATAGAATTAAAATAACTACAACATAAGAAAAATATACATCATAAACCTGGTAAATATCCCAAATCCTCTAAGGGTATATCCAAAAACATAATTATAGGTCCTATAAATCCATAATTTTTTTTAGATTACTTCTATAAGGGCCTAATTTTATAACTCACTACTTTATAATATTTCTAATGATCAAATGAAAATTTTCCATGATAAAAAATGACAATATTTTCGATTAAGATGATTGTTTTCTTAAAAACCCAATTAAAGAAACACTTTAAATACATCTAAAATACAAACACCAGTAGTACTATTTTTAAAATTAATTTGATAAAATTTATTTAAAAACAACATGAAATAATTCCAGATTTATAAATATGATATTTCTAAATTCAAAAAATTTATAAATTTTAAAATAAAAAAGGTTTGTTTTTGTAAAACATGTCGCAAAATCTACTTAAATATGGGTTTCTTAAATCTTTAACCAAATAAAAAATTACTGAAGATATTTATAAAAAAATTTAGAAAGTCTTTTTTGTAATACCTATTTTATGTTGAGAATAGATTTTTAAAATAAATTATTCTAAATGAATTTTATAATTAAAAAATATATTTTTCCTAAAAACATGTATAAAAAATTAAATTCACATAAACATGAGAAACCATATGAAGTAACCACAAATAAAAAATATAACATGAAACAATCATCACATAGACCTGAAATGGTGATTAAATTTATTACCCTTTTATTACTACATTTTGAACTTATATAATACTTGGGTTGAGTTTCATGAGTTTATGGATGGTTTTGGGGTGTTCTGTATGTGTTTCTAGAGGTTATTTGTTTGATCATAGTCAGGGGAAACCATACGGGTTGCTCTAAGAAATTGTGTGACAAAACTTAAGAGGACATGATAACATACATGGATAGTGCACAATTTTTCAAAAAAAATTTGGATACCCAAGACAAACTATATGAGTATATATGGATGATAAAAACATTATTGTCACATATTTTTTCATATCATGCACAAGGAATGTGATTGGATGGTTTGGAGGTAGCATCATGCACATGATCAGTGCATGATTTCCCAAACCATGTGTCCTAACTTTGTAATGTCCATTTATTGTTATGAAAATTTGTTTTAACTCATTTTTTATCCTTAAAATCCTCATTTTTCATCTCTTCTCCTAGGATATTGAACTACTCTCATTCGTTCAGGGTTCTTGGAGGTTCCTTTTGATCTGTAAGTATGTTTTGATGGATCTATGTGTGTTGGCTCTCTAGAATCAATGGAAAGTATCTGTTTTCTCAATTTATATTTAGATATTCTCATCTCATATAACATAAAATATTATATTTAATACTTTATGGATATATCTATGATATATGAGGTGTTTTGATGAGATCTTGATTGAATATATTGAAGTAATTAGGTTTTGAGGCCGGTTTGAGAGGTTTCTTAGTTTTGTTCCTTGTTTTCATCTCCCGTTGAGAGGTAGGGGATTCTCTCTCTTCTCTACATTTTTGATAACATAAAGTATTAATTTTATTTCAATGTTTTTAAATAATTTTAAAATTAAATTTATGAGGACTTATTATTATGAATCCCTTTTCTATTTAATTTAGGAATATTTGAAATTGAATAGTTTTTTGGAAAATCCTTTTTTATGGATTTCGTTTAATTCATGAAAGATGATAAATGACATGTTTTCATTGAAATAATTGGTTTATATGAATATTTTTGATGTGATAAATTTTCATACATATTGGAATGTGTTCAAGTGCGTGTGGAAAGAATCATGATCAAAAGTACCATCGTCAAATAAGAAACTTCAGATGGATTATGGTTGGAAGTACCACCATTAATTAAGTTCACTAATAGATGCCTAGGTGAAATGATGAATCAATAGTTTCAAGTATAGTAAGGTATAATAAATTTATGTGTGTTTGTGTGTGTGAAATATGGAATGAGAAATCCAAGAGGAAGGAAATGAAAAACAATGAATTGTTAATTTTTTTTTGATTTTAATTTGGAATGTTTTAAATTGCTAAAATAAGTAATAATCCTATATTTTATAAAAATATGTTTTTAAATGGTGAGATAATTTTTTCTACTCCTAGTGGAATTAATGGGACGTCTCTTATATAAATACCACTAGGTATGATTACAGACCCTCTACATAAGCACTTTAGTGTATATGCAGATGTTGTGATGCATGAAATAGGTAAAGGAAAGGTATTATTTTTAACTAGTGTAGAATTATGATGCAACTTACTCAAGATTTATGGATATTTTGTTTTCCTTCTTATAGTCATTATATTTATTCCATGTTATAATTTCCACATCAAGACCCCCCTTGGTTTTCTAGACTTTTGTATTACACTTTTCCTTTACTACTTTGACATTATTTTTTATCAGTTTTTCTTTTGAATTGTATTATTTAAAATTCATGCATCATATAATGGTTTGGTTGTTTCAAATTTTTTATGTCTAGTTATGTCTATTTAGGAAAGGGAAAATTTTCCATTAATATTAAATTTAGCCCTTGAAATGTATTCCCAACCTTTAGTGTCTTGGCGAGATCACCTAAGATTAGTGACACCTTTAACCTAGCCTAAGACAATGGGTTAGGAAGGGATGTTACAAATAGTATTATTCTATGTTAGTTTGTAATCATGGGATAATAGAAATGAGATAGAAATACCAGAAAATTAAATGCATATCATAAAAATATATAGCTAATATCTTTGTGTTAAACTATAATTTACCAAGGTTTTTTTTATAGAAGGGTTTGGGGATACTTCTAGGTGGGTTTTCATCTCATTATCCTAATTTTAGCTAATGAGTGTAGCATATCATGTATTAGTAACGATACTTACCACTAAGACTATATTTTTTATATTGATTATTTTTGGAAATTTTTTATAATTATTTTTTCTTGTGATGATTTGGAATATTCTAAGCCTTTAGTTGATAGTGAGTGATGAATAAGTGCTATTTTGTTCTGTCTATAGACAAATATAACCGATTAGATGATGTAGAAACTCGTAATAAGAGTACATAGAAAATTTGGTTACACCTAAGCCATAGGTGAACTAATAACTTGTTTATAGAATCATAAAATATTTTCAATCTGTTGATAAAGGAAATCTAAATGGTGATCCTCAACTGGTTGATCATTTTGTGAAGTTTCAGAAATAGTATCCACTAATCTTTATGTGGATTCAAAACCTCAAAAGGTAGAAGTGTGTCTTAACAGGATGATTTATATATTTTATTAACTTGGAAAAATGTCTTATCTTGAGGTGAAGTTATCTATCAACATGTTATAGGATCTTGCAAACCAATGATGGGATTTCACTTTCCATGCAAGATTCAACCAATGACTTACATAGGAGGACATTGAAGAATTGTTCAAAAAACAATTCTATACTCACGCCTACAAGATAGCTAGGTTGTCATGTTTATTTATTATAAAGTAATAAAATATATTAATGATTGAGTATATAGCTATGTTTATGAACATGGTATATTTTTCCCTAGAAGTATCTATTAGTGTATCCCCAATGGCACACATCTTTAAGTTTGGACTGTAACTAGAAATTCTATCTAAGATATTTGTTCTTTATATTACAAATTATATAGATATGGTCAATAGAGTGAAAATGACATAAATATATATCTTTGGATATATATATGGAGGAAGTATTTTTATCTCCATGGGAACCAATGGAAACTCTAATTTTAGAAGTAAGTCGAAGAGGGACACATACTTCCATGGTGGTTGAGTATCTCATAATCATACTACTGAATTTGTTAACTTTTCTCCACGAAATAACAGAAATACTTGATATTTAAAATTTGTGTTTTTTGATCCTATAAAAAATATTTTATGTCACCATATATAGTGTTTCATAAATATAATTAAATGAGACATATCCAAATTTATTTTCATATCATTCTCGATTTAGTTGATGGAAATACATCTCCTGTTTCTCGAACATATTATGATATAATGGGACAATCACAACATAACATTTATTGTCCTTGGATTGATGAAAACTAGGGTGATTACAAGAATACCCCAACTCCTTAAATAATGAAACCACAAAATGGAAACGAGGAATAGGGGGAGTAAAAGGTTGTATTTTTTTAGAGTAGATAATCATGAAATACCAATAAAGTCCTTTGATTGTATGAGGTACTATTATTCTTGACTTGAAATTTATGAAAGTTATATTTAATACTATTATATCCCAATATTTTATTTCTTCAAACTGCATTCATTAAATAGGGTTGATTATTTAGATTATTCGGTATGTGATGAGTATTCACACACCTATCAGGCAATGAGGGTGAAAGGGATTTAAATGTGTGTATTTTTCTATAATAATAAATAGTTTTTAGTTTGATAAAATATTTTCTATTTTTTACATGAATGTATATGACTTGATCATGGGAATAGATTGGTTAGTTTATTTCAAGGTCCATATCAATTATTATGCCTGACATGTAATATGAATATCTCTTAATTTGAAAATGAATCTTTCTAAAGTATGTGGTGATGTGAAGGTTGGAAAAGAAGGAACTTAAGAACCAATGTTTGGAACATTTTCTTATCAATTATCATTATTCACTTTGGAAACTAATGACATAAATGACACTAAAATATTTCCTACTGTTGTAGATCACTATCCCAATGTGTCTATTAAATAATATACCAGTTTTCCACCTGAAATGGAAGTGTAATTTTATATTGATTACTTAATAGGGTCTAAAAATATTTCACTTACATCACATATAAATGCACCCATAGATTAAAATATTTGAATATCAAATTGGTAGAATTGTAAAATAAAATGTTTATAAGAAAAATACATTCCCTTAGGCTTCTCTTGTTTTTTTCTAGAATGTATATGGTATGTTATGACTCTATGTTGATTCTAATAAGTTGAAATAAATAATAGATATCAAATACCTTAGATTGATGAAATTTATAAACAATTTAAGGGATCCCAATGATTTTATAAAATTGATCTACACTCTTGGTATCACCAACACCAAGTTAGGAAATAGGATATTTAGAAAAAAAAATTAGAAGTCATTATAGTCAATATGAATATGTGTTCATACCCTTTGTTCTTATAATTGCACGAGTAGTTTTCATGGCATTGATTAATAATTTATTTTAGTGGAAACTTGAATATTTTGTTGTGGTATTTATGTATGAAATCCTGGTGTATTATTTAACTTAGAAATAACATGAATAAGATTTCAATATTGTGTTGTGCATTTTGTGGGAGAATCAGTTATATGAAAAATTCTATAAAATTGATTTATGGATATAATTAGTTAATTTACTTGGTCTTTTAATTTCCAATAAAGGGGTAACAAATATACCCTAAAAAGATAAATTTTTTTGTCTCTTTGAAATAATTATAAACATATTTGATATGTTCATATTTTTGGTATTAACAGGTAACTATTGTCGCTCATATTATATGAAGAATAAGATGGTGCAGGCTGAGTAGGAAGTTCCTATTCTTATATTGAGTTCTTTGAAAACCCTAGATCTGGTTTCTTAGTGATTATTCATATCCTATTTTGATCCCATGTGGGAGTCCACTGTGACCCATGTCAAGGATTCAAATTGGGTTACCTCCACCAAGGTGGAATTGGATCATTCTTCTAAAGATAAATGAGTAACATTTACTAATGCATTGAGAGGTTCCTATCCAAGTGATTATGTGAATTTATAGCCACCGATCATTCTGATTAGGGTGGTGGATATATTTTTTACTCTTGTTACTGATTTAGATGAAATTAAGCATAGAATTGAAGTCTTTAAGTTTTATACTCCGGGTTTTATTTCCCTAGTTATGTGAGACAAGCCATGGAGAAATATTGTTCTAAAGGCACAAATTTGTCATTTTTTGAACTTTAGGCATTTCTAGATGATCCCAATTGGGAGAGGATTTTTACACATCATTTTCAATAGCAATGATTATATTAAAGAATCTTGGAATAAAGGGACCTCCATACTAAAACCATGTGTATTCAAATTGTTTGAATGGGATAAGAACATGAATCCCTTCACACAATGAAAAAAATTATCACAAGTCTAGATTCAGTTCCTTGGGTTCAACTAATTTTACTAGAATTCTAAAATCCTTAGTGATATTTTTTCTTATGTGTCGAATCCATTAAATATGGATCAGTACACTATACATGGTGAGATTAGTTTTTATGCTCGTGTCTTGGTTGAAATAGACATGGAATCGAAATTTCCTAAATTGGTTCACTTATTTGAAAATGGATGAAAGTTTGATATAAGAGTTGCATATGATAAGGAGAGAAAATTTTATTATTAATTCATTATTTTTAGTCATTTAATTTCTAATTGTAGAAATATTCAAAAATATTAGATGAAATCTACTATTGAAAAAGCCAATTCCTATAAAGAGGTTGGTAGGAATAATAAAGGCAAGGTTAGCTTACTTGAGAAGGGAGAGAATTTAGGTAAGGACCAAGTTTTATACTTGAATGAGGTGAAACTTACCACCACTATATGTATAGTGGTAAATGAAAATTCAAATATTGATTCAACAACCCGGGTTTTCCACTCTCTTGGATATGAGCTGGAGATTGCCTTGGGTGAGGGGGTCTCTAGAGGGGTTGTGCCTCTCCCAAATGGTGATTATACCTCTAGAAGGAATACTACTATCTCTAATTTGAATGTTCCTATGGATGGTGGTGGTTAAAAGGTTGTGTATGATGTGGTTAATTCTAATTTGATTACTCCTACTGCTATACTAAATCAGCATGCTCTTACTTTAGGTGACTCTCTAATTGAATAGAAGGACTGTATGAATGATACTATCTCAAACATATATGTTCCTATTGATGTTGGTGGTTCAAAGGATGAGGTTGAGGAGTTTAATCCTCTCTTTAGTATCCATTTTTCTTATCTAAATTAGAAAACTCCTTCTAAACATGATTCTCTAGTTGAATATAATAAATTCAATGAAGCTTCTGGTGATAAGGCCTCCCCTGCTACCTCCATTGATAGACTTCATCCAATTAACTCTGAAAGTGATACTGGGGATTACCCTCTATCAGTTATATGGGCTACCTCCATGTCCCCTGGATCAGTTCACAAGCAGGTCCCCCAAATAAAAATTGACGTGACATGGTGGAAGAGGATGAAAAATTGGAGTTTGATTTATCTCCAACCTCACAAAGTTCTCCTCCATCCCCTTTAGAGGTAAGTGGTCCTACGTTGAGAAGAAATGAATCATTATTGGACATAACCACTATTTTTGGTCTTTAAAATACATCTATACAAAGAATTAAAACTAGGAGCCTCTCTAAATTAAGGAATAGATCCGAGAAATCTTTAGGAAAGAAGAAGGAAAAAAATAAAAATAAAAAATGGAACTTCAATTCTAAATAATGTTCCAAATAAATGTGCTATATTGGAATTTTCAGGGAATTTATAATGCCTTATCTTTAAATGGTTTTCACATGCATATTCAGGTACATAATCCCAAGTTTCTTGGAAATTTTGAACCCAAAGTTTCATTCTCTATGGGTTTTAAAGGTATTAGTAAATTTGGCTATCGATTAGTTGGTGCTAGTCTATCCTTTATCTAGGGGTAATGTTTATGGGTTTTTGTACATGTTTCCTTAGGTAAAGTGGATGTTATTATAATTTATGAGAAGATGATTTCTTGTAGTTTCTATATTGATATAGGACAGATGTTTGGCTCTAATTTTTATGCTATAAACAGATACCAAGATAGAAGGAGGTTATGGTGTGATATTGAGAGAATCCAGTGATGTTTCTCTTCTTCTTGGTTTCTTGTTGGAGGCTTCAACATAATTCTCTTTCCGAGGAAGAAAATAGGTTCCCTTAAATCAAAAATTTCTCTAAAAAATTCAATGCATTCATTGATGATAATAATCTAATTGAATTCAAATTTTTTGGTTCCAAATATAATTGGTACAAGAGATATCTTAATTGAATGGTTTCTAGTAAACTTGATCATTATTTTGTTAATGAAGTGGAACTTGAAAAATGGCATTCAATTTCAAGCATATATCTTCCCAAATTCTCATCTGATCATCACCCAGTTCTTGTCAGATTCAAGTGTAGATAACATAGAATGCCCTTTCCTTTTTTGTTTCATCAATTCCTAGGATCTTGAGAGTGACTGTGATAGTATCATTAATAATTTTTGGAATAGCATGTGTTGTGGTAGGGTGAGTCTACCTTATTTATCATATTTAAGCTGCTCAAGTCCAAGATGAAATTTGGGTGCAATAAATCCTATAGGGGGATGCATAAAGAGATTTACACATTCAAATATTCTCTCTAGAAATATCAAGAAAAGGCTACCAAATTTGACTTTAATATAGATTTTCTAAGAAATATAGTATAGTTTCAAAGATGAATACTCTCTTAGAAATTAATGAAATAGTTCTCAAGAAAACATTCATAATTAATTGGCTTCATTAAGGGGATAGGAACACTAAATATTTCAACTCTCCTCAAAGAATTCATAAGGCTAACCATCCCTTATATTTCCTCAACTTTAGAGATCAAAAAATTCATAAAAAAGATTGCATTACTGATCACATTGTTTATTATTACTCTAATATCTTCAATGGTCCTAGTTTTTAGGGGAATTTTATTGAAGGAATTATCCCATCCATGGTTACTTCTGAACGAAATATTTTTCCCACTAGCATCCCCTTGGATTTTGAGATAAAAGATATATTTTTCAGACTCAATTCAAGTAGTTATCTTGCTCCATATGGATTTAGAAACTACTTTTTTTGAAGTATTGGGATGTGATTGAAGAGGATAACTGCAAGTTGTTCAATTTTTTATTTATTAAGAGAGTTTTCCCTTAGGGAATTAATTCAGAATTTATCACTTTGCTTCCCAAAATTGATAATTCTTGTGAAATTCATCTCTTTCGGAACATTACCCCAATCAACACAATTTATAACAAAATTAGAATGACTATTGTTAATATGATTTCAATACTTTCTTCAAAAATTGTTTTTTTGGAATCAAATTGTCTTTATTAATGGAAGATCCATCCAATATTGAATTTGATATGCTTCATAATGTATTAACATGCTTATAAAACTGTGTATAGGAGGAAGAATTGATCTAAATGTTGAAACTAATAAGGATTTTGACACATTGGATTTGAATTTTTGGTATAAGGTTCTTGGATTGTTTTGATTCAATATCACCATTTATAATTAGGATTCATTTCTTTTTAAATTTTTCTCATGTTTTAGTGCTTATTAATGGCTCCCATAAAGGTTATTTAAAATTTCCAAGAGTTGTTCATCAAGGTGAACCAATCTAAGATCTTATATTTTCTATTACTGAGGATTATCTCAGTAGGATCATCTCTAACATTATATCAAAGGGAATGATTAATCCAAATCAATAATCAAGGTCTCTCACTAACCCTACACATCTCTTTTATTCCGATGATATCATTATTTTCCTATATGGTGGTAAAAATAATATTCATGTTCTAAAACAAATATTACATCATTATGAAAAGTTTTCTGGGAAAATATTTAGTTGAAACAAATCTTTCATCTTTTATTGAATTGGTTTACTATTAATAGGAATAATTTCATACTTTTGGAGAAGGTAATCATATTGGGGGATATTCCCTTTAATTACCTTAGAGTTCCTCTATTTTGGTGGAGGTTGGGAGCAAGATACTTTTCTAAAATAGTGGATAGGGTCAAAGGAAAATTCTCAAATTTGAAGGGGAAGAGTTTATCTATGGATAACAGGATTAGATTGGTGATGGATGTTATTGTTTACAAATTGGTCTACTCTTTTATGGTCTATAAATGCATGATACAAGTTCTCAAATGCAAGAATGAAGAAAATTATTTGGAGTGGAAATATTCATGAAATAAAGATGGTCACTATCCCTTTGATGACTTGCTGTAAGGACATATATAATTGTGGAATGGGTATCAAGAATATCAGGCATTTCAATGACTCTATTAAATCTAGACTCACTAGGAATCTCATTAATATTAGTTCAAACTCATTGGGGTTTCTTAAATCATGCTGTTTTATATACTGAAGCAGAGAATTTATTCTAACCTTAAATCATCTATTTTTCAAACAATTAAATATTATTTTCGTAATATCATGAATTTTTCATTATTGATAGCAAATAAGATCTCTAACCTCAAATTTTGGATTCATAATTGGAATGTTTCTACTTTATTTGATGATTTTCAGCCCCATGTTTTGAGTTTTGATTTTCAGATTTCCATTAAAGAATTTTTTTATTCTCCCTAACCTCCATTACAGGATGAACTCCAAGAAGTTTTTCACAATTAGAATTTTGTTTCTTGCTTATATTTTTTCATATGGGAGCCTTCTAAAAATGGAATTCTCAATAGTAAACTATTTTATCATCATTCCTCCAAGGATTCAAATACATCCTTCAATTAGATTTATGATTTTAACAATTATTGTATTCGACCTTCCTGGTTAACTCTTATCTTGAATCTTTCTCACAATAGGAGACCAACTAATGATGTTGTGTAGAAATTTGGTATTTCTCTTTACTCTAGGTGTACCCTATGTCATCAGAATAAGGATGATATAGAAAACATATTTCTCAACTACACAACTACCTCATCCATCAAGAATGAGATCTTGGATGTCTTTGGATTACATGTGATAAAATTTTTGGGTCTGTAGGCTCTCTTGCACTGCTATTATTTAATATATATATCCACTCAGGTGTGTGAACTATTCATTGTTTCTGTTTCGGAATTTGTACATGTAATTTTGTTGAGTCACAATGTTGTGATTAATGTTTGGATAACCTTCTCCCTGAAACTGGTGTTGTAGTAAATCATTGTTTTCTATAAATAATAAAAGTGAGGTTCAAATAGGATTATGTGACAATAGTGTGTAGGATTTCAATACTTTGATAAATTTAAGAGATACCAAGATATTCATACATGTTATTGGTATAATTGAAGTCTTTTGGTTTCCCCCTGGCAATTTTTAGTTCAAAATTAATATATAATGTGCTTCTAAAGGAAACCCAATACCCTTGGTGTGTGGTTCTATATTTTAGACCATGTGGAAAATGACAACGATTGTTTTTATGGATCTTGTGGTGTGAATTATTCTATTTAGGAGGAGATTATTCGAGTCATTCATGCAATATCTTTTTCCAAAATTAAAGGTTAGAATAAACTTTGGTTATAAAGTGACTCTTCTAATCTTGTCGAAGCTCTCAGAAATGGAAAATGGTGTATTTTATTGAGAATTATAGCTAAATGGATGGAATTAATGAACACACTGATGATTCTAAACTTCATTTTCATTCATGTATTTCTGGGGTCCAACATGTTTGTGTATGGTCTTGATAGGCTGGGTGCTGGTATAACTCTCACTTGGAATTACTCACTCTCAGATGAATTGATTTATCTTTATGAAAATGAATGTAATAAACTCCCACATTTTTTACTTTTGTAGTTTCCTTTCATAAATAAACACCTTGGCCTGTTGGTAGAGGGACTCTTTAAAAAATGGTTAACTATTGTCACTTTTTTCAAGACTTATCACATCTTGCTTCTCCAATAGAAGTGCTCATGAGAAAGGGTAATCCATTCTATTAGAGTGAGTATTGTTCATTATACTATTGGAAGCTTAAATCAAGGCTTAATTTTTCACTAATTATTGTTTTTTGATAACCTAGGAAGGTTTATTTGGTTTATTGTGACACATATGTATCTAGACTTGGTAGTGTTATCATACAAAAAGATAATGTGGTAGATTATGTATCATGATTGTTGGGAATTCCATAAAATAATCATCCAAGAAATTATTTGGAATTTGTTGTGGTAGTTCATGATTTCACAATGTAGTGTCATTATCTCTTTTTATGATATGTTCACAGAGTTCACAGATCATAATAATTTGAAACACATCTTTTCAAAAAAGGATTTAAACCTAAAATAGAGTTGATGGATGGAATACATTAAGATGATTGAATTTTAATTTGTATATACATATAGAAAAGGGAATTCCAAGGAATATTCTTTGATATTAAAGTAATATAATCAATTATCCATATAATATTTTTACCATTGAAAATTGATGATTATTCTTGCTAATTTTCTTTGGATTTTTCTGAGAAAAATGAAGTCACAATTTTTTATTTAGTAACCCTTATTCCTGAATTGTTTAAAAAAGTTAAGTATGATCAAATATTGGATTATGATTTATTTACCATATCATCAAATATTATTGGTGGGGAGACCATGGGAAGATGGAAACAAATAGGAATTATGTTTTGATTTTTCATGATTAAATGGTTGTTACACTACCTTTTTATGCTCACCTAATTTATGATTGTCACCGCTAAAAAGGGGTAGTTCATCCAAGAATTAATAAGATTTTTAAGTCATTTATGAATCAATTTTGTTGGATTAGAATGAAGAAGAAAGTGGAAGAGTATTTATTGAGATGGATCACTTGTAAAAAAGTTAAGTATGAGCAATAATGAAACATTGTTATGTTGTAATATTTACCTATATCTCTTTGGAAATAGGAGTGTATAGTTATAGAATTTGTTACAAGTCTACTAGGAATGTTTTAGAAACATGATGTTGTATGGGTTATTGTGGATCATCTTAGAAAGTCATCTCAAATCATTCTAATTATAGAATACAACATGGTAAAATACTTGGAAAAAATCTATATTTGGGAAGGTGATTTTTTTATATAATATCATTTTTGATCGTATCTAACCGAGATCCCTATTTGATCTCTCATATTTGGTGATCTTTAAAGAAAGATTCCAATAACCAATTGACCATGATCAGGTTTTATCATCCTAATATGTATGAAAAATTGGAATAGATGATCCAAACATTAGAAGACTTGGTCTGAGATTGTCTTGTATAATTTTGAGTATCATGGTAAGATCATTTACCATTAATGAATTTATCATAAAATAATATCTATTAGGCTTTGGCAGATATGTATAATTCTGGGTCATTATATTCCCACCCTTTTCAGTCTCTATTTTTTTAGATAAAGACCAGAGAAGATTCATTGTTGGCACCTATCCTTATTTAGGAGGTTTTTGAGAAAATTAATACAATTGGGGAAATGATGTATATGGATCAGAGTTGTCATAAATCATATAAAAATCATCGTTACTGAAAACTATCATTTAATATTGGATATCATGTTTTCTTGAAAATATCACTGAAGCTAGTTCATTGATGTTTGGGTAATAAAGATAAATTTTCTCTTTGTTACATCAACCCTTTTGAAATACTAGAATAGATTGGTGATATGGATTAATAGTTAGACTTACCTCTATAATTAATCTTTGTACACATTTTATTTCATGTATCTTAATTGAAGAAGTACCACTATGATCCTAACCATGTTATTTGATGAGAGTAAACTGATCTTGCACCACATTTAACTTTGTTACATGTGCCGATACAAACTTTGGATATCTTATTGAAGTTGTTACATGGTAATAGTATCCATTTAGTGAAAGTTTTATAGAATAATGGTTAGATTCAAGAAGAAAAATGTGAACATGAAGACTTTATTCTAGAAAAATTTCTCAAATTCTCCAAACCACTAAGAATATCCAAATTTATAAGGATAGAAATATAGATAGTGTGGAGAATTTAACACCTTCAGTTTTAGTTAATTTAAAATTTTAATTTGTATTTTTAAGGTATACAATAATTGGTGTAGTTTTATGATTTTATTTAGGGTATTGGTGTGGTTTATAAGTTTTTAGAGAGGTGCATGATTTGATCATGTTTAGGGTAAACCATGTAGGTTTCCCTAAGATGCCATGTGGAAATAATTAAGAGGACATGAGGGAATGCATGGGTGGTGCATAGTTTTTACAAACCATGTGGATGCCTCGAACAAAGCTTGTGGATGAAGAAAAAGGGGAAGAGCATGGTTGGAATAAGATATTTCAAACTGTGTGTAATCCAGAGGAGGGGATGGTTTGGAGGCAGTAGCATTCACATAGTTAGAACTCAGTTTCTCAAATCATGTTTCCAAAATATGAGACGATAATTTATTATTAAAAAAATTAGAGTTTAACTCTTTTTTAGACCAAAACCCTCATTTTATCTTCTACTCTCTTAGGCTCTAAAACACCTCTCATTACCTAAGAATTATTGGAGGTTAATTTTTATCTAGAATTATGTTTTTATAGATCCAAGTGCATTAGATCTCTAGAATAAATGGTATGTCCCCATTTTCTCTCCTTTTATTTAGAAGTTCTCCTCTCCTATCACTAATGAAGGCCTGGATAATTCCATTGCGCCAGATCCACATTAATTTTTTTCCCCAAATACATTGAGAGCTATAATAAACTATTAAAATTGATGCCCCTTTATTTGTATTTTTTTTTCTTTCTTGTGTGTTGCCCTAGCCTATGGGCTCTTTGGGCTTGCCCTAGGGCCGGCCCTGCCTACCACTCTAAATATTATATCTTATCCACTATGGATATATATATGATATTTATTTTTTTATGATATTTTTATTGTATGTAGTTAAGGAAAGAGGTTATATTCCATGATTTTTAGGTTTGTTAGCACCTTTATTCATTTCCATCACCTGTTGAGAGGTAGGTGGATTATCTATATTTTTCACTTATTTGAGAAAATGAAGTATTTGCTTTATTGGAATATTTTTATTCAATTTTTAAAGGAAACATATTATATTTTATATTTGGAAACCCCTTTTCTTATTAATTCAAAAAATCATAGAAATTAAATGTTTTTTTGGAAAACCATGTGGGTTTATGGTTATAAAATTTTGATTTTGGTTTAAAATAAGAAATATGTTCAATAAAATGTTCTAAAATAAATAATTGTTTTATCTGAAATTTTTTGTTTTAAAAGATGGAATAAATATTTTAATGTTTTAATGTTTTCGTGGGACGAATCATGGTTATAATTATCACTATAAAATATGAAACTTGAGGTGGGTCTTGGTCAGAAGTTCTACTATAAAATTGGTTCACCAAGAAATATCTTGGTAAAAGGATGACTCACCACTCACAATTATAGTGAGGTATAATTTATTAATATGATTTTTTGAATCATGAAATGAGTGTTCCAAGTGGAACAAAATGAAATGTAGTGAATTGTTAAATCATTTCATGTTTTATATTGAATTTTTTTAATTTGATAAACTATTTTATGTTCCTATATTTGTTTAAAATATGTCTTAAACTATGATATAACTTGTTATTTTCCTATTGAGATGTGTGGGAAGTCTATTGGAGAAATCCTACTTGGTATTATTACTCACCCCTAAATATTCACCATGGTGCATATGCAGATGTTGTTTTTTATAAAACAGTTAAAGTAAATGTCTCATATTTTACTAGTGGAGAATCTTGATTCTACTTACTTGGTATGTTTTGAGCTTGGAGGTTCATTCCTGAATTCATTTGAGTGACTAAATATTGGAATTTATACATCGATATGTCCTTTGGTTGTATAGAGTCTTGTGTTTTACTTTTTAATTTCTACTATGAAATTATTTTTTATTCTTTGTCTTTTAAGTTTTATTATTTAATATTCATGCATTGTATTATGGTTTGGTTGTTTAATTTTTTATGTCTAGTTATATTTAATTCAAAAATAAAAATTCAACCCTAATGTTTAGGTAATCCCATAAAATTTATTTTTAGTCTTTGGTCTCTTAGGGATGCCACCTAAGGTTAGTAGCACATATGACATAACAGAAACCAATGGGTTTAGTGGGGATGTTACACATATTAACAATTGAAAAATGTACTTTTTATTCTAATTATTATTCCAAATTTTATTTTTTTAATTACATAAATTAATGTGAAAAAAACTACAAATTTTTATTTAGTTATCTTAGAAAAGAATAATATTTATAGGTTTATCATGATTTGATGACCTATAATACAATATTCATAAAGATAAAAATTAAAAAAAACGATAAAAAAGATATTACATTTAACTTCAAAAAATTATAGTTACTATGTTATTTATTATACTAGATATTACTTATGAATTATAAGCATAATAAATTATAACAATATACATTTTGTTTTAACACACCAAAAAAATATCCAATTAAAAATATTTTAATGTTCTCATATGTTCTTTGTTTAATTGTAGTTGATATAAAATGATTTTTAGATCATTAAATTAAATTAAAAAATGGTATTTTTTGGAAATCACAAATTTTCAAGATCATCATAAATTATTCAAACATGTATAATGGTTCTATATGATACTGGAATTGAAAACATTACTATGTAGAAAAATAAAAATAGTAAATATGGGATTATAGATTTAAGTATTCAATCTAAAATGGTAGACAATCTCTAAAAATAATATGGATTATAAGTACCATTTACTAAACTACAACTAATTGAAGTCGTTACTAGTTTAGTTTTCAATTTCGTTTTAATTTCATGTTACTTTAGACAATAAAATACAAAAATGTCTTAAAAAAATTAAATTTCAACAAGAATAAACACACAACCCAAAAGAAAATCATACTTACCATTTTATTGAACCCATTTCTTAGAAACTATTCATTTTATATGAAGAAAAATTACCCATGTTATTAAATTAGGTTATCATGTCATAATAACTTTCTTCCCATTTGAGATAATATGTATTTGGATAAATTTTTTTGATACATTAAATATATAATTATATTGCATGTGTCACTTATTTCCGTTGTATTTAATCGTGATACTAGTTTCACCTATAATTTTTGGAAAGGACTTCAAAATTCAATGGGTAATGAATTAAATTTCAGAATATCCTCTCATCCTTAGTTTGATGTAAATTCTGGGTGAGTGATTTAAAATTTGGAGGATATCCTTTGATCTTGTTCCATGGATTATCAGGGAATTTGGGATGAAAATCTATTTTTATTTTAGTTTTCTTATAATAATAGATTTCATTTCAAGATATATATGGAAAATTTTAATTAATTATATGGAATGAAGTGTTGGGATCTAGCTTGTTAGGATGAAGTTAGGGGAAAAAATTATAGACCCTTAATTGGTAGAATAAATTTTTGATAAGGTGAAGATAGTTCAACAACACATGAATATGAAAAACATTGAAGTGTTTAACTACCCTTTTGGTACCAGAAAAACTCTGTTTACTTGAATTTTAGCACAAAATGGTTTTCTATTCCATTTTATTTTATAAATTTAATGTCAAAATTCATCTTATATATATTCCTACCATCCCAACCGACAGAATGGAAAAAGTGATACCATTTTTAGCATCCAAACCCAAACCCATTGGCTTGGGAAGAGGCAGAGGGGATATTAACCTTAGGTGATTTCCCTAAGATTCCAAATATGGAAATAAATTACAAGGTATTTCTATAACATTGTGGGATATTTTTCCCTTTAACCACCATAATTTTTTATGACAGAATAAAAAAACCAAACTAGATGCATGATGTATAAACAATACTACTCAAAGAAATACCATCAGACCAACAATATCAAAGTGCAGTATCCAATAGAAGTTATAAAACATGACTATAATATTACATATTCAAAATGTATAAACTGGTATCAACATGGAACTAACTCATGATGCACATAATAGTGACCAATTAACTTCATGGTCCATAACTAAATACCATAGTATCCCCCATTCTCTCCTAGAAAAGTGAGATATCTCCCTTTATCTGTATCATGTCACACAATTTTGGTATATACACCAAAGTGAATATTAATGGGGTATGTAATCATAACCAATGGGAAAACCCCAATATGGTTTTCCAACATGACATTTAGAAAAAAAATAGGTTAGCCTATAAGATTATAAAACAGAAAAAAAGGATATCCAAAGTAGTTAATGAAATTTCCATAATATTAAATAAATTAGATGAACATATTTTCAAAAGAAGTATAAAAAAATATGAGTTTTCCTTTAGATTAGAATAATTTATTCTTTAATTTAAACTTAGTATATCCCACCCATGTTTTCATGCACACACACACAAATGGATGATCTGGACTTCCCGAAACTCACAAGTGGTGCGGAATCCTTTCACCTAGCCATCGATTGGTGACCTAATTTAATGGAGGCAATTATAACAATGACCCATCCCATGTATCACAAGTTGATAGTGGTACTTATGAATAAGATCTATCCCACAAGAACAAGAACATAAAAAACCCATCTATTTTTTGAACACAAGTTAAATACAACATTTCCTTGAGAAATTCATTTAATCAACTTTTCAAGAACAATGTAGGAGATTCCCACAACCTAAATTTAAATAACCCACCAATAATATAAAATCAAAATAATTTTAATCATGATAAAATCATGAAAAAATAAAAAATATTATTTTAATAATCCCAAGTTCCTATTCATTCCAATATAAGTGGAAAGTGGAAAAAACCACATACCTCGTAACGAGTGAAAAATGATGAAAGGAACAATGAAACCTCTATATCCAGGATTGAATTCTATTTTTTAGTGGATCGAATCAATATCTAATCACAACACATCCAGGATCATATATCCATCCATAAAATATCTGATACAACATACTATGTGAGGTGATATGAGGAGATATTTTGAGAAAGAGAGAAAACAAAAACCCACTGTTGATTTCAGAGATCCAACACACTTAGATCCGTCAAAATAGACTTTTTGGTTTAAGGGGACTACTAAGAATTCTTATGAGTATAATAATGCTTGATATCCTGTGATGATAATTCAGAAATGAGTGTTTTTGGGGTCAAAACTGAGTTAATATCTACTTATCGTAGAATTAATTACTCATGGCATAGTGAGTCCACATGGTTTTGGAAATTATGTGCTAACTATGAACCTACCACTACCTAAAATCCTAATTCTCATATTATTTGATCTCATATTTTGAAAAATCATGCATTAACTATAATTTTCCCTCTACCTCCATTCCCACATTTTCTTCTAGAACCAACATGGTTTGGAAAAATCAAACTCTAACCATGGGAATGACAAGAACCTCCCAAAAACGCTTTCACAATATCATAAAGAGGTTTAATGGTTTACCCTAACTATGATAAAACCATTCAACCTTAAAAACACATCCAAAACCCACCAAAACTTACTAAAAAATTCCTAAATTCTAACCCAAACAAACCATATCTCGAGAGAGACTATAATCCCATCATATCCCCAAACTGGGGGTATTACATGGAATGTGATATAGATATCTCATCAGATGATAATGATAATCATGTAAATGACTATAAATATCTATGTTCACATCTTGAAACATGAGTATGATTGTTTTTCGTGATTCTCACAAGATTAAGAGTGGACATGATTTTGAATATATATGTTCACAAGATTTTTATTTCCTATGATTATGATATCATATGACTTTTTTATGACTCATTAATGATTATTTAAGCTTTAAACCATTATTAATTATTCTTATATATATTCAATTATTTGTTTGTTATGATATTTTCTTGGGTATGAATATTTTATATTGATATTATTCACTTGATTATGTTGTCATACTATTATGATCATATTATTCTTACTTATGATTGATATCTCCCATGTTTACCCTTACTGATCATTTAATATCACCCCTTTCTTATGTTTCCCTTCTCCAAGTTATGAATAAAGGTACTATGTATGATTATTTTAGAACTGTACTATATGTGAATATTGTTTGTGGGAGATATTGAAGATTGAACATAAATAAGTTGATTATATATCTAGTCTCAAAAAAGAAAACCTTTACTATTTTGGGGAATTTATTATTGTGATTTTTATTAAATATTTATCTAAAATGATGTAATAATTAAGTATTTAATTATTGGGTTACCTCAGTTGGTATAAAAAAAGTGTTTAGTTATTGTTGTAGATCAAGTTACTATCATATAATCTCGGATAACTTATGATTAATTAAAAGTAATATAGTAGGAAAATTAATTTTTATAGGTTTATAAGGTGGTTTCATAAATTATTAAATATTAGGAATGATTTTATTATAAATTCTCACTATGATTATGTTTTTTAATACCTTTTCTATATATTTTTGGTTTTAGTCAATGGAAAGAACCAAAAGGAATTATGCTAGTAATGAATGTGATGGGAAATTCAATGACCATTTTCATGAGAAACAAAATATATTTGGATCTTTGATATAATATCATATGACTATGATCCCTTAATTATCTCAATCTATGATCAATAACATGAATAATTTTGAGATTATGAATGTAACAGGGTGGGAGAAACATGCTTTTGAGAGTTTTATTTGACAACACCCAAACTTCTTCTATAGGTCTTATGATCCACTAGTTACTGATAAATGCTTAAATATAATGGAATATTTTTTTCTCTCCAATGAAAATACCATGAGAATTTTTTTTAGATATGTATCATTTAGAAGGTGAGGCATGTCCATGGTGGAATCCCTACAAGAATTCAAGGCATGAAGAAGAAATTAACTCCATGGGATGATATGGGTTTTAGAGGGTTCTAATTAATAATTATTTTTCTAAAAATCATCATACTAAGATGGAGAGGTATTTTCAAGTGCTGATGTAGAAATATGATGAATCCATTGGTTTATAAAAAAAATTACAAGACTTTAATAGAATTATTATGGTTCTTTCAATGGACATATAAGAAAATTTGGTCAATTCATTAGTATACTATAGCCAGGTATTTGGAAGGAATATCCATAATATAATTTGGTAGTAATGAAGAAATATTTCATTGTTCTCTGAAGGTAAAAATAAAGAGTGTGAACTCTAATTATTATTCTAGTTTTAGTGATAAGAATATAAAAATAGGGCATCATGAAAACTCAAATGATAAATCCCATGGAGAAAGAAATTACAACCACCCACATGCCAAAAATGTGGGGGAAATAACTCAAGAAATTATATAAATGTAAATGTTAAATGATTCAAGTGTATACTGGATGGTCATCATCATAATGATTTTTAATCAGGGATTAATAGGTAGGAAAATGTAATAGAGTAGAATAAGGATTCAACCAATGAAGTTTAATGTTTTAGATTCAAGGAGATTGGGAATTATGTGAATCAATTCCCTAACATTGAAGTAATATTTGTGTATTTTATTATTGAGTGATTAATTTTTTCCTTTAATTATAATACTATGAATTTTCATAAGATTATTTCCTCAACTTTTCTTATTCTTTCATTTTAAATTTCCTTTTTCCCTATACTTTTTTCATATTCAAGATCAAATTTTTAGGACCAAAAAATATATATACTTTAGTTCAATAGGGAGGTGACCTATTTTACTAAAAAAATACTATATGGGGATATACCTAAGAGTTTCTCAAACTTATTCCTTTATATACATAATTTATCCTCTTGTTTCTTACTCTATTCCTTTCATTTCTATTGAATTTTTTTTCTATAATCCTTTTTACCACACGTTTTTACATAGTCACTTTCTCATTTTATTGTGGATGATTCAATATTGATGTTATATGATATTCCCCATAATTTATCATTAAAAATCTATAATATGATTATAAAAATTATTTCTATATTATCGTATGTCGGCCTTAGGTATATAAAACCTATATAAAATCTGTGATCTAAAAAAATTAATGACAACCTGTGAGTCTTCAGTTCCAGTAGCCTCTTTTTCAACCCACATAAAAATTGTAATCAACTACCAATAAGATGTAAAAAAAATACAACATACACTAGAAATGGCCTCATAAAATATATTCCCTAAACATAAATAAAAATTCATAGAAACTCATTAATTATTGAGACGTCTCATGTAATTTGGAAGTACTTTCCATTTTTGAAATTTCTTACAAAAAACATGTGAATATCTAAAAATACCAGGCTAATAAATTTTACAAAAAAGTATCATTATAGTTCTAATTTTGGAAATAAAATTACCTCGATACGTAAGTGTGTGGAAGAAGTTAAGGGAAGACAAATTCTCATTCTCATGAACAAATCTATGAATTGCTTTTTTACAAAAAGTATTCCATATGAATGAATCCTCATAAAAAATATTTTGAGTCTAATTTCTATAATGAAATATGATATTCACTTTGAAGGTAAGGAAACTTAATAGTAACTAAGAAAATAACTATGTTAGTATACTAAGGATTCCTTCCTAATATCATGTATAGTTTCTCACCTAAAATGGAATCATAAAATGGTACCTCATCTGGTATTTCTATTTATAATGTGAGTGGATGTTAGCTAATGTGATAAGATAAAATTTTCTTTGAAACCTTTTATCCCTAATTTATATTTTAAACTCTTGGAGTAAGAGTATATTTCTTAGTGCCCTTTGTTTCACATCTTATTTCTTTAGTAGGAAATGCATCACTGCATGGTCTGAAAACATAGTCACTTCAGTACCTTAAAAATGTGAACAAAACTTTTGAAGTTTGAAAAAAATAAAATGAAGAACCTTCTCCATATTGATATAGTTCACTTGATAGGAATCCAAATTTATTTGAGTATAATCGATAACATGTGATCTCCATCCCAATTTTTGTGAGAAGTCATCTCCTACTGCATGATTTAATTTATTGCATAAAAGTTCAAAAGACAACTCCTAGTATGGAGATTGAATAATGAGTGATGTGGTAAGACTTATTTTTATCTCATAAAATCATACAATATATATATCATAAAAATCTCACTATCATTCCAATTAATTTTATAAATACGAAAATATATTTTACTAAAATATTGGATGAAACTCTTATATAATCCTTCATATCCTAAAAATGATCTCACATGATGTAAAATATTAGGGTATTGTAAAGAGTTAATTCTATAAATATTATATTTTTCCACTTCAATCCACTTTAGAAAAATAACATGGCCTATGACAATACATTTCTCACCCATGAAGTGGAATTTTTTAAAACTCAAAACAAAATTCCTTTCCTTTCATTTTTTAAAATCCTTGTTTAGGCTTGATATAAAAGTTAAATATAGTTACAAAAATAGAAAATCCATATAAAAATACCTATAATTATTCATTGATTTTGTTATATAA
The DNA here is from genome assembly GCA_963277665.1 of Viscum album. Lineage (NCBI taxonomy): Eukaryota > Viridiplantae > Streptophyta > Magnoliopsida > Santalales > Viscaceae > Viscum > Viscum album. The sequence goes on along the minus strand of OY728127.1, from coordinate 1,401,354,621 downwards.
AATAACTACCATCCACATTTGGAATGTATCTAGTGTATTTCATAATCCAAACAACATCTTATAATATAAAAACATACCATATGGACATGGGTGAATTTTTTTCTCCTGATCCTATGGTGTAATAGGATCCTTTTGGTAAAAAAATACATTTAATAAATAATAATTTGTTTTCCTTGCTAAATATTCAATCATTTTATCAATAAATGAAATGGGTAAATGATCCTTTTGAGTAACTTGTTTTAATATCTTGTAATCAATATAATTACTCCAAATGCTCAAAATTCATAATGGAACAATCTCATTTTTATCATTATAAATGATCTTGAGTCTAGTTTTTTATGGGGAATTTTTTTGGACTCAGAAATTGTGAATCATATACAATATTTACTATTCATTCTTATAAAATTTTTCCAATTCCTATTATACAACAGTGATCAGTGTAGGGTTAAATATCCTTTTGGGTTTGCATATATATTTATATTTACTATCATGTAAAATTTATTTCATTAAAACTATTTTAATTGTTATAGGTATTCCTATGAGGATTCATAAAATTAATGTTTTTATTTTTTTTCAAAATATCTATATGTATCATCTCTTTATTTTGATTGAGAATATTTTATATACATATCTGCAGTTGATTTATATCCATTAGGTCATCGTAGTTTAATTTTGATAGAAAGGGTTTTAATTCCAGTTTAGGAGGTTATATTAGTTTGGGTATTGACTTTGGTTCTCCTACATGACCCAAATATATACATGGAATATCATAATTAATTTCACCAAGAATTTGAAATAATAAATTTCAATCATTGCAGTAATCCTTATCAAAATCAACAACACTTTCACCTAGTTTTTATTTTAAAGGGATTTCAAATATTGTTTTATTTATTTCTAATGATCTTGAAGACATTACTTGAGTATCAATTTTTATAATCTCATTTAAAAAATCATTTTATATATATTTAATGAAATGACTAATTTCTATAATAGAGAGTTATTTAGGGGAAAACATCATTGAATTCGGGATATTAAAATGAACAACATCCTCATTGAATTCCATTAAAAGTGTTCCTTATTTCACATTTATTATGGTCTTTTTTTAGAAAATGTTTTTTATGAATAATAAGTGCATGATAATTACATATTTCCTCTTACATGATTAGGATATCAATATCATCTGGGAAAATTAGATCCCTAACCTTAACTATAACACCCTTTAAAACTCTAATTGGGAATGTTGTTTCATGGTTATCCAACTAGACCACTACACTTATAGGTTTTATATCTCCTATCTAAAAATTAGAGTTGATATAATGAGACATGAAATATATATAAACCTCAAATTTACAAAAATAATGAATGAAATATTATTTCTTAATAGTGAATTATATATAAAAATTAAGTGGGTCTTGGAATATTGTGGGAAGATGAGGGGAGATTATGGTAGGTACATTTATACATAAACATAATATTTTGTTCTCAGATACAATATACCTATTTTTACTAATTTAATTTATAAATTTTTTATACCTAGGTATTTTTTAATGGAATATATGTGTTAGATATTAATTTACACCTTCTTTAATGACTCGATCACATTCTTTCTCAAAGATTAATCAACTAACTTTTTCATGTAGACCATCATTTATAGAAATAATGGTAATGGGACTGGTATATCTTATATATTTTTCATTCCCTACTCTTATTTTTTTTAACTTTTTGTTGAATTGTATCCTTACTCCTCATGAGTTGGTTTGGATATGTTTTGATCATACATAACATGCTAGAATTTTTTGTTGATTCTAAAAGTAATGTCATATCTATTTCCTCAAGGGTTTAAAATAAATTGAGCTAGAATATTATATAATAATGGATTCATAAAACTATTTAAAGTGGCAAAAATATACTCAAACTGGTTGTACAACTTAATTTGTTGGGTACCATGATACACTAGGGTAATTTTTTGAGTGCCTTGACTCTCTACAAGATATATTATAAAAAAACATCAAGGATGGTTATTTATTATTACCATGGAGTGAAGAAACTATTGATGGTTAAACTTAGCATATCATTTTTTATAAAGTTGGTGTCTATAATATTTATTAGAAGGTTGTCTTTGGTTCCCAAATCTATATGGTATAACAAAATACTCCTTGAAAATTTTATTTATTTGATGTTGCAATTGTATGTGGTATATGTAATCACAAGTTTTAGATCCTTTTACATATTGAAATCAATATGTATAATTAAATAGTGTGTAAAAAACTTTCCAGACTAAGGGCTATGGTTTTTGCTTCACCTACTTGATTCAAGGATAACCATCCCGTAATAGAGGTTAGTTCTTCAATTCATGTTTCCTAAATTTATAACTTTTTACCTCATGAATACTTCCTGTAGTGGAATTACTTGTACCAAAATATTAATAGTTTCAAAAAATGTTTTATTTCAATATCTTGGTCTTTTGGGGAGACTTTTTAACGAGACATCCTCCCAAAGAATCATCTAAAAGTTCCCCATAATTTTCTTGAATCCCTTGGTAGAATAAAACCTAGAAGTGATTCCATTCTACAAATTGATTTAGAAAACTTGAAATCATCTTCTTGAACATCTCCTAATAGTCATAAAGAGTTTCTATACTATTTTTTATTATGTAATAAATCTCCTTCTTAAATATTTTTCTCATTTAAGAAAAGAAGAAATTTCGTATCAATGATCTTTAGAGATCATCCTTGCTGGTAACTTCTCCCTGCTGAATGTTATACAACTACTTATTGTTGAACCTTATTAGGAAAATGGAAACAAATTCCAAATTAATTGAGCCTATGGTAATCATATTAGATTTACATTAATGCATGAAATACCAAACTCCTTTAACTATTTATTATTATCTCCACCTTCCAAACCATAAAACATAAAAAAGAGTTGAATTAATCACTATTTTAACTCAAAATATACTTGATTATTTGGTAACACTAGTTGATTGTTTTGATAGATAAGGTTTGGTGGAAAAAAATATCTAATAGTTTTTTTTAATTGAGCCATGTTTTATTCCATATTAGCATAGTTTAAATAAATTCCATAATAAGATATTAGTGATGATGCAGATTTTGTGAATGAAATGTTTTCAAACTATCATCTAAAATTATTGATGTCTCTAATATTTATTTATCCTACCAATAAATTCCTCTCAACCTATGGATCAAAACCAAAGAGGCAATAAATTCTTGCTTTATTTATATATTAAAGAAAAATTCATATAGGAAAAATAAAGATATAATTAAAATTATCTTTCCTGATCAGTAACGACACCAATATATTATTCAAAATTATCATTGGGTTATCAACAAAAAATTAAAAATGCATGAATAAATGTAGTATTATTGTGTTTTCTAGTATGTATCATGAGTAGGAACACCTTTAAAATTTTTATTTTGTGTGAGAGTGTTCATATGATGATAAATTTTATTTAAAACCCAACAACCAATGAAACAAAGTGTTTTAGTGTTCTAAATAAAGCATAAAATAGCTCTAAAAATATTGAGAGATAATTTCCATAACATTTTTATTCCATCAACCTTCTCACCATATCATAATTCCTTAAACAGTATCACTTTATTTTTCCATACTGAATGGAAAAACCTATAGCCAATCACTCCCCCTTATTGTGTTTTGATCAGACTAAAACTTGTAATAACAAATACATGTAAAACATTCACCTTACCTAAGTGATTATAAACCCTAGAACACAGCTAAAAAACATCACACCCCTTCGCTAAAGAGTAAATGAAGAAGATATAAGGGATTTTTTAAAACTATAGAAATATAGTATAACCAGAAAACACATGAAAAAAATGGCAAATACAAACTTATATATGATTTAAACTGACAGTCTTGAAATTAAAATAGAGAGAAATGATCATATATAAATTGTAATTTTAAAAGGAATGAGAAATTATCCGTGTATCAGTTATAAATGGCCTATTGTTCCATCACTAGAGATATTTCCATAATAAGAATTATAATAAAAAACAACAACTAACCACCCTTTCAGTGAGTTATATTTGATTTTATATGGTCATCATGTATGTTATAGAAAAACTTTGAAGCTGGGATAGTCTCATCACAATCTGGATAGCTTGATTCCCCCACATGGATGGAATATACTTCATTTGAATGCTCAATAAAATGATACATTCCCTTAATTCACAATGAATCATTTTTCCTCTTTCAGATCATTCACTATATATAATTTCACAATCTCCTTTAATTTATTTAGCTATGATAATTGAATATTCACACAGTCCACCATGCCATGAATGGGATCTATACGACCTCCTTCTTAATCCATGGCTTCAAGATGTAATTCTAAAGGTGAGTTAGTGAAGTATTCCAAAACCCTCTAATAAATCCATGATATATAGGTGATCCCTCTAGGGACTTATAAAAATATATAATTTACACTTTCATTTTTTATAATGGATTGATTTGAAAAATGAAGTAACATTTTCATGATCTCTTTAAAGCCTTAATTATGAAACATAACTCTAAATAACTCTTACAGATGAAAAAACTAACTCTTATACATTATGTGTTTCATCACCATGGAAAAGGAATAAACCATTACATTTAACTTGACTATGAGGTACTCTTATGTTTAAGTAGATTCAACCACATGAAAAACTTTTTGTGTTAGATAGTCTAAGGGGTAACCTTTATGTATCACTTAAGTTATACCATTTTTCATGGAAAAGGTACACTCCTACAGAAATGAAAAGTACCTTTATGTATCCTATATATATCTGAGATAACCCTTACACATTACTTTTAGGAACTAATACATATAGACTATACCAAATTTCAATCTATAACTCTAAATGAATCTAAAATATGTGTATATGACTCTTATATATCAGAGTGGTGACTTTTATGTATCGATTACTTTTTCATTCTCTTGTAATGGATTCAGAAGAGTAAATCTTATATATCAACTGGCCCATATATAAGGATTTCCATTTTCTTAATTATCATCCAATTATTATCAGAAACTCAAAATATTTCTTATATAAGGGCTGAACTATTTTTATGGTTTTCTACTTAACATATCCATGTCCATGTAAAAATTCAATAATCTTCTGGAAAATTAAACTTCTATATTCTTCCTTTTTTCAATAAAAAATATTTCCAAAGTAAGTACTACTTTCAAAAAATTTCCAAAAAATATTGAAAACACATATTCAATATGGGATTAATCAAAATTAACTCCAAAATGATATAATTAATAAAAAAATCATGAATATTAATCCTACTTTTAATAAATTTCAAAATAAAAAAAATCAAGAGTTAAGCTATTTATTTTTAATTAAAAGAAAATAATGGTAAAATATATATAAAATACTAAAAAATTAAAAATTATGGCTTGGTCATCTATGTTCCCATAAAAAATGATAAAGAAATATTAATTTTATATAAAAACACGTCTGACTATGATTAAAAATAATCTTTGATATTTATAAAATAACTACATACTTCTCCAACTCCACAACATAATACTAAATCACTTGATATGGATTTGATTAGTGTTTACTTATCAAAGATACATGAATAAAATCACGAATGTAACTATACTTAAAAGGTAATTCTAAAATATAATCATCCACCAGAATTATTTCTAGTATCTATAATGGTTCAAAAAAAACAATGAGCTAACTTCACCTATTTTTAAATTCATATGTGTCCCAACTGAGGTGAGACATGAAGAAAGAATAGATCTCCAACATCAAAATCTATAGGATGAAATCTACGATTATCATATGACTTATTCCTAGCCTAATATGTATCTAATGTCTTCAAAATCATTGTAACTTTATTATAAGTCTCTTTTACTAAGCTAGTCCTAACGAAAGATATCTCACTAGTTTCTACCTATTAAAAAGGTTACTCAAATATTCTTCCATGTAAATATTTATTAATCTGTACAAATATATTCTAGGTAGATACTAGTATTAAAAAATTTCTCTCAAAGCCACATGTTCTTCCAAAACACCTCAAAAATAAAGAATATATGAAAAAATTATATCCTTAAGAATATAAATAGTATTCTTAGATTGGATATCCATCTATGGATGATAAGTTTTTATCAAATTCATTTTAGATACCAAATATTTATCGAAACCTCGTAAGAATTGTTATGTGAATCTCATATCATGATCTGATAAAAAACTAATAGTTATCCCAAGAAGAATTATAATTTATTTGATATAAATATTTCTAATACCTCACCGATATATGTCTTTTTGATTGAAAGAACATAAATATCTTTATTCAACTGATTAATAATATCCCAAGTTGTATCCTTTCCCTTCATTAATCTTAGAAACCAAGTTATGAAATATTTGGTAATATTATGCCATTTATATCATGTAATGGGTAATTAATAAAACTTACTAGCTAAACATTAATTTTTATCCTTTACTATCTTACATGAAAAGTATTTCAAAAAAAAACAATCCATGTACCATTTCATACCTAGATACCAAAAATATCATTGAATATCATGATAACATCTCACCCCTTCGTGATTATGTCCTCGAGGTAATATGTCACAAGTATTCAAGTGAACTTTCTAATCATTAGAGGCTAGTGATTAGTGCGGAGGGTATATAGATTTTTTTTATGGATCAATTTATCCTAATTAGTTCATCACTCCATAATTGCAAAATAAACATTACAATTTTAATAAGAATAGAAAATAATAAAAACAGACTGAGTAATTTCCAAACAAAATCCCAAAATAACCATATTAAAAATACATATAAAAATGATTTTAACGAAAAATACAAGTTCTAAAATATAAACAATACATTTAAAAAGATATAAAAAATAAAATATGGGAAACCCTATCCATGAATCAAAATTAAAAGAAACTCATCTCTAAGATTTATCTTGATATTATCTCCCATCCACCGAGGCTGTTTTCCTTTAATAGTAATTAAATGTATATAATCTATAAACATGTGAGGAGTGTATGTACAAAGATTGAGAATAAATCCTTAGTATAAAAACATATATTATTTAAGAACAAATATATCATAATTTATCCCTTAGTTATCTATTAAAATTAAATCCTTTAGTTTGAAAAACACATACATAAACCATGAAATGCAGTCAAATTTTTATACTTCAAAACATCTTTTCCAAATATAATATTTTTCACAAAAATTCATAGTTTAAACCACTTCAAAAAACTTATCAATGAAATCATTATAGTTGAACAAATTATCCTTTTTATAATCACTTTACATCATCACAAATACAATTTCAGTACTGAAATATCACATCAATTCTCTAGATTTTCTCAACAAAATTACCATGACACGTAAATAAATCATTTAGATCAATAGTTGTGTTTAACCCACTTTACAGATGTATTTTATCATAAATAAGTTTTTAGTATATTATTTAACTCAAAATAAAGCACTTAAACCAACAATAAATTAAATCACTATAGTCCACTATAATACATACATTCATAAAATTAATTTCTATTACACGGATCAACACTTAAACCCAAAAATTTAATATAAAAACATCGATCTCGTCCCATACATTTTTATCATTAAATATGCCATTAATGATTGCATAAAATAAAAAATTTATTTAAAAAATTTATTGTTAAATCATTACTTTACACATGTAATTCTACAATTTCATCATTAATTTTTTTTATAAAATATTCACAACACAAAAAAATGATTAAATATTGTTCCACATCATTAGAATCAAATTCTCATGTAACTTAACCCACATGAATTATTAAATAATAAGAATAGTGCATAATTTATATAAAATCACTCAATTAAATTATGAAGAGAATAAAAGGTTTCCTAACTCACACTAGGAATATAATATAAATGAGGAATAAGGGATTATTTCCTTGAATAATACCAACAAAATCGTCAAACTAGAAGTAAATTAGAATAATTATAACTTAATGGTGGTTAAAAAAGGATTTTTTCTCCCAAAAATATTTTATTCTTATAATTAGCATCCCTAATAATCTAACACTGCCAATAAGTCACAATTTCTTCAGTAAATGGAGAATAAATAACTTCTTGAAGTTATAGGGAGAGAGAGAGGGATTAGAGTGGTATAAATTCATTGGAAATTAACCTTAGAATAGAAAATAATAAGATTTAATCAAAATCCCATGATAAAAAATTATAATAATGTCTATTTTTAGAAAAACCTTCCAAATATCCTACTTGGTACATGGTATATAGCCAATTATAACCCAATGGACAGCCTAGGAACCCTTATCCTCTTCCTCCCCCACTAGGTACCTCGTACCCTCCCCTAGGAACCTAGTGGAACCTTCTGGAATAATTCCATCATGGTCTACTCTAAACACCACCTCTAAACTTCTTCTCTCAAAACACCAAAACCCATTTTTAAATAATTCAATATAAAATAGTAAACATAAAAAATAAAATTAAAATCTCATTCAAGTTACAAAAAAATCTATCCAAAAATATCATTATCTTATCTCTAACTTATAGTTTCTCATGTTTTACTACTAATTTTAATATAAATAACATAGAGGAAATACTTCAAGATATTTTAACAATGATTCTTCATGATGATAAAGATATTAAAAAAATTATTATTTTTTGTTTATAGAAAATAAGAAGAATATTATGGCTTAGAGGCCAATGGAAAGATAAAATCAAAAGTTATCTCTATAAAATTATTTTTAAAAATAAAATATCCAATGATAGGGAATTGTTTAAATATATAATTTAATTTTTTTTAAAAAAAGGATATAATATGCTATTATATAACACATTTAAATAATTGTTTAAATATATAATTTAAATTTTAAATTCTATGTTATAACTAAATGGTTAACTAAATAGACATGATTCATATTACACCTCGATGTGTCATGGTAAACTTGTTAACATAAACTAAAATAATTATACTAAGTTAAACCAACAAGGGTATTTAGACACTTATGAGTTAAAAACCATTGGTTATTTGTTATAATTTTTTACATAATAAAATTACTAAATTAAATTTTAGAATAAAATTTAAAATATCCATATAGATTCCAGAATTAATTTACCCATTTCCCTATAGATTATTTCTAGTTAGAAGTTAAATTTATTTTCTCATACTTATTTTATTTTCATGTGGAATCTATAGATATGGAGATATCTACACTATGGGACATCAATGTTGAGTCACATAAATCTTCCATAACCCTTTTTTGAAAATGAATTGAAAATAGTGTAACAAATAAATAACCTATAATGACCCATCCCCACTAGAACCAATCATTTTCTAGTAGTAGATACAAGTTTGGCCCCTAAATCCCACCTCTAATAGGTCATAGGTAGGTGACTTGAACCAAGGGTATAATCTCACAATATTTGAGGAATGTGAGCCATAAATCCTAGGAATGATATCCACGAATCACTAAAAAATAGATTATAATAACATAAATAAAAATACCATCCATAATATAAAATAAATGTGATGTCATACATTAACACTTACTAAAATAAAACTATCTTTTATAATAGTAACTTAAAAACCAACTAGCTTAATTCCATGAACTAGTACTACCTAAACTGATCACCAAATAACTCATAATAACTTATAAAAATATGATATTTAATTCTTGGATAATAATACATGTTTACATAGTAGGATATACCTTATACCCTCTCATTAAAATGTGGAATAATCATACAAAAACCATAATGAAAAAAATGAAAAACTAACACATTGACTGTCCTGAGGTCAAAAATTTACCATGTTTCACTCACAAAATCCAAATATATGTATAAAAACATATTAACCAAAAAAATATACATCAAGATTTTTTTTGAATCTATCAAACACTTAGGGGTTGAATATGTATTGGTATATTTTTATTCCAATTTTACTTCCCTTTGCATGTCCCCACTGATTTAGTGAATGTATCTATTCTTTCTATCTCACTTTATTTATTAATTGGTTAGTATGTATGAATGATCTCCAATAAAGAACTCAATAGGAAATTAGAGTTCATTAATGACATTCACCTCCATGGTGGAGTAATATATCACTACTTGATTTTGGTTTTTATCCTATTCACACAAATTCCTTCTTATTATCAAAATAATCTCAAGAAAGGGTATGGCCATGGAACCATATCAACTAGCACAAACCAGTTACAACAATGTGAATACAATATGTTTATTATTACTCCATGAAGAGCATCATTAATGTGAACTAGTTTCCCTCTTGGAAAGAATGAATAGTCTTCTTCCTCATAGTTTTAGTAATCAAAACTGGCTAACTCAAACCCATTAAGACATCTATAGCATGTGAATATAGTAGGATAGATATATCACATTCTTAGATTGGATATTATTAACTGGAAATTAGGATGGAAATAATACTTTTATTCTTCTTCTTTATTTCATAATAATAACTCTATAATATATCCTTACTTTAAATTAATTGGATATATATATATATAAACATAGAGTCGATTCTATTCTATTTGATTGATATAAAAGTCTAAAATAAATTGTCGTATCATTTCTTCACTTCACTCTCAATATTTTAACATGAAAAACTCATATAGGATACAATTTTTGATTCTTCAACCAAAATTATCACTCATTCAAACTCACATAATTCTATCTTTTGAGTCTTCCTTAAATATCCTCTTATTTAATATCAGTGTTCCATTTTCTGCATCTGGTTTTTTTTATTTTCTTTAAATACTAAAAACTTAGTTTCCAAAATGTTCATTATTTTTATTTATATTACTTAGGGTATTAAATATTCCTAAAATATTGGCCTTCTAAAATTGGTTATATTTTTGAATTCTCCCCACTTTAAGTATTTATAAATTATATATGAAAAAATATCTTCATAACTCCATGAATGGATGCATCCACTACTATGGCCATGGATCCTATATTTTTCGTAAAGGAATAAATATGAAATTTATACTTCTAGAAATAATTATGAAATTTAAAACAACATATTTGAGTCTCCCAATTTCTCAAATATTGTTTGTAATCTCATCCGGATCATCATTATGGAATGATCATCATTCTATCTATATTTTTCTGATTCCATGACATGGTTGTGTTCCATCATTTACTATTTAGAAAATTATTGCATAAAATGTTTAAACACCACAATTTAGTATATTTCATGTTAATGTTTTATAAACAATCACTCTTATATGCACATGTACACATTGTATACCATTTTTAATAACAGTACAAATATTCCTCCCCGTGGAGCCTCTAATTTATTTCCATTATTCTTTGTTGAACCATGATACACCCTCATGACAATCGTGGTATTTTGATATTCAAATATTGTGGTAGAATATTCAAATTTATCCTCATTTCATGAGAATATAAATTCTTTAATTCCTTAAAATTTGAAGTATCCCCTTATTCCAGTTATTTTACAGTGATATTCACACAATTGTTTCATTTATGAAAACAAATATTTCATTTAATAAACATGATGTTTTTGTGATCTTATCATCAAGATATTACATCCTTTTTATATGATTAAAAAAATATGATGTGTGCAAATTTTATATTATACTTTTAGTATTCATATGATCATATTTTCCTTACGATCTTCTAGGAACTCTAATTTGAATAATCATTTTTAAATTCAGCTTCTCAAATTCATAAATTGTGTAACACTGCTTGAAAAATACTATCATGGAATTTGATTAATCACACAAGGGAGAATACAAAATAAAATTTGTTATTTTTATCTTGATACGATGCATGTTTTAATATGTGAATATTATTTCACAAATGTTATTCTATTTTGAGGTTTTTTATTATAGTGCTCCTTTTTAGCCTCCATGTTCCATCAATACACTGATAAAGTCTGATTGAATCTAGTGATCTCCCATAGCCCACCATGTAGACCCATATGTGTTTATGTTAAGAGCCTTCACTCACATTCATGATATCATACACTCTCATACCTGTATTAACCCACACAAATGTAATGCACCCTTATTCTACCTATGTAATCTACAATTGAGATTTCCCTCATGACTTCTCAATGTTGTATTTGAGTTGGTTCCTAGGGATTGCATAGGTTAGATATATTTTTTGGATTATAATATATATATATATATATATATATATATGACTTTGAATAATAATAATCAAATATACAACCCGTCTTTCAACTTTATGTTATGTACATTTTTCTTGATTTTGTTTATATAAGGATGGAACTTATTCATAAACACCCTCATATTTTCTCTGTTACATCCTCCTAACACTTCATGAAATCAATTAATATATATGTAAATGTTTTAATTTTTTGAACCACTTATTCACATCAATCAACATTTATACAATATAATGTATCTATTTATTGAATGGGAACTTCCAATTCATTCCCATCATGCTTGGAAACTTCAAACCACATCAATGAACATTTTACCAATATCTTGGCATCATGTAACTTACATTAATAACCACACAAAAACCAAGTGGGTTCCATAATCTCTCCCTATGATTTTTTTCAATACTAATTTTGGAAAATGAAATGTCAATATATTTTTATTCTCTCTAATTTTTCTCTTTTTATGCATTTATTTTATATCTCTCCCTTATTTTAATAAATATAAAGTTCATGAAATATGATAATATAAATTTATTGTTTAGAAATGTGTTATCCTTCATTCCACTCAAAATATATGTGAGTCATGATCGGTGTAGAAAATATTAGGATTTGAATTAGAAAACAATGATTTTTATAACACTGATAATTTGATAATAACTCATACTATTTTCATTTATTCTCCATAAAGATTTAATAATAATTCTTGTGGATAAATAAATTAATATAAATTGATGAATATATCCCTTTTTAATAATTTAAACTATAAATACTATCACTCATATCAATATAAAAATTAAAAATTTCAATGAACATGTGTTTGTAGATTATTAAATATATTACTAGCCATGGAATCTATAAAATATTAATTATTTTAATGTTATTGATGAAAATATTATCTCTCACTTGATATTACATTTTATTCTCTTAAACCAAGAATGAGAGAGTATTAAGATGTTTTTTTAAATGGTAATTTATTAAATAACATTTAGAAATTTTTTGATTATCATGAGATGTTATATTCTGGAGCCTCTCAATAACTTTATTAACTTGTATCTCCTCAAGAATACACTCATCATACTCATCAAGGTATATCTATTATTTAATTTTTTTTTAGGATTCAAAATGATATTTCCTACATGTATAATAAATTTATAATATTTATAATAATTATTTTAGCTTACATAGCCTTATTGGTTCTTAATTTGAGAAAAAAAGAAATTCGTTAAATCCCTATATGGTTAGCACAAAAATGGAACATAAATGATAGGAAATAAGGAGAAACCTCATTTTCTCATTAGTATGAGAACCAAGTTTGACAATATATTCTCAACTATAAAACTATTTTCTTTTCATATCCAATTTTATGAGTGTTTTTCATGATATATTTTTTTGGATTTCACAGAAGTATTGGGTATTATTTATTCCTTCTTTCGTTGTGTGTGTTTTTCCTTTTAATACGAGCCACCAATGTATATGTATCACTCATTGAAATCTGTATATTGTTCAATATTTCTTCTTTAGTTGGTGTGATTATTAAACAATCATTAGATTTGTGTCCATCCTTCTTAAACTCCCCAAATTTCACATCATGATGTCTTGAGTTTTCATTTGTTGAAAACCTCTAATTAAATTCATATCCATATTTATATAAAACAATTTATTTCCCTTTAGTACATTCTTTCATTTATGCTTCCTCAATTTTCTTTTCTATTTCAAGTTTAACTGGTAAGAAAACTATAAATTCTCTCTTAGCATTATTAGGTTTTGTGGAAATGACACATGGATATTATTGAGTTCCTCTCACCATACTATCCCCTTTATTCTTCTTCAGGACTAATTTCCTTGTTTGATTCATATTTCTTTCATTGATGTTGATACTCATGGATTGTTTACAGAATTCCATGGTGTATCCTCTTCTCCTAAAAACAAATCATTTTATACATTTTTGTGTAAAACTATTTTTGATAATCTTGGGTTTCCTTGATTCAATTTTATTCTTGACTCCCAAGGAAAACTTATTAGCTTTTTTTACAAGCTTCTTGGGAATATTCAATATAACTTCTTTTTCAGGACTCTTTTTTATGGCATTGATTCTTCCTATAATAATATTCAATGATATTTTCTTATTATTTATTATTAACACATGCATCAATGAGTTGGATAAAAATGTTCCATTTATGATACCACCTTGATTTCATGCTTCATTGAGATATTTAATGATTTTAAATCTTTTTAAAGAAGGTAGATTCTTCCCATTTTTCTATAAATGTTTCTTTAACTCAGCCTTTCTCCAATGAATATAGGAATCCTTTCAATTTCATAAAATGATATATTTTTTAAAAAATATAATTATCCATGTAAAAACATGTTATAATATCATAATTTTCACACAAACCATTTTTTTATTTGAACTAAAATTTACCCATAATTTTAGGCATGATATTTTGGATATTTATCCACCACATTTTGGGATTTCTTTAGTGATCCAGTAATCATATACCTTATTCTATATATCATGGACATAGTGTTAGACCTCTTATCATATTTCTTTCATCCATACTTATAAATATTTAGTCTTTTAGACTTTTTTGTTCATGAAAATATATTTAGAGAAAAATTTATAAATAGTTATCGATTGTACCACTTTTTTTATAACTGTTGTATTTTAAAAATAGATGATCACGTAATTTGTTTCCCACCACATAGAGTTATTTTTACACAATAACCCTCTTTGAAATTACATATGGTAACAACACTCATTTTACACTATTTGGAATAATTTTTTATAACCATTTCAATATTTTATAGCTTAATATAAAGCTTAATTAATTTCATATTGAAGATATTTTTCTCATCCTATGGTGATTTTGGTTTTTATTTATAAGTATTTATGATATATTTTTATATCAAACTAGGATTTTCATACATAGATATTACTTTTTTTAGATAAAAATTCATTAAAATATAAAAAAACGCCTAAGGATCTTAAAGGTTTGGTTCCTTTGGAAACATGGGAATATAAACAACTAGTTTATATGTGAACTACATAATCTCTCACTAATTTATTAATTAATAGAAACCTTCTTATAAATTTTGTACATAATACATTTATTCATAACCTAAGGAAAGGAAACATATGAAAGGGTGAGATCAAGTGATTAGTAAGGGTACAAAAGGGAGATACATAATCATAATATGAGCATACTATTTTAAATCCATACTCTACATTTCAAAGATCATAAAATTGTGTCTTGTCATAAAAATTGGCATTTCAAAATATGTGAATCATTAGAAAATCAAATAACATGATCCACAAAATAATAATATTGGAATAATACATATAATTGTGTCATACACATAAGTATAGAAAATTATTTCCATATTAGTCAATGATCACTATCAAGGATATGATAGAATAATTGGTTCACTCCAAAAAACCATCATAGTTTTCAAGGTTCACTTCCAAGACCATCATAATGGAAAAATTCCCTTACTAAGTTGGGTGCACTCCCGATTCCATTTCTATTTATATCATGAGATATAAATATTTTCCAAATGAATTGATGGGAAATATAGGTTCCACCCATCACATAATTAAAATCATATGTATGTGTGACACAAGATCATAAAAAATCATCATATCATATATCATTAAGTGAAATGGGTTTCCTAATAATTTTCCAATATTATAAATGGTTGAAAAGTTATAGTTTTGATAATGATTCCATCATTTCACCGTATATAACCCATGAAAATAATAGGTTTTCATAAGAATTTCCTCATGGTATAACCCATGGAAGAGAAACAGGTTTAACAAACATCATGCCACTATAAAAATAAACCACTCATTGAATGAATAATAATGTTATATTTAGGTAATTCCCGTTTTATGTCATTGGTAACATCAAAAAATGTTATCTTATATGTAAAATAATTTTGAAATACCATTTAAAGCAATTATAAAGGAAAATATCCTTTCCATTTTAAAAAAAACTTTTTAAAACACCAAAAATATCCAAAATAATTTAATTTGAAAATAAAATTTGAAAATTATAAAGGAATATCTGAAGAAATTATTATTCAAGACAATGAAGATTTTTTTCACGATTTACACATTAAAATGAAGATTCCTTTCACATATTTGGTAATATAAAAACATAAATTTTTTGAAAAAAGACATGAATATCAACTTAAGAACAGTTTGTTAAAATTAAAACATATGAAAAAATGTATTTAACAAATAATTTATATACTTTAAAAAAACGAAAACATTTTTAGAAAAATTTGTTTTTGAAGAAAATGTTTTTTGACCAAAGATAGAAATAAGGATTATTTTATTAATATTTTTTTGAACTATTATGTTTATAAAGAGAGGAAAATGATGGTAAACTTGTATTCTCTAGAAATTACTGGTGGAGAATAAAACATATTATTTTATTGTTAGATAGATCATAATATTCCACCATTGGGATTATAATCATGTGCATTACCGATAAACTATGAGATTATAACTTAAATCCCTTTTCACTTTGGTAACATTGAATCATAAGATCCATGAAAGAATAAAATAAAATTATAATTATAATATCATGAGAATAAATAAATTCATGATATTACATGTCAAATGGGCTATATATACACCTCATAAATGAATATAGGTTCATAACTCGACATTTGTCTCAGAGAAGGAAAATTGAGACAAAAATCCTTTACCACTTTGGTAACTATTGAAATATAAACCTAATGAAAGAGATATCATAATATGGACATATAAATGCCCATAATTATAATTATAATAATAATAAAATAAATTCATATCATTTATATACCCCACATAAAAAGAAACGCATGGTGAATTGTCTTGTGTCTCATAGAAAATAAAATTGAGACGAAAATCCCTTACCGCTTTAGTAATATTTTGGATCATAAGAACTAATAAATAATAAATTAAAATGAAACTTTAAATATCATGAAAATATGTATATTAATTATATAGCATGTAAAAGTTTAAGTATAACCACCCCAAAAAATGAAATGAGTAGTGAATTTTCATGTCTCCCAAAAATATAAGAGAGGCTAGAAATCACTTACCTAAAGTATCAATTTCCATCGTAAACATTTTTTAAATGCTATATAAATAAAACATAGATTATTATATACCCATTATATAACCTTAATTATATATATGATACCACATATTGTTTTCTTATGACAATTTATTATCCAATTATTTACAATTCCATTTTAAAGTTACATTCTGTGAAATAATTGCATTGTTTTTCCACTCTGTTTTGATGTTTTATTTTTGTTCTTCATAATTTGATCATGTTTCCATAATATATAAAATTTTAACCATGATATAAATATAATATATATTAATTATATATGTTTTTATATAATTCCATAATATTTATATATAGAAAATGATATGCACCATTAATGGAGACGATAGGTCATACGTACGCATGAACGTTGTTTCCATTTTCTCATGAGATTGAAAGAAATAAAGGTAAATAAAATAAGACCATTTAATAATGGTTTTTATGTCACATATATAATATATTTTAGTTAAAACCATCAGTATTACCTTCCATATAAATCGTGAATGAATCACATCACATTACAAGGCGGTAGTCCGTCGTACACACGAGAGACGTTATGGTATTCCCACTGAATGGAAAGTAAGATGTTTTATATGATAAAATAATTCAAAAAATATAATAATATCATAAATATAATATATAAAAATTTAATACATCATAATTTCCAATTTTGATAAGTGGTTATTGAAAATGAATAACGTTGGTTCGAGAGATGGTAGCCCACCGTACACCTGAATGATGATTTCATATCCCATTTGATGGAAGGTGATATGGTTGTACATCAAGAACTTAACAAAAAAAATATATCAGTATATTTAAGATAATTAGGTTATTATATCATCATTTTTTAATAATAATTGAAGGAATTTGAGGAATAAATAAAATAAAAGAGGCGAGGGGGTATCCTTTTATAAGTGAGGTGAGTGTCACTCTTGTAATTTTTGAAAAGGAAAAGGCATACCCACATTTCTCACATGATAAAAAGAGAAAAACTGAACCATTATCAATAATATAAGATATAATTTATAAATTATTCCATAAAATTTGTTTTTGAAATTTTTTGTTTCATTTTTATCCCTTATCGTTTTAGTTTAACCCTCGGTAAACCCATTTTCACCTTAACCGCAGTAAATAATTTTTACTATTTTTACTATTTATTATTGTAAATTATTATGTTTAAATTATTAGATCATAAAAATTATTTTCATTGTAAATAAGAAATTCATTTTTATAAATTCTATTCATATATTGGAAAATTTTAATTTAAAATTAAACTCGCAACCACGTTGAGAAAGCTGGTTTCCAAAGAGAAAATGTTAAAAATGTTAAAATGATTTTAAATAAGAATTCAATATGAAAATTATACCAATGACCTAAATTGGATTAATTGATATATAATTTAATTAATTTTTATTTTCAACCCATTTAAAATAATAAATTAACCCTATAAATTATTTAAATGAAAATGTAGTTTTCAATAAAATCCATTATTTTCACGATTCACTAAAAAATGATTATTTTCAAAATAATCCCTAAAATTCACCCTAATATAATTTTGAAATGACTATTTAAAAAATTAAGTTTATTTTATAAAATCAATATTATAAAATTTTCAAAAATTAATTTTACTATTGATCACAAAAATAAAAAAATACATTTTTTTAGAAAATAGTATTTTTGGTAATATATAAAGTTCTTTCTAAAAATTAATAATTTTTTTATCGATATATTTTATTTATATAAAACCATAATACCTAAAATTTAGAAATTATCTTTTAATACTCATATAATTTTGTTTAACTTCTAGTTTATAATGGTTCCATTAAAATAATAATATTAATAATATATCGCGGTTTGTTAAAACTCGGTTTTTCGATTAATTCAAGATAAAATCTGTGTTTTGTGTAATGAAAGATATAGATGAAATTTAATTTATTAGAAAAATAATAATTCATAAAAACTCTATATGTTACCTTATATCCCCTATTATATTAATTTCACCCTCAAAATTCTTCACCCTCATACAAAAAAATACGGAATCTTCTTTCCTCATCATTTCCTCAGTTTCCCACATAGGTTCTTCTAACTGGTGGTTTCACCACAAAAATTTGACTAGAGGGGTGGTATTTTGTTCATATAAATTTATCTATATGATCCATAAAATCCATTGTCTATTCCTTATTATAAATATCCTTCTCTAGTGGAATGACCTCTATGTTTAGTACATGTGAAGGATCAGGTATACACTATCTTAGGAGAGATACATGGAACACATAATGAACTTGAGATAGGTTTGGTGGAAGTACTAACTGATAGGATACCATCCCAATATGATTAAAAATTTCAAAGGGACTAATATGCCAAAGGATTATTTTTCCCTTTCTTTAAAATATCTTTACCTTCTTCTATGGAGAAATTATTAGAAACACCATCTTCAAATTCTAAACCATATTGAAGACTATAATTATAACTTTTTTTCTAAATCTAAGCTACCTTGATGATTTTTTAAGGGATATTACCTTCTCTTCCATTTCATTAGTTATATCATGTCCCAGTAGATTTTTTATTGAACTTCATTTTATCACATTGGAACTCTACACTTCTTTCAATACATGGATTCATAAGGATCCATTAGAATGGATGAGTAAAATATATTATTATAGGAAAACTCAACTGGATGAAGGTTTTTATCCTAACCAAATTTTAAATACATAAACAAGATCTCATTGTATATTTTAAGGTTTTATTTTTTTCCTATACTAACCATCTATTCAAGGATGATAACTAGTGCTGAAACATTACTCGGTATCTAGAGCCTATTGAATACTCTTCCAGATCCTTGAGGTAAAACTCAGACCCTGATCAAATATAATATAATATGGTTTTCCATGAAACCTTAAAAATTAACATATATTATGGAAGTATTATCAAGATATAATACTTCTCTGATAGAAATGAACTGTGATAAATTTTTAAGGAGATCGACTTGAACCCATGCAACATTATTCCCTTTAGATGTTTTAGAGAGTCTGACAACAAAATCTATGGTGATATTTTCCCATTTCCATTATATTATAGGTAATGGATTTAGAATCTCCTTATATATTTTTCTCTCAGCCTTAAATTTTTTCCATTCCAAGCACTAATATACAAACTCTCTTTTATCTCCCTTCATTCCATCCCACCATAGATACTATTTCAAATCTCTATACATATTCATACTTCCATGATGAATATAAAATTAAGAACTATGATATTCCTCTAATAATGAATTATTTAAATATGGTATGGATGGTATAGAGAAAATGACATAGAATACATGGATATTACATAATTTTATATGAATATTTATTCTATTACAAAATTACATGTGTGAGGACCATAATATTTTAGTGTCCTTTGAAACATGGAAACATAATCTTATAACTTGGTGAAATATCTTCAATATTTACAATAAAGATCTTCTCATTTATTACTCATACATATAACCATTATTCATAATCTAGGGAAATGAAACATAAGAAAGGGTTGTCTTGGATGCTCAATAAGGGTAAATAAATGAGATACATAATCATAACATGAGAATAAGGGTATGTGAACATGATAATAACATTTTAAGATCATACCATATATATCAAATATCATATACATGAGTCATGGAATAAACATTGGTAGTTAATGAGACAAGAAACATAAGGGTGATAAATCATCATAAATTAATCAAGAACCGTGTGATAATTTCATATAATTTTTTAAAAATCATAAATATAGAAACCCTTTCATTTGTCAAGGTTAACTACCATGATCATCAATGTAGTCGAAAAGGAGACACCTATTTCCCATTCTGGATCAATCCCTTCAACTTGTTTCCCATCATTATCTCATGAAATATAAATCTTTACCAAATTAATTAGATGGAGATATAGGACACAACCATCACATAATGAAATCATACATATTTGTTCCACAAGATAATAAAAAATTCATCATATAATTACCCATAAAAAGAAATAGGTTTTAAAGACATTATATAATAACCAATGAAATGAATTATGTATCATAAATTTTTATCATATTATAACCTATGGAAAATAGATAGGTTTCATAATAAATTAATCATATAACAACCTATTAAATAAAGTGGGTTTCAGGATCATTTTATCATGATATAATCTATGTAAGGGAAATAGGTTTTGTAAAAAACTTGTCATCTTAAACATAAACCATGAAAATAAATAATATGAAAGGATACATTAGATAATATCCCTAGTAAAGCATAAAATATATCAAAGGATGACTTTTTGTATAGAAAATAATTTTTAAAGTATCGTTTAAATCATTTCTTGACTAAAATATCCTTTACTCTTTGAAAACACTTTTTAATATCACAAAACATTTTGAAAACCTTTTTCTTGGTAAATAACCTTGAAAATTTATAAATGGAGATTTGAAACCCTTTTAAAAACTTTAAAACATAAAAAAATTCTTTTAAATATTTTTCCATGAAAATGATATTAATATATCATTTAAAAATATTTTTGAATTTTTTTTAGAAAACATGATTTTTGAAGAAAACATATTTTTGATCAAAGAGAGAGATAAAGTCGCATTTTCTTAAAAAACACATTAATAATATTATGTAACGAAGAGTTGAAAATGGTAAAAATTAGTTAATATATCCTTAATAACCATAGAAGAATAAAAATCATGAGATTTCTTGAGATATGGATCATAATATTTCATCAACGGAAGCATAATCATAAAAAATCCCCATAAATGATGCAATTGAACAATTAATTGTTACCAATTTGGTAACCATAAATCATAATCCACATGAAATAATAAAATTAATTAAAACATATAATTTCATGAAAATAATTATATTAATGAAATAACATGGAAAATTTTAGTATATACCCATCGTAGAAGAATATAGGTGCATAACATGACAAGTGCCTCAAAGAGGACAAATTGGGACACAATTATTTTCTAATTTCAAAACTTTTGAACCATAAAACCCATGAATGAGAAATCATAAAAGTTATTTGTAAATAAACACAAATTTTTAGATAATAATTATATAATCCATTCATGTGCATTATATACACCACACAAAAGAAACAAGTGGTGAATATGGCATAAGTCTCGTAGAAATAAAAGAAGATTATAAATCCCCTTACTACTTGGGTAACATTTGAATCGTGAGATCTGTGAAATTATAAAATTAATTTAAACATTTAATTTACTTAAATAAAATAAATTCATGATATAACATTTCATAGGTCATTAGATACACCACACAACAATATTAAGTGGTGAATATAGCATATATCTCATAGAAATAAAAGTGAGATGAGAAAACCCTACCATAAGTCTTTAATTTTTCGTACACATTCAAATATCTTGTATAATAAATATAAGATTATTATAAATCTAACATAGAAACATATTATTATATATAATACCATACATTACTTGATTATGGTTTTATATTACTTGTTTATTGACAATTACATGTTAATGTCATGTTTTGGGTAATAACTACTTTGTTTTTCGTATATGTTTTGACTTGTTATTTTTTATCCTCTCACATATATAATGTTTTAATTATTTAAAAAATTTAAAACATGATTTAAATATCATATATATTTATTATATATAAATTGAAACTAATTTATAATATATATATATATGAAATAGAATACACCGTTCGTGGAGACTGTAGGTCACACATTCACATGAACATTATTTCCATTTTCTTATCATATTGAAAGAAAGAAAGTAAATGAAATGTATGTATATATATATTGTAATTTAATTATAATTAAAATTTCATATATATATATATATAAAATAATTTCCCCAAAGCCATCCTTAATACATTCTGTGTACTGTGTGAATTTATCACATCTCTTTGAGGAGGCGGTAATCCACACGTCCACTAACAAAGTTATCATATTTCAAAAAATGGAAATAATGAAGGTGTGTGTTATATAATAAATAAATAAGTATAAATAAATCATAAATATCATATATATAATATAGAAAAAATCCATCATCATTACCAACCTTGAAAGGTGGAAATAGAGGAACAAACGACATTAGTTCGTGAGGCGGTAGTCCACCGTACACACGAATGATGATTGTATATACCATTTGTGGGAAGTGTGTTTGGGTGAATGTCATAAAATTAGAATAGAAACATATAAATATATTTATTATAATTATTTTATAATATAATCATGGAAGAAGAATAATTTATGGGTTGTAGAATGAAATAAAACAAAAGTTATTATTGGAGGATGTAACCTCTTCTCTGGGTAACTTCTTTTGGTTTCCACCAAAGGGAATCCTTGGTTTGATTTATTCCCAAATTGAGGCCTGTAGGACGAGGGTATGGATGTCTGGAGTTTATTTTTAAATGGGTTTGATGATCAAAATTTTCTAGAGAGGTGTGATGATAGGAGGAGTAGAGGAGGCCTTTTATAAGTGGGGAAATGACACATTGTGTATTCTTGAAAATATTTGAGTTCAACATAAAATTTTCTTGTCATAAAAGTCTTGAATAAGAACCATTTTATATAATTATAGGTTTAATGGTATATATATGTCCATAAAACTATTTTTAGGCAATCTTAGGGTCATTTACACATTATATACTATGTTTAATCATTAAGTAAGATTGGTTTTACATAAATCACTGTATTTAAATTTAATTAAATTCACAAATATTTTTGGTAAATAACTAATATGAACTTACTAGACACTATAAACTATTTTTATTCCATATATTTAATCAATTTTTTAAAATTAAAATCAAATAATTGGTAGAAATTACTTTAAATTTAATACCACATATGAGACGGGACAACAAGTTTTTAATGTAAAAAATGTTCAAATTTTTGATAAGTTTTTATATGTAAATTAAATATATAAAATATCCCAATTACCTAAATTGGATTAATATATGTTAAATTGATCTAATGATAATTTAAAGCCAACTCAAAATATAATTTAACTATAGAAATAAATTAGATGCAAAATCAGTCTTCAATTAAAATTCAGTATTTTTTACTATTCATCAAAACAAGAAACTTATAATAAAAATACCAACAATTCACCCAAATAAAATTTAGATATTAATATTTAAAAATTAAATTATATTTATTCATATAAAAATTATAAATTTTTCAAAAATTATATTCAAAATGGGTTCTCTATTAAAAGGAGGTAAAATTACTCTTTTGAAAAATACATATTTTTATTCCTAAAATTGGAATTATTATTATCTTATGCTTATCAAAAAAAATTTATGAGTGTAGAAAAATTTATTGGATATTTAATATAAAAATTTTATTAAAAGCATTCATCAAAATTGGTTTGTTTAATTTGTTGAAATAAAATGGTGTTTTCACTTTGAAAAATAGTTTTCTTAGAAAAAGATTTTTTTATTCTCAATTAGATCTTACTTTCATTTTTAACTAATTGGTAACCAAATGATTAATTTTATATACATGTTTAAATTATAGTTTCATAATTAATCAATATCATTCATATCTTTAAATTTAATGACAAGGTGAAAATTATAATAAAATTATAATAATAATATTAATAGTATATTGTAGTTTTTTAAAACTCGGTATTGAGTGTAACATAAGTTATCGAAGGGACTTGGAATTTTTTGTAACATAAGCCAAAAATAGCATTTCAGTTACTGATAGATATTCTAAGTGTTGTGTGTAGTGATAGATTAACTTGGTGTTGTGTATAATGCAAGATAAACCTTGTGCTTTTATATAACAAAATATAAATTCCGTGCCGTGTTAAATAAAAAATATCAAGAAGATTAAATTAATTCAAAAAAACTTCCACAAAATAATAGGGTGATACATATGAAACACACACATAGTTCCTGAACCTCATCCTTCCATCTTGATCAAGATTAAACTTAGGACAATTTCAAACCTTGTTTTGTAGCTCTACATCTAATCTTTACTTGGATAAATGCTTGAACATTCAATTAAGAAAGGTGATATTTATACCCTTAATTTATCATTTACATATCCATCCTTTTAAAATAAATAAACATTGGATATTTTATGATCCTAATCATGGATAAGTTTTCCTGATCCTTTTTACTCAAAGAATCAGCCACCTTGATCAATTTCCTAGGGTGATAATGTATTGAGAAATCATAATCTTTAATCGACATTAACCATCTTCTCAGGAACATATTAAACTCCTTCTAAGTGAATATAGAATTTAAAATTTTTTATCAATATATATATCACAATTTTCCATAAAAATAATTTCTCTATATCTTTAATACAAAAATTACCATATCTAAATCCAATTCATGAGTTGGATAATTTTTCTTGTGATTGTTCAATTTTTTTGAGAGATAATCTATAACCATATCATTCCAAATAAGAAAACATCCCAATCCATTATTAGAGGAATCACTATAGATTAAAAACCCTTCTCCACTGAAGGGTAATATAAGAATAGGTGTAATGACTAATCATCTATTCATTTCTTCGAAATTTTCTTCACATTCATCTGTCTAGAGAAACTTGGATCCCTTTCGAGTTGACTTGTTGATTGGATTATATAATCATGAGAAATTTTCCACAACACATGTATAATATGAATCCAAACCAAGAAAACATTGGATCTAATTCACCTTAGTTGGCATGGTCCAATTTTCAACAACCTCATTCTTTGATGGATCTATTGATATACCTTTCCTTGAGATTATATGACCCCAAATGAAAACATTTTTTAGCCAAAATTCACACTTTGTAAATTTTGAATATAGTTTCTCCTTCATTAGGGTATTTAATTCAATTATAAAGTGATATTCATGGTCTTAATTTCACTTTTAGTAGATAATTATATCATTTATAAAGACTACCATAAACTGATCAAGGGAATATCTAAAGATTCTATCCATTAAATCCATGAATATAATAGGGTATTAGTAAGACTGAATGACATCACTATATATTTCTAGTATACATAACTTTAATGGAATTCTATCTTGCGTATATCCTCCTTATTGAACCTAAATTGATGATATCCAAAGTGAAGGTCAATCTTGGAAAAGTATTTAACTCCATATAGCTGGTCAAATAGGTCATCAATATGTGGAAGAGGATATTTAATCTTGATTAAGAACTTGTTAATATCCTGATAATCAATATAGAGTTACATTGACCTCTATTTATTTTTAACTAAAATAGTAGGTGAATCCTAATGCGACACACTTTCCTAAATTTATCCCTTATCAAAGTTCTACTAAAGTTTAATTTTCAATTTCCACAACTCAATCATGGAAATTCTATAGGGAGTCATTGAAATTGGTGTGGCAATAGGTATGGGGTCTATTGAGAACTCAACATCATATTTTTTGTGGAATTATAGGATGATTTTCTAGGAATACATAAAAAAACTCTTACATAATTGGTATATCATCGATTTTGATTTTATCCACAACCATCTAAGATGAAATCCATTATTGAATACGAATCAAAACCCAAACAATGGATGTGATTTCAATAAGAATTTAATATTTCTTATTGCACTAATAGAATATCATAATTTGGATTATATTATTAAATGTGACTTACATTCCTTAGAAGTTTATGTGGGGTTTATGTAGATATAGCCAATCCATTCCTAAGATAACATCAAATTAAACCATAGGAAGAATGAAAGATTTTCAAGAAGTACATTCTCACAAAATTTAATCATAGAAGAATCATAGACTTAAGATTCAATCATCACACAATTATGGGATTTCACTAATAATTATACATCAAATAATTTGGGTGGAATCTTGAAACCCTTATAAAATTATTCAAATATGCTGAAATGGGTTTATTTAGAGTCAAATAAAACATTAGAAGTTTTAGAGTAGATGGTAAGTGTACCTTACACCATGTCTTTATCGCAACCCTCATTAGAAATAGTGGTCACATGATATTTCTCTTTGAATCTTGGATTAAAAGATTGCTAAAGTTGATCATCATCATTAACCTTCATATTTGGTAATTGGTTTTCGCAACTCCCATAATCCTTGATTTTAAAACACTAGAGCATGGGTGGTTTATTTTTTTGAGAATTCTCTTTATCTGAATCATTTTTTAAATTCTTCCCATCACTTGGAAATTTTAATTCCTGATGACCTTCACTTCCATACATAAAACATTTACTAGTCCCTTTAAGATAATTTCTTTCATGTTTATTCCTACACATTAATCACAAAAGAAATCTAAACCTCATCTGTCCAAGATTTTTATATTTTTCTTTGAATTTCATTTTTATCTTATTATCAAAACCATTAAATTGATACATAACTCAAATCTCCAATTTCAACATGATATCACATCAGAAAATATCTTCATAGCTTCTAAAGTATAATTTGGATAACTATCACTGGAGAATTTGTTTTAATCTACTAAATAATTGATCAACCTTAATTTTATATTGGATGATAATACCATAATTGTACCTCACAAGTATTGAAAAAATATGTTTTTCAACTCATTCCAATCCATGGAATCAATTTTTTCATGTTCCAATGTATTCTTGATGAGATTCCACCATTGATTTGATTTAGCTTCTAAATGGTAGATATCCAAAATGAATTTTTCATGTTCTGAACACTGGAGAATAGAAAATATCTTTTTATATCTACTGAATCATTTCATATCAACTAAAATATCAACAAATCCAATGAATGTAGGTAGGGATTTATTCATTAAGGACTCAATAGAACATTTTACCCTCATTTTCTCACTGGGAAGTTCATCATGATTTATAGATTGAGAATGTTGTGTGATAATAACAATGAGATTTTTCATTCCATCTCCCATAATATTTGTTTACTCAAGAGTAAAATAATTTCATTTTCTATTGAACTAAGAATTAACATGGTTACTTAGAGTTCTAGTCATTGATTAAAAGAAAAAATCAAAGTGTATGAAAAAATCATCATAGTAGGGAACCACATAATCTTGAAAAATCACTTATAGGATGTCTAAATAATGATATATACTTTTTATATATGAAACCTTAGATTTATCCAGGTTTATTCAAAGTTATTTTCTATTTAAATCATTTATTATTGTTTATAAGTATTTTTTTAATTTCTAATGCATATCCCCATGGATTGTCAAATTAGGTGTGCAATAAGGCTTTTTGTCATGCACCTAGTGATGGTCGAGTATAGTTCAATATTCCCTTTTCGTATTTTATACTCCTAGTTACCTCTATCCTAGATCCACAAAATCATTTAGTATCCGTATAGGGATGAAATTTCTTGTAAACCATTTAATCTATCCTTTACCAAAATTCTTGGACATTTTCCCATACATTGACTCATCCTTAGACTTATCCTTAGACATGTCCTTAGGAATATCACTAATTTTTTAGAATCATAGTTTCTAAAGTTTAACTAAACCTATCCTCTAATAACAGCTACATAGACTCATGATTTTCATACATAGATATTATATATTTTTTATATGAAATTACGTTACATTATACAAACACATTCTTGAGGATCATAAAGGTATAGTGCTTTTAGAAATATATAAACATAAAAAATTGTTTCATATGTGAATTAAATAATAACCCACTATGGTTTTAATAACTAGAACCCTTCTTAGAAATATCAAACATAATAAATTTATTCATCACCTAGGGAAAGGAAACCGAAGAAAGGATGAGCTAAGATACTCAGTAAGCATAAAAAATGGAGATGCAAAAGCATAACATGAACATAAGGGTATTAGAACATGAGAATAACATTTGAAAATATTAACTTGCATATAAAAGATCATAATATTGGGTAATGTCATAAATATTGAAATTTCAAAAGATATGAATCATAAGGAAATAAAAAAATATTATCCATGAGGGAATAATATTTTCATAAGATATAGAATGGTGGCATACAAAAAAGTATATAAAATCATCTCCATAGTAGTCAACCATCACTGTCGAGGCTATCATAGTGGAATTGGTCTATTACCCAAACCATTATAGTAGTCAAGGTTCACTCTCAAGACCATCATAGTAGAAAAATTACCTTACTAAAATAGGTTCTCTCCTCATTCCAATATTGTCTATCTTGCGAGACATAAATATTTTCCCAATTCATTAGAGGAAGATATAGGTCCCACTCATCACATAATGAAAATCATACATATGTGTTACCGAATATCATAAAAAATTCATTGTATCATAACCCATGAAATAAAATGGGTTTCTTAAACATGTCATCATATCAACACATATGAAAAAAAGACAGGTTTCATAATAATTTCATCATTTCATCATAGCTTAGCCTATGAAAAAACAGAGTTTCATAAGGATTTTCACATGGTATAACACTTAGAAGAGAAATATGTTTCATAAAAATCATACCATCATAAACAAAAGATAGTTAGAGAAAGAATAAGAATGGAATACATGGATCATATCCCCAAAAAGGCATAGGTAAAGTCAACAGATTTCATCTTATATGGAAAATTATATTGAAATACCATTTAAAACATCTCTTAAGGAAAGTGTCCTTTCCAATTTGAAAAAAAATTGAAACATAAAACATTTTCAAGATCCATTTCTTTGAAACTAACCTTGAAATATTATAAAAGGAGTTTAAAATTAATAACTGGTCATAATGGTGGAGAATTATATTCATGCTATACTCATTCAAATGAATATTCCTTTCACATTTTCGGTAAAATCCAAATGGGAATTGTTTGGAAAATGACATGAATATTCCTTTAAAAAATTGTGAAATCTGAAACCTTCGTAAAATTTCATTAATAAATAAATTGGATAATTTAAAAAACATTAATTATTTTTTTTTGGAAAACATGGTTTTGGAATAAAAAAGTTGTTCGACCAAAGAGAGAAATAAAGATGATTTTTATTAAAAATATTATTTTGAACTCTTAGGTACATAAAGAGAGGAAAATAAAGGGTAAATATGAATTATACAAATATAAAAATAGGATAATAAAATAAATTATTATTTTTATATATTTCATAATATTTCATTATTGGTATTATAATCATGAGCAATCTGGATAAACAATGAGTTTGTAACATAAAAATCCTACCACTTTGGTCACTTTAAACCGTAATTCCATGAAATAATAACATAAAAGAAAACATATAACACCATAAAAACAAATAAATTCATGAAATTACATGTCAAATGTGATGTATATTCACCTAATTAAAGAATATATGTTCATAACAAAACATATTTATCAAAGAAGGAAAATTGAGACAAAAAATCCCTTACCACTTTGGAAAATTTTAAACCATAAACACCATGAAAAATAGATCCTAAAATAGATATTTAAATCCATATAATTTTAATTATAAGAATAATAAAATAAATATATATATTCATTATATACAATATATAAAAGAAACATGCGATGAATTTGACTTGTGTCTCACAAAAAATAAAAGTGAGATGAAAATCCCTAATCACATTAGTAATTTTTTGGATCATGAGCCTAAATAAAGAATAAAATCAAATTAAACTTTAAATATCATGAAAATAATTATATTAATGATATAAAATGTCAAAGGGGAGTAGATACACCACTCAAAATAAACTAGTGGTGAATTTTCATATATCTCCCAGAAATAAAAGAGAGACTAGAAATCCCTTACCTTAAGTCTCAACTCACACCATACAAATTACAAAATAATGTATAATAAATATAAGTTTATTATAAATATATTAAAAGACCATAATTATATATATCATAACATATATTATTTTCTTATGACCTTTCGTTACTCTTTTATTAATAATTCCATGTTAAAGTTACATTTTAGGAAATAACTGCTTTGTTTTTCGTGTGTATTTTGATTTATTATTTTTTTCCTATTAATTTGATCATGGTAGAACCTTACAAATAATTTTAAACATGATATAAACATGATATAGATTAATTATATATGTTCTTAGAGTATTCCATAAGATTTAAAGATATAAAATTAAATATATTGTTCATGAAGATGGTAGGTCGTGCGTACACATGATTGTTGTTTCCATTTTATTAGCAGATTGAAAGAAAGAAAGTTAAAAAATATATTAATATTATATAATATTTTTCACTTAATATATATCACATATTTCATTAAACTCATCCTTATTACTTTCCTTATAAACTGTGAAATAATCATGTCTTTTTATGAGGTGGTTGTCTGCCATACACACGATAAGCGTTATCATATTCCCAAAAAAATGGAAATAAATATGGTATATGTGATATAATAACTCAGTGTAATAAATATATAAGTATTTAATACATAATTATATCTATACTTGAGAGGTGGTGATGTAAAATTAATAACAACGGTTTTCTAGGTGGTAGTTCGTTGTACACACAAAGGATGATTTCATATCCCGTTTAATCAAAGAGGAGTTGTTTATAGGTAATTACTTTAACATAAAAAATTATCATTATATTTAATATATTTAGTTTATTAAATAATCAGGTTTTAATAATAATATTAGTAGTTAGATTATTAAATAAAATAAAATGTACAGTTAGGGGTGTTACCTATTTTTTAGAAAAAATCTTTTGGTTTTCACCAAAAGATCTCTTAAGTTAAAGTTTTGACCAAAATAATGTTTCTATAATAGGATTATGTAATTACTTAAGTTATATGGGTAGTTATTGGCCAAAAAATAGTTTTGGAAGTTTGAATAGGATAAGAGAGTGAGTTTCCTTTTATAAGTGAAGGAAGTGGCACACTCGTATTTTTTGGAAAGAAAAAGGTATACCCTTGTTTTTCACATGAAAGAATTCACAAAAATGGAGCTTTCTTGATAATAGAAGATATAAGGTCAAATTATTTCTATAAAATAGGTTTTGGAAATGTTTTTCCCTATTTTAAACCTTATATTTTTAGTTTAACCCCTGATAAACCCATTTTTACTTTAACCACAGTAAATAATTTTTTCTATTCCTACCATTCTTTATGGTAAAAAATTAAGTCTACCTTATTAGATAATATAAATTAATCTTATTCATGATATAGAATCCATTTTTACAAATTAATTTTATATAAGTGTCAATAATTAATTTTAAATTTAACATATATTCGTGATGAGAAATCAGTTTTCCAAAAATAAAATATTCAAAAGTTTAAAAACATTTTATATAAAAATAAAATATAAAAACTATTACAATAAAATAAATTGGATAAATAGATATATAATTGAATTAATTTTACTTTTAAACCCATTTTAAAAATTTAACATTAAAAATTATTTAAAAAAAATAAAGCTTTAAATAAACACTAATATTTT
Source organism: Viscum album (assembly GCA_963277665.1). Classification (NCBI taxonomy): domain Eukaryota; kingdom Viridiplantae; phylum Streptophyta; class Magnoliopsida; order Santalales; family Viscaceae; genus Viscum; species Viscum album. The sequence goes on along the minus strand of OY728127.1, from coordinate 1,401,321,993 downwards.
TAACTATTCAATGAAAAATTAATCTTTTCAGAAAAATACCAAAAACTCACCAAAAGATAATTTTGAAATGATCAAATAAAAAATTAATTTTATTTTATAAAATTAATTTTTTTATTGTTCACAAAAAGAAAGAAAATTCATTTCTTTATTATTCACAAAAAGAAATAAAATTAATTTTTTGAGAAAATAGTATTTTTGAAACATATAATGAATTTCCTATAAACTAAGTAATCTTTTTATCCATATGTATCATTTATATAAAACCATTATAATTAATATTTAAAAATAAATTATTTCTATTCATATCTCTATGTTTAATAGCTAAGTAATAATGGTCTCATTCAAATAATAATATTAAAAATATATCACAATTTGTTAAAGCACAATATTGTGTGTAACATAAGCTAAACTCGATGTTAGGTGTAACAAAAGCTGTTTATGAAATTTAATTAATTCAAAAATAATAATTTAAAAAATCTTTGGGGTGTTACAATTTGACACGATCATCATGCATCTAAACCTTTTCTTTCAAGGACACATCAATCTCCTTAATCTTATTATCTTTGGTTTATAGTTGTGTATCATTGATAAGTATGACTTCTCCTTGTGCATGGATATTTTATTTAAGATTTTTCTTGGATTCTTCCATCTCATTAATTATAATGATCCATTAATTTTCATATCTAAAGAATCTTTCTTCAAGAAATATATTTTTATTGCACTTGTGACTCCAACTAGTTTGGAGATATTAACAATGGATTGAATCCTTTCTTCCAATGCTTTCTCCACAATTTAACCTTTATCATAAAGGTTGGTGGTATCATGCTAAATATTTATTATCATTATATATATAAAACTATTTATTTTTTATATTTAAACAAGTTTTATTTTACTTCCCTAATTGATTTATCTAGTGAAACATTAGAATTTTGATCTTCCACTATGATAAATTTTATAGGAAAATTTTGATAATAAATTATTATTCCATCTTATTTATATAGAGATAGTGAACTACATTAAGCTATACTATTTTCCATTTCCTCAGTGGTCGATTCAACCACTAGATATTCTTCTTTCACGATTTTCATACCTTCATTAAGATTTCATCATGAGAAATATTATTTATCTTCCTCTTTTCTTAAGATTTTTTTTCTATTTATTAACATATTTTAATATGAAATAGATATATTCTTATTTTTATTAACTTCAAATAATAGGGATTCATTTTTCTTTGATGATTCATTTCTCAACTCATTTGTATTCCTTTTCATATATTTACTTAATAACTTCTTTCAAAAGAGAAACTTAGATCCCTTTAAAAAACGCAGATTTGAGATTCCAATCAGTGGTGTGACTTGATACTTTGGTACCAATTATTAGGATCTATTTGACATTAATAGGGGAGGAGGTGAATCATTGTTGGTTTCGGTTGACTTCCAATTAATGAGAATATAAAAATTCACAAAGGTATAAATACCTGAATATGGGTATTATTTTCCCCAGAAAGAAAAATAAAGGAAGGTGGAAAAATCTCACGGATCAATAACCTCCCAAAGGATATGAGATTGCATGAACTTTAGATGGTCTTTTGAATGGTTATTTGCAGAGTATAACTTACTAGAAGTTCTCTCAAATAACAATTGAAAATCCCTTATTATTATTTAAAAGACATCCAAGACATTACCTAATTGCATGATAGCTTCTAGATGAGTTACTCTGAATCATGAAACTTGTTAATTGACTGATTCCAAACAAACCATCCCAAATTCCTTGTAAAATAAGGAGAAAAATATCTAAATTATGAGAGCCAATTGGGGTGGTAAAACATAATGTCATGTGCAAATGAGGTTATAAAGACACCACATAATCCTTTAGGACATGTTCTATTTATCACATAAGACCCCACTGGCATTTTACCTTCATCACACAAAGGGATTTAGACATGTATAGTTGGTATTGTACTTGCCATTTTGGATCCAAATACAAACAAAAGGTTTTTCCAAGATAATGCTCATGCATCACCATAGAACCATTTTTTGGTTATGAGACACATCACCAATGAGGAAAATGGTTGTCTTTGAAAACATTCTTACAAACTCAGGAGATCCTTATCCATTTTAAAATAAGCAAAGAAATAAAAAATGGAAATGATGGGATATTCTTGCGAGGAGAATATAAAATGATATTATGAGAATGAGATCATATGCCCAGAGAAATATTCCTTGATCATGTGAGTCACCCTTGAAAAAATAACTCCATCTTGCAAAGACCTCCTAGAAAGGCACATTTGTCTCATAGGAAGTCCAGGACCAGGCATCCCAGATCACGTGAAGGCCTTTTAATAGGCATCTTGATCTCGTGAAGGTCCCTAGAAATGTCATCCTAAGATTGTAAAATCCCCTTAGAATTTAAACATGATTTGGAAAGAACCATTTCATTGGACATAATCCTACAAATGGGGAATTTATGGGATGATCTTACGGTCACTGAAAATCATGTGACACCGATGAAATGATTTTTCAAAGTGCATGAAACCAAATAACACCACCGACTACATCTTGGATATTTGAAATATGGTTCATATAATGGGGTGTATATTTGGGGTGGAGAGGCCTATAAATCCCCCAAAACATCATGAATAAATTCGTATTTTGATCTATACATCAACACACCAAATAATCATAGAATACTTTTCATAGTAGAAAATATCACAATATAAAGGTCTTATACCATGTAAAAATATAAGGAACGACCCAAAAAATCATGCTACATGCATAGGAACATCACGTGATCACCCATAGATCATGAGAAGGGCCTCTATTGGGTTATTAAAAGGACACACATCATATATTCTGAAACATGTGAAACCTCAAGCAAGCTAGTACTGAAAAAATATAAGGATCATATGCAATGAAATCAAGAATAAACGACTAAATACTAGGTGACTTACATGAAGAACATGAATTATGATCCTTATGAACCTCTTATAACTCACTAATATCATAAAACAACATCAGGTCCTATCACCCAAGTTATGATATGTATCCTCAACATACCATTTGGATCAGGTGATGTCCTCTAGACAAGTTAAACGAGTCACACGATGTCCTTCGGGCATGTCACCCAAGTCTTTTGATGCCCTTAGGGATCGTCGTCCAGATCATGGATTTCATATATAAATCTCTCCCATGATACGTCATGACACCAGGTTATGTCATGTAGGTGTAATTAAGTCCTCCAGGGGTACCCCCTAGATCCCATGACACCCTTCAAGCATGTCAGCGAGGTATCACAATGACACCAGGATATGACAACACAGATCTTGATACAACCACTAGGAATGTCATCCTAGTCCATGTGACTCCCTAAAAACATGTCATCCAAGATCATTTCATTTTCCAAATGAAAAGTTAGCTAGGTCTGGTGATGCCCATTGGATAAGTTAGACTTGATCATGCGATGGTCTTCAGAAATTCCATTCAAATTATGTGATGTCATTTGGAGAATTCGACTAGATCATGTGATTATATTTGGGCATATCCAAAGTATTGACATAGATTTATAGACACCCTTCGACATGTTAGGTAGACAACTAAGACATGTTAGGTAGACAGTCAAGAAGGCCAGGAAGACAACTAGTCCATGCCAGGCAGGCATCCTAGGGCATGATAACCTTGTCCAACCTCAATACAAGGGTAACCTCAGTGTGTAATCCCTATTCAAACTAAACTAAAATTACTCTAATTACTTTCATAATAAAGATATATAGGATTCATTCCAAAGACTCATGATCCATATTAAATATCTAAAGGTCTATCCCAACACATAAGTCCTGCACACATAAGTGGTGAGACTGATTACCTTCTATCCCGTGATTCTCACACCAAGCATAGATCATGTGGGATTAAAGAGTTACAATGATCATATCAATTTCCTCATGAACAACTAATAAAAAGGTAAAACTCTTAGTTTGTGCCCTGCTATGTGAAATAATATGATATGTCTTCCAATATTAGGAAAAACAATGTGTGTAAACCCTAATCAAACCTTGTCCAGCCTCCATATTAGGGAAGCCTCAGTGTGTAAGACTCAGTCATTTGAACTATGAGAACTCTAATTTCTAATATAACCTAGATATGCAGGATGACTTCCTAAAGTCTAGATATCAAATTGGAAAAAACCTTAGTGTATTCCCCTCTATGTGTCCAATATTTCAAACATTGGGACCCGATATATCCCATGGGGTGATCTTTCTTCCTCATCCACCAGTGGATCAGGAAGTCAATTGAACCCTAATGTATCTAATTCCTTCCATAACCAGGATATGTTTGATGCCTTCCTAGGGCCTGGGTTCCATATTAGTCATCCAAAGGGTTGTCTCAACACATAATTCTTACGTCCATATACAATGATATTGATTACTTATTATCTATAATTTCTCACACTAAGAGTAGCTCACATGATATTAGGGAGTTTCAATGATCACATAATTCACATCATGAATCTCCACAATTGAGGGAAACCTTAGTGTGTAATAACCAATCTGTTGAATGATATAAATACCCCCATATATGGGTATCTACATAGGGGAAAGTCCCAAGGGTGTGATTAAACTATAATAAATTTGATTCATATAATACCTAGAATACATAAGATGCCTACATAAGGATCATGATCATTATCTAGTGCCCAAGTTCCCCCCATGTTTTTAATTTTTGTTTGACATTAAATTGAATGGGTTTAATGAACCAAGCGGGGTCTTATTATTGTTATAAAATATGATACATTAGACCCCTCATAATGGCTCAATCTCATACTTGAAACATTAACCACCTCCTTAGATGATAATAAAATTTATAATTACTAGTTATACGGCTTCTAAAAATAAGTAGCTACCCACTAATGTGAAATTGTTTAAGAACCTCATATATATATATATATATATATAGAATCACCAATAATATCCCCTCTTCTTCATATAAAAGGGTTTAACATAAATACATATTTTTAGGGTAATCATTCCCATATCCAGATTTGAAAGATATTCTTGAACATATCTTAAATATATAAGAGAGTCCCATTGTAGGAACCAATTCCCTCCCTAAATGGTGTGATGAGAACAACCTCTCATTTTCTCGACCAATGTGAGTTCCTAAGTTTTGTTGGGTCTGAAATTCCAATTGACTTCCTGCCTTTGGAAAGAAGGTTTGTGCCTAGTTATGGATGTGGTAACCATTAAGAGTTTCTATGAAAGATGACAAAAAATGAGAAACCTGAAATGAACACTGGAACCATAAAAACTGGGATTATTCTTATCAAAAAAATTTATTCCCATATTCCTGATCGAAATAATGGGGAACCTAATGTGAATTTATTGAATAAAAAAATATTTTTTCAAAATGATTTGATTCTTGTGGTTGATGATCTATAGACATGGTTCTAATGAAATATGTTCATCCTCTCTTCGACAAGTCCACATGAGTGTAATGTCCTGATCATAAATAAAAGGAAAATTGTGTTACCCATGCATGTCTGATTGAGAACATATCATGTCTGTAATGATGCACTAATCGACACCCCTGTTCGGAATTTTATTCTTGACTATAGATTATGCTCTCATGAACAACAAGTGATCAGAGATAATTTCTTTATCCAGTGAATTTTTTTGAAAATTATTTGTGGATGCAACCCCTAAAAGACTCAGAATGACCTCACTTTCCTGACATCTTCAACATCAAGTGGTAAATGGAATGGTCTGAGAATACCATGGACATGGTACGATCCAAAACCTTAAAGGCTTCCCATGAGGGTCTCAAAAATACAAAACTGGTGGGTCTTCACTATCCAAATAAATATTTAGTAAACCTAGTGTTTATTGTTACCATAACCTATAAATTTGGAAACTTATCCTTGGAGTGTGACAATCACCACCTTTGGTATCTTTTAAAGGTGGACCAAGGAGATGAATATGGCTTCATTATAGTTTAGGGGCCACTAAGAATGGATCCTATCAACCTCTATTACGAGAGTCATCCTACTGGTACCCTTTAGTTGCCTTTTGAGGGTATGACTCGACACATAGCAACCTCTTATCCTGATTCATGGGAAAAATAATGACCTATCAGGCACTGAGGATTATAGATAACCATCAACGAGCTCATATCACCACTCCCACTAATGATATCAATCGAAAAATTCTTGTGATAGCAAGAAAATAGGATCATATCTCTACTCACTCAGAAGAAGTTTGCAGGTATATTCCTACATCAAGCATGGGGGAGGCACATATTTCTACCCCTTTTCATGAAGTACATCAAAATATCTTGATGGAACAAGTAGGAAAAAAGTGGGATCATATCCATAATTCAATCGAAGACATCAACCAATAAAATGTGGAAATAGAAAAAATGCAGGCTTATATTCTTCTTCACACTTTGCTAAAGTGTTACTACATATTAGTAACAACCAAAGAACACCATCAACATATTGCAGAACTGGTACAGAAATAGGGACATACACATGTTCCTATACCTATAGACAAGTATTCACAACACTCTAATAAGTATGAAAATGTGGTTTCTCTAAATCAATATCACAGTATTTATACCATCCAAGAGGATTAACCATATATTCATATAGAGGTTGAGGTGAAGGAATAGGCTCATATTCCCATTCCAATCGGGGCTCATCAGGTGAGATTATAATATTCCCTAGGATCGGGACACATTCCTATCGAAAAAAGACTTGTGGAATATTACAAAGGCCCAATCCAGGACCATATCCCTGTTCTTGATGGGGCTCACCAAGTGAGAGTGACACATGTAATGGGATAGGATCATATTCATATCGAAGAAGATAATGGGAATACTCAAAAGGCCTAGTATCGGGTTCATATCCTTGTTCTGGATGGGGATCACCATGTGATAGTGGTAAATGCCTTAGTACATTCTTATATTTCTATCAGTGAATCTACTGGTCATATTCTAACAGATCATAAAAGACAGTTTCATACTCCTACTTCCATAGACTAATGAATTTACTAACATCCTTCTATGGCCATAAATATGAGGCTCATATCTCCAATCCCATTATGAAGGTTCATCGATATATTTTGATGTTGAATTCATATCAAAACAAGGGTCATATTCCCATTCCAATCCGGGCTTATCAGGTTAGAATGACACATGCCTTAGGATATGCTCATATTCCTATCAAAAAAGACCAGTGATATATTCCAAAAGCTTAGGATCAAGCTCATATCCCTATTTTAACCGAGGTTGACCAAGTGATAATGAAACGTGTCGGGAGACAAGCTCATATTCTTGTCAATAATGAAGAATAACATTGGCATATTCAAGCAGCTTCTCAACAATAGGATCACAATCCCACTACACTATAAGATTTTCAACAGATTCTGGAAGCCTTTATACTATAGGCTCTTATATCTATACAATTACAAAAGGAATGTCGAAATATTATTACCATGATGTAGAAAGAGGATCATATCCCTAATCTTGTCAATTCTAGTGTCCTTGAGGTTGTTCGAGACACATTTTCAACACCCTAAGTGTCTTTTGACTCCTAATCTAATGCCAAAGGTGGTCATTACTATTATAGTTCTTCTCATGGTAGTGTGGAGATGGATTGTAGGGACATTAATCCTGAAATATGTTGTGGTTAACCTCCCCATGGTGATATCACCCATGGAAAAAGAAATCCTCTCCTTCTCTAGACACCTTCATAAAGAGAGGTATTCAAAACTCAAACGCCTTTATATAGAGAGGTTCTCAAAACATTAGGGTCAACTGTATATAGTTCCCCATCAACATCTAAAAACAATCCACTCTAATAAATAGGCAACCCCAATAAGCACCTTCCATGGTCTAAGAAAAGAGAGGCATTTATGTATGATGGAGAGGAGGATAACATTTACATATAAAGTGATTTAACCAAAAACAATCTCCCCACCATGTTCTAGCCCCTTCCATGTTTGACTATGAGATTTAGGATGAGATATAAAATGAGTGAATCTGTTATTTCCCCGCCATGTTCAAACCATCAAGATATTCTTTTTTCAACTAGAATGGTCTACTATCTCCATGGGATGGGACCCAAATCTGAAGAATCAAAACATAAATCTACAAAATTATTTCCTCAATTTCATTAAAAGATTTAAAAAAAGATACTGATGCCTCTTCATGCATCATTATTTGAGGATGTTCAAATTATCGAGTGTTAAACTAAATTTCCCCTGGAAAAATAGATCCCCCTAGATATGGAATCCTACAATGTCATAGCTTCTAGTAAAATCGTGGTAATGGGTAATGATTGATATAGATATTAACTATAATGGAATTCCCCCAATTTAACAATTAAAATACATCATGAATGGAGGAAGAGGATATCTAGAAAAAATATTAAAAATTGACCCCTTAAAGAAACATGGATGCATTTTAGACATGGAAGATGAAGTTGTGATCAACTCAAAAACTTCCTGTAGAAACTGCCTCAAATGATGGGATTCCATTGCACCCAACTCCTACATGATAACATCTAGGCCACATTAAATAGTTCATAGTAGTATCTTCCATAGTATCTATCTAGGAGCGAACCTATCCCACCAAGCTGGGGAGATATCTACCACCCCCTCCACCCCTCGAATTGTAAATTCTTAATAGGATCCACTAAAAATATGTGGAAACTACAAACAATCCCCAACCCACTAGGTAGGGGGAATTTATATCTCAATCTCTATCACCATGTTAATCATCCCCTGAAGGGGTCCTTGGGAAATCAACGGTGGTTCCAAATCAACCCCATCTTGTTGGGTTTGGGGAATTTATATCTTAATGCCAATCCTTGGAATCATAAAATCCTCCAATTGAAGCATCATATCCTCAACAAAAGGATCATGTATTTCTAATTGTGTCCCAATATAGTCCCCATCCCATAGTGATAGGGGAATTTTCATCATGATCATCACCATATATGGAATCAGGCGTCTCCATGTTCGTAGGTAAATATCGATGGTTAGAATCCCATTAATTACTCCACACGTAAGAAGAACCTCACTTATTCAGGGCTTGTTATGAAATTACAACTAGAAACTCCCACATGGACACTACTCACTGACCGATATGGGAGCAGTGTAGGGAAAAGTAAATCAAACTCCACTAGTTTCGCAAGTCAAAATGGCACAATATGTCCAAGGGTTTGAGAAATGTCCGTAATGAAAGCAGTGCAGAATTATACTATTGTGTTGAATGCGATGGGAGAACTATCATTTCTAGATAAAACTCTGTGAATTTCACCACCATCAAAAAAATAGATAATATGGACCAGGACACAAATTCCTAGGGATACAACCTGAAAAATACGGTATGAGAGGAAGGGTTTTATGTAACCACTTAGGTTGTACACACTCAAAACCAGAGGAAGATCCAGAACCTAGAACCACCAAATAATGAGATACCACATCTACATTAAAGCAATACCAAATATATAAGAAAATGTATCGCTATCTCCCAATCACACCTAGAAGAAACAAAATTCCTTCCATGGAGGAATAGTTTTCACTATATTAGAATGAAATAAAAACACTCATTTAACTCAATGAGGAGATACTCAGTGGAAATATTCTTGGTGGGTGTCATATTAAAGATGAGGTTAATATTCCTATTCTCATACATCTAGAAAGAGTCAGTATTCCAATAATAATGAAATCTGAGTGTCAGGCTGGCTCTGCATCCAGGTAGCCGGTCTACCTAAATGAGGAAGTTAAAAATGATCGTGAATTCCCTAATTTGAGGTGATAACCTCTCCCTATCTAGGGAAATCATTCCTTATTAACATGAATGAACAATCACTGGGATATGAAAATAGGTCCACCACATTAGGCCCCACCCGCTCCCTATATATGAGAGGAAGCTCAGAGAGTAGCACATCTGAAACTAATCAACACTATCGAGTCCTTGGATACTCAAATGGAAGCCATGGAGGGTTGATACACACCTATGCAGCTTGAGAGGAAGTTGTGTCCTGAATAGGTGGATGAAACTTTTCACCCAACCAATTTATAAAATCCTAAATTCCCAACTTTTAATCGTTTGGGAGACCCTGAATAACATATCACTCACTTCGTATCCTATTTTAGTTCAATTATGGGCCCTCGATATCAATAGGAGTCAACAAAGATGAGGTGTTTTTTATAGACTATGATAGGGCCTGCCTTTGTTTGGTATAATAGTCTTCTAGAAGGATCCACTACAATATGGGAATACCTTCATTAGTAATTCCTTTACCAGTTCAACTATATGTTAAGGAAAATAATAACCATCAACCTGAAAAACTGTAAGAAACATGAAATTGAGAGGCCTTCTGAATTCATACCCAAGTGGAAGGGTTTAACCTATTCACTTATCATCCCTCTCTTGCAAGAAAAATTTCTAGAACTATGATATGAAAATATTTGGGATGATTTGTAGACACCTCTGATCCCAGTTAAGTATCTAGGTGGGTTCTATGAGTTTTGAAAATTGAAACAATGTTTGGAAGGCACCATTTAGAAACCCTAAGCTAAATATCAGCTCATGAATTCAGTACAGGTGAAAAGTACTCGAAGGTGAGATGGTGAAATTGTTACCCCGAAACCAATAAGAGTTCCCATTCAAGAACCTAAGTAGGTCCCAAATTGGTCATCACCTCCTCTCAAGCGGAAACAACCATAAAATTTCCCTTGACTGAAATCATAGAGAAATTAGGGTCGCCTAAGATTTGAGGAACAATTGAATGTAACACACTCCTTAAAAAATGAAGAAGTTACTAGTTATTTTGTTGTATCCATGGAAAATAACCTACTCAAGCTACCATATCCAAGGAAGCCCAATGAGTTTAATATTTTCAATCATCTTCACTACTGCTCTTTCCCTATAAGGTTGAGTCATAACATCGAGAATTTCTTTGTCTTCAAAGATATTCTCCAAATCATTATCAATTATAGATAGGTGATACTAGATAAATAATTTATGTAGGTAACCTACATAATCATTACCTAGATATAAGAATAAGTATATTGGTAGAAATTTCTGACCAGGTGTGGATAGAATTTCAACAACTATACGACTCAAAAAAAGTTGACCAAGATTTTTACACCCTAAGAACACATCTTCTTTTAACCAAAATAGTTTTTTGACCATGTGAGGTGATGTTAGATATATCTACCAAAGATAGACTTGCTCGTCATACACATGAAGAGAAAAAAAGGAAGAGTCATACTCTTCTCAAATGAAAGCTCTAACTCTTAAAAATTTAGTCCCTATAATATCCAAAGCGTGAGAACCACCCACCAAACAGAACCCTTGTCGGACAAAGATCTCATATTTTTATGTATTAACTTGATAAAATTGGAATAATCCTTATATGATGATGAGTATGCCTCTTAGTATGAGTTCCTCACACCTAATTGGGGAACAAGTGGTCGTATCCAGAGAAGATGAAGATAAAAGGGACATCACAGGCATGGTTGGACCAAATATTTTGGTAACATCCCCCCATAGGACATATATGAAGCGAAACCCATGGGAAATCACTCTAGAAGGACTAAAAGAGACATTGAGGTATCCCAAAATATTCCATCATCCATATGTGCTCTATAATCTTGCATGACCACCTAGTAGGGGTGAGATTATCTGATAATACTAGGCAATGAGGAAGGTTGATACGAACCCCTCCACCGGTAGAATATTCTCCCATGAACTCTGCAAAATCACTAAGACCCTCCACTTCAGGTGCCTAAACTCCCCATCCACATAATAAGAAGAAATCCCACCTATGGAAGTGCCGACCTTGGTCACAAATGTATGAAATCATGAAATAGTGACATGTTTCTCAATCCTGGATGCGATCTATCTTTCAAAATAACACAGGGAGGAAGTCTTTGAAACCCTCTAGATCCCACAGAAGTTTGAGATATAATTCATCGAAGTTGTGGTCTACGGAGTGGAGACTATTCTAAAAGAATTCCATGTCACCATCTGAAAGCACGACTAATTGTCACCTATCAACCGTTCAAGGTTCCGGTTCTCTGCAAATGTGTATAGTAGCACTCGGCTTGAATAGTCAACAATGATAATTTTTAATAGTCGACTGTTTTTAATTAATTGTATTTTGATTGGGGTGGGGGGGGGGTTGTAGATCTTAAAAGTAATTAATGGTTGGTGTTTGATTTAAAAATTTGATAAAGATTGTGGTGAGTTCATTATTAGGGAGTTATGCTTGTGATATCCTTGAGATTTACATTATATTGCATTTAAATTAACACCCACTTCACAAGATAACATTTATTGAATTCCTAAGTGTTAAAACATTAATAAAATCCTTAACTTAACTTAGGGTTATAATCTCAATCAGTTATTTTTTATGGTAACGTATTTATGGTTCCAATAATCCATGGAAACCACACATTAAAAAAAACAAGTCATTAATCCATGACAAGTTAATTCCAACATACATAATGTTAATTTGAAGAATATTCATCGAGAAAATACTCTCAATCACTTAACATCCCTAAATTTTGACTCACCCCAATGATATATTCACTCATACATTGAGATTAATAGTAATATGGTTTATTATATTTATGATTATTAATTAATAATAGAAGAAAAATAAAGGGATAACAAAATATTTGTGCGCCGATCACACACACACACAAACGGTGATGAAAATTAATAATAGAATTTTGATTTAATGAGGAAGAAATAGAAGGGATTTATTTTTAACATGATTTAATAAATTTAAAAAAAATTAATATTTCAAAACATATGGTTGATGATAATAGGAGTTAATGGGAAATGTACTTACTTTAAAACAGAATTACAAAACAAAGACTTACAAGATTACAACAATGAAGAACACAAAATTAAATGAAAACAAAAAGAGGAGGAAAGGTCTCACAAGTGAAAAATTGAGAATGAAAGGCTATAAAATGACTTTTATAAGTCTTTGGGAGTTCCTATATATGATCATATATTCTAAAATTCCAACCTACTACAAGAAGATGAGGTAGATGTATTTATAGCCCAATGTTGTGGGTTGTTTGCATTCAAAAACTACCCCACCACTAGCATCGCAAATTTTATTTTTTAGACAGCCAAATATAGAGAAATATTTTTCTTCAAAGTTTTCTATATCCATGTGTACTATCTAATCTGAAAATTTGGTAGCCATTGAATATAAGTAGCCAATGTTATGGAGGTTTTGTTAGAAAATGTTAATTTTTTCCATTTCAATGTAAAAGTTTTTGTTGGACTAAAATTAAATGGATTTATGAATAGAAATATGCCTTCCAATCTGAATGATTTATTCAAAAAATTTGTGCACCTATACCTCCTCTTTCACACTGAAAAATCTCATCTTGCATGGATGTCTATATCTGGATAAAAAAAAATATGTGTTCTAGTTTTAATTGCCGCACAGAATGGTGGGATGGATTTAAATGCATCATTTGGGCCCTTTTTTTGATTTTGGCCTTGAAATTTTTATCCAAGATGAATTGAATTTTCCCATAACTTTTGGTGGATAATTAAAGGATTTGGACATCTGGAGTGAGCCCATTAATTCTATCTTCCAGAATGGTCCAATTTCATCACAGTTTATTTGATTATTTTTGTGTGGATCTTATGACCCTTCAAATTGAAGAATTTTCCCAAGATCTCTTCGAATGAAATGTTTTATATTGAATGAGGAATTATAAAAACAAGTACCATGATATTTGGATAGTCAAGATGATATTTATAATTAAAATAGTAAACATACTCAATTGGACATCTTCAAATAATGCTCAAAAATTATATTTAGTATTAAATCATGAGTATCTCACACCAATTATGCACTTTTACATGAAATTTACTAGAGAGAGTAAAAAAAATTATGAAAAAATGAATAAAAATAACTCCCCCACACTTAGTGTTGAAAATTTTCTCATGTGAAACAAATATAAAAACATAACTAAATCATTTACACTCGCCAAAAAATATTAAAATTTTGTTTTCCCCCAATTAGGGGCAGTTTAGACGATTTCACTAATCCATATTTAATTCCCCCATAAATATTTACAGAAATCATGAAACAAAAAAATTCATTTTTCATGCTCAAATTTAGAAATGAAAAATGTGGGAACTCAAAACTCACACTTCTCAAGATTATAAAATTCATTTATGTCGGTTGAGTCTTTCTCCAATAAAAAATTGAAATTCTTAGAGTTTGAAATAGATCTAAGCTTCCATTACCTATCCTAAAGTGCACAAGAATCAAAAGGTATTTTATGGTGGGTTTCTGTGGATATGGGATGGAAGGAATATAGTATTCAAAAGAGTGTAAAGAGGGTTAAAACACCAGCATGGAAAAAGAAATGTACAAAATATATTAAATAAAACATGGAAGGAAATGGAAACACATAGTTACAAAAGAAATATTATGTGAATCAAGACACAAAATGAGGAAGAAAATTTTAATGGAATCAGAAGATGACATATTTACAAAACAAAAAACTTCTCCCTATGACAAAAGTGTTCTTTTTTTCTTTTTCTCCTTTTTTTCAAAAGTTGAACTTGAAAATAATCTCACACTCATCTCCCAACCCATGGTTGATCTACTAACAACACTAATGGTAATAGATATAACAATATAAAAGGTTGATGAGGAGTTATTTTTGATCCTCTCAAGAAACAACCCTTGTTTAATTTTTTTATGTGTGTTTTTTAACACTTGTCAATAACATTTAAAAAATTTCACGAATGAATGTAAATTATTCAAAACTCATTGAATGACAACATCTACCCCACACTAAAATGGATTCTTTCCCACAAGCATATGATAACACATTGAAAATCAATAAAAGGGAACCCAAAAATGAAATCCATCCCCCCACACTTAAATTTCAATAAATAATGCAACATAAATCCATGTAGATTTTGGGTGGGATAAGGTATTAGGATTGTAATGTGTCTATCAAAGAAAAGGTTTTAATGGGCTCAAAAGGGATTTAAAAAGTAGTATTAATGTAAGGGTAATGGGAGGATATTTTTCTATTGTGATTCTCATGAGGTTCAAAAAATTCCTCTGTCATATTAATGCACACAAAAGTAGGAAATTCAGCTTGAAGGTCCACAAAATCAAGACTCACAATCGAGGGTGAAAACACACATTTTGAAAAGATGGTCATAGATGGCCTTGACATGAAAGATAATGTTGTTCCTCATAGTTGAGGAAAATTATTATCCAAATCATAAAATGAGCATTCAAATTTTTCTGGTTTTGAAACAATATTCTTTATCCAAATATATGATGAAAACACAAAACAAATTTCGATGAAACCATGTATTTTAACTCCCCAAAATGGTTGGACAAAATTTCAAAACTTGATGTTGAGTAAGAATGAGTCAT
The DNA here is from genome assembly GCA_963277665.1 of Viscum album. Classification (NCBI taxonomy): domain Eukaryota; kingdom Viridiplantae; phylum Streptophyta; class Magnoliopsida; order Santalales; family Viscaceae; genus Viscum; species Viscum album. The sequence continues at coordinate 1,401,306,549 of OY728127.1, read as the reverse complement.
TTGGTTTTTTTTTCATGTTTTTATTTATTTTTTTATTTTTTTTAGTGTTTTTAAAATACAAACCCACACAAAAGAGAAAGAGAAAAAGAAAGGGTTTGATGAAGATAGTGGTTAAAAAATAAAATAGAGAGGAAGAAGAAGAAAGAGGTTGAGAGAGGAAGAGAGAGGGAGTTAAAGGGAAAGAGGTTCCCCCAAGTTTGGATTTGGTGGGTCATTGTCTCCATCTAGTGGTGTGTTTACTGTAGAAGTTATGGATCCAGTGGAATTTGAAGTTATTATAGGATTGTGCATATTCTCATGTTGATGGTTTAACCGATGTACATTAACTACGAATTCCCTTTTTGAAGTGGAATCTTGGACTTGCTATGCACCAAATGGGTAAACATTAGTAATAACAAAAGGACCTTCACAACGACAATTAAGCTTACCTGGGTGAAGTCAAAATTGAGAATTGAAGAGAATTACAGATTCACCTTCACGAAATACCTCTCTCAGAATGTGTTTGTCATGGATTACCTTATAATTTTCTTTGTACATATTGTAATTCTCATAGGAATCAAGTCGAAGTTCCACCAGTTCAGCCAATTGTAACAATCTTTCTTCACCCTTTTTTTCACAATCAAAATTACATTTTTTCACAACCCAAAAGGACTTATGTTGGATTTAAACTAGTAAGTGACACAATTTACTAAAAACATTCCTAACAAGAGACATCCCAATGGGTGATTTTTTGGCATTTCGATAATCCCAAAGTGCTTCACCAAGTCTTTCAGGACAATATTTTCTGGTGGATTTTACAATCCTCTCAAGCACTCTTTTCACTTCTCTCTTAGAACTTTTAGCCCTTCCATTTGTTTGGGGGTGATATGTAGTAGATGATTTAGGTACAATACCATTATTTTCCAAAAGATATTCCATGGTTCTATTAAAAAAATGGGTTCCTAAGTCACTTATCAAGCCACATGGTGTGCCAAATCAGTGAAAGATGTGTGTCTTTAAGAACTCACTAACAGTATGTGAATCATACATTCTAGTGGGTTTGGCCTCGACCCATCTTGAAACATAATCAACCAAAAGAAGAATGTATGATAAGACCTTTCGGGGGGTCCTTTGTGGTCCAAAGTGGTACATGATTGATAGAAATCATGTGAGTCCTTGAAGAGTGAAGGCCAAAATAATCTAGAGTCTAAGACCTTTCGGGGGGTCCTTTGTGGTCCAAAGTGGCCACCGTTAGGCATTGAGTGACAGAATTCAAAGTTGGAGGAACATTCATCTTAATCAACATATCTTCTAATTACCATGTCAGCCCCAGTTTTCCAAAGTTTATTATCTTCCCAAAAATAGAATTTTGAATATTTTTTCAGCTTCATTTTTTGTTCTTTTGTTAAATATTCAGGAAAAATATCGACAATCAAGTAGTTTAGAATTGGGGAATACCATGGTAACTTTGGAGTGAGAGATGAAAGGTGATTAGTGTTGAATTCATGATCAATGATTTCTGAATCAGATGAATTAGAAATTCTACACAGGTGATCAGCCACCGGGTTTTCTTTTCCTAGTATATATTTTATTTCAATGTCAAACTCTTGGAGCATTAGGATACGTCTTATTAGACGCAGTTTGCAATAACTTTTCCATAGTAATAACTTTATAGAAGAATGTTCTATAAATATTATGATTCAGGAACCTAAGATATAGGGCCAAAATTTATCTAAGGCAAAAAAATTTCTAAAAGATCCCTTTCAGTGTCAGTGTAGTGAGATTTAGTTTTATACAATGTTTTTCAGGAATAATAGATGGCATGATGAATCTTTTCTCTTCTTTGACCAACAACAACCCAAATGGATCTATCAGAATCATCACACATCTACTAAATGGGTAAGGACCAATATGAGGGTTGGATTATTGGGCCAGATGTAAGAGAAGTTTTGAGTTCAACGAAGGATCACTTCCAAACCTCATCGAAATGGAAAGTTACATCATTTTGGAGCAACAATGTGAGTGGGAGAGAAATTCCACTGAATCTATAGATGGATCTCCGATATAAACTGGCATGACCTAGGAAGGATCAGTTATCTTGAACAAATGTGCGTTCTGGAAGTGATTGTATCACTATGATTTTGGTAGGATCAACTTCAATACCCTCTTGTGAAACTATATTCCCTAGAACAATCCCATTTGCAACCATGAAGTGACATTTTTCAAAATTTAACACAAGGTTACACTTGACACACTTTTGAAGGAATAAAGAGAGTGAATTCAAGAATGATTCAAATGACTCACCATAAATGGTAAAGTCATCCAGGAAAACCTCCATGAAGGGTTTGATGAATTCAGAAACATTACTCACCATACACCATTGGAATGTTTCAAGAGCATTAAAAAGGCCAAAGTGCATTCTCTTATATGCATATGTTCCAAAGGGGCATTTGAAAGTAGTCTTTTCTTGGTTCTGAGGTGCGATTGGTATTTTGAAGTAGCTTTTGTATCCATCAAGAATGAAATAGTGTGAATTTTCGGCTAATCATTCTTGAAGTTGATCAAGTAATTGAACAGGGTAGTGATCTTTTCTTGTTTCATCATTCAATTTCCTATAGTCAATGCACACACGCCATTTTTTCTTCATTCGAGTTGTGACTACCTCCCCATGTTCATTTGTGACAATAGTTATCCCACCCTTTTAGGTACAACATGAATTGGACTAACCCATTCACTATCAGAAATTGGGTACATAATACCAGCTTGAAGAAGCTTTGTGATCTCTTCCCTAACTAACTCAAGGACGAGTGGATTGAGTCTTCTTTGTGGTTGTCTAATTGTTTTAAATGATTCCCCAAGATGGATGTGACGCTTGAAAAGGGCAGGGTTGATTCATGTTTTATCATCTAGGGTCCAACCTAAGGCCCTTTTGTTTTCCTCTTACACCTGAACAATTATGGAATCCTCAGTTTCATTAAGTGAAGAAGATATAATTATAGGATAAAAGTGATCATGGAAAAAGAATGCATATTTCAGGTGTTCAGAAAGAGGATTCAGATAAGTGTCATCTTTCATTTATGAGTTAGACAAATTCGGGATGTAGGAAGGGACTTTAGTTGGTTTTGATTCATTTTTCTTAATAATATCCAAGGTGGAGTAGTAGAGATCCGAGTTGATGTATGATTCAAGAGAGGTTTCAAGATCCTTTAGATTGATCGAGTCTATGAATGAAAGGTCCACATCAACTTCACTATTTATGACTTGGTTAATCATGATGTAGATTTCACAAGATCCTTTTCCATTAGAACATTAAGAACATGATGGATTCAGGTTCAACTAGCTCTCAGAAGTCTCCTCATAGTCATGGATTGAGAATGCACAGTGATCCTCATATGGGTATCACATGGCTTGGAAAATGTTGAAATTGACCAGTTTGTGACCAAATTCCATGGATAAGATGCTAGAATGGACATCAATCTTGGTTCTCACTGTCATTAAGAATGGTCTTCCTAGAATTAAGGGATATCAAGAATATTTTGTCTCACCTTCTATTTTAAGGACATAGAAATCCGCAGATAAGATAAGAACACTCACATGAACAAGGAAATCCTCAATTATACTCTCAGGACTAGAAGTGCTTTCGATTGGACAACTGAATGACAACACCCATTGGATGTAAGGTACCTATTCCAAGGTTGGTGAATATGGATTTTGGATGACATTAATTGAGGATCCTAGATCTATGAGTGCATCATCAAAGTTGGAACTCCCAATTTTTCATAGAAATTTAAAGGTCCCTAGATCTTTTATCTTTATGGGAATAAAATGTTGAGTGGAAAAATTTTCAGAGGTCTTAAGTTTCCTCTTGTAGGTGCACAATTCCTTAAGAAACTTGGCATACTTATGGATTTTTTTTGGGGAATTTAAAAGGGGTATGTTGAATTCAACATGTCTAAACTTGTCGACCATTTCAGGATTGGGTTCAAATGACTTCTTTGGTTTCGAAATGGTCTGGAAAAAATGAATTAAGTTCCTAAGTGGAATGAAAGGAGGTGAGAGAATGGATTCAGTTTTCTTTTCATGTTTCTTTATCTTTTCTTTTTCTTGCTCAACATTTAAAGTGGTTTTAGAGGACTCATCATGAGGAATATCAATTTTATTTCCTGATCTATGTGCAACTACACTTACATTACCCTTGGGGTTGGGTAGTGGTTGAGTTGGGAGTTAGGATTAATTTGATTGTTATTGCTGGATCAGGTGGGATGCATGTTGACCAATTTGTGTGTCAATCTTTTTGAGGCAGAATAGGTGAAGGAGGCAAGATCTTCCGTTGCACTTTCCCATGGTTTCTTTGAAGAAAAGGCTTGTTCTGGATTGGTATTAGCTTAATTTTTGGTTTTTAAGAAAGAGATTGTATTGGTTTTGGAATTGGGAAGGATCACTAGGATAGTGGAATCTAGGAGGAGTAATAGGAGGATTGATCCTTTGAGGTTGAGGAACAAAAGGGTAAGTTTGTTGGAAGTTACCAACACCTTCACTATATTGGAATTGGTTTGGGTTTTGAGTAGGGAATTGAGGGGGATGTGAAATGAGATTACCATACCTCAAGACTTTGTTGAAGGTAGAAGATAAGGGATCTGCATGGGGATGGTTGAAGTTTCAAATAAATTGACCTGATTGTTGAGGGTGGGGGTTCTGCTGAGCATATACTACATTGATCTCCATTGGTCTGGATGAATCAGATTGATCCTCTTGAAATTGTGTACATGTGTTAGTTGGATGAGATGGGGAGCTACAGATTCCACGGTTCTTGATAGGCCTAGGGAACCGAGATTGTGGAGAAGATGAGGTTGGAGCTTTGGATGCGACATCTAGTTGTCACACAAGACCTATATGTTCACTCATCCACTCTGTAATCTTGTTTGACTCTATTGAGAGACTATCTTCGGCTTTTTTTACTTGAGCATGTCCTCGAATATGGAATTGTTGTGTGTTTGGAGCCATGTTGCTTATGAGATATTTTGCAGCTACATGAGTTTTATCAAACAGAGAACCACCACTTGAGGCATCAATGAGGGTTCTTTCCATATCAAATAACCCCTCATAGAAGTATTGGGTCATGAGTTAATCAAGGATTTGGTGATTTAGACAGGTTTCTACAAGCTTTTTGAACCTCTCCCAGTATTCATGGAGTGATTCATTGGGGAATTGACAGATACCACTAATTTCATTTCGGATGGAAGCAGTATGAGAAGCAAGAAATAATTTTTCCAGAAAATTCACTTCATGTCATTCCATGTGGTTATGGAACCAGGAGGGAGGTAGTAAATCCATGACTTATCAATGTTAACTACAGAGAAAGGGAGTGACCGGAGTTGTATTTTTTCTTTAGAAACCCCTTGAGGCTTCATGGTTCAGCACACCACTTGAATCTCTTTAAGATGAAAGTGTGGATCCTCACCAGCTAGCCAGTGGAAATGAGGAAGAAGATGAATCAAACTTGATTTGAGTTCAAATTTATCCTCTATGTTTGTAAATTGAATTCCAAGGGGTTGGTAACTCATATCAAGGGCAGTAGGTTCTTCAAGGGTTTGTTCCGTAGGGTTATCCAAATCTAATTCAGTTGGTTGTACACAGATTGGTTCTTGAATGATTTGATTATCCCTAATATTCCTCATAAGTTGGTGAATATTTCGCTCAATTTCAGGGTAAAACAAAATCTAGGGATTTTTTGGGAGACTATGAGGCATTAAAATAGATTTTGGAATAAATAGGAAGGTGGATTTTTCTTTTTGTTTTTTTAAATTTTTTTTACAATAACTAGAAACTGACGAGTACTTAATTGCACCATACTTGAAAATGAATCCATTTTAAAGTATTGATGATTGTGGTATATCTACCATTCAAGGTTCATGTTCTTTTCTAATGTGTATAGAAACACTCGGGTCGAATCCTCAACAATGATACTTGTTAATAATCGATTGTTTTTAATTGATTGTATTTTTATTGGGGGGGGGGTGTTGTCAGAGATTAAATGAAGTGATTAATGATTGGTGTTTGATTTAAAAATTTGATAAATATTGGTTTGAGTTCATTATTATGGTTTTAATCTTGTGATATCCTTGATCTTTTCTTTATATTTCATTTAAATTAATACCCACTTCACAAGATAATGTTGATCGGAATTCCTAAGTGTTAATGATTTAATAAAAGGCTTAACATAACTTAGGGTTCTAATATCAATTAGATCTTGTTGATGGTTGTATATTTATGGTTCTAATAATCCCGGGAAACCACACATTAAACAGAACAAGTCATTAATCCATGACATGTTAAGTCCAACATACACAATGTTAATTTGAATAATATTCATTGAGAAAATACTCCCAATCACTTAACATTCCTAAATTTTGACTCACAAAAATTATATATTTCCTAATACATTGAGATTAATATTAATATGGTTTATTATATTTATGATTATTAAAAAGATAAGAGAAGAAAAATAAAGGGATAAGAAAATATTTGTGCACCGAACACACACACACACAAACAGTGAAGAAAATGTAAAAAAGAATTTCGATTGAATGTGGAAGAAAAAGAGGGGATTTATTTGTAACATTATTTAAGAAATTTAAATAACATTAATATTTCAAAACATAGATTATACGATAATAAGATTTAAATGGAAAGGTACTTGCATTAAAACAGAGTTACAAAATGAAGACTTACAAGAGTACACCAATGAAGAACACAAAAGTAAATGAAAACAAAGAGAGGAGGAAGGGTCTCTCAAGTGAAAAATTGAGTATGGAAGGACCTCACAAGCCTTTTTAAAGGCTTTGGTCATTCCAATATATGGTCTTCTCTTCTAAAATTCCATCCTCTTTCAAGGATAGGACGAGGATATATTTATAGCCCAATGTTGTGGAATGTTTGCATTCCAAAACTACACCTCCAATTGCATCGCCAATTTAATATTTTATACAGAAGAATATCAAGAATTATTCTTCTTCCAAGTTGTATATATACACATTTCATGTCTACTCTAAAAATTTGGAGTCCATTGGACTTAATGATCCATAGTTATGGAAGTTTGATTAAACAATGTTAATCTGTCTATTTCAATCCAGACTTTTTTGTTGGCCTAATGTAAATGGATTTATGAATATTAATATTCCTTAAAATCCAAATTCTTTATTCATAAAAGTAGTCCAGCTGTATATCCTCTTTCACACTGAAAATATCATCTTTCATGGATGTTTATATCAGGAGAAAAGTCCATAAATGTGTGCTAGTTTTAATTCCTGGACAGAATTGTGGGCTGCATTTAAATTCATAAGTTGGGCCCATTGTTTTTGGATTTGGGACTTGAAATTTTTATCCAAGGTGAACTGAATTATTACATGACCTTTTGAGGGTAATTAAAGTATTTATACTTCTTGAGTGAGCCCAGTAATTCTATCTTTAATAATGGTCTAGTTTCTTTATAGATTATTTGAGTCTTTTGTGTGGATCATATGACTCTTCAAATGAAATAATTGGCCCAAGATCTCTTCTAATGAAATGTTTGATATTGAATGGGTAATCCTAAAAAACAATAACCATGAAATTTGGATAATCATGGTGATTTGTATAATTAAAACAGTAAACTGACTCAATTGGACTTCTTCAAATTATGCTAAAAAATTATATTTAGTATTAAATCATGAGTATCTCACACCAATTATGCACTTTTGCCTAAAATTTACTAGATAGAGTATACAAAAATTTATGAATAAATTAACAACATAAACTCCCTCACACATAGTCTTGTGAATTTACTCATTTATAAAAAATATAAAAGCATAACTAAATCATTCACACTCACCAACAAATATTAAAATTTTGTTTTCCCCAATCAGGGGAGTTTTAGACCATTTCACTAATCCATATTGAATTCCCCCACAAATTTTTTAAGAAATAATGTTCGAAAAACAATTCATTTTTCATGCTCAAATTTAGAAATGAAAAATGCGGGCACTCAGAATTCACTCCTCTCAAGATGATAAAATTCATTTATAGAGGTTGACTCTTTCACTAAAAAAGTGAAAATCTTAGAGTTTGAAAGAGCTATCATATTCCATTTCCAATACTAATGTGCAAAAGAATCAAGAGGTATTTTTAATGGGGTTTTTATTGACTATGGGATGGTAGGAATATAGTATTCAAAATAGTGTAAAGAGGGTTAAAACACCAACATGGAAAAAGAAATGTACAAAATTTATGAAATAAAACACGGAAGGAAATTGAAACACATAGCTACCAGGGAACTATTGTGTGAATAGAGACACAAAAAGTGGATGAAAATTTGAATAGATTGAGAAGATGTCATATTTACAAAACACAAAACTTCTCCCAATGACATAATTGTTCTTTTTTATTCTTTTTTATTCTTTTTTTTTAATTTGAACTTGAAAAAAATCTCACAACAATCTCCCAACCCATGTTTGATCTCCTCGCGACACTAATTTTAATAGTTATAACAAGATTAAAGTTTGATAAGGAGTGATTTTTTCTATGCTCAAGACATAAACAATGTTTTATGTTTTTTATGTTTGTTTCATTCTTTCAAAAACTTGTCAAAAACATTTAAAAAAGTACATAAATATAAGTAAATTCCTCAAAACTCACTGAATGACAACCTCTCACCCACACCAAAATGGATAATTTCCCTCAAGAATATGATAAAACATTTAAAATCAATAAAACGGCACCGAAAAATAAAATCCACCCCCACACTTAAATTTCAATAAATAATGCAATGTAAATCTAGGTAGATGTTGGGTGGGATAAGGTATCGGGCTTGTAATGTGGCTATCAAAGAAAAGGTTTTCATAGGCTCATAGGGGCTTTCAAAAGTAGGATTAATGCAAGGGTAATGGGAGGATATTTGGCTATTGTGATTCTCATAAGGTTCATAAAATGCCTCTAACATATTAATGAACACAAAATTAGGAAATTCAGATCGAAGATCCACAAACTCAAGACTCATAATCGGGGTTGAAAACACACATTTTGAAAAGATGGTCATAGGTTTTCTTTGGCATGAAAGATAATGTTGTCTCTCCTGGTTGGGAAAAAATATTTTCCAAATCATAAAATGAGAATTCAAAATTTTATGGTTTTGACACAATATTTTTTATCCAAATATATGATGAAAATACAAAATATTTAGGATGAAACCATGTCTTTTGACTCCCCAAAATGGTTGGACAAAATTTAAAAATTGGATGGCAAGTAAGTATGACTCTTTTGGTTTTATTTCATGTTTTTATTAATTTTCTTAGTTTTTTTAATGTTCTTAAAATACACACCCACACAAAATAGAAAGATAAAAATAAATGGTTTTATGAAGAAAGTGGTAAAAAAATTAAAGATAGAGGAATAAAAATAAAGCGGTAGAGAGAGGAAGAGAGAGGGAGTTGAAGGGAAAGAGGTTCCCCTAGTTTGGATTTAGTGGGTTGTTGTCTCCATCTAGTGGTGTGCTTACTGTAGAAGTTGTGGATATGGTGGAATTCAATGTTGTTCCAGGATTGTGCGTCCTCTCTTGGTGATGCTTTAACCGATGTCCATTAACTATGAATTTCTTTTTTTGAAGAGGGGTTTTGGACTTGCACTACACCAAATGGGTAAACATTAGATATAATAGAAGTACTTTCCCAATGAGAATTAAGCTTACCTGGGTGAAGTTGAAATCGATAATTAAATATCATTACCTATTCACCTTCATGAAATACTTTTCTTAGTATGTGTTTCTCATGGAGTACCTTAGCCTTTTCTTTGTACATATTGGGATTCTCATAGGAATCAGGTCGAAGCTCCTCTACTTCATCCAATTGAAACAATATTTCTTCACCCGACTTTTCAAAATAAAAATTACAAGTTTTCACTACCCAAAATGAATTATGTTGGATTTCAACTAGTAAGTGACACACTTTACCAAAAACTATCCTAAAAGGAGACATCCCAATGGGTGTTTTATAGTCTGTTTGATAAGCCAAAATTGCTTCACCAATCCTTTTAGGTCAGTATTTTCAGGTGGGTTTTAAAATTCTCTCAATCACTCTATTCACTTCACTATTAGAAAGTTCAACCATACCATTTGTTTGGGGGTGATATTCAATATAAGTTTTATGTACAAACCCATTCTTTTTCAAAAGATATTTCATGGTACTATTATAAAAATGGATTCCTTTGTCACTTATCAAGGCATGTGGTGTGGAAAATTGGTGAAAGATGAGTGTCTTTAGGAACATACTTATAGTATTTGAATCATCCTTTCTAGTGGGTTTGGCCTCGACCCCACCGAGAGACATAATCAACCGCAAGAAGAATGTACGAGAATACATTGTAAGGGGGAATAATCCCATGAAATCGATGCCCCAAACATCAAATATCTCATATAAAATTAAAGGATTTTGGAGAATTTCATTTCTCTTTGAAATTGTGCCAAAATCTGGGCAAGAGGGACAAGATTGAAAGAACTCATGTGAGTCTTTGAAGATTGAAGGCCAGAAGAATCCAGAGTCTAAGACCTTTCAAGAGGTCCTTTTTGGTCCAAAGTGGCCACTAACAGGCATTGAGTGATAGAATTCTAATATGGAGGAACGTTTATCTTTATCAACACATCTCATAACTACCATGACAACCCCAATTTTCCAATGTTTATTATCTTCCCAAAAATAGAATTTTGGATCACTTTTCAGCTACATTTTTTGTTCTTTTGAAAAACATTTGGGAAAAATACCAGAAACCAAGTATTTTACAATTTTGGAATACCATGGTAACATTAGAGTGATAGATAAAAGGTTCTTAGTAAGGAATTTTGGATCAATGATTTATGAATGAGAAGAATTATAAATTCTACTCAGGTGATCAGCCACATGGTTTTCTTTTCTTAGTATATCTTTGATTTCGTGGTAAAAATCCTAGAGCATTAGGATCCATATTATCAGTGTCGGTTTGTAATCAATTTTCTTGATTAAGAACATTATTGAAGAATGTTCTGTGAAGATGATGATTTTGGCACCTAAGAGATAAAGCTAGAATTCATATAAGGAAAAAACCACTACTAAAAGTTCCTTTTTAGTGACAGTGTAGTGATATTGAGTTTCATCAAATGTTTTTGAGTCATAATAGATGACATGAGGAATATTTTCTCTTCTCTAACCAATAACATCCTCAACAGATCTATTAGAATCATAACACATCAACTCAAAGGGTAAGGACCAATCTGGGGGTTAGATTATCAGGGTAGATGTAAGAGCAGTTTTGAGTTCAACGAAGCCTCTCTTGAAAACCTCATCGAAGTGGAAAGTGATGTCATTTTGGTAAAACTGAGTTAGTGGGAAGGAAATCCTACTGAAGTAATGGATGAATCGCTGATAGAAACCAACATGACCTAGGAAGGAACAGATGTCTTGAACAGATGTGGTTTCTCGAAGTGATTGGATCACTTCGATTTTGGCAGGATCAGGTTCAATACCCTCTTGTCAAAATATATTCCCTAGAAAAATCCTATTTGAAACCATGAAGTAACATTTTTTAAAAGTTTACACAAGGTTACACTTGACACACTTTTGAAGGACTGGAGAGAGTGAATGTGAGCATGATTCGAATGACTCACCATAAATGGTAAAGTCATTCATGAAGACCTCCATAAACTGTACAATGAATTCAGAAAAGATACTCATCATACACATTTGGAATGTTTCAGGATCATTAAAAAGTCCATAAGTCATTCTCTTATATTCATATGTTCCAAAGGGGGATGTGACAGTTGACTTTTCTTAGTCCTGAGATGAGATTGGGATTTGGAAGTAGCTGGTGTATCCATCAAGAAAGAAATTGTGTGACTTTCTGGCTAATCACTCTAGAATTTTATCATGGAATGGAAGAGGGTAGTGTTCTTTTCTTGTTTCAACATTCCATTTATTATATTCGATGCACACACGCCATTATTTCTCTATACAGGTTGTGACTATCTCCCAATGTTAATTTGACATAACAGTTTCCCCACCCATTTTTGGTACAATTTGAATTAGAATAACCCATTCACTATCAGAAATTGGGTAGATAATACAAGCTTGAAGAAGCTTTGTGATCAATTTCTTAACATGATGGATTTGGGTTCAACTAACTAACAAAAGTCTCTTCAGAAGCATGGATTGACAATGTAGAGTGATCCTGAGATGATTATCACATGGCTTGAAAAATGTTGAAATTGACCACTTGGTCACCAAATTCCATGGATAAGATGCATGAATGGACATAAATCTTGGTTCTCGCTATCATTAGGAATGGTATTCCAAGAATTAAGGGATTTTGAGAGGATATCGTCTCACCTTCCATGTCAAGGACAAATAAAATAGTAGGGAAGATAAGATCATTCACATTAACAAGGACATCCTCAATTATACCCTCAGGAATAGCAGTGCTTCAATTGTCCAACTGAATGACAACACCCATTGGATGTAAGGGTCCTAGAAAAAAGTTGGAGAAGATGGATTTTGGAATGAAAAATTAATTGAGGATCCTAGGTCTATGAGTGCATCATCAAAGTTGGAACTTCTAATTTGGCATGGAACCATAAAGGTCCCTAGATCTTTGTACTTTATGGTAATAGACTACTGAGTGGAAACATTTTTGAAGGTCTTAAGTTTCCTATTGTGGGTGCACAATTCCTCAAGAAACATGGCATACTTAGAGATTTTTTTTATGTAATCTAAGAGGGGTATGTTGAGTTCAACACGTCTATACATGTCGAGCATTTTCGAATCGAGTTTAAAGGACTTTTTTGGCTTAGAAATTACTTGAGGGAAATGAATTTGGTTACTAACTAGAATGTAAGGAGGTGAGGGAATGGATTAAGATTACTTTTCAAGTTTCTTTTTCTTTTCATTTTCTAGGTCAACATTTAAAGGGGAGTTGGAGGACTCATCATGAGGAATATCAATTTTCTTTCCCTATCTAAGTGAAATTAAACATACATTACCCTTGGGGTTGGGTAATGGTTGAGCTAGGATCTGGGAATAATTTGGTTTTTTTTGGTAGATTAAGTGGGATGAAAGTTGACTAAATTTTGTTTTAAAGTTTTTGAGGCTGGAACGTGTGAAGGAGACAAGATCTTCCACTGAAATTTCCCATGGTTTCTTGGAAGAAGAGGCTTTTCCCGGTTTGGGATTATCATGATTTTGGTTATTGGGAAAGCGATTGTATTGGTTTGGGAATTGGGAAGGCTCACTACGAAAGTGGAATCCAGAAGGAGAAAGAGGAGGATTGATCCTTTGAGTATGATGAACAAAAGGGTATAGTTGTTGGAAGTTACCAACACCTTCACCATATTGGAATTGGTTTGGGTTCTGAGTAGGGAATTGAGGGGGATGAGAAATTGGATTACCATACCGCATGCCTTGGTTGAAGGTAGAAGAGAAGGGCTCAGAGTGGGGTTGGTTGATGTTTCTAACAAACTGGCCTGATTGATGAGGGTTGGGGTTCCGCTGAGCATATGATGCATTGAGCTCTATTGGTCTTGATGAATCTGATTGATCCTCTTAAAATTGTGTACATGTGTTAGTTGGATGAGATGAGGAGTTGCAGATTCCATAGTTCTTGATAGGTCTAGGCAACAGAGATTGTGGAGAGGATGAGGTTGGGGCTTTGGATGTGACATCTAGTTATTTCACAAGACCTGTATGTTCACTCATCCACTCGATAATCTTGTTTTTCTCTATCGATAGACTATATTGGGATTGTTTAACTTTAGCATGTGCTCAAGTATGGAATTGTTGTGTGTTTGTAGCCATGTTTCTTATGAGATCTCTTACATCTACAAGAGTTTTATCAACAAGAGTACCACCACATGCGGCATCGATGAGGGTTCTCTCTATAGACAATAACCCCTCATAGAAGTATTGGATCAATAATTGGTTAGGGATTTGGTGGTGTGGACAGGTTTCCACAATCTTTTTTAACCTCTCCCAGTATTCATGGAGTGATTCATTGGGGAATTTACAAATACCACTAATTTTCTTTCGGATGGAAGCAGTACGAGAAGTAGGAAAGAATTTTTCTAAGAAAAGGTGCTTCATGTCATTCCCTGTGGTTATGGAACCAGGAGGGAGGTAGTAAAGCCATGACTTAGTTGTTTCTTCTAGGGAGAAAGGGAATGCTCAGAGTTTTATTTGTTCTTCAGAAACCCCTTGAGGCTTCATGGTAAAGCACACCACTTGGAACTCTTTAAGATGTAGATTTGGATCCTCACTGGCTAGCCTATGGAAATGAGAAAGAAGATGAATCAAACCTTATTTTATTTTTATGTCAGCCTCTATGTTTTTATATTTAATACCAATGGGTTGGTAATTCATATCAGGGGAAAGAGTTCTTTAAGGGTTAATTCCATATGATTATCCATATCTAATTCAATTGGTTGTACACGAACTGGTTTTTGATTGATTTGATTATCCCTAATGATCTTCCTATGTTGTGAAAGAGTTATCCCAATTTTAGGATCAAAAAAATCCAAGGGATTGTTTGGGAGAATATAGGGCATTCAAATAGATTTTGGAAGAAAGAGGAAGGTGGGTTTATCTTTGTGTTTTTTTTTAAAAATTTGTTTTTTTTTGTTTTTTATTCAATAACCAAATACTAAGAACTAATTAATTGCCCCATCCCTAGAAATGACACCATTTTTAAGTGTGTACGATTGTCACCTATCGATCGTTCATAGTTCCGGTACTCTGCTATTCTGTATAGCATCACTCCTGTCGAATCCTTGATGATGATACTTTTGAATAGTTTATTGTTTTTAATTGATTGTATTTTGATTGGGGTGTTGTTTTTAGAGCTTAAATGAAGTGATTAATGGTTGGTGTTTGATTTAAAAATTTGATAATGATTAGGGTGAGCTCATTATTATGGAGTTAATCTTTTGATATCCTTGATCTTTTCTTTATATTGCATTTAAATTTACACCCACTTCACAAGATAATGTTGATTGGAATTCCTAAGTGTTAAAGCTTTAATACAGGCCTTAACTTAGATTACAGTTCTAATATCAATCATCTCTTATTGATGGTAGTGTATTTAATTCTAATATTCCATGGAAACCACACATTAATGAAAAAAAGTCATTAATCCATGACATGTTAAGTCCAATATACACAATGTTAATTTCATGAATATTCATCGAGCAAATACTCTCAATCAATTTACATACCTAAATTTTGACTCACCCAAATTATATATTTACTCATCCATTGAGATTAATAGTAATCTAGTTTATTATATTTATTATTCTTAATTAATAATAGAATTAAAACAAATGGGTAAGAAAATAGTTGTGTGCCAAACACACACACAGATATTGGAGAAAATTAAAAATAGAATTTTGATTGAATTAAGAATCAAAAGAATGGATTAATTTTTAACATGATTTAAGAAATTTAAAGAACAATAATATTTCAAAACATAGGGTATATGATAATAAGAGTTAATGGGAAAGGTACTTACATTAAAACAAAATTACAAAAGAAATACTTACAAGATTACAATAATGAATAACACAAAAGTATATGAAAACAAAAGGAGGAGGAAGTGTCTCTCAAGTGAAAACTTGAGTATGAAAGGTCCAACCAAGCCTTTGGAAAGGCTTTGGTAATTCTAATATATTATACTCTTTTCTGAAATTCCATCCTATTTCAAGGAGATGAGAAGGATGTATTTATAGCCCAATGTTGTGGGCTGTTTTCATTCCAAAACTACCCCCTCCATTTGTATCACAAATTTGATATTTCAGACAGCCAAATCTGGAGAAATATTCTGCTTAAAAGTTGTATATATACATGTTTTCTATCTACTATGATAATTTTTCAGCCATTGTATTTAAGGAACCAATGTTATGTCGTTTTATTAAACAATGTTAATCTTTCCATTTTAATCCAGATTTTGTTTTTGGCCTAAATGTGAATGGATTTTTGAATAGGAATATGCGTTTAAATCCTAATGATTTATTCAAAAAAGTTGGAAACCTATATCTTCGCTTTCACACTGGAAAATATAATCTTGATGGATGTCTATATCAAAAGAAAAATCCACAAATTTGTGATGGTTTTAATTCTAGGACAGAATGGTGGGCTGGGTTTAAATTCATCAGTTGGGCCCTTTGATTTTGGATTTTGGCCTTGAAATTTTTATACAAGATGAATTGAATTGTCCCCCGAACTTTGGAGATAATTAAAGGTTTTGTAATTCTGGAGTGACCCTAGTAATTCTATCTTCAAGAATGGTCTAGTTTATTCACAGTTTATTTGAGCCTTTTTGTGTGGATCATATGACCCTTAAAATGGAAGAATTGGACCAAGATCTCTTCAAATTAAATGTTTTATATTGAATGAGGAATAATAAATAATATAAGCGACGAAATTTATATAAGAAGGGTGAGATGTATAATTAAAATAGTAAACTGACTCAATTGGAATTCTTTAGATAATGATCAAAAATTATATTTAGTATTAAATCATGAGTATCTCACAACAATTATGCACTTTTACATGAAATTTACCAGAGGTAGTATGCAAAAAGTTATTAATAAATGAATAACATCAACTCCCCTACACTTGGTCTTGTGCATTTCCTCATGTAAAAAAAATATAAAAACATAACTAAATCATTCTCACTCCCCAACAAATATTAAAATTTTCCTTTCCCCAATCAGGGGAGTCTTAGACCATTTCACTCATCCATATTGAATTCCCCCCAAATTTTTACAGAAATCAAGTTCAAAATACAATTCATTGTTCATGCTCAAATTTATAAATGAAAAATGTGGGCACTCAAAATTCACTCCTCTAAAGATGATAAAATTCATTTATAGATGTTGACTCGTTCACCAAACAAAAGTGAAAATCATAGAGTTTGAAAGAGATCTCATCTTCCATTCCCTTTCCTAAAGTGAATAAGAATCAAGAGGTTTTTTTAAGGGGTTTCTTCAGTGTCCATGGGATGGTAGTAATATAGTATTCGAAAGAGTGTAAAGAGGTGTAAATCCCCAACATGGAAAAAGAAATTTTCAAAATTTATGAAATAAAACATGGAAGGAAATGGAAACACATAGTTATAAGGGAACTATTTATTGAATAAAGATATAAAAAAGAGGAAGAAAATTTGAAGGGAATGAGAATATGACATATTTACAAAACACAGAACTTATCCCAATGACATAACTGTCCTCTTTTTCTTTTTTTTCTTTTTTTCTAAAGTTGAACTTAAAACATATCTCACACTCATCTCCCAACCCATGGTTGATCTCCTCATGACTCAAATTGTAATAGTTATAACAAGTTCAAAGTTTGAGAAGGAGTGATTTTTGATCCACTCAAGAAACAACCCATGTTATATATTTTTTTGATTTTTTTGTGTTTGTATCATTTTTTGGAACACTTGTCAACATAAATTAGAAAATTACATAAATGAAAGTAAATTCCTCAAAACTAACTAAATGAAAACCTCTCCCCCACACTAAAATGGATGCTTTCCCTCAAGCATATGATAACACCTTGAAAATCAATAAAAATTAACCCAAACATGAAATCCATCCCCCTAAAATTAAATTTCAATAAATAATGAAATTTAAATCCATGTAGTTGTTGGGTGGGATAAGGTATTGGGATTTTAATGTGGCTATCAAAGAAAAGGTTTTCATTGGCTCATAGGGGATTTCAAAATTATGATTAATGAAAGGGTAATGTGAGGCTATTTGACTATTGTGAATCTTATGAGGTTTATAAAATTCCTCTATCATATTAATGTACACAAAACTAGGAAATTCAGCTCGAATCTTCACACACTCAAGACTCACAATCGGGGGTGAAAACACACATTTTGAAAAGATGTCCATAGGTGGCCTTGGCCTGAAAGATAATGTTGTTCCTCACAGTTGGAGAATATGATTTTCCGAATCATAAAATGAGAATTCAAAGTTTTCTGGTTTTGATACAATATTTTTTATCCAAATATATGATGAAAACACAAAAATTTTGAGATTAAACGATGTCTTTTGACTCCCTGAAATGGTTGGAAAAAATTTCAAAACTAGATGGTGAATAAGTATGACTCTTTTTCTTTTTATTCATGTTTTTATTTATTTTCTTAGTTTTTTTAGGGTTTTTAAAATACACACCCACACAAAAGATAAATAGAAAAAGAAAGGGTTTGATGAAGAAATTGGTAAAAAATGAAAGATAGAGGAATAAGAATAAAGAGGTAGAGAGAGGAAAAGAGAGGGAGTTAAAGGGAAACATGTGCCCTTGGTTTGGATTTGGTTAGTTGTCGTCACCATCTAGTGGCGTGTTTACTATATAATTTGTGGATCCGGTGGATGTTGATGTTGTTCTAGGATTTTAAAACCTCTCAAGGTGATGCTTTAACCAATGTCCATTAACTGTGAATTTCCTTTTTGAAGAGGGTTCTTGGACTTGAAATGCACCAAATGGGTAAACAATTGTAATAATAAAAGGACCTTCCCAATGAGAATTAAGATTACCTGGGTGAAGTTGAAATTGAGAATTGAAGAGCATTACCTATTCACCTTCATGAAATACCATTCTCAGGATGTGTTTTTCATGGATTACCTTAGCCTTTTCTTGGTACATTTTGCAAATATCATAGGATACAAGTCGAAGCTCCTCCAGTTCTGCTAATTGAAAAAATATTTCTTCACCCTGTTTTTCACAATCAAAAATACAAGTTTTCACAGCCCAAAATGACATATGTTGGATTTCAACTAGTAAGAGACACAATTTAACAAAAACTAACTTAAAAGGATACATCCTAATGGGTGTTTTATAGGCAGTTCGATAAGCCAAAAGTGCTTCACCAAATATTTTAGGCCAGTCTTTTCTGGTGGATTTTACAATTCTCTCAAGCACTCTTTTCACTTCCCTATTATAAATTTCAGTCATGACATTTGTTTGGCGGTGATATGGTGTAGATGTTTTATGTACAACCCCATTATTTTTGAAAATATATTCTATGAATCTATAAAAAAATGGGTTCCTAAGTCACTTATCAAGGCACACGGTGTGCCAAATTGGTGAATGATGTGTGTCTTTAGGAACTCACTAATAGTATCTAAATCATCCTTTCTAGTGGGTTTGGCCTTGAAACCCCTATAAAAATAATCAACCACCAGAATAATGTATGATAATCTATTGGAAGGGGGAATGGTCCCATGAAATTGATTCCCCAAACATCAAGATCTCATAGAAAATTAATGGTTTTGGGGAATTTCATTTCTCTTTGAAATTGTGCCAAACTTTTAGAAAGTGAGACATGATTGACAGAACTCATGTGAGTCCTTGAAGAGTGAATGCCAGAAGAATCCAGTGTCTAAGACCTTTAGGGAGGTCCATTGTGGTCCAAAGTGGCCACCGCCAGGAATTGAGTGATAGAATTTTAAGATTGAGGAATGTTCCTCTTCATTAACACATCTCCTAATTACCATGTTAGCCCAAGTTTTCCAAATTTTATTACCTTCCCAACAATATAATTTTGAATCACCTTTCAACTTCATTTTTTGTTCTTTTGAAAAAATTTCATGAAAAATACCGACAACCAAGTAGTTTACAATAATGGCATACTATAGTATCTTTGGTGTGAGAGATAAAAGGTGTTGAGTGGGGAATTAAGGATCAATGATTTCTAAATGGGATGAATTAGAAATTCAACTCAGGTGATCAGTCATAGGGTTTTATTTTCCTCATATATCTTTGATTTCTAGGTCTAACTCTTGGATCATTAGGATCTATCTTATTAGACTCAGTTTGGAATCACTTTTCTTGAGTAATGACTTTATATAAGAATGGTCTATGAAGATGATTATTTTAGAACCTAAGATATAGGGCCAAAATTTATCTACGGAAAAAATCATTGCTAAAAGTTCCTTTTCAGGGACAGTGTAGTGAGATTGAGTTTTATCCAATGTTTTTGAGGCGTAATAGATTACATGAGGAATCATTTATCTCCTTTGACCAAGAACATCCCCAAATGATAAATCAGAAGCATCACACTTCAACTCAAAGTGTAAGGACCAATTTGGGGGTTGGATTATCGGGGAAGATGTAATAGTAGTTTTGAGTTCAATGAAGTATCTCTTGAAAAACTCATCAAAAAAAGTGACATAATTTTTGAGCAACCGAGTGAGTGGGAGAGAAATCCTACTGAAGTTATGGATGATTCTCTAATAGAAATTGGCATGACCTAGGATGGAGAAGATGTCTCTAATAGATATGGGTTCTGGAAGTGATTGGATCACTTCGATTTTGGCATGATCAAATTCAATACCCAATTGCGAAACTATATGCCCTAGAACAATCACATTTGAAACCACGAAGTGAAATGTTTCAAAATTTAACACAAGGTTACACTTGACACACTTTTGAAGGACTAGAGAGAGTGAATGCATGCATGATTCAAATAACTCCCCAAAAATAGTAAAGTCATCCATGAAGACCTCCATGTAGTGTTCAATGAATTGAGAAAAGATACTCATCATACACCATTGGAATGTTGTAGGAGAATTACAAAGGCCAAAATGCATTCTTCTATATGAGTATGTTCCAAAGGGGGATGTTAAGTAGTCTTTTATTGGTCCTGAGGTGCGATTGGGATTTGGAAGTAGCTGGTGTATCCATCAAGAAAGAAATAGGGTGACTTTCCAGCTAATAGTTCTAGCATTTGATCAAGGAATGGAAGAGTGTATTGATCTTTTCTTGTTTCAACATTAAATTTCCTATAGTCAATGCACACACTCCATTTGTTCTTCCCTCGAGTAGTAACTACCTACCCACACTCATTTGTGACAACCGTTATCCCACCCATTTTAGGTACAACTTGAATTGGAATAACCCATTCACTATCAAAAATTTGGTAGATAATACCATCTTGAAGAAGATTGGTGATCTCTTCCCTAAATACTTCAATGATGAGTGGATAGAGTATTATTTGTTGTTGTATAATTGGTATGAATGATTCCTCAAGACGGATGTGATGAATGAAAAGGGAAATTTTGTTTCCTGGTATGTCATATAGGGTCCAACCTAAGGCCTTTTTTTCCTCCAACACCTGAACAAGTTTGTACTCCTCAGTTTCATTTAGTGAAGTGGAGATAATGACAGGATAAGAGTGATAATGGGAAAGTAATGCATATTTCAGGTGTTCAAGAAGAGGTTTTAGATCAGTCTGATATTTCTTTTTTGGGTTATACAACTCAAGGATGTTGGAAAGGACTATAATTGGATTTGATTCATTTTCCTTAATACTGTCCATGGTGGAGCAGCAGAGATCAAAGTTTATGTGGGATTCAAGATATTTTTCCAAATCCCCTAGATTTATGGAGTCTATGAATGAAAGGTCCACATAAACTTCACCATTTATGACTTGGCTAATCATGGTGAAAATTTTACAAGATAATTTTACATTAGAACATGAAGATCATGATGGATTGGGGATCAAATGACTCTCATAAGTCTCCTTGGAAGCATGGATTGAGAATGCAGAGTGATCCTCAGATGAGTACCACATGAATTGGAGAATTTCAAAATTGACCAGTTGGTCACCAAATTCCATGGATAAGATGCCCTAAAGGGACCTCAATCTTGCTTCTCATTATCACTAGGAATGGTCTTCCAAGAATTAAGGGAGATCGAGAAGAGTTCATCTAACCTTCCTTATCAAGGATGTAGAAATCAGTAAGTAAGATAAGATCATTCAAACGAACAAGGACATCCCCAATTATACCCTTAGGACTAACAGTGATTTGATTGGCCAACTGAATGACAACACCCGTTGGATGTAAGTTTCCTAGACAAAGTTTGGACAAGATGAATTTGGTCATGAAATTAATTGAGTCTCCTAGGTCTATGAGTGAATCATCGAAGTTGGAACTTCTAATTTGGCATGGAACTATAATGTTCCCTAGTTCATTAAAATTTAAGTGAATAGAATGATGAGTGGAAACATTTTCGAAGGTGTTAAGTTTCCTCTTGTGGGTGAACAATTCCTTAAGAAACTTTGAATACATAGGGATTTGTTTTATGGAATCTAAGAGGGGTATTTTGACTTCAACACGTCTAAACTTGTCGATCATTTGAGGATCAGATTCAAAGGATTTCTTTGGCTTAGAAACGGATTGAAGAATAGGAATTGGGTTCACAAGTCGAATAGAAGGAGATGAGTCAATGGATTCATATTCCTTTTCAAGTTTATTTTTCTTTTTATTTTCTAGGTCAACATTTAAAGAGGAGTTAGAGGAGTCATCATGAGGCATATCAATTTGATTTCTCGATCTAAGTAAAATTCCACTCACATTACCCTTGGGGTTAGGTAATGGTTGAGCTGGGAGTTAGGAGGAATTTGATTGTTGTTGCTGGGTCAGGTGGGATGCAAGTTGACCAATTTGTGTTTCAATCTTTTTGATGCTAGAACAGGTAAAGGAGGCAATATCTTACAATGCACTTTCCCATGGTTGCTTGGAAGAAGTGTCTTGTCCCGAATTGGGATTACCATGATTTTGGGTCTTGGGAAAGTGATTTAATTGGTTTGGGAATTAGGAAGGATCACTAGGATAGTGGAATCCAGGAGGAGTAAGAGGAGGATTGATACTTTGAGGTTGAGGAAGAAAAGGGTAAGGTTTTTGGAAGTTACCAACACCTTGACCATATGGGATTTGGTTTGGGTTTTGAGTAATAAATTGAGGTGGATGAGAAATGGTATTACCATAACTCAAGCCTTGGTCGAAGCTATAAGATAAGGGATCATAGTGGGGTTGGTTGAATTTTCTATCAATATGACCTAATTGTTGAGGTTTGGGGTTCCAAAGAGCATATGCTGCATTGAGATACATTAGTCTGAATGAATCAGATTGATCCTCTTGAAGTTGTATACATGTGTTAGTTGGATGAGATGGGGAGCTGCAGATTCCACAGTTCTTGATAGGTCCAGGGAAAAGAGATTGTGGAGAAGATGAGGTTGGGGATTTGGATGCCACAACTAGTTTTTTCACCAGACCTATAAGTTCAATCATCCACTCTGTCATCTTGTTCGGCTCTATCTACTAACTATAATGGGCTTGTTTGACTTGAGAATGTGCTCGAGTATGGAATTTTTGTTTGTTTGCAGTCATGTTGCTTATGAGATCTCTTGTAGCTTCAAGAGTTTTATCAACAAGAGAACTTCCATTTGTGGCATGAATGAGGGTTCTCGCCATATCCAATAACCCCTCATATAAGTATTGGATAAATAGTTTGTTAGGGATTTGGTGGTGTGGATAGGATGCCACAATCTTTTTGAACATCTTTGAGTATTCATGGAGTGATTCATTGAGGAATTGACAGATACCGCTAATTTCATTTTGGATGGATGTAGTATGAGAATTAGGAAAGAGTTTTTCTAATAAAAGTCACTTCATTTCATTCCATGTAGTTTTGGAACCATGAGGGAGGTAGTAAAGCCATGACTTAGCTATGTCATCTAGTGAGAAAGGGAATGCTCGAAGTTGATTTGTTCCTCAGAAACCCCTTGAGGTCTCATGGTAGAGCACACCACTTGGAACTCTTTAAGATGAAGATATAGATCCTCACTGGCTAGCCTGTGGAAATGAGGAAGAAGATAAATCAAACCTTATTTGAGTTCGAATTCAGTCACTATGTTTGGATGTTGAATACCAAGAGGTTGTTAATTCATATTAGAGGTAGTAAGTTCTTTAAGAGTTTATTCACTAGGATTATCTATATCTAATTCAATTGGTTGTACACAGACTGGTTCTTGAATGATTTGATTATCCCTAATGTTCCTCCTATGTTGGCGAAGAGTTCTCTCAATTTCAGGATCAAACAAATCCGAGGGATTTTTTGGGAGACTACGGGGAATTCAATGATATTTTTGGAAGAAAGAAGAAGGCAGGTTTTTATTTTTGTTTTTTTTCAATTTTTAATGTTTTTTTTGTTTTTTTACAATAACTAGAAACTAATGACTACTTAATTTCACAATCCCCAGCCACAACTCCAATTGAAAGCGCAACCGATTGTCACCTATTGACCGTTCAATGTTCTGGTGCACTGATAATGAAGTGATTAATGATTAGTGTTTGATTTAAAAATTTTATAATGATTGAGGTGAGTTCATTATTATCGAGTTAATCTTTTGATATCCTTTAGCTTTGCTTTATATTTCATTTAAATTAAATCCCACTTCACAAGATAATTTCGATTGGAATTCCTAAGTGTTAAGGCATTAATACAAGACTTAACTTAAATTTGGTTTCTAATAAAAATCATAGCTTATTGATGGTTGTGTATTTATGGTTCCAATAATCCATTGAAACCAAAAAAAAACAAGTCATTAGTCCATGACATGTTAAGTCCAACATACACAATTTTAATTTGAAGAATATTCATCGAGCAAATACTCTCAATCACTTAACATCCCAAAATTTTGTCTCACCCCAATGATAGATTTACTCATCCATTAAGATTAATTGTAAAATATTTTATTATATTTATAATGAATAATTAATAATAGAAGAAAAATAAAGGTATTAGAAAAGAGTTGTGCACCGAACACACACACAGAAATGGTGATGAAAATTAAAAATAGAACTTATATTGAATGAGGAAGAACAAGAAGGGATTTATTTTTAATATGATTTAAGAAATTTAAATAAAATTTATACTTCAAAACAGATGGTAGATGATAATAAGAGTTAATGGTATAAGTACTTGCATTAAAACAGAATTACAAAACAAAGACTTACAAGATTACAACAATGAAGAACACACAAGTAAATGAATACAAAGAGAGGAGGAAGGGTCACTCAAGTGAAAACTTGATTATGAAAGGTCCTCCCAAGCATTTGGAATGTATTTGGTCATGGTAATATATGATAATATATTATAAAATGCCTACCTCATGTAAGGATAGGAGGAGGATGTATTTATAGCCAAATGTTGTGGGTTGTTTTCATTCCAAATCTACCCATCCACTTGCATCGCCAATTTGATATTTAAGAAAGCCGAATCTGGTGAAATTTAATTCTTAAAAGTTGTAGATATACATGTTTTATGTATACTATGAAAATTTGGCTTCCAGTGGAACTAATGATCCAAAGTTATGGTGGTTTTATTAAACAATGTTAATTTGTCCAATTCAATCTAGACTGTTTTGTTGGACTAAATGTGAATGGATTTCTAAATAGGAATATGCCTTCAAATGTGACTTATTTCTTTAAAAAAGTCGGCCGACTATATATCCTCTTTCAAACTGAATAATATAATCTCTCATGGATGTCTATATCATGAGGAAAGTCTATAAATGTGTGCTGGTTTTAATTCCCAAAAAGAGTGGTGGGCTGGATTTAAATTCATCAGTTGGTCCCCCTATTTTTGGATTTAGTCCATGAAATCTTTATCCAAGATGAATTGAATTTTCCCCAAAAATTTGGATGATAATTAAATGATTTTTACTTCTAGATTGAGCCCAGTAATTCTATCTTCAAGAATGGTCCAATTTCATCACAGATTATTTGAGCCTTTTTGTGTGGATGATATGACCCTTCATATGGCAGAATTGGCCCAAGATCACTTTTAATGAAATGTTGGACATTGAATGAGGAATCATAAAAAACAATAACCATGAAATTTTTATATGTAGGGGTAGATTTATAATTAAAATAGTAAACTGACTCAATTTGAATTCTTCAAATAATGCTCAAAAATTATATTTAGTATTAAATCATGAGTATCTCACACCAATTATGCACTTTTACCTGAAATTTACTAGAGAGAGTACATAAAAATTTATGAAAAAATGAATAACATAACAATCTCGTTCACATACCAGAATTAGGAAGATGTCATCCAGGGAAACATCAGAACTCTCTATGTTTCACGTAGAGTTGATAATGATGACATATTAAGGGATATGGTTTACAATGGTTCCGGGATCAACCTCATCCCGATTCAAACCCTTAGACGTTTGGGTTATAGAGAAAGGTATTTTTATCCAATAAATTTGAAAATTAAAGGGAATGTAATGTGTGAGGAAAGACATCTTAGGATGATCAATCTCAAAACCCAGTTTGGGGATCTCACATATGATGATGATTTGATGGTTATCTATAAAGAAACCACATAAAATGTCATGCTTGGATGACCCTATCTCCCTATCCACATGGTGGTACCCTAAAAATTAATTTAGTGTTTTAAATACACCATCAATATAATGGTTAGAATACTATATTGAGATTGAATCCCCTTTGAGACTTGTGAAGCCACATATGTTGAACGATATTTCTTCAAAAGGGAAGGAAAACAAACAATGGTGGATGATGATATACAGGTTGCAACCTCAATTGATTAGGGACCACCCAATAAAATCCATAGAGAATTCTTGATAGTGACTACGTGCTCCCCATAAATCTAGTTGAGGAAATAGACTGAAACCCAGATTTCCAAGCACCTTAGGTCCCCAGTGATAGTGTAAAAGATAATCTACTCTGGAATCTCTCTATAATTACTCTGAAAGTAAGGTATGATAATTTCTTTTCTAATGGACTCTCTCACCTCAACAGTGACAGAGATAGCCCCAAGATTATATATTTTTTTTGAAAATTAATCTATATAAATAGAGGTGGAAGAAAAAGAGGATGACCACAAGAACACCCCTCTCACATTTGAGGAAGGAATTTCTATCGCCATTGATGATCTCATGAAGGTAAATCTAGGAAAATAATAAGACCCACAACCTATAGTGATTAGTTACTCCATTCCTCTAGAGGATCAAGATATGTATATCACATTTCTAAAGCAAGAACAATTTTAATTTTATTGGAATTATATAGAAATTCCTGAAATGAATCCAAATGTGGCTATGCACCATATCAACTTACCCGATGACCATTGTGGCTTCATGCCGACATCCAAGATGATTCAACCCTCTCATGATAAAAATGTAGATTTGGAAGATAATAAATTGACAAAATGAAATTTTTTTTGAGAAGTGAAATACCAAAGATGGATCGACAACATCATCCTTATCTAGAAGAAGAATGAGAGAATTTGGGTATGTAATAATTTCAGAGACCACAATCAACACTTCCCAATGGCCGATTTCCTATTTTTGATCATAGAACTATTAATAAATGAAACTGATGGATTCCAATCCCTTTGTTTCATGGATGGGTATTCAGGGTACAATTAGATAAATATGGCCCTTAAAGATGAATAATACACTACCTTCTGATCACCCTATGGGATCTTTTTCTATCAGGTCATTCCATTTGGCTTAAAGAACATAGGTGCTACATATCAACACACCATTAAACATATATTTAAGCCTTTAATGGGTAGAATAGTTGGATGTTATGTTGATGAATCAGTGGTCAAATCCTAAAAATGATGTGATTACTTCATATATCTTCACACAGTCATTAACAAGATGCGATAGAACAGTAAGAAGATGAATCCACTGAAATAAACTTTCGGAGTAACATCAGGGAAGTTCCTTGGGTTTATGGAATTCCACCAAGGAATCGAGGTCCACCTAGAAAATACTAGTTCTATTTTATATGTCACCCTATAGAAATATAAAATAACTAAGGTTACTCTAAGGGAACCTAACGAACATTTGGTGTTTCATAGAAAACCTGGCCAGAAAATATCCCCCCTTTAACAAGATAACGAAGAAGGGTATCACCTATCAATGGGGAATAGACTACCAATAAGCCTTTGAGAGTCTCAAGCATCACCTTTTTCACCCACCAGTCCTGATTCCATTTTTGGAAGGAAATCCACTCATATTATATGTGGCCTCTATGGAACTCTAACTAGGCTCCCTCCTCACACATAAGAATGATGGGGGGAGTGATAAGAGTCTCTAATACCTTGTCCTAATGATTCTAGGTACTGAGAAACGATACTCTGATGTCGATAAAACTTCCTTACACTCATATTTTTAGTGAAAAAGATAAGGAATTACTTGCAAAACCATAAATTCTAACCGGTCCCTCATATTGATATGTTCAAGTACATCTATGGTTTTCCCATAATGAATGGGTATATGACCTGATGGGAGATCATTATGAAATAACAATACATGCTGCTCATTTTATAGAAGAAAGTGAATGGGAAATCCCTAGATAATTTCTTTATGGAACATACCACCCTAGAAAATCCACTATCGGAGACCAAGCTTCCAAATGAAGAGGTTTTTATGCCCATGACACTGCCTGGACATTGGAGATGTACTTTTATAGAACCCCATGTAATCCTATCAGTAAAAGGATGGAAAACCCAAAACTCAATCGGGGTGGACTGTGGATTGTGTTTGTTTCTCTAGAAAAATAATTTTTCCCGTAATCTTTCTCACTATCTGAAGAACGAACAAACAACAAGAAAAAATTATTGGCCCACATCGATGTCTTGGAACTGGCCCTGCAACTATAGATAGCCTTCCTGAATATCAAAGGTTATTAAGAGGTTGTGATAAAGGATATCAATAAAGAATATTTCATTAAAAAAATAACTTCCCCCTCTCACTGGCTATGTCAGGGGAATAATGACAGAGTTACCTTTTGAGCCTACATAGAAGTCCCATCAATCTAGGGATAGGCCCTCCAACCAAATCAGGAGGTTAGGTTGTTACTGGAAAACTAGGATACATGACTATGTAGAATTAACTAGGAATTATCATGCATGTAAGATATATGAAAACATCATCCATCAACCCCCAAAATTTCAACATATAGCTAAATATTCTTGGATGTTTCTCATATGGGTAATGTATTTTGTAGGGCCATATCCCCCACCCATAGCTATCCAGTTCAAGTACGTATGTACTACCACTGAATTCTTCTCCCAATGGGTTGAGGCAATACCCCTCAAAGAATTCAGGATGAATAGTATCATTAAAATCATAAATTACCATATCATTACTAGGTTTGGAGTCACTCACTTAATATTGACAGACAATGACACCACTTCTATTCTACGGAGTTGAAGAAACTATACTTGGAATAAAATATCATGTCTAATCACTCACCTCGCTTCCATGTAGTAGAAAATGGATAGATAGATAAACTTAGTAAGTCTCTATCAAATATACTCTAGGAGATGGTGAATAAGGACAAGAAATCCTATCCGGAAAAGCTCCTCCAGGATTTATAGGCCTCCCGTACTACCACATATACTAGTATACAAGAAAAGGTGTATTCCTTGGTGTATGAGACCAATGCGGTATTACCCATAGAATTATAATTTCCTTCACTTAGAATATCCATTTTTACAAAAATCACTAATGATAATAAATTGAAGAAGCAAAGATATGAATTGTAGAAACTCGATGAGAAAATATTGTGTACATTACACAATCCCGAAGCTCATCAGAATAGGATTGCATGGGCCTTCAATAAAATGTTCTGCCTCAGTTCATTTATTCTAGGAGAATAACTATTGGCTATCATAACCCTAATGATACTAGGAAAAAATCCTTCAAATCTGGAACCCAAATTAGAAGGGCCTTATATCATTCATATGGTCTATCATAGTGAATCTTACTCATTGGAGAAAATAAATGGGGAATATATCACACCCCCACCAATGAAATATTTATAAGAAATACAATTAATAACCACCATAAGAAATATCTTATACTAGAAGTAAGATGTTAAACTACACAATGTCTCTCTTCATAAAAGAAAGATGTTGAAAAAAAAACATCTCTTATCCTGGAAGCAAGACATTAAACTACACAACATCTCTCATCCTAGCTGCATGACATTGACTTGCACATAAATGTTTTAGCAGTAAGAAATTAAACATCATAGCTTCTATCATCCTATTCACATGACTTTAAACTATATGGAGCACATCCTCACTACATGAAGTTAAACTTTATGGATCCCTTAATGATTTATCTTCACTCATGATGGGTGATAATCATCCTAACCACATGAAGTTAAAATGTACATATCTCCTCTTGGAAATAAGTTGATAAACTACACAACATCCTTTTCCCTTACTATATGATGTTAAACTGTATGGGATACATACTCACCGCATAACATTAAACTGCACAAGAAGCATTTTATTACTAACGATTCACCACACATGAGTTATATCTATGAGAAATAAGGATGAAATACCCCTATCCCTATGTGAGATCCAGATCCGCACGAGCAATATCTCCATCCAAGAACTACATGTGGCTTGATTCCTACCATCATAGGATACATAGTGATTCCCTAGCCTCTATTCCTAGTCCAAGCCACTATATTACATTCCATCTATGTCAGCTGACCTATCTCCTTACCGAAAGATGTTAAGTGACGCAGTTGATTTCCTCTGTTCATGACTCTAAACATCATGGTTTCAAAGATATTAGTGTGGCCTGATTCCTGGCATCACAATATATGTAGTGAAACCCAAACCACAATTATTGAGTGTATCCACAACATCCATCCTCTTTCTTGTCAAGTCACCCATGTCCTAATCACAAGATGTTAAACATAATAGTTGATGTCCTTGTTACACAATATTAAACTACATGGGTTTCTAAAACTATGTATGACATGATTCTCATTCTAATGATATATGTAGAGATTCATGGATCCCATATCTTGGACCAACCACTACACGATAAAAAATTCACATGTACTTTCCCCAATTGCCTCCATGTAACGCGGAATATTTTCCTTTCCCTATTTCTCATATTATGCATAGATCACATGGTAATAGGATCTTTGGCAAGGGATTCACCACATGAATAAGGAATTTTAGTAAATGATAGGGTTATCATGGTTCGAAGTCCTCACTATATGATGTTAAACATCACATTAGATGTATCTGGAATGAAATAAAACTTTACATTCATGTGGACCTTGCATGAGAGGACCACTATTTTTGGTGTTGGCCTCCCCCACACCTTTATTCAAGAACAATGTGTCACATGATTCTTATCATCACTGGATACATTGTGAATTGCATATCTCCAATCCTAGGTCTAGTCACAAAAAATAAACACAAAAATGAACACCTATCTGCTACAAGTTAGACCTTCATAGAGAGCCTTTATCTATGAACTATTTGTGGCTTGATTCCTATTACCATGGGATATGTAGTGATGTACATATATCTATTTCTAGGCCCAGAAATAGGGCTCCATTTTCATGTCAAGGAACCTACGTCCCTTACACCTAATGTTAAACTTCATGGATTCTCAAGAACTATGTGTATATTGATTCCTTCCATCACATGATATGTAGTGGTGCCCAGATCTTTAATCCACAGTCCAGCTACAACAATCAACAACAAAAATTCCCCCCTCTGCATATTGGCCAAACATACATAGAGAGTTTCTCATTCAAGAACTACATGTGGCTTGATTCATTCCATGATTGGATATATAGTGATTCCCAAATCTCTAATCTCGGGCCTATCTAAAACAACTATTGAAAAAAAATGCATCCTCGGATGCATAAGGTCTAAGTTATACAAGATCATTTTCCTACACATGAATCATATATGTGTATCTTTTAATTGTACAAGTAATATATATTCCACAATTTTTCATATCAGTTCCCACATCCTAACCACATGATGTTAAACTGCAAGGAATAAAATACATCCTCACATCATGATATTAAACTACAAGGAAAATGTCCTGGCACAAGAAATTAAAATTTCATGATAAATAAACCCCTACTACATGGTGTTTAAAGATGAATAACCTCATCCATCATCATCCCTTATCAACCAAACATGAGAGACTTACCCCAGTCAACCAGAGTGTAGGGAGATCGTTCCATCTTTTAATCACCTAAATTGAAAAGTAAAACTTCATGTATTGAGAACCTTAGTTTTCCGAAATCCTACCATGGGCCTCTAAAGGAAAAAATATATCTATTCCTAACCATGATATCGATGAATAAGTTATTATACCTACCAACTATTTACATCTTGATCCTATATTAAAGGATCTTTGATCCTTGGGAGTCTGAGATCGCCATGGACGAAATCAACACCTAATGGTGTTCTAGGTCATACCCAACATGATTTCCCCATATCATTACTCATGACTTAAGAACCTTGATCCCTGGTTTAGAATATCTTTATCTCCCATTCAGAAGGATGTTGGATTACACTTGACCCTTGGCATCCAAATTATGATCTTATGTAACATTCCCCTAACATTAGGTCCATCTGATTCACAAACTTAAAACACTCGTGCTTTGGTTAAAAATGTATGAAAATAAACTCTATCCTTTTATGGTCTAAATTAAAGGACCATAAAGTAATAGTTAAGGAGACAAAAAACTTTTCTGGTTGAAAAACCTCAAAGGTCAGGTTGATAAAAATTCAATTTTTTACTCATTGAACTCTTCATCTCCAATGATTAGGAAAAATTTTGGGTATAAATAAATAAGGCATAAATATCATAAGAGATACTTTGTATCCCTAATAAAATCTAAGATTTTCTATCTGGATCCCCTAGTCAATGAAAAAGTTAGACTAATGATTTTTCACATATCTTCACTGTGAGTACATGTTCTCTAGGTGGTGAAACATCCTTTAGGTTGCTCAAACCCTACTTGAATATTACAATTTACATAAATCAAAATTCATGGGTTGTGTTCCTCTTATCACCATAATCCTTCCATGTCTCACAAAAAAAGATACTCGGTCTTAAGGGACCCTTTGTTTGACAATGCATGTATGTTTATGAATCTTGTATAAGCGCACAGGGTCTTCAACCGAATTTGTCTCTTTGAGAAATGGGTTTTCTGATCCTTATGAGCCCTGATGTCACTGTGGAAGATCACAATACCTTAGAGTGGTCTGGGCCATTCCTAGTATGATTTTCTGATACCATCCTCATGATTTGAGCACTTCGAACCATGAGTCACAATCCCCATAACCAGACTATTCAAGAGGATTTCACATCCTTGACATTAGATCATAATGTTTAGTAACCATTCCCAATGATGGAATGAGAAAAACCCAATATAAATCCTTTTATTTCCAACACACCATGATTCAAAACCATAGGGAGTTGGTCTAGAGCTTCGCAATTAAGAGCCAAACTTCCCTAGGGTATCAGAACACTTCATAGATAGCTTTTACTTCATACTGAACTTCATACTTTGTATGTTTTAGTCTTGCTAAATATTTCATGACCCTTAGAAAAGAGTGGGGAAAAATAATTTTAAAAATAATATCAATGAATAAGTGCTTTTAATTAAGAACTAGAGGCATCACACACTTATAGGAAAGGAACTCCAATCCTTATGAGTCCTGGAAACACCATGGTGGAACCAGGAACCTCTAGGTGTTATGGGTCATCCTCAGCATTTCTTCCCCATCCCATATTCCTAAACTCAAGCTTTTGGGTTATGGATTATTCAACCCATTATCTAACTATCCACGTGGAATCCACTTCCATAGTATTTATCCATTGTAACCTCTATAATCTTCCATAGCCCTTGGAAGAGAGTGAGGGCACTTCTGTTTGGCCATATAATTGATTCATAAGGGACTTTACCTACCAATTAGAAACATCTCATCCTCACAGGAAAGGAACTACAATTATCATGAGCCCTAGAAACACCATGGAATAACTCAGATCCTTAGGGTGTCTTGGGTCATCCCTAACATTTCTACCCAAAATTTGATAGAAGGTTCGAGCTAGAAGACCCTAAACTACAATGATAGAAGGTCCTAGATAAAAGAACCGAAAATAAAACAATAGAAGGTATGATGTAAAAGGCCCTAAAATACAATAATAGAAACATTGAGCTAAAATTACTTAAACTACAGTGAAATAAGTTCCAAGCTAAAATTTCCTAAACCATATAAATAGAAGGCCTGAGCTAAAACACCCTAAATGAAAATTATAAAAGGTATGAGATAAAATACCATAAACTAAAATGATAGAAATTTTGAACTAAAAGAACCTAAACAATATTAATAGAAGGGTAGAGAAAAAAGAATTTAAACTAAAACACAACATAGATTTAGTCTAAAATTTTGGAAAAGATGAAAAGCATGTGGGGCCGACTATATGACCTTAGTACATATTAAGTTCCACTCGCCAAGTCCATTGGCTTAAGAAAAAGGTAGAGCGCTCTCCCTCTAGGACATATATTCTACCCAAATTATCCTATTGTGAATAAGATAATCTCAATATAGGTGGAGGAGACATGTTAATGAGGAATCACATTTTGGTGGTCATTTATGATCACTTATCAAGAAGACACTATTAGGATTTGAGTACTTACATCCAGGAATTCAGGTTTACAAGATATTATGCAATGGATGGGTATCATTAATGATTCATATATCACACTACAACAAAACACGCCTTAAAAAATGTTGGTATTTATAAGTACTAGAAAAAACTACTGATAAATTGCACCATTATTAGTGCTAAAAAACGATGATAAATTTAACCATTTATCAACACTTTTTTTAGCACTAATAAAGGATCCCTTCATTAGAGCTTTATTTTTAACACTCATAAAGGGTACCCTTTATGAGTGCTTTATTTTTAGCATTGATAAAGGGTACTCTTTATCATCACTATATTTTTCTCTCTCACTAAAGAGTCATTTATTATTACTTTTTTAGTGATGATAAATGTACGAATAAATAAAATGAAATTATTAAATAAATAAATAATAAAAAATGTGTTTATTAAAAAATATTCAAATTTTATTAATTAAACAATTATTGATAAAAATGAATAAATTGATTATACTATTTATAAATTATAAATAATAATAAATATTATGAATTAAATATATAGATATATGCAAAATGAAATTAAAAAAATAAAAAATAAAAATATGTAAACTCAGAAAAATGTTGAAAATTTTATTAATTAGATAATTATTAATAATTTTAATAAACAGTATATATTATATATATAAATATATATGAATATATATAAATATTATTTATATATTAAAAAATATTTATGCACCTTACATTAATTAGTCATATATTTATTGAATAATGGTTTATAATTAAAAATTAATATGAATTAAAAATACTGACTAATTACATAGAGTAATGGACACATAATTGAATATGTTGTTTGATTTTTCAATTTAACATAGATCAAATGTGTGTTCTATTGATTTCACATATACTTAATTAATACATTTTTATGTACAATGCACACGCACAAAACTTATCAATTTTTTCAACATTTTTAAATTTTGATTATTTTTAATTTATTCAATTTCACTCATTTTTAACATGAATATGCACTTAAAGTTAGATATTCATTAATACTGTTAAAAATATATTTTTTAAAAATATTTATAAATATACATTTAGTTTATTTGTACAATTATATATTTATAACTATACGTTTATAATTTTAAATAAATTAATGTATTTTTTATAAGTATATATATAATTATGATTAAATAATTATATATATTTATATAATTATTAAATTTATAATAAATTTAATTAAATAATGAATATATTTACTGTATTTATATTTATATATATTTACTAAATATATATATTTATGTAATTAAATGTATTATAAATTTAATAATTATATAAATATATATATATTTATGTAATTATATTAATATACATAATGATATAAATATTATTTTCCAAAAATATTTATATAATTATAAATAAATAATTATATATTTAAATAATTATAAAATTATAGTAAATATATTTAAATAAATAAAATATTTAATATATATATATATACAAATTTTATTATTTACAATTACAATTATAAAGCCTTTATGTGCACCTAAGTATTAAGTACTGATAAAAGGATTATTTATCAATGCTTTTTTAGTCCTGAAAAAGATTAATTTTATCAAGGATTATTACTTAAGTGCTGATAAAAGTCATATTTATGAGCATCTTTTTTTAAGCATCGATAAATGTGTCTTGATCTATTTATGAAACACTAACCAGGTGCGAACCCATCATGATATTAGACGCTTTCTATGGAAGCCACTATCTTTCGACGCTCCTCCTCAGTGAATCGAAGCTTGAATAAAGGCTGGAATCAAGGATCAATCAAATCCAAGGCACAAATTATTCAGGGGTCGAAGGAATCCAAGGCTTGAACTTGATTATTTCTCTACTTTCTCTCGAATTTAAGTCTTTCGCTACTTTTTCTTGGGGAACTCGGAGTGTAAAAAATCAATTTTTTTCCTGTGGAGGAGGCTATTTTGGAACTGTGGGTTTGTTGAGTTAGCTGTTTTTGAGATTTGTCCATGGAGATCATCCATTTTGATGGTTGAAATTTTTAAAGTGTGAAACACCTATACTGGGAGCCTTCCCAGCTTCACTCCTAGATTATATGAGCATCTCTTTTCTTCTCAATTGCAGTTGTGAATTAATGTACGGTAATTGTGAGATACTCTTTTATTGATGTGAAAGTGTGGATGAATAATGATTTATTTTCATTGGATAAATAGTGTAATTATCCATATAGTATAAGTCCCATCCCATGTTTTATCGTCTATATTTTTTTATGTACCATTTTCTATGATGGGGGTTGGGAAGCCAATGAGATTACTTCCTGGCATATTAAACTGACTAGTTATTTTCCTATTTTTGTAGTAGAGAATTTATTGTAGGAGTTATATTTTATAGATCTATTAATTTTCTTATTCTACTTAGATCTCTGAGTTAAGTAAGTGTATTCCTCTTTGAAAATTTGACCTCACTGGAGAAGTTTCATCTTGGTAGAGGTTAGTTTGTATGGGATATATGTTTCAAGGGTTGGTGTGTTTTTCACCCCTTTTTTTGATATATCTTATTAAAGTGTATTATTTCTTTATGCCAACTTATTTATAGACCTCCCTAGAATCTCAAGGATGGGTCAATGTGTATTAGATGGCCTCTCTAAAATCCTTCATATGCTTAGATATGATTTTTCAACATCCCTGGAATCCTTGGGATGGGTTGGTGTAGTGATATGACATCCTAAGAGTCTTGAGAAGTTTTGAAATATTTTATATACCATAAATTTTAAATGTAATAATTCCTTAGGTTGGTACATCACTTGTTCCAAAAAATAGAATAGAAGTTATCAAATTTTATATAATAGAAATTATTTTTAGGTATTCATCATTTTAGGTCAATATGTATTGGTTTCAACCCTATGAATCTCTAATTACTATCCATGTAAATGAGATAACTCTTTATTTAATAAATTTTTTTTCAATAAATTTTCATATCATATATTTGATTAAATAAGAGTTTATTATTCTTGTTTATCATTTTTGGGTTTCTTATCACTCCTTAATTTACTATATTATATTTTAATTTATTTAGGGGATTTAATATGGACTTGATGTGTTTCAAACAACAATTATTATTGAAATTTGTTTCTTGAGACTCATCTCACATCTCATTTATAGATAATTGTCATCCACATCAACTTCATCTACCGAATAGTTATTATTGTAATTTATTGCTTGAAACTCACCCCCCATTTATTTTATGTTTATTTTACTAATCTGAGCATTAGTCATCCCATGGAGGACTAGTTCTTACAGTATTTCAAGAAACAT
Organism: Viscum album; assembly: GCA_963277665.1. NCBI lineage: Eukaryota > Viridiplantae > Streptophyta > Magnoliopsida > Santalales > Viscaceae > Viscum > Viscum album. The sequence continues at coordinate 1,401,268,916 of OY728127.1, read as the reverse complement.
AGGTGCATGTCCACAAAATATGAAGGATGTGTGTCAAACAAAAAACATACAGTGATAAATGTCCATGATATGAGTTGATAATGATGAAATTTTTCTATAACTTTAACCTTTGAATGAATTCATAGGATAACACCTACCATAGGGAAGTAATTATTTTCTTAAATTAAATTAACCATTTTCTTCAACATACTAAAATTGTTTGTAACAATCCAATGTTGAGTTTCCCTTATTATAATTGTCTGTAACTTTCACCTTTTATAATTAATATCTTATGCGTATTTATTTATTGTAAAAAATTAATCCTTTATGAACCCAATTAGATTGATATGAATCAAAAATGGATGTACACTAATTGTTTGACAAAATTTTATGAATCTAGAGTTAAAGAGATCATCAAGTTTTCAAGAGAGCATGCATACTACCCTTCTCAAATCATCTATCTGTATTTATGTTGTTGTTATTTGAGAAAACATTGTCTTAAAGAGTTGGGAAAACATTTCAATTGTCATGAAAGAGATTCGATCTATAAATCTTGGACTAAACATGTTTAAAAACTGAATGTGTACATTGATTTGGATGATACTATAGTTTATGGATCATTTGATATGAATACCAATGTAAATTATGACGGAGATCACATGGAAGAAATAACAATTGAAATTGAAGAAAATATTTGTGATTTTTTAATGTTATTTGAGGAGTTATATAGCTATGATAATAAACTATTTTATACTGGTTATACTAAATACACAACATTTTCAGTTTTATTAAACTTATATAATTTTAAGGCTGGTAGAGGATTGAGTGACACCATCTTTATAGAATTTCCTAGTCTCCTAAATGATATGCTACCAGAAGAAAATGAACTACAATGTCAAACATATGACTCATAATGAATGTTACATTCATTGGGAATGATATCTATAAAAATATATGCTTTTACAAATGATTACACATTTATTCCCAAGGACTATAAATCAGTCATGAATTTCCCTTAGTGTGTTAAAGATTGATACACAAAAAATGAATCAAGTCCTTCAAAATATATATTATAATTTCCTATCATTCCATAGTTTAGAAGACTATATGGATGTTAAAAAACTAATACACAATTGAAATGTAATGAAAATAAAATAATTAATGAAGGGAACCTATGTCATCCAGAATATTCTCCTCAGTGTAAGAAAATTGATTATGAGTATCTTGAATTTGGAAAAGATCTGACAAACTTTCATCTTTCATTATATACATTTGGAGTAAATCCTTTTAGTATAAAAATTAGTACTCAAAATACATGGATTGTCATGTTAATAAATTATAACTTCCCTCCATAGTTATTTATGAAGCGAAAATACAATATATTTTCTCAACATAAATCTGGACCAAAGAAACACAGAAATAATATTGATTTTTATTTGGTTCAATTGATCAAATATTTTAAATTGATGTGGGGAACTAGGGTTACAATGTATGATGCTCATAGAAATAAAGAATTCACATTAGGGGCCATATTGTATGGAATGATAAATGACTTCCCTGCTTATGAAAATTTATCAGCATATAGCATTAAATGAATGTTGGGATGTCCCATTTGTGAAAAACAAACATACCTAGTTTTGTTGAAAAATTCCTTGAAGGCAGTGTTTTTAGGAAATAATAAATTTTTACCTCGATGACATAAATAAAAATCTTGGAAAACAACATTTGATGGGAATATTGAACATGGTATAACACCACCTCTAGTAATGTGAAATCAACTATAAAATAAATTAAAAGATATTGACGCTTTTTTGGTAAACCATTATTTAAAAACCTTACAAAATTAGGTTGGAAGAAGAGATCAATTTTCATTGAATTACCGTATTAGATTTTTTTTATTTTAAGCATTTTCTTAATGTCATGCATGTAAAAAAAGTATATGATAGTGTTATTAGAACATTACTAAATGTTCATAAAAAATGAAATATAGAATCAAGGGTAGTTTTACTTTATTGAAATGGAGATAAGGGAAGAGTTGGCACTAGTGAAGGGTAAAAGGTATAATTTTCTTCCCCCACCAGCATACACTCTATCTAGATATGTAAAATTGATATTTTTCCTTTTCCATAATTGTGTAAAAGTTCCACAAGGGTAATCAAAAAATATCTAGAATGTTGTGTCAATGTATAATTTGAAGTTACAAGGACTAATATCACCCAAATTCTATGTTTGGATTCATTATTTAATGCCTATTTCTTTTCGTTGCATTCTTCCTCAAAATGTATGACATACATTAATTAGACTCTACTTCTTTTTCAAAGACATATGTAGTAAAGATACAGACTCAAAGAAGTTTACCATCATGAATAAAGAGGTTGAAATGATATTATGTGAATTAGATATGTTTTTACCACTACCATTCTTTGATATAATGGTCTACCTAATGGTTCACTTGGTTAGAGAGGTTCAACAATGAGGTTCTATCCATTATAGATGGATGTACCCCATTGAATGGTATAGGAATATTTTGAAAGGATTTTTCAAGAATCAAATTTGTCCAGAATTTTGTATTGTAGAATGGTATATTATTGAAGAAGCTATTGAATTATGTACCAATTACCTATCATATGTTGACAGCATAGGTCTCCCAAAGTCTCATCACAACGAATGCCTTTTGTGTGAAGGGATTTCTAAAAGAGATTCTATTACAATTACCTTAAAAGAGTGGGAGAAAGTGCACCTTTACATTTTACATAATAGTGAAGATGTTGATTCATATATACAATCCCACAAATAAATTCTCAGAGATTTCAATTCATCAAGGTATAAAGGAAGGATATCAGATACATATAATCAACATTTTATTTGATGGTTTAATGGTAAAATTTATAAGGAGTTATCTAAAAATCCAAATTCAATTATCAAACAACTTCAATGGATTTCTAGGGGACCCAATGAAAATGTTAAATCTTACACTTGTTTTGTAATCAATGGTTATATTTTATATACCAAAGAACATGATAACTATAGTATGTTATAAAATAGTGGTGTTACACTTGTGGTTGAAATGATGAACATACATGGTTCAAAGGATTGAAATAAAATTTATGAAAATATGCTATATTTTGGTATTTTTGAATAGATATACGAGTTGGATTATACAAAATTTAATGTTTTGATTTTCTGTTGCAAATGGGTTGACAATATCAGTGCAATGAAATTTGATGAAATGGACTTCGTGAAGATGAATTTCAGTGTCGAATGGGAAAAGTAAGATTCATTCATAATGGAATCATAATTAGTAAGGTATTTTATATCTCAGGCCTTACAAACAAGAATTGGTTGACTGTCTTAATAGTGACTAAAACAAATTTTGGGTTAGATGAAAATTCAATCGAGGATGTCCCTTTTATTGGGAGATCACAACTAGTTCATGATAGTCCCAATGTAGAAAATGTATTATATGTTATAGGGGACCATAAATAGGGGATTAGGGTTCTCGATAGAGGAACCAAATCTCTAAAACCTTTAAAAAATAAATAGAGTTCAATGAGAAGGTAAAAGTGTTTTTAATATACTTTGTTTTTCCTCATAATATTATATATACTCTTATGCAATAATATAATATAAATTAAATTTTTGAATACTTAGGAAGACAATGTATTCTACATATGATCATATTTCCAATCCCTGGAAATAACAAAATATAATGAAGGAAAACATTTTGAAATATATAAAGGTAATGTTACAGTATATTTTCTCTATTTTCCTAAAAAATTATTTAATTGAACCTTGATTTAATTTCCATTTTCCTAGCATAGTTCATGTATTTTAAATGTTTTTTGTCCATTTATCATACATTTATAGGAAGTGAAACTATGATATCTCTTCTCAATGATAGAGGTAATCTTGATGTCTGTATAGTAAAATCATTATCCATAGAATTAATGTATTATTTCGTATTTATGTTTAATTTATTTCTTTTTAGTGTTAATCAAATAATAATTTATTTCTTATACATATGGAATCTTTTTTTCAAGTTGGGTTGGTCTGTCTATATTTCATGTCTTTCTACACCAAAACATCCACAATATTATTCTCCCTCAAAACCTTTTCACCCCTACAATGTTTTATTTATCACTTTCCTTGATGTTCTCTCCACTGCCTTTGCAGGAAGTGCAACGAAACTGCCTCTTCTTAATCATAGAGGTAATCATGATGTTTTCATAGTAAAATCATTTTCCATAGAGTTAACATATTGTTTCATATTTAAGTTTAATTTATTTATTTTGATAATTACTCACATAATAATTGTTTTCTAATATAGGTGGATTCTTTTGTTAAATTTTGGGTGATATGACCATATTTCATGACTTTCTACACCAAAACATCTATTGGATTCTTCTCCCTAAAAATCGTTCACCCCTTCAGTGTTGAAATTTATCACTTTACTTCATGTTCCATCCACTACACAATCATAGAGGTAATAATGATGTTTCCATAGTAAAATCACCTTAAATAGAATTAATTTATTATTTTGTATTTCTATTTAATTTATTTCTTTTTAGTATTACTCATACAATAATTGTTTTCTTATATAGGTGGATTCTATTTTTTGAGTTGATTAGGTTTTTTCAAAGATTCTCATGTAGTGTTGGAAGTTTGATAAATAAAATCAATGGAAATTTTCATAACATTGAAAATTAGGATTTTTGTGAGACTTTGGGATGTGTAAGAATCTGCTGGACATCAATTCGACAGACGATGTGACCAGTATGACTCAAAGTACTTCTTTCTATTTAAAATTGATATTTTTTTAAAATCACAACTTATACACTCAAAATTTAGAAAAGGAATTCAAATTGTTTTTTTACTTTATGAAAATGATCTATAAATAATTTGTGACATGTAGGAATCATCCACACCTCAGTATGATACAATATGTTCCTAGAATGAATCAATGTGTCTGTTATCAGTTTAAAATTTATATTTTACTTTATAAAGAATCACTCACAAAAAAAAGAAAACATTCTCATATTTCCCTGATAATTTATGTAATTGATTCAAAAATCATTTTTTATGTGTAGGAATTGGTCTCAGATCAAACTGATACATGATGTGATTCTTATGAATCAATGTGCAAGTTTCTTGTTTAAAATCACATTTTAGTAAAAAACACAAGTGATGTACTCAAAAAAATAAAAGGAATTTGTATTTTCTTTTATAAATTCTTAAAAATATCCATAATTCATTTGGGATTCATAGGAATTAGCCGCACCTTAATCTGATGCATGGTGTGACCGGTATGACTCCAAGTGAGTCTTTTTATTTAAAATTGACACATTTTTTAAGTAGACAACTGGACTACTAAAAAACTGAGAAAACAAATTCAAATTATTTTTACACTTTATGGAAATGATCCATAAGTCATTTGTGACATGTAAGGATCTTTCACACCTCAATCTGATACAATTTGTCGTCGATATGACTCCAAGTCTCCATTTTCAGTATAAAATTGACATTTTAGTTCAAAAAGTGACAATCATTGAAAACATATCAAAGACACTCAAGTTTTATTGATAATTTAGGAAAATGATTAATAAGTTATTTGTGATTTTTTTGAATTTTGCTTATTTAAAATTGATACAAGATGTGTTTGGAATGTTTTAAAGTGTGTGTTTCTAATTTAAAATGAAATGTTAGTAAAAAATAAAACTGATGAACTCAGAACTGAGAAAATGCATTCTGATTATTTTAATAATTTATTAAAATGATAAATAAGTTATTTTAGATGTTTAGGAATCATCAACACCTCAATTTGATCCACAGTGTGACTGATATGACTCAAAGTGTGTATTTTTATTTAAAATTGACATCAAATTTAGTAAAATAGACAATTGACTTTCTCAAAACCAAGAAAACACATTCATATTGTTATGATACTTTACGAAAATTAACTGTAAGTGATTTGTGATGTGTAGGAATCTAACACACCTCAATATGATACCGAAGGTGCTTGGTGTGTCTCAAAGTGCCTGTTATCAGTTTAAAATTGACATTTTAGTTCAAAAGTGTCACCCACTGAAAACCAATCAAATGTGATCATATTTTATTGATAATTTAGTTCAAAGATTCATATTTCATTTTTGATGTGTAGGAATTGGTTTCACATAAAACTAATGCACGATGTGATCTAAATGATTAAAAGTTCATGTTTCCAGTTTAAAATGATATTATAGTAAAAAGGACAACTAACATACTCAATATCGATAAAACACATTAATATTGTTATGATACGTTATGAAAATGATCCAAAAGTCATTTGAGACTTGTTGGAATCATCCAAACCTCAATCTGATGCATAGTGTGACCGATATGACTCAAATTGCGTCTTTTAATTTAAAATTAACATCAATTTTAGTAAAATCAACACTTTATATTAATTTATTTATTTATATGATTACTGACATAAGATTTTTTTTTTCTTATATAGGTGCGTACTTTTGCTCGAGAAGGGGTGGTCTGTTAAAAATTATCATAAGTGGGGGTCATGATTAAAAGAGGAAGGAACATTTATATTTTTTTAATTTAAGTAATAATTTGTATTAATGTATTTTTATATAAATCAATATTTGAAATATCTATCATATTGTGTTTTTTCTTGTATTTGTCTTGTAAATTTCATATCATTTAAATTATGTATTGGTATTTTTTTTGATATCTGGTGTGTTTCTGGTGATATAGTGGGTTGTTAAAGCACATTTCACTGGTGTTGTAGAGGGTAGTTTCAGCACACTGCAGTATGGCCCTTTATTAGTGCTTTTAAAAGTGCTAATAAAGGAATCATTTATTAGCAATTTTACAAGCACCGATAAAGGAACCCTTTATGAGCGCTTTTAAAATCACTGATAAAGGACCCCCTTATGATCACTTTTACAATCACTCATAAAGGCACCCTTTATGAGCACTTTTACAAGCACTGATAAAGGAACCCTTTATGATAGCTTTTACAAGTGATGATAAAGGTACCCTTTATCAGTGTTTCTATAGGTGCTGATAAATGAGTCTTTTAGAAGCACTAAATAAAAGCACTGATAAATGTGGTCCTTTATCAGAGCTTCTAAATTCACTGATAAAGGACCCATTTATCATCTTGTTTTTAGTACCAATAAAGGACCCCATTATTAGCACTTTTGTAGCACTGATAAATGTCCAGAGATTTTAATCTCTCTCATGTTGTCAGCAGTTCTCTGGCAGTGATAAAGTCCATTTATAGTGCTATTAAAGACCTATTTTGTAGTAGTGACATTAGATCAGTGAAATTTCATGCACATCATGAATGAAAAAATGTCTGGATAAAAATATATAATGTTTAACAGATCCTTTCATTAATAGTATATAGGAGGAGGAATGTCCACATATTGGAGTCTCTCCCATGAATATGAAAGACAATAAAATTTTTAAAATTACAATTCTATCACAACATGTGCTTGGAGAATACCTTGAGATCTCCAAGACTCCTCTCCAATGAGGTAATATATTGATATAATTGATCAACAGATTCGGTATCCACCTCTACAACTTGCTAAAACTCCTTCACCCTGACAATGAAATCAATCCTACATTTCTCCACCGTGTTAAGCAGTCCTTATTGCTCGAACACAATTTTCTCCGATATATAAAGAGCATGCTGAAAGTAGGATAACTATTCTCCAAGAGAGACAATTTCATATTGGATACAATCAATCTAAACCTTCCTAAAATTGACCACATCTTGAGGAGCTTCGACATCCACCACACACCGTGAAACTTCATTTAAGGCCTCATCCTAAATTTTCTTCACTGAAGAGGAATCCTCAATAGCTACCACCCTCAATTCAAGGTCCATCCTATTATCTGTTAGGGAAATAACCTCTTTCACCCTAGAATAAGGGGTGGTACTTTCAAAACCCTCATATCGAAGGGTGGAAAACATTAATCGGAGGTGACCCAACCAGTCCTTCAACACTTCCAGAGGGGTATCTAAAACTAAGGTCTAGATATCCCTCCATGTTTTTCCTTGTATAAAATGATAAAATGATAAAAACCCGAGGAATTGATCTAAAACCATCCAGGGAATTAGAAAATACTCTGAGATTTGGTATCTAAGAAAAGGAGACATTCTCATAGTCTCTAATGAAGATAGAAGGGACCCGACCTCTATATTGGTCGATTTCGTTTGACGGACCCCCTAGAGAGTATGGAAAATGACCTTCGAGCATCGGGGTGAAGAAAATGTAATGAGGTAAACATGGGTTTATCAGAAAAAGGATACATGATATGATATCATCATGTAACCAATGGATATAACCATTTTCAGAAACATACCTTTCTCGGTTGCATCACTAGAGACATCTGTTGCCCCGACCCAATCCTTGGGTGAATAGGTGACACCCTCTTACAATGATCAACATTGTGGAACATATGGTGCTTTCCCCAAATACATGATTCAATATCCACACTTTAGAGCTAATGAACAAAAATATCATGTCAAGAGAAATGAAACAAAGTAAAGAAGGTTTCGATATTTTGAAAAAGTATTCACCTTCTCCAAAATCACCACCATCAAGGATAACTCTGTTGAATAATATCTACTTGTGTCAATATCCTCCAACAAATAATTTTCCAATGATGGATCAAATGGAATGACCATTGGGTTATCTGCAACAAGTGATGGGAACAACGGAGTTGGAAACTCAGCCATGTCGATTTCTTGATGGGATATGCCTAATAATAAAGGGTCTTCTAATGCAATCGAATGCTCTCCGACAACCTAGGGAATGGATACATTCCCATTTAAGTGGCTTTAGAGGGAGACTTCACATTTTTTGAAAATCATAATTTGGTACTGAAATAATCCAAAACTAGAGAAGAGGGAGATGCCACACTTACTTGAGGATTAAGGACTTTGAAAATCCCAAGCGCTTCCTTTTACCCATACATGGAAGGCCACCTATAAGGTGTTGATGATGATGTCATTGATCTAGGAATGAAGATCTCCACCCTCATCTGGGAATGTTGACTCAGGGAACCCTCATCATCGGTCCCCTGGTCACTACCAAATTCATCTCCCACAACTGTACCCTAGGGAGGATATATGGGGGATGGTAGGACTGGATGATATTCTAAAGCCTCCCACTATATCAAAAATAAAACAATGGAAATCAGTATAGTTTCAATGGAACAATGACCCATTAAACATAGTGGTAAGTTCATCCTTTCCAATGCCACTATAATGGGATAACCATGTTCATCCATGACCATTTTCAGTATTCCCCAAACCACCATTTTTTGAACCAAATGTGAATAACAAACCTAATGCTCGATGCTTTCTAACATTAGGGAAAGGTCTGAGTAGAAGGCCCTTCCCTCCACTAGACAGTCATTGAAAGTGATTCCCAGAGGGGAGATGACATGGGAGAAACATTCCAAAGGAAGTTCTTCCTAACACAATATGCCCCAGAGCTCGGCCTATGAGTTCAGTGTTCTCCAAGTCAACCACTATTGAGATGTGATAGGAAATAATATTTCTAATGTGGCTTCACTCTCTGGAACCACACTCACTGTGGCCGCATTGGTTGTTGCTTATTCTGGTAATAAGGGTAATGTTAAATGGATTATTTCTTTATGGGGTGCTTCCTAGGCTATTGGCCCTCTAGAAACCAGTATCTTTCCAGGCCTAGGATTATCCTCAATAGTTGGTGATAATTGTGAAGCTTTGTTTACCAGTTTGGATAATTTCACATTAGGATATGTGTTATTCCAAATGTCAACATAATTCCAGGATAAACCAATAATTTCTTCTCAGGGTGGAAGGTTTATCTCAGCCTGAGTCTCATCTCGGGTAAACTTAAGTCAAAACTGGTGATCAACCATCAAATGTTTCTTGGATCAGACACAGATGGGAAAGGGCATCTCGATTGGAGACACAATAAATGGAGGCAAAACTGACAGGGTAAATACCATTCAAAGAGGTGGATCCTATATATGTGGGTGGAAAGGAAACCCTCAGAAAGTGATATCATATAGGATCATGCCTCAGGACTGACCTCACCATTATCAACCATATTACCTGTCAGCGCTAGACAATAGTGTTAGAAGGAGAAATTGTGAGGATGAATCCTAAAATCCATTGCCTACCAATCCATTAGTGTAACAAGTATTAACCTACTAATACACTACATACATTGTTTGAAATGTACGTTTCGGATGATCTCGATGTTTATATATTCATAGCCTCCAAGATGATCCCCCATACAAACCTATAATTCTTGAAAGTGAACCATGAATATTTGAAGGGATTTCCCTTGAAAATATGGCACTGAAGGTGATAAATTTTCTCCATAACGGGGATGGATATCTTGATAAGGTTCCCCTATGCTATAGAGGTCTCCATTATAAAAATGGAGACTCTATGTCTACCTTTTATCCTTCAACGAAAATAAGTACCCACTTAGTTGCATGGAGAGGAATTTGGCTAGCTTAATAGCACAATCAATGCTCAGGATAACTTCCCATATTCACTACTTAAATTTCTCTTATTCAACCATAGCCCAATAAGATCCCATCGCAATACGAGAGTCCTTCATCTTCTTGGCTTTCATCTTGGAACGTGATTTCATAACGAAGTTTCTCACCCACGTCTTAAACGGGATATCCGATATGAGAAGTCATTCCTTCAGAAGGGCTTATTCAGCCAACCTAATTAGCTCTAGTGTGATGGGAGGAGTCCTCTATACATTATCCCTTGCAGATGATGGGAGAAAAATCATCATACACCTCACCCAATATGGGTGCACCACATATCTGCTCAACATCCTAGTGGATAACAACCACCTTACCATATATGAGGTGGAAACTATTCGTGTCTAGACTCTAATGAATAAAAAGGTCCATAATTAGACCCTTGTTGCAATAGACAAACATTTGCGAGATTGAGATAGCCTCGTACCTCCCAACCTGCTTCAAATCTATAGCAAACTCAGAAGCATTGTATTATACCCATAAGGGCCATCCCTAGTCCATTCCACAGCTTCCCCCTAATTGAAATTTCTAGTTATAAACACTCCTAAACATATGGATGGAGACATACTTAGACATTATAGAGTGGAACATACACTACAGAAAAAATGGGTTTTTACGATGAGTCATCCACCCGTCGCAAATAACCCGTCAAGAGGTACTATTTTTCAACATGATAAGATTATCGTCGAAAATAGTTCATAAAAATTGATATTTACGATGAGAATAACATCATGTCGCAAATACCTTTGGCACGAACTGCGCACCAAATCATGGGAAGGCTATTTGTGATGGGGGTATACCCCACATCACAAATAGCCTACCGGTAGGAAATTATTTGCGATTGGTCCCATCGCAAATACATTCCATCATTTTATGTTATTTAAGATTAGATTTTCTTCAATCGTAAATAATATGTCAACATAAGGTTTTGGCGATGGGGCTCGTCGCAAATAATCTTTGTTACCACCATTGTAATTAATAATGATTGTACTATTTGCGACGGGACCCATCCCAAATATTCTTATTTGTGATGGAAATCCTATCATAAATGATCTAACCTCTATATACCCCCTGATTTTTTTTCATTCCATTCTTCTTTAAACTCCCCTCTCCTTTTCTACTCCAATATTCTTCTTTTTAAACTTTTCAATGTTTTAAACTTTATAGGGGCTCAACATTTAGGCTTTCCATCTGGTAAAAGATTCAGTTTTAAGGTATTTTTTTAATGCTTTTATTTTTTATTTTATTTAATTTATTTTATATTAGTAATAATTGTTATTAATTAACTGTAATTAAATTTAATTATAATTAGATTTTTTTTCATTAATTAGTTTTAGAAATATTTAGTTTCAATCTACTGGAATATTTTTAATTAAAATTATATAACTTTAATTTGTAATAAATTTTTTTAATTATCAGTAATTAGTAATAATTAGTTGTAATTACTAATAATTAGCTATAATAAGTAATAATTAGTGGTAATTAATATAATTAGCGGTAATGAGTAACACTTAATGGTAAATGGTAGCAAATTAGCAATAATTAGTAAATAATATTAAAAAATTTGTAATAATTAGCTGTAATTAGTAATAATTAGCTGTAATTAGTAATAATTAGCGATAATTAGTAAAAATTTGTAAACAATTGCTGTAATTTTTAATAATTAGTGGCAATCTGTAATAATTTGTAATAAATAGTAAAAATTATTAATAAATCGCTATAAATTAATAAAAATTATTAAAAATTAGTGGTTATTATTAATAATTAGTGATAATTAGTAATAATTAGCAGTAATTAGTAATTAATTAGTAAAAACCAGTAAAAAATTGTAATACATAGTGGTAATTAGTAAAAAATTGTAATAATTGTGGATAATTTATAATAATTATTGTTAATTACAAATAATTAGTGATAAACAATAAAAATAATAATAAATTATTAAAAACTAATTAAAATTAGTAAAAATTATTGGTAATTTGCAATAATTAGTAATAATTAGTAATAATTATTAATAATTATTAATAAATTAGTAAAAATTAGTAAAACATTCTAATAATTAGAGGTTATTAGTAATAATTAGCAGTAATTCATAAAAATTTGTAATAAATACTAGTAATTTGTAAAAATTAGTTGTAATTTGTAATACTTAGTGGTAATTACAATTTATTAGTAATAAATTGTAAAACATAGTATTAAATTGTTATAAACTAATAAAAATTAGTAAAAATTAGCGTTAATCAGTAAAAATGAGTGGTAACTTGTAATAATTAGTCGTACTTAATGGTAATTTGTAATAATTAGCAGTAATGCGTAATAATTAGTGATAATTATTAATAAATTAGCAGTAATTAGTAAAAATTTGTAAAAAATTGTAATAATTAGTAATAATTAGAGGTAATTAGTAAAAATTTGTAATAATTAGTGGAAATATGTAATAATTTGTGGTAATTAGTAATAATTAGTAATAAATTTTAAAACTTAGTAATAAATTATTATAAACTAATAAAAATTAGTAAAAACTAATAAAAAATTGTAATAATTAGTGGTAATTTATAATAATTAGTATTAATTAGTAATAATTAGTGGTAAATGGTAATAAATTAGTGATAAATAGAAATAATTTGAGGTAATTATTAAAAATATGTAATAATTACTCGTAATTTGTAATATTTAGTGATAATTAGTAATAATTAGTAATAAATTGTAAAAATTAGTAACAAATAGTTGTAAACTAATAAAAATTAGTAATAATTAGGGACAATTAGTAATAATTAGGGGAAATTAGTAATAATTAGTGGTAATTAGTAATAATTAATATTAATTAGTAACAAATTGTAATAATTAGGGGTAAATTGTAATAAATAGTGGTAATTTGTAATAATTAGTGGTAATTAGTAATAATTAGTAATGAATTGAAAAAATAGTAATAAATCGTTATAAACTAATAAAAATTAGTAACAATTAGTTATAATTATTTATAATTAGTGGTAATTAGTAATAATTATTTACAATTAGATGTAATTAGAAATAACTAGTAAAATTTTGGAAATGATTTAAAATTAGTAAAAATTAGCGATAATTAGTAAAAATTAGTAAAAAGTAGTGATAAGCCTGTAAATTAATAATAATTAGTTGTAATTAGAAAAAATTAACTGTAAATCACTATAATTATTAAATATTTGTGGTAATTATTAAAATTTTCATTAAATTTATTTAATTAATAAAAATTATATCCAATTAGTCAGAATTAGTAAAAATAACCAGTAATAAGTAGAAATTTGTAAAAATTATTAGTAATAACTAAAAATTAGTAAAAATTAGTGTCGGTTAATAAAAATTAACAAAAAATAGTGGTCAACCAGTACAATTATTAATAATTAACTGTAGTAGTAGGAGAAGTATATGCTTTAATGATAGAACATTATAGACATAAGTTGATGCAATAAAAAATTTTGGACATTATTAACATAAATTGGTGTCATCCCTAGAATATTGTAAAATCATTGATTTACACCATTTTAGTATATCATAGAATTTACAATCTTCTTGTGATTAGAAATGACCAATTCATGCCAACCGTGTTCAAATTTATCATTAGGTATCCAGAACTGGGGTAGACATGATGTGACATGTTGGTGATTGCTGGAGGAGGAGGAGGAGGAGATGCATCGATAGCATGACATGGTTGGCATAAATTAGTGCAATGAAAAAATTAGACATGGTTGGCATAAATTGGTCTCATCACCTGAATATTGTAAAATCTATGATTGGATCTATTTTAGTCAATCATATATTTTACAATATTCAAGTGATTAGAAATGACCAATTCATGCCAACCATGTCCAAATTTTTCATTAGATCACCAGAATCGGGGCATGCAGGATGTGGTTTGTCGATAGCAGCAACAAAAACAAGAGGGTGAGATGTTTTTATTGTAAGTGAAACAACATGAGTAGACGATAAAGTAAATGTGATAATTATTATTTATTACAAATATTTTTTTTAATTTTCAATAATTAATTTTAAATTAGTAAATATTTGTGATAAATTTGTGAGCATTAATGGTAAATCACTATAATTATTAAAAATTAGTGGTAATTAGAAAAATAATAATAAAAATTATAGTTAAATAGGAAATATTAGTAAAAATGAAGATTAAATCACTATAATTAGTCAAAAGTAATGGTAAATAATAAATATCAGTGGTAATTGGTAAAAATCATTGATAATTTCTAACAATACATTGTAAATAGATAAAATTGAAAATATTTAAAATTTAAATTATCTTTTAAAAAAATCTACTCTTTTTTTGGATAGCCTTTTCTTTATATCAATCTATTCATAAAAAAATTATTTATTTTATATTTATTATAGAAATATGGGATAAAGAAGTCGATAATAGTTTTTATTACATGATTGTGATTGAATAAATCACCATAGGAATCCAAACATTTCATTTATAAATCATATATATATTGAGGGTGTTGAAGCTTTTTTTTATCATTTTCATCATCAAAACCAGAATTTGTTTTAGAAGGGAAAATTAAGTGTCTATGTAAGAAATGTGACTTGAGGAGGTTTGAAACATCTTACAATGTTGGGGGTTATATATTTAGTTGTGCTTTTTGAATGTATTATATTTCTTTATCAACACGGTGAGTGCATTTTTGGATAAGATACTAATAATTTGGTTTCAGATCTATTACAGTTTCAAAATTTAATACATGATATAGTCAGTCCATATTTTCAAAATGATAAAACTCAATATGATATTTATTTGACTCCTGAGTTGGAAAAACCATAATTTTATGATCTTTTGAAGTCTGCTGAAGATGCATTATATCCTGGTAAACAAGGTAATCAAATTTAAAGTTGTTGAATTTTTTTGGAAATTAAATCAGATAATGGAATGTATAATAGCAGTTTTGATCAGATATTCTTTTTGGCTACAACACTTTTACATGAAAGAAATGTGTTGCCTAGAAATGTTAATGAGAGAAAGAGGTTGGTTCATAATTTGGGTCTTGGTTGTCATAAGATTCATGCATGTTCAAATAATTTCATATTATTTTATGGTGAAAATGAGTTGTTGGTTCATTGTCTAACATGTATAAAATATTGGTAGAAAGAGTCTCCACTAGGTAAGTATGGAATGATTCTTATAAATCAATTGAGGTATTTCCTTCTTAAACCTAGATTTTAGTGTTTTTTATGTCTCAGAACATAGTGTCATTGATTTTATTACACAAAAAAAATATTTCAACTAGTAATAGCTTAAATTGTCATTGTGATGGAAATTCATAAAAAAATTTAGACCTAGTACATCCATTCGTTGGTTCAGAATCAGAAAACATGTGATTGGGTCTTTCTAATTATGGTTTATATCCATTCAGTTCTTATTGTACTTAATATTCTTATTTTAACATCTTTATCACTCCGTAAAATTTACCACCTTGGATGTTGATGAATGCTCCAAATATCATTTTATCCATATTAATTTCTGGTCATCCAAAAAATAACATTGATGTTTATTTGAATACATTGATTGATGAGTTAAATATAATGTGGAGTAATGATGTCAATACATATGATGTCATTTCAAAACAAAATTTACTAATGAAAGATGCATTGATGTGGATAATTATTGAATTCCCAGCATATGGCATGTTTTCTAGATAGAGTACACATGGTCCAAAATCATTTCCATACTTTATGAGTGAAAAATATAATTTATACTCATCAATGGAAGAAAACAATATTTTTTTGACTGTCATCGAAGATTTATTCCTACAAATAATCCTTTTCTGAGGAATGAATATCATTTCAGAAAAGACATAATTGAAAAAGATGGACCACCAAAAATGATCTCAGTTATTGATTTAAAATATATTTTCTATTTATTACCTCACATTACCTTTGGAATAACTATAAAACTACAAAAAAATAGATGGATTTGGGAAATAACACAATTGGATAAAATGGATCATTTTTTGGGATCTTCCATATTAGTTTTATTTTTTGTTCTATCACATGTTGGATGTCATGCATATTGATAATAATGAATTTGATAATATATTTTATACAGTTTTAAAAATAATTCATAAGACCAAAGACAATCTAAATGTTTGATTAGATCTTTCCCAAATTTGCAGGTGACTAGAACTTGAACTGTTTAAAAATAAAATATAACCAAATTTAATGAATCCAAAAGTTGATTATATATTTTCCAAAGAAAATTGTTTATTATTTTGTCATTGGATCGTATATTTTAGGCTTATAAATGGTTATGTTTATAATTTGTCTAGATGTGTTAGAAAAGTTCATATTACTAGATTAAAAAGTCATGATTGTCATATTATAAGGAAAATACATCTACTGATTAGATTTATAGGTTTGTTTAATTATATTATTTGGGATGTACTATCAAAAATATAATTTTTTGAGATCTTTGTGTATAGATAACAAACTATGATGCACTAAGTAGACTACAAGAATATATTATTTTAATTTTATGTAAATTTAAAAAAATGTGTAGGATTTCTTTGATTCAAGGAAACATTTGATATTACATTTTCTGAATGAAGTAAAATGTTTAGAGCTAGTATAGTTATAATGGATGTATCCATATGAGAGATACATACATAAATTGATGAAAATGGTACATAACAAAGAATTAGTTGAATGATCTATTGTATAAGTTTATTTATCTGGGGAAATTTCTTTTTTACTCTCTCATTATATCGAATATAAATATCCCTCAAAACATAACTGAATGGGATATAATGAGGGAAATGATGAAGATTAAATGAACAACAAATTATTTGTTTCTAATATTCTTGAACTTATCTTTACTAGAGTTTTTTAATGATGTGTTTCATATGATGAACATCACAGGGATCATAGATATGTTTTTATCAACTGTGAATAAATGAAAAAATTTGTAAAGTGAGTTCTATTATCACTTATTCTGTATTTTTTAAGTAAATTAATATTATTTTATTTTTAGGTTATATGATAATCATATCAAGAGACAGTTTCCAAAAATCACTGCAGTTTCTCTTGAAGATCATCATAAAAATATTTTTTCCCAATGGTTTCAAATACTAGTAAAGTAAATTGTTTATGGTTTAACGTATAGAATCAATTTACTTCTTATTATATTGATAATTTTTTTTTTCAAATTTTAAGGTATCTCAACATGCTGATAAAATCAATAATCGACTGTGTATATTGAGTAACCCACCATCCAAAATGGTTAAATATTATAATGTATACGTGGTTAATGGTTTTATATTTTATACACATGCATATAGTGAATAAAATAATAATTATTAATGGTATTTTATTATGAGGATCTTATCATAGGGAATATGATGTTGACTTTTATATCTTGCCTGAAAAAATAATTGAAGAATGTTATCTGGAATAGAATTATGTAACGATATTTAAATATCATTGGTTGGATACTCATAGAGACATTTATGTTTATACACACCATGGAATCATTGATATTAAATATAAAATCCTCATTGCATTAAAGGAACCATTTTTATTGACTCATCAGGAACATCAAATTTATCATGAAATTTATTTTTCTACTTAAATAGAGTTAAGTGATTGGTGGGGCATAATAAAAATTAAACCTCCTAAAAATAAGTTTATTAAAATTCAATTTGGTTTATTTGAATTGAAAGGAATTGGTAATTTTCAAGTGACACCTTCAAATCCATATTTTCCATGAAGAGGCACAAATATCAATGATGACACCCCGTTGTTATGGGTTGATGGGGGTGATGATGTTATTGATGTAACAAAAGGATTTGAAATAGGAATATATGATAAAGTTGAAACTCCTATGGGAATTGATGATACTGAGGAGGAATATGAAGATATTGACACCATTATATTTGAAGATGAGGATGAAGATTAAGAATGAAAAAATTAATTATTGGTTATAGTCAATATATATATATATATATATATATATTATCGTTTATTATTTTCTTAGAACTTTTTTTTCAGGTTTAATATGGAAGATGAGACTTAGTATGACATCTTCCATGACCTCCATAATGTTCTACTACCTAGTGATGTGCTTGATGGCATTTCATCAGACCCTCAGGTTCCAAGAATTTCCTCATCGACTCATAGGGGTTTGGGGTCTTTTGAGATTGATGATTCCCAACCCTATTCCCGAGTGATGGCCATGTCTTGTTCTCAATCCAAGTGTGTAAAGGTATGTTCAATGGGGTATTTTAATTAGTTTTCATTAGTTTTAATTAATTTATGTATGCACTAATTGTTTGATTATTTGTTTTGTTTTTTTCATGGTTTTTTACATATAGTTTTTGGGAAGGGGAGTTATATTTTACAGAACTATTTTTCTGAGGTATGGGTGATATAGGATTAGGTTCTCATTGATGTACAACAATGCATGTGTTTATCATTGGATGGTACTTAAATAAATAATAGTTATTTTGAAATTTATTTAATTATTAACATTCCATTATTAAAAAATGCGGGGTATGTGGTATCCCATTTATGATAGCATGCTGAGTTCTTTCAAGGAGGACTGAGAGGTGTGTATGTGTGATCTCTGTCATATTTTTTTGCACAATTTGAGTTGGACAACCATGGTGAAGGTGGGAGTCATTGATTTTTATAACTATTACTATACTGATCTACTTGATTACATCTCATCTCAGGTTTTAGATGGATTATGTTCATACTAGATGAGTGATAGTTTTCAGAGAAGAACATCATTCGGTTTGTAGAACTGGGAGAGGCAGGAGGTGACATATCACACTAGAGTCCCTATATTCATTACACATCATCGACATACAGTAAATATATTTTTTAAATAATTTACATAAATTTAAATGTAAACTATTTTTTTATTCTCATATAGGTAGTTGAACATCCTAATATTATGGAATTAGATGATTATAAGAGGATGTACAATAATCTTATCACGGGAGAGATGACAGGTGGTATCTAGTGTCAGATTGTGGTCAGTATAATTTTTTTCATTTAAAATTTAATATAAAATAATATTTTAACTATTTTAATTTCAAATTTCAACTAAAGGGCTCATGTGAGGTTGAGAATTCTCAGACATAGGATGAGAGTACGGTTGGGACTAAGAGTCAGAATACTAGTGCAGTAGGATTCAATGATCAAACATTGATGTAGGAGATTTTGTATGCTTTCAAAAAGGACAGAGTGGTTGGTATCAGTTCTCGACGAACGCTTTGCAGTTTTATGGAATTGTTGCATGGTTCATGTCCATCTCAAGGGGATATCATAGAGAGTTGTCATCATCAGTGTCACAGTATGAGGAGGAGATATGAGCTCTGAGTGGGGTTATTGAGGCCATTTATAGAGAGTAGTAAGAGATCGATCTAAGAAACCAGCAGTAGTAGGAGGAGATGTGATGGTGGTAGGAGAAGAAAAACGAGTACATGAAGTGGCTAGTTCAGGGCATATGGATGGAGTTACCTCCACCACCTCATCTAGATGACCTCTCCCCCTCCCCTTCCACAGTCATGTCATTATGGAAATATTTATTATATTAAAATTTAAATAAAAATATTTTATCTAATTTTTTTATTATTTTAGAAGTTTTCAATTTTATTTAATACAATTTAATAATTATTTTGTTTTTTTAAATTTTATTATAGTTATTTGATACAGTTCTATCAACCATTACAAAAACTCATTTGTGATAGGAAAAGTTTCCCATAAAAAATATTACCCATTAAAAAAAACTATTTGCATCGGAAAGTCTCACCATCGCAAAAGATAGGTTTTGCAAAAGACCATCAGAAAACCAATCATTTATGATATCATTTTCAATTATGTGTTATTTGTGATGGGAACTCATCCAAAATAGCTATTTTCAATGGGTTCCCATTGCAAATAATCTATTTTCTAGTTGTGATATGAACTTCCGAATTAGGTTCATGATTGTTACCAAAAAAATATGTGGTCGTAAACATTAGAATATTCATATATGTACGCTCTCCCTCGACAAAAAAATAGTATGCATGAGTGTTTTTCACCATAAATGTGTTATAGATTTTTTGAACCAAATAGGAAGGTATTCATGATGATTTTGGTGAATTAATTTGACTTTCATTGGTAAGAAAAAACTCCCATAGAGGGGCACAAAATCTAAACGGAGATATTCCTCGATTTTTTCTCCCATTAACTCTTCCAGAAACATCTAAAACGACCTGAAAACATGGAAAAAAGACACATATGCACTTTCCATGATTGTATCTTGATGAGATATCATTTCTTTAGCCTCTTTCATTGATGGATTGCAGGAGCTAAGATGAGAGTTGGAATCCATCTGAATAAAATTAAGTAGAAAATATCATACAAATTAAAGAAAAAATATGTCCAAGGAAATATTTATATTTGGTTGTATCATGGGCATCACATGAATCAGAAAATAAATTTTTGATAGCAGAAAATATTTGTGAATCACTTGACCCATAAAAGATCTCATGGATCACATAAACCTGCAGAACATCGTGTGACCAAACAATTAGTCATAAGACTCTTGATCATGTGATACTGATATTGTCACATGATTCACATAATAGTCAAGTTGTCAAGTGTCTAAGCTAAATAATCCTATGAAACCTTCAAATACAATCATAAAACCGTATAACAAAAGTTCAACTAATTACCAAAGATTGATTTATGGTTTTTTCTAATGAGTTTTGTGAAAAGGAAGTATTGGAAATTAGTTCTTGAGACAAGGTATATTAAATAGATCTTAGGGACGGTTCATGCAGATTGGTGTTACGAATAGGTCAAGTGAAGGTGTCAAATAAAAATATCAATGTGATTTTGGTAACTAGAGAAGTGATCTTCCATCCATTCCCCCATTTGTAGGGACTTACATAGAATAACAAACACTACCATGAAGAAAACATTTCACCCAAGACATCAATGGGCGATAGTGCCAAATCCCCAAGAGGTAGTTTAATTTCCTAAGAACTGAGATCTTTTCCCCATAGAGGTCTCTCCTGAGGAGGGGGGGCAGATTTGTTGACACCCAAAAAATGAGAATTGGAAAATTCAAAAAGGGATAAATACCAGATTATGGGTATTACTTTCCCCACAAATAAAAGGAAGAGATGGGGGATAGAACTCACAGATTGTTTAACCTCTCAAAGGACACACGATCGCAAGACCTTCAGAAGGTCATCTAAACAGTCACACATAGTGCATAATATGATGGAAGATCTCATGGAACCCATTTTATAGGTCATAATTGTTCTTGTAAAGGCATCTGATACATTCATTGATTGTCGGAGACCATTCTCACCTTGTAAATCAGTGAATGTTAGACAAAACATCCAAAAATACTTGTAAAATAAGAAGAAAATATTTGAATGAAGGGAGCCTATTTCAGTCATAAAAATTCAAGATATGCACCGGTGATTCTTTCAAGACACTGTGGAATAATTGAAACCATGTTCACCTTGTCATACAATATCCCAATGTCATGTCACCTTCATCATGCAAAGGGCTTCTAACTTGTCTAGGCAGTCTTGCACTTTCCCTTTCAGCTCTAAAGACAAATAAAAGGTTTTTTCGTGATAATGCTAATGCATCACCAGATGAACCTTTGTTTATAATGTGAAGCATCACTAAAGGGGAGAGTTTTTTTCTTCAAAAACACTCATACAAACTTTCAAGATCCCAAGCCCTTTTAAAAAAAATAAGTAAATAAAAATGGAAATTATAGGAGCTTCTTGTGAAGGAAAGATATGTTGATCTTATGAGAATGGGGTCATATGCCCCAGGAAATTATCCTTGATCATGAAAGGCCCCCTTAAAAAGCTATATCAATATCATGAAGACTCCTTGGAAAGCCACTTTTGTCTCTTGGAAAGAACAGAAAAAATCATCCCAGATCACATGAGGGTCTTTCACCAAGCATTTTGATCTTGGGATGGTTCTTTGATATGCGAGACTGACATTGAAAAATCCCCTTGGAATGTCCACATGATTAGGAAAGATCCATTTGATTGAAAGAAATGAATAAATGGGGTGTTTATGGGATGATATTATGGATGATAGAAGTCACATGACACCTATAGTAGGATTTCACGAAGAGTGTGATGCCAAATCCATCCACTGACTCTAGCCTAAATTTACAAAATACACGCCATGAAAATCATCGCATAATTAGGGGGAGAGGCTTATAAATCCCCCACCATGACGTGATAAAATGAATCTTTAGATTTAAACACTAGTGTAACCAAGAATCAGAGTGGACTTCTCGGAGCGGCCAATCTCATGATCACATGGTCTTCCACCAATTAAAAATATGGGGAATGACCCAATGGATCGTGCGAAAAGCATAGGCACTTCGCGTGATCACTCATAGATCACACATAGAAACTATGGTGGGTTATGTGAAAGAAATACTGCATATCTACTGAATCATGTGAAACCTAAAGCAAGCTAACACTAAAAAATATAAGGAACATATAAAATAAATGATGGAATAAAAGACTAAAGAACATGATACTTACATGAAGAAAAAGTTTGATGATCCCCATGTACATTTCATGACTCACCTAGATCATGTGACAACATCATAATTTTCTCCCTTGTTATGTGATGTGTCCATGACATAGCATTTTGATTATGTGATGTCCTCCAGACATGTAATGTAAGTGACATGATAACCTCTGAGCAGATAACCCAAGTCTTGTGAAGTTCTTTGGTATTTACATCAAAATCTTATAATTTCCTATATAAATTTTTTCCAAGATACATGGTGACACCAGTGTATGTTAGTTAGGTCTTGGGATTTCCTTCGGGAATACATGCCAGATCCTGTGACCCACTTTAAGCATGTCATCCTGGTCTCCCAACGACCCCACGATATGCCAATGCAAATCATGCAACACCCGTTGGGAGTGTGAAAGCTATTCATACGATATACACCAAACACGTCATCAAAAATCATGACATGGCCTCCATGATAATTCAAATAGGTCTTATGAAGTCCACTATACAAGTCAACCTTGAACATGTGATGGTTTTCATACATGCCATTTAGATTATGCGATGTCCTTTGGAAAATACAACTAGATCATGAGATTGTATTTGGGCACATCCACTATGTATCCAAACATGTCCAGAAACCCTTAAAAATGTTAGATAGATAACCAAGACTTTCTAGGTAGATAATCAAGTATGACAGGAAGATAACCAGGCCTCATCAAGTACGTGTCCAAGGGAATGATATTCTTTTCCAGCCTCAATACAAGGGAATCCTCAGTGTGTAAGTCCATTGAAACAGAACTAAGATGACTCTAATTCCTATCATAATCAAGATAAACAGGACACCTTCCTAAGACATGAGATCTATATTAAATATCCAATGGGTTGTCCTAGTATGTAAGTTACACACTATAAAGTACCATGTTTTTTAAACCAGTTTAAAACATGAATGTTTCTGAACTTTTTTCATTGTAAATATGTGTAGGTATTAAAACCAAGCATCAGGATAAAGTTTCTTGATTTTGTTTCTTTTAAACATGTTTATATCAGGCTTGCGTAAAGGCTGGAGGGGTTTCCCGGATGGCTAGATGGGTTTCGGGAGTATCGGGCCTAATAGAGGTGTGTGAACAATCTGTGCATGATTAGTCAAACTGTACAAGCCAGCCATGTGTGTTAAAATGGGTGCCCAATATCAGATGCCTGTTCTGCACACGGTCTGTCATCCCCTATGAGTCAGACAATGTGACTTACTTAGTTTTATGTTCCAGGTTAATTTATTTAATTAAATTTACAATTATAAGGAATTAAATTAAATGATGTGAATTCTGGGTTTTATTTATTTAAATTCAAGGTTAAGAAAAATATTATTAATTGATATGAAATGGGATATTTATATAATTAAATTAATGTTGAGAGAATTTAATAAAATGATGAAAAATTATATATTCTATTTAATTAAATTCAGTTGAAAAGAATATAATTAAATAAATTGAAATGAGGGTTTTGTTTAATTAAATTAAAGTTGAGAAAATTTAATTAAATGATGGAAAGATAGAGAATGAGGAATTCATTTTATTAAATTGTATTAGAGAGAATTTAATTAAATGGTGTTGAATAAGGGAATTAATTTAATGGAATTATGTTGAGAGTTTTTAATTAAATGACATTGAGATAGAGAAGTAATTTAATTAAATCGAGTTGAAAAGAATTAATTTTTTTATATGATGACGAGTTGGAGCCTTTATTCAATTAAACATAGATGACAGTAATTTGATTAAATGTCTTGTATATGAGGAGTAGGGGTTTTTAAAGAAGGGTAATATTAAATGGTAAAATTTAAATGATGTGAAAATGAGGAGTTGTATTTTCTTTTAATTAAAATCATGTTAAATAAGAATTTAATTAATTAATGTAAAATGGTGGTTTTATTTAATTAAATTCAAGGTTAAGAAGAATTTAATTAGTCGTTGTGAAATGAGGGTTATTATTTAATTAAACTAAGGTTGAGAGAATTTAATTAAATAATGTTGCTGAGTTGAAGTTTTTTAATTTATTAAAATTGTGTTCAAAGAATTTAATTAAATAACATGAATTGGAGAAATTATTTAATTAATTTCAATTGGAAAAAATTTAATTAAATGATTATTAATGAGGGGTTATGTTTTTTTAATTAAATTATGTGAGATATTTTAATTAAATAATAATGAGTTGGAGAATTTATTTAATTAAATTCGGTTAGAATGGAATTTAATTAAATAATGTGTTAAATATAAAGTTGGGGATTTGTCTAATTAAATTCAAGGTTCGTATGAATTTAATTATTTGATGAAAAATGGGGGTTTTATTTAATTAATTTGTGTTTAGAGAATTTAATTAAATAACCTAAATTAAGTAGATTATTTAATTAAATTGATTTGAAATGAATTTAATTAATTTTTGATTAATGAGGTGTCAGGTTTTTTTAATTAAATTTTTTGAGAGAATTTAATTAAATAAGAATGAGTTGAAAATTTTATTTAATTAAATTCAGTTTGAAAGGAATTTAATTAAATGGTGTGTTAAATGAGGAGTTGGGTTTTTATCTAATCTCCAATGGCCTGAAGGCCTTCATTTTTTATTGATTTTTGATAATCCACCTTTCAAGGTGTGAGGTGGAACCTTTACAAGTCTCGTAGGTGTAAGTATTACATGGCTCATAGGACTTAGAGGAATTCAGTGCTCTTGGGATTCGAACATTACATACAACCCAGACTAATTACTTGGAACTTTCTCATCCCCAACATCTTCATCGTGAAATAATCTCTCCACCTTTGCATGGATGTTCAGCTAGGCTTTCCCGTACTTGAACAGGCTTGTCCTAATCGCAGGTTTTATACCCTCTCATTCTTTCAATCCATTTAGCTTCTGCACTGGTGAAAGCTCCTTGCTCATCCTCCCTCAGAAGCTTCTTCCTTATAGGTTGTCTGGTTTGTATCTGCACTTACGGTGGCCCGAAGGCCTTGAGGTTTCCTGAAAGCCTTACTGACCCGAAGTTCTGGGTGACCTGAAGGCCTTAAAAGACTTGGAGACCAAATCGGTGGCCCAAAGGCCCAAACGGAGGAATATTCCTGGCTACTACAGTGCCAAACAATGCTTGCTACAATTCTTGCTACAATACATGATACAGTACCCCCTGAAATTATCCTCCTCCTGGTTTTGATCTTGGGTCTCTTTGATGCACTTAAGGAGTCCTCACCAACAGGGTTGAGGCTCATGTGTTTCTATTGTTTGAAAAAATGGGGTTCTTATTTAATTAAATTGTGTTGAGATAATTTATTTAAATAATGACGAGTTCGATAATTTATTTAATTAAATTCATTATAGAAGAATTTAATTACATGATGTGTAATTGACGAGTTGGAGTTTATCTAAGATGTGTAATATTAATGGGTAATAATAATAATATGATGAATATCATTATTATTGTTAATATTATATTAATAATTATAATTATTTTTTAGATTTTTTAACAATTATTTTAGGGAGAATAGAAGTGGGAGCCGAACCTCTCCCTCCTCCTGCATGAGGTGTGTTGCACCCATGGTGAAACATGCATGGGTGGTGCACCACCCTCCTTTACCAACTCCCTCTCCATGAACTAGATCATGATGGTTCCTTCATGGAAGTTTTTCGTCTCGTCGAGGAAAGTCCTTCTCCACATGTTTCATTCTTCGCATCGGTCATCTCGGCTCTCCTTTTCCTGGGTTTTATTGGGAAGAAACCCTATGTATGGGATTAACCCATATTTCTAGTTTCTTCTGATTCTAGGTGGTGTGAAAGATGTCTTGGGACACATTGGTCTATATTCCGATGACCATTGCTAAAGGCGATGGGACTTAGGTTTTTTTGGGTCTATTGTAGTCATATTCAGGTAAGGTTATATACCTAATAAATGGTTTCACACAATTTTATTAGGTGCTTACGGATTATTTGAGATTAGATAGATTATTTTGGTGTGTGTCGGTCAATGCTGCACTAATTGGGAGTGTCAGTTTTTGTTGTTAGCTGTTGAGATCAATTCCAAGTATGTGTGTGTATTAATGCGGAAGTGCCTATGCATGAGAAGGTAGCAGTTTGAGTTAAAAATCATTATCTCGCCAAATTTCATAGGGTAGGGTCCTCAACTTTGCTAAATTAATAAAACCTACTTGTTGTTTAATTATTTTTGTTGGGAAATTTGACTAAAAATTCTGAATGAATTGTTAATTTTTATAAAATAAATTTTTAGAATACAAAATAATGGAGGTGCACTTCCTTCAAGATAAAAACATAATTATTAGACATATATGTTCATTTATCTTGATGATATGTGTTTTTCTATTACAACTTTTACGCGTTGACAGACTTGGGATAAATGGTAATTTTGAGTTTTGGGCAGTCTATGTATAGATAATTAATTATGAATTAATTATATGCCTTGAGAATTATAATTGAGATAATTAATTGGGGGAATAATTATGTGATATTTAATTTTCTAAGTTGAGATAATTAATTGTGAATTAATTATGTGATTTGTGAATTTTAATGGAGATTATTAATCGAGGGATTAATTGTGAGATATTAAATTGGTTAAGTTGAGATAATTAATTGTAAATTAATTATGTGCTTTGAGAATTGTAATTGAGATAATTAATCGGGGTATTAATTATGAGATATTAAATTGGATAAGTTGAGATAATTAATTGTGAATTAGTTTTGTGTTTTGAGATTTTTAATTGAGATAATTAATCAGGGGATGAATTATGAGATATAAAATTGGTTAGGTTGATATAATTAATTGTGAATTAATTATGTGCTTTGATAATTCTAATTGATAAAATTAATCAGGGGATTAATTATGAGATATTAAATTAGCTAAATTGAGATAATAATATGTGAATTAATTAGGTTCTTTGAGAATTTAATTGATATAATTAATCGGGGGATTAATTATGAAATAATAAATTGTCTAAGTTGAGATAATTAATTGTGAATTAAATTTTTGTTTTGATATTTTTTAATTGAGATAATTAATCATGGGATTAATTATGTGATATTAAATTGGATAATTTGAGATATTTAATTTTGAATTAATTATGTGCTTTGTGGATTGAAATTGAGATAATTAATCAGGGGATTAAATATGAGATATTAAATTGGCTAATTATAAATAAATAATTATTAATTAATTATGTGCTTTGAGAATCTTAATTGAGATACTTAATCATGGGATTAACTATGTGATATAAAATATGACTAAGCTGAGAGAATGAATTGTAAATTAATTATGTTCCTTCGATATTATGATCTAGATATTTAATTATGGAATCAAATATGAAGAATTGAGATTTTTTAATGTGATAATTAATTCTGGAAAAATAATTGTGAGTTGTGAACTATTTTGTTGATTAATTAATTGATGAATTGATTAATGGTATTTTTGTACATAATTAATTATTGAGTTAACTAATAGATTTGATTATGACCAAATAGATGAATGATAGGACCTTGCCTCATGTTTTTGAGTTGAATGTGAAGCACATATTAATGTTTTAATTAAAATACTTAAGATGGTTTTCCTTATGTGTAAATGTGAATATGCTTGCTTATATGTAATTGAAATGGCATAATGAAATGCATGAGTGGTTAAATTAATCATGCCTTAATAAGTTGTGAATGGTTATGACTTGTATAGGCAGGGGAGCCAAGGTACCATGAGATCCCTTGGGGAGAATGAATATGTTAGTTTTTGTGCCGATTCTCCAGAGACTATGAGAGCTTGGGAATTGATCCAGGGGATAGACTGTGTGTGCTACTATTAGTGATGGATGTTTATGTGTTACATCCCAATCCATCCAACAACGTTTTCTAAAGGACCATAAGAGATTGGGGTTGGAATACTATGTGAGCTTCCATGTTGATTTCCATGATACTGTGAGAGATCTTGGTGTTTAGACTAGGGTAAAGACCATGAGCGCTTTCCCAGGTAATGAATGTTTGTGCATTACGTATTTGTCCACCTAGAAATAATGTCTAGGGTTTATGTCCATTTGGTGTTTGTACACGCTTGGTTCATATATGAGGATGCTAAGCATATCTATCTATTTATATATATATATATAAACATTGTTACTCTATATATATATATACATAATTGACATGATCAGACATACCATGTATGGGATGAACCAGGTATCGTCATCAGGTGTCCCTTTGGAAACTGGATGTGCTGTTGGTTATTTATTAAATTATTTTATTACTTTGATATAATTTCACACTATTTAATTTTATTGCATTGTCTAGATTGAGCTAGACACCGGTGGTCTCGGCCTACTGAGATTTATATCTCACACCCTATTCAGACTGCCATTGAACTGGGGTTCCTGAGTAGACTCGACTTATTTACAGGACCTTAGACATTTCTTCTTACTTTTTTCTTGTACCTAGGAGTTAGGAGAAAAGGACCGAGAGGGAGCCTGGGATACTCATGGTGATCAAAATTGGGGTTTTGGGTCTTTTTCATTTTTCTTTTGTACTGAGATGTAAATCATGTTGATTTGTATTTTTCTTTCAGGTATGTACCACCATGACATGTATACATTGTATAAACTGGCATTGGCCATTTTATTTATTGAGTTGGTATTACAACTGAATTCCGCTACATTAGTTATTTCTTTATACTACTTATTTTGTTGTCGTCTATTTATATATGGTTATATTGTTGTGAAAACTAAGATATGATGGTATAGTCTCCCCACTAACTATTCTTACAACCTCACTGCTAGTTGGTAGCTTCTGGTATATGGGGAGGCATGCTTGACATCATGTGGGGATCGGGCTGGCTACCAGTTTTATGGTAAGTCGGGTTGGTACTTCAGAAATTGGAATCAAAGGTTCAGGTTTTCTTTCTTTTTCCATTGTATTTCTATTTTGGGTTGGTTGATAGGAGACTAATAAAGTGTCGGCATACTGTTAATAGTTGTTCTTGGGAATTATCTCCCCATGTATGGGAAATAACCAAGTGTCCAGGGATGGGAATTTATGTTTATACTATTTGAGGTTATATTTTATATGAATTCACCTTGAGTGATTGGAGTTTTTTTCTCTACTTAATGATTTTGAGATTTTTTGAAAATTTTCCTTGGCTTGATATATAAAGGAAAATTCATACATGAATCATCTTAGGAACATAGAGATTCACATTCTATGCATATAACATTCCATGTAGTTGCATTAGTAGGATGCCTGCTAATTATGATGGCGTGCCTTGGATGGAATGCAATGCATTGATTTTATTTAGCATGCCTACTTGTATAACATGATTATATGATTATATGACATGCTTCTATATTATAACATGTTGTTGTGTTACTGCTAATGATAACATTCTAGAGATGTTTTGATGAGTAAATGGTTGCATGAGTGCAAATTGACTAATTGCATTTACAATAGGATCCAATTTCAGTTATATGTTGTATTTGCACCTTATAACTAGGCATAGGGTAAACCTTGTATTGGAATAATTGAAAAAGTGATGTTAAAGTAAAAAAAATAAGTTTTTGTTGTCTGGGTTGTATGTGGGATGCATAGTAATTTGGGATATGCTTTTATTTGTTCTTGGAAGAAATAGTTTTAAAGTAAACTTGCAATGGATTTACTTTGAGAGGTCACTATAAGTCAAGTAAGGACATTTGTTTACTTACGGTTGGTGTTGAAATCATTTTGAAGGCACCTTTCCAGTTTAATGACACGTATGGTTTTCATGGGTCGGTAATGTATTTCAAGGAAAGAGTCATGGCTGGGAAATCTAAAATGGTTAAAGGTATGTTGGGAATTTGGGAACACAACACGATTGTTTAAACGATACTTCTTGAACTTGATGGGTTGGATGGTAGGGTAGTATCTCCCGATGGCTTCTCAGGGACAAGAAGTTTTAAGGTGCGTAAATTGTAACGTCACATGTTTTTATTGAACAATGTTACAACATGAAAGTTTTTTTAACATTTTTTCTTGTAACGATGGGTTGGTTTTAAAAACCAATATTCTGGAGGAATTTTCGCGAGTTGAGTTCTTTTAAACATGCTTATATTGGGCTTGGGTAAAGGCTCGAGGACTTTCTCGGATGGTTGGATGGGTTTCGTGAGCACTGGACCTAGAAAAGGT
The DNA here is from genome assembly GCA_963277665.1 of Viscum album. Taxonomy (NCBI): domain Eukaryota; kingdom Viridiplantae; phylum Streptophyta; class Magnoliopsida; order Santalales; family Viscaceae; genus Viscum; species Viscum album. Next base: position 1,401,237,659 of record OY728127.1, on the reverse strand, counting down.
GTACACATAGGTTGCACACTATTACTCAAACCATGTGGGTCATCCGTGCATGTCAAAATTGGTTTCCAGTAGTAGACACATGATCTATTAGACCTTGTGATTCAAACCATGCGGCTGACACAATTTTATCTTCCGGATTAATTTATTTAATTAAATTAAAGATTAAAAGTAATTTAATTAAATTATGTGAATTGGGGGTTTTATTTAATTAAATTCAAGGCTAAGAATAATTTAATTAATTGATGTGAAATGATATATTTATTCAATTAAATTAAGGTTGAGTGATTTTAATTAAATCATGATTAACTATATATTTTATTTAATTTAATTTAGTAGAAAAAAATTTATTTAAATAATGTGAAATGAGGGTTCTATTTAATTAATTTAATGCTGAGAGAATTTAATTAACTGAGGGTGAGCTGGAGAATGGAAAATAAATTTAATTAAATTCTATTTTAGAGAATTTAAATAAATGGAGTTAAAGGGGGGAATTAATTTAATTGAATTATGTCGATTATTTTTAATTAAATGATATTGAGATAGATAAGTTATTTAATTAAATTGATATGAAAAAAATTAAATTTATTTTTTTTAAATGGTGATGTGCTGAAGTCTTTATTTAATTAAATTGAGATAAGAATAATTTAATTAAATGACTTGTAAATGAGGAGTTGGGTGTTATCAAAGAAGGGTAATATTAAATGGTAAAATTTAAATGATTTGTAAATGAGGAGTTGGGTTTCCTTTAAATTAAATTCAAGGTAAAGAGTAATTAAATTAATTAATTCTAAATGGTGTTTTTATTTAATTAAATTCATGGTTGTGAATAATTGAATTGTTCATTGTAAAATGGGGGTTATTATTTAATTAAATTTATGTAGATAGAATTTAACTAAATAATGTTGATGAGTTGGAGTTTCTAATTTAATTAAATTGTGTTCAGAGGATTTAATTAAATAACATCAATTGGAGAAATTATTTAATTAAATTTAGTTCGAACGAATTTAATTAAATGATGATTAATGAGGTGTCCATTTTTTAATTAAATTATGTTGAGATAATTTAATTAAATAATAATGAGTTGGAAAATTTATTTAATTCATTTCGGTTAGAAAGGAATTTAATTAAATGATGTGTTAAATATAGAGTTGGGGTTTTATCTAATTAAATTCAAGGTTCATATGAATTAAATTATTTGATGAAATATGGAGGTTTTGTTTAATTAATTTTGGTTCATAGAATTTAATTAAATAACACGAATTGGAGAAATTATTTAATTAAATTCAGTTGGAACAAATTTAAATAAATGATGATTAATGAGGTTTTGGTTTTTTTAATTAAATTTTGTTGAGATAATTTAATTAAATAATAATGAGTTGGAAAATTTATTTAATTAAAATCAGTTTAAAAGTAATTTCACTAAATGATGTGTTAAATGTGGAGTTAGGGTTTTGTCTAAATAAATTTGAGGTTATTATGAATTTTATTATTTGAAAAAAATGGGGGTTTTCTTTAATTAAATTATGTTGATAGAATTTAATTAAATAATGATGAGTTGGAGAATATATTTAACTAAATTTATTGGAGAATAATTTAATTAAAGGATATGTAATTAGGGAGTTGAGGTTTATCTAAGATGTGTAATATTAATGTGAAATAATAATAATATGATGGATATTATTATTATTGTTAATATTATATTAATTCTTATAATTTTTTAGATTTTTTAATTTATTATTTAAGGGATAATAGAAGAGGGTGGCACACCTATCCCTGCTCTTGCATGAGGCGCGACACACCCATGGGTAGCGCACCACCCTCCCCTCTCATCTCCCACTCCTCGCACTATATCACATGGCTTCCTTCATAGAAGTTGTCTGTCTTATCAAGGTAATTACTTCTCTGCATGTTTTGTTCTTTGCATTGGTCATCTCAGGTCTCTTTCATTTGGGTTCCATTGGGCCAAAACCCTTGGTTCAGGATTAACTTTTATTTCTTGTTTCTTTTGATCTTAGGTAGTGAGAAAAGATTTCTCAGGACACATTGATCTGTATTCCGATGACCACCACTGAATGCGAAGCGACTTGGTTCATTTTGGTTCATCGTCATCATACTTGGTTAAGTCTATATACCTAATAAATGGTTTCTCACCCATTTGTTATGTGTATATGGTTTTTTGAGTTTGTGTTTATTATTTTATTGTGAATTGATACTCTCCGCACTAATTAGGAGTTTCGGTTGTTGTTGTTAGGTGTTTATACCAATTCCAAGCTCATGTGCGCATTAATGTGGAAGTTTGTATGCACGAGCAGGTAGTGGTTTGAGTTAAAAAGCATTTGGATGACCAATTCCTTGAAGTAGGGTCATCAACATTCCTAAATTAATAAAACTAAGTTTTAGTTTAATTACTATTTTTGGGAAATTTGACTTCAAATGGTGAATGGATGTTTTATTGTTATAAAATAATTTATTAGGCTACAAAATCATGTTTTTTTAATAAAACCCCCCAACGGAGGTTCTCTACCATAAACTAAAAAACATAATGATTAGACCGATGTGTTCATTTAGCCAGCTGATATTTGTTTTGTTATTACTGCCCATACATGTTGACGCACTTAGGTTAAGTGGTAATTACGTGTTTTGAGTGGGCTAAGTTGAGATAATTAAATGTGAATTAATTATGTTCTTTGAGAATTGTAATTGTGATAATGAATTAGGGGATTAATTATGTGATATTAAATTTTCTAAGTTGTGATAATTAAATGTGAATTAATTATGTGCTTTGAGAATTGTAATTGAGATTATTAATCGGGGGATTAATTATGAGATATTAAATTAGTTAAGTTGAGATAATTAATTGTGAATTAATTATGTTCTTTGAGAATTGTAATTGAGATAATTTATCAAGGGATTAATTATGAGATATTTAATTATCTATGTTGAGATAATTAATTTTGAATTAATTTTGTGTTTTGAGATTTGTAATTGTGATAATTAATCAGGGGATTAATTATGAGATATGAAATTGGCTTAGTTGAGATAATTAATTGTGATTTAATTATTTTCTTTGAGAATTTTAACCGAGATAATTAATCAGGGGATTAATTCTGAGATATTAAATTGGATAACTTGAGATCATAATTTGTGAATTAATTATGTGATTTGAGAATTTTAATTGAGATAATTAATTTGGGGATTAATTATAACATATTAAATTAGCTAATTTGATATAATTAATTATGAATTTTTTTCGTTTTTTAGATTTTTAATTGACATAATTAATCAGGGGATTAATTATATAATATTAAATTTGCTAAGTTGAGATATTTAATTGTGAATTAATTATGTGCTCTGATAATTGTAATTGAGATAAATAATCTAGAGATTAATTATGAGATATTAAATTGGCTATGTTGAGATAATTAATTGTGAATTAATTATGTGCTTTGAGAATCAAAATTGAGATAATTAATCGGGGGATTAATTATGATATTTAAAAATTGGCTAAGTTAAGATAATTAATTGTGAATTAATTATGTGTCTTTGATATTATGATCTAAATATTTAATTATGGAATTGAATATGGATATTTGAGTTTTATAATGGGATAATTTATTCTGAAAAATTAATTATAAGATATGAATTGTGTTGTTTATTAATTAATTAATGAATTAATTAATGGGATTTGTTTACCTAGTTAATTATTGAGTTAACTAATGGATTTGAGTATGACCAAAGAGATGAACGAGTGGCCCTTGCCTCATGCTTTTGAGTGGAATGTGAATCCCATGTTAATGTTTTAATTGAAATACTTAAGATGGTTTTCCTTGAGTATAAATGTGTATATGCTTGCTTATATGTAATTGAAATGGGCTAATGAAATGAATGAGAGGTTAAATTCTTCATGCATTATATGTTGTGAATGGTTACACCATGTATAGTCAGAGGAGCCAAGGGACCGAGAGATCCCTTGGGGAGAAATAATATGTTAGTTTTTGTGATGATCCTCTAGAGACTATGAGATCTTTTGGAGTTGATCCAGGGGGGAGACCATGTGCACAACTCTTGATGATGGATGTCTATGTGTTACTTCCTGATCCATCCAACATCGTTTTCCAAAGTATCATGAGAGTCTAGGGTAGGAAGAACGTGTGAGCTTCCATTTTGATTTCTATGAGACTATGAGAGCTCTTAAAGTTTGGACTAGGGGAAAGACCATGAGCACTTCCCGAGTAATGAATGTATTTTCATTACATCTTGGTTTATCCAGAAATAATATCCAGTTTTTATGTTCTTTTGGTGTTGGTACACGCTTGGTTCATATAGGAGGATGCTAAGCATATATATCTATTTATATATATATACACTATATATATACGTACTTGACATGATTAGACATACCAGTCATGGGATGAAGTAGGTATCATCATCATGTGTCCCTTAAGAACCTAGGCGGGTTGTTCGTTATTTATTCAATTATATTATTGCTTCGATATACATGCATACTATTCAATTTTACTGCATTGTATAGATTGATCTAGACACCGATGGTCCCGGCCTACTGAGATTTATATCTCACACCCTATTTTACCTACCATTGCACTCAGGTACTCAAGTAGACTCTACTTGTTTACAGGACCTTGATCATTTCTTATTTCTATTATCTTATACTTAGTAGTTAAGAGCAATAGACTGAGCGACATCTTGGTATTCTCAAGGATATCGTCCTTGGGGCATTGAGATTTTTCATTTTTTTTACTAATATGTAAAGCATGTTGATTTATTTACTACTTTAATATATGTACCACCACAACATGCATACACTGTATAAACTGGAGTTGGAAATATTCTTTATTGAGTTGATATTACAAGTTACATACTCTTCATTAGTTATTGAATTATACAGCTTCTACTATTTTCATTTATTTACATATGGTTATACTGCTCTGAAACCTCAGATATGACAGTATAGTCTCCCCACTGACTATCCTTACACCCTCGCTACTAATCAGCAGCCTCTGGTGTACGGGGAGGCATGTCTGAGGTCATGTGGTGACCGGTCCGGATATTGGTTTGATGGTAAGCTGGTTCAGGTCATCACACCCACACATTAGTGGTGAGACTGAATACTTTCTATCCCTTATTTCTCACACTGAGAATATCTCACTTGGGATTAGGGAGATTCAATGTTCATATCACTCGCATCATGAACATCAACTAGACAGGGAAAAAATAGTGTGTAAGCCCTGATCAGTGACATAATATGACATGTCCACCAATATTAGGGGGACCTCAGTGTAAAGTCCCAAATCAAACCTTTTTCTAGCCTAAATATTTGGTCATCCATAGTGTGTTAGACGCAATCATTTGAACTATGAGAACTTAGATTCCTTCCATAACCAAGATACGGAGGATTCATTCCTAATGGCCTGAGATAAAATGGGCATCCACCTTAGTGTAAGCCTCATTATGTCCCCAATATTCAAACCATTTCAGCCCAATCTCTCTTCTGGGATGATCATTATTCCTCATCCACCTTTGGATAAATAAGTCAACCGAACTATGATGAATATGATTCCTTCCACAACTAAGATAAATATGATTCCTTTCTAAGGCCTAAGCTCTATATTGAACATCTAAAGAGTTGTCTTAGAACATATGTCATGTGTCTTTATGCAGCGAGACTGATTAAATTCTATCCCTTGTTTCTCTTACTAAGCATATCTCACATGAGATTCAAGTGCTTCAATGATAACATAATTTTCATCATGAATCTCCACCATCCAAGGAAACCTTGATGTGTAAGATCCGATTAGTGGCATGATATAAATACCCTATATATGGGTATATACCTTGGGGGATGTCTCAAGGGTGTGATTTAACTATGATAAATCTAATTACTACCATACCCAAGATATGTAGGATGCCTCCATGTGGCTTTATTTTAATATATGGTTTCCATGTTACCCCTTGTATGTCGTTTCCGCATGACATTAAACTACATGGGTTTAATTAACTACATGGGTTTTGATTCCAATTATTAATCAGGATGTGTAGGACGCCTCATAATGGCTCAATAAAATCCTTGAAATATGAAACTCCTCCCTAGATGAAAAAAATTCCAAAGTTACTGGTTATAAGACTTCAACGTATAAGCATCTTCCCACTAATGGTAAATGGATGAAGAACCTCATATACATATGGATGGATTCACCAATAAGATCCCCTCTTTTCCTATAAAAGGGTTTAACCTATGGTTTTTTTGTTAAGGTTAATGGTCTTGTATTAGGATTAAGAAGATATTCTAAAACATATCTTAAATTTATACGAGATTCCAGTAGTATGCAACAATTCCCCCAAAAAGGGTGTGAGGAGCCCGACCTCCCATCCTCTCAACCAATATGATTTCCTAAGTGTCATTGGGTCTGAAACCCCAAATGAATGCCTACCTTTGGAAAGAAATTTTGTACCTAATTATGGATCTAGGATCCATTCAGAGTTTCTATGAGAGAAGAAGAAAAATTAAATACTTAATGTGAACCCTTTATCTATAAAATAAAATGGGTTTATGCATGTCAACCATTTTGTTCCCATATTTCATGTTGAAACAACATATTTTTATTCTAATTTCACATTATCTCATTTCCACTACATCACTTATTCATTTAAATATTATTTTGTTTCTACATCACCTTATTTATTGCTTGTTTGGCATGTAAAATGATAGATATTAAAGAACTCAATAGGAAACCATTGTTTGTTAATGAGGTTCACATCCAAGATGGATGAATACATCTATACTTCAAGGTTTTTATTATATCGCATGATAAAATTACTTCTTTTTATTAAAATAATATAGGGAATGGGTATGGTATTAGACCCAAAAAAATCACTACCTAGTTACAATAATATGAATACAAGATGTGTCTTATAACTCCCTGAAGTAGATGAGAAATAAGAACTCGTGTCCCTCCTATATAGAAATAATTATTATTTTCCTCAATTTTTTTGAAATAAAAAATATATACCTTAAACACATTTTGACTTTAAAAAAATATGAATTTAATAGGTTGGATATCTTATCTTCTTGGCTTGGTTTTTAATTATAGAAAAATGGACAATGTAGTATCTCAGGCCTAGTTCACCCATGAGTAACTGAACATGGTTGGACATATGGCCTCAAGAGCACCTCCCCATATTCCATAGGATATCAATTATAAACAAGGTTATATTATGATATGGTGAGGAGACTACAACCCCATTATCATGGAACAACACAATAGTGTAACAGAAAAATATGTAGAAGAAATAGGTATAGTAATAATTTAACACCCCGAGATTTTATGAGATATATTATTTTTAATTTCTTTCATATCTTCTGTTTTATGCTACACAAAGATTATCTTGCGCTGTACACAACAACATATTAGCTTGTAGTATATGCAACACTATTCTTGGATTGTGTTACACGCAATTTCAAGTTCGTTTGATAGTAGTTATTCTATGCAACATTAAGTGTGTGTATATATATAAATATATATATATTCAATGTATAAATGAAATATGGTTGGATTTTGTTATACGCAACAATAGGGGAGTCTTTCACTACATGCAACCCTGACTTGGCTTGCGTTACACGCAATCACGACCTTCCTTGATAGCGTGTGTAGTACGCAATACCGGGTTTCACTAAACAACGATATATTGTTATAATATTATTATGGACTAGCCGCTATGAATAGGATTAACTACATTTTTGAATTTTATAACCTTATTATTCATCTTACAAATTTTCTAAAACATGGTATGTGAACAAAATATATTTTTCGGGTAAAACAAGTATTTTTCAAAAAATACAGTTTTGCCGCCTTTTGATGGTGCACCCACATTAAATCTAGTTTTTGAAATGTTTATAAGTTAAATTTGACAAAATAAAATTCTTATTTTGAATCAGGATATAAAAATTTACTTTGGATAAATTTTTCATATTATTCTGATAACCTTCATATTTTAATGAATAGTAAAAACACGCTATATTTAAATTAAAAACAACTTTTTTCATCGTAATAATTTACATGGATAAATTATAATATTGAATAATTTTAAATTATAAATAGAATATATTTTTACCATTTAATATAATTTATTTCATTAGCATTTATTTTATATTGAATTCATAGGTAAAATCATTTCAATCTTTTGCAATGTTTTAACTTTTAAAACCCGTTTTCTTAACAATGGGATTAATTTTAAATTAATTACTGCAACTTCTCTGTTTTGAATTTTGAAAAATGGATTTCAAATTTGAATTCACTGGTTCCAAATTATGTTAATAGGTTACTTTTATTTTTTTGATATTATGAATAATAACTACAGTAATTTTTATTTAATACAATTAAAGGTAAATCTGGTAATTAAGGGTAAAAATAAGATTATAAAATTACCCTAACACTTTCCAAAATATTATTAGATGAATAAAAGTCAAACCATATCACCTAAGGGTCCGAATATATTCATTTAATGGACTTTTGACCATGAAATAATATAATTATTATTAAAACCAAAGAAAGTGACAACATGTCACTCTCTTAAATCTTATAAGTGTAATAATTTTAATTTAGTGATAAACATAATATAACTTAGGATATAAATAGTCCCTAGAAATAAAATAAAATTATCTACATCATATGAATTTATTTATAATTTTTAGGGATTAAATAATTATTATTAATTATGACACAATAGTGATGTTGAAATTATTTTATTGATTGAAATATCAAATAAATGATTTTAAAAGTATTAAAATAAATATTATATGAACTATTTAATGTGATCCACTAATTTTCTAGATAAATATGAAATTTTATTAATCTATTAAATCTTTTAGTTCGAACATATCTTCTGTATATATTTTATTTAAATTCAAATAAATGAATAGTGTCAAAATTGACACTATTGTTATTTTATAAAAATTACATATTATAAAATTGTTTAAAAATCAAAAAAATATTTAAAAATTATAAATTAAAATTTATATGGTCTAAAATATAATTAATCATACAATTATGGACAATTCACAACATATAAGTAATTATTTATAATGATTTAAAATTTAGAATATTATTACCACAAATAAAATTAAATAGATTATATAAGGATAAATCAAGTTGATAATGTTTAAAATAAATTCCCAACTTGTGTAAATTTTATTGGACGATGATATTACAACCCTATATCATCTAATCTTCGTATTTGAGTCATTTTAGAGGTTTTTAAGTGGGTTTGGAATTTATTATAAATTAATATTTCTTATAATTCCAAAAGGTGTCCCTCTCCTCCCTTATAAAAGGGCACCTCCTCCCTCTCCTCCTAACACCTTTTTGAGCCTTCAAGATCGGCCAAACCCTGCCCATTACCCTTCCCAAACTCCTTAGGAACATACTAGAGGTTCTGGTATTCTTCAAAGACCAGTTTTAGTGCCCTAAGAGGAGGTTTCAAAGAGGCGGGTCGAAGAAGAGGTAATATCTTTTACCGATTCTTTCAAATTTATTTCTTCTTATACTTCTTCTTATTTAGTTGTTTCATTATGAAGTAATAACATCAGTATCACTCATATACTGATATGTTATTATAAATATGAAACAACCCTATTTCACCTTCTGTCTATCCTAAGGAAAACGAAATCACCGCGCGTGCGTACGTACGGAATACCGTCTCCACGCGGTGGTGTAATATGTTTTTCCACCACCACCTTACTTGGATAGGTATATTGGTGTAAAGAATAACTACATTTGATTATTATACAATCATACTGATTCTAAGATATTATATCATTCACTCCAATTCCATTCAATAAATATGGGAACGATATCATCGCTCGTGCGTACGTACGGATTGTCGTCTCCACGACGCGATGAGATTCATTTTCCATGTTAACAATTCAAGAATGATTATAAAGTATATATAATAAGTAATCATGAAATATATGACATAATAATGCTACTGGATTTATGTATATATATATATGTATGTCATCTACTTAATTCCATTCAATTCAATAAGGAAACAAAAGCAGCGTTCATGTGTACGTACGACCTACCGTCTCCATGAACGGTATATTTCTTTCCATTTATCGATATATTATATATATTTATATTCTGAATATATATTATATATAAATCATGTTTTATATTATGGAATTAATTAATCATGATCTAAGTAATCATATTAATAATTAAAAGTCAAAACACGAACGATAAATGAAACGATTTTACCCAAAACACTACTTTAACATGAATTTACAAAAGAACGGGTAATATAAAGTCATAAGTGAACCATATATGATATCATAACAATGAAGATGATTCTGTAATAATTAAATTACATTATTTAAATCATTATACAGGAGGTTCTTATACGTACGAATCATATCGGACCTAAGGTAAGGGATAATGATGCAATCTCAATTGTTTTCTATCCGAGATTGCTTATACGTAAGTATTTACTGGGGTTATGTTTATCATACATGTCTATGTTTTCTAAAAATGTTTTCGTAAAATGTTTAGTATTCTTCCATGTATGTTTAAAGTCATTTTTACCCTTTTATTACTTTTACCACAAGGTTTGGAAGAAATCTTTCTTTTGATTACCATACGAGGTACTTTTTGACTTTTCTGAAAAAAGTACGAGAATAATGTTTTTTTAACTTATACAGTATGAACTGATTTTTACGGTTTTATAACGCCTTATTTTCATGAATATTACTCTACAATATTTAATGACTATTTTCAACAAAATCTTTTTCTTTTAAAATTTCATGGCATTTTGTGAAAGGAAAATGATTTTGAATAAGAAAGGATATTTTCCTCAAGAATTTATTTCAAGTGTTTTATCAAAACCATTTTCCATAAAAGATGAAATTATTTCATATGTGTATGTTTCAAGTATAATATCTCTATGATTTACATGGTTTAACTTTTATGATGAAATGATATCCATTTTTTTATATGGATTATGTGATGATGGGATGATGTTTATGAAACCCATATTATTCTTTGGGTTATGATGAATGATTTGTGTATATTTTTTGGCAAAAGTAAGAATGATTTCATTATGAGATGGGTGGGACCTATATCTCCCTCCAATGCATTGGGTAAAGATTTATATCTCATGAGATAGACATGGCTGGAACGGTAAGTTAATCCAGTTCAGTGTTAGAGGACTGGAATGACGAGTGAACTCAATTCAGAAAGGGACTATGTCCACTATGATGGTCTTGGCAGCAATGCCTTGGCTACTATAGAAATCATATCATGTGAATAATGGTTTTCCACAATTACATGTTTTATTCCCATGATATTTTATCATGATTTTTGTTCCATTATGATCTATGCCTTATGTACTGCCATGTTTTATGTCATTGCTCAAGAATTTGAAGTTTAAATATTATGTTCATGTTTTGAAGTTCAAATGTATATGGTTTGTTTTATTTTCCCCATAATTACACTTAATGATCATTTGATCTCACCCTTTATATGTTATATTTTTTCCAGGATATAAAAAAAGGTTTTAGGTAAGAAAAAAGGGAAGATCTTTATGGGAGATGTTGAAGATATTTCACCAAGATTAGAAGATTATGTTCCAAGTTTCCAAAGTCACTAAACTATTACAGTCCTTGTGTGTCTAGTTTTTTATGTATTAAGTATTCCACAAAAGTAATGTAATTTACATGTACGTCAAGCTTTGGTTCTCTACAGTTGGTATCAGAGGAAAGGTTTAGTTAACCTTTGAAAACTAGGATGCGAAAACTTTAGTGATATCCCTAGTGATATTTCTAAGGTATGTCTAGGGATATCTCTAAGGATAAGTATAAGTATAGGTTATAGTCCTATAATTATGGTAACAATCTTAGAATTAACTCTAAGATGTTATATATTGAAGGTACTCCCCCTTTATTATGTTGTTTTCCCTATCATGATTTTTGCCTCTCACACTATTCTTTTTGGGTTTTAGACGATGGATGGAACCCGAAGGAACCATGTTGATAAATGTAATGGATGATGTAATGATTCTCCTCCTGAACATACCAAAATTATGAGAGATGGAGTGAAAAAATATTATTTCTATACTTACACAAGATATGAATCATTATAGACTTCCAAATGAGCAGAGAAGGGAACAATATTCTATTGAGTCCTTCATGAGGCAACATCCACCTTCTTTCAGTGGGTCTTCTGATCCACTTGTTACTGAAAAATGGATCAGTACCATTGAAAATATATTTTCCATACTTCTCTGTTCGGAACATGAAAAAGTCATTCTGGACTTCCAAGGTATGCATCTAGCTTTATCATCTAACCTGAAAGTAAATTTGATCGATTCTTTACTGTCTTAAAACCAAGTCTTAGAAGGGAATTGTCTATAAGAGACTTTAGTGGCTATGAAGAAATTGTGCGTCGTGATATCAAGGTAGAAATGGAAGTTGGTATTTCATATTCATATCATGGTTTTGACAAGAAACGAAAGATGGAGTTCAAGGAAAAATCTCAGAATAATGGTGAAAAGAAAATGAATGTTTCTTTATGCTCAAAGTGTGGAAAAAATCATGGTGGGTATTGTCTTAAAGGGACTAGAAAATGTTTTCAGTGTGGAAAAGAAGGTCATCAAGCAGCTGAGTGTTGAAGTAATGGAAAAAGGGTTGCTAATGATGTCAACAAAGAAAAGAATGTAGATAACACACCACCAACACTTCAATGCGTCAAGTGCAAGGAAATGGGGCATTATGCTAATCAATGCCCTAATCCAAGGGTTAATGATGATTAGCATGAGCAACCTCTTAAGGAAAAGGACAAAGGGAAGTCACATGCAATCACTATTAGCAATGTTGAGTATGAAAACAATGTGTTGGAATGATTATGTGTTTATGTAAAGGGATTCAAAAATAATGTTGTGGAATCTCATTTATAGTAATTGTGGAACATTGGAATATCTATGTAATGGTTTATTGTGGTTTTCGATAATTATATGGTACCGATAACCCTGAAAAGTGATTCAAATATTTTGGAAAGCAGATGATATGCACAAAATGAAGGGATAAGGAGAAAATTAAATGTTTGATAGTATTAATGAGATCATGACTGATATGAGGAGAAAGTGATATCATGGTTTGAGTATATAGAATTTTTTTAATTTTGGTATGTAGAAAGAGTTAGCTTTTGACAGCATTCATGTTTTCACTAAGTTTCAATGGGTATTCATTTTTCAAGAGAATACATGATTAAGGTATTCACATGTCTGGAATGTGACCAACAAGATATATTTTATGATATATGGGGGATAAATGATAGTATTCACATGCTCAGTAGATGACATTTCTAGTAATTGTTTTCATTATACCATGAGCTTGGACAGAAGTATTTTGGATAAGCCTACAGATTGTAATGAATTAAGATAGTATTGTTTAAGTCTATAACTTTTTTCGATATTATTGCAGGAACGTTATAATAGTGTAGTTTTAGAAAAAGGAAAACCCATAGGATGGGTGACAACCCATCGTGTCAGACAAGGCTACGGGAATCGAACCCACAACCAAAGTGCGACATGCCTTTAGCGCCAACCACTGGCATACATGAAGTCCCTGGTTAGTAGAAACTAGTTTTATTTTATTAAGTGGTATGATAGATGAAGTATAAGTTTATTTTTGGAATCATATATGATTAACCTCACCATAAATGGACTTATGTATATTTGATAACTTTTTCTAACCTTTTGATTGAAACAGATTGAATGACCCCTCATTCTATCACATGATCTACTAACTCTTCACGAATAACAAATTCAACTTCATTTCTTTAAGATATTAAGTATAAATTGTTCAAGGCACAAACAACAGTGAGATTGTACCAAAATCATGTAAGTATTTCTTTTAATTCATCAACTTTAGGGAAATGATCTTGAAAACCAAAAATTTTCCTAGTTCTCTCATATCTGATGAATCATATGGTCCCTTAGATCATTACAAATTTATGGCTTTGTGAATGTTGGCTTTATCATAGCCATGTCCTCTATAACTCTCCATCAGAACTTGATGGTTAGATTTCTCTTCCATATCCATATTTTCACCTATGTTATCCTATGTGGAAACCCAGTGATTAGTTAATTTGGGTAACCGTTACGTTTCATACTTTTAGTTTTTAAAGAAAACTTTTGGTATTCCTTTTTATGATGTGGGTTTCTATAAAAGAAACTATCATGTAATAAACCATTTATAACCCCGGTGAATTTCGAGGGCGAAATTCATTTTAAGGGGGGTAGAATGTAACACCCCGAGATTTTATGAGATATATTCTTTTTAATTTATTTCATATGTTTTGTTGTACGATACACCAAGATTATCTTGTGCTATACACAACACCATATTATCTTGTAGTATATGCAACACTATTCTTGGATTGTGTTACACACAATTTCAAGTTCGTTTGATAGTAGTTATTCTATGCAACATTGAGTGTGTGTGTATATATATATATATATATTCAATGTATAAATTAAATATGGTTGGATTATGTTATACACAACAACATGGGAGTCTTTAACTACACGCAACCCTGACTTGGCTTGCGTTACATGCAATCGTGACCTTCCTCGATAGCATGTGTAGTACGGAACACTGAGTTTCACTAAACAACGATATATTGTTATAATAATATTATGGACTAGCCGCTATGAATAGTATTAACTACATTTTTAATTTTATAACCTTATTATTCATCTTACACATTTTCTAAAATATGGTATGTGAACAAAATAATTTCTTCGGGTAAAATAAGTATTTTTAAAAAAATACAGTTTTGCCGCCTTTTGATGGCGCGCCCACATTAAATCTAGTTTTTGACATGTTTATAAGTTAAATTTGACAAAATAAAATTCTTCTTTGGAATCAGGATATAAAAATTTACTTTGGATAAAATTTTCATATTATTCTGATAACTTTCATATTTTAATGAATAGTAAAAACACGCTATATTTTAATTAAAAACAATTTTTTTCTTCGTAATAATTTATATGGTTAAATTATAATATTGAATGATTTTAAAGTATAAATTGAATATATTTTTACCATTTAATATAATGTATGTCATTAGCATTGATTTTACATTGAATTCATAGGTAAAATCATTTCAATCTTTTGCAATGTTTTAACTTTTAAAACCTGTTTTCTTAACAACAAGATTAATTTTAAATTAATTACTGCAAATTATGTGTTTTGAATTTTGAAAAATGGATTCCATATTTGAATTCAGTGGGTACAAATTATGTTAATAGGTTACTTTTATTTTCTTTTTTTGATATTATGAATAGTAACTACAGTAATTTTTATTTACTATAGTTGAAGGTAAATCTGGTAATTAAGGATAAACATAAGATTATAAAATTACCCTAACACTTGAAAAAATAATATTTGATGAATAAAAGGCGAACCATATCACCTAAGGGTCAGAATAGATTCATTTCATGGACTTTTGACCATGACATAATATAATTATTATTAAAACCAAAGAAAGTGACAACATGTCACTCTCTTAAATCTTATAAGTTTAATAATTTTAATTTAGTGATAAACACCATATAACTTAGGATATAAATATTCCATAGAAATATACTAAAATTATATACATCATATGAATTTATTTATAATTTTTAGGGATTAAATAATTATCATTAACTATGACACAATAGTGATGTTGAAATTAATTTATTGGTTGAAATATCAAATAAATGATTTTAAAAGTATTAAAATAAATATTATATGAACTATTTAATGTGCTCCACTTATTTTATAGATAAATATGACCTGTTATTAATCTATTAAATCTTTTATTTCGAACATATCTTATGTATATATTTTATTTAAATTTAAATAAATGAATAGCGTCAAAATTGACACTATTGTTATTTTATAAAAATTACATATTATAAAATTGTTTAAAAATCAAAAAATATTAAAAAATTATAATTTAAATTTTGGATGGTCTAAAATGTAATAAATAATAAAATTATGGACAATTCACAACATATAATTAATTATTTATAATGATTTAAAATTTATAATATTATTAACACAAAAAAATTAAATAGATTATATAAGGATAAATCAAGTTGATAATGTTTAAAATAAATTCCCAACTTGTCTAAATTTTATTGGTTGATGAGATTACAACCCTATCACAACTAATATTTTTATTTGAGTCATTTTTTAGGTTTTCATGTGGGGTTGGAATTTATTATAAATTAATATTTCTTATAATTCCAAAGGTGTCCCTCTCCTCCCTTATAAAAGGATACCTCCTCCCTCTCCTCCTCACACATTTTTGAGCCTTCAATATCGGCCAACCCCTGACAATTTACCTTATAAACCTCATTAGAAACATACTAGAGGTCCTGGTCTTCTTCAAAGACCAATTTTAGTGCCCTAATAGGAGGTTTCAAAGAGGTGTGTCGAAGAAGAGGTAATATCCATTACCGATTTTTTCATATTTATTTCTTCTTCTGCTTCTTCTCATTTAGTTGTTTCATTATGAATTAATAAAATTAGTATCACTAATATAATTATATGTTATTATAAATATTAAACAACCCTATTTCACCTTCTATCCATCCTAAGGAAAACGAAATCACCACGCGTGCGTACGTACGGATTACCGTCTCCACACCGTGGTGTAATCTGTTTTTCCACCACCACCTTACATGGATGGGTATAATGGTGTAAAGAATAACTACATATGATTATTTTAAAATCATACTGATTTGATGATATTATATCATTCACTCTAATTTCATTCAATAAATATGGGAATGATATCATTGCTCGTGCCTATGTACGGATCACCGTCTCCACGACGCGATGAGATTCATTTTCCATGTTAACAATTCAAGAATGATTATAAAGTATATATAATAAGTAATCATGAAACATATGACATAATAATGCTACTGGATTTATGTATATATATATATATGTCATCTACTTAATTCCATTCAATTAAATAAGGAAACGAAAACAGCGTTCATGCGTACGTACGACCTACTGTCTCCATGAACGGTGTATTTCTTTCCATTTATCGATCTATTATAAATATGTATATTCTGAATATATATTATATATAAATCATGTTTTATATTATGTAATTAATTAATAATGATCTAAGTAATCATATTAATAATTACAAGTCAAAACACGGACAATAAATGAAATGATTTTACCCAAAACGCTACTTTGACATGAATTTACAAAAGAACGGGTAATATAAAGTCATAAGTGAACCATATATGATATAATAACAATGAAGATGATTCTGTAATAATTAAATGACATTATTTAAATTATTATACCATAGGTTCAGATACGTACGAAGCATATCGGACCTAAAGTAAGGGATAATGTTGCGATCTCAATTGTTTTCTACCCGAGATTGCTTATACGTAAGTATTTACTGGCGTTATGTTTATCATCCATGTACATGTTTTATAAAAATGTTTTCATAAAATGTTTATTATTATACCATGTATGTTTAAAGTAATTTTTACCCTTTTATGACTTTTACCACAAGGTTTGGAAGGAATCTTTTTTTTATTACCATACGAGTTACTTTTTGACTTTTCTGGAAAAATTTCGAGAAGAATGTATTTTTTAACTTATATGGTATGAACAGATTTTTACAGTTTTATAATGGATTATTTTCATGAATCTTACTCTACTATATTTAATGACTATTTTCAATTAAATCCTTTTCTTTTAAAATTTCATGGCATTTTGTGAAAGGAAAATGATTTTGAAGAAGAAAGGATATTTTCCTCAAGAATTCATTTCAAGTGTTTTATCAAAACCATTTTCCATCTAAGATGACATTATTTCATATTTGTATGTTTTAATTATAATGTCTCTATGATTTACATGGTTTCACTTTTCTTATGATGAAATGATGTCCATTTGTTTTATATGGATTATGTGATGATGGGATGATGTTTATGAAACCCATCTTATTCTTTGGGTTATGATGAATGATTTATGTATATTTTTTGGCCCATGTAAGAATGATTTCATTAGGATATGGGTGGGACCTATATCTCCCTCCAATGCATTGGGTAAAGATTTATATCTCATGATATATACATGGCTGGAATGGTAAGTTAATCTGGTTCAGTGTTGCAGGACTGGAACGAGGAGTGAACTCGATTCAGAAAGGGACTTTGTTCACTAAGATGGTCTTGGCAGCAATCTATTGGCTACTATGGAAATTATATCATGTGCTTAATGGTTTTCCACAATTGCATGTTTTATTCCCATTCTATTTTATCATGATTGATGTTCCATTATGATCTATGCCTTATGTACTGCCACGTTTTATGTCATTGCTTGGGAATTTGATGTTTAAATATTATGTTCATGTTTTGAAGTTCAAATGTATATGGTCTGTTTTATTTTCTCCATACTTACCCTTATTGAGCATTTGAGCTCACCCTTTATATGTTTTATTTTCCCTAGGATATAAAGAAAGGTTTTAGGTAAGAAAAAAAGGGAAGATCTTTATGGGAGATGTTGAAGATCTTTCACCAAGATTAGAAGATTATGTGCCAATTTTCCAAAGACACTAAACTATTACAGTATTTGTGTGTCTATTTTAGTTATGTATTAAGTATTCCACAAAAGTAATGTAATGTCCATGTATGTCAAGATTTGGGTCTCTACAAATAGGATAGTAGAATAAGTAAATCATCAAGATATTATAGTCATACTAATATAAACAAAGGTAGAACCATATCCAATATCATGTTCAAAATTATGATCATGTCATGGTTGTTTAAAAAATGAATTTTTTTTGGGAAATAGAGAAACACTCATATACAAAAAGATATAAAAAATTAACCCCAACAATCTCCAATATCATCGTGAGCATAAGCTCAATCCTCTACTCACGTACTCTATCCCAGTAATAGAGTCAAGCATCCATAATAGGCTTATTTCAATTTTCCCTACTAGTATCTATGAAGTTTTCATAGGTACCAAATGACAACCCAAATAGTTTTGTGATATAATCAGTTGGCCACCACCAATGATGTATATAAAAAATCAATTTAGGTCATATATGTTGTATAAGTGTTCAAGTATAACAATATTAATTATGTAAATGATAATGTGATACAACCAAATATACTAGTATATGTTGTGACAAGTAGTTTATAAATAAAGAAAAATTATTTTCAAGAGTAAGGAATTAGCTATGACACATTAAATTGTATCAATTATCAAACCAAAAAGGTCCAGGACCTAGGGATATTGAACAAGGCATCCTCTTTGTGTCCATGGAGCTAATCCATAGAAAACTCAATAAAATTTAGACCTACATAGGCTAGGACCCAAGTCTATTGACCAAGTAATCCACTTTGTGTCTATGGAGATCATCTATATAAAACTTGTTATGTACCTAGGAGTAACCCAAGGATTAAATCCAATGTGGTCCAAGAAATCTGGATCCAAGGGAATAATCCAAGGTATCCCATGTAAAATAATCATTAATTCCATAGAGTGATGTTGGTTCCATACTGCAATACCCATTATTAAATAATTTATATAAGAGATCAATGGGCCATATTTCTGTCCATTCCCATTATCAATTAATTAATAACAGTAATTATTTTAATCAATCCACTCTCAAGTGATGAAAATATGTTCCATGTTAGTGTCCATGACCTTTAACTTCCATTTACATTGCATGCATTATCCAAGAGATCATCCATCTCAATTCAAAATTTATTGTTAATCCATCACACCTCCCCTTTCATTTACAAATGAAAAGGTTCTATAAGATGTATTTAACCATTAAAATTACTTTTTAATTCATTATTGGATTTGACTTATGGGTGGAGAGCTTAAGTCACCCAATAGGGAGGCATAGTCATTGGTATTTAAATAAACCCACCTCAAGGGGTAGTTTGAGCTGTGTTTTGAATCCTATAACCATGTTAAAGGGATAAGGTACATCATGATATGATAAAAAATATTTAATTTAAGGTATTAATCATTTTGGAATCAACACACGAAAGGTCCAATGTGCATCACTACAGTGTGATATATAAACATCAAGACTTTAAGGGAGAAGGAATAAACCACATACATTAAAAAATTAGTGCTCTCCTCATATATTATTGACCTCAAATCTAGGCTAGAATTGGAGAAATTATAGTTAGGGATGAATACCCTAAAAATTGGGCATATTATAACGCACAGATTTAGAATTCCATGTATTGAGATAACACTAATGGAAATTTAGTCTATAGACATGGTTTCACATCTTGGATATAAGCCCAAAAACCATGGCTATAGGTTATAGCCATGGTTCAATAGACCGTGGCTGGTATTTGTATGGATATAGGGAAAGACCTATATCCATGATTTAAAATCATGGCTAAAGCCCTATAACCATGGTTCAAACCATTCTTATAGGCCTATTGTATTGGTTTTAAAATGTGGCTATAGGGTTTTTTCCATGGTTTTAAACCATGGAAAAACATTCAACCACACAGGGCCTATAGCCACGGGTTTTAACCATGGCTATAGGCCATCCCATTTCCTAAAAACTACCACCACAACCCCTCTCCCCCTAAAGCCCCTCCCCTCCCCCCTTACACCCTCTTAAGTGTTCTCGAGTATGAATTTTCACCCAAAGAATGAAGGATAGTCTGAGCTTATGATTCAAGTGTTACATGACATGTTTAGGTATTTTTACCTACCCCATTGTACCCTCCCTAGAAAAACCCCCCGTTGACCCACCTTGTACACCCTAGACAGCCCCCTTGCCTTTCACCCCCCTGCACACCCCCCACTCTCCCCATGGATAGACCCCCTTACTGACCCACATTTCACCCCTCTGGACACCCCCTGGACAGACCCACCTTTCACACCCCTAGATAGCCCCCTTGGAAAACCCCCCTTATACCACCTCCCTCTCCTATTACACCCCCTACACACCCCCACTCTCCCCATGGACACCCCCCCTGGACACCCCCTGGACACCCCCCTGGACACCCCACTTGTACACCCCCCTAGAAACCCCCCTGGACACCCCTCCCCCTAGACACCCTCTAAACACCCTCAAGAAACCCCCCACTAGACACCCCCTAGACAACCCATGGATACCCCTTGGCACCTCCCACTAGACACCCCCTGGACACCCCATAATGGACACCCCAAGACACCCCCTGGACACCCCTCCCCTAGACACCCCCACATGACACCCCCTTGAACACCCCCCACTGGACCCCCCCTGGACACCCCCTCCCCTTAGACACCCCCACTTGACACCCCCTTGACACCCCCCTGGACACCACCATGTATGCATATACCTGAAAATATGCATATTAAGAAAAGTCAATAAGAAAAAGGAAAATGGAAAAGTCTAAATTAAGAGAATGTATAAAATATTTTTTCTAATAAAATATAAAGGTATAGGATTCAAAAGTGCATACCTAGTGATCAACTATCCAACCATGATATAGAGAAATGTCAAAAATATCGAATATTTCACACTTATAAGTAAACTCAAAATAATCAATTCTACAAGCACTGTGTATGCCATGTAAATTTGATTAAAAACATAGCAAATGGTTACTAATGTCTTGCCAAAAATTGTATAAAATAACCATTACCTTCTAAATTATAAATTCAAGTCAATCCCGGTTGCATGTCGTGGAAGAAAATCAATTGCATTGGATATTTTTTGTTTTTGGTTCTCTACATAGCTTGAATCCCTATCCTACATACCTATACAAGTCATCAAAATCAACAAATGAATAATAGGGGAAAGCCATAAAGAAGCCAAAAAACAGGAATCCAAAATCTCTTTTGATTTCTTTCACCTGCATATATTCACACCCCTTGACCCCCCACATAGATAACCACCCTCCCCCTGCACCCCCACACTCATGCCCCCCCTCCCTACCCCCTGTACATTTCCCCCCCATCCCCCTTCACCCCCAGACACCTCCCGCTTGACTCCCCCTCCTGTACAGCCTCCCTCCCCCAGCACACCCCACACCGCATGCCCCCCTCCCTACCCCCCCCCCCTGTACACTCCCTCCAATTCTCCATCACTCCCCTGTACCCCCTGTTCACCCACCTCCTGGACAACCCCCCTCCCCCCCGCACCCCACACCCCCTTCCCCCCTCCCTACCCCCCTCACCTTTAAACCTCACACCCCCTTCACACTTCTCCCCCAGCCCCTTCCCCAGGACACCCCCACCACATACACCCCCACTACCCCCCCCCCAGACACCCCCCTCATGGACAACCCCCCCTCCCCCCTGCACCCCTGCACCCCCACACACCCCTGCCCCCTCCCCCCTGCACCCCACACCCCCTGCACACTTCGCCACAAGCCCCCTTCCCCTGGACACCCCCACCACCTACACCCACACTACCCCCCCCTAGACACCCCTCCTAGGCAGCCCCCTCGCCCTACCCCCTGCACACTGGCCCCATCCCCCTTAACCCCACCCCCTTCTATAAACCCACCCTCTTGGACACCCCTCCCATTGGACACCCCTCCCCCTGGACACCCCCCACCCTCCCTCCTAGACACCGCCTCCCCCTGCACCCCCACCTCCTTCCCCCCATCACCCCCACTATCCCCCTACACACTCCCACCCCAACCCCATTCACCCCAACTGCTCCCCAACCTTCACCCTCCCACTCCCCCAACCCCCTTCACCCCAATTTCCCCCCAACGTTCACCCCCCACTTCCCCCCCCCCCTCACCACCTGCACCCCTGCTGTATAGTAATCATTATAAGAAAAATCATATATAAATTACATCAATGAATAGAAAGGTAATACAAAAGTATAAGGGAAAAATAATTTCCCTAACATAAAGGAAACATAGTCCTAAACCTAAGAAAAAATATAAAGGAAATAGAAGGGTATATATTAGCTCAGGTTACCAGGATCTAACCACCAAACATGTTCAACACCACCATAAACTACTAATATCCCATAATACGAGGTCTACTAAATTCTAATCCAATCTTTCTAACATCTGTAAAAGATATTAAATGTATAGGAAAATCCCATTTAGGTATGTGTATATACATACCCCATATGACACCCAAATAATTAAGAGGGAAGAAACAAAATAAAATTGTTGGCTCAACCCATAAGGTAAGATGGTAATGAAACCCAATTCCAAAATTTATCTGACACATCAAATCCAATGCCAATATCATAACCATAATCTATCTTGAATCCCATCACTAAGACTTACCCAACCCTCTCATAAACAATCCCAAATATCTCTTATTTTCATAAACACCTCATCTTAAGACACCTATAATGGAATTTCCCTAAAAAGAAACATTTTTCCCTCTCTTTTTCCCTTAACTTATCTCTACCCAACCAAAGACTAAAGGACATCTTCCTAGGGGAAGAGAAAGGATTGAAAATTAATGAATACACTCAAGTGAAAGATAAAAACTCCTAATATCACATAAATATGATAATTATACCTCATATAAACTAACATCTTTAAAAGTAAATGAAGGAAATGTAATTCTAAGCATGAACTAACCCTCAAATTCATCTCAAGAGAATGAGCCTTAGAAAAACATTTCTATGTTATTGAATCTATAGTTCCTATAATTATTTTAATTTACATTGTATTACCATTATTAAATAAATTCTTGTTACACATATGATTCAACATAATATCATAAATTCAATGTTAAATCATTTATTCAATAAATAATAACTTAAGATAGTATAATGAAGAATCCAGTTAAAATTCCATCTTTCCATACACTTCATCATCATTATGGATTTTAGTTCTTCAATTCCTTTTTCAAAAATAATTCCCATTTCCCAAAGGATAACACATAGTATTGGTAGTATATATATTCATAATTTCATTATAATATATTAGTATAAGGATATCATGATTTTAAAGAAAATTTTAAAGTAAGAAAACATTACAACAATAAAGGCATGATAAAACTAACAAAGTGGAATTAAAAAGAATCATAAACATAAAACATCCAATACCCTCATGAATATATAAATTTAGATGAGTCTAAAATGTAATAATTTAATAATTTTAGGTACCATAGTTAATATGCATTAGTGAATGTTCCCAATAGAATATTAATTTACAATAGTGATAGTAATAAGAATGATTTATTAGGGTGAGTTGAATTGAAAGTGTTGTTTGAGGTATCCCTTAAATAAAATCACAAATATAAGAATAAAAACATGAAGGAAAATGTATTATTTCCTAACATAAATCTCTATATACAATAATAAGAGGTTCAGAAGTCAAAAATAATTGCATAGATTGGAAAATTGAAAATTGTAATTTTTGGTAACTTATAAAAGGAGTGGATCTCAAGATCAATGCGGAGGAATGAGTGTGAATCAATGATGATTTTCCCAATAAAATATAATAATAGGTTAGGAGGGATGAATAAAATGATGTAGAAGTAATGGTTTGGTGGTGTATGTGTAATTAATGATAATGAATCTTTACACCTGAAATGGAATTTGGTTACTCTAAGAATCAAGTTCTAGTTGAAGAAAAATATATCCCATGAGTTTTTTATAAAGTGATTATTTCCATTCCAAAGGTGTTTCAACATAAATAAAAAGGTAAATATAATATTTAATGTGATAAAATGGAGTATAAAAACACCCCTCATACCAGAACATGGGCCTAAAATATTTAGAGGAAAGT
Source organism: Viscum album (assembly GCA_963277665.1). Lineage (NCBI taxonomy): Eukaryota > Viridiplantae > Streptophyta > Magnoliopsida > Santalales > Viscaceae > Viscum > Viscum album. Next base: position 1,401,212,885 of record OY728127.1, on the reverse strand, counting down.
GAAATAGGGATAATATTAATATCCTAAATATAAATCCATCAGTAATGGGAGATTGAAAGAAAATATTAGGTGTTTTTATTGTAAAAAAATTAGACAAATACAATATGATTTCTATATGGAAAATTATTTTAAGAGATAAACAAAACCAAAAAATAAGCAATATTTTTTCCATCATAATATTATTATTTTAACGGCTATTTTTTTAGTGTGATGGATATAGACACAAGTATGCCTACTATGCCACTAGGGTACAATGAGAGGTGAATCCTGAGACCCATAAACAAGGATATTAGTAGCTTAAAACATCTTCCAAAACATATAAAAAATGTTTTTAGTTTTTCATGATGAAAGAGAGTGTTCTGAACAAAAAGATCCTCATAAGTATCAAACATCAGAAGAAGTTCCTCAATGATCATAGAATAAGATGAAATGGTATCATTAGGAAAATGTATCTAATGTTTGTTTGAATGATATATGAATTCCCAATTTTTGGTTTTTCGATATAATATGTACCTCACACAATTCATAAAATAAAAATCTTATTACAGATATCAAATATGAACAATGTGGATTAGTTCTATTTTACATTGAGGAATAAATCATGATCATTTGGTCTAAAAATCCAAATTTAGTTGAATAGATCTTTGGAAGAAAATAGTGAGATTGAAATCATGATAGTTTATCATATAGTGATCTACTGTGAAAACAAGAGTTAGATTGAAATCATAGATAAACCCATAAAATACTATGGAGGGCAGCATTGATTGGAAGCATCAGGGAGGAGGGGGCCATGGTGATAGAGGTCATAGGGGAGGAGGGTGATATAGTGAGAGAGGTCTTTAGGGAGGAGGTCACCGTAGTGACAGAGGTCATTGGGGTGGAGGGGGCCACAGTGAGAGAGGTCATCGGGGAGGAGGGAACTGCTGTGAGAGAGGTTGTCAGGGAGGAGGAGAGGTTGTCGAGGAGGAGGGTTGCGAAGTGATAGGGTTCTAGATTGGGGAAGGATGAGGATCCCGATATAGATTGAAAAAAATGACGTCCACAATATAAAATGGATATACCCACATGTGTTTAATTAAACTATGGCAATAAAAAAGCTGTAGCCACGGACCTATAAAACTGTGGTTATTGGTCCATGGCTATAGCCTAAATTTCTAGTAATGTAAAAAATGAAAATAAGTAAGAGAATATTAGTTATTACCAATATGTTTCCAACATGATGAATGACAAGTGATTTTGACATCATCTGAGGGAGGAGGCTTAAGCTATGATTAGATTGAGAAGAGAGAGATAAAGTAGTTGTGGGAGGTTATTCACATGAAAGGGGAAGTAAAATGGAGGAAGAAACTTAAAATAATGTGGAAAATTTTCAACCATTTTTAAGGGCTTAATGGTTTGGCTTCATTTTCCTAACACTGAAGGCTCACTACCTAAGTGGAACTAACTTTTAATAAATTGTGAACGATTTCCAAACCATGCACACACATTTGGGATCAGCTCTGTAACCCACCTAGACCAATTTTAATGACCATGTGGTCTCCCTCAGATGAATTTTCAAAATTTCATTTTCCTTATAGATCTACATTATTGATAAACATATTTGCAACTAAAAGTGTTCAATCTCTATTCCTTTTTCATTTTCCCATAAAACTAGAGCTTCAGGATCAAAAAAATCCCAAGACACTCCCAAAACCATCCTTAAAAACATAGAAATTTTTATAAAGAAAAAACAGTGTGTTTAAAAATAAAATAAAGGGATTAATACCTCATCAAAAATATGAGACGTTATAACCTCCCCTCATTAAAACACCTCATCCCCAAGTATCCCTTTTAAGGGTGGTATGACATCATCTAATAATATCTCTAGCTAATATGTATATATGTTAGCCTCTCTCTCATTGGTTTCATCTTTTATATAGTCATACTTCCATATAACCCATACTAGATGAGATGAAATACATAAATTAGCCTTCATGGTATAGTCAAAAGTATGAATAGGGTGATCCTCAAAGTATGCATCAACATCTAACTCAACCTCATCAGTTTGAAGGGAAAGGGATGGGTTTGAATAGTAACATTGAAGGTGTGAAACATGGAAGATGTCATGCATGTCCCAATACCTTTGAGTTAACTACAACCAGTAGGGTAATGGCCCACCTATCTCCACAATTTCAAATGTTCCAATGAACCTGGGTGCGATCTTCCCTTGTTTTTGAATCTGTTGATGCCCTAATCTAGGTGAGACACACAGAAAATACTCAACCATCCACCTCAAACTCCAAAGGTTGATAGTGGTGATTGAAAAAATACTTCTTCCTAGACTAAATTGTAGATATTCACATCCTGATAAGTTGTACCTACTCTGATTTATCTTGAAAGAGATGATGTCCTTGTGGTGCTACCTCTCCTTCCTCTAACTAGAACAGTGGTGATTGACATGGACTAACATTTAAGTCCTCATAAAGATCCACCTGTATTGTTTTCTAAATGTTTTTATTATAGATAAGTTATTCCAGGGTGAAATTTCATTCTCAAGAACCTCTAAAATCTAGGAAGCATTCTTAGAGCATGTCCTACAACACTTATATTGTATTCTCAAATTGTTTGTCGATATATGTGTGATAAGTTCTACTCAAATGTATATATGATCTCAGAGCCTTATTGAAACCCTACCAGAAACATGATGTAAACTGAGAATATATTTCATATAAAATAGTATATGGATCTCAGTGAAGATTTATGATCTCCCTGACATAAATCCTCCCTAGTTCATCCACTAAAAAGGACTTTCGAATATGCAATAAGTGGGAAACCTTCATGAGTTTATCCACGATAACCCATACTGTATCAATAACTCAAGGTGAACTAGGAAAACATGTCATGAAATTTATAGTGGTTTAATTCCATTTCTACTCTGGTATAAGAAAAAACTATAAAATTCCAGTAGGTTGCTGGTGTTCTGGATTTATTTACTGACAGGTGGAACACCTAGTAAAAAATTTGTCTATCTACTTCTTCATCGCCAAGAACCAATACTGATAGTTCATATTGTGGTCCATATTGATTTTTCTTGGATTTACTACCTAAGAAGAGTCATAGAATTCTCACATAGACTTCTCTCTCATTTTGATAAGAACCGAGAAAGGTTCATGAATGCACAAAATCTCATCCCTACCAAGAACCCAAATAGGAAGTAGTTCCTTTCCCAAAACACTCTCCCTTAGTACTAAGACCTTGAGATATGGAATTTTCATCATCTTTAATTGATACATAAGTGAATAGGTCACTTAGAAAATTATATGAATAGGCTTCCCATGATGCTAGTGAACCTATAAGTTCATCTCAAAAAATAAGGTCATCAACTGCCACTCACTACTAGCCTTCTAAACTGCATGTGTCTAAGTCATCCAATTCATTGAATCATCCACCGCATTGCCTTTACTAGGAATATATTCAAGATAAAAATAAAATTAAAATAGGTATACAACCCAAATTCATTTTATAAGGTTTGGTTAATGATGTGTGAAGATATACTTGTTGATATTGTTGTATGAATATACGAGAAACTACTATCCCAACAAGTAAATACTCCAATAGTGGAAGGAATGTATCACAAATACTAACTCAATATCATGTTTTAGGTATTGATTCTCATGAGGCATCAAATAAAGAGACCAATTCACCACAAATCACCCTCCCTACATTGTAATTGTTCTTAATATGATACTTGATACATCATAATATATTGTATATCCTTGTAAAGGATTAGAAAAAATGAGGATTGGTGATGAAGTAAATCACCCTTTGATCCCTTGAAAGGATCCCTCATATTCTATAGATAAGGTAAACTCTACACCATTCATGGCTAAGATAGTGATTTTGTTTTCAAGGAATGATTAATATTGTATAAACCACTTGTAATATCTAGCAAACCTAAATAAACACTTTATGTCAAAGAAGTTGTTGGATGTTCCTAGGAAACCATGACCCTCACCTTCCCTGGGTCAACATACACTCTTATATATGAGATAATGTGATGTAGAAAGTGTACTTTTTTTTACCCCAAAGTGGCATTTTGTGATATTTTCATACATATAGTGATCACTTTGTGTATTATTTATGATATCAAGGTGTTTGGCATAGTTGTTTCGAGTATAAGAATAAAAAAATATGTCCTGCATGAAGATTACCACAGTTGAATCCAGATACGTGTGGAAAAACTAATTTATCATATCCTTGAAAATTTTCAATGCATTCATGAGATATATTGACATGACTAGATACTCATACAAGACATATCTACTATGGAATGTTGTATATGGAATATATAATGGTATAACACACACATGATGGTGTCCTAAGATCAAATAAATATTATAAAAAACCCTCACTCCATGAATATGGTTAAATAGATCATATATATGAGGTAGAGGATACCAGTTCATAATCTTATGTTGGTTCAATCTCTGGTAATCCATGCAAATTCTAAGGGTACCATCTGACTTTTTTGGAAAAAACAACCGGTGAACCCCAAGGTAAAGTATTTAATTGTATAAATCTCTTAGATTTCAATTCCTGTAGCTAATAATTGAGATTATGATACTTGGTAGTAGCCATCCTATAAGGATAAATGGATACAGGTACAACTCCTGGTACTATATAAATAGAAAACTTTGCCTATCTCTCAGGAGGTATCCCAGAAATGTTTTTAGGGAAGATGTCCCTAAATCAATATACTATTGGAGGGAAGTGTATACCTCAAATTTTTTGATCATATATATATATATACTAGTGATATGGTTTGTCTCTCTTGCCATCCCATGAATATCGAGTCCATCTCGACTAGCCTGGACACCCCATTTACCCGGGTGAGTATAACTACCCCCTCAGGTGATTTGAACACACCCTCTGGAAATAGAAATAGATATATACATGGAAGTTAACCAACCAATTTATTCATGTAATGATGTAGAAAACCATAATCTTGATCATAAATAGGTCCCATATGAAACTATAATTTCCTACCACATGGGGGAATTACTTGCACTATATACACTCTCTAATAGGAGTCCGATCAGAGTATCTAGGGTCATTACCCCATACAAGTACTAAATATAGAGCCCAATACTTTTTAAAATTACAAATGATATAATGGATTGGGATGATACTATTTCAAGTAAAATAGAGGCTAAAATATAATCTACTAAAGTCATACCTCGTGCATTAGAATTCTAAGTGAACTTCTCCCCGAGTATCAGCTACACTTTATAAATCAATCTTGATCTGCAACCCTGAGATATAGCCATAATTCCATAGACATACCTACTCTACAATTTCTAAAAATATGGTGTTTAGATTACTCATCCACAACCACCTACTCATCTTGCTAACATTATGGTGCTCTTGCTACATTCTTGATGGGGATCTTCTGATCCTACTCAAGAAGGAAGATATAGTGTGATGTCTCTACCACTACAAATAGATGGGAAGCTGCAAAAAAAACTTTCAAGATTACAAATCCTACAATAGTCTCCTCACACGGCTGGGTATTTGTCCCATAGTGGCTTGAAATTACCCTTATTACCACACTATTGAAATATTTTTGGGCTATCTAGGTTCACAATCTCACTACTGATTTCACCCCAAGAAATCTCAAAATGACACTCCCTATTATGAGACAAACTACTACCCCATTAAGGAATAATACCATTTGGAATCACACTTTTCCCTAAGGTTACACTTAGTGATAAGGGTATGTTTTACTATCTTTGTGATGGTATTCAAATGAAACACATCCAATTGAGATTGGATGGCATACACAAGACTATCCTAAAATCATATCATTGTTGACAAATCATCAATAGCAAGAGTAAGAGTGAAGTGATAAAGATTCGTAATGTGAGATATATAATCCATCACAGACTTAACACCCTATTAAAGGTGCATAAACTCTCTCTATCTATATATATCCTCAATGTATTAGGAATGAAATATTCATAGAAATCTCTCTATAAACCCCCACAGTCTATAACTTATTGTCGATATCCTAGCTCAAAAAATAACATCATCACTTGGTTGTCCCTCTAATAATGTTCACTAAAAGCCTGATCCTCCTATCTAGAGACATTTAGAGGTGGTCAAGGAGAGATAGCATGGCCCCCATCCATGACTTAAAAGTATAGGGGCTACCCCCCCCCCCCCACAAACATAGGTGGATGCTATAACAAAAATTCCATCATCAAATCTACCACAGTAGGGGTTGGTCTCAGGGATATCTACATGGTCATCATGAGTTGTAGAAAACTATATCCAAACTGGGAGTTAGAGCCCAGGTCAGGTATAACAATAGGTGAAATAATTTTCACTATCAGAGGTAATAATGGTGGATCAGGGGCCAAAACCTAATGATCATGGTCATCACCACCCTCTTGGTGTTTGACCTAAGGCCTTCATCATGGAATATTTCAAAAAATCCAAGCATACACCTCATAAAAGATTTGATAATAGTAAGATTATAGATTCAAAAATAGGGTAGGTACAAGAAATCCAATGAAAAGATCAATAACTTTATATTTTATCTTAAAGCTAGGTTTAGGTCATATTGAAAGTCCTAAGGGAACACATTAGATACTCTTAACTACCCACTACTAAAGCCAGGTCAAAGGAGATTTCTCTTTTGAATATCAGAGGCTCCTATATATGGAGTGTCAATTGAAAGTTATAGATGAAAACACTCTTTAAGTTGCAATTGACATACCCATTTAACAAAAACAATACCATTTAAATTCTAAAGAATTGACAAGTTTATATGTGTATTATATATATATATATCCTGGTTAGATGAGTTACCATACAAAATTTATAAATCTAGAACATTATAAGTTATGATTCACAAACAATGCAACTACAACCAATCTTTTATAATGATTCAACCAAATGGATCACAAATTCCAATTTATAGAAGAAATCACACTCTTTAAATTTAAATTGGAATCCATGTAATCAAAACCAACTAAAATTTCACACCATGAAACCAATGGTTCATGTCTCAAACATATGATAATTAGCAAGTTAAGTTTCCATCACTAAGATATATGGGAAAACACCATTTAGGTTGATTTTGGCTGATTAAGTAACCAATTATTTATCTCATTTACCCTATATAAAAATTATTTAGATAATTTATATATCAATCAAGGCACTAAAACTTGTTTTAGGTAATGCACACATAAAAATAAATATGGTATCTCATATGCATGGAATGTAAATCCTCAAGTGCCAATAATGATGCAAGAGACCATACCTTCTTGCCTTATCAGGCCAAGGGTAAAATAAAACTCACAATGATATTAAACATCACCACTCATGTGCATCACCCAATGGTGAAATCAACAAAAATATAATAGGAATTATCCATAAAACCAATTCTCGTCATAGGAAATTTGGATTTTCCCTATATGTGGGTCAACTACTCACAGGCATAGGCACATTACCAAATTTTGACTCATTTCTGGTCTCCTGGATAAAAAATCAAATTGTAATACAAAAAAAGGCTCTGATACCACTTTGTATCATCCAAAACCCGATTCACTCTTGAGTAACCAAACCCGATTGGTCATATGGCCTCAAGGGAGCCTCCCTTTATACCATATATTTTTGACTATCAATGAGGGTCGATGATGATATGGTGGGGATATTATACCCTCATGATCAAATTAAAGCACATTAGTATAATAAAATAACATCTAGTGGAAATAGTTATTGTAATAAGGCAATGAAATATGTAAATCATCTAGATGCAACAGTCAGACTAATATAAACAAAGGAAATTCCATATCCAATATCATATAAATTTTTTTTGATCATGTCATGGTGATATAAAAATGGAAATTGAATGATAAATAATTAAAAAATTTATGTAAAAATTTATAAACAAATGACCCTAGTTATCTCATATAGAATCATGATCATAAGCACTATCCTCTACTCATGTACTCTATCCTATAAATAGAGTCTAAAATCCATAGAAAGATTATTTCCCTTGTCCAAGCCTACATCCATGAATTTTTTCTTGGTATCAAACTATGATCCAAATAGGGTGTGAAATATACTCATAAGTCCACCACCAATGAAGTCTATAACAGATCCAGTCAGGCATATAAGTTATAGTAGTGTACATGTATAACAAGAGTATTGATTCAAATGATAAAGTGATAAAACCAAACCTATTATTATATACTATGACAAGAAGTCTATAAATGAATAAAAATTGTGTACAAGAGTAAGGAACCTACTATGACATACACCTGTGTATCAAGTATCAGACCTATGAGGTCCAAGAACTTGGTCCATTGACTAAGGGATCCTCTTCGAGTATATAGATATTATCCATATAAAATATAGTATAATATAGAACTACATGGATTAGGACCCGCATAAATTCTCCAGGGATTCCTCTTCGAGTCCATGGATATCATACAAAGAAAAATTAGTATATTTTTAGTAGGATACCAAGGAGTAAATCCATGGTAGTCGAAATAAGATATATCCTAGGTAATAATCCAAGGAATCCCATGTAAAAGAATCATTGGTTCCATACCATGCTGTCAGTGCCATACCGAAGTTCCCATTACTAAATATTTTATATAAGAGACCAAGGGGCCATGTTTGTGTCTGTTACATTTATCATTTAATCCATCACATTCATTATATTAATCAATTCAATTTCATGTGATAAAAATAGGGGCTAGGTTAGTGTCTATTCCCTTTAACATCTATTTACAATACAAGAATAAGTCAAGAGATCATACATCACATTTTATAATTTAAAATTAATCCATTTCATCACCCATTTCATTTATAAATGAAAAGGTTATGTAATTGATATTTAACTATTATAATTCCCTTTTAATTCACATTTAAATTCCACTCATGTGTGGAAATCTTACCTCACCCAATGGGGTGGCATAGCCATGGGCATTTGAATAAACCCACCTAAAGGGGTAGTTTGGGTTGAGGTTGTAGAACTCAAACCATATAAATGGGCTAATTTACATCATGATATGTTTGAAAATATTCAATTTGTGGTATTAACCATTTTATAAGAAACCCATGAAATTTCCATCTTGTGGAACTATGAAACAATCTATAAACAACATGAATTTAGTGTAAATTTTATAGACCACCTATCTTAGGTGGTTAGTACTCTTATTGTCAATTTTCAGCATCAAATATTGGTTATAATGGGATAAATAAAAGAAATATATGAATACCCTGAAAATAGGGAATATTATATCAAACAGATTTATAATTACATATGGTGAGATAAATGAACAAAGGAAGAAAGGGGATTCAAGATATTACTAATATTCTTCCAATGAGATGAATGACAAGAGATTTAAACATTATATGAGTCAGGAGGATGAAATACTATATAGGATAGAAAAGGGATATATCAAGTGGTTATGGGAGGAGTTACATGTAAAATGGGAAGAAAAAAGGAGGAAGAAACATAAAATAAAGAAGAGGAAAATTGACTTTTCACCTATTTTTATGTGGTTCCACATTTTGATACATAGTTTACCAAAACTTTAAAATAACCATATGGGGTCACTGCCTCTATGGAACTAACCATGTATATATTGGGAAAAAATTTCCAAAACATATTCACACCATACAGATCACCCCTAAAACCTATCTACACCAATTACATGGAAAAGTGGACTCCCTCACATAGTTTTTCAAATCATGCTTCTTTTTAAAGGTTGTGTGGTTAAGATGCAGGGTTACTACTAACCATGAACCATCCATGAGCCTCAATAAATATCTCCAAAAAATAGTGTTTTGTGCTCTGAATTAGCCCCAAATTCTCATAAACCCTTATTTAAATTCTGAGAAAATTTAATAAAGATAAAAAAGGGTTTAAAATAAAAATAAAGGGATTATTACCTCATAAAAAAGTTGGTACATCATAGCTGAAAATAAAACTCTTCATCTTCTTTGTTGAATATGAATAGAATCGAAATATCCTCTTTCATAAACATTACTAGATGTATATATGAACACAGAGTCAATTATATTTTATTTATTTGCTACATACGTCAATAATAATGTATTTTATGTGTTCTTTAATTCACTCATTTTTAAACAACCTACAAAACTCATATAAGGTGCAGTGTTGACTTCTCCACCCATAATTATCACTCACTAAAACTCTTATAAATGCATCTCATTGATTCTTCCTTAAATATAAATTTTTTAAAAATTAGTATTCTATTATTTGTATATGTTTCTTATTTTACTTCCTGAATACATGGAACTAAGTTTCCATAATTATCATTCTTTAATTTTTTTTTTAACTTATGGTATTCAATATTCTTAAAATACTGGTGTTGGAACTCTATTTTTTTACATGAATGAAAATTTATTAAAGGAAAATAACATAAGGATAATAATTTAATACCACCGAAGAAGGCCCAAGGAAACACCCGTTCAAGAAAAGCCTTCCACATAAGTACCCCCAAGCAGTGTCGGTGTGTAGGGAACTTGCGCATCAGCCTGTGTGATATACCTACACATATCCTACTTGACACACCTGAAAAAGAGACCCTCATTTCCTAAGGTCCAATATTTTCATATAAATAGGACCGTGGGGCTCTATATTTTGATATAAAAATTCAAAAAAACCTCATGACACTCTAATTTCCCTAGTCCTTCACCTAAGCCCTCCAAAACCTTCCAAGTAGCCCTCTAAAACCCAAATAAGAGGTATTTAAGGTGGAATAGTAGAAACAAAGTCCACCCAGGGTTTAATAAACATAACACCTACGTGGGGACCCTCTCCCCCATGGTAGATAAAGACTAGCACAAGGCCCCCTCCCCTAACAATGGACCTACATAAGACACTTCTAGGAACACCTATGGAGACCCTTCGAGGCTTGATAAAAGCCATACTCGAATGTTATTTCCCAAGTGGCCCATCGACCAAAGTACCCTAATCCCGTGTAAGACTACCTACGTGAAGAACTCTCCGGCTCACCCATCTTATAACCTAAATGAGACCTCCTTTCTTGCCCAACCTATACCTCGCACGATACTCCATTGGCTCACCCAGACTATACCTTGTGTGAGCCACTTCTTAGGACTCATTTCAAGCCACTAATGTCATGGCCTATCTTCGTTTGGATTCCTTGTATAATAAGGACCATGTTTAAACCTCCACTGAAGCCTCTAGACTTGAAAATTCATAGAAGGAGGCCCACTTGAATGTATCCCATTTGGGTATTCAATCCTATGGTCAAAAGTTTTTTACACTTATCTTAATGATGGTTAGGGCCCACAGGGTGCGTGCGGGCATGCATTCCCATAGTCATGAGGGCCCGACCCTAAGGACAATGTTAGGATTTTTTGGTCTTGGGTACTAGGTTTAGGACCATGTTCATCCTTTATCATATCTAAGATTTATATCCTATGGTCCCATGTGGGAAGGGTTAAGATCACACTTTCCTTTCTCTTAGATAGGGAATGAGATCCCCCCTAATAATATAGAACCAATTTTAGATCATTCCCCATGTATTAAGCCCCTAAACTTTATTTTGGGAGGTTTCACCCTTTCTACACTTCGACTCCTAGGTTGTTTATGGATGGGTAGTCTAATTGGAATATCCAGGATATACAATGGGAGAGGTAATGGGAACATCCAAGATAGTTTTTCTTCTCCCATTTCCCTGGAATTTTCCATCAGCGGAAGAGGGGAAGTGTGTGTTTTTACAGATAATTCACTCCTTATTTCTCATGTTGAATCACGACACATCATGACTCTGGTGTGCATAGAGTATATCCATGATCACAGTATCCACACCATCTGATACATGTTTAAGTAGAGAATATTCTTTCAAATCTTCCTCTCGCCTTTTTTAGAGTTCCTCTATAGGCATGGGTCCTCAGGGACATGAATCCATCCTCAGGTCAAAGTGAATTGTGTGGTTTCCCAGATCATCTATTTCTTCATGTTTCTCACACTGAGAAAAACACACGTGGTCTTAGAGGTTGGTGGTGGTCATGACATCCATATGATCCCAATCCCATGGGACTCATTCAAAGTGTAATCCCCATACCACAATGGTATATTCCTCAGGAATAAACCCAATAATCTTTCCATGTGATTATTATTCAGTATAATTCTCAATCATAACAAACCCATGGTCCTTGAACTTGGTATAATCCCTAGCATTCCACAATTTGGGCATCATTCCAAGTGTAATCCTGAACTAACCCTTGGGGATCCTCTTTAGGAATAAGCCCCAATCATATCACCGTACTCATCCATGGGCCACCTCCTTAGGTGTATTCCTTGAAAAACCATTCAAATCACAAGGAATCGAGACATATCTCATGGCCCCTTTCATAGTGTATCCTTCTTAGGTGTAATCCCCAACTTAATCTTCTCAAAGGGCCATAATCCAGTATGATACAAACTTTCAAAGGTCCTCCATAGGCATGGGTCCTCACAACCAAACTAAATGGGATTTGATTCCCATCCAAATGGGATACATAAGAAGCCTCCCAAATGTCCAAATCCAACACCCTAAATCAACCCTATTCTCTCTAGTTCACAGTCCAAATAGAGTCTCATTCAATCTGAGATTCTATGTCCATTCTAGGTTCCTTGGATTGCTTCTCCATAAGTTCCACATCCAGATTTTACTATGAACCTTCCACTTAGATGTCATATCCACATGAAATTAAATTTTATGGTTAGTTCCTTATTACATGACCAAAAAAGGTATGGTGTGCCCTATTAAATGGCACTAAACTACATGGGTTCTGATTCCTTTATTAGGGATGTGTAGGAATCACATTTTATGGGTTCAATTTCAATATAAAAACAAATCTCGTCTCTTTGGATGAGGATACACACAAGAGCGTCCCACTATGTGGAAAAAACTAGAATAATTATAATAACTACTAGACAATAAATAATAATTATATAATAGGATACCATTAATGGAGAACCTCAGATGCATACAAATATTTTCATTGATGAAGAACCTTAGATAAATACGGATGATTCTATGTTCCATGAATGATAATAATTTATTGTTAATTCCATAGTGACCCACATCATACATATGAATTAATAAAGGATTCATGAATATATATTAAATATATAAGAGATTCCTATAGTAGGAAAAAATTCCCCCAAAAAGTGTGTGATAAGCCCAAACCTCCATACTCTCGAACAATGTGAGTTAATAAGAATGATACTCCAAATTCCCCCAAAAGTGACTACCTTTGGAAAGTAGGTCCCCATGGATATAGAACCATTGGGTGTTTTCGGTTACATGAAAAAACCTATTGAAAACCATTTATAAATATTGAACCCATCATAAATGACTGTAAAACACTAAACCCCCTATGATCGATCATCAGGAGACATGAATCTATTTTGGAAACCAAAATGGAAAACCCTACATGAAACCTTAACCAAGATGATAAGTCCACCTATTTGTTAGGACCCTTTCATTTTACAGATAGAAGATGGATGGATAAGATAATCAATCATGCATGTGTTGGTTTAAATGAGATGCTACTTTGATAGGATTTTCTTGTTTTTGTTTTTTTACCTATATCCAGTCACTTTCACTCAAAACTCACTTCAATAAAATGGAAATCTTCCAGATTCTGAAAATTTAGGCCCTAGCTACTATTCATGTTGGGCATTTATCCTAGAAAAGGATTTCATCGCCAACCCAATGTCTTCAATGATGGGTCTCTAATGCACTATTTAGGGTGTAACACCAGAACTATACAATCCGGACCCTGGAGGCTACCCAACACCACCTCCAGCATGCAAATCCCCACCGATCGCCCAGCCAGTGATGACTGGTGGTCCAGAAGTAGATGACACTAACTACCTCCTTCAACGATTTTGGGAGCTTATCCCCGGAATTCAATAACCATTCCTTCCCTTATTTTAGGGAGGTGTATCAAGAGGACACATATAGCCTCATCCATAAGACACATGGGTCCTTATAGAGGGCTCATTATGGTAGTATCCACTACTAACATCATGCGATAGTGAATCCTCAACATGATGAGGGTGCCATATTTGGCAGTCTAGCAAAGTTCACCCAAACCTAGGCATGCAAGATGGCCCACTAAGGGTAGCAATAGAAAAAAAGGGAGTAGGGCCACACCCCTCTACCATCTAGAGAATCCCACCAAAGAAATTTGGTGAAATAATGTGAGCAGGCACATGAGCCTGCCCTCTCTAATTTAGATATCTAGCATATTCATCTAGCAGTATCCAAAGAAACCCACTATTCATATCCAGTGGCACAACATGAGTAGAAATAAACACCTTCCCATACCCACCAATCCTGTCAGTAGACTTGTCTGGTAGCACCTGAAGAAGCCTGAAAATCAAATATGTTGGGATCCAGAAAGTAGTAACAAACACCTGCCCACACCCAAGAATCCCTCAATCCATGTTTAGCAGAAAACCACAAGGAGGCGTGCAAACCTCCCTGCATTCATCAAGCCTGCCTATATTTTTTTTTGGAAGCTTCTGGAGAGATCAGACAAAAAGTCTTGAAAATGAATATGGGAACACTCAAACACATTTTCCCACACTTGAGTTCTTTCAGTATCCACTAATAGGAAATGGAGGATAGGAGTAGGTACATACCCCTACTCTAGATGTGTAATGGGAATATATCCCCCATTATAATAGCTAATGTCACCATGCATATCCTGGAAATGATGAAAGGACAGATAAAAATCCCTTCCCACATCCTATAGACTTGCTAGGAAATCATTACGATGATAAAAGTAGTGTCAATGGGAGAGATAGACAACTCTATCCCCAAAAATGGATAGACTCATCAACGTGTCACCCCGAAGTAGACATATACCTCTATAGCCATCCATGTGGTTCATAGGGAAAGCTTCCATATGATATAAGAATAACGGGATTGGGAACACACACCCATTCCAATCAGATTTAATTGGCCTATCTCAATCACCACTCCAAGGTAAGAACAAAACCCTTACCATGAATACCACTTCTTGTAGCAAGTGTCCCTAGTCTCTCACAAGATGAAATCTAAAAAGAAGCCTTAATAGAGACTATTGGAAAATGAAGAGCTGATATAAAATCTTGCTAAAGTTAATTATGGAGTTCATGAGCCCCTCGTATGCTCATATGTGGTACTTCAATATCTTATTCTCTTATTACCAAATAATGGGAGTAGTAATAGTTTTTCCAAAGGTCTTACTTGGACACTTCACCATGAAATCCTTCTTCATGAAAAT
Source organism: Viscum album (assembly GCA_963277665.1). Classification (NCBI taxonomy): domain Eukaryota; kingdom Viridiplantae; phylum Streptophyta; class Magnoliopsida; order Santalales; family Viscaceae; genus Viscum; species Viscum album. The sequence goes on along the minus strand of OY728127.1, from coordinate 1,401,197,570 downwards.
AACCTGATTAGTCTCAATAGACAATCTCCAGATGAGAGTCACGAAAACCCTTATCATGGCTAGAAGATCAAGGAGTAATAAGTTTTTCCTCTTACTGTAATCCACCATGGTATTACATCCATTGATGGAACTTACTGCAAAATTTCTCTTCATAGTAGAATTTCACATCATCAAGAAGGTTCTTCCCTTGGAAATGTAGTAATGAGAAATCCATCCTATCGTGAGGCACTTTTAAAAATAAGGACAATCATTTCTAATTCATTTTCATTGACAAGTGAAATTATTCCTTATCCAAAAGACATGCCATAGTGAATGTCATTATCTGAACCACCTTTGGGTTATCTACCTTCCAATATGATGGACGAAATCCCTACCAACCTTGTAATTTATGATAAATTAGTAGCAAACCATCCACATTAGTTAGACTAGGTTGACAAAAATTTAGAAAAATAGGAAGATGATATGTTAAACATGAGATAATAAATGGATAAAGATGACATACCAGTCATGTTATAGCCTTTAGTAACCCCTTAATAGAGTATACCATATGCATTTTCGAAAGATTGTGTTCATAGAATCTATCTCAATATATGTATGCCTCAACATGTTAAAAATATTACAGTGGTTGATCAAAGATTCCCCATATGGTTTTCATATAAGAGGATGGGGTGGACATGGAATGTTACATTTCACCTCACTAACCTACTAACAAAGCCCACTGAAAGTGGTATCATGCAATGTTATAGCTTTATTCTTACTTCAACAAATGGATCATATCCATGATTGATGATATGATCAAAAAAAATATGTCCTAACAAACTCTTGATAATGTTGCGTAAGAAGAGTGAAGGATATTCATAGAATTTTTCATCTAGAATCTTGATATATTGAGGAAGACTCCCAATTAGGGGAATTGATTCATCATATAGAAAAAATATTGTAAATAGTGAAACGGTCTTAGGAAGTGGTTGATCTAGGTGCATACCAAATGATATACCTAACCCATGTTCATAAAAATATATATAAAATAATAAGGGAATCCATGACAGTAGTAGCCAAAAATGTTCATGAGAAATCCCATCCCATAGTTTGGGGAATTGTTTTTCCCTAGCTTCTAGGTTAGCAATCCTGGCCCAAATAGTTGTGAAAATAGAATGAAAATAGCCCCATTCATCCGAGCAGGGGACTTTTAAACCATAGAAACCTCCTACTCTATAGAAATCAGTATTCTCTTGATTCGGGGGAATGCCACATAATGGATCCTTCCAGTTTTTCTCATCATGTGATTCTGTACCCTTACTAAGAATGTGAGCAACTAAACTATCTGGAGATTACCTTTGGATTATTTTTTACCAAACTGGTCTTAGAGAACAAGAAAATGAGATGAATAGGTCTCATGGAATAAATATAATAAAGGAATTATAAGAAAGACATTTAAATAATGTCTAAAATCCATTATCAATCATTAATTGTCATTAATATTTCCCCTAGAGACCCTACAGAACACAAGGCCAATTCAAAGGAGGAATTTTTGATTCAAAATATGGTCCAAATGAAAACAATTGAAGGAGGTGTCAATACTCAGAACCAAACTCTTTTCCTAAATATAAAAATCCCATTAAATAATCTAGTATTTCCTCCTCTAAAGGTGTAAAATAGGTAGAAAGGTAAGTGTTATATTATTCCTCACCTACCACCTAGATAAGTTCAACCCCTTTCACTAGATGAAATATTTTCTCAATAAGAGGAAGAGGTGAAATAATTAAGGAGGATCATTGTATAACTATGAAGAGATATTCTTCTTATTTTATAACTTTATGAGAAGATCCTCAACTCACACACCCAACTGACGTACCTCAGCAAAGAGGCTTTGTCGTAGTGATTGAAGTAGATCTGGAACACCCGCTAATCTTGGGAGACCAACCAAAAATATACTTGGATCCCGTAGAATTAGATCGGTAATTCCCTCCATTAGGTGCACAACCAGAATAGGGATAGACTCATCCTTGAAGGCCTTCCCCTATAATCTACCCACGAAAGTTACAAGCAGTACCACCACATATGGCCCTACTATCTATAGAACATGATCAAGCATTGTTTCAGCTAGAAATTCCCTGAGGGAACATTAATGCTCTTGATTCACTCAAGACTCAACTATAAGAAATAAAGGAATTCTTCACATGGATATAGCTATAAAATAAACCTTACTCCGAATTTTTAGATACAACTCTCCCCCATCGAACATTAGGAACCCTATATTTCCAATTTTTAATGGATCGAGAAACCCAGAGCATCATATAATTCATTTTCTCTCTCGGTGGCATCCCATGATGGGGTCCCCTTAACAATAAGAGGTAGGTAAACTCATGTTCTTTGTGGAATCACTACAAGAATTAGCCTTTGTTTGGTACACTACTTTTCCATCATGGTCAATTATCGGGTGGGAAGACCTCCGTCAGAATTTTATCTTCTAGTTTATCTCAACATTAAAAAAAATTCAATAGTCCTTGACCTTTCAAACTACAAAAAACAGGAAAAAATGGACTTGGATTTTATTTCTTAGTGTAAAGGATTTACATACTTCTTAAACCTACTGCTTCCCCAAGAACACTTGTTTCCAATCTATATAGACAGCCTTCATGATGAGTTGTATACACCACTTATCTTGGTGAAATACACATGATGGTTTTGGGACCTTTTTGTAAATACTCAAAAAGTGGAATACTGCATCACATAGACCAAAGCTAAGTCTCAAGTAATTCCTTCAGTACAAGGAAGAAGAATGGGGAAATTAGAGGTCTCCACCATTACACTCAAAGAGGCCCTTGTACCTCCCTTCAATCTAAATCCTTCACCATATCATGAGGGTTTTCCTCCTGAGCATCAGAAATAACAACCACCTCATTAGGAAGATACAAGATATCAGAGGAAAAATATTTTTAGGAGATAAAAAACAAGGTCTATTCTTTCTGAAATGACCAAGTGTCTGGCTACTTCATCTCGGCATTGGAGAAAAACTTGATCATGCTTCTAAAGCCCATTATTACATACAAAGAAGGTGATGAAGATCTCTAAAACTATTTCCCCTTCCATTAGGTAATAGGGGAAAAAATCTAGGAGTGTTTTTTTTCAAATATATCTTTCAAAATATAGTGTAATATAGGAATGTGAAGTTAAATAGGACACATTCTAAAGTAGATTGTGTCTCTAACACCGATCTGGAGGAGGATAATGAATAATAAGAAGTTAACAGTAATGGAACCTAGAAATTCACTGATTGGATGGTCAAAAAGTGATCAAAAAATCATTCTATACTCTGAACATAATTTCAAAAGCTGACTGTTTCCTCAACCACTTCTACCATAAAATAACAGACATCATTGGTATCTCAGTCCTCTGAAATCCTGTCCTCCAAAAAATGTCATGTCTAGAAGGAAAATAAAAAAAAACAAAAAGATGAACTGATTCCATGTCCAAGTAAGGAATTTACTTTAGAAAAAATCTATACCTGCAATCTTAGAAACACGTTAACCACCCCTATAAATGGTAAAATAAGGGTTAAACCACCAGACAGAATCTATATTAGATGAGGCATTGATCTACAGTTCCATTAATATTATTAACCCAATGGATTCCATCTCAGATGATGAGAAAGAATACAAACTAGCTACACTTGATTAGGGAACTAGTGGAATAGGCCATCATAGTTGAGGATATTAGGGGATCCATGGCCTTACCAGGATTCATTACTTTAACCGTGTCCCAGTCAAATCATATGCGTAGCTAAAACTGAGGGGTGATCTCTCCAGCAATCTTAGAGGGAGTAAGGAATATACCCCACACATGAAAGGTCCTTCCCTGATATGATAATCTTAGAATATCTACTATAGTATACTTCATATCCTAATCAACCTCGATGTGTAGGAATACCTAGTCAACCTAGTCCACTGAGAGAAGAAGCACCTTCAGCATCTATTCTAAGGGCTGATTCATCAATGTCATAACTCTAGATTCTAAAGAACTGAAAAATAGAATCCTCATGTCAGGATGAACAAACCTTTTGATGAAATATAATGATCCCAAACTTAATATCCCATAGCTAGATACTTAATTAATTAAATTGTTACTATGAACAAGAAATCAAATCCCAAAAGACTGGCTAATTTAGTAGATTTAGAAAACTAGATACAAACATAATTTTAACATTACAACTTTTAATGAAAAAAAACATATAAACATCAATGGAAACACTCATAAACTTATATATTGTACCTTTATGTCATTCATAAAATACATCTTCACATCCAGTGGAAAAATAAAACATAAGAAAGGGTCGAGCTCGGATGCTGAGTAAGGCTAATCCATACAACAAATGCTATCATAAATAAACTTTAACAATAAACCATGGTGAATAAATAAATAAAAATTCCATTAAAATTAAATCTTGAACATAATACGGAATAAATAAAATATTATTAAATAATTCCATAATTAATCACAAGAGAAAGAAACTTAACTATGTATATTATATTAGTTGAATAATAACATGGATTATCAATTAATAATATCATAATGAGGTAATGCATAATTATAGACATCTTAAACATACAATAAAAGCCTTATCCAATATATATGAAGATAAATGTCTAAGGCCTTGGCCAAATCCATATATGTATATAAATGGGCAAGGCCTCATCCATGTCCCTAACTATTTTGTCTCATGAGACCTATCAATTCATCAATGGGGTATAGAGGGAAACACCCATCACATAATAAGTCCAATTTATTCCTCATATGAATGTGTTTGAACAAAAATAACATATACATAAGAAATATAAATAACTTTCCTCAATCGGTAAACATAATCACTAACCATTTTGAGCAATATTGTGGATGGTATTAAGACATCACATCCATTTTCAAACTGATCATAAACCATTTAATAAAATATGGCAGATGATATCCTAAAATATCAATCCCAAATAATCATAATATTCAATATATGGTTCTAAAATAGATTAAAATACTCTAATAAAACCATTTAGTAATTCTTGAGATAAATACCATTTTCTACTTTAGAAAGAAGTGTTATTTTTGAAAAATTATTTGTATTTATCATAAATCTAGATTGTAAACATGTATATCCCAAAAAATATAAGGGAAGTTCAATGAAATTATGTTTGAGTCAAAAAAAAATGTCTAACATAAGTGAAAACATTTAAAATATTTTTTAAGAAACCTAAAAATGAGCCCCTTTAGCATTGTTTAAGAGAAAATATCAAAGTGTATTTAAAATGAAAAAATGGATTAATTTATTGTATAAACTAGAAATAGACTATGAATATTTTTTAAAATAAAAATGGAGATTTTAGAAAAATATTGGTGGCATAAAATAGATTATATAGTGTACTAGAATATGGGAATGAAATGGGATAATTTCCCTTTAATCAGTCTTGATTATCAGGAAAAATTGAGAAGGGATCCTTGTAAAACATGTATTTCCACATAAAATAAAGATAAAATGTTATGGATACATGATTTTGGAACATACACACGAAACTTATAATAATTATATAATAAAAAGGAAGAATTATATTGAGGTAAATAGAGAGAAATCATAACCTGAATGAAAAAATGGATGTTCTAGAATAAACCCTTACAACTTTGCAAACTATAAAACCATTTGTCCCTTAAAATTAGTTAAAATCAAATGAAACATTAGATAAAATAAATATAAATAGATTAATTTTATGATACATAAAATTTAATTATACAGACACCACTCACAATAAATATTGGTGAACAAGGCAGGCCTCATAGAAATAAAAGTGAGATGAGGAAAACCCCAACCTTATGTCCTAAAGTGTTCTGCACTTAGCTTAATATCCTAAATAATGAAATTAGATTAATTAATAATTTAATTCAGAACCTATTAAGCATGTATTTAATTTATTATAATATTATTAATTCCATTTATATCCTTTTTTATGATTTATAAGATTAAAATTCATATTTAAGAAGTGTTTTTTTTCTTGTTTTTCATCATTAGTTCACTTTTATACATATACAAAAGATCATGTGAAATGGGAATAGTTATCCAGAATTGAAATTATATGTTATTAATAAAAATCAAAAAATATATTTAATGGTATTATATATCATTTTTATTCTAGATATGATAATTATTCACTATATAAAACTTTAATGACAACTGTTTGGATTATTTTGGTGTTTTTTCGATCATCTGACACTAGTTTTATTTTATTTATTCATATTATGGATATATAATGGTTTTAGAAAACTAAATAAGTTGTAATATAAATATTAAAATATGTTTTAACCATAGAAATTGTTTTATGACCATACTTGAATTGGGTATTATAAAATGAAAGAATCATTATTCATGAAGCTAGTGAATTGACACCTTACAGACAACGTTTTTGTTTATAGAACAAAAATCAGAAAAGAAAATAATTGATGGTGGGTATCCCAAAATCATAATAAAATTATAGTATATATAAGATACTATATTTAACGTAATTTTTTTTGATATATTAGGCATGCAATGTATAATTAAATAAAATAAATTGAGAGAAAATTAAATAAACGAAAGTGGATTTAACTTCTTGAATTCCTCTCCTTGAGAACCTCCTTAAGAAACATTCAAATGGTATTCTAGATGAGAGAAAAAAACCATAATGTGGGGGAGAGTTTTGGGATAGGTATTGGGTAAAAAATTTATAAGATTCAAGGCATTGGAGGTGTGAAGAGAGGGGGTGGTATGGGTGGTATTTATAGTGGAGGAGAGGATTGTTTTTTGATTATTTAATTCATTTGTTTATTATTTTGGTTCAAGACTGTGAATAGTATTGACTGTATAACTATATAAAATAAATGTATAATTATACATAGATATTATAGTTTATAAATCATAAACAAATCAAGAAATAGTGTATTTAACTTATAATGTATATATACCATAAATTATTGTATTTCAGTATTCATAAAAAATTCTACTATTTTAGAAAAATCCCAAAAATTCACCCTAACCATTTTTCAATATCTAGAATTAAAAAATTGACACCATTTTATAAAAATAATTTTCCAAATATGAGAAGTTTAATTTTTAATTAAAATCATCATTTTTATTAAAAAATACTAATTTTAAAATTTTAACACATTTTATAACACTTAGAAAAATTAATTGAGTTCTCATAAAATTATATTATAATAATTAGGAAAAAAATATTAATTTATAAATTAATTTTTTGAAAATAAATTTTCTAATAAAACATTATATTAATTATAATGTTTTAAATAATAATTACGTTTTATAAAAATACGAACACATAATTTATCATTTTTAAAACATTCAATTACTCATGTTAAGATATAAATATATCATATTTTCATTTATAAGATACCCAAATTTTATTTATACTTTCATAGGTGAAGTTACAATTCTATTTTTCATATTATTATTCCTAATGTTCATATTAGTATTCTAATGGTCATACTTAATAGTATATTATATTTTTAAACTCGGTGTTACATGAAGCATAAACTATCAGATATTTTCAATTTTAAAAGAGGCATACCATAAAATATAAAGGTGTTACATTATCCACTCCTTACAAAAATCATCATAATTTTTTTTGAATGTCACCTAATAAAAATATTTGTGTAGTTCTTCATAATAATTTCCTTTAGTTCCCATATCGCCTCATCAATTTTATGATTTTTCCATAGTAACTTTAGTAGAAGATTTTTCTAATTCATCAACATATGTTACTTACTATCTATAATCTAGATTGGCTCTTCAAAGAATGATAAATTAGGTTCTAGTTATATTACTTTAGAAGTGAAGACATGTGTTGGGTCTAATATTTACTTTCATAACAAAGATTTGTGGAACAAAATGTGTTCTTTTGGAAGAATAGGCGGAATTTACAAATGATAATCCATAGCTCTAATTATCTCCAGGATTTCAAAAGGTCTAATGTGCTTAGGGCTTAGTTTTCCTTTCTTTCCAACTATTATAACATCGTTCCATGGTGATACCTTTAAGAAGAAATTGTTTCCAAATTTAAACTCCAAATATTTCCTCTGATTATCAGCATAGCTCTTTTTTATAATTTGTGATGTTTTGATATTTTTTTGAATGTTATTTACCTTTTTATTATTTCCTCCATCAGCTTAGGGCCTATATGCTTCCTTTCAGCAACTTCATCCCAAAAAGTTTGGGTACACCATCTCTTTCAATACAATACTTCAAATAGTTCCATTTAAATATTTTAATTAAAAATATTATTTTATGAAAACTCAACCAAAGGTAAATACTAATATCACATGAATTTAAAGTCAAGTGAGCATGATCTCAACATGTCTTCGAATGTTTCTATCGTCCTTTCTAATTTCCCGTCAGTTTTAGGGTGATAAGCGGTACTGAAATAAAGGTTAGTATCCGAAGATCCCTAATGTATTTTCTAGAATTTCTATGTAAATCTTGGATCATGATCATAAAAAATTTAAAGAGGTTCCCTATGAAGTCTTACATCTTCATTAATATAGTGTTGTGCAATGAGATCCTACGGAAAATACTCCCTTATAATGTGTAAATGTGAATATTTGGTAATTCTATCAATAATTACCCATATTGTAACATTATTTATGGGTGTTTTTGGTAATCTAATGTCAAAATACATATAAATATAATCCAATTTATATGTAGAAATAGGAAGAGGTTTCTTGACTCCTCTAGGGTGTTGTCTTTCATCCTTCACCTGTTGATAGAATAAACATATTGATACATAATTATCAATTTCTTACTTCATATTATCCCACTAGAAATGTTCCTTCAAGTATCTATACATCATAGTACTAGCAAGGTTTATATCTAAATTCAAGATATGGGAATCATCCAATAATTCTTTTTTTAGCTTGGGTATAAAAGGAGCACAATTTCTCTTACCAAATTTCAGAATTCCATCGTCAAAGATGATATCTAACAGCTTCCTGTGATTCAAATATTAAATTTTCCTTTGAAAATTATCATCTTCAGACTAAGAACGTTTAATCCTTTACAATAAATATGGTTGGGAAAACAATTGAAAAATTAATTATGTTTCACGTTTCTTGATAATTCAAATATATATCTTCACTAGATCCATGAATATTGGAACCCTTTAAATCCTCATTTTACTTATAACTCCTTGATCCTTCCTACTCAATTCATACACCACCTTATTTTCCTTTTCTTGGTGATAGTGCACTGAAACATCATAATCCTTGAGTAGTTCAATCCATCATATTTACTTCATGTTGAGTTATTTCTATGAGAAGATATATTTCAAACTCATGTGATCTGCCTACTTCTCACAGCTTTCACCATATAGATAGTGTCTCCATATATTCAAAGAAAATATTATAGTTGGTAACTCAAGATCACTAGTTTGATAGTTCTAGTCATGAGTTTTTAACTTCCTTGAAGCATAGGCAATAAATCTATCTTATGTATAAGGAAACAACCAATTACCTTGTTTGATGCATCACCATAAATCACAAATCCACTATTTCATGATGGTAGAGTCAAGATCAGATCATTCACTAATATACTCTTCAAATTTTCAATGAATTATTCACATTCCTTTGTACAAATAAACTTAACCCCTTTATAAGTAAGTTTTTTTAACGAGTTAGCTAATCAGGAAAAATTATGAATGAAACGCTGATAGTAACTTTCTAAACCAATGAATCTATATATCTTGGTTATGTTCATTGGTGTTAGCCATTTATGAACTTCCTTTTTCCTCTTAGGATCAAATCAGATTCCATTACTATAGACACTTTGGCCAAGAAAATTAATTGTTTGAATCCATAATACACACTAGCTAAACATCCCATATAACTGTTTTTTTTTTCAAGAGTCTCTAGAACAATCAAAAAGTGGTTCTCATGCTCCTCATATATTTTTGACTATATCAATATGTCATCAATAAATACTAAAAATAAAATCATCAAAATATTCCTTGAACACTTTTTTCATTATATCCATAAAAATAGAGGGCTCATTAGTTATTCCAAATGGAATTATCATAAACTCAAAATGTCCATTCCTGGTTCAAAATGATATCTTAGGAATATATTGATTCATCACACGCAATTGATGATATCCATATCAAAGTTTAATCATCTAAAAATATTGAGCTTCATAAATTTGATCAAATAAATCATAAATGTGAGGCATAGAATACTTGTTCTTTATTGAAATAGATGTGATTTATCTATAGTCAATTCACAAACTCCTGGATCCATATTTCTTCTGGACAAATAGAATAGATGATCCCCATGGAGAGACATTAGAGTGAATAAATCCGTTATTACTCAACTACTCGAGTTGTTTCTTTAGCTCAAATAATTCCACAATGGCCATTCTACAAGGAGTATTTTATATTATCCTTGCATCAGGGATTAAATCAATAGAAACTCAACTTCCCACTCTAGAGGATGTCTTCATAAATCCTATGGAAATACATCATTGTATTCTTAAATAATAGGTACGTCCTGAATTTTATGATTTCTTTCCTTATCTATAGATGATTTTTTTTGTTCTTCCTCAAGAATTTCATTATGATTGTCTAATGGATGTGGATATTGAAATGAATCAGATGATGAAGTCTCCCCTATAAAGATGAGAAATTTCATACCTTCATCATGAATCATAATTTCCTTTTCTTTATAATAATTTTTTTCATTATATTTTGAAATAAAGTTCACACCTAGGATTATATAAAAATCAACCGTTAGTATGATGATAATATCAGAAATTAGAGGACATTTATGTGTCATAATAGGATTTTCTTAACACATCTCTGTTTCAATAAGATTTCCACTATGAGTCTTTATGGACAACTCCCTTATTAAGTTGAATAAAAAATATCTAATTTTTAAATCAAACTAAAAATATATAAAGGAATGAGATGATCTAGAATATAATAAATATTTAACTAAATTTCATTAGATAATTAAAGTAACTACCAGCCCATCATTTTGAACATTAAACTCAGCTGTTGTGATCGCATAAACTTTCCCTTTATCTTATGGCCTTTATTAAGGAAAGTTTCCCTGATGATTCAAAAAATAATTTTTATAGTGTTCCATATCCCTATAATTGTATCATTGAACATTGGTAGCTTCTTTCTTTCCCTTGAAATCATGGGTATGATGTATTTTCTCACAACAATTTTAGCAAAATTCTTTTCCTTTTAAGAGGCATCAGGGTGTTTCCATCTAAAAGTATAGAATTTAGAAAAATTCCATTTTTTATTCTTCCATTTTTCCATTATTTGTTCTTCTAGCCTCATATTATCTTATTTCCCTTAAATTCAAAATACTTAGATAATTATTTATCTATCATTATAGCACATGAGACTATATCTTTATATGATGAGAATTTTTGGGAGATGAGTTCTTTTTAGAGGAATGGTTTTAACTCATCAAAGAACCAATCAATATTTCTCTTTGGATTGTGTAAATAATTCGTAACATGTCTTTATAACCTTTTAATGTTCGATTCAAACTTAGAAAAATTATTATCCACTCTTTGCCTCATATTTAAGAATTTTCCCTTTATATCCACTCACTATTCATGAGGAAAATATTTTTCTAAGAAAATTTCATTTTAATCCTTTGATTCCAAATTTTACATTTCTTCATCCTCCTATGTGTTTTGAATTAATGACCACCATTGATATTCATCTCCCAATAGATGATAAACATCCCCAATAACCTTCTCCCTCTCATTACTTTCCAAAGAAAGAAATATCTTCTATAAAAAACTTATCCCCTGCTCAACTAAAAATGGGTTTAAACTCCCATTGAATTTTGGAGGTTATTATCACATAAAGTTTTATAACTTTGTTAAAACATGTTGTGGATTAGAATTATCCATGAAAGTAATATTATTACTCATAATTTGATTCAGTTTTCCCAATATAGTTATAAGTTGTTCACCTCCAGTTGTATGTCCATCTCCAACATTATTATCTTTTATGGGAGGTAAATCCCTATATGGGATACATTCATTGATATGATTTCCATTCATACCACTAAGTTCCATTTATAAACAATTATATTCACTAAATTTTATTATGAATCATAATTAATAATTTTTGAACTAGAAAAACACTTCACATAAATCATAAATCTATGCATAGATAATATCATAATCCTAAACATGGTTTCTTTAGGGACATATTTACTTTTAAATCATTCATAATGGTTTGTAAAAAAAATGATAATTATAATAAGCATATCACCGAAGAATGTAAAACTAGGTGCACAATAAGTCTTGTTGTTGTGTACTAGGTTATGCCGAGTCATACCCGATTCACCTTGTCAAAGTTGTTACCCCTATGTACATATGTTCCAAAACCATGACAACTAGTAGTACCCATACAAGGATGTATTAATAGGAAGGCCCACATAGTCTCTACCTTACCAAAATTCTAGGATGTTCTTATATGATTACCCTTAAAGTCTATCTTATGGTTATATTCCTTAATCTAGTTTCCAAGGTTTCAACCAAACATTATCCGGTACCAAATGTAAAGTCACCTTTCCCAGCAGACCAGATCCAGTGTCATACTTAATGACATTGGTATTATGAACAAGTGATCAAATCCAAATAGGTGAATAGTTTAGTAGATTTGGAAATCCAGATACAAACATAATTGTTACATCACAACTTTGAATAAAAAAACATAGGAACTCCAACAGAAACACTCATTAACTCCAATATTATCCCTATATTTCATTCATAATATGCATCTTCCCATCCTAGGGAAAAATAAAACATAATAAAGGGGTGATATCAGATGCTTAGTAAGGGAAATAAATACAAAAAAATCTATCATAAATTAAAATAAACAACAATGCATAGTGAATAAATAAAAATACATTCCATAAAAACATTATCTTGAGCATAATGTGGTAGTAATAAAATCTGATTAAACAATTCCATAATTAATCATATGATAAATAAAAATAACCATGGATATTATATTAGTAGAATAATCACATGGATTATCAAGTACTAACATCATAATGAGGTAATTCATAATGATTGATATATGAAACATACCATCAAGGAATATTCTAAAAAATCTGAAAAATAAATGGTTAAGGCATCATCAAAATCCATATCTTAAAATAAATTTTCAAGGCCTCAACCAATTCCATATCAATTTTTTCTCATAAGACCTACCGATGCATCGAGGCCCTATAACAGGCCATTCATGTCACTTACTAATTCCAATGAATTACTCATATAAATGGGGTGAAACATAAATAATATATACGTATGAAATGTAAATAACTTTCCCCAATTAGTAAGCATAATCACTAACCAATATGAGTAATATGGTGAATGGTATCAAGATAACACACCCACATTCAAACTAATCATAAAGCATTTAATAAAATATGGTATATAATATCATAAAATATAAATCCTAATTAATATTAAGATTTAATAGAAGGTTTTTAAATTTATGAAAATACTCTAAAATAATCCTTGAATAATTCTTGAGAGAAATACCCTTTTTTACATTGGAAAGATTTTTTTTGGAAAAATCATTTGTATTTGTCATAAAATTAGAGTGTGAAACTATATATCCCAGAAAATAAAAGGTAAGTACAATGAAATTATTTTTGAGGCATAAAATATGTCTAACTAAAGTGAAAACATGTAAAATATTTTTTAAGAAACATAGAAATGGTCCTCCCTAGTGCAGTTTAAGAGAAAATAAGAGTTATTAAAACAGAAAAAGGATTAATTGTTTGCATAAAACAAGAAATGGAATAAGATAGTTTTTTATGATAAAAATATATATTTTAGAAAAATATATGTGGATTAAAATATATTATGGAAATTAGTTGAATATGAGAATTAAGTTGGAAATGTTCCCATTAAACAGGCTTTCTTATCAGGAGGAATTGAGAAGGTAACCTTATAAAAAATATATTTCCCTATAAAATAAAGATGAAATTATATGGATACATGATTTTGGAACATATAAACATAATTTGGAATAATTATATAAAAATAAAGATGAATTTTATTGGGTAAAGAGAGAGAAATTGCAACCTGAATGAAAAATGGAGGTTCGGGAGGAAACCCTTACAACTTTTCAAACTATAGAACCATATGTCCCATAAAATTAATGATAACATAAATAAAATTTAGATAACATAAATATAAATATATTAATGATATGATACATCAATGTTCAGTATGAATACACCAAACATAAGAAATAATGATGAATAAATCATGTCTCATATAAATAAAAGTGAGATGAGGAAAACCCTTACCTTATGTGAGAAAGTGTAATGCACTTGTTATTAATGTCGTAGATAGTGAAAATAGATTCATTAATAATTCAATTTAGAACATATTAATCATTTATTTTACTTATTATAATTTTATTAAGTTAATTTATGGTCTTTTAATGATTTATAATATTCACTTTTTTTGTTCTGAAGTGTTTGTTTCCTTAGTTTTCACGATTGGTTCACTTGTATACATGTACGAAAGGTCATGTGAAGTGGAAATAGTTGTAAATAATTGAAATTATATGTTATTAATCTACTTATATAATATTTAATGGTCATATATATCATTTTTTCTATATATGATAATGATTCATGAGATAAAATGTTAATGATAACTGTTTGGATTATTTTGGCGTTTTTTAGATCATCACACACTAGTTTTGTTTTGTTAACTAATATTATGTATATATACTAGTTATATAACAATATTTAAGTTTTAATTAAAATATTATAATCAATTTTTTTCATAAAAATGGTTTTATGATCACACATGAAGGCGGTATTAGAAAACAATAAAATCATCATCCACGAAGGTGGTGAATTGAAACCTCACAGACGACATTTTCATTTTTAGAACAAAAAGGGGAAGAGAAAGAATTGATAGTGGATATACCATAATCAAAATAAAATTCTATTATATATAAAATAATTTATTTATCAGGAAAGTTTTTACATAGAAGGTAATTAAAGGATAATAAATGAAATGAATTTGAATGAAAAATAAAAGAACGAAAGGGGATTTTACCTCTTGAATTTGTCTCCTTGAGAACCTCATTAAGGAACTTTGAAAAGGTAATTTGGATGACACTATAAATACCAAAACTTGGGGAAGATTTTTGGGATATTTATTTGGAAAACATTGGACAAGGTTAAAGGCTTTGGAGGTGTGAGGAGAAGGGTGGTGAGGGGTGGTATTTATTGTGGATGAGAGGGGTGTTTTTTTATTATTTAATTCATTTTTTTATTATTTTGGCTCAAGGATATGAATAGAATTTATTCCATGATTACATATAGTAAATTGAGAAGGTTAATTCAAGATTATGTTTCTTACATCAACATTGACTCAAGAAATAGTGTATTTAACTTATAATGTATACATACCGTAAATTATGGTATTTCACTATTCACAAAATATTCAACTATATTAGAAAAATTCCAAAAAATTACTGTAACCATTTTTTATCTGTATAATTAAAAAATGAAATCCATTTTATGAAAAAACATTTCTGGATATGATAAATCTAATTTTTAGTTAAAATCATCATTTATTCAAAATATACAGATTTTAAAATTATAACTTATTTTATAAAACATTGAAAAATTAATTAATTATCATAAAATTATCTTATAATAAGAAGATAAAAAATATTAATTTATGAATCTATTTTATGAAAATAAAATTTCTCTTAAAAAATTATATTAGTTTTAAAATTGTAAATAAACATTTACACTATAAAAATACCAACACTTAATTTATCATTTTTAAAAAATTTAATTACTGTTACCAATATATAAATATATCATATTTTAATTTATAAGATAACAAAATTTTAATTATACATTCATAGGTTAAGATACTATTCTATTTATCATATTACTATTCCTAATGGTCACATTACTATTCCAACAGTCATACTTACTAGTATATTACAGTTTAAAACTCAGTGTTGTGTGAAGAAAAAACTATAGAAGATTTTAAATTTTAAAAGTGGAATACCATAAACTCATGGGGTGTTACCTAAAAAGTATGATTTTTTGAAGTACTTATCCCTATTTTCTTCAAAATTATCAATCTTAGATACTCTGAGTCTTTTAAAATACCTCTGAGAAGCACTTATTGAGGCCTTATTAATCCTTCAAGAATTTGAGGTTGATGCTGCTTCTGCTGAAGTGTATCGTGTAGAGAATGATCTTGCAGAATTCCACACTGTCATATTTTTTAGAGACTAGGATGAGGATTCCATCATACAGGGACATGTCAAGTCCTTGTATATATGTGTAAGGCTAGATGAAATTTGATATCTAATGAGACATCATTTATAATAAACCAAGAGTCAATATCATCCCAATTTGAACAATTTTCCAACTATGTTTCAATGAATCTCACTTTTCCCATCTTCCCTAATGTTATAGGGTTATAAAAAGAATGATAAAAATAATCTTTGTGAAATAAATCTCAAAACTCATTTCGTAGATCTCATGTATGACTCAAAATTCATGGTTGTTAGGTAGGATATAACCTTCAATGTTCTGCTAGGAATATCTGGGCTACATCATCAGGCAACTATCCTCTCATTATACCACAAATGCCTAAAATATTGTATTAATGGTAAAATATGGATATTTCATGTATAAAAATATATATTCAAATCCTTTGAGTTAAAATACATTGACGAAGGATTTTATCATAATCAAGTACAGGAGTCCATGGAAAATAATGTTGATTGAATCAATTCCCTAAATGGTCTAGAGGTGATTTAGTCCAATCCATTCAATAATATTAGGGAATTTTACGTGATTCCCATCAAAAAATCAAAATATTTGGTTCCAATTCAATCACACATCTAATGAATTCTATAATTTCAATTTTGAAAACTGATCCTAACAGTACTGGAGAAGTTGTCAACTCACTGAGCAATAATGGAATTTAGGATAACAAATCTCGATTCCATCCATTGAGAATCAAGATATTATTTTCCTATCAACTAGTTTAGAATTAAATTTCATTATAATTAGATAAAATGACTACGCTCATTTTCAGTCCCTCATCTCCCCTTTAGTGGTCCAAAAAGGCTTTGTACCAACAATTGATCCTGAAATGGTTGCTTCATCTTCCGAATGAACAAATGTGGGATCCTTTCCTCAAACCAAGAAATATTCTACATCACCTACTTCCAATGAAGAGGTATAATAGGTAAATAATTAGGAAGAATAATAATTGGAGGATCTCAGGGATTCCCCTCCAGTGTTTGTTGAAGGTGTCTCCACCACTATTTATGAGCACGGAAAAAAAAATTTGGGTATGAATGAAGATCCATGACTCACTTTGTTCAGGAGGAAATTAATTATAAATAATAAGTGGTGTATAATTAATTCCTAATGTAACATTAGGATGTGTTTTCCTAGAATTACATAGAGATTCTAGGACTCGATCTCGAGGTGTCCACCCCACTTGGGCTTGTTGTAAGACCACTGGGGATACAAAAAAGAATCTAGATTGACACACACAACTCATGTCTCTATAATTGAGGTTGAAGTGGATAATATCATCAAGGAAGAATTCATTAAATAGGTATAATTTCTGAAAGATATTTCCAATATCCTCATAGTAAATAATAAGATTAGTAAAATCAATGTTTTCATCGACTTCATAGATATCAACCGGAACTATACAAAAAAAGTCTTCCCAGTTCCAATCACAGAACTCCTGACTAATGTGATGGTTAGTTCTAAATCCCTCTCTCTCATGTATGGCTATTCAGGGTACAACCAAATTTGTATGGTTGTAGAATACGAAGAAACCACTACCTTCAAGGACCCTTAAGAAGTATTCTAATATCAGGTAATTTCCTTTGACTTAAAGAATTCTGGTACCACAGACCAATCTTCCATGCATCTCATCTTAAAACCCTTCCTAGTATTTTTTGTAGAATTATAAATTAATGATATTGTGATTAAGTCTTGACAAAAATCTGACCACCTAGTTGGCCTGTAAACCATCTTAATCACATTATGATAATATAACATGAAGATGAATCCCTAAAAATTTTCTTTTGGAGTAACCTCGGGATGTTTTATCGGCTTATTCATATTCCATTGTGACATAGAAATCTCCCCCAAGAAAAAATTCCATCCTTAACATGTCACCTCTCTGAGAACCTCAAATAATTTAGGGGAATTCAAGTACACCTGGACTATATCCAGTGCTTTATATCCAACCTTATAGGAAAATGGTTTCACTTCATAAAATTAATGAATAAAGAGGATACGTATCATTGGATTGATGACTATCAGGAAGCATTTGATAAACTCGAGAAGTATATATTAAGTCCACCGGCATTAATTCCACCTGTTGAGAGAAATCCACTCATCCAATATGCAACCTCCCTAGAGAGATCATTAGGATCCTTCCTTGTGAAAAAGAACTATGTTGGAAATAAAAACAGACTTTATTATATCAGTCGAACCATTATTATTGTATAGACTCATTGTTAATATATCGAGAAGATCTGTCTAGATTTAATCTTTTCAGTTTAGATACCTAGGTACTACCTATATAACCACAAAGTCCAATTAGTCCCTCACAAAAATCCACTCAAATATATCATCATCCATCCTATGTTAATAAGATGTATAAAATGTTGGGTTGTTATTTTTTAGTAGTTTGATATAAAATTTATGCCTCGTAAAGTAGTGAAAGGCCAAGAATTGGCATAATTCCTTGATGAGAACCCTTATGTTGAAACAACATAATTATATACTGACTTTCTAGATGAGGAAATATTATCTATTCAAGGCAGCCCCCAAATGTGGGAATTGTATTTTGAAGGTGCATCTATGATCCTAATAGGGAAGAGAATAAAATACCCTAAGATCAACAATGTCATGATAGGGATCATGCTTATCTCCCTGATGAAGGCAGTTTTACATTACACTTTCCTATTATTAGAAGTTTGTACCAATAATGTGCCATAATATCAAGCCCTCATTGCAGGCCTAAAACTGGAATGCCAAATTCCGATGGACCACTTGGAGGTTAAAGGATAATTAATGTTTCTTATCAAACATATCAAAAATTATTATTCCATAGGAACAGAAGATTTAATACCCCTTTCTTGACTATGTATGAGGCTTAACGGTAGATGTCCCCTAATATCTAACATTGGATCATGTTCCACGATCATAGAATGACCAGGTAGATTCATTGGAGAATGTAGCTACAACTCTAGAAGATCCCAATCGGGATACAATAGTCATCATCATTGACTATCACTTAATGGTATCACATTTTGTTCAAGTTAGAACATATGAGATTAATGAAGTTATTCTTATCCCTAAACCATATGGTCCTACCAATGGGTGGATGATTCCAATCATCGAATTCATTCAAGATGGATTCCTCTCATAGGATAGATCTGGGAAATACCAAATTTGATAGTGAGTGGCCAACTTCTCTCTTTATGATGGACCAAATCACCCAAAATTCCCCTTTAAATGAGGTTTTCATGGAGTCCTTATTAGGCATGTTGATAGATAAGAGACTAATACTATCATAAATAAAGTGAACACTGAATCCCATGGTGCCCACTAGTCAGGGATTAGGCTTTCCTATCAATTCTAAAGGCTTTGGTACTACAATCCCAATATGATACAGGATTGTACTAAATTCACCAAGAAATTCCATTACATCCAAATGCATGCCAATTTTATCCATAAAACCTTGGAGTCTCTACATATAGTCAAATACTCATGTCCGTTTTTCATATTGGGAATGGATGTTCTGGGGATATACCCTCCATCTATATCTAAGTAGTTCAAATACATCTTAATTTATATCGATTTCTTCTCTAAATGGGTAGAGGAAATACCCCTAAAATTATTTGGGGGTAAAAGAATCCTAATCTTCATCAAGTATAACATAATTACTAGATTTTTTGTCTCTCGTACAATATTAAGGGAAAATGGAACCAATCTCTATTTTACTAAGAAAGAAAATATTTTCCAAGAGTACAAAATCATATCCATCCATTCATCATGATATCATGCAGTGGCTAATGGGTACAAAGAGGACTTCAACAATACCATGTCAAACATACTTCATAATATGGTGGATAAAGATAAAAATTCTTGGCCTAATGAGTATTTCATTCCTTATAGGCTTACCAGACTATAACCCATACGACCACACATTCAACATCATACTCACTAGTATAAGGAACATAAGTTGTCCTTACCATTGATTTCTAGTTCCCATCACTATGTATGTCAATATGTGAATAGCTATCCACAAATGGACAATCCAAAAAATTACAAGATGAATTGGAATGTCTTTAAGGGAAAATATTGCACACCCTACATCATTTTGAAGCCTATTAAAATCAGATGGTGTGTGCCTTTAACAAGTAGGTCTTCCTTTTCTCATTCTTCCAAGGATAATTGGTATTGGTCCTCAGAAATCTAGTGATACCCAGAAATAATCCTCCAAAACATGAACCAAAGTAGGAAAGAAGTTAATCCATACACAAGGTCCACTCTGATGGTGTTTATTCATTAATTTCAATGGATATATAGATCATTACGCCCTTGACCAATCCAAGATTTCTGAAGAAATATTTCCTGTATCACATGAACTACGTCTAATATTAAAAATGTTAAAATATATTGTTGGTATTTGTAACATGAATATAGAAGTTATGACATCACATACATGCCACATAATGTTAAACTGTGTGGAATCATCATCATTGTCGCATGATTATAAACTGCACGACATATGGTCTAGGTCATGTGACATAAAACTGAAAGACACCATTATTCCTCACCACATGACATTAAACTACATGGTTAACATCCATATAATTCGATGTTAAGAAATCCCAGAATACCTTTAGCTAATACACTCCTCATGATCCCCAAAATCTGTGTCTCCACATCAGTTATAATTCAAAATCACATCCCTCTAACCCCTCAGTGGGTCGAGATTACCTCTTGGCCAGACATGAGGAAGAAAGGATGGGAAGCTCCCATGCATAATCCCCACTCACATAATTTCCAATCCATAGTGTCACTTGGTCCCCCTTTAGTGGTATATGTCCCAAAATTATTAGTTCCATACCACATGACATAAAACTACATGGAAAACATCCTCATTTCATGACAGTAAATTGCATGATCCTTTCAAGAACTATGTGTGGCTTGATTCTCATTCAAATGAAAAGCTTAGTGATGCATGGGCCTCCCATTCTAGTTATATCCATAATTAAGGAAAATAAAGACTCATTTTTCCCATGTATAAATCATATATGCACATGGAACTTTTCCAGAACATATGGCTTGATTCTCATTACAATGAGATGTGTAGTGATGCCTAAACCCCATGTCTTTGGCCTAACCATCATACTAGAAAATATTAAATCCCCCTTTCGCCATGTTAAATCACAATTAATGTGGGGGTAAAATTTCATGAACTACATGTGGCTTGATTCTTGCTATAGAAAGATACATAGTGATGCCCAGATCCTATATCCTAGTCTAGCTATAATATTTATTTCACGTCAAGTGACCCATATGCTTACTAAAAGAAGATAAAATACATGGTCAATATCCTTATTTCATGATGGTAAATGACATGATCTTTCAAAAACCACATGTGGATTTATTCTTATTCCAATGAGATATGTAGTGACTCCAAAATTTCTAATCTTGGTTCCAGTCATAACAAAAAAAACCCCACTCCTTATGTATGGGTTGAACCTGCATATGGATGATTTTAAAAACTACATGTGGCTTGATTCTTGGTCCAAAAATATACATAGTTATACCTAGGTTATATCCCCTGGTCCAAATACAATACCCCTTTTCATATCGGTAAGATTTCAACTTTTCTTTATGATGTTAAACATCACGATTCTTCAAGAACTATGTGTGTATTTATTATTATTCTAGTAAGATACATAGTGATGCCCAAATTTCCATCCTTGGGAACATCTATAACATTTTCTTTCTTTAAAATTTGTTCATATTCATCTTCTACACATTATATTAAATATCATGGGATTTAAATAACTACATGTGGCATGATTATTTATCCAACAAGATACATTGGGATGCCCCGATCTCCAATCAGGGGCCAAGATGCAAAAAAAATTCAAAAGCATGCCATTTCTTATGTAATGATCATACCTTCATAGGGAATCTTTCAAGAAATATATATGTTTATATTATCATCCAAGTGAGATACATAGAGACACCTGGATCATACCTCATGGCCTAGCCATATGAAAATATAAGTTCCCCTACCCTTCATTTGTGTTGCCTTTATGGGGAGGAAGAATCCTTTACCACTAATTTTTTCTCATGCCTAGCATAGTATATGTGGGATTATAGTTTTGGTAAAATATTTCCCTAGATAATTAGGTCATATCAATTTTCATTAGGGTTATCATCAGAAATGTTGCAAGGCCTTAAAAGAAACACTAGATGTCCTCATCGCATGACAATAATCTGAAATATTTCCTCAAGAACTATGTATAGATTGATTCTTATTTAAATGATATGTGTAGTGATGTCCAGATCTTCATTCTTGGGCCCATTTTAAACCCAATATGGGAAATACCAACCCCCCCCCACTCTCCTATGTATGAGTCATATCTACATAATATTATTCAAAATGGTTTCTCACCCTACGTGTGAGCCCATATTAAAAAAATCCCCTTTTAGCCACACATGAATTCAATAAATATGGGGATCCCTTTTATGAATACATGTGTCTTGAATCCTATTTCATCAAAATACCCAGTGATGCTCGGTTCCTATACCGTGGTCGATACCCAATATTTATTTTTTTCACATTGGGTCACCTTTAACCTTATCGAAAGACTTTAAACTATGTGAATAATGTTCTTGAAACATGACATTAAATTATGTGAGTAATGTCCTTGCCACATGAATTTAAACTACGTTACTAATGTCCTTAATTCATGACTTTAAACTGATTGGCTAGTTTTCTCACAGTTTGAATTTAAACAACATGGTACCTCAAGATTAATGTTTCACTTGATTATCATTCTTGTGAGATATGAAATGAAACCTAGGAATAATTTCCTATTCCTAGTCATGGGGTGAAAATGTAATATATATACCCCCTATCCATTGTAAAATAAAAAAAATAGGAGCTCTTAATTTGGATCCCCTCATTAGCGGATCCACCATTGAAACAGTGATGTCCCCCTCCTACACATGAGTCAGATCTATAAAAGGGACTCTACAATTCATGGTTAATATCTATAAAAATTCTTCCATGACGCTCAGACATATCTATTCCACATCTCATACTCCTAATCTTTCACACTTTCAGACCTTCATAATCTTTTTTATAGCTTCCCATTATAGAATTTATAGTACCTGAAGACTCTTTTTCCTAACTATGATGTAACATTCCAAAATGGAATTTTCATAAAGTCACCCAAAAATAGGTTTTTCATCCATAGGATTCCACTATTTGACTATGTTTTAACAAGCCCCAATTGGATTGTCATAAAGTATCCCACAAAATGGGTTTGTCAACCAGCAGTAATTTCACCCTTAGGAGAAGCCTCTTCTGTCCTCATCATCTTTGATGAAATTATGTTGGAACCTATGATTTGAATCAGCTAATGAGCATACCTTGACTATTTTTCTCCCATCCTCTATCATGATCTGAGAACCCCCAAGACCATGGTTTATAATTCTACCCAAAGAAACTCTTTCCCCCAATTCTTGGTAAGTTTTGACTATAAATTCTCCTCCCATATTAAGGTACATTCCTTTTACAAAACCATACTCTGTGTCTGGGTAAATTTGAGTCTCCATAAACATCTATCAACTATCAATAATAAAATGTAGGAATTCCTGAGAAGTTATTCTCTAACTATGTTTTTACATGCCCCAAATTTATTTTTATAAATTATCACACAAAATTAGATTTTTAGTGAAAGGATACTGCTATATGACGATGTTATAAAATTCCATAGTTGGATTTGTATAATGTGTCACACAAAAAAAATTTATCAACAAGTGGTAACTTTTCCCTTAGGAGATACCTCCTCTATCACCATAATCCCTTTTCCCCAAACCAATATTTGGATATGGATATCCCTTTATTATATCTTACAACAATCTAATACTCATAATTTAAAGTGATGGCACATTCTCAGATAGATTCCCATTAAAAGGGGAGAATTATTAACCTTTCAGTCAAAGCTAATAACCTTAAATTATATCCCCCTAATTTCCTTAAAGTATGAAATTAAACTTCATAGTGTAATGTCCTAGTCATAAGGAAGGTCAATGTCCTAGTCACAAAACATTAAACAAACACGATACTTTACATTTTTCATAAATGGGAATTCCCCCTAACATCAGTCATTTAAAATATTCATCCTCCTTTACACATGAAAATTTTGTGTAGGAGTGGTTCCCCATTCATGGAGAATACCAATGAAAATTCTCTCTTCATTCTCATGCATATTCTCTTGAAAAATCCACCCATAGTGGTCTTGAAACAATCAAACCTTCATAAACATCCTTTTGTAATCCACAATAAAATGTCGAAATTCTTGGTAACTTATTTTCTTGGCTATGTTGTAACATTACGTAGTTGGGTTTTCATAAATTTCACAAAAATTTCTTGGTCGGTCAGCCAAAGGATTCCACTATTGACTATACAGTAACATGCCATAGTTTTCTTTTCATAAAGATTCCCAAAAAATGTGTTTTGCAACTAGTGGTAACTTCATCCTTAGGATAAACCTACTATAATTCCAAATTTCATGTTTTATATTCAAGAACCACAAAATCATGGATCAAAATTCCCCATTAGGAATTTAAGAATGTCAAAAAAAATTTGTCCAACCATCCTTGTTTGGGATATCATCCCAGAACTCAAGGTCAAAACTATTTGACATAAAACACCCGTATCACTAGTCCGGCTTACACAACTTTAAAATTACAAGAAAAAGATACACAGTAGTCACTAGATTGAAAAAAATCAAAGGTAAATCTGTAAAAAAAGTCAAGTCTTAGATCGCTAGACCCGCACTCTGTGTGGTTTAGTAAAAAATCTTGCAATGAAATGAAATAGGCACAAAACTTGTTAGGATAAAAAATCAAAAAGGGTGGCCTAGTAAAAATACAAGACTCACCCACTAAGTCTTCATTTTGTAAGTAGGAAAAATTTATGGTGACAACACCAAAGAGAAATGTTATTAGGATTTTCCATATAACCCTAGAAACAGTCAATATTATGGTCACTAGGGCCCATGGCTTAGGAAAAATATTAGGGAATCTACACGTCATTATCATTGTGGTTATGACTAGATTACAAGAAGATGTATTTCTATGTAGATTCTTTTCAATGTTATGACTTGATCATTGAAGGAAAATAGGGATTAATAAATTGATGATTAGAAACAAAATTCCTTTAATTTATGAGACTAAACAAAACCAGAGGAGCATCCACAAGATAGAGTCTCTCCATCATACTTTACAAAATACCATCAACGTAACTCTTTATTTGCTAAATGTCCTCCCGAGACCCTTCAACATCCTATCGAAGCCCACCCAACTAAAAAAATTTAGTCTCCTCTGACCAATTAAGTTCCTCTAATGTGGTCATGGTAGTAGTTGTCCCTTCAGTTTGAGATCTTTCAAGGGAACGGTGAAGTTGTTTGAGCTCCCCATGCGTGACATCTAGTTTATATAGTGGGAACAATATTTGAATGTCCTTCTCAATAATTTTTTGTCTAAGTTTTTTGACTTCTTAGCATGGTTGGATTCTTCTTGGGATAACACTTTTAGGAGATCATTAGTATTAACAAGAAACTTCATCTTTATGAGGTTCTATTGAATCTCTTGTTTATGATCCTATTTGAAAATGATCTCCTTCATAGTGGAACCAATAATGCGGTGATTAAAAATATCTTATCCTAGCATACTGATAAAGAATGGGAGTTGAAAAAAAATGTGATGTAATGTCTTTAAAAGTTGTCTTAGAGATTATTTACCATATTTCTCACCTATCCTTATAGCATGTAATGCGAAGGGATTTATTAATAACCACATATAACTCAGAACCACTACCATGGGGAGAAATATATTTCAAGATTAAATCAATCAATGAGGCACCCTTCCCCACACCCTCTGTGTTATTTGATGCTTCACCTTCTAGTATCGACTGCATTGGCATAGAGGCCCCACCATCATACCTAGACACAAAATTTAATAGTGTTGTACAATGAATAAGAGTCATTTTTATCCTAAAAAGGATAACAAATGTTAGAAATTGGGTGTAATTAAATTTGTTGGTAATTCTCACCAATTAACAGGTCAGTGGTTAGGGTGGAATCTTCCCTAGCATCCCCAATCTCAGTAGTTTGAGCTAGAACTTCTTGATGAGGGTCACTCTCATGGGTCTTCTTAGAACTCGCCAAAGGAGTTTCAAGAAGAATATCCATTTCAAGATCAAACTAAGTTATCCCCCACCCAATAATGGGAGTGGGATGGAATTTTAAACTTAGATCTTGGATTTCATCTACAACATTTTTTGTAGACAGAGCTACATAGTTCAGCAGTCATGACTAAACATCAAGTATAAAAACTGGTTTCAAAATATAAAATACTCACATATATTCATTTCACTATTAAGTTACTCAAATTATAATAAATTTTTGGGAAGATTAATATATTATTGTATTTCTTCATAGGTCATTCCAAATTTCTCATGAAATGTATTAACGTACCAAGCCTCGTGGATGTCTCACTCATGGGGACACCTGAAATATTTGGCTTCATACCCAATACAACACCCTCTTCCAAAAACCCAAGACCACAAACAACATCCTCAAAAATAGTCACAGGGTCAACATTAGCCATCACAGGGTCCTCTATTGCATGAGATAAACCTAAAATTTCATAAGTAATAAAATTTAGTATTCATAATATGATGAATTATGATGTATCTTTGACATTACCAAAATCCACCACCCTATCCACAATGGTAGAATAAGTAATAGGATTAGTGATAGGAGTAGATAATGTATCCTTAGCCCTTGACATTTCTCTTGTCTGTGGAGTTGAATCACCAATGGGAATCCACATTTGATTTGGAGAGTCCTCCTCAATTCTTGGAGGATTACTTCCATTCCCCTTAATATATGATAGGGAAGTGTTTTCTGTGGCCACATTCAACGATAAACATTAGTTCTAGTAAAATAATAGACGAGTGATACCGTAAAGACTCACCATCACATAAGAGGTTCTTATCCAAAGATTTTATTCCTCAATGTAATTTATTTTTTGATAGGGGAAGGAAAGCATAGACCTCCTAACAGACAGGTATTATAGGTGGTAGTGTAAATTCTTTGACCATCTCAGCCTCAATTACATGCTGGCCTTGAAAATATCACTCATAGTTCGAGGGATGATTCATTGGTTCTATGTGGGGTACCATTAGGGACATATTTTAGTGATGAATTCTCAAATGATTTCCCCTTGTACCACTAAAAAGAACGAGGAATTTCCCCTCAACAATAGTACATTATTTGAGATAAAAGAAAATAATAATAGAAGAGGATACAAGAAAAAACAAACTTGTGTCCATAGTATTTACATAGTCAATCCATTCTTCAGAAGATAGGTGGTCATCCACTTTCGTATCCCCCTATCTCAAAAATCCTTCACCCATCTCATAGTTGGGATCTGATTTTCAATAGAATAAATGATATTCTCTAATTACAATATATAAATCTCCAACTAGGTGGGATTATAATAAAAAAAAGATTAGGTGGGGCTTGAGTATCTCCTATCTCCAGAATCTGAAGCCCAACTTGAAGAAGAGACCATACTATTTCAGCATTAAAAGGTAGGTCCTTCCAAAATTGAACCACCTCTGGTTGCACGTATTCATAGGCCTTCCCTTCCTACTTTGAAGATGATTCTATGATCTTTGGTCTTTTGATATTCCCAAATATCTCCACCATAGAAGAAGGATGGGATAACAGAACTTAGGTCTGATTCTGATGATGATGGCCAGACAACCTAAGCCCAACCTTAGCTATTACAGCCCTTTTAATCCTAAATAGGGCACTGAACAATCCACAAGTTCATTTAAGTGATCTCTAGACCTCATCATACTCACCCTCTAAAGGGTAAAAAGAACCCAACGGGGAGATAAAACACCTTCTGAAGGGGGAGGATCCTTCCTACCTTGATTTCCACACTTATAAGTTCTTCTAGTCCCAAATCGATGCACATATTCTGCTAACACTCCCTTAGAATATGATACAATCTCAGCCTCAAGATACTAATAGATCAATCTGGTGGATGCATTCACTGTATTCAGGTTGATTATTTCTTCAGTTAACTACATTGAGGTAAGCATCCAAAGTTTTCAAGTTACCATGTGGTGATTTTCTGATTACAAAGATACTGGAGTAGATACGTTTATTTTTTGTAGAAAATTTAATTAGTGTGAAAACCTATATAGAGTGTAGGTATCACATATAACATTGACATCAATTCATACCACCATCAAGGCATCCCTAAAAGTAACCTTTTAAGGTCGTAGATCTCCCCCCACCTTCCCCTCATTAGTAAATATCCATGTAGGTCGGTCTTCATATGGGAGGATATTGAATTCCATAAATAGGTTTAGCCTCATTAGGGTCTCACTGGGCTTAAAAGACAAAGGCTTAATATTAAAAACATCCTGAAAAATGGTCAAAACTGGCCCCTGGAAATTTTTACCCCACTCAACATGGCATAAGATATGGAGTGGGTTGTGACCCATCCCCATAGTGCCTGTAATAGTCCTTAAATTGTGAAAGGGGCATTAACTGTGTGAATATACAGTAGGCATTGGTGTATTTTCAAAAGAATGGGTATTTTCAACCCCATCTGCTTCTTCTCTACTAGTTTGGACACTATGGAAAATGTCCATGTCCTCACACTACTATTGGAATCACAAACATGTATCAAGTAGACACTTAGCCACATGGATAAAAAGCCTATGTGACGTTTCTTTACAATTATGTTGTATTTGGGTTTGTACCCCCATTGGTTGTACCCCCCCTTTTCCAAAGTTGGCCAAAATTTACTTGGAGCACTCCGCTTCTCCATATTTGGGAACCCCATTGGATGTTTACAAGTGGGACCTTTCCCCTTAAACTCCAAGAAGGTACTCATCCATTCTTTGGGATGGATATCCCCCCTCAGGAAAGGGTCTTCCTTCTTAATATCACGAGTTATATTTAGTAGCTCATGTGACATAGTTGGAATCCTTTCAGCATCATTAGATGTCATCCTTAGAGGGTTGAAATCATCATACATATCAAAAAGGATCAAAGTCCAAAAGATCTTATGGACATCCCACAAGATAATACCGACCTCTCTATGAATCAGGTGGAAAATTCCATTTGAAAACTCCATCATCTCATTGGATCAGGAATGAATTTGGCATTCTTATATATATATGTCTGGGACACTCAAGTGGATTCATATATTCCAACTTATTCTAACTCAGTTCCAAAGTTAGTAACCACTTAGATCACACAATATGCCAACATCCACTCAAGTCTGACACCCCCTCTCAGGTAGAGGTCCTAGTATACCGGCAACCCTAGACAGTTTTGTCTTAGAATTAGGAAATATAGATAGATAATAGTGCGACATTAATTCAGATGCGTGCATCTTCAAATATGGAGAACATTGGTTGTGATGCATGACATAGGTCATGGATGATTTCCCAACATTAATATATACACACATTCTTCCAACGTTGTAAGTAGAAAATTTCTAGTAGCCTTGGAACCAAGAAAGAGGAGTGTAATTCTTGGAATCCAATATTAGGACCTCCTTTGTAAGTCCATGTCCATAAAGTGATAGATAATTACTCTCTAGGTAGTAATTATGACACTTCTTCAGATGTCCCACCAGATTTGGAAGAGTTGTATCACAAATGTCATAGTATCCAGGCACTATAGGTTTTACCATCTCCAACATATGATTCTTAGATTGTTCATTAGAGAATCCAATATTCTGGGTGGCCAATGAATCTAAAAATAAACAACTAAATTTAATTAAAAAGAATTCTTCATTTCTAAAAAGTTAAAAAATATGAAAATTTGGTAAAGGCGTGGTCTCGCATAGGGTACGCATGCAAGTGACCTCAGGTAGGTCACTCACCCAAGGGGTACTGTGAAGGTCGCTCATCTAAACATTTGTATCATGCATGTAGGTGAATATATTTTATTTATAAAAATTTACTTAGAAAAATAGCTAAAGGGGAATTTCAGCACGAAACACTAGTGTGGTGAGACCAGAAATACAAAGGCGCGACGACAATCCGTTCAAATAGTGGCTTTATTTATAGACACGGGAGCCCCTGTGCGAGACCCAACTACATGGCTGACCTGGGTGGATGGTCCACATGGATGACATGATAATATGATCTACATGATTTGTCAACCCTTTTCATTCCTTTATCAGGAGCATACCCTCTTCATTCGATCATATCCAATCCTAAGGTGGTTATTTTGTTGAATCTCCATTTCTTCCCATGGATGCAAAATTTGTTAAATAAAAATACCTCAAGGAAAATAAAATAAGACAAGAGAATAAGGCATAAGGACACACCCCTTCATAAAAATCCTTTTGCGTAGGTACCACCAAGTAGCATCGGTGCATAGGGTACCTATGCATTAGATTTTTCAGAGGACCTTTGCATCATCCAATGCAACACATCTATGTGAGTGACCCCCTTTACCCAAGGTCTCATATTTTCCTATAAATAGAACCCTTGGGCTCTTCATTTGGATGGAAAAAAACACTAAAGAACTCCTGATTGTCTGGTCACCCTAATCATTCGCCAACGCCCTCCAAAACCTTCCTTGTAGCCTACTAAAACCTAATGAATAGGGAATTTAGGGTGGACAGTAGAACCAAAATCCTCCAAAGTATTAAAACATGTAACAACTGTGTGAGGAACCCTCTCCCCCATTGTTGAAAATCACTAGTGTGAGGTCCCCTACCATAATATGGGACTTGTGAAAGACACTTCTAGAAGCACCTACAGAGACCCTTGAAGGATTTATACAAGCCTCACCCAAGTAGGTTTTCCTGGGTGTTCTATCACCCTAAGTACCTTAATCCCATAAATTCTAATCTGAATGAATAACTCTTAGGATTTCCCAGCCTATTCCATGTGTGAGACCCACTTGGCTCACCCAGCATATACCCTGCACAATAATTCCATGGGTCGTCCAACCTATAACCTATGCAAGACACTTCTTAGACCCCCTTTCAAGACACCAATTGTAAGGCCTCTCTTACTTTGGAAAACTTTTCTATAAGGGACCAAGTTTAAACCTCTAATGAATCCTTCGGATCAGAAAACCAATGGAAAGAGGCACACTAGTATGTCTCCCATTTGGGTATGCATTTCTATAGTCATAGTTTTCCAACACTTATCCTACCTGGAAATTTGGTCCCTTAGGGTGTGTATGAGTATGCATTCCCATGTTCACGAGGACCCTGACCCGGGGAATGGTTTCAGGGATTTCTCGATCATGGGTACTATGTTTAGGACCATATTATTCCCTAGTCATCTCTGATACCCAGAGCCTCCGATTCTAGATGGGGAGAATGAGGATCACATTTCCATTCCCTTTGATATGGAATGATATCCTCCTCTCCTAATGTAGAACCAATTTTAGGGTATCCCACATGGAGTAAGTCCCAATCCTTTCTTATAACAGGTTTCACTCTTGCCCCTATTCTCATCCTCGGTTATTTTCATATGGGTGGTCCTATGTTCCTATCCTTGATATGAAATGGGAGAGGGAACATAAACATCTTATCACCTTTTTAATCTCCCATCACCTTGGCCTCTTCCATCAATGGAATAGGGGAAGTGTGTGGTTTTCCAAATCTTCTTCTTCCACTTGTTTCTCATATTAAAATATGACTCATCATCACTATTGTGGGCTTAAAGAATAGCCATGATCACAACATCCACACAATTAAATGCATGTTTTCATAGAGAATATTATTTTCGATCTTCATCTTTCATTCCTTCAGAGTTCCTCAATCGGCATGGGTCCTCAAGTCCATGTATCCAACCTCAAGGGAAAAAAAAATTTGGTTTCTCAAATCTTTTATTTCCTCTTGTTTTTCATACCTGGTGCGACTCACATGGTTATAGAGGTTGAATTTTATTACAACATCCACATGATCCCAAATCCATGGGCCTCATTATATGTGTAATCCCAAAACCGCAAGGTAATCCTACTCAGGAAGAAACTCCTAAATCCATCCATGGGATTCCTATTCGGTATAATTCCCAATAATAACCAACCCACATGCCTCCTAGTTGGTATAAGCCCCAACCTTCCAAAATTTTGGAATCATTCCAAGTGCAATCCCCAACTAACCCATGTGACTCCTCTTTAGAAATATTCTTTAATCACATCACCATACTCATTCATGGGACTCCCCCTTAGGTGTAATCCACGAACAAGCCTCCAAATCACCATGAATCAAGACATCTCTCATGGCACCTTTTAAAGGGAGTCCTCCCCATGTGTAATCCCCATCATAATACTCTAAAAGGTCCATATTCCCCAATGAGAAAAACCTTTAAAAGTCCTCCATAGACATGATTACTGGTAATCAAACCACGTGATCTTTGATTCCCATCCAAATGGGATATATAGGAAGCCTTCTTGAGGTCCAATCCCAACACCGAAAATTAACCATACTTTCTCTATTCCACATTTCAAATAGTATATCATTCAATATGGGAGTATATATCCTTTATAGGTTCCCTAGGATTCTTCAACATAAGTCACACGCCATGATTTGACTAGGAACCTTCCACCTCAATGTCTTAGACACATAACTGCAGAGTTTATTCCTTATCAAAAGATCTTAACATGCATGATGTGCCCAGTTAAGTGGCACCAAACTACGTGGGTTTTGATTCTTTTTACAAGGATATGTAGGAATCCAATTTTATGGGTCCAATACTGATATCAAAACAACTCTCATCTCCCTAGATGATGATACATTACATATCACCCCACAATGTGGATAAAAAACTAGCATCGTCGTAATAAGGACCCAAGAATCTCAAATC
Organism: Viscum album; assembly: GCA_963277665.1. Taxonomy (NCBI): domain Eukaryota; kingdom Viridiplantae; phylum Streptophyta; class Magnoliopsida; order Santalales; family Viscaceae; genus Viscum; species Viscum album. The sequence goes on along the minus strand of OY728127.1, from coordinate 1,401,164,287 downwards.
AATAGATAAGAAGATACCACTAATGGAGAACCTCAGATACATATAGATATATCAATTGATTAAGATCCTTAGATACATAAAAAAGATTATAATTTACATACATGCTAATAATTTATTGTCAATTCAAGGGTGACCCATTTCATACTTTGAAATTAATAAAGGATTCACAAACATATATTAAATCTATAATATAGTCCTATAGTTGGAATCAATTCCCCTAAAAAAGGTGTGATGATCCCAACCTCTCATCCTCTCAACCAATGTGAGTTCTTAAGAATCATCGTACAAAATACCTAACGAGAACATGACTTTGGAGAGTTGGTCCCCATGGATACAGAATCATTTTGTGTTTCCAATTCCACAAACAAGATCATTGAAAACTATTCTGAAATAGTGAACCTGACATGAATGTTTGAGAAAATCTCAACCCCCTACAATCGACCTTCAGAAGACATGAATCTCCATCATAAATAACTGGCCTTTAAAAATTCCGCATATTTTATCCTTCTCACCCCTTTAAATATCCCCATAGTCTGTATGGAATAATATCTTCATAAATGCATTTATTAATTCATCAACATTTGTGGTCTTGTATCCTTTATTTTTTGTGCACATATCTCTTAGAATATTCTTATTATGGACATCATTATGGCATTGATAACAGCTTGGATGGATCTCCCCAATTTTCATAGGTTGTTTTTAATCTCATTGTGATCCTCATTGCAGCATGGCCATTATTATATCACTATTTTAAAGATTCATCGTTGTGGTTGAGTTACATTATCTTTTTCTAGGTATAATCATGCTTAAAAAATTCAACCACCATAGTGTGCTCTATAACTTATTCATGTTTTCCAAAAAATCACTTTCATACATTCACATTCACAATATCTTCCTTTTCAACACCACAATAGTAATAGTCCTCCTCATTATTTATCAAACTCATTTCCTTTATTCCTTCTTGAACCACAAAAAACCCTCATGACCATAGTTGTATTTAGATATTAAAATTTTGTGCTAGATTTATCACATTAATCCGTATTTTCTTACAATATAAATTCTGTAATTTTATATAACTTTTGATCTCAAATTATTTTATTCATTTTATAATGATGTTTTCACACTTTTTCAATCATGAAAATATATTTATAATTTTATTGAAATGAAATTTATGTGATATTCTACTCTATTTATTTCATCCTTCCTCTTAGATTCCCAGAATCTATGTTTTGTGTGTATTTTGTATTATCCTGTGAGAATTTATTCCCAATGTTCTTTTGAGTAATATTATGGGAAAAATCATGTATATATTCTAGTTTTCAAATTTATAAATGGTGTAACATATATTGAATAATACCAACATGGCATGTGTTTAATTGCATAAGTAAGAAGATGAAATACACAGTGTTGTTTTTAGCTCCATAAGGATTGTGTTTTGATCTGTGAATAGTTCCATGCATCAAAAATCCTAGTTCAATGTTTCCTTTCAGATATAACTCTTTTATTAGCCTCTATATTCCAGTAACACCCTAATAAAGTCTTATGGGAGGCAATTTTATCCCACAACCCACTATATGACATGTACATGTGAATTCTAAGAACCCTCACCCACTTGCATTCCATCATACACTCTCGTATATATTCTATCCCACATAGTTGTAATTCACCCTCATGCCTCTTGTACAATCTATAATTGATATTTCTCCAACAACCACTTAATGTCTTGGTTGAGCACGTTCTTATAGATTGCATAGGTTTGATTTTTTTGGCTTCTCATATATATATATATGAATTTACCACTAATAATAAAATAACCAACTAAACATTCAACTTCATCCTATATATGTATTTTTTAATATTGTTAATATAAGGATGAAAATTCTCCATAAAACATTCAAATTTTCTCCATTTAATCCACCCAAACATGATGAAAGCAACTCATATATATATATATATATATATATATATCTGTGTGTGTGTGTGTGTATAAACACTTAATTTTATTGATTAACCACTTAACTTCAATCACATGTATACAAGAGAATGGATCTATTTATTTCTTTGAAACTTCCAATTCATTCCAATAATTCATATAAACTCAAAACTATTATGAATAAATTATACAATAACATATTTAAATCATGAAACATAACTTAATTACTTCCATATTTGTTGAAAAAAATACAAAACAAACACAAAGTGGGTTCAATAGAAAGGTACTCCAAACCCACACCCCTACTAATATTGTATCTCTATCATTAAAATTATATACATCCCAATGATCCAATCCATTTCATATCCATATAATCAAAACCACATATCACATCACAACCAAAATATCATAACCATAGTGGTGTGGTCTTTTTCCTTTGCATACCATAGCCACAACCACATACCACATATAACACACCACAACCACATACCGCACACCACAACCACAACCATAGGAACATAAGCACATAATCACCACATCACCACATAACTATATCATATCTATACTTTAGTGTAGGGAAGCAGGAGTAGTAATCTATCGGTATCACCCATATATTGGATGTAGGGGGGATTCCTAGAACTCGAATCCTAATATGGGTGTCCATCATGTTACCTACCTTGAGTGGAAGTTTTTAATAAATAACAAGAAATATAGGGGATATATACTAATAATAGAATCCTAACCTAGGGTCCAATTACAATCAAACACATCTATACCCACAACATATCTCCACAAAATAACTACCACCAACAATATCAACCACTACCACCTCTTACCACACAACAACTACACCATTATAGCAAGATGACATCGCCACTTTGAAACAAAATATCTTCAACCCACTTCATATTTCACCATTTATTCCAATTTATCATTATTTACCATTAACATTAGTTATTTAACTATATAAAAATTTATAGCCACCACCATTTCTCTTCAACCACTTATTCTTTTACTTTTACAATTAAAATTCAATATAAATTATTTCTTCACATAGTTTTTTTCAGAACTTTAATTAATCATCAGAGTTCATTATTTTTTACATTTTAATCTATTCATTAATTATTTCCAGTCATCTTCCATATCCTTGATTAATTATAAAATGAAACTATGAAAACCTCTCTATTCTAAAACAACAATAATCCATCAATATCCCACAATATTACCTATAGAAACCTACTAAAAAACTACATTAAAAACCTATATTAAAGGGTTTTGGAGGGCTGTCTAACATCCTAAACATAGTGGGACAATAAAATCCAAAAAAATAAAAAATCCAAGAATCTATCTATATGTTTAAAAATAATTCAAATGAAGAATAATAGGTATGATGTACCTTACTCGAGTTTATACATGTGTTAATGTTTTTCACAAGAATTGGATCATGTTAAATGATAAGTAGATGAAATAATTCTTCCTCTATAGCTATCCATGTATCATGGTAATCACATAATTATTGGGTAAAAACTACCTTAAGACATTATTTTATAAAACATTGAGTTAAAATGTAGGATAAAATTGAGATATGAAAATGATCATGGTTTCAAGAAGTTCTACAAAGTACTTCAATATTATGGAATCAAAAAAACCACTTATAGGGATTCTGATAGCTTATATATTCATAAAAAAACTCAAAATGTTTTTCCTATATTCAATGATTATTAAATAAAAATGATCAAACATTTTAACTTTTTTGACACTCATATTAAATATTTATGATGAATTCTTAACATTTAAACATTATTTTTATATGAACAAACTCCTCATAATCATTATCATATGATGTCTATAATCTAAAATGATTGATTATGAAAAATATGGAGCATGTACCAAGGATTATCATACAATATGATAATCCCATTTCCTTTCCACTATGAAACAATGTCTCCCACTATTCCATATTTCATATAAAGTTACACCATAATTGTCATGACTCGTCCCAGTGGGGCCCGCGCCGTGACTCCCTAAGCCCACCTCCAGTAGGCCAGTGGATGGTGACTAGCACTGAGTAGTCATATCACAAACATGGGAGGCATTGCCTAAGTACATGTACACACACACACATCTCCAAGCCCACAAATGCTGAAAAGTAAAACACTAAGGAACAAAATGCTTGCATACAAATAAACCCCAACCAACAGAGTATGACAAAAGGTAGAGTACTGTAAAAGTAAACTGGGCCAGAATACAAGCCCATCAAAAACAAGAGTCTGAAAAATGAAAAGTCCAACCTGTAAGCACAAAAAGGTACTGGGACTACTGATGATAGCCGTAGGATCGCCTCAGCCTTTAGGGAACTAAGAAAGATCGGTCCAGTCCTGGTCCACCCTAGACTTTGTCAAAAGGCTGCTCTTCTGCACAAGACACCAGACATACGGGCAAAGCCCGTGTAGGGGTGAGTATAAAAATACTCAGTAGAGGACCCTGAAAACCACAAAGTAGTACACAAAGTAAATGTACAGTCATCTATGCACAGTATATGTCTTCAGAACATATAGAACAAACCAGATATACTCAAAACCCAGACCTGTGGTCTAGATACAATTCACACAACCGCATACCCTTGTTAGGGATTTTGTTCGAAGATTCCGTGATGCACTCGTTCCGGGAGAACACACTCCACGAGTCTTATAGCTCTGATGACATCCGTTTGAGAAGTTCTGTTCATTGGTATGCATCACAAGAGGTAGCTACACTTATTTTGGGAGACACACTCCTGAGTGGAAAGGTTACGGTAGATATAATCACTCATTACAGGAGACACACTCATGAGTGGGAAAGATCACGATATACAGATGAGGATCACAGCTAGGGCCATGGAGGATACCACGACTCATCCAGATTCACTAGTTAGGTGATACACCAACTACGTAGAGGATCAACGCCCGATAAGGTTGGTCACATCGATTCCTGACTCTTCCTAGGGTCAGGAATGGATAGAGGATCTCGATCCGGGCCTCTCGGATGGATCCCTGACTCTATCACAAAAATTCTGGCTAAAGGGATCATACTCCTGAGTGGTAAATGATGTCTGACCATAAGGGGAATGAGAAGAAGGGGCACTAAACCAGAAAAAATATGTCCAAGGTACAGTGAATGAAAGGACCATGGCGTTTTCCCAAAAAGTACACGACGTGTAGAAAAGGTACACGCCATGTTGTCTGACCCCGGGTACTTCCCATGTACAACGCCCCGTGTGGAAGGCTGGTCATGTAGAAAAACTTAATACATGGTGTGTAGTACGATGTGCATGCCTTGTCCGAGTAATTGGGATTAGCTCCGTCTACTCTGGCCATGTGCTCGTACATGGTCATCAACCCGTGTACACCAACCCATGTAATTTGTACACGGGGTGACCCGCGTTACTGGCCTCGCCTGGCTATGTGATGGAGTACACGGTCGTGTACTCCATCCCGTGTCTGCGTATCCACGAGATACACACCGATCTCTGTGTTGTCGCTTCTATCGCGTTATACATGTCGTGCCACATGAAGCTGTGTAGCTGATCCCGTGTCCATGTACTACCCAAAGTACACGCTGAGTTTCGAGGGAAGTCCAACACGTCATGTGACCGGGGTCACAGAACATGTAATTCCTCTCTGTCCCCTAAACCCTAGTTGCTGCCACCAGTACTACACAGTGTTTTCTTCGAAAGCACACGCAGTGTATTCTGGAAATTTCCAGAAACGATGCCCTTCATCGGCACGCCTCCCGTTGTCCTCCGATCATCGATCTGGCCGTCTGATCACCGCAAAACTTCCATGTTTTGGTTGCCCCGACACCACAAAGCTGCTTCTGTCATTTTTGGGCCTCTGATCGGCCCCAAAAACATGATTTGATCTTCCACGCAAAGAATGCTCGAAGAACACCCTTTTCTGATCTGGCCTCATTCATCGTCTGCCATCATCGTCGCACCTCCACAAGGCCGTTGCTGTGTTAAAACTTTTATTTGGGATTTTTGCGTCACAGAACGGATGCACAACGATCCATTGTTCGTCTCCCCACGAAGAATGCGAAGAACGCGCGAGAAAGAAAGGGTGAGGAAATCCAATAAACAAATCGAGGAACGAACCTCTGTCATTATTCGTCATGATGTTGATCCGCTCCCGTAAATAGGTTTAAACGGAGTAAATATCAACATAAAATAAAATCATAGATCAATTCCCTAAAATCATCCCAAAGAAAACCCTCCCGCAAGAACGTACGAATCCACATGTCAACTTGTTCGTGGTTGACCCGTGTTCATCATTTAAACTCAAAAATGGGGAAAAAGAATTGAAATAACAAACCCCTACCTCAAATGGGTTTAAGAGCGATCGTTGTGACGTTTCCATCGAAGGGATTCGTCAAAATCCGAGGGGCGTTGATTGCTCACGTCATCGTCGTCCGCCAATGCGTCCTCCTCCACCAAAGCTCCAAGAGAAATCTCTCTCTCTCTCTCAACTCGCAAGGTTATGAGACGAACCCAGCGAATTTTCCATAAGAATGTATTAATATGGTAGGATTAGTTCACCTCTCCAAAAAAGGAAACGTTTTAAAATAATAAAATAAATCATTAATTTATTTTATTCCTTCTAAACTGATTCCCTTTTTAAAATGCCCAAAATTAAAATTTGCAGCCAACCTACGTCGGTCAAGGTTAGAGTTGTTCTTAGGAAAATTCATCATCCCGGACACAACGGTGCCCTCATATTTTTAATCCAGGCATCTGTTTGGAAACTGCCACAACCGCGCACAAGCGCTGACTCACTTAACTAAAAAAAAGTTCAAACCACCATTCCGGGCTCACTAGACCTTGGAATGATGTCTCGTCTTTGCGCCTAGTCTCAAAATAATTCCATATAATATTTAAATATAATAAATGGAAAAACCGAGACATTACATTCTCCCCACCTTAGGGATTTGTGTCCCCAAAAAACCAAAATAAGGGCAACTCAAAAAGATGTGGGTACTGGGCACGAATCTGGGCCTCTAGCTCCCATGTGCTCTCTTGAAGATTCCTATGCTGCCACCGGACGCGCACCAAGGGAATCGATCTCCCATTAATTTTCCTCTCCTACCGATCATCTATCTCCACTCGATACTTAGCAAAGGTCACTCCATCCTCAATGTCCATCTCGCCCCAATTGATGAAGTGTGATGGGTCATGCACGTACCTCCCCAGCTGCAACACATGGAATAAATCATGTACCTGATGCAACTGTGGTAGTAGAGCTAGGCGGTACGCCACCTCTCCAACTCTGCATAGAATCTAGAAAGGTTGGATGAACCTCAAATATAGCTTTCCGCCTCGGCCAAATCTCTGCAACCCTCGTTGAGGTGAGACCTGAAGAAAGACGTGGTCTCCCTCTTCGAACTCCAGAGGTCTCTGTCACCTATCAACATAAGACTTCTTCCGGCTTTGTGCAGTCTTCATCCGATCTCATATGATCTGCACCTTCTCTATAGTATCTCGCACTAACTCTGGACCCATGAGTACTGCCTCTCCGGGGTCGGTCCTGTAAAGCGGTGACATGCAGGGTCTCCCATACAAGGCCTCGAATGGTGCCATACCGATGGTGGAGTGGTAGCTGTTGTTGTATGAAAACCCTACCAGTGGTAGGTGGTCCTCCCAACTATGACCAAAGTCCAAGATACATGCTCACAAAATATCCTCCATAACCTGAATGGTCATCTATGTTTGACCATCCATCTGGGGATGAAACGTTGTGCTCAAGCGTAGCTGAGTTACAAAAGCCTCCTGCAATCCCTTCCACAACAGGGATGTGAAGCGGGCATCTCGGTCTAAGACTATGGTCGAGGGGAAGCCATGAAGCCGAACTATCTCATGCATGTAGAGGCGTCCCAGGCTCTCTATGGCACTCTGCTCCCTAATAGCTAAGAAGTGGTCCGACATGGTGATCCAGTCAACGATCACCCAGATGGAATCATGACCCTTGGACGTCTGTGGTAAGCCTGTCACGAAGTCCATCGATATTCCATCCCACTTCCACTCTGGGACTTCCAGGGGTGGGATAATCCTGCTGGAACCTGGTGATCAGCCTTCACCTGCTGACATGTTAGGCATCGAGAAACAAATTCTTCCACTACCTTCTTCATGCCAAACCACCAAAACTGTCATCGGAGATCCTAGTACATCTTTGCCACTCCAGGATGTACCTCCAATGGGGATGTATGAAACTCTATCCGGACCTCCTCCTGGAACACCACTGGTACAACAGTGCGTCCTCTGAAAAGAATTATGTGCTCCCCACCTTGTGAATATCCATCAGGAGCATGTCCTATGGATAACTGAGAACGTAAAGCCACATAGTCGACATCATCAAGCTGTGCCTCCCTAAATCACTGTAAGAGTGGAGGGGTGACAGGCATCGACTGTAGGTAAGATGTATCCTCTCCATCTACGAAGGATAACTGTAACGCTGCTAACTGTTGTGTCACCTCACTCAACAGCTGTGAGCTTGACCTTCTGCTAAGAGAATCCGCCACCTTGTTCCCCTTCTCAGGAGTATAGATGATCTCGAAATCATAGTCCTGGAGGAACTCTATCCAACGCCTCTGCCTCAGATTCAGATCCTTCTGTGAGAATATGTACTTGAGGCTCTTGTGGTCATAGTAGACAATAAACCACTCGCCCATAAGGTAGTGTCGCCACATCTTTAATGCGAAGACTACCGCTACCAACTCGAGATCATGGGTCACATAGTTCTTCTCATGTGGCCTAAGCTAGCACGAACCATAAGCAATCACTACTTGCCGCTGCATCAAGACACAACCAAGCCTGGTCCCTGATGTGTCACAGAAAACTACGTACTCGACACCCTCCTCTGGAAATCTCAAGACTGGGGCACTCGTCCAACTTTACCTCAACCGCTCGAAATCCTATTGTCACTTCTCTATCCATACGAAGGGTTTCCCCTTCTTGGTCAAGGCTATCATCGGTGCGGATATCCAGGAGAAATCAGGAATGAATCTCTGGTAATATCCTGCCAACCCAAGAAAGCTCTGCACCTCTGTCACGCTCTTGGGTGGCTCCCATGCTAACACAGCCTCCACCTTGGCTGGGTCCATAGCTACTCCATCTGCTGAGATGACATGTCCCAGAAAGTGGACCTCTTGAATCCAGAAATGGCACTTTGAGAGATTCCCATAATGCTGGGGCGCCTGAATTATGTCCAGAACCATCCGCAGGTGTCTCGCGTGAACCTCCTCTAACGCTGAGTACACAAGGACATCATTGATGAAGACCACTACGAACTGGTCCAAGTATGGCTGTAAGATCTGGTTCATCAGCCCCGTGAACACTGTGGGGGCGTTCATCATGCCAAAAGGCATCACCAAGTACTCATAGTGACTGTAGCAGCATCTGAAATCCGTCTTCGGTATATCCTCATCCTGCAATCATAGCTGGTGATAGCCTAATCGAAGGTCAACCTTCCAGAACCACTGTTCCCCTCTTAGCTGATCGAAGAGGTCATCGATTCTCGGAAGTGGATACTTGTTCTTCACTGTCACCTGGTTCAGGCACCAGTAATCCACACACAATCTCAGACTCTCGTCTGCCTTCTTGGCAAACAAGACTGGGGCCACCCAGTGTGAGATGTTGGGTCTTACAAAACCCTTTCTCTAAAAATCCTCCAACTGCACCCTCAACTCGTGAAGCTCTGCGGGGGCCATCCGATAAGATGATGAGGAAATCGGTGTCGTCCCAGGGTGTAAGTCGATGTAGAATTCAATTTCTCGGTGGGGAGGTAATCCTGGAATATCTTCAGGAAAGACGTCCTCATATTCCTCCACCACTACTGGAAAATGAGAGCTCACAATATCTACTCATCCGAGGGTAAGTCTAGCCAACTCATGAGTGATCGGCTGCACCCTCCTATGCATGAGCCCATTTTGTGCTGCTTGGGTTTCCTTTTCTCCGAAAAAGGAAAACCTCATTCCATTACGGCGGACACACCGCACCCTTCGCCTAAAATAGTCAATTTGGGCATAGACTGAAGATAACCAATACATACTGAGAATGATGTCATAAGGACTTGACGCTACCACCAAGATGTTCCAACCAAAACTCTCACCTTCAAGGGTAAGATCACACTGTTTGAAAAGGTGTGTGATCGTCGAGTCTCCTCCCGTAGGTATCTCCAAGCGTAAGGATCGAGTCAATGGTTCTACTAGAATCTTGAGGTTTTGTACAAGATATGTGGCTATAAAGGAATGACAGGAACCTGTGTCTATAAGTACGGAAGCTAAGGTAGAGAAGACACAGATCATACCTCAAATAATTCCTGGAGCGCCTGGGTTGTATGCCTCGACCGCATGCAACTGTCCCTGACCCTGTCCCCCAGCTCCCTAAGCCTGGTGCGGACCTCCTGACAGTGGTGGTGGAAGTAAGTCGAAGCATTTTCCCCCAACTGTAGCTCTCCCGGCTCCTCTTACACATCCACCACCTGGCGGGTATGCTTGTTCAATTCACCGCCACTGACTCGGTGGTCCATCCACCGCTTCCCTGTCAGCAGCTCGACGGGTCGGGCAATCCCTAGTGAGATGTCTCCTACTGTCGCATGCGTATAATAGCTTCTCCCTTGGCTGACTGGATCCAGTCTGAGAGCCCTGGACTGTTGATCCCTTGTCTTGGGTCCTCCTATGACGTTCCCTACGTCCAGATCCCTGTGCCTGACATCGCCTCCCTACTTCCGGGGTCTCTACACCGGTCTGCCTGCTGCTGACTACCGTCGGCTACCTCTACTCCGCCAAGAATCTCTCGATCACCAAGTCTCACTCGAGTACTCTAGTATAAGTCGATATGCATAGAGGCACGACACTAGCTCGGATGTCTCGTTGTAGACCTCGCTCAAAGGTCTGTGCTCTGAAGTACTGATCCCTGAACATATCCATCGAGTACCTAGCGAGGTTGGTGAACCTCAATGAATAGTCATCTACTGTCATACGGCCCGGATGGAGCTAAATAATCTCCTGGATTCGCACAGATATCAATGTAACCGGAGAGAACTCCTCCCTGAAGAGCCGCTCAAACTCCGTCCATGCTAGATTCTCCTCATCATGAGTCTGCGTGGTCATACTCCACCATCTTCCCGCCGAACCCTGAAGAAGGCTCGATCCTAGGACCACCATCTGTTCTGCTGGTGTCCTCACTAGACGGAAAACTCTAGTCACTGCCTCAAGCCAGTCCTCAGCCGCCTGAGGGTCGATCTCACCTCGAAATATAAGGGGTCTCTGTCTCTGATACTCTTGGAGCGCGCTGAGCCTGCACTCCTCGCCAGTCGGTACCGTGGGTACCATTGGCTGCTCCACTGGTGGTGGTATAGTAGGTGCACCACCTGGTGGAAATGCCCTGGGAGCTGGTCCTTGTATCGAAGCCTCATCACTGAGGGGTTCATCCTCATGATTGTGCTACTGAATCTAAGCAGGTATGCATCGCAGAGGCATCCTGTACACAAACAAGATGTACTATGGTCAATGAGTATATCTGGATAGCTGACACAAAGGACATGGAAAACACAACCCATTCTTATATGATGCATGTACCTTTTATTTCCACGCAACCAGTGTTTTCATGTACCTATTCGAAAAGCAGGTTATCAGAGTCCTGGTGTATGGATACTTCAGCCGCCACACCAACACTGGATTCTATGGCCTAAAAGTCGAACCCGAAACACTTTACACTGTTGCCCCAAAGCAAACTCACAGACTCTTGGTCCTAAGGTAGAACCGACCCCCTATGATACCACTCTGTCACGACCTGTCCTAGTGGGGCCCACACTATAACTCCCCAAGCCCACCTCCAATAGGCCAGGGGCTGGTGACTAGCATGAGTAGGCATATCACTAATAGGGGAGGCATTTCCTAAGTACCTGTACACACGCGCACATCTCCAAGCCCACAAATGCTTAAAAGTAAAACACTAAGTAACAAAATTCATGAATACAACTAAACCCCAACCAACAGAGTACAATGAAAGGTAGAGTACTATAAAAGTAAACTGGGCTAGAATACAAGCCCACCAAAAACAAGAGTCTGAAAACTGTAAAGTCCAACCTGTAAGCACAAAAAGGTACTGGGACTGCTGCTCGTAGCTGTAGGATCACCTCGGCCTATAGAAAACTCAGAAAGCTAGGTCATGTCCTGGTCCACCCTGGACTCTATCAAAATGATTCTTGTCTGCACAAGACACCAGATGTGCGGGAAAAGCCCGTGCAGGGGTGAGTATAACAATACTCAGTAGAGGACCCTGAAAACCACAAAGCAGTACACAAAGTAAAGGTACAATCAGCTATGCACATTATATGTCTACAGAACATATAGAACAAACCATATATACTCAAAACCCAGACCCGTGGTCTAGAGACAAGTCGCACAACCGTATACCCCTGTTAGGGATTCTGTTCGAAGATTCTGTGATGCACTCATTTCGGGAGAACACACTCCACGAGTCTTATAGCTCTGATGACGTCCATCCGAGAAGTGTTGTTCGTCGGGAACCATCACAAGAGGTAGCTACACTCATTTCGGGAGACACACTCTTGAGTGGAAAGGTTATGGTAGATAGAAGCACTTATTACGGGAGACACACTCCTGAGTGGGAAAGACCACGATACACAGATGAGGATCACTGCCAGGGCCATAGAGGATTCCGAAACTCATCCGGATTCACCAGTTAGGTGATACACCAGCTCGGTAGAGGATCAACGCCCGATAAGGTTGGTCACATCGATGCCTAACTCTACCTAGGGTCAAGAATGGATAGATGATCTCAATCCGGGCCTCTCGGATGGATGCCTGACTCTATCACAGAAAGTCCTACTAAAGGGATCATACTCCTGAGTGGGAAATGATTCCTGACCTTCAGGGGAACGAGAAGAAGGGGAAATAACCCAAACTAAAGATTTACAAGGTACGGTGAATGAAAGGACCATGCCGTTTCTCCAAAAAGTACACAACGTGGAGAAAAGGTACATGTCGTGTTGTCTGACCCCAGGTACAGCCCATGTCAAAGGCTGGTATTATAGAAAAACATAATACATGGCATGTAGTATGATTTACACACCGTGTTCGATTAATAGGGGTTGGCTCTGTGTACTCTGGCCATGTGCCCGTACACGGTCATCAAACCATGTACACCAACCCGTGTAATCTACACATGAGTTGACACAAGTTACTGGCCCCGCCTGGCCGTGTGATGGAGTACACGGTCGTGTACTCCATCTCGTGTTCTCGTATCCACGAGATACACGCCGAGCTCCTCATAGCCGCTTTTGTCGCGTTGTACACGCCGTGTCGCCTGAAGCCGTGTAGCTCATCCCGTGTCTGTGTACTACCCAAAGTACACGCCGAGTTTTGGGGGAATTCCAACACGCCGTGTGACCGGGGTCACATGCTGTGTTATTCCTCTCTGACCCCGAAACCCTAGCTACCACCACTAGTACTACACGGCGTGTTCTTCTGAAGTACATGTCGTGTATTCTGGAAATTTCCAGAAACGACCCCCTTTGCCAATGCCCCTCCCATGGTGCTCTGATCATCAATCCGGCCATCCGATTACCGCAAAACTTCTAGGCTTTGGTCTCCCCAACACCACGAAGCCACTTCTGTCGTTTTTGGGCCTTCGATCGGCCTCAAAAACATGATTTTATCTTCCGTGCGAAGAACGCTCGAAGAACGCCCTTTTCCGATCCTGCACGATTCGTCGTCCGCCATCATCGATGCACTTCCAAAAGGTCATTGCAGTGTTGAACCTTCAATTTGGGATTTTTGCGTCACAGAACAAATGTGTAACGATCCGTTGTTCGTCAGCCCATGAAGAAAGCGCGATAAAGAAAGGGGGTGGAAATCCAATAAACAAATCGAGGAATGAACCTCCGCCATCGTTCGTCACGGTGTTGATATGCTCCTGTTAATAGGTTTAAACAGAGTAGAGATCAACATAATATAAAAGCACGAATGAATTCCCCAAAATCACCCCAAAGAAAACCCTCCCGTAAGAACGTATGAATATGCGGATCAACTTGTTTGTGGTTGACCCGCGTTCATCGTTTAAACTCAAAAACGGGGAAAAGGAATTGAAATAACAAACCCCTACCTCAAACGGGTAGAAGATAGATCATCATGATGCGTCCGTCGAAGGTATTCATCAAAATCCGAGGGGCGTAGATTGCTCACGTCGTCGTCGTCCGCCAACACGTCCTCATCTACCCAAGCTCTAAGAGAAATCTCTCTCTCTCTCTCAACTCATAGGGTTATGATCCTAACCCTGCAAATTTTCCATAAGCATGTATTTATAGGGGAGGATTAGGTCACCGATCAAAAAAAGGAAATTTTTTAAAATAATAAAATAAATCATTAATTTATTTTATTCCTTCTAAAGTGCTTTCTTTTTCAAAATTCTCAAAATTAAACTTTGCAGCCGACCTGCACCGATCGAGGTTAGATTCGTTCCTAGGAAAAGTCGTTGTCCCAGACACAATGGTGCCCTCAAATTTTTAATCCAGGAACTTGTTTGGAAACTACCACAACTGTGCACAATCACCGACTCACTTAACTAAAAAAAAGTTCAAACCACCATTCCGGGCTCACTGGACCTCGAAATGATGTTTCTTCTTCGCGCCCGGTCTCGAAATAATTCCATATAATATTTAAAAATAATAAATGGAAAATCCAAGACATTACAATAATGTGGTAAAATCCACCATTCCATGCTTATACTTTTAGTAAGTATATCTAACAATTTACCAATTGTACTAAAATCATCATAGATTTAGTGACCTTTCAACTAATGTAACATTATTTGGGGAAAATTTTGAAATAATATCCAAAACACCATTAAGAAATCTTCAAAACTCTTTTTAGAAAAGATAATATATATTCACCCTATATCACATCATATGAAATAACATGTTAATATTCATCTATGACTTCTTTTCGATACCCTATAAAACAAAATTAGGGTATATCTCAATGTTTTATAGACCCAATCAACATTCACGTAACCAAAAAGTGTTACCCCACATGTTTTTTAGTGTTGGAAACAATTATGAATTCCCAAATCTATAAATGTAACAAAGGAGTGGTATCAAGTAAATCATATATGCTACTATAGCTATAATAGGATTTTATATGATCTCCATTAAACACATGTATCTATATAACTATGTTCACTAGTTTCATATATAAAAGTATGAATATTTTTATGGTGTATTTTTCTAAGGCATCAAGTGACTATGGGACGCAAATTATGTCATTCCCATATAAATAACTTATATATTCATGATTTCATGAGTATATATGGACTTGAAAATGAATATGTTACATGTTATTCATCACTATTGATGAACACATCTCATACCCATCATCTGATAGATTTGAACATAACATGTATTATATATGTGTGGAAATAATATTCTACAATCTATCTCAATCAAGGGACCAAATGCCATACTACTCAAACATGAGGAAAAACAAATCTTGATTAAGACCCAACTGATGAAATGATAATCAACATATCTAACCACCACCTAATTAGCTAGACTCAAGGATTTTATAATAAATATGTCAAAGTATAATTTTCTCATACTAGTTATCTCACTAACCATAGGTATAGGGAAAAATAAATTTGAAATATTCACCCCTAATATACCAATACATAGTGTATGATACTCTATGTTGTGTATACATTGGGATCATCTAGTGAAAAACCCCTGTTTTATGCCTTATTAGTATATTCTATATCTTGATACAAGAATTATACTCACACTAAACTTAAAATTTCATCATAATCTATAATACTCCTTGATGAACATCAATTAGGGATAAATCAAATTCGTACTTTGAGAGGTTATTTCATGTCATACATCATTCTAATGTGAAAAATAAATACTAACTTTTGTATTAACATTATATATTTTATATACTTATACTAATGTAATAATATTAAAAAAACTATATATAAGAACACATATAATCATATCTCATATGGTAGACCACCAGATCAACTTTATTCATGTTACACATTTAGGGGTTTGTTAAATTCATTACATCTCTATATAATTACTACCAGATATCTATCTGAAAATTTGATAAAATCCTTATAGTAAACATCTTTAGTGAGTAACATCTATGAAGTAATCCATATTCAATAATAATGATACTTATGAATCATATTCCAAATATTCATTTCATTGAACATTAATTCAAAATCCTTTACTTCACAACACTACACATTATGATGTTAATAACTTTTATTTTAAAATTCATTCTATGTTTATAATTATCATAATTATTTAAACATTTCCATAAAACTCTTCCCTAAGATCATTTTGGTAACTAATGTAACTCTTTAATTTATTTTTTCTAACACTTTTAGAAAATAAATATATGTTATCCAATTTATTCTAACAAAATTTAACTCATTAAATTTATCATTACCATAATACCCTAAAAAAATTTACAATATTGAGTATTTTTTACATTAAATAATGACTTACATAATATTTTATTTCTTATATTTGAACTTCTCTATGTTCAAAACAAACTCACACTAGAATAAGAATATTTGCTTAGAATAAGAAACTATTTTATGATCATGAAATAACACTTATTTCCTTAGAATAAAAATATTTTAAAAATATAATATTGATAACCATATCTTATATGGTAATCTATGCATTTAGTGTATTTTCATTTAAAGTAATATTTTATTATTTTAAATATTCAACTCGATGTATTGGAATTATATTCTTCATATTTTAACAAACAACTTCGATAAAAACATTATTACAGATAAAACTAATTTTATCCTTATCTCATTTTAAAAAACTGTGATATTATAGGACTTTTCATAAATCATGTTTATAAATAAATAATCGCATTTATTCATTAAAGAATCATTTTTACAAGTATCTCTTGTTACACAAGAGAAAATAATTGAGATCCAAAATATAAATACTTCATTAAAATCTATCCAAGCTTTGAAGTGTTTCCCATATTCAATTCCATAATGATGTAATTCCATTATACATTACCCAAAATAAAACTTCAAGCTTCTATAATGAAATATTTATTAATATTTAACTCCTATATATTTACAACACTTATAAAACATACAGTTGGTATCATATAGTTTTTTCAAAATATAATAATTTATTTCTATAAGATCATAACTATCATGGAATGTCAAATGTATTACTTAAAAACCTTTATTAACTCTATATAATTTATTCTCTAGTGTCCATGCTTTCTACTGTGGAAACATTCCCCTTTCTTATGACACTCCCCTTCTATTCCAAATACATTGAATAACTATCATAAGATTCACTCTTGGAATTTCAAACAAACACTTTATTCTTATAGTTTAAATTTTATCGCCTTAAACTATAAATCCATTAATAAAACCCAGAGCACCCATGTCCTTATTATCTATCCTTAAATTATTGATCATCCTAGGTAAAATTTTTCTAAGTTCATTTAGACTATAATTTACAATTAACTACCCAAACCTTTCTAGTAAAGGTTGCAGAGTAAAATCGGTATGCATTTCATGATTAACAGTTGAACCCAATATCTTTTAGTCATTAACATATCCAATAATATTGAATATATGATATGAGACTATAGTACATTCTAAAATATTACACCAAAAAAAATTCTGTATACACTTCATATCTTTCACGACTACATTATTCCTGATACAAACTTTTTAGGTTATAAATCTTCCCTTAAGTAACCATGGTTTCATGTTAATTTTTGTTATTAGGATCTATAAATACAATAATTAATACATATTCATCAAGGTAATCCCTTTTATATCTATAATAAACATTCTTCACCTCTTAACTTTCTTCATTATAATGTTTTTTATGGGGAATTGGTTTCTCTAACACACATATTTTCTCTTCCTTTTTGAGAACTATTCTCAAAATTCTATACCATTTTAAGAATTTATAATAATTATTATTATCTTTTTCATACATTTATTTCAAATACATATTCAAATATGATTATTATATTTTTATCTATAATATTTAAAAAAAAAATATTATCATGTTTTTTAACAATCTTTTAAAAATGTGTTTTATTAAATGTACTCCCACTAAAATGAAGACAACTTTTAAACTTATCATATCCATTAGTGGGAGAAGATCTATATTTCACATGGAAATGATCATGTTTTAGAAATCCTCTTAAAAAATTGATATTTAAGGAAGAAATCATTCCAATCATATCATGTTTAACCCTATAATGGTTTACCTAATTATTGTTTACCCTAACTATCAAATAGATAAACTCAACAAAATTATTATGGTATAATTGTTATGGGTTTCCCAACTATGTTCAACCCAAATATCATAATAGTATTTGGTTACCTAACTCTTATGGTTAGCTATTCCCATTATTCATTTTATAAGATAATCTATGGGATCCCTACATTTTCCAATCCTACTTGATTGAATGATCAAGGTCTTGACATATTCTAGCTTTGGAAGGAATCTAGCACTTAGTTTTATCAAGGGGATTTAATCTCTCAATCTTATATCATGTAATAATTTTACATATGTACATAATTTTAGTGATTTATTTTAATATCCTATACCTTATTCCAAATAAATATGTTCAAACAATATTGAAGTGTAACCCTTTACACGAATCATAGATTATCTTACTGACCTAAATTAATATTCAATTATATTCATACATATCCATATGATTCTTATAAATAAGGAATATGAAACCCTTTCTTGTAAAATCTTTGAATAATATGAGATCAGCAATCCCTATAAGAGTAACCACAAAGATACATATAACCAACCCCAATTTTTCTAGACATGGAATAAGCCTCCATGTTAGTGAGTTGTCCGACCTAATGTCCCTCTACCAAGGGATACTTTACTAAATAAGGATTTAAATCCAATTATAATTCAAACAAATGATATGTATTAATAACAATAAATTTCTTAATTCAATCCCATAACCTAATAAAATCCAAATTCAAGGTAAAAGAAAACTAAATCAAATATTACAACTATCATGTAGCTCCTCAGGTTCATATATAATAATTTATAAGTAATTTAACTCTTTAAAATAAAGCATGTAAAAAAACTGATAAGTAACACTTTATATCTATGAATAATTTAGGGAAAAATAAAATAAATGAACAGCTCATATATTTAAAAATGAGATTAATAATTATGAAAAATTTAAAAAAAATATCTTAAACATTTTATAATTTTGCTATGGAAAAACATAAACAATTAACTTTTATCCAATACGAACATTTCATATTATTATTTAAAAGTTTTTAATTTTAAATCCTTCATAATTTATTATATGAGATAATTTTTGAACACTTTTATTATTTAATAATAAAAAATTCATATTTATGTAAACAATTTACATAATTTAAATATCAAATATTTGATTTTATTTAAGCCATTTATAATATAAACATTTAAAACTTATTTTATAATGGATTAAATGGATTTTTTAATATTTTCTTGATAGAAAAAAATTATATTATCATTTATGAATTATTCATAAATTAATATAAATAGTTTTATATTTTAACATATTTAATTTTTAAACATTTTATAATTTACAAAACCATGTAAATTAACCTTCAACATTGATCATAAATACAAATAAAATGGTATAGTTTAAATCCTCTTAGATTTATTGTAGGCCCAAAGTACCCACATTGGGAAAGTATTTGGGAATTAAAACAAAAATAATATCTTAATTTTTTTAAAAAATAGCTTGGACCATGACCATTTTTTGTGTAATTTTTTCCATCTAAAAATTCCCTCATCCATGACTATTTTTGTGGTTGTTTTAAATTCCATTCCATTTTTTTCATGGTTACACCATGATTACATGATTTTTTCAAACCCGTTTATATTAGCATGTAAGATTAATATCGATAGTATTTAATATTAAATTAACATAAGATTAAATATCAATAGGACTTTATAAGTATAAAATAACTATTTATCTTCCATGGAAAGTTCATTTGGTGGAAATCAACTATGACACAACCCCCCCCCCCCCAACCAGGATGAAGAGCATCATCCAATGGTTTTCCCATGATTTTATTATGACACCTAAAATTACCATTTTCTATAGACTATGTCATTGTCTATAAACATAAAGAAAAAAAATACACATTTTCCTAAGTAACATGTCATGGTCATGAATTATCAAGAATAGAAATAGGAATTTTAGTTTTGGCTATCCCACAACACCTAAAAAATTTATTTTCCCAATTTCTTTATCCATTTGAAATTTCAACCAAATTTAGATAAATTTTACTTTCTACCAGTAGAGGCTTTGGAAGAGATATTAAACATTCTAAACATAGTGGGTAAAAAATGAAAACATTATAATTCACAAAATATATTTATATATTCGGAAATAATGATCAAGATAACTGAGAATCAATTGAAAAACTCATTCCTATCAAGGTATCCACTGGTCATGGGAATTTCCAAATGCATGGGTAGGACCCATATCATGCCATATTTTTATAGATCCTTAATTTAAAAGGAAATTATGAATTGAGAGAAAACAATTATATCTATTTTCAGGTCTTAGCCTAACTCACTCTATAACTAGTAACCAAACTTGTTGGTGACAAGGCCTCTATCATTCTTCCCCATACACCAAAGGATGTTGACTAGTAGTGAGGTCCTATGGTGTGTCTATGGGGAGACTATGTACTCATATTAGATTAAGAATCCAAAAAAATTAACCTAACATCATGCATAGCATTAAATAATCAGAGTGTGGAAGAAATAAATATAAATATGGGTGAAATAATAAATGAAATGTAGTGTGATTATTGGAATTAAACATATTTTAAAATTGAAAGGTGATAGAAAGTGCGGGATAAAACTGCTTTATAAATAGTTATGGAAGTTATCCAACCCTCTAGCCTTATTCAGAATCCATAGCCTCATTTTATCCT
Organism: Viscum album; assembly: GCA_963277665.1. Lineage (NCBI taxonomy): Eukaryota > Viridiplantae > Streptophyta > Magnoliopsida > Santalales > Viscaceae > Viscum > Viscum album. The sequence goes on along the minus strand of OY728127.1, from coordinate 1,401,143,321 downwards.
AAATGGGAATGATATTTCCAAGTTGTGGTGCTAGAATAATCATTTAATAAAAACTAACTCATGAAATATATATATCAAAATCAATAGGGGGATGTGAAAAAAACTTCTTCCATGGTGTAAAGTGGTATCCTTTTTAGAAGATTTATCTAGATCAGACTCCCCTATATATGATTAATCAATAGTCTCCAAAATAATAATTTGGATGATTTTTTACACTCTATTAAGGATGATCTAGAAGTTATGCAACAAAGGTTAGATCTATGTATGTATTACCTTATTGGTCACATTTCTTACCAAAAAGTTGATCAACCTTGGTCTAATGCTAAGCTCATGTCCAGATTATTGCACTTCCGGAGTACTACAAAATTGAGTCTGATTCCAATTGGGAAAGGTTTCTTCCATATCATCCTATAAAACAAGCATAATACCAATTCTTTATGTGAAATTGGGAATATCAATTTAAAACTAGGAGTATTGAGAATTTTATAATGGGACCTAAATTTCAATCCCTTAAATTATAGGCATTATACTTTTCAAATATGGGTTTGGATTTATGGTTAATATTGGTTCTTATGGAATCCAAAATTACTGAATGACCTTTCATCAAGAATTTTAATTCCTTTGAAAGTGGATCCATACACCCTTAAAGGATATCTGAGGCTATATTTTAGTATTATAATTGATTGTAACCTAAAATAAAAGCTCCCAAATATCATTAACCTCATTTATAATTGTTGAAAATTGATCTTAAGGTGGAGTATGAATACTTTCCACCTTTTTGTGATGTGTGAAAGATTATTTGACATTCAATTGAAAACTATCAGGTGATTCAAAAGAATTTAAAACCTAGGAATAATGCTAGATCTTAGAAGGAGGTTAATAAGAATAAGAAAAGAAGGTCCAATATTGGAGAAGGGTGAACCTTTACATAAAATTGACATTATAAAATGGGATAAGTCCCATCCCATGGTCAATACTTCTGGTATCTCCTAGGACACTCATATTAAATAGGAAATATATAAAATTCCTCTATCATAATTGGGGATACAGGTAATTATGGTACCATTATTGAGGTTATAATTTAAAAAAAATCCATCATCAAGGAAACCAAAAATTGTATTGATTTTTAAATTTTTGTAGTGATTAAATAATTAGTTACTTCGTATCAAGCTGAAATGATACAGACTAAGGTCACTTGGACTAAATTCACTATTGTTTCATAACCAAACTTGATTAATGATTTGTCTGAATATAATATAAAAAATGACACACATGTTTTTATTAAAAATACAACACCCATGAATAATAAATACTCCATTGATACAATGGTGAGGGATATAGTAGACACACTTCAATATAAGGAGATTCAATCCAAAACTATAAAACATGAATTGTATGTTACTAATTGGTTTGATAACAAGGTCTTGGACCCAGTTTAATACAATTAAAATGAGGTTACATGTGTTTTGGATGAAACAACTAAACCTAATGTCTCTCAAGGATCCTCTAATATAATGATAGGGGATACTTCTTTCATCTTTGTGAGGATTAGAGAAGCTACTAGAATACCAAATAATATTCCTCTATATGAGAATAATTTGTATGAGACCATGGAACCTAATAGTAAAAAATATGGACCAACTAGAAATTCATACATGAAAAATAAACCTTTGGGGGAGGAGAAAGAGGGTTGAAACCATATAACTAGCTCAAAATGAAGATCCTTTTCTGTAATTGTTAGAGTCTATCCAACCTTGAAACTATTAGTTCCCTGAGACTCTTCATAAAAAATCATAAACCTGATTTATTTATATTTTATAAACCAAATATATATTTTTATTCCATAATGGCTTCCCTTTAAAACATGGGATATCATATTTTTGGAATGAATCAATCCCCCTCAGAAGTTAAGAGGCTATGAGTTTTAGCTCACTAAAAACATGAAAGGGCTTTTATTTTTATATTCAATGATCAGTTAATCACTTAAGGTTTAAAAACGACTTGAAGGTGTCACTAATTTTTTATTTTCAATTCATTTAATAGATACTAAGATCTAAGGATCCTATGTCGTGAAATCAACTCCCTATCTGGCATCATAAATAACCTTTGGACCATAATCGGAGACTTCAATTATATTCCCCATCCTGATGAGAATCTATGCATGGTGAATAAATCTATCTCATCTTGGGAGTTTATAATTTTCATTGAGGGAAGAAATATATTTGAGATAAACATGGTGGGATCCAAGTAAACTTGTTATATGAAGCATCTCAATAGAATAGTAGACAACAAGATTGACAGAACCTTTGTGAATAAGGATTCCATGAACATATGGGGTTCTAATTATTATGCTTCATTAGAAAGAATAATTTATAATAATCATCTAATTGTTATGAGATTTATTCCCAAAGATGTGAAACCACTCTTTCCATTCATATTTAACAATTTCTTAGTTATTCAACCTAAATGTGGTAAACTTTTTCATGACACCTAGACATCAGTTTAGTTCAAATATAATGACTTGGCCAACATTATCAAACAAAAATTTCTCAAGAGGAAAATGAAATATTGAAGAATAACTTTTATCAGTGCATTGGAAAATTATATTGACTCTTTTGAAAATCAATTTACTTCATTAAATATTGCAACAATATCCAGGACTTCTTTGGAAGCCTATAGCATGAATCTAAGGTTTCAAGTCATCTCAAAAATCTCCTAAATCCTAAAGAGAAAATTCAAATAGAAATTTTCTATAATAATTGGCTCAATTTTGGAGAAAAAACTCAAAAAATTTCAACTCTATTTAGAATTATCGAAATTTTAATAGTTATTTATCTATTTTAAAGGATGATGAGAAGCTTTTGGATGATAGAAAAACTCTTGTTGACCATTTAGTGTCTTACTACATGAACCTTTTCAATGAACCTACAACTAATTCAAATTTATTGGATGGTATCATTCTCATAGTGATGAATGTTTATGAAAATGTCATTTTAACATCAATTCCTCTTGATTTTTAGATAAAGGAGTCTTATTTGGCCTCAATGATGGGAGATCTCCTGGTCTTGATGGTTTTACTAATCAGTTTTCCCAAATATATTGGGAAACCATTTAGTATGATGTATATAGACTGGTTATTTATTTCTTCAAGGGTGGTTCCCTCACATATGGTACTAATGTTCAATTCCTCGCGCATATCCCAAAAGTGTAAAATGAAAGTGAAACAATCAAATTTATATTAGTTTCTCTTGTCAATACCATTCAAAAAATCATTGAAAGAATTCTTGCTAATAGAATTTCTATGATCTCAAATAAGATTATATTCTTGAATTAGTTTGGATTCATTAAATGGATGAATATTCAATATTACCTTATCAATACATCACAATGTGTTAATATTATTAATAAACCTACTAGGGGTAATATTTCATTAAATATTGATGTTTAAAAACACTTTGGCACCATTGAATGAGGCTTCATTGAAAAGGTTTTAATAAGAATTATATTTTATGTAAGGTTTTTCATCTGAATACACTACTCCTATGTTGAAAAATTATTTCAGTTCTTATTAATGGATATTCTAAGCGATACTTCACATTCTTAAGAGAGGCTGGTCAAGGTGAACCCCTCTCAACCATTGTTTTTCCATTGTAGAAGACTACCTTAGAAATATCCTCTTAATACAGAGGAGAATTGATATTTTATTACCATAGGTATATCTAATCCATCACATTTATATTATGCTAACTAAATCATTATTTTTACACAGGGATAAATGGGGTACATAAGGAACATAAAAAATCTATCTTTTATTTTGAAAAGGTTTTGGGCCAGGTCTTCAACTAGAAAAATTATTTATATACTTTGTGGAAAACATTTATGATTCCATAAAACTGAGCATTATTAGTGATCTGGGCATCAGATAAGGGCATCTACCTTTTACATACACTGGTGTTCCAATTTTTTGGGGAATACCTCAAGTTGTTTGTTTTAATCACATCCTGCTTCAGGTAAGAATTTTACTAGCCTCTTGGAAAGGAAGGTCTCTTTCAATGGCAGGAATGGTTTTCCTTGTGGTGTGTATCATCATTTAGAATATTTTTTCTTTTATAGTGTAGAAATAACATGTTTCACTTCTCAAGAGAATGAAGAAAACTATCAAGAATTTTTTTTGGAGGGGAATCAACCTTGAGATAATAATTATCATTGTGACTTGGAAACATTGTTTCAGGTCTCATGTTCTTGGGGGTCTTTATGATCATTTTATTTGGAGGCTTTCCAATGAGAAATAAGAATCTCTAAGATTCCTCAAATAAGGATTTCTTATAAAATTAAAATATGGAAACATAAACTATCTAGAATCCTATATCTATCCTACCTTAAAAACCAAATTATACAAAATTTCTATGCAATCTCATTGGATGGGGAATAATAATTTCTCACTTAATTTCTATTTTGATAATTATAAAATCATTCCATTGGTTTACATGCTCAATTATTCTACTTCAATGGTTAATACCCATAAAATCATTGAAGAATAGTTGGATAGCCTTGGAACTCTTCCTCATGTAATCAAATCAGTAGTTAACAACTATAACACTATGTATCGCTATTATCTGTTGATCTGGGAATCAATAATGGATGGAATGCTAAATTAAAAATTATTTTACAAGATTTAAAACCATGGTAGTATGTATAGTTGGATAGGTACTTTGATTAAAAAATAGATTATTCCATACAGATTTATGCTAATTTAGAGGATTATATTTTCAAATATTCTAGTTGATTCTTGTCTTCAATCAGTGGTTATTTGATTGTACTACATATGATTATTATTCCACCAGAACAGAGAATATGTGAAACATGTAATCTTATGTTTTGTAATGTCATTAGCTATTTTTTTGGTTGTATTTTACATTTTTTAAGTTCACTCTCCCCAAAATAATTCCATACAAGATTACCTAAAATAATTCCCCAGGATTCCCCATTCCTAGATGATTCTTGAAAATTTTCAGTAAATTGATAATCTTATTCATGTTATTTGGCATAACAGGAACAAAATGATCCATGAACATGCCTCCTTCAACATGTAATATTCCATTGTAAAAATAATTATGGTAGTATATAATGATAACTTTCTATATCATGATCACTATAATAAATCCGTACATGATTTCTCAGTGCTAAAGTGCCATAATATTATATAAAACCATATTACTCTTAATAAAATACTTTATGTTATATAGAACTTGTCGTTTATTGGTTGGATCAAATGAAACTCTAATGGAGAATCCAGGGGGAATCCATGCCTTGTGGGATTTAGAACCATTTTTAGATATCATAATGACGATTGCATGGGATTCCTTAATGGTCCCCATGGAATTTCCTCATTAATGGGAGATTAAATGATTGGATTGATCAACTAGGTTTACATGGAAATAAAACTAATATTGAATAATTTATGGTTTGAATTTAACTCGACTTATATTATGAAAGATATCAGAACAAATTGCATTCACCACTCCTAGAAAATGACTACTTGTGGATAAAATTCATTGAAATTCTCTCCTCCACGAGATATTTTATTACACATAAATATCATGAATCCAATTATCTTGATGAAGGACTTGAAAATATAAAGTTAAGCTTTGATGATATTATTTTTTCCAATACCCACCCTGAGGATTTGATGCCTCTTTGTCAAGGAGATAGTTGTAAAATGCATTCCTTTAGACTGGTGTAACATTATTCTTCCTAAAGAGATAATTTTCCTATTAAAAAGTACTCATATTAATCAAAATGAATTAAATTCATTAATATTTGGAATGACCATGTCATATATAAAACACCAGTCAACCATTGGGCTGATCACATATATATGAGTAAATAAATAAACATAAATAAAAGTACAATTCTCTACTAAAAAACCTAATCCAAACCACATTCCTAATATCCACATAAATATCCAAGAAATCCAATTCTATTAATCCCAGTCCTCAGCCAAACCCGTTCCTAAAACCAAGTTCATGTATTATCATATACTCTGGTGCAATGGTTGATCGAGCAGGGTATGAGTACAAAACTCCATACAGAACCACCAAAATTGTCACATACATATCCAGTAATATCTAGTTTATTTCTATGTGAACTACCCGTCATGATAATAATAATAATGATAACTAAAAACTGAGAATAACTAAAATAAAAATGGGTAATATAATTCCACAAGAAATCCCCAGGTCCATGAACCCAATTGACTGGACATCCAATGAAAAATTATTGACTTAGAGCTCACCCCACTCAATCCACATATAATCACACCAATACATGGGAACATAATTGTAATTTCCCATACCTACATCATTCAGTGCTGGAAATGTCACTGAGAAAGCTATGTCACACTATAGGAATACATGTCTTAATATTGGGATCACCTGTACTCACCTCCAGTCACTATATTAAAGGATTCTAGTTAATATCTAGACATCCTATAAATATGGAACTTAGCCGGATGTCATAACACCCATTCGATGTAAATATAGTCTGATTCCTAAGTACTAGTATGAATACAATCAGGAAATTATTACTCAGATAATCCCAAAATGGGATGGACCTTAGGAAATAGGTAAGTAATTCTCTCTAATACCAAGATAAAAAACATCATTAATTAAATAAATAGATCAATATTCCACTCCTATATAGTATGGTGAGTGTAGTATTTGTGAATCCACTCAATCCTAGGGAGAATCCTAGTCATCTCTCAAAGTGATTATCGTCAAACCTTGAGACTACTCAAGATGGGTCCAAAACTTCCTCATAAATCACCTTTGTAATCTCTTATTAGGGAGGAATCCTAGTAAAAAATGGGGATACATATGGAATTATCATCCAACCTATGGTCCCATGCAATACATTCCATATAATTAATACATGTATTGCTTAAGTCATAATAATTTGGATCCTAGGAAGTACCTTTGGAAATCCTGATAATGTAATAGTTAAATAAGAGGGATTAGAAGATGGATCCTAGGAAGTACCTTTGTTAATCCCCGTAATAAACTTGCATCATATTAGGCTCATAATATTAGTACCAGGTAGCACATATGGTAATCATCGATGCATCAAGAGTAACTATGTGAAAGAATAACTAAAGAGTGGGGTGAGCTGAATTCATAAACCCATACCTATTACCACATCCCCTCAAGCATAAATGTTTGGTACGGGTTCTATGTGTCACCCAGTACAATCTTTATGCAGCCCTATAACATACTCGGTCAGGGTTGGTGGATCACCGAGACACCAACTGGGGTCCCCAAGGTCAATAATCTGGAGGGTCATCCCAGATCGGATTCTCAAAGTCCTCAAGTAAGAAAAAGCATCCATTGTGGGATCTTATAAGTGAGGAAATTGTCTTAGGTGAACACCTAATTCACTAGGATGTAAAATTTCATGGCATTATGAATAGGGAAGCACGACCTTGCTTGCTACACTAGGTTATGTGACAAAGGAAACAATATGGAGACGGTTCATAACCCAATCTTAGTTCATAGGTCTCTTTAGGGTACTCCACATGCCCAACCCAGTCTTAGTCCACCTAAAATTTATCCACCCAGTCATTTAAAAAGTCTAACATGTCTTACTGAGCATAGTATTACCTATTAATGGGTCTGGAGCCTACTTGATGTCTCTTAGGGGATAAGTAATGAAACATGGTCACAATGGTCATTAGTGACCCCTGACATTCATCCATTGAAATTACCCATTTAATTAAATTAATACTTCATTATAATAAATTAAACAAGAGGTTTCACCCTCAAGGGTGGGCCCTAGAGAAAATATACTACCATAGACGTTCATCAATACTATAGAGAAGGTATGATAGACTGCCTACCTTTTTGAATCATTCAATTTATTTTTCCAAGGGGTGAAAAAAACTTCCAAATCCCCCCCCCCCAAGCTCATCTAAGACATACATGGTCTTGTATCTCTATCAAATCATAAGAATTAATTAATTATAATTACTATAATTAATTAATTAGACTTAAAATGTTATAAAAATTTAAACAAAACTAACTATAATAGTGTAAATCTTGAAACTTCACTAGAAGATCCTATCACATAAGAACCATGACCTAACACATTCCAAAAACTCACAACATATCCTCAACCTTGAATCAGGTATAATCCCTAAGAAACATAATATAAACAAATTCCTAACAATTTAATTTAATATTTAAATATTTAAAAACTAATTGTGGTGACATAACTCAATGGATAGATGGACGAACATAGGTGAACATCATCTCAGGGTCCCCTCATACCTGGCTAAGAAGAAACCCCATCCAAAACAGGGGATTCCACAATGTATTGGTGGGATCAATGAAGTAACCTTAAACTAAAAATCCTAAAATTAGAAATGATGGGAGTATAACATTGCATAAGAAAGGAGGAAAAAGATATTACCTTTGAAGACTATATAATCACATCCCAGAACACCATGATCACCATAGAAATTGATGTGGTATGCATCGACTGAGACCATCCATGTGTCTCTTGTTCTCCTGCTGAAGGAAGAGGGACAGAGACCCCTCTTTAAAACTAAAAAATAAGGGTACTCTGATTCATAACATAAACTAGGGATTTATGTCATAATATTTCTAGTTAATACTTTGGGCTACCAGGATGCATGATTTATGACATAAATTAATGATTTATGTCGTAAATTATTTGGAATTACTAATTATAATTTATTGGTCCTCACCTTGTAAAACATATCTACATTATGAATACACTATTAATGAGAAAATCATCGACAATAGCTTTTTCTAGTATCCCAATTTTCCTATTCCTCTTTTTTTTCTCACCAGAATCCCTAGGATTTCAATAAAAACATAAACCAAATCCAAAAACACCATTTATGGATGTTCAAAGCCTCCGAACATTGTTTTTATTCTCAATTATCAAAATGAATTGTCAAATAAAATGAGAATTTAATTTCCATTAGAATTTTCAACCCATTCAAAGCATGGGATCTTATATCAGTTTCTAGGAGATTTATATATTAATTCAATACTATGGACTTGAATACCACTTATGATAATTGAAAATTCCTATATAGGAATTAAGCAACTGAAAACATTCAACTTATAAAAAATGAAAATTTAAAAAAATTATCAAATGCTTCAAATTTTGTAATGTTTATCTTGAATCCTCATGAAGAATGATTAACATTTAAATATTCATGTTAAGGAGTCAAAATTCACATAATTATCATCACATGATTTTTATAAATGAGAATGATATCTTGGGTAGAAGATGATGTCCAAACTAAGGATTATATTACAATATAATAATACCCTTTAATTTCCACCATTATATGAAATATCTCACAATGTTGTGGTGTACATATGGTTAGACCATATCATGTTTTAAACCACCATTACATGGCCTGAATTTTATTTCAAATATCCAATATTTATCACTATAGAAATAATTTTAGAATCATAATTAGAACACAATAAATGGAAATATAAATTTTATTTCAAAATCTCTTTTTGTTTAATTGTTGTTTCATACTCTATAAAATGGGTTTAAAATAACATCAAGAACCAATTCCAGATTTCTCCTTCCTTAATTTGGTAATATATTTAATTTATTTAGTTATTTTAAATATTTTTATAAATAAAAGATGAAAAATATATCACAATGGTATGCTATACAAAAATTATAGAAGAAAATAAATAACTAATGACAATAACATGAAAATTAAGAAATTAATCCCATATTTTTTATTATTTGGTCTGGTTTATTAGACTTATTAGGCCAATTTCATCTATTAAACTAAAGAAAATTAAATAATGATAGCTCCACATTAATTTATGAATAGAAAAGATAAAATTTAAATCCTCTTAGTCAAAATAAATATTAAATAATTAAAACACAAAGATGAGAATGATTCGATGATAAAAATCCACCAAACCTATAAAAATGTCTAAGAAAAATTATATCCATCATCTTTGCAAAAATAACTTGAGTAAAATACACCATAAATATCTATAATACACTTCCATTTTCCCATGTTAAAGGGGAAATGATGCATAATATAAGAAAAGGGAATTGAAAATACATTAGATTGTAAGAGATTGTCTGTATAAAGTTGTGTTGTTAAAGGATCCCCAAAAATAATCAACATCACAAAAACTGAGTCATAAAACACCTAGGATTTAAATAAAGGTGAAGGAAACAAATATAATTCATGTACTCACTTGAATTTATAATAAAATGGAGGATCTCAAGAATCATGATGTAACAAATAGTATTATGCGATAACGGAGCTCTGTCAAAGTGTCTTCTGAAAACCACAATGTATTCTCCCTTAAAACTCTTATATATTGTGTTTAACTCCATATAAAAATTATGAAACTAAATAACATTATAACTTAATCATACATTTTTTAAAATAGTGGTAGAGTTTCCAATATTCACTATTTAATTCTTTCACTTCCTTTAATTCCAAATAGATTCATCACTTAAATTTGAAAACTACTTGATAATACTATAAAACAACCCCAAGAATCACAACACAAAAAAAACTAAAAACAACCCCAAATATCATGTCTAAATAAAATGATACATAATATAACATCTCATTAAACAAACCCATAATCCAAAGTGAAACAATTAGGCCCAAAAACATGAGAAAAATTGTTTCCTCCAACTCTACTAGGAAGAAAACCATGGTGCAATGATAATTCATCTTGTCTTTATTTTATGATAAATGAGATTTCATATAAGATTCAACCTTAACTTCAGCATACTTCTTCAAAACACCTCCTAACAACTCTAACACCTACAAAACCAAAAACTAAAGGACCAGAAGAATCTTGGGATATATATTAGATACCTCTCAAATAGTTCTCATCCACAAGAATAAAAAAATCCAATAGAAGAATAATTCCACCTCAACACTAAATTTCCCATGAGATACCTCCCCATTCAGAATTTCACCATCGTAAAATCATAGAAATAGTGTATAGAAAAAAGAAAAAATCCATCATATTAATATTGAAAAAATCATTATAACATCAAAACAAACACTAATCATCAAAATAACTATGGGTACTAATATCGTATTTAGGACCCACACTCCTTTGTAAATTCTTCTATGAAACCACACCTCTATAAGACATGAACCAAAGGAATAATGTATCCATAAAATGCCTTTCTCTAGTGATCCTAAATATCAACTAGACACTCAATAAACATTGCATCATACTTAATATACAACTCACCCTAATCAATGAAATGGGTGTCTTTATAAAGATATTATCACAGTTGCGACACATGGAAAATTTCATGAATTTTATCCATCTATAGAGGAATATATAACTAATATACTGCATCATTAACTAACTCAAACACTTTGGAAGGTCCTAAAATCTAGGTATAAATCTTAATACCAATACCAAACCTCTAATACATGCAATGTGGATAAAACTTTAAAAATACATGATCATGGACATCAAACTATGTAGGTATCCTCCTCTGATATATATACAAATTTTGATAGTCTTTACTATTATCACCAATCATGGACCACATGAAATTTGACGATCATTATCTACACCAAATTTGTTCTAAGAATCATACAATATTAAATCTTGATCTATTATAATGGATATCTAAATGGTCTCCCATAAAATGTAAGAAATGGTGTCATACTAATGGAAGAGTGATAAGTATTATTATAGTAAAACTCAACAAAAATAAAATATTTCACCCATGAATCTAAAAAATCAAGAACACTTTCACACAACATATCCTCTTCCATGAAGATAATTCACTCAATATGACCATTTATTTGAGGATAAAAGGATATGCTAATAAATAACTAAGATCCAAAAGCACAATGTAGATTATTCCCCTCTTATTAAGGTAAGATGAGGATCATGATCATATATTATCACCCTTAGAATCCCAGGAAGCCTCACCGCCTCTTCCATATACATCTTTGCTAAATATTCCACCATAATTGACTCCTTCATTTCTAATAAATGATATAAATTCATCAATAAATTGATAAACATCTGGATGGAGTCACATACTCCCAAATATTGAGGAAAATTGATACCAAAATCAATATAAATTTCCTTCCACTTACATCGAGGAACATTCAATGGGTACTATACAACATTTGGAACTCTACGATCATCTCTCAATAATGAACATTCTATAAATAAATATACAAACTTATCCACAAAAATAATTACACCCATACACTTTAGATCATAATACATCTTGGATACACCTAGATTTTGAAATAAGGGTGAGCTATAAAACTCATGGAGAAACACCTATCGCATCACAAATAGATGGAGGCATTCCCATGAAACAACACCTAATGGTGATCATACTCTAAGAAACCCTCTGAATCATCTTCACATACAACATGATCTCTTCATACCTAAACCTCATGATTTAACACTTGAAATTCCTACACCAGTTGAAAAAATTAAAAATACACTGATATTTTATATATTAAAACTAATTTAGCGAACTCATCCATATCTAGATCCAAATATGCAATCCCCCCCATCATCCTCTTCACATATCTAGAATTATGAGTAATATAACCACACAATTTCTAACTTAGCACATCAACCACTACATTACCTTTACCTGGAGTGTAAGATATCTCAAAGTCATAATCATGCAAGAATTTTATTTACCTCCACTAATTCAAATTAAAATATAATTTAGACAAGATACATTATATTCTATTTTGTTAAATAAATACCACACCATACTCACTAATGAGATAAGTATTCCAAAACATTAAATAGAACACTACCCATTCAAGATCAAGATCAAGGGTGATATATTAGTGCTCATGATGACATAATTGTAAATACCCATATAAGATTACCATATTCTTCTGCATAAAAAAATGAGATCAAAATGGAACGTATTAAAAAAGATATCAAATGAGACTCCCTTTTCTAGAAAATGATAAAATAAATCATAAATAAATCTCTATTCTAAGTACTTAAATTCCATCTGGAACTGATTTATATATATAAAAAGACTGATCCTTTTTAGTAAAATATGTCAAAGCTACTACAATATAAGAGAAACTTGACATGAACCTCTGATAATATTTTATATAAATAAGGTGAATTCATACCAATATAACATTTTCAGGATCTAACTAAGAAAAAATAACCTTAATATTAAAATGATCAACAACCACTCCTTATCAAGATGTAAATTTCCAATGAAATAAACTCTTTACATCCAAAACTTACACTTAGATAGCTTCCCATATAACTGATGCTAGTAAATGAATTCCAAAAATATACCTAAAGGCAAAATGATCGACATATGTCCTAAAATACAATAGAATATCATCAAGAATATGGAAATAAACTGATACAATAATTCATGAAACATTGAGTTCATCAACCCATGGACATTAATAGGGTATTTTTGACTCCTAATGGAATAACCATGAACTCAAATTTTTCATAGAAACACCTAAAAGAAGTCTTCCAAATATCTTCCTACCTCGCCCTCATTTGATGATGTCCAAAGCAAAAAATTAATCTTCGAGATCCAAGTATCCCCCATGAATTAATCAAATGGATCATCAATCCATGGAATGAGATTGTTTTTCACTATAACATGATTCAACAAATTTTAATCAATGCATGTACATAAAAAACATCTTCCTTCATTAAAAATAGTATCATAACATCATAAAGAAACATATTATGCTAGATGAAACCCTTCCACAATACATCCTTGATCTGAATCTACTACTCGTGATTTATTGTTGACGGGGTAGTGTTATAACCTCTTTAGAAAAAATATTATGAAAATCATAAAAAACTATAAAAAAAAATTCTTTTAAATTATATAAAACTTAACATTAACTTTTATCACTAAGATTAAAGTGTCTTGAAGAATATATGATCTATTAAATGATCTTGATTTCCAAAGAAAAACATACACTTTCCTTACACATAAATGAAAATAAATCTCCTCTAATAAAGATCTATGATAGCATGAATAAAATACAACTACTCCCATCAAAGGGTGAAATCACAGGGTTTTATCTAAAAAAATAAATATTACATTGACTAATGATACCCTATCATTATTTCACACCATGTAAAAACCTTTAATAAACCTTATCGGCCTTTAATTGATATATTCAACACCATGGAAACTGTAAATATATCCACCCATCTCCCAAAACTCAGAAAAAGGTTCGCACAAAAAAAGTGTAATGATCCTAAATAAAAAAAGGTATAAAATAGGGTGTAATATATATATATATATATATTTATATATATATATATGGTACTCTGAATGGTGTTTGGATCACCTAGAATTTTAAACTCCATGGAATAAATCTAACCACACCTTACTCCTCTCCCTCAATACCCCTGGTGGTGAATCCCACCATGACCATTTTCATCCTTAGGTCATTTAGTATGGATAATATCATAGGTCTTCTCTTTGCAAACTCTATCACCTATAAACTACCGAAAACCCTACAGACATATCTACTGCTAATAAGGCTTGGTGGAAACTATTATTAAGGCTACAACTGAAATCGAATGCTTATATTTTGTTATCCACTAAGAATGGTTAGGCACTAGTACTACTAATGGGATTGACTTACCGAAGTGAATAAAACTATATTAAAGCTCTTGATAAAATTATATGAACTGATATCTTTGAATAAATATTTAAAAATGACTAACATTGACTCCTCAATATTAGAAACCCTTTCTACCCTAAAAATGTATAATTTATCAACAACTCCACTCTTTGGATTTTTTTAAGACTATTCTATTAAGATGATCCCATCCACTCTATAATCTTATCTATCTTTTCAAACTTTTTCAAAATATCATGATGTGAAGGAAACATGAAAGGGATGATATACTATTTTATCTTTGTCTGAAAAGCCTTCACAAAATGGTTTGTTTTGAAATTATAATCAAGAATAAAATTAGAGAAATAATAGAGAATATTTATTAATTAGACTTCAAATCCCTTGACACTGGAGCTCCTTGGAAGAAGGGCGAACATATCTTTCCAATGAACAATATTCAATGTTTTCGATAATAACTCCACTCTAAATAGACTATGAACCTTATCACATGATACCGTAATATCCTTATGATTTTCTAGGAAAATAATCAACCAGGGACAATCTAAAAATCTCATTAAATTAATAATATATAGAATCCAATGAATTTTTCTTAAATGGAATAGAACAAAATAAATCTCAAAATCCTCTAATCACCTCTTTATCTCTAGATCAGAGACACTCACATCATATTGTGGTAAAATATGACATTGCAACTTATGAAACACCTTCCACAATGAATCCTCTTCATTATGACCAACCCACCTATGATCAACTAGCACATCCTGAAACACTTCAATAACCCAAACCTCATTGTAATTTCAACCATAAGATATATTTATTACACCCAAAAAGAACTCATACACATAAGAAATGGATTTCATTTAAAATGTTGTAATTAAATTTATTTTTTACTTCCCCATATATTATCCTCAGTTCAATACAGATGCAAACAAGCATGATTTATATACCACACCTTGGCCTTTATCCCAAAATCAGCATCAACTCTCCATACCATATTCATTAAGATTAATGTCCTTAGATCGGATCATAGGGTCCTTCTATATATCCTAACCAATCTCCATTTCCAATTTCATATGCTAGGTTTTAATGATACATTTTCCCTACCATATAAAATATATTACTCAACAATTCTTAACTATAAACTTCATCATAACTCTCAAAATAATCTTTGATACCACTCCTTCATGACCCATTCCCACTAGAACTCCTTCTATTCTAGTAGTGGAGACAAGTGTGCCCTTTGAATCCCACCCCCAATAGTCAATGAGTTAGTTTCTAGAATCAAGGGTATAATCAAACAATATTGAAGGGATTTCCCTCATAAATCTATGAATGATATGAATAAAATAAAAACTACCTACACAATAATAACTTAAAATAAATTCCCATACAAAATATAGAATGCATGTAATGTTATACATAAACAAAGAAAAAAATAAAACCCACTCCTATGTAGAAACTCCAACACCAATAAGATTCATGCCACATGCTAGTAATATATAGTCCAATCACTAACCCTACCCTACAAATCAGTAAAAAAATAAGATATAAAAGATAGGATAGAGCATATTAATATACACAATTGGTTCCTCCATAAAATTATATAGATGTGGATGAAGAAAAATAATGTATCAGTAAATAAATAGAAAACCCAAAATGTTACATATCCCAAGGTTAATTGTAACTCAAACCCACCAAGGCCCTATCAACAATTTGACATGCAAGCATAGTAACATAATATCCAAAGGAATATATATCACGAAAACTTCCTCATACCTAATTCCTCGCTAATATAGTCTTCTTTAAACCCCGATAAAATATATCCCAGTTCTCCCATAACTTCTATATCCATATAAATATAACCTCATATCACATCACAAACAAAACTATATAATCATATCCATATACCACATAGTAAAACGATAACTAAATAACCACAACCAGACACCTCACACCATAGCCACAACCATAAGAACATAAAAAATAAGTTCCACATCATTTCTACATACCTAAACCCCCACATCAACACATAATATTTCGAAGAGAGAAAAATGAAGGGGGACTAGTCATCAATCCTTATCACCCACATCTTGGATGTTGGGGGTACACTCGGAATCCAAAACATAAAATGGGCATCAATCACATTACCAAACATGGGTGGTGGAACATAATAAATAAAAAAATAGATATATAATAATCACAAAACCCCAAATCAAGGTTCACTTATTTTCAAAAACATCTATAACTACAACATATCACAATAACATCACCGCCGACAACAATATCAATCATTTCAACCTCTAATAACACTATTACCACACCACTACAACAAGATAAAAATTCTGATTCAAAAAATAATATATTCATATCAATTAATGTTTACCAACCACATTAATTAATTAACCACATGTCAATTTCCATCTTACACTATTTCGTGTTAACTGCATCCTATTTTACTTTTATAATTCAAATTCTACATAAATAATTTTTTCACATAGTTTCTTTTATTTCCAACAATTAAATTATTCATAACATCCCGTTACATTTTCTACTATAACCAATTAATTAATTATTTATATAATCACTCCTTGTATTTGGGAACTATGATACCTAATCATCATATATTATTTATGCCACTATATTTACAAGACACGTATATCGCACAACTCTATCTCTACCCCTACCACAATAAGCACCAAATAAAAAAATTCTATCACATCTATAAAAATTTCCGAAACATGATTTATCCATAATAAAGGAAAATAATAATTTTATTTCCTTATCTATTCTTATCAGTTTACTACCTTTTCCTAAATAAAAAAATTAAAACAACAATAAAAAAATATTTTCCCTTCCATACTTCATTTTCATATTTAAATCATTTAATTCAATTTTACATGATTCTCATTCAACAATGAAAAAATAATCCAAATAGTAATCTACATGAAAAATATATAAAAATTAAATAAACCGATAGAAAAAACACAAAATAATGTTAAATAACAATCAACTCCCTACCTTTTCATTATTTATCCTGGTGTATTATCTTTATTAAAATTTCAACCATTAACTTAAGGAAAACTAAAAGATGATAGTTCCACATTAACATCAAAATAAAGTAGAGAGAATATAAACTTTTCCAAACCTATACACATCATCTCATCATCAAGATTATCATGACCCAACCCAAATCAGGTCTCGAGCCACAAATACCCCAAGGCCACCTCCATAGGCCTGGGGTTGGAGACTAACACAGAATGCATAACCAAGATGGGGTGGCCTTTCCCTAATTACTTTTTGACACACAATGAACCATATTGATGCATAATTACAGATAATATAAAATTAAAAGAAGAAAGATGAAAGGAAACATCCATGCATGTAGAACCTCAAGACAGTACCAGAGTATGGTGGTGTAAATAGAAAAATAAAGGGGGAAATATATGCCCAAATAGAAATATGTACCACCCAGAAAAAAACTGTAAAGTAAAATGCAGAGAGGGATCAGCTCCTGATCTCCAAGCTATAACCATCATACATGGTCCAAAGTACAAGGTATCCCTAAGCTCCTCTAAAGTCACCACTAACTTGTCTACCATCTACATAAGACATAGAATGTAGCAGGATGGCTCCGCACTCCCCCATCCCTATCCTCTCCTGCTTGCCCTTACTCTCGTCTCTTTCTCTGCTCTAGGTTTTCTGGCCGAAACCTTCTCCACTCCTAGGTTTATTTTGTCTTCTTTGGCTCTCTCTGACACTTCCATGCTTCTCCTAGGGTTCATACCCCTATTTTATTTCACGGCTAGTCCACTCCTAGGTTCTTTCCCTCGCTTCGGATTCAGTGAAGGCGATTCAGTTTTACCCTAGGGTGCTGCTACCACGCTCTGACCTGGCGGTCCATTGCTCCTCTCCAAGTCAGATCTGGAGCGATGAAATCACATAGGTTTTGGGATTTAGGTTTGGTGGTTGTGGGTCTGATCTGTGTCTTCCCCATTTCCCCCTCCTTTCTTTGGTTTTGTCTCGGTTTGGGCTTCATCCCTGGTTTCTTTTGGGTTCTTCCCCATTTTCCTCTTTCTTGTGTTCCCTCTCGGTTTCTTCCCTGATTTTCATGATTTTTCACTGTGCGGGTTCGGAACCCTTAGAATTAAAATCACTCCCATGGACTCAAATTAGTTCTACTTCTCTCCAATTCAGTGTCAAGAAGTGGTTCCTCAGAGGCTTTGGGAGGTGGTATTTGGCTGGCGAAGGTTCTCCTCATGCGGTGTGTTTTGATTTTCAGTGCTATTTTGTTTTCTCCTCCCACTTTTGTGGTTGATCTTCTCAAGGATTTCTCAGTGAAGTTCAGACGGTGATGATAGTGACAGTGTTGGCTATATCTGTGATTATTGTTTATAGTTTTTTTGTTTTTCTTTGTTTTTGGTTTTTGTGATGGATGGTCGACAATGACAAGGTGATGTTGTTTCTGTGTTTGGTGATGGATCTCAATGAAGTGGATGCCATTGAAGTTTCTAGTTACCTTCTCTGGTGGTGGACGATGATGATGATGGTACTGACAATGGTGGATGACAATAACCTGACCAGTCTCGTGGTTCGAGGCCTCCTTGTGATGGTTGATTTTTTGGATTGTGATGGGTTTGTTCATGGATCGAGGTGGATTATGGTGGTTTTCAGAACTCAATTTTTTTTTTTGAAATTTGAATGTTGAAATTTTAGTTTGAATGTGGTGTGTACTAGTTTATGTGGTTATGGGTATGTTGGAATAGTTGGCACATTTGTATGGTTCCCACTTACCCAAAAAGTGTCTCTTTGAATGATACAAAAAAATGGTTTTGTGGATCTACATAAGACACAAAACATGAAAAAAAATCTCATGTAGGGGTGAGTATATAAATAACCAGTATGATTCCCCAAAAACTAAATCGGGAGCAGTAAGAGATACAATGGGAATATAAATACAGTTGATAGTAAATAGGATGCAGTAAAAGAGAACATCTCAAACCAAACCAAGAGAGGGAGTTACCCAATCCAAGCACAAGGGGGTCAACATGGTGAGTAGATGAAGTACATATCATGTCTTTACCACCCATAGCAGAATAGTAGACTTATCTAACCATGAGAAACTAAACACAGAAAGGACGTAGAATACCCCGAACATCTTCACATATCATGAAAAGAGAGTAACCAAATCCAAATGTATGGATATAGAAGTATATATATTTTCAGTCAAAGAATACCAAATGAGAGATTAAGTGGATCTCCATCTCATAGATCAAAATAGGAAGAATATTCCCAAATAGAACCAAAATGCATCAATGATTCCAAATATCTCAAAAATATTCCCAGAAGTATATGTGTAAGGAAAAAACCTTTCCAATGTGCCACATAGCCTAGGGGGTACAAACATGAAGGAGAGGACCCACACCCTTATACATCAGGGGGTTACACTCTGATATTATTTCTAGAGTACCCAAAACCATGATGATGGGGGGTTACACTCTAGTGTCATGAGGACCCATGCTCAATCTGATAGTGGGTTTCACTTGATTAGTATAGGACCCGCACCCAAGCTGGTGGGGTGTTGCACTCAATAGGTTGAGGACCCACGCCTTAGTGTACCATGGGGTTCCACTCTATTCATCAAGGAATCAGACCCTATCTGATAGGGGGTTCCACTCAGAATTTTAGGACCCACACCCTAGTACTATAGGGGGTTACACTCTACTCATCAAGGACTCACGACCTATCTGATATGGGGTTCCACTTGGAAGGTATCTATAGAGGACCCACACCTGTGATGATGGGGGGTTCCACTCTATAAGAAGCCTCTGGTTATCTAGCCTAATCACTATCATCATTAGGAATTTCATCATTAATCCCCATGCCTCGAAATATTTCACATCGTATCACAAAATCCACAACCAGTGGAATTGTCATCTTTTATGCAGAAAACGACTCAAGATCAGCTACTCATTGGCCAAAATATGAGTTTAAACAGAGGTGATACAGAAGTTAAAATTTTCCTAAAAAGGATCCAAGGGGTACATGTCATGTGAGGGGAGCCACAAGGAATGTGGTCCCACTCTTTATCCTGGATGTGTCCCTATAGGTATACGACTCCAAACCCATGTAGAAGTATATGCCATGTTGGTGGATTAAACAGTGTGTCCAAAATATCTGGGACCGGTTTGTGTCCTTTTGGACATGTCCGTGTACTTTGGTACACAGCTATATGCCTAGCCATGTACTCGCACATGGAGTCCCACCACTATGATTCATCACACGGCTCATCCACTTGGGGATGAGGTTCATGAAATAAATGAAAGATATGCACTGTGACATCCTTATAAACTTCTTAAACCCCAACCACCATAGCCAGGGGGATACATGTTGTGTTTTCATCATAATACATTCCATGTAGTTAGGATTTTTCTATATTTAAATATCAGAAATCTATAACTAAAATCCTGTATTTTTTCTTCGATTATAGCCCTATATCTACCCGAAAATAGTGGATCTAGCCATGGATTGCAATTTTTGGTCATCAGTCACCAGAAATTGGATCCTACCATGTCATGGGGGTGTGTCGCATGAACCACTCACCTCAGATCCTTCTACCTTAGATTATTTGATCTATGATCATCAAAACAATTATCCAAAATTATAAATCATTCCAAATCAATACCCATTTCGTTGGTCTGTACCCTCTCATCATTTCAACACAATTTTGGGGTCCGATCAGGCTCAATACTACCCCACAACGTCGAACAAGGACAACAGAGTACTACTGGTGAAGAACATAAATCAATTTAGGGGGAAAGGCACAAAAAAATGGATTAAAAATTATTGTACAAGAAGTTTTGTAAAAAAATAAACAATGTGGATAATATGGGTGATAAAAACTAAATAAATCAATTTAATTGTAACATGGGCACATGCAATGGTCTAATAATTGGAACAAATCAGAAATGGGATGATTTTTCTCAATAAACTTATTCAAAGATGGATTGAAGCACAAATTGAAGATTCATACCAAGATATTGGTTCATTCTTCCTAAAAAATCTCACTCTTTAATGATCGAAAGAATTCATTGCATTCACTGCATCCCAATCTGCTCTAATATGATGTTTTATCATCATCTGTGGTGATCTGCAAATGAAAGAAAGAAAGAGAAGCTATCAGATGGTCCTAGAATTATGAGGCTAACCCTGGGTGAATCTCCATGGAAGTATACTTATATATTTTTTAGTTATTTTAAATGAAATAATTATTTTATTAATTATTTAATTAATCCATTAACTATACTGCCAATGGGAGAGATGTATGAACTGTAACAACCCATGATTTTATGAGAATTATTCTTTTTAATTTCATTGATGTCTTGTGTTGTACACTACAAAAAAATTAGTTTGTGCTATATGCAGCACTGTATTAGCTTGCAGTATACGCAATACTATTCTTGGCTCGTGTTACACGCAATTTCAAGTTCGTTTTGTATAAATTATTCTACGCAGCATTAAGTATAGATTTTGTTTAATGTATAAATGAAATATGTTTTGATTATATTATACGCAACACTAAAGGGAGATTGCACGCCACGCAACCCTGACTTGGCTTGCATTACACGCAACTGCAACCTTCCTCGATAGCGTGTGTTGTACACAATTCCGGGTTTCACTAAACAATGATATATGGTTATAATATTATTATAAACTAGCCGTTATGAATAGTTTTAACTATATTTTGAATTTTATAACACTATTATTCATCTTACACATTTTCTTGTACATCGTGTGAGAACAAAATAAATTTTTTTGAGTAAAATAAGTATTTTTCAAAAAAATGCAGTTTTGCCGCCTTTTGATGGCGCACCCACTTTAAATATAGTTTTTGACGGGTTTATAAGTTCAATTTGACAAAATAATATTCCTCTTTGGAATTAGGATATAAATATTTACTTTGGAAATTTTTTTCATATTATTGTGATAACTTTCATATTTTAATGAATAGTAAAAACACGCTAACTTTTACTTAAAAACAAATTTTTTCATTGAGATACTTTATATGGTTAAATTATAATAATAAATTGTTTTAAAGTATAAATAGAATTTATTTTTACCATTTAATATAATTTATGTCATTAGCATTGATTTTAAATTGAATTCATAGGTTAAATATATTCAATCTATTGCAATGTTTTAAACAAAAACCCATTTTTTTACAACGAGATTAATTTTAAATTAATTACTGCAACTTCTATGTTTTGAATTTGGAAAAATGGATTCCATATTTGGAATCAGTATTTCCAAATTATGTAAATAGCCTACTTTTTATTTTTGGGCATTATGAATAGTAACTACGGTAAATTTTATTTACCACAGTTAAGGGTAAATTAGGTAATTAAGGTTAAAAATAATATTATAAAATTACCCTAACACCTGCCAAAATTCTATTGAATGACTAAAAGTTGACACATATCACCTAAGGGTTAGAATAGATTAATTATATGGACTATTGACCATGAAAATGATTTAATTATTATTAAAACCTAAGAAAGTGACAACATGTCACTCTCTTAAATCTTATAAGTATAATAATTTTAATTTAGTGATAAACTTCTTGAAACTTAGAACATGAATAGTCTCTAGAAATATAATAAAATAATCTACATCATATGAAATTATTTATAATATTTAAGTATTAAATAATTATCATTAATGGTGACACAATAGTGATGTTGAAATTATTTTATTGATTGAAATATCAAATAAATGGTTTTAAAATTATTAAAATAAATATTATATGAAATATTTAATGATCTCCACTAATTTTCTAGATAATTATGATATGTTATGAATATATTAAATATTTTAGTTCAAAAATATATTCTGTGAGTATTTTATTTAAATTCAAATAAATAAATAGTGTCAAAATTGACACTATTGTTATTTTATAAAAATCACATAATATAATTTTTTTTAAAATCACAAAAATATTTAAAATTTATAAATTGAATTTATATGGTCTAAAATGTCATAAATTATCCAATTATGTACAATTCAAAACACATAAGTAATTATTTATAACAATTTAAAATTTAGAATCTTATTTCCACAAATAAGATTAAATAAATTAAAAAAGGATAAATCACGTTGATAAGGTTTAAAATAATTTTCTAACATGTCTAAATTTTATTGGTTGATGAGATTACAACCCTATCTCATATAATATTTTAATATTAGTCATTTTTTGAGGAGTTTCAGTGGGGTTTAATTTATTATAAATTAATCTTTTTGAGGTTTCCAAAGGTGCCCTTCTCCTCCCTTATAAAACAGCACCTCCTCCCTCTCCTCTTCACAACACTTTGAGCCTTCAAGATCGGACAAACCCTGACCATTTCTCTTCTACACTTCCCTAGAAACATTTTGGAGATTTTGGTATTCTCAATATACCAACTCTAGTCCCTTAAGAGGAATGTTAAAGGAGGTGCGTCGAAGAAGAGATAATCTCTTCTACCGATTCTTTCAATATTATTTCTTCTTCATCTTCCTCTTATTCAGTTGTTTCATTGAAAATTAATACAATAAGTATCACTAATATACTAATATGATATTATAAATATTAAACAACCTCATTTCACCTTCTATCCATCCTATGGAAAACGAAATCACCGCACGTGCGTGCGTACGGAATACCGTCTCTACGCCGTGGTGTAATTTTTTTCCCCCACCACCTTACTTGGATGGGTATAATGGTGTAAAGAATAACTATATATGGATATTATAACATAATACTGATTATGAGATATTATATCATCCAATCCAATTCCATTCAATAATTATTGGAACGATATCATCGCTTGTGCGTATGTACAGATTACCATCTCCACGACGCAATGAGATTCAATCTCCATGTTAACCATTAAAGAATGATTATAAAGTATATATAATGAATAATAATTGTTTATATAACATAATAATTATACTGTATTTATTTATATGTTATTTACTTACTTCCATTCAAGTCAATAAGGAAAGGAAAACAGCGTTCATGCGTACGTACGGCCTACCGTCTCCATGAACGGTGTGTTTCATTTCATTTATCTATCTATTATATATATATATATATATACTGAATATATATGATATATAAATTTTTATTTACATTCGGGAAGTTATTAAATCATGATATAAGTAATAATAATATCAATGAAAACAAGTCTAAACATGTACGATAAATGAAACGATTTTACCGAAAACGCTGCTTTAACATGGAATTTACAATAGAACGAGTAATATAAAGTCATAAGTGAACCATATATGATATCATAACAATGAATATGATTCTGTAATAAATCAATGACATTATTTAAATCATTATACAGTGGTTTCGTATACATACGAAGCATATCGGACATAAGGCAAGGGATAACTTTTCCAGTCTCATTTTTATCCGAGATTGTTTATTCTTAAGTATTTACTGGGGTTATATTTATCAGCCATGTCCCTATTTTCTAAAAAAAATCATGTATTTTTAAAGTCCTTTTTACCCATTTTTGACTTTTACTACATGGTATGTAAGTAATCATTCTTTTTTTTACCATACGAGGTACTTTTTGACTTTTCCGGCAAAAGTATGAGAAGAATGTTTTTTTAAATTATACGGCATGAACGGATTTTTACAATTTTATAACGCCTTATTTTCATGATGATTAATCTACAATATTTCATGATTATTTTCAAAAAAATAATTTTCTTTTAAAATTTAATGGAATTTTGTGAAAAGAAAAATATTTTGAAGAAGAAAGGATATTTTCCTCGAGAATTCATCACAAGTGTTTTATCAAAACTATTTTCCATATCAGATGAAATTATTTAGCATGTTTATGTTTCAAGTATAATTTCTCTATGATTTACATGGTTTCACTTTTCTTATGATGAAATGATATCCATTTGTTTTATAGGGATTATGTTATGATGGTATTATGTTTATGAAACCCATTTTATTTTTTGGGTTATGATGAATGATTTATGTTTATGTTGTGGCACAAGTATGAATGATTTCATTATGCTATGGGTGGGACCTATATCTCCCTCTAATTCATTTTGTAAATATTTATATCTCATGAGATAGACATGATGGGAATGGTATGTTAATCTGGTTCAGTGATACAGGACTGGAACAAAAAGTGATCTCGATTCAGAAAGGGACTTTGTCCACTAAGATCATCTTGGCAGCAATGCATTGGCTACTATGGAAATAATATCTTGTTCTTAATGGTTTTCCACAATTAAATGTTTTATTCCCATGCTATTTTATCATGATTAATGTTCCTTTATGATCTATTCCTTATATACTGCCATGTTTTATGTCATTGCTCAAGATTTTGATGTTTAAACATTATGTTCATGTTTTTAAAGTTCAACTATATATGATTTGTTCTATTTTCTCCATGCTTACTGTTACTGAGAATTTGAGCTCACCTTTTATATGTTTTCTTTTCCCCAGGATTTAAAGAAATGTTTTAGGTAAGAAAGAAAAAGGGGAAGATCTTTATGGGAGATGTTGAATATCTTTCACCCTGATTAGAATATTATATTCCGATCCAAAGACACTAAATTTTACGGTCCTTATGTGTCTGTTTTTGTTATGTATTAAGTATTCCACTAAAAGTAATGTAATGTCCATGTACGTCAAGATTTGGGTCTCTACAGTTGGTATCAGAGTAAAGGTTTAGTTAACCTTTGAAAACTAGGATGCGAAAACTTTTGTGATATCCCTAGATATATTTTTAAGGTATATCTAAGGATGTACCTCAGGTTTAGTATAACTGTAGGTTACAGTACAAGAATTATGTTGACTATCATGAATAACCTAGGGTGAAACTAAGCTATCATAGGTTAAATAATTTGTCATAAGTTATAAATAGTATAAGTGACTTTTTATGATTATGCGATTCCTCATTATTTTAACTGTTTCTTACACAATCGTTTCTAGTTTTAGTTAATGGAGGGAACCAGAAGGAATTGGGTTAACATTGAATCTGATGGACAAATTGGTGACTATGAGTAGTGAAATTTCATAATTCCTCGAGATAAATATATTATTATTATGCCGAATCAGACATCGCGATATATGATTAACAAGGTGAACTTAAGTGGTATTCCTAATTCATCAAATAAGAGGAAGATGGACTTTTATCCATGTTTTCATGGTGAGGAGCATAGATAAAGGAAGATTGAGATTTCTAAAGAAGGGAAGAAGAACCTTGAGGAATACCTCAAATGGAGGGGAAGATGTTATCTATGTGGGGAAAAGGGTTATAGAGTGACAGACTGTTATGGAGTTCAATGTCTTATCTGTGGAGAACATGGACATTACCCAACTCAATGCCCTGACCTAAGAGGTTACTTCTAAATCAAGGAAGGACTTATTCCATGAAAATCATTGAAGAGGATGGATTGAAGTGTTTATTTATTGGTATTCAATAATAATGTTGTTGTGGTACTTTTATGGTATATTGGAATATTTATGCATTGGTCTATTGGGGTTTTCAATAATTTTTTGATATCGGAAACCATGAAAAGTGATAGAAATATTTTTTGTAAAATAGATGAAATGCACATAATGAAGGGATAAGGAGAAAATACTATGTATGACAGTATTTATGAGCTAATGACTGATATAAGGACAAAGTGATATCATGGTTTGAGTATATAGAAATTTTGGGATTTTGGTCTGTGTAAAGAGTTAACTTATAACATCATTCATGTTTTCACAAAGGTTCAATGTGTATTCATTTTTCAAGAGAATACATGATTAAGGTATTCACATGTTTGGAATGTGACCAACAATATATATCATATGATAAATGATGGTATTCACATTCTTGGTTGATGACATTTCTAGTAATCGTTTTCTTTATACTATAAGATTGGACATAAGTATTTTTGATAAGCCGAAAGGTTTGAATGGATTATGTTGGACATCAGATAGAATTGTTTAAGGCTAGAAATTTTTTCGATATTATTGCAGGAATGTTATAATAATGTAGTTTTAGAAAAAGGGACAACCTGCAGGACGGGAAACAACACGTCGTGTCGGACAAGGTTGTGGGAATCAAACCCATAACTGAAGTGTGACATTCCTTTATCGCATACCACTGGCCTACATGAAGTCTCTGGTTAGTAGAAACTAGTTTTATTTTATTAAGTAGTATGATAGATGATGTATACGTCCATTTTTGGAATCATATACGATTAACCTCACCATAGATGGACATATGTATATTTGATAACTTTTGCTAACCTTTTGTTTGAGACATATGGAATGAACTATCATTCTATTGAATGATCTGCTAACACTTCACGGAAGACAAATTCAACTTTATTTCTTTAAGAGATGAAGTGGAAATTGTTCAAGGCACAAACAACAGTGAGATTGTACCAAAATCAAGTAAATATTTCTTCTATTTAAAATTTTTCAACTATAGGGAAATGATATTGAAAACCAAAAAGGTTGTCTTAGTGATCTTATATCTGATGAATCAGATGGTACCTTAGATCATCACAAATTTATGGCTTTGTGATTGTTGGCTTTTTCATAGCCATGTTCTCTACCACTCTCCATCAGAACATGATGGTTAGATTTATCTTCCAGATCCGTATTTTCACCTATGTTCTCCTACGTGGAAACCCAGTGATGAGTTAATTTGGGTAACCGTTATGTTTCATACTTAACTTTTTCAAATTAAGTTTTATTATTCCTTTTTACGATGTGGGTTTCTATGAAAGAAACTTTCAAGTAGTAAACAATTTATAACCCCGATGAATTTCGAGGGAGAAATTCATTTTAAGGGAGGTAAAATGTAACAACCCGAGATTTTATGAGAATTATTATTTTTAATTTCATTTATGTCTTGTGTTGTACACTACAACAAAATTAGTTTGTTCTATACGCAACACTGTATTATTGTGCAGTATATGCAACACTATTCTTGGCTCGTGTTACACACAATTTCAAGTTCGTTTTGTAAAAATTATTCTACGCAAAATTAAGTATAGATTTTTTTTAATTTATAAATGATATATGTTTTGATTATGTTATATGAAACAGTAAAGGGATATTTCACTACATGCAACCTTGACTTGGCTTGCATTACACATAATCAAGACCTCCCTCGATAGCGTGTGTTGTACACAATACCGGGTTTCACTAAACAATGATATATGGTTATAATATTTTTATGAACTAGACGTTATGAATAGTATTAACTACATTTTTAATTTTATAACATTATTATTCATCTTACACATTTTCTAGAACATCGTGTGAGAACAAAATAAATTTTTCGAGTAAAATAAGTATTTTTAAAAAAAAATGCAGTTTTGCCGTCTTTTGATGGAACACCCACTTTAAATCTAGTTTTTGACAGGTTTATAATCTCAATTTGACAAAATAATATTCTTATTTGGAATAAGGATTTAAAAATTTACTTTGGATAATTTTTTCATATTATTCTGATAACTTTCATATTTTAATAAATAGTAAAAACTCAATAAATTTTACTTAAAAACAACTTTTTTCATCAAGATAATTTATATGGTTATAATATAATAGTTAATTGTTTTGAAGTATAAATAGAATATATTTTTACAATTTAATATAATGTATGTAATTATCATTGATTTTACATTGAATTCATAGGTTAAATCAATTCAATCTTATGCAATGTTTTAAACAAAAACCCATTATTTTGACAACAGGATTAATTTTAAATTAATTACTGAAACTTCTGTGTTTTGAATTTGAAAAACTGGATTCCATATTTGGAATCAGTATGTCCGAATTATGTTAATAGGCTATTCTTTATTTTTGGGCATTATGAATAGTAACTACGGTAAATTTAATTTACCACAGTTAATGGTAAATTAGGTAATTAAGAGTAAACATAATATTATAAAATTACCCTAACACCTAAAAAAATTATATTGGATGACTAAAAGTCGACCCATATCACCTAAGGGTTGGAATAGATTAATTTTATGGACTTTTGACAATGAAAATAATTTAATTATTATTAAAACCAAAGAAAGTGACAACATGTCACTCTCTTAAATCTTATAAGTATAATAATTTTAATTTACTGATAAACTTCATGAAACTACGAACATGAATAGTATATAGAAATATAATAACATTATCTACATCATGTAATTTTATTTATAATTTTTAGGGATTAAATAATTATCATTAAAGGTGACACAATGGTGATGTTGAAATTATTTTATTGATTGAAATATCAAATAAATGGTTTTACAAATATTAAAATAAATATTATATGAACTATTTAATGTTCTCCACTAATTTTATAGATAAATATGACATTTAATGATTATATTAAATCTTTTATTTCAAGCATATATTCTGTGAGTATTTTATTTAAATTCAAATAAATGAATAGTGTCAAAATTGACACTATTGTTATTTTATAAAAATAACATAATATAAATTTGTTTAAAAATCACAAAAATATTTAAAAATTATAACTTAAAATTTATATGGTCTAAAATGTCATAAATTATCCAATTATGGACAATTCTCACCACATAAGTAATTATTTATAATAATTTAAAATTTAGAATCTTATTTCTACAAATAAGATTAAATAAATTAAATAAGGATAAATAAAGTTGACAAGGTTTAAAATAAATTTCCAAAATTTCTAAATTTTATTGATTTATGGGATTACAACTCTATCTCATCTAATCTTGGAATATGTGTCATTTTTGGTGGGTTTTAAGTGGGTTTTGATTTATTACAAATTAATATTTTTGAGGTTTCCAAAGGTGCCCCTCTCCTCCCTTATAAAAGGGAACCTACTCCCTCTCCTCTTCACAACACATTGAGCCTTCAAGATCAAAAAAACCTGACCATTTATATTCTCCACTTCCCTATAAACATTCTGGATGTTTTGGTCTTCTCAAAAGACCAACTCTAGTCCCTTAAGAGGAAGCTTAAAGGAGGTCCGTCGAAGAAGAGGTAATCTCTTCTATCGATTCTTTCAAGATTATTTTTCTTCATCTTCCACTTATTTAGTTTTTTCATTTTAAAGTAATAAAATAAGTATTAAAAATATACTAATATGATATAATAAATATGATACAACCACATTTCACCTTCTATCCATCCTACAGAAAACAAAATCACCATACGTGCGTACGTACGGAATACCGTCTCCACGCCGTGGTGTAATCTTTTTTTCCACCACCACCTTACTTGGATGGGTATAATGGTGTAAATAATAACTATATATTGATATTATAACATCATACTGATTATGAGATATTATATCATCCACTCCAATTTCATTCAATGATTATGGGAACGATATCATCGCTCGTGCGTACGTACGGATTACCGTCTCCACGACACGATGAGATTCAATCTCCATATTAACCATTAAAGAATGATTATAAAGTATATATAATAAATAATAGTGGTATATATAACATAATAATTCTACTGTATTTATTTATATGTTAATTACTTACTTCCATTCAAGTCAATAAGGAAATGAAAACAACGTTTATGCGTATGTACAACCTACCATCTCCATGAACTGTGTGTTTCATTTCATTTATATATAATATATATATATATATATACTGAATATATATGATATATAAATAATGTTTTACATTCTGTAAGTTATTAAATCATGATATAAGTAATAATAATATCAATAGCAACAAGTCCAAACACGTATGATAAATGAAACGATTTTACCGAAAACGTTGCTTTAACATGGAATTTACAAAAGAACAGGTAATATAAAGTCATAATTGAACCATATATGATATAATAACAATGAATATTATTCTTTAATAAGTAAATGACCTTATTTAAATCATTATACAGGAGGTTCGGATACATACGAATTATATCATACATAAGGTAAGGGATAACTTTTCCAATCTCATTTTTATCCGAGATTGTTTATTCAAAAGTATTTACTGGGGTTATATTTATCATCCATGTCCCTATTTTATAAAAATGGTTTCATGTATGTTTAAAGTCCTTTTTACTCATTTTTTAATTTTACTACATGGTATGTAAGGAATCTTTCTTTTGTTTACCATACAAGGTACTTTTTGACATTTCTGGAAAAATTATGAGAAGAATGTTTTTTAACTTATACGGCATGAATGGATTTTTACAATTTTATAATGCCTTATTTTCATGTATCTTAATCTAAAATATTTCATGAATATTTTCCACAAAATCATTCTATTTTAAAATTTAATGGCATTTTGTGAAAAGAAAATGATTTTGAAGAAGAAATGATATTTTTCTCAATAATTCATCTCAAGTGTTTTATCAAAACTATTTTCCATCTAAGATGACGTTATTTAGCATGTTCATGTTTCAAGTATAATTTCTCTATGATTTACATGGTTTCACTTTTCTTATGATGAAATGATATCCATTTGTATTATATGGATTATGTTATGATGGGATGATGTTTATAAAACCCATTATATTCTTTGGGTTATGATGAATGATTTATGTTTATGTTGTGGAAAAATTAAGAATGATTTCATTATAAGATGGATGGGACCTATATCTCCCTCTAATAAATTGGTTAAAGATTTATATCTCATGTGATAGACATGGCTGGAACGGTAAGTTAATCTGGTTCAGTGATACAGGACTGGAATGAGGAGTGAACTCGATTCAGAAAGGGACTTTTTTCACTAATACCGTCTTTCCAGCAATGCCTTGGATACTATGGAAATAATATCATATGATTAATGGTTTTCCACAATTAAATGTTTTATTCCCATTAAATTTTATCAATATTAATGTTCCTTTATGATCTATTCCTTACATACTTCCATGTTTTATGTCATTGCTCAAGATTTTGATGTTTAAACATTATGTCCATTTTTTTAAAGTTAAAATGTATATGATTTGTTATATTTTCTCCATTCTTACCCTTACTGATCATTTGAGCTCACCCTTTATATGTTTTATTTTCCCCAGTATTTAAAGAAAGGTTTTAAGTAATAAAAAAAAGGGGAATCGCACATCGTCTCAGCTCCTGTCTTTGGAAATATATATAGAATATTTTAAAGTCTTGAAAGGAAAAAATAGGTCTTGAATTCACTTATTCCTTCAATATTTTCATCCCTAGAAAGAAAAACCAAACAAAAAACATGGGATACTAAGCCAGAATCTAGCTCTCCCACTCTAAATAACTCTCGTTCACATTCATGTGGTACCACAACTTGTAGACCAAGGGGATGGTCCATCCCCACAACGTCCTCTTCTGTCGATCGTCGATCTCTATTAGGTGCTCCGCAAAGGTGGTTCCATCCATTATGTCTAGATTTCCCATGATGATGATGTCCATAGGGTCATGCATGTATATCCACAACTGTGACATGTGAAAGACATTGTGCACCATCTCTAGCTATGGGGGTAGGGTGAGATGGTAACCAACCTCACTGACCCAGTTCATGATTTTGAATGGCCCGATGAACCTCTGGTATAACTTGCCTCCCCAGGTGTACCTCTATAGTCCTTATTTATGGGGATACTCTCAGGAAAATGTGTTCTTATTAATTGAACTCCAAGGTTGTATGACACTTATTTTTATAAGATATATTCCTGTTATGAGCCATCCTCATCCTCTCACAGATGAATTGGACCTTCTCCATCATCAACTACACCACCATTGGGCCCACAAAAGACATCGCACTTATCTATTTCAAACATAATGGTGACCTTTAGGTTCTCACGTATAGGGCCTCAAAATTTTTCATTCTGATATTGTAGTGGTAGATTTGGTTGTATGAAACTAAGGGAATGTAATCCTCTCAGCTTTGACCCAAGACTAGCATGCAATCCCTAAGCATATCCTCAAATACCCTGATAGTGTGCTCAGTCTTCCCGTCAATATGGGGGTGAAAGGTTTTACTCTTCCTTATTTGGTTTCCAAATGAATCTTTTAGGCCTCTACACAATCATGACATAAACTATGCACCGTAATCTGATACAATCATCCTGGTCACCCAAAGAAGGAAAATGATATCTCTTATGTATAAATTCCCCAAACTCTCCACCAAAATCATCTCCATTATAGCAAGTAAGTGCTCCAAATTTGGAGTTGGTAAAATATCACACACATGGGGTCATGTACCTTCACGATGTGTGGAATGCCTATCACAAATTCCATGGATATTTCATCCCACTTCCACTCTAGGTTATCAAGGAGATGCAACAACCCTTCCAAAACATGGTGCTCAACCTTCACCTACTGATAGGTGAGCCACTAAGAGACGAACTCATCTATGACCCATATCATTCAAGACCACAACAATTTTCATTTATGGTATTTGTAAATCTTCCCCACACTAGGATATACATCTAAGAGAGAAGTGTGGAACTCTCACATCACCTCCTCCCGTATCATGACTGGAACCAGCATCCATCCCTAAAAAATATTATGTGATTATATCATTTATAATATCCATTTAGTTAATCCATCATAGATATCTAGTCACATAAGAATTCATAGTTGGTGTCTCCAAACTGGGACTCTCTCACACACTTGAGAAGCAGAGGAGTCAACACCATCGAATAAAGAAAATTATACCCTCCTGCTCCACCAAGGTCTGTTTCAAGGAAGCTAACTATCCTAAAGCCTCCAAAACCAAGTGATCCTATGAATTCCTACTCGTTAAATATTTTACTACTTTTCCCTTACTCATAGTATAGACTATCTCTAAATCATAGTCTTGTAGGAACTCTAACTAGTGTCGTTGTCTTGGGTTCAAGTCTCTTCGCGTGAAGAAGTACCTAAGACTATGATGGTTTGAGTAAACCAAAAAGTTCTTCCCTAGAAGTTAGTACCTCTATATCCTCATGAAGAAGACTACCACTACCAGATCTAGGTTGTGAGTCACATAATTTTTCTCATGGGGTCTCAACTACCTCAACCTGTATGCGCTAAATTTTTGTCACTACATCAACATGTAGTTGAGCCTAGGTCCTGAGGAATATCAATACACTACATACTCCACACCCTCCTCTAGTAGTCTCAACAGAGTAGCACTCATCAGCGTCATCCTCAAGTCCATGAAGGACCTCTGGCACTACACGAAATAGGTAAAAGGTCAAACTTTCTACTTCAGGGTGGTCAAAGGGGATGCAATTATAGAGAAGTCTTCCACAAACCTCATATAGTAATCCAATAATACAATAAATATATGAACCTATGACATGATCTTAGGTGGCTACCAATAAATCACTACATCAATATTCCCTAGGTCCATGGATAAAAAAATATTATAAATGAAATTCCATAGAAATTGAACCTCATGAATCCTGAACTAGAACTTTAAGAGATTTTAGTAAAGATGATTCTATCAAATAAAATATAGAACCATACACAAGTTATCTTCATGTTCCTCCTATAATGCAGAGTATATTAGTATGTATTTGATGAATAATACTAAAAACTGGTCCAATTATGGCTGGAATACCTAGTTCCTCAAATCTATAAATAGGGTGGTCATATTCGTCACACCAAAGGGAATCACTATCAACTCATTGTGTCTATAGTGACATCGGAATGCCATATTTAGAATATCATCCTTAAAACCCCTCAAATAGTGGTATCCAGACAAGAGATTAATCTTTGAAAACCATCTATCACCTAGAAACTAGTCAAATAAGTCATTAATCCTAGAAAATAGGTACTTTTACCTTATCATGGCCTTGTTCAGGCGATGATAATACACACGAAACAGAAAGATCTTGTCCTCCTTTTCCATGAACAACACTGGATCAGGCTAGGGGACACACCGGGTCAGATTAAACTCTTCTCTCGAAGTTACTCCAACTAGAATTGCATCTCTTGGAGTTCAATAGAGTCCATTTGATATGCCACAGAAGATATCAGAGTCATCCAGGGGTGGAAGTCGATGTAAAACACCATCTACCGCCTCTGGGGTAGTCTCTAGACATCCTCTGGGAAGATTTAAATATAATCCTCCACAAATAAAGAAATATAAATGCTCAAATAGCCTACTAAATCAAGTGATATACTCTCCAAATTATTGTTGATGGGATTTAGCCTCCTACTCATAGAACCCACTCATCATGTCATAAGATTTTTCGTGCCTGTGAAGGTGAATCTCGTTCCATCAGCACGTAAGAATATGACTCGATTTTGGTGACATTCAACCTCGTCTCAAACCATAGAAACTCAATCCATACCTATGATGACTTCACAGAGTTCCATCATGATGAGTAAAATTTCCAATGTGAACATCTCTCCACCAAGGGATATCTCACACTTCTGGCAGATGAAATATACAGAAGAAGTGTTCCCTATATGAACATCAAGAAGAAGTTGTTGGGATAACACCTCACCTGAGAGCTCCATCTCTCATACTAGGAATATAGGGATTAAGGAATGAATGGAACCTTTTTCTATTAATATTGAAGTAATAGTAGAATAAACATAGATCATACCACTAATAATCTCGTGTGTTGTGGGGTTATAAGCCTCCAAATCTCGCAGATGTCTGTAACCTTGACCTCCAACTCCCTGAGCCTAATGTGGGCTACATGGTGGTGGTGGATGTGGAAGGATCTCATAGCTTATTCCACCACCCATAGATCCTTCTTATCATCTACCAGCTTTACCTCCCTAGGGGCCTCCATACCCTATCCTGGGAAATCCCTAATCAGGATGATGACTCTATTATGGTAGTCTGTCAGCTATCTTCCTTCACATAAGAACCTTATATTCTAAATTAATTAATAAAATAAAAAGATAAATTATTTGATTGATTGAAGAAATAAAGAAATTTCAGAAGGATTGGGTTTGATATTAGGATGAGAGGCATCCCAAGTTTAGTAATATTCAAGTTCGTGCTCTAGGGATTCAATTGGTTATTTATTTAATTCGGATTGGTGTTAGAATTGGGTTATAATGGATCCTTGGTCTGGGTCCCCTCCAATAATCTTGTAATTTTACCTATTGGAATGGTCATATACTAAATTTAATTACAAAACTAGGCAACTAAAATCTCTATTTAAACATAACCGTCCTAGATTTAAGAATTTTCATAGGAAAACTAAGGCGATTAATTGAATCAATAAGATAACACTCCTCAATTAACAAGTAGTGTTAATGAAATTTCAAAATAAATATTTCTTGAATTGATAAAATTATTTGTAGTAATCCAAAACATGAATAATAAATAGAAACAATCCCTAACAGCACATTCCCCTACAATCACATTGCCAAACACAAAGGGAACTTCTCACACATGATAAGCATAATGAGAATGAGTAGCATGGATACCTGAGGAATAATGGAGGTGATGAATGGATAAACAGGGATCATAATCATTACTTAATGTGTGAATCTCATTGGGGCAGTATCGCTCTACCGCCTTTAGTTGTGAACCCTACTGTATGTGAGGATGAGTCAAGAATAAATAAAAATTCTCATCAAACTTTAGCCATAACATCATTATTTTTTCTACTAATTGAAATATTCAAGATGTGTAAACAAATTAAATAGTGTATAATTTATGTCATTATCATATCATCAATTCTGTACTATCTTGATCATTCATGATGTGTATTTGAGTCACACGATGTGTAACTTCTTTTTAAATCATGTAACAACTTCATGACTTGTATAGGTAGAGACCTTTCTCTCTGAAATCTCACATAATGTAATGAGATACATTACATGTTATTGGTATTTTTCTTGTTTTCTATCTTTCTCCACCTTTACAAATCTAGTGTCGTTCCACTTCACTTCACTCGCAGCACGAAGTTTCTTTTGGCTCCATAATTTTCCTCTTTTCATTCATTTTTCAAATATTCATTGTTCCTTCCATAAAACACCAAATAGGTCAAATCGGGAAACATTTGATAAAGAATTTTCATTTAAATAAATATATATATATATATATTAAAACACTATAAAATTTATACATTAAATACACTTATCAGCTGCCCATTACCATGTTCCCGAGTCTAATTACAGGGGGTCTCATGTGTTCAAATCCTAATGCGTAGAATATGCTAAACACTATAGAAGTCTCATCTGTGTGGTGCCCACTTATAGCTCCATCTCTCTGGAGTCCCTCTAAAAGAATTACTTATGTCAATAGTTCTTTCTCCAGTACCCTATTATAGGTGGGGACACACAAGGGCACCACTCTTTCATGGCTCTCTCTCAAACTTCTATTCTTGGTAGTAACCATCCCATATCGTGTCAAGGGAGTGTATGGTAAGGTAGTTGAACCTATTTGTGTGCTCATACACTATCATCTATCCTTATTGTATCACCATAAGGTCATAAATCCTAACCATGTAAAAGAAAGATGGGTAGTACTCCTCATGGAACAACTACTGGAATTCGGGCAATGAGAGCGTCAGCTCATCGTGAAT
Source organism: Viscum album (assembly GCA_963277665.1). Lineage (NCBI taxonomy): Eukaryota > Viridiplantae > Streptophyta > Magnoliopsida > Santalales > Viscaceae > Viscum > Viscum album. The sequence goes on along the minus strand of OY728127.1, from coordinate 1,401,105,156 downwards.
TAGTGTAACAAGGATCCACTAGTTTCTAGATTATATGTGGAAAATACTACATTCCAGTGCAAACACATTATTTTTTGGGGTCCAAACAAGAATAAAGATATGGACCACCGAATATATTCAATCTTATACTACCTGAGAATCTGGCTCACCATGAAGCCCCAACTTCCTCTGAAACTGGAACTCATGGAGCGCACTATACCTATGTTCATCCTTGGTGTGCTCTACTAGAATGATCTACTTCTTGATAGGTGGAGGTGCTACAACCCTCCCACCTAGAGGAAGGGTCCCATGGGATGAACCCTACATAAAGGCCTCATCACTCATCAGATCATCATCATGATCTATAATTGGTATCTTTATTGGATGTCATGGAGGAGGCATCCTGAAATTTAATCAAGACCTACCATGGTCAGATGAGAATATATATATATATATATATATATATATATATATATATAAACAATGGTGAGATGACAAAATGAGGATAATAAAAGAATCAATCCCATATGATAATGTACTACTGATCCCAACAACATTTTTCTCAGTATGTCGATTCTACATGCAGGCAGTCAAGGTTCTAGTGAATAGATACGCTGGTTGCTGATACCATCACTGGACTCCCTATCCAAAGAGACACACTTGAGACACTTTGAAATTAGTTCCCTAATCTAAACCAAATAATAATAAGGAGGATACTCCAAACACCATCCCAATGATCAAACCACATTTAATAACAATCTTTCATGACTCGACCCAACCTGGGGCTCGATCCACAACTACCCCAAGAACGCCTCTATAGGCGAGGGGTTGGAGGAAAATGTTGAATTCATAACCAACATGGAAATCCCTTTTCCTAAGTACTTGTATGTAAACACACAACCATCTCAATGCATAAGTACAGAATAAGTAAAATTAAAAGAAGAAAAATATAAAGGAAATAACCATGAATGTAGAACCTCTAGATAGTACAAGAGTGTGGTAGGGTAAAATGAAAATTTAAGGGAAAAAATAGATGAGAAAACAAAAATAAGTCCCAACATGAGAAAACTGGATAGTAAAACACTGAGATATCCAAACTCCTTATCTCTAAGCTACAACCACCATACATGGTCCAAATTACATGGTATCCCTAAGCTCCTCTGAAGTCACCGCTGACCTATCCATCATCTATATAAGACATGACACATGTGGGAAAATCCCTTATAGGGGTGAGTGTATACATAACCAATATGATTCCCAAAAATTTGAAGGGGGATAAGTGAGATATACAACAATAATAGAAAGATAGTAGATATTATATAGGATGTAGTGAAAGGAAAAAGTTAAACCTAAACCAAGATAGGGAGTAACCTAATCCAATAACATGAGTCTCAACATGTTGAGTAGATGAACTACATTTTGAGTCTTTACCACCCATAGTAATAGAGTAGGCTCATCCAACCATGAGAGGCTAAACATAGAAATCATGTGGAATACCCTCTACATCCAAATGTCTCATGGAAATAGAATAACCAAATCAAAAGGTATGGATACAAAAGTATTTATAAATTCTTGATTAAAGAGTCATAAATGAGAGAGTATGGGGATATCTATATCACAACTCATCCCCAGAAAAAGAGTCACCAATAGTTCCAAAAGTCCATCAATGATGAACAACATATCACGTGTCTACCCAAACGTATTTGTGTAAAGTCCCATGCCTCACCACTGTTCCACAAATTCAAGGGGGTATAAACATGAAGTAGAGGACCCACACCCTAGTGTGTCAGTGGATTCCACTAAAATAGTATTTGTAGAGGACCCACTTCTATACTGATGGGGTGTTCCACCATACTATCATGTGGGCCCATGCTATATTCAACAGTGGGGTTCCACTTGGTAGGTTGAGAACCCACACCCAATAAGATGGGGGTTTCCACACTATAGGTATAGGACCCACACCCTTGTGAAAAAGGGGTTTATACTATAGTTATCGAGGATACATACCCTATTCAATATGGTAGTTTTACTCAGAAGTCGAGGACTTGTTCCATAGTACCCCATGAGGAGTTCTACTCTAGTCATAGAGGACTTTCACCCTATCTGATAGGGGTTTCCACTCAGAATTTAGTTATAGAAGACTCACACCCAAGATGATGGGGGTGAAACTCTATAATAAGACTATGTTGATCCTTCTCGATCACATCCTTCATTGGTCATTACCTTAGTAAGCATCATGTCAGAAAACATTTCGCATCGTATCTCGAAATCCAAAAATGAGATCACCATTGTGTTCTGTAAGAAAAAATACTCAGGGTAGGATACTAGTGGGCCAAAATTTGAGTTCAAATGAAATAGATACATAAGTTTGATGTTTCCTAAAAATGATTCAAGGGTTATATGGCATGTTCGGGGACCCACATTGCATGTTGTCCCTCTCTTTTATCTGGTTTTATCCCTAGAGGTGAAAAAATACTAACCCATGTAGAAGTACATTCCATATAGGTGGACTGCACGGCCTGTCCAAACTATCTAGGACTAGGTCAGTCCCTTCTAGCTGTGTTTGTGTCCTTCATTGCGTGGTCATTTATTGAGCCATAATATAAAACATATTTAATATTTAAAAAAATAATAATTCCAGGAACACCGGGCCTCGAAATAGTAATTGTCTCGGCACCTATATATATATATATATATCAAAGAATTAAAATGAAAAAACTAGGTCTTTACAAATATCATAACCAAACTTTACCAAAATCAGACACAAACCCCTACCATAGCCCCTAGAGAAATAAAAAATGAGTAATAATGGATTAAAAGGGAAGATAAAGAACCTTATATTGCAATATATCAATTGTAGATATCCAAAGTCTTAAAGGATCACCATAAATTATCAATTTCACCAAAACCAAGACACAAGTTTTCTATTCTTTTAAGAAAGGTAAAAAAATTTAATATAACCTAGGAACATGCTCAAATTTATAATAAAAAAATATAAAATATCATAGCATAATGGATAGTGTTACACTATAATTAGTCTCGATCAAAGTGTTTCCAAAATCCAAAGTGAAATCCATCATATCTATCACTCATAAATCATTATCAAAACCCATTAAAAAAAGATGTAACCAAATGAAATTAAACTGTAATCATATACATCAATCTATAATGGATATTTTCTTTGTAACACCCTGACCCCAGTTACCCAGAGTCGATGCATTATTATATAAAGCTTTCATGATAAAATGAATCATGTCCCGAAAGACCGATTATTTTAGTAGCCTTGTAAGTACTAGATAAATTCATAAGTTTTACGTTACATCATAAAATAAAAGAATCAACAACATTTTGTCCCCTTTTGAACACACTTATATCCTTAGCCTATCCCTGCAGGTCAACCATAAAATACTTCTTCACATCATGGGAAAAATAAAAAATAAAAAGGGGTGAGCTCAGATGCTCAGTAAGGATAACAATATAGCAGAAACTTTCATAAATAATCATAAACATTTAAGGCAATGTATAAGTCTAAAAAAGGCTTTTAAACATAAAATTCGGCATAATATTTCTTGATAAAATCAAATAATTAAATTTAATTATTCACATGGATATTCTACTAGTCCAATAATCACATGCAATATCAATAGCCACTTTCATAATGATGGAATGCATAATGCCAGACTTCATAACCACATAGTCAAGGCCTTATTCCAAGACGACAAATAAGATTTTGTCAAATCCTTATTCCAAGACACTAGTTTGTCTCATGAGACCTACCTATGCATCGAGGAGCTATAGCAGGCTCCACCTATCACTTACTAATTCCAATGCATTCCTCATATGAAAAAGGTTTAAACATAACATAAACATTCGTATTAAAACTAGCATAAAAAATGTCAATAATTTATCAATAAACCATGAATTGTATAAAAATAAAAAATATACAGTCAAATATATCCCAAAACCTTCAATACATTATGGAAAATTTGTATCATAATAAATCAACTTCAAAAAAGTTTAAAATCCATCGAAGGATATTGATATAGATGAAATCAAAACTTTTTTGAGATAAATATCTCTATCTATTTTGAAATAATTTATAAGTCATGTAATTATAAAAGAAAACATTTATTTTTAAAATATTCTTATAATCTTGTAAGGGATGTTTTGAGGGTGTTATAACGGTGGAAAATAGCTACACCTACCGTATAAGTTAAAAAAAAGACATTCTTACCTTAATTTTGTCGAAAAAGACATAAAGTACCTTGTATAGAAAAGGACAAAAATATTCCTTTCAAAACATATATGTTCAAATAAGGGTATAAATGAATTAAACACATGGTCTAGTAAATAGTAAAAATGTTTTGAATTGCATTTTTAAGAAAACATGGATGTGGATGATAAAGAGGTCCTCGTAGATACTTATGTATTAACAACCTCGGATAAGTATAGAGTTTGTAGAATTAAACCTTACCTTGTACTTTTACTTGGTCAAGGGTATGTTAAACTCCATTATAATAGTTAAATATTTATTATTAAATTATACAAGAACCATATACATAAATATGATTTCATATATGATCTTCTAATATTGCTTTGTTGATAATATTTCAGTAGTATCATTGTTTTGGGTGTTAACTGATTCGTTTTCCTTTATATGATTGGTTACATAAGCCATGTTTTTTATGAATAGGATGTATTTTATTCATATACAGAATGATATTATGTTCATAAACATTATTTTTAATCATAAAATTAAAATTTATCTTGAATTATTATGATGGGGAATGAATCTCATCGCGTTCGTGGAGACGGTAATCCGTACGTACGTACGAGCGACAATATCATTATATGGATAGAAAAATCGTGTGTAATTGGATGGTATATCATATATACAGAATAATTAACATTTTATATTTATTATTTACATCAGTTATACTCATTATTATACCCATCCAAATAATGAAGTGTTTGAATAACAAACTACACCACGACGTGGAGACGGTAAGCCGTACGTACGCACGTATGGTGACTTTGTCATTTGTAGGATGGATAGAAAAAATAATATGGTTGTAAAAAATTTATAATAACATCAAAGTATTTATAAGGAAATGGATTTATTATTTTTTTATGGAAACAACAAAAAATAGAAAGTGTAAGAAGAAAAGACCTTGAAAGAGTGTGGTGAAATTATTACCTCTACTTCGTGTGTTTCCATTTGATTTGATCAAAAGGGCTCCTTAGGGTGGATTTATGATCAAAGTAAGTCCTATAGGTTAAATTTAGGTATGTTTGGAGGATATTTGGGTAGGTTTTGGCCGAGAAAAATTTCTTTGGAGGTGTGAAATTAAGAGAAGGGGAAGTGCCCTTTTATAAGAGAGGTGAGGGTCACTTTAAGAAGAGCTTGAAATATTATTTTATAATAAAATCATTTTAGGTTTATAATGGCTCCAAAATAAATTATTTCTGGGATAAGGTGGGTATGGGTTGAAAAAGTGTCAAAAATAGGTTTTATAAAGGTTTAGGTCATCATATTAACCTTATCTTTTAGATTTAACTCTTAGTTAAATAGTTTGACATTTACCATGTCTCTTTGTATTGTTATATTATATGGTTAATAAACATACTATAACAATCCAATAGAACCCCATGTGGTTAATTATTAATATATATAACCTTATATAAGTCATTTGGACAATCCTTAGTTTTTTAGGAATATTATATCAATTAATAATATAGTATTTGTTTTAAAAACTCAATTATGTCAATTTTGACACTATTTAGTATTTGATTTTTTTGAAATCCATAAAAACTTTATCACTTTGAATAAATATTATTTAACCAACCCTAACATGTCATATTAACCTATAAAATTAGGTTAATTCATCATAAGTCTAATTTAAATTTATTTGGATATTTATAATATCAATTATTTTAATATTTCATTAATAAGGTAATTACTCCATCCTCATTGTGTCATTAATAAATTAAATTATTTAATTTCTAAAAATTATAAATAAAATACCATTATGTATGAAATATTTTTATATTTCTAATAAATATTTATAGTCGAATATATTTTATGTATAACCCTATATTAAAATGTTTTAGTTATTAAACTTTTAATTTAACTCTTTTAACTCTTCTTTAAATAAAATAATAATAAATGTCCTAATCTAATACAAGTGTACCAAAGAGGATAATATTTTATTCCTAAGGTTTTTCTTGGTGGAATTATACTTATCCAATAGAATTAAAAAAAAGTGTTAGGGTAATTAAGATATCATTTTTACCCTTAATTACCCTATTTATTTTTAACCGTGGTAAATAAAAGTCGAAAGTTACTATACAAAAAAATTATTTTCATCTTATTGAACCACATTTTACTTACTAATATTAACCGTGTCTCTCAGATTTTTTAAATTCAACTCACATAAGCAGTAAAATTATGTTTTATGTAAATTTGTAAATGCTCCTATGATGTGGGTAAAAGAAGGTAAAAAGTTCAATAAAATTTTTATATATCTAAACTTATTATAAAATGACTCCAATGAATTACATTGAACTTATATAGGTATTTTGTATCTATTTTAGAGTAAAATAAATTTAAATAAAATAAATAATTATTTAAATAAAAATTCGGTTTTAAATAATAACAGTGTTTTTCACTATTCATCAAAAATTGAAAGTTTTCATAAAAATACCAAAAATTCACCCAAATATAGTTTCAATATTACAAATGCAAAAATGAAGTCCATTTTGAAAGATAAAATTTATAAAATTTCAAAAAGTGGGTATTACTATTCATAATGGCTGGTTTTATTGGTTGTTGTGTGTTTGAACTTGATGTTGCGTACAACACAAGTTACTATATTATTCAAAGGGAAACGTATCGTGGAACCTTGGTGTGTTAAATTCTCCCCTCCTTAAAATAATTTGGTCCTCGAAATTTCTAGAATATTACTGCACAAAAAGATTCTGGTGGTTCTTCATCATAAGTTCCTTAGGTTCCCACGTTGCCTCTTCCATCTTATGGTTTCTCCATAAAACTTTTACAGGACAAGTCATCTGGTTTCTCATCACTTGTTCTATGGTATAAATATTTTTGACAGGCTCTTCAAAATAAGACAGATCAGGTTCCAGTTCAATTTCCTCATAGGCGAGTACATGTGTTGGGTCAGGCATGTATTTTCTCAACAGTGATACATGAAACACATCATGAACTTTGAATATACTTGGAAGCATTTCCAAATGGTAAGTTATATCCCCAATTCATTCTAGAATTTTGAAAGGTCCTATGTACCTGGGACTTAATTTACCCTTCTTACCGAATCGTATAACTCCCTTCAATGGAGATAACTTCAAGAAAACATGATCTCCTACCTGAAATTTCAAATCCTTCCTTTGGTTATCAGCATAGCTCTTCTTCATACTTTGAGCTGCTTTGATGTGGGTTTGGATAACCTGCATCTTTTCCATTGTTTCCTCATCAAGTTTGGGGCCTACAAGTTTTCTTTAACCAACATCATCTCAACGAGTTGGTGTGTGACATCTCTTTCAATATAACGCTTCATATGGTTCCATCTGAATACTCGAATAGAAGATATTGTTATAGGAAAATTCTACCATAGGTAAATATTGATCCCACAGACCTTGAAAGTCAAGTGAACAAGATCTCAACATGTCTTCAAAGGTTTGAATAGTCCATTCTGATTGTCCATCGTTTTGAGGGTGGTAGTCAGTGCTCAAATGATGTTCAGTATCCAGGGATTTCTGAATAATTTTCTAGAATCTTGATGTAAAATGGGGATCACAATCATAAACAACCGATAGAGGTGCACCATGGAGTCTTACAACTTCATTAATATATAGTATTTCCATATGTTCAAGTGGTAAATCTTCTCTTATATCAAGAAAATGTGATGACTTGGTAAAATGATCAACAATGACCCATATTGCATCATTCCTTATAGAAGTCATCGGTAGCCCCATGACAACATCCATCGTAATATTATCCCATTTCCACTCAAGTACGTGAATAGGTTGCATGAATCCTCCAGACTATTTCCTTCCAGCTTTCACTTATTGACAAACCATAAATGTTGACACAAAATCAGAAATATCCCTCTTCATGTTGTCCCACCAAAAATGTTTTATCAAATCTTTATACATCTTGGTGCTCCTAGGGTGTATAGATAAATTGGATCTATGAGCATCATCCAATAATTCCTTTTTTAGATCAGGTATGTTAGGAACACAAAGTCTCTTCCCAAATTTCAAAATTCCATCTTCATATATGAAGTCACTCAATCTCCCATCATTCATAGCTTTAATCTTCCTTTGAAACTCCTCATCACTAGTCTGAGAACTCTTTATCCTTTCTAGTAAAGATGGTTTGGCAACCATTTTAAATTGTATTTATGTTTCATCTTCCATGGTTATTCCCATATCCATCTTTACTAGATCCATGAAAATAGGATCCCTTTCAACTCTCATCTTGTTCAAAACTCCATGATCCTTTCTACTCAAATCATCTGCCACCTTATTTTCATTCCTCGGGTGGTAGTGTATAGTGAAATCATAATCCTTGAGTAGTTAAATCCATCATATTTGAATCATGTTGAGTTCTTTCTATGAGAAAATATAATTCAAACTCTTGTGATCAGTATGAATTTCACATTTTTCTCTATAGAGATAGTGTCTCCATATTTTCAGAGCTAATATTATAGCTGGTAACTCAATGTTATGAGTAGGATTGTTCTTCTCATGAATTTTTAGCTATCGTGATGCATTGGAAATAACTCTATCACTCTTCATAAGGACAAAACCAAGTCCTTTCTTTGAAGCATCACTATAAATAACAAACCCATCATTCCTCGATGGTAGAGTCAATATAGGGGCATTTACTAATCTTCTATTCAGTTCTTCAAAACATTATTCCCTATAACGACCCATACTTTACATACATTGTTTTTACTTCAGAATTGAAGCACACTTATTACAACATATAACAAAACCAAGAAAGGACCGTATAGGTATAGTGTCTTTAGAAACTGGGAAACATAAACAACTGGTTCATAAAGCATCTACTTTGCCTCCCATTTATTTCATCATATCTAGAGTCCCTTTTTGGCATATTCTACTTAATAACCTTCTTCCTGACCTGGGGAAACAAAACATACAAAAGGGTGAGCTCAAATTCTCAGTAAGGGTAAACAAAATAAATATCAATCACATCAAGAACATAACATTTTAGAGATCTTAACCTGCAAAAGAGAGCATAATTTCATAACATGGGATAAATCATAGTAGTGAAATGAAATCCCAATAATCATAACTTAAAACATGAAACTTTGTGTCATACACACATAATCATAGAGAATCATATCTTATTAGTCAAGACTCATTGCCAATACTATCTTAGTGGACAAAGTCCATTTCTGAACCGAGTCACGCTCGTTTCAGTCCTGTTTCACTGAACCGGTATAACCTACCGTTCCAGCCATGTCTATCTCATGAGATATAAAATCATTACCCAATGCATTGGAGGGAGATATAGGTCCCACCCATCTCATAATGAAACCATTCTTATGTGTTCCACGAAATCATAAATCATACATCATTACATAACCCATGAAATAAAAATGGGATTCTTAAACAACATGACATCATAAAACAATTCATACAAGATAACAGAATTCATAAAAATAATTCCATCACAACATAATAAAATAAATGTAATAATAGGGATAGACACAGAACCCTATATTATCTTAGATGGAAAATAATTTTGATAAAACACTTGAACTCCATTCTTGAGGAAAATATCCTTTCTACTTCAAAAACATTTTTCCTTCCTTAACATGTCATACAATTTTAAACTAAAAGAAGTTGATTAAAAATAAAATTGAAAACTTGTAAAGGAAGCTTCTTGGAAATAATGTTTTAAAAATCCATTCATGTCGTATAAGTTAAAAAAACATTCTTCGTACTTTTGTCGGAAAAGTCAAAAAGTACCTCGTACGAAAAACGACAAAAGATTCCTTTCATATCCTTTACTAAAAACTCACTGAAGGGTAAAATTGGATTTAAACAATTGTAGGTGGATGGAAATAATATTACATATTGAGGAAACATGGATGTGGATGATAAAATACACCCCAGTAAATACTAAAGTATAAACAATCTCGAATAAAAATGAGATTGTAATATTTCCCTTACCTTAGGTTCGATATGATTTGTACGTTTCCGAACCTCCTGTATAATGATTTAAATAATGTTATTGACTTATTACCGAATCATAATTATTTTTATGATATCATATTTGGTCATATTCTTAGCTTCTTAGTAGTAATATTTCATTGCTACTTGTTATTCGGGTGTATAACTTCTTGTTCTTATGCGTGTTTTGTCAAATAAATTCTTATTCTTCTCTTTAGGTTATAGATACCTCATTTCCAAAATGGTATTAGTTTAATATATATCATATTCATTAATTCAATTCATTTCATTTATATAATCATTATGAAATGAAGATCATGTAGAACGAGTCGCATCACATCGTGGAGACGGTATTCCGTACATACGCACGAGTGATGATATCATTCCTATGATCGTGGAATTGTATTGGAGTGTATGTATACTATTTCAGAATCAGTATCACTTTATAATAGTCATATATAGTCATTATTTACACCATTATACCCATCCAAGTAAGGTGGTGGTGGAAAATAGATTACACCACGGCGTGGAGACAGTATTCCGTACGTACGCACGCGCGGTGATTTCTTTTTCTGTAGGATGGATAGATGGTGAAATAGGGTTGTTTCATACTTATAATAACATATCAGTATATGAGTGATACTGATGTTATTACTTCATAAAGAAACAACTAAAGAATAATAAGTGGAAGAAGAAATAAAGATGAAAGAATTGGTAACGGACATTACCTCTTCTTTGAAGTGCTTCTTTGAGACCTCCTTTTAGGGCCCTAAAATAGGTATTTGAAGAAGACCAGAACCTCTAGGATGTCTCTAGGGAAGTGGAGAGGAGAAATTGGCAGGTTTTGGCCGATCTTGAAGGATCAATGTGGTGTGAGGAAGAGAGGGAGGAGGTTCCCTTTTATAAGGGAGGAGAGGGGCACCTTTGGAATAACTAAAAATATTATTTTATTATAAAGTCAATTTCAGTTTTAAATAGCTACAAATTGATTTATTTCTAGGATAAGGTGGGGATGGATCGAAATCCTCTCATCCAATATAATTTAGACAAGTTTATCTTCCTATTTTAACCTTATCATGTAGATTAAACATTAAGTTAAATAATTTTACTTTTACCGTGTCTTCTTGTGTTCTTATACTATAAGGTTAATAAACTTACTATAATCAGCCAAACGAACCCCAATTTGTTTATTATTAATATATATTACCTTATATAATTCACTTGGCCGAACCTTAGATTTTTAGGAATAAAATAACAATTACTAATATAATATTTGTTTTAAAAACTATTTTATGTCAATTTTGACACTATTTAGTAATTAATTTTTGTGAAAATCATAACAGAATTATTAGTTCTCAAAAAGTTAATTAAATCAATACTAATATGTCATATTAATCTAGAAAATTAGTTTAATTCATAAAAAGTGTCAAATTACATTTATTTTGGTGTTTATAACATCAATTATTTCAATATTTCATTAATAAGATAATTACTGCATCATCTTTGTGTCATAAATAAATTAAATTATTTAATGTCTAAAAATTACAAATAAAATACCATTATGTAGGAAATATTTTTAGATTTCTAATTAATATTTATAGTCGAATTTATCTTATGTATAACCCCATATTAAAAATGGTTTACTTATTAAACTTTGATTTTATCTATTTTAACCCTTCTTTAAATAAATTAATAATAAATGTCCTAATCTAATCCATGTGGGCCTAAATGGTCATATTTTATTCCTAAGTTTTTTTGGTCGAATTACACTTATCCAATAGAATTAGGACATGTGTTAGGGTAATAATAATATCATTTTTACCCTTAATTTCCCTATTTACTTTTAACCGTGGTAAATAAAAGTAAAAAGTTACTATTCACCAAAAATTATTTTCATCTCATTGAACCACATTTTTACTTACTGACATCAACCGTGTCTCTCGGATTTTTTAAATTTCACTCACAGAAGTGGTAAAATTAAGTTTTATGAAAAAATCAGTTTTTTAACTACCACTTAGTGGTTTCACTATTCATCAAAAACTGAAAGTTTTCAGAAAAATACCAAAATTTAACCCTAGGCTAATTACGATATTACGAATCCAAAAATGAAGTCTATTTTGAAAAATAAAATTTACAAAATTTCAAAAAGTGGTTATTACTATTCATAACTGCTAGTTTTAATAATATTTTAATAGTATATCGTTGTTTAGTGAAACTCGGTATTGCGTACGACACAAGCTATCGGGGAAGGTCGAGATTTCGTGTAAAGAAAGCCAAGAAAGTGTTGTGTATAAAAATATTCCTTTTATGATTTATATAACATAAAAGTCTCAGGTGTTATATTCTACCCCCCTTAAAATGAATTTCGCCCTTGAAATTCGTCACTTTGTAACAAACAAATGAGGATACCTCTCCCTCATCACATCCTCAAGCCCCCATATAGCTTCTTCTAATTGGTGGTTCCTCCATAAAACTTTCACCAATTGAGTGGTCTTGTTTCGTAGGAATTTTTCGCTACGATCCAGAATCTCTATCAGTTGTTCTTCATAAAAAAGATCTTGCTCCAGCGGTACAACTTCTGAGCTGAGTACATGTGAAGGATCAGGTATGTAATTTCTCAGGAGAGATACATGGAACACATTGTGAACTTGAGAGATATTTGGTGGAAGCGCCAATCGGTAAAATACCTTCCCAACATGATGCAGTATTTCGAAAGGACCGATATATCTAGGGCTCAACTTCCCCTTCTTTCCAAATCTCATGACCCTCTTCAAGGGAGATATTCGTAAGAAGACTTTATCACCCACTTCAAACTCTAGGTCTTTTCTTCAGTTGTTGGCATAGCTTTTTAGTCGAATCTGAGCTGCTCTTATGTGTTGTTGAATATATCTGACCTTTTCTGCCATTTCATCAATGAGATCGGGTCCTAATAGCTTTCTTTCCCCAACTTCATCCAAGGAAGTTGGAGTCCTGCATTTCTTTCCATAGAGAGCTTTATAAGGAGCCATCTGAATACTGGAGTGAAAGATATTATTATAAGAAAATTCCACCAAAGGTAGGTGTTGATCCCAACCACCTTTGAAATCCAGAGAGCAAGCTCTCAACATATCTTCTAGAGTTTGAATTTTTCTCTCAGACTGACCGTCTGTCTGAGGATGATAAGCAGTTCTAAAACTCAACTCTGTATCTAGAGTATGCTGAAGACTTCTCCAGAACTTTGAGGTAAATCTCGGATCCCGATCAGATATAATAGAAAGTGGTACTCCATGAAATCTTACCACTTCCTTTACATATATCCTGGCAAGCTGATCTAGAGATAAATCCTCTCTAATAGCAATGAAGTGTGCAGACTTTGTAAGACGATCAACTATGACCTAGATATCATTATTACCTTTGGATGTTTTAGGAAGTCCTGTGACAAAGTCCATAGTGATGTTTTCCCATTTCCATTCGGGTATGGGTAATGGTTGTAACATCCCCTTAGACTTCTGTCTCTCAGCTTTAACTTGTTGACAAACCAAGCATCGAGAGACATATTCAGCAACATCTCTTTTCATGCCATCCCACCAGAAGTGCTCCTTCAGGTCCCTATACATCTTCGTGCTTCCAGGATGAATAGAGAATGAAGAACTATGAGCCTCATCCAGCAGCTCCTTCTTTAATTTGGGGATGGGAGGAACACAAACCCGATTCCTGAACTTTATTATCCCATCGCAATCAAGGTTGAATTCAGGAACATTTCTCACCTTCTTTTGTAACTCGACATCTTCTTTATGTGCCTATTTAATCTTCACATGTATAGATGGTTGAACATTCATTTGAGAAAGATACGATTTTCCCCCATTCATTATAATTCCAAGATCCATACTTTGTAAATCCATAAATATTGGATCTTTTGTGATCCTCATCATGGATAAACTAGCATGTTCTTGTCGACTTAATGCATCTGCCACCTTGTTTGCTTTCCCAGGGTGGTAATGGATTGAGCAGTCATAATCCTTAATCAGCTCCAACCATCTTCTTTGGCACATATTCAGCTCCTTTTGTGTGAAAATATACTTTAAACTTTTATGATCAGTATAAATATCACACCTTTCACCATAAAGGTAATGCCTCCAAATCTTTAATGCAAAGATTACCGCAGCTAACTCCAAATCATGAGTTGGGTAATTTTGCTCATGTATTTTCAACTATCGTGAGGCATAAGCTATCACCATATCATTTTTCATAATAACACACCCCAATACCTTCTTGGATGCATCACTGTAGATCACAAACCTCTCTCCACTACAAGGAAGTGTGAGCACAGGTGCACTGAATAACCTTCTTTTCAACTCCTTGAAATTCTCTTCACATTCCTCCGTCCAAACAAACTTAACTCCTTTTCGAGTCAACTTGGTGAGTGGATTAGATAATCGTGAAAAATCTTTCACAAAACATTGATAATATCCAGCTAAAACAAGAAAACTTCAGATCACCGTTACTGTTGTTGGTCTCGACCATCTTTCGATAACCTCTGTTGTTGGTAAATTTGGCATAAAGCTTCTCCTTTCTCAGGGTCTTCAATATAATTCTCAAGTGATATTCATGTTCTTCCTTGGTTTTTGAATAGACAAGAATATCATCTATAAAGACTACCATAAACTGATCAAGATAGTCTCTAATGACTCTATTCATCAGATCCATGAAGATAGCAGTGGCATTAGTAAGACCAAATGGCATCACTATAAATTCATAGTGTCCATACCTTGTACGGAAAGACGTATTTGGTATATCCTCCCTTTTGACCCTTAATGGATGATACCCTGAACGAAGATCAATCTTGGGAAAGTATTGAGATATGCGTAGTTGGTCAAATAGTTCATCAATGCGCAGGAGAGGATATTTGTTCTTGATAGTGATATTGTTAAGTTCTCGATAATCAATGCAGAGTCTCATTGATCCATCTTTCTTCTTAACAAACAGAACAGGTGATCCCAAGGTGACGGACTAGGGCATATGAACCGCTTATCAAGATTCTCTTGGAGTTGCTTCTTCAATTCCTGTAACTCAATTGGGGCCATTCTATAAGGTGTCTTTGGAATAGGCAAAGCACCCGGTACGAGTTCTATTGAAAACTCAACTTCACGATTTGGTGGAAGACCCGGTAATTCCGCTGGAAAGACATCATCAAACTCCCATACAATGGGAATATTCTTAATCATGAGTTTCTCACCAGCCATTTGAGATAAATAACCTTCATTTAGTGGAATCAATACCCGTAAAATGGAAGAAATTTCCACTGGAAGGTTATGTTCATCCTTGCATCGATAGACGATCATATATTGATCTAGAATATGAAATGTGACTTCCCTTATTTGGAAATTGATATGAGCTCCATGTAGAGAAATCCAATCCATGCCAAGAATCACATCAAATTCCACTATAGGAAGGATTACAAGATTTTCAGGAAGCACTTTCCCACAAACTTGAATTGGAGAAGAATTATAAACTTTTGATGCGACTGTTGTTCCATTAGGTGTTGTCACAGCTAACTGAACATCTAATTGTTGAGTTAATACAGTGATACCCTTAGAAAATTCTTCAGAAATAAAGGAGTGGGTGGATCTAGAATCAAATAAAAAATTTTCTACTTTAGAGTGGATGGTAAGTGTACCTTTCACCACATCGTTATCATACTCCACATCGCTGATAGAAATTTCATGTGACTTTCCTTTGTCTTTTGCCTTAAGAGTTTGTTGACATCGACCATCATCATCAACCCTTGGATTAGGGAATTTATTGTCATAATGTCCCATCTCCTTGCACTTGAAACATTGATGTGTTGTAGGGTCATTCTGTGTATCTCTTCCTTTGTTTTCATCATTAGACATCTTCTTCCCATCATTGCAGCATTCAAATGCCCGATGACCTTCCTTTCCACATTTGAAACATTTACTTGTCCCTTTAAGACAACTCCCTCCATGTTTCTTTCCACACTTTGAGCATAAGGGAAAGCTCATCTTCTTTTCAGTGTGCTCTTAAGATTTTCCTTTGAATTCCATTTTCCTCTTCTTATCAAACCCATATGACTGATGGGTTACTCCAATCTCCACCTCGACATTGAGAGCACATCGAAAGATTTCCTCGTAGCTATTGAAGTCCCTTATGTATAACGCCCTTCGAAGACATGGTTTTAAGCCACTAAATAATCGATCGATCTTACTCTCAGGTTGGATAATAATACCAAAAGCGTACCTTGCAAGTCTTGTAAAATTTGCTTCATAGGTACCAACAGATTCATCATCCTTTTGCTTCAGTTCAAGAAACTCTTTCTCCATCTTTGTTCGGAGAATATGAGGGAAGTACTTATTGAAAAATAAGTTTTTGAACTCGTCCCATTCCATGGACTCAATTTCATCCCTTTGCCTCGTATTCTTAATAAGATTCCACCATTGATCAGCATCACCTTCCAAACAATACACTGCTAAGATGACTTTATCATGCTCAGAACATTGAAGAACTGAAAATATCTTTTCAGTAGTACTAATCCATTGTTCAGCAACTAATGGATCAGTAGACCCGCTGAATGATGGTGGACACTGTCTCATGAAGGATTCAATAGAATTTTGCTCCTTCCTTTGCTCATTTGGAAGTCCTGCATGATTCATAGCTTGAGAAAGTTGTGTGAGAATGGCTACAAGATTTTGCATTCCAGCTCCCATAATGTTTGGTTGCTCAGGGGGATAATCATTGCATTGCCCATCGCATTCCGCATTAACACGGTTCCTTCGGGTTCCAGCCATTGGCTAAAACCAAGAAGAATAGTGTGAGCAACACTAATTATAATAGGAAAACCACATAATAAAGAATAAAATTTCATACTTAAGGTCTTATCCTAGGTTATTCATGGCCGTTTCTAAAACACTAAGATTGAGTTAATGCTTAGACTTATCCTTAGGGTTCTTACTAAGGCCTTCACATCCTAGTTTCCAAAGGTTGACTATACCTTTCCTCTGATACCAACTATAACGACCCATACTTTACATACATTGTTTTTACTTCAGAATTGAAGCACACTTATTACAACATATAACAAAACCAAGAAAGGATAGTATAGGTATAGTGTCTTTAGAAACTGGGAAACATAAACAACTGGTTCATAAAGCATCTACTTTGCCTCCCATTTATTTCATAATATCTAGAGTCCCTTTTGGCATATTCTACTTAATAACCTTCTTCCTGACCTGGGGAAACAAAACATACAAAAGGGTGAGCTCAAATGCTCAGTAAGGGTAAACAAAATAAATATCAATAACATCAAAAACATAACATTTTAGAGATCTTAACCTGCAAAAGAGAGCATAATTTCATAACATGGGATAAATCATAGTAGTGAAATGAAATCCCAATAATCATAACTTAAAACATTAAACCTTGTGTCATACACACATAATCATATAGAATCGTATCTTATTAGTCAAGACTCATTTCCAAGACTATCTTAGTGGACAAAGTCCATTTCTGAACCGAGTCACCCTCGTTTCAGTCCTGTTTCACTGAACCGGTATAACCTACCGTTCCATCCATGTCTATCTCATGAGATATAAAATCATTACCCAATGAATTGGATGGAGATATAGGTCCCACCCATCTCATAATGAAACCATTCTTATGTGTGCCATGAAATCATAAATCATACATCATTACATAACCCATGAAATAAAAATGGGATTCTTAAACAACATGACATCATAAAACAATTCATATAAGATAAAGGAATTCATAAAAATAATTCCATCACAACATAATCAAATCAATGTAATAATAGGGATAGACACAGAACCCTATATTATCTTAGATGGAAAATAATTTTGATAAAACACTTGAACTCCATTCTTGAGGAAAATATCCTTTCTACTTCAATTTTTTTTTCCTTTCTTAACATGTCATACAATTTTAAACTAAAAGAAGTTGATTAAAAATAAACTTGAAAACTTGTAAAGGAAGATTCTTGGAAATAATGTTTTAAAAATCCATTCATGTCGTATAAGTTAAAAAAACCATTCTTCGTACTTTTGTCGGATAAGTCAAAAAGTACCTCGTACGAAAAACGACAAAAGATTCCTTTCATATCCTTTACTAAAAACTCACCGAAGGGTAAAATTGGATTTAAACAATTGTAGTTGGATGGAAATAATATTACATATTGAGGAAATATGGATGTGGATGATAAAATACACCCCAGTAAATACTAAAGTATAAACAATCTCGGATAAAAATGAGATTGTGATATTTCCCTTACCTTAGGTTTGATATGCTTTGTACGTGTCCAAACCTCCTGTATAATGATTTAAATAATGTTATTGACTTATTCCCGAATCATACTTATTTTTATGATATCATATTTGGTCATATTCTTAGCTTCTTAGTAGTAATATTTCATTGCTACTTGTTATTCGGGTGTTTATAACTTTTTGTTCTTATGCGTGTTTTGTCGAATAAATTCTTATTCTTCTCTTTAGGTTATCGATACCTCATTTACAGAATGTTATTAGTGTAATATATATCATATTCATTCATTCAATTCATTTCATTTATATAATCATTATTAAATTAAGATCATGTAGAACGAGTCGCATCACATCGTGGAGACGGTATTCCGTACGTACGCACGAGTGATGATATCATTCCTATGATCGTGGAATTGTATTGGAGTGTATGTATACTATTTCAGAATCTGTATCACTTTATAATAGTCATATATAGTCATTATTTACACCATTATACCCATCCAAGTAAGGTGGTGGTGGAAAATAGATTACACCACGGTGTGGAGACGGTATTCCGTACGTACGCACGCGCGGTGATTTATTTTTCCGTAGGATGGATAGATGGTGAAATAGGGTTGTTTCATACGTATAATAACATATCAGTATATGAGTTATACTGATGTTATTACTTCATAATGAAACAACTAAAGAAGAATAAGTGGAAGAAGTAATAAAGATGAAAGAATCGGTAACGGACATTACCTCTTCTTTGAAGTGCTTCTTTGAGTCCTCCTTTTAGGGCACTAAAATAGGTCTTTCAAGAAGACCAGAACCTCTAGGATGTCTCTAGGGAAGTGGAGAGGAGAAAGTGTCAGGGGTTGGCCGAGATTGAAGGCTCAAAGTGGTGTGAGGAAGAGAGGGAAGAGGTTCCCTATTATAAGGGAGGAGAGGGGCACCTTTGGAATAACAAAAAATATTATTTTATTATAAAGTCAAGTTCGGTTTTAAATAGATCCAAATTGATTTATTTCTAGGATAAGGTGTTTATGGGTCGAAATCCTCTCATCCAATAGAATTTATACAAGTTTAGGTTCCTATTTTAACCTTATCATGTATATTTAACATTAAGTTAAGTAATTTTACTTTTAACGTGTCTTCTTGGGTTCTTATACTATAAGGTTAATAAACATAAAATAAGCAGCCAAACGAACCCCAAGTTGTTTATTATTAATATATATAACCTTATCTAAGTCATTTGGCAGAACCTTAGATTTTTAGGAATAAAATAACAATTACTAATATAATATTTGTTTTAAAAACTATTTTATGTCAATTTTGACACTATTTAGTAATTAATTTTTGTGAAAATCATAACAGAATGATTAGTTCAAAAAAAGTTAATTAAATAAATACTAACATGTCTTATTAATCTATAAAATTAGTGTAATTCATAAAAAGTGTCAAATTACATTTATTTTGGTGTTTATAACATCAATTATGTCAATATTTCATTAATAAGATAATTACTGCATCATCATTGTGTCATAAATAAATTAAATTATTTAATGTCTAAAAATTACAAATAAAATACCATTATGTAGGAAATCTTTTTATATTTCTAATGAATATTTACAGTCGAATTTATCTTATGTATTACCCCATATAAAAAATGGTTTACTTATTAAACTTTGATTTTAACTATTTTAACCATTCATTAAATAAATTAATAATAAATGTCCTAATCTAATCCAAGTGGGCCTAAATGGTCATATTTTATTCCTAAGTTTGTTTTTGGTCGAATTACACTTATCCAATAGAATTAGGACATGTGTTAGGGTAATAATAATATCATTTTTACCCTTAATTACCCTATTTACTTTTAACCGTGGTAAATAAAAGTAAAAAGTTACTATTCACAAAAAATTATTTTCATCTCATTGAACCACATTTTACTTACTGACATCAACTGTGTCTCTCGGATTTTTTAAATTTCACTCACAGAAGCGGTAAAATTAAGTTTTATGAAAAATTCAGTTTTTTAACTTCCACTTAGTGGTTTCACTATTCATCAAAAATTGAATGTTTTCAGAAAAATACCAAAATTTCACCCTAGGATAATTTCGATATTATGAATCCAAAAATGAAGTCCATTTTGAAAAATAAAATTTATAAAATTTCAAAAAGTGGTTATTACTATTCATAACGGCTAGTTTTAATAATATTTTAATAGTATATCGTTGTTTAGTGAAACTCGGTATTGCGTACGACGCAAGCTATCGGGGAAGGTCACGATTTCGTGTAAATCAAGTCAAGCAAGTGTTGTGTAGAAAAAGATTCCTTTGATGATTTATATAACATAAAATTCTTGGGTGTTACATTCCCACTCTTTTTTCCAAAAAAAAGTAACCCCTTTACATGTGAGCTTGGTTAATGGGTCTTCCAATCGGGAAAAATTCTAGACAAAACGCCGATAATAACCTGCTAAACCAATAAATCTGCGTACATCAGTTATACTCGTCGGTGTTGGCCATTCTTGGATTGCCTTTATATTAGAAGGATCAATAGAGATTCCATCCTTAGAGATAATATATCCAAGAAAATAAATCTCTTAAATCCATAATTCACACTTCCTAAACTTCCCATATAATTCATTTCTTCTAAGAGTCTTTAGGATAATGAGCAAGTGATTTTCCTAATCTTCGTAGCTTTTTGAGTATATGAAAATATCATCAATAAATACCACAACAAAGTCATCAAGATATTTCTTGAAAACTCTATTCATTATATCCATGAAGACATAGGGTGCATTAGTCAATCCAAAAGGCATTACAGTAAACTCGTAATGCTCATACCTAGTTTGAAATGCTATTTTCAGAATGTCTTACTTCATCACACACAACTGGTGATATCCATATCGAAGGCCGATCTTTGAAAAATATTTAGCTCCATGAAGTTAATTGAATAAATCATCAATGCGAGGTAGGGGATAATTTTTCTTTATTGTTATGGCATTTATCTCTCTGTAGTCAATGCACAACCTCATAGATCCATATTTATTCTTAACAAAAAGAACAGTGGCTCCCCATGGAGAAAATCTAGAGAGAATAAATCTATTATTACTCAATTCCTCTAGTTTTTTCTTTAGTTACACTAATTCCACAATGTCTATTCTATAAGTGGTCTTCGATGTCACTACTGGAAATCTGACTTTTCCCAACGCTTCTATACCAACGGTTTGTAAAAACCGTTGGTATAGGTCCTTTTTCCCAATGGTTTGGCCAAACCATTGGGAAATCCCACTTTGTGGCCACCTTTCCCAACAGTTTTGGAAAACCATTGGGAAAGGTTATGGCATTCCCAATGGTTTGGCCAAACCATTGGGAAAAGTCCACTTTGTGGCCACCTTTCCCAATGGTTTGGCCAAACCGTTGGGATAGGTATACCCATTCCCAACGGTTTTGGAAAAACGTTGGGAAAAGTCCACTTTGTGAACACATTTCCCAACAGTTTTTCCAAACCGTTGGGAAAGGGTATACCTATAACGACCCATACTTTACATACATTGTTAATACTTCAAAATTGAAGCACACTTATTACAATATATGACAAAACCACAAAGGACCGTATAGGTATAGTGTCTTTAGAAACTGGGAAACATAAACAACTGGTTCATAAATCTTCTACAGTGTCTCCCATTTATTTCATCATATCTAGGGTCCCTTTTAGCATATTCTACTTAATATCCATCTTCCTGACCTGGGGAAAAGAAAACATAAAAGGGTGAGCTCAAATGCTCAGCAAGGCAAATAAAGGAAATAAAAATCATATCATATCTTTTTGAAAATCAAAACCTGCAAAAGAGATCATAATATCTTAACATGGAATAAATCATAGAAGTGAAAATGAGATCCCCATAATCATAACATAAAACTTGAAACTTTGTGGCATGCACACATAATCATGGAAAATCATTTCTTGTTAGTCATGACTCATTGCCAAGACTATCTTAGTGGACAAAGTCCCTTTCTGAACCGAGTTCACTCCTCGTTTCAGTCCTGTATCACTGAACCGAAATAACCTTCCGTTCCAGCCATGTCTATCTCATGAGATATAAAATCTTTACCCAATGCATTGGAGGGAGATATAGGTCCCACCCATCTGATAATGAATCCTTTCTTATGTGTGCCACATAATCATAAAACATACATCATCACATAACACATGTAACAAAAATAGGATTCTTGAAACATCATGACATCATAAATAAATTCATATAAGATAAAGGAATTCATAAAAATAATTCCATCTCAACATGATCAAATCAATGTAATAATAGGGATAAAAACAGAACCCTTTATTATCTTATATGGAAAATAATTTTGATAAAACACTTGAACTCCATTCTTGAGGAAAATATCCTTTCTTCTTCAAAAAAAACATTTTTTCCTTTAATAACATGTCATACGACTTTAAAATAAAAGAAGTTGATTAAAAATAAACATGAAAACTTGTAAAGGAATCTTCTTGTAAATAATGTTTTAGAAATCCATTCATGTCGTATAAGTTAAAAAAACATTCTTCGTACTTTTGTCGGAAAAGTCAAAAAGTACCTCGTACGAAAAAAACGATAAAAGATTCCTTTCATATTCTTTACTAAAAACTCACCGAAGGGTAAAATTGTATTTCAACTATTTTAAGTGGATGGAAACAATATTACATATTGAGGGAACATGGATGTGGATGATAAAATACACCCCAGTAATTACTTACGAATAAACAATCTCGGATAAAAATGAGATTGTGATATTTCCCTTACCTTAGGTCCGATTTGCTTTGTTCGTGTCCGAAGCTCCTGTATAATGGTTTAAATAATGTTATTGACTTATTCCAGAATCATACATATTGATATGATATCATATATGGTCATATTATTAGCTTCTTGTTAGTAATATTTCATTGTTACTTGTTACTCGGGTCTTTATTGCCTTTTGTTCTTATGCGTGTTTTGCCGAATAAATTCTTATTCTTCTTTTAAGGTTATAGATACTTTATATCCAGAATGGTATTAGTGTAACATATATCATATTTATTCATTCAATTCATTTATATAATTACTATGTAATGATGATCATGTAGAACGAGTCGCATCACATCGTGGAGACGGTATTCCGTACGTACGCACGAGTGATGATATCATTCCTATGAACGTGGAATTGTATTAGAGTATATGTATATCATTTCAGTATCAATATTACTTTATAATAATCATAAATAGTTACTCATTACACCATTATACCCATCCTTGTAAGGTGGTGGTGGAAAATAGATTACACCACGGCGTGGAGACGGTATTCCGTACGTACGCACGCGCGGTGATTTCTTTTTCCGTAGGATGGATAGATGGTGAAATAGGGTTGTTTCATATTTATAATAACATATCAGTATGTAAGTAATACTGATGTTATTACTTTATCATGAAACAACTAAAGAAGAAGAAGTTGAAGAAGAAAGAAATTGAAAAGATCGGTAATTGATATTACCTCTTCTTTGGAACGCTTCTTTGAATCCTCCACTTAGGGAACTAATATTGGTCTTTGAAGAAGACCAGGACCTCTAGGATTATTCTAGGGAAGTGGAGAGGAGAAAATGGCAGGGGTTGGCTGAGCTTGAGTGCTCAAATTGGTGTGAGGAGGAGGGGGAGGAGGTTCCCTTTTATAAGGGAGGAGAGGGGCACCTTAGGAATATCTCAAAATATTATTTTATATTAAAGTCAAAATCGGTTTATAATGGTTCCAAAGGGTCTTATTTCAAAGATAAAGTGGGGAAGGGTCGAAATCCTATCAACCAATTGGATTTAGACAAGTTTAGGGTATTATTTTAACCTTATCAATTAGATTTAACTCTAAGTTAATTAATTTAACTTTTACCATGTCTTTTTGTTTTCTTTCACTATATGGTTAATACACTTACTATAACATGCCAAAAGAACCCCAAATTGTTTATTATTAATATATATATCCTTATATAAGTCATTTGGCCGAACCTTAGATTTTTAGGAATAAAATAACAATTAATAATATAATATTTGATTTAAAAACTATTTTGTGTCAATTTTGACACTATTTGATATATGTTTTTTGTAAAAGTCATAACAGAATTATATGTTCGAACCAAGTTGATTAAATCAACACTAATATATCATAGTAACCTAGAAAATTAGTGTAATTCATAAAAAGTCTTAAATTACATTTATTTTGGTATTTATATTATCAATTATGTCAATATTTCATTAATAAGATAATTACTGCATCATCTTTGTGTCATAAATAAATTAAATTATTTGATGTCTAAAAAATTACAAATAAAATACCATCATGTAGGAAATTTTTTAGCTTTCTAATGAATATTTACAATCGAATTTATCTTATGTATAACCCCATATTAAAAATTATTTACTTATTAAACTTTAATTTTAACTATTTTAACCCTTCTTTAAATAAATTAATAATAAATGTCCTAATCTAATCCAAGTGGGCCTAAATGGTCATATTTTATTCCTAAGTTTGTTTTTGGTCGAATTAAACTTGTCCAATAGAATTAGGACATGTGTTAGGGTAATATTAATATCATATTTACCCTTAGTTACCCTATTTACTATTAACCGCGGTAAAAATAGTAAAAAGTTACTATTCACCAAAAAAATATTTTTATCTCATTGAACCACATTTTACTTACTGATATCAACCGTGTCTGTCAGATTTTTGAAATTCCATTCACAGAAGCGGTAAAATTAAGTTTTATGCAAAATTCAGTTTTTAACCTACCCCTTAGTGGTTTCACTATTCATCAAAAATTGAAAGTTTTCAGAAAAATACCAAAATTTCACCCTAGGCTAATTTCGATATTCTGAGTCCAAAAATGAAGTCCATTTTAAAAAATAAAATTTATAAAATTTCAAAAAGTGGTTATTACTATTCATAACGGCTAGTTTTAATAGCATATTGTTGTTTAGTGAAACTCGGTATTGCGTACGACGCAAGCTATCGAGGAAGGTCACGATTGCGTGTAAAGAAAGCCAAGCAAGTGTTGTGTAGAAAAAGATTCCTTTGATGATTCATATAACATAAAAGTCTCGGGTGTTACATTCTACCCCCCTTAAAAAGAATTTCTCCCTCGAAATTCGTCACTTTGTAACAAATGGATGAGGATACTTCTCCCTCATCATATCCTCAAGCTCCCATGTAGCTTCTTCAAGTTGGTGGTTCCTCCATAAAACTTTCACCAATCGAGTGGTCTTGTTTCGTAGGACTTTTTCACTACGATCCATAATCTCTATCGGTTGTTCTTCATAAGAAAGATCTTGCTCCAGCGGTACAACTTCTAAGCTGAGTACTTGTGAAGGATCTGGTATGTACTTTCTCAGGAGAGATACATGGAACACATCGTGAACTTGAGAGAGATTCGGTGGAAGCGCCAATCGGTAAGCTACCTTCCCAACACGATCCAGTATTTCGAAAGGACCGATATATCTAGGGCTCAACTTCCCCTTCTTTCCAAATCTCATAACCCTCTTCCAGGGAGATATTCGTAAGAACACTTTATCACCCACTTTAAACGCTAGGTCTTTTCTTCGGTTGTCGGCATAACTTTTCTGTCGACTCTGAGCTGCTCTTATGTGTTGTTGAATAGATATGACCTTTTCTGCCATTTCATCAACGAGATCAGGTCCTAATAGCTTTCTTTCCCCAACTTCATCCCAGCAAGTTGGAGTCCTGCATTTCTTTCCATAGAGAGCTTCATAAGGAGCCATCTGAATACTGGAGTGAAAGCTATTATTATAAGAAAATTCCACCAAAGGTAGGTGTTGATCCCAACCTCCTTTGAAATCCATAGAGAAAGCTCTCAACATATCTTCTAGGGTTTGAATTGTTCTCTCAGACTAACCATCTGTCTGGGGATGATAAGCAGTGCTGAAACTCAACTCCGTATCCAGAGTATGCTGAAGACTTCGCCAGAACTTCGAGGTAAAACTCGGATCCCGGTCAGATATAATAGAAAGTGGTACTCCATGAAATCTTACCACTTCCTTTACATATATCCTGGCAAGCTGATCTAGAGAGAAATCCTCTCTAATAGAAATGAAGTGTACGGACTTTGTAAGACGATCAACTATGACCCAGATAGCATTATTGCCTTTGGATGTTTTAGGAAGTCCTGTGACAAAGTCCATAGTGATGTTTTCCCATTTCCATTCGGGTATGGGTAATGGTTGTAACATCCCCTTAGACTTCTGTCTCTCAGCTTTAACTTGTTGACAAACCAAGCATCGAGAGACATATTCAGCAACATCTCTTTTCATGCCATCCCACCAGAAGTACTCTTTCAGGTCCCTATACATCTTCGTGCTTCCAGGATGAATAGAGAATGATGAACTATGAGCCTCATCCAGCAGCTCATTCTTTAATTCGGGGATGGGAGGAACGCAAACCCGATTCTTGAACTTTATTATCCCATCACAATCAAGGTTGAATTCAGGAACATTTCTCACCTTCTTTTGTAACTCGACATCTTCTTTCTGTGCCTCTTTAATCTTCACATGTATAGATGGTTGAACATTCATTTGAGAAAGATAAGATTTTTCCCCTTCCATTATAATTCCAAGATCCATCCTTTGTAAATCCATAAATATTGAATCCTTTGTGATCCTCATCATGGATAAACTAGCATGGTCTTGTCGACTTAATGCATCTGCCACCTTGTTTGCTTTCCCAGGGTGGTAATGGATTGAGCAGTCATAATCCTTAATCAGCTCCAACCATCTTCTTTGCCGCATATTCAGCTCCTTTTGTGTGAAAATATACTTTAAACTTTTATGATCAGTATAAATATCACACCTTTCACCATAAAGGTAATGCCTCCAAATCTTTAATGCAAATATTACCGCAGCCAACTCCAAATCATGTGTTGGGTAATTTTGCTCATGGATTTTCAACTGTCGTGAGGAATAAGCTATCACCATATCATTTTGCATAAGAACACACCCCAATCCCTTCTTGGATGCATCACTGTAGATCACAAACCTTTCTCCACTACAAGGCAGTGTGAGCACAGGTGCACTGGATAACCTTCTTTTCAACTCCTTGAAATTCTCTTCACATTCCTCTGTCCAGACAAACTTAACTCCTTTCCGAGTCAACTTGGTGAGTGTATTAGATAATCGTGAAACATCTTTTACAAAACGTCGATAATATCCAGCCAAACCAAGAAAACTTCGGATCTCA
Organism: Viscum album; assembly: GCA_963277665.1. Taxonomy (NCBI): domain Eukaryota; kingdom Viridiplantae; phylum Streptophyta; class Magnoliopsida; order Santalales; family Viscaceae; genus Viscum; species Viscum album. The sequence continues at coordinate 1,401,077,423 of OY728127.1, read as the reverse complement.
GTTACTATTGTTGGTCTTTACCATCTTTCGATAACCTTTGTTTTTGCTGGATCCGCAGATATCCCCTCTTTTGAGATTATGTGACCCAAAAATGAAACTTTTTGAAGCCAAAATTCACACTTGGTAAATTTGGCATAAAGCTTCTCCTTTCTCAGGGTCTTCAATATAATTCTCAAGTGATCTTCATGGTCTTACTTGCTCTTTGAATAGACAAGAATATCGTCTATAAAGACTACCACAAATTGATCAAGACAGTCTCTAAAGACTCTATTCATTAGATCCATGAAGATAGCAGGGGCATTAGTAAGACCAAATGGCATCACTATAAATTCATAGTGTCCATACCTTGTACGGAAAGCCGTCTTTGGTATATCCTCCCTTTTGACCCTTAATTGATGATACCCTGAACGAAGATCAATCTTGGAAAAGTATTGAGCTCCGCGTAGTTGGTCAAATAAGTCATCAATGCGTGGGAGAGGATATTTGTTCTTGATAGTGATCTTGTTAAGTTCTCGATAATCAATGCAGAGTCTCATTGATCCATCTTTCTTCTTAACAAATAGAACGCGTGCTCCCCAAGGTGACGCACTAGGGCATATGAATCCCTTATCAAGATTCTCTTGGAGTTGCTTCTTCAATTCCTGCAACTCAATTGGGGCCATTCTATAAGGTGTCTTTGAAATAGGCAAAGCACCCGGTACGAGTTCTATTGAAAACTCAACTTCACGATTTGGTGGAAGACCCGGTAATTCCTCCGGAAAGACATCATCAAACTCCCGTACAATGGGCATATTCTTAATCGTGAGTTTCTCACCAACCATTTGAGATAAATAACCTTCATTTAGTGGAATCAAGACCCATAAGATAGAAGGAATTTCCACTAGAAGGTTATGTTCATCCTTGCATTGATATACGATCGTAGATTAATCTGGAATATGAAATGTGACTTCCCTTCTTTGTCAATTGATATGAGCTCCATGTAGAGAAAGCCAATCCATGCCAAGAATCACATCAAATTCCACTAAAGGAAGGATCACAAGATTTGCAGGAAGCACTTTCCCACAAACTTCGATCGGAGAAGAATTATAAACTTTTGATGCGACTGTTGTGCCATTAGGTGTTGTCACAGCTAACTCAACATCTAATTGTTGAGGTAATACGGTGATACCCTTAGAAAATTTTTCAGAAATAAAAGAGTGGGTGGATCCAGAATCAAATAAAACATTTGCTACTTTAGAGTGGATGGTAAGTGTACCTTTCACCACATCGTTATCATACTCCACATCGCTGATAGAAATTGCATGTGACTTTACTTTGTCTTTAGCCTTAAGATTTTGTTGACGTCGACCATCATCATCAACCCTTGGATTTGGGCATTGATTGGCATAATGCCCCATCTCGTTGCACTTGAAACATTGAAGTGTAGTAGGTTCATTCTGTGTATCCCTTCCTTTGTTTGCGTCATTAGACATCTTCTTCCCATTATCACGACATTCAAATGCCCGATGACCTTCTTTTCCACATTTAAAACATTTACTTGTCCCTTTAAGACAACTCCCTCCACGTTTCTTTCCACACTTTGAGCATAAGGGAAAGTTCATCTTCTTTTTAGTGTGCTCTTTAGAGTTTCCTTTGAACTCCATCTTCCTCTTCTTATCAAACCCATGCGACTGATGGGTTACTCCAATCTCCATCTCGACTTTGAGAGCACATCGAACGATTTCCACATAGCTATTGAAGTCCCTTATGGATAACTCCCTTCGAAGACTTGGTTTTAAGCCACTAAAGAATCGATCGATCTTACTCTCAGGTTGGATAATAATACCAGAAGCGTACCTTTCAAGTCTTGTAAAATTTGCTTCATAGGTACCAACAGATTCATCATCCCTTTCCTTCAGTTCAAGAAACTCTTTCTCCATCTTTGTTCGGAGAATACGAGGGAAGTAATTATTGAAAAATAAGTTCTTGAACTCGTCCCATTCCATAGACTCAATTTCATCCCTTTTCCTCGTATTCTTAATAAGATTCCACCATTGATCAGTATTTCCTTCCAAACGATACACTGCTAGGATGACTTTATCATGTTCAGAACATTGAAGAACTGAAAATATCTTTTCAGTAGTACTAATCCATTGTTCAGAAACTAATGGATCAGTAGACCCACTGAAAGAAGGTGGACGCTGCCTCATGAAGGATTCAACAGAATGTAGCTCCTTCCTTTGCTCGTTTGGAAGTCCTGCATGATTCATAGCTTGAGAAAGTTGTGTGAGCATGGCTACAATATTTTGCATTCCAGCTCCCATATCATTTGGTTGCTCAGGGGGACAATCATTGCATTGCCCATCGCATTCCGCATTAACACGGTTCCTTCGGGTTCCAGCCATTGACTAAAACCAAGAAGAATAGTGTGAGCAACACTAATTATAATAGGAAAACCACATAATTCAAGAATAAAATTTTCATGCTTATGGTCTTATCCTAGGTTATTCAAGGACATTTCTAAAACACTAAGATTGTGTTCTATGCTTAGACTTATCCTTAGGGTTCTTACTAAGGATTTCACATCCTAGTTTCCATAGGTTGACTATACCTTTCCTCTGATACCAACTATAACGACCCATACTTTACATACATTGTTAATACTTCAAAATTGAAGCACACTTATTACAATATATGACAAAACCACAAAGGACCGTATAGGTATAGTGTCTTTAGAAACTGGGAAACATAAACAACTGGTTCATAAATCTTCTACAGTGTCTCCCATTTATTTCATCATATCTAGGGTCCCTTTTAGCATATTCTACTTAATATCCATCTTCCTGACCTGGGGAAAAGAAAACATAAAAGGGTGAGCTCAAATGCTCAGCAAGGAAAATAAAGGAAATAAAAATCATATCATATCTTTTTGAAAATCAAAACCTGCAAAAGAGATCATAATATCTTAACATGGAATAAATCATAGAAGTGAAAATGAGATCCCCATAATCATAACATAAAACATGAAACTTTGTGGCATGCACACATAATCATGGAAAATCATTTCTTGTTAGTCATGACTCATTGCCAAGAATATCTTAGTGGACAAAGTCCCTTTCTGAACCGAGTTCACTCCTCGTTTCAGTCCTGTATCACTGAACCGAAATAACCTTCCGTTCCAGCCATGTCTATCTCATGAGATATAAAATCTTTACCCAATGCATTGGAGGGAGATATAGGTCCCACCCATCTTATAATGAATCCTTTCTTATGTGTTCCACATAATCATAAAACATACATCATCACATAACACATGTAACAAAAATGGGTTTCTTGAAACATCATGACATCATAAATAAATTCATATAAGATAAAGGAATTCATAAAAATAATTCCATCTCAACATGATCAAATCAATGTAATAATAGGGATAAAAATAGAACCCTTTATTATCTTAGATGGAAAATAATTTTGATAAAACACTTGAACTCCATTCTTGAGGAAAATATCCTTTCTTCTTCAAAAAAAACATTTTTTCCTTTCATAACATGTCATACGAGTTTAAAATAAAAGAAGTTGATTAAAAATAAACTTGAAAACTTGTAAAGGAATCTTCTTGGAAATAATGTTTTAGAAATCCATTCATGCCGTATAAGTTAAAAAACATTCTTCGTACTTTTGTCGGAAAAGTCAAAAAGTACCTCGTACGAAAAAAACGATAAAAGATTCCTTTCATATTCTTTACTAAAAACTCACCGAAGGGTAAAATTGGATTTCAACTATTTTAAGTGGATGGAAAAAATATTACATATTGAGGGAACATGGATGTGGATGATAAAATACACCCCAGTAATTACTTACGAATAAACAATCTCGGATAAAAATGAGATTGTGATATTTCCCTTACCTTAGGTCCGATTTGCTTTGTTCGTGTCCGAAGCTCCTGTATAATGGTTTAAATAATGTTATTGACTTATTACAGAATCATACATATTGATATGATATCATATATGGTCATATTATTAGTTTTTGTTAGTAATATTTCATTGTTACTTGTTACTCGGGTCTTTATTGCCTTTTGTTCTTATGCGTGTTTTGCCGAATAAATTCTTATTCTTCTTTTAATGTTATAGATACCTTATATCCAGAATGGTATTAGTGTAACATATATCATATTTATTCATTCAATTCATTTATATAATTACTATGTAATGATGATCATGTAGAACGAGTCGCATCACATCGTGGAGACGGTATTCCGTACGTACGCACGAGTGATGATATCATTCCTATGAACGTGGAATTGTATTGGAGTATATGTATATCATTTCAGTATCAATATTACTTTATAATAATCATAAATAGTTACTCATTACACCATTATACACATCCTTGTAAGGTGGTGGTGGAAAATAGATTACACCACGGCGTGGAGACGGTATCCCGTACGTACGCACGCGCGGTGATTTCTTTTTCCGTAGGATGGATAGATGGTGAAATAGGGTTGTTTCATATTTATAATAACATATCAGTATGTAAGTAATACTTATTTTATTACTTTATCATGAAACAACTAAAGAAGAAGAAGTTGAAGAATAAAGAAATTGAAAAGATCGGTAATTGATATTACCTCTTCTTTGGAACGCTTCTTTGAATCCTCCACTTAGGGAACTAATATTGGTCTTTGAAGAAGACCAGGACCTCTAGGATTATTCTAGGGAAGTGGAGAGGAGAAAATGACAGGGGTTGTCCGAGCTTGAGTGCTCAAATTGGTGTGAGGAGGAGGGGGAGGAGGTGCCCTTTTATAAGGGAGGAGAGGGGCACCTTAGGAATATCTCAAAATATTATTTTATATTAAAGTCAAAATCGGTTTATAATGGTTCCAAAGGGTCTTATTTCGAAGATAAAGTGGTTAAGGGTCGAAATACTATCAAACAATAGGATTTAGAAAAGTTTAGGGTATTATTTTAACCTTATCAATTAGATTTAACTCTAAGTTAATTAATTTAACTTTTACCATGTCTTTTTGTTTTCTTTCACTATATGGTTAATACACTTACTATAACATGACAAAAGAACCCAAAATTGTTTATTATTAATTTATATATCCTTATCTAAGTCATTTGGCCGAACCTTAGATTTTTAGGAATAAAATAACAATTAATAATATAATATTTGATTTAAAAACTATTTTGTGTCAATTTTGACACTATTTGATATATGATTTTTGTAAAAGTCATAACAGAATTATATGTTCTAACCAAGTTGATTAAATCAACACTAATATATCATAGTAACCTAGAAAATTAGTGTAATTCATAAAAAGTCTTAAATTACATTTATTTTGGTATTTATATTATCAATTATGTCAATATTTCATTAATAAGATAATTACTGCATCATATTTGTGTCATAAATAACTTAAATTATTTGATGTCTAAAAATTACAAATAAAATACCATCATGTAGGAAATCTATTTATCTTTCTAATGAATATTTACAATCGAATTTATCTTATGTATAACCCCATATTAAAAATGTTTTACTTAGTAAACTTTAATTTTAACTATTTTAACCCTTCTTTAAATAAATTAATAATAAATGTCCTAATCTAATCCATGTGGGCCTAAATGGTCATATTTTATTCCTAAGTTTGTTTTTGGTCGAATTAAACTTGTCCAATAGAATTAGGACATGTGTTAGGGTAATATTAATATCATATTTACCCTTAGTTACCCTATTTACTATTAACCGCGGTAAAAATAGTAAAAAGTTACTATTCACCAAAAAAATATTTTTATCTCATTGAACCACATTTTACTTACTGATATCAACCGTGTCTGTCGGATTTTTGAAATTCCATTCAAAGAAGTGGTAAAATTAAGTTTTATGGAAAATTCAGTTTTTAACCTACCACTTAGTGGTTTCACTATTCATCAAAAATTGAAAGTTTTCAGAAAAATACCAAAATTTCACCCTAGGCTAATTTCGATATTCTGAGTCCAAAAATGAAGTCCATTTTGAAAAATAAAATTTATAAAATTTCAAAAAGTGGTTATTACTATTCATAACGGCTAGTTTTAATAGCATATTGTTGTTTAGTGAAACTCGGTATTGCGTACGACGCAAGCTATCGAGGAAGGTCGTGATTGCGTGTAAAGCAAGCCAAGCAAGTGTTGTGTAGAAAAATATTCCTTTGATGATTCATATAACATAAAATTCTCGGGTGTTACAATACCTATCCCAAAAGTTTTCCAAAACCGTTGGGAAAGGTCCCCTAGAAATCAACATCCAACCCATAATGAATTCTAGAATCAAGAACTATACCAACGGTTGCCAAAACCGCTGGTATAGATCTATACCAACAGTTTTGACAACCGTTGGTATAGTTCCTGATAATTTTTATCATATCTTCTTACCGAGAACATTATATAAATCAAAATTTAAAATAATTATGACAATGCATATATATATTTATGTAATTATGTTCACAAAAGTCATGTTAGGTTAGTGGTAAAGTCGTTCAATGATAAACTATGGGTCCTGGGATCAAATACCAGTGAATGTTTTTTTGAAATACATATACCAACGGTTCCATAACCGTTGGTATAGATTTTCATATTACTTATACCAACGGTTTCCAAAACCATTGGTATAGGTCTATACAAACGGTTTTCGCAAAACCGTCTGTATAGACCTATCCCAACAGCTTACTTGGAAACGGTTCTCCAAACCGTTGGTATAGGCTATACCAACGGTTTGGAGGCCTATACCAACGGTTCCAAACCGTTGGTATATGTTAGTTTTCCAGTAGTTGATGGGCCTTGAACCATGAATTAAATCAATAGAAAACTCAATTTCTCATTATGGAGGATGTCTAGGTAAATCCTCTAAAAACACATCAAAATATTCTTTCACAATAGGTAAATCCTCTATTTGAACACTTCTTTCCTCACCCATTGTTATTTCATTCTCTTCCTCCCCAATAATTGAATTTAGTTGAGCTACTAGGGGTGGATCTAGCTAAGAATCAAGTGGTGATGTTTCTGCTCTAAAGATAAGGTACTCCTTATCATCATCAAGAATTGTAACCTCCTTCTTCTTACAATAAATTTTTGCATCATGGTCCGAAAGCCAATCCATACCAAGGATTATATCAAATTCAATCATGGGAATGATAATGAGATCAGCAGATAAAGAACATTTATAAGCCCTAATGGGAACTGATTCAAAACACTTTGTTGCAATGATACTTCCCTTAAGAGTTTTGACTAACAACTACCTTGTTAAATAAAATTGGAAATATCTAATTTTCTTAGAAAACTGGGAAGACACGAAATAATACGATGATTCAGAATCAAATAAAACATTGGATAAACATGAGGAAACTATTAAATTACCATCCACCATGTCTTTCGATGCTTCAACCTCAGTAATAGTGATCCCATAAGCTTGGCCTTGCTCCCTTGGCCTTTTGGGGGTAAGTTTCCTTGGCGATTAGGATATTCATTTGTATAATGACCCTTTTCTCTACAATTGTAGCATTCAACATTGACAGCCTCTTTCTTCCCCTTGAAATCACGAGCTTAGTGGCCTTTTTCACCACACTTGTAACAGACTCTCATTCCCTTTAGAAAAGTACCAGGGTGTTTCTTCCCACATTTACCACCGGATAGATATTCAACTTTTCCTTTCTTCCCTTTATTTACATTTCCAGAGTGTTCAACAGATCTCTTCTTCTCCTTCTTTTCTTTAAAGTCATAAGACTTAGAGAATATTTTTCTATCTTAATAGCACATGAGACAATATCTTTATATGATAAGAAGGATTTTCAGACTAATGGTCACTGGAGAAATGGTTTTAACCCACCAAATAATCGATTAATCTTACTCCTTGGGTTATATATATAATCTGCAGCATGCCTTGCTAACCTTGTAAAGTCAGCCTCATATTTTGTGACATTCTAATCCTCCTTTTGTCTCAGACTCAAAAATTGAATTTCCATATCTGCTCGATGGTCACGAGGAAAATATTTTTCAAAAAAATGTCTTTAAACTCCCTCTATTCCATATTTGATACTTCATCATCTTCCTTTGTGTTTTGAATCAATGACCACTATTGATTTGCATCTCGCGTGAGGCGATAAACTGCCATGACAACTTTTTCCCTTTCGCTACACCCCAAAGTGTGAAATATTTTCTCTAAGGATATTATCCATTGATCAACTACAAATGGATTTTTAGTACCATTTAATGTTGGTGGTTTTTGCCTCATGAATCGGTCTAGCATTGATCCTACACATTCTGGATTAGGGTGATTCATACGAATAAGGTTATTATTCATAACCTGTGTGAGTTGTCCCAGTATGGTGATAAGCTGATTAGAACCAGTTGTATCACCATCTCCACTATAATTATCTTGAGTAGGAGGTAAATCCCTACATGGATTATGTGTGTTGATATGGTTTCCATTCCTTCCACTAGGTGCCATTTCTAAACAATGGCATACGGTATATTAGTTTATAAACTGCAATACATAATTATGAACTTGTAAAACACTTAACATAAATTAAAAAGTTTATGGAAATAATACATAATCATAAAAATGTTTTATTTAAAGAATTATATACTTATAAATCCTTCATAATAGTTTGTAAAGAAAATTTGAATTATCATAAGCATATCCCCCGGGAGTGTTGTAACCAAGAGTGCAGCAAGGCCCGTTGTCGTGCACCAGTTCCCGTTCGAGTCTAGATCAAAGTGATGTTTTCAAGTTTTACCCCTAGGTACATCTATGCCAGAGATGCCTCTACATGCTTGTATCTAGACAGGGATTTATTGATTGGAAAACTCACAAAATCTCTATAATTCCAAAATTATAGGAAGTACTTCTATACTAGTCCTCAAATTCTATCTTAGGGTAGTGTTCTCTAATCGGAGTTTTTCTAAATCTAGTTTCCAGGGTTTGTACTAAACTTCCTATGATACCAACTATAATTTCGGGACCCCAGTTACCCAGAGTTGGTGCATTATTACATAACATTTTTGTGATAAAAGTAATCATGTCCCGAAAGACCGATTAGTTTAGTAGCCTTGGAAGTACTAGATACATTCACAGGTTTTACATTACATCATGAAATAAAAACATCAAAAACATTTTTCCCCTTTTGAACACACTTATATCATTATCCTATCCCTATAGGTCAACCATAAAATACTTCTTCACATCCTGGGAAAAATAAAATATTGAAATGGGTGAGCTCAGATGCTCATTAAGGATAACAATATAGCGGAAACTTTCATAAATAAGCAAAAACATTTAAGGCAATGTATAAGACTAAAACAAAATCCTTTTAAACTTAAACATCAGAATAATCTGGGAAAGATAAAATAAAATAATTCCATTAACTTATTCGCATGGATATTATACTAGTTGAATAATCACATGCAATATCAATAACCACATTCATAATGATGGAATGCATAATTTCAGAATTCATAACCATATAGTCAAGGCCTTATGCCAAGACTAAAAATAAGATTTTTTCAAGGCCATATTACAAGACACTAGTTTGTCTCATGAGACCTATCGATGCATCGAGGAGCTATAGTGGGCTCCACCTGTCACTTACTAATTCCAATGCATTCCTCATAAGAAAAACGTTTAAACATAACATAAACATTCATATTAGAACTAACATACGAATGTCAATACTTTATCCATAAACCATGAATTGTATAAAAATAACACATTCATAGTCAAATGTATCCCAAAAACTTCAATAAATTATGAAATATTTGAATCATAATAAATCAAATTCAAACAATTTCAAAATCCATCAAAGGATGTTGACATAGTTGAAATCAAAACTTTTAGAGAGAAATATATCTTTCGATTTTGAAATCGCTTAGAAGTCATGTCATTATAAAATAAAACATTTATTTTGAAAATATTCTTATAATCTTTTAATGGAAGTTTTGAAGGTGTTATAATGGCATAAAATAGCTTCACCCACCGTATAAGTTAAAAAAAGGACATTCTTACCTTAATTTTGTCGAAAAGGTCATAAAGTACCTTGTTTGGAAAACGATGAAAAGATTAATTTCAAAACATATATGGTGAAATAATGGTATAAATGACTTTAATACATAGTCTAGTAAATAGTAAAAAAATTTGAATTACATTTTTATAAAAAAAAAAGATGTGGATGATAAAGAGGTCTCAGTAGATACTTACGTATTAACAACCTTGGATAAGTAAAGAGCCTGTAGAATTAACCCTTACCTTGTACTTTTCCTTGTTCGATGGTATGTTAACCTCCTATATAGTAGTTAAATCATTTTTATTAAATTATACAAGAACCATATACATAAATATGATATCATATATGATCTTCTAATATTTCTTTGTTAATAATATTTTAGTAGTATCATCATTTTGGGTGTTAACTAATTCGTTTTCCTATATATTATGGGTTACATAATCCAGGTTTGTTATGAATAGGATGTATTTGATTTGTTTTCATAATTATTTTATATTCATAAACATTATTTTGAATCATAAAATGATATTATTGAATGATTACGATGGAGAATGAATCTTATCGCGTTCGTGGAGACAGTAATCCATACGTACGCACGAGTGACAATATCGTTATATTGATGGAGAAATCATATATAATTAGATGGTATATCATATATAAATAATATTTAACATGTTATATTTATTATTTAAATCATTTATACTCATTATTATTCCCATACAAATAATGAAGTGTTTGAATAACAAACTACACCACGACGTGGAGACGGTAAGTCGTACGTACACACATATGGTGACTTTGTCATTTGTAGGATGGACAGAATAAAGAATATGGTTGTACCATATTTATTATAAAATCACAGTATTTATAAGGTACTGGTTTTATTATTTTGGTATGGAAACAACAAGGAAAGAGGAACTGGATGAAGAAATGGACTTGAAAGAGGGTGATGAAATTATTACCTCTACTTTGGGTGTTTCCTTTTGAGTTGATAAAAATTGCTCGTTTGGTTGGATTTATGATCAAATTAAGGCCTCTAGGTTGAAGTTAGGGAATTTCTAAGGACATTTGGGTAGGTTTTTTCGAAGCCAAATGGCTTTGGATGTGTGAAATTAAGCGAAGGGGAAGTGCCCTTTTATAATAGAGGTGGGGGTCACTTTAGGAAAATCATGAGATATTATTTTATAATAAAATCATTTTTGGTTTCTAATGGATCCAAAATTAATTATTTATAGGATAATGTGTGTATGGGTTGAAAAAATCTCAACCAATAGGTTTTAGACAGGTTTAGGTCATCATATTAACCTTATCTTTTATATTTAACTTTTAGTTATATAGTTTGACATTTACCATGTCTCTTTATATTTTTATATTATATGGTTAATAAACTTAATATAACAAGCCAAGAGAATCCAATGTGGTTCATTATTAATATATATAACCTCATATAAGTCATTTGGTAGAACCTTAGATTTTTAGGAATATTATATCAATTAATAATATAGTATTCGTCTTAAAAACTCAATTACGTCAATTTTGACGCTATTTAGTATTTGATTTTTTTAAAAGCCATAAAAACTTTATCACTTCGAATAAAATTTATTTAACCAACCCTAAAATTTCATATTAACCTCTAAAATTATTTTAATTCATCGGAAGTCTCAATTTACATATATCTGGATATTTATAATATCAATTGTTTTAATATTTCAATAACAAGGTAATTACTACATCATCATTGTGTCATAAATAAATTAAATTATTTACTGTCTAAAAATTATATATAGAATAAAATTATGTATGAAATCATTTTATCTTTCTAATGAATACTTATAGTCGAATATTTCTTATGTATAAACCTATATTAAAAATGGTTTAGTTATTAAATGTTGAATTTAACTCTTTTAACTTTACTTTAAATAAAATAATAATAAATGTCCTAATCTAATAAAAGTGGACCAAATAGGATCATATTTTATTCCTAAGGTTGTTTTTGGTCTGATTATACTTTTCCAATAGAATTAGGACATGTGTTAGGGTAATTATGATATCATTTTTACCTTTAATTACCATATTTACTTTTAATCATGGTAAATAAAAGTCCAAAGTTACGATTCACCAAAAATTATTGTCATCTTATTGAACCACATTTTATTTACTGATATTAATCATGTCTATAGAAGTTTTTAAATTCAATTTACAGAAGCGTTAAAATCATCTTTTATGCAAATTTGTAAATGCTCCTCGGAGGTGGGTAAATGACGGTAAAAAGTTCGATAAAATTTTTATATATCTAAACTCATTATAAAATGACCCCAATAAATTACATTGAACTTATATAGGTTTTATTTATATATTTTTACCTAAAATAAATTTAAATAAAATAAATTACTATTTAAATAAAAATTCGGTATTAAACAATAACTCAGTGTTTTTCACTATTAAACAAAAATTGGAAGTTTTTAGAAAAATACAAAAAATTCACCCTAAGATAATTTTGATATTATAAATCCAAAAATTAAGTCCATTTTGAAAGATAAAATTTATAAAATTTCAAAAATTGGGTATTACTATTCATGACGGCTTGTTTGATCGGTTGTGGTGTGTTTGAACTCGAAGTTGCATACAACACAAGTTATTGTATTATTCAAAGGGAAACATACCCTGGAAGCTTGGGGTGTTACATTATTGATATTCATGGTTTGTTTCTCACCCTTCCTACAATTCTAAATAGATCTACCACTTATATTCCAAAACCTCCCAATAACACCCGAACATAATACCAAGCATAAAGGTGTAATAAAAATAGATGGAATCAATACTAAATATCATGGATGAATAACCCATAATTTAATATAAAATCACACATCAAAACCCCATAGACCATGTCATAAATGTTAGTTCTTAATAACTAGAGAAATATATTTTCCTCAATCACTATTAAAATTAAAACCATAGTTCAATGACAATGCATCATGACATGATATTTCTGAAAATCAGATTTGTAGCTAAAATTCACCCTTAATTCCACTATCTATATCCAAAATCATTTCCAACACCACCAATTCATGAAAAAAAATACAAATTCAGGATTTAGGATATTCCATTCCTCTATACAAAAAAATTAATAATTAATGTGGTAAATAAGATCTCATAAGAGAAATAATTTTGGAAATAAAACTCAGGCTATAACATATATGTTTAAAAAGATACAGTGTTTTTATTAAGGCTATTCATAGTGAAAAACATACATTGCAAGACATAGAGTGTATATTTATATGATCTCATAAATAAAAGTTTATATGTATAAATGGATCATATCTCAAAAATATATAGTTAGAGTATGATAATTTTCAATTTCATCAAGTCTCATGATGTATAAGAGATATTAAAGGAATAAAACTCCATAAAACTTGGTTGTAGGAGTTTTTCTAGAGATAAAAATACTGCATTGCCTAAATAGGGAAGTTATAAAATCATAAATATGTGGTTTTCTTTTCAATAAGTAATATCACAAGTTATTTGTTAAGTATAATGAACAATTATCCTATAAGAGGTAGTAAAAAAACTAACCTTGATTATGTGATTTGGAAGTTAAATCCATTCATAAATTAAAGAAACCATCAAAATTATTGAATGTTTATTTTTAATAAGCCCATAAGAAAATTCAGTTCTATTAGCAATAAAAGTTAGTTTTGTGTTTATAAAAGGTCAATGGGAGTGATAAATCTTTCCTAGTAATATATTTCAAGGATATTTTTTTAACGGAAAAAAGATACTATTCTTACAAACATTTAAGAATTTGTTAAAAAATGTTTCATTATAAACTACTTACATAAATAATATTATACTTAGATAAAAAATGTGGTGGTCCTAATAAAAAAAATCCATACCTCAATAGAAGCTTTGATATCATATAGGAGATAAAAAGTTAAGAAATATTACAAGTTAGTTCTAATTTACCTATAAAAAAGGGTAAGTAGTGTTAGTTTTTTCATGATCTAGCGACGGTTTAAGCCACCAACTTTAGGTTTAGAGGTGGTTATAAAATCCACTGCATATTGCACAGTCACTAGTCATTTAGTATATTTTTAAATTATTTCATAACAGTTTTTTTATGTATCTGTTGGCATTGAAATATGTACATCGAGATAGGTCAAAAAAGACTACAGTGGGTTGATGTGAGATCCAAGCTCAAATGTCCCAAATATCACCAATGGATTCTGCCTCATGAATCATGTTCACACAACCCCCATGCCTTGTAAAGGCATGATGCATTGATGGTCAGCTTCATGAGTCCTATGAGCCCTATGACTAACTCAAAGAAAGTTGATGGATGACTCCACATGTCTGATGAGCCCCACGCCTCTTCGCAGAGATCACTTTTACTTCACGATTTTCCTCTGAGAATTTTGAGACCCTTTTTCCTATAAATAGTTGGCTCACCCCCCCCCCCCCCTCATAACGGTTGAAACTCTGACCTTTTTCCTTCCAAACTCCCTTTTTGTAAATCCTCTGAGAACCATGAAATCAAGAGAATAATGATTTCCCCAAGGTACTGGAGCATCTCAAAACCCCCTTCCCTTTGTTCTGATTTACCCTTGCCTATGGCAGGGATACCCTTCATGAAGTCCTACACCCTTCGGGAATGAGGAATTACTTATAAGGTACTTAAGGCTTCATGAATCATTAATCCTTCATGAAGCACTATTTTTACAACTCATGCCTCTATGTCAAGGCAGGGTCACCCTAATTAATGGAACTCCTATCTTCCTGAAGCCCTTGACCTCTACAAAGCACCTGATCTTTATGAATAACCTCTCAAAAACCCCCTTCTTCATGGTACCTTCTTCCATGTGGCCCTCTAGACTTGTACTAGGTGATTTCTTAGTCCCTCATTTGGTGTTATGTGTTGTATTTCTCTACCTAGTTCTTCTTCTCATAGGTACCCTAGTAGCTATTTCTTCTTCACATAGCTACACTAACTCGGACCCCTTGAGTGACCAATCCTACACCCCTTTGTATTCTGGAATTTTTTATGCCTTCCCATTACCAAGAGTGGGTGGGCATAATTTATATAAGTCCAAGGGGTAAGGAGTGAGTCATCATGTGTAACAAGATCCTCTTCAGGTATCCCTCCTCGAGTAAGTACCAATCTCCATTTCCATTGGTCACCTCAGTGCATAAGCCTCACATCATTTCTCATGGCCTCACATTTTTCGGCATGATTTTTAGTTCTAAAGTGATTCTAAAAAAAACTAAAGTAATAAACTTGTATTCTATAGAGTGTATGACACACGAAAGTAATCACATAATGTAATTTAATGTCGGCATACTTTATAATATATTTACTATTTAAAATATATTCTATATATTTCAATGCAGGAAACACCGATTTAGCTTGAAATTCATGAAAAAATGGTTTAGAATTCATCATACCCAACAACTACCTTCCTCTATAGCTTTTGTTACATGAAGAAACAACCTTCTTTGATGGGTTGCGCTACACACAATACCAAGTGTTACCGATAAAAAATATATAATTAAGACATTATTATTTAATATAATAAGATATAAACTAGTTTTTATGAATATTATTAACTAAATTATGAAAATATATAGTTTAGATAACTAAATAATTGGTTACAAATAAATTATAAATGAATATAAGAACCAATTGAATATTAAAATTAAATTTTTATAGAAATTTATTTCTTTCTCACAAAGCTATTTTTCTCTAATAGATTAAATTAATTACATTTATTGAGTGATATTTATGCAATAAATATGTAACATGTTCAATATATTATTTTTAACATTCATCCAATAGATTTGGTAATTATAAGAGAGGACCAAACCTAATATTTCATATAAAAACCTATACTTTTATTCATGCATTTTCAATCGCCTTTTAATATAAAACCTATTTTAAATATAAATTTTGACACACTTCTGAATTTAATTTGATAAAATAAACTTGATTTTTGAATTCATAAATTCCAAATTATCTTAGGATAAATTTTTGGTATTTTTCTGAGAAACATCATTTTTAGTGAATAGTGAAAAATACTGTGTTTTTGTTAAAAATTGCCTTTTCGTTTAAATAAGAATTATTGTTAAATTATATTATAAATTTGTTATAAAGTCACATTGTATTAATTATACATATATTAATATAATTTAGTTAATTATAATAAATATACATTTTAAATTGAATATAAAAACATAATAATTCTTTTGAACATTTTTCTACTAAAACTAGTTAATATGCCACTCTCTGAGATTCACATTAACCATAATTTTTCTACTTCAATGTTTTGAATTTTGAAAATATAAAATAAAAAATTTTAATAAAGATTATATTTTTGGTATAATAATATAAACTTAATTTTTTACAAATATGATTAGTGGAAGTGGTTAAAATTATTTTTAATGATTAAGGTGTAATTAGGCTTAAAATGGAATAAAACATTAAGTTTAAGGGCCAAAATGACCTAGCCACATTTCAAAAACCCATTACTTGGAAATATTTCGTCCATTAACCTCCAATTAATGATTTGGGTGGTTTTTTATTACTTTGTCTAGATAATAACATGTGCACACCTAATTTTCTCTCAAGAATACCAAGTAAGTCCTTTTCCTTCCCTATAAAAGGCCACCACCTATACCCATTCCTCACACCTATCAAACCTTTTAATTTCATCCAATACATTAAAAAATAGTCTCCCATAATTAATATACTATACTTAGTAGTATCACTTTGGAATAAACCCTTCCAACAAAGCCTTTTGGTTCAAACCAAAAGAAATTACCAGATTAAAAGGTAATGTCTTTTCTCAATCTCTCTAGTTTTATTTCCATTATATGACCCCTAAAATACACTTATTATAGTATTTTATGACATAACTAGTATACTAAATATACTAGGATGTTTTTCTTCTGAGATTTTAACCTATAATTACACACATCCCCATCTAATGGGTAACGAACATATTGTTTCTCTGAACGGTGAATTACTGCCTCATGAAATGATGATTGTTCAATTCTTCATTATCGCCTCTTATGGTGGAAATTATGATGGAATATATATATATATATATTTTTTTTTTATTTTTTTTATAATTTTTTACCCTATGTTTTTCTTATTTATTACATACCTTTAAGCTTACATCATGTTTAAATATGATAATTTTGTTTTAGGAAGTGTGGACTACCCCCCCCCCCCCCCCTCAAAGCGATATGACTCGTTCATTCCATACATGGAACCTATAAAGTTTGGTTATAATAAACCTACGAAACATATATAAAATAAATATGATACTTTAAATTATAATATACATATGTATCATTTAGTTTTAATATATTTAATTCAACAAATAAATGAAAATAGCGTTCATGCGTACATACTGTTTACCATCTCCATGAATGGTGCACTTCATTTCAAATCTCCAAATTCTATGGACTATTATAAATAGATATTTATTGAATATATATGATAATTTAGTCATGTTTTAAATTCTAGGGATGATGAATCCATGATATATTTAATAATAAAAACAAATAACAAGTCAATACGTACTTGAGAAAACTAGGCAATTAACACCCAAAACAGTTAAAATAATGAAAGTTTTTACAAATGGGTAATAAAATATTGTAATAAGTTAATACATGATATTATAAACACGAGTTTTTTTCTGTTATTAGTTAGTAAAATATTTTAGACCACTATATTGGAGGCTAAATATGACACAACAAAAAGGAAGGATAAGGTATGGTTTTTTAGTCTCAATTTACATTTCATTGAGGCTTAATTGTTGTTATGCACCTAGTTTCTTTTAACTGGTGTATGTACTAAAATTTACATGATATGTCATGAATCTCCTTACTCTCATGATATTTTTAAAATTCATATAATGTTATTATTTAATTAGGATTATGTTTTAAAATATTTAAACGTGGTATATGAGACTTTTGGATGTTTAAAGATTATTTTCCTCAACAATAACTTTAATGATATTTAAATGGTATTTCCAATAGAAGAAATTATATAACAATTGTTCAATATATACCTTTCATTATTATATAGTTATTCATGACCATTTTCAATTATTAGTACCATTTTTTCACACTTTTGTACTCGAGTTTTTTTAAAAATATTTTTCAGAAAACATGACTTTATATCTCTCTTTAGTCGGAAAACCTGTTTTATTCTAAAAAAAGTGTTTTATTAAAATATTTTCAAAAAATATTTTAAAATTATTTGGTAAATAAAATTTACCTTTTCTTTCTTTTACCAATCTCTTATAATTAATCTTTTTTCTCTTTCCAAACGAGTAATTTTTTAACCTTTTTCCATACAAAGGAATATTATTTTTACTCTATATGATATGTGCATATTTATCTACCATAATTTATTTGAATCCACCATCTAAATGTTTTTAAAAAGGTATTTTAAATTAAAAATATATATTTTAAAAGTAAAAGGATATTTTACAAAATAATATTTTTAAATCTTAATCATTTATTTCCTCAACGACGACAACCCTCAATTTTACACTACTTAGGATTTGTTATGTAGATACCATCCTTAATTTTCCTCTAGATGGTCTATTATTGATTTTTCCAAAGATAGAATTCAAATTAACTTCCTTGATTTATTTGTTTTTTGTATGATTTATATATTCATTCTCTCATGATAATTTAACATTGAATTTTCCCTAAATTATCCATTTCATTTTTCATGGATATTACTAATGCCTGAACCATATACCTACTTACATAAGATGTTTACTTTGATAGTTGTTTGATTATTTTGGGAAATATTGGTAAATCTATATTCTTTATTAAATATGGATATTTTATAAGTCATATTATTCATTATGATTATTCAATATGAAGAATTCTTTCTACATGTCATGACGGGTGGAGCTCAGACTTTATATAGTTCCTCGATGCATCGATAGGTTATCACGGGACAAACCAGTTGCGCAAATTAAAAGGAGGATAGATCTATAGTTTTGAACTATCTATAGGATAAATCATTATAGTAATAGGTCCTCATGTGCCTTATAAATGAATTCTATTGATAAATCAGTTCCCTTATAGTAGTTTCAATTATTATTCATCTGCGAGATTTTTGGTCGACATATCTATGGATAAATTTCATTTTAGTTCATTGATTAATGGAATGTTTTTTAGTTTCCAACCTTTCTATATTTGTTTTTCCTTATCTAGTTATTTTAATGGAATTTGTTTCTAGTTATTACCTTTCCATATTTCTTACGTACTTCCATTCAGTTTATTAATTACATGGCATGTGGGTTCAGTTATTTACCTTTCCATATTGACTATTATTATTGATTTATTATTGCTTCTACTCTATATTTTACCCTTACTAAGAATTTTAAGTCACCCTTATTATGTTTCATTCCCTAGGAATCAAAGTAGTGTCCTGTAAAATAAATTTAAGAATATACTAGATGGATTAAAGTTATCCCCAATTTGTATATTTGTTTCGAAGAAAAAAATATGTTTTAATTAGTGTATCCATTTGTAATGCAATAATCATTTATATATATATATTACCAAGATTAATAAACTGATCATTCCTTTAGGGATTTATTCCTTGTAATCATGAAAATGTATTTAGTAGCAAACACCAACTCTAGGATATCTGGGGTGGGGTTTCTATAGTTGGTATAAGAGGAACTTTAGTAGAAACCTTAGGAACTAGATTTAGGAAAACCTGGATTAGAGAACATAACCATAAGGTATAATTTGAAACAATTTAGATGAAAATACTATAATTTTATTAAATTATATAATATTAGGTCTTCCTAACGATACATCTATTTTTGGATACTACAAGTGGATGGGGTTCTGGCACAGATTTACCTATGAGTAACAACTCTGACAAGGTGTTCCAAGCTTAAATCGGGGTAACCTGGTACATGACAATAGCCCTTACTTCACACTTGGTTTGACACTCCAGGGGGATATTCATAGGATAATACATTTTTTCTTTATAATACATTATGAAGGATTTTGATACATAATAAGAAACACAGGTTAAACCTATGGAGTTTTATATTGAAGATAAGGTGTCATGATTTAGAAATCCAACTAATGATATTATAGATAAACCCAAGACCAAGGAAGGACCTATGTGGAAATAAAATGGATGAGGTTTTTATGTATTGAGGTTGTATTGAAAACCTTAGTTAAAATTATATTTAGTGATTAACCTAATTTCAAGGATGTCCATCATATATATTTTGAAAATTATATTAATATGGTTTTTGAAAAGGAAAACCTATAAGCCGGTTGACAACAAATCAAATCTAGAAAGGTTGATGGTATTGAAACCATGAACAAAGGATGATAAGGGTTTCACACTAACCACTGACCTACGCAATTTCCTTATTAATTTCCATTATTTTTAGTTAAACAATTTAACAAATAAATATTAATGATGAACCAGTTGTAACATCTTTTATGATTATAAATTAATCTATTAACCATATTTATTTTGGGTGATATTTATTTACAAATAGTAAGTCTTATAACTCTTTCATAGGACTTACAATCCTCTAAAAGATTCTTTTAGTGATTTAGGCATTAAAAAAATTCATTTTTGGTAATTAATTTTTTAGGAGTAAAGGGATGAATTAGAATTTGGTCTAAGCATAACCAAAAGTTAAGATTGTTCATATGAAATTTAAACCCACCAAGTAATAATATTTCATTATATTCTTGGTCATTAAAATAATTACCCAACTTTAATAAAATTAATGAGAAATAAAAATTGGTCCGAATATATTAATTTCTTTTGAATTGAGGGTCTTCTAAATCATCAAATATTTATGGCTTTGAGGCCCTCAGTGTTCCATTGATCATTCATTAGTTTGTGATTGATGATGCCATTCACTCCCTATAAATATTTACGCATTTACTAGAAGTATGTATCTCTACTTTCCTCTGATGTCCTCCTACATAGATTCCTAATTACATGGTATTACATGTGACCTTTTTTACTTTCCATTCTATTTTTATAGAGGATTACTTATGAACGCTTCTCACAATGTGAGATTTCCAATATCGGAAGTATCAAAAAATCTATCACCACAATCTATTTAAAATTATGAGGATAAAATTTAAATAAGGTAGGAAGAATGGGACTCCCTAAAAAACTAAAGTAATAACCTTGTATTCGATATCATGTATGGAATGCAATAGCAAGAGAGTAATGTAATATAATATCCATATACTTTATAATATATTTACTATTTAAAATATATTCAATATATTTCAACCTAGGAAACACCGAGTTAGCTTGAAATGAATGCAACAATGGGTTAACATACATCATATGAAAAAAATAACCCCATCTATTGCTTTTGTTATAAGAAAAAAGTAACATTCTTTGATGGCTTGTGTTATACGTAATACCGAGTCTTACCGAGAAACAATATATAAGTAAAACATTATTATTTAATATAATAAGATATAAACTAGCTGTAATGAATAATATTAACTATCTTATGAAAATATATGGTTTAGAAAACAAAATCATTGGTTACAAATAAATTAGAAATTAATATAATAACCAATTGAATATTAAAAGCAAATTTTTATAGATAAATATTTTTTTGATCACAAAACTGTTTTTTACTAATAGAATAAATTAATTACAATTAGTGAGTGATATTAATGTAATAAATATGTTACATATTAAATCAATTATTTTTTATATTCATCCAATATATTTTGTAATCATAATATAGGATCAAACCCAATGTTTCACATAAAAAACTATATTTTTATTCAGTTATTTTTAACCATCTTTTAATGGAGAACCTGTTTTGAATATTAATTTTGACACACTTTTGAATTAAATTTTATAAAATAAACTTAATTTTTGATTTCATAATTTCAAAATTACATTAGGATGATTTTTTGGGATTTTTCTGAGAAACTTCATTTTTAGTTACTAGTGAAAATATTGCGTTTTTTGTAAAAAATAAATTTTCGTTTAAATAATTTTTAATGTTAAATTATATTATAATTTTTTTAAAGTCACATTGGATCAATTATAAATATATTGAAATAATTTAGTTCATTATAATCAATATAACTTTTAAATTGAGTATAAAAAGATAATAATCTTTTGAACATTTTTCTACTAAAACAAGTTAATTCATTTGTCTGCAAGATTAACATTAATCTTAATTTTATCACTACTATTATTTTAAATTTGAACATATGAAATACACCATTTTAATAAATATTATTTTTTTTCTAATAATATCAAATTAATTTTTGACAAAAATTATTAGTGAAAGTGATTAAAATTAATTACAATGATTAAGGTGTAGTTAGGCTTAAAATGGACTAAAACCTTATGTTTATGGGACCACATTAACTATCCACTTGTCCAGCACCCATTTTCTGGAAATATTTAGTCCATGAACCTTAAATTAATTATTTTTTGTGATTTTTTACTAATTTTGTTATGTAATAACTTGTGAACACCTAATTTGTTTTCAAGAATACCAAGTGTGTCCTTTTCCTTCCCATTAAAAGGCCACTAACTCTACCCATTCCTCAC
The DNA here is from genome assembly GCA_963277665.1 of Viscum album. Taxonomy (NCBI): domain Eukaryota; kingdom Viridiplantae; phylum Streptophyta; class Magnoliopsida; order Santalales; family Viscaceae; genus Viscum; species Viscum album. The sequence goes on along the minus strand of OY728127.1, from coordinate 1,401,054,795 downwards.
ACCTCTCAAACCTATTAAGTTCAGAAAAGTCCTACCCAAATATTATCCAATAATTTCTCTCATATACCTAAGTGAATCCATTTGGGAGTACACCCTTACAACAAATCCTTTTGGTTCAAACCAAAAGAATTTACCCGATTAAAAGATAATTTCTTTTCTCAATCTATCTAGTTTCCTTTCTATTATCAAACCCCTAAAATCTCTTTATTATGTTCATGTATAAAATAACCTGTATCTTAAATATACTAGGATGTTTTTATAATTATTTTTTAACCTAAACTTACACACACCACCATCTAATGGGTAATGAACCTACTGTTTCTCTGAATGGTGAATTATTACTTCACGAAACGATGATTGTTCAATCCTCCATTACCGCCAATTATGGTGGACATTATGATATAAACTCTATTAATATATTATTTTATTTTATTTTTAATGTTTTATCCTTATGTAATTTTTATTTATTACATACTTATATGATTCCATCATGTGTAAATATGATAATTCCGTTAGAGGAAGTGTGGACTACCGCCCCTCAGTGCAATATGACTCGTTCATGCCATACATGGAACGTATAAAGGTTGGTTATAATAAAAATATGAAACATATATAACATAAATATTATACTAGAAATTATAATATACATATATATCATTTATTTTTACTTTATTTAATTCAACAAAGAAATGAAAGTAGCATTCATGCGTACGTACGACCAACCGTCTCCATGAATGGTGCACTTCATTTCTAATCTCCAAATGATATGGACTATAATAAATACGTATGTACTGAATATATATTATAATTTAGTAATGGATTAAATTTTGGGTATGATTAAACCATGATATATTTATTAATAACAACAAATAACAAGTCAAAACATACTTGAGAAAACTAGGAAATTAACACCCAAAACAGTTAAAATAACGAAAGGGTGTTAACAAAAGGGTAATAAAATATAGTAATAAGTTAATATAGGATATTATAAACATCAAAATTGTTCTATTATTAGTTATTTACATATTTTAAACCACTATAAAAAAGGATCAATACCACAAAACCAAAAGGAAGGGTAAGGTAAGGGATTTTTGTCTCAATTTACATTCCATTGAGGCTTAATTGTTATGCACCAAGTTTCTTTTACATGGTGAGTGTACTACCCTTTCCATGATATATCATGAATATAATTACTCTCATGATATTTTAAATATTCATATAATGTTATTACTTCATTATGATCATGTTTTAAAACATTTCCACATGGTATGGGACACTTTGGGATGTTTAAAGATTATTTTCCTCAACAATAACTTTAATGATATGTCAATGGTATTTACATTCAAGGAAATTATATAACCATTTTTCAATATATAACTTTCATTATTATATAGTTATTCGTTACCATTTTCAAATATTATTACCATTTTTTCACTCTTTGGTACTCAAGTGCTTTAGAAAATGTTTTTTTCTAAAACCCTGACTTTATATCTCTCATTAGTTAGAAAACTTGTTTCATTATAAATACTATGTTTTATTAAAATGTTTTAGAAATAATTTTAAAATGATTTCGTAAAGAAAATTTTAAATTTTTTTCCTTTTACAAATCTCTAATAAGGAATATTTTTTTGACTTTCCAAATGAGGAATTTTCTAACCTTTTTCTATACAAAAGGAATATTCTTTTTACCTCGTACGACATGTACTGATTTATCCATCATCATTTCTTTAAAGCCTCCTTCTCAGTGTTTTTAAAAAGGGATTTTAAATTTAAAAAAATGTTTTCAAAATCAAAGGATATTTCCCTTAAGAATATTTTTAAAAATTAATCTTCTATTTCATCAACAACAACAACCCTTTGTTTTACTCCACTTGGGATTTGTTGTATTGATACCATCCTTATTTTTTCATTGGATAGTTTATTATTTATTTGGACAAGGACAGTATTCACATTGACTTCCTTTATTTTTTAGTCTACTTGAAATATTCAATCTCTCATTATAATTGAACATTTATTTTCCCCTAAATTATCCATTTCATTTAACATGAATATTACTATTTCCTAAATCGTATACCTACTTACATGAGGTGTCTACTTTGACAGTTGTTTGATTATTTGGGGAAATATTGGAAAATATTTATTTTTTATTCAATAATAATATTTGATAAGGAATGTTATTTATTTTTATGATTCAATATGAATAATTATTTGGACATGTAGTGACAGGTGGATCCCAAACTTTACTAGATCCATGTATATAGGATCCTTTTCAACTCTAGTCTTGTTCAAAACTCCATGATCCTTTCTACTCAAAGCATCTTCCACCTTATTTTCCTTCCTTGGGTGGTAGTGTATAGTGAAATCATAATCCTTGAGTAATTCAAGCCATCTCCTTTGCCTCCTGTTTAGTTCTTTCTATGAGAAAATATACTTCAAACTCTTGTGATCAGTATAAATCTCACATTTTTCACCATAGAGGTAGTGTCTCCAAATCTTCAAAGCAAATATTACAGCTGCTAACTCAAGATCATGAGTAGGATAGTTTTTCTCATGAATTTTCAGCTGTCATGATGCATAGGAAATAACTCTATCATTCTGTATAAGGACACAATTAAGTCCTTTCTTCGATGCATCACTATAAATAACGAACCCATCATTCCCCAATGGTAGATTCAATATAGGAGAATTGACTAATCTTATCTTCAGTTCTTCAAAAAATTCTTCACACTCTTTTTTCCAAACAAATTGAACCCTTTTACGTCTGTGCTTTGTTAATGGGTTAGCCAATCGGGCAAAATTCTGGATGAAATACCGATAATAACTTGCTAAACCAATAAAACTACGTACCTCAGTTATACTAATCAGTGCTGGACATTCTTGGATTGCCTTGTTAATAGAAGGATCAACATAGATTCCACCCTTAGAGACAATATGTCCAAGAAAAGAAATCTCCTGAAGCTAGAATTCACACTTTCTAAACTTCCCATACAATTCATGTCTTCTCAGAGTCTTCAGGATAATGCGCAAGTGATTTTCATGATCTTCATAGCTTTTGGAGTATACCAAGATATCATCAATAAGTACCACTACAAATTCATCAAGATATTCCTTGAAAACTCTATTCATTAGATCCATGAAAATAGAGGGTGCATTAGTTATCCCAAAAGGAATTACTATAAACTCGTAATGCCCGTACCTGGTTCGAAATGTGGTCTTCAGGATGTCTTCCTTCTTCACACACAACTGATGGGATCCAGATCAAACATAAATCTTTGAAAAGTATTTAGATCCATGTAGTTGGTCAAATAAATCATCAATGTGAGGTAGGGGATACTTGTTCTTTATTGTTATAGCATTGATTTCCCTATAGTCGATATATAACCTCATAGATCCATCTTTCTTCTTAACAAAAAGGACAGGGGATCCCCATGGAGAAAAACTAGGGTGAATAAATCCCTTATTACTCAATTCCTCTAATTTTTTCTTTAGTTCAACTACTTCCATAGTGGCCATTCTATAAGGGGTCTTCGATATGGGCCTTGAACCAGGAATTAAATCAATGGAAAACTCAATTTCTCGTTTTGGAGGATGTCCAGGTAAATCTTCAGGAAACACATCTTCATATTATTTCACAATAGGTACATACTATATTTTAACATTACTTTCCTCACATATAGTTATTTCAGTATTTTCCTCCCCGATAATGGAATTTAGTTGAGCTATTAGGGGTGGAACTAGATAAGAATCAGGTGGTGAAGATTCTTATCTAAAGATAAGGTGTTCTTTATCATTATCATCAAAAATCATAATCTCCTTCTTCATACAATGAATCTTCACATCATGGTCTGAAAGCCAATCCATATCGAGGATTATATCAAATTCAATCATGGGTATGACGATGAGATCAACAAATAAAGAACATTTATATGCTCTAATGGGAACAGATTCTCAAAACTTCGTTGCGATGATACTTCCCTTTGGAGTTTTAAGTGACAACTACTTTGTTAAATCAAATTGGAAATATCTAATTTTCTTAGCAAGCTGGGAAGATATGAAACAATGCGATGATCCAGAATCAAATAATGCATTTTCTAAACTTGAGGAAACCATTAAATTACCTGCCACCACGTCTTTCGGAGATTCTACCTCAGTAGTAGTGATAGAATAAGCTTGGACTTGATCCCTTGGCCTTTTCTGAGGTAAGTTCCCCTGACGCTTAGGACATTCATTTTCATAATGTCCCATCTCCCTACAGTTGTAGCATTGAACATTGGTAGCTTCTTTCTTCCCCTTTCAATCACGAGCTTGGTGGCCTTTTTCACCACACTTGTAACAGACTCCCATTCCTTTCAAACAAGTACCGGGGTGTTTATTCCCACATTTATTGCAGGATGGATAATCAAAATTTCCCTTCTTTCCCTTATTTTCATTTACATTGTGATCGGCATATCTCTTCTTCTATTGCTTTTCTTTAAAGTCATAAGACATAGAAAATTCTTTTTCTGTCTTAATAGCACAGGAGACAATATCTTCGTATGACGAGAAGGATTGTGAGACTAATGCTCGACGAAGAAATAGTTTTAACCCATAAAATAAATGATCAATCTTACTTCTTGGGTTATGTATATAATCTACAACATACCTTGCTAAACTTGTTAAGTTAGCCTCATACTTTGCGACATCATCATCCTCCTTTTGTCTTAGACTCAGAAATTGCATTTCCATATCTGCTTGATGGTCACAAGGAAAGTATTTTTCAAAGAAAATCTCTTTGAACTCCCTCCATTCCATATTTGATACTTCATCATATTCCATTGTGTTTTGAATCAATTACCACCATTGGTCATCATCTCCAGTGAGGCGGTAAACTACCATGATAACTTTTTCCCTTTCACTACTCCCCAAGGCATGGAATCTTTTCTCTAAGGAATTTATCCATTGCTTAGATAATAATGGATTTTTACTCTCATTGAATGTTGGTGGTTGTTTCCTCATGAACCGATCTAACATTGATCCTCCACGTTGTGGATCTGGGTGCTCCATATGGGTACGGTTATTATTTATAACCTAAGTGAGTTTTCCCAGTATGGTGATAAGCTGATCAGCACTAGTTGCATCACCATCTCCACTATAATTATCTTGAGTAGGAGGGAAATCCATACAAGGAGTGCGTGCATTGATACAGTTTCCATTTCTTCTACAAGGAACCATTTCTAAACAATGGCATACACTAGATTAGTTTATGAACCGTAATACATAAATCCAAACTTGTAAAGCACTTAAAATAAATTGAACAGTTTATATATATATAATCCATAATCATAAAAATGTTTTCTTCAAGGAAGTATATACTCATAAACCCTTCATAATGGTTTGTAAAGAAAATGAGAATTATCCTAAGAATATCCCCTGGGAGTGTCATAACCAAGAGTGCAGCAAGGCTCGTTGTCATGCACCAGTTTCCATTTGAGTCTAGCTCAAAGCGGTGTTTTCGGGTTTTACCCCTAGGTACATCTGTGCCAGAGCCTCCTCTACCTGCTTGTATCCAGACATGGATGTATTTCTTGGAAAACTCACAAAATATCTACAATACCAAAATTCTAGGAAGTTATTCTATACTAATCCTCAATGTCCATCTTAGGTCTATGTGCTCTGATCAGAGTTTATCTAAATCTAGCTTCCAAGGTTTGTACTAAACTTTCCCGGATACCAACTGTAATGCCCCGAACCTAGTTACCTAGAGTCGGTACATTATTACATAACATTGGCATGATCACAAAAGATCAAGTCTTGAAAGACCGATTAGTTTAGTAGCCTTGGAATCACTAGATACATTCATAAAGTTTACATTACATCATAAAGTGAAAAACTACAACAACATCTTGTCTCCATAGACCACACTCATATCCCCTCTTATTATCCCTACAGGTCATTCATAAAATACTTCTTCACATCCTGGGAAAAATAAAACAAATAAAGGGGTGAGCTCAGATTCCCAGTAAGGATAACAATATAGTAGAAACATTCCTAAATAAGCATAAAAATTTAAGGAAATGTATAACTAAAACAAAAGCCTTTTACACTTGAACTTCAGCATAATATAGAAGAAATAAAATGAAATAATTCCATTTACTTATTCACATGGATATTCTACTAGTCGAATAATCACATGCAATATCAATAACCACTTTCATAATGATAGAATGCATAATTCCAGACTATCATAACCACATAGTCAAGGCCTTATGCCAAGAATACAAATAATATTTTGTCAAAACCTTGTGCAAAGACACTAGTTTGTCTCATGAGACCAACCTATGCATTTAGAAGCTATAACGGGATCCACCTATCACTTATTAAGTCCAATGCATTCCTCACATGAATAGGTTTAAACATAACATAAACATTCGTATTAAAACTAGCATACGAAATGTAAAAACTTTCTCCGTGAACCATGAATGGTATAAAAATAACACATCCACAGTAAAACATATCACAAAATCTTCAATACAATATGGAAGTTTTGTATCATAATAAATCAACTTCAAATAAGCTTAAAATCCATCAAAGGATGTTGACATAGATGAAATCAAAACTATTTGAGATAAATATCTCTTTTTTTTAATCATTTAAAAGAAACATAATTATAAAAGAAAAAATTTACTTTGAAAATATTCTTATAAGATTGTAAGGGAAGCTTCAACGATTTTATAATGGTGGAAAATAGCTGCACCCACCGTATAATTTAAAAAAAACATTCTTACCTTAATTCTGTCGAGAAGGTTAAAAAGGACCTTGTTTGGAAAATGAAGAAAAGAATACTTTATAAACATATTATAAAAAGTAAACAAGGGTATAAATAAATTCAACCCATAGTCTATAAAATATTAAGAATGATTTGTAATAAATTTTTAAGAAACATGGATGTGGATGATAAAGAGGTCCCAGTAGATAATTACATATAAACAACCTCGGATAATGAAGATATTGTGAAATAAACCCTTAACTTGTAATTTTCCTTGGTTGAGGGTAGGTTAACCTAATTTATAATGGTGAAAAAATTGTTATTAAATTGTACAATAATCATATATATTAATATTATATCATATGTGATCTTTTAACATTGCATTGTTAATAATATCTTTGTATTATTGTTGTTTCAGGTGTTAACTGATTCGTTTTCCTTTATATGATTTGTTACATAAGCCATGTTTGTTATGGATAGGTTGTATTTTATTCATATCCAGAATGATATTAAGTCTTTAAAAATAATTTTTAACCATCAATTGAAAATTATTCTTGAATGGATACGATGGGTAATGTATCTCATCACGTTCGTGGAGACAGTAGTCCGTACGTACGCAGGAGCGAAAATATCACTCGTTTGATATTAAAATAATATATAATTGGATATTATATAATATATACAGAATTATTATCATGTTATATTTATTATTTACATAAATTACACATCATTATCACACCCATACAAATAATAATGTATTGAAGAACAATTACACCATGACGTGGAGACGGTAGGCCGTACGTACGCATGTATGGTGACATGTCACTGAAAGGATAGATAGAATAATGAATATGGTTGTAACATATTTTTAATTACATCACATTATATAGAATATACTTTAATTATTATTTTATAATGAAAATAACATAGAAAGAAGACGTGGAAGAAGAAAGGAACTTGAAAGAGGGTGGTGAAATCATTACCTCTTCTTCGGGTTCTTCTTTTTGATTTGATCAAAAGGGATCCATAGGTTGGATTTATGATCAAAATAAGGCATCTAGGATTAAGTGAGGGAAGTTGAGAGAATATTTGGTCAGGTTTTGGCCGATCCAAATGGCTTTTAAGGTGTTAATTAGAGAAAAGGGGGAGTTCCCTTTTATTAGAGGGGTGAGGGGCACCTTAGGAAAAGATAGAAATATTATTTTATAATAAATTAATATTCAGTTTATAATGGCTCAAAACTGATTTATTTCGAGTATAAGATGGGGATGGGTCGAAAACAACTCAACCAATAGGTTTTATACCGGTTTGAGTCATTTTATTAACCTTATATTTTAGTTTTAACTCTTAGTTAATTAGTTTGACATTTACCATGTCTCTTTGTATTTTTATATTATATGGTTAATAAAGTTTCTATAAACTTACAAGTGAACCCCAAGTTGTTCATTAATGATAAACCTATAATTATATAAGCCTCTTGACCGAACCTTAGATTTTTAATAATAGAATATCAATTTATAATATAATATTTGTTTTAAAAACTCCTTTATGTCAATTTTGACACTATTTAATAATTGATTTTTGTTAAAGTCTTAACATCTTTATTAATTCGAACAAAATTCATTTAAGAAATATTAAAACTTCATATTAACCAATAAAAGTCTTGGATGTCATCAAAACTTTCAAATTATATTTATTTTAAAATTTACAATAATAATTATTTGATTCTTTCATTAATAAGGAAAATGATTCATCATTATTGTGTCACAAATAAATTTAATTATTAAATGTATGAAAATTATAAATAAAATACAATTATGTAGGAAACCATTTTATCTTTTTGAGGAATATTTATAGTCTAACATATAACATATATAACCCTATGTAAAAATTGTTTTGCTAAAAGATATATTCTTAGGTCATTTTTGTATTTACTTTTACTTAAATAATATAAAATGTCATTATCACTTACAAGTGACTCCATGGGGTCCCAAAATCGACTCAAAGATTCCCATGGTCTGAAATGTATCAACCAATAGGGTTAGGACCCATTTTAGGTAAATTTAATATTATTATAATATTATTTTTTTACCCTTATTTATCAGATTTACCCTTTAACCATGGTAAATAATATATTTACCGAAGTAATTATTCAAAATTTCTAAAAATAAAAGTTACATATTTACACAATTTGGACCTCCTAATTCTAAATATGGAATCCATTTTTCTAAATTCAAAACACAGAAGTGGAATAAATTAATTTAAAATTAATTCCCGTTGTTAAAACAAAAAGCGTGTTTTTAAGAAATAATAACTTTCAAAAGATTGGAACTTGCTTATGTCCAGTTTAAATGTGAAATTATGTTCAATGACCAACATTGTATTAAATGGTAAAAATATAATCTAATTATACTTTAAAATCACTCAAATTCATAATTTATCATTATTAATTATTTCGATTAAAAAAATTGTTTTTAATTAAAATTTAGTAATTTTCACTATTCATCAAAATATTCAAGTTATCAAAAAAGTACCAAAAATTAACCCTAAGCTAATTTCGAAATTCTGAATCCAAAAATGAAGTCCATTTTGAACGTTAAAATGTATAACATTTCAAAAATTGGGATTATTATTCATAATGACTGGTTTGATTGGTTGTGGTGTGTTAGAACTCGAAGTTACGTACAACACACACTACTGTATTATTCAAAGAGAAGCGTACCATGGAAGATTGGGGTGTTACAGGTTCACTCTCTTTGGGAGTTATGATCTATCCATATAGAAAACATTTTAGGCACTCCCTACTAGGTATGTACCCATCTGATCCACCATTATAAGTGTTCTGATCAGTATGATCTGTCTCTTCAAGACGTTAAACTCACAACATAATCCATGTTAAACATGGGATTCCAAGGAAAACCTCGTAAGACAAGCCTATGGCATAAAATAACTCATAATAAATGTCAGATTCCTGAGGTTTTCAACCCCTTGAGAATCCCTCTTCTTAGGAAGAATATAGGTGCTCCAATGTTCCAGTGTCTAGAAATACTCAGCGATGCCCAACATCACATTTTCCCTGACTGAAGGTTGCTACCCTGGATAGACCCCCTGTAATTTTTTGAAAAAGTAGTGTAATTAACTAGTATCCTCGAAGATATGAAACCGAGACTGAGGTTCATGAACAACATCTTAATCTATAAGGGAGACTCATACAAGGTGACAAATTCTGTGGAGGAATCCATGGAAGGAGGGAATGACATCCTATCATCTTATTTTGATCAAGGAGAATACATATATATAGAAGTGATTAATGATACATTTCTTTGGAAAGTGGTAATTTAGGGTACAACACACCATCAAAAAATGATGAAAATGCTTCCAGGAATCATTCCCTGGCAGAAATCATTGGAAACAGAAATGGTGTACCCAACTTGAACTCTTCTCCTCAGCATGGGATTATTAGCATACAAGACATCGGTAGACAAGAGTGCCACCAGATTAAGCTATCCAGTTCTAGGTCCTGCCAAGAAAATAGTGGAACAATCCTGAAACTCACTATAATTTAGGGTATTTGATCATTGGGCATTCTAGCATACGACGTCATCTATGTGGATCTCCCTCTCCACCTGTGGAAGATTGAACGACACTAGGGCATTGGGAATTGACTTCCTATTATCTATATTGATGTCTGAATCTTCCGTATTTGTAGGACCTAGGAAATAGGAAACCAATTTCCCCCTCCTATTGATTTAGGGGTGGGAGGAACAATAATGTGTTAGTCTATCATGACTCCAACTCTTCCACGACATCATCCACAACCATAACTTCTGGGTGCCCATGCCCCATCTCACCCTCTGAAATCATTCAAAGAAGAGTGATAGACACCATTTTCCATCAATACGATCCGAAGGGGTTCATTACCACAATGTATATGGAAGGTTGGGACCGAAAATCCTCCATTCCTCACCATCATTTCCACTCAAAAGGGTCACACCAGGAGCCACTACTCCCCACTCCAACATTCAACTATTTCAGGATCCTCTACCCATAATGTTCTTATGACTCATTCCCCTATGCTAATGAGATCAAGGAAATATTAGTCATACTGGTTATGACTACCACTTGGGAGATACCAAGGAGGTCTCCCACTAGGCCAAATCAACTCCACCAACAATTGGTCCCTCTTACCAAGAAACAGGTGGTCTACGCCCCTTACTTCACGATCCCTGATCTGGATGACCTGATGCTAACGTCAAGTGCAAGATCAATAAGATGTCTATAAGTGGGAGTCATATTCTACAACTTCATTGTCCCATTCATCCCTCAAGGAATTCTACCAGGTCACTACAACTACAGAACATGGACCCACTAATGCCCGATAAAAATTGAGACATTAGTCTCCTTACAGGTGGACTAGGTTGACTCTTTCGGTCACTAGTATGATTAGAAGCCATTGCAGGCTGAACTGTGATGATGAGATCTAGTATGAAGGTCCTCCCCGTGTCATCACCTACTAGAGTGTAGTTCCTCCCTACACTCACACTCAACAAGGAGGTCCTCCCCATTTCACTAGCATCAGTCCAACCGGAGCTCCTCCTCATCTTGTTGACATCTCACATGAAGGTCCTCCCCATGCCTATGATTCTAGATATGGAGGTCCTTCTCGTGCCTATGATAATAAAAATAAAAGTCCTCCTCAAATCACTCCAATGTCAAGTGAAGATCCTCCCCACTTCATCATCGAACAGATCAAAGGTCCTCCTCACTCTGTCACCCATCAGCATAGAGGTCCTCCCCATGTTCTCACTATATTTGGTAGAGGCCCTCCCCACTTCATCGACCACTAGTATAGAGGTCCTCCCTATGTCCAGTTTGATCATTATGAAGGTCCTCCTAATGCCACCACTACTAATCGACATGGAGGCCCTCCCCATGTTACCACTAGCTTCGGCATAGGTCCTCCCCGCCCCAGCATTCCCAGTCATGGAGGTCCTCCCAATACATCCAGTGATCGACACGAAGGTCCTCCCTGTGTTCCTTTTCATATATTCCCTGGTGCCCCTCGCACCTCAATAAACAAAAGCATAGTTCCTCCATAATCCAACAATAACAGATACGGATTTCCCCTCTATGTCCCATCCATCTCAAGTGGAGGTCCTCCCTGCTATAGTTCCAAACCACATAGAGGTCCCCCCCCCCTGTGCCCAAGATTTACCCTACCCTGAAGATCCATACCAGGGTAGAAGGGAGAACCATCGCTTCCAAATGAAGAACTATGATAAATACCATATCATTGTCAATATGGTTCATTTCTCAGATTCTAAAGTGGAATGTGACTCAATGATGGAGATTTCACCCTGATAATCTACATCAAGGTCTAGGGCAGGAACCTAGCATGTGATTTTTTTCATCTCGACATGTGTGATGTACCAGATACCTAAAACCCTCAGCAAGTACATGAATGAGAAGGAATATTTGGTTCCATTCTTGGATCTTTTCATATAGTATTCACTTCCATTTCTAGACTCATTATCTACCTAAAAATGAGATCATGGAAGGTTATTATGGGGAATGATATATGAAGATCACCTGCAAGAATCACCACCAAAAACTGCCACCCTTTCACATGAAGTAGTGGTTGACACCTTATTTTACAAGGATATGATGATGTGGTCGGTTCCACCCTCAAGAGGAAACCTAATAAGAAACGGCATGTCATCTCACACAGTGTCCTCTACACCATTCGTTACACTATCTAAATGGTCTACAATAGTGACGTTGACAGCTCCTCATCCACCCCCAATCAAAGAATTTGTTAACCAAGAGTCAGATCCAACTTCTGAAAAAAGAATATTTTTGGTGTACTCTCACGATGGACTAGTTATCTGAGATGTTCTGGCTGATTGCGACTCCAGAAATCAACATTCCAGAGTCCTTCACCCAGGAAGAAGTCTTATTCTTCTTCCAAACCCTCTAGGTGATACATTTTCTACCTTTAGGATTGAAATTTGGCTTATTTAAAAATAGAAACATGTTATAATGATATCATCTAGTAGTGTTTCATGGTTGACCTAGCAGCACTACCGGTGTATTAACAACCTACATCACCTGGCTGTCACTGGCCTCTTTAGCATAGATGCGTTTAGAGATTCCCTATGCTCTACAGAATTATCAAGGTGGTGTATCCACAAGTGCATATCTATGGCTATAATAAGAATTATGCTCATCACTTCATTACTATCCTGCAAACCCCATACTTTCCTGGTGAAATCAAGGATACACCTCTAGCCACTTTATAGTGAATATGGTTGTCCCCAAGATATTCATGGAAGGGGGGGTTGACCCTGGGTCTTATAGAAAGAACCTTCCTCTTGGGGTAATGCAGCATCTTCTAGACCCCTTGGGTGTTTTCACTCATTAGAAAAGGAAGATTATTGGCCTTGTACTGCCCATAGAGTTGTTGTCTATTATTAAAACATCGATAAATGAAAGGAGCAGACTAGGAACCTTATTCCCTATGATATATCTAGTTCAATGCAGAAGATTGATGTTGTCCCTACTACGAACTCTTTTCTTAAGGATCTTTACAAATATAAAAAGATCATTTATGATCTCCTTATCGAGTGCCTTGAATAATGATGTCCAGACTACGGTGATCCTTAGTATAGTCATGTTCCAGCTCCACTGGGGTAGCAGGGGTAGCTGTAGGTCTTCATTAGTGAGTTTCCTCCGGTTAATAATGATAATATCACTCACCCCAATATATTAGATATTAGATAATATGGTATGTGACCATTGTATGTATCACTCAATCCAACTGTGTTTCTTGAGAATCATCCTTAGGAACTGGCCAAGGTTGTTCCTCCTGCAGCTCTATAGGTCATTCCTCAAGTTGTTCAACTAACCACTCCATGGAACATTGAGCCTTCCTATCATATTGAAGAGCCTTACAATTCATAGGAAATCTGTAATCCTCACCAATATAGGAATCTTCACTAGGAAAATATAACAGTTTATCTCATTTTCTTCCTCGAGGCCCTTGAGATGTGACAGGTGGCGATCCCACCTGATGGAAATCCATATCAGGCATGGGTGGATGATATACTAGCACCCCTAGATTTTAGGAATCCTACGTTTCCCCCCATTAACAGGATGGGAAACCAAATTCAGCATCCATATCACTTTATTTCAAGGTATGGACCCATGCTGGGAACTCTAGCACAGGAGGAAGCTGTTAAGTTCTGGTGTTTTGTACAGACATTGGAAGGGATTTTATTTTTCTAGTACAGCTAGTTACCCATTGGGTCTATGGCTATATTGGATGATCTCTATATGAATTTTCATTATTATTTCAACTCTACCATGCTCAAGACAAGTATTATTGACCTTTTCAATTGCAAACAATGGTCATATTAGGGAGTCGCGAACTTTTTCTCCACGTGGAAAGGCCTCACATATTCACTTTACACTCCTTTTACTCTAGAGTAGCTACTGAAAATGTACAAGGGAAATGTAAAGACTAAATTGGTTCCCTCTTTCATCACACAGAATTTCCTAGGTAGATATCGAGATTTCTTGGATAAGGATCGGTTCCTAGAGTAGGCCTTACAGCTTGATAAGAAGTCATGTCCATTGCCTCCTCCAACACCTAAAATAAGAGACACTAAGGTTGATAATATTGTTGTCACACAAATAGAGGCCCCAAGGTAGCTATAATTTTTACCAATAGGGAATACACTAATGCCTCACTGATGGAATCATCCTCCTTGATGGAATCAGCCTTAGGCTCAGCATTTCTCATCACATAATCGGAATCCATTTCCACAAAACACACTACTACCACATAGGAGAGAAAATCATGCTCTGGTCCCTCGTTAGGCTACAGCCCCTCAAAAAGTTTAGTCTCCTTGAGTTCCTTTCCCTAATAGGAGAAACCATACCTACTAATTCCATGAGTCTCAGGTCCCTAGTTATTTATAAAGTTCCTTGGATTAGGGAATTCTAAAATTTCAGGAATGTAAAAGACCGGAGGAGGCTAATCTCATTGATTTCTCCAACTACATCCCTGATCACTGATTCCTTGGACATACTGCCAAGAAGTGATATATATTCAAAGACTATATTTAGGACCATGTTGATGAAAATATTTTTAGTTTGGGCCCTGCCTTGGAATAGGTATCATGCATTTTTGAAAATCCTGACAGTATAGAAAAGAAAAGTGGCAGCATATCTCCAACCATGGGTCTCAGAAAATTGACCATTGGCTTGATTGAAAGGTAGTTTCTCATAACCATAGTGTCATTAATGCATGTTTGAATTATCATAATCCTCCTAAATCTATCATGTCACCTCCTAATTCCACTTCTCCATCCACATCTCATCCTTATACTTATCAGAATAGAAGGCGTTGATGGCATAAGGGAAAGCAAAGTCACCCATCGGTAGTGAACCCATCTTGAAAACTCAATTATTTCATGCCCCCAGAAATAGGAATCACCACCTAAATCTAAAAATTATTGGAATATTCCTTTTATCATGAGTATAAGTACCCCTCCATGAATAATATCGAGATAGTGGACCCCTACATGGTTCGTAATGATGGGGAGTATCAAGATGGTCATCATAATATTCCTGACTGATGCCATCGTCGACGAGGTCATGGATATGTGAATATTTAGAATTCTCATTCCATCACGTCTATTCAATCAATTTGTGCTACCAAGACTAGATATCAGGATCAATGAAAAGATCAGTATGTAGAGTCCTCTCATCCTGCCTCTTCAGATTCACTGCCACCACCATTCATGCTACATGACCAGAAAGAGCCACCACACATGCATATGGATCATCCACATCCATTTGTGGCCAGTCCTTAGTCATTAAATAGTCAATCGATAGTAATTTTTTTGGTTCATCTAGTGAGAAATGGGATATTTCTATCACCAACCATAACCAACCAATTCAACCAACGACATCCATCATGTCTTCAGCCAACAAAAATGTGCATCTAGCGTAGAAGTATGATGTGATTAAGTACCTTTCCAAAATTCTCACAAATCCCTCGATTCTCTAGGACCTTTTACTGTTATAAGAAATGAGTGAATTCCTCATATTGGATTTGAAAATCTTACTCCAGTTTGAAATAGAGGTAGAAGCCATAGATGCCTTCCATTATAAGGATGTTGAGAAAGCAGAGTTCCAAGCCATAATATAATTCTCAAGAGAGATGAAGGCTCTCACATGTTGGGGCACATTATCCTACTATACTTCACTGGCCAGATCAATGGTGTAGAAATAATTCATTGTCTCATTGACACAGGTTCTGGAATCAATCTCATCCTGACTTGAACACTCCACAAGCTAGGACTGGCTGAAGTAGATCTAAGTCCCTGTGACCTGAAAATTCAGGGTTATGCCATGACCGACCAGAGGCCATGTGGAAGGATTCTCCTAAATTTCCAGTTCAATGGTCTATTTTCTAGTACTTAATTCATGTTGGTCTCATAGGATACCACATACATTGCACTAATTGGCACGCCTTGGCTCTGTCTAAATACATCAGTTCCCTCTTCATATTATCAATTTTGCAAGTACTCCCTTAATGGTCGAGTGGTAATTATCTAAGGTAATTCATTACCCTTTATGTCTTGTGAATACCACTATTTGGATGCCAAATATTACAATATAAAGGAAAAATGGGTTCATACCAATGTGGATGAGAACACTGCTACTATGGTTGACCCATGGATGGACATGGAAAATGATTTCATTCTCCCAATTCACCGATTGGAGGCTGCAACACCATACATATGGCATTGGTTCATTGTATCCTAGATGAGGGGAAGACATGTTCTTAGGAAAATGAATTTTTTAAGATTACATCATACTCCTATAAAATTCAGGATCACATGATACCAGGGCCTCTTACCCCTATGAGGTATCAGGATATTCACCCCATGGGAATAACAGTATTCCATACTTGCTCAATTTATTGGGCCATGTTAAGAGAAAATAGACTTTCCAACCACCCCTATTTTGAAATCATCAAGTGTGGGCCCCTAAGTTGATGTTCTAATGGAATCGAGTCGATAGATTTTGTTTTTTGGGTTTCAATAGTGCAGGATTCTCCCAGTAAAGATTCCACATCCACCCAAGAAGGCACCAGTGTCCCCCTTGGATCTGTTGTCTTGGATGAACCATCTTCTTCTGTCAATTCCCCACTCTCAGATGATGAGGAATAAATAGAAGATGCTCCTCCCACCCTTTAAGATGTCATATCCACCACCATCAATGAGTTTGTATAGGTGAATCTTGGCACTGAGACAAATCTAAGGTCAACACTAATCAGTGCAACTATGCTCGCAGAGGATCAACAGCAGCATCTGGATTTCCTAAAGCAACATCAGGATTTATTTTCCTGGATTTATGATTATATTCTAGTACAAACCCTTAGGTATTAATCTATTATCTTGACCTCACGATGAGTCACTGCGGCTTCAAATAGCCTCCCAGGATGGTGCACCCATCCCATGGTGCCATGGTCAAAGCCGATGTTGATAAGATCATCAAACCCAACTTTGTCAAGGAAGTCCAGTACCCCAGGTGGTTAGACAACATTGTTCTCATTAGGAAAAATAAAAGATAGATCAGAGCCTATATATAGTTTGGGATCTCAGCCACCATTGCCCGAAGGATGATTTTCCTCCTTCTAGTGATGTAGGTTCTGATTGATGCTACCGCTAAATTCTAGGATCTCTCCTTCATGGGTGGGTATTCTGGGTATAATCTGATCTGGATGGACCCTAAAGACAAGGATTCTGCAACCTTCATAGCGATACATGGTATCATTTTATATCAGTAGATTCCCTTCAGTTTGAAGACTTAATGATCCACCTATCACTGTTCCATGCACTACATATTCAAAATGATCCTCAAGATTCTAGTGTAATTATACATTAATGAATTGGTAGTCAAATACCACTAGTGTTGGGAATATATTTGAGATCTTGGGAAAGTGTTTAGTTTTCTCCACTCCTACCAAATGAAGATGATCCCATTGAAATGTTCTTATGGGGTAAAATCTATGAAGTTCCTATGTTTTTTTATAGATACAAAGGCATCAAGATTAAGAAATATCTATTAAAGCCTCTGATTTTGATTCCACCTTTCTGTAGAAAGAGGATGGCCCTTTATGTGACCACTATGGAATAGTCCCATAACACCCTTATCTCCCAAAGGAACAATAAAGGGATGGATAATAGTTTTTACTATCTCAGTTGCATGATCCTCGACATAGAGACCAAATATTCTCCTATTGAGAAGAGATACCTCATGCTTTTTTTCAATATAGAGTCTGTGGCGCTATCTACAGAATCACGAGATACAGCTAGTGTCCTACATGGATCTACTAAAGTATATTCTGAATCACACTATTTTGGTAGGTCATCTAGATTAGTGGGAAGTGATCCTTCATCAGTTCGAAATCAGGTTCGTTTTAAAGAAGGCCATAAAGGGTCAGGTGCTGATAGACGTTCCGACCACCCATCTGACCCCTGCAAAGCAGTCCCTAGACCTTGATTTTATATATGAATATATCCTCTCAGTAGATCAGTCTATTACATGGTATCATATTCACTTCAAATGTGCTTCCCAAAGACCCACTGTAAAAAGTTTTAATGATCCTTGACTCAATAGAGTAGGCATGGGAATTGTCTTCATCATGCCTATATAGAATGTCTTTCCCTATTCATTCTTTATGTTAGATGGATTCACCAACAATGAGTTAGATTATTAGTCTCTCATCATTGGTATTGAGTTAGATCTTGAGATTGATGATCCCCACCTACATGTGAAAGGAGACTCTGAGATAGTTATCAAGTAGACTAATGGTCATTATGTCATCGGGAATCCCAAGCTCATGACATTGTTTAAGCATGCTCACCAATTGATGGACTATTTTCATTCTATGTCAAAGGTGACTCATATTCCCTAGTAATAGAATGGTTGATATGATGCTATGTATGGTCTATCGTCTTCTCTCATAGAGCATGGCTAGGAAGATCTATTCATTCATGTATTATATTGAAGGTTCATCACCCATGTCAGTTCAGATGATGACAACAACTAGAAGGTAAACCACCTTACCACCAATAATTCCATATCAGGCCCTCTAGATCCCCTTGCATCTAAAGAAACCTATTATTGGACAATTCCTTTCATATATTATCTCCATTATGAAAATATCCCATCTAAAAGAGTCGAACGTGAGTGAATCTATCATCATGTAGCTCAATTAACCCTCGAGAGTGGTCTCAGCCTAAAGCAGACTCTCTAATGACATGGGTTTGATGGAATGATCATATGCTACATTAAAAGAGATGAGATTCCCCAAATCATATAGGAAGTCAATGTCGGGTCTTTTGGTTCTCATTAGGCAGGGATTAAGCTCTCCCACCAATTTCAAAGGTTGGGATACTTTTTGACCACCAAGGTCAACAATTGTATCGAGTTCAACAAGAGGTACCACACATGTCTGATCCATGCCAAATTTGTCCACATACCACCAGATCCCCTCAAAACTACCAAGTACTCTTGGGCCTTCATAGTCCAAGGACTCAATGTCGTGGGACCATACCCACCAGAAACATCTCACCAGTGTAGGTTTATTCTAACTGTGAAAGATTTCTTTTCCAAGTGGGAAAAATTGATTCCTATTAAGGAAGTAAAAATCCTAATCTGTTGTTGAATTCATGAGCTCCAGCATCAACCAATGATTTGGATTCCCTCACGCTATTCCCACTGATAACAGAACCAACTTTTGAGTAGTTGAGATGATGAAATTGTAAACCAATTACAACATCTAGTCCAACCACACCTCTTGCTACCATTCATAGGAAAATGGGTAGATTGATGTATTCACTAAGACCCTATCTAACATTTAGTAGAAGATGGTGGGTTGGAACAAGGGAAGATGGTTGGAAAATCTCCCCAACACCCTCTGGGATTCTCAAATGAAGACTCATAAATCCACCCAAGTGATTCCATATTCCATAGTGTACAAAATAGAGAAAATCCCTCTTATTGGGATTCATTTTCCATCACTTTGAATAGATATATTTGATTAGTAAACATTATAAAAATTATTGGAAGTTTTTCTGGATAAACTGTAAGTTCTCGATGAGAACAGGCTTCGAGGATTGCATAATATAGAGAGTCTCCAAAACAATATAGTTATAGATTTCAATAAGAGGGTTTTTCTATGATCCTTCTTTCAAGGTGACATAGTTTTGGCACTTTGATTTCTAATTATTCCTGATAGGAAACCACAAAAGCTAGAGCCCAAATGAGAAGGAACTTACATCATTCAAAAATTCTATCCTAAAGGTGAATACTCTTTGGTCACCATGGATAGTGAGAGAATTACTCATCCCACCAATGCAAGTTCCTTAAATATTAATTTTCATGAGAAATATCTTTATCATTTTACATGACATTAATCTTTTCTTTCCCACATGATGTTAAACTACGCAGAACTTCTTGATCATCCTACATGATGATAAAATACACAGTGTTCCCCACAGTCCAAGCTCTATGACCTTAAACAAAGATATCTTTCTTCTAAGAAACATGACATTAAACTGTGATTCCACATCTTACATGACATTAAATCCTTATTTCTTCCTTGTTGAATGATTTTAAACTGCATAAAAAATCATCATCCTTACCTCTTGACATTAAACTCCATGAGTCTTCAAGAACTACCTGTGGATTGATTCATGAATTCATGGGAAACATAGTGATATCCATACATTTAGCCATTGGTCCCAGCCTTAGATCAATCAGAACCTTTCATCTCTCAAACCTCAATATATCCCTTCCTATATGACTTTAATCTACATGCAAAATTTTCTATAGAATGTGTGATGTGGTGATGGGCTTCTTTGGTACTCATTCACATTGGGTTTGGTACTACACCACACATCCCTTTTGAAATATTCCTCCATTACGGTCTAGTCATCATGACCTTAAACTATGTTTAGTATTATCCTAAATGATTCTAAACTATTGCGTCCTAGCTACAAGACGTTTAACTGCACCACATTGATGGTCCTTTCTGCATAATCTTAGAAGGAAAGTTCTCTTTTATCCTCTATGATGAGAAATTTCCCTATCCTACATGACATTAAATTTTTTCCCATCTTCATTCTTACTGCATGACATTAAACTACAAAAATCTTCAAGAACTATGTATTTATTGATTCTCATCCTTTAGGGATATGAAAGAATGCCCAGGTGCTTAGTCTTTGGGCCCAACTTTAATTTCATCCTTTCATCTCTTTGGCTCGAGTCCTCTCTTGGGAGTGTGTGGTGTGGTGTGGGCCTTTGTGGTCTCATTCACATTGATTTATTCTTTGATTCTATACACATACCCTTTGGGATACCTATCCCCCATGTCCTAATCACATGACAATAAACTGTGTTACACAAACATCCTTACTGCATGACACTAAAATTCCCGGAACTGAATAACTACATATGGCTTGATTCTCATCCTTATGGGATACGTAGCAATTCTTAGGAAATTCTCCATCAGGCCTTGCCACAAACTCTCCCAAATTTTTCTCTTCATCCTCCTTGACATGAAACTATGTGTGAGTTCTTATTAGGAATGTGTGGTGTGGTGTTGAATTTAGTGGTCCTCATTCACGTCAGGTTTCTTTATAGTTTCGCACAACACATTTTCTATTTGGAAGCATCATCCTATGTTCTAAGCTATATGAACTTAAAATAATATCCTCATCATCTTGGTTTTATGATGAAAAATTTTATAATATCCCAAACCCTTATCCTATAATGTTAAACTATGTATTATGTGTCCTAGCTATATGATGATAAACTACATAACGCTAAAAAATATTTACCTAAGAATAAATTTCCCCTTGGAACCGGCCATCTGCCCTGCCATATTCTATAACTACATGTTTCTTGATTCCCATCCTTATAGGATACGTAGCGATGCCCGAATGTTTTGCCTTCGTGCCCCACCATAGAGTCACAAACTCACACCTTTGGACCATTGTCCTAGATATCACCCATGAATGTGCGGTGTAGTGTGGATCTCTTCAATCCTCATTAATGTCGGGTTGCCTCATGTCACCACACAACACATCCCCCCTGTAATTGGTCAAAACTCTATAACCTTAAACTAAGATTTTTAGTGTCCTAATTGCATGACAATAAACTATGTAACAACCAAAATATTCTCATTTGAGAGAAAATCGCCCCCCTTGCTGGCTTTTTCCATCTAACATGCCATATTCTAGAACTATGTGTGGATTTATTCCCATCATTATGGGATATGTAGTGATTTATTGACATCTTTTCCCCTGGCCCAGCTATAGAATCATGAACATGTATTCCCTTTCTTGTTCTAGTTTCCACCCTCAGGAATGTGTGGTGTGGTTTTTCATTGATCCTTGTTAAAGTAAAGTTATTTTCTATACCACACACCTCTCCCTTATGATTCATATGTCCTAGTCACAAAATGATAAACTGTGCGGAATTTCCATCCTTACCACGTGATGTTAAACTGCATGGATATGTCCCACTAACAAGAAGTCAAACTGGGCACCCATGGTCTGGAATCAATGAACTTAAACTATGATCTTCAAGTATGAGAAACACAACCCTTAAAATATTTTCAATACCCCACCAAGGAACTAAATCCTTGAAGGCAGATCTGATCCCATATATGAATGTTCCACATTTTCATTCTTGAATGTACAGTGGTATGAGGCTTTGAGTGTTGGAATCCATAGAAACATTCCCCCAATCCATTTTAACACTTCATGTGTCCCTTTATCTTGTTCCTTATCCTCTTCCAAAAATGAAGGGACCCCCTAATGGCCTAGATATGCCACATCATCTCACCTACTGTTTTGGGATAATGCCTCGAATAACTTTGGACAACATTTTGAGTTAGGTATCATGTATCGAATATGGTTAGTGGTCAACCCTCATTTGTCTATCCCAATTCTTGGTAACATGATATGGATGTTGTGTTTTGACTAAGGTCAGCAGCTCTCCTCCATCACCATTCCACCCCCACTATGTTCCAGATATCAGACGTAGTGATTCACATTTTCTACCATCCTATGTTTTGGTGGATCCTAGACTCCCCTAGTTTTGTCCATATGTGCCGCCACATGCATTGTGTGGTAATTTTAGTGTGGTTGTTACTTTCCCTCCCGGCATTTATTTTTCATCATTGTGTGATATCATACATTGGGGAAAGCCTAATATCACTCCTTATTTACCACATCCAGCATGGCTCACATGGTCTTAGGAGTCTTGGTATGGTTTTTACCCATATATAATGGTCGTACAACCCTATGGTCCAAACTCAACAACCTTAAACTAAGAGCCTTGTGGTCCAAACTCTATGACCTTAAACTAAGAGCCTCTTCCTTGTTGTATTGAAAGTGAGCGGTGGGGTGTGGATCTTTTTGGACTCATTCACATTGGTTTTCTAATATCCATTCCATACACATACCTTTTGAAACACCTTCTCCAACATCCTTTCCATATAACATTAGAATACATGGGTTGGTACTATCATGTGGCCTTAAAACTTCGACATCATCATCCTGGATGCACAATGAAAATACAGCGCAATATTTTTGTGTTCTCACTTGAGAGGGAATCACCTTTGTCATTGGGCATCCAATATGCCACCTATCTAGACCTACACATGGATTGATTCCCATTTAAAAACCTAGACTTTCCATCCTAGTAGCAGCTCAAAAAAAGAGAAACGACAAATGAACAAGTAATAAATATCTAATGACTCTTCTCTCTGTGTATGGATCATACTTGGACATCCAAATTTCCCTTCAAGAACTACATGTATCTTAATTCCCAGCCTTATGGGATATGTAGTGACACCCAGATCCTTGATCTCGGGTCTAGCCACAACATCATTCCCCCTTTTCAAATTGAATCATCTTCTTCTTTACCACATGATGTTAAACTACACGGGATTTCAGAACTATGTGTGTCTTGATTCCTATATTTATTGGATACATAGTGATTCCCATGAAATTTGTCTTTGGGAGCAACCACAAACTCCTTAAAAACTTCATCTCTTTGGCCATTACCTTGGTTTAAGCTCTATGGCCTGAAATTTAATATGTTTCATCTTAAGGAATCCATGTGACATGTGGTATTTCTTGGCCCTCATTCACATCGGGTTTTATCTCTTGTGTGTCTCATTTGTACCTTTAGAATGAACTTTCATCCTTATATTCTAAGTTGTATGAATTTAAACTGTATGAAATCTTCCTCATGAATGCATATGTGGTGTGTGTGGGATCACTTGGCCCTAATTGATGTTAGTTTTGTTATGCCATCACATCACATATACTACTCTTTCAGTGTTCCTCCTAATGGTCCAAACTCTATGACCTTAAACTAAAATTTTATGGACTCTATCTTCTTTTGGGGTTTGTTGTGTGGTATGGGACTCTTTAGCCTCATTCATGTTATTTTTTTCATAGCACCACACTACACATACCCATTTTGAAAACCATTAATCATATTCCAAACTCTACGACCATAAACTAAGAACCCATCGCCCTCAATGCATGATGTTAAACTGTGGCGATACCTTGAGCAAGTTCAAGATTCCACATGATGATTATAGAATGTTTCAGCTTCCTCACAATATAGGACTACCCCCGCCAGTGTTGGTATACAACTATAATACCTTTAAGAACTATGTATAACTTGATTCCTACCCTTATGAGATATGTAGCGATTCCTGAATATTTTTTCTTGGGCCCAGCGAAAGTCTCATTATCCTTTTTTCACCTTTTGGACCTATTAATGGTCTAAACTCTATGAACACAAACTAGGAGCCTCACATGGTATGTGGTGTGATAGTGGGTCTCTTTATCCTTCATTCATGTTTGGTTTTTCCCCTTGTTGCATCACATATTCCTCCTTCCCATATTTCCATGGGTATTTATATGGTGCGTGAGCCTCCTTTGGGATCATTCACATCAGGTTAATATCCTCTATCCCATGAAAACATTCTAGAAATAGGCATCATAGTCTGTGTAACATGGAATTAAACTGTTGTTTAATGGTGATAAACATCCCAATCAAATGGTGTTAAACTGTACCATGCATCGTCCTCATCGTACGACCTTAAAACTATGTGCTCATCATCCTCACTTGCATGAAATGAAAATGAAAAGCATCTCAAGCCTTCACTTGAGATGTACTATCCGATAGTGTTGGTCATCTACTTTATTTTTTGTATCTTCAACTATCATGAAGCCTCTGAGATGCTGGTCCACTATAAGATAGGTTTGATATTTTTTTCATCCCAATACACCTACACCATTTTACTCTCAGTCATAGTGGTGTAATTTCAAGAGTGTTGGAATTATTTTGAACATACTATTAATCCACTCAAAACTTTTCATACACCTTATTTAAATTCTCATCCTCATTCATGTCTAAAGGTACCCCTTAATGGTTTGGCTATCCCACTTTGTCTCACATACTAGTCTAGTCCAACACCCCGAAAGATATTAGATGACATCTTGAGTTAGGTCCCATGTTTTGGATGTGGCCAATGGTTTCCCCTCATTTTTTCCTCATTTTAAGCTAATGTTACAAATAATATGTCTCAAATATGTTGACCAGTTATCTCATATTGGAATTCCATCCACTCTATGATTCTAAATTTTGGTAATCATGATTCATACTTTCCATTTCCCCTTTGTTCGGATTGATTCCAACGCCTCTGGCATTATCCCACTCATGCACTAGAGTACCTTAGGAAAGTAAAGATGGATTTTATAAGAGTATTATCCTCTAGTAACATCCTCTCTCACCACAAACACTGAAGGTGGTTTCTCAATAATAGGTGACCTCAGGTATTTGATGGTCAACTAGAACTCTCATACAAAGTGAATGATTATGTGGTCATCCATTATTTCTCACACCAGGCATGACCCATGTGATATTAGGTATTGATCATTAGTTTCTATAAAGATATGATAAATATGTAATAGTTTAAAAAATTAAGATATATGTCAATACACACAGTTTAAAACAATAAGAAATCTAGTCAGAAAATAAGTTTCAGGAGTGTAAAAAAACATGGCCCCTAGGGATTTTCCCCATCAATAAAGAACCTAGACTCTATATCCCTATGAAATGTGGGATCCATGATTTATTTTATTTGCTTTACCTCCCTTTATTATTCATTTTCTATAGATCAGATCTCATAATCTCTAATCATTGCCTGGTCATGTTCAGCTCGATGGTCGGCCACTTGACTGCTCGCCTGCCTCAACTACTTTTGGGCCTCTTCTAACTGGGATTTCACTTTTATGATGAGTTGTGATTGATAATATACAAAATAAAAGTTCTCATATATATACTCTTTTATGAACTATATCTACAATTCAACCTCCTAAATATTTCAGGTGTTTTCATATTTTTCTCAGTACCAAGAAGTAACCAAATTTCAACTGCTTTCCTGTATCTATAAGACCTCAAAACACCGTGAGAGAGGAGGGGTGAATCAAGGTGTAAAATTTTTCCTTTAGTATAAATTATTTTGTTCTCATGTTGGTAGGAACTCATTAAACCTATATGGTGGACTCAACCAACAATCAATCATTCACATGTAGAGAGACAACACAGTAATTTTACTTGGTTCACCACTATGGGATAATCCAATGAGCATATGCCAACAGTGTATCGATTGTACCTAAATCCACTAATCATAACTAGTTGTGGAATAATTATGTTTGATCACAATAAATCTATTCCAGACACACTTCCTTTACAATATTTTAAGGATAGCTTTCTACGTCCCTCAAAACACTTCTGTTGACTCCCCTTAGTTCACTGATTTGAGATAAGTCTAACTCATTTCACTGTCTTGAAGGTCACTTAAATGATTCATCAATAAAGTCTTTGTCCCTATCTAGTACAAGACTTTTTTCACCATAGACTTGAGTTTATACACAATCAAATCCCTATTCACTGAAAAACTAATATTCAAAACTGCCTTTTGTGAAGCTCTTTCACAAAGCTCACTCCTTCACGAAGCACCCGTACCTTCACAGAACAATCTTCCTTCGCAAATCCAACTACATTTATAAATATAACTTCCTTAATGAAGATAACATTTTTCATGGAACAAACTACCTTTAACAAAGCTCACTGAGTCAACATGGGATTACCCATCATCGTGAAGAACCCTTTAATCAAAATAATTGGCATCAGTCAAAACTAGACAAATATTTTTGCGATGATCAAGCTCTCAGAGAATGAAAATTTTGTGGATCTACCCTAGATTCCTGAAATCATAGAGATTACAGATTTTCCTTGAAAAGTTATTATGATGTGAATAGGGTTAGCCTCATATTTATAGGCTCAACTATTTGTGATTCTCCACCACCTCTTAGTGGATTTTTCAGATCTTTCAAAAACTTATTCATGGTCCTCCTCCTATCATGAAGCTCCATGGAAATTTTCCATTTGTGATTCTCATCATAACTACAAATCATTCCATCAAACCATTGTGCATTATGATACGCTGCCCATATAGCACACAGTTCATGCAGCCAATGGTGAATTGATCCCATCTGTCTTATACACTGAGGTTTCGTAGTTTTTTTGATGAAATTATTGACTAACTTCAATGACTGGCACTAGGTATCCTGATTATCCTCAACCACATCAAAGTCAGACTCATCTAGATCTTCTAGATCTAGAGGTTTGTAATCTAGAAATGCATCCAAGAATTCATCAATAATGTCTCCCTCTGGTATTATGTCAGCTAGGTCGGGCTCCATATCATAAGGATGAAATTTATCACTTTATCCCACCACGATAAGGTTGTCCCCATCAGCTCCACTAATATTAATACCAAAAACCACAATTAGTTGATTACTAGAGGTCATGGCCTAGTCAATTTGAACACTTATCTCCATATGAATGGGAACCCCTCTCAGAATAGGGGCCCCAAGTCCTCTATCCATTCACACCAGCAAGGAGCCTACTACTCTGAGGAAAATTTAGACAAGGTTTTTGTCATTCAATCTGATTGAGAAAGCTACAAGTACAACTCTATGAGTCAAGAAACTTACAGTAGTCAAGAGATGGCTTATAATTCTCTCTAATTTGCCTTTTCATCACTAAGATGTTATGAAGTGGCCCCCCATATATGATTTCGGTTTCCAAAAGTTCTAGAGAGGCCACCCTTGACTCCCCAACACTACTGGAATCTATAGATATTATTTCCCTCGATGTGGATTATGATTTTTGGTTCTTCATGCCTATCTCCAAACCTTCATCCCTATCAATAGGGGTACTTTGTAGAAGGTCCTCCAGTCTTTGAAGATGTCATTCAAGGATCCCAGAAAAATTGAGGGAGATAATATCATATAGTGATATGTCAGATCTTACTTTAGGAGCTTCAAAAAATCCTCCCAAAGAAGTTTCCTCTGGGGTTGAACCTCACCTTCCTCCCGGGGACTCTGTCTGTCAGCATCTTCCCCCCAAGACACATCAGATTACTTGGGAAATGGAAATCATACCTTTATCTCAGCATCTGATAGTTATGATGGGGATATCAGATATAATAATACTTTCACCAAATCTGTCATTGTACGTAGACTGCCTCTATAGAGCACTAAGTTCTCCAACTCAACCACATACCACTCCCCCTCAGCCTAAGATACCAGAAAGCCAGCAATCCATCTTCAGGAATGGTCGTTTATCATTGAATTACCCTCATAATCCGAAATTCCTTTTCCCAAAGGCTCCCTTTCTGAGTTAGGGGTAATTTTTTGATGATGAAATACATGCCCCAAGATAAGTCAAGGAAGACCATAGTAGATTTACATGATATCCAAACTCAAATGTCCCAAATATCATCAAAGGAGTCTACCTCACAATGCTTGTTTACACAACCCCCATGACTCACGAAGGCATGAGGTGTTGATGGTCGGCTCCATGAGTTTGACGAGCCCCATGAACACCATAATGGGATTTTATGGATGGCTCTATGAGTCCGAATATCCCCACACATCTTCATGGAGATCACTTTTACTTCATGACATGCCTCTGAATATTTTGAGACCCCTTTTCCTATAAATACCCATCTCACCCCCCCATAAGAATTGTTACTTTTACCTTTCTCATTTTCATCTCCCTTTTCATGAAGCCTCTAAGTACTACAAAATCTAGAGAGAAATGAGTTCCCCATGGTTCTGGTGCATCGCAAAACCTCCTCCCTTTGTTCTAATTTACCATCCGCCTATTGTACGGATGCCCTTCGCAAAGGCTTATTCCCTTCACGAAGGAGGAAGGCCCTTAGAGGTACTTGAGGCTTCAAAAAGTATTTAGCCTTTTTGAATCACTCCTTTTACAACTCATTACTATATGCCAAGGTAGGGTCACCCTGATTCATGAAGATCCTATCTTTGTGAAGACCCTAACCTCCATGAATAACCTAAGATTCCAAAGAACCTATCAGCGAGGTCCCCTAATTCACAAGACCCTCTTCTGTGAGGGCCTATAGGCTTGTACATAGTGACTTATTAGTCCCTCCTGTGGTGTTCCTTTTTACATTTCTTTACATAGTTCTTTTTTTCATAGGTATGCTAATAACTATTGTTTCTTCATATAGTTATGCCAACATGGACCCCTCGAGTGACCACTCCTCCACCCTATCATATTCTAGAATTGTTGATGCCTTCCCTTCCCCAAGTGTGGGTGAGCATCAGTTATGTATCTCTAAGGGGTAAGGAGTGAGTCTTCCTCATCTGAGATGCTGGATGGAAAACTACCAAGAACCATCATCATCATCACATGATGTTAAACTGTAGCCTCACCCAGTGCAATGCATATGGGTCACCCCACCTCAAGAATTTTCCACACCCACTTTTCTCTATGGGAGTGAGATCTCCTTGTACCTACTGGCAAGGAAAGATATCCTCCTCACATGGAAAAAGGTCATCTTCAGTCATCCCTCCTAGAGTAAGGCATAATCTACATCTCCCTAGGCTGCCTTAGTGCATAATCCCCACATCACTTCTCATGGCCACACCTTTTGTGACGTGATCTTCAAGTCTACTAATACCTTTTTTTCTCACACCGATCATGACTCATGTGGTCTTAGAGATTAATAGTGACTATAAATCCATATGGGATACCATAGCGTGTTATCCCAACGCCCTTCAGTGCTAAACTATGTGGGTTTTGATCCCGGTTTTCTAAATAGGGTACATAGGAATCCTCTTTGAGGTTCAATCCTGACCCAAGGTAAACTTTAGTGCCCCATCCTAGGCATGTACTCTCATGATGTGAAATCTTATCTTTTTGAGACACATCCCCTAGATCCACCTCTCTAAGTCATTCTCATCTATCCACTTAGGCATCTATCCATGTGTATGCCTAGATACCATCTTATTGAACTATGTAGACTTTGATCCCTATCTCCTACACATGGCATGTAGGACGCCTCTATAAGGTTTAAACCCATCATCCATTCCCATATTGGTTCTTCCCTTGAGTCACTATGCATCGTGAGGATCATGCTCCAACCCAGAGGTTACATTTTTTCCATTTCCCCCCATATATGCACTTCATTCTCATGATTCACCTTTTTAGGTGTCTCATCACCCCATCCTGAACTATGTGGAATTTAATTCCTAGCCACTAGGATATGTAATAATCCTCCCCATGGTTCAAACCCATCACTCTCCACACTATATCCATTCCATTAACATTTCCTCAATTTCCATATTTATTCTTACATGAGCCGCCACATACTACTGAGATCACTCCATCCACATCATTACATTTCCTAGTAGCACCTGAGTAGCTAATCATGAATAATACACACACAATCCATGTTAATCCAACCAAGATTTCTTCTCTTGAGAAGGGCCTCTAACCATGTGTAAAACCAAATCACCCCTTAAAACTATGTGGGTTTGGATATCTATATTTAACATAGGGTACATAGGAAACCTCCCTGAGGTTCAATCCTAGCCAATGGTAAACCTTGGTGTCCCCCTCCATGGGGTCCACATCTTTAATCCACCCTCAGTGGTGTCCAGATCAGCCTTCATGGTGTAAAATCTTTCCCTTTATGGGACACATCACTTAGGTTCTTCATCAGAGGTGTTCCCACCCAGCTAATGGTAAACATTGGTGTCCCCTTCCATGGGGTCTACCTCCCTGATCCTCCTGTAGTGGTGACCAAATCAACTTTCATAGTGTGAAACATTTCCCTTTATGAGACACATCACCAGGGTTATTCATCAAAGGCATTCCCACCCATCCAATGGTAAACCTTGGTGTCACCCTCTAAGGGGTCCACCTCCCTAATCCACCCATAGTGGTGTCTAGATCAGCCTTATTAGTGTGAAATCATTCTCTTTACGGGACACATCACATGGGTTCATCATTAGAGGCATTCCCATCCAGCCAATGGTAAACCTTGGTGCCTCTATTTTTTGGATGTATCCCTTAATAGTGTGAAACTTTCCCTTTTTTGGACGCACCATCCCAGATCCGTTCTCATTGGGAACTCTGATCCATCCATCTGTTAGACATTCCAAGTGCTCCCTCCTAGGGATGTACCCATCTGATCCACCATCATAAGGGTTCTGATAAGTCCAATCTTTATCTGCTAGAAGTTAAACATGCGGCATGCCCCATGTTAAACATGGTATTCCAAGGGAAACCTTGGAAGAAATGCTTCTGGTATAAAATACCCCATGATCAATGTTGGATTCCTTGGGTTTATGTACCCTTGAGAATCCCTCTTATGAGGAATAATAAAGGTGCTCCAATGTTCTAGTGTCCATACATGCTCAATGATGCCCAACGTGACAACTTCCTTGATTGAAGGTTGCAACCATGGATGGACCCCTTGGAATGTACTGAAATAAGAAGAATAATTAACCATCATCCATTAATAGATGGCACTAGGAATAAGGTTCATAAACAATGTCTTAATCTATAAGGGATACCTGGACAAGGAAAAAAATTCATAGGATGAATCCACATAAGGAGGTACTGACATCTCATCATCCCATTTCGACCAAGGATCATACATCTATGAAAAAGTGATGAATGTCGCCCGCATTTGGAAAGTGGGAATGCGGGGTACAACCACCGTTAGTGAATGTCAAACATGATTCTAGGTGGGGTGCCTCGATAGAAAACATCAGAAACAATGTCATTTTTAGAGAATTTAGTGGGGGTTACCCGTTTATTTAGTGGAGATTTTTTTGTTTTAAAAAAATATTCATGGGAAATATAAATAAAATAACCACAATTTAAATTTGTTTACTTAATTTTTTAGCAGCGATTAAATAAAACTTCCACTAATTTGGTTTTATTTAAAAAAAATTAATAAAAAATTTAAATATAAAAAATGACATATAATAAACTAATGAGTAAATATATGATAAACCCATCATACATGCATAGTCATATAAAAACATCCAATCATCTTAACCTCAATCTAAGTCAACCCATATATCATTCAATATAAATATAAATTATGTAAAATAAAAACCAAGGACCAATATACATCCATTTCATGACCTCCACTACATTTTTATACCTCCACATCATGTCATATACTGAAATCATCTACAACATCTCATCAACTGTAACAAAAAATTAAAAAAAATTAAAACTACACAAAATAAATCGGAAATACAGTGGAATAATTGATAAAATTTTAACATAACAATGAAATTAAGAACCATCATGAAAGTATTATGAATAATTTCATGGATTTTAATGGTTAACATCCTGCCTACAGTCAGCGTCAACAACCTATAATGAAAACTAGAACATTTATGAAAATAAATGAAAAATAGAAAATACACAGAATATATTCAGAATGCTTCTCATAATTTTTTTTATTTTGATAATATAATAGAATAAATTTTAACATAAAACAAATAATTTATAATGAAAAACACTTTAAAAATAGAAACATACCTATTTAAGATGAGATTCAACACATGAAACTGAAAAGAGATAAGTAAATATTCTAATTTATTTTTAAACTAACATGCGGTCTTCTTGAAATTTATTTAATAAAAAAATATTTTGATATCACAACATGTGAAATATTTCAAAAAAAACTAAATAGCGGTTTCCCATGATTTCACATCAATCATATGATGTTTTCTATGGTTTCAACCATTCCATGCATGTTTTAGTGTTTTAAA
The DNA here is from genome assembly GCA_963277665.1 of Viscum album. Lineage (NCBI taxonomy): Eukaryota > Viridiplantae > Streptophyta > Magnoliopsida > Santalales > Viscaceae > Viscum > Viscum album. Next base: position 1,401,021,762 of record OY728127.1, on the reverse strand, counting down.
ACACTAAAAACCTATTTACGACCATAACGGGAGAATCATAATTCTGAATTATGTTTCATTAGTTTCTAAATTTAATAATTAAATATATGGTGTTTCCCCTTAATTTCAGGACAATATGGGGTTATTTTCCTATTTTTAACTGTTTAAAGGATTTTTTAGTGTTTTAAAACACTAAAAACACATTTATGACCGTAACGGGAAAACCGTCATTCGGAATGACATGTATTCAGTTAACATGTTACAAAAATAAATCTACGGTCATTTTCCACTTATTTTAGGACAATCCAATATCATTTACCTAGTTTTGATCGTTCCATGTATATTTTAGTGTTTTAAAACACTAAAAATGAACTTGTGTCCAATGAGAAAATATTCATTCAGAATGACGTGAGGTTAGTTCCTTTATTTCACAATTAAATCCATGGTGGTTTTCCCCAAATTCTAAGAAAATATGACACCATTTTTCTAGTTTTTACCATTGCAAACACGTTTTAGTGTTTTAAAACACTAAATATGAATTTATGGTCATAAAAGGAAAACCTTCATTCATAATGACTTGTAATCAGTTCCAAAATTTATTAATAAAATATATAGTCAACTTCCCATGATTTCAGGGCAATCGGACGTCATTTTCCTGATTTTGACACCCTGAAGCTTATTTTTAAAGGATTTTTCATATTTTATAAGTTTTTACCCAAGTAATTCAGACCACACTGCACATCATATTGACATTTTGATGTTAATAAAACATTAAAAAATAACTAAGTGGTGATTGACCCCAGATTACAAGACAATATGACCTTATTTTTCTATTTTTGACCATTCCACACATGTTTTAGTGCCTTAAAACACTAAAAATGCATTTACGAACATAACAGGAGAAATGTCATTTAGAGTGAAGATACATCAGTTAAATAATATCACAATTAATTATTCCCATTAATTTAGGAAAATCAAGAATTGTTTGGCTGTTTTGGACTATTCTGCGCAATTTTTAGTGTTTCAAAACACTAAAATGTGTTTATAACCATAAATGTTAAATCGTCATTTAAAATGACGTTTCGTCAGATCCTACATTTAAAAAATAAATCTATGATCATTATCTCATGATTTTATGATAATGAATAATTGTTTACTTGGTTTTTACCATTCCACACACATTTTAGTGTTTTAAAATACTAAAAACGTGTTTACGAACATAATGGGAAAATCGTCATTCGAAATGACATTTTTTCAGTTACAACATTTCATAACTAAATATTGGGTATTTTTACACTGACTTCAGGAAAATACAATATCATTTGTATGGTTTTGAGTGTTTAGTGCATGTTTTAGTGTTTTAAAACACCTAAAATGTGTTTACGACCATAACTAGAAAACCGTAATTCTAAATGACAATCCATCGATTCCTACATTTTAAAAATAAATATATGGTGGTTTTAATTTGATTTTAGGGAAATATTGTGTTGGGTTTTTTACCATTCCATTAACGTTATAGTGTTTTGAAACACTAAAAACATGTTTATAGACATAATTGGAAAATTGTCATTTGGAATGATGTGTCATCAGTTCCAACATTTTAAAATTAAAAATACGGTCATTGTCACCTGATTTCAGGAAAATATAATGTTTTTTATTTGGTTTTGACCATTCCACACACGTTTTAGTGTTTTAAAACACTAAAAACGTGTTTATGACCATAATGGGAAAACCATTATTTGGAATGATAAGCCTTCGGTTCCAAAATTTCAAAATTAAATCTATGGTTGTGTTCACATAATTTTAAGATGATTAAATATCATTTATCTGGTTTTGAACATTTCACACACATATTAGTGTTTTAAAACACTAAATATGTTTTTATGTCCATAACAAGAAAACTGTCATTCAGAATGACACACCGTCACTTCCTATATTTCAAAATTAAATATAAGGTTATTATCCAATTATTTCAGAACAATTTTATGTCATTTTCATAGTTTTTACCTTTCCATGCATGTTTTAGTCTTTTAAAACTCTAAAAATGTGTTTAAAGACATAATGGGAAAACCATCATTAGGAATGATGTTCTATTAGTTATTACATTTAAAAATTAAAACTATGGTTGTTTGCCCCTAATTTTGGGACAATGTAATATATTTTTCTTGTTTTTGACCATTCCGCGCTTGTTTTAGTGCTTTAAAACACCAAAAACTCATTTACGGACATAACAGGTATATTGTCATTCAGAATGATGTGCCATAAGTTCCTAAATTTCACAATTAAATATTCATTTGTTATCCCTTTATTTCAATACAATACAACAAAAATTCTATTTTTAACCATAACACACATGTTTTAGTGTTTTAAGACACTAAAAACACGTTTACAGTCATAATGGGAAAACTGTCATTCAGAAGTAAATTTCATCATTACATAAATTTAACAATTAAATATAAAATCTTTTCCACTAATTTAAGGAAAATATGATTCTATTTTTCTGGTTTTGACCTTTCCATGCATGTTTTAGTGCTTTAAAACACTAAAAACTCTTTTACGACCATAACAGTCAAACTGACCTTCGGAATGATGTTCCATCAGTTCTTACATTTCACAATTAAATATATGTTCCATGATTTGAGTAAAATATGAAATCCTTTTCTTGGTTTTTACCCCCTAACACGTGTTTATAAATGTAACACCCCAAGCTTCCACGGTACGCTTCTATTTGAATAATACAATAGTGTGTGTTGTACGCAACTTCGAGTTCTAACACACACCACAACCAATCAAACTAGCCGTTATGAATAGTAATACCCACTTTTTGAAATTTTATAAATTTTATATTTCAAAATGGAATTAATTTTTGGATTCAATAAATTGAAATTATCTTAGGGTTAATTTTGGCTGTTTTTCTGATAACTTTCATATTTAGTGAATATTGAAAAATACTATATTTTAACTGAAAACAACTTTTTTAATCAAAATAATTTATAGTTATAAAATAAAAATTTTAATGGTTTGGAAGTATAAATAGATTATATTTTTACCATTTAATCCAATGCTAGTCATTGTAAGTAATTTTACATTGAAATTGGACATAAACAAGTGTCAACCTTTCGATAGTTATTATTTCTTAAAAATACGCCTTTTAGTTTTGAGAATGAGAATTAATTTTAAATTAATAAATGAAACTTCTATGTTTTGAATTTTTTAAAATAGACATCATTTTTGGATTCTGAATATCAAAATTATCCTAGGGTGATTTTTTGGTATTTTTCTAAAAACTTTCAATTTTTGATGAATACTGAAGAATAGTGAGTTATTGTTTAAAACCGGTTTTTTATTTAAATAATTATTTATTTTATTTATATTTATTTTAGGTAAAAATAGATACATAATACTTATATAAATTCAATTTAATTCAATGGAGTCAATTTATAATAATTTTAGATATATAAAAATTTTATTGAACTTTTTCACCGTCTTTTACCCACCTCCTAGGAAAATTTGTAAATTCAAATAAAAATTAATTTTACCGCTTGTGTGAGTTTAATTTCAAAAATATGAGAGACATGGTTAATATCAAGGAGTAAAATGTGGTTCAATAAGATAAAAATATTTTTTGGTGAATAGTAACTTTTTACTTTTATTTACCACGGTTAAAAATAAATAGGGTAATTAAGGGTAACAATAATATTAATATTACCCTAAAAATGTCCTAATTCTATTGAAAAAGTTTATCTCGACCAAAAACAACCTTAGGAATAAAATTTTATCATTTAGGTCCACTTGGATTAGATTAGGAAATTTATTATTATCTAATTCAAAGAAGAGTTAAAAGAGTTAAAATCAAAGTTTAATAACTAAAAAATTTTAATATAGGGTTATTGATAATATAAATTTGATTATAAATATTCATTAGAAATATAAAAAATATTTCCAACATCATAGTATTTTATTTATAATTTTTATACATTAAATAAATTTATTTAATTATGACACAATGATGATGCAGTAATTACCTTATTCATGAAAGAATCAAATAAATGGTATTATAAATATTAAAATAAATATAATTTCAAATTTTTTATGAAATAAAAGAATTTTATAGGTGAATATGACATGATAGGGATGATTCAATGTATCTTTTTATAAGTTATCAAGTTTTTATGACTTTCACAAAAACAAAATACCAAATAGTGTCAATATTGACATAAATTAATATTTAAAACAAATATTATATTATTAATTGGTATTCTGTTCCTAAAAATCTAAGGTTTGTCCAAAGGACTTATATAATGATATTTTTATCATTAATGGACCACTTGGGGGTATCTTGGAAGTATATAGTAAGTTTATTAACAATATAATATAAAAATACAAAGTGACATGGTAAATGTCAAACTAATTAATTAAGAGTTAGAACTAAAATATAAGGTTAATATAATGAACCAAAACTATATAAAATCTATTGGTTGAAAAGATTTATACCCATACCAACCTTATCCTTTTAATAATACACTTTTTATCCATTAGAAACCGAATATGAATTTATTATAAATCAATACTTTATGTTTTTTCTAAAGAGCCCCTCCTCCCCCTTATAAAAGGACACCACTTCTAACCAATTATTCATACCTTCAACACCTTTTGGCTCGGCCAAACTCTGCCCAAATATCCTCCCAACATCCCTCAATTCAACCTAGAGGCCTTAGTTTGTTCATAAATCCAACTTAAGGAGCCCTTTTGATCGAATCAAAAGGAAGAACTCTCAGAAGAGGTAATAATTTCACCACCCTCTTTAAAGTTATTTTCTTCTTCCACTTCTTCTTTCTTTGTTTATTTCCATTATAAAATAATAACACCAGTATATTATATATACTGTGATGTTATTTTAAATATGGAACAACTTTATTCATTATTCTATCCATCTTATGAATAATAATGTCACCATGCGTGCGTACGAACGGCTTACTGTCTCCACGTTGTGGTGTAATTTTTTATTCAATAATATGTTATTTGGATGGATATAATGAAGAGTAATATTCATATAAATATTGAAAATAACATTCTAATGTCTCTATAAAATTAATATACCATACAGTTTCACACCTTTAAGGAAATGATATTATCATTCGTCCGTACGTATGGATTACCATCTCCATGACGCGATGAGATTCATTTCCACATTCATCATTCATCAAAAATTATAAAAATATATATATTAATAATAATTATATAGTATATGAAATAATACTTCTACTGGAGATATATATATATATATATTTACTTACATATATCTTATTCACTTAGTTCCGTTCAACACGATATGAAAACGGAAACAGCGTTTATGCGTACGTACGGACTACCGTCTCCATAAACGGTGTTTTTAATTTCATATATATGTCTATTATAGATAATTATATTCTATAAATATATATGATATATAAATAAGTTTTTATATTCTGGAATTATTTAAATCTTTGTCTAAGTGATACAACCAAGAGTAACAAGTTAAAACACGTACGATAAAGAAAGCGAGTATTACCCAAAATGTTAATTTAACATGGAAATTATTATTAAATGGTTACTATAAAGTCATAAATGAATCATGTATGATATGATAAATATTAATATGGTTTTGGTATAATTTAATAACATACTACTATCTTCATACAAGATTTTAAATGTACCCTCGACCAAAAGAAAAGTGCAAGGTAAGGGTTAATTCCTCAATCTCATTATTATCCGAGATTGTTTATGTGTAAGTATTTACTGGGAAATTTTTATCATCCATGTCTATTTTTCATAAAAATGATTTCAAAATGAATATTTTAAGGATTTGTGGAAGGTACTCTTTATCAAGATTGGAATTTTAAATGTTTATCTTTCTAAATTTTTTAATTAATGTCCATGTTTTCAAAATGATTTTAAGGATTTATTTATATGGACAGGAATCTTTTGAAATGATAAATTTTTTCAAAAGTTTAAAAGTGGTATGGGAAACTTTGATTCAAAAATATCTTTTAAATCACTTCCTTTATAAATGTGTTACTTTTAAATGATTTTACAATAAAGGATATTTCTCTCCAAAAGTTTTACTCTTCATTTTAAACTATGTCAGCATCCTTTACGGAATATTATTTTTGATTGAGGTTGATTTATTATAATACAATATTCCATGTTGTATTTAATTTTTTATGTTATTTTTTACTGTTGATGTTCTATTTTTATACCATTCATGGTTTATGGTTAATGTAATGACATTTCATATGCTAGTTTTAATACGAATGTTTATGTTATGTTTCAACTTTTTCATATGAGGAGTGCAGTGGACTTAGTAAGTGATGGGTGGAGCCCGTTATAGCTTCTCGATGCATTGTTAGGTCTCATGAGACAAACCAGTGTCTTGGAACAAGGCCTTGACAAAACTTTTATTTGTATTCTTGGAATGAGGCCTTGACTATGTGGTAATGATGTCCGGTATTAGGCATTCCCTCATTGTGAAATTAGTTATTACATGTGATTATTCGACTAGTAGAATATCCATGTTCATGCTTATATGGTAATATTTCATTTATTTTTACCATATTATGTTCAAGATTATGTTTAAAAGGATTTTTTTATTACACATCTTGCCTTAAAATTTTTTAGATTCTGCTAAATTTTTTACCCTTACTGAGCATCTTAGCTCACCCCTTTTCTTATGTTTCATTTTCCCAGGATATGAAGAAGTTAGTTATGAGTGACCTGCAGGAATAATATAGGAGGCTTGGATGATTCTAATGAAATATATTTGTTTTGTATTTCTCTTCAAGATATAAAGTTGAACTTATGAATGAATTTTGTTTCCAATAATACTAAACTGATCGGTATTTCGAGACATGATTTCCTTGTGATCGTGTCAATGTTATGTCACTATGTGTGCATACGTATGGCTTACCATCTCCACGTCATGGTGTAATTTGTTATTCAATACTATGTTATTTGGATGGATATAATGATGAGTAATATGTATATAAATAATGAAAATAACATGCTAATGTCTCTTTAAAATTAATATACCATCCAATTCCACACCTTTAAGGAAATGATATTATTACTCGTGTGTACCTACGGATTACCATCTCCACGACGCGATGAGATTCATTTCCACATTCACCATTCATCCACAATTATAAAAATATATATATATTACTAATAAGTATGTAATATATGACATAATAATGCTACGGTAGATATATATATATATATATCTGTGTGTGTGTGTGTGTGTGTACTTATATATATCTTATTCACTTAGTTCCGTTCAACATGATATGAAAACGGAAATAGCGTTTATGCGTACGTACGGACTACCGTCTCCATAAACGGTGTTTTTCATTTCATATATATGTCTATTATACATATTTATATTCTATATATATATATGATATATAAATCAGGTTTTATATTCTGGAAGTATTTAAATCTTGGTCTAAGTGATACAATCAAGAGCAACAAGTTAAAACACATACGATAAAGAAAGCGATTATTACCTGAAATGTTAATTTCACATGGAAATTATTATTAAATGGATTGTATAAAGTCATAAATGAATCATGTATGATATTATAAATATTAATATGGTTCTGGTATAATTTAATAACATACTAAGATCTTCATACAGAAGGTTATACGTACCCTCGACCAAAGGAAAGTGCAAGGTAAGGGTTAATTCCTCAATCTCATTATTTTCCGAGATTGTTAATGTGTAAGTATTTACTCGGACATTTTTATCATCCATGTCCATTTTTCATAAAAATGATTTCAAAATAAATATTTTAAGGATTTTTGAAATGTACTCTTTATCAAGATCATAATTTTAAATGTTTATCTTTCTAAATCTTTTTAATTAATGTCCATGTTTTCAAAATTATCTTAAGGATTTATTTATATGGACATGAATGTTTTTAAATGATAATTCTTTTCAAAAGTTTCAAAGTGGTATGGGACACTTTGATTCAAAGATATCTTTTAAATTACTTCCTTTATAAATGTGTGACTTTTAAATGATTTTACAAAAAGTATATTTCTCTCAAAAAGTTTTACTCATCATTTTCAACTATGTCAACATCCTTTACTAGATATTATTTTTAATTGAGGTTGATTTATTATAATAAAATCTTTCATGTTGTATTGAATGAGTTATGATATGTTTGACTGTGGATTATCTATTTTTATACCATTCATGGTTTATGGTTAATTTAATGACATTTCATATGCTTGTTTTAATACGAATGTTTATGTTATGATTCAACTTTTTCATGTGAGGAATGCAGTGGACTCAGTAAGTGACGGGTGGAGCCCGTTATAGCTCCTCGATGCATTTTTAGGTCTCATGAGACAAACCAGTGTCTTGGCACAAGGCCTTGACAAAAATTTTATTTTTATTCTTGGCATGAGGCCTTGACTATGTTGTAATGATGTACAGTATTAGGCATTCCCTCATTGTGAAATTAGTTATTACATGTGATTATTCGACTATTAGAATATCCATGTTCATTTTTATATGGTAATGTTTCATTTATTTTTACCATATTATGTTCAATTTTATGTTTAAAAAGAATTTTTTATTACACATCTTGCCTTAAAGTTTTATAGCTTACGCTAAATTATTTACCCTTACTGAGCATCTGAGCTCACCCCTTTTCTTATGTTTCATTTTCCCAGGATATTAAGAAGTTAGTTATGAGTGACCTGCAGGCATAATCTATGAGGCTTGGATGTTTCTAATGAAATATATTTGTGTTGTATTTCTCTTCAAGCTGTAAAGTTGAACTTATGTATGAATCTTGTTTCCAATAATACTAACTTGATCAGTCTTTTGAGACATGATTTCCTTGTGATCATTCCAATGTTATGTAATAATGTACTGAATCTGGGTAACTAGGGTCAGGGCATTACAATAAAACATTAATAACTTTTAAAATTTCTTATTGAGTCATTCAGAGCACAAGACACATTGAATAGATGTGTTGTTTTCTTATACATGTCACAAATATATCAATGGTTGTTTTCCCATGATTTCATGTCAACATAGGATCATTTATTATTTTTTTGATCATTTAACATTAATTTTAGTGTTTTAGAATGAAAAAAATGTATTTATGGGATCATAAGAAAACCTTAACATGGATTGATGTGGTGCCGATTCCTATATTTCAAAAATCAATATGTGGTTGTTTTACTATGATAAATTTTGTAATCATTAAATATTTTTTAAAATTTATAATTGTGTAAATAATATATAATTAATAAAATTAATGATTAAAAAATATTTATAATATTAGTTGAATTAATTACAAAAAATGTAGATTGGTTGTTTTTTATCTTTCATTGCTCAAATTTAATTGAAGAAATTTAATTTTACTTTCTAAACTGCCATTTATTTCATGGTAAACAATAATTTAGCAATGATTTTTATATTTGAGAGTTAGTTTTTATATGTTTTGTTTTTTGGGTACTCTATGGTGGGTTTTTTTCAGTTGGCGATAGTTTTTTTTGAAAAAACAACAAAAAATTACATGGAATATGTTAATATAACTATTTCAAAATTATATAGCGGTGGTTATTAAGAATCGTTGATAAATGGATAAAATAAATTTCTTTAGTGATGGTTATTAGAAATTTCAGCTACATAGATTATGGATGTTGTATGTATTATTTGAAAATGTGTGAATGATCTATTTAATTTAGATTTTACCTCGCCAGGATGAGCTATAAGGCTAGAAATTTCTTTAGGGATCATGTCAGTCAACTGCTAAAATACAAAAACTAAAGCATTTTCCATTTGTGACTACCACTAATCCTATGTTTTCCTATAACGATACTTTTCTTCCACTTTTTCTTTAAATCTTGCAATTCCTATTTGAGATTCCTGGTCAAAGGCACTAATAGAACCCCCACCATGTGTAGTAGTAATAGATGACACCACCCTACAAAATACATATGAAGGAGTAGGCCTATAACTTATCCACCATACAGGTCTAGGATTCTCCTTGCCTAAAACTATTACAAATATATTATTCTTGAAAACTGATGCTGAATATGAAGGGTTTCTTATCCCAGACTTCTTGATTTTTAACTTATTAATACAAAATTATTAAGAACGGTTTTTTAAAATATCTTAACTTCATAATTTTATCAAATTAATAAATTTTTTATTATTATTTATTGTTATTTCAAAACTGTAAAAATATAATATTGAAAATTATATTATATGAACAAACAAGACTTAAACCCAATTAATTGGGGTCATCTAGTTGTATCGAACGATTCTAAATTGACATTGTTTGATCCATGTAGGTGGAACCATTTAATTGAGTTTAAGTATTTTTATTTTTTATAGTATATTTTTTATTATTATATTTTTATGGTAATAAAATAATTTGAAATCGTAATGAAATGTACTTACTCTAACATCTTTGGTAGGGTCATTAACAAAATTTTCATCTGGTTTCCTATACACTTTAAACCACATATATGATTGGCCAAGAAGGTGGCCTAATTGATTAGCCTTTATAAAAAATATGTAAAAAAGGTTTAAAAAAACCTTGAGTTATAATAACATGATATGAATAATATTGAATAAAATAGAAACCAAAATTGTTCTTTTTCTTGAAAAACTCTAAGACCCTACAATGTGAGGAATGACTTACTTCTCACAATTCAATGATTTGTTTTTGAAAATTCCTAAAAAACAGAAACATTAATATAAAAGTATAATTTTATTATATTTATTTTATTAATATACTATAAAATATAAAATTTCCTCATGAGATGAATCTCTATTGATATCAAAAAAGAGCATGCATTTATCACAATAAATACCTTCATGCACTTTCTCATACATTTTTCGTGAGCTCAAAGAGGATTCATTAAACTCATTCAATAATATCCATTTAAAATATCTCTATTTCTTAGCCAAAATTTTCAAAGTCCATGGTAATTAAATAGAGTCAGGGACATCAAAATGAAAAAACATCTAGAAATAAAAAACATAACACGTTTCCAGTATATGAAAAAAAATTACTAATGTATTTTAAATTACATTTCAAGTAATATTAAATTAATATTATCATTACTTTTGTACAAAATAACTAATTTTTCCAAGTAGTAGGAATATGCCTCCAATCATTATAATTAATGGGAATGTTCACCATCTCGCAAGCAATTTGTCCAAGAATCTGCTCATAGATTCTGGCAACGTCACTGGTAGGCACCCCAAACTCATCAAATGTAATTATAATCTTGATGTACTTGAGGCCCCATCCATTTTATGTGTTCATATTTGTATCCCTTTTATGGTGCCTTTATTTTTTTGACAAATTTATTAAACAATTCAACAAATTTTATTTTATTTTTTAAAAATAACATGCATTCCAGTAATGGTAACTCATCAATATCCCCCAGATGGAGGGGTGTTTAACTACTCCATACCTGGTGGTGAATCATGTGGTGGTATACCAACAAAATTTGTGGACATAGCTGGCTCACTAGCAGTCTCATATAAAATAGAATCACTAGAATCCATAGAAGAAGACAGTAGTAGTGGCATGCTCTGAGATGTTGATCTACTAGGATCTTAAATTTTTTCTTGGAATTCCTATATTTCAAATGATTAAAGACCGTATTGTTACAGTGTTATGTTGTATAAAATTGATCAAAATGATTAGAAAATATTCTTTTAAAAATGGATTTTTTTATAAACAATTTTTAATAGAGTTTTGAAGGATTTTCATAGAATTGTGAGGTATAAAAAAAATTAAAGGACATTATTTGCGATGTGAAATTGATAAATATTCATTAAAATATGTGAATAATATAATATTAATCATTATTATATTTTAATATATTATTTTAATATCATATATATTGAAAAAAAACATTATAATCATAATATAATCCTAGGGTATTTATCAAATTCTTGTATTATATTATACAATAGATATGTGATATAGTTTATGTAATATAATTTTGCAATTCACATTTCCATATTGATTATTATTCCAATATTAATCATTATAATGATCCATATAATCATTGGTAATAAATATATAATCATAATAATGTTCCTAAGTAATTTTATAAAAACATCCATAAATTAGATTTATCTCTTAGAAAATATTATTTAATGAAGTAATGAAAAATAAAAAATGTGATCCATATATTTTTGTAGTTACAGATCCTATCTGATGTAATTGGAATGAAACCCATTACGCCAGTTCTACTCTTGGACTGGTGGTGTGCTGAGAGTTCTGGACTAAGCCAACATAAAATTAGATGGGGGATGATGACTATCACCATGTAGGAAAAAATATATAAGAGGCCTTAACTGATAACAACTTATAGCTGATAAGAAATGAAAATACACAATACATAATCAATAACCACCATTAATAAATAGGTAACCAATTTTATAACAGATTTATGCATGAAAAAATAATTATTGAATACAATGACACATATACAACCATCCAAGGGAAATAGATATGGAGAATAAACATTACTTGATATAATAGACTCTAGAAATTTAATGATACCACTTTAGTAAAAAAATAATCTGATGAGGGGAATCTATATGGAGTGAAAGAGGTCCAAGGAGGGGGGTCCCATCACTAGTGAGTCATCCATAGAGGATATCAGAGGGGGAATGGGGTTTGGGGTCAGGGGGGTCATGAGGGTCGGGGGTCGTGGGCTCAGGGTCGGGGTTTCCCTCGGGGAGAGTATAGGAGGAGGGTGGGGGAAAGGGGGTTTTGGGCTTGGGGTCACTAGAGGGGAGAGGAGTGGAGGGAGGGTAGGGGAAAAGGGGGTTTCATGCTCGGGGTTTCCACTGAAGAGAGGAGATGAGGTCAGGGAGGTGGCTAGGAGGTTGGGGTTGCACATAGGGATCAGGGGATGGGGAGAGGTTAGGGTTTTTTTAAACATTTAGTGGATGTTTAATTGGAACCAATCCTAATTGAAAATATAAAAAAAATATCAAGGAGGTTTTATAATACCACCATGATATTATATTTTTTTAATCAGATTTATTTATTTTTAGTTACTAAAACCATCATGAATAAACTACTTCTAAACATCTCTTTTCATGTAGTGTGTAAATTGGAGTTTATTAGAGTTGGTATAACATCCTGACCATAACCACCCCATAATTACATGTTTAAAAATAAAATTTCATCAATTACATCCCCATGAACTTCATTTTAATAGTTTTAAAGGATTACTAAACTAGTTTCATTATAACTAATACACTTCCACTCAGCATACATTTTTTATACAAAAACAAGTTCTTAAAATGATAAACATTCTTCATTAAAGAAAATCTCTCTAACTGGAACTTTGACTTGTACTCATCCTTAAACCATGTAAAAAAAATTTGAACATGTAGGATGTTCATTTAAATCTCATTAAGGTGTTTAAAAATAAATTAAACCAATTAGGACATAAAAAAAATGAAATCCCATGAATACTTTTATCTTTTAAATAATTAACCACAAGCTTATATAAACATATAATCACTCAAGAAATTGACTTATTTTATTAAAAAATTACATAAAAAAATCTTCTAATAAATCATAAAGGAAATTGAAAAATCATGATGGTTTATTAGGATATTCTATTCATAATCACCCTTACAATCACACATATAGTCACCCTTTTAATGGAATAACCCTTTCAGTTAGTTTTAATAGATTTTCTCTAAAGAACGCAAAATTACCCAATGAATTGGGGAGATATATCCTAGGACCACCCATCATCATATATAATTTTAAATAATTATAACATGAATAAATCACATAATATCATTAATTTCACTATATCATGAATATAAATCATAAAATCTTACATTTTAACTCATAAGAAAGAGCATATTTAGTTATCCTATAAAACAAAAATGGTTTTAAAATAATGGGTTAACTACTTCCTTATTGAGAGGAAAATGAAAATGAATAATATAATACTTATAATGATAAATAAGAAGATGAAAAATAGATTTTAAGGAAACATTATAGATATAGTTGTGAGAAATATTTCAAAAAAATTTAAAATAATGTCTTAAAAGAGAACCCCTTACCTTGAGTCTCAACATAGTTCATATATCCTCTAACATCCCAAAAAATAAAATAATATTAATTATTTAATGAATTTATCACATTTTTAATTGTTATTAATTTTCTTTTTTATTCATTTATTATCACTTATTGTTTACTTATTGGATTAATTTTTCTTGCATCAGTCATTTTGAGATCAGTTGGTCCATAATTCAAAAATTGTTCTGGTATAATGGTAATGGTCTAAGATCCTTTTCCAATGGATCCAAAATCTTTAGAAGTTTCAAGGTATATTTTCTATGTCCTTATAGAATCATAAGAGTTCAATAGCATTGTGGATAGTAATAATTTATAAAATTTTCCTAAGAAATATTGTTGTAGATTCTTGAAAATAACTTTGATTGTTTACATTTAAAATCATTATTATTTTGAATATTTTATAATTATAGAATTATAAAAAAATTATTAATTTATTAATTTTATATTCAATCAAAAATATATATTTAATAATTTTTTTTGAATGGATTAATTTAAAATTAAAAAACTATCATTCACTAAGGTAGCGTAAAACCACCATGGGTGAACAATGATTTCTAAAAAGTTAAAAAAAATGATAAAAAATATTTTCATTTCATTACATAATTCAAGGATAATTATACTGCTATTTTAAAATTAGTTTTAATGGTCATATATATTATAAAAAGGTTGGTAGGATAATAGAAAATAAATGACATGGATTTTGAGACCTATAATTTGACATAATAATGGCTTATGAAAAAAGGGATGATAGAAATGAATGAGGGATATATCATAAATAATAGATCAAAAAGTTATTCATAACATGGTAAATGACTTTTTTTAGAAAAATTGAACAAGTTATAAAAGTTATTTAAATTAAAATATTCTTAAATAAGAAAGGAAATATTGAGTTTGGAACCCTTTCTTTTCTCTTTAAATTGCCTCCTTTGGATTGAATCTCAAGTCTTAAAAGAAGGGATATTTGGATAGAACAGAGCCTTATGAAATTAGAAAGGTGTTTTTAAAGAGGAATTTGGAATGAATATTGAGATAATTAAAACCATATACGTGTTTGGAAATGGTGGATCAACACCCCTTTTATAGAAAGTATTATTTAACTTTTTAGAAAATATCCAATCTTAAAGGGTCATGAATATAATTTTAAATTGAAAATGGCTCAAAAATTAGTAATATATGATATGTTTGAACATTAATCATCCAAAATTGACTCATTATAGTCTTTATAATTTGAAATTAATTAATAAATCATTTTAAACAAAAAAACAATATATATATATATCTGTGTGTGTGTTTGTTTTTTTGTTATTTGAGTTTAAAAATAACTACAAAATTATATAAATAAATTTTTAATCTTTAAATAATTATTTAAATATAATAACATTCCATAAAATTCATGTAACACATTAATTCAACTAAACCTATCACTTTAAATATTTTTTAATTCCCATTTTGACTTTTATCTTACTTATATAAGCGTTGGGTTAACATTGTGTAAGTATTTTGGAAAATTATCATATTATTTATTTTTAAGAATAAATTATTAAAACAAATATTATTTATTATTTATTATTATTATTATCATATAAAACCATTCCTAATATATTTTTATTCTTATCCTTATCATGATAACATTTTAAAATAATAGTTTTTACTTTTCTTACCTTATACAGGTACAGGGAAAACATTCATGATAATTAACATGTTAAATAGTTTTAAAATTCATGAATATGAAAAAAAAATCCCTTACTAATTATAATATTTTTCTATAAAGTCAATAATATCTTTTTCCAGTATTAAACAATATCTTAAAGATGTCGATTTTCACTTTTCAAATGTTCTAAAAGCACTACATTAGCATCGATAATTATTTTCATTTTATCTTAATATAAAAATTAATTTTATTAAATGAATAATATTATGATGTTATTTTGATTCTATTATCTTTTAATACACATTTAATGGGTTTCTATAATGTTCTATACCATTTTAGATATAAATAAAATAATAAGATGTAGAATTTCACTTAAACTCGAAATCTTATTTTTAAAGGAACTTTGAATTAAAAAGTATTACTCAACATAATAAACATATTTTTTAAAAAAAATAAAATTTAAAAATCAATAATTTAAAATATTAAAAAACATAATTTTAAATAAAAATATAATTTATAATCTTTTAGAATAATTTTTAATCATAAACAGGGATTATACATTATATTTACTACTTTTTATCACATATTATTTTTATAATATTTTAAATAATAATTTTCATCTATTTTTTGACATGATTATTAAAAATATATTATTAATTTTATTAAAATCCATATATAACTATTAAAAATAATTTTTTAAAATAAAAATAATTATATTTTTTCTTAGAAAAAAATACTTCATTTTTAACCAAAAATCCACATCCTTGTTTAATATCATGGAATAATGTTTTTATAATATATTCAAATTATTAGATATAATTTTATGTTCATAAAATTAATA
This sequence comes from Viscum album, assembly GCA_963277665.1. Taxonomy (NCBI): domain Eukaryota; kingdom Viridiplantae; phylum Streptophyta; class Magnoliopsida; order Santalales; family Viscaceae; genus Viscum; species Viscum album. Next base: position 1,401,005,156 of record OY728127.1, on the reverse strand, counting down.
TAAATATCCATATATTAAACACCTTATAATTTATTAGATACCATAATAAATATTAACTAATCTTTGATTAAATTTATTTTTATGTTATAACAAAATTTTTATTTATGGATATTTCTAACAAATATAACTATATAATATATATTAGAACACTTTCCAATATTATTTAAAAATATTTGGATACTACATCCTCCCAAATTTAAATAAATTGTGTCCTCAAAATTTTTCCCATTGGTAATGTAATATCTCAGATTTTTCCATGCTTTATTTTTATAAATTACATGGATTGATTTTGAGACCAGGAACTAAGACGGATTGCAATTCTGAGGCTTGGTGTGCCCAAAACAATTGTTTGAAAAATATAAAACTTTTAATTGCACGCATGCATGTATTTCATGAAAATTTGGAATAACTCCTAAACAAGTGCCTAGATAAGAAATTTGAGGGTACAATTGAGCTCAGAATAGTAGCTTTACCCTAGGCACGATCTAACTTTGGTCGGCACAGGTCATTGGTAGAAAAAGTCACCAAGGACGTAACCATAAATAAAATTATTAGATAGAATTATTTTATTTATAAAATCATAATAACTCATGAACGGTGACTCATATTGAAAATTTGAGACCATATTTGAGTTCATAATGTTGTGTTTTCCTGAGGCCCAACTTAACCTTAGTCAGCATGAGTCTTCTATGAAAAAACCTAGAAAGGATGTAATTATCATTAAGTAATTTAAATAAAAATTATTTTGATGTAGAAATCATTTATCATTTAAATATATGGTTATATTATTTCCTTAGGGTTGTCTTCTCAAACCCTAGATATTTAGACATCCATTGGAGAGTTTTTCTGGCGAATGATGACGGATCAAGCGGATCGTGGATCGTCACACCAACAGAGTTAGAGGATCTCATAAAAAGTAGCAACACAACCATTATTTGTAAACAATAGATCCTAAATCCATATTGGACATTTGTTTTATGATTTTAAACCCCATTCTTAATCCAGGATGAGCACGTCTCAATTCGACAAATAATAATTTATACGCACATCATCGGTAAAATTAAATTAATGGAATTGATTTTGTTATTCGTTCTTCATTCTCCATTCTTTGTTCTAATGAGATTGGATTGAGGACAACATGAAGAAAGGCTTATGTTTATTTTTTGATCATTATTTGGTATTTTCCCTCCCATATTCTTTGCATTCATCGCCGTTGGACCCCCATGGCCACGGTTTAACTTTTTGGGTGGATCTGAACTTAATCAGACCCCCCCCCCCGAATTAGAGGCAAACCGACAAAAGAGGCCAGGTTTGTGTAGATAAAAACCCAAGGAGTGAGTAGTACTGACCATTTTGAAATTTGGGCATCATAGGTGAACCGGTTGTGTATAGAAGGGACCACCAGCGCAGGTCCGACATGGCGGTCAGGTGAGGTGAGGTGGCGGTGTTGGCAACCTGGCATGACGATGATCAGAGGAGGAGAAGGTAGAATATGGATACAGTCATGTGTAGTGTGTTAGGAAGCCGTGTGGGAGCTGGTGGAGCTAAAAGAAGTAGACTGCAGTAGCGTCTGCATGGTTACTAGGTCGTAGGACACGGTGGGTCTGCGAGATTCAACGGACGTGGAGGAATAATGGGTTGAGAAGAGTAGGCCAATAAGAGCAGACCAGGTGACACGATCCAGGCACAATGGGCTAGGGGGAAAGCATATGTCGGGCTAGGTATTATGGTCCAAGATGAATGGTTCGGACCTCGGTCAGACACAGGGCGACCGGGCTGGAGTTGGGCCATAGTTGATAAAAGCGATCGACCATGAGCCATGATCAATCATGCTACCCCACGGTCATGCTAGGTGGGGGCATGGTTGACCGTGATAGTGGATTGTGGTAGTGTGGGGCAGTCGACCCACATGGTTGGTAGATCGACCATGATTCAATCCACATGACTAGTGACCCCCTTTTGAAACTTCCAAATTCCATAACTTTCAAATGGTACGCCAATTTGATGAGTATCCTATGGCATTAGGACTTTGATTTTGTGGAATTCCTTTTGAGATAATGGGGTGAGTTTTTATCTTGGACCAGAAGAGGTTTAGATTTTTCCCTTTGGTCCTTTCCTTGAGGGTTCAGTACTATATTACATCCACATCATTGGAACTTAATCCCCTCTAGAGACGGAGTCCCAAATAGAGTCAGACGTCCCTCCTTGAGACTTGAGTACAATGCACAATCACCCCTAGTAGAGTCTGTGGGATCAAATAACCTCTGTAATAAGGGTGTGGATCCTCCAACTAGCGGGATACATTGGTAGGGTATATGGTATCACCAAGAGTGTTGGGGTGTAATTCTTGGTATCCCCCGGGGTGTCCGTGTGTGATCCCCTATGTTGTGAATTGATCCAAATTGGGTATGCGGTATCCCCTAGTGTATCTGGGTGTGATATGTGGTATCCATAAATGTTTCTAGGTGTGATCCCCTCTCTTTGGTATCATCATCTTCTTTGACCAATATATTCTCATTTAGGCAGGGACCAAATGAGGAAGACCTCTTTGTGAGTGTATTCGATTATATAATGACTTGAGGAATGTGTTCTCCTAGAATGATCATGCTTCGAGTAGAATCTTTTGGCTGGTAATTGTTTATGGCTTACCTATAGACTGTGAGTCTTGGATTGAGTATATCTATATATTATTTTTATAGTTGTTTCTCACATATACTTGTGTGGAGATTATTAGTATATTTCCTTCGTGGTATTTCCTTTATGGTATTTTCCTTTGTGGTTTCAGTGTGTCCTACTGAGTATTGTTTTACTCACCCCTATACGAGATTTTTCTGCACGTGTAATGTCTTTTGAAGAAGATAAACCACTTGATGGAGTCCTAAGTGGACCAAAACGTTGCAGTGATTAGTGGGACCAGATAGACGAGGCATGCCCCTATGACTTCAAACAACAATCCCAGTATCATTTCCCTCAGGTTGGATCGGGTAGGGTTTTTTGTAGATGAGTATCAGGAACTTGTGCATTCACTTTCCTATACTAGATGGATATGAGAAACACTTCACCGTGGTTTGTTGATTTTTTTAACTCTTTTTGGTGGGATTGTATTTTATCCCTATCAACTTTACTGTACTTCCTTTCGTACTTTATTGCGGGATATTAGTGGTTCTCATGCATTGTTGACTTAGTGATTTTTTACATTTTAGCATTTATGGTTTGGATATGTGTGTGTAGAAGTGTACAAGTATGTAGGTTAATGCCTCCCATCTGCGGGATATCCCTACTCGGTGCTAGTCACCATCCCCTAACCTATTGGAGGCGGGCTTGTGGTAGTCATGGCATGGACCCCTCTAAGATGGGTCATAACAAAGTGGTATTATAGGGTTTGGTTATACTTTAGTACCGAGAGTCTATGAGATTGGTTTGGGGTAACTATGTTATGTGTTTTTCATTCGGCATTTAGGTCTGGGACTCCAGTATTAGTATAGAGGCTGACATACCCATACATCAGGACTCTTATTCCTACTTTTCGACTCAGTACATGAAAACACTAGTTGCATAGAAAATAATGGTACATACTTCATATAGGAATGGGTTGTGGTTTCCATTTCCTTCTTGAGTCAGCTCTCCAGATATACTAATTGATTGTGGTACATCTTTTCTTACTACAGGATTTCTCTATATAGAATGAAATCCATGATTCATTTATGTGATCACAGGGATGATCCATCGGGTGAAAATTCATTAGTACAATGATTTGTATTGGTGACAGAACCTCCAAGTGGTACACCAACTATACCACCACCAGTAGTATAGACCCTTCAATATATGAGGCGAGCCTAACCCTCAGGTGGATAAGGACTGGATTGAGTTGGTGGCATAAGTTTTCCATCTAGTCAGGACACCAGTAGATTATATAGTGGTCCCCATAGTGATCCTTCTACATGGATTAGAAGGGCGATGGTGGGGTTTTGTTACCATATATTATGATGAGTCTAATCGTCTATGGATAGAGTTTTATAGCCTTTTAAAGAGGCTTTATCACCTTATAAGCTGATGGATATGCATGTCCAAGAGCTTCTACAGCTCTGAGAGGAATACATGTTGGTATCTGAGTATTCATCGATACATACCAACAATTCCAGGTACTCAATGGATGTGATACATGACTAGTGATTTCAGGATTTTACCTTTCTAGTGAGTTATACATAGGTACATTCAAGACATCATTATCCCTCTATGAATTCCTACCTATGCTGGGGTGATAGAGAGAACCTTTGTGGTTGAGAGTTCCTTGGACGGGGGGATAGAGCAAGTGATTTTCATCAGTGGGAATACAAGAGAAGATACCTTGGCAGCATGGATCTGACATTAGTCTCAAGTACTTGGATGTATGATACATTTCAAGAGTAAGTCCCAAGATAGGGGATCTGTGCTCAAGGCTCACAGGTTGGGTCCAATTAGCCTAGAGAGAGGTAGTGATTTTATGCGACGGTAGAGGAAATCTCACCAGAGATTTTCCAAACTGTTGTATTACTGATGAATAGATAGTGGATAGACCACCGAGGTAGAGACAACACTAGGAGAAGGTGGTTTCATAGGGAGGTGGATGTAGAAGATGATATGGGAGAGAAGAAGGAGGTGGTTGTTGTTTCGACTGGTTACCACCACCACCCCCAAGTAGTCCACACCAGGCTGAGGGATATGGAGAAGGTGGTTTCATAGGGAGGTGGATGTAGAAGATGATATGGGAGAGAAGAAGGAGGAGGTTGTTGTTTCAACTGGTTACCACCACCACCCCCAAGTAGTCCATGCCAGGCTGAGGGATATAGAGGCTAGAGGAGGGGATAGCTCACATACCCATACATCAGGACTCTGATTCCTACTTTTCGACTCAGTACATGAAAACACTGGTTGAATAGAAAATAATGGTAGATACTTCATATAGGAATGGGTTGTGGTTTCCATTTCCTTCTTGAGTCAGCTCTCCAGATATACTAATTTATTGTGGTATATCTTTTTTTACTACAGGATTTCTCTATATAGAATGAAATCCATGATTCCTTTATGTGATCACATGGATGATCCATCGGGTGAAAATTCATTAGTACAATGATTTGTATTGGTGACAGAACCTCCAAGTGGTACACCAACTATACCACCACCAGTAGTATAGACCCCTCAAGATATGAGGCGAGCCTAACCCTCAGGTGGATAAGGACTGGATTGAGGTGGTGGCATAAGTTTTCCATCTAGTCAGGACACCAGTAGATTATATGGTGGTCCTCATAGTGAGCCTTCTACATGGATTAGAAGGGCGATGGTGGGGTTTTGTTACCATATATTACGATGAGTCTAATCGTCTATGGATAGAGTTTTATAGCCTTTTAAATAGGCTTTATCACCTTATAAGCTGATGGATATGCATGTCCAAGAGCTTTTACAGCTCTGAGAGGAATACATGTTGGTATCTGAGTATTCATCGATACATACCAACAATTCCATGTACTCGATGGATGTGATACATGACTAGTGATTTCAGGATTGTACCTTTCTAGTGAGTTATACATAGGGAAATTCAAGACATCATTATCCCTCTATGAATTCCTACCTATGTTGGGGTGATAGAGAGAACCTTTGTGGTTGAGAGTTCCTTGGATGGGGGGATAGAGAAAGTGATTTTCATCAGTGGGAATACAAGAGAAGATACCTTGGCAGCATGGAGCTGACATTAGTCTCAAGTACTTGGATGTATGATACATTTCAAGAGTAAGTCCCAAGATAGGGGATCTGTGCTCAAGGCTCACAGGTTGGGTCCAATTAGCATAGAGAGAGGTAGTGATTTTATGCGACGGTAGAGGAAATCTCACCAGAGATTTTCCAAAATGTTGTATTACTGATGAAGAGATAGTGGATAGACCACCGAGGTAGAGACAACAATAGGAGAAGGTGGTTTCATAGGGAGGTGTATGTAGAAGATGACATGGGAGAGAATAAGGAGGTGGTTGTTGTTTCGACTGGTTACCACCACCACCCCCAAGTAGTCCATGCCAGGCTGAGGGATATGGAGGCTAGAGGAGGGGATAGCTTCATGCGGTTGAGGCTTATGACCCAGGGGATCCAAGAATTATTTGAGCTATGATTTGGGTCTTTTATAACGTAGTTGTATTATTGATATACATAGGATCTAGTGATTACTTTTTTCCAATGAACCATGTTCGAGACTCAAGGATTCTGGTTGAACCATTGACTTGACCGTTATGCTTAGAGACTCCTACAAGAGAAGATTTTATGATCGCACATTGGTGTCGATAGTATGAACTAACTCTTGTATGTGAGAGTTTTAGTTTGGATCTCTTGGTAGTGGCACCTAGGCCTTACAACGTCATTCTTGGTATGTACTTTTTATACATAGTTCATGCTCAAAATGACTATTTTAGGTGTAGAATGCAGCGTGTATGAATTGATAGAACTAGGTTTTCCTTTTTTGGTGAAAAGGAAATATATGTAGTACAGGATAAAATCAAACATAGGAGGGTGTAGACGATTACTCATCAGTTGGATAGCCTCACCATCAGTGAGGTGGATGATATGAGTCCTCAGTTTCCTACAGTGGTGGAAGAGTATGAGGATTTATTTTCTGAATATATTCCAGGTTTACCTCCCCCTAGGGAGATAGTCTTCTGTATTGATCTACACCCTAGTATAGCACCGATATATACACCTTCCTATTGGATGTCTCCGGAAGAGCTTCACGAACTGAGGGTGCAGTTGGAGGGCTTAGTGAGAAAGGGCTTCATGAGACCTAATGTTTCACCATAGTCATCCCTAGTTTTGTTTTCCAAGAAGGAAGAGGATAGTTTGAGGTTATGTGTGGATTATCGGTGTTTGAACTAGGAGACCATGAATAAAAATTATCCACTACCAAGGATCAATGACCTCTTTGATCAGTTGAAAGGGGCGCAATGGTTCTCAAAGATTGAACTCATATCAGGCTATGACCAACTATGAGTACGAGATGAGGATGTATCACAGATGACTTTTAGGTATCATTAAAATCACCATGAGTAATTGGTGATATTTTTTGGTGTGCCGAAATCCCTAGCAGTGTTCATGGGACTCATGAATCGAATCATTCAGACTTACATAGATCGGTTTATGGCGGTCTTCATTGATGACATCCTAGTGTACTCAGTGTCCACGGAGGAGAATTTGAGACAATTGTGGATGGTCTTAGACATGCTCCAAGAGCACCAAATCAATGGGAAGATCTTAATGTTTCAGTTCTAGATTCTAAATGTACATTTTTTGGGACACATCATCTTAGAGGCTAGAGTTTTAGTGGATCCAGTGATGGTTGAGGCAGTGTTTTCTTGGGATCCAACCAATTGTGTTACTGAGGTATAGAGTTTCCTTGTATTGGAAGGGTACTATCAGAGTTTTATTCCTAACTTATCCAATTTGGAATCACAATTGACATATTTGAAAAAAAAGGTTAATCCTTTCATGTGGATATAAAATTTCCAATAGTGCTTTCAGAAGCTAAGATATAGATTGACGAGCACTCCCATATTGAGATTACCAGAGGAAGGCATTGAGTATGTGGTATTTTGTGATGCATCCTGGACCAGTCTTGGTTGTTTCATGATGTAGGGGAAATTAGTTATTTACTATGTTTCATTCCAGTTTATACCACATGAGTACAACTACAAAACCTACGATCTTGAGCTAGAAGTAGTAGTCTTCGAATTGAAGATGTAGAGACACTACCTAATGGGAGATTGGTTTATCATATAATCTGATCACAGGAGTCCCAAGTATATATTCGCTCATAAGGATCTAAAATTGAGACAAAGGTGATGTCTAAGGTTCCTAAAGGACTATGACTTTGAGATTTTCTATACATCTAGGAAGGGGGACTTGGTGGAAGATGCTCTCAGTAGAAAATCCGGTTCACAGTTACTGAATGAGGTTTCAAGGTAGATAGCCTCATTGTAGATATCTTTTGTGGGTGGATATGGGGTAGCTTACCTCTAGTTGAAGGTTTTCACCCCTCCACTCTTATAGAGATCTAGGGAGGCATAGTTTGGGGATACAGACCATGAGACCCTACATGCTCACCTATCCACAATACATGCTCCTGATAGATATTCAAAAGGTGGGGATCACATAACTATTTTTAGATAGCACACAGTTGTTCCAGTGGGATTTTGGGATTATTTTTTAAGGGAGTTCCACATGTTCCCTTTAGCGGTACATCCTCTTGTGGAAAATATGTACCAGGACCTCCAAAGTCAGTTTTGTCGACCAAGGATGAAGAAGGGAGATGCATATTTCATCTCTAGATGCCTCACTTTTCAACAAGTGAAGGCTGAACACCCGGTTCTAGTAGGTTAATCCCAACCCCTTAAGGTGCTGGAATATAAGTGGGACGAGATATCGATGGACTTCATGAATATTTTACCATGTACGTCTAGTGGAAAGGATACTATATAGGTGATCGTTGACTGGATCACCAAGTCGGCCAACTTCCTAGTTATCCAAGAGTAGAGTTTAGTAGAGATCATGGGATGAATATGTATGTATAATATAGTTCGACTCCATGGAGTCTCATCGATGATAGCTTCAGGTCGTGATGCTCTCTTTACATCTCAGTTGTGAGAGGGATTACATGAGGATTTTGGGACTCGGTTGCATGTGAGTATAGTGTTTCACCCCCATATGGACAGTCAAACTGAGTGAACCATTCAGGTTCTAGAGGATATGTTGCAGGCATTCATGTTTTATTTTGGCCATAGATGGGAGGATCATGTACCACTAGTAGAGTTTGAAAACAACAATAGATATCACTCCACCATTGGTATGGAATCATTTGAAGCCTTATATGGGTAACCATGCTGATCACCACTTTTCTGGACCAACCTAAGAGATTAAGCACTCATGGGGATAGAGTTAGTGTGAGATACAATAGAGAAGGTTCATGTCATCCAAGAACAGATGAAGACTACACAGATCAGTCAAAATTCATATGTTGATAGTTGGAGGAGGCTTTTGGAGTTTGAGGAAAGAGACCATGTGTTCCTTCAGGTCTCACCTCAATGGGGATTATAGAGATTTTTTCAGGGTCGAAAGCTATCTTTGAGGATCGTCAGAACTTTCCTGATACTATGTAGAATTGGTGAGGTGGAATACCAATTAGCTCTACCAGAGTAGTTAGATTGGATACATTAAGTCTTCCACATGTCGTAGCTAAGGAGGTACATGCATGAACTATTGAACATCATTGACTAGGGTGAGATGGACATATAGTATGGGGAGAATTTTATAGAGTTCTTAGTGTATATCAAGGATCGACAGGAGATGACCCTTCTTGGGTAGTTGATTCCATTGGTTCATGTCTAGTGGAAGCACATGAATCTCTAGGAGATCACATGGGAGTGGGAGCTCAGATTCATTCTTAATACCCTCATCTATGTGTGTAGCCCTTGTTTTGTATTTCAGGGACATAAAGCCCCAAGTTGGGGAGAATGTAACATCTTTGATTTTTACATGTTTTATTTTTAGAAATTATATGGATTTATTTCACGAGTAGGTGGTGAGATGGTATGAGATTCTGAGGCCCAGTGTTCCTGAAATAATTTCCTGAAAAATATTAAAATTTTAATAGCATGCACCCATAGTTTTTCTAAAAAATTGTAATAACTCTTAAATGGTTGACTAGATCGGAAATACGAGGGCATTGTTGAACTCAGAATAGAAGTTTTACCGTAGGTGCAACTGAACTTTGGTTAGCATGGGTCATCGATAGAAAAATTCACCAAGGAAGTAACTGTAAATAAAATTATTTTATTTCTAAAATCCAAATAACCCATGAATTATGACTCAGATTGAAATTCTGAGACTATTGCGGGGTTTGTAATGTGGTGTTTTACCTAGACGCAACTTAACCATAGTCATTACAGATCTTCTGTGGAAAAACCTAGAATGGACGTAATCATCATTAAAAAATATAAATAAAAATTATTTTGAAATCATGACCATTTCTTCTTTAAATGTATAGTTATAGGATTTTCTCAGGTTTGGCTACTCAAACCCTAGATATTTTGACAACCGTTGGAGATTTTTTCCACTAAACGATGACAGATGGAGAAAATCATGGATCACAACGCCAATGGAGTTGGAGGATCTCGTCAATGATGTGAATGTAATATTTATTCATCAAAGATCGATCCAAACTCTAGTTATGACTTTTTTTATGATTTTTCACGCCTTTCTTAATGTGTTATGAAAACAGACCAATTCAATGAACAAGAATTGCGACGTGCATCGTTGGTAGAAATAAACTGTTGGAATTGTTTTCATTCTTCCTTCTTCATTCTAAAGAGAATAGATTGAGGCCGACATGACCAAAGGTTGATATTTGTTACTTGGTCATTACTTATGCTTTTCTCTCCCTCTTTCTTCGTATTCATCGTCATTGGACCCCCATGGAGATGGTTCAACTTTTCGAGTGGCTCCGAACATAATCAAACCCTCGTATTAGAGGAAAACCGAAAACAGAGGTTGGGTCTATGTAGATTGAGACCCAAGGAGCGTAGATCTGTGACTATTTAGAAATATGGGAATCAGATGTAGATAGGTGGTCCGTGGAAGGGACCACCAGTGCGAGTCGGGTGCCATAATTCAGTGAGGTGAGGCGATGGCATTGGCTGCCTGGGGCGGTGGAGGTTGGAGGTAGTGACCGCGTGGAATGCAGTGGGCATCCGTGTGGGAGCTAGAAGGTCTAAAAAAGTGAAATGTAGAGGAAAATGAATGTTTTAGTGGTTAGGGTATGTTGTGGGTCTACAGGACATGGAGGATAAAGAGGACTAGTGGAATGAGCGGAGGAGGGAAAGTAGATCGAGCCAGGCAGGCCAGGCAGCACGAGCCAGGTGAAGCGGTCCAGGGAGGCCAAGCACGAGCTGGTATAGGGAAGATGTCTAGTCCAGGTGGTCTGGGCCGAACAAGTTATCCCCGGGTTGGACTTGGGGAGACCAGGATGGATACAAGCCATGGTTGATTATGGAGGTCAATCATGGTGGTCGATCGTAGTAGTCGACTGCGAACCACGATCGCTCATGCTATCACACAGCTGCGAAAGCTGGGGGCAGTCAACCACCATAGTCAATGACTAACTGCAAGTTAGTCCATAGGCCTAGTGACCCCCTTATAATACTTAAGAACACCATAATTGTTAAACAATATTCCCATTTGATGATCCTTCTATTATGTTGGAACCCTAAAATTGAGAGAGTCCTTTTGAGATAATGTAGTGAGATTTTAGCTTAGACCAATATAGGTTGAGAGCATTCCCTTTGGTCCTTTCATAGAGGGTTCAGTATAGTATTATGACCACATCACTGGGCTAAAATCCCCTCTAGAGGATAAGTCCTAGATATAGTCAAGCATCTATCCCTAAGACTGGAGTTTGATCCTCTATCACCCCAAGTGGAGTATGTGGAATCATATAACCTCTATGACCAGGGTGTTGATCCCCCACCTTGTGGGCCACATTAGTAGGGTATATGGTATCCCCCAGAATTATGGATGCAATCTATGGTATCCCCCATGTTGTCCGGGCGTGATCCCCTAAATTAAAAATTTATCCAGATTAGGTAAGTGGTATCCCCTAGTGTATCGGGGCATGATTAGTAGTATCCCTTAGAGTGTCTGGGCACAATCCCCTCTTTGTGGTATCATGATATTCCTTGAACAATAAGTTCTCATTTGGGAAAGGCCCAAATGAAATATACCACTTCATGAACATCTCCGATAATTAAATGGTTTGAGGAGTGAGTTCTCCTAAAATGAGCATGATTCGAGTAGAATCTTGTGGTTGGTAATCGGTTGTGGATTACCTATAGACTGCGAGTCTTAGATTGAGTATTTATGGATATTCTTGTTATATTTTTTGTTAACATATACTTGTGTGAATATTATTGGTATATTTTTTCATGGAATTTACTTTGTGGTATTTTCCTTTGTGGTCTCACGGTTGCCTACTGAGTATGGTTTTACTCACCCATGAACGGGTTTTTTATGAACGTTTTGTGTCTTGTGCAGATGACCAACCCTTTGATGGATTCCAAGGTGGACCAGTACCTAGTGGTTCTTAACGAGGGTAGATAGACAAGGTTTTATCATATGACTTTAGACAGTAGTCCCAGTATCATTTCCCTTAGGTTGGATCTTGTAGGGTTTTCTATGGATGAGTTTCAGGAACTTGTGCATTCACTTTACTAGATTAGGACAATGTGGTAATCACTTCACCATGTTTTTTTTTGGATTTCTTATAGACTCCTTTTGGTATTCTTGTATGTTGGACCTATTTAATTTATTTTACTTCTTATTGTACTATATTGTGGGATCTTAGTGGTTTTTATTCATTGTTTACTTATTGATTCTTTTTACATTTCAACATTTGTGGCTTGGAGATGTGTGTGTGCAAGCGTACAAGTACATAGGTTTATTCCTCCCACTTATGGTATGTACCTACTTGATGTCACTCACCAACCTCTAGCCTATTGGAGGTGGGCTTGGGGTAGTCATGGAACAGGCCTCTCTGGGACGGGTCATGAAAGATAAATAGGTGAGGATAATTTTCATTCATATCTTCTTCAGGTTCCCATATTGCTTCTTTGACCAAATTATTTTTCTATAAAACATTAACTAGAAAATTTTCCTTATTTCACAATACTTTCTCTCTATGATCAAGAATCTAGAATATTTTTCTCTCATAGGATGGATTCTCCTCCAACTTCAAATCTTCTTAACTAAATATATGAGATTCATTGGGTATATATTTCTTTAATAAAGAAACATTAAACACATCATGTACTTGAGATAAACATAGAGGCATCTCAATAGGAAACCAATCCCATTATCTCTAGGATTTCATATGGATCAATAAATAATGGAATTAATTTTCCTTTCCTTATGAAATGAATCACTCATTTTAATGGATATATTTTAATAAAAACCTATTCTTCTATCAAAAATGAAAGGAATTTCCTTTGATTATCTACATAAATATTGTTCCCACATTAAGATACCTTAATATTATATTGAATCAATTTATCCTTTTTAACCATCACATTCACCACTTCAAGATATGAAAACTTCCTTTACCCAAATTCATCCGAACAAGATAGAGTGAAACACTTATTTATAATTAATCCTTTAAAAGGTTCCATCTATATACTTGTATAGAAACTATTATTATATAAAAAATCAACCAATTAAATGTATTTATATCATCATACTTTTTAATAAAATGAAAATTTCTAAATCATATCCTCAAAATTCTAAATTTTTTACTATGAGTATTCATTGGTTTAAGGATGAAAATATGTATTGAAATTAAATTCATTTCTTAATGGATTTAGTACTCCTTTCTAAAATATTGGTGTAAACATTGGGTCATGATCAAAAATAATATAAATAGGAACTTCATGTAATTTTAATATCTATATTAGATAAATTTGAGAAAGGTCATCCAAATACATATTATATTATCTAGGAAGATAATGATGAAAAATTCAAAATCCAATGATAACACATGTCACATTATTACCATGATATTTATTTGGAAACCCAATTATTAAATACATTTGTATATGTTAAAATTTTAAATATTGAAATTATAATTACTTTATCAATCATTTCGATTATTTTTTCTCATATTTAACCTATTAAAAAATAAAATACTTCAAGGTAAAATAAGAAATATCCATCTTCATTCCTACCTACCAAAAATATTCTTCAAGATCTCTATAGATATTTGTGCTATAAGGATGAATAGAATATAGAAATATGTGTTCCTCACTCAATAATTACTTTTTCAACTGATATTTATTCATTACACATATTCTATTATCAAATCTTATGAAACCTTTATACTCAATATTAATCTTATATAGATTTCCTTCCTTTATCAATTTTCTCCTCCCTTACGACCCCTAATGTAGTAACCCTGACCATAGTTGGCCAAATCTGATGTCTAATTTATTACATTGTCATCAGATACAAGGAATCACATCCCGAATGACCAAATAGATTAGTAGTCTTGGTAAACTAGATACATACTTTACTTTCAAATTACATTTTAAAACATAAAATACATAAATAATTTTATTTGAGAATACCATTATTACTATTATCATGTCCCAACATATCAATCAAAAAATACATCTTGGTATCTTGGGGAAAATAAAACATAGTAAAGGGGTGATCTTAATTTCTCTGTAAGGGTAAGCGGGCATCAGAAGCTATGAAAAAAATAAAGAATAATCAATATGGAAAGGAAAATAATTGAAACACATGTCAATTAATCAATAACTTGAGCATAATATGGAAGGAATAAAATATGATCAAATAATTTCTTATAAATAATGACATGAACTTTAAACTTTACCATGGATATTCTAAATAATTGAATAATCTCATGGAAAATCAATAACGGAATTCATAATGATATAATGCATAATGATGGACATATAAAACACACCATATAAGACTTGTACCAAGACATATAATACAGTTAAGGCTTTTTCCAAGACATATAATACCATAGAGGCTTGTTCTAAGACATCAATATAAATGAGTAAGGAATCTGCCAAAACCATATCAAGTTTGTCACATGACACCAACCGATGCATCGAGGGGATATATCTAGAACCTCCCATCACATACAAAGTACAACGCAATCATATGAAAGGGGTAAAATATAATGAACATAAATTTTCATATTTAAACTAGAATATGAAAGGTAAATACTTTCCCTGATTAATAAACATAATCATAAACTATCCATAGAAAAATGAATGGTATTAACATAGTACATCCCTAGCCAAACTAACCATAAACTATACATAGAAATAATAATGATGGTATCATTGGAGTATATCCCCATTAAAGAAAAAGTAACATCAAAGAATTTATTCTTTGATAGAAAATAATTTTTAATGATAACATGGAACATTTCATGAGGATGATAACATTTCTTTTAAAATGCCTCTTTTTATTTTAAAACTAGAATATTAAAATATTTTCAACATAATTTTATTTGATTTTTTTAAACTATGAATTTATAGAATATTAGGAAAAACATTTCCTTTAAAAATTACCTTATAAAATTTCAAATTAAGAATAAAAGAAATGATGGTCATGATGTTGGGTAATTCTACACATGCTGTATAAGTTAAAAACATTCATTTCCACTATAAAAATGTTAAAAAGGTTCCTAGTTCAAAAAACAACAAGAAGATTACATTCGGAAAATTTTTCAAAAATTAAAAAATGGTAAAAAAAAATATTTAATAAATCATTTGTATAATTAAAAAAAATAAACATTTTTAGAAGAAAAAAAAATTGGAAGAAAAAGGATTTTTGACTAAAGAGAAAAATAAAGTTGAATTATCATAAAAATATTTTCTTAGTCATTTTAAGTAAAAATGAGTGTAAAATGGTATTATTACATTAAAAATTTTATAAATAAACAAATGATAAAAAAATAGACTTATTTGTAAAAATAAATATGATATAATATCCCCAAGGTAAACTAAAACAAAAAAAAATCCCGAATAATGATGAGATTTTGATATAAACCCTTACCTATTTGGTAACTTTTGAATCATAATCCTCATGATAGAAAATAATTTTAAATAAAACTTTAAATACCATGAATATAAGTTATTTCATGATATAAAAAACAACTAGGGCAGTATATACACCACACAAAATAAATTGTTGGTGAATATGGTGTATTTCTCACGAAAGTAGAAGTGAGATGAGAAACCCTTTCCTCTTGCTACTTTTTTTTTAATGTACTTTAACCTATTTTATAGTGACATAAAATATGTTATTAACTTATTACAGAAACAAATTAATATTTTTAATATCATAATTTATTCTTTTGTAACATCTTATCACCTATTTCTTAATAATATTTCATTATTCTCATTGTTTTAGGTGTTAGTTGTCTTTTTTTCACATGCGTGTTTTATCATGAGAGATCCAATATTTACACATATTATACAGTTACATGATATCTATAATAACAATGATGACATGATTATCATATTTAATTTTTTTTATTTAAATATAGTTAAATGATCTCCATAAAAATGGAAACGTATGCATAAGCAACATTTCCATTTTGTTATGATTGTTATGGAAAGAATTTAAGTAATATTTTATATTTAAAAAATTATTATAATATCATATATATAATATTATTTCTCTAAATATACTTATATATATCATACATGTGTTGTGTTGATGAAAGAGAGTCACATCGCTTCGTGAAGGCAGTAGTCCACACATACACATATGATGTTATCATTTTTAAGTGTAAGAAATAAAATGATATATTATCTTTTAATAAGGAAAAAATGTCATGAGTTTCATAATTATGTCATTTATATAACATATATTCAATAAAATTTTCTTTATTACCTTCCATGTAAAGATTCAGTGAAAAATTAAACACTTCGCTTCGTGAGGCAGTTGTACATCATACACATTAATAACATTATCATATCCCCTATGGAATGGAAATTAGAAGGGTATATATAAGGCCCCAGCTTTAAATATTACTTAACATTGAATTAAATTAATAATTCCCATTGAGGATCTTTTTAGGTTTATAGTTTTAGAGAATTATATCTTAACTATTACATCTCAGAAGATTACAAAGTAGACACTTCTACTAATTTTCCATTAAATAAAAACTCTTAAAAAGAAACATGTCTAGTTCCATGTTTTATATAGCATGACTTTCCCTTGATCCCATCCATGACACTATTCCACATTTAGTCCTATAAAAAACATTTCAAAAAAACTTGTGGTGATCATAAAAAGCTTAGTAAGGGAAACACAAAGAATGAAAACTGCTAGTTTTTTAAAATAACAAGTAAACCATGTATACTTATTAAGTAATACTTTTCACCTTTATGAAGTAATATAAACTATTCACTGAATAAAATATCAATAATTACCTTTTTGTAACCAAAATATTACCATAAAACCCATATAAAGAACCCATAACATATAAAGGTAACTTGGGACATAAACATACTTAAATGGAATAACCATACAGTCGACTTCCACACATATCACTTAATGGAATGGACATACGGCTGACTTCCATACCCAATGCATTGGAGGTTATAACGTAACCACTCGTCCTGGTATTCACGGCACCACCCGTCCTATGGTTTATCACGTAACCACCCGTCAAATGTCCAAGTACCATTATAAAATCATAAGACATAAAACAAATATAATGGAAAGAAAAAATTTCCACACTTTGATCACAATATATCACTTAAATATATTGACATAACAAATCCATTATAAAAACCATTTTCAATACCAAAATACATAAAAGAGTATATGGTATGTATTTCATTTAAAAAAATATTACGGCTTGTGGAGGAAATCAAAGACCAAATAATACTCGCGGTGGCGGAAAAGGTCATTGTCACCGCGTACGTTAAAAGAAACATTCCTTTTTGTCGTTTAGTAAAATTATTCATATAAAAAGATTCATTTTGAATAAAATTAAAATTAAAAGGGTTTTATACACCATATAAAAGAAAGTTGTGTATGAAACAAAATATGCCTCAATGAAAGGAGATTGAGATGAAGTCCCTTACCTTGGGTCCGACTTGAATCGATCGTTCTTTAACATCCTGAATAATAAACTTGAGTTAATTTATACTTGCTTAAGAACATTTTTCAAGTTCATTATTCCTTTTATATCACTTATTACCATGTTATGAACACTATGTAATTTTTTTAAGTTAATAATGGTCGTTTTGTCGATCAATGGTACTTTAGTCAAAAGTAAACTCTTTATAATTACAAGTTGTTCATGGGGTAAAATATCCATTATATCAAGAATTATATTCAAGATTTAGATAATATATATTTCATATATATCCAGTATAAACATTAATTTATAATATTACATAACATTTAGAGCTAAGAAATTAAATGCACCGTTCATGGAGACGGTAAGCCGTACGTACGCATGAACGCTACTTCCATTTCTATTTAATATTTAATGGAATTAAAACATAATGATACATAATAGTATTATAATTCCAGTATTGGATCATATATAATATCATTAAATCTATCCTTTATACATACCACATATGGTATTAACGAATCAAATCACTTTGAGTGGGCGGTAGTCCGCACTTCCTAAAATGAAGATATCGCGTTTACCCATAATGGAAACCATAAAGATATGACATAAAAGAAAAATACAGAAGCTTAAGGAAAACATAAACATATTATATATCATATATAAATATAGTGACATCTTAATGGCCACCTTTGCAGGTGTTATATGAGTGTTGAACAATCATCATTTCGTGAGGCAGAAATTCATCATCCACGGAAACAGTATGTTTATTAACCATTAGATGTAGGTGTGTGTAAGTGTACCTCGAATAATTATTATAACAACATCCTAGTATATTTATAATACTAGTGTTGTTACAAAATAAATTAATAAAAAGAGTTTAGGGTGTTGGAGAAGAAAAATAAAACAAAATAGCACAAGTGAATACGTTACCTTAAAATCGGGTAACTCCCTTTGGTTTGAACCAAAAGGGATTCTTGAAGAGCTTAATGCCTAAGGTAAGGCTTCTAGGATTAGTAGAGGTATGTGGAGAGACAAAATGATCAGATCTTTGACGAACCAAAGGCTTGAGAGGTGTGGGTAAGGAGGTAGAGGTGGGGGCCTTTTATAAGAGAAGAGGAGGGGCACTCTTGGAAAGTTAAGAAAAGATACTTTATTATAAAATTAGTTTCGGTTTTTAAAGGTCCCAAAATTATATATTTCTAAGATAAGGTGATAAGGGTTATAAATCCACCCATATAATAGGTTTTTGACAAGTGTAGGTCTTAGATTTTACATTATCGTCTCATTTTATTTAAATCTTTAAATAATGAGGTAACCGCTGCATCATCATGGTGTCATGAATAATTTAATTTATTTAATGTATAAAAATTATAAAAAAATATAATGATGTAGGAAATATTTTTATCTTTCTAATAAATATTTATAGTCAAAATTATGACTTTTATAACCCCATTTAAATTTTTTTTTAGTAAAACAACTCATGTTTGTGTCATTTTTACTTTTACTTTAAATAAACGGCATTAATGTCATTATCTTACCCAAGTGGCTCTATGGGGGCCCAAAAATCGACGCATGGGTTTTATTGGTCGGCCATGACACAACCAATAAGTGTAGGACATGTTTCAAGGTCATTTCATATTTTTAAAACATTATTTTTACCTTAAATTACACTAATTACCTCTACTCGCGATTAAAAACTTAAAAGTTACTATTCACCAAAAAAATATTTTAATCCCATTGAACCACATTTTACTTATTAGTGAAAATAATTTTATTGGATTTTTGAAATTCAAATCACAGAAGTGGTAAAGTTCCATTTAAACAAAAAATCAGTTTTTGTAACTACCACTTTGTGGTTTCACTATTCATCAAAAATTAAGGTTTTTCAGAAAAATACCAAAACTTCACCCTAAACTATATTTGATATTATGAATTCAAAAATGATGACTATTTTAAAAAATTCAAAACATATAAGTTTCATTAATTAATTTAATAATTAATTCCCGCTGTCAGAACAAATAGCGTGTTTTTATGAAACAATATGTATCAAAATATTGACACTAGTTTAAGTTCAATTTCAAAGTGAAATAAATTCCAATGACCACCATTGGATTAAATAGTAAAAATATATTCTAATTGTTCTTTAAAAACAATTAAAAAGATAATCTAATCATATAAATAAATTATATTAAAAAGAGGTTTTAAATTAAAATACAACATTTTTCACTATTCATTAAAAAATGACCTTTATCGGAAAAATACCAAAAATTTACACAAAGTAAATTTTTATGTCCTAATTCCAAATAACAGTTTTATTTGGTCCAATAGAATGTATAAGAGTGACCAAAACTATATTTAAATATGGTTCACCATCAAAAGGCGATAGTTCGACCTTTTAGTGAAAATTAGAGTATATATGCCTAAAATTGAATTCTTTTCTTATTTTAAGCCTTTATCTTTTATTGGATAAATATAAAAACATTTAAAAAAACATATATAATAATATTCTAGTTATTTATATTCATTCCCACCAATACAATGGCTAAGTGATAACTACCATTTAAAATAATATTATTATATTACTAGTGTGCAATGTAATATTTCAAAGAAACTCTTTGTTGCGTATAGGGTACGCTATCGAACATAGAAACCCCTTTAAAGTAAAATTAATATTTAATTTGTAAATATTAATAAATATTAAAATGTTTTATTCTTTATTTACCTGGGATGTAACGTCCTTCCCCCCTTTTGGGAATTGTGTCCTCGCAAATTTATTCACTTATCAGAATAAGTGGGGGGTATTTATCCCTCATAGCATTTTCAGATTCCCACGTTGCATCTTCAACCATATGGTTTTTCCACTAAACTTTTACTTGATTAATCACCTTATTCCGCAACACTTTCTCCCTGTGGTCAAGAATCTGTACTGGTTGTTCTTCATAAGAGAGATTCTCTTCCAACTGAACTACCTCTAGGCTTAAAACATGAGATAGATCTGGCATATAATTTCTCAACATCAAAACATAAAAGATATTGTGTACCTGAGATAAAATCAGAGGTAAAGCCACTCGGTAAGCAGCTGATCCAACTTTCTTTAGAATTTCATATGGTCCATTGAACCTTGGACTCATCTTTCCTTTCTTACCAAATCGCATCACACTTATCCATGGTGAAAATTTGAGAAAAACACGATCGCCTACCTCGAAAGATATATCCTTCCTCCGGTTATCTGCATAACTCTTCTGTCTGCTCTGAGCTTTTCTCATGTGCTTCTGAATCAACTGAAATTTTTCTGCCATCTCTTCTACCAATTCTGGTCCCATCAGCTTTCTTTCACCCACTTCATCCTAAAAAGCTAGAGTTCGACACCGCTTCCCATATAATGCTTCAAATGGTGCCATCTATATACTGGAATGAAAACTGTTATTATAAGAAAACTCAACCAAAGAAATATGTTGGTCCCAACTTCCCTGATAATCCATCAAACAAGCACGTAGCATATCCTCCAAAGTCTGAATTGTTCATTCTGACTGCCCATCTGATTGAGGATGAAAAGCTGTACTAAAATTTAATTTAGTACCCAACGACTTCTGAAGGCCCTTCCAAAAGTTAGAAGTAAAACTGGGATCACGATTAGATACAATCGATAGGGGAAATCCATGCAACCTGACTATCTCTTTAAGATACAATCGAGAAAGTTGATCTAGAGAGAAAGTATCTCGAATAGGAAGGAAATGAGAAGATTTAGTCAATCGATCAACAATAACCCAGATTGAATTATTACCTCTAGATTTCTTCGGTAAACCCACAACAAAGTCCATGGATATATTTTCCCATTTCCACTCTGGCACTGGTAAAGGCTGAAGCATCCCTTTCAGTAACTACTTCTCTGCTTTAACCTGTTGACATGTCAAACACTTCACAGTAAAATCAGTAATATCCCTTTTCATTCCGTCCCACCAGTAATACTCCTGAAGATCTCTATACATATTAGTACTTCCTGGATGAACTGAAAATGGAGAACTATGAGCTTCACATAACAACTCTCTCTTCAACTGTGAATCACAATGCATACACAATATCTTCCCAAATCTCAAAACACAATCATTATCAATGTTGAATTCAGGAAACTTACCCTTCTGAACTAGCTCTACCTTTTTCCGCAACTCGCTGTCTTGCTTTTGTGCTTGCTTAATTCTGTCTGATAGAGATGATCTCACTGATACTTGAAACAAAATAGAAGAACTTCCTGCAGCAACAACTTCTATTCCAAAGTTCATCAAATCTTTAACCAAAGGATCACGTTCCAAATGCAACATTGTTAATGAAGCATTACTTTTTCGACTCAAAGCATCAGCCACTTTATTTGCTTTTCCTGGATGGTAATAAATTGTACAATCATAATCATTGATTAATTACAGCCATCTCATCTATCTCATGTTCAATTCTATCTGAGTGAATATATACATTAAACTTTTTTGATTGGTATATATTTCACACTTTAATCCATACAAATGATGCCTCCAAATTTTTAGAGAAAAAACAACAGCAGCTAATTCCAAGTCATGTGTAGGGTAATTTACCTCGTGATTTTTCAACTGACGTGAAGCATATGCAATTACCTGATCATTCTGCATAAGGACACAGCCAAGTCCCTTCAATGAAGCATCACTGTATATAACAAACTCACCATTCCTGGAAGGAAGTGCCAAAACTGGAGCATTCACCAATCTTCTTTTCAACTCCTAAAAACAATCATCACATTCTTTTGTCCAGATAAACTTAACACCCTTCCGAGTTAGCTTAGTCATTAGACTACATAACCGTAAAAAAATTTCAACAAACCTTCTATAGTAACCTATCAAACCAAGAAAACTATGGATATCGGTTACATTTGTGGGTCTTGGCCATTCTTCAACAACCTTTGTTTTTGTAGGATCAACAGTTATCCCATCATTAGAAACAATATGACCAAGGAAAGAAATTTGTTTCAACCAAAACTCACACTTGCTGAATTTCCCATATAGTTTCTTTTCTTTTAAGGTTTGCAAGATAACCCTTAAATGACTTTCATGCTCCTTTTTACTTTTAGAAAACACCAAAATATCATCAATGAAAACAACCACAAAATTATCCAAGAACTCATGGAAAATTCTATTCATAAGGTCCATGAATACAGCAGGTGTATTGGTTAACCCAAAAGGCATAACTACAAATTAATAATGGCCATATATAGTATGGAACGTAGTCCTCGGAACGTCTTCTTGTTTTACTTTCAACTGATGGTACCCCGACCTCAAGTCAATCTTTGAAAAATACTGAGCTCCCTAGAGCTGATAAAAAAATCATCGATATGAGGCAAAGGATACTTGTTCTTAACAGTAATGTTATTCAAGGCTCTATAATCAATACAAAGTCTCATTGAACCATCTTTCTTTTTAACAAACAAGACAGGAGCACCCCATGGTGATGTGCTAGGTCGAATGCAACCTTTATCTAATAACTCCTGCAATTGTTTCTTTAACTCTAAAAGTTAAACTTGAGCCATTCGATAAGGGGGTTTTGAAATTGGCTTAGAATCAGGAACTAAGTCAACAGTAAATTCAACTTCCCGATCATGAATAATACCAGGAAACTCATCAAGAAAAACAGCAAGATACTCATTTACCACTAGCACATAATTAATCTGAATAGTTCCTTTATTTTCAACAACATGTGAAAGGTAACATTCATTTCCATCTTTTACTAGTTTCTCAACTTCCTGATATGTTATCAAAATAAAGGGTTCATTCTTGTACACAAACTGAAAATATTTCTGAAAAGAAACCATTTTAGCTCTGCAGTCAATCTTAGCATGATAAAAAGAAAGCCAATCCATCCCCAAAATAACATAAAACTCTACTAGAGGCAAAACAATAAGGTTTGCTGGTAGATTCTTTCCGCACACAAGGATAGGAAGGTTCTTATAATTTCTTTTTGTCTCAATGTTCCCTCCGGGTGTTTTTACCATAAGTTTAGGATTCATATCTTGAGATGGAATTCCCAATTTACTTGAAAACTTCTCAAAAATGAATGAATGTGTAGACCTTGAATCAAACAACACATTGGAATAATCTGAACAAACAAACAGTGTACCTGATACTACTTCATTCGATGGCCCAACATCTACTGAAGTAGTTGCAAAGGATTTCACCACCCCTTTCTGCTTGTAGTCTGGCTTCTTTACCCTAGTAGAGTTCTTCATTGGAAACTCATTTGCATAATGACCCATTTCATTACACTTAAAACATCTTACCGCTAGATTTTCATTACCTGCTTGTTCATCTTCCTTACAGTTACGAGAAATATGACCAGACTTACCACACTGAAATCAATTTCCAGACTTTGATAAACATTCTCCAGGATGCATTTTACCACACTTATCACTGGATGGATATTTGGTTTTCTTACCTCCTTGTTTCTTTGATGAATTCTTCCTCTTTGCCTGCCAAATGGACCTCTTATTCTGTTGTTTTTCAAAGATCACCTAATCATCGGCAAACTCCATTTCCACCTTCTCCGCACATCGAACAAGTTTTTCATAACCTTTGAACTCACGAGAAGCTAAATCCCTTCGATACCTTGTCTTTAACCCTGAGTAAAAATGATTGATTTTACTATCAATATCTCGTATAAAGTTTGGAGAATACCTTTCCAATCGAGTGAACTTTGCTTCATAAGCAGCCATTGAATCATCCTCCTACCTCAATTCTAGGAATTGTTTTTCCATACTAAGACAAACCACCTTAGGAAAATATTTCTCAAGAAACATACCTTTGAATTCGTCCCAGTGAAGATCATAAATCTCATCACTATCCCTGATATTTTTCATCATCGACCACCACTGATCTGCTTCACCTTCAAAACGATAAACAGAAAGACTAACCTTTTGATGTTCTGAACACCCCATGACATCAAAATTCTTTGCCAGCTCTTTAATCCACCCTTCAGCTAGCACGGAGTCCGATGACCCTCTGAATGAAGGGGGATGTTGCCTCATGAAATGTTCCACCACTGACATGTTTCTCTACGGTTGATCTGGATGATCTCGTGCATGGATACCACCACCATTTATAGCCTAAGTCAACTGTGCCATCACTGCAACAAATTGTTTAGTTCCGATTTTGACCATCTCAAGTTGCTAATTTGGAAGGTTGTCTTCCTCTTGATGTCATCCCAACATAGCTTCTTTGTTTCCTCTGCGGAAAACCATTCTGAACACATAAATATCATAGGTGAAGCAACATGGTAATCTTTAAATGCTATATCATTTCAATCATACCATAAATTAATTTATAATTTAACAATTTTCTAACTCCTAAAGTTGACTAAACCTCCCTCTGATACCAACTATAAGGCCCCTGCCTTAAATATTACTTAACATTGAATTAAATTAATAATTCCCATTGAGGATCTTTCCAGGTTTAGAGTTTTAGATAATTAGATCTTAAATATTACATCTCAAAAGATTACAAAGTATACACTTCTACTAAGTTTCCATAAAATAAAAACTCTTAAAAAGAAACATGTCTAGTTCCATTTTTTATATAGCATGACTTTCCCTTGATCCCATCCTTGACACTATTCCACATTAAGTCCTGTGAAAAACATTTCAAAAAAACTTGGGGTGAGCATAAAAAGATCAGTAAGGGAAACACAAAGAATGAAAACTGTTAGTTTTTCAAAACAACAAGTAAACCATGTATACTTTATCAAAGTAATACTTTTCACCTTTATCAAGTAGTAGAAACTTTTCACTGAATAAAAGATCAATACTTACCCTTTTGTAACCAAAATATTACCATAAAACCCATATAAAGAACACATAACATATAAAGGTAACTTGGGACATAAACATACTTAAATGGAATAACTATACAGTCGACTTCCGCACATATCACTTAATGGAATAGCCATACGGCCGACTTCCATACCCAATGAATTGGAGGTTATAACGTAACCACCCATCATGGTATTCACGGCACCAACCGTCATATGGTTTATCACATAACCACCCATCAAATGTCTAAGTACCATTATAAAATCATAAGACATAAAACAAATATAATGGAAAGAAAATATTTCCACATTTTGATCACAATATATCAATTAAATATATTGACATAACAAATCCATTATAAAAACCATTTTCAATACCAAAATACATAAAAGTGTATATGGTATTTATTTCATTTTAAAAAACATTACGACTTGTTGAGGAAGCCAAAGACCAAATAATACTCGTAGCGGCGAAAAAGGTCATTGTCACCGCGTACGTTAAAAAAAACATTCATTTTTGTCGTTTAGTAAAACTCTTCGTATAAAAAGATTCCTTTTGAATAAAATTAAAATTAAAAGGGGTTTATACACCTTATAAAAGAAATTTGTGTATAAAACAAAATATGCCTCAATGAAAGGAGATTGAGACGAAGTCCCTTACCTCGGGTCCGACTTGACTCGATCGTTCTTTAACGTCCTGAATAATAAACTTGAGTTAATTTTTACTTGCTTAAGAACCTTTTTGAAGTTCATTATTCCTTTTAAATCACTTATTACCATTTTATGAACACTATGTAATTTTTTTAAGTTAATAATGGTCGTTTTGTCGATCAATGGTACTTGAGTCAAAAGTAAACTCTTTATAATTACAAGTTGTTCATGGGGTAAAATATCCATTATATCCAGAATTATATTCAAGATGTAGATATCATATATGTCATATATATCCAGTATATACATTCATTTATAATATTACATAACATTTAGAGGTAAGAAATTAAATGCACCGTTCATGGAGACGGTAAGCCGTACGTACGCATGAACGCTACTTCCATTTCTATTTCATATTTAATGGAATTAAAACATAATGATGCATAATAGTATTATAATTCCAGTATTTTATCATATATAATATCATCAAATCTATCCTTTATATGCACCACATATGGTATTAACGAATCAAATCACTTTGAGGGGGTGGTAGTCCGCACTTCCTAAAATGAAGATATCACGTTTACCCATAATGGAAACCATAAATGTATGACATAAAAGAAAAATACATAAGTTTAAGGAAAACATAAACATATTATATATCATATATAAATATAGTGACATGTTAATGGCCACCTTAGAAGGTGTTATATGAGTGTTGAACAATCATAGTTTCGTGAGGCGGAAATTTGCCATCCACGGAAACAGTATGTTCTTTAACCATTAGATGTAGGTGTGTGTAAGTGTAGCTCGAATAATTATTATAACAATGTCCTAGTATATTGATGATACTGGTGTTGTTACAAAATAAATTAATAAAAAGAGTTTAGGGGGTTGGAGAAGAAAAATAAAACAAAAGAGCACAAGTGAAGACGTTACCTTAAAATCGGGTAACTCCCTTTGGTTTGAACCAAAAGGGTTTCTTGAAGAGATTCCTGCCTAAGGTAAGGATTCTAGGATGAGGAGAGGGATGTTGAGAGACAAAATGATCAGAGATTTTCCGAACCAAAGGCTTGAGAGGTGTGGGTAAGTAGGTAGAGGTGGGGGCCTTTTATAAGAGGAGAGGAGGGGCACTCTTGGAAAGTTAAGAAAAGATACTTTATTATAAAATGAGTTTCGGTTTTTAAAGGTCCCACAATTATATATTTCTAGGATAAGGTGATAAGGGTTCTAAATCCACCCATAAAATAGTTTTTTGTCAAGTTTAGGTCTTATATTTTACATTATCGTCTCATTTAATTTAAATCGTTAAATAATGAGGTAACTGCTACATCATCATGGTGTCATAAATAATTTAATTTATTTAATGTCTAAAAATTATAAAAAAACTATCATGATGTGGGAAATATTTTTATATTTCTAATGAATATTTATAGTCAAAATTATGACTGTAATAACCCCATTTAAAAATTATTTTAGTAAAAAAACTCATGTTTGTGTCATTTTTACTTTTACTTTAAATAAAAGGCATTAATGTCATTATCTTACCCAAGTGGCTCCATGGGGTCCCAAAAATTGACCCATGGGTTTTCTTGGTTGGACATGACACATCCAATAAGGTTAGGACATGTGTCAAGGTCATTTCATATTTTTAAAACATTATTTTTACCTTAAATTACACTAATTATCTCTAATCGCGATTAAAAACTTAAAAGTTACTATTCACCAAAAAAAATATTTTAATCCCATTGAACCACATTTTACTTCTTAATGAAAATAATTTTATTATATTTTTGAATTTCAACTCACAGAAGTGGTAGCGTTCCATTTAAACAAAAAATCAGTTTTTGTAACTACCAGTTTGTGGTTTCACTATTCATCAAAAATTAAGGTTTTTCAGAAAAATACCCAAACTTCACCCTAAACTATATTTGATATTCTGAATTCAAAAATGATGTCTATATTACAAAATTCAAAACATATAAGTTGCATTAATTAATTTAATAATTAATTCCTGCTGTCAAAACAAATAACCTGTTTTTATGAAACAATATGTATCAAAAGATTGACACTAGTTTAAGTCCAATTTCAAACTGAAATCAATTCCAATGACCACAACTGGATTAAATGGTAAAAATATATTCTAATTTCACATGAAAACCAATTAAAATGATAATATAATCATATAAATAAATTATATTAAAAAGAGGCTTTGAATTAAAATACAACATTTTTCACTATTCATTAAAAAATGATCTTTATCAGAAAAATACCAAATATTTACACAAAGTAAATTTTGATGTCCTCATTCCGAAGAAGAGTTTTATTTTGTCCAATATAATTTATAAAAGTGACCAAAACTATATTTAAAGAGGGTTCGCCATCAAAAGGCGATAGTTCGACCTTTTAGTAAAAATTAGAGTGTATATGCCTAAAATTGAATTCTTTTCTTATTTTAAGCCTTTATCTTTTATTGGATAAATATAAAAACATTTAAAAACATATATAATCATATTCTAGTTATTTGTATTCATTCCCGCCAATACAACGGTTACGTGTTAACTACCATTTAAAATAATATTATTATATTACTAGTGTGCAACGTAAGATTTCAAAGAAACTATTTGTTGCGTATTGGGTACACTATCGAACATAGAAACCCCTTTAAAGTAAAATTAATATTTAATTCGTAAATATTAATAAATATGAAAATGTTTTATTCTTTATTTACTTGGGATGTTAAAGTATATATGATATAATGGATTTGTATTCATAGTAATATTGTAAATATAATATATATAATTTATATACATCATCATACCCAACCTTGAGATGTGGTAATGGATAAATTAATGACGTCGTCTCACAAGGTGGTAGTCTACCGTACAGAAGAATAATGATTTTGTAACCCATATGATGAAAGTAGGGATGGTTGTAGGTTATTGCCCTATTATAACAATATACTAGTATATTTAAGATACTTATGTTATTATTACACGATGGTTTAATAATAATTGAAAGAGTTTGAGGAAGAAATAAAATAAAAATGGTCGTTGAAGAACGTTACCTCTTCTTCAGGTAACCTCCCTAGGTTTGAACCCCAAGTCTTTCAAGGTAGGATTTATTCACAAAATAAGGATTATAGGATGAGAGTAGAAATATTTTGAGGTTATTTTTGTAGGTTTTTTTATCTAAGGTTCTTGGGAGGTTTGAAGAAGAGTGGAGAGTGGGTGGCCATTTATAAGTGAGTTGAGTGGCACACTTGTAATTTTTAGAAAGAAAAAGGTGTACCCACATTGTTCAAATTCCAAGGGGGCCAAAATAGAATATTATAGATACTTATACATTATATATATGACATATTTTTATAAAATATATTTTATATATGTTTTTAGTTAAATTTAATCCATATTTTCTTAGTTTAACCCCCAGGTAAATCCATTTTTACCTTAACCGTGGTAATTAATTTTTTCTGTTTTCACTATTCATTTTAGCCAAAAATTAATTTATAATTATTATAAAATATAATTTATGATTACTAAAAATATTTAATCAATATTTTTAAATTAAATTAATTGAAATGGAATAATTTAATTTAAAATTAATCCCACATACGTGATGATAAACCAAGTTTTAAAAAGAAAATGTTCAAAAGATTACAAAGCTTTTATATAAAATTTAAATTTGAAAATGACTCCAATGAAATAAATTTTATTAATAGATATATAATTAAACTAATTTTACATTAAAAATAATAAAAAATATAATTTAACTTTGAAAATAATTTAAACAGAAATGTCGTTTTTAATTAAATTTCAGTGTTTTTCACTATTCATCAAAAAATGAAACATTTCAGAAAAATCCCAAAAATTCACCCTAATATATTTTGGATATTATTATTCAAAAAAATTATGTTAATTTTATGAAATAAATTTTTGATAAAATTTAATTTTAAATTATGTGTAAAAGGTGCGACTAAACAATATTTTAAGAAAAATGCATTTTTTCAGAAAAAAATTCTTTTTTTTAAATTATTCTTATTTTATTTTTAATAAATATATTCCATAATTTTAATAATTTAGTTATTAATATTTATACCCTTAAATTTATTAACTATTTTATAGTATTATACTATATTATAGTTCATTTAGACTTGGGATTGTGTATTCGACAATCTATCGAAGATATTTATTTAAAAATAAATATTTCATAAATCTTTGGTGTTTTATTTTATAATAACATTGGTTTTTCTATAAACTACTAAAAAAATGTGACTCTTTTAAAATATCAGGGTGTTACATTCTCTTCACATTAAATAAATTGCATCCTCATTATTTTAAATTGATCTTTGTAATTAAGGGATTGACATTTTGAAATACCATTATTGAAAAACACACATTGTAATAGGGTTAATAAAAAATCATCTCAATAAGAGAGAAAATGAAGTACATTGTTCATCTATAATAACACACAAATAGGTTTCCAAGTAGTAGTACATAAGTGGAAAATTAAAACATGGACATTGAATAAAACCATAAATAATTATATAGAGTGATAGAGGTCATTGATCAAAATAAAGTGAATGATAAATAGAAAGTTAAGTACCTAGAAACCATAAATTTATGATGATTTAAAATATTATATGATTCATCATATATAAAGGTAATAGGATAAATGTTTTGTTTCAATATCCTTTTATGAATTTTGAGGAATTATTTTAATATCTAAGATTACAAGAAAACATACTTACATGATATGTTCTTATTTCATAATCACAATTTTATCCTTTAATTTTTCTTCAATCAATTTCCAATTCATCACTTATTCCAAGAAATTAAAATCCAAAAGTGAATTTTTTATAATTGAAGCACTGAAATTCAATTTTATTGAATCATAATATCCATAATAAAGGATAATTCATTACTTAGATCTCTAGTTATTATAATAAAAAAAACATTACCACAGGTTATCCAATATGCATGAATATTCATTTGGTGAGGTAATACATTAATATTTAAAACCTCATCCAAAGTTCAATTTATACCATTTCATAAATGGTTAACCTTATTAACCTACCAAAATATAAATATCCCTAACTTTATAAAGAAGGTCACTAAATTTCCATAGATAATATTATCATTAATTTGTTGAAATATAGTTAATACTATCCAATTTAGATTATCCATATTAATCATTTCTTTATCCCAAAATCATTATATCAACATTTGGAACATATTAAGGGTTATATTTCCCTCAATAATGTGTTTTCCATGAAGTCCAACTTTCCACTAAATCATTTTTCTTGGTCATCAGTGTTTTTTAATATATGCTTTCAAATCCTTAATGAAAATTACTATAGTAAAGTCCTTAAATGTTTTTATAAATTCATTAAAAAATAAATTTACAAAATATTTCTTAGATCTAAATACAAAAGCACAGTAATCATCCCACTTCGTCGATAGTAATAGCATAAACATTACTTTGACCCCTTAGCTCATTTTGAGGTATTTTTCCTTGATGAGTAGGGAATTCATTTGTGTTGTAACACCACAATCTTGCAAAGTATGCTTCTCTTTTAATAATGCAATAGCTTGTGATGTACGCATATATGAGTTCTAACACACCACGACCAATCAAACCAACCCTTTTAAAAGAAGTTATGAATAGTAATACCCACTTTTTGAAATTTTATAAATTTGATTTTTCAAAATAGACTTCATTTTTGGATTTGGAATATCAAAATTATCTTAGGGTTAATTTTTGGTATTTTTCTGAAAACTTTAAATTTTAATGAATAGTGAAAAACACTGCATTATTGTTAAAAAATGACTTTTTATTTAAATATTTATTTTTAACTTTAAATTTATTTTAAAGTAAAAATTTAAAAATAATAATTATAGTATTACAATGTAATTCATTGGAGTCATTTTATAATAATATTAGATATATAAAATTTTATTGCACCCTTTTAACTTCTTTTACCCACCTTCTAGGAACATTTGCAAATTTGCATAAAACGTAATTTTACTGCTTCTTTGAATTGAATTTCAAAAATCTGAAAAAAAAATGTTGTCATCATTATATAAAATGTGGTTTAATAGGATAAAAATAAATTTTAGTGAATAGTAACTTTTGAATTTTATTTACCACTATTAAAAGTAAATAGGGTAATTAAAGGTATAAATAATATTATAATAATATAAAATTACGCCAAAACATGTCCTAATTCAATTGAATAAGTCTATTTAGACCAGAATAACCCTTAGGAAAAAAATTATGATCCTTTTTTATCCACTTGTATTATTTTGGGACATTTATTATATTTTATTTAAAGAAGTGTTAAAAGTGTTATTCAAATTTTAATAAAAAAAAATTTAATATAGGGTTATACATAATATAAATTAGATTATAAATATTAATTATAAATATAAAAAGTTTTAATACATCTTATTATTTTATTTATAATTTTTAAATATTAAATAATTAAATTTATTTATGACACAATGATGATGTAGTAATTGCCTAATTAAGGAATTATTAAAATAATTGATATTATAAATATTAAAATAAATGTAAATTGAAACTTTTGATGACATACACGAATTTTATAGGTGAATATGACATTTCGGGGTTTATTCAATGTATTTTTTAGAAGTAATCAAGTTGTTATAACTTTCACAAAAACCAAATACTAAATAGCATCAAAATTGACAAAAATGAGTTTTTAAAAAAAATACTATTTATTAAATAATATAATATTCCTAAAAATCAAAGATTCATCCAAAGGACTTAGATAATGATAGGTATTTCATTAATGAACCACTTGAGGTTCTTTTGTCATTTTTTAGTAACTATATTAACCTGGTAGTATAAAAATACAATAAGACATGGTAAATGTTAAACTATTTAACTAAGAGTTAAATCTAAAAGATAAGGATAATATGGTCACCTAAAATTATATAAAACCTATTGGTTGAGATTATTTAAACCCATACCCAAATTATCTTATAAATAAATCCATTTTGAGCTATTATAAAGATAAAATAATTTTATAATAAATTAATATTTCAGGCTTTTCATAAAGTGCCCCTCACCTCCCTTATAAAAGGATACTTCCCCTTATCTTAAATTCACACCTCAAAATTAATTTGGATCAGAAAACCCCATATAAAATATACTCCCAACTACCCTTACTTAAGCCTATATTCCTTACATTGATCATAAATCCAATCCATTTTGTTTAAATCAAAAGGAATCACCCAAAGAAGAAGTAATTATTTGATCACCTCTTTCAAAGTTCTTTTCTTCTTCTACTTCCTATTTCTTTGTTATTCTCATACTAAAATAATAAACCCAATTCCTTATGCATACTGAGATGTTATTATAAATATGGTATAACCATATTCATTATTCTACCACTCCTATGAATGACAACGTCACTATACGTGCGTACGTACAGTTTACCGTCTTCACATCGTGGTGTAGTTTGTTATTCAACATTTCATTATTTGGATGGGTATAATAATGAGTATAATTGATTTAAATAATAAATATAACATGTTAATGATTCTTTATATATAATATATCATCCAATTACATATTATTTCACCATATATAGAATGATATTGTCACTTGTGCATACGTACAACTTACCGTCTCCAGGACGCGATGAGATTTCATTCCACATCATAACCATTCAAGAATAATTTTCATTTGATGATTAAAAAATAATTTTTAAGAACATAATATAATTTTTTATATGAATAAAATACATCATATTAATAACAAACATGACTTATGTAACAATACATAAAGGAAAACGAATCAGTTAACACCTGAAATAATGATAATACTAAAATATTATCATTAAAGCAATATTATAGGATCATATATGATATCATATTTATGTATGTGGTTCTTGTATAATTTAATAACAATTATTTAACTATTATACAGGAGGTTAACATACCCTCAACTTAGTAAAAGTACACGGTAAGGGTAAATTTTTTAATATATTCTTTATCCGCGGTTGTTTATATGTAAGTATCTACTGGGACATATTTATCATCCACATTTGTGTTTCTTAAAAATGTATTTCAAAAAAATTACTATTTTATAGACTATGGGTTAAATTCATTTATACCCTTGTTTTACTTTTTATAAAATGTTTTTAAATGAATATTTCTGTCATTTTCCAAATAAGGTACTTTATGGCCTTTTCGGCAAATTTAGGAAAGAATGTTTTCTAACTTATACAGCGGGTGTGGCTATTTTCCACCGTTATAAAACCTTTAAATCTTCCCTTAAAATCTTATATGAATATTTTCAAAATAATTTTTTTTATAATTATGAAACTTTTAAATTATTTTAATGTAGTAATAGATATTTCTCTCAAATAGTTTTTTATTAATTTCATCTATGTCAACATCTATTGTTGGATTTTATATTTAATTGAAGTTAATTTATTATGATACAATATTTCATATTGTACTGATAGTTTTAGGACATGTTTGACTGTAGATGTGCTATTTTTTATGTCATTCACAGTTTATTGTTAAAGTATTAACATTTTTTATGTTAGTTTAATACTAATGTTTATGTCATGTTTCGCCCTTTTCATATGAGGAATGAATTGGACATAGTAAGTGAAGGGTGGGGTCCACTATAGCCCCTTGATGCATCAGTAGGTCTCATGAGACAAAATAGTGTTTTAGCACAAGGCCTTGAAAATATTTTTATTTATAGTCTTAGAATGAGGCCTTGATTATTTGGTTATGATGTCTGACATTCTGTATTCCATCATTATGAGATTAACTATTGATATTACATGTGATTATTCGACTAGTAGAATATCCATGTGAATAAGTAAATTGAATTATTTGTTTTATCTTTTCCATATTATGCTGAATTTTATGTTTAAAAGGCTTGTGTTTTAGTCTTATACATTTTTTTAAATGTTTATACTTAATTATGGTAGTTTCTGCTATATTTTTATCCTTACTAAGCATCTAAGCTCACCCATTTCTTATGTTTTATTTTTCCCAAGATGCGAAGAAGTATTTTATGACTGAACTGCAGAGATAGGCTAAGGGATATGAGTGTGTTCAAAGGAGACACAATGTTGTTTATTTTTCATTTCATAATGTAATGTAAAACTTATAAATGTATCTAGTACTTCCAAGGCTACTAAACTTATCGATATTTCAGGACTTGATCTCTTATGATCATTCCAATGTTATGTAATAATGTACCGATTATGGTAAACTGGGGTTGGGGTGCAACATGTGCAGTGCCCAATATCCTTATAGTGGAATCATTATACATTAGAAGATTCTTTCTTTCCCTTTAAATCATGAGTATAGTGTCTTTTTTCTCCACACATGAATCAAACTTATTTTACTTTTAATAATGTTCCAAGGTGTTTCCTTCTATAAGTATCACATATTTCAAAGTCATTATTTCCCTTCTTCCCTTTATCTATTTTTTCTATTTTGTCATCTTCTTCTCTTGCTTCCCTTTGAAGCCATAATAAATGGATAATTTTTTTATATCTTGATAACACATGATATTATGTCCACATGTGATGATAATTTTTGAGAGACTCGTGACCTTATGAGAATTGGCTTAATCCCATCAAAGAAATTGTCAATCTTTCTCTTTGGATTGTGTATGTTTTCTATAGCATGCCTTGATAACCATGTAAATTTGGGTTCATACTTTTCAAAAAAAATTACTTCTTTATGTCTTAGACTCAAGAACTGTCTTCCCATATATTCTTGTTTCTCACAAGGAAAGTATTTTTCTTAGAATATTACCTTGAAATTAGTCAACGCTATATTTATTACTCCCTCCTCATCCTTAGTTTTTTGAATCAATGACCACTATTGTTCTGTATCACTTGAGAAATGATAAACTATCATGAAATATTTATACTTTTCACTACTTCCTAAAGATAGAAATATCTTCTCTAATGAAATTATCAATTTATCAAATAAAAATGGATTTTAGTACCATTGAATGAAGGATATTTTTGACGCATGAATTTATCTAAAATTTTTACACATTGTGGTGGATTAGTATGATGCTCTATACAGGAAAGTATATTATAGATAACTTGAGTCAGCTATCCCAATACGGTTATATTTTGATCATTCCTAGATTTAGCTCTAACTCTAGCTTAATTATCTTTTATAGGAGGGAAATACCTATATGGATTGTGTGATATAGTTCATATTCCTTCCATTATGTT
Source organism: Viscum album (assembly GCA_963277665.1). NCBI lineage: Eukaryota > Viridiplantae > Streptophyta > Magnoliopsida > Santalales > Viscaceae > Viscum > Viscum album. Next base: position 1,400,968,746 of record OY728127.1, on the reverse strand, counting down.
CCATTTCTAAACAATGTGATGCACTATATTAGATTATAACATTATGAAACATAATGAATTACCCCAAAACTAGTGAAACACTTAACATAAAATGAAAAAGTTATGAATATCTAATATGATAATCATAAAAATGGATTATTTGGGGATATCATTATTTTCAAATCCTTAATAATGGTTTGAAAATAAAAAGTGAATTATACTAAGCATATCCCCCTAGAGTGAAAAACCAGGTGTGTAGTAAGTCTTACTGTCATGCAACAGGTAATAATTGAGTCAAACCGAATACACCCTTTTCAAAGTTATTATCCCTAGGATCATATATTCCAGAACCACATCCAATCGTAGTATTCAGATAGTGATTTATTTTCTAGTAAAAACCACATAATATCTTCCTTATCAAAATATTAGGATTTTCTTCTATACATATCCTAAAATTTTATCACATGTTTATATTCCATAATCAATGTTTTCTTAAATCTAGTTCCCAACGTTTCTAAAAAACTGATCACATACTAACTATAGAGACCCTAACCCCAATAGCCTAGAGTTGTTTTTTCCTTAATTACATTTACATAAGATACAAGGAATCACGTCGTGAAAGGACCAAATTGTGTAGTAGTCATTATAAACTAGATACATACTTGATGTTCACATTAAATTTTAAAACATAAAATACATAAATAATTTTATTTGAGAATTCCATTATTCCCCATAGTGTATCCCTTTATATCAATCAAAAAATACATCCTGGTATCTTAGGGAAAATAAATCATAGGAAAGGGGTGAGCTCAGATGCTCAATAAGGGTAAGTGTATAGTAGATGCTATGAAAAAAATGAGTAATGATAAATATGGAAAGGTAAATAACTAAAACACATGCTATTAAATAAATAAATTAAGTATAATATGGTAGGAATAAAATATTATAAAATTATTCCATATAAATAATCACATGAGATTGAAACTTGGCCATGGATATTCTAAAAAATCATATAATCTCATGGAATATCAATAACTAAATTCATAATGATGGAATACATAATGTTGTATATCTAAAAAATATCTTCAAGGCCTTCTTCTAAGACACCTGACACCATCAATGTGTGTTCCAAGAAATCTAAAAATTTCAAGGCTTGTTCCAATATATCTATATAAATGGGTAAGGTCATAGCCAAAATCAAATCTAGTTTTTTCTCATGAGACCTATCGATACCTAAAGGGGATATAGTAGGTCCCGCCCATCCCTTACAATGTCCAATGCATTTCTCATATGAAATGGGTGAAACATTATCAACATAATTTTTTTATTTAAAATATAATATGAAATTTAACTACTTTCCCCAATCAATAAACATAATAATAAACTATCCAGAGTAAAATGAGTGGTTTCAACATAATAAATCCCAAGTCAAATAGATCATGAACCATATGGATAAATGATAAATATGATATCATTGGATTATATCCCCATTAAAGCATAAGTAACATCAAAGATTGTATTTTTAGATGGAAAATAATTTTATAAAATCACATGGAAAATTTTTGGAGAAAAATAACCATTCATTAAAAATTTCCATTTTTATTTTAAAATTAGAAAATTCATAAAAACATTTCAAAAACATTAATTTGAAAATAACTTTTAAAAACTAAGAATTTTGAGAATATTTGGAAACAATATTATTTTTAAATAACTTGATAAACTTTCAATCAAAGATTCAATGAAAAGATGGTTATTACTATAGTTAATTATGTGCATGTCCAATAATTTAATAAGAACATTACTTTTGTACTATAAAATGGTTAGAACAGTGTCCCAATCGGAAAAAAAACTTTATAACATTTTTTTAATTCAAACATGGGTAAAATTTTATTTAATAAATCATTTTCACAATGCTAAAAATGTTTTTGAAAAAAAGGTTTAGAAAAAAAGGTTTTGGAAGAAAAAGGATTTTCAACCGAAGAGAGAAATAAAGTCTAATTATCTTAAAAACAATTTCGTAATCATTTTAAGTACTATAGAGGGGAACAAGAGCCTCAGCTCAGTTGGTGAGAACTCGACAAGTGAATCCAAGAGACTCGACTTCAAAACTGGGTGGAGACATATTTTCCAGGTATTGTAGCAGTACTGTAGCAGACACTCTTCAGTACTGTAGTAGCCTGAACTATTCATCTGTTTGGGATTTAGGGCCACTATTTTGGGCCTTGGGTCCTTTAAGGCCTTCAGGCCAACCAAGGCCTTCAGGCCAGTAATGCTTTCAGGCCACTTCAATGCCTGTGGGCCACTCAAGGCCTTCAAGCCACATCAAGGCCTTCATGATACCTAAAATTGTACTTAATGATTAGACAGACTCTACAAGGATCAAAATCCATATGGAGATTAATAGTAGGCACATTCACCAGAGTATAATCTAAGAGGGTTTTTTAGAAAGAGATGGTATGGCATTACCATCGGGACCAGCCTGTACTTGCACAGGAAGCCTAGTCAAATAGTCATGAAAAGGTGGAGAGTAGATATCATGGTGAAGAAGCTGGGAGGAGGAGTTCCATGTATAGTCTGTATATTTCCTAATACCTATGGTCTATGTAATCTCTAAGCCTACGGGCCTTTTAAGGGTTCCCCCTCATCCCTTAAAAGTGGGTTATCAAAAATTAGTAAAAAGAAGAAGGCATTCGGGCCATTCAGGGTATATACCAAAGAGGGTAAAATTGTGCTATTACTTGAAAATTTTAATGAATAAATAGAGGATAATAAAATATATTTATTTTAAAGTATAAATATCACGTAATTACCCTAAGGGAGGCTTAAACAAGGACAATATCGAATAATGATGAGATTGTGATATAAACACTTACCACTTTGGTAACATTTTGAATCATAATCCCCATGAAATAAATAATTTTAAATGAAATTTTAAATGACATGAAGATATTTTAATTCATTACATAACATAAAAATAGGTCAATATATATACCACACAAAATAAATAAGTGATGAATTTAGCATATGTTTAACAGAAGTAAAATGAGATGAGAACCCCTTACCTCACACATACTTTTTGTTGAACATACTTTAACCTCCTATATAATATATTTAAACATTTTATTAACTTATTAAATTTCCATATTAATATTTTTAATATCATATATGATCATTTTATAACATATTATCTACCATTTGTTAATAATATTTCATTATTCTTATTGTTTTCGGTGTTAATTGTCTTGTTTTTTCATGTGTGTTTTTCATGAAAGATTTGGTATTTTCACATATTATATAGGTCTATTATATCAAAAATAATAATAATGAAATAATTATCATATTTATACATAAATTATAATTTTAAAACCAATCATTAAAAATAGTTATGAAGAATGCACTACGTTACCATCATGGAGTCGTTAGGTCATACGTACGCATGGGTAACCTTTCCATTTTTTCAATGATTGTTATGGAAATAAGTTAAACAATATTTTATCTTTAAATAATTATAATAATATAATATATACAAAATTATCTCTTTAAATATATTATATATATTATCTATGTGTTGTGGTGATGAAAGAGAGTCACAACGCTTCGTGAATGCAGTAGTCCACATGTACACAAACGATGTTATCCTTTTTTAGTGTAAAAAGAAAAATCATATATTATATTATAATAATGCTAAATATGTCATTAATATCATAATTATTTTATTTATATCATATATATTCATTAAATTTTTTTTATTACCTTCCATGTCAAGCATTAGTGATAAAAGAATCACATCACTTCGTGAGGTAGTAGTCCACCGTACAAACGAGTGACGTTATTGTATCCCCTACAGAATGGAAAGTTAAAATTTATATATGATATAATGGATAAAAATATATAATTATATTACAAATATATTATATATAATTTATATCCATCATCATACCTAACAATGAGATGTGGTAATGGAAAAACTAATGACATCGGTTTGGGAGGTGGTAGTCTTCCGTACACACGAATTATAATTTTATAACCCATTTGATGGAACTAGGGATGATTGTAGTTCATGACCTTATTATAAAAATATATTATTATATTTAAGATGCTGATATTTTTATATCACCATGGTTTAATAATAATTGAAGGAGGTGGAGGAAGAAATAAAATTAAAATTCTCATCGAAGAACATTGCCTCTTCTTCAGGTAACCTCCATAAGTTTTCACCAAATACATACAATATTGGAATTATTCCCAAAATAAGGCTTATATGATGATATAATGGGATTTTTGAGGTGATTTGGGTAGGTTTTTTTCAATCCAAATGTCTTTCAATGTGTGAAAAATAGTGGAGAGGGGGTGGCCTTTTATAATTCAGGTGAGTGGCACGCTTGTAATTTTTGGAAAGAAAAAGGTGTACCCACATTATTCAATTTCCAAAAGAGTAAAAAATGGAGTATTATATATCCATATACATTATATTGACTAAATAGTTTTATAAAATATATTTTAGACAACTTTTTATTCTAATTTCACCTTTATCGTTTTAGTTTAACTTTTGGGAAAATCCATTTTTACCTTAACCGTAGTAATTAATTTTTACAACATTCACTATTAATTTTGGTCAAAAGTTAAGATTAATTTATTATAAAATATAAATTATTTTTATTACAAATATTTAATCCATTTTTCTAAATTCAATTCACATAATTGGACAATTTTAATTTTAAATTAATCCCACAGACATGATGAGAAAGCAGGTTTTTAAATAGAAAATGTTCAAAACTTTACAAAATTTTTATATCAAAAATAAATTTGAAAATTATTCCAATGAAATAAGTTTTATTAAATGATATATAATTTATTTTATTTTACTTTAAAACCAATCATAAATATAATTTAACTTTTTAAATAATTTAAATGAAAAAGCATATGTCAATTAAATTTTAGTATTTTTTCACTATTCATTAAAAAACAAAACATTTTAGAAAAATCCCCAAAATTCATCCTAAAATAATTTTAATATTTTGATTTCAAAAATTAATTTAATTTTTATAAAAAAAAACTTAAAATTAGAAAAAAAAATATTTTTAAATTATGTGTGCAAGGTGTGACTAAACCATCTTTTGGAAAAAATACCTTCTTAAAAAAATTTCTTTTTTATTTTAAATTATTTACATTTTATTTATAATAAATAGATAAGCATAAATTTCATAATTTAGTTTATATTATTCATACCCACCAATTTATAGTCTAGTTTATAACAGTATACTATATTATGGTTCATTTTGAATAGGGTTTGCATGTTCCGCAAGTTATTGAATATATTTATTTAAAAATAAATATTTCAAAAAGTCTTGGGTGTTACATTTTATTCTAATATTGGAGTTTCACATCATAAATGGTATTAAAAATAATTTTCTTAATTTAAAATATTGTGGTGTTACATTATCCCCACCTTAAATAAATTATATCCTTACAATTTAAACTTGATTTTGATAATCAAGGGATTGAAATTTGGAAAGACCATTATTGAAAAATCATCATTGTAAAAAGGTTAATAAAACATCCTATTAATAAGAGTGAAAATTAAGTACAAAGTTAATCTAGAATAACACGTAACTAGGTTTACAAGTAGAAGAACAGGGGTGGGAAATGCAAACATTCACATAGAAGAAAAGCATAAATAATTACAAATATAGATAGAGTTTATTGATCAAAAGAAATTGAATGAGGAATGGAAATTTAATGACCTCAAAACCATTAATAATTAATGATTTAAAAACCATTTGATTCATCTAATATGAAGGTAATAAGATAAAAAAATTCTTCAATATTGATTTCTAAAAGTATAGGAATTATTTTACTATCTTAGATTATAAGGAAATATACTTACATGATATGTCTTTATTTTTCATTCACAATTTTATCCTTTGGTTATGATTTGATAAATTCCTGATTAATCTCGTACTCTAAGAAATTAATAACCAAAAAAATTAATTGTTTATGCTTGAAGCCCTAAAATTCACTTTTATTGGATCATAAAATCCATAATAGAATGATAAGTCATTTTTTCAATCTCCAGTTATTATTATGACAAAATAGTTAGCACAGTTTATCCAATATGCATGAATCTCCATTTGGTAAAGTAATACATTATCCAATATACGAAGGTTATCATTAATAATTTCCAAGGTAGTTAGTACTATCCAATTTACTTTATCCATATCATTCATCTCTTTATCCCCACATCATTATCTCAACATTAGTAACATATTTAGATTTATATTTCCATAAATCATGTGCTTTTCATGATGTTAAAATTTACATTTAATCATTTTCCTTGGTCATCAGTACTCTTCAACATATGATTTCAAATCTTTAATGAAAAATTACTCTAATACAGTTTTTATATGTTTCGAGAATTTCATTAAAAAAAATTTCACAACATATCTCTTGGATCTAAATACACAATCACTATAATCAGTACACATCATCTATAGTAATAGTATAATCTTGATCGTGAACCCTTAGCTCCTTTTGTGGTATTTTCCTATTATGCTTGGGGAATTTATTTCCGTAGTTCTCCATCTTCTTATAGTGGAATCATTCCACTTTGAAATTTTCATTATTTCCCATGAAATCATGTGGCGTATGGTGGTATTTTTATCCTCACTCAAATAAGAATCCTTTTCCTTTTAATCATTTACCAAGGAGTTTCCTTCCACAAGTATAACATTTGGGAAATACTTCTTTCCCTTAGTCCATTTATCCATTTTTTTTATCTTTTTTCCTCTTCTTCCCTTAATTCACTTCGAATCCATAAGACTTGAAAAATATTTCTCTATCTTGATAGAACATGATACTATGTCCTTGTATTATTTGAATTTTTGTGAGATTAGTTCCCTTAATAGTATTGGATTAATCCTATCAAATAAATGGTCGATATTTCTCTTTAGTTTACATATGTGGTTCGCATCATGCCTTGTTAACCTTGTAAAGTTAGATTCATACTTAGAAATATTTTCCACTTATTTCTATCTTAGAATAAAGAACTATCTTTCCATATCCATTCATTACTCATGATGAGAATATTTTTCCAAGAATAATACCTTTAAATCCTTACACTCCACACTTACTATTTTCTTCTCATCCTTAGTGTTTCAAACCAACAACCACTATTGATCTACATCTCCCAAGAGATGATAAACCGGCATTCCAAATTTCTCTCATTCACTACTTTCTAGAGTGAGAAATATCTTCTCTAATGAACTTATCCATTTCTCAAATAAAAATGGATTTTTAGTCTCATTGAATGATGGAGGTTGTTGATGCATGAAGTAGTCTAACATTGTTGCGTCATGTGTTGGATCTGTAGGTTAATCCATAGGGTAAAGGTTATTACTCATAATGTAAGTTGGCTACCCCAATACGGTTATAATTTTGTCATTCTAAGCTACAACTCTAGCTTCATTATCTTTCTTATGATAGAAATCCCTATATGGAATACATGAATTTATATGACTCACATTCCTTCTATTATGTTCCATATCTAAATAATGGAATATAGAAGATTAGATCATAAAATTATGAAACATAATGTATAATTCCAAAAATCTTAAAACACATAACATAAATTGAAAATGTTATATATATAAAATTTCATTATCATAAAAATTCTTTCTTTGGGGATATATTTCTTCTCAAATCCGTTATAGAGGTTTCTAAATAAAATTTTAATTATCCTAATAATATCCCCTTAGAGTGTCAAACCAGGTGCACAATAAGTCTCGTTGTGATACACAATATGATGATTGGGTCAAACCCAATGTTCCCTTTTCAGAATTATTACCCCTAGGTACATCTGTTCCAGAACCAAATCCACTCATAGTATCTAGATAGATATTTATTTTCTATGAAAAACTACGTTATATATTCCTTATCAAAACATTAGGATTTTCTTCTATACTTATATATAAATTTTATCATATGATTATGTTTCTTAATCTATATTTTCATAAATTAATTCCCAAGGTTTATACTAAACTGCTTTGATACCAAATATAGAGAACCCAAACCCAAAATCCCATATCTTATGTCTACTTTATTACATTATCATAAGATAAAAGTAATCCCATCACTAAAGACCAAATATATTAGTAGTATTGGTAAACTAGATACATACTTTATGTTCACATTTCATTTTAAAACATAAAATACAAAAATAATTTTTCTTTAATAATTTCGGTTATCCTCTTAGTATATCATTGTATATAAACCACAAAATACATCATGGTATCCTGGGGATAATAAAACATAATAAAGGTGTGATCTCAGATGCTTAGTAAGGGTAAGAATATAGAGGAATCTATTGAAAAAAATAAGTCATATTTAATATGGAAGGGTAAATAATTGAAACACATTAGATTTAATGAATATATTAAGAATAAGAGAATAATATGGTAGAAATAAAATATGATAAAATAATTCGATATAAATAATCACATGATCTTGAAACATGACCATGGATATTATAACTAATTGAATAATTACATGGAATATCAATAACTGAATTCATAATGATTGAAGCCATAATGCCAGAAATCTAAAAACATACCATTAAGGCCTTGTTCCAAGACATCAAATACTATCTAGGAATATTACAATACATATAATACCTTCTAGGATAGTGCTAAAAAAATCTATATAAATGGGTAAGTCCTCATCCAAAACCATATCTAGTTTGTCTCATGATACCTACCGATGCATCGAGTGGCTATAACGATCCCCTCACATAAATTAAAAAATCTAATGAATTTCTTGAATTGAAGGGGTGAAACATAATTTACATAAAAATTATTATTTTAACTAGGATATTCAATATAAATACTTTCCCTAATCAATAGTCATAATCATAAACCATTCAGAGTAAAATGAATGTTATCAACATAGTATAACCCCATTCAAACTGATCATAGACTATCTAGAGAAATAATAAGGATGGTATCATTGGATTATATACCCATTAAAGCATAATTAACATTAAATAATGTATTCTTATATGTGAAATTATTTTTAAATATGATCACTTTGTCGAGCACATCAAATTAGATGTTTAGTTTTACTAGAATTTATACAGTATAGAAGGAACCCTAGGGTGTCTTTAGAAGGAACCATAGATCATTAATCCAAAAAAAATTTGTGATTGTGAAAATAAAATGGGAATGAGTTTTTGGAAAACTTTTTGTTTTATGATTTAATAAGACAAAAAGAAAATGGAAAGCAATACAAAAAAGCAGAAATTAACAGAATTAATTAAGCATGATCAACCTGTAGAATTCTCATGATGATAATTTTTCATCACTTCAAGATAAAGGGTATATATATATTAATACTTGGTTTTTACCACCTATACCCATAATTTTCCTGAGTTTATACTAGGATTACTACTAGTGTTTAGTTAAAAACACACAGTGATTCATTGGATACTGCCAATGATTGAGGGATTTTTGTTCGAATTCATAACCAAAACTCACAAAGGAAACACATGAAGAACTTGATGTGTTGTCCAGTTTTGTATATTATTTCAATGTATTACCATTTCATGAAATTGAATTTCCATGTTATTGTTTATAATATTTTAATTAATCAATATGAACTACATAAACACCACAATTGAAAGGGGGAAGAAGAAGTGGTGAATGGTGTGTGAAACATCACATGAATGAGTACCCCCAAACATAATAATCTGAGTCAAGTATGACATACCAGTACATAAATCAATAAAATAATAATATAATATAAATAAAAACAACATTAAAACCTTGAATTTAAAATATCATTTAATTATTACAAATAAGATGTTTGGGACTTACATCACCCCTCACCCCCCGAGTGATCATAAGAAATTTAGAACTCCAGGGAAAGGGTGGAATCCATAGATATAGAAGTATCACTACCCATAGCCTCTATAACTGATAGGAATGACTAAAGGACTCCTTTGGGTCTCTAAAATTTCAGAACCTTGCCTATAGACTTCTAAAAACCACTTGGTAATGTGGAAGGTGGTTTTGATCACCCAAATTTCATAAAACCACTTGGTATATAGTTTTCGGCCTCCAAACTGTATTATATCGATTTTAAAAAAACTAAAAGCAAGTTTATACACATATTTAATATCTCTACTAAAAATTTGGAATCATTTGGAGGCCTAAATCTCTAGATAGGGATTAAAAACAACACACCACTTTTGTATTCATGCAAATTCGATTCCCTGGAAATATCAGTTCGGATTAACCCCTTAATTGATGAATTTGGAATTGGTTTCTTAATAATATTTATATACCATGGAGTTTTTAATTATATCAAAAATTCTTATCCCATTTAGATCAACGTATTTCTCATAACAAGAAAATAGTGGACATGAGTTCATGGGATTCCTTGTAGTTTGGCCCATTTTCCTTCCACATCATCATGGGCTCTCCGAATCACCTCCACCTACAATGAAATTATCCAAACAAGTGAAATTGACCTTTTTAGCAGTGAAAAACACAAAATAATTGAATCAAATTTGAAGAGTAATTTTTTATTAAATTCTTAATTTATGATACAAAACCAAATTAACATAGTGGTATAAGGGTCAAAAAGAATAGTGAATCATGGTGCAATGACACCCCCACACCTAAACATTTTCACTCCTAGGAAAAGTCTCATTTCAAATACTTATGCACAGATATTTTCCCAAATTCATGAATATTTAACATTAACTGAAAATTTAATCTGTGATAGAAATATGATCAAAAAAATCACACCAAGGAGTTATTCTCAGTGATCATTGGAAAAGATGTCTCATAAATTATATCATAATAAAATTATAAGAGATACATGATACTAATTTGAGATAAAAAATTAGAATTTATCTGTGTCACTAATTCTCCAGATTTTTGTGTGACAACTATTTCATCTTATTCTCTCCACTTTTTATCCAGTAAATATAAGTTATTTTTTAAAAAAAATCTTAAATGATTATATTCGTCGAACCTTCCCTACATCCTTTAAAATAATATTTAAAGAGCTTCTTACTTAATCATTCTCGGAAGTCAAACCTTAATCTCTCTGCCTGGATATCCCCATATGTTTTACATTTAATCACTCCCCTCATTTATTATTATTTTTGTTTTTTCCAAAAGTTTAATTTTTAATAAATCTCACACCCATCACTCAAACCTTATTTTATCTCCACACAAAACTAATTGTAATAGTTATAACAAGATAAAAGTTTGAGGAAGAGTGGGTTTTTACCTTCCTAAGAAAAAACCATTATTTTTTTGATTTTTTATGGCATACAAGAGTCCAATAATGGGTACACATGCATAAGTAAATCTGGTATAGTAATAAAAAAGATCAGATAAGGAAAAAAATAAGGAAAATTAAGAAGACATCATTTTACATGATAAAACACAAATTTCATCATTAAAACAATTTTTTAAAAAAAAGTTAAAACAACATGAAATATGGAAATTCCTCATGATTTTTTAATAACTTCCATGATTAAGAAGACATCATTTTACATGATAAAATGGGTATCAAAAAAAAATTCTAGTATTAAGTGAGGGGGGAAATGGGGGGGTGAAAATACCATTTAGCAAGAGAAAAATAGAAAAATAAAGAAAGATAATGAAAATTCAAATAAACTTCAACAGGCAGGGAAAATTAAAATACTATCCCTAATGAAAAAAATATATAAGAAATTCAATGAAAATTAATAACAATCCTAGGAATATACCCATCCCCCCATACCTAAAGTGTGCAGTGTCCTCACTGTAATAAAAGAGAATGAGGTAAGGAAGGATAAAACCTTGTGGGATTTACTAGTATGTTTCTTCTTGAAGGTGAATATCCTCAACCAAATGCTTTAGAAAATCATCATAAATTTTTTTTAAGTATATGACCATTGATGTTAATAATCATCCACTATTCTCTTGAAAAACATGTATTTCACCAAAAGGGTAAAAATTAGTAACAATATAAGGACTGATCCATTGGGAATGAAGCTTGCCCAGGTAAATCTTTAGCCTAGAATTGTACATGAAGACTGTCTCACCAATATTAAAATTCTACTGATAAATCATCTCATCATAGATATCATTTTACTTCTCTTTATGTATTAGGGAGTTCTCATATGCATCACGAAGAATTTTTTCCAACTCTTAAATCTGAAACTTCCTATGCTCACCTGTATCTGAGAGGTTTATATTACATTGCATAATATCCCAATATACACAATTATCTAACTCCATTGGGAGATAAAAGAATTTCCAAACATAATCATGTATGGTGAAATTATGATTAGGGTTTTAAATGTTGTACGATGTTCCCAAAGTTAATCGTCCAAGCACTAAATCCACTCTTTCATATTGGGTTGTGCTGTTTTTTCCATGATTTTATTAACTTCCTGATTTTAGATTTCATTTTTTCCATATGTTTAGTGGTGATATGTAATGGAGAATTTATGAACAACCCCATACTTATAGAGAAAAATTTTTATGTTATGATTTCAAAAATGTTAACCCTTATCACTAATGATGAATCTTGGTAAACCAAACCTATTGAAAATCTAGGACCTTACAAAATCAACAAACACTCAAAATTCATCAGACCTAGTATCCTTTTATTCCACCCATTTAGAGACACAGTAAATATCTATTAAGATGTACACAAATCCAAATTAATTTTCAAAATTCCCCATGAATTCAATTCCCCATGCATAAAATATCTCAAAAAATAACAAGGGTTGGGGAATTTCATTCCTCTTTGAGATATGCCCTGTGAATTGAAACTGAGTATGTGAGTTACAAAATGGATGGGAATATCTATACAGTGATGGCTAATAAAGTCTCGATTCAAGGACCTTCTGATCAGTATACTGAGAGCCAAAGTGTCCCCATAAGCTAAAGGTTGGAAGAAGATCAAAACTAAGGCGAACTCATGGTTATGGACACACCTATGAACAACTTGGTCACTAAAAAATTTCCATTATATGGGTCATCCCAAATGTACCATCGAGAATCATGCTCAATTATTTGGTATTGTGAAGTGATAAAATTAGTGGGGACCCTAGATATTTCCATAAAATTCAAAATTTTTGTATACTAGGGGAAAGTTCCACAACATCAAAAAGGTTCTGATGAGGAAAGAATTATCCAATGGGGAGGAATGAGTCAAAATGGTCGTCCAGTGGTGGAGAAATCCTACTAATGTCAACTACAACATTTTACACTCCTCTCACTACTAGAAAAACAGGTATTTGCGACGGGCTATTTGCGACGGGATCCCGTCGCAAATGGCCATTTGCGACGGGGTCCCGTCGCAAATAGCCCGTTGCTGAAAACGCCGTCGCAACTAAACTTATTTGCGATGGGACCATCGCTAAAGCCTTTTGTTGCGACGGGCATTCTCCCCGTCGCAAATAGTATTCCGTATTTTTGTAAAAAACTTTTTAAACAGTTTTTGCGACGGGCCCGTCGCAAATACCTGTTGCGACGGGACCCGTCGCAAATAGTTTTTGCGACGGTTCCGTCGCAAAAACTCTTTTTTAAAAAAATAAAAAAAATTAATAATACTACTATTTGTGACGGGAACCGGGACCCGTCGCAAATACTCTTTTAAAAAAAATAAAAAACTATTAATAATACTAGTATTTGCGACGGGCATAGTATCCCGTCGCAAATACTATAAAAAAAATAAAAAAAATAAATTATTAATAAATTATTTTAATTAATATAATAATAGAATTATAATTTACAAATGAAAATAATAAATTATTTTAATTACTATAATAATAGTAGAATTATAATTCAAAAATAAAAATAATAGAATATTAATAAATAATTTAATTAATATAATAATATTATAATTATAATTCATAAATAAAAAAAATATTAATAAGTTATTTTAATTAATATAAAAATAATAGAATTATTTTACATTCAAATATTAAAATAATTCAAGTATTACAAAAAAATAATTAAATTATAATATTATAAAATTTTAATATATATATAAAATTTAATATTATAAAATATAAATATTATTATTATTCATATTAATATTGTTATTTAAAAATATAATATTATTAATATTTTATAATGAGACAGAAAGTACGAATAGAAAAAAAAATATTTTGATTTCACAAATTTTATAACAGAAATACAAACTCTAATCTGTATGAGGGGGGGAGGGGGGGAGGTGGGGGATCTGCAGATGGTGGTGGAGGAAACTCCATCCCTAAAGCATGAGTGAGTCGGCGCATGTACTCCATCTGCTCCTGATGCTGCTGCTGCCACCGACTCGTCTGCTCCTCGTACAGCTGCTGCTGGCGTCGACGCTCCTCCTCATGCTGCTGACGCATCTGCTCCTGCTCCTGTCAGAGACTCTCTATCTGTGCAGTCTGAGATCGCAACTGCTCCTCATACTGTGTAGAAGAAGATGCACGAGCTCCTCTCGAGCTGGACGCTGACATCGCAGCACTGCCATAATAATCTTCGGGAGTCAGTCGAGAGCCGATACCAACTACCCGGCCCTTCTCGAAGGCATACTGGGTGGCCTGCATCCATGCCGCCTCATCAAACTGACGGGCAGTGGTCTGATCTGATGACTCGGCCTGACTCTCAGGCCGGGCCTGTGCCGCTGCAGCCTCATATGACTCCTATAGTTGCAATTTAAAATTAAAATTGTGAATATATTATATGCAGTTAATTTTTAAACTTGAAAACAAATAATACTGACCACGATGTGATGCTGACGATCACCTCTGAGCTCCCCAGTAGCAGGATCACTATACATCCTCCGATATACGTCGTACTCTGTAATATCGGGGTGCTCGACAGCCTATAAGAATAAAAAATAAACTGTTAATATTTATAGTTATATAAAATATTTATAAATAATGTACGTACCAGATGCTGTCTATGAGTACTGAAAGAACGACTCCCAGCTCGATGAGTCACCTCCTGCCTCCCCCGATTCTGCCTCCCCACCGATGATCTCCTCTGAAAGGCACCACTCAACCAGTGCACACATAATCCATCCCATACATGGGATGAAATGTACTCTGGTCGGTGTGCTCTACATGACTCATCAAAATCTGACACTCCTGCTTTCTTCATCGCATCTTTTCTTAAATTGTGCAAAAACTGACGAAGGCGATCACGCATGGACACCTCCCATGCCTCGTGGATGGCGTCACGCATGGTATCCTCGATCGGATACCATAAACCCTACAAATAAATCAAAATATCAAGTTAGAAATGAAATAATTTTCAAAATAAATATTATTTATTTACTTACGTACCAACCAATGGCCGAACATGGCCTGCTGCACATCAATGGGAATCTGCTCCCATGTGGTCCACGGCTGAGAGAAATAGTTGCTCAAAATAGCGCTGCCCTGTCCGACTACTATATGCGAAAAACAGAAAAAATAATAAACATTTATTATGTGAATAGATTAATGAAATCTTAGTCAAATTCACAGGTTATTACACAGGTTATCACACCTCCGGGTGCGCGGATCAAACCCAAGACGTGGACGTCGCTCGGGGACGGGGTCAGGAATCATCAATCGTGCAAGACCGCGCCCCCTCCGCGTACTCCCTGGAGCGCCTGCAGACTGAGGGTCATCTGCCAGCAACTCATCCGCATCGAAAGGCAGGTCAGCCTCCGCCAACTCATGAAATGTGGCCTCGTCCATCTGAAACAGAAAATGTTAATATTAGCAAATAATTGATAATTACTATTATATATACATATATACATATTATGATTGTATATAAATACCATGGAATTCTATAAGTGTTCATCTTCATCATCATCTTCATATATGTCAATGTCATCTTCATATTCCTCCTCAACATCATCGATATCCATTCGAGTTGCAGTTGCTTCATCTCTTACCATTTCAAATTCATGTGTGACATCATTAACATCATCGTCATCACCGACTCCTAATTATTTCTAATTATTACTAATTATTCCCAATTATTCCCAATTATTACTAATTATTCCCAATTATTCCTAATTATTCCTAATTATTACTAATTATTACTAATTATTCCTAATTATTACTAATTATTACTAATTATTCCTAATTATTCCTAATTATTTGCAATTATTGGCAATTATTGGCAATTATTCCTAATTATTCCTAATTATTCCTAATTATTCCTAATTATTCCTAATTATTCCTAATTATTACTAATTATTCCTAATTATTACTAATTATTACTAATTATTCCTAATTATTACTAATTATTCCTAATTATTACTAATTATTCCTAATTATTACTAATTATTCCTAATTATTACTAATTATTCCTAATTATTACTAATTATTACTAATTATTACTAATTATTCCTAATTATTTGCAATTATTTGCAATTAT
Organism: Viscum album; assembly: GCA_963277665.1. NCBI lineage: Eukaryota > Viridiplantae > Streptophyta > Magnoliopsida > Santalales > Viscaceae > Viscum > Viscum album. The sequence goes on along the minus strand of OY728127.1, from coordinate 1,400,952,334 downwards.
TGGTAATTATTACAAATTATTACAAATTATTGGTAATTATTGGTAATTATTCCTAATTATTCCTAATTATTACTAATTATTACTAATTATTCCTAATTATTCCTAATTATTACTAATTATTCCTAATTATTTGCAATTATTCCTAATTATTTGCAATTATTGGCAATTATTACTAATTATTGGCAATTATTGGTAATTATTGGTAATTATTACTAATTACTACAAATTATTGGTAATTATTGGTAGTTATTCCTAATTATTACTAATTATTCCTAATTATTACTAATTATTACTAATTATTACTAATTATTCCTAATTATTAAAAATTATTGGTAATTATTACAAATTATTGGTAATTATTACAAATTATTACAAATTATTACAAATTATTACAAATTATTGGTAATTATTGTTAATTATAGGTAAATATTCCAAATTATAGGTAAATATTCCAAATTATTGGTAATTATTCCTAATTATTGGTAATTATTCCTAATTATTGCTAATTATTGCTAATTATTGCTAATTATTGGTAATTATTGGTAATTATTGCTAATTATTGGTAATTATTACTAATTATTGGTAATTATTCCTAATTATTCCTAATTATTACTAATTATTCCTAATTATTACTAATTATTCCTAATTATTACTAATTATTCCTAATTATTACTAATTATTATTAATTATTCCTAATTATTAATAATTATTAGCAATTATTGGTAATTATTACTAATTATTACTAATTATTGTTAATTATTGGTAATTATTCCAAATTATAGGTAATTATTACTAATTATTGTTAATTATTGGTAATTATTCCAAATTATAGGTAATTATTACTATTTATTGTTAATTATTACTAATTATTACTATTTATTGTTAATTATTACTAATTATTACTAATTATTCCTAATTATTACTAATTATTGTTAATTATTACTAATTATTACTAATTATTACTAATTATTACTAATTATTACTAATTATTACTAATTATTGGTAATTATTACTAATTATTAATATTTATTCCTAATTATTACTAATTATTGTTAATTATTACTAATTATTACTAATTATTACTAATTATTACTAATTATTACTAATTATTCCTAATTATTACTAATTATTCCTAATTATTTGCAATTATTCCTAATTATTTGCAATTATTGGCAATTATTACTAATTATTGGCAATTATTGGTAATTATTGGTAATTATTACTAATTACTACAAATTATTGGTAATTATTGGTAGTTATTCCTAATTATTACTAATTATTCCTAATTATTACTAATTATTACTAATTATTACTAATTATTCCTAATTATTACAAATTATTGGTAATTATTACAAATTATTGGTAATTATTACAAATTATTACAAATTATTACAAATTATTACAAATTATTGGTAATTATTGTTAATTATTGATAATTATTCCAAATTATAGGTAATTATTCCAAATTATTGGTAATTATTCCTAATTATTGGTAATTATTCCTAATTATTGCTAATTATTGCTAATTATTGGTAATTATTGGTAATTATTGCTAATTATTGGTAATTATTACTAATTATTGGTAATTATTCCTAATTATTCCTAATTATTACTAATTATTCCTAATTATTACTAATTATTCCTAATTATTACTAATTATTACTAATTATTCCTAATTATTGATAATTATTAGCAATTATTGGGAATTATTGGTAATTATTACTAATTACTGGTAATTATTACTAATTATTAGTAATTATTACTAATTATTACTAATTATTGTTAATTATTGGTAATTATTCCAAATTATAGGTAATTATTACTATTTATTGTTAATTATTACTAATTATTACTATTTATTGTTAATTATTACTAATTATTACTAATTATTCCTAATTATTACTAATTATTGTTAATTATTACTAATTATTACTAATTATTACTAATTATTACTAATTATTGGTAATTATTACTAATTATTAATATTTATTCTTAATTATTAAAAATTATTACAAATTATTCCTAATTACCATTAACTATGAACAATACTAATAATTTAAATTTATTAAGTAAGAAAACAATATAAACATAATTAAATTACAACTAATCAAAAATAATTGAAATTAATACAAAATTAAAAATAAATATTAAATTAAAATGAACATAAATACCTTGAAAATTGATGAGCTCTGATCGTTCTTCAAAACTTTAATAACAGCTCCGAAGAAAAAAATTAAACTGAACAAAAACTCAAATTTAGAAATAGAAATTTTAGAGCAGAAGAAGGTGGAGAATGAGAATGATTTGAAAAAAAACGGATGGGGGTATTTATAGGTTAGATTATTAGCGACGGGTCCATTTGCGACGGGATTCCCGTCGCAAATAGTATTATTTGCGACGGGCACCGTCGCAAATACCTTCGCCCGCATTTATTACGGTCAACCGGTAAATAGTTATTTGCGACGGGACCCGTCGCAAATAACATACTATTTGCGACGGGAATACTTTCCCGTCGCAAATATCTTTTACCGCCGCCGGTTATTTGCGACGGGGAAAGGCTTCCCCGTCGCAAATAGTTTTCCCCGGATTTGGCGCCAAAGCCCGGGAAAACTATTTGCGACGGGATAGGCTTCCCCGTCGCAAAAGACTACTTATTTGCGACGGGTAAAGACCCCCGTCGCAAATAAGTTTTTAACGGGACTATTTGCGACGGGATTTATTCCCGTCGCAAATAACCCGTCGCAAATACTCATTTTTCCCGTAGTGTCTCTTGTCATAAATTTAAAGGTAAAACTCTTAGAGGAGGAGCATCTATCATATGTGTTGGGTCTCTGCTTTGAATTTCATAAGGATAAATCGAAGGGCAGCATGGTCAGAAAAAACATTGACTTTTAATCTAAGAAGATATGAACCAAATTTTTCAAGGAAAACACAATATAAAGGATCAATTTTTCATTTTTTTGTGTAGTTTACCTGGGAAGGGTCAAGGGTAGTTAAAGAATATGTGATGACATGAGGATTCTTTTCAACCCTTTGTGATAAAACTACCCCAACTAAAAAGTTAGATGCATCACACATAAGTTCAAGGGGGGAGGTCCCACATTAGTGGTTGGATGATGTGAGGTGATTTGAGAATCTTTTTGAGTTAATTGAATGCATCATCATGATTTTTTTCTAACACAAACTCAAAGTCCTTTTATAATAATTAGGATAAGGGAAATTTGATATTACAAAAATCATTAATGAATCAGTGGTAAAAACATGCTTGAACCAAGAAATATCACACCTCATGAAAAAAATTTAGATATAGAAGGGATTAAAATAATTCAAATTTTGACATATCCACTTGAATTCCATCATTTAAAATAACATTCCCAATAACTACCCCCCATTCAACCATGAAATGGAATTTATCATAATTTAATACAGTATCTTTTTCAATGCAACAAGGGAGGATAGAACCTCGGTGTTCCAAACAGTCATCAAAGGAAGATCCATAAACCATGAAATAATCCATAAAAACTTCCATATAATTCTCAAGGTACTCAAAATAAATACTCAAAATTCATATCTAAAAATTACAAGGATGATTACATAGACCAAAATTCATTCTTATGTATGAAAATGTTCCAAATGGATAGGAAAATATTATCTTTTCTAGATCCTTAGGGGATATATGGATTTTTAAATACCCTAAATACCCATCAAGGAAATAACAATGGTAATTATCATCCAATATTTCTAATATTTGGTCAATGAAAGGTAGAGGAAAGTGGTCCTTTCACATGACTTGATTCAGTTGACGGAATTCAATACAGAATCATGAAATATTTTTCACATGTGTTGGAACCAATTCATTCCTTTAATTTTTCACTAATATTATTCCAGTTTTTCTGTACAATTTTCACTAGGCTAACCCATTTACAATCAGTTATAGGATAAATGATCCCAGTGGAAAGTAATTTACTATCTTCCAATCTTTTCACTTTAAGGAGAGTGGGATTAAACTAGTGTTGTGACTACCTTATGAGTTTATCCTCGTCATTTAAAAGTATACAGTGTATACAAATAGATAGGATAATCCTAAGAGTATCAGCCAATATCCTTACAAATTTCTTTTTACACTCTCCCAAAATGTCTAACAGCTTTTATTCCTACTTTGGAGAGAGGTTTTTGGTAGTAATGATGGGAAATTAGTCAATACCCTCAAGAAAAGTATATTTTAAATTATATAAATGTGTTTTTAATTCCAACACTAGTAGTTTCTAAATTGAGGGAGGGGATTTAGGGGGTGTTAGGTCCATGAAATTGTCTATAAGCTCATGTTTATTCTCTAGGGGAAGAGAATTAGTAGAAATGATAATTTTAAAATAATAAACGGTCATGGGTACCTTAGAATGAACACACTCTTCTATTAAGGCATAAAATTTACACATTTTTGAACCCACACAACACTCAAAACATGAATCAAAACTCAAATAATCGAAGGGTTAATAAGAGAAAAATTAATCAATGCGTGGGTTAAGAATATAATTTTTTTATGTGTTTTATTAGATAGAACATCCATCAAATAGAAAGGAAGAGTGGATTGATCCTCAATGAGGTGTTTCATGGAATCAAGGATATTAAAACACACCTTTTCTCTACTAAAGTCCATATACATAGTACCATTTTGAACATTTATGATCATATTTTTTGTTTTAATGAATTTCCATCCCAATATGAGAGGGGCATATCCTTGGGTTCAGGTATCTTCCATCTTCAAATATAGAAGTTTGAAGGGATGATTATATGTTGCACTCTTACGAGGATATCCTCAATCACTCAAGATGAGTGTGTTGTTCTTTGGTTGGAAAGTTTCACAATGATGCCCATTTTTTGAATATCTCTAACCTGTAGAGAAGTTTACATAGAGTAAGTCATCACATTAATTGAATCACCAAAATCTAGAATTGCATCAGAAAAGAAGGTCTCCCCTATGGTGAAAGGTATTATGAATGTTCTATGATCCTTGAATTTTGTTGGAATTTCTGGTTGTATTAAAGATGATATATCCATTCCTAGGTTGACTCTCACATTCCCCTTTAGTCTTCATCTATGGTTGAAAATATCTTTATGAAATTTTTCATAGTGAGGGATCTATTTAACTGCATCCAATAAAAATATATTAACTTATACCTTTTTAAATATATCTACCATTTCATTATTAATATAATTATTAAAAAATTTATTATATTTAGAGAGTATTTAGTGGAAAGTAATAGGGTTTTATTGTCTAGTGGAATCCTCAATGATAATTTATTTACCCTTTTTTGTCTTGTTTGTCTTCACTTGAATCTTTTGTGGGTAGAGAAAGAGAGTTTTCAAGGGGAGGAAATACCTATTTTGTAGAATCATTGGAATGAGAAACTTCTTTACCACTATAAAGTTAGATTTCACAAACATTAAATTTGTATTTTGGATTATCAATAGGTTGGGATGGTAGTTTTCCAGAACCTTGCATCTTTATTTCACCAATAGTGTTTTCCAATTTTCCCACTTGAGTTCATGGGTCTTGATTAGATGATTGTGTGTTCTGTTGGAACTGGAAGTTCAAGGTTTTCATTTTTTCACCAAGTCCTTGAGGCTTGGATCAGATTTACGAGGAGTATTCTTATGAGATATTAAAGGATAATTATGTTTCATACCTTGGCCTTCTTAACACCAGTTTTGTTTAGGGTAGCTCTAGTTGCCTCTTTGTTGGTATTGTGGTTGTGATTTACACTCCAGGCTTAGATTTGGCCTGGATGGTTCTTGATTGAAGGTTAATTTTTATTGAAAAGGATTCCCTGGTAATACTTCTTCATATGACTCAGATGAATCCTAAAGTTTCAGGAACTGGTTCGAAAAATGAGTGTTATTAGAACAAATACCATAATATAATGGAATAGAAGGATAGTGTGAATTACTTTTTTCTTGATATAATTTATTTATAAGAGTATGCATCTCATCAATTTTAGTATATACCTTTTTTGGGGATTAATGACTTGCCTCATGAACTCCTTGGGTTGGTGCAATTGGCCGTGTACTAAATTGTTATGCATTTTGAGTCATGTTCTCTATTAAGTCATGAGCGGCAGAAGTATTGTTATAAAATAGGGAACCAACTGCTATAGAATCTATCATATAATAATTCATGGGGAAAATTCACTCATATAAATATTAAAAGCACAATTTTTCGCTAATTTAGTGGTGGGGGAAACATGAACAAATCCATTTGAATCTTTTCCAATATTCATCAAGGGTCTCTCATTATGATTGCCAAATGCCACAGATTTATTTTCTAGTTGATGAAATTTGAGAGGAAGGGAATAAATTATCTATAAAGAGTATTTTTAGTTCATTACAGACCCCATTTTTGGTAGGAAGATAGTATTTCTAGTCTTTAGATACACCATCAAGGGGGAAAGGGAAGGCCCTATGCTTAATGAGGTCCTCAGACACATTTTTGGTTTTCATGGTGGAGCATAATATATGAAACTCCTTGAGATATTTGTGAGGATCCTCACTAGGAATACCATGTAATTTAGGAATGGGGTGGATGAGGCCTGATCTCATATCAAAGTTTGTTACTTCCTCAGGATATTGGATGTACACAGGTTGGTACTCCACATCCAGGGTGGTCAGCTCTTTTATGGTTTGATTATTTGAATCCATGATTTCTAGGGTTTGATTTGGTTAAATATTTAATTAATTTTTGACCAATTTATGTTATACAAGGGGTTCCTAAATGGTTTTTTACTATCCTACTTTAGATGACCTAATTTTTTAGTGAATAATCTTTTCAATTTCCGAGTCAAATTTAACCAGTTTTTATTTTTCTAATGAGGTCAAGCAAATAATTTGTGAAGTTTTTTATCCTTTTATTCTATTTATGATCGAATAATAATAAAATAAAAGCACATTAGAATAATTAAAGGATAGTGTAAAATATAGTGTTATAGTATATAATCATATAAAGAGATAGGAAGAGAGAGAAGAATAAATATACAAAAACAAACAAAAGAAAAAAAATAAAAAAGGAAGAGGGGATATTTAAAGGATTAATAAATAAAGATTAAAATAAATAAATAAAGGAAATAAATAAATAAATATGATCTTTGATTCCTTAAAACATCTCCAAAATTTTATCATGTTTTAGAGCACGTCAAATTATATTCTTAGTTTTACTGGAATTATACAGTATAGCAAGAACACTAGGTCATCTCTCAAATTAGCCTTAGATCGTTAATAAAAAAATAAGGTTGTGATTATGAAAATAAAATGGGAATGAGGTTTTGTAAAAATTTAGTTTTGATGATTTAAGAATCTAAAAGAAAATGTAAAGCGATAAAACAAAGAAGAAATTAATAGAATTAATTAAGCATGATCAACCTGGTGAATTCTCATGATGCTCAACTTTCATAGCTTCAAGAGAGGGTATAGATATATTAATCATTGGTTTGTAACACCTGTAACCATAATTTTACTAATCATATACTAGGATACCTCCGATGGATTAGTCAGAAACACACAATGATTCACTGGATACTGTCGATGATTGGGTGATTTGTGTTTGACTTCATAAGCAGAAATCACCAAGGAAACACATGAATAACTCAATGTACTATAATGGTTTGTATGTTATTTCAATGTATTACCATGAAATGAAATTAAATTTTCCTTTCAATGTTTATGAAAGTTTAATTAACCAAGATGTACCACACAAACACTGCAATTGAAAGGGGGAATAAGAAGTGGTGAATGGTTTGTGAAACATAACATGAATGAGTACACCCAAACATGATTATATGAGTCGAGTATGATATAAAAATACATAAATCAATAAAATAAGAATATAAGTTGAAGAAAAAACACATAAAAATAGGAATTAAAAATATCATTCAATTATTACAAACAAAAAGCTCAATATTTACAACACATTCCTCTCTAGGTGATCAAAATGAGGTTAGAACTCCATGGAAATGGAGGAATCCATAAATGTTGAACTAGAAATTACCATATCCTCTAGAACTAATAGGAATGAGAAGAGGTCTCCTTTGGGTCTCCAAAATTAGAGAACATTTCTTCCTGGTTTAACTTACAAATGGGGTGCCCAATGTTCCAATTTATAGGCAAAGTGGAAGGCAGTTTTGGGAGTCTAGATTTCGTAAAACCACTTGGTACATAGTTTTTGACCTCCAGATAGTATTATCTAGATTTAAAAAAACTAAAAACATGTTTCCCCACCTATTTCATATATTTACTGAAAATTTTGCATCATTTAGAGGCCTACGTCTTGAGATATTAAAGAAATAAAACACACCACTTTTGACTTTGAGAAGATTCGATTCCCTCGAAAGATCATTTTTGATGGGCCCCTTAATAGATGAATTGGGACTGGGTTTCTTTATAATATTTTTATCCGACATATTATTGGATTAGATCAAAAAATTTATCCCATCTGAAAGCATGTATTTGTCGAAACAAAATAGTGGACTTGTGTTCATGGGAATCCATGCAGTTTGAACCATTTTCATTTTGCATCATTGTGGGATCTCTGAATCACCTCCACCTACAATGAATTTTTCAAAACAAGTAAAATTTAACTTTTTAACAGTGAAAACAATAATTGAATCAAACATAAAGTTCAATTTGTTATTAAATTTTTAATTTATGATACAAAATAAATTTAACACATTGGTATCAGGGATGAAATGAATAGTGAATCATGGTGAGATTAAAATATCGCTTTGAACATTTATTGAGTAAAATAAAATTTCTTTTAAAATTAAACATTTTATTTAAAAACTATAAAATTTGAAAAATATTATCAAAATTATTTTATTTGAAAATAACATTAAAAAAATAATAATTTCCAGAATATTAGGAAAAAAAATTCTTTAAAAATAACCTTGTAAAAATGTAATGTAAGATTAAAATAAATGATGGTCATGATGGCGAGTAATTCCATACAAGCTATATATGTTAAAAAGAACACTCCTTTTTCACTATAAAAAGGGTAGAAAAGTGCCTCATTTAAAAAATAACAAGAAGATTCCTTTAAAAACGTATTTTAAAAAATTCAAACATGGAAAAAAATTTCTTTAATAAATCATTTGGATAATTATAAAATCTTTTTTGAAATAATTTTTTTAAAAAATAATTTTGGAAGAAAAACTATTTTTGACCAAAGATATAAATAAAGTATGATTATTTAAAAAAATCATAATCATTTTAAGTACCAAAGAGAGAGTAAATGGTACTATTACTTTAAAAAGTTCATTTATAACAAGAGGATAAGAAAATATATTTATTTTAAAATAGAAATATTATTTAATTCCCCCAAGGGATACTTCAACAAAATAAATCTCCAATAATGATGAGATTGTGAAATAAACCCTTACCACTTTGGTAACTTTTGAATCATTAACCCTATGAAAGAAATAATTTTAAATAAAACATTCAATACCATAAAGATAAATGAATTAATGATATAACATAAAAATAGGTTATTTTATACACCACACAAAAGAAATAAGTGGTTAATATGGTGTATGTCTCATAGAAGTAAAAGTGATATGAAAAACCCATACCTCATGCTTTATTTTGGTCAAACATAATTTAACCACCGGTATAGTGGTTTTAAACATGTTATTAAATTATTATAGAACCAAATTAATTTTTTTATTATCATATATAATCCTTTTATAACATCATATCTCCCATTCATTAATAATCTTTCATTATTCTCATTGTTTCAGGTGTTAATTGTCATGTTTTCTCATTGTGTTTTATCAAGAAAGATTCAATCTTTGAACATATTATATATTTACATGATCTATAGAATAAGAATCATGAAATAATTATCATTTTTATATATCAATTATAATTTTAAACCAATAATGAAATATGGTTATGAATAATGGACTATGTTACAGTCATGGAGACGGTAGGTCGTATATATCCATGAGTAACGTTTCCATTTTTTTATGATCATTATGGAAAGAAGTTAAGTAATATTTTATCTTTTCAGAATGATAATAATATCATATATACCATATTATATATTTAAATATACTTATATATATCATCTATGTCGTGTGGTGATTAAATAGAGTCACATTACTTCGTGATGGCGGTAGTCCACGCGTACCCGAATGAAGTTATAATTCTTCAGTGTAAAAATATATATATATGTGTTATATTTTAGTAATGAAAAATAATCCTTAATACCATAAATATTTCATTTATATCACATATATTCATTAAAAAATCATTACCTTCCATTTAAACCTTTGGTGAAAAAAATCAAATCGCTTCACGAGGCGGTAGTCCATCGTAAACATGAGAAACATTATCGTGTCCCCTAAGGAATAGAAAATAAAAAAGTTATATATGATATAATGAATCCATAATTATAATTAAATTATAAATATAATATATATATATATATACTTTATATTCATCATCATACCCAACCGTGAGATGTGGTAATGGAAAAATGAATAACATTGGTTCGCAAGGCGGTAGTCTGTTGAACACCAATAATTATTTCATAACATATTTTATGGAAGTGGGGTTTATTTTAGGTCATTAAATTATTATAAAAACATATAATTATATTTAATATACTTAGGTTATTATATCATAATTATTTAATAATAATTTTAGTAGGTGTAGGAGGAAATAAAATAAAAATGTTTGTTGAAGAATGTTACCTCTTCTTTAAGTAACCTCCTTATGTTTGCACCGAAGACTTACAAGGTTAGATTTTTTTTCAAATAAAGTATTCTAGGATTATATGAGGGAATTTTTTAGGTTATTTGGACTTTTTTGGTATAGAAAAATCTTTTGCTATGTGTTAAGAATATTGGATAGGGAGTGGCCTTTTATAAGTTAGGTGAGTGGTACACTTTTATTTTTTTGGAAATAAAATGATGTACCCATGTTTTTCATATGCCACAAGGGTCCAAAAGGAAGTATTATCACTACTTATACATTATAGGGTCTAAATAGTTCCGTAAAATATATTTTAGACAAGTTTTTAGGTCAATTTAACCATTATCTTTTTAGTTTAACCCACTAATAAATCCAGTTTCACCTTAACCATGGTAATTAATCTGTTCTATTTTCACTATTCATTTTGGTCAAAAATTAAGTTGACCATATCAAAAAATATAAATGATTTTGATTCCAAGTATAGAATCAATTTTTAAAAATTCAATTCACTTAATTATAAAAATATTATTTAAAATTAATATCACAAACACAATCAGAAAGCAGGTTTCTAAAAGTGAAAATGTTTAAAAGTTTACAATGTTTTTATATCAAAATTAAATATTAAAATGATTCAAATAAACTAAATTAGATTAATATATATATAATTTAATTGAATTTACTTTAAACCCAATTAAAAATATAATTTAAATTAGTAAATAATTTAAATGAAATGGCAGTTTTCAATTAAATTTCAGTATTTTTCACTATTCATTAATAAATCAACATTTCAGAAAAATCCTAAAATTTCATCCAAATATAATTTTGATATTATGATTTCAAAAATAAATATAATTTTATTAAAATAAATTTTCTCAAATTGGTAGAGATAAATTTTAAATTATGTCTGCAAGGCGCGACTAAACCATCTTTTAGAAAAAATACACTGATTTTAGAAAACATTTATTTTTCTTTTGAATGGTTATTATTTTATTTTTAATCAATATATAACCATAATTTTCATAATTTATTTAGTAATATTTATACCCACCAATTTATCAGCTAGGTTATAATGGTATACTATATTATGGTTCATTTCGACTTGGGGTTGTGTGTTCTGCAAGTTATTGAAGAGATTTACTTGAAAAGATGTATTTTGTAAAGTATAAAGTGTTGAATTTTCTTGTAAGATCGGTGTTTCATGTCAAACACACTATCAAAAAAAAATTTTTCATTTTAAAATATTGGTTTGTTACACTTGATATTATTTATAGGCATACTTTATTCTTTTTAATAAGGATAATTGTACTATTACTTATTCCAAATGAGAAGAGGTTTCCATTTTCAAAATTTCCAATCCAAAATTTATTAAATCATTAACTAATAGATCATGATCCAGATATAAAATGTTTGATAATGAATTATCCTTTCAAATCAAATCATTTTCCAGCATTTTTTCTTTACCTTGATGATAATTAATTTTACAGTCATAATATTTTATCAATTCCATTGACCACATTTTCCTTATGTTCATTTTTTATTAAATAAAAACATAAAATTATATGATTATATATATATATATATCAAATTTCTACCCATATAAATAATTATTCTAATATTTAAAAGAAAAAAATTATTGATAAAAAATTAAGGTCTTTCATTAGATAATTTTTCTCATGGTGTTTCAACTATCATGATGCATAATCTATCACCTGATCATTTTACATCAAAATAAAACCAGGACCGTATAATGAAGCATCAACATAAATAAAAAATTCCACATTTAATTATAGTAAGGCTAATATTGGTTCATTAAGTAATATTTTTTATTAATTCTTGAAACATTACTCTTATTCCTTTGTTCAAATGAATTTATCACCCTTTTAAGTTAACTTGGTTAATGAGTTAGATAACCAAGTAATTTTTTCAAAAACAAATGTTGATAAAAATTTTCTAGTACATGAAAACTATGAATCTATATGATATTGTACTTTCTTGGATATTCTTTCACAACTTTGGTTTTATAAGGATCTATGGTTATTCAATATTTATTTATAATATTCCCAAGAAATGAATTTTTCTATAACAAAAACTCACATTTACTAAATTGTCTGTATAAATTATCGTCTCTTATGTTTTAAAGAAAAATCCCCAAATTTATCTAATAATCCTCATAAATTTTATAATATACTAAAATATCATCAATAAATACCCCCAATTTTTTTTAAAAAATTCACCAAACACCCTATTAATAAAATCTATAAATATATTTGATGCATTTGTTAACCCAAATGGCATAACTATAAACTCATAATGGATATACCTTGTTTGAAACACCTTATTATGAATATATTCTTAATATACCTTCAATTAATGATATTCTGACCTTTGGTTAATATTTCAAAAGTATTAATCTCCTTGGGGTTCATGAAACAAGTCATAAATATGAGGAAAATCATATGTGTTCATAAAATTAATATCATTTATTTCTCTATAATCAATGAAAATCATTGTAGAAAAAATATTTCTTATTAAAAAATAAAATAGGGTAACCCCAAGGTGATGTTATAGGATAAATAAAAACCTTATCAATAAATTATTTTAATTGAATTTTCATTTTTAATAGCTCTACTAGATCTATTTGATAAAGGGTTTTTTGATATTTAATTAGCCTAAAGAACTAATTCAATAATGAATTCCATATCCAGATTTGGATTAAGACCAGGAAAATTATCTTGAAATACATCTAAATATTCATTTACCATGGATACATTATTAATTTGTACCATTTATTTCTTTTTAATGATATTATCAAGATAAATTTATCCTCTATATTTTATAATTTTCTAATCTTCTTGATATATTATCGCTAATATGAATTAATTCTTAAATAAAAACACTATGGCATTATAAAAATTAAATATAACCTCCTTTTCTCTTTGATCTATATAACATGTTATTATAAAATCCAAGCCATACCTAAAATAATATCAAACTGTGATATAATTATAGAAACAAAATTTTAAAGTCAAAAAATGCCAAAATTAATTATAGTAAGATTCCTAAAAATAAAGTTTACTTGAAAAACTCTATCAAAAGTTTTTTACCAAAATTACTCTCTGTTTCTTAAGATGATATTTCCATATTAATAGAAAATTTCCTAGAAATAAAAGAATATATAGATCCATAATCAAACAAGACATTAAAATAATTTGATTAACAAAATAAGTTTCCTGTTACAAATACATTTGATAGACTAAAATATATTCTAGCAGTAGAAAATGGATTTTAAACAATTTTTTCTCACTATCTTGATGATTTCCACCAATATTTGTTAGTTTTCGAAACTTATTTTCATAATGACCCATCTCATTATAATTAACTAATTTCACTACCAACTTGATACCATGATAACAATTTTGTTCACTAGTTTTCCCATTATTAGTATGATCATTACTCATATACTTGAAATCATGAACCATTTGTCCAAATTTAAGACATCAAAAAAAATTCTATTATTTAAAGACACACTATTAAATTATTTTTACCACATTTCGTACACGAGATAAGTTTTCCTCTAGATTTACTTGTTGGTTGTTTCCCAATTTCTTTCCACCTTGAAAACTTCTTATCCTTCATGTTATGAGATATATAAGATTCAAAAAAATCTATATCAACCTTCTAATTACATAGAATATTTTTCTCAAAACTATCAAATTTATGAGTCACTAAATACCTTTATAAAATTAGTTTTAGATCTATATAAAATCTATCAATTTTACTTTCATAGTCTATAACAAAATTCATACCATACCTCACCAATCTAGTAAAATTTACTTTATAATCATTAACTAATTCCTCTTCCTTTTTCTAAAAATTTAGAAATTTTATTTCCATTCTAAGAAAAATAACTTTAAGAAAAAATTCATGAAAATATATTTTAATACCTTCCACTCCATTGTATAAATCACATTCTTCTCCATGATATTCTTAATTAAATACCACCATTAACTAAATTTACCTTCAAAATGAAAAACTATAATTTTTACCTTATGATGTTGTGAACAAAAATAAACATTAAATATCATCTCCAATTCATTTATTCATCCTTCATATATCACTGGGTTTGATGTTCCACTAAATTTTAGTGCATTTTAGAACATGAAATTCTCTACTATTGACATATTCCACTATAGATAATTTGGTCACTTCCTTTCATTGGTAACACCATTTATGGCCTATTATAATTATGTAAACAAAACTAAAAATATATCATACCTAACATAAACCATTTCATGTTATTGATTAGTAATGATTTTGAATTTTTATATCCCTCCTACTTTATTCACCATGTTACCTATATATAAAACCATTTTAAAATAGACATAGATTAGTTGAAACAATTTTAAAACCCTAAGAATAATAAAAAAAATCATGATAATATAACCATAAATTAATATTTTGTCCCTAAAAACACTTTGGCATCCCTAAATAATATTTCGATTTTTTCTTTACCAATAAACTAACCCCTACAGTTATCTAAACCCTTCTATAATACCAACTATAATACCCTAAACATAATAGACCCATAATTTTATAATTTATAAAAATATTTCATCACTTTAATCCCCATGACCTTTTGCTTTATTATTTTAGAGGGTTAGTAAAATCATTTCACTAAAAAATACACACTTCTAATTAGTGTACACTTTTTCAACAAAAACATGTTCTTAAAATCCTAAACTTACTTCAAACAAGGAAAATCTTCAAAAATAGAACATTTAATTAATTATTATTCTTATTATTCATAAAAACTTGTAAAATCATTAGAAAAGTTTTTAATATCATTTAAATATTAGTAAAATGTGTATAAAAATAAAGAAAACCTATTAAGATATTTAAATGAAATAAAATATAGGAAAAGGTTTTCCATTAAATAATAAACTTTGAACTCATATAAACCAATTATCACTCAGGAAATCAGTTCCTTTTCATAATTAATTTAATAAAATAATCTCATAAACAATAATAAATGAAATAGTATAATCATGAAGGTTTTTTTGGGACATAATATTTATAATAAACATTTAAATCACCCTTCTAATTAAATAACTCATTGAGTTAGTTCCAATATAATTTCTCTCAAGAATAAATAATTACCCAATGCATTCAGGGATATATCTCAGGACCACCCATCATCATAAAAAATTTCCAAGAATAATAAAATTAATAAAAACACATATGATCCTTTATTTCCTCATACCATGAATAAAAATCATAAAACATCAACTTAAATTTTAAAAAATAAACATTTTAAGTTAACCCATAAAAAGAAGTTAATTTTTTAAGAATAGGTTAACTAATTCCCTGTTGAGATAAAAATGAAAAATAAAATCACAAAATACTTATAAATATCACTAGGAATTTAAGAAATACAATTATTAAAAAACATTATAGATAAATTAGATATAAATTCTTCAGAACATTTTAAAATAAAGGTTTAACAGAAAATCCCTTACCTGGAGTCCCAACTTGCTTCGTATATCCTCTAACTTCTAGAATATTAAAAATATATTAATTAATTAACTCCTTAAAAACCATTTTTATCATCATATTTATTCTTTTTTGTCTAGTTATTTTCATTTATTATTTATTCATTGGATTAATATTTCTTGTGTTCATCATTTGGAGGTTTTCAGATACATAATTCTAAAACAGCTTCAGTATAACGGTAATGTTCCATGATCCTTATAAAATTTTTCCGTAAGTTATATATATTTTAAGGTATATGTTTGATGTCATTACATAAGAATATAAGTATAATATCTCTATAAATAATTTGAATTTATAAAATCTTATTCGGTAATCTTGTTTTATATGCTTAAAAATAAGTTAAAATTTTTACATAATTTCATTATTATCCAAACTATTTTATCATTATTTATTCATAAGAATACATTATTTAATTATTAATATTAGATTAAATCATTAAAACAATATTTAATAGTATTCATGAAGGATTAATTTAATAATAAAACATAATCGTTCACTTAGGTAGAATAAAACAACCATGGGTGGACAATGTTTTCTAAAGTGATTAAAAGGAAAAGAAAGACTAAATAATATTTGAGTATTATAAAAAAATTCAGAATAATTATACCAATAGTTCAAAAAAATTAAGGGTTTCCCATATTATAGGAAGGTTAATAAGAAAATAGAAAATAAAATACATAGATTTTGAATTTTGTACTTTGATATAATAATGACATATGAAAAAAGAGTTCCTAGAAAGGAACGACTAATATATCATAAATAATGGATCCAAAATAAATTCATAACACTATAATAGAATTATTTTAGAAAAATAAAAGGAGTTTTTAAAGGTTGTTAAAGGAAAATATTCTTAAATTAGTAGAGAAATATTGAGTTCAGAACCCTTACCTTGCTCTTTGAATCACCACTTTTGAATTGAATCTTATGCATTCGAAGAAGGGACTTCTGGCCAGAAAAGTGCCTTATAAATGTAGAAATGGAAGTTTAGAGAGTTATTTTATTATAATAATGAGATAAAATTGGTATTTAGATGTTTTTTGGAATGGGTAGAATGATTTCCCTTTTAGAAACAAGATTCCATGGTATTTTAAAAAATATTTAAGATTTAACAGACAAGAATATAATTTTCAATCATGTGGTGGCTCATAAATGTACAATAGATTATATTTTAGAAACTTATGCTTCCTAAATTGACTTAATAGTGGGTTTCATAGTTTTTTTTATTAATTTGTAAATAATTTTTAATAAAAAATCCCATTTAAATAGGTTTTCTTAGGTTTTTCTATAATTAGTGTTTAAAAATAACTAGAAAATTATAAAGTTTGAGTTTTAATATTTATATAATTATTTATATTTAATATTTATTAAAAAATTCATGAGAACCCTAATTAATCTAAACCTTATAACTTTAAATATTTTAAAACTGTCATTTTTAACTTTTCTCCCACTTGCACAAGCACCACATTGACACTATGTAAGTATTTTGTATAATTATCTTGATATTTAATTTTTAAAATAAATTATTGAAATAAATTTAATTTATAATTCATAATTATTATTATATAAAATCATTCTCGATATTTTTTTTCTTATCCATATCTTGATAACATTTTAGGATAATAATTTTTATATTTCTTAGCTTACATAACCACTGGGTAAGCATTGGGATAACAAACATGTTATATGGATTTAAATATAAAGAATATTAATTAAAATAAATTATTTATTATCATATTTATCTCTAAAGTCTATAATTTCTTTTTATATTTTTTAATATTATCTTAAAGATACAAATTTTCAATTTTACCATGATGCATATATACTGCATCAACATCGATAATGATTTTCAAATTTTTCTTGACATTAAATTAATTTATATTAATTAAATAATATTCCTTTAATATTTAGATCATATTATCTTGTAAGAAAAATTTAAAATATTTCTATAATTTTCTATATCATTTTAGATATAAATATAATAATAAGAACTGGAATTCCACTTAAACTAAAATTCTTATTTTAAAATGAATTTGGAATTCATAAGTATTAATAAAATTTATAACTATATTAAAATAGAAAATTGAAATTAAAACATTAATTTATAATATTTTAATATATATTTTAATAAAAATAGTGATTATATATCACATTTACTATTTATTATCATGTCTTTTTTTTCATAAATTTTTCATAAAATAATTTTCATATATATTTGACATAATTATTCAAGTTATATTATTCATTTTAATAAAATACATATATAAATATTAAATATTATATTTTAAAATGAAAAATTATAATAATATATTCATTTTTTAGAATAACATATATTTCATTTTAAATAAAAAATCCACATCCTAGTTTAAAAATATGTGTCCAATACATTCTCCCTTATTAAATAAATTTCATCCTTACAATTTTAACTTATTTTTAAATGAGTGGGGATACTTTCCCTTCACAATATCTTCATGTTTCGATGTTTTTTCTTTGACTATATGATTTTTTCATACAACCTTAACTAGACACATTACCTTATTTTGCAACAGTGTCTCTCTATGATCAAGAATATAAATATATTTTTCCTCATAAAAAATATTCTCCTATAGTTGGAAAAATTCAAGGATCAATATATGATATATATTAGTCACATATTTCAATAATAAAGATACAATGAAACACATTATGTTACTAAGATTAACTTGGAAGCAAGGCTACTCGATAAGCCACTAAACCCACATTTTCTAGGATTTCCTATGGAGAAATAAGTAACATGCTAATTTTTTTCTTTAATACCAAAATTAATTACATCTTTCCATGGAGATATTTCAATAAAAACATGATCTTTTACCTCAAATTAAAGGTCTTTCCTTTAATTATCTATATAACTATTTTTCTTACTTTAAGCTTCTTTCATATGAAACTAAATCAATTTCAATTTTTCAATCATCTCATTCACCAATTCATACTCTAAAAACATCCATTCCCCAACTCCATCACAAAAATATAATGTTTGACGCCACTTTTTATCGAATTCTTTAAAAGGATATATCTATATACAAGAATTATAATTATTATAAATAGAAAATTTAACAAATGAAATGTGTTGATCCCAGGTTCCTTGATAATCTAATGAACATAATTTAATCATATCCTACAAATTTTTAATTTTTCTCTCTATTTTCCATCATTTTAATGATGAATAGCTATACTAAAATTTAATTCCATGCCTAATGACTACTAAAGTCCTTTACAAACAAAATTGTTGTAAACCAAGGATTATGATCACACACAAAAGAAATATAAACTCCATGTAATTTTACTATATATTTAAGATAAATTTGAGAAATATTATCCAAATAAATATTATATTATATAGGAATAAAATGTTCATATTTTTTTAAACGTTCAAAAATAACCCATATTGCATTATTTCCCTAAGATTTATTAGGAAATCGCATAAATAAATTGATGGATATATGTTCCCATTTCAATTTTCGTATTGATAATGGATGAAGTATTTCTTTTGGTTATTATCATTCATCTTTAATGTACTTATAAATAAAATATTTAAATGTAAAATCAGAAATATCCTTCTTTACTCCTTCACAAAAAAATATTCTTGAATATCTTTATACATCTTTGTACTACCTCTATGAATAGAATATGGAGAGATGTGCGCCTCACTCAATAATTCCTTTTTCAACTGAGAGTCATTTGGTACACATAAGCTCTAACCAAATTTTATAACACCTTTCTCATTAATATTAAACTCGCATAACCTTCCTTTATTAATCAAATTTATCATCTCTTACCATATATGATCTTCTTTCTAGGAAAACAATATTCTTTCCTAGTAGGATGATTATACTATTACTAATTCCAAAAGTGAATAGGTTTCCACTTTCACAATTTCTAATCCAACTTTAATTAAATCATTTGCTAATGTATCATGATCTAGATATAACATGATTAATGATGTATTATCATTTAAATTGAAAGTATCCACTACCTTTTTAGTTTTACCTAGATGATAATGTATCATACAGTCATAATATTTTATCAATTCCAAATACCACCTTTACCTTATGTTCAGTTTTTATTAATGAATATATAATTTGATATTTTATGATCTATATAACTTTAAAACCTCTCCTTATATAAATAATTTTTTAAAATTTTTAAATAAAAAAACCTTTTCCAGATCAATGTCATGTATTGGATAATTTTTCTCATGGGGTTTCAACTATCATGAAGCATAATCCATGAACTCATTATTCTTCATCAAAAAACAACCAAGACCCTTCTATAAAGCACCACTCTAAATAAATAATTCTCTATTTATTAAAAATGAGGATAATATAAGATAATTAACCAATTTTATTTTTAGTTTCCAAAAACATTCCTCACATTCCATTATCTGAATGAATTTAACACCCTTTTGAGTAAACTTGGTTAACAGATTTGATAACCAAGTAAACTTTTCAAAAAACCACTAGTAAAAACTTTTTAGTCTAGAAAAATCAGAATATTTATGATATTAGTTTTTTTTCATTCTTCCATGACTTTAGTTTTAGTAGAATCCATTTTTATGCCATATTTAGTCCCAATATATTTAAGGAATGGATTTTTTTGTAACAAAAACTCAAATTTACTAAATTTTTCTTATAAATTATTCTCAATTGAGTCTTTTAGAATAATCCAAATATTTTTCTCATGATACTCATAGCTTTTAGAATATTCCAAAACCTAATCAATAACTTCCACCATAAATTTGTCTAAATATTCCCTAGATACTCTTTTTATAAAATCTATAAATATAGTTGGTTCTTTTTTTAACCCAAATGGAATGAATACAAACTCATAATGTTTATACCTAATTTTAAATTCCATCTTAGGAATATATTCTTCATTTTCATTCAATTTATGATATCTAGACCTTAGATCAGTCATTGAAGAGTAATTATATGCATATAGTTGATCAAACAAGATATAAATATGAGGAAAAGGATACTTATTATAAATATTAATATTATTGAGTGCTATATAATCAATGAAAATCCTCATAGAACAATATTTCTTCTTAAAAAAAATATGATTAACCCGTGGTGAAGTGATAAGATAAACGAATCCCCCATCAATAAATTATTTTAATTTACTTTTCAATTCAAATATCTCTACTAGATCCATTCAATAATGGGCTTTTGAGATTTAATTAACAGAACGAACTAGGTGAATAGTTAATTTCACTACCTAGTTAGAAATACCGCCTATAAAATCATTTGTAAATACATCCAAATATTCAATTATCTCTAAAAATTAATTAACTTAGACCATATCCTTCTTTTCAATGACATAAGCAAGATAACTTTCACCTCCACCATTTATCAATTTCTTATCTTCTTGATATGTTATCACTGATATGAATTAATTATTAAATACAAACATCATATCATTATAAAAATTAAATATAACTTCATTTTTTACATTGCTTCTTAGAATGATATACTCAAGTTAAATTCATATATAAAACAATATCAAACTCTAATATAGATTTGATAATAATATTTTTTTTGTAAAATAATGATGTAGATGATTATTGAAAGATCCATTTAAATACTTGTTTCTTTGATACCTCCACCTGAATATTTTACCAAAATACTATTCTCTATTTATTAAGATGATATTTAAATTTTATTAGAAAATTTAATAGAAGTAAAATAAAGTTTAGATCCCAAATATGATATGTTAATAGCATAATTTGAGTAAAACAAATACGGTACTCATTACCACTTCATTTAATGGACTAATATATTACATAGTAGAATAAAATGACCTTGATAAACCTTTTTTATTATGATCCTAATGATTTACATATTGAGTAGATAAAAATAGACACATATTTTCATAATGAACCATCTCATTATAATTTAAATATTGCATTACCCACTGAACACCTTGATAAGACTTTGTTCTCTAGTTTTCCCAAAATTGGTTACAACACTACTCATTTATTTAAAATTGTGAACCATATTTACAAAATAAATACATGGGTAATATTTTCATAATATTGTAAGACACTCCCCAAAATTATTTTTAACATACTTAAGACATTGGATAAGTTTACCATCATATTTATTTATTGTTTGATTCCTTATTTCTTACCACCTTAAATTCTTATTATCATTGATGTTGTGATATACATAAGAGTAAAAAAACTCCATATTATCCTTATCAACACATTGAAAAATTTACTCATAAATCTCAAATTCATGAGAAACTAAAGGCCTTTATAAACCTATTTTCATACATATGTAAAATCAATTAATTTTACATTCATGGTCCAAAATAAAATTCAATGAATAACTTATAATTTAGGTAAAATTTATTTATAAGTAGAAAATGAGTCCTCATAATTTTTACCCAAATATTATAATTTCACTTCAATTATATGTTAGATAACATTAGGAAAAAATCAACAAAAATATATTTAAATACCTTCCACTTTATGGTATCAATATTATTATTCTCCTTGGTATTCTTAATTAAATTCCATCACTGATTGGCTTCACCATCAAGATGATAAACCACAAGAGTTTCCTTTTTATTTTTTGAACTACCTAGTACTTGAAATACATTATCTAAATAATTTATCCAGTTTTTATAAATCATTGGTTCTGAGGAACCACCAAAATTTAGAGGATGTTTTTATATAAAATTCTCCAATATTGACATAATTTTCTATAGAGAGTTCTGTTTCACCCTTTCATTGATACCACCATTTATATTCTATGTTAATTTAGTTAACGAAACCAAAAATTTCTTATCCCCAACACCAACTATTCCAAGTTACTGATTAGGTGGGTTATTTTCCTCTTGTTTCTATCCTACTTCATTTACCATGTTACCTATATGAAAGATCATTCTAAAATAGACATAGATTAGATGAAACAATTTCGCAACACTTATAAAAATAAAAAAACTATTTCATTTTAATGTAACCATAATTTAAGGATTTATCCACATAAAACATCATTTGAATCCCAAAATTATCATTCCTTTATTTCGTTACTTAAATCCTAACTTCTAAATTTATAAAAACCCTACTCTAATACCAATTGTAATCATTCAAACATTAACCCCCCATTGTTTCCTTTTTTAAAAAAACTTTTCATCATTTACATACACAAGATATGTAGGTTTAGAGTTTTAAAGGATTAGGAAACACATTACATTACAAAATTCATACTTCTCAGTTCACAATTGTTTAGTAAAAAGAATTTCTTAAAATGATATACTCGATTCATTCTAAATAAATATAAATAACTAAAACTTTAAATTATTTATTATTACTAATCAACATTAAAACCTATAAAATCATTTTAAATTGTGGGATTTGAATTAAAATAATATTAATGGGTATGAAAATAGATACGAACCATTATAACATTGAAATACAAGAAAAACCAAGAAAATAGTTCTCTATTAAATAGTGAACTTCAAACTCATATAAACTAATAATCAATTATGAAATTAAATTATTTACATAAAAAATTCCATAAAAAATCTTGTAACAAATAATAAATACAATATAATAACCATGAACGTTTCTCATAACATCATATTTTTAATCATCTTTATAATTACCATTTCAATGTAATGACTCATTCTGTTACGTCCAATATATTTTTCTTCAGAGAAAAAAACTTTACCCAATCTATTGGGAGACTATTTTTCAATCCCAACCATAATAATAAATAATTTAAAAGAATAATAACATGAATATAATACATATTAGATTTAATTTTATTATAGCGTTAATAAAACTCATAAAAACTTACATTTCAACTCTTAAGCACAAGCATTTTTAGTTAACCCATAAAATGAAAATAATATTAAAATAATGGGTTAACTAAATTTATATTGCGATTAAATCGAAAAAAAATTCGTAGAATAATTATGAATATAAATAATAAAATTATAAATAAAATTCATAGAAAACATTATAGTGATGGTTGATAGAAAGTCTTCAAAATATTTTAAAGTAAAGGTTTAAAAAAACCCTTACCTAAAGTCCCTAATAACTTCATAAATCCTATAATATCATAAATAATATAACTATATTAATTATTTAATTTATTCAAAAACCTTTTCATCAATATCAATACTTTTTTTATTTATTTATTATAATGTATTATATATTTATTGGTTTAATTTTTCTTGTGTTGGTCATTTGGGGGCTTCCTGATTCATTGTTCCAAAATAGATTTGGTATAATAGTAACTATAAAATATACTTTTTGAATGGTTCAATGATATCTAAAAATATTAAGGTATATTTTTTATTTCATTAAAAAATCATAGGAATTAAAACACTTTTTAGATTCTTAATATTTATAAAATCCTCCTCATCAAATTGTTTTAGATGCTTTAAAATAACTTCAATTGTTTACATATAATATCATTATTATCATGACTATTTTGGCATTTATGAATCATAAAAAAAATTATTTAATTATCAATTTTATATTTAATCATGAATATAATTTTTAATAACGTACAAAAAATAGTTAATTTCAAAAATATAACACCATTGTTCACTTAAGTAGCATAAATCCAATATGGATTAATGATGTTTCCTAAAGAGTTTAAAAGAAAAAAACACTAAAAAATATTAGATTTTCATAAAAAATTTGAAAATAATTATAATAATATTTAAAATTATTTTTAAAAGTTTCCTATATTATATGAAGTTATTGAGGAGAAAATAAAAGAAAATACATGGATTTAGAATCACATACTTCTATAAAATAAGTAATTATGAAAAATGGGTTTCTAAAAAGAATAAGTGATATATAATCAAGAATATATCAAATACGTGTTTATAACATTATGATAAAGTATTTATAGAAAATAATTTAGAAAATAAAAGTTTTTAAGAATAATTTTAATGTAAAACATCTAAAATAAGATATGAAATATTGATTTAGGAACCCTTACATTGTTCTTTGAATTGCCTCATTTGGATCGAATCTCAATCCTTTAGAGAATGGACATTTGGGTGTACCAAAGCCTTATGAATGTGGAAATTTATGTTTAGAGAAGAATTTGGTAATAAAATTTAGATAAAACTAAACTTTAGATATTTTTTAGAATGGGTAAACTGAGCCCCATTTTATGGAAAAAAATTTAATGAATTTTTTTAAAATAATCAATATTTAATAATCAAGAATGTAATTTTGAAATGGAAAGTGGGACATAAATGAGAAATAGATGATATCATGGTATACTAATTATATCTAATTGACTTTAGATATGGTTTTATATATTTTTATTAATTTATAAATTATTTTTATCAAAAAAATCCAATTTATAGAGATTTTCTGGGTTTTTTATATAATTTGACTATAAAAATAACTAGAAAATGAAAAAAATGATGTTTTAATAATTAAATAATTAATAAAATTTAATAATTATCTATAATATTTTAGAAACAACTTAATTTATCTAAACCTTATCATTTTAAATATTTTAAATCTATCATTTTTTACTATTCTCTTAATTGCACAAGCAATGTGTCAGCACTATGTAAGAATTTTGGATAATTATCCTATTATTTAATTTTAAAAATAAAATTTTAACATAAATAAAATTTATTTTACATTATTAATATCATATAAAACCATTCATAATATATTGTTATTCTTATCCATATCATGATAATATTTTAAGATAATAATTTTGACATTTCATAGCTTACATAAGCACTAGACAAACATTTGGATAATTATCCTGCTATATAGCTTTAAAATTCATCAATATACATAAAAATAATTGATTTATTATCATATTTATATTTTAAGTTGAAAATATCTGTATCTATTGTTCAATATTATGTCAAAGACACTAATTTTGACTTCTACAATGCTACGCAAGATCTACATCAACATCGATAATTATGTTCAGATTTCTATTGAAAAATAATAATTTATATTAATTGAAAAATATTTAAATAATATTTTGAGAATCTTATCATTTTAGAAACTTTATATATGTTTCAATAATGGTCCATATCATTTTAGATAAAAATAATAATAACTAGTATAATTAAGCATAAACTCGAATTATTATTTTAGAATGACTATTGAATTCAAAATTATTACTGAACTTTATAAAAAACATTATTTGATAACTGGATTTAAAAATAAATCCAATAAAACATTAGAAACAAAAATTGAAATAAAATATCAATTATAGTGTTTTAGTATAATGTGTACTCAAAAACGGTAATTATATATCACATTTAATACCTATTGTCACATCTTTTTTTATAATTTTTTAGAAAGATAATTTTAAACTATTTTTGACAATATTATTCAAAATATATTATTAAATTTATTAAAATACATATGTAAATATTAAAAATTACATTTTAAAATATAAATAATAAAATAATATAAACATTTTTCTTATAATAACTGATGTTTCATTTAAAAAAACACATCCATGTTTTATATCATGACATAATATTTTTATAATATATTAAAAAAATTATATCAATATAGATTCATAAAATTAATATAAATATCCTTATATAAAACACTTTATAATAAATTAAATAACATATTATTTATTATTTATCCATCGATTAAATAACTTTTTATGTTATGAAATAATTTTTATTTATGGATAATTAGAAAAAAAATAAACTCTATAATATATATTATAAAATCCATAAATATTATTTAAAAATATTTGGAAATTAAATTATTCATCCTTAAATAAAAAAAATTCCTAAAAAAATTACTTGTTGGTAAATACGTAGGAATAATTTTCTTTCACAAACTCTTCAATTTCCCACGTTTCTTCTTCATCCATATTATTTTTCTATAAAACCTTAATCTAACACATTAAATCATTTAAAAAAATTCTTTCTATGACTGAGAATTTTAATTGGTTTTTCGTCATAAGATTTATTCCCCTCTAGCTACATCACTTCATGGATCTATAAATGGGATAAATCAATAAAATATTTTCTTAATGAG
This sequence comes from Viscum album, assembly GCA_963277665.1. Classification (NCBI taxonomy): domain Eukaryota; kingdom Viridiplantae; phylum Streptophyta; class Magnoliopsida; order Santalales; family Viscaceae; genus Viscum; species Viscum album. The sequence goes on along the minus strand of OY728127.1, from coordinate 1,400,925,003 downwards.
GAAACCTAAAAAAATTATATACCAGAGATAAAATTGCAGGAAATGCTACTTGATAAGGCATCAATCCCAATTTCTATAGGATTTTATATGGATTATTAAATCATGGGATTAATTTCCCTTCCTTACTAAAAAAACATAACACCATTCCATGGATATATTTTAAGAAAAACATTATATATTACCTCAAATGAAAAATATTTCATTTCATTATCTACATAACTCATTATCCTACTTGATATTCTTTCAGATAACATTGAATAAATTTCACTTTTACAACTATCTATTTCTATAATCTAGGACCCAAAAATTTCTTTCCCCAATTTCATACCAACAATAATGAGTTTAAAACTAATTTATATACACTCCTTAAAAAGGTACCATCTATATACTTAAATGAAAATTTTAATTATAAGAAAATTTGACCAATGAAAGGTATCTTACTCTCCATCCTTTATAATCTAATAAAAACCCAAAGTATATCCTAAAAACTTTTATTTTTCTTCACTAATTATACATCAGTTTGAGAATTAAATGATGAACTAAAATTTAGTTCATCACTTAATTAATTCTAAATTCCTTTCCAAAAAATGGATGTAAACCTTGGATCATAACCAAAAAAAATAGAAATACAAACTACATGTAATTTTACTATAGCTTTAAGATAGAGTCAAGAAAGATGATCCAACACATATTATCTTGAATAAGAATAAAATAAGTATATTTAGTCAAACTATTAATAAAAATTCATATCACATTATTACCTTGAGATATCTTTAACAATCCCATGATGAAATCAACAGATATATATTCCCATTTCAATTATGAAATTGATAGTGACTGATGAATTAATTTTTATTATTTTCATCCAAATTTAACGTGTTAATAGATCAAATATTTCAAGGTAAAATAAAAATATCCCTCTTAATTCCTTCCCACCACAATTTTTTTACTGACTATCTAAATATAATATATAGTGGCATTCACCTGATTTAGTGATTCTTTTTCAACTAAGAGTTATTTGGTATACATAACATCTTACCAAAAGTTATAAAAACTTTTTCATCAATATTAAACTCATGTAACCTTAATTTATTTATCAAATTTATCCTATCTTTCACTCCATGATCTTATTTTTGGGTATTTTTTTATTATTTCTAGAAAAGATGGTTTTATTATGGTCAACTGAACCTGAAAGCCATCGATATTTTTATTTTCTTTTATAATCCCCCATTTTTTGGATGGTCTGAGAGGAAAATATTACATGAAACTTAGGCCTAGAGGCACAAGGCTCGTAATATGACTCGAATGAAAAGTGGAATAAATCCTAATAAAGAATCCAAAGGACCAGAAATTCAAATACATTAAAACTGCCCCTCTCAGCATCTATAATATTGAAGTTGCCTAGCTCCCCACCTTTCACTGATGATCAATTACCATTACCCCATACAGAGTTGTATGGTGCTCAGTACCAATGGAGATTTTCATACCCTCTCTTTCTTCCAATTCAATTAACTATGCTAGGGTTTCTACTACTTGTTTTGAATCCTGAATGGGGCCTAGTTTTCTATGGTCTTCTTGGACTGATTCATGCTCCTTAAAGCCTTAAATCTCATGGATTAGAGTCCTGAGATGTCTTAGAGTCCATGTGGCCAAAATACCAATGGTTTTCCAAAGTCCCTATGTCCTGTAGGCCCAAACCAGTGGCTCGAAATTCTATATAGAATAAAAATTTGGACATGCTACACTATCATACAATACAAAATATAGTACTGTTATAGTAACCAAGAGATATCCCTCCACTATGATTTGATCATGGGCTTCATGAAGGATTATGGGGTGTGTTAACCACTATAATACCACCTTAAGAACATGATTTTATTGTTAATAGTTCCACAAGATAATTAGTTTACACCTTCAAAATTTGAGATCCAAATTTCATTAAAACATTGACTAATAGATCATGATCCAAAAATAACTTAGTTTATGATGCCTTATCATTTTGAATCAAACCATATGCTACCTTGTTGACTTTATGTGGATGATAATGAATCATACAATCATAATCTATTATCAATTCCAACAACCACCATGGTCTCATGATCAATTCCTTTTGAGTAAATATATACTTCAAAATTTTATGATCCTTACTTCAAAATTTTATGATCCATATATATATATATCAAATTTCTACCCATATAAATAATTCCTCAAAATTTTTAACGAAAAAATTCGTACTGTAATCTAAATTACATTCCTTGGATAAGTTTTCGCATGGAATTTTAACTATCACAATGGATAATTTATCACCTAGTCACTTTGAATAAAAAAAGACCGTTTGATGAAGAATCAATATAAATATAAAATTCAACATTTATTTATATAAAGTATAATAATGGAGCATTAAATGGTTTTATTTTCAAGTCCTAAAAACATTCCTCACAATCATTTGTCTAAATTAATTTAGCAACCTTTAGGTTAACTTGGTTAATGAGTTATCTAACCAAAAAAAAATTTTAACAAATCATCGGCAATATCCTACTAGTATAGAAAACCTACAAATAATTTCCATATTAGTTTTTGTTTTATATTCTTCCACCACTTTGTATTTATAATGATCCACTATTAAACCATCTTTAGTTACAATATACCCAATGAATGAAAATTTTTTTAACCAAAACTAAAATTTACTCAATTTTACATATAACTTATTTTTACTTAAGGCTTGTAGAATAATACTTAAATTATTCTCATGATCCACATAAATTTCATAATATAATAGAATTTCATCAATATATACTACCACAAATTTTTATAAATATTCTTTAAATACTCTATTTATGAAATATATAAATAAATCTGGTGAATTTTTTAAACCAAAGAGTATAAATACAAACTGAAAATAGATATAAATCATTTGAAATTAAATATTAGGAATATCTTCTTCATTTAACTTCAATTGATTATATATACACCTGTAGTCAATATTTAAAAAGTACCGATCACCCTAGAGTTGTTCAAACATGTCAACAATATGAGGGAAATTATACTTGTTCTTAATATATTATTGAGTGATTTATAATCAATGAAAATCCTCATAGAACTATATTTATTATTAAAAATTAAACTAGTAGAATAATAAGGTAAAGTTATAGGATGATTGGAACCCTTATTGGGAAATTCTTATGATTTTATTTGTAATTCTAATAGCTCTACTATATCCATTTGATAAGGGTGTTTTGAAATTTTATTTACATCTATAATTATTTATATATTGAATTACAACTCTTGATTATGAATAATACTAGGAAAATTATCAAGAATCATATCCAAATATTCAATTACCATTAGTTCATAATTAATTTTTAATATTTCTTTCTTTTTAGTGATATGAGCAATATAACTTTCACCTTTATAATTTTTGAGTTTTTTAGATTCATGATATGTAATCACGGGTGTGAATTCATTCAAAAATATGAACATCAGATCATTATAAAAATTAAATATAACATCATTTTCTATAAAATCTATCTTATCATTATATACTACAATATAATACATGTCTAATATAATATCAATATTCAATATAATTATAGAAATAATATTTTTATATAAAAAAATGCCACAAATAATTATAGGAAGATTCCTATAAATTATTATTTCATTAAGAAAAATACCTAGATATTTTAAAAAACGTCTCTATTTCTTAATATAACATTTCAATTTTACTAGAATATTTCATATAAATAAAATAATATTTAATCCCAAAATTATACAAAACATTAACCTAATTTGAGTAGATAAAAAACCTAACTATTGCAACTTGAATTAATATACCAATATCTTCAATAGTAATAACAAATGAAATTAGAACACCTTTTTTATTATTATCTTGATGATATCCACATTGAGTAGTTAGATTAAACCACATATTTTCATAATAAGCCATATCATTATAATTAAAACATTTTAATCCCAACTAACCACCTTGATAAGACTTTGGTTCTTTCATTTTCTCATTATTGGTCTGATCACTACTCATTTATTTAGAGATATTATTTTCTATTATTTTTTGTGTGTATTTAAATGATTTAATCCCCACTAGTTTAAAAATTTTGGTTGAATTACATCATTTTTTGTATTTTATGGATGTTTTGATCTTAAATGTAAAAATTAGTTATTTCTAGAATTTTAACTGGTTTTTGTCACATATTTATTTTGTGTATAATTTTTTTTATATAGATCCAAATTGATGTATAATTTTTTCTATTACTTTTCTTATGGTATTAAACTTAATCCACATGAAAAAATTTCTAATTAGAAATTCATTATTCCCAAATAAATCAGTCAGTGTGGAAAGTATTTTTGGTCAATAGAATTGACCTTCACTCATTAAATGAAACATATATTAAATAAATGAAACCAAATGAGTTTATTCCAGTTTTATATGAAAGAGGACTCTATGAATAATTTGAAAATTAAATTTCATTTAGAAATTATCTAATTAAATTATAATTTTCATGCATTAAATTATAGGAATATGAAGAGTCTCTTCAGTTAAAAAAATATCTTTAGTAAATCTGTTATAACATTTATTACACACGTAGAAAAGATTTTAAATTTCTATGTTAGATCAAAAATGTAATTACAAAAAACTATTAAGAAGAAACCTTGGTGATTTTTGACCATCGTTTCAGTAAAAATAGTGAAAAATTATGACATGTATTTTTTAGTGATAAAATTTTTGTTCTTCACTTTTCTTTTTAGTTTTCTAATGACTTCATCTTCCCCTTATTCTCGACAACCCTTCACATGGTATGGTAAAATTTTTATATATTAGGGAAGGGTAGATTTTCTTTTTGTAATGATTAATTTTCTATGATTCATTGAATAAAATCCATTTATTTATTATATAAAGTTGATTTTAATATTCTTATAGTTTTTTATCAAGTATGGTCGTATTTGGTTTTAAATTTAGTTATTGTTATTGATTTGGTCAATGGTCATTTTCTACCTCCACTAGGTTTTGGTTTATATATAACTGAATAAACCAGAGCTTAGTGGTGAAGTACTCAGTGATCTTCGGTACATGTGGGAGGGGTAGTAGACATTTTTTATTTTTTAGGATATTCAATAACTGATCAGTTATTTCATAAGAAAATTGAGTGTATTTAATGAAACTATATCACACATAGGAATGAGGGTAGACCAACATGAGATTTTGGAAAGCTTTATTCTCACCATCAGCAATTGACCAAGGGAGTGAGAGGAAGTGATCAAGGAATCTCACTATTAATGACTTGATAGAGGAGTATTGGAAAAATTGGAACTATGATAGCATTGGAATTATGAAAAAACTCAACCTGATAACCCATATCATTTCAATATTTTTAATGAATTTTTTCATCAATTTGTTTTAAAATTCTCATTTCACTTATTTATTTTATTTTCAACATAAAACAATTTAAAAAAATCACTTTTCTAATTTAAAGTGACAAACTTGATTTTTTTGTGGTCTTCTCTAGATAAAACCTTAGTTGACCAATATACTGAATTTTAACATAGAAAATAGTTGTTTATTCCACATTACAATATTAGAGTGTTATGAAACATAGAACTATTTCCAAGTAAGTATTCTGAAAATATAATTATAAATATCTTATTGTTTTCAAATAATAAATTTAGAAAAAATGTTTAACTCACCCTAGTCTATAGAGGATAGTGTTTATTTATTTTCTAAAAATATTAGTAGATCTTGATGTTGAATAATTATAGGGGATGAATCCAAGGATCTCATCTAGGAACTTAAATAGGCCCTAAAATACCTAGTATTAGAGGTCTTGGATAGAGAATTAACTGAGCACTAGTAGTACTTCCTATAATTTTATCAATGAATGGTTAAGGAATAAAAAGATCCTTCCCTTTTTACCTCTATTTTTTATGAAGAAATTAAATAGTTGAAAATCAAGAACAAGTGGTTGAATATAGTATAAAAGACCATTTGCAATGGATAAAAGAGAAGATGTAGGAGATGAATAACCAAATGGAACAAAGATATTATGATTACCTAGAGTATCCTGAAACTAAACACAAGATAGAACTAGAGTTAGTAAAGGAAGATATTTCCCCACTCATCTTTGAAATTGAAGAACCTAAGAAGGTAAAAGAGGAGGTACGTGAAGATCCAGTATACTTACCTCAACCATTTCTGAATCATAGTGATGATTAAGATCTTCCTTCTCAAATACATGTGGTAAATTAATAATATTTGGATGACTTATAGATTGAATATGAGATGAAATATGATCTCCATATCCCTTATAAAGTAGAAACATAAACTCCATTATACCTATCCATATATTTAAAATAAGAATCCATCCATGTGGTGTAATTTGAAAATAATATAAGGGATCCTGAATACCTTCCTCTATCTAGTGAAATTCAACACAAAAAGGCACTTTCCACTAAAGAAGAAACTGAATATGAGGAAAAAAATGGAGATCATCTTTTCTTGAACTCAATTTCATGTAATTTTATTGATACTAAATTTAGTATCACCTCACCTTGTTTTAAATTTTTATATTTAACCAGCACTTCTATTTCTATGGTGGATGAAGAGGAAAAGGAAAATGCATTGGATGAGTAACATATAGATCTCCCCATACATGTTGAACATTTATTGAAAGGAGTCCATAAAGACATCTAAGTAGCTTTTCAAAAGGAAACTAAGAAAAGAGATTCTTATATAAAAGGGGAAGAATTTGAAATTGATTCTTTATATTTTATTTTTTTTAAATAGGATTCAACTCAAAATTTCCTTTTAATTATTCCATTGATATAGAATACCTAAATAGGGAACTGGAGAATGAAGAGGTGGTTGTGGAAGTTGAAACCAAGAATGAGGAGGAATCATTCTTTGTCCTACCCCATCCATGTAAGATTTATCTCATTTACCTGGGGATGTATTTTTCATACCCTATATATGGTTTCTTCTATAGTTAGTTTGAAGATAAGAGCACTTGAAAGAAGAAGTGTTGGGGGTTCATGAGTAGTAAACCACAACTATCTTCAAATTGGGTATAACCCATTAGAACATACAATATGGTGGCAGTCAAAACCTAGGGCCCACAAAAGAGGTCAAACCAATATCTATCCTTCTTTTATTTCCCTTTATCATTATATTTTTATTTTCATTTCATTCAATAAATTTATTATGTTATATTTTTTCTTTTACTTATAGGTTTTTAGTTAGTAACACTTCGGAGATTAACTCAATGTTTTACTTCCAGTAAGGCATGTTGTGCCTCTCATTAACACATTTATTTTCTATGATTCAATTAAAAATATGATAACATGTTAAATATATTTATTTTATTGAGGATAATGTATTATCTAATCATAGTGGATGGAACCTTTGTTTTTTAGGATTTAAATTGTTTATTTTTTTAATTTTTTTGTCTTTTTCCAATTTTTGTGTGTTTGGTTTTCTATTTTTAGGTGTTTTTTAAACATAGGGGATTAAATGGTTATCATTTCCATGTTTGAAACCCATATAAATGAGTGAACCAATTTATCCCATGAAATTGAACATAAATTGATTCTTAAAATGAATTTTTTTAAAGTTCAAAACTTTGGTAATTTTATGAAAATACCTCATAATTTTGAATCCCATATCACATATCACTATCTTTACCTTTAAAATCATCTTCTTGTGAGGCCTTTGAACATTTTTTAAATATTATTTACATTAAATTCACTCTGTAAGAGAACTAATTCATTCCTACATTAACCATAATTTAATTTATTCTTTTCAAACCTTGAGGGTTTGTGGTACTTGTGTTTTAAAAGATTGAGGAATTTATTTGATTTTAAAATCCCCTTTTTTCAAGATAAAAACTTTTATCCCAAACTTCCATGTATATTTAATCCATTTATACCTGATCATCTATGAGTAGCCTATTAGTTTAGCAACATCACAAGCCAATTTTCCCTATTTGACCTACTCTAGAAGTTAAATTTCATGTTCTAGTTGAACTTAAGTGAAGGGGGAAACTGTCATATGGTGTTATATATAATTTGGTGTCTATTTTTGGGGAAAATAAAACGATAAATATATAAGTTTACTACTAAAAATGTTATTCATCTAAAATATATGAATTTATTGATCTTTTGATTATAATTCTAAAAATTATTGAGTTGAAGCTACTATAAAATTCAAAGAAAATTCAAGTTCTAAAAGATGAAAATGTGAATTTATATTCATGATAATGGTTGGGAAGTCACATCCATTGATTGAAATTTAAAAAACTCTCACTTACTTCAAAAATCGATATATGTAGAATTTGAAAATACCATCAAAAATTCAATTATGTTGAAGGGAGTTGAGTGGATATTTTTTTGATGAAATTATGATTGTTGTAAACTTTAATTAATGTTTTCAATGAGATTGGAGATGATTTTTTTCTAATTGGAGTGAGGAGGAGACTATACTTTATTGATAATTAGAATCATGAAATTTTTCTTCAAATAGAGCCAAAACCTTCTTATTTTCCCTTATAATTTTTTGACATCTAAATATTACCAAATGAAATCCCATAAACAACCCTAAAAATTCATCATGATAAACTTATGTACTTGACTCACATTGGGTGTATATATAGTAATTTATCAAACCTATGGTGAATATTTCATGCGTTTTGATGATAAAAACCCTATTGAAAATTAACATTTTTGTGATAATTGAAAATTCATGTGAGGTAATTGTTTTTGTGTGTGGGAGGGAAAATTGTTAATAAGTTTATTGAGATTAATATTTAACTTAAAATAATGGTTTTTAAGGAGGCCTCATATCTTTTGTTTCCTCGAGTAAAATTTGTGGATCTCATGGGTGTGTGTTATAAAAAATTTATTTGATTTTTATTCTTAATTATCTAATATTCAAAGTTTAAAGTTTGGGTTAATTTATAGGGATAATATTTACATTATTTTTTAGGTGTATTTCAATTATTTAATCCCCAAAAATTTATCAATTTGAGTTTAATTATATCATTTTTGGATTTTACGGATGTTTTGAGCTTAAAAGTGATCATTGATTAATTATAAAATTTTAATAGTTTTCTGTCACTCTTGTATTTTGACCATAGCTTTTTAAATATTGATTCAAATTGAAGAATTGTTTTTTATAGGATTCCATTTATTGTTGTATTAAACTTATTCAATTGTACTAAGTGGTAATGAGAAATTTATAGGGCCCAAATAAATCAGTCAATGTGGAAAATATTTTTAGATGATATAATTGACCATCCATAGTTAAATAGGGTATATATTTGGATATATGAGACCAAATTAGGTTATTTCAGTTGGATATAAAACAGGACTTTAATTTTCATGTTAAAATTAAATTTCATAGAGAAATTTACTCATTAATGTATCATTTACATGTTTCAAAATGTTTGAAGGAGAAGAATCACTTCATCTAGAAAAAGAGATCTTCAATAAATCAAAAATAAATTTTTATACATGTGTCCAAAATCTTTGAAATTTTGAGTTTGATATCCAAGAAAATTATGAAAAACTATTAAGAAGGAACCTTGGTGATTTTTGGCTCCATAGATAGTAAAAATAGAGCAAACTAATAATATAAATATTCTGGAGAAGAAATTTTATCTTCTTTATTTTCCCATTTTAGCATTGTAATGCCTTCCTTTCCACTATTATTATTAGATAACCTTCACATAGAGGGGTAAAATTTTGAGTGATTGGGGAAGGGGAGATTTTCATTTTTTAATTGTTGAGTTATTGTGATTAGTTGAATAAAATCCATTTCTTTGTTCTATTAAATTTATTTCAATATTCTAATAATGGTTTTTATTATTAAGTACAATCATATTAAGTTTTAGATTCTATTATTGTTATTTCATTAGTTAATATCCATTTCTCCCTCTTATAGGTTCTGGTTTATATTTGATGGAATAGATCAAGGTTTATTGGTGAATCATTCAGTGATTATTAGTAAATGTGGGAGGGGCAGTGTTCATTATTGATTGTTTGGGATAAATAATACCAGGTTGTATATTTTCTAAGTTAATTGAGGGAATTTTTTGAAACTCTCTTACACATTGGAAGAATGGTATACCAAGATAAGAATTTTGAAATTATTATTCTCACCATGTCTATTTGACTAATGGAGTGAGAGAAGGAGATTGTGGCATCTCACTTTTATCATCTTTGAAGAGAAGGATATGAAAACTTAGAACTATGATAACATTAAAATTGGAAAACAAACCTCAACTATATTACTCTTTTCATATCACTATTTTTAATCACTTTCTTCATTAATCTATTTTCAATTTCTTATTTCATTTCTTTCTTTTTATTTCAAAATAAAATAATCTAAAAAATATCTCTCTAATTTAATGTTAAAAACTTGATTATTATGTGATCCTCTCAAGAGATAACTTATATTAAACACTATACTATATTTTGACTTATGAAATAATTATTTTTTATACACCCCTTGATAGGAACATGTCAAAAAATGGTGTAATTATTGGGGAGCCATTTCCAAAAATATAATTGTAAATATCATACTATTTCCAAATTAAAATAAAAAATGTTTAACTCTCTATAGTATATAGAGGATAGTATTGGTTTATTTGATAAAAGATCAAGGGAATCCAAATATAAATACTCATAACTGAGGAATTCAAGGAGCTCATTCAATAATATAAAGAGACCCTTGAATACCCAATATTAGCAGGATTGTATAGATAATTAACTGAACTCCATAAGTACTTCCTGAAATTTTTTCAAGGAATGTTCGAGGCTCAAAATTATTGTTCCATGTTTCCCTTTAATTTTTTTGAAGAAATTACATAGGTAAAAAATCACGAAAAAGTGGTTGAAAATGTTATAAAAGACCAATTTAAATGGATTAAATATAAGATATATAATATTAATAGACAAATGGAAAAAATAACTCATGAGTATCTAGAGAAACATTAAACTAAACATGAGACAAAACCAAAGTATATATAGAAAGATATTTCCTCACTCATATTTAAAGTTGAATAACCTGGGGAGGTAAAAGATGATATAATTTAATATTCATTCCACCTATATTATCCATTTATAAAGGATAGTGATGATGAATAACTACCTTATGAAATACATGTGGGAGATCAACATGATTTGGATGACATCTAAAATGAATATGAGGTGAAATATGATCTCCATGTCCCTTATAAAGAAGAAGCATCATCACCACTATACATATCTCTATATTTTGGAAAAAAAAATTATCCCAAGTGGTGTAATATGAAGAGAAGATAGAGTAGCTCTAATACATACCTCAATCTAATTATATTCAAAACCAAGAGGTATTTTCCACTAAAAAATAAATTTAAGCCAAAAGAACTCTAGTAGATGATCTTTTGTTTCACTCATTGTCATATAATTTTATTGAAACTGAATTGAGTATCACCTCACCTTGTTTAAAATTTTCAGATTCATTCAAAACTTGTACTAACTTGGATGATAAGGAATAAAAAGAAAATTCACCTAATGAGGAACATATGGACCCCCTTGAACATGTTGAACATTTATTGGAAGGAGTTCATAAGGATATCCAAGATACTTTTCCAAAGTAAATTGAGATAGGAGATGTTTATATTAAAGGGGAATAATTTTATATTTATTCTTCATGTTTTAATTTTTTTCAAATTTAATTCCAATATAAATTTCCCTTTTATTATTCCATAGAGTAAGCATACCTAAAGAAAAAACTAAGGAATAAAGAAGAGGTTCTGCAGGTGGAAAGTAAGAAAGAGTAGGAACCACTCTTTGTCCTACCCCCAACATGCAAGTTATATCTCATTTCCATAGGGATTTATTTTCTATACTCTATATATGGGTTCCTCTACTTATATTTTTAATAGAATAATACTATAAAAAATGTGTTGGTGGTTCATGAGTAGATAACCACACCCACCTTCAGATTTGGTATAACCCACTGGAACTATCCATCTAGAGGGAGTCAAAACATAGGGCCCTCATTGGGGGTTAAAACAATATTTTTCCTTATTTTATTTTCCTCTTTAATTATATTTCTATTTTTATTTCATTTTGTAAATTTCTTATATTATCATTTCTGATTTTACTTGTATTTTTTCATTAAGAAACACTGAAGAGATTAACTCAATGTTTCATTTACAAAAAATTAGGTTGTACCTCTCCTTAACACTTACATGTTGTGATTAAATTAAAAATATTATTACATGTTAAATATAATTTAACTCATTGATGATAATTTATTATTTAAGTTTGGGGTGGGAATATTTGAATTTTAGTATTTTTTAATTTCTATTTTTCAATTTTTTTATGTCTTTTTCAAATTTTTGTGTGTTTCTTTTTCAATTTTGGTGTTTTTTTGAAAATTGTGATCTAAAATGATTATATTTACCATTTTTAGAACCCATTTCAATAAGTGAACAAATATATCCCAAGAAATTTAATATAAATTAATGTTAAAAGTGAATTTGTTTCAAGTTCAAAACTTTGAGAATTTTCTGAAAAGACCTCGGATTTTGAATCCCTTGTCAAACCTAACTATATTTATCTTTAAAATCACCTTTTTTTAAGGCCTATATACCTTGTTGAAATATTATTTAAATTCACCTCATTCGTTGAGAGAACCAATCTATGCTTTCTTTAACCAAAATTTGATTTATTCAAGTCAAAACTTAAAGGATTCGGGTACTTATTTTTTAACTGATTGATTCATTTATTTGTATTTAAATTCCCTTTTTAAGATAAATATATTAATCCTAGCCATCCCTATACATTTAAACCTTATTTTCCTTGGTATCCATCAATATCATGTTAGTTTAGACACATTAAAATACAATTTTCCTTATCCAACATGTTATAGAAGTGAAATTTCATGATCCAGTTTAACTTAAGAGTGGGGGAGCTATGTTGTGGTGTTATATATCATTTTGTGATGATTTTTGCGGGAAATAATATTATGAAGTTTTTTTTTCTACTAAAAAAGTTATTCTATAAAAATTTGTGCCTTTTGGGAGCTTTTGAGTAGAATTCTAAAAATTGTTTTGCTAAATCTGATAGAAAAATAAAAGAAAAATAAAATTTGTAAAGATTAAATGATTTATTTCAATTCAAAAAAAAGTTATATCAAGTCACAAACTTCTTGATATTAATATCACCCTCATTTACTTTAAAAATAAATTTGTGAAAATTTTGAAAATATCATAGAAAATTAAATTCAATTAAAGGGATTTGAGTGGATATCATGTTTTCTACTAAAATTTTTAATAGTGTGAACTTTCACTAAATTTTTCATGGGTATTATAGTTGATTTTATGATAAGTGGAGTGAGTAGGAGAAAATACTTCAGTTAAAATTAGAATCATGTAATTTTTATTCAATATTATCTAAACCATCCATACTATTCCTCATAATTTTTTACATCTAAATCCTATAAACTAAATTCCACTGAATAACATTGAAAAGAACTCATAATAAATAATTTTCTTTGAATCTTATAAGGTGGATATGTAGTAATCTATCAATATTATGGTGACTATTTCATGGTATTTATGGAAAAATACTTATTGAAAATTAAAATTTTTTATATGAGCACAAATTCATGTGATGTAAGTTTTTTTCACTCATGGGAGGAAAAATGAAATGGAAATGGATTGAATAGTCTAAATGGAGATCTAGAAATAATAGTTTTTGAGGAGGAATTATATCTTTTGTTTATTAATGTTAAATTGGTGGATCTCATGGGTATTTGTTTTATATTTTATTTGATTTTATTTTAATGATTACTTGTCTAGGACTCCAAGTGCTAAGTGTTGAGGAATTGATAAAGATAATTCTTCCATTATTTTTTATTTTTATTTCATTGACTTAAGCTCCACAAATTTATTAATTTGATCTAAATTTCATTATTTTTTTATTCTAGGGATATTTTATTTTTATGTGTATTTAAATTATTTATGTTTTAAAACTTTATTAATTTATTTTAAATTGCATAATTTATTTATTTTAGGTATGTTTTTATCTTAAATATTTTTTTAAAAATTCTAGAATTTTAACAATTTTCTGTCACTTCTGTATTTTGATCATACATTTTTTTAATATAGATAAGGATTGATGCATTATTTATTATTGATTATTTATTTTTTATGATTTAACTTATTCAGCTGAACTAAGTCCTAATTCGAAATTTATAGGGCCTAAATAAATTAGTAGGTGTGGGAAAAAATTGGGTAACAAAATTGACATTCCCTCATTATATATAGAAAATCTTGGGATATAAGAAACCAAATGAGGTGATTCCACTTGCATGTGAAAGATGACATGAATTTTCATGTGAAAATTACATTTAATGGAGGTAGAATATCATTAAGGTGTAATTTTCTTTAATGAAATTAGAGGAATATGAAGAGCCTATTCATCTAGAAAAGGTGATATTCTGTAAATAGGGTATAAATTTTTTTAGACATGTCCAAAATATTTGAAATTTTGAGGTCGATAACCAACAAATATCCAAAAAACTCTTAAGAAGGAAACATGGTTATTTTCAGCTGTCTTATGGGATGTAATTGTGAAAACTTCACACAAACAAATTCTGGAGGAGAAATTTTTTGTTCTTCATTTTCTCTGTTTAGTTTTGTAATCTATTCCTATTCCCCCTTCTTCTCGTCTACCCTTAATATATAAGGGTAAACTTTTGAGTGGTTAATAAATAGGAGGTTTTATTTTTATAATACTTGATTTCCTATTCTTTATTGAATAAAATCAAATTATTTATTATTTTAAGTTTATTTTAATATTATAATAGTAGTTTTTATTATATATATTGATCATATTTGGTTTTATATTATTATATTGGTATTTCTTTGGTCAATGATCATTTTATCCCTATTCTAGATTATGGTTTATATATGATGGAATAGACCAGGGATTAATAGTGAAGTACTCAGTGATCATTAGTAAATGTGGGAGTGGTAGTGGACATTATTTATTGTTTGGGATAAACATGTCCTTATCAGGTATTTCCTAAATCAATTGAGAGTATTCACTACAAATCTCTCTCACATTAGAATAAGGGTGGACCAAGCTGAGATTTTAAAAAGGTTCATTATCACTATCACCATTTGACCAATGGAGTAAGAGGAAGTAATCATGGAATATCACTTTTATTGACTTAAAAGAATAGGATATAAAAACTTGGATCTAGGATAACATTTCAATTTTGAAAACCAGCATCAATCTGATCACCCTACTAATGTCACTATTTTTAATCACTTGCTTCATCGATCTATTTTTAATTTCTTCTTTATTTATTTCATTCTTTTTTCAAATTTATAAAAAAAATAAAAAAAACTAGCTTTCTCTAATTTAAAGTGAAAAAAAATTATTTTCATGCGTTCTTTTATAGATACAACCTAGGGTGGCCACTATATTTGATTTTAATGTAAGATAAAATTGTTTTGGTCACATACCTTAATTGGAACATGTCATAATTACACACAAATATATATATATATAAACCTCTTAATTACCATATTCATATATTCTTATATGAATATGTGAATGTGTCTAATATATATGTATATACCAGTACATATATGAATAAACACAAAATATGATGAGAGGTATTCCTAATATTCTAAATAAATAAATAACAAATTAATAACCAATTAAACTAAATAAAACATCTCAAATAAGGAATCCCCAATTAAACAATCCATTAAACTCATGAATTTCTAAATTTAATTTGATAAATAACTTCAAATATAATAAAAACACGCATTTCTATTATAAAATCCATTGAAAATATTTTATTGACCAAAAATATAATTCATTCTTTGAAGGAAGATGGAAATCAGTGCCATATCCACAAACTCTTAATTTTAAATCAAGTTAGGTCACAAAAAACCCTTTAGAAACAAGTATATCTAAATCTAATTAAACCTAGATAGAATTTATAACTTTAAATAAATCAATTTGTAACACCCATGCATATGTGGTACATTTTTGAAACTCAAGAGCATGAAAACACCAACCTAGGGCTTCCATAGATGATATGAATCCTCCAAAAACAGTAATATTAAGGATCCAATATAAGATCATGCACACTTAAGAACAAGATCCACATTATTTTAAAACACAAAGACTCATTTAGGGTTTGTATAAAATAACAAGAAAAAAATGAAGGAGGAAAATTCCAAGTTCGAAGAGAGTAAGAAAAATGAAGAGGATAATGATTCTTAACCAGAGTTATTAGCATTTTAAATCACAAAAATAATCCACCAGTGATAACAAAAAAGGGATGAATCATGGTAATGGAGACAGTTGTGTGTGACATGATTGGGAGAGATGGAGAGGAGATGTTCAAGTGAGGGTTAATTTGGAGGGTTAGTTTTATAATTTTAATAAAAAAAATTAAATCTAGATAAATTTATTGGTCGTGTCATGATTTACCTAAAATGTGTTCTATTTATTCACCCTTTACTAGGTACACTAATTTACCTGCATGATTATCTCACACATTTAGACTAACTGTGCACGAAACTTGAAAAATGGCTCTGTCGCATTATAGACCTCAATCATGAGGATTTGGCCATATCATTCGAGAAGAACTAAGACTAGTTGTAAGAAAATTTTCATTATTTGAGCATGAAGGTGGAAAGTATCTAGAATTTTTTAAACCCTTGATATAGGAGATCTAGTGTGTGGGAGTTTGGGGTTTATCTCAGCACCCTTATCCAATATTCTTCAGACGTATTTTTAAATGAGGAGGTCAAGGAAAGAAATTTTAAAGAGGTTTTTCATCTATAGATCCAACTCAAGGTTACCCATTTATACTGTTGACATATCTTGAGGTGATTGAAATAGTAGAGGTTTTAGATAGGATACTATACAGGACCAAATTATAATGAGAGGAATGTTTTTAGGATTCTCTGCATAGTAGAGATGTGGTCTGAGGTTCCTAGTTTTCAGGATAGAAGGGATTTCTAAAAACCATGGATAGTTACCAAACCTCTTCATATTATTTATCCAGGATTATCATATCTCATGCTTAATCCAAGGGATCAGGTTATTTTTTTATTCTTTAGGATATATTCATCAATGGAGAGACATATCTACCTTTCTGAATAGGCAGTGTGAAGTAGGTTTTCCACTTCAATTTCCACATTTTTGGTAGTTTTATTCAAGGTAGTAGTAGCAGGAAACTTCAATATTTGATCAATGTATATGATTTGGGGAATATAGAGGAAAAAAAGTGATTATACCCATCCATAAAGATCATATAATGACTATGGAGGTGGTCGTCATCAGGGTTAGAGAGTCTGTGTAGCAGGTCATGATCAGTTTCATGCTCTAGAGATACTAACGTCGAGAGAGTCAAATGTCATTCAAGGTACCATTTACTTGTTTTCAACTTAGTTTCATGATTTTTTTTGTTGATTCAATCGCTATACACTCCTTCATTTCTCCTTTCCTGGTCTATGCTTTGGGACTTGATGTGGAGAGGGTTCCAGTCCCCTTAGCATCAACTATTCCAATTAGAGGTCAAGATTATCTGTGTGACATATATATAGAATGTGATATAGTGTCAAGGTATTAATTATATTGGGGGTAAATCCTATGTTTATGGATACATTAATAAGGAATCATCCCAAGCATGGACATACTATATTCAATTCAAGCTAACATTGATTAATTCAGGAGGCAGATTATGTTCTATGATGCTGATAGATTGTTTATTATGTTCATTAGAGAGTGATGCCCATAGATAGGCACAAGGTGTGTTTCATAATTATATTCCTTATTGAAAAAATTTAGTTTGAGTTCATCAAAGTTTCGTATTATGGTGTTTCCCTAGGTTTTAAAAGAGTATCGTGGTGTATTTCCTAAGGAGGTTTTGGCATTACTCGTTCGTCGGTAAATTGAGTTCGGGATTGAGCTGCGGTTGAGAACTAATCTAATCTCGATGTCTCTATATAGTATAATTATTTTTTAGTTAAAAGAGATAAATTTTAGGATATATGATCTCATTTTTATTCAAAATGATACTTCAACACTTTCTAACCTTTCTTTTTAAAATCAAAATCCACTTCATTAAACTTTTATACATTTCTAACCTTTATACTTATAGTGTTTCTTAAGATGTTTTTGTAGGAAAGATAATCATTTTACTTTATGGATAATATATATGATATTTATATCATAATTATTATTATTGAATTATCATATATCAAGTATCTTTTTACCATTACACCTGTTAAAAATGATAATTTTTCTTGTGTGTACGTGTAGAATATCACCTTTATAAAGCGATGTGAATGATTTTTCTTATGAAATTTTAATGCTTGATTATAGATATGTATATAATGCATATATATGATATTTATATCATTATTAACATTCTTTAGAATATGGAACCATGATCAAGAATCATGGACCATAACCACAGAATTAAAACATACATGAAAAATGAGGCATTTGACACCCGAAATGATGATGATAATGAAAGATTAATAAATAAAATACATTGAAATGTTATAAGTGGATAATATATGATATTATAAGTATGTATATAGTAATTTTACAAAAATTATATTAAACTTAAATTCATTATACATTAGGTTAAATGAACTTATGAATAAATTCAGATTTGTGGTAAGGGTTTATTTCCTAATATCATCCTTATTCACGATTGTTTAGTTTTAAGATTGTATTGGAGTAATTATATGATATTTATTTCCTAAACCCAATATATTTTCTTATACTATAATTATTTATAAAAATTTAATGTTTTAATTTCATTTTCCCATTTCTATGTACTTAAAATCCTAAAATAACATTTTTAATAAAAACTAACATTGTTTTTCTATTCAGTCAGGAATATTTTTATCCCATCTCCATATTTTCTTCAAAATGATTCTAATAATAATTTCACTATTTTATAATTATTTATTAAATTCATTTTTACCCAAGTTTTAAATTCTATAAAAACTTTTGAAATTAATCTTCTTTTTATTTTCCAATTGAGGCAATTTCTATCGAAGGTGTGAATGGAATCTTTTCTTTAGTGATTTCCCCAAGAAAAACTTTTCCAGAAGTCACTAATATTCTTTACCATGATGATTTAATTAAAATTTTCCATTTTTAATTTCAAGGAAAATTATTTCCATAATATTCTAGAATATTTTATATTTTAAATAAGTGATTTCAAAATGAAAAGGGTATTTTCCTCAATAAATGTTCCAGGGTTCTTTTAAAATTATTTTAATCTATATCAATATCCATTAATGAATAGTATTATTTACTAGGAATTTAATCTAATGATACCATATACCTTATTTATTTGGATGGTTCATGATCATTTTGTATATTTATTGATTGAGGAAAATATTAACATTTCATATGTTAGTTTTTTGATATAAATGTCATATTTATTATGTATTAAATAATTATTCAACCCTTTCATATAATGAATTAATTAGACTTATTAAGTGATGGTAATGGACCTTTATAATGTCTTTATGCATCAGAAGGTCTCATGAGATAGACTTGTTTGGGTATTTGGTGTAGACCCTACCAATTTATATATGATGTCTTGGAAAATTCCTTGATGGTAAGATTATGATGTCTAAAATAATGCATTCTATCATTATGAAACTATTTACTATTATCCATGTGATTATTTATGTTTATATGTAATCCATGCATATATCCCCATTTTATAATATTCATTATATGTAATATTTGATTATTTTTTATCTCTTCCATGTTATTCATGATTTATTTATTCTATGATAGCGTCCATTGTATAATTTCCATTACTGAGAATTTGAGCTCACCCTTTATTATGTTTTCCTCTCCCTGGGATACCTATAAGGGATCTATGAAATATTAAAAGGATTTACTAGAATAAATAATAAAGTTGTCAAAATAGTTTTTAAGTTTATTTCATGTTTCCATATGTAATGTGATAATCATATATGTATCTAGTATTTCAAGAATAGTAAACTATTCAGTCCTTCATAATAAAATCCATTTTATTATCTATCAATGTTTTAAAATAACCACTGTCTCTAAGTTACCGGTGTTGGGGTGTTATAGTTGGTATCAAAGGAATTTTAGTATAAACCTTGGGAACTATATTTAGTAAAGCATAAATTAGATAATAATAATAATAAAATAGACTCTGAAGATAAGTATAAGTATATGATAATATCATAATGTTTTGGTAAATAGATATTTTGAAATTTTCCTAGAAAATATCCTTGTTTATATACTAGAAATTGTACATGGTTATGGCACAGTTACACCTAGGTGTAATAACTCTGAATGGGGCTTATTGGGTGTTAAATTGATCATTACCAATGCATAGTGAGTGGGACTAATATAAAATACCCATCTAGAAACTCCCATGGGACATGCTTTGGTTTATTTACACACTCATTACAAACCATTATGAAAGATTTAAAAATATTTTTATGATTTGATGATATTTCCCAAGATACTAATCTTATGTTTGTAATATTAATTATGCATAAATATCAAATTTATGTTACGTGTTACACCATATTTAGAATTATAATACATAATTTTATAAGTTAATTTTGTATATTCCATTATTTATAAATGGTGGCTAGTGGAATGAATGGAAACCATATCAATGCACGCAATCTATATAGGGATTTACCTCCTATGAAAGACAATGAAGGTAGATCTCAATCTAAATAGATTATAAATATATTGGTTTATATGACTCTAGTTATGACCAATAATATTACCCGTATAGAGTATCCTAGTGAACCCCAATATGGTGTAATAATGTTAGACCACTTCATATATTAAAAACATCCATCGTTCAATGGGACTAATAATCCATTAGTAGCTAAGTAATGGATCAAGTCCCTAGATAATATATATTTATCTTTAGGTAATAGTGAATGAGATAAAGTTATCAAGGAAGTATATCATTTTAAAAGAACAAATGATCAATAGTGGTCATTTATCTAGAACACAAAGGAGTTAGAGGAAATAAATAGTATGGTGAGTAAAGATTTTAAAGAGATATTATTTGAAAAATATTTTAATCTTGAACAATAATCTGATATGGAGTTGAAATTACTTGATCTAAGTTAAAATAAATGACAAAAATATTGCTAAATATGAATCCAAATTTATGATTTTAATATGTCAGGATGTGGATTATGTACATAATCCAAGGATTAATATTGATCATTTCATTGATGGGATAAAGCCTAGTCTTAGAATGAAGTTTTTCTCTCATAAATTTTCAGTGTATTAAGAAATATTATCAAGTTCTATCAAGATAGATAAATAATTAAACAATTATATTATTTTGACTAGTTTTTAAGGGGTTTTCACATTAGTTTTTTATTTTTTAATGTCAGGTTAAAAAATGGAATCTTTAAAAGTGATGTTGTAAATAATTCTATATCATTTTTAAACCAAACAGTATAAATATACAAAATAAAAATAGGTATTAAGTTAGATAAATCAAATTCAAATAACTATAATAAATATTATAATCTACTTACATGAAAAATATATGTAGCACTGTGTGGTGAAACAAATCTTAAGTTGTAATATCACTGATATCTCTCCTACAAATCACTATAGTAATAATTCATTCAAACATTTCATTATCTTTAAAAACTTATAAGCATCCAATAATTGAGATCCATTTCTTCATAATTTATAAATTACAGTTATACCTAATGTCAAAGTGTCCTTAACCTTTTTTTCATACAATATTAATTTACCATTGATGTATTCCTATATATATATATATATATATATATATTAAAATTTTAATATAAAATTAACATCAATATAAAATAATGTTTATAATATATGAAAACCACAATGGTAAGCTATAGAGAAAGTTAATATGTCCATTATAAAAAATATCCAACATGATGTCTAGCTATCAAATACTTACCTATAGGGAATGGTAATCTATATGATGCATCTATAATATCTAGTACCATTACCCTAAGTTGGTCAATACCTATCTACTAATGATGTAGAATATCCCCATTATAATATATCATCCCATATGCTATAATATGATATTGGGGATCCTCAGAATATAACTCATAGTATATGGGAAGATGAAGTTGAGGTATAGAAGTGGGATCTGTTGGTGGAGGTGGAGTGGAATCTGCAGGTAGGGGTGGAGGAGTGGGATATACAATCTATGGTGGAGGAGTGAGATATTCATCCTGAAACTATATCTTCTTGTTATCAAACATTGAATTTACTAAATCACTAATTCTATCATGAACCTTAGCTTTGATCCTATCCTCCATCATCAAAACCATTCCATGAACCATAGATTCTAAAGCCTCTATTTTCCCTTTATATACATCCTACCTTGATGATGTTCCAAATCTACCAAATAATTATTTAATTGAAATACCTAACTCATATTCTCATACACAGACTGGGTGTTTAGCATTTCCCAATTCAGTTGATAAAATATCCTTCTTACCCTCAGGTATAAAGGACCCTTTAGTGTTCTACTTCTCAAGGTATTACTTTATATAATATTTGAATAATTTATTTGTGATTTAAAATATATAAAGAGTTTTTAAAAAACTTGAATAAAAGAAATAACTTAAATAAATCTTTACAAATATCTCAGCTACATCCCTTGATTATAAGGTAAGATATGTCCCCTTTTTTCAACCAAAAAATAAGTCATTTTTTATGTCTAGATAATGGGTAGGGGGTCAATCTCTACTAATCCTAAAGACTCATCACACAATTTTTGAATTTTTACAGTCATCATTGTATCATAAAATATTGATTACCGTCCATGAGATAAATTATGAGGGTATACATTTTTTTATTGGGATCTCATGATGAGATCTTCTCAATGCCTGTTAATTAATTTAAAACTAAATATTAAGTTTATTATTATATTAATACAAACAAACATCAAAAAATTGAAATTTCACTTACCAAAGATGAATCTTTTCATCTAATTTAAATAAATTTATTCCATGTATCTTGATCTAAAAAGGGATATGTGTGTGTGTGTGTGTTTTTCATGCATGTGACATGGATTTTCTTTCTATAATTCACCAAAAATGAAATCATAAGTTATGATTGATTTATAATCCATCCATCTCCTAGTGGAAATAAATAAACATATCTTCCTAACTTTTTTAGTGTCAAGTATATCATATTTTATTTGATTAAAATAAAAAAATAACATATATAATTGAAGACATATAATGATAATTAAAATAATAATAAATTACCTTACTAAACTATTCTACCATAGCTAAACTAGAGTCCTCTTGGAGACATTTCTCCAATAAGAAATCAAAATGATGATTTTTTACAGAGCCTATATTTCCAAAAAAAATCATAAATTAGTTTGAATCTGAACCTTTGGAATTACCATTATCATAAAATAGAATTGATATCCTTTATTCCTAGCTACGATCAACTAAAAATTTAGGTAATCATGTGTATCCACATTTACAAACACTTGACGCCTTCTCTATCCCTTTGGTAACAGAAGTCATTTATACAAAAGGATGAGGAACCTCATCAGTGGTATGTGTAGGGTCCTAACTGGAATACCAAGGTGAATCAGGAGTATAAACCAACATTATCCTTAAAATAAAATTAACAAAAATTAATAAAATAATCCAATAGTAATATAAAGGGATAAATATAAATTGAGAAAAGATCCAAAAAATTAATGAAAAAAAATTCTAAGATAAATATAAATTAAAAAGAGATAAAATAGTTTCTAATTAATGTTATCACAATAATCAAAAATGGTACAAGGATTTAGATTATTATTTTATCATTAATGTATATATCACTAATTATAATTCCATTAATCTCAGTATTTTAATTAATAATCATTGATTTTTTTCTCTTTATTTTGAGAATATCTAATATTAAATTCATGTAAGGTTTGTTTGAAAATTTCACAAATAAAATAAAAAAAAATTTAATTGAAAAACCAATCATTAGATCATTATATGTATCTATAATTTTTGACTTGTTCGTAGTTTATTATTATATTTTACAAATTATGATAGATTAATTTTAGTTTATTTTCTTGAAAAAATTAACACATGAACAAATTTCTAATTTCTTTACACTTATTATACACTTAAAAAAATATTAATGATTAAAAATATACTTTTGATCAAATATAATATTTATGAATTTTTATTGTTCTTTTAATTGAATATAAACTAAAATGATATAAAAAATATATGATATAAGTAAAAAAAATTATAAATATTATATCTTACATTTAGAAATAATTGAAAGGAAAAAACGATACAAATATATGTTACATGTAGTATCAGAAGACTACTAAAGGCTTTTTATCTCATATCCCTTCCTCGTGATCATTATATATAGCACTAACCATCTCTTCAATTTTGTAATAAATATCCTCTAAAAACCTATCCATATAAGTAGGTATCTCACATAATTCAATATTATCATTAATTTTTTCATCACTAAAATACTGTTGTATTCCCTAAAAAATGATAGACCACTAGAAATTTGATGGATCATAAACATAAATTTTTTTCATGTGTTTCTATTATAAAATGTTCATCTTTTAATTACAACTTATTCAAATTTACTAATGTCGCACTGAATTCACCATGTTTAACACTATTGTTAGCGATAACCCATTTATAGTAAAACATAGGAACTAAAAATTTCTTGTAATCGATCTCCCATATTTCTTCAACAATTCTACAATATTCACTTGATAAGAAAATTGATTTTATTTCTTTTTCACAAGAAACACGTGTTACTTTAGTGAAAAATAATACACTATTATTTTGAATTGCACTTATATTATGTAGTTATTTTGTATAAAATGTATAACTGCTAACTTCATAACCTAAACCTGTTATCACATTTAAACTTTTCCTACCAACTAACCATTTCAGAGCTTTTGATGCATCTGATCTATAAATCACGGTATCTTTAAAACATTTTTAAAAAGGTTTCATTTAATAACCACATATCTTTATTCTTCAAAAAAAACTTTATGAAAACATTAGTATTCAATTTTATATATGGTCGAGCATCATATGTGTTATTCAAAATGTATAAATATTCTTTCCTTATTTATTCACCTATCAAAGATTTAATTTTCAAGCCACATATCCCCTTTCCCTAAAAATTGACTCCATCACTATGAGAGGTAGGAAAACGGATGTGCTCTACTACAGAAAAGTAATCTATGAGAAACTATATAACCTCCTAAAAAATATACTTCTCAATAATAAAGGCTTCTAGTTGATATGTATTCATAACACACCCCTTCAGTATATTTATATACCTTTCCAAATGATTCCAACAATGTAGATATACAGGGACATATAACTTAATTTCTCACATCAAATTAACCATTAAATTCATCACTATCTCCATAATAAATACGGAAGAAAGTACATTTTAGGTTAAAACGGTATATATACTACATTATTCTCTAACTTGTTCAATGAATTCATATTCGTCACTTTGTTACATATGGAATTAAAAAAATAACAGAAATTCATGAAACTCATTATAACATGGATGGGTAGTATTCCACTCAAGGAAAATGGTAATATCCATTGCATCATAATTTAAAAATATTGATATTTCATTCCAATTAACTTCAAATATTTATTTGACATAAAAAAATATATATTTGAAGAATAATCCTGAGGAACGTTGATACCATGGAGGCACTGATAAAAACTTATTTTTCTCATTCTTGGATAATTTATGAAAATAAGGAGATATGTATGTTCATTTTACTTTATGAGTGAGGGATAACTCCAAATATATTCCCATTGATATTAAATCCAATATTACATTCAAACCATCCTTCCACTTTCATTTAATATCTGAAAATGTCTCAATCAAATTTTCAATGATATTCTTATCAACATACATCACATCAATGTTATATTTGATCTCATGATATATCTAGTATGTAAACTCAAAAATTATAGGTTGTTTCTTCAATTTTTTTAATACTAGTTCTTTGTGTATTTCAAAATGTGATATTAATGGTTTTCACTCATTCAAAATATTAATCAGTTGAAAAAGGATTTGGAGTGATATCAAATTCTTATAATCCCTTGAATGAATTTTTTAATCTTTAATAAGATTGATTCATAAGGAAAAAAACTTTGATGACCAATGTACACTATTTTCCTCCAATATTGTAGTCATGAAAATGAAGTAACTTCTTTACAAATTAAATAAGATTTATAGACCTTAACACTATATCCATAAAATTTACCATATGCGGAGAAGTCATTTATAGTAAACATCATTACTGCATTCAATTGAAAATATTCCTTTCTATAAGAATAATAAACATTGATACCTTACTCCCATAAGTGTATCAAATCATTAATTAATGGTGAAAATTAAACATCAATACCATCTCTAGGTTGTTTTGGTCTATAAATATTTAAACTCGACATGATATATTTCCACTTCATATACAATTCTGATGATATGTTTTAAATTTATGACAAATATAGTCATGAACTATTATTGATACTAAGGATCCAATATGGATTCATTCTATTTGTGTATATCCCAAGTCTATCATTTATGAATTCATTTCCAAATTTAGTAAATTATAGATCAATTTTCTTCTATTATGGAAAATCATCTAGATGATGTAATTTTCCATCAAACATTTACTCATCTATATTACATATTAACCTTTTTTCATAATTTTAATTTTCATATAAATGTTTTAGATAGAGAATTATAAGAAGATACTAAATTACCGTAGTAGTAGTTTTGGTACTTATAATAATATATGAATCAATTTTTGGTTTTTCTTTCAAATTATATCATAATGTCTTGAAGTTAGGACACTCTAAATGATCTTTGTATTCCCTCCAATATAACACAACATCATTGGGGTAGACATGTATCTTTTTATACCCCAATCCCATCAGGCATAATATTTTTTCTGGTATTATAATTTCAATGTGGAAGATCATTGTCTTTAGGAAGTATGTATATAAATAGCTATAGAAATTCTATAAAACTGTTATCACTCCATCCATTTCTAGCATACAAGTTCACCAATCTAAACATAATTGACAAAATTGTGAATTTCATACAACCTGGATACAATGGTGTTTTAAAATCACCATATAAATGCTAAATCAATGGTGTTTTCTGAATTATATCTACA
Source organism: Viscum album (assembly GCA_963277665.1). Lineage (NCBI taxonomy): Eukaryota > Viridiplantae > Streptophyta > Magnoliopsida > Santalales > Viscaceae > Viscum > Viscum album. Next base: position 1,400,897,720 of record OY728127.1, on the reverse strand, counting down.
TTAATATCGTGAATCATTTCTTCAACTTGATCAAAACTTTAATTTTGAAAATCATATTCATTATTAGATTTTGAATCTTACACAATTTCACTATTCCAAATACAAGGACAATAATTCAGATTAAAAACATAACAAATTTAATGATATTTAATATCTATGCTTTGAATCATTTTCATATTTAAACATTTCAAGCATGGAAAAAAGAGGTTGTTGTTTGAAACATTACATTCAGAAAATTCCAAAAAAGCATCAACTCCTTCCTCATATCCATCACATGTTTAATGCATGGTAATACAATTATGATATGTTATCACCTATAACAAATTTGAATTATTAAATATAAGTTACAATATTTCAAAATTTATATTCAATTTTTATTTTATAAATAATAATATAAATAAAAAATACAGATTGATTACTTTTATCAACATTGTTCATTGTGTAATGAAATACTACAAAAACCATTTTTTATTAAAAAACAAAAGTTAAATAAAAAACACACAATATAAAATAAATAATTAATTACATAAAAATGATAATTTAAAATTCATAATAATAACTTAGAAAGTAAATAATATTTTTTTATGAAAAAAAAAGATAAATTTAGAGCATAAAATTTATGTATACACATAGAAAAAATAAGCACACACATCTTAAATCACATATAAATTCTTAAAAGAATGATTAACACTGAAATCTATGGAATATTACAATTATAGTACATTATAAAAATAAACTACATTAAAATTAAATAATTTATCTATAATCATGAAATAAAAAAATAAACTTACTAAACCACTTAGAAAAATTTAATAACTAACAATCACAAAATCAATTCTTAAAAATTGTGATTATGTTGTATTTTCAAGTACATGGACAAAATTAATCCACAAACATAACCAAAAAAATATGAATTTCAATAAATTTCTCCTTTAAGATAAATTTTTTATTTATTTTCCTTATTAACTAACTCTCAAACCAAACTTATACCCATTAAATTTAATTATTCTTGATCAAATAAACATTTATCAGAAAATTTTGATTCAATATTCACATATAAAAACTAAAAATGATCTCATGTTTTTATTTATTGACAATTAAAACATTATAAAACCTATTCTATAACCCCTTTCCTTATTACCAACCACAAAAACTAATTTTAAGGTCATGATACTTAATTTAATCATTGTTCATCTCATATAATCATTATATTAAAAAAATCAATAAAGCATTATTGCTTCTAATTCTTCAAAGAATAAAAAAAATATTTATCTATAATTTTTACGAAGGATCATTCTTTTCATAGGGTCTTAGTTTCCTATACGCATATTCCACCACTTTTCTTCCTTCTATTAGAGAAAATTTTATTTCCACACTATATACATCAAAATTTAATTCATAATTGACCCCTATAAAATGAAAACAAAAATAAATACATTGAACAGTTATTAAATCACTTATATTACCACTAGTAATAATTCATAAAAACCCCCAACAATTTCTCCAAGAATAAATATACTATTGAGGTATGAAGATGAAAAAAAATAGAAATGAAGAAATAATATTGAGGAATGAATCTGTAGTCGATAGTATATGTGGTAGGATGGTGGGGGTTGACAATAGTGGGTGATAATGGATGGTGGTGGATGATGGCAGTTGAGGTTAGAAAAGTCTCTAGGATGGGTGAATGAAGATTCATGTAACTCTGTAAGGGAAAACTGAAGCCTGAATGTGAGAAACAATGAAACCAAAATTTGGAATCCCAACATTTTTATAAAAACTTTAAAGGTTTTTAACATTGGTTATTTGATAACTAATGTTAAAATATAGTTTTCATTGTCATTTATTTTATAATAAATAATTTTAAAAACCAAAATTTATCATTTTAATCATCGATCATAAAATAATCATTGTTCAAAAAAATTATAATTAGTTTTATATAACTGATGTGAAAAGCATTTAATTAAAAATGAATTTTGTACTATTATTTCTAAGGAAATCAAGAAAATAATTGGGCAAATTAGTACTCTCGAAAAGAAAATATAGAAAAATAGAATAATGAAAGGGTGGAAATTATAACTTATAATAAATATAGAGTGAAATATCATGGAACATTCTTGATGGGAATGGAATTTTTCTTCAAGTGTGAAGAGAAATTCCATCAATCTTGTTATTTCAAGGGAAATAAATAATATATCAATGTTCAATTATTCAACTATAAGTAAATGGGGATAAATTTTAATGAATTTCCCAAATAGAAAGGTAATTTTCCTTTAAAAAATCCAATCGAGCAAGGCCAAGCTTATACGATCACTACAACTGAGGATGAAGTTTTTAAATATATCATGGAAGGTACATTGATCATAGACTAAAATTTAGATAATTTTTTATTTGATTATGGATATTAAAACTCTTTTGGTATTTTTTAATCAAAACTCCTTGTGGAAATATTACCAGAATAATGATAAGTCAGTTACTTCCCATTATGAAATATAAACTTACCCTACTTACAAAATTGATTATTATACCTATCATTTACTTTGATATAATTCATAGTATGGTTTGGATTTTAAATTATAATGAGAAAATATATTTATAAGAGAAGGATATTATGATTTGTGATGGAGATATGAAATCCCTTATCATCTAAGGGGAGGCCACATCATCTGAATCATGTCTCGATCTATCTGTAATAGCTAACTATAATGAAATTGTTATATAATAATAGTAAACACAACACGTGAATGGAAAATTTATCCTTAAAATATAGGATTTACCTATTTTGTAGGAATACATTGATTTGTTTCCTAAAGAACTACCTAGAAACCCACCTAATCATAAATTTGATTATTCCATTGATCTTGTCCTTAATGAAAACCCTATATAAAAGACTCCTTATAAGATGGATATGAAGGAATTAGTGGAACTAAAGAAACAAATTCAGATGTTTTGTGATAATGGATTTATACTCTATGATGTCTTACAATGTAGATCCATTTTTCTTTTTATTAATAAAAAATATGGTTCTATGAGTTCATGTATTGATTCTATGGAAATCAATACCATTACTATAAATAATAAGTTTCATATGCCTCACATTTATGACTTATTTTATCAACTTCAAGGAGATCAATATTTTTCAAAGATTGATGTTCATTATTGGTATCATGAACTATGAGTAAAGAAGGGGGATATTCCAAAGATGTCATTTTGTAAAAGGTATGGATATTTTGAATTTACAGTAATTCCATTTGGATTAAATAATGAAGCCTCGATTTTTATGGATCTGATGAATAGATTATTCAAGTATTATATTGATATTTTTATGTTGTATTTATTAATGATATCTTTATATACTCTAAAATAAGTTTTGATCATAAGAATCATTTATAAATCCTTATTAATACTCTAAAATAAAATGAGTTATATGGAATATTTAGAAAATGTGAATTATATATTTTGAAACTTTATTTTCTTTCATAAATTGTATCTAAGTATGTAATATCAATTTATCCTTCAAATAAAAAGGTAGTGATGGAATGAAAAACAGCTACAAATATAATCTAGGTATGTAGTTTCCTTGTATTCATGTGTTATTATTGATGATATGTTTAAAACATTTCTCAAATATCTAACCCATTATCAAAATTGATAAGTAAAGGGGTTAAGTTCATATGGTTATATGAATGTAAAGAATGTTTTGAATAATTAAATAGAATGTTATTTAGTGCACTGAAATTGAATTTACCACCAGGAAGGGTTGGATTTTTGATATTTAGGGATGCATAAAAGAAGGGACTTAGATTTTTTCCTTTGGAAGAATTATAGAGTTGTTTTGAATTCATCAAAGAAATTAAATATTCATGAAAAATAATTATCCAACCAATGATCTTGAATGGGCATCCATATTTTTTTCATTAAATATATAGATTCATTATATTTATGGTGATATATGTGAAAAATATATGGGTCACAAAAGTTTTAATACACATTATCGTAGAAATTTATCAACATGAGGAAAAAAGAAATGGTTATAACTATGCAAGGATTATTATTTTCCAATAAACTACTTACCTACGAAGGAAAATAAGGTGGTTAATGTGTTGAGAAGAGATACCATAGATTTTTAACTAAAATTAGAATTATTAAATATAATATATTCATGGATTTAGTTAATTTGTATATAATAATCATTAAGGAAGGTGAAACACATCTATTCAAAATTATTTCCAAACCATCCGTATTATAGAAAATATGAAGTTCTCAGCTTGATGATAAGAATATTCAAAATAAAATGAAATTAATGGATGATAGTAAGTTGGTAGACTTCATCTATGAGAATGGTATGTTGAAATTTTTAAATAGGATTTTTGATCTATATTTCCTTGAGATGAAAAGAGAATTATTAAATGAAGCTTATAGTTTAAATTTATCTATAAACACTCGTAGCACCAAAATGTGTCAGAATTTGAAGGGAATTTTTTTGTGGCATAATACGAAAGGGGGAATTTCATATTTTTATATCAATATGCTTGGTTTTCAATAGGTAAATATTGAGATATAACATAATAAATGATTCATGAAACCTCTACCTATTCTTGTGTGAAAATGAGATGATATTACTATAGACATTATCACCGGATTGACTGAGACTCCAAGAAATAATGATGACATATAGGTTATTGTTGATCACCTTACCAAGTCCACACATTTCCTCATAATAAGGGAATATCCACCACTTGATCACCTCATGAGACACTATATTAATGAATATGTGAGAATTTATGGTGCACCTATTTCGATTATATCTTATCATGATCCATGATGTACATTGATATTTTGGAAGAGTCATTAGAAAGTGCTTAACCAAGAGCTATATTTGAACACCACCTATCATCCATAAACTAATGGGCAGTCTGAAAGAACTATTCATACATTAGAATATATTATTAGGATGTTATTGATTGACTTTAAAGGTATGTTATGGAATTTAAATATAATAATATCTTCCATTAAATCATTAAAATGGCATCATATTAGGAATTGTATGGAAAGAGGTTTCATACTCCAGCTTTTTGGGATGAATTTGGTGATAAGAAGCTTGTAGGCCTAGATTTCTTTAAGGATACAATTATGAAATTGAATAATATTCAAAATCATATTAAGTTATCTCAAAGTATAAAAAAAATATGTCCATAATTAAATGAAATATTTATAATTTCAAGTTATAAATCATGTTTTATTGAATTTATCACTGTCGAAAAGTGTTATAAGATTTTGTAAAAAAGGGAAACTGAACCCTAGGTATATTAGTAATTTTTAAATTTTAGAAAGAATAAGATTAGTGGAATTCTATTTGGAAATTCCACCTAGCCTCTATAAAGTTCATGATGTGTTCCAAGACTATATATTGAGAAATTATATTCTAAGAAAAATGAAATTTATCACCTATAAGGAAATAGAATTGGAACCCAATTTAATATACTATGAAGATTTTATCTAAATTCTTGATATTAAAGAACAAGTGTTTGAGAATCAAATGAATCTAATGGTAAAGGTATTTTAGAGAAATCGATAGAAGAGGAAACATGGGAACATGAATAATTAATGATGAAGAACTACCCACATCTGTTCATGAGGTGAAATTTTTTAAATATCAAGGACTAAATTTTTTAATGAGAAAATAATTTAAGAACCAAGCATCAATTATAGTAATATTTTCTGTCTAGAGAAACAATATCACAATGCTCATATCCTTATTCAAGAATGTCATTTAAACAAAAATTCCCACATTTAATAAATTCAATTTTAAAAAATTTAATAAAATAAATTATCAAGTGAATATTATTTTGGGTTTGATTTTTGATATTTTTCAGAAATAGTTGATTTTTGGGTGAATAGTGAAAAATACATATTTTTATAAAACCATCATTTATTTTCTTTAAATCGAGTAGTTTAAAAGTTTCATTATTTTTTAAGATTTTATAATAAAGTAACATAAGTTTAAATTTATTATAAATTATCTAATTAATTACATTGGAATAATTATTATACTTTATTTTGGTATAAGTTCATTTTTGGGCTTAAAAGCACATTTTTCTAAAAACTATTTATATGTGTGAAATGTGTTTATATCATAATAAATTAAATAAATAACTATTAATTGATAATTAAATGAAAATTTTTATAATATATACTCAAAAATTATTTTAATTTTAATATAATTGGTTTTATAAGGATGAGAATAAAGTTTAATTCAATTTTTTTCTTAAAAATGCATTTTTCTAAACATGGTTTTCTTTGTGTTTTACACACTGATTATAAAGTGGATTTATTATGATTATAGAAATTTAATTTTTTAAAATTTATTATATATTATCAATAATAATAATTAATATAATATAATAGGTTCAAATTAATTTTTTCCCTAATAAATAGTAAAAATAGTAAAAAAATACTACTATTAAGATGAAAATGGGTTTACTTGGGAGTTAAATTAAGAGATAAGGGTAATAATGCTACATAAACTTGTATAATTATAATTATTGGAATATATTTTAAAATTACATTATACTAACTTATATTTATTGTCTATTTTAAGCCAATTTCACGTGAAAGTGACCTTATATTATTGAAATATTTTAAATAATTGCATGTGTTCCCCTTTCCTCACTTATAAAAGAGAACCTCTTATCCTCTCCTATTAACAAACGTTTAGAACTATAGATCATCCAATATCTACCCAAAAACCTTCCTATATTCCTTCCATTAATTCTTGTTTTGGCTTTATCTTAAGACCATCCTAAGAAGGCTTATGTTTTAAGACAAAGGAGTTCTCTCGAGAAATAGGTAACCATATTTACGAACTCTTTCAAATTTTATTTCTTCTTATACTTAAATTAAATATATTGTACACAAAATAACACAATGAATCCAGTATTATAAATATACATAGATTTTATTATGATTATGTTACAACCATTTTCCACTACCTTTCCATCCTATGGAAAATGAAAACATTGCTCGTGCGGACCTACCATTTTCACATAGTAGTGTAATTCATTTTTCATCACCACTTTGATTGTATGATTATAAAGATATAAATAATTAATATATATGATATTTTTAAAATAATTATGATTATTTAAATTTAATAAATAGTTTCTTCTTTTACCATTACAACTGTTAAAAATGATGATGTCTCTCGTGCATGCATGTGGACTACTACCTCCACGAAGTGATGTGATTAATTTCACATGTATTAATTTCATGAATGATTACAAATATGTATTTAATAAATATATATGATATTTATATAATTATTTAAATTTTATATATTATGTAAACAACATCAATATGAAATTACAATAACTTCTGAATCGAAATATACATGAAAAATAAAGAAGTTAACACCTAAAATGATGATGATAATGAAATATTATTGATGATAATGTGTTTAAATGTTATAAGTGAATAATATATAATATTATAAGTATGTGTATGGTTTTTTTATAGAATTATAATAATTATAAATTTATTATTGAGGAGGTTAAATGCACTTATGAGGCAATTCAAACTTGAGGTAATGGTTTACCTCATAATCTCATCCTTATTATAGATTGTTTATGTTGAAGTTTCCATTGGGGGAATTATATGATAATTATATATTAAACTAGATATATTTTAATATACTTTTTTTATTTCTATAAATTAAAATGTGTTCTTCCATTTTCCTCTTTCTATATACTCAAATTTCTAAAAGAATGTTTTTAAGAAAAACAAAAAAAATTCTATTTAGTAGGGGATATTTTTCTTTCACATCCATATTTTATTTTAAAAAAAATTAATAATATTTTTAATATTCCACAATGATTTATAAAATTCATTTTTAACCATGTTTGAATTTTAATAAAAAAAATTAAAAGGAACCTTCTTGATGTTTTCCTAATGAGAAATTGTTTACTCAATGTGTGAACACAATCTTTATTTTAATTTTTATCGCAAGAATAAATTTTCACACCATCACAGTAATTATTTTCCTTGAATCTTACTTTATGTGTTTCCATGGTTATTTTCAAAAAAAATCCTAATATTTTGAATAAATTTAGATTTAAAATAATTTATGTCTAAATGAAAAGGGTATTTTCTTTAAGAAATAACCCAATGATCATTTAAAAGTATTTTCATCTATATAAATATACTTTGATGAATCTTATGAATTACTAGGGATATAATATAATTATATCATATAGATTATTTTTCAGGATGGACTATGATCATTTTGTCATATTTATTGATTGAGGAAAATATTAACATTTTATATGCTTGTTTTTCAATAAAAATGTTATGATGATTATGTATTGAATTCTTATTCACCCCTTTCATATGATGAATTAATTCGAATTAGTAAGTGATTTATGGGTACCATTACAGAAACTTGAATCATTGTAAGGTCTAATGAGACAAACTAGTTTGGGTATTTGGTGTACACCTTAACTATTTATGTATGATTTCTTAGTATAAGGACTTGATGGTAAGATTATGATGTCTAACATCATTAATTCTATCATAATAAAACTATTTATTGTTATTAATGTGATTATTTATGGTATTATTTCATCCATGGATATATTTCCATTTTATGATATTATTTATATGGAATATTTTATTATTATTTATCTCTAACGTATTGTTTATACTTTATTAAATCTTTAATATATTTTTTTGTACACTTTCCCTTACTAAGAATCTTATATCACCCTTTATTATGTTTTCTTTTCACCAAGATACCAAGAATGTATCTAAGAATGATTTTGGTGATTTACTAGAAGAAATAATAAATTTTTCATAATGATTTTTAAGTTATATTTCATGTTTTCAAATGTAATGTGAGAATCATATATGTATCTAGTCTCCTAATATTACAAAACTATTTGATCCTATGATATGTGATCCCATGAATTTTGTGTCATTGTAGTAAAATAAAAACTGACTCTAGGTTACTATAGTCGGGGTGTTACAACACATATTTATCTTACCTATAAAGTAGACATAAGGTCTACCCACATAATTGGGTGCTCATAAAAGGTACAAGAAGTACATCTCAATAGGGTCTCACTAAGTGACCCTAATATACTCCATCATATACATGTATTCACAAGTAAAATAATAACATAAAACAAGTTCATTGGGAATCATGTGATAACCAGAACACCATGAATCCATGTGCATCGGTTCATCATGTTCTAACTAGGCCACCATGACACCTGATCACACCTTCTTATTCACCTTACTAGAATCATGTCTTCATATTGATTCATCGTACCAAAAACCTAGCCCATACCCAAATACATAGAGAACGGAATCTCATTGAACCTAAACCCATACTAGAGGATGCAGGGTATAGTGTTTACAAGTCCCAAAAACTATCTTATGGAATAGGTTAGAGTCCCTCATCCAAGTCATGGATCATCTATTATCACTCCAGAGAGGTCAACCATCATGCCATAAATTCAACCTCATCACTAAAGGTTGGGCCCCTCATCCATGTCTCAACCCACTACTTTATCACTCAATTTAGTTTCCATCACTCACACCTCACACCACTTCATAATTAAACCAAAATTCTCATTCAGTATTGTCCCATATCCTGAACATTTCTTTCTCACTCAAGATATGGTCCATGACAACAACTTCTCACTCAAGGTGAATCCAACTAGTCTCAATACATAACTTCTCACTCATAGTAGGATCAAAATTCATGCAAAACTAATATATTATCTCACTCATGGTGATTATTCTAGTTCCATCTCACTCATGGTGGGTCCAGTCCTCAAAATCCATCTACAACACCAAAGTTTATCACATATTAAAGTCATAAAAACAAGCACATACATGTAATAAAAAAGATGTCCCATATTTCATCACACAATATCACTAGTTCTTCAGTCAAGTGGTATTCACTCAGACCAAGCCACACACCTCAATGTACTTCATTATGTATCCTACCCATATGTTACCTCTCAAGACTATAACTAACACTATTGTGGTGTTCCTATAGCCAATAGGATCCAAATGACCCATAACTCAAGAAGTTTATCCATATCGCTTGAAAATTACCATAATGTAGTCCTCACTTGGTCACAATATTTCATCTATTTTATAAGATCTATCAACCCATAAATTAAAGGAAACCCTACTCTATCACAACTCATCTAAGCTAAAGGGCTCATACTACTCACAGTTTTCTCTAATTTTTAATACACCATCAATAGGATGTCACTCACTTGGGGTGAGATTCACGGTCATCTCACCCATCTTTCTCAACCCAATCCCCTCATTCCCTCCCAATTAGTCTTAGATAAAATACCCTTAGATAATCCATGTGTCATATCACATTCTAAGACCTTCATAAGGTCTCTTTTCAACTCAACTGATATCCTCACCCCTTGGATAAATACTCTTCAGGTGATCCCAAACTTCCTAATAAGGCCTTAGACCCCTTTGTAAGATTTATCATTGTGGTGCAACACCCCATTCATGGAGAGTATCCCTACATAAGGGTCCTTATATTTTCAAAATTCCACAAGACCCACCATGTCATGAATCCTTAGGTTTCATCAGGACTCACCCTTACATACGTCCATCATGGAGTGACTTACTTCCATAACAGCATTTGAGCAAGGCCTCTAGTCCTTTATTCAATGCTTCCTTGAGCACTCGATTCACCACTTGGGGATCAATAATAATCCAAAAAACATCTTCTCAAGAGGTTCACACACTTGTATTCCCAATTCAAACCTAAATTCACAAAACAACCCCTAGTCTGAGATCCAAAGTTCATACCCCCTCCCCCTAAAAAGTAATGACCCTAAAATTCTAAAGTCATTATAAACTCACCAATATAATGATTATTTTACACTAAAAGTCATGGTACCAAGCACACTATTCACCAAAAGAAAAAACACACACTCATTATTAATGACAAAACTGATGAAATGCTTAATGAACCTATATATCCTAAGAAATCATAGTGTATTCAACTGATTCATCCTAATTCTTATTGTCCTCCAAACCATAATACTCTTCTCATAACAACCAATTTCACATCACAGTACTCCCACCGCCTATAGGTTAGCCCCCTAAAAACACTCTTCCAATAGTCTATCAATATGTTCGGTGAGGCTTCCACCTCACCACATCCAATTCTATGCAAAAACACTAGTTGATACTTCTATTGAAATCCTCTCTATAAAACCATGATTTTACCCACTAATGTATTATCACATAGCCTAATCATGATTCCTTAACTCCAATAGGAATCAAAATACCATCCAATCACCTAAAAAAATACCTGAACCTGAATCTTGGTGTAATTATATGATTTTAATACTAAGAAAACAAACTTTTCATTATGTTCTCACCATGATAACCATCACACAATTTTTTTGAATTGGTCTTAGATAACTCAAAAACCACCTCAATCCTAATGTTGATGCTCAGACTCTATTTGAAACTTCATCCAAAACCCAAATATGGTATGTATCAAGGAAAAAGATAAAATTGAATCTTCTCACACACCATCATATCTATGCCACATCATCCACCCACCAACCAGTCTCACTATATCAATGACTCATCTGACATGAGGGACATACACTCATTATAGATTCAATACAACTCACCCAAAGAGTATCCTAATCATAAATTTTTTAAATTTAAACACCTGATCTTCACAATCCATGCTTCATATATCACTAAATATCATGATTTGATATGGTTTTCCAACTCATACATATCACCAACATAAAACACCAACCACCACCCATTCCCAAATATCTATTAATTCCATCCTCATCATAAACAAATTCACCCAAAATGAGGATCACACTATTTTATAGGTTATGGTGAGCTCCCCACAACATGGACTTTCATAGACCATTCCTTTGGAACCAACACAACTAGGTCCCAACACCACACACATAAATCCCTTTCCAATACATTCTCACCCATACTTATAACCCCTATCAAGAACCAACATTGATTATAAATACCATGATACCTTGATCCATAACTACTGTCACCTATTACCATAGAGGGACACCTCCCATTCTCACTAAAACCCCAATCCACCATTCCCACAAGAATTTCCTCAATCTCATTGGTCCTTAGATCACACATGGCTATTTTGTGATCCAAAACCTAAATGGGAACCACATATAACCAGTGCACACTTTCTCTTACACACTAAGGCTTTTCCAAAAAATCCTATCTAATATCACTCTCCTCCTCAAAAAAGAGTAATTCACCAAGAAAATTTTCAAAATTTATCACTTTTTTTCTACCCCAACATCATCTAAACCCAATGGGTGTATGATTTTTTATTTCCTTTTCACACAACTAGAATTACACTCCCATAAGTTATGTCCCATTAAACCCAAGTTCGCGCACTTTAAACCACTAATCGTACTCTTCTCATAGGCCAATCTCATCTAACTAAAGTATCTCCTGATGCTTAAATTTTAATGGTCCTAATGCATCTCACTCTCTCAAAGGTAAACCAAATGATCATTTTACACCTGGGCATCATTCTAAAATCATGATTATCTAGCCACTCTCCCACTGATCCATAGAAAGTGAATCCAGAAGTAATAGGTCTAGGAATCCCGCTAATATTACACTTTAGAATCATACTTGATGCCAAAATAACTTAGAGTTCTTCTAATACCAAAATCCAAGGCACCTCACATGAATTTCCTCAACCCTCACAGGGATACCCACAAGACAACGTATTTGATTAATTATAATTCCACCAAGAAGAAATATGATAAAACATCATATAGGTTGTTATTTACACTTTAAGTAACCAAATTACACATAATCAAGGTGACCCAAGACCGTACTTAAATTAAATTCTAGGTATACAATTTGTATATTAAACCCATAATGGTTTCATTGCCAAGTCATTCAACACCTGCACTGACCCACATAGGATCACTATACAAACATAATTTAAATGGAATGTACAGTCATTGTTGAAGAATGTCCTACAGTGTGATTTTTAGGACCTTCCATAAAATAAAATACTTTTTTTAGCTATGTATTATTCCAATAATAAGATATATAGGAAAACAACATATAATGTTTTGTTGACTCTTTATACAACCAAACCTTTTCTATAGTGAAAAAATCACCCATGAGTATACATATGTCATGTGATCCCTATGTTCCAACTATGATGCATGTACATGTGACTCTTGCCAATGGGTCAAGATCCAAAACCATAAATATAAACCTCTATGAACACACTATATTTGAGTAAAAATATCAACCATAATAGTGAAAAACAAAAATAGCAATCTCATACCCCTCGTAACTAGGATTTCCCACAATAATGGTATCCATGGATCACCAATGTAAGGTTAATCACAATCTCTAACACATTACTAAACCACCTATCTATCATCTTCCAAATTAGTAAAAAAAATATTTGATACCACTTTGTAATTCCCTAATCGTCAGACCATTCTCAAGGACCTAGACAAGGGTATTACATGACCTCAGGCAAGCCTCCTTTTACGATAGAGGTTTTAGACTAGCATTGAGCGCCTAAATAATAAATTGGATAGACTATGACCACAAATTAGAGTAATAAAACAATATAAATAATTAAAATCATCAATATGTATAATTATAAGAATACATATAATCTATAATTACAATGTTATAATAAAATGTCCCATATTGAAGCATACAGACATATAAAAACTTATTGTCCACTAGGCCAATCACATATACAAATAAATAAAAGACAAAAAATATTAAAAATGTTATCCTACTACCCCTAGGACTAAATGACCTTGTATATAGTACCCATCGAGATACTCCATATCAATCCACTAAATATCCCACTCTAACTTGTAATGTAGGCTTAAGGTCTGCACGTGCACCAGGGTGTCTATGTAAAGTGTGATAAATATATCTCAATAGGGTCTCAAGATCACATGATCCTAATATGTTCCATCATATATGTGTATAAACAATGAAAATGAAAATTTAAAACAAGTTCATTGGATTTCAAGAGAAAACCAGGCCACCATAACTCCATGTAAATTGGGTCATAATGTACTAACCAGGCCACCATGACATCTGATCATACCTAATTTAGTGCCATGTTGGAATATCATCATCACCTCATGTAATCATACCAAAAAACCCATTACATACCCAAATACTCAGGGTGGTGTATCTCACTTAACCTTAACCCACTCTTGAGGATGTAGGTTATGGTGTCCATAAGTCCCATCCACTACCTAAAGGAATAGGTTAGAGTCTATAATCTATATCTTGGACCATTACTTATCACTCAAGGAAGTCCATATATTATTCCCTGACCTCTACCTCATCACTCATGGTGGGTCTTCTCATCTATATCCTAACTCTATACCTTATCACCCAAGGTAGGGTCCATAATCCACAACATCATGATCGAACCATCCTTGTCACTCAAGACCATCCACCATCTTGACTATTTCCTTATCACTCCAGCCAAGGTCCATGAAAACACATTATCTCTCAAGGTGAATCTAATAGTTCTCATTCCAAACCTTCTCACTCAAGGTATTCCTAGAATTCATTCAAACCATTTATCCAATATCACTCATAATGATCCTACAATTAAAATCTCACTCATGGAGAGGAAAGGACCCAGGATCCATCTCCTACACTAGAGTCAATTTATTTTCACAAGCACATAACCAAGAATACACCGGAAACATAAAACAGGGATCATATCCTATCAAAAAATCTCTCCTTATCATTACCTAGGCATTATTAATAGGTACATATCCCCACACCTCAATGCACCTCATCATCCATCTACTCCTCGGGCTACTTCTTAGGACTATTCCCAACACTATAGGGATGTTCCCACAGACCATGGTCTCCAATTCACCAAAACCTCAAGAGTTCATCCCTCATCCCTTAAAAATTATTTTACTATAATTCTCACTCATTCCCAATATCTCTTCACTCTTCTAAGATCTCTCAACTCACTACTTGATGGAAACCCCACTCTGTCTCACCTCATTCAATGTTAGAAGGAATCATCCCACTCACAGAAGTCTTCAAATATCAATAAACCCTCATAAAGGAGTCAGCAACCTAATGTGACACATATATTCATCTCTCCCAGATTGTTTAATACCCCAAAATTTTAAAAAAAACTATGTTCTATAGTGTATACACCACTCAACAAAAAGTCTAAATGAACCATTATTATTTAAATATGACTGGTATAACCTAGTCATTAAATTGGAAAGTATGAATAAGATTAACTGATTTATAAAATATATATAAATTTCATAATAAATATAAATATATTGATAAATTCTTATAAAATAAGAACTTACTTTTTAATAAATACATTTTATTCTTAAAAAAATATGATTTCTTGAAAAATGATTTTTATTTCTATTTGTGAGAAAATATTATAATTGATTTTAATAAATTTTAGATATTTTATTTAATTAAATTAACATAATTTTTTAAATCACAATATTAAAATTATATTATGGTGAAATTTTGATATTTTTTTGAAATGGTTGGTTTTTAGTGAATAGTGAAAATTACCAATTTTTCAAATGTTGTCGTTTCTTTTCATTAAATAAAATAATTTAAAAGTCTAATTATATTTTGGATTCAGTATTAAAGATAAATATGAACCATTTTATTTATAATAATATAATTAATTTCATTTTAATCAGCAATTTTCATGATTTTAGTACAAGTTTATTTTTATGCTTAAAAAGCAGTTTTCTAAAAATAATTTTTCAATGAATAAAGTTTATCCATTTTAATTAATTAAAATAAACCTTGATATGGAAATATTGAAATGAAATTTAAATATTATATATCTATTTATATTTATCTAAATTCATATAATTAATATTTTTAGACATGGAGTTGATAAAAGATCATTCATTTCTTGAAAAATGCATTTAACTGAAAAACTGTTCTTAATCGTGTTTTACGGGTTTAATTTTAAATTAAATTCTACCAATTATGTTAGTTTAATTTGATAAAATGGTTTATAAATTTTAAATTATAATAATTATTATTAGATAATAAGTTCAACTTAATTTTTTTCATAATTAATAGTAAAAAACAAAAAATTCTTTATCATGGTTAAGGTTAAAACAGGTGTACCGAGGGTTAAATTAAAGAGAAAATGGATAAAATAACCCAAAAAATAGTCTAATTTATATTATATATCCATATTTATACTTTTTCTTATCTATTATTCTGAAATGGTCCATTTTGGATCCTTTTTTTTTGAATAAAAACTTTATATATTTTATTATTTTCAAAAATTCTAAGTGGGTCCTCTCCCCCACTTATAAAAGGACACCTACTCTCATCTCTTCTCCACACATCAAGAGAAATTTTTATTGGAAAATACCTATAAAAATAACTTCCTTAAATCTCTAACCATAAACTATATTCCATATTTTTATCATCAAACCATCCTAGGAAGGATTCAGGTATAAACCTAAAGAGGTTTTCTGAGGAAGAGGTATAATTTTCAACCATGAATTTCCATTTTATTTTTTCTTAAACCTAATTTAAATATTATTCAAACATTATTAAATAATAAATCAATATATCCCATATAATTATATTTTATTATATTAATTTAATATCCTACATCAATCTCCTCTTCCATCAAATGGTAAACGAAACCATTATTCATGTGTACGGCGGACCACCGCCTCACAAACCTATGAACTACATGTTCCACCATTACCTATCATGGATATTTATAATGATTTATTTAATGTATATTTATGAAATTTATTACATATTTATCATTTTTTAAAATTATTATATTTAAAATTATTATATCATATATTTTTTTACCTTTCTATTCATAGAAAAATGATAATGTCATTCTTGCGTACGAGTGGATTACCACCTTCATGAAGTGATGTGATTCGTTTTTAAATACCATATCACATGGATGATATATATATAAATATATTTAAAGAAATAATATTGTATTTATAATATAATTATCATTAGGAAATGATAAAATAATATATACCATCTTTCCATCATGATCATTGAAAAATAGAAATTTTACTCATGTGTATGTACGACCTGTTGTCTCCATGGTCATAACATAGTTAATTTTTCATTACCATATTTCATGATTTGTTTTAAAATTATAATTTACCTATAAAAATTATTATTATTAAATTATTATTATTCTATATATGATGTAATAATGACCACTTTGACCATAGGCGACCTAAGAAATCCATTTTGGACATACGATTTGAATATCATCAAAACATCAAATGTGAAATTAATTGATTAAGTAATTGAATGTGATATGGTAACAAATAAAATAAAATTAATAGTAAGCATTAAAAAAATTAAGTAAGTATATAATTAAAATGAGTTAATTATTTAGTAATATAAGGAACACATGTGATAAGTTGGGCTCAAGGTAAGGTATCAATATAAACCACCCTTTTCTTTGGGTTATGACCTTTATCTCTATAGTGTGTTTTATATCTCTCTTTAATGTTAATAAATTCTTATAAATTTTGTATAAATTTATATTAAATATATACCTATATTATTCTCCCTTTCTTGTATGGGTTAATACATTCCTTATGTTCATTTCTCAAATCCCTTCATTATGAAATTTCCATGGATTATGATATGAGGCAAGATTATGAAACCCATTTATTTACGTGGGAAATTATTATGATTATGAATTTTATTTGATTTTATTTTAAAGAACACATAATCATCAACCTGTTATTATGGGTTCACTTAGATAGCACTCTAATTCATTGGGTAAATCTTTTTTCTCATGAGACATTATTTATGGGATTATGGAGTAAACCTAATACACTATAGGAATCTATGCACCATGTGATGTTGTCTTAGTAGTTAACCTTGACTTATGCTTATGTCATGTTTTATATTTTTGTCACATTTCCTATTTTATCATGATATTTTGATATTATTTTATTTATTTTATGCTCCCATGTGATCACTCATGAGCCTATTATTTTAAGATATCATGTTATACCTTTGAATCACTTGTAATGTTTCCTTATCATGTTTATTCCTTTACTGGGATTTTTAGATCATCCATTTTTTATATGTATTCTCTAGGTTATACCATGAAGTTTTATGAGCTCAAAATAATTTAGGATCTCATTTTTTGATAAAACTAAAGTCACTTTATTTTCTTGTTGATGTTTTACATACCTAATCGTCCAAAGGCATTATGCCTTTTCAATCCTTGTTTTGTATTAATGGATATTTCTGTTAAAAAATCATGTAATAAAATGGGTAAAAAGTCTTGGGTATCTCTAGTTAGTATCAAATAAAGTTCTAATTATTTTTTTGTATTAGTACTATAATGATATAGTGAGAATCCTAGGTATAATTATAATTATAGGGAAATATCCTGTAATTTTGGTGAAATATAGAGAAATTGGACTCTAAGAAATTACATCCCTATCTGGATACTATAAGTGGATGTGGATTTGTCATAGTTGTACCTTGGGGTAATAACCCCAAAAGTGTGCATTTTACATTGACTTAATATTCACCCAGTGCACAAAACAATAGGCCTCGTTGCACACCTGGTTTGACACTCCCTTGGTATATGCTTTCTAAATTCATAAACTTTTTATGAACCATTATAAAGGAAATGAAAAAAAAAATTAGGTTAAAAAAATATGAAACATTATCATGTATAACCTATATTAAAACCTATATACTCATAATTTAATATATACATATCAGTTATAAGTAATTTAAAGTTTATAAGTTTCTATTTTGTATGTTTATTGGTTAATGTATTCTCATCTTGTTTTTATTTCTTTTTTAGTTAATGGAATGAAATAGGAGAGACCATACAAACAACCAACATTATAAGTAATTTGATGATTCCCCCAAAGATATTTTTAACCTTATGAGAGTGGGAGATGATAAATTCATGAAAACACTGGATCAACTCAATCAAGTTATGAATACTAAATTTAATCATATAGAATTCCCTCCTTATCCTAAGAAATGGAAAGTTTCAGAAAAATATTTTACGTGAAAGAGGCCTCCTAACATTATTATACCTTCTAATCCCCTATTTTTGGAATAATGGAATAAATGTATTGATAAGATATACCTTATCCTATATTTCTTAGAATAAGAGAAAGGGGGAGGTCGATCAGTGTTGGTCACTGACCAAGAACACAAAGTCCAAAGATGATATTTATTTCATAGAATAGGGTTACTTTAGGAAAATATTTTTCAATAAATATTTTACTTGAACTCTCCATCTTAAAATAGAGTTAGAGTTCCTTATAATGAAGTAAAATGAAGTTAATCCTATTAGGGAGTATGAGAAAAAATTTAAAAATATTGTATGGTATGCCTCTATATTTTTCATCAACGCCATAATTAAGGTTTACCATTGATTAAGTGGGTTAAATACAACTCTATGAAAAGATTTAGTGATTCAGGACTTTTATGGAAATAAATATATTGTTCCTTATGCCCTCAAATTCGAGATTGATATCAGTTACTCTTAGTGGTCTCATTGTACTGGAGACAAAAATCATATAATGAAGTTTTCTTCTATAGGATCAAAATATAATCTCATAGAGGAAAGAAAACCCAACATCCCACGTACCAAATGTGTGGGAAGAATATCCCCCAAAACTATCTTAAGGGAACCAAAATATGATTTAAATGTGGAAACGTGAGGCATCATACTAACCAATGCTGAAGGTAAATGAATAAACCCACTAATTAGTATGAATAAAAGAAGATTCATATCAATACTCAACCTATGGTGCAGTGTTTCAACTATAAGGAACATGGGAATTATTCAATCCAATACCTTAACCCAAGGGTTGTCAGAGACAATCAACGACAACAACCTCTAAGGCCTAGAGGCCAAGAAAGGGCATATTTTATCACTACTGCTTTAGTGGATCCTAAAAATTATGTGATGATAATTATGCTAGTTATTCATTCAAGAATAGAGAACATTATTTTTTATTCTAGTTCTGCGAATTATTTCATATCTTACAAGTATATTATAACTATTCAAACCCCATCTCACAAAATGGGGGTTGAGCTACCTGTGATAATAGAAAATGGATAAATTCTTACATCCTGAGTATATAACTACTCCCCAGTCAATGTTTGTGGACTTATAATCTTCTATAAAATCTTATCTTACTTCCATTAGTGGATTTTGATGCTATATTAGGCATGGATTGGTTATACTAATATAAATCAAACATCAACTATTGGGAGAGGTATATCACTCTTCACATCCCAAGTCATCCTAAGATTCTATACAAGTGTAAATTAGTGGATAAATATCACTTAGAGTCTATATTATTTCCTTACGAGAAATAATATCTATCTCAAATGATTTAGAAAAAGGAAAGAATCATGCTTGAATACATACACATTATGAGAAATTATAATGATGAATTCCATAAAGAGTTATCTAGTTTTCCTCTTGACTGAGAGGTCAACTTCTCAATCAAACTTTTACCTAGATCTCTACCCATATCCAAGAATCGTTAAAGAATGGACACCATTGAGTTGTAGGAAGTAAAGAAGTTGTTGCAAGAGAATCTAGTAAAGCATTTTATATACCCAAGTGCTTCACCATGGAGTGTACTAGTTATCTTTGTAATGAATAAGTATGGCTCAATTCACCTCTGGAATAGTTATTGTGAACTCCAAAAAAACATGATAAAGAACAATTATACCCTTACATGGATAAATTACTTGTTCAATCAACTATGTGGAGACCATTATTTCTCTAAGGTGTACCTTTGGTTTATATATCACCAATTAAGGGTGAAAAAGGAATATATTCCAAAAAATTAATTTCAAACAAGGTTTGGACAATCTGAGTTCATAGTGATACCTTTCAGAGTCACTAATGTACCATCAATATTTATGGACTTAATGAATATATTCTTTAGAAATTACCTTGATAAATGTGTGGTGGTATTTATATATTATATTCTTATATACTCTAAAATCTAGGAGGTTTGTGAGAAGAATTTGAATATTATGCTAAAGAATTTGAGAAAAGATAAGATATATGAAAATTATAGTAAATGTAAGTTTTGGATGAATAAATAATCACTCTTAGGGAATATTATCACCAGCAAAGGTATATCTATAGACCCTTATAAGATAAAGGAAATTGAAGAGTGGGATGAAATAATATTTTTAATAAATATTGGTAGCTTCTTTTGAACTAGATGGATTTTTTTGATGATTTTTGAAAAAATAATCATGGTCTTCAAACCCTCTAACCAAGATAAATTTTATAGGGTAAAAGTTTTTCTAGACCAGTGAATGTGAAGAGATCATTAAAGAGTTGAAAAAAGTCTTATCACTACACAAGTTCACATGATTCCCTAAAGTGGGGAACTTTTATGGTATATATTGATTCTTCAAAAATTTCTTGGGTTGTGTATTGATTCATAACGATAAATTGATATCCTATTACTCAAGGAATTTAAAATTTCAGGAATATAACTGTCCAATACATGATCTGGAGTTGGCTGTAGTGATATTTGCATTGAAAATCCAGAGACATTAAATCTATGGGAAGAAGTGTGAAATATATATGGTACATAAGATCCTCAAATATATATTCATATATAATGAGCATAATATGCACTAGGGAAGATGGTTATATATGATCAAAGATTTTCAATTCTAAATCCACTACCATCCTTGGAAAGAAAATAAAGTGTAAAATGATCTGATTAGAAAGGATTTGGAAACCTTATCACTGATGAGAATTGAGAAGGATCCAATATTCATAGACTTACAAAGTATGGACATGGGAATCAAGAATTACGGGACATTATCATTCATTTCTCAAATGATTTCTCAACCATCCCTTTTAGAGAAGATAAAGGATGCTCAAATAGATGATATGGAGATTTATAATAAAGTGGAAGCTATAAGAATAAGGAAATCCTCATAGTAAAAAATTAATGCTGAAATATTTGTAAGATTTGGTTCATGACTATGTATACCATCAAATCCTGATATAAATAAATAGATATTGAATAATGCACATAGCTCAACCATTTTCATCCACCTAGGTAACATGAAGATGTACTGAGATCTATGAGGCCACTATTGGTGGTACAATATGAAGAAGAAGATCAGGGAATATACATCAAAGTTTTTGGAATGTCAATAAGTGAATGTTGAAATGAATAATTCTAAGGGGATGATAAAATCATTACAAATACCTATATGTAAATGGTAAAACATCACCATGGACTTTGTCACTTGTCATCCAAAGATATCAAGAGGAAATAATATCATATGGGTTATGGTGGATCATCTTAAAAAGATTATTTACTTCATTGAAATTATATAGGAATTCTCACTTGATAAACTTGAAAGGATATACATAATAGGGTAGTGAGGCTATATATAACACTAATATTGATTATATATGACTAAGATATGACATTTACCATAAAGGTCGGGAAGATTCTCCAAAATGATCTAAATACTAAGTTGAGATTCAGTGCATATTATCACCCCAAAACTAATGGTAAATATGAGTATACTATTCATACACTATAAGAAATGTTGATATAATGCTTGATTGGCTTCAAAGGAGGATGGTATTAGTATGTTCCTTTGGTCGATTTCTCATACAATAATATATTTCACTCAAGCATCAAAATGGCACCTCATAAAGCCTTTTATGGGAAGATATTTACAATAAATACATATTGGGATGAAGTTAGTAAATGTAAGTAGTTGGGACCTAAAACAGTTTATGAAATGGTAGAAAAGGTTAAGACTATTTGGTAACAGATCAAGACTACTCAGAGTTAACAGAAGAGTTATGTTGACAATCATCGACGAGGCCTGGAGTTTGAAGTTTTGGATAAAGTGTTTCTCCATATATCTCAATGGATGTGAGTCATGAGATTGGGGAATAAGGGAAATATAATTTCTCGGTGTATCATCCCCTTTGATATTCTTGATTGTATCGGAGTTGTGGATTATCAACTAGCACTTCCACCAACTCTTTATCAAGTATACAACGTATTCCATGTATCCTTATTAAGAAAGTGCATACAATATCCCTCACTAGAACTGAATTTAGAGGTGGTACAACAAGAAAATTATCTCTTTTATTAGTATTATATGGTAAAGATCTTAGACTATAGAGATAATGTTTTATACAATAAGAAAACTCACCTAGTCAAAGTAAAATGGCATAACCATAAATATGAAGAGGAAACATGGGAACTTTATTAATCCATGAAGTATAAGTAACCTAACCTATTTAAACCTTTGTATGTAACAGGAAATTTCTAGGGTAAAGTTACTTAAGAGGGGAAAATTTAACACCCTGATATTTTTAAAAGAAAACTTTGTTTAATAGAATATACAATATGCAACATTGGGCCTAAATGAACCATGATTATTTAAATGACTATTATAACTTAGACATTAAATTGGAAGTTGTGATTAGGATTTATTGATATATGAAATATATAAATTTCCTACTCAATATAAATCTATTGATAAATTATTAAGAAATTAGAAGTCAATTTTTAGTAGACATTTTATTCTTAAAAAATATGTTTTCTTCAAAAAATTATTTTCATTATTTCATTGAGAAAATTTTAAAATTAATTTACAAAAATTTTAGAAACATTATTATATAAAATTAAAAAAAATAAGTATATTAAAATTAACTTAGGGAGAATTTTTGGGATTTTTTTAAAATGATTTAATTTTCAATGAATAGTGAAAATTACAAATTTTTCAAATATTGTCATTTCTTTTCATTAAATAAATTAATTTAAAAGTACCATTATAGTTTTGATTTGTAATTAAAGAAATATGAACCATTTTATTTATAATAATCTAAATAATTTCATTTGAATCATCATTTTTTATGATTTTGGTATAAGTTTTCTTATGCTTAAAAACACAGTTTTCTGAAAACAGTTTTTAAGTACATAAAGTTTATCCATTTTACATAATTAAGATAACCCCTAATAAGGAAATAATTAAATTAAATTTATAGAATATATATATATATTTATATAATTTAAATTCATATAATGATGAATTTTAGTCATAGAGTTACTATAATATCATTTAATACTCAAAAATGCATTTACATAAAAACCAATTTTCATCAAATTTTTCATGTTTAATTTTAAATTAAATTTTTACACTTCTATTAATAGAATATAATAAAACAAATATATGGAATTAGAATAATTAATACTCTGTAATAATTTCAACTTAATTTTTTTTCATAATGAATAGTGAAACAGTAAAAATTTACTACCACTATTAAGGTTAAAATAGATTTATCGGGGGTTAAACTAAATATATAAGGGTTAAATGACCCAAAAACTTTTATAATTTATATTTTATAGATATATCTAGACCCTATATAATCTAATATTTTGGAATGATCTACTTTTTATTTGTTTGTTGAGAATAATACATTTATATATTTTATTATTTTAAAAAATTTCAAGTAGGTCATATCCCCCACTTATAAAAGGACACTTACTCTCCTCTCATATTCACACTTAAGAAGAATTTTATTTAATAAAATTCCCATAAAAAATCATTCCTTACATACCTTACCATGACTTTGATTCCCTAGTTTAATCATAATACCATATTATGAAGGATTTAGATATAAACCTAAAAAGGTTTTCTGAAGAAGGGGTATAATTATTAACAATTAATTTCCATTTTATTTCTTATTAAATTTACTTCAAATATTATTCAACCATGAAAATATAATAAAATCAGTATCTACCATATACTGAGATGTTATTATGTTAATTTAATAACCTATATCTATCTCCTCTTCCATCAAATGGGAAATGAAACCATCGTTTGTTTGTAAAACGAACTACCGCCTCGTGAATCGATGTAATTCATTTTCCATAATCACCTCTAATGTCCATTTATGATGATGGATTTAATATATATATATTATATTCATGAAATTTTTATCATTTTATAAAATTAATATATCATATATTTTCTTACCACTCCATAGAAAAATGAAAACATCGTTCGTGCGTACGATTGGAGTACCACCTCCACAAAGGAATGTGATTCATTTTTCATTACAGCATTACATGCATCATTTATATAGGTGTATTTAAAGAAATAATAGTATATTTATGATATAAATTTTATTTTTTAAATATAAAGTAATAATTAACTTCTTTCCATTAGGATATTTGAAAAAATGGAAATGTTACTCATGCATGTGTACGACCATTCATATCCATGACCATAACGTAGTTCATTTTTCATAACCATATTTCATGATTGGTTTTTTTAAAAATAATATTTTTGTAAAAATGATAATTATTTTATTATTATTATTCTTTATATGTTGAAATAATTACCACTTTGTCCATATTCAACCTACAAAAGTCAATTTGGACATTTGAGCAGAATATCATCAAAATGTTTGAATGTAAAATTAATTGATTATTTAATTCAATCTGAAATGGTAACAAGTAAAAAATAAAAGGAATAATAAACAATAAAATGGTTATTAATAAATTAAAAAATAAACATTATTGTATTATTCAGTACGATAAGGAATGCCTGTGACAATTCAGGCTTGAGGTAAGGGATCTCTCTAAACCACCCTTTTCTTTGGGTTATGATTGTTCTCTCTCTAGATCACTTTATATCTATATTTAAAGTTATATAATTCTTATAAAATTTGTATATATGTCTCTCACATATATACCTAGCTTATTCTCTCTTCCTTTTATGGGTTAATACATTACTTATGCTCATTTCTGAAATTCCTTCATTATAAACTTTCTTTTGATTATGATATGAAGTAAGATTATGCAAACCATTTCATTTTGTGGGTAATTATTATGAATATACCTTATAATTTATTTCCTTTTTTAGAAAAAATAATCATTAAAATTTTATTATGGGTGAACCTAGATATTTATCCAATGCATTATGTAATGTTTTTGTCTCATGAGACCATATTTATGGGGTTATGGAGTAAACCTATTCCACTATGGGACTCTGTCCACTATGTGATGTTATCTTGGTAGTTAAACATGACTTATTTCTATGTCATATTTTATGTCTCTACCACATTTATTATGTTTCCATGATATTTTGATACCATGTTCTTTATATTATTCTCTTATGTGATCACTCGTGAGACTTTACTATTATGATTTCATATTTTATCTTTGACTCACTCATTATTTTTCCTTATCATGTTTATTCCCTTACCATGATTTTTAGATCACCCCTTTTTTCAATGTATTACCCAGGTTATCCCATGTAGTTTTAGGAGATCAAATGGATTTATAAGTTGATTATGGATATTAAAATAAAGAAACATTATTTTTATATTGATGTTTTAAGTACCCAATCTTCTAAAGTCACTAGTCCTTTTTTATCCTTGTATTATATTAATGTATATTTATGTTAAAAATCATGTAATAATATGTGTAAATGGGATTGTATATCTATATTACACCAAGTAAAACACTCTCATTCTCACTCAACTATCTGTAGGAAAAACATCTATCTCATCTCGCATTCTGATACCTTATTAAGGTATATTTTAAACTCAACAGACACCCTCTCCCCTTAGAGTCCAAGCCACCTGGAAATCCTAAATTTTCCAAGTTCTAAAAAAGACTTAACCTAAGTATAGGAGGATTGATTCCATCCTATGTCTTTATATAGATATCTCTCAATCCCTATCCCTTTACTCAGTTCCATATTCATGCATGAATGAAAGAAACCATTCATAAATAGGCATATAGTCTTGTATTCAAGGGACCATCTACCTTTATAAAGGATTTTACACCCATTTCATGCTCTGCATGCCCATTACCAATCACATTCATACCTCGTCCAAGCTTATATTGCCACCTAATATCCTATCTCATGCCACATGACATAAATAATTAATTATAAACATTTATATTTACTTATTTAATTTATATTGAAGAGGTAAAATCATAAAAAAAACTCAAAAAATATTTTCGCATCATTGAAACTACTCAGAACCCAAGGAATTAGACATTATAGGATCTTCTCTTGCAAAACCACATGAAACTCCCATCATCCTCACCTGATTCCACCATACTCATATGGAATTAGTTATAAAACCTAGACTAAATTCATCCCAAAATCATGTGTTAAAAAATGGGAACTAAAACAGGTGAAGATGAGAAACATACTCGAATTCACAACTAAAACACCTTAAAAATTCCTCCTAATGGGGGATCCATGGGATGAGGGAGGTATGGATAAAATTTCCCACTCCCAACACACTTTTTTCTTAAATACCTATAGGGGAAAACCCTAAAAATATTAGTTTTCTCTCACTAAAAAATAGATCCAAGCCTCGATCATGGTGTGATGTGTCCCTTCTATCAAAAAATTCAAGGCATGAACCGGATTTTTGGAATGATTCACCCTATGAAGAGGGATCAACCATAATCCAACCACTCTTACTGGATAACTTAAGTTTCATGTCATGATTTATTTTTTAATTGTCCTTATACCCCTTCATAAAATTCAATGATGCGACATGACTCTCCCTTCGCAATGTGAACCACTATGTAAGGGCCCTTCCCTTTTCCAAATTCTACAAGACCCCCCATGCCAGGAATCTCCATGCCATAGCATGATTCACCTCTACTGTAGTATATCTCAATGCCACCTACTAATACAACATAATTTTAGTAAGGCATTCGAGCTTTTCTTTGATGCTTCCTTGATCACCTGAATCACCACTCTAAACTCAGTCCTCAACTAAAAATATCCAAAGAGTTTTACACACTAAAATTAAATATATACCCCAATTTATAAAATGAACCCTATATTGGGAGAAAAACTTATAACTCCTAAAAAGTAATGTTTGTGAAATTCATGGGTCATTACAATAATAATTTTCAATTAACCCATAAAAAGAAAATGATTTTAAAAGAATAGATTAACTATTTTCCAATTTATAGGAAAATGAAAAAATGAATATAATATTTATAAATATAAATTATAAAATTAGAAATAAAGTTCATATAAATTACGAAATAGAGGGTTGAGAGAGAAAACATAAAGCATTTTAAAGTAAATATTTAAAAGAAAACCTCTTAACTCAAGTATAGACTTTCTTTGTACATCCTCTAACTTCCAGAATAATAAAATTATTTTAATTATTTAATTTCATCATAAAAATTTTCATTATTATTTTTATTCCTTATTTATTATTATTTATTATTCATTTATTAGATTAATTTTTCTTTCATTATCTATTTTTTGGTTTCTGAGTCTATAGTTCCAAAACATATTTGTTATGATGTAAAAATCATAGATACTTTTCCAATGGTTCCATAAACTTTATAAGTTTCAAGGTTTATGATTTATGTCATTATATAAGTATAGGAGTTTAATATATTTTTATAAGTTACAATTTATAAAATCATTCTCATTAATCTTTTTTTAGACATTTAAAAATAACTCTGATTTTTTACATTTAATATAATTATTATCTTGATTATTTTATTATTTCAAAGTCATAAATAAAAAATTATTTAATTATTAATGTTATATTAAATCATGAGATATATATTTATGAATATCAATTAAATTATTAATCTAAAAACAAATCACTATCATTCACTTAGTATAAAACCACAATGGGTGGAGGATGTTTTCTAAAAATTTTAAAAGAAAAGAAAGAAACAAATTTTTGAGTTTCCCAAAAAAATTTGAGAAGAATAATGATACTTTAAAAATAAATAAATATTAACCATATTATATTAATGGTATGAGGAGAATAGAAAATTAAATACATGAATTTTTAAACCTTTATGTCTATATAATAATAATTTATGAAAAAGGGTTCCTAGAAAATAATGAGTGATATATCATCTAGAGTGGATCAAAAAGGTTTTTATAACATTATAATAAAATATTATTAGAAAAATAAAATGGTTTTCAAAGTCTTATAAGGTAAAATATTCTGAAATACCAAAGGAAAGATTGGTTTTGGAACTCTTACACTGCTCTTTACATCCCCACCTCTAGATTGAATTTTAATCATTCATAGAAGGGATTTTTTGGACAAAGAAAAGCATTATGAATTTACAAAAGGAATTTTGGAGAGGTATTTTATCACAATATTTAGAGAAAACTTAACTTTATATGTGTTTGGAATGGGTGGAATTAGTCCCATTTTGTAGAAAAAATCATTTGAATTTTTGAAAATATTGTCAAGAATATAATTTTAAAATGGAAAGTGGATCATAAATATAAAATAGATTATTTTTAGAACATTAATCATACATAATTGACTCAATATATGGTTTTATACTTTTTTTATTCATTTATAAATCATTTTTAACAAAAAAAATGATTTATATAAATTTTATGGGTTATTTTTTAAATTTGTGTTTAAAAATAACAAGAAAATTGTAAAATTAAAGTATAAATATTTATATAATTAATTAAACTAAATATTTATACCTAAATTTCATGAAAATATTTTATTAATTAAAATATTATCGAATTAAATATGTTAACACTGCTATTTTTGACTTTTTTATCAACATGCACAAGAGTTATGTCGACAATGTGTAAGTGTTTTTTATAATAATAGAATTATTTATTTTTATTCTAAATTATTAGTATAAATATAATTTATGATTCATAATTATTATCATATGAAAATATCAATAATATATTTTTATTCTTATCTATTTCATGATTATATTTTAAGATAGGAATTTTTACTTTTCCTACCTTACGCAAGCATTGGGTAAGAATTTAGATAACTAACTTGTTATATAGTGTTAAAATTATTGAATATAGATAAAAATAATTATTTAATCATAATATTTATCTCAAAGTTTATAATGTCCTTATATATTCTTAAATATTATCTTAAAGACACCAATTTTTACTTTTCTATTGTTGCGCAATCACTACGTCAACATCGATAATTATTTTAATATTAATCTTGAAATAAAAATTAATTTATTTTAAATGAATAATATTTATTTTTTATTTTTAGTATCTTATCTTATAATATTTTTTCATAGGTTTATATCATTTTTTATATCATGTTTTATATAAATATAATAAAAATAAGCAGAATTCCATTTAAACTTGAATTCATACTTTAAAAGGAATTTTGAATCCAAAAGTATTATTCAACTCTATAACCAAATTAAATATGAAAATTTAATTTAAAAATAAATCCATTAAAAATTTAAATAAAAATTAAATAAAAATATCATTTAAAATCTTGTAATATAATTTTTAATCAAAAACAATAATTATACATCACATTTACTACTTATTGTCACATATTTTTTTTATAAACTTTTATCAAAGTAATTTCTATCTATTTTTTACATGATTTTTTAGAATATATTATTAATTTTATTAAAATACATTTATAACTATTAAATATTATATTTTAATTTAATAATTATAAAATAATATATATTTTTATATATTTTAATAATAGATATTTTGTTTTAAATTAAAAAATCCATATCCTCATTTCATAACCAACCATGATATTTTTATATGATATTAATAATATTAGAGATTATTATAAATTCATAAAATTAATATAAATATCCATATATAAAACACCTTATAATATATTATATAACATGAGAAATGTTTTCTAACATTTTATTAAATAATTTTTTATATTACAAAATAATTATTCTTTATGGATAATTCTATACAATATAACTTCATAATAATTATTAGAACACATAAAATAATTATTTAAAAAAATAGATACTACAGTTGGTGTTATAGATCCAACTTATTCATATACTTTCTATTATTGGACCATATATTCTACTTATATATGTTATATTCTTATTAGATACTGATTTTACCTCTACATGATTTATATGATAATGTCCTTAAACTATTTATCACATTAATAAGTTATAATAGTTCCTCACTATGATAATAACCTATTGATTGAATAATGATATTCTTAATATTATATCTTATAGTATTAATACACTAGTCTAATAGTATAGAGATGATGTTTGACTATCAAATGTTGGGGGCTCAAAAGAATTCAGACTACTTATCATAAATATTTCCCTTAGATATCATTAAGAGTGGGAGTTATGAGGATAAACCCATCAAATAGAACACCACTTAATTAGTTCTTAATTATATATTATTATCTATGATCATGTGCATTGGTCCTTAGAACTGATATCATTATCAATGTGTACCATGATTCCAAAACTTCAATACATAATGAAAACCATGATGTATTTACCCATATAGAAGTATCTTGAATTAGGTGAATCATGAATGGTATGACATTGATTTAATGGTAGATATAGAATTTATCCCTTATAAGTTATGTAAAAATATATCCATTGACCTTGGATTGAGATATAATTGTATGATTAAAATCCATGTCCATAGTAGTTTACACACAAGTTCATATCACTAATTCAAAGAAATATAATTCAAATAGAAAGGATGATTCCACAGGTATTCATCCTTATTTATGAGATATCAGTTAAAAATATATTATATTTCATAGTAGTGATTGTTGGATGGTTTTTTCCATTACCATGATTTATACTTTTCACTATGAGGGCCATGACATGTTTCAAGATACCTATATTGGTTTTTGGTTTAGAACTACTATCATTGATAAAGCATCCTAAATATTCTCACACAAGGTGTATCTAGAGTCTCATTAGATTTAATTGAATCTTAGTTTAATATTAAATTGATTCTCATTTTACGGAATCATATTTATTTAATATATATTTATCATAAAATCAATAATAATATTATTTAAGTCAAGAATAAGTTATTTTAATTTTATCACTAATTTATTTACAAGATAAGTAAATATAAAATTTATTTATTCATGGTATGAGTGAATATAATATTGATTTATTTATTTATAATTTAAGTGAACAAAATGAATATTTATTCATAATTTTAATTAATAAAATATTTATTTTATTAAATGAAAACAATTTTATTTTTCAATTCTTGATATTATTTTTAGGTTATTTGGATTGAGTTATAGTCTAATAAATATATTTATAATACCATCTAGATAAAAATTTATTTGAGAAATGATATTATAACAATACATGTTACCTAAAAAATAATTGTTTTATTATTATTTTAAGGGAGTTTACATGAGGTTTTTATTAGGTATAAATTAAAATAAAATGACTTAAGTTAAATTATATTAGTTTTAACCTAAGTATAAAAACTAAAATATATCATTTGTTTTACATATAATTATTTTTTATAATTATACACTTAATAACTAGAGAGAGAATTAGAAAGAATCATCTAACATCTCCCAAGTTTATAGAGAGAAAAAATAATATATTTATACATATTATCAAGAATGAATGATATGATACACTTGATTATCTTGTGCTAGCATCCAATACATCAATAACGATATTCAGTGTTTCTTTTAACATGTGTAAATATCTATACAGAGTTATCATTTGGATTCTTAAATTAATGATAACACCAAGATGATTGGTTTTGGGTCAATGATGTCAATGATAAGTGAAAATAAAATCAAAAATTAATTATTAAAGTGTTTATTTTATTTAAATAATTAATTATAAATTATGTGTTATAATCCTATTAAAGGATTTGGGATAATTTGATCAATTTTATATATAAATTTTTTAAATGGGAATTACTCCCCACTACTTTCATTATGCCCCGGTCCTTTAATAACTTCATTTATTGATATATTAATTTAATGATTATTCATATACATGAGGATAAGTTATATGTTTTGGAGTAAACTATCCTAGATGAAAATATAGGAATTATCCCTCATGTTAATGGGGTGATTATAAGAAGCATATGAATGATTATTTAGATGTTCCATGTTTGATCCTTGCTAAAATTACTCTTAATACTCATAAGAAATATAAATATATAGAGGAATTTAAAATTATTGAACACATTAAATATCTCTATCATAATCAAACTAATATTTAAATATAGGATGTAACATAATCATTTTTCCTATGGAATATTTTAGAAGGAACCTCATTTCCATCCTTTATGATAAAAACATTTAGTTGTATAAACAAGAATTAAATGTTAAGGTTCCTTTTCATGAAAGATATGGATATTGAAGCCATTTTTTAATCATTTTTTGGATCGTTTTTTCAGTTTATTATTTATTTTAATATAAATAATATTGATTATACACTCCTAGATATTATGAATAAATTGATAACTATTTAGAAGAATCTAAAAGTATTATACTCTATTATAATGATAGATAAGAGAGTTATTAAATTAAAGTCCAATAAATAGAAGTATATTAGAAACTATAAGCCTTATCCATCTACACTAAAATCAAAAAGTAATATTTTAATGGAATAATAATTCTTCTTTTCCAAATAATTTAGTAATTGAAAGAAAAAAATATTCTCAGTGCCTAGAAATGATTAAGAAGGAACATATTTATGGTTTGAATATATATGGTATTTATGTTATATAAATAATTTTATTTAAATCTAAATCATCGTTATTAGATAATAGATGAACATCATATATTCCTTGAGAAGGATTGAATTTTTAATATGTTACTTCTTTGGTGTGTTTGTAACTTTTTTCTATATCAAAGAAATAATGATTGAGTTTAGAGTTGTATTATGTAAATTGATTTGAAATTTAAGTTTTTCAATAAACTACTCCATGGTGGAGTTTTCATTATGTCACAGTTTTTTGTTTAATCATGGTTTTATTACTTAATCATAGTATGAAATAATGGTTTTTGAGAATAATGTGTTGGATTTTATAATGGTATCCATGGAATAAGACTGCATCCTATTTTTCTTTACTCTGAAGTGGTTTGATTAAAATGGTTGTAACTCATGTTGTTATTTAGAGTTATATTTTTGGATAATTTTCTACCCAAAATGGGGAGAAACCATCTCATGGTTTATAATCATGGTTAAAAATATTTTGGGTATAGGATCAATCATTATGGTTTAATCTCATGGGATTCATAGATTCTAGAAATCCATTTAATGTTTGTTTTTTTTTCATTTCATGGTATTGTTCAAACATGTGAAGTTAATAAGGAAACAACCAATGAATTTTTTATAGTTATAAACTTAAGTATCCAGGGTTTTTGGATCATACATTACTGAACCAAATCAAAGCCTGGTTTATAGAACCATGTCATGTTTTAGGGAACCATGGTGTGGTTTGGTATTTTCATTTAATTATAAATTTAATCATTTATCACTTCTATCATTAATTTATAGCTCCTACTTGATGAAACTTATAAATTTAGATATTCTCTTAAGGGTTTTTTATCATTTCTTTATAGTATATTGAGTTCCTTCTCTCATAAGATTGAATGCACACATGATAAGGTACTATTTTTCTTTATTCTTATTCTCTTATTGTGTTCATTAATTTTATGGATCTATGGTTAGTATTTGTTTCATTATATTTATTTAGGAATCATATTAGGTAAATGTATTCTATATACAATAGGATCCTCACAAGAACACAATATTTTGACAATCAATCTTTATCATTTTATAGAGTGATTATATTTATAATGATTTGAGGTGGTTGATTTAAGAACTCTCATTTTTTTTAGACAGGATTACCATGAATTGATTTATCTTGAGTAAATTTATAAGATTTATAAATTATATAAGCTTAAATAAAGTTTAAAAGGGTTGTGGAGAAGTTTCTATAGAGAATAAAAAATTTAAAATTTATTAAGTTTCATAATTCTATGAATTTTTAGTTATGAAGTGTAAAAGGGTAAATTTTCTGATATCAAAATAAAATTTTGATCATGTCATTGGATTCAAGATGCAATTATTATCCATGGATGGTAATTTTGTAAATTTTTTATGGATGGAATTTTTCATTAAAGTGAGGTGTTGGTTGAACTTAAATTTTTATTTATTTATTTAAGTAAATAATTATATATATATATATATATTAAAATAAATAATGTAATTATTGGATATATTTCATGTGATGATGATAATATAGAATATTAAAGGAGAAGGGATGTTGAATATTTTTTTATGTTTAGAATCATTTACTTATTAACATATTTAATATGAAATTTGAATGAGAGTGAGAGAAGGAAATTCAATAGTGGAATATAATGGGAGTTGTGGGGTTAATTTTTTTTATAAAATATAGGATTGAATTAAGGGATTCATTTTTCATCACCAATTTTTTTAATATATTTTCTCTTTATAATTACTTTATGAATTAGTTTGGTGTATTAGATTGAATAAATTCGATAATGAAGAATGTATTATATACAAATTATTAAGGGTGATCATGAGAGGATTTAGGATTAACTATCCTTATGGAATTGAGGTAGGTGATTTGAAATTATTGTATCTTATAATAATAATTGTTAATATTTCATTATTTCGTTTTCTATGATGGGTTTATGATTCATAGTAATCTATAATAATGAAAATGTGGTAAATTGAAATTTATAATGATATAAGAATATTAAACTAGTAGAATAAATTTCTTAGATGAATATTTTCTATGAATATAGCTTTTTTATATCGAATTATTGATGGAAATTGATAAATGATGGGAAAGGAATTTGGTAAATGATGAAAAATATAATTATATTTTAATATAATTTGAATTTATAGAGATAGAGTTATATTAATATTGTAAAATTATGAACAATGAATTTGAATATAAAATTGATACATTAATGTTGATTATTTCTTACAATTCATGTGGTAATTAGTTGATAATTTATTTATAATGAAATTTTTTCTTAATAATTGTTTAGTAATAATTATAAAATACTTTTTTAAGACCTTTATTTAATTTTGAGCATGGAATAGTAGAATTTTATATAATATTAATTAAGAGGTTATTGGCATAATTTTATGACTTTTGGCATGGGAAATACTAATGGGCATGGAGACTATGTCATTTTTTTAAATAATTTATTAAAGTGTTAGTGATGGATAGGGATGAAGTGTTATTGAGTTACATGGGGACCATGTCATTTTGGAAAGGGGTTATTCAATATTCTAAATTGGAGGTAATTTTTATAGTGAGTTTCATAGGGGTGTGGTGATTTCTAGATAGATCATGCCACATTGTCATGAGTCTATTCCATAACCAACATAGT
The DNA here is from genome assembly GCA_963277665.1 of Viscum album. Lineage (NCBI taxonomy): Eukaryota > Viridiplantae > Streptophyta > Magnoliopsida > Santalales > Viscaceae > Viscum > Viscum album. Next base: position 1,400,861,428 of record OY728127.1, on the reverse strand, counting down.
CTATGCATTTTGATGATTATGGATGAATTGATAGTATGATGTGTTGATAGTGGTGGTGGAAGACAAATATCTTATAAAACCCCTAGATAAACCTCTCTTGTGTTAATAAATAGAGGTAAAAATATATAATTGTGTGTTGAATAATGTGAATATATTTAAAGGTTTTTTTCTATGTGTTGTTTATATATTGTGATTTAAGAACTTGTATAGGTCCATAATATGAGGAATGTTAGTGATGTGATAAATTAATCCCTAGGATCTGGATTAAGGTAGAACAAGGTGGGATAATGGTATATGTATTAAGTAGTGTGAATATATTCCCTAAGACTATTGTATGTGTGGTGCCCTGGGAGAGAGAATAAATGAATGGTGGCAGTCTAAATATATTTATGATATTTGATAGAAAAGTGGAAATTGTGTCTAGTTGTTTAGTTATTATTTATGATGATGATGATGATGATGATATTAATGAGGATGATGGTGATGTTGTGGACAATATAACTAGCCATAATTAATATTTTAGGTTCAATGGTGTTGATGTTGGATGAGGAAGGGAGATTCACTGAGCCATGACACCCAATAATATTGTGAGAGTCCCCAAGGGTAGAAAAAATCCCAACCGATGTAGGTTATGGTGGGGAGATTCCCTTAGGGTGGAAACCAATAAAATCAATGAGTGTCCCTAAAGGTCTATAATGGCCTAACCAATGTTTGTATTAAATTAGTTCACTATAATGGAAAACTAGTTAGATATGGAGATATTATAGAGAATTCCCTATGAATAGATAACTACTTGAATATGGTGTTATTATAACTGGGTCACTATATATATATTTCTACTTGAGGTTGTTATTTTAATGCCCATGTCGGTGGAAATTTTTTTGGTTCTTAGATATGAATAGATGGTATTTACTATACAATGTTGTTTATATGATTATATATGACAAGGAATGTGTTGTGGTTTAAAAAATGAGATAATAATTTGGTATGTAATGATATTGGTTGGATGGTTAACTTTTGATTGATTTTTTTCTTTAGTAATTCCATACATGGATGCATTGATATGATTTATTCACATTGGAACATGAGAGTTTTAGTAATTAAACTATTTAGTATATTTAAATTCTCACCCATGTTTTATATACATTGCTTTTATATTTATAGATAGATTTTATGGTTATGTTATACAAACTTATCTCTATATAATTATTCAGTAAGAATAAAATATGAATTTTATCTATAACATTTCATACCATCCTCAAATAGATGTTCGGTATGAGAAGAATATTCAAACCCTAGAATACATATTGATATATTACTCTATGGATTTCGATGGTGGTTGATATTAACACCTTACTCTAGTCAAATTTTCTTACAAAAATATTTTTCACTCAAGCATTCAAATGGATCCTTATAAAGACTCTATGGAAATAAAAAAGCAAATAAAATTTCTTGGGATAGAGTTTTAGAATGAACGATATTAGGACTAGATCTAGATGATAAAATTGTGGAGAAGTTTAAATCTATTCAGAAACACATAAGGCCATCTTAGAGTCTATAATAGAATTATGATCATAATATTTAGTGAGATATAGTGTTCAAATTTGGAATTAAGGTATTATTATGAAAATATCATTGTAATAAGGTTATGATATTTGGAAATAAAGGGAATCTGAGACTCGTATAAATTATTTCCCATAGGATTATTGATCGTATCGGGATGTTTATGATGTGTTATATGTGTCTCTTATAAGTATATTCATACATAATACATAACCTATAATAAAATTAGTGGTTGTACCACTATATCATGATATTTCTTATGAAGAACAACCATTACAGATTTTGGATTGAATAGATAAAGTACTACAAAACATGACCACTTACCAAGTCAAAGTTTTGTGGAAAACCCATAAATGTGAGGAATATATGTGGGAACCCAAGGATATAATTTGGTAAAATAATCCTCATTTTTTTCTTCATAGTAATTTCATTTCAAGGGTGAAATTCAAAAACTTGGAGAAGAATGTAACACCATGATATTTTAGAATATATTTCTCTTTAATAAAATTGATATGTTTGATAGATTACGATACACACAACACTGAAATTAAGTGAATAATTATTTATTAAAATAAAAAAATTAAATATATTACAAGAAAATTAAATAAACATAATTTTTAAAATCAATTAATTAATTATAATAAGTACTACTTTAATTATTCTTGGTTAAATAGAAATATATTATTTACAAAAATCGTTTTATTATATATGATTTATTTAGAATATGATTTATCTTATTTAGAGTACTAAAATTATGGAAAATTATTTTTTATATATTTAAAAGGGTATCCATTCATATATATATTATCAAAGGGTTATGAATAAAGATAAAATCATTTTGAGGTAAAAATAGTTATTTTTCAGAAAACTATTTTATATACGCATGATGTTTTGAATATTAATAAATTAAATTAAACTATATTTTTGAATTATTATAATGATATTTTTTTATAATATATTCAAAAAATAAATTAACATTCATATAATGTTTTTTACTAGGAGAATAATGAGAATAAAATCATTTTTATGCTAAAAAATACATTTTTCTAAAAATTATTTTTACGCATTTTGTGCATGGATATTAAATTTAATTTATTACAACTCTAGAAATTAAATATTTTAAAATGAAATAAATATTTTGAACCATCATAATAAATATTAAGCAATAATTTTAACTTATTTATTATCCATAATGAATAGTTATCATAGTAGAAAACTTATCACTACGGTATGGGTTAAAAGTGTTAATGAGATGGTTAAACTGATAGGTTATGATTCAATTATCAATAAAAGTTTTAAAAATATAATTTTTTGAGTGTATTTATTCCTTAAGATAACATTTTTTTTAAAATTTTCCCATTTTACAAAACTTTCCCATGAAAAGGACTTTATATTATTTTAATGTTAAGGGTATTTACAAAGGTACAACTCCCCTCACTTATAAAAGGACACATATTCTTCTCACTTAAACACACAACTTGAGAATAATATTATGACCAATATCTACCCAAATACCTCATCAACACCCTTATACATGACCTATAGTTTTTGTTCTTCCCAAAAGACTAATCCAAGAAGCCTTAAGGTGTTTTTCAAAGGAGATTATCCAAGGAAGAGGTAGATGTTCTTACCAACCTTTTTCAAGTTTATTTCTTATTAAACCTCATAAAGATGTTTCATATCCATATTAAAATAGTAAAATAAATATATTTACAATACTAAAATTTTTTAATGTTAATGGTAAAACCAATTTCTATCTACTTTCCATCTAATAAAAAATAAAAGGTGATTCTCAAATGTACGTACGGAATACCGTCTCCATGAAGTGATGTAATTAATTTTTCATCTCAAACTTTAAAGTATGATTATATATAAGTATTTTATGAATATATATTATATTTATTAAATTATTATTATTTATTAAATATAAATTATTATTAATATTCATTTCTCTATAATCATTAAAAATTAAAGAATCAGTCATGTGTGCATACTAATTAACGCCTCCACAAAGTGATGTAATTATTTTTTCATCATCACCTAAAATAAATTGTTCTAAAAGTGTATATAGTAAAACAATGTTATTTTTATTAAATTCTTAAAATTTTATAACCATGATCACAGATAAAAGATAAAAACCATCAAACTGAAACATGCTTGGAAAACAAAACATTTAACCCTAAAATATTGATTTTAATCAAGAATTATTAATAAAAGAAAGATTGGAAATTATAAGGGAATAATATATAGTAATATACATATTAATATTATTATATTATATATTTATAATAACCCTAAATTTATTATACAATAGGTTATAGTGTGTATGAAGCAAGCCGGTACTTAAGATAAGGGTTTCTCCATCTCAATTTCCCTTCATTAAGTTATGTTCTATATTAACAACATTATTTCCTTTGTGTGTATTATATAATACACATGAATGTATTTTATGATTATTTTAATTAAAATTATTGTAATTTAAAAATATATCTATTTTTTCTCTTTTATGAGTTTTTTATTTAAAGATTATCAAAGTTGTGAGTGTTTATGTTACAATCCCACTTTTTATTGGGATTGTTTATGTTTTAATTTCCATTACTAGGAATTATATTTTATTTCTCTCCAAAAATACAACATCCCAATATTTTATATGTATTTTACTTGAAATAAACTTTAGGTATTTTATAGAATTCTTTACACACAACCCAAAATCTAAATGAGTCGTGCCATAGTAATCCTTATAACCTAGTCATTGAATTGGCAGATAGTAGTAGGGTTAAACACAATATGAAATATATGTATAATTATAAAGTATGGTAAAAAAATTATAATCACTCAATTTTAATGAAATCATTTAATGATTGAAAGAGCTCTTTTTTGAAAAAAAAATGTATTTTTCTATATATTTTGTATTTTTCTACATGTTATGTATTTTTATCTAAACAATGTTTGTTGATTACTATTGAAAATTATTTCAATAAAATATATTGATAATATATATGTGTGTGTGTTAGGACCAATAGGGGCCTATATACCCTGAGAGGGGGGTGAATCAGGGTATAAATATTCTTTTTCAAAATTCTTCCTTCCCCACTGGATCTTGACCACTTTATTACAAGGGTCACTTTGTTTGAACTTGTGTGTTTATTATGACCACTTATTTTCTTCTTTATCTAATTATGATGCTTTAAATGCAATGTAGAGAAGTAAACAGGCAGACACAAAGATTTTTACTTGGTTCACCCTCACTGGGCTACGCCCAAGGAGCATACAATGATGATGTGACGTTGTACCAAATCCACTAAAGCACACTGCTGTTTACAAGCTTTGGGATAGATCACTTCTATTCCTATGCTCACTTCCTTTACAATGTTTAGGGTCGTCTCACTGCTTTCCCAAGGGTCACTCAGTGTTTCTCTCTCTCTGGCTCACTGTCGATGGAGAGGATCACCTTCTTCCTCTTCCTTTACTCACTACTCTGGAAAGGATCCACTCACAGTTTATAGACTTGTAGGTCTCTTCATTATCACTAATTAATAAATCCTCTATTGTATGTGGATGCTCTGTTGAAGTCCAACTTTCACCTGTAGATGAATCTCACTTTGCACCGAAGGTATTGGGCAATCTTCCAGCTTTCACAGAGCCCTGAATCACTGTTGTGAATCAACCTTATCCGGTGCACTTCTCTAAGCTGGTGCGCAAGTATCGGTGTGTAAGTTATAACTGGCACTCAAGTCCACCTCAACCACTTGCACGACACAAGCTTCTTTAACTCCAAACCTACACGACTCACACAATTTTATGCCCAAACCAATATTGGCGTGCAACCACCAACTATCGCGCTTCTTCAAAATTTAGCATGAAAGTGTCACCAAACCACTTGCACTATTCCTTCTTCTTCAACTCAAAACTTGGGAAACTCACTTCCCTTCTCACCCAAACCACCTTGGGTGCACAACAAACACCTGGCACGCAACTTCTACTTGTGCGACCACACACCACTTGAGAGACCACTACACCTGCACGGTGAGAGCTCTGATTTTCTCTAAGTACTGAACTCGTATAGAATGAGGAGGGTTCAACCTCTATTTATATGCATTTGGACACCTTGCGCGACGGCGCACAAGTATCCCCTCGGCACGCAACTTTTGGTGCGCAAGTCTCTGTCGCGCAAGTCACTTGCGCGACCAACCCTAGAACTTGGGCGCCCCTTATCCCTTTTCCATATTTTGATGCTCGGATCTTGAAAAACATAGTGCACCCAAGTTTACTCTTTTTTAGTTCAACGGCGTGCAATTCCCTTTGCTAAAACCACTTTTCTCCTTTTGACAATTGTTAGGCCCATAAATTTGGAAAACACTGGAAAATTGCGCCACTTGTATCTGCTCTTTTTGTACCACCTTTAGATCATCCATTCCTTTGTTTACGTTCTTGAATAAAACATGGATCATTAACCATAGCCCTTGAACTTGACATGTCACCATGAAATCCTCTTTGTCAATAAATTTGTACGTCATGGTTTGCTTTTTCAACAATCACAACACATATTCCACTTTGTAACAAACATAATCACCTTAAAAATGCTTCAATGATACCTTAAGGGATTTTTTCCCAAAAATATATATATATATATATATATATATATATATTCATCCATACATTAGTTATCTAATGGTTAGAAATAAAGATAAAATCATTTAAAGGTAAAAAGAGCTATTTTTTGGAAAATAGTTTTTATATGTGCAAAGTATTTTTATCATAATAAGTTTAAAAATTATTATTGATTAATGGTTTTAATGAAATTTATAGATTATATATTTAATAAAATATTTTAACATTCATTTTATAGTTTTTATAAGGTATGGAATGAAATTCAATTCAATTTTATTCTTAAAATGCAATTTTCTAAATATGAGTTTTTATTGGATTTTACACGATTATTTAAAATTAAATTTTTACACTTATAAAAAATGAATATGTTAAAATGGATTAAAAATTTAAAATAATAATAATTAATATTATGTAATAATTTAAACTTAATTTTTTTACATTATGAAAAGTAACTGAGATAAAAATTTGTGACTATAATAAAATTTAAATGAGGTTAATAAAGGGTTAAAATAAATATATAAAGGTTTAAATTACTTAAAAATATATCTAAATACTATTGTATAAATGTATTTTTATCTTATAACATTCTATATTCCAACATAATCTAATTTTGAGTCACCTTCCCATGAGAGTGACTTTTATATTTTAATATTCATAATAATTACAAGTGTGTCACTCTCCTCACTTATAAAAGGGAATCCCATCTCCTATCTTCTACACACCAACTGAGCCCTTTATCTATACCTAAACCAACAATAAAATATTTTAAACCTATCTATCCATGTACTAGAGGTTCTTCGATTCTTAAAATACCATCCCAAATGTCCTTAATAATATATTCAATTGAGGTTTCTCAAAGAAGAGGTATATGTTCTTAGAGATGTTTTTCAAGTTTCATTATTCATATAATTGCTCTAAATTTATTTTATAAATTATAAAATAATGAATAAAGTTTCATCAATATACTAAGATTTTATTTTGAATATGATCCAACCATTTTCCATATTTTTCCATCAAATTGGAAATAAAAGTATCGCTTGTGCATATGTATCAACTACCACTTCCACATAGAGATATGATTCATTTTACATCATCATATTTCATAGTTGGTTATTATGATCAATTTAATATATATATATATATATATATATTATATTTATGAAATAATTATTCTTCTATAATTATAATATCATATCTACCTTATTACCTTCTCATCTGTTGAAAAATGATAATATCGCTCATGCGTACGTTTAAACTACGACCTCCACGAAGTGATGTGATTCATTTTTCATTTTTCATTTAAATTAATAGTAATAAAGATATATTTAATAAATATATATTATATTTTTGATAAAATAATGATTCTAGAAAGGTTAATTGTAATTATCTTTCTTTTTATCCATTTATTGAAAAATGGAAACATCACATGTGCATACTTACAAAGTAACATATCGATGAAGTGATGCAATTAATTTTTCACCACCAATTTCTATTAATGGTTATAAAAGTGTATATAATGAAAATATATTACACTTACATCATGATTCAGATTCTAGAGAACCCAAAATAGTTGTTTTATTAAATAATTATTAATATATTGGTTAAAAGATGTTATAAATAAATCATATATGGTATTATATGTTTAAATATGGTTATTTATTAGATGTATAATAGATATATATATATTATACAGGAGTTTTAAAACCATAAAATGTAAGACAGGACTTGAGGTAAGGGTTTATATTAAAATCTCATTTCTTATCGAGATTGTATATGCTAAATTTACATTGGGGAAATTATTTATTTCTTATCATATAAACCTCATATATTTTATTCTCTTATAGTTATTCATGGAATTTTCAAGTAACAATACCATTTTCCTCTATTTGTTACTTAAAATGATTGAGAATGTTTTTTAATTAAAACTAAATTTATTAACTATTTAGTTGAAAATATTTTCCTTATAAGTACATTTTTTTAAATGTTTTCAAGAATGTTTTTAATATTCTCTAATGAATGATTAAATTCATTTTTACCCATATATTGCTTTATATAAAAAAATTAAAAAAATCTTATTGTCATTTTCTAAATGAGATACTTTTTATCAAAGGTGTAAATAGAATATTTTTTAACATATATCACATGAACAACTTTTCTAACCGTTATGACTACTATTTTCTTTGAATATTATTTTACAAGATTAAATGGTTATTTCAAAAAAAACCTTAATATTTTGGAATATTATATTTTAAATAAGTTATTTCAAAATGAAAATAGTATTTTCCTCAAGAAATATTCCATTGAACTTTTAAATGAATTTTTTAACTATGATAACATATTTTAATGTTACTTATGCTTCTTTGGGAATATGATCTGATGATTCCATCCAATAATTATCTATATACGGTTTATGATGATTTACTTTTATGTATGATTCTATGAAACACATTACATTCCTATGGGTTAACTAAGTTATGAATAAATCTTTCTAAAACCCATTTATTTTCCATGGGTTATACTATGATGAAATGATGAATATTTTATGATATTTTGGATAATTTTTTTATTAAGGTTATGTGACAGTGGTTCTGTTATAGCCCTCTAATGCATTGGGTAAATATGGATAAATTATGATATTTCCAAGTTATAAATAAACATTATTTCATGTTCCAAGCATTATGATTGTAACTTGTTTCATGTCCATAAGTTTAATCACGGACCTAGTTTCATATCTACAAGTTTATAAGAGGACCTCATTTCATGGCCTTAACTTAATGAGTGGACCTATTACTTTTTATACATGTTCAATGTGTTATAATATTATACTTTTTCCAAATTCCTAGTTTTATGATGTTCCCTCGTGTATCATGATTGATTATTAAAAATTCCATACTTTTATGACTTTTGTCTTTTTTTTATGAAAAATCCTTGTCTCATGGCTCATAGTTACTAATATTTTTATTTATTTGGTATGAATTTAATAAGTTATGATCATGTTCTTATACTCTTATGATTAATTATGATCATCGACTGATATATCCTATTTTTATTCTTACTGGGAATCTGAGCTCACAATTTCTTATGTTTTCATTTTCCCCAAGTTATGAAGAAAGGTTTTATATTGGGTATATATAAGGAAACAACTATTATAGAATAACTTTCTAGTATATGTTAAAGATCATTTATAAAATAATATGTTTATATATCTAGTCTCTCAAGAAACTATACCTTTAGGGTTCTATGGAATTTATAATTGTTTTATATTTTTAATATTCATCTAAAAATATATAATATTTATGTATGTTATTATTGGGATGCCTTAGTTATTATAATAATAGGGTTTAATGGTTTTTAGATATTTTTATTAGAAAAAATTTGTGATAATCCTTAGGATAAGGATAGGTATAGGAGAACATCCTAAATTGTGGTAAAGAAAAGAGTGTAGTTTTCCTAGAAAATAAATATTTATCTAGATACTATAAAGTGGATACGAATTACGAATAAATTCACCTAGGGGTAAAAAAACTAAATGGGTTAGATTGGATATTAACTCAATCATGACTGATGCATGATGATTGGGCCTAAGAATGAACACCTATCTAGAAACTTCGGGGGGATATGTTTGGGTTAATTCACATTTTTATGGTCCATTATGAAGGATTTGAATATATAATGACCATGGATGGACTAATTTAAAACTAAGGTGACATATATTTAAAAGAAATTTTCATAATTTAGACATCATGTGAATGATTTTCATGATTATATGATTTATCACTATAATTAACAATGTTTTATGGTCACATAGACCATTTTGGTTTTAGTAAGGGATTGAAGATAGAATGATGAAGTTGAGGTGGTGATAGTTATGCTAAAATATTTAAGCATCTTATTTGAGTATAGTCATATGAATTCCATTATATCCTGAAATGTCTCTAGTAATTTTAATTTATATCTTTAATTATTCGATTTGGAGTTAGTAATGAAAACTTCTAATGGTACAATGATCACATATCAAGTCTATAACTCCTCTATGATTTTTTTTTTGAGAATTTGGCTCCTGTAAGTCTTGTAATTCTTACTATATTTGAATTTGATGTTATTTTGGGCATGGATTGGTCTATCAATATAGTGCTCATATCAATTTTTAAGGAATCGAAGTTACATTTGATATTCTGAATCAACCTATAATCATCTATCGATGCAGGATGAACCTAAAATACAAATATAAATTACTTCCATCATATATATTTTTCAACCTATTCATGAAATATATTTATCTCAAATGGTTGGGGATAAACTCAACATTGAAAATTTTATTATTGTTTAGGAATACTCTGATGTATTTACTGAGGAATTTTTTAATCTTCCCATGAATCATGAAGTTGAGTTTTAAATATAATTCATACCTAGTGCTACACCTATTTAAAATACTTCATAAAGAATGGTAATAATTTAGTTACATGAATTGAAGAAGAAATTGTAGGAGAATCTAGACAATAGATTCATTTAGACAAGTGAATCGCTATAGGGTTTACTTGTCCATTTTGTTAAGAAGAAATATGTATTAATGTGACTCTATATTTATTATAGGTAACTTAATAGGAATATGATAAAAAATAATTATTTTATACCATGTATGGATTTTTTGTTTGATTAATTACAGGGAGATCATATTTTTCAAGATTGATCTTTGATATGGATACCATCAGTTGAGGGTAAAAAGTGAAGACATACCTAGGAAAACTTTTAATTTGAGTTATGGAAACTAAGAATTTATAGTGATCCCATTTGGTCTTACTAATGAACCGTTATCTTTATATATTTAATGAATAGAGTCTTTAGATATTTACTTTATTAGTTTATGGGATTCCTTATAGAAAATATTCATATATATTCCAAGATCAATTAGTACATGAAGATCACTTTATGATTTTACTAAAGACCATATGGAAGGATAATTCATATTAAAATTTTACCAAGTATGAATTTTGGTGATATAAAGTTTCATTTATTTTTTCATATAATCTCAAGATAGGGTATATCGGTGAATCTATCAACGTATAAAGTTATTTATCATTGACCCAGACTAACCACTATGACTGAGATCCATAGTTTTCTTATATTTTCATGATATTATTGATTATTTCTGAATTATTTCTCAAAGATTTCAAATACACTCACCAAGTTAACAAGGAACGGAATAAAGTTCCTTTGGATCGATGAATGTAAATAAAATTTCAAGGAACTTAAGAGAAGGTTGGTCAACACACCTGCGCTCACACTACCCTGTAGTGGAGAAGGGTTTTTTATTTATATTGATGTGTCAAAGAAGGGGTTAGGATGTTTTAATATGTAAAATGATATGGTAATAACTTATGTCTCATGAAAATTGAAGGTTCGTGATAAAAATTATCGAAATCATGATTATGGGTTAGTTGTGGAAATTTTTTCACTAAAGATATAGAGGTAATATCTATATAGTGAAAGACGTGAAATATATATTGATCATAAAATATTTAAGTATATATTCAAATAGAAAGAGTTAAATATGAACCAAAGTAGATTTTTAGAATTGACTAAATATTATAACTACTTAATACATTATCACCTTGGGAAAGAGAACAAGGTGGATAATGTTTTGAGTTGAAAATTTCATGATTGATTATAAATTATTAGGATAAAAATGATCCATTGTTTATGTATTTTTAAATTTTGTACCTTGATATCTTAATGGAATAAAAAAATCTTATCTTTATCAAATGAGTTTTCTACCATCTATCCAAGTGAAGATTAAATAGGCATGGAAGAAGGATATAGAGCAAAAAAAGGAGGGATATGTTCCTGAGTTCAACCTTTATTTTTATAAAATGATAAGGTTTAGGAATAAATTATGTAACATATCAATACCAAACATGAAGAAACTGTAATTGGAATAATCTTATAACTCGTCATTCTCTATCCGTCCTGGAAGTACGAAGATGTATAGAAATATGAAAGAGTATTTCTAATGGAACAACATGAATAGATGTATTACAAAGTATGTATCTCTATGATTTTTATTTCATAAATTTAAGTCTAAGATATAGAGTTACAAATTTATTTTATAAAAATTACCCATACTATAATGGAAATTTGAAAACATCACTAAGTATTTCATTGTTGGACTCCCCAAAACATCAAAAGGTACTATTTATATTTGAGTTATAGTTGATCACCTTAATAAATAAGAATATTTTATTCCCATTAGATAAGATATCTCTCTTGATCTTCTTTCTAGGATATAAATTGATGTAGTGGAAATATTTTATGGAGTACTATATTCGATTGTATCAAATGAAGATCTGAGGCTTACCTCAAAGTTTTACTAGTCTTCAATAAGATCTGGATATAGTGGTGTGTTTGAGTATTAAATATCAACCTCAGAAATTTAGTTAGTCTAATAGGACCATTAAAACCATATAATATATTTTATGATCATTTTATATGAATTCCAAGGGTGGTTGGTATCAACACATTTCTCTGCTCGACTTTTCTTACAATAATATATTTCACTCAAGCATTTAGATGGCTCTTTATGAATCTCTATATGGTAGGAAATTAATAACTCCAATGTTTTGGGATGAAGATATATAATGAAATCTATTGGTACCTAATAAATCTTATTAAATGATATAGAAGTATATATCTATTCAACATCACATCAAGGCATCACAATATTGATAGAAAAGTCATACTTATAATCATTAGGGAGATCTATAGTTCAAATTTAGATAGAATGTATTCCTATGAATATCTACTTGGAATAATTTTATGATATTTGGATAGAAGGTCAAGTTGATCCCTAGATATATCAATCCCTTTGAAATTATTGATCGTATCGAAATAGTTTTTTATCGGTTGGAACTTTCACTAAATCTCTCTCAAGTTCAAAATGTGTTCTATATATCTCTCTAGAGAAAGTAAATACATGACCCATGAAATATAGTAAACTTATAGGTTATAGAACTATATCGTGATATTTATTATAAATAAAAAACTAGTAGAAATATTGGATCAAAAAGATAATTTTATACGGAACAAGACTACTCACTTGATTAAATTTATTTAGAGGAATAAAAAATTAGAGGAAGCTACATAGGAACTAACGCTATGATGAATCATAAATTTACTCATTTATTTGTATTATAGTGATATAATTTAAAGGAAAAAATTGTTTTAATGGGTTTATAATTTAACAATAAAATATTTTATAAGTATTTCCTTTGAAATAAACTTGATATATGTGATAGATTACTTTATACGCAACTCTGAGCCTAAATAAATCGTGACATAATAATACTTTATAAACTAAAATTTGATTTGAGGGTATGAATAAGATTAACCACTTTATGAAATATATTTATAATGATTAATGATAGTAAAAAAATTTCAAAAATCACTCAATTTTAATGAAATCATTTAATGAATAAAATATCTATTTTTTGATGAAATGTATTTTTATACATGTGAATTTTTATCTAAAAAGTATATTAATCCATATTGAATAATTATTTTAATAAAATAAATTGATAATTTATAATAATAAATGAATAAAAATTCATAAATTAGTTATCTAGTGGATAGAAATGAAGATAAAATCTTTTAAAGGAAAAGAAGAGTTATTTTCAAAAAAATGTTTTTATATGCGTAATGTGTTTTCATCATAATAAATTAAATAATTAATTATAATTTAATGGTTTTAATACAATTTATAGATTATATATTCAATAAAATATTTTAACATTAATTTGACAATTTTTACATGGTATGGAATGGAAATAAATTTAGTTTTATGCTTAAAAATTCATTTTTCTAAAAATAGGTTTTCATTGTGTTTTGCGAATTTATTTAAAATTAAATTCTTCCAATTACATAATTTGAATCTGGTAAAATGGATTCCAAATTTTGAATTAGAATAATTAATATTATATAATATGTTCAACTTAATTTTTTTCATTATGAAATGTAACTGAGGTAAAATTCCATTGCAACAATAAAGGTTAAAAGTGGTTAACAATGGACTAAACTAAAGAGATAAGGGTTAAAATGAGTTAAAATTTATCTAAATACTATTTTATGAATTTATTTATATACTATATCATCGTATATTTTTACTTGATTCAATTTGTATCCACTTTACTATGAAATAGACTTTATTATATTCTAATATTCATAATAATTACAAGTGTGTCACTCCCCTCACTAATTAAAGGAAACCCCCTCTCCTCTCTTTTTAAAACTACTTGAGACCTTTATATTGACTAAACCCAAAAAAATATATTATAAAATTTCCTATACACATCCTATAGGTTATTATATTTTTAAAATACCAACCTAATGGTCCTTGAGAAGATATTTAAATGAGGTTTCCCAATGAAGAGGTATAAGTTCATACTAATATTTTCAAGTTTCATTATTCTTATAATTTATATAAATCTAATTTATCCATTATAAAATAATTAAAAAATCATATATATACTAATATTTTATTTTTATTATGGTACAACCATTTTCAACTTATTTTCATCATATGAGAAATGAAAGTATTGCTTGTGTGTACCTATGGACTACCGCATCCACGTAGCAATATGATTCATTTATCATTATCATCTTTAATGGTTGTTTATTATAATGGACTTAATGTTTATATATTATAATTATTAAATAATTATTCTTATGTAATTATAATATATTATCAACCCTATTATCTTCCCAACCATTATAAAATTATAATGTCACCCGTGTGTATGTGTAGACTACTACCTTCATAAAGTGATGTGATTCATTTTTCTTTTATGCTTTACATAGATAGTAATAAGGGAAAATTTAATGAATATATATAATATTTATTATATAATAGTGACTATAAAAATTTGAATTATATTTTAACTTTCATTCATTACATTCATCAAAAAGTGAAAACATCTCTCATGTATACATACAAAGTATCATCTCCACGAAGTGATGTAATTAATTTTTTAATACCAATTTTTTATAATGGTTAAAAAAGTGTATAAAATGAAGAAATATGAAAATTATATCATTATTAATATTTAATGTATCATTAATCCTTGACCATGGTTTAAGGAAATATTTTGTCAAACTAAAATATTTATGAAAAATGAAATAATTATCACCTGAAACAGTTATCACACGAAATAGTGGTTTTAATAATGAATTGTTAATAAATTGGTGATAAGATGTTAAAATTAAATAATATATGTTATGATATGTATGAATATGGTTCTGTATTACATTTATAATATATATTTATCTATTATACTATATTTTTTAACCCATATAATGCAAGACCATACTTGAGGTAAGGGTTTATGTTATAATCTCATTTCTTTTCGAAATTGTTTATACTAAATTTTTATTGGGCGGAATTATATTGTTATTAACCTTTAAACTCAATATAATTTATTATTATATGGTTATTAATGTAATTTTCAAGTAATAGTATCATTTTCCTCTATTTAGCACTTAAAATGATCAAGAAAATGTTATTAAGAAAAATAGACTTTATTTTCTCTTTGGTCGGAGATATTTTTATTCCATGTATATATTTTATTTTAAAAAAAATCAAGAATATTTTTACTATTATCCAATTAATTATTAAATAAATTTTTTTAACATATTTTAATTTCTATACAATGGATTAAAAATGATCTTATTTTCATTTTAGGAACGAGGAACTTTTTCCAAAGGTGTGAACGAAATATTTTTTTCACATATACAACATGAATGACTTTTCTCGCCATCATTAAAACTCTTTTCTATGAATATTACTTTACAATATTACATGTTACCTTCCAAAGAAAATTTTTTCCTTAATATTTTAAAAAAAATGGATTTAAAATAAGTGATTTCAAAATAAAAATGATATTTTCCTCAATAAATATCCCAACGACCTTTTAAAGGAATTTTTCATCTATGATAAAATCCTTTGATGTTACTTATGATTCACTAGGGATATGATCTAATGATACCATGCACTTATTCTCCCTATATTGTTTTTGATGATGAATTTTTATCAATGGTTCTATGAAACCCATTATTTTCTTATGGGTTAACTAAGTTAAGATTAAATCTTTCTGGAAAAGCATTTCTTTTCCATAGGTTATATTATGATGAAATGATGAATGTTTTTATGATATTATATAAAATATATATATTGAGGCTATATAATAGGTGGGTTAATAATAGAACTCTAATTAATTGGGTAAAAATGTTTAACTCATGAGGTAACTATGTTTTGCGTGGGCCTGATTTCATGTTCACAACATTATGTATGGATCTGATTTCATGTTTATATGTTTATGAGTGGACCTCATTTCTTATCCATATGTTTATAAAACAACCTGATTTCATTTCCTTAGATTAATAAGAGAACAAATTACTATTTATATATGTTCAAAATATTATAATCTTATTCTTTTTCCACATTCTTTTGTTTATGATATGCTCTCATGGATAATGATTGATTATCGATGATTCTTCACTTTTATGAATTTTTTCTTATTATGATAAAGATGTATGCCATGATTCATGATTAATGATATTTAATTGATTAGGTATTACTTTCTTATGTTATTTTCATGTTATAATACCCTTACTCTTACTTATTATCATTGATTGATATATCTGATGTTTTCCCTTGTTGCACATATGAGTTCACCCTTTATTATGTTTCCATTTTCTACAGGTTATAAAGAAATGTTTCAGGTACAGTATTTATAAATAAAGTAATTTGATAAATTAACTTTCTAATAGATTTAAAATATTATTTACGAAATAATATGTTTATGTATCTAGTCTCTAAATGCATTAACCCTGTATGGTTTCGAGGAATGTATAATTGTGTTATGTATTGACTACTCATTTAAAATGATGTAATATTTTTTAATGTTAAGATAAGATCACTATATAAACCTAATATATTTTCTTATCCACTAATTATTGATAAGGATTTCAATTATTATTTAAATATTTCCCCTCTTTTATAATCAAAAATACTAACATAGTTTTTTTAATAAAAACTAACTTTATTTCTCTTTTTTGGTTAGGAATTTTTCTATTTCCTAACCATGTTCTTCAAAAAAATTATAGAAGTTATTATCCACATTTAAAATATTACCAAATGTAATTTTATAATATATTTAACTTTATTTACAAAAAATTTAAAGTAATCTTCTTTTTATTTTCAAAATATGTCATTTTTTACTTTCTTTACAAAAGTGGGAAAAATGCTTTATTAAATTTTTACAGTGTAAAGAGATTTTATCTCTTCCATTTACTTTCTTCATTGTGAATATTACTTTAAAATTTTCAATGGTTTTACAAATAAAATATTATTCCCAATTTTTTGAGCTTTTTTAGATTTTTAAAAAGTTTCCAAAAAAATTGTATTTTCTATTGGTTTTCCAAGAATATTTCTAATGTTTTTATAAAATTATTTTTCATTTATGCTGGTGGGAACTAAAAATGTACCATAAGTTACACAATTCATGTTTTTCCTAAACTAAGGAAAAAACTCAACTCAAGGTACCATTAGAGAGCCAAGAAATTGAGTGTGCACAACTTTGAGCCATTGCAGGAAACACCCAAGTTTTCAGTGAAAATAACTTCCATATAGGAGGAAACGTAAACCATTCCATCTTGTGTGGATGATATAAAATACCTAAAAATGTAAAAGTTGTGTAGAAAATTTTTTACATGAACGTAACATTGATTTTGGTGTGAAATTCACTTGTCTGAGGAAGGAGATTTCAAACCACTACCTTGCACGATCGTTCCCCAGTGGTGAAGGCATGAGAGACACACAACCAATAGTTTGGAAATTAAATAATAAGTTCTATGACATGACTAAATTTTTGTGACAAAGAGAATATATAATTCGCTTACCTATAAATAGATAACCCCCCTAATTTTCAGGGATGGACCTTTATAAGTTTAAGGGTCGAGCTCCCATTCACATAACCATTTCTTCTATGATATTGTGAAACTCCATCCTCACATGTATTCCCATTGGTTGAGAACTTTCATGGTAGACCACACATAGGACTAAAATTTCCTCATCTTGTGTTTGAGATGTATTTTCACAACTTCACTTAAAGGTTATGTAGGTTCACAAAATATGATATCCCTCTACGAAACCCAATGCTTTGTGAAACCCCAAAAATTTTACACAGTTATTCCCCATTTATCCATGACCAATTCTTATGATAGATACCATGGATCGTTGAAACTATATTTTCATGAACCACTCCAGATTTTCGTGGAACAACCTATGGGTCCCCGAATCAATGTGTCCTTCCAAAAAACATTCTTTCATGCAATTTGAGTGCTCAGGTTCCCCACACCCACTCAAAAAGGTTTTACCCATTATTCAGTAATTCACAAAACCACTATCATCAATCCTCATGCTCAGGAACTTTTCTCTATGCATGGGCAGGATATCCTCAACACCTCTTACTCATAATAATATACACCCTAACATCAGTACCCCCATGTGTCTCCACAATAAGGGATTTTTTACACCTTGTTCCATCCAAAATCACCAGTACAATAGACATGTAATCCCTAAAGGAATCATCATCATGGGAAAATACTTTCCTTTCCTAATGAAAAGGGAAATTTCCATATCCTCCTCTCCTAATTGGAAATGGTCTCCCTTTTTCTAAGCCTGAACACATCTAATCTATAATACTTTAACTTCATAAACCAATTTCCTATTCATATTATGTTTAACTAAATGAAACCATCCCTAGTGTATGATGTTAAATTGTGGTCTTACCATGTGTGATGAACATAGGATACGTCGCATATGAATCCCACGGGATCATACCTCACCCCCTGGGAAGCTTCTATTCATAATCCCCACTCATACCATCGCTACTTCTTAGTAGCATCTAGATAGATTCTATATGTAAGACCCACACTATCCTTTATTTTCATTCCCTCTATAATGAAAGAGTCCTTACCTCACAATGTTAAACTCTATAGATCTATTCTGCTGCATGACCTTAAACTGTGCACATGAACTACATGGGTTTTTAAAGATCCTTTATGATGTTTTTTGTTTCAAAAAATTTTTAGGTTTTTTTAAACTAACTTTTTTTAAAGAATGTTTTTGTAAAATATAAAATGATGAGTTTCTAGAAATCATGTTATGAATCTTATAAATTATGGATAGAGAAAGAGAGAAAAATTGGATAAAATAAGTATGAAAATCAATAAGTTATAAAGTAACAACTTTCTAACTCCCAAAGTCAGATGATGATATTTCAATATCAAAGTTCTCAATGTCATGGAAAACCGAATGATATAATCTTTTGAAGAAATGAATTTTTTGAAGCTATTTGGAAAACAAATTCAGAAACAGGTTTCCAGATGTAGTGCTTTAGACACATATCTTAACTCAGAGGTTTGGACACAATATTTCAAATTTAGAGATTTAGATGCAACTCCTGATGCAGTCTACCAGAAATATAGATACCAAACTAAGTAATGTAGAAAGATAAATTTCTCATCCTTAGAGTTCTAGACTCAAAATATCCATAAAAAATAAATATAAAAAATTCTAGAAGTTTGAAGTTAGTGAAGTTCAATGAAAAACAATAGATAAGTGTATTTCATGCATATATTTTAGAGTGTTTTAATGTACTAATTTTTATTTAATTAAATAATATTTCCAATTATGTAATTATTTTACTTATTTTATATTTTTTTGGTAGGAAACAATGAATATTTGGAAAATTAAAAAAAATGGATGAATTTTTTAGCTTAAATACACTTCGCACTGCGAGCGAAGCGAATCGGTGTGACATTGGATTTTTTAAGCCAAAGTAGAGCTGGAAAAATGGGTGCAGAACGATTACATGTCATGTAACAAAATTACACAATTTGACTTCATAAAAATAAGCATCACCTCTAGGAAAAGTCATTAAGTTGTTACACAATGTGAAATACATTTACATGTAGTGAGTCTAAATTACACATCATGGAAGGATTCACAGTTCCAAATCTACAAGCAAGATTTGTGCAAGATTCTCGTAGATGTGGAGACAAATCAGATCATGATTATATGACATGTAATATTATTACATGTTGTGATGGTGTCAGAAAACATAAAAAAAATGGGATTCATATTTTTTGTAATGAGTTTGGGAGTTTGAACCAAAATTCCTATAAATACACCCTTGTCCACACATTGGAAGGGCATTCGGATTTAGAGACACATGGTTGGAGTGAGAAGTTGCATTACGCAGGGCCCTATCTGAGTTATTTATTTATTTTCTTTTTGATTTATTCTTCCTTTCTCCTTCCCTATTATTTTATCATCACTAGGATGAGAGGTTAAACCCTCTATTTTCTAGGGCGATGTAAATAAAAGGGGCAAGGTGCGTTGGATTTATTTTATCTAATTTATTAATATATTAGGTTTTTGTGATTTTTATCTTTATCTTACAGTCCCTTTTTTATTTTATCATGAAAATTCATAATTTAATTAAAAAGGAATATTAAAATTTTTCAAATAAAAACCCTAAAGAAGTCATGACCATTATCAACTTTAGGGTAAATCAGGTTTAAACATGGTATCGAGAGAAACTTGATTCAGCAACACCCTAAATTACTAGACCAAGGGAAATAGGGTACTTTCATGTTGATGAGGGGATTCCATGATCATTTTAGGTTCCTCATATAGAATCTAACAACAATAATGAATCAAACTATTTTATTAAATTGAATTTCACCTAAACCTAGAAATTACAAAAACCTGGCACACTTTTCAAATATGTTTACAAACCAACCAATAAATCTATTAGACATTTTTTTTATCCTTTGTTTTATCAAAAATCAATCAAAAAAACTTTTTTCATCTCTTTCTCCAATATAATAAAATTAAATATTTTTTAAAACCTAATCAAACTAATTTATCTTTCTTATGAGTTCGACCTTGAACTATCATTTTACTAAATTTCTAATTAATTGAGTAGGATAGTTTGAGTTTTATAAATTTGTTTTCTCATAGACCTATAGGGAACTAACAACACTCTCACGGGCTATCAACAAAATTATTACTAATCAGATACACTTTATTGATAGATTTTTTAGAAAAAAAATTATTAGGAAGTCTGAATTTTTTGAAAATCACTGAGTTCATGAAAAACATACAAAGAAAATGATTCTAGTTTTTAGTTAAAATGATGAGGCATAAGTTTTATAAGAATCTTTTGAATTACAATATTTCTTACCAGATAGAAATTAATAGAATAATGTACCATATAGACCAAACTAGATGATTTCTATCGAATGTAATTTAGAAGAAACATAGGACACGGCTCATCAAATATAAAATTTGTAAGAATACATGAAGTTATTGTTGAGTTTTTTGTAGTTTCTCAAAATATGGAAGAAATTAAAGTGAATCAAGAAATTATATTTGAATATATGATAAAAACAAAGGGGGAGATCATTTTTGTAATCAAATATAGAGCTCCAAACACATACCACCATAAAAACCTGTCTGGACATAAATGTGTGAGAAATGTTGAGGTTTCTTTATCAGATAGAAGTTAATTGGTTGAAAATAATTAATAAAATAATTGTCAATAAATAAGTATAAGAGTTAAAAGTATCCAAACAAAGAAAATGTTAGGAAGGTTGAAGTTTCTACAAGAAAATAATTGTAGGAAACTAAAGTGTTTAAAATTCGAAACAATTTAGTTAACCTTATTCAATTTATTTAGAGGAAAGGACAGAGGAAGGAGATGATTTTATTAACATATATCTTGTATGAAGTTTGAAGATTAGAGTTTTATAACAAGATGTATAGAATTTGAATTCTTGTGAATTTACCAAGTTTAAATGAAGAAACAAATACCAGACTGAATCAATGTTTTATATTTCTAGTTGTTCAATAGAATAGAACAAATACAGAAAGTTACAAATAGAGTTCTGGATAGAGAAGTTTGGATAATTAGTTTCTAGAAAAAACTTATGGATGAACTGTGTAAATTTCTAATTTGAGTAATTCAAGAAGATTAAAGAATGCACCAGAAGAGTTGAGAATATTTTATAATCAATCAAATGAAATTCAAATATCTGATAAATTTGGTTCTTTGAATTTGGTTGAGTGGGAAAACTTTTCAGGTTTCCCGCCTTTTCTATTTTTGGAGTGAAAATAAAAATGAAAAGTACAACGGTACTTATCACTATTCACCCATGCATAAAATCTGAAATAGCAAAAATTTGGGGTCAAAAATGAGTTTCCAACCAAAGTTGAGTTTCATGTTGAAAATTAGTTTACAAACAGAGGCTTCAATCATAAGATCAGATAGTAGTTTATTCAGATTACCAGAAAAAGGAGAACTAGATAGTGAAGATTGGAGAAAGATTTGAGTAGAAGTTTGTGAGGCCCGGAGTTTTCTAAAAGTATATTGTAAAAAGGAACATTTTGGGAAAAGCTATAATAGACAGATATTACTAGATGGAGGATTTCCAGACTGATAAGACTAGTCAGAGGGAATATTGTATAGAGATCCCAAATAGACCCCATGTGGAGAAGTTTGAAAAAAGATACTTGTTTTTTTGTGTCTTAAATTACTTAAGAAAAAAAATTTAAACATATGGGATTTAGTATAATCATTCCTATAGATATATAAGGTTTCTAATAGGATTTAATGAAAAATTTGTATTCACTTATTCATAATAGTGAATTTTCATAGACCAACAGGAGTGTCTATGGAAATAATGTAGGTTCTCACACTGAGGTTGAACCTTGTAAATCTTTTATACATTGTTTAATTTCTTATTTTTTTCATGAATTTTATTTTACTAAAAGTTTATAATGAAGAAACTCTAATAAGTTACAGGGGTTGAGTTTTTTAAGTTGAAATTTTTAAAAAATACAATCACTGATTCAACCCCCCCCCCCCTCCTCATTGATTCAACAATGCTTAGGAACTTCATTTTTTGATCCATATCTCTAATAGGGTATATAGAAAATCTCCCTATGTTTTAATCCTGATACCCCAACACCACCATTAAATCAATTTTTCTTCCCCCTAGGAGGTGATGATCTGAAAGTGTGATCATTCCCCCCTGGTAACACACACAACCTCACCACTGAATCCTAAGGTCCCCACTGGATCTTAGCATAACCATGTGATTCCAACACATATTGAGCCCAGCATGTGACAAGTGTATATGGGAAACATCCCCACAAGACTCTAAACTTGTGATTGTGTCCCCAAAAGACCTTAAACATATAAACCCACCTGATATATCAAAATATATACATTTTGTGACCAACATGGTATACCATAGGAACAATCCTCGGATTCCTTATTCCCTGGGTGAAAGTTTCCCTGTGATAGACATAGGATGCCTTGGGTTCCACACCTAAGATGACACATACATGATAATCCCTTGAATTTAAAAGAGGAAAATTTTATAGATGTGCAACACACCAGCATCCATAGATGTCCATACATGCTCAATTTCACCATCATCTCTGATCATAGGTAGTTTCCCTATTGTGATAGAAGGAGAAAAATTATTTAGTGTTCATTTCAAGATGGCACTAAGAAAGAGCTTTATGAACATGACTCAAATCTATGAGGGAGACTTGCACTGGGTGATGAACTTCGAGGAAGAATCAATGGAAGGAGGAGCTAACATCCCATTCTAATCAAGGATCAAACATCATCAACCAATATAGTGTAGGTCACCCATGTTTGGAAAGTGGGAATGTGGGGTAAAGAAAAGAACATCGGCACCCCAATGTGCACCCCTACAGAAAGCATCATAAAACAAAATAGTGAACCTAAATTGAATATCTTCTCCTTTAATAGTGAGAAAGTTGATGATATTGGACACCACTATATTTTAACATCACTAAATTCATACATCCAGCATTGGGCCTCACCAAACAAAAATGTTGGGGGCCACATAAACATTTTTACCACAACTAAGGGAAAATGAAGAACATTGTGAATCCCTATCCTGATACATCGTTGACATGGATTATCCTCCACCCTATAAAGGATGAATGGAATTGGGAACATTAGTAATATCCTTCATTATGGTTGTACTGATTGTTCCCCACATGTATCCTATAGGACTCAAGCTACAATAAATGATTGACATCCCACTTCCAACATGCATGTGGGTAGTAGAACTGATGGTGTGGTAACCCCACATAACTATTCTCCTACCATGGAGACCACCACTCCCACATCTACCAGGTGGCCTCAACCTATCTCTCCCTCTGAACTCATCCATAGGAGAGTCATCAATGCCCTAGTTTGTTGCTATAAATGGTAAGGGGTTATCCAAACCAAGGACATGGTATATTAGCACTCAGAATCATCGGCACCCGACTAGCATCACCTCCCTCAGGGGTCATGCAGGGGACCCCCCCCCCCCCCTCCATCATGATTACAAAAATATTTCTATATCCTCTCCTTAGAATGCTCTAATGTATCTCTCCCCAATGCTGAGGAGCTATGGGATTTTTAGGTGAGGTCCATGGCCACCACCATCTTGGATCCACCTAGGAGGGATCCCACTTGGCCTTTCCAATAAAACCAACCATCTTTATATATCAACAAGCAGGATAATATTATCCCTTCTTTATCATCCTTGGTCTAAAACACCCAACACTGACATCGAGGATAGGTCACAAAACCTACCCGATATAATGCCTCTCCATCAGCTATAGTGGACCCTACCACCATTGATGTGTCTCCTATCACCCTTGCAACCAATGTGTGAGGGACTTTCTTTTACAAATTGGTATTTTGACACCAATTTCCCACCAGGTAGGTCAGGTTTACTCTCCCCATCATGGGAAGCACTAAAACCCTTTATGGGCCACTCCATGATAAATAATTCCACCACGGACATCCACTTCATAGTATCATCATCCTGCAATGAGATCCTCTCCATGTCGAAGACATCCCATGCCCTGAAGATCCATCTTGAGGTAGGAGGAAAAACAATCGATGTGGGGGTTTTACCCACGGCTCTATCCGCAATGCACATGGAATTAATCATCATAAACCTAAGAGTATTTTTCTTGGGGTACACCCGCACTAGATGAGGTAGGAATAGTGGAAACATAACAACACTATCAACCTATCATATTCTAAGGAGATGGGTGACTTGATGGAGACTCCCCCACCCACACCATCAGAGTTGGGGGTAGGATTCCAATGGTTGAGGATGATCATTCTTAAGGTTGAGGTCCATAAATTTCCTTGATCCCTCTATGAGTATGTTCATGTGGAGGACATCTTAGTTTCCTTCTAGGGACTCCATGAAACTACCCTTTCCACCATTAGCTTCCCTCTTCTATACCTCCACATTGGAAGTAATGGATACATCGAGATCTGAGTTATCTCCATCTAATGATGGTGAGAACTCTTCCAAGACACAAAGGTGTGATTCCCTTCCAAATAATCAAGATATTGTAGATACCACAACCCATATGGACAGATTCATGAAGCTATACTTTCCTCCAAAAGACCCTATGATGTTTCATGGACAGTTGGATCATGTGACGCCCCATCTTCCAAAAAGTAAGCAACATAGATGATCTATACCACTGACACCCCCAATATACCAACCATCACCAATTTCTTCTTGGGGATATCAGGAAATAGAATCCCCATTGATAATGGGAAGGAGGATGACTTGTGGGATATCTTGGACACTGAATACTTATCATTTTTGTTCTATCCACCTTATGCTCTATAATTAATCATTACATAGTCCCTCACTAAGCACCATGTATCCTTCTTCCATAATAATATCTAGGAGAAAATCAAAAACCTCTAAGACCGGTAACTGACTTACCTAGGAATCCATGAACATCTTGAGGTTATCCATCAACATTGTAATAAGGTTGAAATCTAAACACTCCCGGTGGATCAACACTCATACTCATATGGGTGTCGCCTGAGTTTTCAATGGACCTACATAAAGATACTCACTTTACTTCAGTGGGTCATGCAATAGGCACCTAACCACATGTAGATCAGAGGTTGGGGTTAGTACGGTACCCTCCACTCCAGTCCCCTTCTATGATATCAATGTGATCCATAAGTTGGCTCACCTACTAATGGAAAAATGTACCCTCCAACCGCTACCACTATAAATGTAATAATGATCAATACCATGGATGATCATAGAAATTGAGTCGATGAAACAAGACACAACAGAAATAAACCATCCTAATGTGAGACATAATTTCAGGAGGATCTTTTAATAGGAATCCAAATACATCAAAAAATATAGAAACTGGTCCTTGTAAGTTCCCCTATAGAGGTATCTTCTCCTTCCCACTGACATCTCAATAAGGGAAAAGGTATCATAAAATCTATTAGCTCATCCGAGGACATGATAGAGACAAATTTAGATGCTAGGATGGTCACTTTTCTATAGGAGATTGAGAGCTACGAGTGTCTCACTATTGAGGTCCTCACTGATTGGCGCCCAGAGTGATGAAATGTCATAGGGGAACATGCCCCCACCTCTGGCCAAACTTCTAGTCCTTCTTGGATAGGCACTCAGGGTCAATGACGGTATTCCCATGCACCCAATCAAGGTAGAGGCCAACATCCCTAGAAAATAACCCAAATATGACCCACTTACTCCACCTGAGCAACACAACTTCCCACTTTGAGACCATGACCACTTTGTCTCATGGTATAGTAAGGTGGTTAAATAATTGGTGATGTCAAAACCTCACCAAGATGGCATAGTATGCACTCTCATTTCTCATATTGAGGCCTTGGATACATATCAGGTTTTGATAACATGAAAATGTAAAATATACTGATTATAGGTGGACCACATAATTCCACCCCCATAGTTCTACTATCTAAGCTTCACCCCAATCAATGGCATGGTTTATCTATTGCAACACTTGTCCCACTTTTCCTCATGATGTGGCCCAATTTTGGGAACTCTAGAGAAGTAGGGATCCACCATGATTTAGTGTTTCATCTAGAACATTAAAGGTCCCTCCTTCATATGGTACATAAGTATGGCCCCAGGATCAATTTCTAGTTGGGAGGATCTCTGCATGAAGTTCCTCTACTATTTTAACTCCACATTGTGCAATACTAGTATCAATGACCTCTCCAAATGAAAATGTAGGGTTAATTAGTGAGTTGATGACTTCATTTCCCAATTAAAGGGACTTGAATACTACCTCATCATAAAAATTTCTTAGAAATAGCTATTGGGGATGTGCATGGAGAATATTTGAGAAAATATGGTTCCTACCCTCATCTCCCTAATATGTCTATGAATATTTAGATAATTTTTTGAAATTGCCTCCTATCTGTAATAATCCTTACAGAGGAACAAAAAAATTTCAACCACATTACCTCTTACAACCCCTATACAAAGATCTATAGAGGTAGAAACAATCACTATTGTACAGACTAATGCCCTAAATCTAGTCTGCCTTCAGGAACCTCTACTAGAAAGGCCTTTCCAAGAGAATCCTTAGAAAGTGTAGCCTCACTAATAGAACACCACCCAATCCCCTGTCAGATTCAAGCACTCATAATTCCTTTAGAAAAGTGTAATAATAATACCTACTCCTTCAAGGATGGATAGGTACTAAGATACTTCATCTTTTCCCTAGATAAGAACATTTTGAACTACCAGAATGCAGAAGGACCTTGGAGGCTAAACTCACTAATCATTCCTACTACTTCCTATACTATAGGATCCTTGGACACAACATAAAAGAGTTTTTCAACTTCAAGGATTGGATCTAGGACTAGGTATATTGTGGCCTAATTTATTTGGTTGATGTAGGAGAATAGGTGTAATATGTCTCTACCACCCCCAATTTTGATGGTGAAAACTCCATTGAATGGAATAAAGTTCCTAGTTGAGGTACAAAAAAGTACAATTACTGACTAGATTGTAAGACATTCGATCATTCCCATGGCATTATTCATGAATGTTTAATAGAACTCGTACTTCATGTAGTTATCACACCTCCTTCAACCACCATATCTATGTAATATCCTTTCATATCTTGGAATAATAGGCATCAATGGAACCCGGATAGTCAGAGTCCCCCACTAGTTCCAAATCTATCATTCACTCTTGGTGACTTCATGCCTCCTAATTTGGGATAATCCCCTGACTGCGCTGCCATGACACGTCAAATTGATAATGTTTTAAGGTTAATTTATAGTCTATGGCAGACCCTAGTTCTTCTCTCCAGGAGTCTTGATTGGTTTTGAGTATGTATTTTTAATAAAGATTACTAAAAGAGGGGGGTGATTTTGAAAATAGTTTTAAGAAAATAACTTAACTTAAATAGTTTAATAGTTGATAGAATAAGGTAGTGGTTTAAGAATTATGAGATAAGGAGATCAATTCAAGTTCACTACATATCTTGTATAGTTCATTGTTCTGAAAATTTCACATGGTTTTGTTTAATTCTTTGGTTGAGGGTTGTCAAGATCTTGATTCCCCTCTTGCCTCTCTAAATGTTGCACAAAGTACCAACCCGTGACACAACAATCATGTTTTCAAGGTTTTGAATTCAATAAAATATTAAATTTTACCAAATAATACTAAAATATTTTCTATGTGTGAGAGAAAGAGGATCCTTGTGTTGCCCAATCGGAACAACTCAAGTTTCCCACTTGAAATTTCAACCCAATCGTTGTTGAAATGAAAAGTGGTTCACTTAATTAAACCCAAAAATGAGCTCAGAGGGAAAACATGTTTAGATAAAACATAAGTGAAATAATTCACACAAAAATTACACAAAACCAGTAGAGTATCAAGTGCTGGAACTCCCCCCCCAAGTATGTGTAGCTCCCTCGAAATTATCATCCACCGTTTAGCTCACCATCGAGCGGAGGAAAAGGCTCAGGTGGAACTAATTTTTTATTTTTTAACCCCCTATGATGATAGGGGCATACAGAACTTCAAGTATGAGGAGAGAACTTATTTGGGTATCCAAAATACCAGAGCTTTTCCTCCTGGTAGAACTTTCAAATGAGGAGCCCAAGGTTCCATTTTATAGGAAAATTGGAAGGTGGTTTTGAGCACACAGAATTATTAAAACCACTTGTCACAGGTGTTTCGACATATATAAATCCTTATCTCTATTTTTAAAAAATAAAAAAGTTGTATCCCCACCTATTTTCTATCTCCACCGAATGTTTGGAACAATTTGGACACCTATAGCCCGATCTATGGACACAACACAGCACACCACTTTTGAATCCATGCAAATTTGGTGTACTGGACAGATGAGGTAGTAAAGGCCATCAGATGGTAGAATTAGTCTTGGTTTGTATATATGAAATGTATCCCAATGAGTTATGGACCAGCCCACAAAATTTCATCCCAATTGGATGCACTATATAGTAGCAGTGCGGATTAATCCACTAGTGTGCTTGGATCCTGCGCAGTTTGGCCCATTTTTCTTGGACATCATCATGGGCCCTCCTAATCACCTTCACCTTCAATGAAATTTTCAAGACAAGTAACATTGTCCTTTCTAATAGAAATAAACACAAAATAAATTATTCAAACATGTAATTCAATTTGTTATTATTTTTGGAATTTACAATACAAATTTAGTTTAATACAATGGTGTGAGGGTGAAAATGACACAGTGAATCGTGGTACGATCACACCCCCACACCTAAACATTTCCACTCCTAGGAAAAGTCACATATCCAAATAAAATGATTCATATATAAATATTCACAACATCATAAATATTTAACATTTGAGTAAATTTTAATTCACTAAAGTAATGTGATCAATGCACGAACCACACCAAGGAGTTCTTCCTAGTGAAAATGGAAAAGGATGTCTCATAAATCATATTATAATAAAATTCAAAGAGATTCATGACACCAACATGAGAAAGGAATTCAAAAGTAAACCATTCCACTAAATCTCCATGTGTGTGTGTGAAAACCATTCCATGTTATTCTTTCCACTTTCTATCAAATAAATATAGGTTATTTTAACATTATTCAACTTTAAATGATTTTTCACCAAACCCGTCCTACATCCTTTGCAATCATATTTAAAGACCCACTCACTTAAGCATTCCCAGAACTCAAACCATAATCTCATGACCCAGATATCCCCATATGCTGCACATTTCATCACTCCTCTCATTTATTATTATTTTTTTTGAAGTTGCATTTGTAATAAATCTCACACTCATCTCTCAACCCTTGTTTGATCTCCTCGCAACACTAATTACAATAGTTATAACAAGATCAAAGGTTGAGGACGAGTGGTTTTTGATCTTCCCATGACACAATTTTTTTTGAGGGTATACAATAGTCATAAATTAGGTACACACGCATAGGTCAATCTGGTACAGTAATGAAACAGATCGGATAAGGAACGAACGTATGAAAATATCATTTAAAGATGAAAAATATTAACCTAACATGTATTTACCTTATATTAAGTAAGAAATATTCACACTTCATGGTTTGGGGAAAAAATTTATGGAGATATTAGTGACACATTTTTTTCCAAAAACTACTTACACAAGGGGCATCCATCATCTCAAATGTTTCACAGTGATACAACCATTTATATCATTGACAGAAAACCAATTCACTAAAATCGCTATGGTATTTTTACTTTCCCCCTTTCATGGTAACCGAATCATGGAACTTTGAAATTTTTTTGATGGGGGGGAAAATGAAAATACCATAAAGAAGGTGGAAAAGAGAAGAAATAATAAAGAAAATGGAAATCCTAATGAACCCAGAAAGATGGGGAAAAGTGAAAATACCATAAAGAAGGTAGAAAAAGAGAAGAAAGAAAAAAAATGATGAAAACTATCCCAGGAATGTACCCATCCCCCCCCCCACACCTAAAGTTTGCAGTGTCCTCACTGTAAGAAAAGGGGATGTGGAAAGGAAGGATAAAACCTGGTGAGTTTCATTCATAGATTGCTTCTTGAACATGGAGTTCCTCCATCGGGGACTCTGGAATGGATTCATGGAAGTGCTTCAGCCACTACCCATTGACAGTGAATGTTTTCTTGGTTTCTTTATTTTGAATCTGGACAACACCAAATGGAGAAACGTTGGTAACAGTGTATGGTCCAAACTAGTGGGAAATAAGCTTACCTAGATGCAACTTCAGACTTGCATTATAAAGTAGGACCTTCTGCCCAATGTGGAACTGACGATGAAGGATAAGATGGTCGTGGGAAGGCTTGGTTTTCTCCTTATAAATCCTAGAGTTTTCATATGCATCTCATCTCATTTCCTCAAACTCCCGAATATGTAGCTTCCTTTGGGAACCCGCACCAGAAAGATTATAATTGCATTGTTTGATGGCCCAGTAGGCCCGGTTCTCAATCTCAACAGGTAGGTGACAACTCTTTCCAAACACAAGATGATAAGGTGACATTCCAATAGGAGTTTTGAAATCAGTATGGTAGGCCCATAATGAATCATCAAGTCAAAGACTCCAATATTTTCTATTAGTTTGAACCGTTTTTTCAAGAATTTGTTTTACCTCTCTATTTGACACCTTGGCTTGACCATTGGTCTATGGGTGATATGCAGTAGACACTCGATGAACGACCACATACCTACACAAAATTGATTTTATTATTCGGTTTCAGAAATGAGAACCCTGGTCATTGATGATGAACCTAGGTAATCCAAACCTACAGAAGATTTGGGTTCTCAAAAATTGTAAAACTACCTTAGAATCATCAATCCTTGTAGCTCGTTCCTCTACCCATTTTTACACATAATCAACTTTTAGAAGAATGTACAAGTTTCCAAAGGAATTTGGAAATGTCCCCATAAAGTCAATACCACAAACATCAAAAATTTCATGAAAGAGTAATGGTTGTTGTGGCATTTCATTTATTTTAGAGACATTCCCCATTCTTTGACAATGAGGAAAAGATTTAAAAAAATCATTGGCATCCCGAAAAAGTGTTGGCCAAAAGAGACCAGAATCAAGGACCTTGTGAGCAGTCCATTGGGGACCAAAGTGGCCCCCACAAGCAAGAGTGTGGCCAAATCTAAGGATAGACTGAACTCACTATCAGGAACACAATGCTTAAGTACTAGATCACTACAGGTGCGCCAAAGGTAGGGGTCATCCCAAATATACCAACAGGACTCATGTTTTAGACAATTGGCTTGGTTTCTATTGAAATCGGTAGGAATTCAAGATGCTACCAAATAATTTACAATTTCGGCATGACAAGGAATAACATCTTGCACTCGGTACAATTTCTCATTAGGAAACATGTCATTAATGGGAATACAGGGGGATGAGTCTATTATCGAGGATGGGGGAATTCTACTGATATGGTCAGCCACCATATTCTATGCTCCTTTTTTATCTCTAATTTCTAGATTGAATTCTTGAAGGAGGAGCATCCAATGAATGAGACGTGGTTTGGATTTCGGTTTCTTAAGGAGGTACCAGAGGTCTGCATGGTCTGAGAACATAATGACTTTAGACCCAAAAGATATGACCTGAATTTTTCCAAGTAAAACACAATGGCAAGGAATTAGTTTTCAGTTGTGGTGTAGTTTTATTGGGTAGGTTCCAAAGTATGTGAGGCATAGGCTATTACATGTGGATCTCAATCGACCGTTTGTGACAAAACTGCCCCAAATGCATAGTTAGAGGCCTCACACATGAGATCAAATGGTAAATCCCACCGAGGTGGTTGGATTACTGGGGGTGAGGTGATACTCCATTGAAACTTATTAAAAGATTCCTCACATTATTTATTAAAAACAATTTATTTTTCTTTTTGGAGTAATCGGGAGAGGGGGAGTACAATTTTACTAAAGTCACGAATGAAACGACGGTAAAATCCAGCATGACCTAGGAAAGATCGCACATCCCAAATATTTTTGGGGAATGGAAGGGAATAAATGAAATCAACTTTTGATTTATCTACTTGGATACCATCCCCAGAAATTACATTCCCCAAAACTATACCTTATCGTACCATGAAATAGCATTTCTCGTAATTTAATACAATATTCTTTTCAATGCAGCTACGTAGGACTGAACCAATACTACTCAAACATTCATCAAAAGAAGATCCATAAATAGTGAAATCATCCATGAATACTTCCATGAAATTCTCTAGGTAATCTGAAAAAATACTAACCATGCATCATTGGAAAGTACCCGAAGCATTGCACAGAACAAATGGCATCCTTCTATAGGAAAATGTTCCAAAGGGGCAAGTGAAGGTTGTATTTTTCTGATCCTTAGGGCAAATATGGATCTAAAAGTATCCATAATACCCATCAAGGAAACAGTAGTAGGACTTACCCACTAGCCTCTCTAGCATTTGGTCAATGAATGGAAAAGGGAAATGGTCCTTCCTCGTGTGTTGGTTTAGTCGGCGATAGTCTATACAGACATGCCAACTATTCTGCACATGAGTTGGAATCAATTCATTATTTTCATTTTTAATTATTGTAAGGTCAGTATTTTTAAGAACTACTTGAACGGGACTAACCCATTGGCTGTCAGAGATGGGGTAAATGATTCCAGCAGCCAATAATTTTGTTACCTCATTTTTCACAACTTCCAGGAGTTTTGGGTTCAGTCGATGTTGTGGTTGCCTCACTGGTTTAGCCTCATCATTTAACAAAATATGATATGTAAAAATTGATGGGCTAATACCAGGAATGTCAGAAACTGTCCACCCCAAAGTTTTTTTATACTCTCTCAAAATTTCACGTAGTTGTAATTCATGCTCATGAGGGAGTGAACTAGAAATGATGATGGGAAACTTATTTTCATTGTCAAGATTTGAATATTTTAAATCTTGAGGCAATTTTTTTAGTTCCAATTAAGGTGGGTTTTGGATTGATGGGAGTGTGTGTGAAAGTGAGAGGTCACTGATCTCATCTAACTTCTCAATGGTATCAACCTCAGATGAGGAATGATCTTTTACAAGCTTATCAGTATCATCAATGGTTAGTGGATCATCAGTGTTCAAGAAATCATCAATCAATGAACATGCATGACACTTTTCCAGACCACTACAACAATCAATGCATGAATCATTTCATAGCATTTCTATCAATGAAGAAAACTCAAAAAGGGGATCGGGGAAAATAAAATTTGTTTTTTAGGGGTAGGGAGTACATCAATTGAATTAATATAGAGAGAGAGGAATATTCTTCTGAGGGGTGATTCATGGCATCAAGGATGTTGAAATAGACTATGTCACCACCAAATTCCATAGATAATGTACCATTGTAGACATTAATTATAGTTTTGGGAGTTTTCAAGAAAGGTCTCCCCAATATAATTGGGGCATGTCCATTCATCCAATCATCCTCCATTTTAAGCACATAAAAGTCAGCAGGAAAAATTAAATTTTGGACCATCACAAGAACATCCTCTAACACACCAAAGGGGTGTGCAGTACTCTGGTTAGCTAGTTGAACAATAATTCTAGTGGGCTTCAGTTCCCCGACCTGCAATGTAGAGTAAATGGAGTGAGGCATCACATTTATAGAGGCACCTAAATCAAGAATAGCATTAGAAAAAGAATAATCCCCTATGGTGCATGTAATTGAGAATGTTCCAGGATCATTGCACTTGGTGGCAAGTGATGGCTCTATCAATGCTGAAACATTCCTTCCCAAGATCAATTTCTCATCACCTCTAAGTCACCTTCGGTGTGTACACATATCCTTTAAAAACTTATTGTACCGTGGAATTTTCTTCACAACATCAATCAATAGGATGTCAACCTAAACTTTCTTGAAAATTTCCAATATTTCCTTATCAAGTTCAGTTTCCTTTTGTTTTCTTGGTTGGGTGGCTCTTTTAGGAAATGGAAGAGGATTAGTTGGGCTAGGTGACTCATATATATTCACACTCTTTTTTTTGGAATGGATTCTCTTAGGACAAGGTTCTTCAACATTTGGAACATTCTTAATGGTTGGGATGGAGGTTTCCTTAGGAGGGGATGACTCTAATGAATGATTCATTTTACTTTCTAGTTGTTTTCTACTCTTAAGGGTGTTGGCACTAACATTTCCTTTATCCCTAGGATTAACAACCGGTTGAGAGGTAATTTTACCTAACCCATGACTTTGAATTTCACCCACTGAATTAGCTAGTTGGCCTAATTGGGTTTTGAGGTCTTCTATGGTTGCCTGAGTGGTTTGTTGGAATTGGATATTGTTGGTAGCCATTTGTTTCATCATATCTTCTAGGCTAGGATCGGGTTTTTGATTGGTTTGTTGGAAAGGCTTGTGGGGTGGTTGAGGGTTTCTAGGAGGTGGTGGTTGATGACTACTCTGCCCCGATTTGTTCCATTGTTGTTGAGGTTAGTTTGGATACCCCCTTGCATATAGGCTTGGTTCTCTTTCCACCCAGGGTTGGAATGGATAGTAAGGTTCTTGCCTAAAGGGTTGGTTATAGGGGTGGCCTAGAAATATTGCCTCACAACTCTCATATGTTTCCTTTAATTGAGGACATTGTTCAGAGTAGTGGGTGTCAGAAGAACATATAGCATAGTGGATAGTAGGAGGATATTGGGATTTCCATTGGGAAAGAGAAAGTTGTCAAAGAAGGGTACTTACCTCTTCGAACTTCGTGTCCACCTTATTCTCAAATTCAGTACTTTGTACCTCATGGACACCTTAAATCGGTACATTGGTCCTTGAACCAAATTGTTGTGTGTTTTGAGCCATCTTCTCAATCAAGGTTCTTGTAGAAATTGGGGTCTTATCAACTAGCACACCACCTACAGCAGCATCGATCATATTTCAATCAATAGGTATTAAACCTTCATAAAAATATTGAATTAAAAGTTGATCACTTATTTGGTGGTGTGGGAAACTTGAACATAACCTTTTAAAACATTCCCAATATTCATGTAATTTTTCCCCTTGAGATTGTATTATCCCACAAATTTCCTTCCTTATTGTTTCAGTTCGAGAGGCTGGGAAATATTTTTCATGAAAAAGTCATTTCATGTCCACCCGGCCTTTTATTGGGGAATTAACATAATATAACCAATCCTTCACAGTGTCTTCCAATGAAAATGGGAATGCTCTAAGCTTTACTTTTTCCTCATCCACATTAGCAGGTTTTAATGTTGAAAAAACAGTATGAAATTCTTTTAAGTGCTTGTGTGGATCCTCTCCAGGAAGTCCATGTAATTTTAGTAATAGATGAATTAAGCCATATTTTAGTTCAAAATTGGGTGCCTCGCCTTGTAATTGAATATAGGTGGGTTGTACATCAACATTAGGTGAGGTTAGTTCTTTTAATGTTCAGTTTTTTTCATCCATATTATTCAAGTTTATTTAAGTTTTTATATTGGTTCTATAAGAAGAGGAGGAAGGATCAAGAAGAGTGTCAATGTTTTGTGTGTCCTCCTTCGATGGGTTCTCTTGTGCGTCTTGGGGTCATTGACGTAAGATCCTCTCCGTTTCAGGTTCAAAATGAGGTAAATCTCCTAGATTAGAACGCGTCATGCACCAAACCTACATAAAAATAGATCAAAATACAAAAATATAGGTATAGGCATAAAATAGTTAAATACTCACAAAATTTACAAAAAAAAATCAAAAACAGGCACTAAAAATCAAAGCGCTCCCCGGCAATGGCACCAAAATTTGACCGCACTGTCCTGACACGTCAAATTGATAATATCTTAAGGTTAATTTATATTCTAGAGAAGACCATAGGTCATCTCTCAAGTAGATTTGATAGGTTTTGAGTATGTATTTTTAATAAAGATTACTAAAATAGGGGGTGATTTTGAAAACAGATTTAAGAAAATAACTTAACTTAAAGAGTTTAATAGTTGATAGAATAAGGTGGTGTTTTAAGAATTATGAGATAAGTAGATCAATACATGTTCACTACACATATTGTATAGTTCATTGTTCTGAAAATTTCACATGGTTTTGTTTAATTCTTTGGTTGAGGGTTTTCAAGATCTTAATTCCCCTCTTGCCTCTCTAAACGTTGCACAAAGTACCAACCTGTGACACAAAAATCATGTTTTCAAGGTTTGGACTTCAATAAAATATTAAAGGTTACCAAATCATACTAAAATATTTTTTATGTGTGAGAGAAAGAGGATCCTTGTGTTTCCCAATCGGAACAACTCAAGTTTCCCACTTGAAATTTCAACCCAATCGGTGTTGAAATGAAAAGTGGTTCACTTAATTAAACCCAAAAATGAACTCAGAGTAGAAACATGTTTAGATAAAACATAAGTGAAATAATCCACACACAAATTACACAAAAATAGTATAGTATAAAGTGATATAACTCCCTCCCAAGTATGTGTAGCTCCCTAGAAATGATCATCAACCGTTTAGCTCGCCATCGAGAGGAGGAGAAGGCTCTGGTGGAACTCCTTCTTCATTGTTGAACCCCCTATGATAATAGGGGAATACATAACTTCAAGTATGAGGAGAGAACTCCTTTGGTTCTAAAAATACCAGAGCTTTTTCTTCTAGTCTAACTTGCAAATGAGGAGCCCAAGGTTCCATTTTATAGGAAAATGGGAAGGTGGTTTTGAGAACACAGAATTATTAAAACCATGTCACAGGTGTTTCGACCTCCATACAGCCTTATATCGATTTGGATAAAATAAAAAAAATTTATCCCCACATATTGGTTGTCTCCAAAGAAATTTTGGAACATTTTGGACACCTATATCCTGAGATATGGACAGATTGTAGCACACCACTTTTGAATCTGTGCAGATTTGGTGTGCTGGACAGATCAGGTCGTCAAGGCCATCATGTGGCCGAATGAGTCTTGTTTTTCTTCATATGAAATGTATCCCAATGCGTTTTGGACCATCCCACAAAATTTCAGCCCAATTGGATGCATGGTCTAATAGAATTGTACGTATTAATCCACTAGTGTGCTTGGATCCTACGCAGTTTGGCCCATTTTTCATGGACATCATCATGGGCCCTCCTAATCACCTTAACCTTCAATGAAATTTTCAAGACAAGTAACATTGTCCTTTTTAATAGAGATAAACACAAAATAAATTATTCAAAAATGGAATTAAATTTGTTAATATTTATGGAATTTACAATACAAATTTAGTTTAATACAATGGTGTGAGGGTGAAAATGACATAGTGAATCGTGGTACGATCAGCCCCCAGAATTCATCCCATCCTAGAATATTCCACTGAAAAATAATAGGAGTATTATATTTGAATTCTATTAGATTGGTGGATTTTTTTTATGGTACCCGGTGATGAGGAATGTCCAATGGACCCCTCAGGAACCTATATTTAATGCTGTCGAATGAGGGGTAAGCACCATGTTGGCTAAAAATATGTATGAGATAGTACTTCAGAAGGGACCATCCACGCTACTGATACTAGACAGAAATCCTCTTGTAAGTCTAAGAATGTACAGACCTCATGGGCCACTCCATCAGGTACACCACTATAGCTGACCATATTGGTTGATCATGCATCCCAGCCACAATAGCATCATGCTCATCTTTTATTGTCCAAGACTCGATCTCAGCTACCTAATGTTCAACATAAGTTATCTAATCAATAAAAAAATTAGGAAATTACCAATTATTCCCCATTGCCTCATTCAATTACACCCACTATGATCCTTATTAAGGATCATCCATTGGTAGTAAAAAACATGCCCATTTCCCATAAATATGATGTGATGAAGCACCTCATCAGCATACCAGTAAGGTTCTCAATACCTGATGCACTCCGCCTATCATAGGAAAAGCGTGAGACCTTAATCGAGGCCCTAAAAATCCCTCTATATTCTGATACTGAGGTATCTTCCATGGATTCCTATCATGTAGAGAAATATGAAAAATAATAATTTCAATCCATCATTTACTTCTTTGAGAAAGATGATAGAACCACCATTCAGGGGCACATATTCCCACTATATGTCGTAAGCCAGTTCAATGGTGTGGGGATCTATAATTTCTTAGTGGATACTATCTCTAAGATAAACCTCATACCAACCAAAATTCTCCAGAAGTTTGGGCTCATCAAATAATTTATGACACCCTCCAACATGACAAATCATGGGTATGAAAAGATAAAGAAGAATCCACAAGTAAATATTCTACTGAAGAGTCATTTTAGTGATTTTAAAGAAAGAACAAATTTCATGGTAGTCCAAAAGTATACTACCAAAAATTACCTATTGGTAAGGTCTTGGATCCATTTACATGTATTTTTTCCCTCCTCATATCATCAGTGCCTCAAATACTTCCTCAGTGGTTGAGTAGAATTTCTCTAGGGAAATTCTTCTCCCTTTAAATCTTGTGAATCCCACTACCTAAATGTTGGGTACAAAAAATAGAGGGGGAAAAGATTTTGACCAATGGGGTCAGGTGTATCAATATCCCCAATCATCTAACATCCACTTCATCAGATCCTTGGATGGATTTTAAAGATGGGTTCATTCTACCAATCCATTAGTTAGATCTTACAACCTAATATCATAGATGTTTATTCCTAATCAAAAAAAGAAGGAATTCCTAAAAATCACTTCATTTTCCAAGATGGGATAGGTTTAGTTAACACTATAAAATCCTAATCCCATTTCATACTAATAAGTTCACCACATGGCCACGGATCTTCAACACTGTCGCATGTTTCAGAAAGAAGGGATAACTCATTAGACATTAACCTGACATCGTTACTTTGATATCAAATATGGATCTTGCATTCAGAAACCATGTGGGGTCAAATCATCAACATTTGTCTCCATGGTATCTATAGAGTAATAATCCATCAATGGGGATTCCACCCCTATCGAAGCGCATAGGGGTACCACCCCATTATCTCAACCTCTAGTAAAATCATCTCCTTTCTCTGATCCTCATGTTTCAGATGAAGGAGTGGATCTAGATAATTCCCCTCTTTCATTTGAATAGGGTGTCTCTTCCACTCTAAATGAGTTGACCTAGGTGAATCTTGGCACTAAAAAAGACCTAACCCTAACACTGATCATCATAAAAATGTCTCCTAAGGGGAAACAACAGCGTGTGGATTTCTTAAATCATCAAAATGATTTTTTTTCCTTGGAAATCAAGGAAATGTTAGGGCTCGATCCCTATTTTTTCATCACTTTGGACTCCCAGTGGGCTAACATGGGTTCAAAAAGCCTCCTCTGAAGATGAAATATTCATATGGTGTCCTATTTGAGGTCAAATTTAACAATCTTATCAAGTCCAACTTCATAAGGGAAGTCAAGTACCCAAAGTGGTTGTCCAGTATTGTCCTAGATATGAAAAAGAATGGATAGATAAAATTTTACATTGACTTTAGAGGACTCAATTTCCACATCCCAAAGGATGATTCTCCCCTTCCAATAATAGAACCAATCATCGATGAAACCACTAGTTTCCAGACCCTATCCTTCATGGATGGATACTCTAGGTATAATCAGATATGGATGGCCCCCATATACAAAGAACCCACTGCCTTCAGTACACCTTAGGGGACCTTCTTCTACCGAGTGATTCCATTCAGTTTGAAGAACACTAGGGATGACTACCATCATATCATTCACCATATATTCAATACTACTAGAAAACTAAGATATACCCATAGTTTAGAATCATTTTTATATCCCCTTAAAATGTTGGTATAGCCTCTACCCATGGTTTTAGGAACCATGGAATTAGGAGCCATCAATATAGACCTATACCCATGGTTTGACCAAACCATGGTTATAGGTCACTAATACCCATGGTTCTTAAACCTTGGGTGTAAGAAATTTCATTGGAAACACCTATACCCATGATTTGACCAAACCGAGGGTATAGGTCCTTATTTAAAAAAATTCATTGGGACTTGATCCCAATACCTTCCATTTACAATCCAATGACTTTACCACAATGCTATGACACATTATTTTTTGTTTTATTCCCAAAAAAAAATATGTGTGTATAAATAGACCCCCTGTGGATTAGTTTGAACAATGATACTTGTTTTTTTGTGGCTTAATTTTTTTAAGAAAAATTTTCAAACAGATGAGAGTTAGTATAATCATTCCTATAGATATGTAATGTTTCTATTAGGATTTAATGCAAAATTTTTATTCACTTATTCATAATAATAAATTTACATAGACCCACGGGAGTGTTATAGAAAGAATGTTGGTTCTCACACTGAGGTTGAACCTTGTAAATCTTTTATGCCTTGTATACTTTCTTATTTCTTCATGCATTTGATTTTACTAAACGTTGATAAGGAAGAAAATCTAACAAGTTGCAGTGGTTGAGTTTTTAAAGTTGAAATTTTAAAACAAATACAATCACCGATTCAACCTACCCCCCCCCCCTCCTCATTGATTCAACAATCCTTAGGAACTTCAGTTTTGATCCATATCTCCAATAGGGTATATAAAAAATCTCCCTGGGTTTTAATCCAAATACCCCAACACCGCCATTAAATCTATTTGTCTTCCCCTTGGGTGGTGATGACTTGAAAGTGTCATCATTTATCCTAGGGAACACACTCAACCTCACCACCCAAACCTAAGTTCCCCACTGGATCTCACATAACCATGTTATTCCAACCCATATCGATCCTAGCATGTGACAAGTGTATATGGGAAAGATCCCCACAAGACTCTAAACTTGTGACTGTGTCCCCAAAAGGCTTTAAACTTATAAACCCACTTAATATATCAAAATCTATGCATTGTGTGACCAACATGGTATACCATAGTAAAAATCATCAGATTCCTTATTCCCTTGGTGAAGTTTTCCCTATGATAGACATAGGATTCCTTGGGGTTCCACACCTAAGATGACACATACATGAGAAGCCCTTGAATTTAAAAGAGGAAAAAGTAATAGATTCCCAACACACCCAGAATCCATAGATGTCCATACATGCCCAATGTCACCATCATATCTGATCATAGGTAGTTTCCATATTGTGATAGAAGTAAAATAATTATTTAGTGTTCATTTCAAGATGGAACTGAGAAAGAGCTTTATGAAAATGACTCAAATCTATGAGGGAGACATGTACTAGGTGATGAACTTCAAGGAAGAATCAATGGAAGGAGGAGCTAACATACCATTCTGATCAAGGATCCAATATCATCAACCAAGATAGTATAGGTCACCCACAGTTGGAAAGTAGAAATGTGGGGTAAAGAAAAGAACATCAGCACCCCAATGTGCACCCCTACAGAAAGCATCATAAAACAAAATAGTGAACCTAATGTGAATATCTTCTCCTTCAATAGTGATCAAGTTGATGATATTGGACACCACTATATTTTAACATCACTAGATCCATACATTCGGTATTGGACCTCACCAAACAAAAATGGTGGTCCCCACATGAAAATTTTTACCACAGCTAAGGGAAAATGAAGAATGTTGGAAATCCATAGCCTAATACATTGTTTACATGGATCATCCTCCACCCTATAGAGGATGAATGGAATTGGAAACATTAGGAATTACCTTAATTAAGGTTGTACTAATTATTCCCCACATGTATCCTTTAGGAATCAAGCTACAAGAAATGATTGACATCCCACTATCAACATGCATGTGGGTAGGAGAACTGATGGTGTGGTAACCCCACAAAACTATTCTCTTGCCATGGAGGCCACCACTCCCACATCTACTAGGTGACCTCACCTTATTTCTCCCTCTAAACTCATCCAGAGGAGTTTCATCAATGACACCATTTGTTTCTATAAATGGTAAGGAGTTATCCAAACTAGGGACATGGAATATTAGCACGCGGAATCATTGGCACTTGACTAG
This sequence comes from Viscum album, assembly GCA_963277665.1. Classification (NCBI taxonomy): domain Eukaryota; kingdom Viridiplantae; phylum Streptophyta; class Magnoliopsida; order Santalales; family Viscaceae; genus Viscum; species Viscum album. The sequence goes on along the minus strand of OY728127.1, from coordinate 1,400,818,390 downwards.
CGTCACCTCCCTCAGGGGTCATGTAGCCCCCCCCCCATCATGATTAAAAACTATTTCAAGATCCTCTCATTAGAATTATCCAATGTATATCTCCCCAATTACGAGGAGGTAGGGGGTGTTTGGGTTATTCCCATGGCCACCACCATCCGGGATCCACCTAGGAGGGATCCTACTTGGCCAGGACAATAAAACCATCCATCTTTATAGATCAACAAGCAGGCTGATCTTATCCCTTCTTTATCTTCCCAAGTCCAGAACACCCAACAATGACGTTGAGGATAAGTCACAAAACCTACCTGATATAATACCTCTCCATAATCTATAGTGGACCCCACCACCATTGATGTGGCTCCTATCACCCTTGCAACCAATGCATGAGGGACTTTCTTTTCCAGATTGGGATTTTGACCCCAATTTCCCATCAAGAAGGTCAGGTTGACTCTCTCCATCATGGGAAGCAATGAAAATAGTTATGGTCCACTCCATGATAAATAATTCCACCACGTACATCCACCTCATAGTATGCAAGGAGCTCCTCTCCATGCCAAAGACTTCCCATGCCCTGAAGATCCATCTCAGGGTAGGATGAAAAACAACCATCGTGGGGGTTTTACCCAAGACTCTAGCTACAATGCACGTGGAAGTAATCATCATGAACCTAAGAGGATTGTGATTGGGGGAATCCATCACCAGATGAGGTAGGAATAGGGGAAAAATAACGTCACTATCAATCTATAATATTCTGAGGTGATTGGTGACTTGATGGAGATTCCCCTACCCTCACCATCGGAGTTGGGGGAAGGATCCCAATCGTTGAGGATGACCATTCCTAAGGTTGAGGTTCATAAGTTTCCTTGATCCCTCTATGAGTATGTTCATGTGTAGGACCTCTTAGTTTCCTTCCAAGGACTCCATGAAAATACCCTTTCCACCATCATCTTCCCTCTTCTATACCTCCATATTGGAATTCGTGGAGACATCAGGATCTGGGTTGTCTTCATCTAATGATGGTGAGAACTCATCCAAGACACAAAGGGATGATTCCCTTCCAAATAATCAAGAGACTATAGATACCCCAATGTATATGGACATATTCATGAATCTATCCTTGCCTCAAAAATACCCTCAGATGTTTCATGGATGGTTGGATCATATGATGCCCCATCTTCCAAATAGTTAGCAACATAGAAGATTTATGCCACTGCCACCCCCAATATACCAACCATAAACAATTTCTTCTTGGGGAGATCAAGAACTATAATCCCCTTGGATAATGGGCAGGAGGAAGAATTATAGGGGATCTTGGACACTAAATAGTTATCAGTTGTTTTCTAGCCACCTTCCACTCTAATTCACCATTACATTGTCCTTCACTAAGGACTGTGCATCCTGCTTCCACAATATTATCTAGTTGACATACAAAAACCTCTGAGACTTGTAACTAACCTACCTAGGAATCCATGCACATCTTGAGGTTATCCATCAACACTGTCGGAAGGTTGAAATCTATACACTCTTAGTGGATCAACAATCATACTCATATGGGTATCACCTGAGTTTTCTATGGACCTACATCAAGAGACTCATTTTACTTCAGTGGGTCATGTAGAGGCACCTGACCACATGAAGATTAGAGGATGGGGTAGTATGCTTCCCTCCACTCTAGTCCCCTTCCATGATATCAATGTGATCCATAGGTTGGCTCACCTGTTAATGGAAAAATTTACCCTACTACCGCTACCACTATAAACGTTATCATGATAAATACCATGGATGATCAGATAAATTGAGTCGATGAAAAAAGACACAACAGAAATAAACCATCCTGATGTGAGACAAAATTTCAGGAGGATCTTTTAATAGGAACACAAATACATCAAAAAATAAAAAAATTATCCTTGGAAGTTTCCCCATAGAGGTATATTCACCTTCCCAATGACATCTCAATAAGGTAAAAGGTATCATAAATTTTATTAGCCCATCCAGGGATATGATAGAGACTGATTTAGATTCCATGATGGTCACTTTGCTATTGGAGATTGAGGGATACAAATGTCTCACTGTTGAAGTCCTCACTAATTAGTGCCCAGAGTGATGAAATGTCACAGGGGAACATGTGCCACCTCTATCCAAACTTCTAGTCCTTCTTGGCTAGGAACTCAGGGTCAAGGAGGGTATTACCATGCACCCAATCAAGGTAGAGGCCAGAATCCCCAAAAAATAACCCAGATATGACCCACTTAATCCACCTGAGAAACACAAATTCCCACCTAGATATGATGACCACTTTGTCTCATGGTATAGTAGGGAGGTTAAATAATTGGTGATGTAAAAACCTCACCAAGATGGAGTAGTATCCACTCTCATTTCCCATCTCGAGGCCTTGGAGATATAGTAGGTTTTGATAACATACAAATGGAAATTGTAACCAGTATAGGTGGACCATGTCTTTCCACCCCTACAGTTCTACTATCTAAGCTTCACCCCAATCAACGGCATGGTTGATCTATTGAAACACCTATCCCACTTTTCCTTATGATGTGGACCAATGTTGGGAACTCTAGAGAAGTAGGGAGCCACCATGATTTGTTTTTTCATCTAGAACATTAAAGTTCCCTCCTTTGTATGGTACAGAAATATGGCCCCAGGATCCATTTATAGTTAGGAGGATCTCTATATGAAGATCCTCTACTAGTTCAACTCCACCTTGTGCAATACTAGTATCATTGGCCTCTCCAAATAAAAATAAAGGGTTAATTAGTGAGTTGACGACTTCATTTCCCAATGGAAGGGTCTCATATACTACCTCATCATACATCTTTCTCCGAAATAGCTATTGGAGATGTTTATGGAGAATATTTGAGACAAGATGGTTCTAATCCTCATCTCCCTAAGATATCTATGAAGATTTAGATAATTTTACAAAATTTCCTAGCACCTGTAATAATCCTTACATATGAACAAAAAATGGTCACCCCCATTACCTCTTTCAACCCCTATACAGAGGTCTATTGAGGTAGAAACAATGACTATTCTACAGACTAATGCCCTAAAGTTGGTCTGTCTTTAGGAACCTCTACCAGATAGGCCTTTCCAAAATAATTCTTGGAAAGTGTATCCTCACTAATAGAACGCCGCCCAATCCCCCATCAGAGTCAAGCACTCATAATTACCTTAGAATGGTGTAACAATAATACCTACTCCTTCAAGGATGGATAGGTACTAATATACTTCATCTTTTCCCTAGAGAAGAACATTTTGAACTACCAGAATACAGAAGGCCCTAGGAGGCTAAACTCACTAATCATTCTAACTACTTCCTATAATATAGGATCCTTAGACACAACATAAAAGAGTTTTTCAACTTCAAGGATTGGCTCTAGGACTAGGTAGATTGTGGCCTAATCGATTTGGTTGATGTAGGAGCATAGGTGGCATATGTCTCTACCACCCCCAATTTTGATGGTGAAAACTCCATTGAATGGAAAAAAGTTCCTAGTTGAGGTACAAAAAAGTAAAATTAATGACTAGATTGTAAGACATTTGATCATTCCCATGGCATTATTCATGCATGTTTAAGAGAACTTGTACTTCCTATAGCTATCACACCTCCTTCGGCCACCATATCTATGTAACATCCTTTAATATCCTGGAATAATAGGAATCAATGGAACCGGGATAGTCAGAGTCCCCCACTAGTTCCAAATCCATCCTTCACTCTTGGTGACTTCATGCATCCTAATTTGGGATAAGCCCCCAGAATCAATCCCATCTTGGAATATTCCCCTGAAAAAGAATAGGAGTATTCTATTTGAATACTATTTTAATGGTGGATTGTTGTATGGTACTTGGTGATGAGGAATGTTTAATTTACCCCTCAGGAACCTATAGTTACCATTGTCGAATGAGGGGTAATCATCATGTTGGATGACAATATGTATGAACCATTACTTCAGAAGGGACCATCCATGAAACTGATACTAGAAAACAATCCCCCTATAAGGATAAGAATGCATAGACCTCATGGGACACTCCGTCAGGTACACCACCACAGCCAACCATATTGGTTGATGATGCATCCCAGCCACAATAACATCGCGCTCATGTTTTATTTTTCAAGACTCGATCCCAGCTACCTAGTGTTCAACATAATTCATTTAATTAATAAAAAAATAATTAGATCACCAATTATTCCCTAGTTCCTTAGCCAATGACACCCACTATGATCCTCGTTAAGGAGAAAATATCGATAGAAAAAAATCATGCCCCTTTCCCATAAATATGATGTGGTGAAGATCCTCATCAGCATACCAGTAGGGATCCCAATCCCTGATGCACTCTGCCTATCGAAGGAAAGGTGTGAGACCTTAATCGAGGCCATAAAAATTCATCTCTATTCTGATACTGCGGTATCTTCCATGAATGCTTATCATATTGAGGAATCTGAAAAATAATAATTTCAATCCATTGTTTCCTTCTCTGATAAATATGAGAGAACCACCATTCAAGGGCACATATTCCTACTATATTTCATAAGCCAGTTCAATGGTCTGGGGATCTATAATTTCTTGGTGTATACTAGCTCTAGGATCAACCTCATACCAACCCAACTTCTCCACAAGTTGGGGCTCATCGAATAATTTATGACACCCTCCAACATGATAATTCATGGGTATGACAAGATCAAGTAGAATTCACAATTAAATATTCTACTGAAGAGTCATTTTATTGATTTGATAGCAAGAGAAAATTTCATGGTATTATAGAAGTATACTACCTAAAATTTACTATTAGGATGGCCTTGGCTCCATGTACATGTATTATTCCCCTCTTCATAGCATCAGTACCTCAAATACTTCCTCAATGGTTGAGTAGAATTTATCTAGGGAAATTCTTCCCCCTTTAACTCTTGTGAATCCCACTAACTAAATGTAGGGTACTAAAACATAGAGGGAAAAAATCTTTTGACCAATGGGGTCAAGTGTATCAATTCCCCCAATGATCTAACATCCATTTCATCAGATCCTTATGTGGATTTGAAAGAAAGGTTTATTCAACCAATCCATTAGTTAGATCCTACAACCTTATATGTTATATGTTGATTCCTAATCAAAATAAGAAGGAATTCCTTAAAATCACTTAATATTACTTGACAGTATAGGTTTGGTTAACACTATAAAATCCTAATCCTATTGCATAGTGATAATTTCACCACCTGTCCACTGATCTTCAACACTTCTGCATGTTCTATAAAGCATGGATAACTCATTAGACATTGAACTAACATCATTACTTTGATATCAAATATGAGTCTTGCATTCAGAAACCATGTGGGGTCAAATCATCAACTTTTTTCTCCATGGTATCTATAGAGTAAGAATCCATAATTGGGGATTCAACCCCTATCGAAGAAGATAGTGGCACCACCACCATTGTCTCAACCTTCAACAAAATCATATCCTTTCTCTAATCCTCATGTTTCAGATGAAGGAGAGGATCTGGATAAATCCCCTCTTTCCTTTGAAGAGGGCATCTCTTCCACTTTCAATGAGTTGACCTAGATGAATCTTGGCACTAAGGAAGACCTGACCCTAACACTGATCATCATAAAGATATATCCTGAGTAGAAACAATGGTGTGTGGATTTTGTAAAGCATCATAATGATGTGATCGCCTGGGGAAACAATGAAATGTTAGGGCTCGGTACCTAGGTTTTTTTCATCACTTTGGCCTCCTAGTGGGCCAAAATGGGTTCAAAAATCCTCTTAGGAAGATTAAATATTCCTATGGTGTCCTGGTTGAGGTCAAATTTTACAAGCTTATCAAATTCAACTTCATAAGGGAAGTACAGTACCCAAATTGGTTGTCCAGTATTTTCCTAGTTTGGAAAAAGAATGTATAGATCAAATTATACATTAACTTTAGAGACTCAATTTACATAGCCCAAAGGATGATTCTCCCCTTCCAGTAATAGAACCACTCATCGATGAAACCACTAGTTTTCATACCCTATCCTTCATGGATGGATACTCTAGGTATAATTAGATATGGATGGCCCCCATATACAAAGAACCCACCACCTTCAACGCACCTTAGGGGACCATCTTCTACCGAGTGATTCCATTCAGTTTGAAGAACACCAGGGATGCCTACCATCATGTCATTCACCATAACTTCAATACAAATGTAAAACTAGGATATACCTATAGTTTAGAACCATGGTTATAGCCCCTTAAACTGTTGGTATAGCATATACCCCTGGTTTTAGGAACCGTGGCATTAGGATACATTGGTATAGATCTATACCCGCAGTTTGACCAAACCATGGGTATAGGTCACTAATACCCATGGTTCTTAAACCTTCGGTGTAAGAAATTTCATTGGCAACACCTATACCCATTATTTGACCAAACCTTGGGTATAGGTCCTAATTTAAAAAAAATCTGCCACTGGGACTTGATCCCAGTACCTTCCATTTACAATCTAGTGACTTTACCACAATGCTACGACACATTATTTTTTCTTTTATTCCAAAAACAATGTGTGTGTATAAATATAAAATTTTATTTAAATTAAAAAAATTATGATTATTATTATGGTAAAATAATTGGTCAAGTTATACCCATGGTTTGGTCAAATTGTGGGTATAGGTTTTCCATAATTTTTTTTACCTATGCAACCTATACCCATGTTTTGACCAAACTATGGGTATAGGGGTGACATATACCCACAATTTGGTCAAACCGTGGGTATAGTTTTTCCCACAAAAAAATCATACCCAACCTATTTCCATGGTTTACAAAAATCTTGGGTATATGGGTGATCTATACCCATGATTTTTGGAGAACCATGGGTATAGTTCATTCCCACAAATTCTTTTAGGTTTCTCCAAAAACCATGGGTAAAAGGGTGAACTATACCCATGGTTTTTAAAAAACCATCGGTATAGGTCCTTTCTACAAAAAAATCCCACAAAACCTATTCCCATGATTTTCAAAAACCATGGGTATAGGTCAACCCTATACCCACGGTTTTTTGGAGAACTGTGGGTATAGTAAACTTTTCCAGTAGTGAAACATTCTCCTCGGGATATTGTTGGTGTTTTATGTGGATGATTTAGTGGTCAAATACCCCCAACATCAGGACCATCTCAAGGATCTTGAGAAAGTGTCTGACTTCCTCTGCTCCCATCACCTAAAGATGAATAACCTGAAATGTGTGTATGGGGTTACCTATAGAAATTTACTCAACCTCATCATTAGATATAGAGGCATCGAGATTAGTCTATATAATATCAATTATATCAACTATATTCCTCCTCCATCTGACCTCTAGAAGTTGTGAGGCCTCCAAGGCCACCTGTTCAATATCTGACAATTCATTTCGAATATGGATAGAAAGTGTAATCCTTTCTCAAGGCTCGTGAACAAATTCAACATATATAAATGGGTTGAATACTTATAGACCACATTTGAGGATATCAATTAGCATCTACAATATCCTTGAGTACTAATTTCACCCATCCTAGGAAAACATCTAGTCCTTTATGTGAACACCCTAGAATAGTACATTGGCGCCCTTCTAGATCAAAAGAAAAATGAGGGCAGGTAAAAGAGACTGTATTACCTAATTCACATACTACTAGATATGGAGACTAGATATTCTACCATCAAAAGGATCTACCTCACTTTGGTCTTCATTTTTTATAAAATGTGACACTACTTGAAACACCATGAGATATAGAAGGTATCTCACATCAATCCTCTAAATTAAATCCTCAATAACCCTATGCTTACTGGGTGATTGGAACATTGGGTAGTAAATCTATAGTATTTTTACAATAGGTTTGTTTCCTAGAAAACTACCAAGGTCCAAGAACTATAATATTTCTTGGTCGTGCATTTGAACCCTGAGGAACTTCCCATATATGCCAACTTCCAAGATAAATCCATCATCTTCATGGATCAATCCACATCATGCTAGTATATTCACTTTGATGGTTCCTCTTATAGTAAGATCAAGAGAAGGATCAACAACCCCAAAATAAATAGAGTGGACCTTGGTATTGTCACCATTACTCCTACATAGGACATTTTTTTCATACTCATTCCTATTTACAGAAGCCTTCACAAACAATAAGGATAAGTATTAGGATCTTATCATCATCATAGAGTTTCCTCTCAAGATTAATTTCCCATGATTCCATGTGAACAGATACTATAAGCTATTCATCATGAATATAACTGGTGACTATGTCTACAGAAAATGATAAATTATCCCCTTACTGGAGAAGACTTGTGAATTGATGACCTAGTTCCCTTCCCAACTGATGGTGACTCATATTCTCTGGTCATAGAATGAATGATACAATTCCTTTGGAATCCTAGTTTCATCCCTTATAGAACCCAACCAAGATTATTAAGTTATTCATGTGGTTCATAGAAGGGTCTTCACTCTCATCACTTATGATGATGAAGATTGAAAGGTAAATCAGCTAGCCACCATCACCTCCACAATCATTCCCACAAATTCCCCAACAATCTAAGAATCACCCAATTAGATGACCCCCCCTAATTAAGTATCACAAGCATGGGACTCTCCTATTGAACCGATTTGAGTATAAGCAAATCTTTCGATGGGTAGTATAATTTACCATTTAGGATGACCCCTACTAGAAAAAACCCTCTATAGGCATGGATTTGATAGAATCATCCTCTATTGAATCCAAGTGAAGGATATCCCTTGAGTCGTGCAAGAGGTCCACACTAGGACATGTGGGCCCATCAAGTGGGTTTTAATCTCTCTCCCCAAATCTAGAGATTAGGGTATTTATGGTCCATCATGGTTCATGATTGTATTAAGTTCACCAAGAAGTTTCATGCATGCAAGATCTATGCCAACTTTGTTCATCAACCACCAGATATTATCTATTCCATAGAGTACTCCTGACCTATTTTCATATGTGGACTTGACGTTGTGGGACCATACCCATCAACAATAGCTCGATAGTGCTAGTTTATTCTGACTCTAACAGAATTTTCCTAAAAATGGGAAGAATCTTTCCCCGTCAAAGAATTCAATACCTAGTCCATGATTGAGTTCATGAAGTCCCATATCATCCATTAATTTTTGATTCCTTGAGATATTATCATAAACTATGGAACTAACTTTCTAACAACAAAGATGAAGAATATTTACACCAAATACAACATATGGTCCAACTAAACCACCTGTTATCATGCATTTGTAAATGGGAAGATTCTGGAATTCAACAAAAACCTCTATAACATCTTGTAGAAAATGGTAGTTCAGAATAAGAATATTTGGCCCAATAATCTCTCCAATGCCCTTTGGGACTATCCGACAGTGACTTGAAATTCCACCCAGGTGACCCCATACTCCCTATTATATGGGATAGAGGTAGTGTTACCTATATAGGTTCAGCTTCCATTGCTTCAAATATCTATTTATGATCAATAGATATCATACAATAGGGCTAAAGTCTAATTGGTTGAGTTGTAGGACCTTAATGAAAGTAGGATCTAAGTAGTGGATTACATGGAAATACATCATAATGGGGAGGTTAGATATTTTAATAAAAATATATACCTCCTCTCATTTCTTCAAGGTGACAAGGTATTATCTCTTAAGATATCGATGATTCTTGGAAAGAAGTCTTAGTAGATGGAACCCAAATAAAAAGGACCTTACATCATTTATAATGTCTACTAAAATTGTATATACTCATTAATAACCATGGATGGGGAATATTCCTCACCTCCCACCAATGCTAGGTTCCTCAAGAAAAACATTTCATAAACCCCAAAAAGTCTAAGTTGTGTAAATTTAAACTAAAAATACCAATGTCCTAATCACATGACCTAAAAATTGTGCAACATCATCTAGGTCACATGATGTTAAACTATGAGACAATGTCCTAGTAAAATGATGTAAAATATTTAAAAAATCATCTTGGATGCATGATTTTTAATATTGGAACAACATCCTAGTCACATGATGTAAAAAATGTGTAATTTCATCTCATTTTCATGATGTTAAACTGAAGGACAGCCTCCAAGTTACGTAATGTTAAACTATATGGAATCGTGGTAAAAGAACTATGACCTTAAACTATAGAAAACACATTTCCTCATCACATGATGTTAAACTACATGCTCTATATCTCTAATACATGGAATGAAATTATATGATACCCTGGATCATCACTATAAAGGATTCCTCCCTTTTCGGTGCCAATATCCTACCACATCATGTTTAGAACAACCTTTAGTTAATTCCCAACTCAATGGGATATGTAGTGATACAAGGACCCTATGTTCTAGGATCATCTCAAACACCAACCTATTCACTATTTTCCCCTATATAACAAGTCTAATTCTCACCAATTGATATACCCATACAACATATTTGAGTTCATGGAATAATAAATCACATAGAATTTAAATCCACCCCTAAACATCCCAACATGTCCACTTCATCACATCGTGACTTATATGGTTAGGATCCTCATCACCCACCCTGATCTGAACAGCCCCCCTTAAGGAAATGGTTCTTGGAAAAAATGGATCACCTCCCATCCTATGGACATTCCTTAAAGCATCCCTGGTGGTAGATAAATATTCCTATGTTTTAAACATGGTCAAAAATTGATCCTTTATTTTCTCTCCCCATCCTTAACCAGTGAGATTGTGGGACCTATGTTTCGAACATAGTCAATAGTCATTCTCTTCCCATCGATCACCCCCCCCCCCTTCATGGTCCAAATATTTAAATTCATGATATAACACCCTCTATAATTACCTTTTTTTATGGATTTTCAACACCCCCAATGTTATTCCCTCTTGTGTTCAAGCACAATGACTATGAAATTCAGTGATGTTGTTGCCACATCCCCAAGATAACTTCTTTTTACCCCTATCACACTCTCGCTTATGATAAGGTTAACTCCTTGACACTCCTTGTTTCTCACAACTAGAATGGATCACATGGGATTATAATTCTAGGTGGGACCTTCCTCATCATGGTTGAGACACAAAGACATTTCAAAGTATCACATCAGCCTCTTGGTCCAAGCATCATGACCTTAAACTATGTGAAAATTGTTTAGGAGATGTTTTCATGGTGTTGGTCATTCTTGGTCATCTCTTCGCAATATTTTCATACAACTTTGTTTAACATGAACATCCACAAAACACAAAATCCCATGGTCTGAGCTCTACAACCTTGAACTAGTAGCATCTTCCTTATCCAAGCATCACAAATTTAAACTATGTGCAACCTATCTCAGAAATATCTCATTTGGTGTGAGGCTGATTTTACCCTTTTTCATGTTAGGGTTACTGGCTTTTTGCACCACACTAATTTCTTTGAGACACACCCCCATAGTCTAATCTATAAGACCCTAAACCATCATCCACCTTTATGGTCCTAGTTGTATGACCTAAAATTTTATTTCTAGAATCTTCATGTATGATGTTTTAAATTATAAACTTAGTTCCTCATCCTTTCCCAGGAAGATATCCCCATACACTAATAGTGTGTCTCTCTCATCACATCACGTTCCATAACTACATGTGGATTTATTCCTAGATCCATAGGATATGTAGTGATTCCTAGGATTCCTATCTTTATCCCAGTCACAAATAACTCCATCAAATGTGACCATTATCATTATCATTCCCCCCCCCCCCGAACCTATTTTTATGATAGGTTCTCCAATAATTGTATAACAAAACCATATCACCCTCACTAATGGTCCAAGCATCATGACCTTAAATTGGGTGGATATTCCCTCTAATGATGTTTGAGTGTCACGGTGGACTCTTTGGCCCTCTCTTCATAATGGGTTTGAAACTCTCTCATGCCACAAAAACATTCCTAGAATCCTCCTACTTTGGTTCATGTATTAAAACCTTAAAATGTGTTCAATTTTCCCCCTTATGACCCTCAATCCATATATGGTTCATGTCACCTATGGAATTTTAGAATACTAAGGAACCTTTTTTCCATATCCTAACTCAAGAAGACTACCCCTTTAGGTGTTGGTCTCCAACTTCATCATGTTATAGAACTATATATGGATTTATTCCCAACTCCATATGATACTTAATGACACCTAGATCTCCTATCTCGATCCTAGCCACAAATCCCATTGACACCCACACTTTGTTTTCCCACCCCTAGTCCCACCTCAGCTCTTAATTCCTATAAGCATACCAAGGATGTGTGATTCTCATATAGAGGTGTTCCAAGATCTATGATGTTAAACTAGAAGACTTGGTCCATGCGGTATGATAATAAACTATTTCAACCTTACTTTGGAGATTTTTTTTAGTGAAAGGCCTCCTTGTCCCTCTATTCATGTTGTATTTGAACTATCTCTAATGTTGTATAGGCCTCTCTAAAACCCCCAAATTCTTTGTTACAAGCTCTAAGACCTTGAACTAACATCTTTGGTCCAAGCATCATGACCTTAAAATGTGTTCCCCCAATCCCAAAGGATGTTTTTGTGGCTCTAGACCCCTTATTCCCATTCATTCATGTCATCTAGTATTACCTTTTGTGCCACACAAGCTCCCTTGTTTGGTCAAAGATATACAACCATAAACCTTAGCATCCCCTTTTATTATGACAGGAATAACCCTAAACTATACAAAGAAAGAGGCACATATGTCCTTCAGATTGAAAACCAATAGGGGAAAACTGAGAAAAAGTCAGAATTTTTCCCACCAAGTTTCCCCTATAACTTGGGAAAAATTAAGGCCACCAATAAAAGAGGTGTAAAGCCTATGGGTATCACCACTGGGACCTAAAAAACCTGGATATGCTCTCTGGACCCACTAGTTTGGAAAAAATCTATATCCAAACCTTTGATCTTTTTTCTCTATTCTTCACGAGGTGCCTTCCTATCCATTCCTCTATCATACATCCCAATAAATTGACATAATGAATTCTATTTACATCCTGGTTATAGGATGCTAAAATGTGCTACATACATCTTGGTTACAAGAATTTAAAATTCATGATGCACTGTAATCACCATACAACGTTAAACCTCATGTTCAATATCTATGTCACGAGATATTAAATTTCACACATTTTTTCATCATCATGAAACATAAAACTATGAAATTTTTAGGCTCTTTCTTGAGATCCACCCCCCCCCCTCCCAGTGCTAGTCAACTACCACACCACTCAAGTCCCTTGAACATCACTTTTAAAACCAAGACGATTATCCCCTTGGAAGGTGAGCCCATATTTTTCTTAGGCCAATATTCCCACTCAATCTGCTCAGGTCCATAGAGGCATAATTCACATATCATTGAACTCCATTTAAACATTTCCTCATGTTCACCCCCATGATTCATGTCTTCCTTGATTTGGAACCCCACTATCCTCCATGTTCAAATAAGTTCTCTAGAATTTATGGTTCCTAGAAAAAATGGATCACCTCTCATCCTAGGCACAAGCCTCGAATTAATTTTGATGAAAATTTGTTAGGTCCTATTTTTTGAACATGGTTAATGGTTGATACTTGTCTATATGTAAACACTCTTGATGATGCAATTGTGGAACTTGTGTTTCAAACATGGTCAATATCCACCTCTATTTTTCCTATTGCTCCTTATATTCTGGGTCCTTGACTTCTTGATTCACATACTACATCTTCCCCCTTGTTCAAGTAGAATAAAATTCCCTTGGAATTACCCCACTCGTGCACCCATGCACATTGAGAAGGAAAGTTTCTTGTGTAGAGTCCCTCTCTCCAACTGATGATTTCCTTGTTAAGACAATCTTAGTGATCGATGTGTCATATTGACCCCAATAGTTCAATACCCTATCTAGAACTCTCATACAAATGAGTAATCTCCTATTTTCATCTTGTCTATCACACTACATAATAATCACATTTTCATGGAGACTCGTATTTGATTGTCTTGTTAATATGATATAGATTCATGAAGAAAAACATAATGATTTAAAAAAACATTGTTTATATTACCTCAAAATAAGAATCAATGAGGAGGACCATCCATAAGTTGGAGCATATCCTTTATTATAATATAAAATAAAATCCCCCTAAGTATTATCCTAAGAAATAGAGTGTTAGAGCTTGGATAGCCTCTATTGAGAAGATTCCAAGGTCTGTTGCTACCTATTGAGCCCTGCTACCACCTTGGCCATAAGAAAAACCTCATTGATTTGGATCTGCACCTGACCTTGTTCAACCCTACACTCATCCACCAAGCACCCTACCCTCACTATCTTAGCCTCGGATACTACTAATTTCTCCCTTAGTTGTCTAATTATCTCTCCTTTGGAATTTAAAATTAGTTCGTTTTATCATATTTTCTCCTATATCCAAGAAATATCATGTTCATCTGCACGAAGTACCTCGGTGCCTTTATATTTCTCTTCATACTAGTTGGAATCGATCTCTTTCCATTCTGGATGCACCCAATCAGTGAGATATTCTAGGGATAATGTGTATATGTAACAGAAGTTCACCCTAATAGTCCCCAGTTTCAGCATCCAGTGGTGTATGGATCCCATTTAACCTACTAGGTCTACCTATGAGGTGCAAGTGATGAAGTTATGTAGGCTTCTCCATACCCTACACTAGATGAAACGATTCAATTCAATGATATCAGACTCAAATTCTTCCAAGTCCTCAGGTGGTGTAGGATGATATTAGAGGAAATACATAAGGTATAAGGTAGTGGGATCATCATCAAGAATCCACTCAGATGGGTTGGGATTCATGTCAAAGGGAGGGTTAACCTTTTATGAATCTTTACAGCAATATTATCCTCTTAAACCTCAAGATATTTTACCCCCGTCATTTTTTTCTGTATGTAAGATAGATTTATCTCTTCAGATCAGGGTTGGATCACCCTATATGGATGTCTCTTCAGGGGATGACTTGATAACTATAGCAAGCATCCCATCTCCCCTGGGAAAAAATAACTATTGAGGGAGCACCACCAAAAACATTTTTTAAGAAAAAATCGTAATATTAAGTTTAATATATGGAAACAAATATGATAAATATAATTTTTGATAAAAGAAACTTATGTGATGTGAGGTATTAGATAAATATCATGTATGGGGCCTTGAAAGGGAGTTACACCACCAGAGACCCTTCTACATTGGTAGGCACCTCAATAATTTCCACAGGATCCCCTAACACTGCATTCCTAGAATTTTTACAATGAATGAAAACATGTTAGTATTAAAAACTATTGAAATTATCAAAGGATTTAATAGAATCAAGATGGATGGATTCAGAGTCTTACTTTGAGAAGACATGTGAATCTTCATGATCAGCAGCCATGGGAGGCATGCACTACTAACAGAGTTACATACCAGTGGAATTACAAGGAGATGTCCCCTATAGATGATCAACATGATCAAATAATATAAAATTTAATCTCCAATATCCTCTACAGACACCTCTCCCATCAAATATTTGGGATAAGATTTCATGGTGGGATTCCTAGTACCCATTGGGGCACCTTTTCCACCCTTGATAGAGGCCTCTTGGCCCTCCCCTATTGATTCCTACATTAGTCAAAAATATGGTTTAAGGGTGTTAAAGTAAAGGAAAGTTGAAATGTGAAGTTGAGATAGAGACCTAAAATATTACCTCACCGAATAGGATTTTGGTTGAATCATCATCCTCAGGAGTAGCTTCCCCACTCTCCTGGTAACTTTCTAGGTTGGAATCAGATGCCCTAGACTCATCACCACTGGAGCTTCGTGCATCAGTACCGGGAGCCATTACATCCTATGATGGTGCTTCAACCACAGTTTCCTCTTCAGGATCCTCTCCAAGAATCATTTATACCCGGGAGATGGCATTATTTCTCTCCCCATTCCACCATGACAAAAAAATTCATGTTTTCAAGGTAGATAGGACTCCCTTGAAAATACACTCAGGTTGTGATCTACGTGACACTAACAAATAGTATATCAATCCCACCCCAGGTAATCATTTTCCATAATTCCTCTGGTGTTTAGGAAAAATGAAACAACCCCATGTCTCCAAGATCTTGGGATATATTGCATCATTGTTAACTCTTTCTAGATAATGTGGCTTCTTCCCTAGGGCCTCCCCAGACTGAATTGTCTTAGCGTGGGATCTCTATGCCTTTTCATGTGGCAACCTCAAAGGGAGCCCCTCTCTTATAGAGGGTAGAGACATGATAGTTCCTTGAACTTCCACTAAAGAAACTCCAACCTGAGACCTTGATTCTCAAAACAAATCTTAGAGAGTGGCCCACCTACTACATTGTTGTTCTTATGGATCGCCTGATGTTTCTACCTTCCTCACCCAATGGCATAAAATTTTTCTAAAGTATGACACTACCCAATTGTTGGAATAGTTCTGAGTAAGGCTAGGGCTGAGGTTAGCTAGCTGCAACATGATGGTTTCCCCAGATTCCTCATCCACAAACATCCTCCATAGATGAATAATGATGTAGGGGGGCCTCTCATCATAGACCCCATATACACTCTCCCCATAGACTTGTAGATTCACCTGAACTTCTGATAAAACTGAGATAGGGTGTGATGTTCACAATAGGTGTTATCATAGATATATGAAACCAACACCCCACTCCAAAAGGCATGTAGATATTCCATTTTCTCTAGAATCCCCCAAAAACCATTCACCATATCACCATTCAAGGCTAGGAAACACCTGATGTTGAAATTCCTGATGTTAATAACTTTTTCAGCCACCCCAAAATCACTAAGGTTTACCAATTGTATGCTAGAAATGTTGAGGAGGGATGTTTTACTACCATCATTCAAGGATTAATGATTTTTGGAAACTCATACCCCTCGAAATGTGCCTTAATTCATCCATGGAATAATTGAAACAGACTGTGTATACACATGGGCATGTCCCCCCTCATTACATGCCCTAGTTGATTATAGATCCTAGCTAGCATGGGAACACCCAAGTTGACTTGGTTCCCTAACACCATGATCATTATCATCATCAGCATCCCTCGCCATAGGACCATGTGGGTTTTCCAAATTAAAAGCAACCTACCACTCAAGAAAGTGGCTAGGAAAACTATATATCGGACCTATGGATTCTAGTTCTTCATTCTATAATCACATTCTTGATATCGGCCCACCTCTAGTGTCAACCAATATGATCCTAACCTCTATTTGTGTCTTTCCCCTGGGAACTGCTTCAGAAACCCCTGTATCTTCTCAACAGGCACATTCAATAACATGCTCAGCCATGTCTTCAAAGCAATGTCTCTATGGGGAGGAGGGTGATGCTTCAAAACCAAACATAGCTAGTCTAGGAGGATTTCCACTATAACTGGGGTCTAACACCCCCCCCCCCCATGCGTTGGGAATTGGTAGGAACTTATCATATTAAAATCCCATCAGTAGGATCCTAATGATGTGGTGAAGGTCCCACAGGTTAATCCTCACCTCCCCATAATAAAGGTGGGAGGTGTTCATGTCTAGGGACCATCGGCTGAGGCTCTCTGGTAGCAAATATGTTTGATAGTAGAAGTGGAATTGAGATGTCCAAATTACCTCATATATCTTGATATGACATAGATTAACCCTATATTGTTCTCATGGGAAGTTTACTCAGCAAACTCATGCCCACTCGTCAATAAAATTCCCCTTGTCTTGTAATTCCTATTCTTCATACCTACCCAGACAATTATTATGTATGTTGAACTAGATAATATTTGTGTAATGGACAAGGAATTATTCATCCATTGGTTCATACCCAAAAATTTGGTTCATCCTTCTGCTCATAGTGTAGAAAATACTGGCTTCATGTTCCCTGAGTTGGTAGCCAGCAGCAGTGATGTTCCCTTGATTGATCTTGTTATGGCAGGAAAACCATAACCTTAGCATGTTAAGCTCCATAGTCAAGAAAACCACATTATACAATAATAAAAAATTATAGAGTGAAATCTTTTTTATCAGTATATATTCCCTATGATCTTCTATTAATAGGTCCAAAAACACCATTTTGTCATATATGACCCTCCTAGATTGAGGGATTTCAAGTTTACCAATCATTTCTGCCCTCCTAGATGTAGCAGTAGTGGCAGAATCGACCTTGTAGATTGATTGATCATTTCTTGGTGGTTTTGAGAATTTTCAAAGGTTGGGCCATGTAACTGGTCCTTTTCTCATGTGAATGGATCTGTGTCCTGAAATTAGGTTCCAATTCATGAATATTTGTGGCTTGTGTGCACAAAATCTATCACATAAGAAGATATTTCATAAACATTGCATCTTAAATCAGGATAATTTGTTCAAGTGATTTAAGTTCCACGCATGAGATATGACTTATCATGCATGAAATTAGGTAACTATACTACCCCACCCCCCCACACACACACATACACACTAATTATAGGCAGGGTAACCCCTGGGTTTTTCATGTACACAAAACCAGGTTGCATGACCTGACATCAGAGTTGATCGAAACGGAAAAAAATTCCCAAAATTAGATGTTTTTCACAGAATTTGACCTTATGCTCCCCCATTAGCTCAAATTATTAGGGAGAAATTTTTTGGCATGGAAAATGTTCCTCAAGTTCTAGAACACATGGATTTACAAAACCAGGGTCCCAGCTTAGCCCGAGGGACAATTCTAGAGCTAAGGAATTGAGTGCGTGAAAAATTTGTCCATTGCGTGAAACTCCTAGGTTTGGTATGAAAATAAATTCTGTGCAGAAGGTGACATAAACCATTCTATCTTACATATATGTTGGAAAATCATGAAAAAAACAAAGGGGAAAAGTGGCACATAACTTTGTGACCTTGTATGCAACACCGATTTTGGTGTGCAATTTGTAACATCCCAAAATATCCAATGAATGTTTTTTATGAATTTTCATCCAGAAATATAAATATAACTGCAAAATAAATTTCTTTCTTTCAAATAACCAATTATTTATACAAATATTTTATCACCTATGTTATTCATTTACATATTTTTCTTCAAAAATAGAAATTTATTTATTAAAATGGTTTTAGAAAAAGGGTGGCTCATAGTCCGAGCAATAACCCATCACATCTGGGATGGTCACAGGACTTGAACCCATGATCGAAGGGTGACAAGGATGCATCGTCTTCTATCATCCTTCATGATTTCCTAATTTTATCTTCCATCCTTTATATATATATACATATCTTTTATTATATATATGATTCTTTTAAATGTATAGTTCTATTTAATAACTACATTACTTTTACTAATAGTATTATTTCCAAATCATATTATAAATTAAGTCATTGTAATGTAATAGTTTAATAAATAATGATGCATGTTTTCATTATTATAAAATTTTATGTACTATCACATGAAATTTTATGTACTATTAAATATAAATAATAAATTATGATTCATTTTCAATTTTCATTATAGTTTATTTAAATGTTTTTATTTTATCTTAATATGTGTATATTATTTATTAAATTAAAATATTCGGTTTATAAGATTAAGTAACGTGTTTTATAATAAAAATTAAACAAAGCTTAATTTTATTCATTGAGAAAAAATTCATTTATTTTATGATAATATCTAGTAAAATACCCACTATTACAAGAAGTATACACACAGAAAAACTTTTAGACTTCATAAGAACATTACACATTTTGTATAAATATGGACTAGTATAATTAGGACAAGTAAAGTTATATACACATTAATAAAAAGTTCATTCACTAAAATAAACTTATTCGACTTGAAATCCAACAAGAGGATCGCTCCTACCCTAAATATTGTAAAATTGAAGAGAATAATTAGGAAAATAATGAAAATCATCAAAGGATGTGTAAGAACCTCTATAAGAGAAGTAGTGAGTGAAAAACTAAGAATGAAGGTGTATTTATATGGAAATCTATTATTTTTCATTATAATTTTTGACCAATATGGTTTATCATAATTATGACCATTAGTTAATAAGATAGTTAGTCATTATTATTATTGTTTATGTAAATATATTCTGATGATATTCATTCTAGGAAAATAAGGGTGCCCTATCCAACACTTGGTGTTTCTCTTCTTCCATAGGCTCCCTTAGGGATAATCATTTTGGAAAGGAGTCATGCATGGCGTTTGTATAGATCAAGATTTCCAATATCCTGTTACGATTTCAAAACCCATTTATTCTGAAATCAGTTAGCGATGCTCTAGGGAGCTTTCTTTACACTGATGATAACACAGGATGTCTCCAAGTAACAGTGAACCCTCGTATTTGTGTTGATATGGACCTGAGTGTGAGGTTCTCTTCTCATATTATAACTAAGTCGGACGATGGATTCAAGTGGTGGAAATTCTTATTTTTACAACCCCCTCCAAGATTTTGCGTTGTGTGTGGCTTTTAGGTTCATTCTATGGAGTACTACAGGAGAAAGAAAGTGGAGTCTTGTGTGGCTCAGAGTCCATATGTTTTGAGGGAAGCTCTGTCATGTCCAATTTTAGTGCCATTGATCAGAGTTGATGTAGTGGTGGGAACTTCAAATTCAAATTTTAAATTGCACGCGCCTGATGATGTGCCTATCAATGCCAGAAAGGACCCAGTTGAAAACCTTTTTTCTATCTCTCCTCTAAATCAGAACCGCCTTTTCTCATTGATGTCTGAAATCTATGAACCTGAGCATTTATCTTCTATCACTAATAGGTCTGTGAATCTGCCAACGAAGGAGTGAGTCAATCAAGAAGGATGTTATCATATTCCAACATACTTGGAAATGGTATCATTTCTTATCACATGTTTACTAATGATGTTCTTCTTTTCATTAGTGGAAGGAATAAGTCACTCCAGAACTTCATGAAGGTTATGTATTTATATGGCAATTTAAGTGGAAAAAACATCAACTCAATGAAAAGAAGAATTTTTATTTCTAACAAATGTTCAAAAAATACAAAGAAAAGATATTCAAAACATCCCCAGTATTCAAAGGAAGCAGCTTCCAATGATTTACTTGGGATGATGATTTCAAATGGATGAATTAGGAAATCCTTCTTCGACGATATCATTCACATAATAATGGGTAGAATATACAACTGGAAAAAATAAATTATTATCATTTGGATGAAGAGTCAACCTAATCAATAGTGTCTTAACTTCTATCTCGATGCACATCCTATCAATAATTAAGCCACCCAAAGGGATGGTTATTGGGATGGATAAGATCATGAAAACTTTCCTATAGGACACAAAACAAATGGTTTGATGTCATTGGGATTCTTGGAAATGTTTGGTGAAACCGGTTGAGGAGGGTGGTGTTGGTATACGGGGACGTGATCGAAACCATGTGTTGTATGCAAGCACAACTTTTTGGGAGCCTCCTCAATATGAGGACCATGCAGTTTCTATATTAATGAGGTGTTTTTAATGTTGTTCAAGACCACATGAATTAATTCACATGGAGATGCATGTTTCTCTGGGATATTTAAAGTCTTATTAACTAGTAAGAGTTATGAGGCGTGTTTCGTTATTGATGGTGGTAAGAGTTTGGTTTTGGATTTATTTTTGCATGGGAGGTTGATATTTTTTTTATCAAAAGTGAAAAAAGGTTGGAAATGATCCCCACATGAGTCGAAGGGGGAGTTTATTGGGTACCTTCTCAATTGGAGGACTATGAGGTTTCTCTATTAATGGGGTGTTTTTAATGAAGGTCAAGACTGCGTGAATTAATTCACACAGAGATGTGTTTTTGATGTGGCAACACATCTTCACGGGGATTGTTTTTCTATAAAAGGAGGTAGCAACAAGGATTTTATAGGACATACACAATTTCAAGATCATATCCAATTTGGTGATTTCCTTTCATTGATAGTCATTTTTCATCTGCATCAGAGAGTATTACTTTTGATATCCCTTCTATTTTTGGGTAGTCTCTACCATGTATGTCTTAATTTTAGTGGATTACTCTTTCTGGACTAGGTCCCATGGTTTTTCCTTTTTTAGGTTTTCCACATAAAAATTTCTGGTTTCAACCTTTTACATCATGAAAATTTACTTTTGGTCACTGCACATCCACTTTAATTCTGCATGATTTTATTTGGAGGGAAAGATTTGATTTCTGATGCGCGTTCTCTTTTCTGTCATTCCCAACACAACTTTCATGGGATATTATCGAAGAGGGTTATTTATGGGCCTATTTTATTAAGAACATAAATGATGGTCATTGGGAGGAATGGGATAACTGTATAACCAAACTCTCAAGCCTATCAAAATGTATGCTCAATCACTTGGAGGATCTCCAAGATACAGCCCGATCAATATTGAGGATATGTGATATTAACCTATGGAATGACAACTGGTCTAGCGAGAGGCTCTACTTTCTGGGGTTCTATGTACCTAATATGTCCTTCAAGGAGGCGAGCAGCCATCCAATACTGATGGAGGATATTCTGAATAAATAGAAAGAGGGTGTGTTCGGGAGTATTATCATGAATGACGAAGCAGATAGATGCTGCTTCATGGTCTTGAGTTTAGGTTAGTTTAACAGTCATGATTTGAGGAAGATACTCCATGTTGAGGAGGTATGTTATGAGTGGGATACTAAATTATGGTGTAGTGAATTTCCCATGAGAATAAACTTTCTTCTCTAGAAAGTGAGAAATCAGGTGATTCCAACGGACGATAATGTACATAGGAGAGGAATTTCCATGGCCTCTCAATGCTTTTGTGGTGATAGACCACCAAATGATTCAGTACTGCATCTTTTTTTAAAAAAGAGAATGGGCAGCATATCTTTGGACCTTCATGGGGGTTATTTTGAGTGCCAATGATGAAGAGTTCTCTATGTAGGATTTTATTGTCAACTAGTTTCAGGGATCGGAGCATAAGGATATGGAAATTAAGATTCACCATATTATTTTCACATTCATATGATGGAAATTGTGGGATGCAAGAAACCAATCAAGGATGGGTAACCATCATTCGCTTATTTACCTATAGATGAGGATTAAGCCTATAGTTTTTGAGTTGGGATTGGTTCTTGAAGGCATACATAAGTCGCACATGCTTTTTAATTTTCTTAACAGGCCTTATGTGGCTACGAGGTCACATGGTCATTGGGTTAGATGGATTCTTCCTATCATCAGTTTGAAACTCGATGTGGATGGATCCTATATGAATGGGAAGATGAGAGGGGTGGGATGATTAGAGATCCAATAGGATCAGTCATCGTAGCCTTCAGTGATTTTTATGGTTCAGGTAATTCCATGGGAGAGGAGGTGAGAGCACTAAACATTGGCATCATGCTATGCAGGAGATACGATCTGCTAGTAATGGAAGTTGAGTCAGACTAGGAGGTACTGGTGTGAACCCTTTAAGAGAAATTTTACCCCCATGGGATCTAATTTATCTCATCAGAATTTGTTCATTATAGACCAACCAAGGGTGTATCGCACACCACATTTAGAAAGAAGTGAACTTTGGAGCAGATGTGTTAGATCGCATGGGAAGGGAGGATGAAGCTCTCATCATTTACATCAACTTGGGTTCTCTTCCAATTTAATTCAAGATTGATATTCAAGGGAATTCCCTTGGTCTACATCACTTTAAGACTCCTTAAAGCTCTTTCTTTGTACATCTCAGGTGGTGCAACCAACCTTTCATAATAAAAAGTTAATTTTAAATCAGTCATATAAATATATTCTGATAATAATATGTTTTATGATAAATGTATGAGTTTTAAATAAATATTTTTTTCATTAAATAATCATAAAAACTCTTTTTAAATGATAATATATTTTAACAAATTCCTAAGTCATTTTTATAATGGTCAGAATGTTTATTTTTCAATAAAATTTCTAAATATCAATAAATAAGGATATTTATTTAAAAGTTAAAATTATCATATTTAGATAATTATTTTTGATAAAATAAACTTCATTTTTAGACTCAACACATAAAAATTATCTTTGGATGATATTTTTGGGGATTTTCAGACAAAGTTAATTTTTTGGACAAAAACTGAAAATTATTGCTTTACAAAGCACTACAATTTTATGACTTGATTATTTTGTCATCATGACTAAAAAATTGTGAAATTTTTTATTAATTAAAATTAAAATTAAATAAGTATAAAAATTAATTTAAAAATATTAGTTTTAAAATAGAAATTTATACTTTACTTTTTTGAACCAAAAAAATGGATTTTTGAAATAAAAGTTATTTTTGTTTTGTGTTCATTAATTGAATTAGTTGGGAGGTGTATTTTGGTTTTGGAATGTCTTTGATATCCAAACACTTTATCCTGCTCATTAATAATCCATAAAAAATTAATGGATTAAAACCACATGTGGTTGTCTTATATATTAAAATAACTTATATTTTAACCCTTAAAACCACCCCTCAAGTATAAATACCCTTTTTCCCTCATCACATTCCACACAAAAGAATTTGAGAATTATTTATCTCTAAATTACCCTCTCAATAGTCTCTCCAAGTTGGTCACAAGGTTCTAAGAAGTACCTCTCCAGATTTAAGAATCGTATTTCCAAGGTAAGGGTCCTCAATCCTCCTCTTTCCTTTTCAAGTACATCGGTTTTTTAAATGTGATTTTATTTATTCCCTCTCAATAAATCCTTTTCTTAAGTCATTATTATGTAGAAGTAAGAGTTCCCTCAATTCTTCTCTTTCCTTTTCAAGTACTCTACTTTTGTTATATTTTCTTTCCAAATTCCTTTTTCATATACTACCATATTTATTATTCCATGATATTATACTCCATTTTATATGTTGTAAATTATATTTTATTTATTCCCTATCATTATTTCCTTTTTCAATTCATTATAATACTCATAATATCCCGTAGCCATAAAATTATCCTAAAATTTTGTTAAAGTGAGAAGTGTGTGGTTTTACAATAAATGAAATCTCTATCTGGATACTAAAAGTGGATGTGGGTCTGGAACAATTTTACCTTGGGGTAATAGCCCTCAAAAGGGTTAATTGTACTTTGATATGATCATCACCCAGTGTATGAAAATGGACCTTTCTACACAACTAGTTTGACACTCCCGGGGGTATGCTTTGGATAATTTTCATTCTCTTTACAAGACCATTTTTAAGGATTTATTTATCATTAAATTTGTCTCCTACATTTGAAAATACATTGATTCTAAATACCTAGATACTTTGAAAACTTAATCCTTCTGAAAACCCAATAACTATATTCTCATATCCTTCACTTGTTAAGGGTGTTTATTTATACATTTTAAATCTCTATTTATTCCTTATGGGATTTCACCTAGATATGTTTATTGATTCTTTGATTGGGGAAAAATATTTTCATACCATAAAATTATTTCTTCTATATGGGAAAATATTGTAAGATATGGCTCATTGAGGAATTATTCTAAGTAGTTCAATTGTGTAAAATAATTTTATACCATATAATTCTATCTTCTATATGGGAAAATCTTGTAAGTTATTCCTCATTGAGAAATTATGCTAAGTACTTATGTTTTACATTCCTTTAACATTATTCCATGTAATATTTTTTAATGTGATAGAATTCATTGGACATGAAATGATGGGTGGGGCCTGAAATTATATATCCCCTCAGTGCACTAGAAGGTCTCATGAGACAAATAAGATAGGGTAATGGGAGTATCCTTACCCTTTATATAATACATCTTGGAACAGTAACTTGATAGTATTTTTAAGGCATCTGGCATTATGAATTCTCATCAAACTATGATCAATTATTGTTATCCTGGAATTTATTAATTGATATGTTGGCCAAGGATTTATTTATGCTTTCAATTTCTTATGATATGGAAGAGCTCAATTTATTCATTCATGCATCCTTTCACTATGATCAATTATTTGTTATCCTATAATTTATTCATTATTATATTTTCCATGGATTTAATTATGCTCTCAGTTTCATTTGATATGGAATGAGTCAATTTATTTATTTATTTCTTCTGCTCTATGAAACCCCCTTACTGAGCATCTAATATCACCCTTTATATTGTTTCCCAATTTTTCCAAGGGAACCAAGAGGAGTGATGTGTAGGAAAAATGGATTTCAAGGAGAATAATAATATCTTCATGATTTAAAATGATGTATTTTTTTAGTTTTATTATAATGTAAATATCATTTATGTATCTGGTTTTATAAGGATATTAAAATGTTAGATCTTCTATATTGTCATCTATGTACCATTTTAATAAAAAATCTGATGAATCCAGGGTGCCAGATTCAGGGTCATTATATTTGGTATCAAAGGACAGTTTAGTAGACAATTTTGAAACTAGATTTATAATAACATACTTAAAACCTAATAAGAAAATTATTATTGATAACTTAGATTAAAATATACAGATTTTTAATTTAACTAATATATTAAATGATATTTACTTTTATGGATAAATCATATGCTAAAATTTTAGTGTATATATTTTAATGACTTTTGGGAAAGTTTGTGATGATTTTGGGATATTAATTTAAGGAATTAGGTTAAGAGTATGAGAAACCCCAACCTAAAGAATCCTATATTGATCCAAAATTTATATAGGTTGAACAAAAAATATACTAGTCTAAAATTTGGGTACCTAATACATTCATAATATGTTCATTAAAAAATTATATACTTTCTATATATTTTTGATCACTCGTGGTTAACTATTTTGTTTTTATTTTAATACTGAGAAAAATAGGTAGATAATTACATTATAATTAGGTGGTTTGTAGTTTACTTTATGTATTAATTAAGTTGTTTTAATATATTAAATGTATTTTATCAAGATAGAAGGAACAACCATGACAAAACCAAAAATTAAATATAGGTATTTCACTCTTGAGCATGAAAATGAGACTGGAGTTAGCATCAAATAAAAGTTTAGTTATTTTTTGTAATTATTTTTTAGAATATTTTGGTATAGAGACTTAAGTAGATATATTAAGATAATTGGGTTAAGTATAACTAGTATGACCTCCTAGCATTTTTATTTACAAGGTATTTATAATGTGTCCCTTCTATTATAACAATTAAGATAAAATTTGTGTTTAGTAAATGTTTATCAATGAATAAAATTGTGAGGATGAAATTTTTTTAAGGAGTTAGAATGTAACATCTCAAAATTTACAATGAATTTATTTTGAATTTTCATTCATAAATATAAATATTATTGATAGATAAATTTATTTCTTTCAAATAACCAATTATTTATACAAATATTGATCACATATGTTATTCATTTATATATTTTTCTTAGAAAATAGAAATTTATTTATTAAAATGGTTTTAGAAAAAGGGAAGCTCATAGGTCGAGCAACAACCCATCACATCTGGCATGGCCATGGGGGTCGAACCCATGACTGAAGGGTGATAAGGACAAATCACATTTTTTTATCCATCATGATTCCCTGCTTCTATCTTACATCCATTATATATATATATTAGTATATATGTGATTATTTTAAATATTTAGTTTTATTTGATAACTACATTACTTTTAATAATAGTATTATTTCAAAATCATATCATAAATTAAGTTATATTAATTTAATGGTTAAACGAATCATGATGTATGTTTTAATTATTATAAAATTTTATGTATTGTCATATGACATTTTATATATGATTAAATATAAATAATAAATTATGATTAATTTTCAATTTTATTATAGTTTATATAAATGTTTTTATTTTATCTTAATCTGTGTATATATTTTATTACTTTAAAATATTCCTTTTTAAAATGTTAAGTAACATGTTTCATAATAAAAATTAAATAAATATTAATTTCATTCATTGATAAAAATACATTTATTGTATCATCATATCCATTAAGATACCCACTATTACAATAAGTAAACACATAGAAATACTTTTACACTTCATAATAACATTACACATTATGCATAAATGTGGACTAGTAAAACTAGGAATATTAAAGGGATATACACATTGAAGAATGGTAAATTCACTAAAATAAACTTCATCAGCTTAAAATACACAAAAGGATCACTCATACCATAAATGTTGAAAAGGAAAGAGAAGTTCTAGGAAAACAATGGACAATATCAAAGGATGTGTAAGAACCTTTTTAAGTAATGTAGTGAGTGGTGAAGTGAAAATTATGGTGAATTTATAAGGAAGCATGTCATTTATCGTTATAATTTTCATTAAATATGGTTGAATAGCATTATGACCATTAGACAATAAGACAACTAGTCATTATTATTATTGGTTATGTGGATGCAATTAAGTGACTGATGGGGTTATTTTAATGATATAACTAAAATTGTTTTATTAAAGAATATAAATATATTCTAATAAGAATAAGTTTTATGATATATTCAAGAGTTTTAAATAAATTTTATTTTTATGAAATAATCTTAAAAAATACTTTTAAAATGATAATATATTTTAAAAAAGAACTAAGTAATTTTTATAATGGTTAGAATTTTTTTCTATGAAATAGTTAAATATCAATAAATAAGGATATTTATTTAAAAGTTATAATTATAAAATTTAGGGAATTTTTTGGATAAAATAAAATTCAATTTTGGACTCATCACATCAAAATTATCTGAGGGTGATTTTTTTTCAATTTTCTGACAAAGTTTATTTTATGAAGAAAAGGTGAAAATTGTCCCTTTACAAAGAAATATGATTTTATGGAATCATTTTTATGTCAACATTATTAAAAATTTATGAAAAATTTTATTCAATAAAAATCACATAAAATAAGTATAAAAATTAATTTTAAATAATTAATTTTAAAATAGAAATTTAAACTTTAATTTTTTGAAGTAAGAATTGGATTTTTGAAATAAAAGTTATTTTTATTTTGTGTGAATTAATGGAGTTGGTTGTGAGCTGTATTTCAATTTTGGAATGCCTTTGACATCTATACACTTTCTCCCACTCATTAATAATCCATAAAATTGGTTGTAATTTATTAAACCCACAAGTGGTTGGCATATATATTAAAATAACGTATATTTTAACCCTTAAAACCACCCCTCCTCAAGTATAAATACCCCCCTTTCCCTTTTCAATTTCCACACTAAAGACTTTGAGGATGATTTATCTCTCAATTACCCTTTCAATATTCTCTCCAATTTGGTTACATGGTTTTAATAAGTCCCTCGCAAACTTTAATAATCATCCTTCCTAGGTAAAGGTCACCAATCCTCCTTTTCCTTTTCAAGTACATTACTTTTGTTTTATTATCTCTTTAAATTTATTTTATTATACTAAAATTCTTGTTATTCCGTGTTATTATTTATCATTTTATATTTTTTAAATGGGAGTTTGTTTATTCCCCCTCATTATAGTCTTTTCCTAAGCTCTTACTATGCTGAAGTAAGGGTTCCCACAATTCTCAACCTCATTTCAAGTACTTTAATTTTGTTATATTTTCATTATAAATTCCTTTTTCATATATATACATGACTATTATTCCATGTTATTATACTCCTTTTGATATTTTATAAATGATAGTTTATTTATTATCTCTCATTATATCCTTTTTCAAGTCGTTATAATACTTTAACAATCTCATAACCATAAAACTATCCTAAAATTTTGGTAAATTAAGAAGTGTGTGGTTTTATAAGAAATTAAATCTCTATCAATATACTAAAAGTGGATGTGTCTCTAGAATAGTTGTACCTAGGGGTAATAACCTTAAAAGATGTGGATTTTTCTTTGACCCGATCATCTCTAGGTGCATGAAAATAATCCTTACAGCACACCTAGTTTGAAACTCCCAAGGGATATGCTTTGGAAAATTTACATTCTCTTTAAAACCCCATTTTAAAAGATTTATTTATCATTAAATTGGTCTAATTACTTTTAAAATACATGGATTTCAATTACCTAGATACTTTAAAACTCATTCTTTGTGAACACCTAATGACCACATTCTCATATCCTTCACTTGTTAAGGGTTTTTATTTGTATGTGTGAAATACCTAGTTATTAATTAAAGTATTTCACCTAGATATCTTTATTTATTCTTTTATTGGGGAAAAATATTTTCATATCGTATAATTCTTTCTTCTATATGGGAAAATATTATAATATATTTCTCATTGAGAAATTATTCTAAGTAGTTCAATTGTGTAAAATAATTTTGTACCATATAATTCTTTCTTGTATATGGTAAAATATAGTAAGATATGCCTCATTGATAAATTTTGATAAGTATTTATGTTGTTTATTCCTTGAACATTATACCATGTAATCTTTTGTATTTTTATGGAATGCACTGGACATGTAGTGATGGTTAGAACCTATAATTATATAGCCCCTCAGTACACTGGTAGGTCTCATAAGACAAATAATATAGGGTAATGGGGGTTCCCCTACCCTTTATATAAAATTTCTTGGAATAAGTCCTTGATGGTATTTTTAAGGCATCCGACATTATGCATTCTCATCACATTATGATCAGTTATTATTATCTTGTAATTTATTCATTAATATGTTGGTAATGGGTTTATTTGTGCTCTAAATGTATTATAATATAGAATAAATGAGTTTATTCATCCATTTCTCATTTCAGTATGATTAGTTATTTTTTATCCTGGCATTTATTCATTATTATGTTGTCTAAGGATTTAATTATGCTCTCATTTTCATTTGATATGGCATGAATCAGTTTATTTATTTATGTCATACTACCTATTTTTGATTTCATTGTACGCACCCCCTTACTGAGAATCTAAGCTCACCCTTTATATTATTTCCCATTTTTTCCGAGGGAACTAATAGGATTACAATATATGAAAAATGTATTTAAAGGAGAATAATAATGTCTTTATGATTTCAAATGACGTATTTTTTATTTTAAATTCTATGTAAAAACTACTTTATGTATCTAGTTTTTAAGGTTTTTAAAATATTGGATCCTTGATATTGTGATCTGTATACCATTATAATAAAATAGACACTGGATCTATGGTGCTAGATTTGGGTAGTTATGCAAGTCACTTTCATGAGGAAGGTGATGTCAAACCATTACCTTATGTGATCATTCCTTACTGGAAAAGGCATGAGAGGTGTGAAACCAATAGTTTCTTGAGTCAGTGAAAAGTTGCATGACATAGGTGAAGTTGCATTCCAGTGTTCCTGGTTAGTTATATTTCATATAAATAAAGCATTATCCCCCCAATTTTTGGGGATGGGCCTCTGTATGTTAAAACATGGAGCTCTGGTTCACACAGCCATTTATTCTGTGATGTCGCATAACTCCAACCTTATATGGATTCAAATAAGTAGATCACTTATGAAAAATACCTCACATAGGCCTTAAATTTCATCAAATTGTGTTTGATATGTCCTTTCACAATTTCTCCTAAAGGCTGGGTGGATTCACACAAGATGAATTCCCTTCATGTGACCCAAAAAAATTTATGTGCACCTGTTACCCCTTTATCCATTCCATGTCCTCGTGATAGAACCCATGGCTCACACAACTCTGTTTTCATGCACCACTCAAGAGTTGGGAACAAAAACATTAGGTCCTCACCCAATTCCACCTTCCTCCAAACATAGTTGTGTACAATTTGAGTGCTCAGGTGCCCTAAACCTGATAAAACTGAGCTTACCCATGCTTTGATCCTTCACATGACTAGTATCATCAACCCTCATGCACATATGATTTTCTATAATCATGGATTGGATATCCTCAACACCTATTTCTTTTAATAATATGCACCCTAACATCAATACCACCATGGGATGCCCTAACATGGTAGTGTTTATTCCTTCTTCCTTCCAAAATCACCAGCATAGTAGGCATGTATGCCTGAAGACGACATCATCACGGGAAGTCAAATCCCTTTCCTTATGAGGATGGATAGTGATTTATCCTCCTCTTCCACTTGTAAATGGTCTCCTTGGGTGTAATCCCCAAAATGTTCAACCAATAATACTTTAAACTATATAGCCCAACATCCTAGTCATATGAAGTAAAACTGCACGACAATATCACCAGCGCATGATGTTAAATTGTGGCCTTACCCTATGTGATGAACATAAGATTACCTATGTATAAATCACATGGTACGATACCCTACCCACTATAAAGCTTCCATGTGTAATCCCAACTCATACTTTTTCTGTTTCTTAGTAACATATAGGCAGCATCTATGTGTAAAACTCACATCATCCCTTGTTATCGCTACTTCCATGAAACAAGTGTCCTTACTGCACAACGTTAAAATACATGGACTAGACATGCCACACAACCTTTAATTTTTCACACAAATTATGTGTGTTTTGATCCCTGTCTCCAAACAAGGTATATAGGATACCTCCCTAAGGTTCAATCCCGATACCCCAACACCACAATTAAATCTATGTGTCTTCCTCATGGGAGGTGATGGCCCTAAAGCGTGATTATTTTCCCTAGGAACAAACTCAGCCTCACCACCCGAACCTAATGTCCCCATTGGATATCGTTCTCTCCATTTTATTCCAACCCATATCTTGCCTTTCATGTGACAAGTGTACATGGAAAATGTCCCCACAAGACTGTAAACCTATTATCATGTCCCCAAAAAAACCTTACACCTATGACCCCACCTGATATATTAGAATATCTACCTTGTTTGACTAACATGGTATTTCCTAAGAAATGATCCTTGGATACCTTACACCCATGGTGTAAGTTTCCTTGTGACAAAAAAATGATTCCTGGGGTTTCACACCTAATATTCCCCATACATGAGATACCCTCGAATTTGAAATAGGATGACTTTATAGATTCTTAGCATACTCAATTTACACATATTTATAGAAATTTCCAACATCACCATCAACTATTACTGTGGGTAGTTTTCTTGCTGTAATAGAAGCAATGCAATTAAGTAATACCCACTTCATGGGTGCACCGAGAACAAGATGCATGAACATGACTCCAGTCAATGAGGGGGGTCCAGACTAGGTGATTAACTCTAAAAAGGAATCCATAGAAGGATAAATTGATATCTAATTTTCTTGTTCCTATCAAGGATCCAACATCATCAACTAGTAAGGTAGAGTTCATCTACCTTTGTAAAGTGAAAGGACGGGGTAAAAAAAAAGTACATCGGTGCCCTGATGCACACCTCGAAAGAAAGTGTTTGAAAAAAATGTCAATATATTTTAGGATTTTTATGCTTCAATAAGGATTCTTACAATACTATAAACTTTATTTCTATATAAGGCTTATGATGATGATGTTCAAAGAAATTTTTTATGAGAACCATTTTTTCCATAGGTTAATTTATTTTTAATAAAATGATGTGTGTTTTTAAGATCACGTGGCGCACTTATGTATGGTTTCTATTATGTGTTGGGTGGGTCCAGAATTATATAGATTTCCAATTCATTAGGTAAAGATTGATATCTCGTGAGAAAATATTAAAGGGAATTGGGAGTGAACTTAATCTACTATGAGACTCTTCCCACTATGTTAAAGGGAATGGGGAGTGAACCCAATCCACTATAGGACTCTCTCCACTATGTTAAAGGGAATGGGGAGTGAACCCAATATACTATGATACTATGTACATTATGATAGTCTTAGTAGTGATCATTGACTAAGGAAATTATTTTATATGATTATGTATATACCAAAAACCTATGTATTATGTTTTTTATATGCTCTCATAGATCATGATTGATTATTTATGATTCCACACTCTTATGACTCATGTATTTTTCTATGACAAAACCTTATTCTATTAATCATGAGTTATTATCTATTACTTTTTGGTTATGAATTCATAATTCTAATACCATTATGTTTATCATATTATTGTTTATAATCATTGATTGACATCTCCCATGTTTAACCTTACTGAGAATCTAAGATCACCCTTTCTTATGTTTCTATTTCTCCAAGTTATAGAGAAATTTTTTTATAGGATATGTCTAAAAAGGGAACCATGTGAGAAGAACTTTGTGTGAGATGTTTAATATCATTAATAAAGAAATTTTATTATATATCTAGTCTTTAAGACATTAATTTTTTACGATTCTCAGGTGTGTATTATGGTGAGATGTATTTAATATTCATCTAAATTGATGTAAAATTTATTTAAGTGATGTTCAGTTTTATACATGATCAAAGTTTGTGATGTTATTGATATGTTAACTCATTAAATTTCTTAGGTTTAAATTCAGTCAAAAGGGTGAGTATACCTTAATTTATCAAGAAAAATATATATATAGGTGTTGATAAAAAATCTTTACATGCATGATAAAAAACCGGTTTTCACCCTATTCATGGATTTAACTAAATATTATAATAATGATAAAATAAAAGGAACAGATTCTACCTTATATTGAAGAATAATTGGAAATTTATTATACTTGAAAAGAACTAGGTCAAATATTGTTTATTCAATATGTTTGGTTGTGATGTTTCAAAGTAATACAAATGAAGAAGATCTCACTATAGTGAAAAGAATCTTAAGGTATGGTCAATGCACCCTTGATATTGGATTGGTATTTGGTATAGGAAAAGACTAAGAATTTCTATCATATTTAGTTGTAGATTGGGTTGGAGTTATTTTGGATAGAAAATATACAGGCAGATGATATTTTTTTAAGTAAATATGTTAACTGGATTAACAAGAAGTAAGAGATCACTTTTTATAGCATGTATAAAGTAGATTATATTACAATGATAAAGGATAATACTCAAATTATATATTTGAAAAAACAATTGGAGGATCTTGAAATATAAGTGAAAGTTTCTATAGTGATATATTTTTATAATGAAAGTTTTATTGAGCTTATGAAGAATATGATGAAACATTCACAAATTAAATAAATAGAGATATGATGACATTTTATTAAAGAATTTTTAAAACATGAATTTTTCAAGGTTGATCATATTGGAACACATGAACAAGTGGCTATGAAATCCATAAAACCATTATCCACATTAATTTTTGAAAGGTAATTGTTAAATATTTCTATTAAACTACCTTCTAAATCTTAAGTTGGTTTGGTATTTCCCTTATTTCTATTTGAATGTATTATTTAACTTAACTATTTTTTTAATTGAAAGGAATTTGCCCTTTGGTTTTATTTTCAATGTGTCAAGATTTTTGTGAAATTGGAATTCAAAGTTCCCAAGTTGTGATTAGTGGTGATAGATATTGAAAAATGAATCAGTGGATTTTATAATTAATCTCACAAGTGGAATCATAACATTGATCCCATAGCAAGGTGGTGAAATATATTCAACACTCAAGGAAGAGTTTTTTCGGTGCAAAAAGCAGGTGAAGATAAAATCCATGTTGAATAGAATCAAGGATGAATAAAGACATGGGTAGTTATGTGAACCTAGTTTTTAACAAGTGTTTGAAAGAGTTAATGTTTCAAAGGATGACATAAAATTATCTCTTGAACTCTTTAATTTTTCACTGATCATTACTTATAAAGACTTAGATTAATTATTGAGGTCTTTTATTTCTATTTGGATTTACTATAGTATAGAGAGTCATTAATTTCACTTAGGATTTCCAGAAAACCTAAAGGGGTAAAATATTAGAACCTCAATTATTCAAATGGATTTTGATGGAATCAATGATGATTTAGATAATTAGTTGATTAATCATGGTTGAAGGAAAATTTATTAATTAAAAATTAGTTTCAATTGAATTTAAAGGATGGTATTCAACACGATTTAATGCTTGAAGTTAAATGAAAATAACTTGGTGATGTATAGAAATGTTTTTATTGAAGGTAGTCAAACCATGACATAATGAATATGACAACATTATGGTTATGAAACTACCACCATAAATTTTAGTTTAGTTTATGAATCTAACTGAAGGATAAAGATATTGAGTTATAAATGATCACATGATGGAAAAAATTCATGTTAATAGAAACAACATCAGAGTGAGGAAACCAACACTATAGTTAAATCCATTTCTCAGAAGGAAATTTTGAAAAATACCTCAAGGCCATCGGATACTGAACCATGTCTTATTTTATATTTTAGTTTAGTATAAAATGGGAAAATCAGTGTGGTATAAGGAAAGAGGTTGATCGTGGTTGCCTTGTATAGTTAAAAATTGGGGTCTTGGAAGAGTCCATGTTCTAGAGATGGTCATGTAAAAGTACTAAGAATTCTAAAACACTTGATAAAAATAGTGAATGAATATTATATGGGTGTTATACATATTATTTTTTCATAAAAATGGTAAGAATGAGATTTTTTAGGTCGTGGAGTAGGGAATTTTCAAG
Source organism: Viscum album (assembly GCA_963277665.1). Classification (NCBI taxonomy): domain Eukaryota; kingdom Viridiplantae; phylum Streptophyta; class Magnoliopsida; order Santalales; family Viscaceae; genus Viscum; species Viscum album. The sequence continues at coordinate 1,400,782,134 of OY728127.1, read as the reverse complement.
GGATGATTTCTAGAACTATTGGAATTATGAATACAAACACTGCTATTACGACTGATATATTTTTTCATCATTATATTGAGAGAGAATTTTAAATTTTGGGCCAAAGAGGAGTAGTTCTTTAATTGGGACATGGATTGGGATTCTGGGTGTTTTTAAATCTCTAGAAGATGTTTTTGGATGAGGAATGAGGCCCAATTCATGGACTGGGTGCCCAGATGGAAGTTGTAGAAGGTCCAAGATGGATAACAATGGAAATTTTAGTTGTTGTAGTAATTCATGTCATGACCCATTAGGGTCACACTATGAAGGAGGTCAGTTGAAGGGGAACCTTACATAGGTTATTCATACTATGAATAATGAATTTACACCATGAAGGAGACTATTGCATAGGTGGTTAGGTACGTTTACACAACCATTCATGTTTTCAAACATGGTTCATTCCATGAATGGGTTTTTTCAAGGTAAGGATCCCTCTTCTTGAAAATTTCATACCTTGAACTAGGGTTTTAGGTCACGAGATGTTTGAGAGTTAGGGAATTTATGTCGTGAACGCCCAGTTCCCACTATGAATGGCATCTAAGTGTGTCTTTTAGTAGGGTAATTTTTTTCCTTTTTTTATCAGTCTTAGGGGTTTTGGGGGGCTATGAGTGATGGGAGGAGTTCATTTCATCCGGTCCTACTTCCCCAATCCCTCTCTCAATTCCCCATGGTGGGGTATGGTTCTAGGTTTGTTTTGAAAGTGTTACGATGTAAGTTTATACAATATTTACTTCATTTTTATTTCCCTTAATAGCCTTATGATTTAATATGATTTTTAGATATGGTTTAGTGACTATTTCAAAAAATCATGTTGAAATAATCTACGGTCTATGGGGTTTTCATGTGGATTAGTGAGAGGATGTCCTAAAAGGTTGATTACACATTGGTGGGAGCAGTTTTGATGTGATGGTATTTCCTGGTGATTTTTTCACTAAATATTACTTTGTAATTGTTTTAAATAATTAATTATAATTGTTTATAATTAATTATTAAGCCATTATGGTGTGAAATAGGTTCTTAGTAGTATAGATGATGAATAATTGGATTAGAAAAATCTCATAGGAGCTTGTAAATGATGATATTTTTGGTTTGGAGGTAAGTGACACCTTAAATAAAAATCCATAATCATTTTTATACATTATTTACTACTAAATTAATGTTATATTGGTTATATTATAGGGTTTAGGGACCAAGGGTTCCTTGGGTAGAAGATATATGATAGAATTGGGCCTCCTATGCTTAGGTTAAGTGATCTCTATCCTTTTTAGTGATTATAATAGCACGACAGCTATATTACCAAGGGTATATGGTGATATTTTAGTTTATGAGAGACCTTGGGTAAGTCTCATGGTGTGTAAAGTGTGTGATAATAGCCTAGGTGGTTTCATCTAGATGTTTGGTTGGTTTGGAAGGCTTTGACCCAATGAAAACAGGTGATATGGTCATATGTGTCATGCTTGATGAGTGGCACCCTCTTAATGGTGGAGAAGAATATTAGTGAGAATTATGCATATGGTGAGTCCTCTAGATCTAGATGGGTTGATTTAGAGAGGGTTTCTTCAAAATGGAGGTTTGATATGTGTCCCTAAAAAGATGTGATATGAGACCCATGTATGGGTCATGGGAGGTGATTTTGAGGTTTTTCATTGGGATTATAGAGGGTTTTGGATAGGAGTTGGACATTATCTATTGATTTCATGGACAAGATGGTCCTAATGGAAATGGATCCATTGTTGGGTGATTAATATGGGTTAGTATCAATGAGAATATATCATGATAGGTCTGGACGACTACTGTGTATTCCTCGATAATGAGATGAGATATTTTTTTATGTGAGAGGCTAGTTGAGGTATATGTCTAAATGAGATGAGTTGGTTATCTATTTGAATGGTTGTTTCCCTATTTGTATTGAATGTTCTTGTAAAAGGTGGAGAATTATGATGTGGGTGATGTATCCTAAGCCCTTTCCCCTCTAGGAGTGAGATAAAATGGGTGGGACTATCATGGTGAGGTGGATTCCTTTATTTATATGTGAATTCTGGGTCAACCATGAGTTATTTGGTGTGTATTGGGAACATATTGGACCTAAAAATGAGTGAGATGGTATTTTTGAGACAACCATGAGGGATATAAAGTCCATGTAATGTTAACATTGGCATGATATTGGAGGATTGTAATACCATGAGTGATATGGGATCTGGGATGTGTTGTGGAATAAGATTGGGAAACATGACCGATTATGGATGTGATGCAGGATTAGATGTATGGAACCTACCTTGAGTGAGATGATAGAGGTTTATTGTTGAGCATGTGACCCCTCAGAATGATGGGTTACTCATGTGATAGGTACGGGACCCTACCCTGAGGTAGGTAATGCTCTGGACTTTGATGACTTCCTACCCTGAGTGCTCAGGTACAGGCTAGGTTATATGGATAATGGAATGAGGTGATGAATTGATTCCAGAATGACATTGAAAATGCTATGGTCATGTGCCATGGTGGCTTGGTCAGAACATGGTGACCCAATTCATAGATAGTTATGGTGTCTCGGTTAACACATAACATCCACATCACTTGTGTGACATGTTTACATTACTCATGCATACATTCATATGAAGATGTATATTAGTTTTGTTAGTTAGAACCTATTGAGTTATATACTTAAATCATACATGGAAACCTCAATGCGCATGAAAACCTTATGTTTTCTTTCATATTCAATACAGTATGTGCAGTGGTTCGGGTTTGAGAAACATTATGGGTAATTAGAGATGAGTTTGTCTATGATAGGGGATAAAAGTAGGGATTTCATGTACTCTTTTTATTTTTTATTTATATATGAGATCTTCCCAATGGGATAACAGTTGATGTATGCTTCTATAACTGTGATTTTTTATGTTTCATTCCATTTGTTATAGCATTGTGTATATTTATCTAATTATGCATACCTTGATTATGGAAGTTCATGTTTTGGTTATTTTCCATTTTTTTTCTTACTCTAGTTTGAGGGAATAGTCTCCATTTTCTGGATTATCCCCCCACTACTAGTTGGAAGCATCTAACATGAGGGGAGGCATGACTGAGGTCATATAGCTCCTCTAATTGAGGAAATATCGAGTAGTTTGTGGGTTAGGTAATTACAAAATGGTATTAGGTCATTTATTTTATATTATTATTTGGAATGATAGTAGAAAAATGGTCTAGGAATGTGTAAAATCTTGATATAGAACTCAAACTAGTGGGTCATAAACACCTTTTTCATGGAAATTCATGGTCACCAGAGTCATAAGACTTTTTTCTTGTTTAGGGTTTTTATGATTTAGAGTTTCTTGAATGTTATGTGTTTTACAGAGATTGTTATTTATGGGTTTTTTCTCTTTTCCAATTGGAAATAATCCAGTGTATATGAATCATGGTCGGTACATATGATCCATATGACATTAAAGTTCTTGTGTGTGATTGGCTTTTCTAATGGTGGGTTCATTTTTTTAAAGGGTTAACAAAATCTTATGCATTTTTTTCTCATATAACTTTTTAGTGACATTATAATCATCCAAACCATGATATTTTCTCTAATGACAAACTATTTGGATCTTATGGTGGGAGGTTCTCTAATGATGGAAATATATTCCCTTCATCAAGGGATGCATGAGGACCTGTGGTTGGTTGATATAGGCATTTGATGCCATAGGATTGGACCTTTATGGTTCACCTATAAATGGGTTAAGTTAATGAAATTTTTAATAAAAACCAATATATAATTTTCCTTCATAGATTCTTGGTATAACTTTACTTAATAGGACTAGATGGTTGTGCGGGTTACCCTAGTCAGTTTGTTGAAAGGCATGACTGATATTCCTTTGGCTATGACTAATAACATGAGAGGTGCTCTTGGAATTAATATTGGTTGAGTGTGGGTTTCCACTTGCAGATTTGGAATTGAATTGGGTTTTAGTTAAGAGTGTATTCATCCTTAACATGAGTGAGATGTCTCTGGCCCATTGGGAAGGGATCCCTATGAGGGCTTAGGATAGATGAAAATGACATTTGATAGGAGCATGATCAGTGAGTTAGGCATGTGAACCTAGATTTAGAGAGTAGAAAATCATGTGAGAATGAGTCTGGTTGTGCGACCAAGTTGCATGAGATCATGAAACTATAGAGTTTGGGTGAGATTTAGTAGGATGGTTCATGAGAAACTATGAGAGTATTGTTAATAAGCATGCTTCATTGAGGAGGATATTTGTGTTAGGAATGACTTTTTGGGGAAAATACTTGATGAATAAGGGAATGTGCATATTAGTTTCACATAGTTTTGATTGGTTTATGGATCGGTGGAATGGTCTACTTACAGGATATTGAGAATGATCAGGCTATGGAGGAACTCGATCATTATAGTAGTAGTAGTAGTGTTGTGGTGGTTCTGGTTTGGTCCCACCCTCAAGGTGAGGTGACCAGTGTATTCGATAAGGTTCTTGTGGTAATTTTATCATAGGTATTGGATAATAATCGAGGTGTCCCTATGGTGAGAAGTGACATTGTTGATGTATCATGTGTGGTGGAATAGTTTATTAGGGTATAACCTTGTTGGAATTTCCAGATTTAATGTGATGGGGGAGCATATCTTGAGAGGAGTGACACACATGCGGTACTAGACCTCTTGAGGTTGGTACTCAAGTAGTGTTGTAAGGGAATATATATGGTGGGGAGTGCATCATTGTCCATTTGAGGGTGTGAATCTCATTGTGGGTGAATTTTGTTGGATTTCGAGGATAAAACTTTGATGATTTAGGAGTGGGTGGTATTGGATGTTTCATGTAGGCACTCAGGGATGAGAAGGTTAGTCACGTCTAGTTATTACATTTGATAATGGATGAATCATGGACTATGGAGACTAGGGTTTGGGTAATGGGAATGATAATTAGGATAATTCTATAGTTTGGAGCATCGACTTGGTCATGAATTAATTTCCCTTATGTTATAAGAGTCATGGTGTAGTGACACGATTCATTGCATGATTGAGGTGGCATTGGAATTCCAGTGATCCATGTGTATCTAAGTATATCTGCAATCATAGTGAATACCATATTTGATATTTGTAGGTTTCATTGAACAGAGTTCATGTGTCAGATACAGGATCAGGTGGAGTTGGTGAGATCTGATAGTGAGTTAGATCAGTGGTGTGTCAATGCTTCTAGTTGTAGCATGATGGTCAGTTTGGTTTGGTGAGGATTAAACCATAAAATTACACTGAGATTCTAGTTTAGACTTTTATGTGGGAACATGAATGATTTGATGATGCCTCCAAGTGTGAAGGAATTGTAATTGGGGATGGTGGTGTAGAGGTGTGTTAGAGGTTGAGGCTCAGTGTTTTTAAAGGAAGTTGGAGAAAGGATGACCAACTAGTGATTTTCCATGGAATTGAATATGTTGGGGTGGAAACCGTGTCGAGAGAATCATTTGGAAAGCGGTGGAAGTGGTCTAGGGATTACACTAGATCTTTTTTTAGAAAATTTAGTGGATTTGATATTAGTGGATGGAGTTGTAGATAAAAGTCATGTTGGGTATTTGGAGGTGAAATTCAATGGTTTTATAGTGGATCTAAGACCATAATATCTCTAGGTTGTGTTTGAAGAACTATTATACTCTTCTCAAGGATGAAACTCCTTATGGTGGGGAGTTTGTGAAAACCTAAAAAATTATAGGTCTTTATTTTGATAGGAAATTTAAAATTTTTAGTATGGAGAGGGTGTGGTGTTTAGTTCTTGAATTGGGACTCAAATTATGATTTTTAGTGTTTGAAAATATCTAGGATATATTTTGGGATGAGGAATGAGGCCTGGTTTGTAGGTCGGGTGCTTGGGGGGAAGTTGGAGAAGGTCAAGGGTGGATAGTAGCTGAAATTTCAACTGTTTTAGTAGTTCACCCATACCCTATAGGTTTCATTCCATGAAGGACGTAATTCATAGAAGGAGGACCCTTCAATATGGTATTCACACTGTGAATTGGGAATTTATTCCATGAAGTTGACCCTTAAATAGGTGGTTAGGGACCTTTACACATCTATTCATTTCATGAACCTCGGATCACTCCATGAATATGGTTGGACAAGGGAAGGATCCCTTTACTAGAAAATTTCAAGCCATGAACCAGGGGCCAAGCCATGAAATATTCAGACAATAGGGGGTTCACCCCATGAGCCCCCTATTCACACAATGAATGGTGTCTACGTCTGTCTTTTAATAGGGGTGATTACAACCTTTTACTATCGGGCTTGGGGGTCTTGGGGGTATTTGAGTGATAGGAGGATACCATTTTGATAGGTCATCCTTCCCCCTTCCCTCCATTGATTACCCATGGAGGGGTGTGGTTCAAGAAATGGTTCAATGATGGTATAAGGTAAGTTCATCTGTTTTGGCCTCTGTTTTCATTTACCTTTATAGACCACTAATTTTATGTGATTTTGGGCTAGGTTTTAGTGATTATTTCACTGGATCATGGGGAAATCATCCTTTATTAATGGTTATTTTTTGTTGTTTAATGATAGGATGTCCCAAAAAGTTGATCCCATTCCATTGGGCGCACATTATATAGACACCCATACTTTTCATACAGAAATATTACATCATTTTAGATGAATATTCAATCCATTTCACAATAATACACACCTGGGGACAATAGAGTTTCAGTGACTTTGAAAGTTTTGATATACATAAAACTAGTACATGAATAATATAAATCTTATCTCATTTAGTTCTTTACAACTAAAACCCTTCTTAAACATAACATACTCAAAACCTTTCTCCATAACCCGGGGAAGGGAAACATAATAAAGGGTCAGATCAAATTATTAGTAAGGGTAAACATAAGAGATATCAATAAATGATCATAGGTGTGTATAAGATATGATCAAGGGTATGATAAAATGATTTAAACATTATAAAATCATACTCATCAATTATTATAACAAAATCATGAACCATGGCATAAATGTTATCAATCGAAAAACATAATACATAAGAGCATGGAATCATCAATAATAAATCATGAGATATGAAAACTTATCATAATCATAAGAAATAATTTTGTGGAATACACATAAGTATATAAAATCATTTTCTTAGTTAATAATCACTGCTAAGACTATCATATTGGATTGGGTTCACTCCTCATTCCATTATTTCTATAGTCAAGGTTCACTCCTGAGACTATCTTATTAGGCAAAGTCCCTTAATGAACTAGGTTCACTCCCTATTATGGTCCTTATTATATCATGAGATATACTCATTTACCCACTACATTAGAGGGATATAATGGACCCAAAATACCTTAATTTATAACTCAACCACTTATCTTAAATTTATAATAAATCCATACATCCCATAATTAAAATTATATACATACCAAAAAATTATAAAATATTCATCATATCATCATGTCATAACTCATGGAAAGGATATGGGTTTCACAAAAAAATCATAATAAAAATAATAAATCATCCATAGAAAAAATAAATATGGTAACATTTAATCACATCCTTAGTAAATCATAAGAAACATCCAAGGATGTTGTTATAGTTGAAAATTTCTTTTAAATATCACTAGAACATTTCTTGAAGAAAATATCTTTTTTATTTTGAAATCAGTTAAATAAAATTTAAAATTTTCTAAAATATTAAGGAAATAATTTTATTTGAAAATAACCAAGGAAACTTATAAAGTAAGTGTCAAAGAAACTAAGATTCATAATTTTGAGTAAATTGTTTCATGCATTGTACGCTAAAACAAAAATTTCTTTCACATTTTCAAAAAAACATCAAAAGTACCATGTTTGGAAAATGACAATAAAATTCATATTAAACCTTGGAAAATAAAGTAAAATATAGTTAAAATTAATTTAAATAATATTTTTATAATATTAAAAAATATTTTTTAAAACATTTTAAAGAAAATATTGTCAAGGAAGAAAACATTCTCTGTCAAAGAGGGAAATAAAGTCGGTTTTCCTTAAAACATCATTTCAGTCTTTTGAATACTTAAATAGAGGGAAATTAAAGGAAAAAAATTTAATATATTTAAATAATATGAATAAAATACATAATATTTTGGAGATATGTGTCATATAATTTCATCTTTTGAAATTTAAGCATAAACAATCTAGGTAAAAATGAGATTGTAACATAAAACCCTTACCTCAAATCTGTCTTGCTTCGTAAGAACTCTAAGATCCTGTATAATAAATTTAAATTTATTATAAATATATACCAGAACCATACTAATACCTATAATACCATTAATTTTTTACTTTAAACATATTATCACTCATTCAATAACAATCTTTCACTATAATCATCATTTCGGGAGTTAACTGCTTCATTTTTCATGTATGTTTTGGTACAGAAATTATGGTCAACACATTTTTATCAAGGTTATATAATATCCAGAATTTTAATATTGATATAAATATCATATATTTTTATTATATACATATTTATAACCATTAATATAAATCTTTGATGAAAAATTAATTACATCACTATGTGGAGATGATATTCGTACGTACACACAAGTGATGTTTTTGAATGATGGAAAAAAAGAAAGGTAAATATTAATTAACCTATTAATAATAATTAATATAAAATAAATATCATATATAAACATTAAATATATCACAATAACCAACCATGAATTATTGTGGTGTAAAATGAGTTCTATCGCTACATAGAGGTTATAGTCCACACGTACGTACGAGCGATACTTTCATCTCACATTGGATTCAGAAGAGGTAGTAAATGGTTGTTACATAATCATAATAATGTATAAGTATATTTATGATACTTTATAAATAATTTTTTTATGGATAAAATATTTTTATAGGAGGTATAAGAAGAAATAAAATTTAAAGATCTTGTTTAAGATCTATACCACTTCTTTTAGTGGCCTCATTTGGCTTACTCTTTAAGCCTTGATGGATTGGTCTTAGGAGATGAAGAGAATATATAGTATGAATATAATTATTCTTGTAATGTTTTATAGTAGATATTTTCTAATATATAAGGTTAAAACTTTGTAAATAAGGGAGGAGAAAATGTGCCCTTTTATAATTGAGGGGAGGACACACATGGAATTTCTTAAAAGATTTCAATTATTTAAGTTCAGTTTCAGGGAAAATTAGGGATAAATGGCTATGGATTCGATTTTAGGACAATATAATATTAAAATATGTTCAAAAATAATAATTTTAGAGTTTTAGGTGGAAATATTACCATTATTACATGGTTTAACCCCCAGGTAAACTCATTTTAACATTAACCGTGGTAAAAAAAATTACTATTTTTACAATTCACTTTGACCAAAAATTAAGATTGACTTATTAAATTATATTAATTATAAAAATTAAAAATATTTAATCCATTTTTCAGATTAAATTTCTAAGAGTGTAATAATTAAACTTTAATTAAGCTGGCAAATAACAACAAAAACCCATTTTCAGAAAATGAATTTTTAAGTGTAAAACTTAATTTACTTCCATTCCTTTACTAGTAAAAGCCATAAAATGAATATAAAAATATTAAATTGAATATATAATATATATATATATTTAATTAAAACCATTAATAAATATAGATTATATTATTTTTTATGATAAAAACACATTGCACGCAGAAAAACATTTTTTAGAAAAATACATTTTTAAGCACAAAAAGTAACTTATATAGAAATAAAGTATAATGATTATTACAATGTAATTAATTATATTATTTATAATTAAAGGAGTATTATTTTACTTTAAAATAAAATTAAAATCATAATAGAACATTTACTTGAGAATAAATGACAATTTTTATAAAAAATGGTAGTTTTTACTATTCACTAAAAAACAAATATTTTTAGAAAATTCCTAAAAATTCACCATAAAATAATATTGACATGTTGATTTCAAAAATTATACTAATTTAATAAAATAAAATTTCTAAAAATGGTAGAAATTAATTATAGATTTCACATGCAAAAATTTTATAAAAACCATTTTTGAAGAAAATATATTTTTGAAGCATAAAATGAATTTACTACAAAATGCATACTTATTTATTATGAATTAATAAATAAATTTTAATTATTAAAAACAATTATAAATCTTTTTTATAAATTGGTTATTATTATTCATACCTTCTAGTTTAATGGAAAGTTTATAATGGTTTACTATATCTTGGTTTATATAGACTCGGGGTTGTGTGTTTTGAAAGCTATTGAATACTTCAAGTTTTACTTAAAAGAAAATAAATATAAAATCTTGTGGTGTTACATTATTCCCCACATAAAACTAATTTTTCCCTCAAAATTCCATCACTCTTGTACAAAAAAATAAGGATGCATCTGCTTCATCACATCCTCAGGTTCCCATGCAGCTTCCTCAAATTTCTGATTCCTCCAAATAACATTAATAATGTGAGTAGTCTTGTTCCGTAGAGATTTATCTATATGATACAAAATTTATAAAAAAAATCATAAGAAATATCATGCTCCAGTAGTACATCCTCTAAGTTCAGTACATGTGAAGGATCATTTATGCACTTCCCCATGAGAGATACATGGAACACATTGTGAACTTGATAGAGGTTTGGTGGGAGTATCAAGCGATAAGTTATAGTCCCAACTAAATCAAGAATATAAAAGGAAAAAATATACATAGGGATTATATTTCACTTCTTTATGAATATCATAACCCTCTTCCATGGAGAAATTCATAGCAAAACCTTCTCACCAACTTCAAATTCTAGATATCTCTGATGATTGTCAACATAACTCTTATGTATACTCTGAGCTACCTTGATGTGTTGTTGAATAGATGTAACCTTATCTTACATTTAATCAGCTAGATTAGGTCTTAATAGATTTATTTCTCTAACTTCATCCTAATATGTTGGATTTATACACTTATTTATATATATGGATTCATAAGGATCCATCTGAATGCTTGAGTAAAAATTATTTTTATAAGAAAATTTGACTAGAGAAAGGTGTTGGTACCAACCACCTTTGAAATATAGAGAATAGGATCTAAGTATATCCTCCAGGTTTTGAATGGTCCACTCAAATAGAACATCTGTCTATATATGATAAGAAGTATCAAAACACAAATCAGTATATAGATCTTCTTGAATACTTATCCAAGAATTCAATATAAAACTTGGATCCCGATCAAATATAATAGAATGTGGTACCCCATGTAACCTTACCACTTCCTTAATATATATTCTATAAATATAATCAAGAGAAAAATCATCTGCGATGGCAATGAAGTGTCTACCTTCATAATATGGTCAACTACATCCCAAATAGAATTATAGCCTTTAGATGTTTTGGGGATTCCGATTAAAAAATCCATGGTGATGTTTTCCCATTTCCATTTTCATATGGGAAATAGTTTTAACGTACCCTTATACTTTTTTCTCTCAACCTTGACTTAATGGCATACCAAAAACCCATATACATATTCTACAATATCTCCTTTCATGTTGTACCACCATAAATACTCTTTTAGATCTCTATACATCTTCTTACTTCTAGGATGAATATATAATGATGAGTTATGAGCTTCTTCTATTATATCTTTCAAGTATGGTATTTATAGGACACACACTCATTTTTGGAACCTTATCATTCCATCACAATCAAGATTATACTTGGGAACATTTTTCATCTTATTTTTTAGCTTCACATCCTTATTTTGTGCCTATTTAGTCTTTTCATGGATAGATGGTTGAACACTCATTTGAGAAAGATAAGATTTGTCCCCTTCCTCTAATATTTCAAGGTTCATCATTTGAAAATCCATAAATATTGGATCTTTTTTATCCACATCAGAGATAATCTAGAATAATCTTTTTGGATGAAAGCATCGTCCACCATGTTCACTTTCCCAGAGTGGTAGTGTATTGAGTAGTCATAATATTTAATCAATATAAACCATATTATCTAGAACATATTCAACTAATTTTGTTTGAATATATACTTTAAAATTTTATGATCAGTATATATGACACACCCATATCCATAAATATAATATCTCCTTATCATTAATAAAAAAATTACCACTACGAACTCCAAATCATGATTCGGGTAATTTTTCTCATAAACCTTCAATTGGTATGGGGTATAAGCTATCATCATAACATTTTATATAATTAAACACCACAACCCATTTTTTGATGTATCAATTTAAATAAAAAAACCCTTCTCCACTATAGGGTAGTGTGAGAATAGGTGCACTGGCCAAACTCCTCTTCAGTTCCTTGAAATTTTCTTCACATTCATTCATCCAGACTAACTTAACTCCAATCCAAGTTAACTTGGTGAGTGGATTAGATATCTATAATAAATCCTTCACAAAGAATCGATAATATCTAGATAATCATATAAAACTATGGATTTTAATTACAGTGGTTGGTCTCATCCAATGTTCAATAACATCTATCTTTAATGTATCCACTGATGTACTCTTGCTTGAGATTATATGACACAAAAATGAAACTTTATATACCCAAAATTCACCCTAGGTAAATTTTTCCAAAAAAATATCCTTCCTTATGGTATTTAGTACAAACCTTAAGTGATCTTCATTCTCTTACTTACTCATATAATATATGATAATACCATCTACAAAGACTATAAAAAACTAATAAAGGTTATTTTTTGTGCTGAATTCTGCTTGAGGCCATCGATAGGCATATTTAAGCAACCCAAAGGCATATTTTGATTCTATGAACAATCCCAACAACCCCAAGGGAGCAGCGTGAAATATTTTAAGCATGTGCACAAGAGTGGAATCCATGCACAAACCTATTGTGTGCCTAATATGATGTCAAATGGTCTCTTTTGCTCTGATCTCCTGAAAATATCCAAGTTAGATATGCTAAAGAAGACAAGTCTGCCTGAAAACCTCTTGCACACCCTATATGACATAAAAAGACCTCTTCTGTGAAAACCAACTTGCAAGTCTCCACTGATATTTTTTCCTATAAATAGGGGGTACACCCTCCCTTATAAAAAAAAGGATCCATAAGTCAAACCATCACTCTCGTGCATGTAAGATGACCCCTTACATGACTACGTGAAAGTCATCATGTCAAGGTACTAGATCTTGCATGATAGGTCTCCCATGGGTCCCCCTTCGGGTGGTACCACTAGGGCTTGACCCTTACCCATTTCCATTTTTACCAAGTCAGGTTCACACAAAAGATCCCTCTTTCACACAAGGCTTACCCTTTTCCAACACATCTTATGCTCAGACCCCTTCCCTTTATGCACTTAACTCCAAACTTGCACACAACCTTCGACTTTGTGCGCAAGACTTCAATCATACGTGTGCCCCTTCCTTTGTGTTCCATGTGTTTTATTTATTATAAGGAACCATTTTTGAGCTCCCCTTACATGTAATATCCCTATTTTGTGTGAACCTCTTCCGTATGGCCCTCCAGGCTTATGCACAGTGATTTACAGGTTCCTCGAGTGATGCTCCATGTTGTGTTTCTCTACCTCATGCTTCTTCGCATAGGTATGATACTAGATATTTCTTCTTCACATAGCTACACTAACATAGACCCCTATATAGACCAATCCTCCACCTCATTAACTCCTAGAATTGCTTATGCCTTCCCCTCACCCAGGTGTGGGTTGGTACAAGTCATGTAAGTCCTGGGGGTGATGAGTGAGTCATCATCATTTGAGTTGCAGGACGTTAAACTACCAAGCACCCCTCGTCCTTAACACATGACCTTAAACTCTGATCATCACATATGTGATAGGCCTGAGAGGACCAGAGAGGGGATGGGACCAGGATCCTTTTTCTTCCTGACTTTTTAATCCACCTTCTCTTTCACTTTATACTTTATCAACATGGGAGCCTCGGGAAGTCTCCATGTAGGCCCGAACATACCTTGAAAGGGTGTTCCTTGTAAGATGGAAATATACACCTCATACATCAGGTCACCCTCCTCGAGATTCCCTCCTAGAGTAAGTCCCAATATTCACCATTCCTCATGGCCACATCTTTCACTACGCAATCGTCAATTCCACCACTATCTCATGTTTCTCACACCAAGAATGACTCAAGTGGGCTTATAGAAAGTGAAGATCATGAAATCATCTTTGGGACACTAACCTTGTGTAATCCCAATTCCCCTTTCATTCCCAGAACTATATGGACTTTGATACGTGTCTTCCACATGGTATGTATGAAGCCTTCCCGAGGTTCAAGCCCAGCATCCATCTATCTTGACCACTTCATGTTGGTTCACTTTTTTCCTGCATGATGTTAAACTGTGGGCTCTTTTACTTCCTTGAACTATGTTGGTTTTGATTCATGTCTTCTATAAAGGGTATTTAGGATTCCTCCCTAAAGTTTAACCCTGATAAATGGTAAAATCTAGTGCTCCCTTCAAGGGATGTACCATCCTGATGTGACATCCTCCCTTTTTGGGACACATCTCTTGGATCTACCTCCCTAGGGTGTCTGGATCCATCCAGATGGGCTGCTAACCATGTGTAAGACCCATCATGTTAAATTTCTTTTTTCCTCTGTGTACACCCCAACAACATGTCTCGGGCATCTAACCATGAATAAGCACCACACATCATACCCCTCCATCCAATAGTGTCCCTTTGTAATGGGTTGATAACCATGTATAATCCTTAGTAGTTTTAAGGGTTGTGGTCCTCTATGTACACCCCAACCACATGTCCCGAGAAGCTAACCATGCATAATACCCACACATGATACCCATCCAACTAATATTGTCCCTCTTTTGATGGGATACTAACCATGTGTAGTCCCAAGCATGTATTAGGGTTGTTTTCCTTTTTGTACACCCTAATTATATGCCCCATCTTACACTATGTAGAATTTTATCCCCGTATTCTACAAAAGGTATGTAAGAATCCTCCATGAGGTTAAATCCCATCATTAAGTTCCCATCTTTGTCTTTCCCTTGAGATTTTGGGTTTTGGGAAGATCATGCCCTATCTCTGGGGGTTCTACTTCCTTTAGGTCTCCATCCATGCACCCATTTTCATGATTCCCCTCCTTAGGTGTCTCATTTCCCCATCCAAAACTACATGGATGTTGATTCACAACCCCCAGAATACATAGGAAACCTCCATGTGGTTCAATCCCAGCATCATCATCTTCACATAGGTTCTATCTAATTCATTCCCACCCTCTGAAACCTCCTCCATATACATCATGATACTCATCCAGGCTACCACATCTTAGTGATATTAGGCCATCCATCATTTCCACTCCTTATAAGAACCTGGGAATCTAACCATGCATAATCCCTAACCATTTTCTCCATCACCTTTCCCTTATCATGGTATGGTCATCTATCCCATTGTTTCTTTTTCTGGCACCCAGGAATCTAACCACATGTAAGACCTGAATCACCTTTTCAAACTATGTGGGTTTTGATCCCAATATTCTACACATGGTATGTAGGAAGCCTCATGGAGGTTCAATCCCATCCAATAGTAAACCTTGGTGTTCCCTTTTTTGGGGCCCACTCTCCTTGATCTTCCATTTGTGGTGTCCAGATTAGCCTTCACAGTGTGATATATTCCCTTTTGGGGACATGCCATCCTGAATCCATTCTCATTGCAAGTTTTGATCCATCTGTCTGGTAAACCTTCTAGTAGCTACTCCTAGGGATGTACCCACCTGATTTTCTCTCGTCAATGTTCTGATCAGTCTGATCCATCTTTGTTATACTTTAAACTCACGAAATTACCCATTTTTAACATGGTAAGATGAGGAAATCCTCAGAGACATTCCTATGGAATAATATTCCATGTGATATATGTGGGAATCCTTGGGATTCTACACCCCTGATAAGCCCTCTGATGAGGAAGAATATAGGTGTTTCAATGTTCCAGCATCAAGACATACCATAGATACCTTAGCGTGACTACTCCCCTAACTGAAGGTTGCTGCCCTGAATTGACCCCTTGTAATGTCCTAACAGAAGCATCATAATTAACCAATGGCCACAAAGTGATGGCACTGGGAAAAATTTTCATGAACAACATCTCAATCTATAAGGGAGACTTGGACTAGGTGATGAATTTTGAGGATGAACACATGTAAAGAGAGACCAAAATCCCATCACCCATTTTGATCAAGGACTAGACATATCTGAAGAAGTTATTAATGTCACTCACCTTTGGAAAGTGGGAATTTAGGGTAATAGATGTATCCATCACTGTCGATGGCGACACGAGGTGGCACACCTCTGAAAAAGCGTTAGAAACAGAAATGGTGAACCCAACATGAACTAGTTCTCCTCCAACTATGGGGATGAGTAGCACACGATACATTATCATATGAGTATGTCACCAGATTTAGATATATTGAACCAGGTACCACCAAGAAAATAGTGGTCTTGGAGTGAAACTCACTAGAATTTGGGGCATTTGATCGTGGGGAATTCCGGTTTGTTGCATTGTCAGCGTGGATCTTTCTCTCTAGCCATAGAAGACTAAACAGCACTGGGGAATTGGGAATTATTTCGATAAAATATGTGTTGATGGATAAATATTCCTAATTTGTAGGAATTAAGTTGTAGAAATATGAAACTAGTCACCTCCTACCCGTAAACACAGGGGAAGGTTCAACGCCAATGCAGAAGTCCCGCACGGCTCCACCTCTACCACGATGTCATCCACAACCATAGCTGTTGGGAACCCATGCCCTGTCTCACCCTCTAATATCATACAAATGAGGGTGATTGATATTCTCATTCAACGATATGAATAGTAGGGGTCATCCCAATGAGGGATATATCCATCCATGATCAAAAGGCCTTTGTGCCTCTTCATCACTACTTCCCCCAAGGGTCACGCAGAGAGCCACTGCTCCCCAATCCGATGTCCAATCATTTTGGGAGCCTCTCCCTAGAACATTCCTAGAAATCGTTCCCCTACATTGATGAGGTAATGGATGCTCAATTCATCTAGGATTTTATCGTAACTTGATAGCCACCAAGTAGGGATCCCACCCAACCCCATCAATGCCACCATTCAATCTCTCGAGCTGAGGAATAGGTGGTCTCTACTCCAGCATCGTCGGACCCGACTCGGCTAACCCGATGCAAACATCGAGTGTGGGATTAGGAATATTCCCATCAAAGGGAATCATATTCTATAGCTTCAGTGTCCCATTCCACCACTGGCGCATGCTATCATCTCCTTGTTATTATAGATTAAGGGAACTTATATTCCCAACCGGGATTGAGACCCCATCCACCCCATGGGTAGGCTGGACTAACTCTTCTGGTTGTCGGTGTGATAAACAGTCATCGTAGTCCAACCCATGATGTATATATCCATTTAATAGGTCCTCCCTGTATCATTATAAGCTAGGGTGGAGTCCCTCGCTACTCACTTACCCATCATGGAAGTTCCCCCCATGATGCTATTGTCAATCCAAGAGAAGGTCGTACCCGTATTTTTGATGTACATCACAGAGGTCCTCTCCATGCCTGTAATCCCAAGTATGAATATTTTCCCATATTTAATTTTATCAATGTGAAGGTCCTCCTCGACCCGTAACCCATCAGCATAGAGGACCTACCCATGCCCAGTTTGATCAATACTAAGGATCTCCTTGTACCGCCACTGCCAACTAGCATGGAGGTCCTTCCCATGTTGTGAGTGGATAGCATGGAGGCTCTCCCCATGTCCTTACCAGATCCAGTGGAGGCCCTCCCCACTCTAGCACTACTAACCACAGAGGCCCTCCTCGCGCATCCCGTACTCAGCAAGGGGGTCCTCCCCTTATTCCATTCGACATCTTACCGGGTGCCCCTCACACCCAAGCGCATCAGAGTGGAGGTTATCCACACTCTCTCATCCAAAATGGAGGCCCTCCCCAGGTCCTTATCAACACCCAGAGTGGGGGTCCTTCCTGCTCCAATGACATCACACATGGAGGTTTCTTCCTTGTTCCTACCAGCTTCAGCAGAATCCCTCCCCACTCTAGCACCATCCCGCATGGATTTCATCCCCATGTAAAAGATTTAACCTACCATGTGGAACTGTCCTATGGTAGAAGGGAGAGTTTTCTCCACCTAAGGAAGAATCTTGTGCAGCACCAGATCACTATCAATCTAGTTCTCTTTTTAGACTCTGAAGAAAAGTGTGATTCGATGATGGATCCTTCACCCTAATCCTTTGTGTCAGAGTCTGGGGCAAGAACCAGGTGTGTATGATTCATCCTTCTGAAAATAGAAATGCACCAGATCCCTATGTCCCTTCATAGATATATGCATGATGAGGAATATTTGGCTCCCTTTTAGGGTCTGGACATTCAGTCTACTTTGTCGTCACTAGGATCATTCTCTACCTAGACCAAAGATCATGAAGATTTGTTCTGGGGACCGATGGATGATGAGAACTGCCTAGATTCTCCACCAATGATCACCACCCTAACATAAGAATCCACGGTCGATACTCTATCCTATAGGGATGTGTTGATGTAGTCAATACAATCCTTGGGTGAAAGCCCATTATGCAGTGGTTTGTCAGCCTGCAAACCATACTCTCCACCGACCAACCCATCATTGCAGTGGTCTATATCAGTATCGTTACCAGTTCCTCAACCACACCTAGTTAAATAATGGGGAAACTAAGGGATAGATCTTGATTCCAAATTAAGTATTTTCTCTGTCATTTTCTCTATGGACCATATTCCCAAAATGTTTTGGCCAACCGCTACTTCAAACTTCGGAATTTTGTGTCCATTTTCCCAGGGTGAAGTCATGTATTTCCACTAAACCTTAAGGACGGAGCACTTCTGTCTTCATAATCATTTATTGACTTATCAAAAAATACAAGAACATTATGACAACATCATCAAATAATGTCGACTTATTGAGTTAGTTGCGCTTATTATGTCTTAGCACCCTGTGTCGCCTAACCATAACCAGGATCTTCATCAATGATGCATTCATAGCTTCATAGTGCTCTGCCGGGTCATTGAGGAGGCTTCTCCACATGTCCAGATTAGTGGCTGGGAGTAGTATACTCCCTTTCACTTTGGTCCTATCCTATGCCAAACAGACCTACTCAGCAATATCGAGGATATACCACCAAGATTTGTGGTTTTAAACAAGGATGATCTATCAGATAAGAAAATTGAGGTAGGACTCATCGAAAAAAATCAACCTCTGGGGATAGTACCATAGTTGTTGGATCCTACAGTCATTGTCACTCACCATAAAATACACTTAATTGGACTTTCAAACCCCAATGAGTCATTTCCCCATGGTCGGGACCCCAATAAGAGTAAAGGGAATAATGGGACTACTAATCCATGTGACCTATCGGGTTTAGTACAGAAAATAAAGGATGATCCCGAGAAGACTATGTTTCTCAAACAACTTGAAAAACAACAGAAATTCATTGATGAGCTCCTTTATGAGTTCATTGCAGAGTGACTTCCAAACTATGGTGATCTTTGGTATGATCTCAATCATCCTCCACCAAGGTAGTAAGGGTAGGTACAGGCTCCCCCGTGTGAGTTTCCTCCTGTTGATCTTGTAAACCCTATATATCTTGATAGGATAGAGGTTGTAGCTTATGGAAAGAGGCCATGATATGCATCGCCAAATCTACCTGATCTATACGAGAACCTTCTTACATATCCTCAAGCCATTCCCCTAGAATCCCCTTAGGTTTCTATCTAGGTCACTCCCCCAACTGTTCCATAGGTTATCCATTTGGTAGCTCCTCAAGACATTCCAGCAACCACTCCATGAGCCACCGGGCCTACCTATCATGTTGAAGAACCCTTCAATTCATTGGTGGTCAAGGATCCCCACTAGGAGAGGAACCCTTTTCAGGATGATACAATGGCCCATATCATCACTCACCTTGAGGCCCTTGAAACTCGATAGGTAGAGATCCCACCTAATGGAAAGCCAAATCTGGAATGGGTGGATGATATGTCTGTGCCTCGGGGCTTTGGGAATCCTACCTTCTCCCCCTTCAATGGGATAAGAAACCCCCTACAATATATGGTCCACTTCATCTCAAGGTATGGACCCATGTTGGAAGCTCCAGCATATCAATAGGCCACTGAGCTCTGGTCCTTCATATAAACACTGAAAGGGACCACTTTCATCTGTTATATCTAACAACCCATTGGGTCTATAGCTAGTTGGGAGGATCTTCACAAGTATTTTTAGTATCAGTTCATCTCCACCACTCACAAGACTAGTATTGTTGACCTCTTAAAGTGTAAGAAAATTCCAAAATATCACGTCGCATACTTTGTTACTAGGTGTAAGGGACTCATATATTCACTTGATATGCCACTGACTCAAGATCATTTATTGACAATGTGTGTGGAAAATGTCAAGACTAAACTGGTTTATTCTCTCATCACTTAGAACTTCCCAGGTGGATTCTAGGGTTTCTCTAATAAGTCTTAGTGCCTAGGGGCAGCCTAAATCAGGCCAAACAGGCATGCTCTTTGCCTCCCATAACTTCTACAAGAAGAGCTTCCAAGGCTGAGACCATTGTAGTTTCACAGGTAGAGGCCACCAGGCCACTAGAGTTGCTTCTAGTAGGGCATCCTCCTTAGCCTCACTGAGGACCCTAACCTCAGGCTCATCCTCAGGTTCACCATCACCCACCTCATAATCGGTAATAATTTCCATGTAATGAACCATTACTACCTATGAGAGACAATCAAGTTCCACCTCATCAGGCTCTAGACCCTCGTTAAGGCCAGGCTTCCAAGGTCCCTTTCTAGGATAGGAGGAATCGTACCTACATGTTTGAAGAAGATCAAGTACCTGGATATTTTCAGAGTGTTGTGGATTAAGGAATCCTTCAGTTTCCAAAATTTAGAATACCCAAAGAGGTTGATCTCGCTGATCACCCCAACTATTTCCCCTATCACTGATTCCTTGGACATACCCTCATGCAGTTCTATATGTTCAAGAATTAGCTTTAGGATCAGGTCAAAAACAATGTGTTCAGGTTGGGTTCAACCCTAGATCAGGTGGAATGTGTATTCAAAAAGCTAGACAGTGACAGTGAGGGTGAATGGAAGAAGGTATCCAGTTGTGGGTCTTGAAAATATGATAACCGGATGGATTGCAAAGTAGTTTCTCATTCCAATGACATCATTTGTGCCCGGATGAATCGGCTTGATCCTCTCAAAGGCACTACACCTTAACCAAATGTAATTGCTACATCCAAATATCATCTATCTACCTCTCAAAAGAGTAGACACTGATATCGTAAGGGAAATAAAATCCCCCCACTAGTACTGAAGTTGTCTCGTACACTTAGTGACTTCATGCCCCCAGAAATGGGGATTTCTCTGAGGATTCACCCAGAAATGGAGGATTCATCAAGTGATGACCAAGAGTATGCCTCGGTAAATACCATCGAGCTGGTGGACCCATACTTGGTTCCTGGTGACGAGGAGCATTGGGAAAATCCTCATAATTTTCTCAGTAGATGCTATCATCGACATAACCATGGATACATGAACCGTCAGAATTATTAGGCCAATGCTTTTACCGATATTAGACAGTAGGTTCAGTATAGATCTCAGCATGTTCATTCCTCTCATCCTTCCTCATCAGATTTTTAGCCACCACTATTTATGCTCATTGCTCAGGAAGAGCTGCCATGACCACATCGTGATTGGTCGTGTTCAGCTACGGATGGACCTAATTCATCTAGTAATAATACTTTATTCATATTTCATTGTTCAACTAATAATAAATGAGACATTCCCACAACCATCCATAATCTACCGGTTCGACTAGCAGTGCCCATCATACCTCCTTCCGTAGAGCAACTCCCTACTGGTAGAAATGTGCGCCTAGAACAGAAGTATGAAATGATTAAGAACCTTTCCAACATTCCTGAAAATATATTAATCCTTGATGATCTCTTCCTATCAAAATATATCCGTGAAGTCCTCACATAGGCTTTGAGAAGCCCCCTCCAGTTTGAAATAGAGGTAGCAGCTTCAGAAGGCTTCCATGCCGAGGAAGCCAAGCATGAAGAATGTTAAGTCGTCATCTCGTTCTCAAGAGAAGATTAAGGCTCCCCGGTGCAGGGGCACATCTTCACATTGTATGTCATAGGCCAGATTAAGGGCATAGAAGTCCGTTGTTTCCTTGTCGACATGGGTTCTGGGATCAATCTCATCTCGACCTGAATTCTTTACAAGCTGGGGCTATTTGAAGCAAATCTAGATCCTACTTCCCTAAAAATTCAGGGTTATGACTGGATCGAAAAAAGGTCACGTGACAAGATTCGTCTAAAGACTCAGTTTGGTGGCCTAATTTATAGAATTTAATTTATGTATGTCTCATAGGATTCTGCTTATAATGCATTTATGGGTAGACCTTAGTTTCATCTACATGTGGTAGTTCCCTCCTCATATCACCAGTGCCTCATGTACTCCCTTAATGTTCGAGTGGGTGTACTTCAGGGTGATGTATCTCCCTTTAACTATTGTGAAGCCCTCTATTTAGACACTGAATATTAAAAGATCAAGGAAAAGTGGGTTAAATCCAATGAGGTTGAGAAAACTACTCTTTCAGATGACCGATGGATAGACTTGGATGATGCATTCATCCTCCCTATTCACCGGCTGGAAGCTACAACCTTAGACAGGGGACATTGTTTTTTTGTTTCTCAGACAAGGGGAATACACATTACCAAATACAAGGAACACTGGAGGATCACATAATATTCCTATATGAACTAGGATTAGGTGATACCAAAACCCCCTACCCCTATTCTGTATTGGGATGTCTACCCCATAGTGAAAACTATGCACCATACCTTCATGTTCTGCTGAGTTAGGCTGAACTGACTCAAATGGACATGAAATTACTACTTTGATATCATCAAGTGTGGCCCCCTCATTTGAAGTCCTGATGGAATTGGGTCGATAGCTTTTGTCACTATAGTTTCAACAATGTAGAGGTCTCCCGATGAAGATTCCACCACTACTCAGGCCGACACTAGCATTCCATAAGGTTCAGTTAACCCATAATAATTTCCCCTTGCTAATGATCCTCTTATTGTGGGTGATGAAGAGGATTTAGAGGATTCTCCTCCTATATTATAATAAGGCATCTCCACCACCATCGATGAGTTGGAATAGGTGAATCTCGATACGAGGTAGATCTAAGACCAACACTGATTAGCGAAGATATGCCTATAGAAGAGCAATAGTAGTATGTGGATTTATTGAAGAAACATCAGGATGTATTCTCATAGAGATATGATGAGATGCTAGGACTAGATACTTAGGTTGATGTACACCATCTCGGTCTCTCAATAAGTCACTATAGGTTAAAACAGCCTCCCAGGAAGATGCACCCCTCTCATGGTGCCATAATCGAGGTAGAAGTTGATAATCTCATTAAATCCAACTTCATCAAGGAAGTATAGTACCCCATATGGTTATACAATATCATTCCCTTTAGGAATAATAATGGATAGATCGGGTTCTTTATTGACTTATGGGATCTTAACTATCACAGCCTGAAGGATGAATTTCCCCTTCCTATGACAGAGCTGTTGATTTACTCCACCGCCAGGTTTTAGGCTCTCTCCTTCATGGATGGGTATTCTAGATATAATTAGATCCAAATTTCCCCTGAGGATGAAGATTTCCCCAATTTCAGAGTTCCACAAGGTACCTTCTATTATTAGGTAATGCCTTTATTCCTGAAGAATGTAAGATCCACCTATCAGTACATTATGCACCACATATTCAAATTGATTCTCAGGACATTAGTGGAATGCTATGTGGATGATCTGGTGGTCAAATCATTCCAGTGTCAAGACCATATCAGATATATTTATAAAGTGTTTGGCTTCCTCCACTCCCACCATCTAAATATGAAACCCTTTAAGTGTTCATTTGGGGTTACCTCTGGAAATTTTCTCTGCTTCATCATCAGGTATAGAGGAATTGAGATCGATCTAGAGAATATCAAGGCTATCAGTTAGATGCCTCATCCAAGAAACCTGCAAGATCTCTAAGGATTTCAAGGCCACTTTTCCTACATATTCCGAATCATTGTAAATTTGGCTAGAAAGTGTAATCCCTTTTCCCAGCTTATGAAGAAAGTTTTTTTCTACTAGTGATATGAATAATGTCAGACTGCCTTTGAAGAAATCAAGAAGTATCTGCTCCAGCCTCTGGTTTTGATGCCACCCATCTCCAATAAACCACTGTTCTTTTACATAATCACCCTGGAATGGTCCCTTGGCATAATTCTCACTAAGAAAAATAATGAATGGATAGAAAATAGTTTATACAATCTTAGTCATATGGTCCTCGACACCAAAGCCAGATATTCCTCTATTGAGAAGATCTACCTCACATTGATTTTTGCAGTGCAGAAATTAAAGCACTACCTGAAGCACCACAAGATACAGTTGGTGTCTTGTGTGGATCCACTGAAGTATATTCTAAACTAATCTATGTTGACAGGCTATTTATCTCAGTGTGCAGTGATCCTTCAGCAGTTCGACATTAGGTTTGTTCCACTGAAATCTGTCAAGGTTCAGGAATTATTAGATTTTTTGGCCAGCCATCCAGCCCCTACAAAGTGGTCTATGAATCCTGACTTCCCATATGAGGTCATCCTCCTAGTGTATTAGGATGTTTCATGTTGTCATATTCACTTTGATGGCACTTCATGGAGTCCCACTAGAAGAAGGCTCAATGACCCCAAACTCAATAGAGTGGTCTGAATATTGTCTTCATTACACTCACACGGGAAATATTTCCCTCCTTGTTCTTGTTGTCAAAAGGCTGCACCAAAAATGAGGTAGGGTATCAGGATATCATCACTGGTCTCGAGTTGGCCCGCGAGATTGATGTTCCCTACCTACATGTGAAGGGGTACTCTGAGCTAGTCATCAAGAAAATCTATGGTGACTATATTGTTAGAAAGCTAGAGATCTTTCCCTTGTTAAAGCATGCTCTCCATATGATGGACTGAATCCCTTCTTGGCCTGAGTTCAGTTATATTATGAGGCTATAAAATGGTCAATACAATGCCTTGGCTAGACTTGTTATGTATCATATAGAGCCTAACTAGAATGACATGTTTATCCATGTGGCACATCGAAGAGTCGCTCCTATCACTCTGGGTGATGCTGACAGTCAGCAGGTAGACTATATTATCATTGATGCCTCCACATCAGGATCTCCCTACCATATTAGAAGAAACCCCTGGTTGGATGAATCCCTTTTTTAAATAGCTCTAACACAGAAATTGCCCAACAGATAGAGCCGAACATGAGAGAATCTTATGGTGTGCAGTGAAATTAACCCTCTAGAGTGGTCCTAGACTTAAAAAGATCCTCTAAAAACATGGGTTTGATGGTGTAATCCTTTTTTGCATCCAAGTAGGTGAGATCTCCCAAGTTATTCCAGAATTCCATGCCAGTTCCTATAGATCTCATCAGACAGGGTCAAAACTTCCCCACCATACCTGAAGGTTGGGATACTTATGTCCCACCATGGTCTACAATTGTATCGAGTCCTCCAAGAGTTTTCACACATGTTAGATCCATGCCAACTTTTTTCATTGGCTGCTGGAACCCCTCTACACTACTAATTAATCTTGGCCCTTTTTGGTCTGGCGGCTTGATGTCATGGGGCCATATCCACTAGCAATAGCTCGTCAGTGCAGGTTTATTCTGACCACCAAAAATTTCTTATCCAAGTGGGAAGAATTGATTCCTATTAATGAATTAAAGTTCTGTTTTATCATTTATTTCATAAGGTACAACATCATCCACCAATTCAGATTACCTCACACCATCCTCACTAATAACGACACCAACTTTTGAGCAATTGAGCTGAAGAAATTGTATGCTAAGTACAACATCCAGTCCAATCATACTTCTTTCTATCATGCATATGAAAATAGGAAGATCGTAGTGTTCAAAAAGACCCTCTCTAACATTTAGAAAAAATGGTTGGTCAAAATAAAAAAGAGTTGTCTAGACAAGCTCCCCAATTTTGTCTTGTCTTATCGGACAACAACTCGTAATTCTACTCAGGTGGCCCCATATTCCTAGTGTATGGTGCAGAGGAAATCCTACCTATCGAGATCCAGTTTATTTTACTCTGTACATATTTTTATGATCAACAGACATCAGACAAGATAGTGGAAGTCTGTCTAGATGAGTTAGAAGCCCTCAATGAGAATCGACTCTGAGCCCTACACAATTTGGAGAGACACTAGAACAAGATATCCAAGGATTTCAACAAGAAATTTGTCCCTGGATCCTTTCTTCAGGGTGACACGGTATTGTCCCTAAGAACACCGATGATACCCAGTAGGAAACCACCCAAGATGGAGCCCAAGTGGGAGGGACCTTATATCATTCACAAGGTTTACCACAACAATGTGTACTCTTTGATCACCATGGATGGAGAGATTATCACTCCTCCGACCAATGCTAAATTCATCAATAGGTACTTCACTTGAGGATATTTACCATCCCACGTGATGTTAAACTGCTCTGTCCAGGATTCAAGAAATAAAACTATCCAGCATCATCATCCCATATGATGGTAAACTACATAGGATTTCCTGCATGATGTTAAAATACAATCCACATTTTCCTTTAGTTCATCCTTTATGATATTAAACTGTTACCCCATCCTTACCGTATGATGTCAAACTGCACAGCACTCTAGAACTATGTGTGGCTTGATTCCTGCCCTTGTAGGATGCATAGGAATGCCTTGACGTTTTGTCCCTAGGTCCAACCATAGGCACCACAAATCCTGGCATCTTTTTGGCCTCTTGACCTAAGTGTCTCGAGATCATATGTTATGGAAAAAACTTATATTTTCCTTATTCACATTGGGTTTATAACTACCACATCACGTATATCCCTTTAGAGATCTTCCCCTTTACCATTTGTCCTTACAGCACAATGTTAAACTGCATGAAATTCTAGAAATATGTATAGATTTATTCCCATCCTTATGAGATATGTAGGAATACCTAGAAATTTTTTATTGGGTTCTAGCCCTAGGTCCTCCAATTTCTCTTCTGGACCCTTGACCAAAATTCCCTTCTGGGATTATGAATGGTCTAGTGTGGGACCTTTTTGGTCCTCATTCATGTCAAGTTACTTTTCCACAACATACTCATTTCTCCCTTCGGTATAAATCTCCCCTATTTGTCTTTACTGCACAATGTTAAACTACACGTCATTATAGAACTACGTGTGGCTTGATTAATTCCCTTGCTGGATATGTAGGAATGCCCAGAAATTTTGTCTTCGGGTCCAGCCCTAGGTTCATCAACCCACTTTTCCTCTTTCCTTTACTCATTTTTTTCGAGTTATTTGTCCTTGATTGAGTCCCTATACCTCTATTATGCCTCATTGAAGTGCTCATATGTGCTATGGTGTGGGGATTAGAGTGTTTGATTTTACAGGGACATGATTTCATTCTACTTCCATGCTTTACACGCCCCTTTGTTTGGGTCTCCATCATCTTTCACATCTGAAAGGACCCCCAAATGGTATGGATGCTTAGCCTTTTGGATCACCTACCATTTTTGGCCAATGTCCGAGAGGATCTTGAATAATTTTTTGATCCAGGTTCCATGTTTCGAATACAGTCAGTGACCAACCCTTCTAGTGTTTGTTCCCATCCCCAGAAGCATGATATGGATATTGTGTCACGAATATGGTCAATAATTATCCTTCACAATTATGCCACATTCATCATGTCCCAAATATTGGTCTCATAGTTCACATTCCTTATCACATCCTTATTTCTAAATAGAACTTCAATACTCTCAGTGCCATACCTCCATGAACCTCTACACATTGAGTGGGTGGACTAGTGTCATGGGTTGCCTTTGACTCCACACCTTTGTTCCCATTTTGTGTACTTTTGTGTGTAGTGAAGATATTTTCCACCCCTTGTTTCACACACCGAGCATGGATCATGTGGGATTAGGGATTGTTGATAAGGTTTATACTTTCATGGAATTGGATCACACCTTATGGTCTGAACTCTATGACCTTAAACTAAGATCTTTAGTGTCCAAGTTCACATGACATTAAACTATGTAACAACTTAGATTGTCCTCATTTTTAAGGATATCACCCCCTTTGGAATTTTCCATTTTCCAAGTCTTCCTTAAATAACTATGTGTGGATTGATTCTTACCCTTGAAGGATATGTAGGAACACCCAGATCATCAATCTTGGGCCCAGCCTTAGTATTATTGCCCCTTTTTCTTCTTCCTCAGTGCATGACATTAAACTGCAACCATACCCTGAACAAATTCAGGATGCCCCATGATAATTGTGGGATTCTTTGGATTCCTCATTGTCAAAGAGGATTGCACCCACTGGTGTTGGTCTCTAATAACAATATTCTTCAATAACTACATATGGATTGATTCTCATACTTATGTGATAATTAGTGATGCCTAAACATTCGTGCCAGGCCTAGCCATAGGTTCATCAACCCTCCCAAACCATTGGCCCCAACTACAGTCCAAAATCTATAACCATAAACCAGGATATCCTAGTCCATGTAACATGACTTTAAATTGTTGACCAAGGTCCATGCAGTATGACCTTAAACTATGTGTAACATCCTAGTCAAATGACGTTAAACTATGTCATGCATCATCTTTATCATATTAAATTAAACTATATATACATAGTTCTCATTTTCACAACGTAAAACTACAAAGAACCCCAGGCCCTCATCCTGTGTGGACCTCTCTCATAGTGCTGGTCATCTACCACATTGTTCATATATTTAGTTGTCACTCGGCATCCAAGATGACACCCCCTAGAATATAGGTTTGATATTTGTTCATTCCAATGCGCTCACATCAATGTTCTTTCATCATGGTGGCATAATTTTAAGAGTGTTGGACTCCATTTGAATAAACCATCACTCCATACCACTCTTTTTGTTCCCCTTATTCAAATCTTCATCCTCTTTCACATCTAAAGGGATCCCCAAACGGTATGGATTCTTAGTGCCACGGCTTGCCTACCGCTTTAGGCTAATCTTCCGGAAGACATTGGATAACATTTTGAGTTAGGCCCCGTATTTTTGAATGTGGTCAGAGTTCATCCCTCATTTGTTTTTCTCATCCCAAGCTATGAAATATGGATACTATATCTCAATTATGGTCAGTATTTATCCTCCATCGTCATGCCACCCTCACTATGTTCTGAATTTTAGGTATCATGATTCACTCTCCTCATTACCCTTTGTTTGGATTGATTCCAATGACTGTGGAATTACCCCCATTCATGTGCTAGATTATGTTGGTAAAGGTGAGTTGGATGCTTCACTAACTCTATCCTCCAGTCATGGCCTCTCTCAACCTGAATACTTTAGGTAGTTAGTCAACAATAACAGACCCAAGGTATTTGATTGTTATCTGGCACTATCATATGAAAATTGGATGATTATGTGGTCATCTCTTGTTTCTCACACTCGGTATGACCCAAGTGAGCTTAGGGATTGATTGCCAATTACTTCACAGTTATGATTGAGATGAAACTATTAAAACAAACGAGAAAACAATAAATCCATGCACGTAGTTCAGGATAAGCGAACAATGAGAAAAATATGTTTCATTATTTTGTCTAAAACATGTTTCTTATGGATCATTCCCTTTAATTGACTATTTCAATCCTTCCACTTTCTGGAGAGTAGCTTCCAAATTTTTATCTCGCTCCCTAATCTCCTCTTCTTCATCAGCATCCATAGATTGAAGCTCATTAACCCTAATTGGAATTCATTTTAGTACAGCTTGGAGTTTATCCATCTGACGGATCGTCTACACCACCTACTCCTTGGACTCCTCCAACTAGGATTTCAATAGTTTAATAAGCTTGGATTGGTTTTTGACAAATTTGGCATGTTCGTTCATTTGCTCATCATGGTATCAGATTTCTTTCTCAGTCTCATAGAACTTCTAGATATTCACATATTTCTTCCTACACCAAGAGGCTTCTAATTGTTAGCTTCTCTCTCGAATCTTCTCACCAAGATAGTTGTGGATCACCATATGAAGACGGTAGGCATCCACCCCTCCAAAATAGAGAAAGAATATCCAGGTGTGAAGTGACCACATCCGGCTCATCCATTCCACCTATGGTTTCCCGAGGAAGAGTTTGATACATTTCCATGCCTTGTGTCATGTCATACGACTCTCCTTATCTGTTTCAGGTTCATCATCATCCAGCTCATCAGGATCTATAGGTTTGTATTCAGGAAAAACTACCAAAATCTCAGTAGAAGGGTCTTCCTCTAGTATCCTTTCTGAAGGACTGGGCTCTATAACATGATGGTGACCCTCCTCACTCATTTATTTTTCTTCTTTTCCATCACCAGTTCCAGGCTTCCCCTTAGAAGTTTCATCACCTATGTCCATAACTTTCTACCCATTGGATACTAAGATTGGGTTAGTTTAAATGGTCGGTTCTTCATGAATAGGTACAATCACTGATGTACCTCTACAGATGTCTTGGACTCGATGGTTTGTTGAGCCTCCAGTTTTGTGATCACTTTATGGAGAATGAATACATTGATCAGCTGAGTTCGCATATAATAGATGTGGTTCTATAAAGAGTGATACTTATAAGATCTAAGAAAAGTAGGGTCAAGTGCCTGAGTCACTATAGGAGTTTCCACCACGGGAGATCCCTCAATGATTTTCAACTCTATATTTGGCACCATCTCCTAGAAAGTGGGAATGTCTTGGGTTTTTTAGGTTGTCTCTCTAGACCCTTTTACTGCTTCATCCATGATTGTTCCTCTGCCTTGCTTAGCCCCATATGCAGGCTCAGGGAGATGTCCTTCCACGACCATAGGTACATTTTCACCCCCAGAATTAGAAGTTTCCTAACCACCACTATCAATGTGTTATTAAAAAGGAAAGATTTTGGTCAGTGGATCCAAGTTAGGGAAAGAGAAGGAACCAAGAGGTATGTTAATTAGGTTTTACTTCGAGATGTTCGGAAAATTATTTGTTAGAGCCTTAAATTTCATCAATATCACATGGTCTTCTTTGATGGGTTGTTATTCCATGAGGTTCCTAGCCTCTAGGCCCCTCATCCTTGACCTCTTATTCTTCCTCTTCCACTTCCTCTTACCCCTCATCTTTGTCTTCCTCTTCTTCATCGTCATCATCATTCTTGGGTGTCCACTTCTCTAGGTCATGCTCCTAGCTGAGAATCACTTTCACCAAGAGATGTGGTTCTTTATACCACCCCCATTGGTATGCATAAACATCCATGGCTATTAGGTATTCATGTTGGTGATGAAAATTTACCTTTTCCACCACCTGAATATTCCCAACTTTTGGAAGGTCAAGTCCAGTGTGCACTGGTTTTTGCCACAGGGATTCTGAACTTAGTGTTTGTTTCAACATCCTCCAAGATGACCATAAGAATGGGAAAATGGAGTAAATGGTTGGATATAGAAGGTATCTCAGTTTCTTCCAAGGGAGTTTCCTATCCAGGCCATGAGTTCACCTACAGGACCATCCCTCTTCAGAGGGAGGAGGCACAGTCATACCTTGCAATGCTCATGCCATCGAGGTTCCAACTTGTGTGATCCCAGCCACCTGGCTTGCCTCTGGTCTCACCTCCCCAGTGTCACCTTTCCTTATCTATCACTTTACAAACTCTATTCTCTCTACCTTGATCTTCTGAATGCATTTCTATATAATTGAATTTGGATATACTGCCACCCAGTGGTCAGCAAACTCTGTTGATTGGACGACATTGAAATTAGTGGGGGGAAGGTAATTACTTCACTAAATCTAGAATTTGTGAACATGAGACACAATTAGTGAAAATTTTATGATTTTCTCTCTTCTTGAACCTCTGTATACACCTTTTTCAGCATTCACTGCATGCACCTGAACTTCCTTGCAAACCTTGATGGCACATAGGGTTCACAGAGAATTTTCTCGTCAATCTAGGTCACCGGCACACCACCCTTGATACTCTATAGGTACTCCCTCTACTCTATAAGGAATTTCAATTCATCCACCATTTCACCAACTGGAGTTTGAAATGGGTGGAAGTTGAAGTTTTCATGATTTTCAATCCTGATCTTAATACCCTCCTCATTAAGCATCAGTGGATGAACCCCATAAATGTTCTGTATAGATGGTTTCAAGCCATAACCTTGAGGACGGATGGTGTTTCGTAAATCGTACCCACCACAGTGAGTTGTGACCCAGCCATGGAGAATTTGAAACGGTCTAGAGATTCTCATGGGTTTAGTTCCTCTTGATATATTCCCTAGAATGTTGTAAAACCTAGCTAACACAGGCACTACCAGGTTGACCATATAGTTGGATTCCATGATCCTGACCATCACCAATGTCCCTGGATGGACCCCCATTCATGTGTCCCTCACTGGAAGTAGCCACTCACTCAGGAAGGCAGTGAGGAACCCATTGTATCGCACATGTGGGTCTCAACTTTCATTCACACTAAATCCCCATGATTGATATTCACCTGCTACTAGGACCACCCATTATGATCCTTCTTTGCCCCTCTACAACATGATCAGACACTACTTCCCTCTCTCGGAAATCCTCATATTCTGGTCCCTCCTAGGAAACAAGATGAACCATGCCATATAGGATATGTCCTTTATGATGTGCTTGATCTTCAGCCTCTCCTTTTACAGCTCCAATATATGCCATGTCAGAATAGGGGTCTGCACCCTGTCTCCCCATACATTCTCTTTAGTTAATAATTCATCGTATTGGAACCCTTCCAAAGGGATTCACCTGATGTAGTGGATGTCCCAAAGGGTGATGTCGACCTCCCCATGGTGAAGATGGAAAGTATTGGCATCAGGAGACCACTGGATGAACAGCTCCAGTACCAAGTCCAACTAGTGATAGAAATAGAATTGTGATGTCCACATGGCCTCAAACAGCACGATGTGTCAAAGATCCGCCCCAAAATCTTTACATTTCTAGTGTACCCAGTACACCCATGACCATTCTCTAGTGAAGTTTCCTATGGATCTCAAGTCCCAGTATTGCTTTTATCCCTTAGTCTCATCAGTGATACTGCTCCTAAAAGTGTTGGCATAATGGGCAGGGAAGTCTTTAGCAACTAGTTCACCCCCGTAATTATCCTGGTTTTTGGATTCAGGATGTAAACAGCCATATCACTAGTTTCCCTAGTGAGATTACCATTTTTATTAATTTTGAATTGGGAAATGTTATCCTCATGCGTTACCCACAACTTCGGAGATCCAATCTCAAATCCTGGCATCAGTACCTCCTCTAGAATGCTGAAGTTCCACAGCAGAAGTTTGTTAATCAGAAAATAATCCTTTTGATCCTGCATCAATATGCCTAGGAGCATTTGGTTGTCTGATAGAACCCTTATTTCAAGAATAATTTGAGGGTTTTCAACCATCACATCCCTCTGTACAACATAAGCAGCCTCAGAAGCCTCCCTCTTAGCGTTGATCTATTTTTCGGACATCTCGTTGAAGTTACACATGAACAAAGGGATTTGCATGAAATATGTGGGTTTAGAATGAAAGATAGATAGGATAATGCAATATTGGATGTAGAAGTTCCATAAAACCAAGATAAGTTAGAACCGTTCAAGATCCAGTGGTTGCACATAAGGTACCAGCTAGATTCATGAGCTTTCACGCAGAATAAATGAATTTTCATGCATCAGAGCAGATCTCCTATCATACAAAAATTCAAGTTACATTCCCCCTCCCCCAAGTATTTATAGGTGTTTACTGGTTCTTTCACATCGGTGCAATGCATTTTACGTTCTAGGTCGGTCATTTTTCATGCACCGTGGGAAACATTTTCTGTTTGTCGGTATTACCCTCAAAACCCGACCTTCTAGTTCCCTTTCAGCTTGGATTCTAAGGGGGGGATTTGTTGGCACCAAATTCCACTTTAGTCCATGGATTGGAATATTTAATAAACCCAAAGTCATATTTTGATTCTATGAACAAACTTAAGGACCCCAAGAGAGCGGCATACAAGATTTGGATCCTAGATGCAAGAGTGGCATCTATGTGCAAACCTCTTGCACGCCCAATACAACATCAAATGGGATATTTTGCTTAGAGATCCTGAAAATGGTCAAGTCATATGCACTAAATAATCCAATTTGGTGCACAATAGTATAGATCAGCGTGTAAACCTCTTGCATACCTGATATGATGTCAAACGGCCTCTTTCGCGCTGAACACCTTGTGTGTCATTGCCAATATTTTCACCTATAAATAGAGGGGTACCCCCTCAAAAAAAGTCTTTGAAATTAAAACTATCACTCCCATGTTCATAAGATGACCCCTTCCATGACTATGTGAAATTCATCATGTCAAGGTACTGGATCTTGGGTGACATATCTCCCATGGGTCCCCCTTCGGGTGGTCCCACTAGGGTTTAAACCTCACCCATTTCCATATTTTCCTAGTCAAGTTCATGAAAAATATCCCTCTTGTATGCAAGGATTACCCTTGTGTAACAAATCTTATGCTCAGACCCCTTCCCTTTATGGGCTTGACTCTAAACTTGCACACAACCTTTGACTTTGTGTGCAATCCTTCAATCTTGTGTCTGCCCCCTTCCTTTGTGTTCCATGTGTTGTCTTCATTATAAGGAACCATGTTCAATATCCCCTTTCACAAAACATACCTATTTTGTGTGAACCACTTCTGTATGGGCCTCTAGGATTGTGTGTAGTGATTTTTGGGTTCCTTGAGCGGTGCTCTATATTGCATTTCCCTACCTCATACTTATTCCCATAGGTACGCTAACATCTATTGCTTCTTTGCATAGTTATGCTAACATATATGCCTCTACCGACCACTCCTCGACCTCATTAACACCTATAATTTATTGTTATTTTCCCTCCCCCGAGTTTGGGTTGGTAAAAGTCATGTAAGTCCCAGGGGTGAGGAGTGAGTCCTCATCGTCTGAGCTTTAGGACGTTAAACTTCCAATCACCCCCCATCCTCAACACATGATGTTAAAATTTTATTTCCATATATGTGACAATATTGACAGTACTAGAGATGGTATGGGACTAGGTGCCTTTATCTTCCCACCTTTTCAATCTGCCTTCTCTTTCCATTTTCACTTTCTCACCATGTGTGCCTCAGGCAGTCTCCACATTAGCCCCGACATACCTTGATAGGGTGTTCCCTGTATGATGACCATATCCTCCTCTTAAATCAGGTCACCCTCCTCAGTATTCTCTCCCAAAGTAAGTCCCAATATTTACCATTCCTCATAGATGAATCTTTTATGATGTGATCATCAAGTCCGCTACTACCTCTTATTTCTCACACCAAGTATGACTCAAGTGGGCTTAGAGAAATCGATGATCATGACATCCTCTTTGGTCTTCTAAACTTATTTAATCACCATACCCCTTTATTTCCCAAAACTACATGGAATCTTATCCCTATATTCCACAAGGAATGTAGGAATCCTCCCTGATGTTCAATCCCATCATCCATCTATCTCGACCACTTCACGTCAGTTCACTTTCATCCTACATGATGTTAAACTATTGGCTCCTTTATTTCCTTGAACTATGTGGGTTTTGATCCCTATATTCTATAAAATTTAAAAATGAAGACTCCCTAAGGTTCAACCCCAATCAATGGTAAACCATGGTGCTCCCTTATAGGTATGTACCATCCTTATGTGACATCTTCCCTTTTGGGGACACATCCCTTGGATCCGCCTCTCTGGGGTGTCCTAATCTATCCATATGGGATGTTAACCATGCGTAATCCCTAGAATGTCGAAGGGTTTTTTTCCTTTTTCTACACCCCAACCACATATCCCAGGCATCTAACCATGCATAAGCCCCAAACATCATACCCCTCCAACTAATAGTGTCCCTCTTGCGATGGGCTACTAACCATGCATAAACCCCAGCATGTCGAAGGGTTGTTATCTTTTGTGTACACCCCAACCACATGTATCGAGTAGCTAACCATGCATAAACCCTAAATATCATACCCCTCCAACCATGAGTTTCCCTCTTATAATGGGTTGTAAACCTTTTGTAGGCCCCAGTATGTCTCCATTTTTTCAACCTTTGTGTACAACTTGATTCCATGCCCTATATTGAACTATGTAGACTTTGATCCCCATCTTCTACATTGGGTATGTAGAAATCATCCATGAGGTTCAAGCCTATCATCCAGTCCCCATCCTGGTCTCTCCCATGAGCCTTTGTGTTTTGGGAAGATCATTCCCTAGCTTGGGGGTTCTAATTACTTCAGGTCCCCATCCATGCACCCATTTTCACAAGCCACCTCCTCATGTTTCTCATCGCCCCATCCATAACTATGTTGACTTTGATTCCCAACCACCGGGATATGTAGGAAACCTCCCTAAGGTTCAATCCTAGCACCTTCAACTTCAAATAAGTTCTATATAATTCATCCTCACCCTCTAAAACCTCCTCCATATCCATTATGATCCTCATCTAGGACAAAAAATCCCAGTGATATCAGGCCATCCATAATTTTCACTCCTTAGCGGCACTCGAGCAGAAAACCATACATAGGCCCCAACCATTTTCTCAATCACCTTTACCTTATCATAGTAAGGTCAACCATCCCATTTCTACTTTTTGTATCACCCAGGAAGCTAACCACATTTAATCCCTGAATCACCCTTTTGAACTATGTGGGTTTTGATCCATGTATTCTACACAGGGTATGTAGGAAGCCTCCTTGAGGTTCAATCCCAGCCAATGCTAAACCTTGGTGTTCCCCTTTTTGGGGCCCAATCTCCCTGATCCACTCTTTTTGGTGTCCATATCATCCATCACAATGTGATATATTCCCTTTTTGGGACACACCATCCCAAATTCATTCTCATTAGGCATTTTGATCCATCGGGTTGGTAATCCTTCTAGGTGCTCCCTCCTAGGGATGTACCCACCTAATATGCTCTTTTTAGTGTTCTGATCAGTCCAATATGTATCCTATAGATTCTAGACTCATGGAATGACCATTGTTAAACATGGGAATCCAAGGAAAATCTCATAAACTTTCTTATGTCATAAGATTCCATGTGATCGATGTGGGAAGCCTTGGGTTTCATCACCCTTGAGAATCCCTCCGATGAGGAAGAATGCAGGTGTTTCAGTGTTTTATTATAAAGACATGCCACAAATGCCTCAGCATGACTAATCCCCTGACTGAAGGTTACTATCCTGACTTGACCCCTTGGAATTTCCTAATAGAATCAAAAAAATTAACCAGCATCCACAAAGAGATGGTATTGGGAATAAGTTTCACGAACAATGTATTAATCTATAAGGGAGACCCATACTAAGTAATGAATTATGAGGAGTAATACAAGAAAGGATATACCAACATCCCACCACCTCATTTCAATTAAGGATCATACATATTTTAAGAATTAATGAATGTAACCAAACTTTGGAAAATAGGAATATGGGGAAATAGATGTGACTGTCACTATCAACGACGATGCGAGACGACATGCCCCGATGAAAGCATCAAAAACAATAATCTCTAAAGAATTTATTCATTAAATCCATTATGATAATAAGGGAATTATTAATACCAAATGTAATCACTATAAATTCATAGTGTTAATACATTTAAAAGAAAGTTTTCTTGGGTATGTCTTCACTTTTGACCCTCAACTATTAGTATCCAAATTGAATATCATACTTGAAAAAATATTGAGGTCCTCGTAATTGATAAAAAAAATCATCAATATGGGGTAGAGGATACTTATTATTGATCATGATTGTATTAAGTTCTTTATAATAAATGCAGAGTCACATTAATCTATAATTATTCTTAAAAAAGTATATTTGTGCCCCATGGTGATACACTTGGCTGAATCAATCCCTTATTAATATTCTCTTGGAGTTTCTTCTTCAATTCCTACAACTCAATCGGTTCCATTCTATATGGAGTATTTGAAATAAGTGTATAATTGGGTATAATTTCTATTTAAAACTAAACTTTATGATATAGAGGGAGACTAGGAAATTCTTTCGAAAATACATCAAAAAAATATCATACAACAGGTATATCATCAATGTTGAGTTTCTCCCCAAACATTTGGGATAAATACCCACTTTTAATAGGAATAAAGACCCATTCAATGAATGTAATTTTCATTGGAGGTTCACATTTATCCTTGCACTGATATACAATCATAGGTTTGTTCGTAATATCAAATGTGACTTCACTTCCTTAGAAATTGATATGGTATTTATATAAATAAAGTTAATCCATTCTAAAAATAACATCAAATTCAACTAGAGAAAGAATAACAAGATTTACAAGAAGCGAGTTCCTAAAAACTTCAGTTGGGGAAGATTTATCTACTTTAGATATGATCATCATACCATTAGGATTTTTTACTATTATTTCAATATCTTGTAATTGAGGTGGTAATGTGATATCCTTGGAAAAAAATTTAGATATAAAAGAGTGTGTAGAACTAGATTCAAATAACAAATTAGAAATTATAGAGTGAATGGTAAGTGTATATTTCAAAACTTAGTTATCCCACCCCACATTAACAATAGTGATTGCATGGTATTTCCATTTGTATCTGGGCTTAAGAGGTTACTAGTATCAGTCATTGTCATTAAAACTTAGTTTTGAGTACCGGTTGTCATGATGTTCATAGTTCTTACAATTATAGCATTGGAGTGTGAGTGGTGTATTATATTGATATTTTTTTCGATTTACATCATTAGTTATCTTCTTCACATTACTTATGAATTTTATTTCCTAATGGCCTTTTTTCACACTTGAAATATTTACCAATCCCATTAAGAAATATCCCTCTTTGTTTCTTTCCACACTTTCAACATAAAGGAAAAATTATCTTCTTCCCTCAATGGTTTTTGTTATTATAATTTCCTTTTAATTTTATCTTTATTTTCTTATCAAGACCATGATATTTATGGGTGACTCCAATAATCATTTTCCACCTTGATAGAACATTAAATAATTTATTCATAGTTATTGAAGTATTTTATGGATAAATCCATTCATAGAATTGATTTTAATCCATTGAAGAATTGATCAATCTAAATTTGTAGTTCAATAATAATACCATAATCACACCTTGCAAGTCTTGAATTTTTTTTCTCATGGGTGAAAGGCATCAGGGTATGTAGTGAAAGTAGATGATCCAGAGATTTAAAAACTTTACATCATCGGATCAATGTAACTACATAGTCTATGATGATAAGAAGGCTGATATAGAAGCTAAGGATTCTTCATGAAATTTTTTAGCACAAAATAAAATTAAAAATTACCTCATTTTATCTAAATACATGCTCAATAACTACTCATACTCAATGATCATTTCTCAAATAAACCAAAGTTGGATCCCTCTATATCTCCCACATGCACATAAAAAGTCTTCAGTATGTTCGATCGTCAAATTCTAAGTGCTAGCATAGATATCCAAAGATTCCTTCGACATCTCGAAGATCACAACTACATCAATCCTTTAATCCATAAAGGAGAACTCAAACCAGTTTCTTAGATAAATAGATTCTCTCTATAGGATTTGGTAGAGAGGATAGAGGGCCTCTCAAATTCACATGATGAATAGTTCCATGAATGAGAGTCTCCTCCCACTTATATAGTTAGGTTAAAAATGCCCATAAATGGCTCCCCAACCCCAAGATATGTATTTCTTGCTAAATAATCTATAAATGAAATCATATGAATGACTTCTTGAGTCATAAATATCATTTATATTTTTATCATTTACTTGTAATATAATAAATATATCATGTGATAAAATAAAACCTTTAACTCAAATCATCATTCCCAAAAATATTAAATTAAACATAAATATTAGAATAATATTTGTTTGTATAATATTTTTCATGCATTCACTTAAAATATTATGAATACTACATGTATTCACTTAAAATCTTATTAATAATTTTAATAAATAAATTCAACTCCAAATATTATTTACTTGAATAATAATGAATTTATTTATTCATTGGTAATCATATATTCTCATACATCACTCTGACCCTGTGGTGGCACTCACCATGTATTATACTCCTATTCATTAGAATATGCCAGACCATTGAATATGCTTAGTGTGTAACCCTCTAAGACATTATCTTGATAGTAGTGAATATTATTCACAGACCAGGAGTGGATCCTAGCAATCCATCAAGGGACCTAAATATATAATGAATATTCATTAAAATGAAAACTTATCCTATGAACACACATCATGTAATATTATATTTTTTGTCTCGTGATATATCATAAAGCAGGATGAACACTTTGTGTCATCATCCTTTATTTCCTTATTGTTAGCTGACCTAACTGGACTGACTTACCTTCTTCTACCATGGCTATGGATTTAGTGAAGGTACTATCATCCTGATCAACAATGATAGGGATATCTCTTCCTATCATAAGTGATATATTCTATCTTTATTATTCAATCAATGTCATACCACCAATGATACATCCAACGCAAGATACCTTGTTATTACATTAACACTGTATTTTTCATTTTGTATAAAAGTACATGATCAAATAATATACAATGATAATATTCTCAATTCAGGAGACCATTACATGTGTTCACAGATATGAATAACCAATGACATTTGAAATATGTGGTGTTCCTATTGAAGGGTAGGTATTCATGATCTCATCTACTCAAGATCACCAAGTGTGAAATTCATGAGAAAAAGTCTCAATGCTTATGATCCCTCATCACTTAAAAGTACGACATCATATGTTCCCAGTCATCATGATATATATAGTCCATAGAACCTATGTTTAAGATTACTATAATAGTATCTTGAGATTCTCATTATAGCCTAAAAATTATATAACCTTTTTGATATGAAATAATCTATGAATAGTACCATGTAAATAGTGGACACAAAAATATAAACACCATTATGGTAAGTATACATCATGCATAACTCATTGTATACATGATATTGTAATTGAAAAGTAATGTTTAATTTTTCTATAGGGAACCCACTTTTACAACACTCCCACTTAGACTAGATCCAACTTTCTAACTCTCCTTGTTTTCCCTCATGTGATAAGATCATGCTTCTAATGAGTTATGGATTTATTCATTAGGCCTACCACCTCACCACTGTGTGGTTATTCTGCTATCTGCAACTTTACATCCTTGAGTAAGACTCCTTCATAGATGATGTCCCCAAGTATATTCATTTTTTTCAAATGTAAAAACTTGACATCTTGGATAGTACTAGTAGTAAGATTATCATAATTTATATTATGATAAAACCTTACCTATTGGGTGTGATTCCAAGAACTATAAAAAAACATTACCTATTTTACATTGCTTCTCCAACTACATCAGAATATGTAACACACTCATTATTTTTAGATATGGCTACTATAGGCTTGAATGATCTTATCTTACTCATTACCTTATCCTGGATGCAATATTTTATCATATTGATCTAAAGGAAGACTAGTTTTTGTCCCATTATAACTAGTTTTCCTTCCTCTCCAAGTACTAGGAACATATCCCTTGTACTATGTCAAGTACAATTGGACATTTCTGACTACTTACTATGAAGTTCTCTTATATATAACTAATATTTTCCCACTATAAATTCTATGGTGGAAATAAATTATCTTGTATATAGCATGGAATATGTGATTGATCCAACGCAGAAGCATATAGAATTATAATTTTCATATCAATATTTTCTTATTCATCCTATATTTAATATTTCAGAGATTTATGTCATGTGACATTGAAAAAATATATCTCTATAATTGTTCCAACTTGTATTTTTCAACTCCTTGTTAGTATATGTACTTTTGACTTGGTCAAAGAAACCCATTACATCTACCTCAGTAGAAATTGTTCCCTAAAACTTGGGTTCCAACTTTAATTAAATCTATGGAGAGTTTATTTCATTATAGTATTAATTAAATATAATACTAATAGTTTTTTTCCATATTTTATCAACATATATTTTACTTGGAAAATAATGGTTCTCTCACTAACCTCTTGTAGACATGTGGTAAAAATCCATTCTAAATGAATATTCTATGATCGTGTTGCTTGCTTCAATCCAAAACTAGATTTCATTTACTTTGACCCATTATTAGAATTTAGTGTCACCAAATCTTTTTGGTTTTATCATATGGAAACTTTCAAATAAAGGTATTCAATCTAATTCCAAACATAATTATCATATAAAGTGTCTATAAAAAATATAATTCAAATGAATTGGGAATGATAATTAGTGAAAAGGTTCCATCATAGACTATATTTAAACATTGTTGTTTAAACCTCAGAGTTATCTATCATGACTCATTGTTCCAAAACACGACCATCCATGTATTTTTTCTATTGAATAGTCCACGGTATCAAGATTTGAAGCATTCAAAATACTAACCACAAGCACTTTGAAACATGGAATCCATTTCCTAAATTCATAGAAGCTTGTCAATCATAGTTTTTTTTCATTTATTGATTACTTATAGGATTCATTATTCTCAATGAATAATGTATTTCTATTCATGGTGAATTTAAAACCATTACCATGGTTTTATCCTTCCTATGCAGTATGTGTCTCTGAAATATTCATTTTCCACAAACTCTTGTGGAAGTTTTTCTCTAAGGAATATTTGTGAATCTTTGGCATTTACTAAATCCAAGTTAATATTTCTTCCACTATATCAAATAAATATGCACACCCTTTTATAGAAATATAATCTATCACTTTCCTATAAGTTTTATATCATAGGTATTTTAGTAAAAATCCTTAGAAACCATTAGGATAATTATATTAGATGCACACTATTTTTTTCTTGATGAAATGTTGTTTATATCCTTAACAAAC
The DNA here is from genome assembly GCA_963277665.1 of Viscum album. NCBI lineage: Eukaryota > Viridiplantae > Streptophyta > Magnoliopsida > Santalales > Viscaceae > Viscum > Viscum album. Next base: position 1,400,739,115 of record OY728127.1, on the reverse strand, counting down.
ACTTTGCATATAAAAACATATTTTTATGAAATAATGGATTTTTATCATATTATAACTCATATGATATCCATTTTTTAATTATATTTGGCATATGGTTATGGGATAACACCTCTATTTATGAATAATTTCTTAAAATAAATGGATGTTTCTGCAATACTTATATGTCTCAGCATTGATTCTATTTTCACTTAAATCATACCACTATTGCGTATAAAAAAATTATTTAGGAATTACTTCATGATACATTTTATTGAACAATTTTTGCATGTAAGACTCATCATCTATCCTCCTTATAAACATATTAGTATTAATGCATATAAGGAAATTTGTGTTTATGAATAAATCTACTCTACACTCTATGATAAATGAATGCTTTGTCAAGATATTCTTCAACTCACAGGCCTGAAGCAACTCATATATTATAACCATTCATATTTTATACTTCACTTTTACATTCCTTAAAATAATTTAAGGAATATTATAAAGTATATTTACCACTATCTTAAGCTTGGAATAGTTTAGTCCCTATATATGAATAAATTCTGAAAGCTTTATGGATTACCTTTATTTTTAAATTTTTGTTTGTTATAAACTAGATAGGTAAAATTGTTAATAATTCCTAAGGTCTTTAGATCCAAATAGTCTATATATCATACTAAGTGTATACTTGAAAACTACTTTCAATTTTACTAGACAAAGAATTATTTTTCCAAAACTGGCTATTAGAGTCTTAAATTTTATATTCATCATGTATTGAAAATGATTCATGTATTACTTAACTATTGGTTGTGTATGAAATAACATAATAAAAATTAATTCATAAATGTTATGGTAGCATTTAACACACAATTATATTTTTAAAAGAACCATTCACTTGGAAATAAAATCATGTTCTTATCACTAATGATATATGTATTAACCTTTATCAATCGCTTGGATAAAATAATTTGAATTCTATTAATGTTTCATGACTTAATTGGTTCTTTTATTTAGAAAAATAATATATAAGGACATATTTTATATAATACTCAAGGAGTATATTCATTTAATGATGAGTAAAACTAAAATAGAATATTGTTCTTGATTATTCTTTAATTAATTAATGTTTCTCTTTTGGTGACCAATATTTCCACATGTGACGAAAATAGACTCATGTTCAATGATCCCACACTTTATCTTTGGATTTTTAGAAATATGTTGTAAAGGTTTATTTGTAAGTGTACTTTAATTTTTCCTTTTCAGTTTTCCTTTCTTTTTATTAACCTTAACAAATAAATATTTATATTTCTTTAAATTATCATATTATTAGTGAACCTTTTCCAAAATATATAAAAGTGGTTCCTACAAAATATTAATTTGATAAACCTCAACAAAACTAGAAAAACTTGGTGGTAAGGATAAGAGAATGAGATGAACTTAAAGTTCTTAATTTGACTTGAATCCTAATTCTTCTAGTCATTCAATGTACTTTATCATCCTAAGTATATGAGGACCAGATTTATTTCCATATTTCAATATATATTTAATTGGTTTTATCATTATCTCATTGATTTATTACTTCACTTTCTCCTTACAAACTTCTCAGAGAAGTGACATGATTGCACCACAATTCACTATTCATTTCCACCCTTACACCACAATTTTAAACTAGTTTTGTATTAAAAATTAAAATTATAATAAAAAAAATTAAATTCATGATTGATTAAATAATTTTGTGATTTTTACTGATAAAAAGGTAAATTTCACTTGTTTTGATGATTTCATTGAAGGTGGAGGAGATTCTGAGAGCCCATGATGGTGCAGAAGAAAAATGGTTCAAACTGCATGAAATCCCATGAACACATGTCTACTATTTTTCATGTTATGAGAACTATGTGTATCAAAATGGAATTAATGTTTTTGAGAAGATCCATAACTCCATGGGATACAACTTTACTGGAGGAACCCAATCCCAATTAGTCCATTAAGAGGCCCAAAAAACTAATCTGTCCAATATAATGAATCTATATGGAGTCAAAAGTTTGACTCTATATTTTTGAAATATATCTTATTATATACATTATCAGGCCTCAAAATTTTACATTGATTTATAAAATATGTATTTAAATAACTTTTTAGTTTTTTAAAATGTAATTTAAGACTATCTGTAGGAACAAAACTATGGACCAAGTGGATTACTAAAATCAGGGTGCCCAAAACCACCTCCCACTTTTATTATAAATTTCACCTTGGGCACCCCATTTGGGAGTTCGACCAGGAGGCAATATGATTCTATTTTGGAAACTAAAATGAGTCCTATAATCATCCCTAGATGTTATTTAGACTATAGGAAGTTCTACATCAACATATCTTTCTTCCTCCCCTCCTATGGATTTCTAAACTCCTTGTGATCACTCGGGGAGGATGTGATGTAAATCCAAAGATTTGTTTTTGTAATATTTGAATGATCTTTTGAATTATAGGTTTTTATGTTATTTTTCATCATAATATCTTATTTTTTTATTGATTTATGTACTGTTATGTCATACTTTAATCATATGATCATGTTTGGGGGTACTCAATCATGTGATGTTTCACACACCGTTCACCAATTCTTCCCCCTTTCAATTGTGGTTTTTGTGTAGTTCATATTCGTAAATTGAACTCATATAAACACTTACATGGACATGTAATTTAATTTCATGGTAACACATTGAAATAAAATACAAACCTGTACAATTCTTCTAGTTCTTCGTGTGTTTCCTTAGTGAGTTACAGTTAAGAAGTTGAACACAAATCACCCAATCATCGACGGTATCTGGTGAATCATTGTGTGTTTCCAACTGAACCCTAGGAGGTATCCTAGTATAAACTCAGTAAAATTATGGTTCTAGGTGTTAAAAACCATGGATTAGAATATCATAACCCTTTCTATTTAAGTGATGAAGTATGATCATTACCGGTGGAGGAAGGGGGGTTGGTCTCAGGGATATGTCGGCCTCAATGCACTCCTTGCAAGCGCAGTTAGCATGGGATTTCCTGGAGGGCCATTCATTATGGGCCAAAATTATGAGGAATAAATACAGACCGTATTGGGAGGAGTGGGAGGTTAGGAAGCTGTCTAGACTGGGGAAAATAGTTAGACTCCATTTGGAAATTCTTCAAAAATCTTCTCGTTGGGTAGTGGGTTGTGGAGACATTAACATGTGGTAGGATAATTGGACTGGGGAGAAACTATTCTTCCCTCACTACCCAGTACCGAACCTCACTATCAAAGAAGACTACTGCCACCCCAAATTCCTGGAATCGATTCTTATCCCGGGAAAGATCGATGTCTGTAATAAGATTATGTTTTCAGAGGATGTCGACAGACTCTGTTTTACAGAATCCAGTTCCGAGGTTTTCAACGGGAAGGATTATCAGCATATGCTCAGCCAGGGGAACGCTCGTGATGAGTGGGGAATGCGTCTCTGGTGCAAAGAACTTCCATCCAAGATGTCCTTTCTGGTATGGAGGGCAAGGAAACAAGCTCTGGCGATGGATGACAACATCCAGAAGAAAGGAATAAATCTAGCGTCAAGATTTCTCTGCTGCTCACACCCCCAGTCAGAGTCTATTCTGCACCTTTTCATTAAGATTGACTGGGATATTTATTTATGGACCTGTTTGGATGTTAGGGGCAGGTTCAACTTGATGTGCTTATCCATGTAGGAGTTTCTTGCAATCTGGTTTTCAGGTACGGGACAGGATGAGATGGAGTCTAAAATCCAGAGATTGGTGCTGACTGAAATCTTATGGACGATTTGGGAGGCACGGAATAAGGCCTGTATTGAGAGCCAATGGTCCCTCTCCTTAATGATGGTGAATATGAAAGGGATGGTGTATGATTTATGTAATCTGCTGAAAGGAGGGCAGAATTATCAATTGTTGTGTGATTTCCTGAACAGACCTAAGGAATTCTCCAGGTCGCGAGGCTGCTGGGTAAGGTGGACGTCGCCTCCAGTGGGGCTCAAGATTAATGTCGACGGCTCCTTCGTGGATGGGTTGATGCGAGGAGGCGGTTTGGTGTGTGATGGAAACGATTCTGTTATCATGGAATTCAGCAGCTTCCACGGCCAAGGTGATTCCTTAGGGGCAGAAATTCATGCACTGCTCACAGGTGTGGAAATTTATACCAGCCTTTTCCTGGTTTTCTCTGAAGTAGAATCAGATTCCTAGATCCTGATTCGGGTCCTCCATGGGAAAGTTAAGGTGTCGTGGGACTATACTTACACTGTTCGTAGATGTGCTGCTATGATTCCTCAAGATTGTTCTACTCGAAATATTCTGAGAGAAGCTAATTTTGCGACGGATGCCTTGTCTAGAGAGAGCGGTCTAGAGGATCCTCGAAGGGTGTTTCTGAATGCGGGTTCCTTACCCCGGGTATGTAAGAACTTTGTCCAGGGGGATTCCCTTGGGCTACATCACTTTAGGCCTCCCTGAACTCTTCAAAGAGGGAGATTGCCCCCTTTTGAACTTTTAAATTAATAAAAATGAAATTTTCAATCATTAGATTACCTCAGGTTGATCATGCTTAATTAATTCTGTTAATTTATACTTTGTTTTATCACTTTCCATTTTCTTTTGGATTATTAAATCACCAAACCCAAAGTTTTCCAAAACCCCATTCTATTTTTTGTAATCAAAACTATTTTTTAAATTAATGATCTAAGGATCCATTGAGATATGACCTAGGGTTCCTGTTATACTATATAAATTCTAGTAAAAACTAAACAACTAATTTGACGTGCTCAAAAACGCGATCAAATTTTGGAATCATTGACAGAGAGACAATACCATTTTTTCATTTTCTTCATTTTATTTTTTCATTTTAATTCTTAATTTTTACTCCTTTCAATAACCCCCATCCCTTTTGGTTGTTTTTATTTTTGTTTTTGTTTTTGTTTGTTTGTGTGTGTTTCTCTCTCTCTCTCTCTTCTTCTTATCTCTCTTTCTATCTAATTATATCATATAAAATTATATTTTATTATCTCCTTTAATTATTCTTAATTTTTTTATTTTATTCATCTTCCATCAAAAAAATCCAAAAAAAAAGACAAAAAATTTATATTGGACATCATTGTTGCATGAAAAGATTTGAAAAAGAAACACCACTTGAATTTCACCCTAAAATTGAAAAATCACTTCACTCACAAATTAGTTCATATAAAGTAGGAAATTAAAGTAACATTGAGGAACCCCTTTTGTAACCTCAAGTGGTCTTAAACTAATCAAAAATTGAACAAATTCAAACCCAAGAAAACATGGTTGTAAATAACTGAACTTTACAGGAATTGAAAACCCTAGATATGGAGTATCGGCCTGCATACATCCAATATCCTAAGGAAGTATCAAACTTTGAGCTGAGATCATACCTCATCCCCCTTCTTTCTAAATTCCATATTCTTCCCAGTGAGGGCCCTCAAAAACATCTTAAGTAGTTTCACATAGTATGATCCACCATGAAACCCCAAAATGAGTCTGAGTACCTCATTAAGTTAAGGTAATTTCCTTTCTCCCTTGATGGTGTAGCCAAAGACTAGATATAATATCTGCCTACCACAATTAGGGGCTAGAATGACCTGAAAGGACTCTTTCTAAATAATTTCTTCCCAGGCTCCTGAACTGTATCAATTAGAAAAGAAATCTCTAGAATTAGGCAATCATAAAGAGATTCCCTTCATGAATACTTAGAGAGATTCAAAATACTTTTTTCAAGTTTTCTCCACCACTAGATTAATGAATAATTACTAATTCAATACTTCTATGAAGGAATTATCCCTATGGATCATGGACTGATAGATGTTACAGCTAGTGTTTCCCTAATTGATACAACTCCTTCTGCTTCTCATGATGTAAAAGCCAACATGGCTCAAAATTCACAACAATTTAGTAAATAAGCTATTGCACCAACCTGAGGAGTTCATGAGGTAAGTCATTCAAACCTAGAATAAAAGTTATATAATAAACATGATGAGATTCATATCCTTCTAAGGAAATTATCTCAATCACTAAGTAACTCACACTCATCTTCCATTCCATTGCATTGTGGTACTTGTTCTACTAACACTCATTTTTCGGACCAGTGCCCACAACTTCAGGATTCATATGAGTCTTGTGAAGCAGTATTCCCTAGGTTTACTTTCCAGAAAGAACCACCATTCAAGAAAGAACCATTCAGAACAAATTCAAACCCTAGGTGGAAATCACAACCACAGTACCAACAATAAGGCAACTCTAGCTACCCTAAATAGAACTGGTATCAACAAGGTCAAGGTATGAAACCTTCTTATCCTTCAACATCTTGAAACAATCCTCCTCATCCCAAATCCAAACCAATATTTGAGGATATGGTGAATAAAATTGAAACCCATAACCTCCAGTTCCAACAGACCAAAAAATTAGTTATTGAGGACCTACGAACTCAAGTGGGACAACTAGAAAACACCATCAGTTAGATAAAGATGAAAGGTTCTAGAGAACTACCATATGAACCTATTGTTAATCCAAAATAAAAATGTAATTTATTTGCAATCACAATTCATAGTGGTAGATAAGTTTCTTCTTCAAATGGTTCTACAAAAAGATATGCCCCCCTCTTGAAAACTCTCTTTTCCTACCCTCAAAATATTGTAATGATGAAAAACAAAACAAAAATGATAAACAAATTATCATTGAAGATTTCACTAAACAATCCATTACTCTTCCTTTCCCCCAAAGTCTCTATAAATCTAAGAAAAAAATTTATAGTGATATTGATAAAGAGATAATGGATACATTTAAAAAGGTACAAGTTAACATTCCTTTATTGGATGAAGTTAAAAAATCCTAGGATATGCCAAATTTCTTGTGAATTTTTTCACCCATATATAGATAATTAAGGGGAATAAGAGATTAAACCTAGGAAGTAATGTCTTGTCATTGATTCAACCATAAATTGCAACCAAATGCAAGGATCCAGGAACTTTCACGATACCTTGCACCATAGGGGAGACATTCTTTCTGGATGTTATGATAGATTTAGGTGCTTTAATTAATGTAATGCTTTACTCCATGTACACTTCTCTATAGGTTGGAGAGCTTCAACAAACATCCATCATCATTAAACTTTCCAACCAGATCACAACACACCCATCAAGAGTGATTGAGGATGTCCTCTTAAGAATGAACAATCAAATCTTCCCCACTGATTTCTATATTCTTGAGATGGAAGATACTCGAACCTAAGGACATTATCCTCTCATACTTGGGAGGCCATTACTTAAAATATAAAGGATGATCATCAATGTTCATAATGGTAAAATTTCTATAGATTTTGGTGGTGAAAAGCTAAGTTTTAACATCTTTGAGTCTATGAAACACTATGTAGAAGATCACTCCACTCTTCCTGAATATTCATTGGAATTTCTCTTAAATGATACACACACACACACACAATTCTATCCTCAACCCATAATTTGATTCATTTTCCTCTTCTTCACCCTTGGATGATTTGAGTTTTGATTCATATTTTTAGTGTTGTGTGGGTTCATAAATGTGTAAATTTTTTGCTTTAATTGATGAGTGTGTTCATTATAAGGTACCCAAGACCATCGATGATTCCAAAAATCTCATTTTCATAGATTCTCTTTCCTTAGAGAATAAACATGATAAGATTGACAGTTTCATAGACCTCACTCCCCCTAAATCCCCTCCCTTAATCCAAAAACCATTGGTGTTGGAATTAAAACCACTTTAATCTAATTTAAAATACACCTATCTTGAGGGTATTTACCAATTACCTATCATTATTGCTAATAGCTTATCTCTATAGAAGGAATAAAAACTACTCGGCCATTTGAGAGAGTGTAAAAAGGAAATTAGATATACATTGGATGATATTCCAAGGATTAGTCCATATATTTGTATGCACCATATAATTTTAGATGATGAGGCTAAGCCTATAAGTAAATATCAACACCAATTAAATCCCACTCTCCTTGAAGTGGTAAAATTTTAATTGAGTAAATTACTTATTGCTGGGATCATTTATCCTAGATCTGATAGTAAATGGGTTATCCCAGTGAAAATTGTGCCTAAAAAAACTAGAATAACAGTTGTGTAAAATGAATAGAATAAATTAGTTCCAACACAAGTGCCAAATAGTTTGAGATTCTGTATTGACCACTGTCAACTAAATCAAGCCACATGAAATGACCACTTTCCTTTACCTTTCATTGACTAAATGTTAGAAATATTGGCTGGTAAGTCCCATTATTGTTTCCTTGATGGCAATTCCAGTTATTTTAAAATCCATATTACCCCTAAGGATCAAGAAAAGAAAATATTTACCTGTCCATTTGGCACATTTTCATATATAAGGATGCATTTTGGTCTATGTAATTCTCCTAGTACTTTTCAGTGATGTATGTTGAGTATTTTTTCTGAGTACCTTGAGAATTGTATGGAAGTCTTTATGGATGATTTCACAGTTTATGGAACTTCCTTTGATTATTGTTTGGCACAAATAGGTTTTTTCCTTTGTTGTTGCATTGAAAAAGATCTCTTATTAAATTATGAGAAATTCCATTTCATGGTTGAGTGGGAAACAGTTCTTGGGAATGTTATTTCAAATGAGAAAATTCAATTGTATAAATAAAAATTTGAATTAATTTCAACCCTTCCATATCCAAAATTTGTCTGTGAGGTGCAATATTTCTTGGTTCATGCTGATTTTTACTATTGATTCATTAAAGACTTTAGTAATATTGCACTTTCCTTGTCTCGATTGTTGCAAAATAATGCTGAATTTTTTTTGATAAAAAAATGTGAGGATGATTTCAATTCACTAAAAAGGAGTCTCACATAACCTACCATCATCCAACCACCAATGTGGGATATCCCATTTTAACTTATGTGTGACACCTCTAACTTTGCAGTTGGGGCAATTTTATCACAAAGGGTTGAGAAGTCTCTTCATGTCATTGTGTATGTATCACATACCCTTGACCCTGCCTAAGAAAACTACACCACCACTGAAAAAGAACTCCTTTATATTGTGTTTTCCTTGGAAAAAATCCATTCTTATCTTATCAGGTCAAGAATCATTGTGTTATCAGATCATGTTTCCCTTTTATTTATCCTAAAGAAACCTAAAGCTAAGCCCCACATCATTCGGTGCACCTCCTACAGGAGTTTTACCTTGAGATTCATGATAAGAGAGGAGTATAAAATGTTTTAGTTTACCACATTAGTATGATTTCCCCACCATGTTGACTCATCCCTCCCCATTGGATAATTCTTCTCTCATGAGAACCTTTGTGATGTTGTTAACATTACCCCTTGGTATGTGGACATTATGAATTTTCTAGAAACATCTAGGGTCCCCACAGATTTTTATCACTTCACAGTCCCAAAGAATTGAGCATGATTCATGATGGTACATTTGGGATGACCCATATTTGTGGAGAATTTTTAGTGACCAAGTTGTTCATAGGTGTGTCCATGACCATGATATCACCTCTATTTTTACCTTCTTCCACACTTTGGCTTGTGGGGACCACTTTGTCTCTCAACGCACTACACGAAAGGTCTTTGACTCAGAACTTTATTGGCCAACAATGTATAGATATGCCCAAAAGTTTTGTAAATCATGTAATTGATGTTAATTCATGAGGAATATCTCTAAGTGGAATGAAATCCCTCAAAATACCATGTTATTTTGTGAGATATTCGATCCATGGGACATTGAATTCATGGGGCCTTTTCCTAATTCATTTGGATTTGTGTATATATTACTGGTTGTGCACTATGTCTCTAAATGGGTGGAAGTAAAGGCTACCAGGACCGATGACTCTTGATTGGTTGTTGATTTTATGAGGTCCTAGATTTTTAGTAGGTTTGTTTTGCTGAGATTCATCATTAGTGTTCTGGGTTCACATTTTTGCAACTAAAACATGAAAAATTTTCTTCATAAGTATGGGGTTGTCTATAAAGTCTCCAATTCATAGCACCCCTAAACTAATGGACAAGCAGAAATCTCAAATTGGGAAGTTAAGCGAATCTTGGAAAAAACGGTACAACCCAATAGGAAAGATTATAGTTTTTTCTTGGATGATGCACTTTGGGCATACTGTACAACTTTTAAAACACAAATTGGAATGTCACCATATAGAATTGTGTTTGTAAAGGATTTTCACCTCCCCTTAGAAGTAGAACACCATGCATATTAGGATATTAAACAATATAATATGAATCTCTTAGATGCAGGTGAGCATAGGAAGTTACATATTCGTGAGTTGGAAGAAATTCAAACTGATGCATATGAGAAATACTGAATCTATAAAGAGAATACAAAGGATATCCATGATGGGATGATTCATCAGTGGAAGTTTCATATCAGTGAGAAGGTTCTTATATACAATTCCAGGATAAAGCTTCACCCAGGTAAGCTTTATTCCTGATGGCTCGGTCCTTATACTTTTACTAATGTTTACCCTTTTGGTGCAACATAGTTTTTTCATGAGCATAGTGATCAAAGTATTACCATCAATGGGTAGAGACTTAAAAAAATTTATGAGGATTTTACAAAGCATCTAGTGGATGAAATCCACATTCAAGAAGCTACATACTAGTAAATCTCACTAGGTTTTATCTTTCCTTCCCACATTCTCTTTTATTACCGTGAGGACACTACATGCTCTAGGTTTGGGTGATGGGTATATTTCTGGGTTAGCTAGTAATTTTCATCAATTTTCTTTTTTTTTCTATTTTTGGATTTTTGGGTTGTATTTTCACTTTCCCCCTATTTTCCCATTCACTTTTGTGACATAATTTTAAATTGTGATTCCCACTTTATCATGGAAAATGATGCCCACTTAATCATGTAAGTTATTGAAAATGCATGAGTAATTTTCCTATTTCATTTTTTTAACATTTAAAAAAATTAAATGATGAAATATGTGTTTTAGCATGAATTTAACATTAGGGTGTGATTTTTAGTAAAAAAAAATTTTCGATGATATAAATGGTTGTATCACTTTAAACCCTTTGAGAATAATGGTACCCTTTATGTGAGTATTTTATGGGAAATTGTGTCACTTAATATCATCACGCATATTTTTCACCAAACCATGAAGTGTAAATATTTATTAATTAATATAATGTAAATATAAGTTAGGTTAATATTTATTAGCTTTTTAAAATTATTTTTACATATGTATGTTCCTTATCTGATCTATTTCATTACTGTATCAGATTTACCTATGCATGTGTACCTGTTATCTGACTATTATACACCTTCAAGAAAACTATAAATAAAAATTAAAAAAATAAAATAAAAAACACAAAAATACGGTTTGTGTCTTGTTCAGGTCAAAAACCACTCTTCCTCAACCTTTGGTCTTGTTATAACTATTACAATTAGTGTCATGAGTATATAAAACAAGGGTTGAGTGATGAGTGTGAGATTTCTTCCCAGTTTGGATATTGAAAAAAATAATTGTAATAAATGAGGGGAGTGATGAAATGTACAACATATGGAGATATCTAGGTTGTGAGATTAAGTTTTTACTTTCAGAAATTATTAAGTGAGTGGGTTTTGAAATTTGATTGCAAAGGATGTAGGGCAGGTTCAGTGGACAAAATCATTTAAGCAGAAGAATGTTAAAATAACCTATATTCACTGGATATAAAGTGGAAAGAATATCATGGAATGGTTTTCACACACAAATGGAGAGTTACTATAATTATTTACTTTTTAATTCCTTTTTCATATTGGTATCATGCATCTCTTTGAATTTCATTCTGATATAATTTATGAGACACATGTTTCCATGATCTCTGCGAATAACTCCTTGGTGTGATTTTTGCTTTGATCACATTTCTTTCATGAATAAAATTTTCATTTAAAGTTAAATCTTCATGAATTTGGGAATATATACATGCATCATTTTTTAAATGTGACTTTTCCTAAGAGTGCAGATTTTTAAGTGTGGGGGTGTGATCGTACCATGATTCACCATTCATTTCCACCCTTACACCACTATTTTAAAATGGTTTTGTATTGAAAATTAAAATTATAATAATAAATTTCACTTCATTATTGATTAAATAATTTTGTGATTTTAATTTTTAAAAATTAAAATTTCACTTGTTTTGATGATTTCGTTGAAGGTGGAGATGATTCAAAGAGCCCACGATGATGTGGAAGGGAAATGGGCCAAACTGCATGCAATCCCATCAACACATGTACACTATTTTTCATGTTGCACAAACTCAATGAATCCAAATGATATTAAATTTTGTTATAAGATCCCTAACTCCATGGGATACAACTTTAATTAAGAAACAAAAGCCAAATTCATCCATTAAGAGGCCCAAACAAACTGATATGTCTAATAGAATGAATCTGCACAGAGTCAAAATTTGTATCTGTATTTTGGAAATATATCATATTATATAAATTATAATGCCTCCAAATTTTATATGGAGATATAAAATATGCCTTTAAACAAATTTTTAGTTTTGTACAAGGTTATTTAATACTTTATGGATGCCCAAAACCATAGACTAATTGGATTATCAAAATCAGGGTGCCCAAAACCACCTCCCACTTTGCCTATAAATTGGCACCTTGGACACCCCATTTTGGAGTTCAACCAGGAGATAAGGTTTTACCATTTTGGAAACTAAAAGGATTCCTCTCATCATACCTAGAAGTTCTATAGTCTATGTGAAGTTATACATCAACATATCTTTCTTACTCCCCTCCCATGGATTTATAAACTCCTCGTGATCACCTGGGGGGATGTGAGGTAAATCCCAAGATTTGTTTTTTTAATATTTGAATGGTCTTTTAAATTATAGGTGTGTGTGTTATTTTTCATAATTATATATTATTTTTTTATTTATTTTTGTACTGGTATGTCATACTCGACTCATATTATCATGTTTGGGGGTACTCATTCATGTGATGTTTCACACACCATTCACCACTTATTCCCCCTTTCAATTGTGGTGTTTGTGTGGTTCATATTGGTTAATTGAACTTAGGTGAACAATTACATGTCCATGTAATTTAATTTCATGGTAAAAAATTTAAATAACATACAAACATGGACATCACATTAAGTTATTTGTGTGTTTCCTTGGTGAGTTTCAATTATGAAGTCGAACACAAATCACCCAATCATCAGTGGTATCCAGTGAATCATTGTGTGTTTCCAAATGAACCATAGGAGGTATCCTAGTATAAACTTAGTAACATTCTAGTTCTAGGTGTTACAAACTAGTTATTAGAAAATCATAACCCTATATCTTATATTTATAAAGGATGAGCATCATGAGATTGCCCCAGCTTGATCACGCTTAATTAATTCTGTTAATTTTAGATTTTTTTTATCACTTTCCATTTTCTTTTGGATTATTAGATCACTAAACCCAAAGTTTAACAATACCCCATTCCCTTTTCTGTAATCAAAACTTTCTTTTTAAATCAATTATCTAAGGATCCTTTGAGATACGACCTAGGGTTCCTTCTATATTGTAGAAATTATAGTAAAAACTAAACAAGACAACATGGTATATCTATCCATGTCTTTATATTGCATTTGTAACTCTTTAGAAATTAATTTTGTAATTATGATATAAAAGTAAAATGTTTCATTCATGATTCTCTTTTAAGAATAGTCCTCATAAACACTAGCTTATTGAAAATTTTAATGATGTAATGGGGACTTCAGGACATATAATTTTCTTTCATACTATAGTACTATGTGCAAGAATCTGTACCACACACTAAAATTTGTGCTAGTGAGGATCCATACTTTTTCTAGTATGGATCATAGTGTGATTGTGATATTACTTTCCATTTTTTATAAAAATAAACACAATAAGATTATTGTTTTTTATCTTGATTATTGATTATACATTACCGATTAAATCATTAAATGTCTCCCACTATTTTATTGAACTCAATAGATCTCACTTCTATATTCAGAATACCTAGATTCTTGAGTATTCTAGTGGAAATGATCCATGAAATCTCTTCTCATAGTATAAGTTATGGTTACACCACTACTTAAAGAGTTTCAAGAAAGGATTTTGACTGGAAATTCACATTAACTCACAACTCCTTGAACTGTTTAGTAAATTATCAGCTTCTAGAAATCATAAACTTTATTTACTCAACACTTTTCCTATAAATATGAAACAATATAGCTATGGATACTTCTTTGTTTTCATATTTAGTTAAGCCGACTCATCTCTCTCATAATAACTCTTCAGTAGTATGAGGCACCTTCAACTAGGGATGGCGAGCACCTAATAAACCTGATTTTGTTCAAATTTGAATGATGGAATGTATAAACATTTAATATTAATTTGAGGGATTTTTTATAGGTGAATTAATTCATTTTCTATATAATATGAATGTATTATGTTATCACACTCACAAATTGACTATGAAGTAAATAAAAAACATCCATCGCCTCTTAATTTGATTAAACCTATGAATTTAAGTTTATTATTTTATGTGAACATGTTAAATTTAATATTCACAAAATAATAATAAACTACGTATAAATTAAATAACCAAAAAGACTAGTCATTAGAATTTGGTATTGGTTGGTCTATTTATGTTTAATGGATCAACTGTGACCCAATGGGTAAAATACATGAGTCGTGTCTGACTCATATTTTAGCCCACACCCCAATCCAATGTGTACACGTCTCATTTAGAATAATTCCTCGTATTGGCATGGTCTACACCTTATAATGACATTGACATAATATATAAACACTCAGGATTCACAAAATACATGCAAACATATACTGATGGATATTCATAACCTTATAAATATTAGGCGGGGAAAGACGATGCAAATATTGTCAAAATAAATTTAATTATTACATTCATCGCATGTGATTTAAATAAATAATTAGATAAATTAAAATCTAAACATACATTGGTCGGTTGATGCACAATATTGGACACTAGGTAAATTAAAAGTGTCATAAAAATTAATTTCTTGATAAATTTATATATATTGAATTAAATTAATTAGATTCATTCATTCTAATTTTTAAATTGAATAAAATATGTCGTAAAGTCCCAAATTAAAAAAAATTATTCCAAAAAAAATAAAATTTTGGGATTTTTTAAATTTTTTTAGTTTTTTAAAAACCTAAGTTTAGACTTGTCAAAAAAATCCATCCTTGTGGAATTAGAACCCCAATCGAGAAAAAACTAATTATGGCCACTGAAATGTGGCCAAAAACCCACTGCTTCCAGAAACCAAAATATTTATATATATATACACACACACATACACACACACATTTTCTTAGTTTAAAACCCAAAAGAACAATTTTGATCCATCTTTCAATCTTTGGATAGCAACCATCTGATATCATATTGGATTGCTGCCATCAGTGATGGAATCGTAATGACACCCTCTTCATGAATTTAATGAAAACTAAATTTTATTAGCTTAAAATTTTCAAAATATCTCTCTAATTCCAATTTAAAGGTATCGGGGGTGCAACCAAAGAAGATAGACCATGGATTTAAAAAAAAAATCATCACTGGATCAACATAACTACATCATCACTGACGATACGAAGCCTGGTATAGAAGCCCAGGATCTGTCATGAAAGGTTTGATCACAAGATAAAATAAACAATTACCTCGTTCAATATGAATTAGCATTAGACAAATATTCATTATTGAAGACTATTTCTAAAAGGAACTGAATTTTTATCCCTCTAGATCATCCACATGTACATCGAAAGTTTTTGGGAACATAGATCATCAAATTTATGGTGCTATCATGGAGATCCAATAATGCCTTCAATGTTTCATTGATCATCGATGTATCAATCCATCGATCCGTGAATGAGAACTCAGAGTAGTTTCTTGGATCGAGAGGTTCTCTCTATAGGATGTGGGAGAGTGGATATATAGGCTCTGAAATTCATATTATGAATAGTTCCAAGAATGAGAGCCTCCTACCATTTGTATTTTAAGGTTCAAAATACCTAGAAATGGCTCCCTGACCCCCAGATATTTATTTTCCACTAAATAAGATATAAATGAAATTGTATGACTGATTTAATGAGTCATAAATATAATTTATATTTTTACCACTTAATTTTAATATGATAAATATATTAATTTATAAAATCAAGTCATTGACTCGGCTCGTCATTCCCACAAATATTAAAAAAACCTTGAATATTAAAAGAATATGTGTTCATAAAATATTTTTTCATGTATTCACTTAAAATCTTGTGAATACTACATGTATTCACTTAAAATAATTTGAATACTTTTAATTAATAAATTAAAATCCAATTTTTCTATACTTTAATAATAGTGAAATTATTTATTTTTGGAGGATGTATATTCTCAGACATCACTCGGAACCTATGGTGGGGCCCACAATGTCATATTCTCTTATTCCTTATAATAGGCCAAACTTTTGAATATGTTTAGTGTGTGACACTCTAAGACCTTATCTCAATGGTAGTAAATATTATTAATAGACTAGGTGTGAATTCTAGCAACCCATCAAGGCCCCTAAAGAGATAATAAAAATTCATAGCAACAAGAAACTATCCTACGAACACAATTTTTTTAATGTAATCTCATTGTCTTGTGATATATTATAAAGAAGGATGCACACTTTGTGTCATCATCCTTTATTTATTTATTTTTCATTGACCTAACTGGACAAACTTACCTTCTTCAACCATGGTCATTGATTTAGTTAAGGTACTACCATCCCGGTCAACCAGGCACAAGATATCTCTTATGTTAGGTTCTAGGATGCATAGCCGAAGCTGATGGGAAGGGAATTTAAATTTTTTTCATCACTAGAGTGACGTAACATCATCAGCTCTAGTGATTTCATCCTGATACGGTCCTAGGACCATGTGTGGTTTATACATAGTACAAAAATAAACTGAACGTGTACCTCATTCGGATCAGATGTTCATAATCATGTCATGAGATGTCGGCGACCATTGCTTGAAGACTTTGATTTTGAAGCCCTCTAGATCGTCAGCACATGCTCCTTGAATCTTCTAGTGCACTATTTATCAGAATCTAGGTGCTAGAACAGTTCACCAACAACCTCTTCATCACAGAGACAATCACCACAAGACAACGTCTTCGATCCTTGGAGACCAAACTTGAAGAACTTGATAGTTTGAGAGAGTCTCTCTCTAGGATTCATAAGGAGAGAGGGGTTTTTAATTCCAATGAATGAATATTCTACATAGGATGATCCTCTCTCCACTTATATAGTGAATATCAATAATAACCGATTTTGGTTCCTGGCCCCTGTATAAAAAACATCCACTATATAAGTATTATAAATAATTAATTATGACAAACTAAATAATGCCATAAATATTATTGATATTTTATCACTAAATTTTAATATATATTAAATTTATTATGTGATATTCTTGAGTCATTAACTCAACTCATGCCTCCTGATAATATTAAATGAACCTGTGATATTTAATTAATATTCATTCGAATAATATCAATCCTTGTATTTACTTAATCACTTGTAAATACATGTCATAAATAAATTCAACAAATTATTCCAAACTTGAATAATTAAAGAATTTATTTATATCTTGGTGATCCATAGAACTCGGATAATACTCGAACCCCATGGTGGGGGCCACCAAGTTCTATACTCCTATTCAACAGAACATGGAAAATTCTCAAAGCGTTATAGTGTGTGACCCTCTAGGACCTTATCTCAATAGCAATGAATAAAAATTCACAGACCAAGAACGGGGTCTAGAAACCCATCAAGGCCCCTATAGAGATAAATAAAATTCAAAGCAACAACTAGCTTCCTACGAACATAGTCTATGTAATATAATCTCTTCATCATTGAAATGTTAATAAAGAAGAATGCACACTAGTGTCATCATCCTTTATTTTTCTTTATTATTTGTTGATCTGTACAGACGGTCTTAACTTCAACTACCAAGGCCATGGATTTAATGAAGGTGTTACTATCCTAATCAACTAGGCCTGAGATATTTCTTATTCAACTTGGAATCGACCAATCCTATCTTGATCGTTCAATCAATGTCATGTCACCCATGTCGTTCCCAACACAAACTAACTCACCACGACTTCATTGCCATAGTTTTTTTCTTGCATCAAAGTATGCAATTAAATGACATAAATTGATAATGATCTCAAGTCAAGATACCATTACACATTTAGGTAGGTAGGAACAACCAATGACACCTGAAACATGTGGTGTTCCTATTAGCGGGTATGTCCTCATGATCTCAACTACTAGAGATCACCAAGTGAAAAAATCAAAAGAATAACTCTCAATGCTTATAATCCCCCAACACCTGATAGTCGCACATCATCTATGTCCTATCAGTATGATGTAACTGGACCATATGACATTACTTTAAGATTTTTGTTGTAGTATCTCTAGGTTGTCATTATATCCTAGGATCTACTATAATCCTTTGACACAACATGTAATCTAAGAACATTACCATAAATAAAATGGGATGAATAAGTATCTACACTAATATAGAAATATAAACACATGTATATATAACAAACTATAAACATATAGTGTTAATCAAAGTATAACACAAGTTTGGTCTAGGCCACCCACTTTAAACACTATCAATTTCACTAGATCCAACTACTAATAAGTCTCAATATGCTAGCCCTCACATGAGAATCATGCTTCTCCTGAGATATGGCTTTAGTCATGGGGTCTACCACATTGTCCTCTGTGGATACTCTACTAACTGTGACTTCACATCTTTGAGTAAAATCCATAAATATATGAAACTTATGAAGTATATCTTTGTCCTCTAGTGAGATCTTGGATCCTTGGAAAGCACCATTGCAGTAATATTATCACAATAAAGTGGAATAGGGTTTACACTTCTAGGCATAACACCAATGTTTGATACAAAGTTATGTATCCATACTGCTTCCTTTGCTTCATCAGAAGCTTCTATATACTCAGATTCTACAGTAGAATCGGAGACCGCATATTGCTTCAAGATTCTCTAGCTCACTGCACCACCATTCAGGAAAAATATGTTGCATGACTATGATTTCAAATTATCATGATCTTTATAGAAACTAGCATCAGTGTATCCTCTCACTACTAGTTCCTCATATCATCCATACACTAGGAACATATCATTTGTATGCCTCAAGTACTTTAGGATAGTTTTAACAACTACCCCATGTAGATCTTCTGGATTATCATGATATCTTCCCACCATGCTTAAATAAAAGGCAACATCAAACCTAGTACATAGCATGGAATGCATGATAGAACCCACTACTAAGGAATAAGGGATTATATTCATTCTTTCAATCTCATCATGTGTTTGTGGACACATTTTCTTGGAGATATTAATACCATGTGACATAGAAAACAACCATCTCTTGGATTGTTCCATATTTTACCTTTTGAGTACCTTGTCAATATATGTACTTTGACTTAGCTCAAGCATCCTTTGAGATCTATCTCGATAGATTTTGATCCCTAGAATGTAGGATACTTCACCTAAGTCTTTCATGAAGAATCATTCATTTAACCAATTATTAACTGATTTTAAGACTTTCACTTCATTTCCCATAATTAATATGTCATCAACATATAATATGAGGAAAATGATGGAATTCCCATCAACCTTCTTATAGACACAAGGCTTACATTCATTTTTGACAAAACCAAATTCTTGTATGGCTTCATCAAAATAAACATTTCATGATCAAGATGTCTGATTCAATCCATAAATGGATCTCTACATCTTTCAAACCTTATTTTCATTCTTTGACTCGATAAAACCTTTGGGTTGAGTCATATAGACATATTTAACCAACTTTTCATTTAGAAAAGTAGCTTTGACATCTATTTTCTAAATCTAATAATCATGAAAGGATACTATTGAAAGCAATATTCTGATGGATTTAATCATTGCTATGGTGATAAGGTTTCATCATAGTCGATTCCTTGACGTTGTATGAAACCCTTTGAAACCAGTCTTTCTTTATAGGTATTAACCTTATCATCCATGACCATCTTTTTCTTGAATACCCATTTTCATCCAATGGTATTTACATTAGATGTAGGGTATACCAAAATCCAAATGTGATTTTTATACATGGAATCCATCTCAGAATGCATGGAATCTTTCAATTTAACAACTTATTTTCCTTCTACTGCTTCCTTGTAGGTTAGGGGTTCACCATCCTCAAAGAGTAATGTGTCACCTGACTCGGTGATAAGAAAACCAAAATGCTCTAGTTCTCTAACCTCTCGAGTATACCTACTCAGTATTTGTGTATTGAGAACCAGATCTTCTTCCACTTTCTCTTATGGATATTTTTCCCGTTCCAACTCCTATGCATCTGGAACATTGACTTCATCGAAGTCAATCTTGCTCCCACTATTTCCATTGTAAATGTGTTCCCTTTTTAGAAATGTGTCTTGTTTTTTCACAATCACTTTTCTATCTGAAGGGTTATATGGGTAATATCCTTTGGTTTCTTTAGGATAACCTATAAAGATTTACTTTGTGCTTCCATATGCCAATTTGTCACTAGGTATAGTCTTGAAAAAATCCTTGCATCCCCATACACATATATGTGATAGACTGGGTTTCTTTCCATACCCTAACTCATATGGAATCTCATCTATAGCTTTAGTTGGTACTCGGTTAAGGGTATACGATGTTGTCTATAAAACGTATCCCCAAAAGGATAATGGAAGAGTTTTTTTACACATCATTGATCTGACCATGTCTAGGAAGGTCTTATTCCCCCTTTCACTAACACCATTCTATTACGGTGTATAAGGAGGAGTGATTTGGGATACTATCCCACATTCCTTGAAGTGATCAATGAGTGCTTGGTTAAGATACTCTCAACCTCGGTCTGATTAGAGTGACTTAATCTTCATACCGAGATGGTTTTCTACTTCATTTTTATATTCCTTAAATATCCAAAAAGAATCAAAATTATACCGCATCAAGTAGATATAGCCATACTTACTATATTCATCGGTAAAAGAAATGAAGTATGAAAACCACCCCTTACCTCTATTGTAAATGGACCACATACATCAGTATGTATTAATTCTAGTATTGAATTATATCTTTCCCCCTTCCTAAAGAAATGTGATTTGGTCATTTTCCCTTGTAAACAAGCTTGGCATACATCCAAGGGTTTTAACTGTACTGAGTCTAAATACCCTTCCTGATGTAATTTTTTTAATCACTTCGCATTTACATAACCCAGCCTGAAGTTCCATAGGCTGGTGATATATGAGTCTTGGTCACTGGTTTTGTCATTGATTTTCATTATGGGGTTTTTTAGTTCAAGTATATATAAACCATTGTTAATATGTTCCATACTATAACACATGTTATACTTAAAAAAGAAACAATATTTATTTCCAAACTTTAAAAAAAAATCCATAGTGTCTAAACTTAACACATGGATTATGTTTCTGGTTACAGATGGTACATAATAACAATTATTTAAAACTAGATCCAAAATTCTAGGCAAATTAAGGTGATAATCTCCCACTTCCAAGGCTTCCAGACTTGCACCATTTGAATCTTGGAGATCTAATTCACCTTTTTAAATCTTCTTAAACCTACTTGGTTCTTGTATATGAATAAAAATGTGTGAGCCACATGTCCTATCCAATACCTAACTTGTAGATAATGAGAGATTGCATTCAATGAAAAAAATACCTGAAGTAGAAGTGTTAGCTTGCTTCTTCTTCCCAGCTCAACAAATTTTCTTCCAGTGTCCTTTCTTGCCACATGAAAAGTACACAGCCTCCTACTCATTGTTCTGCCTCTAAATATTTGGCTTCTTTACAGGATGGTGCATTGGTGTCTTCATCATTGACTTGGCCTTAGACCCCTTTTCCTTTCCCTTATTTCTCTTTTTCACCATAAGGAAATATGAATTGGTATTTTTCATATCCTTTTCAGCTTGGTGAACTCAATCCAAAAGGTCCGGGAGTGACTTTTTCATATCATTCATGTTATAATTGAAAATAAAAAGTTGAAAATATTGTCATTAAAGAGGCAAGTATGAGATTTGTTTCTAGTTCTAGGTTCAATTTGAACGCAAGGTCTTCAATCCTCTCAATTTACCTAATCATATTGAGTACATAAGGACCCTCTTGATGCCCTTCTATTATCCTACACCTATAAAGGGGACTAGATTTCTCATACCTTTCCTGCCTTGCCCTCTCCTGATATAATTCTTTGAGATGTTAACGCATCTTTTAGGTATCCTTATCCTCATGAATTTTTTACAATTGGATGGACATTGATGAAAACATAATGCACTAAACATCTAGTGCATCATATACATGCTTTTTATATTTATCTTTTTCCACCTTACTTGATCCCTAAGGAGGATCAGTAGGAACTAAGGATTCCATCACATATAGATTCCTTTTTTGGCATAGTACTATACACAAGTGCATGTACCACTCCTGGAAGTTATTTTTGGTCAGGATATTTTCTTTATCCAAAATTGATAACAGTGATAATGTACTTGTGGTGTTAGTGATTTCCATGTGTGATCTACAATAGATAAATATTAGTAGTCAGAACTTTAAATTTATTACCTTTTATACATTTATGATTAATTAATTATTATATCATTTAAATGTCTCATACTACTTTATTGAACCTCAATATCCCTCACTATTAGATTTGAAATAATCTGTCACTTGAGTATTCTAGTGGAAAGGATCCTCAAAACCTCCCTCATAGCCTAAAATCTATGGCTATGCCACTACTCAGAGGGTTCCAAGGTAGGCACTAGGCTGGCCAACTGCTTAAATTGGTGGTTCCTTGTTATGTTGAGTAAAGTACCAGCTTATTGGAATCATGAATTTATTCCCCTAACTCTTTGTCTTTAAAGTGATAGTAAGTTAGCTATGGCTAATCCTTAACTACTCACTTTAGTTAAGTCAACCCAATTCTCTCATGAGAATGCCCTGGTAGTAAAAGGCACTCTCAACTATGGTTGACAATCACCCCAAACACCTGATTTTGTTCAAATGAGAGTAATGGATGGCATTAAGACTTAATATATCTTTGAGGAATTTTGATATTTATTGAATAATATAACCCATTTCTATTTCATATGTTCAAACTAGTTTTTCATACTCACAACTGAACATGAAATAAAATTATATTTGTCACATCTTTATGCTTTTTATCTTGTTTATTATTTTACGTGATCAATAAATAATCATGCATTTTCATAAAATAATAAACCATGTATAAAGGAAAAACATGCAATTTGACTGGTCTTGAGAATTTCATTATGATTCATCCATAACGGATCAATCATGACCTACGGGGTTCCATACCTGAGTCGACTCCTCACTCATGTCACAGCTCACCCCCAGTGAATAGTTCTTGACTCTCATCTAGATTTCCACCTCAACATAGCAAGGTCCACATCTTGGAATACCATCACATTTTAACAAATATACTCACACGCATGTGTGGTGGTATAGGGGTGTAATGTACAACAGATGCAATGTATGTATAGGCCCTTATACATATTTGAATTAAAATCGTATAATTCACAGACCTCCATTTATCTAATTAATTATTACAATAATCTCACGCATTGAATAAATAATTAAATAAATAAAACCAGATATGCACGGGTCACTCACTAGATCAAGACTAGTCGATATTAAAATAATGTGCAATTAAATTAAAATGCAATAAATTTAAACAGTACGAGGGTGTTCTAATAAATTAAATGAATTTGAAAAAATTCAAATAATTAATTTATCGGTAAGAAACATTTAATTTAATTTTTAATTCCAAAAATTAAATTAAACAATTTATTTAATTTTAAATAATAAATTAAATTAAATTTTCAGATTAAATTATTTTAAACCCCAAAATTAATTTTAATTAATTTAATTTAAACTAAATTGAATTAATCAAAATTAATTTAATTGGTTTACCTCTGGTCGGGGAAGGAGTCCAGCTGGATTGTAGACTGCAGCGAGGCTGTTTCACCAGAGTAGGGAAAAATTGCAGTGGAGCTGTTGCTGAATAGAAATGGACATGCGACTAAATTGTGGGGAAACCATGGCTAAACTGGGGCGGAACCACGGTAGTTCACGACTGGTCTGACGACAGCCCATGCAGTACCAGAAGTAGCAGGCTAGGGTTCCGGCGAGCAAGGAGGGGGAGACACTGGAACGGCGTAGCCCAGTAGTATGCCCGGGCCACTGGTGTCTAGAATATTAGAGCAGTAATGCACATGGAGAGCCTGGTTTGAGGGTAGTGCAGCTAGCCACTATGGTGAGTCGAGCATGGCGGTGGCGGCGAGCTGCTCCGGACAGCACAGCTGGCCAGGATCTATGCATCCTATATGTCGTGACGGTGTGGTGGCATGTGGGTCATGACGACACAGCATCCTGGACAGGGCAACGATGTCCGAGCAAAGGAGGTAGTGTGTCTTAGGATGAGGAGAGGATATGGGTCGGTGTCGCTGCACTGGTAAGGCCGAAAAGAGGGAAAGGGGGCCTGACTGCCTGGTTCGGCCGCAACCAAGAGAGAGGGAGGGATGTGTGAGCTGCCTGAGTAGAGTGCCACTGGGTCGACTAGGGGAGGAGAAATGTGAGACCCGTGTGGGTCTAGGTTAAGCCCCCTCTTCCTTTTTTTTATAAAATTTCTCATTTTCATTTCACAAATTCATCTTACCTTTACAGTTTTCCGAAGGTATTTTAGACTTTAGAAGAGATAACTTCAAAGTTTGTTTTATTAGAAGAAAATAAATTAATATAAAAATATATAATTTTTAAAATTTATCCTCTAATAATTGATCACCACCAGAAAAATTCTGGTGACCGGATTTTGACCGACCCATGGCCGGATTCTGGTAATTACTAGAACATGATATATATATATATTAACCATGTTCGTCAAAACAAAATAAAATCTAAAAAACTTTTATTTATAAACCACATAGTCGGTCCATTAAAAATTTTAGGTGGTCATTGTTTGGCCATACAGAAATGGGTCGATGTGTGGTCAGGTCTATTGGAACTATTTCAATGCCCTCTTCTCAAAATTTAAAATCAATTTAATTTTTCTTTGACTCAGAAAATCCATGTGAGGTTTTGATACCACTGTTAGGTTTCGATATGCATAGAAAAAGTCGATGGGCTAGGAATTTAAAATGTTTTCATCACCGGAGCGACGTAACATCCTCATATTCGGTGATCTCATTCCCGGTACAGTCCTAGGACCATGCGTGGTTTATACATAGTACAAAAATAAATCAAACATGTACCTCATTCGGATCTAATGTGCGCAAGGCTGTCTTGAGATGCCAGTGATCGTTGCTCTAAGACTCTAGTGGAAAAGCCCTCTATATCATCCACACATGCTCCTTGAATCTTCTTGCACGCCTCTCATCAGAATCCAGGTGCTAGCGCAGTGCACCGATGACCTCTTTGACGTAGTGATGATCACTACAAGCCAGCGTCTTTGATCTATAAAGATAGAACTTCAAGAACTTTCTTGTTTGAGAGAGTCTCTCCCTAGGATTTAGGAGGAGAGAGAGGCTCTCAATTCCAATGAATGAATAGTCTATAAGGGAAGAGCCTCTCTCCACTTATATAGCGAATATCAATAATACCTGTTTTGGGTTCCCAGACCTCATATAATAAACATCCACTATATAAGTATTATAAATAATTATTTATGAAAAACTAAATATTTCCATAAATATTATTTATATTTTATCACTAAATTGTAATATATATTAAATATATTACTTGATATTCTTGAGTCATTAACTCGGTTCACATCTCCTGATAATATTAAATGAACCCGGGATATTTAATTAATATTTGTTCTAATAATATTATTCCTTGTATTTACTTAATAACTTGTAAATACATGTCATAAATAAATTAAATGAATTATTCCAAAATTTAATAATTAAATAATTATTTATATCTTGGTGATCCATAGAACTCAGATAATACCCAAACCAAATGGTGGGGCCCACCAAGTTCTATACTTCTATTCAACATAATAGGGTTGATTCTCAAAGTGCTATAGTTTGTGACCCTCTAGGCCCTTATCTCAATAGCAATGAATAAAAATTCACAAACCAAGAGTGGGGTCTAGCAACCCGTCAAGTCCCCTATAGAGATAAAGAAAAGTCAAAGAAAAGACTACCTTCCTATGAACATAGTATGTGTAATATAATTTCTTAGTCATTAAAATCTCAATAAAGTAGAATGCACACTAGTTTCATCATTCTTTATCTAGATTAATTATTTGTTGATCTGTCCGGACAGTCTTACCTACCATGGCCATGGATTTAATGAAGGTGCTACCATCCTAATCAACCAGGCCCTAGATATCTCTTTCTCAACTCGAAAGAGACAAATCCTATCTTGAACATTCAATTAGTGTCATGTCACCAATGATGTACCCAACACAAACTACCTTACTGTGACTTCATTACCATGGTTTTCACCTTGCATCAAAGTACGCAATTAAATGGAATACATTGATAATGATCTCAAGTCTGGAGACCATTACAAATTTTTGTAGATAAGAACAACCAATGACACTAGAAACATGCAGTGTTCCTATTAATGGGTCTTCCCCCATGATCTCAACTACTAGAGATCACCAAATGTGAACTTTAGGAGAAGAAGTCTCAATGCTTATGATCCTCCGACACCTAATAGTTTCACATCATCTATGTCCTATCAGAATGATGTAATTGTACCATACGACATTACTTTAAGAGTAATTTCATAGTATCTCTGGGTTCTCATTATAGTCAGGGATCTACTATAACCCTTTGATATGACATGTAATCTAAGGACATTACAATAAACAAAAGGGGATGCAGAAGTTTCTAAACCATTATGGAAAGATAAACACATGTATATATGTAAAATTGTATGCATGTAGTGGTAATAAAAGTACAACACAAGTTGGGTCTAGGGAACCCACTTTCAACATCTTTCAATCAAAATTGAAAAATTATATCTTGATTATTCAATCAATTTCATGCCACAAATTATGTACCCAATGTAAGATACCTTTCTATGAAATTAAATGTCATATTTTTTTTATTGCATCAAAGTAAGTGATAAAATAGTATACACTGATAATAATATCAGTTAGTGATACCATTACACAAGTTTATAAATAAGAACAACCAATTATTCTTGAAACATGTGGTGTTCCTATTGGCGGGTCAGTCCTGGTGATCTTATCTACTTGAGATTACCAAGTGCATACTTCATGAGAAGAATTATCATTTCTTATAAGACCCCAACACCTGATATTTGGACATCATCTATGTCCAGTAAACATGAGGTATCTATAACATAGAACATATGTTTAAGATTACTATTATAGTATCTCTAGGTTCTCATTATAGCCTGGGAACTACTATAAAATTTTGGGACGATAAATAACCTATGTACATTACCATGTAAATAGTGGACTCAGAAATATCAACACTATTATGGTAAGTGTACTTCATGAATAATTCACTATATAAATAATATGGCAATCGAAAATTATTATTCAAGATGGGTCTTGGGAACCCACTTTTACAATAATAGGTATCAACTGATTCATCATACTTATGCTTAATCTTAATGAATTCATTATCCATATTCATATAAAAAATATAGGGAAAGTAATTATTAAAAAATTATCTCCTAAACATATTACACTCCATACTATTGCCTCAAATTCTTGATAAGAGCCTTCCATTGATCTGCTTCACCTTCCAAATGATAAACTGGTAAGATAATCTTTTCATGTTTTGAGCACTAGAGAATAGAAAATATCTTTTCAATGAAAATGATTCATTACTTATCAAATAGTGGTTTAGAATACCCACTAAAAGAAGGTGGGATTTGACTCATGAAGGACTCAACAATATGTTGTTCCTCCATTTTCTCATTTGGAATCTCAACATGATTCATGGATTGATAAATTTTTGTAATCATAATAACAATATTTTTCATCCCAAATCTCATAATATTTAGTTGCTTAGGGGGAAAATCATTGCATTGTCCATCAAATTCAGTGTTAACACAATTACTTTGGGTTCTATCCATTTACTAAAACCAAAAAATCACAGTACGATCAACCATTGTCATAGAGATAAATCATATAATCATGAAAATAATTTATAGGTTGTCTAAATCATGACGCATACTTTTATATCTATGACACCTTATGTTTGACTTTAGTCATCCATGACCATTATCTATTCCAATCCTTCATAATGGATCTTAAATAAATTTTTAATTAACATAAGCATGTCCTCTAGGATTGTCAAAATAGTTGTGCAGTAATGTATCGTTCACTATGCACTAAAATGATGGTCAAGATATACTCGAACAACTCTTTTCCGAGTTATCCCATCAAAACCATGTCCACTTGTAGTATACAGACAGGGATGTATTTTTTTAGGGAAACACACTCATTTCTTTATCATAACTTAGGATGTTCTCCTATACTTAGGCTTATCCTAAGGGATCTCACAAAATTTTCATCATTCTATTTTCCAAAATTTACTAAACCTTTCCTCTGATACCAACTATAAATACTCATACTTTTTATACATAAATATTACATCACTTTAGATGAATACTCAATACATTTAACAATAATACATGTATGAGGAGTGTAGAGGTTTAGTGTATTTGGAAACTTGAATACGTATACAACTGGTACATAAAATATCTATATCATTTCTCATTTAGTTTTTCACAACTACTACCCTTCTTATACATAGAATACTTAAAACCTTTCTCCACAACCTGGGGAAGGGAAACATAGGAAATAGTGAGTTCAAATCTCAGTAAGGGTAAACATAAGATATATCAATAAATGATTATAAGTGGGTAAAATATAAGCATAAAGGTATGAAAACATGATCTAAACTTTATAAAATCATGCCCATCAATTCATATCTCATAATCATGAAACATGGCATAAAAGTTTATCAATCAAAAAACATAAGACATAAGAGTGTGGAATCGTCAATAATTAATCATAAGCTATGAAAACATATCATAATCATAAGACATAAGTTTGAGGCATGCACATAAGTATAGAAAATCATTTACTTAGTCAAGTAACACTCTCAATACTGTTATAGTGGATTAGGTTCGCTTCTTATTTCATCATTTCCTTACACAAGGTTCACTCTCAAGACTATCTTATTAGACAAAATCTCATACTGAACCAGGTTCACTCCCAATTCCAGACCTTATTATCTCATGAGATATCATTATTTACCCAATGTATTAGAGTGATATAATGGACCCACCCAAACTTGGTTTATAAAATAACCAATCATTCTCAGTTTATCATAGAACCACCCATCACATAATGAAAACCATATATATGTGTGCCATAATATCATAAAACATTCATCACATCATCATGTCATAACCCATGGAAAGGATACAAGTTTCAAAAAAATGATAATAATAATAAAAATTGTATAAAGAAACAATAAATATGGTAACATTGAATTTGTTTCCCCATTAAATCATAAGAAACATCAAAGGATGTTGTCATAAATGAATTTTTTTTAAAAGATTGCTAGAAATTTTCTTAAGGAAAATATCCTTTTCATTTTGAAATTACTTACTTAAAGTATAAAAATTTCCCAAAAATATTAATGAAAACATTTTATTTAAAAATAATAAAAGAAACTTATAAATTAAGCCTCAAAGAAAATAATACTCATGAAGTTAGGTAAATCTATTTATGCGATGTATGTTAAAACAAAAAATTATTTCACATTTTCGATAAAAGGTTAAAAGTACGATGTTTGGAGAAAGATAAGAAAAATACTTTTAAATCATGGTAAATAAAGTAAAATATAGTTAAAATGACTTTGAATAATATTTTTATAGTATTAAAAAACATTCTTGAGAACATTTTAAAGAAAATATGGACATGGAATAAAATATTCTCGACTGAAGAGAGAAATGAAGTTGTTTTCCCTTAAAAACGTCCTTTCAAAATTTTGAGTAATTAAAGAGAGGAAAGTGAAAGAAAAACATGTAATTTACATAAATAGTCATAGGATAATAAAATAAATGATATTTGGGAAAGATAGATCATATAATTTCATCATCATAAATTTAAGCATAAACAATCCCGATAAAGATGAGATTGCAACACAAAACTCTCACCTCGAGTTCATCTTTCTTCATAAGCATTGTAAGATCTTGTATAATAAATTTAAATTTATTATAATTACATAAATTAATAATATTCATACCTATAATATCATATATGGTTTACTTATAACATCTTATCACCCATTCAATAACAATCTTTCATTATCATCATCATTTCAGGTGTTAACTGCATCATTTTTCATGTCTGTTTTGGTACAAGAATTATGGTCCATGAACTTTTATCATGTTTACATCATCTCCATAATTTTAATAATGATATAAATATCATATATATTCATTATATATATATATATATATATCTTTAATCATTCATATTTTGTGGTGGTGAAAAAAGAATTATATCACCATGTGTATACGATAGTCCGTACGAATGCACGAGTGACGTTTTCATTTTTGGATGAATGGAATGAAATAAAGTTAAATATTAATTCACATTTGTAGAATAATTATTATAACATAAATATAATTTATAAATAATAAATATACACTACGGGAAAAACTGTTATTTGCGACGGGTTATCTGTGACGGAAATAGGCACCCCGTCGCAAAAACTTACGCGCGGATTGGCGCGGTTTGCACGCCAAACCGCACGAAAGGGTAATTGCGACGGGTTGACACCACCCATCGCAAATGTCGGGAGGCGATAAGACCTAGTTGCGGCGAGGGGATCCCCCGTCGCAACTAGTTCGACCCCCGAAGGGTATTTGCAATGGGACTCGTCGCAAATAACCGACGGCGGTAAAAAACTATTTGCAACGGGATGTTGTCTCGTCGCAAAAAGTGTGTCGGTGGGTCACTTTTTGCGATGGGACCCGTCGCAAATAACCTTTTAACCACCGATCGTAATTAATGCGGCCGAAAGTATTTGCGACGAGACCCGTCGCAAAAAGTGTTATTAGCGACGGGAATCCTGTCGCTAATAGTCTCGTCGCAACTAATGTAACCTACATATACCCCCCCCCCCTCCGTTTTTTCTTCTCTCCACCTGAATTTCTTATTCCTTTACTTCTATGAACTCTAATTTTAAAGTGATTTTTTTTTAGAGTTAGCATTTTTTTTACGAAGAAGTTGTGAAGCCGCCTAGAATTATAAGAGATCAAGTTTAAAGGTATTTATGTTTTATTTAATTTAGTATTTATTTCCTTTTTTTATATTAATTTTAATTATTGTTGATGAGTTGTAATTAAGTTAGATTTAAATTGTTTTGTCATCAGTATTTATGTGTAATAATAAAACTAAATTATTAGTACTAATTCTTAGTAATTAGTAATAATTAATAAATATTAACAATAATTAGTAATGTATATAAATAATTAGCGGTAATTAGTAATTAGTAGCTGTATTTTGCAATAATTAATAGTAATTAACACTAATTAGTAATAATTAGAAATAAAGAGTAATAATTAGGAAAAATAGTAATAAATATTAACAATTGGTAATAAATAGTATTAATTAGTAATAATTAGTAATAAATATTAATAAATACTAATAAATACTAATAAATACTAATAAATAGTGATAAATAGTGATAAATACTAATAATTAGTAATAAATACTATTAATTAGTAATAAATACTAATTAATAGTAATAAATACTAATAAATAGTAATAATTAGTAATAAATAGTAATAAATAGTAATAATTGCTAATAAATATTAATAAATACTAATAAATACTAATAAATACTAATAAATAATAATAAATTGTAATAAATAAAAATAAAGAGTAATAAATAGTAATAAATAGTAATTAATACAAATAAATAATAATAAATAGTAATAAATATTAATAAATAGAAATAAATACTAATAAATAGAAATAAATACTAATAAATACTAATAAATACTAATAAATACTAATAAATACTAATAAATACTAATAAATAGTAATAAATACAAATAAATACTAATAAATAGTAATAATTAGTAATAATTAGTAATAATTAGTAATAAATGGAAATAAATACTAATAAATAGAAATAAATACTGGTAAATAGTAATAAATACTAATAAATACTAATAAATAGTAATAAATACTAATAAATACTAATAAATACTAATAAATAATAATAAATACTAATAAATACTAATAAATACTAATAGATACTAATAAATACTAATAAATAGTAATAAATACTAATAAATACTAATAATTAGTAATAATTAGTAATAAATAGTAATAAATAGTAATAAATAGTAATAATTAGTAATAATTAGTAATAATTATTAATAAATAGTAATAATTAGTAGTAATTAGTAATAATTAGTCATAATTAGTAATAAATATTAATAATTAGTAATAAATAGTAATAATTGGTAACAATTAGTAATAAATAGTAATAATTAGTAATAAATAGTAATAAATACTAATAAATACTAATAAATAGTAATAAATGGTAATAAATAGTAATAATTAGTAATGATTAGTAATAAATAGTAATAAATAGTAATAAATAGTAATAAATAGTAATAAATAGTAATAAATAGTAATAATTAGTAATAATTAGTAATAATCAGTAATAATTAGTAATAAATAGTAATAAATAGTTATAAATAGTAATAAAGAGTAACAATTAGTAATAATTAGTAATAAATAGTAATAATTAGTAATAATTAGTAATAAATACTAATAAATAGTAATAAATACTAATAAATAGTAATAATTAGTAATAATTAGTAATAATTAGTAATAATTAGTAACAATTAGTAATAATTAGTAATAATTAGTAATAATTAGTAATAATTAGTAATAATTAGTAATAATTAGTAATGAATAGTAATAAATAGCAATAAATAGTAATAAATAGTAGTTAATAGCAATAAATAGCAATAAATAATAATAAATAGCAATAAATAGCAATAAATAGCAATAAATAGAAATAATTAGCAATAATTAGCAATAATTAGCAATAATTAGCAATAATTAGCAATAATTAGCAATAATTAGCAATAATTAGCAATAATTAGCAATAATTAGCAATAATTAGCAATAATTAGCAATAATTAGAAATAATTAGCAATAATTAGCAATAATTAGCAATAATTAGCAATAATTAGTAATAATTAGAAATAATTAGCAATAATTAGCAATAATTAACAATAAATAGCAATAAATAGCAATAAATAGCAATAAATAGAAATAAATAGCAATAATTAGCAATAAATAGCAATAATTAACAATAATTAGAAATAATTAGCAATAATTAGCTATAATTAGATATAATTAGAAATAAAATAAATTGTAAAAAATTGTAATAAATTGTAATAACTTGGCACAATTTTTAGTGGATTGACAGCACTCCTTTTTTCTCGATGAATCTTCTCCTTTAAACTCTCACCGACTCAAACCATTACAAAATTTATGCTTCTACGTATGCATATCCAATCTCATATGCACGAGTTTGAATATGCATTCGTAGAACCACATTTTTCATAATGTTTTCAGGTGGTGACGGTTGCAAGAAGAAGATTCATCGACGAAGAGGGGGCTCTTTTGTCTGACGGATCATTTACTTGCATCTTTTTCACACTAAAATCACAAAGAAGAATCTGCTCTGATGTACGTTTATGCATTCTTATATGCACGAGAATGAATAAGTGTACCTCCGAGCAGATTCATTATTATGATTTCAGTTTGTGAAAGTTTCAAGTAAATGAGTCGTCAGAAAAAAGAGTAGTCGTCAATCCACTGGAAATTATGCCACCCGTAATTAATGGTAATTATTAAGAAGTAGTTGTAATTTTTTTTTGATAGTATTTTTCTAATTTCAAATTATTCAAAAACAATAATGATTTTATATTTGGAAGAAAAATATGGAACAAGGAAGTCAACAACAGTCATTATTAAATGATCGCACTTGGATAAATTAGCACAGAAATCCAAACGGTTCTGGTTTAAATCCTGTATATATTGAGGGTATTGAAGCTTTCTTATCATTTGCATCATCAAAACCAGAATTTGTTTCAGAAGGCACAATTAAGAGTCCTTGTAAAAAAATGTTCTCTGAGAATGTTTGACACATTTGACAAGGTTGGGGGACATCTCTTGCAGTTTGGTTTTCAACCAGATTGTATTTTTTGGTATCAACACGGTGAACACAGTTCCAGAGAAGAAACTAATAACTTGATTCTAGATCCATTATGGTTTCAAAATTTAGTAGATGATGTTGTAGGTCCATCTGTTCTACAAAATGAAACTTAGGATGTTGTTGATTTAACTCCTGAGTTGGCACCATCCAAATTTTATGAGTTGTTGAAGTCTGCTGAGAATGTATTATATCCTTGTTTCATGATAAGAAAATTAAAAGCGGTTAAAAAATTTATGGCTATTAAATCAGATAATGCAATGTCAAACAACTATTTTGATCAGATATTTTCTTTGGTTAAAACACCGTTAGCTAAAGGAAATGTGTTTCTTGTAAATTACTATGAGAGCAAGAGGCTGGTTCGTAATATGGGCCTTAGTTATCGGAAGATTCATACATGTAAAAATGATTGCATCTTATATTATGGTGAAAATGATTCATTGGATAGTTGTCTCACATGTGGACAATAGAGGTATAAAGAAGCTCAATTCGGGAAGTCTGGATCGATTCCTGTGAAACAGTTGAGATATTTCCTCCTTACACTTAGGTTGCAGCATTTGTTTATGTCTCAGTACACATCGTCAATGATGTCATGGAACAAAACCAAGATTTCAATCGACAAAATCTTGAATCATTCATCTGATGGTGATTCATAGAAACATTTTGACCGATTACATCCGTCTTTTTCTTTAAAAGCTCGAAACGTGCGATTGGGTCTTTCTACTAATATTTTGTGTCTGTTTGGTTCTTATGGTAGTCAGTATTCATGTTGGCCTGTCTTTATAACTCCGTACAATGTACCTCCATGGATATTGATGAAGGAGACCTATATCTTTTTGACATTATTAATCCCAGGACATCCAAAAAAGAATATTTATGTTTATTTGAAACCATTGATTGATGAGTTAAATTCATTATGGAGTAATGGTGTTAGTACATATGATGTTGTTGTGAAACAAAATTTCATATTAAAAGTTTCATTGATGTGGACGATTAGTGACTTCCTGGCATATGGCATGTTATCTGGCTGGAGTATACATGGTCTGAAATCATGTCCTTACTGTATGAAAGACAATAATGCCTTTATACTCTTCAATGGAAAAAACCTTGTTATTTTGACTGTTATTGCATATTTCTTCCAACCAATCATCCTTTTTGAAGGAACAAATCTCATTTCAGAAAAGGTATAATTGAAAGGGATGAACCTCCAAAAATGATCTCAGGTACAGAGTTAAAATCAGTTGTATTTTCATTACCTCCCACCACATTTGGGCCAACAGTAAACCAATAGAAAATTCATGGCTTTGGGAAAGAGCATAATTGGATAAAATGGATCATTTTTGGGATCTTTCATACTGATCGGATTTGTTAGTCTGCTGCATGTTGGATGTCATGAATATTGAGAAGAACTATTTTGATAATTTATTTCATATAGTTTTGGATATACCAGGTAAGACCAAATATAATGTAAAGTCATGATTAGATATTGCCTAAATTTACAGATGATCGAAACTTGAACTGTTTCAAAATTTCATATCATAGAGGTTAATAAATCCAAAAGCAGCTTATACATTGTCCAAAGAGATTCTCTTATTATTTTGTCAGTGGATTGCAGATTTGAGACTTCCAAATGGCTATGCTTCCAATTTGGGAAGATGTGTTAAGAATAGTCATATTATCGGATTAAAAATTCTTGATTGTTATGTTATAATGGAAAAACTTATGCCGATTGGATTCATAGGTTTGTTGAATTCTATGATTTGGGATTCAATAATAGACATATCATATATTTTTTTCAAGACATTTGTGCAGTGAAAACAGACTATGATGCACTAAGTAAACTGGAAGAAGATGTTGTTTCCATTATATGTAAAATGTAAAAAATATTCTCGTCGGATTTCTTTGACTCAATAGAAAATCTGATATTACATTTTCCACATGAAGCTAAATGTGGAGGTCCGGTAGAGTTTCGATGGATGTACCCATTCGAGAGATGCATGAAAAAATTGAAGAAAAAAGTACGTAACAAAGCATCAGTTGAAGGCTCAATTGCTTAAGATTATTTTCAAGAGGAAATTGCATTTTTATGCTCTCATTATTTTGAATCTCAATATCCATAAAAATAAAATTGAATGGGATGGAATGAGGGGAATGCTGATGATGAAATGGATAATCAATTATCAATTTTTAATCAGCCAGAGCTTGGCTTCGGTGAAGTTCATGAACGATGACTTTCAGATGATGAACATGACAGAGCTCATACATATGTTCTGCTTAACTGTAAAGAAATGACATCATTTATACTATGAGAACTTCTATCACTTATTCTATAATTTGTGTTATAGTAAGTAAACTTATTTTATTTATAGGTTATATGATAATCATATCAAGAAACAGCTTCCACAAATTACAGCAACTGCTCTTGAAGAACGCCAGCAGAAAAAAAATTTCTCAATGGTTTCAAAAATTGGTAACATAAATTATTAATGGTTTAACATATCAATTCAGTTTATTATTTATTATATTGATAATTTTTTAAAAAAATTCAGGTGTCTCAACATTATAATAAAATTGATAAGCGATTTTGTATATTGAGTAACCCACCATCTAAAATGGTTTAATCTTATAATGCATATGTGGTGAATGGTTTTCGATTTCATAGATGTGCATATGGGGAATCAAAAAACAATGAATAGTGGAGTTTTCTTGAGAGGATTGCATCATAGTGAAAATGAATTTGACTTTTATGGAATGCTGGATGAAATTATTGAACTGTGTTATCTAAGGAAAAATTACATAACAATGTTTAAATACTAGTGGTTAGATACCGAGAGAGGCTTGCATGTTCATCTGATTCATGGAATCATCGATATTAAATATAAAAGTATTCTTATGGTAAATGAACCATTTTTACTGGCTCAACAGGCACATCAAATATATTATGCAAATTATTGTGCTAATTCAAGAGACCTAAGTGATTGGTGGAGCATAATGAAAATGAAATCTCAGGAAAATCATTTTACTCAAACTGAATGTGGTTCTGATGAAGTACAAGGAATTGAAATTTTTCAAAATACTACTCAAAATCCATCCTTTTCACAAAGAAACATGAATATTGATGATGACACCCCCACAATTAAGGGTCAATGGTGATGATGATGTTAATGATGCTACAAATGAATTTGAAATGGAAAAAGATGATGAAACTAAAACTCATATGGATATTGATGATGCTGATGATGAATATGAAGACATTGATATCGTTAGATATGAAGATAATGATAAAGGTGAACATTGACACAGTTAAATGTTGGTTATAATCATAACTAATATATATCTATATGTAATAGTTATTTTTAACTATCTGCTAACAACAATAATTTTGTGTTTTAGATGGACCCTGATCTACTTCGTGAGTTGAAGGAGGTTGAGCTACCTTTGGATGAGGAGGATTTGGGATCATCTGACCCTCAGACTACTCGTGATTCAGTGGGTACACAGAGGGAGTACGGTCTTGAACAACTTATGATTCCTGACCCTATCCTTGAGCGACATCCACATCTTGGTTTCGATCCATGCATGTGGAGGTATGATAACCTGTGTATTTTAGTTAGCTTTCATTAAATTATTTATATACTAATTGTTTGATTATTTGTTCTTTATTCACAATTTTGCGCATGTAGCTGTTAGATATGGGAGTGCTATCTTGCGCAATTATTTTTCTGAGCCATGGATTACATGGGAATAGATTCTCGTTGATGTGTGGCTTGGAATGTTCAATAATTGGATGGTACGTAAATAAATAATATTTATTTAGAAATTTATTTCATTAATAACTTGATATTATAAATTATTTATAGGGTTTATGGTATCCCATCGATGATAGCATGTGTGCCGCTATCCACGAGGCATGGGAGGTGTCTATACATGTGTGTTTCCATCATTTTTTCCACAATTTGATAAGGATGGCCATTAAGAAAGTAGGAGCAACAGTATTTGATGAGTCATGTAGAGCCCACCAACCAGAGTACATTTCATCTCACGTTTGGGATGGATTATGTTCATACTGGTTGAGTGGTGGATTTTAGAGGAGATTCTCATTGGGCCAGCAGAACCGGGGGAGACAGGAGGTGACACATCAAGCTGGTAGTCATACATTCTGTGCACATAGAGAGCATTTGGTAAGTATATTTTTTAAATATTTTATATAACATTACATATAAATAGTTTATTTTATATTCATATAGGCAATCAAGCATCCCAATATTATAGAGTACGACGTTTATCGGAGGATGTACAGTTATCCAGCCACTAGAGAGATTAGAGGTGATCTCCAGTGTTAGATTTTGGTCAGTATTATTTCTTTTTTAGTTTGAAAATTAACTGCATATAATATTTTCACTATTTTAATTTCAAATTGAAACTGAAGGAGTCATATAAGGCCGCGACCTCTCAAACACGGGCTGAGAGTCAGGCTGAGACGGCTGATCAGACTAGTTCCCACCATTTCGATGAGACGGCATGGATGCAGGCAACCCAGTATGCCTTCGAGAAGAGCCGAGTAGTTGGTATCAGCTCTCATTTGACTCCTGGGATTTATTATAGTACTGTTGTGATGTCAGTGTCCAGCTCAAGAGGAGCTCATGGAGAGGCATCATCTTCTGGATCATAGTATCAGGAGCAGTTGCGAGCTCAAACTGGGTTTATAGAGAGTTTGCAGAAGTAATAGGAAGAGATGCATCAGCAGCAGCAATACCAACAGCACGAGGAGGACATGCATCGATGGCAACAGTAGCAGCAGTAGCACAAGGAGAACATGCGTCGATGGTAGCAGCAGCAGCAGCACTAGGAGGACATGTGTCGATGGCAGCAGCAACAGCACGATTAGATGGAGTACATGCGACGTCTGACTCGTAATTTAGGGATGGAGTTTCCCCCACCATCTCCTCCAACTCCTCCAGGTCCTCCAGAAGACTATCCCCCGAGTGATTTTTTTGTTATGTTAAAAACATTTGAATTGAACATTTGTTGTAATATGAACTATTTACAGTTTTTGTCTTTTATATTGGTGCGATTATTGCATAATTTTTTTTATTATTTTTAATATTTTATTATTTTATTATTTATTATTAGTATTATATGTTTTAAAATTTTTTTATTTTACTACTACTAATAATAATATTTTATGATTTTTTTTTGAATATTGAGAATTTTAATATTTTTTAATATTTTTTTAATAATATTAATATTATTTTTTTCATTAATCATAATTTTATTATTTATTTTATTTTATTAAG
The DNA here is from genome assembly GCA_963277665.1 of Viscum album. NCBI lineage: Eukaryota > Viridiplantae > Streptophyta > Magnoliopsida > Santalales > Viscaceae > Viscum > Viscum album. Next base: position 1,400,699,437 of record OY728127.1, on the reverse strand, counting down.
AATTTTCAAATATTGAGAATTTTAATTTTTTTATTTTTTTTTTATTATTTTAATAATATTAATATTATTTTTTTAATTTTATTAAGTATTTACGACAGGGCTTTTTACGACAGGGTCCTGTCGCAAATAGATTATATATATATATATATTTTAAAAGTTTTTGCAACGGGTTGATTTACCATCGCAATAACTTTGTTGTGGTGGGCCCGTCACAACGGTTTTATAACATATAAGCTATTTGTGATGGGTCGGTGTCCCGTCGCAAAAACTTTTTGCGACGGGCCCATCGTGAAAGTTTTTTGTATATATAATGTATTTAATCATAAATCTATTTGCAACGGGACCACTTCCCATCACAAGTAGTATTTTTTACGACAGGCCCGTCATAAAAACTATTTATTGCGACGTCGTTTTCTGCAACGGGCTATTTGCGACAGGACCCCGTTGCAAAAGGGTGTTTGCGACGGGATCCCATTGCAAATAGCCCATTGAAAAATGACAAAATTTTAGCAGTGATATTATAATATACATCCATGAATGATAGTGGTGAAAAATGAGTCATATCGCTGCGTGGAGGCGGTAGTCCACACGTACGCACGAGCAATACTTTCATCTCTCATTGGATTGAGAAGAGGTGGTAAGTGGTTTTTTAATCCGCATAATAACATATAAGTATATTTATGATATTGGATTCATAATGTTTTGGTGGATACAACATTTTTATAGGTGGTATAAGAAGAAATAAAATTGAAAGTGTTTGGTTAAGATCTAAACCTCTTTTTTGAGAAACCTCATTTGGTTTACTCCTTAAGCCTTGAAGGATTGGTATTAGGAGATAAAAATAAGCTCTAAGATGAAGGTAAGGATTATATGAATTTTTTTCTGATGTATTTACTAATATATAAGGATAAAATGGTGTTAATAATGTAGGAGAATGTGTTCCATTTTATAAGTAAGAGGAGGGACACACATGGAATTGCTTAAAAGATTTCATTGATTTAATGTCACTTTCATAGGTAAGTGGCTCCAAATTTCATAGGATTAGAAGGTGCGATAATATAAGGTTGAAATATATTCAACCAAATCTAATTTTTTACGTGTGGGTGGAAATATTACCCTTATCTCATGGTTTAACCCCTGGTAAACTCATTTTAACATTAACCATGGTAACAAAATTTTAATGTTTTTACTATTCACTGTGACAAAAAATTAAGTTGGTAATATTAAATTATATTAATTATTATGATTCCAAATATTAAATAAATTTCACCAAATTAAATTATTATAAGTGGTAGAATTTAATTTTAATAAATCGCGCAAACTACAATGAAAACTTGTTTTTGAAACATGAATTTTCAAGTGTAAAACTTAATTTACTTCCATTACTTGCCTTGTAAAAAATATAAAATTATTATTAAAATATTATATTGAATATAAAATCTATATATATCATGAAAAATATTAATAAATATGTATATTAAATTATTTTTTAAGATAAAAACACATTCCACACATAAAAACAGTTTTTAGAGAAAAAAATTAAGTCCAAAAATTAACTTATACCAAAATAAATTATAATGATGATTAATATGTAATTAATTATATTATTTATTATTAAATTATAATAAATTTAATTTAATGTGAAATTCAAAACATAATGGGATATTAACTTGAGAATAAATGACATTTTTTACAAAAATTGGTATTTTTAACTATTCACTGAAAAATAAATATTTTTATAAAAATCCTAAAAAATTACCCTAAGATAATATTTACATGATGATTTTAAAAATGATATTAATTTAATCAAATAAAATTTATAAAAATGGAATAAATTATTTATAGATTTTCCATGTAAAATTGCGATAAACCCCATTTTTAAAGAAAACATATTTTTGAAGCGTAAAATGACTTTACTAAAAATTGAGTACTTACTTATTATGAATTTAATAATAAATTTTCATTATTAAAAACATTTATAGATATTTTTCATAAATTTTTAATTATTATTCATACCTATAAATTTAATTTCAATTTTATAATGGTTTACTATATCATGGTTCATATAAAATTAGAGTTGCGTGTAAGGTAAGCTATTGAATACCTCAAGTTTTATTTCAAAGGAAATACATATAAAATTTTGGGGTGTTAAAATTTTAGTGAGAAAGTAGTTCTTGGTGAGTTTTCCAGTAAATACACCTTTATAAATGTTTTAAATAATCAATTATAGTGGTTTAATATTAATTAATGTGGAATTGTAGCATGAGATAGATGCTCGGGGATGTGGATGAGGATCAGTTGGCTTGGATGAAGCTTGATGGAACTTAATGAGTATGCTAACTTAGATTGGGAGGAATGTGGCCCCTTTGATAAAAATTTATATTCCTATTTATACATGATTTCCTGCTGCATTCATGTTGAATGGGATCAAGTGTAGGGTTTAAGGATCGAGGGTGCCTTGGGTAGATGAGATGAGATTGTGTTGGGCCTCCTATGATCAAGTTAAGTTCTCATTATCATTTTTAGTGATTATAATCTCTCAATAACTTTCTCACTAAGGGGAGATGGTAGTGGTTAAGTTTACAAGATACCTTAGGTAGGTCTCATAGTGAAATATGAGTGTAGGAATGGGAATTTTTGGTAAGCTCGGGAGGATTCATCCTAGCGATGATGGGTGAGATGGACCTATATATTACTCCTGATGAGTGATAACCACTTAAAGGTGGAGGAGCATCTTGATGATAATTGTGATTGTGAAGAGTCCTCTAGGGATAAATGGGGTGAGAAGGAGAGGGTTTCCTATAAATAATGGGTTGACAGGTCTCCTTTAAGATATATGAGATGATAACTAGGTGTGGGTCATGGGAAGTGTTTAAGGTATTTGACATTGGGATTCCAAGGGGTTTTGGATAGGAATTGGACCTCGTCTCTTATGGATAGGGTCAGGATGAGCCAATGGGATATGAATTCACTAATGGGTGATAGAGATGGATTGATATTTATGAGAAAAGACTGATATGAGTCTATAGGATCCCATTGGATTCCTTGAAAGTGAGACAGGATGTGTTGTGGCATGAGAGGAAAGTTAAGGGTTAGGCCTAGATAATATGATTCGATGAGCTATGGTATGGGTTGTGGCCCTATGTGTATTTAATTTTCTTGTATTATGCCATGTATTGTGGTTTGGTTGACATATCTTGAGGCCTTTCCCTGATATGAGTGAGATAGAATGGGTGGGACTATCATGGTGAGGCAAAGTCCGTGATTTTTATGTAAATTTCAGGTCAACCATGAGTGAGATAGTGTGGCTTGGGACAGTATTGGGCCTCACTATGGGAAAAATAGCACTAGAAGGACTAATGTGAGTGATATAGAATCCCTGGCATGGGAAATATAGCATGATATAAAAGGATTAGAATTCTATGAGTGAGATTGGGTCTAGGATGTGTTACAGCATACGATTGGGAGACAAGACCATCATGAGTGTGATAGCGTCTAGATGTGATGTGGAGTTGGATGGATGGACCCTATTGTCAGTGAGAAGGTATAGGTTGAGTATTGAATGCGTGACCTTCCATGGTGAAGGGTTGGTCGGGTTCTTGGTACGAGATCCTACCTTAAGGTGGGTAGCGACCAGGACTTGGATGATTCCCTACCCCAAGTCCTTATATACATGGTGGGTTATATGGATGATTCCACAAGTCGATGATTGGATTATGGCATAGTATCATAACAAGTATAGTTAGGTGTCACGGTGGATAGATTAGTGCATGGTGACCCAATACGTAGTGAGTTGTGGTAGCCAAGTTAGCACATGACGTCTAAGGTTCTTGCATGATATGCTTACCTTCCCCATGAATACATGCATATGATGACATATAGTAGGGGTTCTTGGTTAGACCCTACCAGGTTATATTCTCACACCCCGTTTGGGAACCCCGGTGCATATTCATAGCATATCTTTCCTTTTAGGTTCATCATTGGATGTGTAGAGGAATGGGCTGAAGTAGCTAAATGGGTATTTTGAGACAAGGTTGTTGAGGCCGAGGGATGGCAGTAGGGATCTCATGTATTTTGTTTTATTTTTTTTATTTTTATATGATATCAGGCTAGTGGATGATCAGTTAATGTAGGCTTTTATGAATGTGAGTATGTATACTGCATTCCATTTGTTATATAATTGTTTTTATTTATTTGATTATGCATAATTTGATTATTTCTATGCATTTTTTGGTTATTTTCCATTGTTTTTTTTAATTTGATTCAATGGAATTTTCTCTCTACTATATGGATTAGGACCTCGATGCTATTTGATAGCCTTTATTGTATGGAGAGGAACACTTGAGTTCAAGTATCTCCTCGACCCGAGTAACTACTGAGTTTTTCCTAGGTTTGGTCATTACAAAATGGTATTAGATCATTTGTTTTTGTTTTACTATTTGGGGAGATAGTAGATAGGTAGTCTAGGAATGTGTTAGATATTTTGATGGACCTCGGACTAGAGCATCATGAACACATTTCTTCTAGGATGTTCTGGTTACCAGGTATACAATATTATTTTTCTTGGTTTTTGTTGTTATTATTGATTGTTTATTTAAAGTGATGTGCTTTCCAGATATTTTTATTGTTAGTTTTTGGATCTTGTACCATTGGAAATAGTCATATGTATATACATCATGGTAGACACATAGGATTCACTTGAAATTTGTGTTCTTGTGTCTGATTGGTTTTGCAAATGATAGGTTCATTTATTCAAATTGTTAATAAAACTTATACAATGTTTTGTTGTATAATTTTTTATGGAATTATACTTAACTAAACCACAATATTTTCTCTAATGATGGTTCATGTGGATCTTATGGTGGGATATTATCTAGTGATATGAATATTTTCCCTTTATCAAGGGATGTGTGGGGAACCATGGTGGGTCGGTGCAGGAATCTATTTCCTTGGGAGTGGACCCTTGTGGGTTGTTGCTAAATGGGTTTAATTACATAAAGTATCAAAAAAATTATATGGAATTTTCCTATATAACTTCTTAGTGGCACTCTATTTAACTAGACTAGGTGATTGCATGAGTAAACCTAAACTGGTTTTGGAAAGGCATGAGTGATATTCTTTGGGTTGTGATGTACTACACAATAGGTGCTCTTGGTATTAAGGATTGTTTTGGAGGGAAGGATTAGTACGATGCATGGATCGTGGTTCTGATGTGGTTTTCACTGGATGGTGAGAAATGATCCTAGATGATTAGATCATGGATAGTTGAGCATGGGTAGATGCTTATGGATTTGGATTGGCTCTAGATGTTGGTTAAGAGTGCAGTCAGTCTTATCTTAAGTGAGATTTCTTCGGCCTGTTCAGAAGGGAGCACTGTGGATGTTCGATCTAGATGGAACTGACATGTGAGAGGAGCATGGTCAGTGGGTTAAGTGTGTGAGACTAGGTTCTAAGGGATGAAACTCATGGGATCATGTGTTTAGTTGTATAATCAGGTTGCACTGGATCATGCAGCAATTGAGTTTAGGTGAGACTGAGTATGATTGTGCATGAAAACCTATGAGAGGTTTGTTAAGAATCACTCTACCTTGAGGAGTAGAGTGTTGGTCGACATGTATTTTAGAGAAAAATCCTTGATGCATAAGGGAATTTTCATGATAGTTACAGGTAGTGATGGTTGGTTTGTGAATCATTGGAATGGACCAAGTGTGAGTTGTTGATAATGACTGGGTTGCAGAGGAACCCAATCATTATAGTTAATGAAATAATTCTATGGTGGTTCTAGTTTGGGGTCACCCGTGAGGTGAGGTGATCAATGTGTTTAGTAAGGTGCTCACAGGCATGGTGTATCATAGATTATATGATAACTGGGATATACCTTTGGTAAGAGGTGACATTGATGATATATTTATTATTGTGATAGGGTTGATTCAAATTGAACCTTCATAGGTGTTGAGGTTGATGTGATGTAAAAGCATGGATCTAGAGGAGTGAGATGTGCGTGATGTTGGACCTATTGAGGTCGAAACTAGAGGAGAAGTATAAGGGGTTCCATATGGTGTGGATCACAACATTGGTCATTGGAGGGTGTGACCCTCATTATGGGTAGATTTTTATAGATGTTAAGGATGATGCACCAGTGATGTGGGAGAAATTGGTGGTGTATGTTTTGCGTTGGTGCTCAGGGATGAGTGGGTCAGTAACATCCAATAATTACATTTAGTAATGGATTGGTCATGGACCATATAGAACATTTTTTTGGGTTATGGGAGATATGTTTAGTATATTCTTATAGTGGGGATCATTGAATTAGTCGTAGGTGAATGACCCTTTTGTCAGAAGAGTCATGGTGTGGTGAGACCAGTCATTGGATGGTTGAGGTGGAGTTGGAATTCTAGTTCTCATGTGGATATGAGTATGTCTGGTTCTGTAGTGAATACCATATTTAATATTTGGAGGTGGTTTTTAATGGATTTTGTGTATTAGAGATAGGATTGAGTGGATTTTGGTGTGATTTGAGAGTGTGTCAGATCAATGGTGTGTTGGTGCTTTTAGGTGGTGCACAATGGATGGTGTGGTTGGATGAGGATCCAACCATGGAATTACTCTATGATTCAAGTTCAGACTTTAGTGTGGGAACTTAGATGATATTATGATTCCTCCTAGTGTGAAGGCTTCATAATCGGGGTTGGTGGCTTGGTAGTGTGTCTACATTTGAGGCTGAGTGTTTTCAGAGTAAGTTGACCATAGGAGAACCGACTGGTGATTTTTCATAGAATAATATGAATTGAGGTAGAAACCATTTCAATAGCATCATGTGGGACAAAATTGTAGTGTTTTGGTGTTTAGAACAAATCTTTTTGGAGATAAGTCATTATATCTAGGCTTGGTGGTTGGAGTTTCATAATAGAAGTGTGTTGGATGTTAATAGGTGAAATGCATTGGTTTGGAAATGGATCGATGAAATTATTAGGTTTGGGTTGTGTCTAGAGAACTAATATATGATTCTTGGGGATGAAAATCCCCATGGTGGTGATTTTTTAATGACCTGCATATTTCTGAGCATTATTTTGAGAGGGAACTAGAGAGGGTAGGTTAGTTTTTGAATTAGGACTTACATCTAGATTCTGAGTGTCTGAAAATTTATAGGATATGTTTTTGGATGAGTAATGAGGCTTTATTGGTGGATCATGTGGAAGTTGTAGAAGTTTTGTGGTGGACAGTATATGAAATATCAGTTGTTGCAGTATTTCACGTCGTGGACCGTAGGGGCCACATCATGAAGGAAGTCAGCTGGGGGAGAAGGATCCTTACATAGGGTAGTCACATATTTAATGGGGAATTCATGCCATAAATGTGACCTTTATGTATGTTTTCAAGGACCTTTATGAAACCATTCATGTTTTGAACCTTAGTTCACACCATGAATGGGATCTCCTGGGGGAAGGGTCCCTCTACTTGAAAAGTTCAAGTCATGAACCAGAGATTCAAGTTGTGCAATGTTTGGAAGATGGAACATTTAGGTTGTGAAATGTTTGTGATATATAACATTCATGTATTGAACCCCTATTCACACCCTAAATTTCTTTTGGGTGTATCTTTTAGAAGGGGAAATTTTTTGTTTTTTTTGTTGCGATTTAGAGGTTTTTGGGAGCTTTAATTAATTAAAGGTGGTCATTTCATCCAGTCCTCCTCCCCTCTTCCCTCTCTCAATTCCCAATGGAGGGGGTGGTTCTAGGTAAATTTCGATGATGGTTTTAGGTAATTTTATCATTTATTTTCTTTTTTTATTTCTATTCATAGCTTTCTGATTTTATAATATTTTAGGCTATGGTATAGTGATGATTTCATTATAGCATGGTAAAATAATCCATGATCTATGAGGATTTTGTGTGGATTTTAAATAGAATATCTAGAAATATTGATCACACGTTATTGGGTGAAATTTCAGTGTGATGGATTTCCTTGTGAGTTTTTCAGTGAATACACCTTTGGAATTGTTTTTAATAAATGATTATAATTGTTTATAATTAATTATTATGTCATTGTGGCATGAGATATGTTCCTAAGAGCATGGATGAAGCTCTGTTGTCAAGGAAGAAGCTCAGTGGATCTTGGCGTGGATATTAAATTTATTTTAGAGGTAGGTATCCCCTTTAATACAAATTCAAATGCATAGTTATGCATGATTTCCTATAGCATGCATGTTTTATGGGTTTTTGTTGCTGGGTTTAGGGGATTAGTGTGCCCTATGTAGAATATATAGGATGTCATTGGGCCTCCTATACTTGAGTTAAATGATTCGTTATCACTTTTGGTGATTGTAATATTTAGGATACTAGGTCTCCAAGGGAAATGGTGTTGGTTAAGTTTATAAGAGACCTTAGGTGGGTCTTGTGGTGAGATACATGTGTGGGAAAAGCCTAGGTGGTTCCCTGGTGTAGTTTAGTAGGCTTGGGAGGCTTTTTCCCAGTGATGAAGGGTAAGAAAGTATTATGTATCATTTCTAATGTGTGACACACTCTTAAGTGTAGAGGAGCATCTTGATGAGCATTGTTAGCATGATGAGTTCTCCAGGGATAAACAGGGTGAGTTAGAGAGTGTTTACTCTAAATGGAGGGTTGAGAAGTCTCACTCCAGAGACTTGAGATGAGGCCCAAATGTGGGTCTTAAAAAGTGGTTAAGGGTTTTGTAATTATGATTCCAGGGGGTTTTGGATATAAATTATACCTCTCCTCCTAATTCCGGGATCATGATGATCCTATGGGTTATGGATTCACCGTTGGGTGATAAAGATGGGTTGGTATCGATGAGAAGAGATCGAGACAAGTCTGTAGGGCCCCAGTGGATACCCTGAAAGTGATTTGAGGTTTTTTGTGGCATGAGAGGCTAGTTTAGGGATAGGAACATATGAGATAATTTGGTGATTTGGGTGATAGGTTGTGTCCCTGTGTGTATTGCATGTTATTATGATATGTGACAGGTTCCAGTGTGGATAATGGATCTTGAGGCCTTACCCCACTATGAGTGAGATAGTGTAGGTGGGACTTTCATGATCAGGCATAGTCCATTATTCTTATTTTAATCCCTTTCCAACCATGAGTAAGATAGTGTGGCTTGGGATTGGCTTGGACCTCGCTATGAGTGAGATAGAATTTGCAGGACTGTCATGAGTTAGATAGAGTCTCTGGAATGGTCTTGATGATGCGATATCATAGGATTGAATATTCATGAGTGAGATGGAGTCTAAGATGTGTTGTTGCATAATATTGGATGATGGGATCTCCATGATTGAGTTGGGGTCTGGGTGTGAGGTGGGACTGTATGGATGAACCCTACCATGAGTGAGATGGTAGAGGTTCAGTATTGAATGTGTGACCTCCGAAAGTGAGGATTTGGTTGGGTGCTTGGTAAGAGACACTACGCTATAATGGGTAATGGTCGAGAGTATGAAACCCTACCCAGAGTCCTCAAGTATGAGTCGGGTTATGTGGATTATGGCATAAGGTGATGAGTGGATTATTACATGGTGTCAAAGTAAATATAGTCAGGTGTCATGGTGGTCTGGTTAACACATGGTGACTTGACATGTAGGGATTTATGGTGGCTTGGTTAGGACACAACATCCAAGGATATTGCTTAAAATTCTTACTTTACTCATACATACTTATATATGACAACATATATTAGGGTTGTTTAGTGAGACCCTACTGAGTTATATGCTCACACCCTGAACACGCACTCTACTGCTCATGAAGACCTTATGTCTGCTTTCAGTTTCAAAATAGGATATAAAAAGTATCAGGCTAGATAATCTCGATAAATATTTTGAGAGGAGGTTGTTGAGGATTGGGGAGGGAACTAGGTCTCTCATGTGTTTTTTTATGAGATCAACCCAGTGGATGATTTGTTGATATATTCTTTTATGACCATGTGTCTGTATGTTGCATTCAATTTGTTATATCATTGTTTTTATTTATTTTATTATGAATACTTTGATTATTGTTATGTATGTTTTGGTTTTTTCTATTGTTTCCATACTTTGATTCAATAGCGTAGTCTCTCTAATGTATGGATTATACCATCGCTAATATCTGAAGGCCTTTAGTTTATGGGGTGGAACACATTAGGTCATGTAGCTCCTCATCTTGGGGAATTATCAAGTGGTTAATGGGATAGGAAATTAAATGGTGTTAGATATTTTTTTGTCTTATTATTTGGGGAGATGCTACATAGGTGGTTCAAAAATGTGTTGAAGCATATGATGTACCTCATACTGGCGCATCATGAACACATTTTTTGGTGGGAATTTTTGGTTACTAGAGGTATGGAATTCTTTTTCTTGGTTTGTGTTGTTATGATTGAGTTTTTCTTGAATGTGATGTGTATTTCAAAGATTATTATTTTGGGTTTTTGGCTCTTGTATTATTGGAAAGAGCCCTGTGTACATACATCATGGAAGGCACGTAGGATTTACATGAAATTTTTGTGCTTGTGTGTGATTGGTTTTACTAATGAGAGGTTCATTCGTTTAAATTGTTGATAACAACTTATATGGTGTTTTCCAATATAACTTTTTTATAGAATTATACTCAACTAAACCATAGTATTTTAACTGATGACAGGTCGTGTGGATGTTATGGTGGGAAGAATTCTGGTGATAGAAATGTGGTCCCTTCATTAAGGGATATGTGGGGACTCATGGTGAGTTGGTGCAGTCATTTGATGTAACACCCTGATATTTTTAAAAGAATACTATATTTGATAGCGTATACAACATGCAACACCTAAATTAAACCAACTATGAAATATAAATATTTAAATGTTATAGTTATAACCGAGATGTTAAATTGGTAGGTATAAATAATATTAACCACATTATGAAATATATATATGTGATGAAATTGGGTGAATTAGAACCAACTTATGTATGTACTTTGATTACCATTACATGTATACGGTTTGATATATACATGTGTTTATCTTACTAGAATATTGTTGATACTTATTTGTCCACTATATTTATGGTAATGTCCTTAGATTACATGTCTTATCAAAGGGTTATAACAGTTCCTAGGCTACAATGAGAACCTAGAGATACTATGATATTAATCTTAAAGTTATGTTCTATGGTCTAGATACATCATATTGATAGGACACGGATGATGTGTGACTATTCGATGTTGGAGGATCATAAGTAATGAGACTTCTTCTTATGAAGTTCACACTTAGTGATCTCTAGTAGTTGAGATCATGAGAACAGACCCTCCAATAGGAATACCACATGTTTCAAGTGTCATTGGTTATTCCGATCTGCAAACATGTGTATTGGTCACCTGACTTGAGATCATTATCAATGTGTATCATTTTAACACATACTTTGATGCAAGGAAAAAAACATACCAATGAAGGCCTGGAGAGGTAGCTTGTGCTGGGTGCATCATTGGTGGTATGTCATTTGTTGAATAATCAAGATAGAATTTCTAGCTTTTGAGTTGAGGAAGTGATATCTCATATCTGGTTGATTAGGATGGTAGTACCTTCATAAATCCATGGTCATGGTGGTCAAAGGTAAGTCTATCCAGTTAGATCAACAAATAATAAAGTAAGAAAGGATGTTGACACAAGTGCGCGTCTTGCTTTATGAGATATCGTATGAAAAAGCGATTATATTACACAGTGCATGTTCGTAGGATGGTTATTGTTACTATGACTATTCTTTATCTCTTTAGGGGCCTTGATGGATTGCTATATTCTACTCTTGATCTGTGAATATTATTCACTACTATTGAGATAAGGGCCTAGAGGGTCACACACAATATCACATTCAATAATCTACCCTATTCTGGTGAATAGGTATATAGGACATAGTGGGCCCCACCACGGGGTTCGAGTGTTTTCCATGATTTATCGATCATCGATAAATACATAAATTCATTATTATTTGAGTATATAATAATATGGTTGAATTTATTTATTAAAAGTATTTACAAGTGTTTAAGTACAAAGAATAATATTATATAAACAAATATTATTTTAATATTCAAGCTTCGTTTAATATTTGTGGGAGTTATGAGTCAAGTTAATAACTCAGGTTTATCACGTAATATATTTAATATATATTACAAGTATGTGATAAAATATAAATAATATTTATGATCTAGTTAGTTCATCAAAATTATTTATTTATTACTTATTTAGAGGATGTTAAATATACCGGTGTCGGGGAACTCTAACCGAGTATTTTGAACATCCGCTATATAAGTGGAGGTGAAGCTCATTCCATTAACTATTAATCAGTCATAATTGAGAGCTTCTCTCTCCTCCTAAATTCTATAAAATCGATATAATCGAGTAAATGATCCAAAAACACATTCGCGGGTCGAAGGTAGGGGATTGTGATGATTGATGCGGCAATGAAGAGATTATCGGAGCTTCATGCTACCACCTGAAATTCGATGAACATTGTACGAAAAGATATGAGAAGTGTGTGTGGATGATCTAGAGGGGTTCGAGCAATGGTCACAACAGATGTGCACCATATGAGTGCATTTCAAATCGGAATGAGGTACTCGTTCTATTTTATTTTCACGATCTGATTAAACTATAAGAGATCCTTGGAGTGTACCAACACTCAGATCCCCGAAGATGACAAAGATTCGTAACTTCGGTGATGAAATTTTTTAAATCTCTGGCTCACCAACATCCACTGCATACTATGGTACCATCAATTGGTATCAAAAGAATCGCATGAATTTTCTAAGGCAATAAAAATTATTTTTCTTTAAATTTAACTACAGGGTTTGAAATCAGTTCCAATGAATTGGACCGCGCTTCGATCTGATCTCGAATGATCAAGTTACGAAAATCCCAAAAAAATTATGGATTGAAACCGGAGGTTTTTTGGATGTTAAAATTTCAGATATTAAAATATATGAAGAACTTATTTTTATACATGTTAAATTTTACATGTATCAATAGAAAAAATAATTATTTTCAGAGAACGTGCTCTATTCCGGTTAAGAACCGGTCAAAATCTGGCCACCGGAGCTCCGCCAGCCTGTATCCCGTTTTTTCCACCTGCAGAAGACCAAAAATTTTACCGTATTTTAAAATTATATTATTGTGTTTTTTTTTCACAATAAAACAAACTAGGATGCTGTTTTTCCACAGAGTTGTAGCCGAACAAAGATAAATCCTTTGGAATTTGAAGGTCGTGGATTATTCCACCCGCGGGACCCTAGCGGTGCGACCGACTCAGAATGACGAAAAAGACAAGAGACTGCTATGAGCAGCCACACCGGCCACCTCATCCTCCCTCGTTCAGCCCGACCCCTCACGGGCTTCCTCCTCCAGCTGGCCCTCATGACCCCCCCACGCTACCTGGTCCCGCCGTGTCTCAGCCACCCTAAGTGGGGTTTTTAGGGTTCGGGGTAAATTAATATAATAAAAAATTAATTAATTCAATTAATTCAATTTTAGTATTAAATTAAAACAATTAAAATTAATTTTTTGTTTGAAAATAATAATATTTCGATATTCCAAAAAATATTTTAATTTTAGAATTAAATTAAATTAATTAATTAATTTAATTTTTGGAATTGAAATTAAATTAATAACGGGACTGAATTCAAATAAATTATTTGAATTTAAATAATTCATTTAATTTATTTAAATACCATCATACTTTAAATTTAGTACAATTTAATTTTATCACGCTTTTATTTATTATACCAACTGATCCTAAGCTAGTGACCATACCTATGTATGTTTTTGTTAATTGATTTAATTAATTATTTATTATGTGTGTTGATTGTAATAAGTATTTAATTATATGATGGTTTGTGCATCGTCTTATTTTCATTCTATATGTATAAGTGCTTGCGCATCCAATTTATCTATTGTATATTGCGCTATCTAGACCCCTCACCTGCGCATGAGTATACTTATACTTACGACGAAGATGCTTTAAGACGCAGACCCCACCAAGACAAAGCAGTACTTCAGACAAGAGGCGAATACACTAGATCGGAGGCGAGATACAATACAAGTCAGGACTCAACTCAAGTATGTTGCCCCTAGGTCACGGTTGATCCGTTAAATTTAAAACGGATCAACCAATATTAGTTTCTCAATATCAGTCAAGTAATTATTTCCTTAATACATTGTTTATTATTTTATGTATGTGCATGTTTGTTGTGAGATCACATAAAATAATAAATAAGAAAAATTCATAAGGATGCAACATATGCTTTTCTATTAATGCATATTCAGTTGTGAGCACAACAACATAGTTTGAACATATTTAATAAGAATAGATTACATTCATTAAGAAATAATAAAATCTCTCAAAGATATACTAAGTCGTAATGCCTTTTGTTTCTCAAATTTGAACAAAACTGAGTGTTTGGGGTGCTCGTCAGCCAAAGTCGAGGGTGCCTCCTACTACCTAGGAGTTCTTATGAGAGTAATGAGTTGACTTGACTGAATTTGGTAACAAAGAAGTAGCCAAAGGTAACTATCTATCAATTTAGGGACAAAGTATTAAGGGAATCAAGTTTATAATTTCGATAAGTTGAGACTTTACTCAACAATTTAAGCAACCACGAGTTAATGCAGTTGGCTAGTCTAGATCCTACCTAGAAACTCTCCAAGTAGTGGCATAGCCAAATCTTGTAGACTATGATGAGAGGTTTCAAGGATCCTTTACACTAGAATACTCAGGCGACAGAGTATTCCAAATCTAATGGTGAATACCATTAAGGTTCGATAAAATAGTGGGATACATTTAATGATTTAATAATTAATTAATCAAAATGTCTAAAAGGTAATCAAGATAAAGTACTAATTGCTAAAGTTTATTTGTTGGGGATAAAATGGAAATCACTAACACCACTAGAAAATTTTCATTATGATCCATACTGGATAAAGAAAATATCTTGATCGACCATAAATTCTAGAAGTGGTATAGGTGCTTATGCATAGTACTATGCCAAGAAAGAAAGATTTATGTGTTGGAGTCATCACTTCTTGTTGAGCCTCCTCATGGATCAAGTAAGACAGATAAAGAAAAATGGAAAAATCATGTATATGATGCACTAGATGTACAGTGCATCATGTTGTCACTTATGTCCAGACAATTCTAGAAAATACATGAGGGTGAAGATTCTTACAAGATACTGACTCCTCTCAAAGAATTATATCCGGAAAGAGCTAGTTAAGAAAGGTATGATATTTCCAGTTCATTATATAGGTGCAAGCTAGTAGAAGGGAATCAAGCAGGACCTTATGTACTCAAGATGATCAAGTACATTGAGAGACTTGAATCCCTTGGGTTCAAGTTGAACCAAGAACTAGAAACAGATCTCATTTTTGCCTCTTTATCATCAATCTTATCGACTTTAATTGTTAATTACAACATGAATAACATGACAAAGTCTCTCCCGAATAATTTGACATTAGGTCACCAAGAAAATAAGGATATGAAGAATACCAATTCTTCAGTCCTTATGGTGAACAAGAGGAGGAAGGGAAAGACTAAGTAGTCTAAGGCTATGTCCAAGCCAAAGACACTGATGCACCGCCATTCAAAAAAGAAAAGGATACAAAGGTGGGGTAATGATAAGGAGGCTATCTACTTTCTATGTGGCAATAAAGGCCATTAGAAGAAGAATTGTAGATCTAGTAGGAAGAAGCAAGGTGACACTTCTACTTTAGGTATTTTTTTTCATTGATTGCAATCTGTCATTATCTAAAAGTTGGGTATTGGATATAGGGTGTGGCTCACACATTTTTATTCATATATAGAAACCAAGTAGATTCAAGAAGATTGAATAAGGTGAAGTGGATCTCCAAGATGAAATGATGTGAGTATAGAATCCTTAACAGTGGGAGATTATCATTTGACTTTTTTTAGTGGTTTGTTTATTGTATTAAATAATTGTTATTATATACCTTCAATAACCATAAACATAATCTTAGTGTCAATTATGAACACCATGGTATTTTATTTCAAGTTTGGAAATAATTTTTGTCTCTTTTATAAGGATACCATGTGTTATGGTATGGAAGATCATAATAATGGTCTGTATATACTTTAACTTGAAAACCCAATAATGAAAATCAATGACAAAACCATAAAAAATGACTCATATAACACCCACCTATGGAACTTCAGGCTTGGTCATGTAAATGAGAAGTGATTATAGAAATTAAATCAAGCATTGTATTTAAACTCAGCTGAGTTAAAACCCTTGGATGTATTTCATGCTTGTTTACAAGGTAAAATGACCAAAGCACCCTTCTTAAGGAAGGGAGAAAGAGCCACTGAATTACTGGAATTAATTCATACTGATGTATGTGATCCATTTCCAATATAGGAAAGGGGTGGGTTTTCATACTTTATTATTTTTACTGATGACCGTAGTGCGTATGGTTATATCTACTTAATGGGGTATAAGTCATATTCCTTTTATATATTTAAGGAATATCAGCATGAAGTAGAAAACCAGCTTATTAATAAGATTAGGATACTCTGCTCAAACCAAGGTGGAAAGTATCTTAAATAATATTTCATTTATCACTTGAAAGAGTGTGGGATGGTATCCCAACTCACTCCTCCTTATACACCACAATGTAATGGTGTTAGTGAAAGGAGGAATATGAATTTTCTTGACATGTTCAGATCAATGATGAGTCAAGAAACTCTTCCATTATCCTTTTGGGGATATGCCTTATAGACAACGACAAACACCTTTAACCAAGTACCAACTAAAGAAACATATGGGATTCTATATTATTTTTTGGTGTCGAAAGAAACTCAATATATCACACATACGTGTATGTGGATGCGAGGATTTTGTTAATACTATACCAAGTGACAAATTAGAATCCAAAAGAAAAAAGTGTATCTTTATAGGTTATCCTAAAGAAAACAAATGATATTACCTATATAAACCTTTATATAGGAAATTAATTGTGGAAATACAAGCCATGTTTCTAGAAAGGGGCCATATTTCCATTGGAAATAGGGGGATCAAGATTGACTTCAATAAATTTAATGCTTCAGATGCATAGGAGTTGGTATGAGAATAATCTCCACAAGAGATAGTGGGAGATTAAGACATTCCTAAGACACAAGTACTTCATAGGTATACTTGAGAGGTTAGAGAACCATAGCGTTATGGTTTTTTATCACCGAGTTAGGTGACACATTACTCCTTGGATATTATGAACCTCTAACCTATAAGGAAGTAGTAGAAAGTAAGGATATTTATAAATGGAGAGATATTATTCATTCTAAGATAGAGTCCATATACCAAAATCAAGTTTTGATTTTGTTAGAACCTCCATCTATTGTAAAACCCATTGGGTGAAAATGGGTATTCAAGAAAAAGTTTTACATGGATGGTGAGGTTAATATCTACAAGGAAAGACATGTAACAAAGGGTTTCAGACAACATCAAGGCATTGACTATGATGAAACCTTCTCACCAGCATCAATTCTGAAATCCATCAGAATATTGTTTGCAATAGTAGCCTTCCATGAATATGAGATTTGGAAATTGGATGTCGAAACTACTTTTGTAAATAGAAAGTTAGTTAAAGACGTCTATATGAATCAACCTGAAGGGTTTATTAAGTCAAATAATTCTAATAAAGTGTACAAGTTGCAGAGAACCATTTATGGGTTGAAGCGAGCATCACAATCATGGAATGTTCATTTTGATGAGGCCATAAGATAATTTGGTTTTTTCAAGGATGAAAGTGATCTATGTTCCTATAATAATTTTAATGGGAATGTCATAATTTTCCTAGTATTATATGTTGTTGACATATTAACTATGGGGAAAAAAGTGAAAGTATTGCAGTCAATTAAGACTTGGTTAAATGTATTCTTCTACATGAAAGACTTAGGTGAATCGTCCTACATTATAGTGATCAAGATCTATTAAGATATATCTCAGAGGCTACTTGGATTAAGTCAAATTACATATATTTAAAAAGTAATTAAAAGGTACAATATGGAACAATCTAAGAGAGGGTTGTTTCCAATGTCACATGGTATCAATCTATCCAAGAAAATGTGTCCACAAATGATGTGTGACTATCAAGTGTTGGGGGCTCATAATAATTGTTACTTTTTCTCATGAAGTTCTCACTTGGTGATCACTAGTAGTTGATATCATGAGGACAGACCTAATAATAGGAATACCACATGTTTTGGTTGTCATTGGTTGTTCCTGAAGGTACTGGAGCATGCAGTGGAAGCCGATGAGTCAGGGATTTAAAATCTTTCATCTTCAGGATGACAGAACCTATCATCTCCAGTGATTCGAGTCTCGATATGGTCTAATAATCCCATGAAAATTAAATAGGGCACAAAAAATTAAAGTGAAAACTTACCCTTATCGATCTGAATATGTGCTCAACATCTTCTTATCACCGGCGATTTCTACTTAAACGATCCAAAATAGAATCTATCTATATTTTCCACACGCACTTCAAAAATCTACAGGGGTGTCGATCATTGAATTTTGGGTGATAGCGTAGAGATCCGACGACACCTTCGACAACCCGATGATCATCATATCAACATGATTTTGATGTGTGAGGGAGAACTTGATCCGATAACCTAGATCCAAAGTTCCTAACTCTAGAAAGAAGGATAGGAGAGAGTGGCTCAGATTAATTCACCATGAATAGTCGCTAGAGAGATCCTCTCTCTCATTTAAATAGTGGATTCTCAAAATACTCAGAAGGGTTCCCCAACCCCATTTATTTAATTTCCACTAAATAAATAATTATGAAGAACTAAACTACTTCATAAATATTATTTATATTTTATCACATACTAGTAATATATATTAAATATATTACATGATAAAACCAAGTTATTCACTAGACTTAAAATTCCTTCTAATATTAAACAAACCTAGAATATTAAAATAATATTTGTTCAAATAATATTTTCTCATATTCACTAAATACCTTCTGAATAATTTTAATAAATACATTCAATCCAATTATTCTTTACTTTAATAATATTAATTTATTTATTCCTTTGGTGATCGTACATCCTTTGAAAAATCTTGGACCCCCACCATGTCCGGTATACCTATTCAATTGAATATTTTAGATTCTTGAATGTGCTATTGTGTGTGAACCTCTAGGCCATTATCTTAATAGTAGTGAATAATATTCATATACCAAGAGTGAAGTCTATAATCCCATAAAAGACACCTAAAGAGATAAGGATATTTATAGCAATGAAAACCAACCAACAAACACATACTGTGTAATATAATCTCTTTGTCTTTATATATCTCATAAAGAAGGACTCACACTTGTATCATCATCCTTCCTTGATTTATTATTTATTGATCTAACTGGACTGATTTACCCTCAGCTTCTTTGGCCAAAAACTTATGAAGGTTCTATCATCCTGATCAACCAGGCCTAAGATATATTATTTCCTCAACTTGTAAGAGAAAAATCCTTTCTTGATCATTCAACCAATTTCATACCACTAATGGCGCACCCAACACAAGCTACCTTACCACATTTTCATTATCATGATTTTTTCTTGAATAAAAGTACATGATCAAATGGAACACATTGATAATGATCTCAAGTTAGGAGACCAATACAAAAGTTCATAGATAGTAACAACCAATAACACCCAAAACATGGGGTGTTTTTATTGGCGGCTCTATCCTCATGATCTCATAACAAGAAATCACCAAGTGTGAACTTCATGAGAATAACTCTCAATGCTTATGAGCCCCCAACACCTGATAGTTAGATATCAACAGTTTATAATCAATATGATGTATCTAGACCATAGTACCTTTGTTTAAGATTAATTTTATAGTATCTTGAGGTTCTCATTATAGCTTGGGATCTGCTATAACCTTTTGATATGACAATTAATCCATGGAAATTACCATTTTAATTGTGTACATTGAAAATTATACAATATAATGGTAAGAATGCATCATGTATACCTAATTGTATACATGATATAGTAATCAAAAGTATTGTTTAGTTGGGTCTAGGGAACCCACTATCACAACACTCCCACTTTCTCTAGATCCAACTTACTAACCATCCTTGTTAGATCTCACATGATTAAGATCATATTTCTACTGAGTCATGGTTTTAGTTGTTAGGTCTTCCACATTTTGGATTCATTTTTATTCTGCTAAGTGCGACCTCACCTTGTTGTGTAAAACTTCTCAAGAGGTGGAATCCCTGAGTATAACCATTTTTTCCATTATCAAAACTTGACATATTGGCTAGTTCCAGTAATAGAATTATCATTATGATAAAACATTACTTGGTAGGTGTTATTCCAAAAAACTGGAACAAATCATTAAATTTAATAACTACTTCCTATCTATCTCAGAAGCTATAACATACTCAGCTTTTGTAGGTATGGATACCACTAGATTTTACAATCTTGTCTCACTTAACACTTTAGCCTAACTGTGATACTAGATCATTTTGATCTAAGGAAGAATATTTTGTGTCCCCTGTAAAATAGCATCCTTTCCTCTCCACTTACAAATGACATATCTTTTGTAATTTCCCAAGTACAATCAGATAGTTTTGAATGGTTCCCTTATAGTTCTCCTAGATATAAATGATATTTTACAGCTATTAAGTATATGTTAGAAATATAATTTCTTGTATATATCATGGAATATGTGATTGTTTCATCATAGAATCATATGGAATGAAACTCACTAATTTAATATCCTCTTTTTCCCATTCATGTTTTCTTGGAGGGATTTATTCCATGTGACATTGGTAACAATTCTCTCTTGAATTGTTCTAGCTTGTATTTTTTAATACCATGTCACTATATGCATGATTGACTAGGTCCAAGAAACAATTGGATCTACCTCATCTGATCATGTTCCCTAGAACTTAGGTTGCTACTTTAAGTCAATCACTAGATAATTACTTTCATCCTGGTCTTAACTAACTATAGAGATATTATCTATTTTCCATATGTTACCAAATATATTTTACTTGGAAAACAATGGCACTCCCACTAACCACTGGTAGTCACATGGAAAATATTCCTTACAAATGAATATTCTATGATCTTGTTTCTTAATTTAATCTTAAAATATATTTGAGTAACTTGCAACCCTTACTGTCATTTTGTGATGTCACCATTCCTTTCTGGTTTCCTTGTATTGAAACCTTCCACGATAGGTGGTTTGACATCCAATGTTCAATAATATGATCATATAAATTAGATATGATAAGTAAAATTCTAATGGATTTAGTCATATTGAATTCGTATAACTAATTGGGCCTTATTGGTACCACACTTTTACCATGCATGTATCAACTCACTTGAATGCCTGCTGTAGTATTCAAAATAATAATCCCCTTTTCACTTTGATACATGGAATCCATTATTGAATTTTAATTGATCTTTTCAATCTTATACGATTTCTGTATACTTCTTTCTTATAGGATTTATTATTTTTAATGAATAATGTATCACCATATGTGGTGAATATAAAACCATCACTATGGTTTTAACCTTCTTACAGAGTATGTGTCTTGTGAACAATCCTCTTCCACAAGATCTTGTGGAACTTGTTTCTATGATAACTATTTGTGTATCTCTATCATTGACTAGACCCAAGTAAATGTTTCTACCACTATCTCTAATAGATATGTGCACCCATATATAGAAATGTAGTATATTAATTGACTACCACTTTTCTATCTTAGGTATTTATGTAATATCCTAATAAAAATTTAGGATAATTACTTTATATTCATTGTGTTTTTCTTAATGCATGTTTTTTTATATCCTAACAAAATCTTTTCATCAAAACATTGTCTTATGACATAATGGATCTACATCATACTATAACTCATATGATATCCATTCATCGTGATAGTTATCATATGGTTATGAGATATCTCTGTTATCTCAAAGAACATCTTGAAATATAATTGAAGTTTCTGCAAGTGGAAACATTGATACTACTTACATCATGACTCTGATGTATAAATTTGTGAATTTATGAATTTCACCACTCTATATTTTATTGATAAACATTTTAAGACTCATCATCTATCCTCATTATAAACATCATTATCTTGATGTGGATAAGGTGATGTGTGTTTACGAATTACTCCAGACTACATTATGTTGATCAATGAATGCTTGGTCAAGAAAAATTTCACCATGTCGGACCAAACCAACTCATATCTTCTGACCATGCCCATAGAATAATTCATTTTCAAATTCTTTAAAGACTTAAAGGAATCATATGAAATATATTTACTACTATCTTGTACCTAGAATAGTTCACACACACTAGATGAAATAATTCCAAAATCTTTATGGAATACCTTTATTTATAAAGGTTTCTTTGTCCAAACTAAATGTGTATATATGTAGATGATACCTAAAGTGTTTATCTCTACTGGGTCTTAATACCATATTGGGTATATCCTTGACTTCTACTTTTATTTTTACTTGAAAAATAATTATCTTTCCATAACTGGGTAAATAAGTTTGACATTTTATATTCATCACGCATTGTCTATGATTCAAGTATCAATTAACTATTGGTTGAGTATAAAACACCACAAACAACATTCATTCCTAAACTTGGAATAATGTATCCTTACATCCAATGGACACATGATATAAATTTTTTGTTTATACTCAATAATATATTGACTTAAATCATTAACTTAATAATTATAAGTTATGTGTTTCTCACCACTGACTTAGGAATCACCCTTTCTCAGTTGCTTAGAGAACACACCATACTTCTAGTAATGTTTCTATACTTACTTGGTTACTTGGTTACTATATTTAAATATGCATATATTATTGGCATATTGTATTTAATACCCAAGAATTATGTCAGAAATAATGCTCATAATTGATGAATATGCCTGAAGAATAAGCGATAACTTTATTCTTTAATTAAGTTTATTGTGATTAAACTTCCATAGATTTATTTCATAACATGCAAAGAAAATAATCACCTTATAATTACCTCACTCTTTTAAGGATGTTGCGAAGGTTCCTTTGGCATCGCTATTTCCATTTTCCTTATCGCCTTGTCTTTCACCTTATTCACCATATGAATTAAAGATTAATCTATCCTTAATATTATTATTTACTTGGAAAACCTTTCTTAAAAGTTTATGAAGAGTTCACTCCATGTTCATTTTTTTCTTAAATAAAACTATAGTAATGCAGGTACCATGCACACAGCGAACGCCCCAAAAGTGTGATTTTAAAAAAAATACCAACAAACGATATGAACTCATTGAAGTCGGTGAATCACTACCCAGTTTAAGTTGAGGATCTCATGTGAAGAGTTTTAAGCACAAAATTAAAACCACAAAGTACCTAGTTTAGTTCCAAAGTTGTTCTCAACATCTACTCATTGTTGGCAATTGCTTCTCGAAGAATTTGAAGCCAAATTCCTCTAGGTTGTCCACATGTGCTTCAAAAAACTGTGGGAACATCAATCATCAAAATTTGGGTGCTAGCGCGGAGTTCCGATGATGCCTTAGACACTTCGACAATCACCACATAACCTTGCTTATGATGCATGAGATAGATCTCTATCTGAGCCCATGGAACCAGAGCCTCTCTCTCAAGAATGTAGGAGAAAGGAGTATAGAAAGAGTGGCTATGAATAGTTCATAGCGAACTCCTCTCCTCCTCTATTTATAGAGGGTTAAGAAAATACCCAGTAATGCCTTCTTAGCCCCCGAATAATTAACACTAAATATAAACAATATTTTGACTACTAAATAGAGTCATAAATATTATTCATTATTAGTATCACTTTCTTGTAATATAAAAATATATCATGTGATAATACCCAAGCCATTAACTCGACCCGTTCTTCCTGTAAATATTAAATGAACCTTGAATATTTTAAACTAATATTTGTCCAATTAATATTTTTATGTATTTACTTTATATCCTATAAATACATTAAATAAATAAATTTAATTCCAACTATTCTTAACTTGAATAATATGAATTTATTTACTCCTTTGGTGATTATATTTCCTTAGAAAATTCTCAAACCCCAGTGGTGGGGTCCACCATGTCCAAAACTCATATTAAACTAAATTGGAAAGATTATTGAATATTCTATTATGTGTGAACCTCTAGGCCCTTATCTCGATAGTAGTGAATACTATTCACAGACCAATAGTAGGATCTAGCAACCCATCATGACCCCTAAAGAGATAAGGATTGTCACATCAATGACAACCAACCTACAAACAAGCACTATGTAATATAATCTTTGTGTCTTTAAAATTTCATAAAGCATGATGCACAATCATGTCATCACCCTTTTCTTGATTAATTATTTTTTAATCTAACTAGACATATTTACCTTGGACTAACATGGAAATGGATTTATCAAGGTACTACCATCCTGATCAACATGTCCTGAGATACATAACTTTCTTAACCTGGAAGTGACAAATCCTATCTTGGCCATTCAACCAATGTCATGCCACCAATGATGCACCCAACACAAACTACCTCACCACTATTTCATTATCATAGTTTTATTCTTGCATCAAAGTACATGATCAAATGGTGCACATTTGTATTGTTCTCAATTCAGGATACCATTACACATGTATGTATATAGGAACATCCAATGACACTCAAAACATGTAGTGTTCCTATTAGTGGGTCTGTCCTCATGATCTCACTACTTGAGATCACCAAGCACGAACTTCATGAGAAGAAGTCTCAATGATTATGATCCCCTAGCACCTAATAGTCAAACATCTACTATTTCCAGTCAGTAAGATGTATCTAGACCATAGGACCTTTGTTTAAGATTAATGTAATAGTATCTCGAGGTTCTCATTATAGCCCAGGATCTGTTATAACCTTTTTATATAATAATTAATCTATCAAAATTACCATTAAATAGTGGATGTAGAAAAGTATACACTATAATGGTAAGAATACATCATGTATAATTAATTTTATACACGATATGGTAATCAAAAGTACTGCATAGTTGGGTCTAGGGCACCCGCTATTACAAAACTCCCACTTGCACTTGAGAAAACTTCCAAGACAAACTTGTTATCTCTCCATGATCAAAATCATGTTTCTTATGAGTCACGACTTTAGCTGTTGAGCCTACCACGATTCCTTCACATGACAATTCTGTTATTTGTGACCTCACCTCCTTGAATAAAACTTCTCAAGAGATGGTATCTCCGAGTATATCACTTTTTCCACTATCATAACTTGACATCTTGTCTAGTAATAATATCATAATTTACATTATGATAATTCTTTACTTACTAAGTGTGATTCCAAGAATTGGAACAAATTGTTGCATTTAACAGCTTCTTACCTGCCATAGAAGTTGCAACATACTCAGTACTTATAGATATGGCTACCAATGACTTATATGAACTTTTCTCACTCATAACCTTAGCATAAATGAGATATTATATCACACTGATCTATGGAATACTAGTTTACCCCCCTAAAAACTAGTATCCTTTCTTCTCCACTTACTAGGTATATATCTTTTGTACTTTCCAAAGTACAATCAGATATTTTTGACTGCTTAACTTGCAGTGCTCCTAGATATAACTGATATCTACCTACTATAAATTATATCCTAGTAATATCATTTTTTTGTATATATCATGGCATGCATGATTAATCCATTGCTTAAGCATATGGATTTCAACTTACCACATTACTCTCCTACCATGTCCTGAACATGCAACCTAGAGAGATTATGCCATGTGATAATGGGAACAATTCCTCTATTGAATTGTACCAGGTTGTATTTTTAAATACCATGTCACTATATGTACGATTTATTAGGTCTAAGAAACCTTTAGATCCACTTTAATAGATCATGTTCCCTAGAAATTAAGTTTCTACTTTAAGTTAATCACTGGAGAATAAATTTCATCCTGGTATTAACTATAAGAACAATCTATTTTCCATATGTTGTTAAACATATTTTACTTGTAAAACATTGGCGATCCCACTAACCTATGGTAGACACATGGAAAACAATTGTTTCAAATGAATATTCTATGATCTTGTTTCTTACTTCAATCCTAAATTGGACTTTAGTAACTTGCAACCTTTATTAGCATTCTATGACGTGACCATCTTCTTCGGGTTGCATCATATATACACCTTCCATGATTAACAATCATGACATCCAATGCCTAATAATATGATCATAGAAAGTATCTATAACAAGTATAATTATAATGGATTTAGGAATAACGACTTCGTGTAACCAATAGAACCTTATTGGTACTACAATTGTACCATCCATGTATATTGTCACTTGAATACCCACTAGAGTATTCAAAATAATAAGCCCCTTTCAGTTTGATACATATAATCTATTATTGAATTTTAATTAATATTTTTCAATCTTAGCTAATTTCCATATACTACATAATTTTAAGAAATATTATTCACAATGAATAATAGATCACTAGCCATAGTGGATACAAAAACCATCACCATGGTTTTATTCTTCCTACATAGTATGTGTCTCTAGAACATTCTTGTTCCACATGCGCTTATGGAACTAGTTCTTATGCCAACTACATGTGAATCTCTAGCATTGACTAAACCCAAGTCAATCTATCTCCCACTATCTCAATTAGATATGTGTACCCTTTTATAGAAATTTATTCTATCATTTGACTACCACCTTTCTATCAAAGGGATTTATGTAATATCTTAAGCAATCGTTAGGATAATTACTTTAGATGCACTTTGTTTTTGTTCTTAATGAATGTTTGTTTATTTCCAAACAAACTCATTGCATCCAAGCACATGACCATATGAAATAATGGATGTCCATTATAATAAAATTTTTATGATATCCATTAGTCATTATAGTTACCATATAATTATGGGATATATCTGTTATTTATGAAGCACGTCATGAAATATAATGAAAGTTTCTGCAAGTTGCAACATTGATAGTACTTACATCATAACACTGATGTATAAAATGTGCATTTAGGAATTTCTCCATGATAAATTTTGTTTATCAATGTTAACATATAAGACTTAATCATCAATCCTCCTCATTAACATCAATTTCATGATGTATATAAGGTAATGTGCATTTAGTAATTAATCCACACTACATTATCATGATCGATGATTCCTTGGTAAAGATATTATTTGGCATATCAGATCGAAGAAACTCATATCTTTTGACCGTGCATATTGATGAGGATCATGGCACGCATGGGCATTGCCGGGTTGGAGGCAGAATTGATAAGGAGGGTGGAATGAACACAAGTGGACAAGACCCATTGCGTGGAATTGGAGGCCCAATGACAAGGGAGCGGGCCAAGAGAATGAAGGAGGCCTTAAATGGATTAATCATGGAATTACAAGAGGAGTCCCAAAACCCTTTCTTAGGGGAAGCATTCAGGCCTATAATTACATTAATTAAGGCCCAAACATTCTTTTAAAAATCCAACCCAAGTGGTGATACGAATTTTCAAGCCCACCCCACCATGGAATCCTCAAAGTCAAAAGGTGGTGGGCTACTTGTCTTTACTTTTCAAAAAGGGTGTGCTACTTGTCTTATAAAGCCATGGTCAAGTGCCAAAGTTGTAAAAGTCATCATTTAGGCTTTTTGACTTGTGGAAAGTATGTGTTAGACTAATGTAAAATCCACCCCATGGTTTGATTCGAATTTCTTTCTCTCTTTGTCTATAAATAGCCACCCCCTTGTACTCTTGAGAGATCATGAATGAAAGTAATGTTATTATGGTGAGTTTTTCTTGCAACTTTTGTGTTCTTGCTTAATTATTGACTTATAAAAGGATTGTTCATCCTTTGTGGTGTCTTATGGCTAGAGTTCTTAGAGACAAGTTCTCTTTGGGTTCTACCTTGACCATTTCCCCCTTCCTTCTCATTTTTACTATCCACACACCACACACCACATTCACTTGTTTTCTTGTAGTGATCCGGGTGCTCAACATGAGAACATTATACAAGGTTCCTAGTACACTTCCTAGAAGGTCTTGCATTGCATATCATTTTGTATCGTATCCATTTGAAAGAAATTAGGTTCCTTCTTTCTTATCCTTTCTTCCATTTTCATTTCTCTTTGAATCGGACCGACATCAATTCTGGTCCATTTTATTCTCCACCTACGAATTTCATTACTTTGTCTTTTCAGACATACAATATATAATTATTGTATTTGAGAATCTCATATTTCTTTTCCATTTGTAATCATCTAAATCCAAGCTATAAATCGTGAGATACAACGGGTTCAAATTTTGCGACAAATTCTGCAAATTTTAAAACCACGCAAATCTCATGTTGATTCCATTTGATGTTACAAATTATTACTTCTCCTACATTTAAATATTGAAAAATTCATCTATTTTATGTTGTATTTATTCAAAAAAAAAGAGACCAAATATAAAAAAAAAATCAAAAAAAAATTAAAGGCTCAAAAAAAATTGTAACATTTTGAATCCTACGTCCCATTTCCATTCTTCTTCATCCATTTTCTTCCCTTACCACATTCTTTCATCTTGAGTCCATTTTGAATTTTATCTTTTAATTCTAGTTTGGGATTTACACATTTCAACGATCCTTTCGATTTGTTGAAATTTGGTAAGAACCCTATAGGAATAAAGTTGAGTGGTAAAAGGAAAGAGTGTTACATTTTGATAAAAGCCAAAAATTGAGTGTAAACACGTGAGGGAGTGTGTGAGGTCCATTTTCCTTTCTTTTAAATTTTTCTCACAGGATTTCTAAATGGTGGAGTCTAGTAACACCAACAAAGCGGACATTAAGTTGTTCATGAGGGTTGTACAAGAATAATTCCAAAGGTTGAATGCGAGGATGGATGAACTTCAATCCCCTTCCAATTCTAGAGCACCACCAAGGAGGCGGGTTGTTGAAGAATAGGAGGAGTTTTCCGATTTTCACGAGTCACCAATTCGGAGAAATCAACCACCATGGAGGCAATCCAATGATCTTGGAGGAGTAAAGTTGAGGATCCCTTCATTCCAAGGTAAGAATGATCCTGAAATTTACATGGAATGGGAAAGAAAGGCCGAACATGTTTTTGGTTGTCACACTTATTCGGAGGAAAACAAAGTGAAGTTGGTGGCTATGGAATTCACCGACTATGCTAGTATTTTGTGGGACCAAATAAAAGTGAGTCGATGGTGAATTTGAGAAAGACCCATCCACACTTGGGAGGATATGAAAGTTGTAATGCGTAAGAGGTTCATTTCTAGCCACTATTATCGTGATTTGTTCCTCAAGTTTCAGGGTTTAAAACAAGGGGCCATGAGTGTTGAGGAGTATCAAAAAGATATGGAGATCGTCATGATTCGGGTGAATATTGATGAGGAGAGAGAGGCCACCATGGAAAGGTTTGTGAATGGACTCAACCATGACATTCGGGACATAGTGGACATGCACCACTACTTGGACATGGAGGATCTACTTCACATGGCTACCAAAGTGGAGAGGCAAGAATAGGAAAGAAGGATGCACCCTACATATTATGTTAAGGATTCTAGACCTTCTCTCAAGTTTAAAGATTCCAAACCACAAGAGCATATAAGGGAACACAAAATTGATTCAAAGGAGTTGCCCAAACCAAAGCCATTATTCCCGGAATACAAAGGTAAAATGGAGGGTAAGGTTGTTTCCAAATCACGAGATATAAAATGTTTTAAATGTCAAGGATTTGGACATATTTCCTCATAATTCCCAAACAAGAGGACCATGGTTATTTTGGATGATGTAGATGTTCTTAGTGCCAGCTCAAGCGAAGATGAAATGCGATCAATTGAGGATGATTCAGAGGTGGAAGTAGAAAGCCTCGTACATGGAGAAATGCTTGTTGCAAGGCGTGCTTTGAGTGATCAACCCGAAGGAGAACATGATCAAGAGAAAAGGAAACACATTTTTCAAACTAGATGCCTCATCAAAGATAAGGTATGTAGTATGATTATTTATGGGGGTAGTTTTACATATGTAGCAAGTAGTTTGATGTTTGATAAATTGGGATTGGCTATGACTAGACATCCTAGGCCTTATAGATTGCAATGATTAAATAATAATGGTGATTTCAAAGTGACTAAGCAAGCACAAGTTCCATTTTCTATTGGTAAGTATAAAGACAATGTGATGTGTGAAGTTGTTCCAATGAATGATATTCATATCTTGTTGGGAAGACCTTGACAATTTGATAGGAGGGACACACATGATGGATACACCAACTGCTATTCTTTTGATTACAACAGGATGACGGTCATTCTTACACCATTGAGGCCTTTTCAAGCTTATGAAGACCAAGTGGGGATTGAGATATATTGTGAGAAGAGAGAAAAAGAAAAGAGAGAAAAAAATAGAGAGAATGAGAAGAGTAGAGAAATAAAGAGTGAAAAAGGAGTGTTGAGTGAAATCAAAAAAATGAGGGAAATAAAATAGTTGAAAACAAGAGTGAAAATAAGAGTGAAAAAAAGTGTTGAGGGAAAAGTGAGCTCATTTTTAGAAAAAAGAGAGATAAATAGAGCTTTATAGGGGGAGGAAACTCTTGTCCTTCTATGTAAGGGAGAATGTTTTACCACTAACTCTCCTAACCTTTCAATGTCTTCTAGTGTTATGTCTCTTTTACAGGACTTTGGTGACGTGTTTCAGGAAGAAATTCCTGACGCCTTACCCCCCCTTTCGGGGTATCGAGCACCACATCGACTTCCTCCCTGGAGCCACACTTCCCAATCGTCTGGCTTATCGGGATAACCCAGAGGAGACTCGAGAAATCCAATTACAAGTGGAAGAATTTCTAATGAATGGATTTGTTTGAGAGAGCTTGAGTCTGTGTGCGGTACCGATAATTCTTGTCCCAAAGAAAGATGGTAAGTGGAGAATGTGTGTTGATTGTCGAGCTATCAACAAAATAATGATAAAGTATTGCTATCCCATACCTCTTTTGGATGATATGTGTAGAGACCCGAAGCTTATCGTACATGGACATTACATTACTTTTGCGGAATACTTAGTACATAACAAAAACACACACTAAAGGATCGTAATAGTTTAGTGTCTTTGGAAACTCGGACTATAATCTTCTAATCGTGGTGAAAGATCTTCAACATCTCCCATAAAGATCTTCTTTTTTTTACCTAAAACCTTTCTTTATATCCTGGGGAAAAGAAAACATAAAAGGGTGAGCTCAAATGCTCAGTAAGGGTAAACAAAAGAAATATCAATCACATCATATTCATAAGAACATAACATTTTGGAAATCATAACCTGCAAAAGAGAGCATAATTTCATAACATGGGATAAATCATGGCAGTGAAATGTAATCACAATAATCATAACATAAAACATGGAACTTTGTGGCATACACACATAATCATAGAGAATCATTTCTTGTTAGTCAAGACTCATTGCCAAGACTATCTTAGTGGACAAAGTCCCTTTCTGAATCGAGTAATCCTCGTTTCAGTCCTGTTTCACTGAACCGGTATAACCTACCATTCCAGCCATGTCTATCTCATGAGATATAAAATCTTTACCCAATGCATTGGAGGGAGATATAGGTCCCACCCATCTCTTAATGAATCCTTTCTTATGTGTGCCACAAAATCATAAATCATACATCATTGCATAACCCATGTAATAAAAATGGGATTCTTGAAACATCATGACATCATAAATCAATTCATATAAGATAAAGGAATTCATAAACATAATTCCATCACAACATAGTCAAACCAATGTAAAAATATGGATAGAAACAGAACCCTTTATTATCTTAGATGGAAAATAATTTTGATAAAACACTTGAATTGAATTCTTGAGGAAAATATCCTTTCTTCTTCAAAAACATTTTTCCTTTCATAACATGTCATACAACTTTAAAATAAAAGAAGTTAATTAAAAATAAACTTGAAAACTTGTAAAGGAAGCTTCTTTGAAGTAATGTTTTAAAAATCCATTCATTCCGTATAAGTTAAAAAAAAACATTCTTCGTACATTTGTCGGAAAAGTCAAAAAGTACCTCGTACGGAAAAACGACAAAAGATTCCTTTCATATTCTTTACTAAAAACTCACCTAAGGGTAAAATTGGATTTAAACTATTTCAAGTGGATGGAAACAATATTATATATTGAGGGAACATGGATGTGGATGATAAAATACACCCCAGTAAATACTTACGAATAAACAATCTCGGATAAAAATGAGATTGTGATATTTCCCTTACCTTAGGTCCGACTTGCTTTGTAAGTGTCCGAACCTCCTGTATAATGATTTAAATCATGTTATTGACTTATTACAGAATCATATTCATTGTTATGATATCATATATGGTTCACTTATGACATTATATTACCCGTTCTTTTGTAAATTCCATGTTAAAGAAGCGTTTTGGGTAAAATCGTTTCATTTATCGTAGGTGTTTTGACTTGTTGTTCTTGACATCATTATTACTTATATCATGATTTACTTACTTCCAGAATATAAAATATGATTTATATATCATATATATTCAGTATATATATATATATAATAGATAGATAAATAAAATGAAAAACACCGTTCATGGAGACGGTAGTCCGTACGTACGCATGAACGCTGTTTTACTTTCCTTATTGTCTTGAAATGGAAGTAAGTATATTACATACATATATATATATACATAGATCCAGTAGATTTATAATGTCATATATTTCATTATTATTTCTTATATATACTTTATAATCATTCTTAAATGGTTAACATGGAGAATGAATCTCATCGCGTCGTGGAGACGGTAGTCCGTACGTACGCACGAGCGATGATATCATTTCTATAAATATTGAATTGAATTGGAGTGGATTATACAATATATAAGAATCAATATGATGTTGTAATAACTATGTATAGTTATTCTTTACACCATTATACCCATCCATGTAAGGTTGTGGTGGAAAATAGATTACACCACGGCGTGGAGACGGTATTCCGTACGTACGCACGCGCGGTGATTTCTTTTTCCGTAGGATGGATAGATGGTGAAATAGGGTTGTTTCATACATATAATAACATATCAGTATATGAGTGATACTGATGTTATTACTTCATAATGAAACAACCTAAGAAGAAGAAGTGGAAGAAGAAATAAAGATGAAAGAATTGGTAACGGTAATTACCTCTTCTTTGAAGTGCCTCTTTGAGACCTCCTCTTAGGGAACTAAAATTGGTCTTTGAGGAAGACCAGAACCTCTAGGATGTTTCTAGGGAAGTGGAGAAGGGATTTTGGCAGGGGTTGTCCGAGCTTGAGTGCTCAAATTGGTGTGAGGAGGAGGGGGAGGAGGTGTCCTTTTATAAGGGAGGAGAGGGGCACCTTAGGAATATCTCAAAATATTATTTTATATTAAAGTCAAAATCGGTTTATAATGGTTCCAAATGGTCTTATTTCGAAGATAAGGTGGGGATGGGTCGAAATCCTATCAACCAATAGAATTTAGACAAGTTTAGGATATTATTTTAACCTTATCAATTAGATTTAACTCCAAGTTAAATAATTTAACATTTACCGTGTCTTTTTGTTTTCTTTCACTATATGGTTAATACACTTACTATAACATGCCAAACGAACCTCAAATTGTTTATTATTAATATATATATCCTAATCTAAGTCGTTTGGCCTAACCTTATATTTTTAGGAATACAATAACAATTAATAATATAATATTTGATTTAAAAACTATTTTGTGTCAATTTTGACACTATTTGATATATGATTTTTGTGAAAGTCATAACAGAATTAAATGTTCGAACCAAGTTGATTAAATCAACATTAATATATCATAGTAACCTAGAAAATTAGTGGAATTCATAAAAAATCTCAAATTACATTTATTTTGGTGTTTATAACATCAATTATGTCAATATTTCATTAATAAGATAATTACTGCATCATCGTTGTGTCATAAATAAATTAAATTATTTTATGTCTAAAAATTACAAATAAAATACCATCATGTAGGAAATATTTTTATCTTTCTAATGAATATTTACAATCGAATTTATCTTATGTATAACTCCATATTAAAAATGATTTACTTATTAAACTTTGATTTTAACTATTTTAACCTTTCTTTAAATAAATTAATAATAAATGTCCTAATCTAATCCAAGTGGGCCTAAATGGTCATATTTTATTCCTAAGTTTGTTTTTGGTCGAATTACACTTGTCCAATAGAATTAGGACATGTGTTAGGGTAATAGTAATATCATATTTACCCTTAGTTACCCTATTTACTATTAACCGCGGTAAAAAAAAAGTAAAAAGTTACTATTCACCAAAAAATTATTTTCATCTCATTGAACCACATTTTAGTCCTTGATATTAACCGTGTCTCTCGGATTTTCGAAATTCCATTCACAGAAGCGGCAAAATTAAGTTTTATGAAAAATTCAGTTTTTTTAACTACCACTTAGTAGTTTCACTATTCATCAAAATTTGATGTTTTTCAGAACAATGCCAAAATTTCATCCTAAGCTATATTTCATATTCCGAATTCAAAAATGAAATCTATTTTACCAAATTCATAACATAGAAGTTGCATTAATTAATTTTATAATTAAATCCCGCTGTTAAAACAAATAGCGTGTTTTTAAGAAACAATATCTATCAAAAGATTGACACTTGTTTATGTCTAGTTTAAATGTGAAACTACATCCAATGACCAACATTGTATTAAATTGTAAAAATATATTCTAAATATACTTTAAAACCACTCAAATTAATGATTTATCACTATTAATTATTTCGATTAAAAAAGTTGTTTTTAATTATAATTTAGTAATTTTCACTATTCATCAGAATATGAAAGTTATCCGAAAAGTACCAAAATTTCACCTTAGGCTAAATTCGATACTCCGAATCCAAAAATGAAGTGCATTTTGAAAAATAAGATTTACAGAATTTTAAAAAGTGGTTATTACTATTCACAATAGCTAGTTTTAATAATATCTTAATAGCATATCGTTGTTTAGCGAAACATGGCGTTGCGTACAACACACGCTATCGAGGAAGGTCGCCATTGCGTGTAATGCAAGGCAAGACAAGGATGCGTGTTGTGCAAGCTCCTTTTGGTGTAGCGTACAACACAAGACATTAGTAAAATAAGAAAGAATATTTTTCATAAAATCTCGGGCTGTTACAATATGCTTGATGAACTTCATGGTGTATGCTTGTTTACTAAAATTGACCTAAGAAGTGGATACCATCAAATTAGAATGGAAGAGGGAGATGAATGGAAAACCACATTTAAAACTAAGTTTGGATTATATGAATGGATATTTATTCCTTTTGGACTAACTAGAACCCCTAGTACATTCATGAACTTAATGAATCATTTTTTTCGTCCATTTATTGGGAAATTCGTGGTTGTGTATTTTGATGACATCCTTGTTTATTCTAAGAGCCTTGATGAACATCATGAACATTTGAAACATGTTTTTGAGACTCTTAGGAAAAATAGGTTGTTTGAAAACTTAGAAAAATGTATATTTTGTTTAAATTCGGTTGTTTTCCTTGGTTTTGTGGTAGGAGCTGATGGAATGAGGGTTGATGAAGAGAAGGTGAAGGCGATTCAGGACTAGCCAAAACCAAAGAATGTCAATGAGGTGAGGAGCTTCCATGGACCTGCGAGTTTTTACCGAAGGTTCGTGAGGGACTTTTCGACCATTGTGGAACTATTGAATGAGTTGGTCAAGAAAGGGGAGAGCTTCAAGTGGGGAAAATCTCAAGAAGATTCATTCTCCACACTCAAAGGTAAGTTGAACAATTCAACTCTCTTAATTCTGCCCGAATTTTCTAAAGTTTTTGAGGTTGAGTGTGATGCCTCTGGAATAGGAATTGGGGCTGTTTTAATGAAAGACTCTAAGCCTATCACTTAATTTAGTGAGATGCTTAATGGGGCTGCATTAAAATACTCTACATATGAAAAGTAATTGTATTCCCTCAAAAGAACTTTAGAAAATTGGCAACATTACTTGTGGCCAAGTGAATTTTTGATTCATTCGGATCCTGAAATCCTAAAATTCCTTAAGTCACAAGGAAAGTTGAATAGGCGGCATGTAAGATGTCTTGAATTCATTGAAACATTTCCTTACATCATTAAGCATAAACAAGGAAAATAAAATGTTGTTGCTGATGCTTTGTCTAGGAGATACTCTCTTATTACTTCCATGCATGCTAAAATACTTGGTTTTGAAATGTTGAAAAGCATGTATGAGAATGATGTGGATTTTTCTGAAATTTGGAAGTTGTGTGAAAAACATGGGAAAAATGATTTTTACAAACATGATGGATTAATGACAAGGGAGCAGACCAAGAGAATGAAGGAGGCCTTAAATGGATTAATCATATAATTCCAAGAGGAGGCCCAATTCCCTTGCTTGGGGGAAGCATCTAGGCCTATAATTACATTAATTAAGGCCCAAAAATGCTTTTAAAAATCTAACCCAAGTGGTGCTATGAATTCTCAAGCCCACCCCACCATGGAATCTTCAAAGTCAAAAGGTGGTGGGCTACTTGTCTTGACTTTTCCAAAAGGGTGTTCTACTTGTCTCCTAAAGTCATGGGCAAGTGCCAAAGTTGTCAAAGTCATCATTTAGGCTTTTTGACTTGTGGAAACTAGGTGTTAGGCTAATGTAAAATACACCCCATGGTGTGATTATAATTTATTTCTCTCTTTGGCTATAAATAGCCACCCCCTTGTACTCTTGAGAGACCATGAATGAAATTAATGTTATTATGGTGAGCTTTGCTTACAACCTTTGCGTTCTTGCTTAATTCTTGACTTATCAAAGGATTGGTCATCCTTTGTGGAGTCTTGTGGCTAGAGTTCTTAGAGACAAGTTCTCTTTGGGTTCTACCTTGAACATTTCCCCCTTCCTTCTCATTTTCACTATCCGCACACCACATTCACTTGTTTTCTTATGGCGATCCGGGTGCTCAATGCGCAAACATTATACAAGGTTCCTAGGACACTTCCTAGTGGGTCTTGCATCACGTATCAAATATAATTTACTTTATCATTCCTTAATTACTTAAAATAATATTATAAAGTATATATATATATATATACCTCTAGATTATTCTTGGAATAGTTCACACTCACTTGTTGAACTAACTCCAAAATCCTTGTGGAATACCTTTATTTTTAAAGGTTTATTTAACCAAACTAAAGATGTTGATAATACCAAAGGTGTTTAGATTTACTGAGCCTAAATACCAAAACAGGTATATCCTTGATATCCACTTTTAGTTTTACTTTAAAAGAATTATCTTTCCACAAATGGGTTTAAAATTATTACATTTTATATTCATCAGGTATTACCAACAATTCAAGTATTACTAAACTATTGTTTGAGTATTAAATACCAAAGAAAAAATTAATTCCTAAACCTGTAATAATGTATCCTTGTGTCCAAATACACATGATATTAATGTTTTGGTTATACTTAATAATAGTTCTACATGAATCTTTCACTTGGAAATAAAGTTTTGTACTTATCACCGCTGGCCTAGGTATCACCCTTTCTCAGCCACTTGGAGAATACACCTGACTTCTAGTAATATTTATATACTTACTTGGTTATTATATATAAATACACATATGTGATAATCATATTGTATTGAATACCCAAAAAGTAAAACTGAAACATTACATTGATGAATATTCTTAAAGAAGAAGCGATAACTTTCTTCTTTAATTTAGTTTATTTATTTTAAACTTCCATAGTTTTATTTCAATAAATTCAATGAAAATAACTTTCTGTTAAACCTATTTTATTGAAGGACATTGCGAATATGATTTTGGTGTTAATTTTCATTGGCCTTTTCACCTTTCCTTTCAATTTATTCACTATAATAATTAAAGATTAATCTATCTTTTATATTCTTATTTACTTGGAAAACCTTACCTAAATAGGTAATGAAGCGTTTACTCAATTATTGTTCATTTTGTAACCTAAAACAAGACTTGAGGAAATGGGTAAAATGATATGAGAAAGGGATCCATTGAAATATCATGATCCATCTTTCAATTTCTACATGTCGATGTAACCATCACCTTAGTCATATCTTGCTTCACTTTCTCCTTGCAGACTTCTCGGAGACAAGACTACATGTTATATCACCGATGTCCTAATGTAGTGACTGCAAATAAAAATGGATGTTAATGATATAATTATGATATAACCATCATATTCTCTAGACATGAGTCTCCTATAAGCAACATTACATCTTCTCTTCTGGAGGTGACTTAACAGGTTTTGTGGACACTGGCACCTTGATTTTCCTATATCATAATATTATGCGCAAGCACCCATACTATTCTTGGATACTCATGATAGTGTGAATATTTACTTTGTCTATTGTTTATTTCAGTTTATATTGTGGTATTACTTTCCATTTTTCTACAAAAAAAATAACACATTATTACTTTTATCACAATTACTAGTTTATACATTTTGATTAAATAATTATATCATTAAATGTATCCCACTATTTTATCCAATTCTAGGAACCCTCTATGATTGAATCAGAATACTCTACCATTTGATTAATGTAAAGGATCCACAAACCACCCCTTATAGTCTACAAGCTTTGGCTACGCTACTACTTAGAGAGTTCAAGGTAGGCATTTGACTGGACAACTGCATGAACTCACGGTTCCTTGATCTCTTAAATGAACTCCCAGATTCTTAAATAGTTACTTGATTTACTCAATGCTTGCCTCTAAAATTAAAACAAGTTAGATTTGGCTACTTATTTTCTACAATTTTAGTTAATTCAACCCACAACTATCATAAGAACTCCCTGGTAGTGAGATGTACCCTCATCTTTGGCATTATAGGCACCCCAAACACTTAGTTTTGTCCAAATTTTAATTATAGAAGGTGGTTATGACTTAATATTTCTTTGAGGGTTTTGTGTTATTAATGTGAAAAAAGAAATCATTTTCTATCTTATTAGCACATACTAGGTGATCTCACTCACAACTAAGCATGCTAGAAGTAGAAAAATCTATCGCATCATATGTTAATTTTATCTTCCATGCTTGTTTATTATTCTATGTGACCATGCTTAAACTACACAATCAAAAAATAATAAACCTTGCAAAAATAAAATGATGACCAGACCATAAAATGATTCTAATGGTTGATCCATTGAATAAAAAATGGATTTACCTTGACCCTAGGGGATATACCTTGAGTCGTATTGCTTGTGACTCAAATTGTAGTGAATGCCCATCCAATGTATAAGCTCCTATCTGGTGTGTCGCCATAACTTGGCATGAAGTGCATCACTCATTGTCTCGTCATTATACAGCAGTACTTGCTCACATGTGAGGGGAACTAAAGAGTATAAAATAGAACTATGAAATGGAAACACAGATCCTTATATATATAATGACACTGAGATGATTCGTAGATCGACTTTTAATTAAACTGCTTGTTACAAACCATGGAAATAAATAATTAAATAAATAAAAATCCACCAAACATGCATTGGTCAGTTTACAGCTCATGACCAGTCAATACGCATTAACTCGAGTATTAAAATAAATGCATAAATAAAACTAAACTTGCATTAAACATTTGCCAAGGTAATTATAATTGAATTAAAATTTCACTTTGATTTTAATTCAATATTTTTTATCATTCAATCCCTTTATTTAATTTAATTTTAAAACCAAAAATTAAAGTAATTAATTTATTTATTTTAACACCAAAATTAAATTAATTTAGTCCATAATTAATTTTTAAACCAAAAAATAATATTTAAATAATTTAATTTACATCCTAAATTAAATTAATTAATTTAACTAACTTTTGATTAAATTAAATTGTCCGGGCCCCGAAAACCCTGTTTAGGGCCCATGAGGGTCAGGTCGAACCCTCACAAGCCCATCGTGGGCCTATTTTAGGGAAAATTGTACAAGGAAGGGGTTACTTGTCCACTAGGAGGACCAGGCAGTGGCTAGATCTGGCTGGGGTTTGCTGCTTGTGAAGAGAGGCAACAGTCAGTCAACGTTCCACCCCAGATCTAAGGGGGGGGGGGGGCTCGGGGGGAAACGTTCCTTGGTCCACTATTGGTTGAGGCACCACACACCGAGCAGGGAGGTGGTCTGGTACTATACCACGACTGGAGGAGGTGTGCTGATGGGAGGGACAGCCGAAGCAGGAGCAGGCCCACTGGTCCTCAAGTGGAGGTGTGGTAGGTAGATATAGTCGGGCTCCTATATGTGGAGGACGGTCTCGGGCGCTGCAGGTGGGTGGTCGTGTCCGGTCTAGGGGAGCTCATGTCGGAGTGAAGTCGGGAGCACCGGTGGGAGCCAACTGGAGGAGTGGCGCGGGGTAGTTGTAGAGCGGCGTTGTGTCTGGAGACTGGCCAGGGGTAGTTCCACACAGTTCGTGCAATGGAGATTTGAGCACCATAGAAGGCGGCTCACGGGGTTGGGGTCACAGAGTCTGGATGGGGTGGATGGTACGGTTTTTGTGAGGGATGACCCTTCGAGGTGGTAGTCATCCTGAAGGAGCGATGGTTTCAGGTTCCTCCATAAGTGGAGGCGACGTGGCATAGTGGTCTGGCGAGGCATTGGTTCGGAGGGAGAATCCCTATAGGGAGAAGGGGACCAGCGGGTCCCCTACTTTTGACAATTTTTTTACTCTTTTGTGGTCAAAAAGACTACAAAAAGACCCCAAGAAAAGGAAAAAACAATCCAAAAATTGTTTTGTCCACTGCCAAACCCATGTCAATTAATCTAAGTCTAACATAGGATTTTAGAAAATAATTAATATTATTAAAAATAAATGATCAAAACGTCGGTGGAATAAAATGGATATCTATAAATTACCATTCTGGACACCATTTTTCACTAGATGTGAAGAACTAATCCTTTATAGAAACCTCATAAAAACAATTGGTTTTAAATCCAAACTTAAAACATCAGATGAATGCATAATGGTAA
Organism: Viscum album; assembly: GCA_963277665.1. Taxonomy (NCBI): domain Eukaryota; kingdom Viridiplantae; phylum Streptophyta; class Magnoliopsida; order Santalales; family Viscaceae; genus Viscum; species Viscum album. The sequence goes on along the minus strand of OY728127.1, from coordinate 1,400,658,363 downwards.
TCCGATATCGGATTAAGACACGGTCTATGGTTTTGGGACCATAACGGTGACCTCTAATATATTTAATAAAAATTTAATTTTTCATCTAACTTAAAATTATTCATGTGCTCCTCTGATACCAAATGTAGGTACTGAGAATGCAGTGGAATCCCCAAAAGTGGGATTTTAATTGTTTTTACCAACGAACGACATCAACTCATTGATGTTGGAAAATTGATGCCCATATTAAGCCAAGGATCTCGTGTGAAGATTTTAAAGAACAAAATTAAAACCATGAAGTACCTAGTTTAGATCTGAAGTTGTGTTCAACATCTTATCATCATTGGTGATCGTTGCTCGAAGAATCTGAAGCCGAATTATTATAGATCATCCACACATGCTTTAAAAAATTATGGGATCACCGATTGTCTAAATCCATGTTCTAGCACATAGTTCCAACAACGCCTTTGATACCCTGATGATCACCGCAACGCCTTGCTTGTGATCCATGAGATAGATCTCGATCTGAGCCCCTGGATCCATATCCTCTCTCTCTCTATAATGAAATAAGTAAGAATATAGAGAGAGAGATAGGATTTGAATAGTTCATGGAGAACTCCTTGCCTCCTCTATTTATAGTGTTAAGAAAATAGCCAGTAATGCCTTCCCGACCCCCCAAATAATTAACACTCTATATAAACAATATTTTGACTACGAAACTGAGCCATAAATTTTATTCATTATTATTATCACTTTCTTGTAATATAAATATATATCACATGATAATACCCGATCCATTAACTCAGCTTGTTCTTCCAACAAAGATTAAATGAACCTTGAATATTTTAAACTAATATTCATCCAATTAATATTTTTATGTATTTAATTTAAAACTTTTACATAAATTTAACAAATAAATTCAATTACAACTATTATTTACTTTAATAATATGAATTTATTTATTCCTTTGGTGATAATATCTCCTTTGACAATTCTCGGACCCCAATGGTGGGGCCCACCATGTCCAAAACTCATATTCATCTGAATAGGGAAGATTCTTGAATACACTATTGTTTGTGACCCTCTATACCCTTATCTCAATAGTGGTGAATACTATTCACATACCAAGAGTGGGATCTAGCAACCCATCATGGACCCTAAGGAGATAAGTATTATCACAGCACCGACAACCAACCTATAAACAAGAACTATGTAATATAATCTCTTGGTTTTTAATATCTCATAAATCAAGATGCACACCCATGTCATTGCCCTTTTCTTGCTTTATTATTTATTGATCTAACTAGATGGATTTACCTTGGACTACCATGGCCATGGATTTATCCTAGTACTACCATCCTGATCAACATGGCCCAAGATATATAACTTCCTTAACCTGGAAGCGATAAATCCTATCTTGACCATTCAACCAATTTCATGCCACCAATGATGCACCCAACACAAAATTAATTACCATGATTTCATCGTCATGGTTTTCATCTTTCATCAAAGTACAAGATCAAATGGCACACATTGGTAATGGTCTCAAGTCAAGAGACCATTACACATGTCCATATATAGTAACATCCAATGACACTCAAAACATGTGGTGTTCCTATTAGTGGGTATGTCCTCATGATCTAACTACTCGAGATCACCAAGTGTAAACTTCATGAGAAGAAGTATCAATGCTTATAAGCCCCCAACACCTGATAATCAGACATATACTGTGTCTAGTCTATAAGATGTATCTAGACCATATAACCTTTATTTAAGATTAATGTCATAGTATCTTGAGGTTCTTATTATAGCCTTGGATCTGTTATAACTTTTTCATAGGAAAATTAATCTATGAAAATTAATATTAAATAGTGGCTGTGGAAAATTTTACATTATAATGGTAAGAATACATCATGTATAATTAACTATATACATGTTATGGTAATCAAAAGTACTGCATAGTTGGGTCTAGGGCACCCACTATTACAACAAGTAATTGGGTGAAAATTATGTGATAAAGGAATCCATTGAAAGATAATGATCTTCCTTTAAATTTTCACATGACCAGTGTAGTTATTACCCATTAATATATTGCTTCACTTTCTCCTCAAAATCTTCTCAGAGATGAGACTACATGTGAAATCATCTATGTCCCGATGTTGTATCCACAACTAACATTGAATGTTTATGATAGAATTATGACATAACCATCATATGTGTTAGACATGTGTCTATTATAATCAATTTTACACTCACATTTCCTGAGGTGGCTTAATTAGTATTGTGTAAACCAACACCTAGAATTTTTGATATCATAGTATTATGCGCAAGGGCTTGTACTACACTTGGAAATTTCTACTAGTTTGGAATTTTACTTTTTCCAATATTTATCATAGTGTATTTGTGGTTTTACTTTCCATTTTTTACAAAAAATAAATAAATTCTAGAAGATTCTAATTTTATCTTGATTACCAAATTAGAAATTATTGATTAATTAAATTAAATCATTAAATTTCTCCCACTATTTTATCAAATTCTATGAACCCTCTGTACTAGAATCAAAATACTCTATCACTTGAGTATTCTAGTGGTAAGGATCCATGAACCTCACCTCATAATCTATATGCTATGGCTATGCCATTACTCGGAGAGTTCCAAGTAGGCTTTAAACTGACCGACCACATTAACTCACGACTCTTTGATCTATTGGGTGAAGTCCTAGATTCTCGAAATCATAACCTTTATTCCCTCAACACTTTGTCCCTAAAGTGATAGCAAGTTATCTATGGATAATCATTACTACCAACTTTTGTTAATTCAACCCCTCATTCCCATAAGGAACTCCCCAATAGTAAGAGACACCCTCAACTATGTCTAACCGAGCACCCTGAACACCTAGTTGTGTTCAAATTCAAACCACATAGGTCCTTTGTGACTTAATATTTCTTTGAGGCTTTTATATTTTTCTCGATGAATGTAATACATTTCTATTAATCTTGTTTATACTATGTTGTTGTTCTCACAACTGAATATTAATAGAAAAACATCCATCACTTATTTATGCATATTATTGTTTATTATTTTATGTATTTCCCACTATCATAAAATGCATAAAATAATAAATAAATGCATAAAGGAAATCAACTATCTCACTGGTCTTGAGCATCAAAAACTGGTTGATCCATTTAAACTCAATGGATCAACCACGACCTAGGGGTAACATACCTAAGTCATGGCTTGAATCATGATGCAGCTCAACCCTGTCTAGTATGTACACTACTCATTTGGATTTCACCTCATCTTGTAGGGGTCCACATCTCATCTGGAGTACCACCTCATCTTCGCAGGGTCTATATCATGCATCATCATCTTCCAATGTACAAATATACTCACACACATGTGAGGGGGACTAGTGGCACAAAATACAACAGATTAATTTGGATGCGCAGACCCTTATACATATTAACCAAAAATAAAACGATGCACAAACCATCAAAAATAATTAATTGTTTATAATCATCACATGTTGTTAAATAATTAATTAAAATAAAGCAAACATACGCAGGTCAGGCCAATTGCTCAAGACCGATCAAGGGTAAAACAAATACACGATAAAAATTAAATTGCAAAAAATTAAGTATGATGGTATTTAATTAAATTAAATGAATTAATTAAATTCAAATAATTTAATTATATTCATTCCCACAATTCATTTAATTTTAATTCTAAAAATTAAATTAGTTAATTAATCAATTAATTACCAAAATCAAATTAGTTTTACTCAGAATAAAAATTATTATTTGTTAAACCAAAATTAATATTTTAATTAATTTAATTTAATTCTTAAATTAAGTTAATTAATTTTGGTTAACTTGGGCACCAAAAATCTGTGCAAGCCCAATGCGGGTCGTACTGAACCCGCGCAAACCCATTTCGGACCATGCAAAGCCCGCACAGGGCCAATCTGGGCCAAAAAGGTCTTCCCAAACCCATTTCAGGTAGGATAGACCCACCCAGATCCTTTTCATGGAAGATCTAAACAAGAAAAACCCAAACTAGGTAGGGTAGGGTTTATCTTGTCAGTTGGAAGGACAACAGCTGGCAAGAAAGATGGCCACGTGTAGTGGTGCGTGGATATAGCTGGAATAGGAAGGGGGTGTCAGCCTCATGTAATGCTGGAGAGCCGCTACGGGTCTCTGATGTAACTAGATATAGCATAATACCATCAGATAGGGCAAGAGAGGGTTGCAGAGATAGGTTTCTCGAGTCGAGGCATGGTGGCCCGACGAGAATGGCGAGCGGTGAAGCACTGTGACTAGATCTAGCCCGCGAGGAGTTCTCTGAGGAAGGGGATTGTTCGGTGATCCGTGTAGTGATGTGGTGCTCTGGGTGTAGTCATAACAACAAGATAGTGGAGGCATGGTGTCGGACTTGGTTTGGGAAGAGGGTGGCGGGACCTGGGGAGGCATCTAGGGTGAGGCCGGCTCGAGTTTTTTTATGCATTTTTTAAAAAATATTTTTTTACAAAAAAACGGTTAGGGCGATTTTTTTTTCAAAATGCGGCTCAAAGGTGGCATCGCGGATGCCGCCTTTGCACTGCTGGCGTAGATCAGTGACAGGGCAAAGGCGGCACCCACGGTGCTGCCTTTGCCTCTGCGCCCTATAAAAAGGCAGCGCCCACTCCCCTTCTCCTCACTTCCAAACATCCATTACCTCTCAATTTCTCTCTATTGTAGTGGATTTTTTGCAGTTTGATGTTTTTCAAAATCTTTTATAGGTATGGTGTTTAATTTAATGTTTTTTGTTTTGTAGAATTGTTTTTAGTTTAATTTTTTCATAAATTTAATGTTTTTTATTTAGTTGAATTGTTTATAGTTAAATATTTTAAATCTTTGGTAGTTTAGTTAGTTTTAATTTTTTTTTGTTTATTAGATTGTTTAATTAGTTATATATATTTAGGAATTATTGTTAGATTGTTTAATTAGTTATATATATTTAGGAATTATAATTATCATTAGTATAAATTAATTTAGGATTTTTTTAATGAAATTTTGGTAGCATAAAGACTATGTTATCTAAGTAATAAAATCCTTGTCTGGATACAAACAAGTGAATGTGGCTCTGGCATAGATGTACTTAGGGGTAAAACTCGAAAACACCAATTTGAGCTAGACTCGAACGAGAAATGGTGCACAACAATGGGCCTTGCTGCATTCTGGTTTGACACACCCAGAGCATATGCTTAAGATATGCATATTTCTTTATAAACTACTAAAATATCTAATAAAATAAATGATAAATTGATAATTTAGTAATGATTTTGATAGTTATTATTAGTAATGATTAATTATAAATTGATTAATAATTAAAAATAAAACTACAATTCAAATTATATTCAATAACATGGAGTTAAAAAATAACATGGAGTTAAAAAATAACACAGTTAAAAAACACATGTAATATAAATAACATAGAGTTAAAATAATATAAATAACATAGAGTTAAAATAATATAAATAACATAGAGTTAAAATAATATAAATAACATAGAGTTAAAATAATATAAATAACATAGAGTTAAAATAATATAAATAACATAGAGTTAAAATAATATAAATAACATAGAGTTAAAAATATAAATAACATAGAGAGTTAAAATAATATAAATAACATAGAGAGTTAAAAATATAAATAACACAGAGAGTTAAAATAATATAAATAACATAGAGTTAAAAATATAAATAACATAGAGAGTTAAAATAATATAAATAACATATAGAGTTAAAAATATAAATAACATAGAGTTAAAAATATAAATGACAGCATGTTTCGAGCTTCTAGCCTTTCTTGCAGTGAATTGAATATCAAAATTTCAAAAATCCCATGTGACAATGGGTTTTTTGAAATTTTAATATCCAATTCACTGCAAGAAATGCTAGAAGCTCGAAACATGCTGTTATTTTTTTTAACTATATGTTATTTATATTTTAACTCTACTATGTTATTGAATAACTAATTAATAATTTAGTTAGTATCATAAGAAATATCCTAGTTTGGGATATAAGATCTTTTAAAATTTAAGTATCATAAAGATTGTATAGTTTAGAAGTAATAGTTATTATTTGAACGTGAGGTAAAATCCAACTTATTTTTAATAAGTAGTTTAATTACATCTTTAAAGTATAAAATACAACTTATATTGGTAACCATCATTCTGAATTTCACTTACATTATCAAAATCTTGATCAGAAACCATTTTTTACATAGAGCATAATGTTTGCCTGTGTGTACTGCTATAGGGAGGTTATTCAAACTGAGCAAGGAGCTTCTTACAGTACACAACCAATAACAGTGGTTAATACAACTGATTGTGTAACCCTAAGTGACCTTCAAGACAGAATTCATGGCTCATTAAATCTAAGACCCGATCAAAAGATCAAGTCAATGAGTTATAGACATTTGCAGTTCCCATCAACATTGTGGCATCTAGCTTGTCCATTGGTTGATGATGCTCAATGGATCCAAACAGTTGGTTTGTTTTCTCAACGATCGGTTGGTACCATGATGGAGTTATATGTTGATGTTTCTACTTTACAACAACAACATCCAATTGTACGAATACGTAGACTTACAAGAGTTGTTGAAGATAGTCCGCCCCATGAAGTTGAGACTATTCCAAATGATGCAGAAGAGGACAACCTACTTGATCTCCTAGATATACATGTCAACCCGACATCAGATGAGGAGTTTCGTAATAATGAAACAGATAATGATAGTAGTGCTAATGAGGAAGGAACAATGTAAGTTTTGAGAAATGCATTAGTTGTAGAGCATGATCGACCTACAATAAATCATCCACCACTCTTTGCATCTTGGTCAGAAGCAATGAAACATGTGCCTGAATTTGAATATAATGTTCTCACATCGAAAACTGAGTTTCCTGGAGTTATAAGAGATAGGTTTAGTGACATGGATAAAACTTTATATGTTGGAAGGAATTTTCCAAGTAAATATGCATTAAAAAGTATGCTAAAGAGATTTCACATTGAGAGGCACTGTAGCTATGTAGTTTACAAATCAGACCGTAGAAAATATGGCATATGATGTGAGAAGTATGTGGATGATTGTAGATTTATATTGAGGGCGATTCCAGACATTTCATTTGGAGGTTGGAGAATCTTGAGGATTGAGGCAGCTCATACTTGCGTTCAGCCAAGCCTGACACAAGATCATACTTCATTGGATGTAGAATTTTTGTCATCTATTGTTGTTGAGATTATTAGGACATGTAAAGATGTTCCTATATCCCTTGTGAAAGAGAGGATACAACAGACATTCGGTTATAAGATATCCTATAATAAGGCATGAAAGGTGAAACAAAAGGCAATTGTAAAGGTCTATGGTGATTGGGATGAATCATATCGGGTGTTGCCGCAATTTATAGCCATACTAAGGCATAATAACCAATTTGTATTCCATCTAGATACAAACGAACATGTGTCTCATGATAACCAACTTGATCCATCTCATGTTCAATTTCATCAGTTGTTCTGGGAATTCCTTCCCTGTATCTCCGCCTTTTGTTTCTGCAAACAGTTTATTCATATTGATGGAACATTTTTGTATGGAAAATACAAGGGTGTATTATTGATTGCGGTAACCTAATATGGAAAGCGTTCACCTCTTCCTCTTTCCTTTTCCATTGTAGATAAAGAAAACTATGAATCATGGAGTTGGTTTTTGGCATGTATCAACACCCATTTCCCCAACATTCGGGGTGTTTGTTTGATATCTGATCGGCATCGGGAAATTAATGAGGCAATAAATGTGGATCCTGATACATGGAGTTACCCAAGTTCACATCATCGGTTCTGCATTAGACACATTGCTAGAAACTTGGATAAAAAAAATTCCACAACGAACCGATGAAGAAGGAAATCACCAGACTTAGTACGCATTGTATTTGTTATTTTTTTTTTATCAACGAAAAGATAAATTCAAAATATGTGAAATATCATCTATTCTGTGTAGCAAATGAGTCTGATCAATGACGGTTTGAATAATGTTTTGAACAAATTCGTCAGGTTAATGAAGAAGTTTACGATTATATGGTGCGAATTCCAAAAGAAAAATGGACATTGGCATATGATGGGGGGAAGAGGTACGGACACATGACCACAAACATTGTAGAGTTCATCAATGGTGTCTTCAAAGGGATTCTCAAGCTACCTATAACTGCCCTAGTTCAGGAGACATTATATCATTGTGTGAATTACTTTGTTGATAGACAAAAACTAGCATTGGATGGAATAAATCAGGGGCTAACGTACGGAATACATTTTCAACGAGAGATTGAAAAGAATATTGAAGAAGCTTATGGTTATCATGTCTGCCTATTTCGACGAGAAGACTCTCGATTTGAAGTTCAAGAGAAGATGAACTCCATCACAAATAGAATTGGTTAAAAAATGGTGGTATTATTAGAAACGAGGCAATGTCAATGTGGAAATTTTCAGGCCTTACGGTTTCCATGCACACACGCCATCGCAGTATGTGCCTCTATTAACATATCATGGGAAGCATATGTTGATCCGGTGTACCGGATGAACACCATTGCTAACTATTATGTTTCACAATGGACACCTATTAGGGAGTTTCGTTATTTCCCAATTCCCAAAGGTCAACCGATAGTGGTACCTGATATGAATCAGTTGTGTCCCCGTGGGAGACCGAAGGCCAGCAGGATGCAAAATGAAATGGACTGGCCTCAAGAACAAATACAGAGTTTGAGATGCACCATATGTCATCAAAATGGTCATAATCGGAAACAATTCCCTAACATTGTTGGATAGATCAAGGATGTCCTACAGTGGCCTTTTGAAGATGATAAAGGATAAAGATTTGGTGATGAAGAGTTCGATGGGATATGTGGAATCGTTGGTGTTTTAATCTGATCAACTACGCCTGGGGAAATGGGGTGACAATTGTAGAAGAAATTATAATGGTTGGATGAATGGTGGTATTTAAGGGGTTGATATTTGCAGGAATGGTAACATATGAGAATTTCATGTGGCATATCTTTCAGTATACCCTTATGCGGCCGGATGTTGATATGGATATGGACATGGTGGGTGAAAGAATGGATTTCATTGTCCCATGAAATGAGATATAACATGTTTTCAGGCATCAAAGATTATATATGTATGTGATACTAGAAACACCGTGCATCCTATTGATACAGGGTTGAATCCTATATATTTAATGAATGTTTAAAGTTTCATTTATATTGGTCTTATGGTTTATATTTTATAGTATTTCAAAGTCATGTACTTGAAACATTTCTAAGTTTCAAGTAGGCGGTCTTGAAAGTTTATAAATTATTTTTCATGAACAATTTTTATGAAATGATTTGTGTTTTCAATAATTGCTTATATTTTTAATGAATATTTAAAGTTTCGTTTATATTGGTCTTATGGTTTATATTTTATAGTATTTCAAAGTCACATACTTGAAACATTTATAAGTTTCAAGTATGCGGTTTTGAAAGCTTATAAATTATTTTTCATGAACAAATTATATGAAATGATTTGTGTTTTCAACAATTTATTATATGTTTAAATAAAAAAAACAATTTCTTATATGTTTAATGAATGTTTAAAGTTTCGTTTATATTGGTCTTATGATTTATATTTTATAGTATTTCAAAGTCACGTACTTGAAACTTTTCTAAGTTTCAAGTAGGCGGTTTTGAAAGCTTATAAATTATTTTTCATGAACAATTTTTATGAAATGATTTTTTTTTTCAAAAATTTCTTATATGTTTAATGAATGTTTAAAGTTTCATTTATATTGGTCTTATGGTTTATATTTTATAGTATTTCAAAGTCACATACTTGAAACATTTCTAAGTTTCAAGTAGGTGGTTTTGAAAGCTTATAAATTATTTTTCATGAACAATTTTTATGAAATGATTTGTGTTTTCAACAATTTCTTATATGTTTAATGAATTTTTAAAGTTTCGTTTATATTGTTCTTATGGTGTATATTTTATAGTATTTCAAATTCACGTACTTGAAACATTTCAAAGTTTCAAGTAGGCTGTTTTGAAAGCTTATAAATTATTTTTCATGAACAATTTTTATGAAATGATTTGTGTTTTCAACAATTGATTATATGTTTAATAAATTTTTAAAGTTTCGTTTATATCAGTCTTATGGTTTATATTTTATAGTATTTCAAAGTCATGTACTTGAACATTTCTAAGTTTCAAGTAGGCAGTTTTGAGGCACCATGCACCGAGCAGGGAGGTGGTCTGGTACTAGACCACGACCGAAGGAGGTGTGCTGATGGGAGGGATAGCCGAAGTAGGAGTAGGCCCACTGGTCCTCAGGTGGAGGTGTGACATGTAGATATATTCGGGATCCTATATGTGGGGGTCGGTCTCAGGCGCTGCAGGTGGGTGGTCGTGTCCGGTATAGGGAAGCTCATGTCAGAGTGCAGTCGGGAGCACCGGTGGGAGCCGAGTGGAGGAGAGGCGCGGGGTGGCTGCAGAGCGGCGTTGTGTCTGGATACTGGCCATGGGCGGTTCCAGGCAGTCCGTGCAGTGGCGATTCGAGCACCATAGAAGGTGGCTCATGGGGATGGGGTCATAGAGTCTGGATGGGGTGGATGGTGCAGTTTTCGTGAAGGATGAGCCTTCGGGGTGGCAGTCATCCTGAAGGAGAGATGGTTTCAGGGTCCTCCATAAGTGGAGGCGATGTGGCATAGTGGTCTGGCGAGGCATTGGTTCAGAGGGGGAATCCCCATAGGGAGAAGGGGACCAGCGGGTCCCCTACTTTTGACATTTTTTTTACTCTTTTTATGGTCAAAAAGACTACAAACAGACTCGTATAAAAGGAAAAAACAATCCAAAAATTGTTTTTTCCACTGCCACACCCATGTCAATTAATCTAAGTCTAACATAGACTTTTAGAAAAAAAAATATTATTAAAAATAAATGATCAACACGTCGGTGGAATAAAATGGATAGCTAGAAATTACCATTATGGACACCATTTTTCACTGGATGTGAAGAACTAATCCTTTATAGAAACCTCATAAAAACAATTGGTTTTAAATCCAAAATTAAAACTTCGGATGACTGCATAATGGTAATCCGATATCGGATTAAGACACGGTCTATGGTTTTGGGACCATAATGATTACCTCTAATATATTTAATGAAAATTTAATTTTTCCACTAACTTAAAATTATTCACGTGCTCCTCTGATACCAACTGTAGGTACTGAGCATTCAGTGGAATCCCCAAAAGCGGTATTTTAAATTTTTTTACCAACGACTGACATAAACTCATCGATTTTGGCGAATTGATGCCCAGTTTAAGCCAAAGATCTCGTGTGAAGATTTTAAGAACAAAATTAAAACCATAAAGTACCTAGTTCAGATCTGAAGTCGTGTTCAACATCTTATCATCATTTGTGATCGTTTCTCGAAGAATATGAAGCCTAATTATTATAGATCATCCACACCTGCTTCAAAAAATTATGGGATCACTGATTCTCTAAATCCATGTTCTAGCACAGAGTCCCAACAATGCCTTCGATACCCTGACGATCACCGCAACGCCTTGCTTGTGATCCATGAGAGAGATCTTGATTCGAGCCCCTAGATCCATATCCTCTCTCTCTCTCTAGAATTCAATAGAGAAGAATATAGAGATAGAGAGGATTTGAATAGTTCATGGAGAACTCCTTGCCTCCTCTATTTATAGTGTTAAAAAAATACCCAGTAATGCCTTCCCGACCCCCCAAATAATTAACACTCTATATAAACAATATTTTGACTACGAAACTGAGCCATAAATATTATTCATTATTATTATCACCTTATTTTAATATAAATATATATCACGTGATAATACACGATCCATTAACTCATCTTGTTCTTCCTACAAAGATTAAATGAACCTTGAATATTTTAAACTAATATTCATCCGATTAATATTTTTATGTATTTACTTTAAAACTTGTACATAAATTTAACAAATAAATTCAATTCCAACTATTCTTTACTTTAATAATATAGATTTATTTATTCCTTTGGTGATAATATCTCCTTTGAAAATTCTCAGACCCCAAGGGTGGGGCCCACCATGTCCAAAACTCCTATTCATTTGAATAGGGAAGATTCTTGAATACACTATTGTTTGTGACCCTCTATGACCTTATCTCGATAGTGGTGAATACTATTCACAGACCAAGAGTGGGATCTAGCAACCCATCATGGACCCTAAGGAGATAAGTATTATCACAACACCGACAACTAACCTATGAACAAGCACTATGTAATATAATCTCTTGGTTTTTAATATCTCATAAATCAAGATGCACACCCATGTCACCGCCCTTTTCTTGCTTTATCATTTATTGATCTAACTAGATGGATTTACCTTGGACTACCATGGCCATGGATTTATCCTGGTACTACCATCCTGATCAACATGGCCTGAGATATATAACTTCCTTAACCTAGAAGCGATAAATTGTATCTTGACCATTCAACCAATTTCATGCCACCAATGATGCACCCAACACAAAATTCCTCACCATGATTTCATTGTCATGGTTTTCATCTTTCATCAAAGTACATGATCAAATGGCACACATTGGTAATGGTCTCAAGTCAAGAGACCATTACACATGTCCATAGATAGTAACATCCAATGACACTCAAAACATGTGGTGTTCCTATTAGTGGGTATGTCCTCATGATCTAACTACTCGAGATCACCAAGTGTGAACTTCATGAGAAGAAGTATCAATGCTTATAAGCCCCCAACACCTGATAATCAGACATCTACTGTGTTTAGTATATAGGATGTATCTAGACCATATAACCTTTATTTAAGATTAATGTCATAGTATCTAGAGGTTCTTATTATAGACTTGGATATGTTATAACCTTTTCATAGGAAAATTAATCTATGAAAATTACTATTAAATAGTGGTTGTTGAAAAGTTTTCATTATAATGGTAAGAATACATTATGTATAATTAACTATATACATGATATGGTAATCAAAAGTACTGCATAGTTTAGTCTAGGGCACCCACTATTACAACAAGTAATTGGGTGAAAATTATGTGATAAAGGAATCCATTGAAAGATAATGATCTTCCTTTCAGTTTTCACATGACCAGTGTAGTTATTACCCATTCATATATTGCTTCACTTTCTCCTCACAAGATTCTCAGATATGAGACTACATGTGAAATTATCTATGTCCCGATGTTGTATCCACAACTAACATCTAATGTTGATGATATAATTATGACATAACCATCATATGTGTCAGACATGTATCTATTATAATCAATTTTACACTCACATTTCCTGAGGTGGCTTAATTAGTATTGTGTAAACCAACACCTAGAATTTCTGATATCATAGTATTATGCGCAAGGGCCTGTACTACACTTGAAAATTTCTACTAGTTTGGAATTTTACTTTGTCCAATATTTATCCTAGTGTATTTGTGGTTTTACTTTCCATTTTTTACAAAAAAATAAATAAATTCTAGAAGATTCTATTTTTATCTTGATTACCAAATTAGAAATTATTGATTAATTAAATTAAATCATTAAATGTCTCCCACTATTTTATCAAATTCTATGAACCCTCTGTACTAGAATAAAAATACTCTGTCACTTGAGCATTCTAGTGGTAAGGATCCATGAACCTCCCCTCATAATCTATATGCTATGTCTATGCCACTACTCAGAGAGTTCCAAGTAGGCTTTAAAGTGACCAACCACATTAACTCACAACTCTTTGATCTATTGAGTGAATTCCTAGCTTCTCGAAATCATAACCTTTATTCCCTCAACACTTTGTCCCTAAAGTGATATCAAGTTAGCTATAGATAATCATTACTACCAACTTTTGTTAAGTCAACCCCTCATTACCATAAGGAACTCCCCAATAGTAAGAGACACCCTCAATTATGTCTAACCGAGCACCCTGAACACCTGGTTGTGTTCAAATTCAAATGACAAAAGTCCTTTGTGACTTAATATTTCTTTGAGGCTTTTATATTTTTCTCGATGAATTTAATCCATTTCTATTAATTTTTTTTATACTATGTTGTCGTGCTCACAACTGAATATTAATAGAAAAACATCCATCACTTATTTATGCATATTATTGTTTATTATTTTATGTATTTCCAACTATCATAAAATGCATAAAATAATAAATAAATGCATAAAGGAAATCAACTATCTCACTGGTCTTGAGCATCAAAAACTGGTTGATCCATTTAAACTCAATGGATCAACCACGACCTAGGGGCAACATACCTGAGTCATAGCTTGAATCATGATGCAGCTCAACCCTGTCTAGTATGTACACTACTCATTTGGATTTCACCTCATCTTTTAGGGGTCCACATATCATCTGGAGTACCACCTCATCTTTGTAGGGTCCATATCATACATCATCGTCTTCCAATGTACAAATATACTCGCACACATGTGAGGGGGACTAGTGGCACAAAATACAACAGATAAATTTGGATGTGCAGACCCTTATACATATTGACCAAAAATAAGATGATGCACAAACCATCAAAAATAATAAATTGTTTATAATCATCACATGTTGTTAAATAATTAATTAAAATAAAGCAAACATACGCAGGTTAGGCCAATTGCTCAAGACCAATCAAGGGTAAAACAAATACATGATAAAAATTAAATTGCAATAAATTAGTATGATGGTATTTAATTAAATTAAATGAATTAATTAAATTCAAATAATTTAATTCTATTTATTCCCATAATTCATTTAATTTTAATTCTAAAAATTAAATTAATTAATTAATCAATTAATTACCAAAATTAAATTAGTTTTACTCAGAATAAAAAATTTTATTTGTTAAACCAAAATTAATATTTTAATTAATTTAATTTAATTATTAAATTAAGTTAATTAATTTTGGTTAACTTGGGCACCAAAAATTTGCGCAAGCCCAATGCGGGTCGTACTGAACCCGCGCAAACTCATTTCAGACCATGAAAAGCCCGCGTAGGGCCAATCTTGGCCAAGAAGGTCTTCCCAAACCCATTTCAGGTAGGATAGACCCACCCAGATCCTTTTCATCGAAGATCCAAACAATAAAAACCCAAACTAGGTAGGGTAGGGTTTATCTTGTCAGTTGGAAGGACAATAGCTGGCAAGAAAGATGGCCACGTGCAGTGGTGCGTGGATATAGCTGGAATAGGAAGGGGGTGTCAGCCTCATGTAATGATGGAGAGCCTCTATGGGTCTCTGATGTAGCTAGATCTGACAGTAGACCATCAGACAGGGCAAGGGAGGGTTGCGGAGATAGGTTTCTAGAGTCGAGGCATGGTGGCCCGGCGAGAATGGCGAGCGGTGAAGCACGGTGACTAGATCTAGCCCGCGAGGAGTTCTCTGAGGGAGGGGCTTGTTCGGTGAGCCATGTAGTGGTGTGGTGCTCTGGGTGTTGTCATAACAGAAAGATAGTGGTGGCAGGGTGTCAGACTTGGTTTGGGAAGAGGGTGGCGGGACCTGGGGAGGCATCTAGGGTGAGGCCGGCTCAAGTTTTTTTTATACATTTTAAAAAAAAAAATTCAAAAAACGGGTTGGGCGATTTTTTTTCAAAATGCGGCTCAAAGGCGGCATCACGGATGCCGCCTTTCCACTGCCGGTGCGGATCAGTGACATGGAAAAGGTGGCACCCACGGTTCCACCTTTGCCTCTCTGTCCTATAAAAGGGCAGCGCCCCCCTCCCCTTATCCTCACTTCCAAACATCCATTACCTCTCAATTTCTCTCTATTACGGTGGAGTTTTTCAGTTTGAAGTTTTTCGAAATCTTTTAGAGGTATGCTGTTTAATTTAATGTTTTTTATTTTGTAGAATTGTTTTTAGTTTAATTTTTTATAAATTTAATGTTTTTTATTTAGTTGAATTGTTTATAGTTAAATATTTTAAATCTTTAGTAGTTTAGTTAGTTTTAAATTTTTTTTGTTTATTAGATTTTTTAATTAGTTATATATATTTAGGAATTATTATTAGATTGTTTAATAAGTTATATATATTTAGGAATTATAATTATCATTAGTATAAATTAATTTATGATTTTTTAATGAAATTTTGGTAGCATAAAGACTTTTATCTAAGCAATCAAATCCTTGTCTAGATATAAACAAGTGAATGTGTCTCTCGCACAAATGTACCTAGGGGTAAAACCCAAAAACACTGATTTGATCTAGACTCGAACGAGAACTGGTTCATGACAACGGGCCTTGCTGTATTTTGGTTTGACACACCTGGAGGATATGCTTAAGATATGCATATTTCTTTATAAAATACTAAAATATCTAATAAAATAAATGTTAAATTGATAATTTAGTAATGATTTTGATAGTTATTATTAGTAATGATTAATTAGAAATTGATTAATAATTAAAAAAAACTACAATTCAAATGATATTCAATAACATGGAGTTAAAAAATAACATGGAGTTAAAAAATAACACAGTTAAAAAACACATGTAATATAAATATCATAGAGTTAAAATAATATAAATAACATAGAGTTAAAACAATATAAATAACATAGAGTTAAAATAATATAAATAACATAGAGTTAAAATAATATAAATAACATAGATTTAAAATAATATAAATAGTATAGAGTTAAAAATATAAATAACATAGAGAGTTAAAATAATATAAATAACATAGAGAGTTAAAAATATAAATAACACAGAGAGTTAAAATAATATAAATAACATAGAGTTAAAAATATAAATAACATAGAGAGTTAAAATAATATAAATAACATATAGAGTTAAAAATATAAATAACATAGAGTTAAAAATATAAATGACAGCATGTTTCGAGCTTCTAGCCTTTCTTGCAGTGAATTGAATATGAAAATTTCAGAAATCCCGTGTGACAACAGGTTTTCTGGAATTTTAATATCCAATTCACTGCAAGAAAATCTAGAAGCTCGAAACATGTTGTGATTTATTTTTTTAACTATATGTTATTTATATTTTAACTCTAATATTTTATTTAATAACTAATTAATAATTTAGTTAGTATCATAAGAAATATCCTAGTTTGGGATATAAGATCTTTTAAGATTTAAGTATCATAAAGATTGTATAGTTTAGAAGTAATAGTTATTATTTGAACGTGAGGTAAAATACAACTTATTTTTAATAAGTAGTTTAATTACATCTTTAAAGTATAAAATCCAACTTATATTGGTAACCATCATTCTGAATTTCACTTACATTATCAAAATCTTGATCAGAATCCTTTTTTTACATAGAGCATAATGTTTGCCTGTGTGTACTGCTATGGGGAGGTTATTCAAACTGAGCAAGGATCTTCTTACAGTACACAACCAATAACAGTGGTTAATACAACTGATTGTGTAAACCTAAGTGACCTTCAAGAAAGAATTCATGGCTCATTAAATCTAGGACCGGATCAAAAGATCAAGTCAATGAGTTATAGAAATTTGCAGTTCCTATCAACATTGTGGCATCTAGCTTGTCCATTGGTTGATGATGCACAATGGATCCAAACAGTTGGTTTGTTTTCTCAATGATCGGATGGTACCATGATGGAGTTATATGTTGATGTTTCTACTGTACAACAACAACATCCAATTGTACAAAGACGTAGACTTACAAGATTTGTTGAACATAGTCCACCCCATGAAGTTGAGACTATTCCAAATGATGCAGAAGAGGACAACCTACTTGATCTCCCAGATATACATGTCAACCCAAAATCATATGAGGAGTTTCGTAATAACGAAACAGATGATGGTAGTAGTACTGATGAGGAAGGAACAACGGAAGTTTCGAGAAATGCATTAGTTGTACAGCATGATCGACCTACATTAAATCATCCACCGATCTTTGCATCTTGGTCAGAAGCAATGAAACGTGTGCCTGAATTTGAAGATAATGTTCTCACACCGGCAATTGAGTTTCCTAGAGTTATATGAGATAGGTTTAGTGAGATGGATAAAACTTTATATGTTGTAAGGAATTTTCCAAGTAAAGATGCATTAAAAAGTATGCTAAAGAGATTTCACATTGAGAGGCACTATAGCTATGTAGTTTACGAATCAGACTGTAGAAAATATGGAATACGATGTGAGAAGTATGGGGATGATTGTAGATTTCGACTGAGGGCGATTCCGGACATTGTATTTGGATGTTGGAGAATCTCGAGGATTGAGGCAGTTCATACTTGCGTTTAGCCAAGCCTGACACAAGATCATACTTCATTGGATGCAGAATTTGTGTCATCTATTGTTGTTGAGATGGTTAGGACATGTCAAGATGTTCCGATAGCCCTTGTGCAAGAGAGGATACAACAGACATTCGGTTATAAGATATCCTATAATAAGGCATGGAAGGCGAAACAGAAGGCAATTGTGAAGGTCTATGGTGATTGGGATGACTCATATCGGGTTTTGCCGCAATTTCTATCCATACTGAGGCATCATAACCAAGTTTTCTTCCATCTAGATACAAACGAACATGTGTCTCATGATAACCGACTTGATCCATCTCATGTTCAATTTCATCGGTTGTTCTGGGAATTCCTTCCCTGTATCTCTGCCTTTCTTTTCTGCAAACAATATATTCAGATTGATGGAACATTTTTGTATAGAAAATACAAGGGTGTATTGTTGATTGTGGAAACCCAAGATGGAAACCATTCACCTCTTCCTCTTTCCTTTTCCATTATAGAGAAAGAAAACTATGAATCATGGAGTTGGTTTTTGGCATGTATCAACACCCATTTCCCCAACTTTCAGGGTGTTTGTTTGATATCTGATCGGCATCGGGAAATTAATGAGGAAACCAATGCGGATCCTGATACATGTAGTTACCCAAATGCACATCATCGGTTCTGCATTAGGCACATTACTAGCAACTTTCATAAAAAAATCCACAATGAACCGATGAAGAAGGCAATCACTAGATTTGGTATGCATTGTATTTGTTATTTTTTTGTATATCAACGTAAAGATAAATTCAAAATATTTGAAATATCATCTATTATATGTAGCATATGAGTCTGATCAACGACGGTTTGAATAACGTTTCGAAAAAATCCTTCAGGTTAATGAAGAAGTTTACGATTATATGATGCGAATTCCAAAAGAAAAATGGACATTGGCATATGATGGGGGGAAGAGGTACGGACACATGACCACCAACATTGTAGAGTGCATCAATGGTGTCTTCAAAGGGATTCGCAAGCTACCATAACTGCCCTAGTTCAGGAGACAATATATCATTGTGTGAATTACTTTGTTGATATACAAAAACTAGCATCGGATGGAATAAATCAGGGGCTAACATACGGAAGACATTTTCAACGAGAGATTGAAAAGAATATTGAAGAAGCTTCTGGTTATCATGTATGCCTATTTCGACGAGAAGACTCTCGATTTGAAGTTCAAGAGAAGACGAACTCCATCACAAATAGCATTGGTGAAAAAATGGTGGTATTATTAGAAACGAGGCAATGTCAATGTGGAAATTTTCAGGCCTTACGGTTTCCATGCTCACACGCAATCGCAGCATGTGTCTCTATTAACATATCATGGGAAGAATATGTTGATCCAGTGTACTGGATGAACGCCATTGCTAACTGTTATGCTGCACCATGGACACCTATTGGGGAGTTTCATTATTTTCCAATGCTCGTAGGTCAACTGATAGTGGTACATGATATGAATCGGTTGCATCCCCGTGGGAGACCGAAGGCCAGCAGGATGCGAAATCAGATGGACTGGCCTTAAGAACAAATACAAAGTTTGAGATGCAACATATGTCATCAAAATGGTCATAATCGGAAATGATTCCCTAACATTGTTGGATAGATCAAGGAGGTCCTACAATGGCCTTTTAAAGATGATAAAGGATAAAGATTTGGTGATGAAGAGTTCGATGGGCTATGTAGAATCGTTGGTGTTTTCATCTGATCAACTGCGACTGGGGAAATGGGGTGACAATTTTAGAAGAAATTATAATGGTTGGATGCATGGTGGTGTTGAAGGGGTTGATATTTTCAGGAATGGGAACATATGATAATTTCATGTGGCATATCTTTTAGCATACCCTTATGCGGTCGGATGTTGATATGGATATGGACATGGCGGGTGAAAGAATGGATTTCATTGTCCCATGAAAGGAGATATAACATTTTTTCATGCATCAAAGATTATAGATGTATGTGATACTAGCGATACTGTGCATCCTATTGATGCGGGCTTGACTCCTATATGTTTAATGAATGTTTAAAGTTTCATTTATATTGGTCTTATGGTTTATATTTTATCGTATTTCAAAGTCACGTACTTGAAACATTTCTAAGTTTCAAGTAGGAGGTTTTGAAAGGTTATAAATTATTTTCATGAAAAATTTCTATGAAATGATTTTTGTTTTCAATAATTTATTATATGTTTAATGAATGTTTAAATTTTCGTTTATATTGGTCTTATGGTTTATATTTTATAGTATTTCAAAGTCACGTACTTGAAACATTTCTAAGTTTCAAGTAGGCGGTTTTGAAAGCTTATAAATTATTTTTCATGAATAATTTTTATGAAATGATTTGTGTTTTCAAGAATTTCTTATATGTTTAAAGGAAAAAAAACAATTACTTATATGTTTAATGAATGTTTAAAGTTTCATTTATATTGGTCTTATGATTTATATTTTATAGTATTTCAAATTCACGTACTTGAAACATTTCTATGTTTCAAGTAGGCGGTTTTGAAATCTTATAATTTATTTTTCATGAAAAATTTTTATGAAATGATTTGTGTTTTCAACAATTACTTATATGTTTAATGAATGTTTAAAGTTTCGTTTATATTGGTCTTATGGTTTATATTTTATAGTATTTCAAAGTCACATACTTGAAACATTTCTATGTTTCAAGTAGGCGGTTTTGAAATATTATAAATTATTTTTCATGAACAATTTTTATGGAATTATTTGTGTTTTCAACAATTGCTTATATTTTTATTGAATTTTTAAAGTTTCATTTATATTGGTCTTATGGTTTATATTTTATAGTATTTCAAAGTCACGTACTTGAAACATTTCAAAGTTTCAAGTAGGCGGTTTTGAAAGCTTATAAATTATTTTTCATGAACAATTTTTATGAAATGATTTGTGTTTTCAACAATTTCTTATATGTTTAATGAATGTTTAAATTTTCGTTTATATTGGTCTTATGGTTTATATTTTATAGTATTTCAAAATCACGTACTTGAACATTTCTAAATTTCAAGTAGGTGGTTTTGAAACAAAATTTTAAAAACTAATAATTTTTTTGTTAGGTGAAAGGCGACATCCTCCTAAACATTTTTTTTATAAATTATATATATAAATAAATATATAAACAAAAAAAAAACATAAAAAAAATTGTATTTTTTTTGTTAGGGGAAAGGCGGCATCGTGGGTGCCGCCTTTCAGTCCCACTGTAAAGGCGGCATCGTGGATGCCGCCTTTCTCCCGAAATGCAAAGGCGGCATCCGCGATTCCACCTTTCAGGGGAATTTTGAAAAAAAATCTCCCTAACCGTTTTTTGTATTTTTTTTTTAAATGCATAAAAAAAACTCAGCCGGCTCACACGGAGGAGGGATCACCAATGTTGGTCTCATGAAGTGAGGGAGAAGGAGCCTCGAAAGGGGGTTACCAAAGGCTGGAGGCCAACTCAACAAAGCTCTAGTGTGCCAGTGAGATTCCATGGCTGGCGATCAATGTTGGTCTAGGGGATAAAGAGGCGGTCTGGTGGGAAGCTTCCCCGGAAGAAAAAAATTGACATGGGTCCCAATTTTTTTTTATTTTTTTTTTATTTTTTTTAAGACAAAAAAGCAAACCTTTTGGTTTTCTTAATTTGTCTCATTCCGTAGAAATACATGGGTTTGATTGTGAAAATAAATCCATAACATATTTCATGCTGCTCCTTCAGTAAAATGGATTTTTCTATAGAATTACGAACAAAGAGAAAATTTTAAAATAAAATAATATTTTCATTATTTCTTTATCTAGTAGAAGAATTTTTTGTCTAGAAAAGGGTTTTCTAGCCTCCACCGAACAAAATGAAAAGGATCAACAAAAAACAAAATATTTTTTTTTCAATTTTAATACTCATTAAACAACTTATATCAATCTATAAAAAAAATCATATGTTCATAACTTGGCCATCCGGACTTAGATTGAATCATGGTCAGATCCATTGAAACAGATTTCAAACTCTCTACTTAAATTTAATGAAACTAGATTTTTCTTAGATCAGATAATTTATGTGATCACTCTGATACCAATTAAAGGTATCGGGGTGCATAGTGGAATCCAGTGGGCTGGGGATTTAAAATTTTTCATCATCAGGTGATGAAACTTATAATCTCCAATTATCTGAGCCCTGATATGATATATGGATCCCGTGTAAATTAAACAGAGCACAAAAATTTAAGTGAAAACATACCTTTTCCTATCTAAAGTTTTGCTCCACATGTGCTAGTTGTTAGTGATCAATGCTTGAAGGATCTAAAGAAAAATCCCACTAAATCATCCATACACGCTTCAAAAATCCGTAGGAGCATCAATCGTTGAATTCTGGGTGCTAGTGTGGAGATCTGACAATGCCTTTGACGAACCGATGATCACCGCATCAACATGCTTGTGATGGGTGAGGGAGAACTCAATCTGATCACCTGGATCTATATTTCCTCTCTCTAAAAAGCAGTTGAAGAGAGAGAGGCTCTGATGAATTCATTATGAATAGTTTCTAGTGAGATCCTCTCTCTCCTTTAAATAGTAGATGTTCAAAATACCTATAAGGGTTCCTTAACCCCCATTTATTTAATATCCACTAAAAAAATAATTATAAAGAACTAAACTCCATCATAAATATTATTTATATTTTATCACATACCTGTAATATATATTAAATATATTATGTGATAAAATCGATTCATTCACTCGAATTGAAATTCCCGCTAATATTAAACGAACATGAAATATTAAAATAATATTTTTTCGAATAATATTTTCTCACATTCACTAAATAACTTATGAATAATTTTAATAAATAAATTCAACCCAATTATTCTTTACTTGAATAATATGAATTTATTTATTCCATTGTTGATTGTATATCCTAGAAAAATCTTGAACCTCGATGGTGGGGACCACTATGTCCAATATACCAATTCAACTAAATTGGGAAAATTCTTGAATATTTTATTGTGTGCGACACTCTAGGACCTTATCTTGATAGCAGTGAATAATATTCACAGACCAAGAGTGGATTCTAGTAACCCATCAAGGCCCCTAAAGAGATAAGGATAGTCATAACAATGAAAACCAACCTAAAAACACATACTGTGTAATATAATATCTTTGTCATTACATATCTCATAAAGCAGGATGCACACTTGTGTCATCATCCTTCCTTGATTTATTGTTTATTGATCTATCTGGATGGATTTACCCTTGAATACCTTGACCAAGGACTTATAAAGGCACTACTATCCTGATCAACCAAGCCTGAGATATATTACTTCCTCAAATTATAAGTGACAAATCATTTCTTGACCATTCAACCAATTTCATTCCACCAATGGCGCAACCAACACAAGCTACCTCACCAAGAATTCATTATCATGGTTTTTTTCTTGCATCAAAGTATGCGATTGAATGGAACACATTGATAATGATCTCATTTTAGGGTACCAATACACATGTATTTAGATAGGAACAACCAATGACATCCAAAACATGTGGTGTTCCTATTGGTGGGTATGTCCTCATGATCTCATTACTAGTACTACTGGAATAGGGGTTTTTCCCAACACTTATATACCAACGGTTTTCTTAAACCATTGGTATATAAGAGTTTTACCAACAGTTTGCTTAAACCGTTGGTAAAACTAGGTGCATGACACCCTTTAAAAATAGTTTTATTGAACCGTTGGTAAAGGTGTCTAAATTCCTCCCCTTTACCAACAGTTTTAAAAAACCGTTGGTAAAGGTTTGCCCCCAATAACCCCGCGTGGCCCTTCTCCTCTCCCCCATTTAGACAGAACCCTAATTCAGCTATCCCACACGATCGAGCACCTCTCCAGCACCTCTCCCCCATGATCAGAGCAGCTCTCCCCCATTCAGACAGCACCTCTCTCGGGTTCATCTCGATTCCTCCATCCGAACGGTTGGAATCTCGGCTTCCCCCATCCAAGCTGCTGAATCTTCTCTAAACCATACCAAATTAGGTATTTTCTTAAGTGGTACCTTATTTTTATTTTTATCTGTAAGAACCCAGATCTTCGTTTCAGGTATGTTTTTCCGTTTCTGGTCGTTTTGAGAAAAAGAAGAAAATATGGAAATTTTCTAAGTACACGTCGTGTACTTTATGAGTACACACCATGTACTATTCTCCCGTGCGAGACCGTGTGCTGGATATGTCTGGGCCACAAGCATGGTGTGTAGTGGTGATGTGGAGGCCGCTTAATGCGGTTTATGGAAAGGGCGAGTACACACCGTGTACTCATGAAGTACACGCCGTGTACTTTTCTTTTTATTTCATTAATCGGATCGGGGTCACGTCTTAAACCGTTTTTCATCATCTTCTTTGCCTAATTATGTCCAGAGCATTCGAGGAGTCTGAATCTTCTCTGAGCCACCGATCTATCACCGGTTATCCGAATCGAACGTTGTCGGTTGCAATAGAATTGCAGCGGTGAGTTCTTGGTTCTTCTTTGGCCACATTTCCTGATTCCTTCTCTTGTGAGAGTTATCTAAGGTTGAACGTTTTAGATGTTTTTGAAGATCTTCTCTGTTATAGGATGATTCATAGGAGGAGGTTCAAGTATATCGATCTGCTAGGATCGAGGTAGGTGGTTTGTTTCCCTACGTTGAATGTCTTTGAGTTTTTGGTGCAAAAGTGTCGGATAACCATGTATCGGGTATCTCGGGTTAGGGTTTTGATCATGTATTGTTATATTCCTTAGATTTCATGTATACTTGAGGTTATTAGATGATTTATAATTGCTTTTTATCATGTTTGAGGATCACCCCTTGGGTGTTTCCCTTGTTTTGGCTGTTTATCGTCGTTTGACTTAGGTTGCCTGTGAGGCAGACCTTGTTGCATTGCTTGCTTGCCTTGATATAGTTGATTGCATGTATTTCCTACTGTTTATATGATTTTGATGCATTATAGCTATTAGAAAAGTAGTTTATTGAGCTTACTTTGGGCTGCTAACAGTCGATTATGCACGACTACACTACTCAGGGTTGTGGGAACCTTGTGTGGTAGACTAAAGAGGTAATTGACGATTAAGGGCTTACCTAGAGAGTCTGTCATAAATTAGTATCGTTCGCAGGACCTATGGGAATGGGACTTTGTGCTTCATTAGAGTGTCCTTAGTTACGTATCGAGACTATAGGGGGAATTATACGTAAGTTCTTCCTCAGAGAGTCTATAGCTATCATTGAAGACCGCAGGGGAATTGACGATGGGAGCTTCCCATAGTGTCTGTTCCTTTGTATGTTTACTTGAATAGAGGGGTATGCCAGTTTGATCCACCCAGAGAGTCACCTTGAATATTGTTTGGTTGGTTGTGATGAGTCCACCAAGACAATGAACAAGCTTGGGTTTTGTACTTCTTGTTGTTTAGGTAGTATGTTGAGATACTTGTTATGTTACTTTCTTTACCTTGGAAATATAGAGCTGTTTGCTAGATTCCTCGGTTGATAATTAAATGATTGTATTAAATTAATAAATAAATGCGAATGGATATTTGTAGGATTGTTTACTTTAGTGTACTTCTGTTTCACTACTACATTTATTTCCATTACTTTTTCTATATTTCTCACTGATAGTAGGGCACAGATCTTGTGGTGGTTGCCTACTGGGATTAGTCTCACACCCTGTTTGGGTCCTGATTTTCTACCCAAACAGGTTATATGGTTGTAGGTGCGGATAGGGATTGTGGCCCTTATACTTCAGGTACATGATTGCTGGTTGGAGCTAGAGAGCATAGGACCGAGCTTAGGCTTGCGATGCTACTGGAATTGCTGTTTACTTTTAGTGCTTTGTTCTCAGTTGTATTTCATCATGTTGTTGTATTTTCAGCTTTCCTTAGATACATGTACCATGATCCATCATTATTATATTATACATTTCTTCTGCTATTTAGTTTCAATTGTTTTATATTGTTTACTGCTTCCGCTATTGACTGTTATTTCCTGTTCCTTGTATACCTTACCAAATGAGGGAATAGTTTCCCCAATAACTTACCAAGGCCCTTGCTACTAGTCGGCAGCCTCTGGCGTTTGGGGAAATGTTCTTGAGGTCATGTGGCGAACCGGGCATGGGGCACCAGTTGAGGGGCTCTGGATTCTGGTCATTACAAAGTGGTATCATAGCAGTTTCTTTCCTTTTCTATTGACTTACTGTTTAGTGACATTTGACAGGGATAGGACGGAATAGGTAAATGGTAAATAGTTGTTCCTGGGTGTTCTAGAACCCGTGTATAGGGAAAAATCCAGATTACCTCGAATATTGCAATTTTCAAGTTTTTGAAAATGTTACAGTTTAATTGATTTCATCATTGGGTGGTGCACTTGTTTTGTACTATTACTGTTTGTATGATTGCGGTTCTATTTTGTTGCAACCCTATGAGATGAGGGTATGCCATCTCATGCATCATATAGGAACTTGTTAGAAAATCACATGTCATGAATTTTTCCATTCCATCTAGATTACATTATAATTTTCATGCTGTTATGATAGAAATTGCGATAGAATACCTACTATGTTGATAGGGTATTGTTTGTTTAGAGCTTCTTTATCATGGATGCCAAACTTTGGTCTTAGAGGTGTTATGGGCCCTCGGGGATTGGAATTTGGTGGATCGTGATTTGTTATACTTTTTACTTTTTATATCCATTGTTATGATGCCAAGATTTGATTCTCGGGGAGTATGGCCCCCCATAGATCGGAATTTGGCACCTTAACACTGATTTTTCAGTGTTTCCTAGGCTCTGGTGCATTTCTGAGGTTACTGTCTGGAAAAACCCAGAATACATAGCATGTACTTTATGAATACACGCCGTGTAGTTTTAGTCGTGTCACTGATTGTGTGGGTAAGGACACGGGGTCCTATAAAATCTTGTAGGAACATGTAGTGTACCAGCTTAGCATGCCGTGTAGTCTGGAATAGGTATCCGGCCGTGTCATGAAAAACACAGGCTGGGATTTTCCTTCAAGTGCATGCCATGTCCCTTGGGAACAAGCTGTGTATAGTTGATCATGTAGCCAGCCGTGTAGCCAACAACATGGGTTGGTGTTATCCTTCCGCGTACACACCGTGTCTGTATGGAACACGTCGTGTAGTGTCGACCGTGTGTCAGGCTGTGTCACTAACAACATGGTCCAGGTAAGGCATGTCAAGTACACACCGTGTCTCCTTTGACATGCTGTGTAGTAGTGGTCTGTGTACCAGTCCATGTGACTAACGACACAGATAGGGGAAATATCTTAAGGACATGTCGTGTAGCGGACAAGCATGACATGTAGTTTCCTGCTGGGACAATCCGTGTTCCTAGCTGTGTAGGAGTGAACGGGAAAGGAGGAAAAGGGTTAGTACACACCGTGTAGTTTAAGAACACTCCATGTAGCCAGGTGGTTTACACATCCATGTATGGCCAAGGTACACGCCTAGGGTAAAATTTTAAGAAACACACCGTGTAGTAGTACTACATGCCATGTAGTAATGTTTTCCCAAATTTTAAAGTTTTTCTCTCTTAAGTTTCATCTGTGTTCATAGTTAATGAAGGTGTGATTTTGACCTTTCAGAGCTATGGCACCAATACATCCTCCCGTTGCACGTTAGGAACCAGGTAGTGACTATACGCCTGATACGGCAGATCATGGAATACCAGTAGTTCTGCCTATCATTCCGTACATGGAACCTGCAGTGATTCTAGACACTAGTTTTGATGCTCAGTTCAGAGAGTATTTCATGAGATTCATGCAGACCTTCTAGGGAGCTCAGCATCTTGCCCCGTCTATGGCAGAGCTGACGCGGGTTTTTCAGCAGCAGCATCCTCCCACGTTCACAGGGGATGAAGGACCACAGGCTGCAGAGTCATGGATAGAAGCCATGATGTCCATCTTGGAGCATCTGGAGACAACTTCGTAGAGGAGAGTGAATCTCACGACTTATATGCTACGAGATTCCGCCAAGATATGGTGGGATATGGTTTCGCAGACAGGGCGCCAACAGGCTATGGCTTGGGATGAGTTTTAGCGTACGTTCTACGACTACTTCTACTCGGCGACGCTGAGGGCTGACAGAGCCAGAGAGTTCATAAACCTGCAGCAGTGTACTCTCTTAGTTATGGAGTATTCCTCCCACTTTACAGAGTTACAGCGTTTCACTCCCATTCTTGGGAATGAAGATCTGTTTTTGGCAAGGAAGTTTGAGGAAGGCCTCAGACCAGACATCAGGTCACAGGTGAACGTCTTTCAGTTGACTTCTATCATTCTGATATTCAACCAGGCACTTATTACATAGAGAAACCTAAGGGAGGCTAGATTTGTGGAACAGGGAGGTTTAGCATCCAGGGATGATTCTCTCCATACATACAGCAGGAAGCGCCACCGAGAGTCTACACGAGGTGACTCAAAGAAGCGAGGTATTCCTTCTGGTAGACGGGATCTTCCCTCTAGCAACCAAGTGGTGTGTTATCATTGTGTAAGAAGTGGTAATAAGAATCCCCAGTTCCAGAGGGACCCAGTGGAGTTCTGATCTTGCGGCAAGATGGGCCATCTGCAACGCTTCTGCAAGGTTCTTCTGCCAGTGGCTAGTGAAGAAGGATTGGTTTTGACTCCGCGTACAGGAGCAGGATTACCAGTTCCGCAGCTGACTTGGGGCTAGAGTTCTTCAGGTCATTTAGGCTAGGGTAGAGGCCGTAGATGCAGTGGTCAGGCTCATGGAGGAGCAGCACATGGATCTCAAGCTGCTACGCAGGGCCACGATACGAGCTAGACTTTTTCTGTAGAGCAGATTAATCAGGAGATGGATCTTGGACCTTCTACAGTTTGAGGTACAATTTTAGTAGCCTCAGTTTTATCCTCTACACTTTTCGATACAGGAGCTTCTCATAGCTTTATTTCTGTGCATACTGTGTAAAGCCTTAGACTTGTTATTTATACTTCTGAGGATATGATGACGCTAGACACTCCCTTGGGAATTAGAACTGCAAGCATGAGTCAGTGCTTAGACTGCCCCCTCGAGGTTGGTGGGTGTCATTTTTCATGGAGTCTCTATGTTTTGGAGATGACAGGCTATGATGTCATTCTCGGGATGGACTGGTTAGTTCCCTTCTAGGCCCTTGTCGATTGTTATCACTGTAGGGTGAGTTTCACATCACTAGAGGGAGGATCCTTTCTTCATAAGGGTTAATGGTATGTCTAGGCGAGCAGAGCTGGACCAGAGCATCATGGGTTGGGTGGTGTTACAGCCCAAATTTATAGCTTATATCTGGATGACCATGGGACTTATTAGGTAAATTTTCCTCCAGTGGTTGATCGCTTTCTAGATGTCTTTCTAGAAGACTTTTCAGGTTTTCCTCCAGAGCGAGAGGTAGACTTCTCTATTGATATTGTTCCAAGAGTGGCACTGGTGTCCATTCCTCCTTATTGGATGGCTACACCTGAGTTGTAGGAGCTCAAGAAGCAGTTAGAGGAGTTACAGACAAGGGGTTTCATCCGACCCAGTACTTCTCCTTGGGGTTCGCCTGTACTGTTTGCAAAGAAGGCAGACGACACCCTTAGGCTTTGTGTGGATTATCGGAAGCTGAACCAGTTGATGGTTAAGAACTGATATCCATTGCCACGGATAGATGACCACTTTGATCATCTTCGAGGATCCAGAGTGTTCTCAAAGATCGACTTGAGATCCGACTACCATCAGTTGCATGTCAGACCATCTGATATACCTCTTACATCCTTCCAGAGCAGGTATGGTCTATATGAGTATTTTGTTATGTCGTTCGGCCTCAAAAACGCGCCAATAATTTTCATGGCGCTGATGAACAGAGTTTTCCATCCTTACTTGGATTCCTTCGTGGTGGTTTTCATGGACGACATCTTGGTGTACTCTCACACTCGACACAACCATGATACCCATCTTGAGATCGTTTTGAGTACACTGAGTGAGCATCAGTTATATGTTAAGATCTCAAAGTGCCACTTTTGGATGGACGAGGTTCACTTCCTGGGTCATGTCATCTCAGATATGGGAGTATCAGTAGACCCAGAGAAGGTGAGAGCAGTAGTCACCTGGGATTAGCCGAAGAACGTCTTCGAGGTATGGAGTTTCTTAGGGTTGGATGGTTAGTACAAGTGGTTTATACAGGATTTCTCAAGCCTAGCAGCACCGTTGACGAGCTTGACTTGGAAAGGGGTGAAGTATGTTTGTTCAGAAGCCTACGATTCATCCTTCCAGGAGCTGAAAGGGAGATTGACTTCAGCACCAATTCTAGTTTTTCCGAAGCTGGGAAAGAGTTATTCAGTTTTCTGTAATGCATCTAACATCGGGTTTGGAGTAGTGCTTATGAAGGAGGATCATGTTTTTGCGTATGGATCTCGGCAGTTGAGGCCACATGAGAGGAACTATCCTATGCACGACCTAGAGTTGGCTGCAGTTGTTCATGCTTTGCATTGTTGGAGACATTATCTTCTGGGAGATCATTTTGGGGTGTATACTGACCACAAGAGCCTCAAGTACATCTTCACGCAGCGTGACTTGAATCTGAGACAATGGAGGTGGGTTGAGTACCTGCAGTCTTTTGATTTCGAGCTTGCCTATACGCCTGGGAAAGGAAATGCAGTGGCTGATGCACTGAGCAGGAGGACTCAGATACAGGCAGTTCAGGAGGCTAGCAGCAAGTGGTAGCTTATGGCTCTGTTCTCTGAGGTGCATTTGGAGGTGCACGATAGATAGGGGAAGACTTTCCTATCTTCTGTAGTTGTTACCTCTATGCTTATCGACCGAGTTCGAATGAGGAAGTTATCAGATTCTGAAGGCCTAGTCCTATGGGAAAGCGTGTCATGAGAGGACCCTCTTCCCGGATGGACCATAGGTGATGATGAGATCTTGCATTTCCGGGGACGTGTATGGGTGCTAGAAGATATACACGAGGATCTGATGTGAGACTTTCATTCCTCAGTCTGGACAGTTCATCCCGGCGTCACCAAGATGTATCGTGATCTACACCGCCAGTATTGGTGGCCAGGTATGAAGAGAGATGTTGCTGGTTTTGTCATGAGATGTTCCACCTGTCAGAAGGTGAAGGCAGAGCACCAACGAACGATATGGATTTTACAGCAGCTACCCATTCCCGAGTGGAAGTGGAATGATGTCGGGATGGAATTCGTGATAGGGTTACCGAGATCGCCTTGAGGGAATGACGTGGTATGGGTTGTCATTGATAGGCTCACGAAGGCTGCTCACTTCTTGCCGATTAAGGATACCTTCAGTGTTGATGAGATTGGACGGTTGTACATCCGAGAGATTGTACGCTTGCATGGGGTTCTAAGTACTATCATTTCAGATAGGGATGCATGCTTCACGTCGCATTTCTGGCAAGGGCTACAGAGGGCTTTGGGTACACATGTACTTATAAGTACAACATACCATCCCCAGACAGATGGCCAGTTAGAGTGCACAATTCAGGTGCAAGAGGACATGCTACGAGCATGTGTCCATGATTTTGGAGGTTCTTGGTAGAGACATATACCTCTAGTGGAGTTTTCTTATAATAATAGTTTTCAAGAAACTATTCAGATGAAACCTTACGAGGATTTGTACGGTAGGTCGTGCCGATCACCCTTGTGTTGGCTGGAGGCAGGAGAGGAAGCTATTTTGGGACCTCATATTGTTCATGAGACTACAGAGTAGGTGGAGTTGATTTGAAAAAGGATGGCTACTGCACAGTCTCGGCAGAAATCTTATGCTGATCAGCGGAGACGACCTTTGGAGTTTAAGGTCGGGGATCAGGTTTTAATACGTGTTACCCAAAGTTTGGGACACAATAGGATCATAAGACAGGGTAAGATTTCACTAAGATATGTTGAGCCGTTTGAGGTTATGGAGAGAGTCAGGCTAGTTTCTTATAGGTTTCAGTTGCCTCAGAGGTACCAGGAAATGCACTACGTCTTCCATGTTTCTCAGCTTCGCCGCTATTTCTCAGACTCGTCTCATGTTTTTCAACTCAAGGAGGTTGAGATGGAGCAGGATGAATCGTTCGAGGAGCATCCAATCAGGATTGTTGATCGTAGTGCAAAGATACTATATGGTTGGTCTATTCCTCTGGTACGGGTGCTATGGCAGCACGGCCATGTACAGGACGAGACTTGGGAGAGGGAGGCCAATATGCGATCACAATGGCCAGAGTTGTTCAAGGTTTCTTCTTCGCCACCAAGTTAGGGAAATTCAGGGATGAATTTCTTTAAGGGGGAAGTTTTTAAGAACCCATATCTTTATTTCAGGTATGTTTTTTCATTTTTGGTCATTTTGAGAAAAAGAAGAAAATCTGGAAATTTCCTAAGTACACGCAGTGTACTTTATGAGTACACGCCATGTACTTTTCTCCTGTGCGAGGCCGTGTGATGTCCATGTCTGGTCCACACACATGGTGTGTAGCGGTGATGTGGAGGCCACTTAATGCGGTGTATGGAAAGGGCGAGTACACGCCGTGTACTCATGAAGTACATGTCGTGTACTTTTCTTTTTATTTCATTAATCGGACCGGGGTTGTGTCTTAAACCGTTTTTCATCTTCTTCTCTACCTAATTACGTCCAGAGCATCTGAGGAGGACGAATCTTCTCCGAGCCATCAATCTGTCACCGGTTATCCAAATATAATGCCTTCGGTTGAAATAGAATCACAGCAGTGAGTTCTTGGTTCTTCTTTGGCCACGTTTCCTGATTCCTTCTCTTGTGAGAGTTATCTGAGGTTGAAAGTTTTAGAAATTTTTTCAGATCTTCTCCATTCTAGGTTGATTCATAGGCCTAGTTTCAAGTATATTTATCTCCTAGGATTGAGTTAGGTGGTTTGTTTCCCTACATTGAATGTCTTTGAGTTTTTGGTGCAAAAGTGTCGGATACCCATGTATCGGGTATCTCGGGTTAGGGTTTTGATCCTGTATTGTTATCTGCCTTAGATTTCATGTATTCTTGAGGTTATTAGATGATTTATAATTTCTTGTTATCATGTTTTAGGATCACCCCTTGGGTGTTTCCCTTGTTTTGGCGGTTTATCGCCGTTTGGCTTAGGTTGCCTGTGAGGCAGACCTTCTTGCATTGCTTGCTTGCCTTGATATAGTTGATTGCATTTATTGCCTACTATTTATATGCTTTTGATGAATTTTAGATATTATACAAGTATTTTATTAATCTTACTTTGGGTTTCTAACAGTCGATTACGCACGACTACACTACTCAGGGCTGTGGGAACCTGGTGTGGTAGACTAAAGAGGGAATTGACGATTAAGGGCTTACCTAGAGAGTCTGTTATAAATTAGTATCGTTCACAGGACCTACAGGAATGGGACTTTGTGCTTCCTTAGGGTGTCCTTAGTTACTTATTGAGACTATAGGGGGAATTATACGTAAGTGCTTCCTCGGAGAGTCTATAGCTATCGTTGCAAGACCGCATGGGAATTGACGGTGAGAGCTTCCTAGAGTGTCTGTGCCTTTGTATGTTTACTTGACTAGAGGGGTCTGCCAGTGTGATCCACCCAGAGAGTTACCTTTAATATTTTTTGGTTGGTTGTGACGAGCCCACCAAGCCAAAGAACAAGCTTGGATTTTTTACTGATTTTTGTTTAGGTAGTCTGCTAAGATACATGTTGTGTTACTTGCTTTGCCTTGGAAATATAGAGTTGTTTGCTAGATTACATGGTTGATAATTAAATGATTTTATTAAATTAATAAATAAATGTGAATATAGATTTTTATGATTTTTTACTTTAGTGTACTTCTATTTCACTACTGCATTTATTTCCATTACTTTTGTTATATTGCTCACTGACAGTAAGGCACAGATCTTGTGGTGGTTGCCTACTGGGATTAGTTTCACACCCTATTTGGGTCCTGCTTTTCGGCCCAAAGAGGTTATATGGTTGCAGGTGTGGATAGGGATTGTGGACCTTCTACTTCAGGTACTTGATTGCTAGTTGGAGCCGGAGAGCATAGGACCGAGCTTAGGCTTGCGATGCTGCTGAAGTTACTGTTTACTTTTAGTGCTTTGTTCTCAGTTGTATTTCAGCACGTTGTTGTGTTTGTTTCTTTCCTTAGATACATGTACCATGCTGCATCATTATTATATTATACATTGCTTCTGCTATTTAGTTTCATTTGTTGTATGTTGTTTACTGCTTCCGTTATTGACTGTTATTTCCTGTACCTTATATACCTTACCAAATGAGGGCATAGTTTCCCCAATAACTTACCAAGACCCTCACTTCTAGTTGGAAGCCTCTGGAATTTGGGGAAATGCGCTTAAGATCATGTGGCGAACTGGGCACAGGGCACCAGTTGAGGGGCTCTGGATTCGGGTTGTTACATTATCTATCTAATATTTCAGTTTTAAGTTTTGATTTTGATGTGTATCTATTTTTTTTTATTTTGATTTAACCTAGAAAACCCTTTTAGATTTTTTCTTTGGAACCATAGAAAAACCTTTTAGATTTTTTTAGTTTTCACTTTAATTTATCATATCATTATATTAAAATGTTATATAAATAGACTGGATAGTTATAGACCTCTCAGTGGTCACCTACATGAATTGTATCTCACACATTATTCGAGATGCCATTGGGTACCCGGATAAACTACATGATTATATGGTTAGATAAAATGGAATCACCATTTTACAGATTCATGACTAATTACATGACATAAGATGGAGCATGTAGCAGATGATTGGGCTGTAGCTCAAGAAGCTAGGTCGAATTTTAGAATTTACTGAGCCTCTTGTATAGTACTACTTCCTACTAGTTGTAACTATGTTTTTCTTCTTGATACATGACATACATTACCATCATTCAGTTTATGATTCTATTATTAGTTGGTATTACTGATTTGGTTATTTTCATCCATTTCCAATATTTTCCCATTGTTACCTTTCTTCTACTTTTTAACTGATAATATTAAAATTGTGAAACTTAGGTAATGAGGGAATAGTCTCCCCCAGACACACCAAAGGCTCTCACTATTAGTCAACAACACTTGGAATTTTGGTAGATGTTCTTGAGGCCATGTGTCCATCTGGGTTCGGGTCACTAATGAGTGGCATCCTGGTTTGGGATGTCACAATTTCTGGATATTCTTTTTATAGGCGTTTCTAATCAAATCCATAACTATAACTATTGAAGGTCCCTCTCCAAAATCAATTGGGACATGATTCAATGAATACACCCTACCAACCTATGATCTATGGCCCCAAACCTAGGATACTTTAATCCATGGTTAAGGTGAAACTTGATGAGACCATAACTACTTTTGATGTGATCCTCATCCAACTCCTCATCCTGATCTCCCTGAAGAAGTTAAAGTATAAAACTCATGTACTCCCAACAAGACCCTTAAGTATTATGTATTCCTTGATCCACTTCTAATATCTTACTGGGAAATCCTTGAATATAGGCATTATAAATTATGTATCTTATTTTCTTATATACACTGTATTTTTTTGTGTTTCTTAATATGATTCTCATATAGAGTAATGTGTCATTTATGATTTTATATAAAGTAAAAAATTGTCATTTACCTAAATATTTTTTTGATTGAACTTCAATATTATTGAATTGCTTTGAAATTACTTATTGCAATTTATTTACAGAATGGATAGAAGTTGGATGTACGAAACTGATCGGATTTCAACCGATTTTCAAAATAATTTGAACAACTTTTTAGATTTTTCATTTGACAAGGCTTCAGATAGTGGTCTCATACACTGCCCATGTTATAATTGTGTTGGAAGACCTTGGTTGATTTGTGAAGCAGTTAGCTATCATATAACCAAATATGGTTTCTAAACAAACTATTATGTGTGGTATCACAATGGATAGAAAATGGAATCTCAAAATGTTGATGATCCAAATGATAGGACTGAATTGGAGAGTTTTATATATGATTGGTTTCCATTTATTCGACATAATGAGAAGGAAAGGATGTCCAGCCAACAAGATTTCGATACAAGCACACATGATGCATCCAATGAAAATGATGATGTTGATATGGTGAAAAAATTGAATGATGTTGTGATGACTCCAGTATATCGGCAATTTGGTAAAATAAAAAAGTTGGAATTTTTAATCCAATTGTTTCATGGGAAATCTATGTATGGGATTTCAAATACTGTAATCGATTACATTCTTACATTCTTGAAGGACTTACTTCTAGATGATGCAGATATTCCCTCAAACCACTATATGGCATGGAAGTTAGTTAATGAACTTGGATTCTCAAAAAAAAATTCATGCTTTCCCGAATGATTGCAGCTTATTTTGGGAGGAAACTGCTGAAATAAATGATTGTATCAAATGTGGAATGTCCCGATGGAAGCCAAAAGATGATGGAACACCACCTCGTGTGCCACAAAAAGTAATGTGGAACTTTCCATTAATCCCCATATTATAGAACCTTTATATGTCTGATGAAATATCATTAAAAATGTGATGTCATGAAACTGAGAGAAAAAAGAATAATGAAGAGTTGGTTTACCCTGCAGATGGATTTTCATGGAAGATATTTGATGCTCGATATCCTGAATTTGCAGCCGATGTGCGTAATGTGAGACTGAGTCTTTCATGTGATGGTTTTAATCCATTTGGGCAGATTCTTACTTCGCACAGCACATGGCCGGTTTTCATACACATTTATAACCTTCCCACATGGTTGTGTATGAAAAAAGCCTTACACTTTCTTGAGTATACTGATATATGGACCTTCTGATCCCAGCGATGATATATATGTATACATTTAACCTTTAATAAAAGTGTTTAAAATTCTTTGGGATGTGGGTGTGCCCACATACGATGCATGTTCGAAAGACATATTTCAGATGCATGCTGCGCTTATGTGGACGATCAATGATTTTCCTGCTTATGCAATGATGTCTGGATGGAGCACAAAAGGAAAATTGTCATATCCTGTTTGTATGAAGAATACTCGATCGATAAGACTGAAATATCTTCGTAGTTTTAGTTTTATGGGACATCAACGATTCTTGACAATGAACCATCCATATAGAAACAATCATCAAGATTGGACAATACCATGGAGACTGAAGATCCACCTCAGCGTATGTCTGGAACTAATGTGCTTAATGAATTGAAAGATTTCAGTTATTCATTTGGGAAGGGTGTAATGAAATCTAGAAAGAGGAAAAATGTTTCTAATGATACCTGTTACAATTGGAAGAAGAAGAGTATATTCTTTGAGTTGTCGTATTGGTCAACCAACTTGTTACGTCATTGCTTAGACATAATGCACATTGAAAAGAATATATGTGAAATGTTGTTTTCGATTCTTTTAAATGTCAAGGGGAAGAAAAAAAATGATTTATGATCTCGGAGTGACTTGGTATATTGGGGGATCAGACCAGAATTGCATCCTGTATGTATCAGTGAAAATAAATGGAAAGTTCCACGTGCTTCTTATGTGATGAAACCTGCTGAAAAAAAAAATCAATTTCTAGAAGTTCTAGAGACTATTAAAGTTCCTGATGGTTATTCAATAAATATATCAAAACGGGTTAATAGAAAAGAGTTGAAGCTGAAATCTTTGAAGACTCATGATTATCACGTCCTTTTGCATGATTTGATTCCAATAGCAATTTGTCATCTCTTTTCCAATAATGTAAGAGTCTCAGTTATTCGGTTGTGCTATTTTTTAGAGATCTTTTTGCTAAGAAGTTGTAAAAATCCTTCTTACAAAAACTACTGGTAGAGACACCATTAATTTTGTGTGAGTTAGAGAAAATATTCCCTCCATCATTTTTTACATGCATGTTGCATCTGACTATCCATGTTCCGATCGAAATACTTCTTGGAGGACCCGTTGATTTCTGTTGGATGTATCAAACTGAAAGAAACATGTACACATTGAAATAATATGTTTGTAACATGAATTATCCCGAAGGTTATATTGTGAACGGTTACTTGGCTCAAGAATGTATGGATTTCTGCTCAATGTATTTGTCTGATCTTACTACGCGAACAAACAGACCAATGAGAAATGAAGAAGAACAGTATGAGAAAATTGAACCCAGTTTTCCATCACTTCCTCAGATAGGAGGAATTCCAGGATCATATACATTGACGACATTAAGCCTTGAAGAGCAAGAGATGGCACATCGCACAATGTTGTTCAATTGTGATTTGTTCGATGAGTATATCAAGTAAGTAAATTGTACATGTATCTCTTATCTTATCTCTTATAATTTTAAATATTTGTTAAAATATTATTATTTTTATCTATGGGGAACATAAAGAATTGATATATAGAAAGCATCGTTCTTTATCTTTGAGAATTAAAGAGAATTTTCATAGCAAAGGGTTTCTGCTTGGTTGAAATTGAAGGTAAAAAATATTTCCGTAATAACTAAATAAAAATAATCTTTAATTAAGTTTACTAATTTTTTATATTTCAGGTATCGAGTTTGCCTACAGACTCTATTTATGAGGAAATAAGATCTTTGGATTTTGGTCATAATACCATGGTTCGTTCTTGTAAATCACTTGTGATCAATGGATACAAATTTATTATCACTGAACGAGCAAGAAACATGAGAACACGGCATGATGGTGTTATGCTAACTGCCACAACAGACTGTTATGCCAGTTCATTGGATAATAAACCTCGTTCTGAAAATGTATCTTATTATGGAGTCATGGAGAAAATAATAATTTTGGATTATTATTCGCATGGTTGAGTCATGATGATGAAATGTCAATGGTTTGATTCAATGATGAGGCAACACACCTTTATTGATGATTGTGGATTTCAATTTATTGACATGACTCGCACTCTTGCCATCGATGAACCATATTTATTGGCATCAATGGTGAAACAAGTTTTTTATGTCAAAGATCATCGTCATCCAAAATTCGGTGTAATTATTGAAGGAAATCCTAGACATGATTTTGATGATGGTGATAATGAAGTTGACACTATCCCTACTGCAATTGGAAGCAATCTGTTTATTACTTATGATGACTCCAATAGCTCAATTATCAGAGTTGATTGTGAACCCGAAGTTGTGGTGGGAAATATATAGAATCATACTATCGTGTTCTCACCTACATGTTTCACCTACATCATTCAGAGTATGTATCCTAGTACTTACCTTCAAACCACCATAAATCTTCTGTTTCTTTATGTTTTTTTATCATAATGGTTTTTATATATTTTGTTTTTTGGGTTACACATTAGTTATCTGTTTCTAATTACTTCCATATTTGTTTTCATTGCAGTAAATGAAACCCATTGAAGAGATGCAGTGGGAAAAGTTGACAGAAAATAATCATCACATGACACAGATGGGAGTTCCTCCAGTCATCCCTATTGTGAGTATTTTATTTCAAATATATATATTTCAATAACTTATAATATCATGTGTTTACTTTTTGTGTTAAACTTTTTTTCAGGATCCACCCCCTAGACAAGAGATATCTGACAAGGAGCCTGATATTGCTCCCAGTACAGAGGCTAGTGGTAGGAGGGGGGTGGTTTCATAGTTAGACGATCATCTGGTGGTCTCGGTACTGAGGCTGGTGGTACGAGGGCTCGTGGTGCGAGAGTTAGACGATCCAATGGTCGTACCCGATTGGACTATGCCCCTACCACAAACGTATCTTCTACACCCCATTTTGATCTTGGTGTGTCTTTAGGGACACACGAGATATTTAGGCCTCTAATGTTTACACTACCAGTTGTCCAGACGTCTGTGCCATCATCTTTTGCTTCTGGTTCATTATCTCTGAGTTATTGTATTCCACCATCTTCAACTCCTGCTCCGACACAGTATGTGGCTGAGGAGCATACACTAAGGGACACTCCACCTGTATAGGATATTACTTCAGCTTATACACATCCAGTGACACCCATTGATCCGACTACTATAGGTATATTTATATAACTCTAACAATTTTTTATACCAAAATTTATTTTTATTATAACTTGTACTGATTTTTTTTTCTTAATAACAGATTCATCTATTGATAGGAGGCGGGGGAGGGGGCGTACTCACTTGCGTGTAGTATGGAACCGCAAGACACAGTTGATTGTTGAATACAATGATGATGGAAAGATTATTGATAAACTTAGGTAGGAATGTCATGGGTTTTTGGCGATGCTATCCAAATACTCCAACATCATTCCGGTCAGCCCTCTCTCTTAGAGACATCTGCCACACGAAGTCAAGGATAATGCGTGGGCACAAATATGGGTAAAATATCTATTGGATTTAATGTAGTATTTTTTTATTTATATGAATTAATCTATTTGGTGTCAGCTTTGGTTTAACTTCCCTGATGGAGAAGGTGCACGGCTAGCACGTTTAAAGGAGCTAGGAGAGCTTTGGAGAGCTTATAATCATGAATTGTATGTTGGATGGTGTGATAGAGTGGGAACGGAGTTGGAGATACTACCTATCGTGGATGACTTCCTGATAGAGCAATATCGCCAAATGATTACCCATTGGATGACTTCCAAATTTAAGGTATTAATCCCATTTGAGGTATTTAAATGACAGTTTTCATATTTTGCATTAATATTATCTTATTTATTATTAAACATTATTTAGGAATCTTCTGAAAAAAAAACATTGATTCAAAGCAATACCTCCACACTTTGGGGCGCACTACTATGTCAGATCATGAGAGGCAGTTGGTACGATATAGTTGTTTATAATTTTTCTTAAGAACTTTCCCTTTTTATTATTTCCTAATTAAATTATGTGATTTATTGAATATTGAATGTATGATTATACTTGCACTTTATATTGTTTCAATGTCATTACAGAAGCACAAATTTAATATTGAAGAACATCTCCCTTGAGAAAAATTGTTTTGCTCGAGTAGAAGGAAAAAGGATGGAACTGCGGTTAATGAACTGACACAAGAAAAGATTGTAAGTTTTAATTTGTTTATTTCAAAGTTTAATATCTATTTTGAAATTTAATAATCTATTAATATTTTTAACAGGCTGCTTTAGAGGCCCTTGATGCCCAGGAGCCTGACAATTTAGGGCCACAAAATCATTTATATTATGTTTTGGGAGATGAGCACTCTAGTCGAGTACGCTACCAACCTGGTAAGAATATAGTCCTGACGAGGTATTGGTCCTCTCCAGGTATCCATTCTAGTACCACCGAGTTGGAACAGGTCAAGGAGCATGCAATATAGTCTGATAAAAGGGTCACAGAGTTGGAAGAACATGTTCAAACGAGGGAGAAAGAATTCATGAAACTGGTCAAAGCTTTATCTTCATCACTTCCACCAGAGTCCAGTGCGGCTTTTCAGACATATATGTCGTCGATGGGTGCATTATCCAATGCACCGGGTGGAAGTTCTAGTGGCGGTCGAGATGATGACATTCCTGGTGATGACTAGGATGCTTGTAAAGACCCGTAAATTTCAAGGATTTTTTTTTCTTAATTTTCTTTGGAATTTTAAAAGAACGCAGCTTCTGACGGCACCTGATTCCGAGGCCCGGTGTGCCCGGAATCATTTTCCGAAGTTTGGCTCGGGTACGTTCAGTGAACGAACGAGCGGGTTTTTCTAACTTTTGAACCGGTGCTCGGAATCAAATTCCAAGGGCACCGATGGAATCGCAGCGCCGGTATTTTCTTAGAAACGCCTCTTCCGAAGTTGCGTTTGCTCGGTTGTGGTTTTTAATTTTTGGGTTTTAAGTTAAGAAATAAAATAAAGTTGTGCGACAATTTTATTTTTATTTCACTTAAAGCCGCTTAAAGACCACTTCAAGCTGTTTAAGCTGAGTTGATGCGGATAGGGTGATATCCAAAAATATCCTACCCTCTTGGTAGGATATTTGTGAGGTGGGGCCCGTACGAGCCCCCATAGTTTCTTTTCCGCTAAGTAACGCACCCGCGAAAACCCGTCATTATGAAAGTCAACTGACGCGTTTTCTTAAATTCTTAACGCACCATTTAATTGGGCGGTTTTATTCGTTGAATTAATTCTAAGAATTAATGGGTCTTTACTTACCTCTTTTTCATTTGTTGGCATGTTAATAAAATAAGACCAACGCTCTTTCTCCTTAAGTCTTGTTCGTTGAGAGGATTGGCAGAAACCTCAAGTTCTTCACCGTCCTTCGTGAAGAACGTGAAGATCGCGAAGAACATGAAGAACGCGAAGAACGAGAAGAACGCTGAGCCCTCAGAGATCGACGATGCGACGCCAAGTATCGCGACACCGACGATTCTTCTTCCACGACGTTCTTCCGCGACAATCCAACCCCGCGATAACCTTCGATCGACAACGACAAGGTAGGGGGTTGCGCTTCTTTTAAATCTCTTTGTGAGTTATAACAACCTTATGGATTTAATTATTATTAATTAAATCTTTTGTTTCTTGGTCCTCGGAGTTCGTCGACGCAACGCCGGATACCGCGACGACGTGACGATCCCCTCCTTCCGCGACGATCAATTCCGCGAAGAACGCGTGTGCGAAGACTTGACGAGGTAGGGGTTTTTTTGTGAAATAACTTTATATTCCCGTGATTGATTCTTTTAAAACAAAGAACCCAGATCAAGTTCAATTTTAATTCTATTAAAATTGTGCCTTGCTTTTATTCATGTGTTGAATATTTTCTCCCGACTATTTTTATCTAACGCGGAGAGTGCGGGCCAAACAAACACAGACCGACAACCCTCCGTAGTTCTTCTTTGTTGTCCGGATTTGGCGGGCGATGACAAAACATGCCGCAGAGGAGATTTAATGATCCCACAGTAAAGAATGGAAATTGGGAGGAACATCGGCGCAGACGGGAAGGAAATCGTACCACCGGAGCAACTCCGGTGGCCCGCGGAAGCTTCCACTGGCGCGCCCCGCCGGCACGGCGGCCGGCAGTGGCCGACCGCCAGGTGGCGGCGGCGCCCAGCGCGCCACTGGGAAAACCTCGCCACGGCTGAAGCCGCGGTGGCGAGGCGGTTCCGCAGCCGTGCGAAACCGCAGTTCAGGGACGCGGTGGCCCGGCCGCGTCCGGGTGATCCAGAGTGGCCCCCCTTGGGGGCCGCGGTGTTGTCACGCGGGGGCATGCACGCCCCCCGCGTTGCTCGGCCGCTCGGCCGAGCCGAGCCGGACCGGCCGGCCGAGCCGGGCCACGCCCTGGCCTGGCCGGACCGGGTCTAGCCGGGTCGGGTCGACCCGGTTCGGCCGACCCAGGGGGGTCGGGCCGGGTCGGGCCGGGCCCAGACCCCCCGTTTCCGGACTTTTTCGGTCTTTTGCTCATAACTTGAGCTACGGGCCTCCGAACGACGCGCTGTCAGTGGTGTTGCGGTCCTTGGATCGATACGGTCGTTTCGATATATCGCACTCAAGGTTTTGGAATACTTTGGGTTTGGCCGGGTTGGTTCGTACACGAAACCAACCGGGCCCTCGGAGCGGAAACGCTCATATCTTGAGCTTCGGACGTCCGATTGACGTGCCGTCGACTTCGTTGAGTTCCTCTAAATGAGACGGATCTTTTGGCTTACTCTGCCCGAGGTTTGGATGCAGGTGGAGTATGGTCGGGTTGGTTTTTCCTTAAAAACCAAACGGGCCCCTGGGACGAAAAATCCAATAACTCTCAGACCGGGCGTCCGATTGACGCGCCGTCTGCGATGTTGAGTTCCTGTTGGCGATACGGAACTTTTGGATACATCAACTCTGGACTATGTGTCAGTTGATGTATCAGCCTCTCA
Source organism: Viscum album (assembly GCA_963277665.1). Lineage (NCBI taxonomy): Eukaryota > Viridiplantae > Streptophyta > Magnoliopsida > Santalales > Viscaceae > Viscum > Viscum album. The sequence goes on along the minus strand of OY728127.1, from coordinate 1,400,614,302 downwards.
GCTCGTGGAGCGGACACTCCCGAACGAGCTTGTTGTGTGCGGGAACCCTAGAGCTGGCTGCAACTGCTGCTGTGACGACGACGACTGTACAGAGATCCTCGGTGGATTTGACTACGACGATGATGAAAACAGTACGGGAATCCTCCGTGTTTTCGGTAGTGACCACTACGGTACATCTTGGGATACATCAACTCCGGACTACATGTCAGTTGATGCATCAACCTCTTAGCTCGTGGAGTGGACCCTCCCAGAACGAGAAAGCTGTGTGCAGAAACCCTAGAGCCGGTTGAGACTTGACGACTGCTGATCGAACGACTCAGTGTGTTACGGATAGCCCAGTGGGGAGCGCTTGGTTGTAGCAGCAGACCCACGGCGGAGGAGCGCTTGGTTGTAGCGGCAGACCCGCGGTACTCAACAGAAGGAGTACCTCTGGAGGCTATGACGGGGAGCGCTTGGTTGTAGCGGCATAGGGGAGCCCTTGGTTGTAGAGGCAGACCCACGACAGAGGTGCACTTGGTTGTAGCGGCATAGGGGAGCGCTTGGTTGTAGCGGCAGACCCATGACAGAGGTTCGCTTGGTTGTAGCGGCACAGGGGAGCGCTTGGTTGTAGCAGAAGACCCACGACGGAGAAGCGCTTGGTTGTAGCGGCACGGGGGAGCGCTTGGTTGTAGCAGCAGGCCCACAGTACCCGATAGGTGGAGTACTATAGCAGTCCAAGGTAAGAGGGAAGCGCTTGGTTATAGCAGCATAACCACTGTACTTGATGGAGAAGGAGTTTCCCAATAGCTTTGGGTTCAACTTCATGATCGATCCTGTGTGGGTCATTGCGAGGGTTAGTACCTACAGATCCTTTGTGGGTCTGATGGATTAGATGAATCAGTGGCTACATCTGATCATCTCTAAACGTCATACGAAGAAGTACCTGTGTGAGCTGAATCCTGTTTTGCTTTCCTTTTTGGATTGTGTTGTGCTATCCTGTGTGGATTTACGTTTTGCTTTCCTTTGTGTATTGTGTTGTGCTATCCTGTGTGGATTTACGTTTTGATTTCCTGTGTGGATTGGGTTGTGCTTGGGCTCGGATGTTGAATCCAGACGGAAATTGATGACTTAGGTATATGTATGGGCATATAACTAAGTAGTGTCGGATGTTACTACGTGATTCTATCTTTCCTTTGTGGTTTATCCTTTGTGGATTCTGGGAGACCTTCGGGGGTCTCGGGGTCCCTACTGAGTAGCTTATACTCACCCCTGCATGGGCTATGCCCGCACTATGTTGTGTTGGTTGCAGACAATGGACAACGCTGATCTTGGTGGAGGCTTGCGGAGCAGGACGGTACCTGGAGGTGGACCACTGGGCGGGGTGTACTCGGAGCGGACGGCTGGACCGAGGAGCTGTGGAGGCTATCTATACTCACCCTTTAGGTGGGAATTCCATAGGACGGCTCGACGCGGAGGCTTTTCTTTTCAGTTGCTGTTTTCCCCTTTCAGTTGTACTTTATAGTTGGGCTTGTATTTCCGGCCCCTTTTACTTTCAGCACAGCTTGTTACAGTTTTTACTTAGTGTTTACTCTTTCCGCTTGCTTACTCTCTGGTGGTTGTTTACTTTACAAAGGCAATGCCTTCCCTATTTATCGGGATTTATGCCTTGGTGCTAGTCGCCAGCCCCTGGACTATGGAAGGCGGGCTTGGGGTAGTCATGGCACGGGCCCCGAGGACGGGTCGTGACAAATTGGTATCAGAGGAGTTCGGTTCTACCGCAGACTCTGATCTTTCTTCTATGTGAAGCAATAGTGTTCAGCGTATTGGGTGTGGTTATCAGTCCAGGGAGTCCAGTGTTGGTGCGGCGGCCGACGTATCCGTACACCAGGACCCTGACTTCTGATTTCCGACTTAATGCACGAAAATATTGATTGCATGTGTGTTCAAGTTTTCTTTGTGATTACTTATGTCATCTTACCAGGTATACAGTTCTGACCGTGGTGCACCTGTTTCTTTTCAGGATGGCCCCATGATGGCAGCCAGCTAGGGTTCCAAGAGTAGAGCGTGACGACAACCCACCGAGCGACGAGGCCTCGGTACAGGGCCCGTTGACAGCAGGGGCACCGGCGGTACCTTTACCCGCCGAGCCCCCGATGCTTCCAGCACCAGTCGCTGACGATGCACGTCGCCTCAGCGCACTGCACGAGTTTCAGCGCCAGCGACCACCCAGGTTTCGTGGGGAGACAGACCCCCAGGCAGCCGAGGACTGGCTGGAGGTAGTGGTGTGAGTTTTCCAGCTAGTGAGGACACCAGCAGACCTCATGGTGATCCTCGCGGCGAGCCTACTGCACGCAGCAGCAGGACGATGGTGGAGCTTGATGCTTCAGGTGCACGACGAGGCATCACTCCTTTGGACGGACTTTGAGAGCCTTTTTTTCTCAGAGTTCATCTCAGCCACCCTCCGATCGGTGTGCATTCAGGAGCTACTACAGCTACGACAGGGCAGCATGACAGTATCCCAGTACGCGGCGAGGTTTACCGATCTCTCGCGCTATTCCACAGACATGGTACGGGACCCATTCTTCAGGGCCCGAACCTTTGAGCAGGGGCTCAGGCGAGAGATCATATCTTCAGTTGTTTCTCACAGCATTCCGACATAGACAGGGGTGTTGGAGCGAGCCCTCTTAGTGGAGAGTTTCCTTGCTGATCAGTCTCCAGCAGCAGGACCCACCACTAGCCGGCATGTGGCAGAGTCTTCTGTAGCGGGCAGTAGACAGATGACGCAGGGGTCCAAGAGGAATAGACCTACCGGTGGTCGACCGCATGACACATGATCATTTGTGCGAGGCACTCGGGGTGGACAACGACTTACTATGAGCGGATAGTGTTACTCCTGTGGCGGAGTTGGTCACATGGCTCGTGACTGTCCGACCCGCCATACAGATGACCAGAAGATGAACGAAGGACCCCCCAGGCAGAGGCAGAGGTTCGATCAGGGCGGGCCTCAAGGAGCAGGTGGCCATGGCCGGGGAGCTGGTCGTGCAGCTGGAGGTGGACGACGCTTCGGGGTGTTGCCACCACCACCACCAGGAGGTCCACCCCGACCGCAGGGAGTCAGTGGACATGCGAGAGCTCAGCTTCAGGTAGCTGAGGCCTTCGATCATGGAGCTCTGGGAGTAGATGGATAGGAGCGGAACTAGTGTATACGTCCTTTGTACTTCTATTTCCTTGTTGTTGTTGTGTAGTGTCTTTGTATTATGAGCTGCAATAGTAAAAGACACTTACCTTTGTGATGTTTTCATTCCTTTCCTCTTTTGTGTTGTTACTAAGAGGTTACAGTTTAGACTGTTGACTTAACCCTCACTTGTGAGACATCTACTGGAGGAGACCCAGTTCCCACACACTGATGCCGACAGTGTGACTCAACCCTTGGAGGCGAGAGTAATGGTTGGATCTCTTGGTAGTAGCGTTGAGGCCTTACAACGCCATCCTTGGTATGGATTAGTAACATCCATGTCGAGATTGACTGTATTAGGCAAAGGAAGTGGTTCATCCAGGGGATGAGACCAGATTTCTCTTATCGGCAAAGAAGAAATCTTAGCAGTTCTTGTGGGATCGGAGATGGTCCAGGTCATCCAGGAGCAGATGAGTATAGCTCAGAGCCGACAGAAGTCCTATGCTGATAGGAGGCGGATGCCACTTGAGTTCAAGGATGGCGACCACGTCTTCATGCGGGTCTCACCTCGACGTGGATTACGGAGGTTTGGCCAAAGCGGCGAGTTGTCTCCACGCTTCATCGGACCCTTCCAGGTCCTCAGTAGAATTGGAAAGGTGGCTTATCGCCTAGATCTACCACCATAGTTGCACCGGGTGCACGACGTCTTCCACGTATCTCAGCAGAGGAGATACGTGCACGACCCGACGCAAATATTTGACCATGGAGAGATGGTCTTTGATGATGGGGTGACTTTTGAGGAGGTCCTAGTGGAGATCGAGGATCGACAAGAGCGGGTCCTATGTGGACGATCGATTCTTCTAGTGCGCTTCAGATGGCAGCTCGGGAACCTCCAGGAGAGCACTTGGGAGCGGGAGGCTCAGATGCGTGCTCAGTACTGCCTTTGTATCCCTAAGTTTGTAGTGAAGCTTTACGGGGACGTAAAGCCCTGTGGTGGGAGTAATGTAAAGACTCGTAAATTTCAATGAAATTTTTTTCTTAATTTTCTTTGGAATTTTACAAGAACGCAGCTTCTGACGGCACCTGATTCTGAGGCCCGGTGTTCCCGGAATCATTTTCCGAAGTTTGGCTCGGGTACGTTCAGTAAACGAACGAGCGGGTTTTTCTAACTTTTGAACCGGTGCTCGGAATCGAATTCTGAGGGCACCGATGGAATCGCAGCGCCAGTATTTTCTTAGAAATTCCTCTTCCGGAGTTTCGTTTGCTCGGTTGTGGTTTTTAATTTTTGGGTTTTAAGTTAAAAAATAAAATAAAGTTGTGCAACAATTTTATTTTTATTTCACTTAAAGCCGCTTAAAGACCACTTCAAGCTGTTTAAGATGAGTTGATGCGGATAGGGTGCTATCCAAAAATATCCTACCCTCTTGGTAGGATATTTGTGAGGTGGGGCCCGCACGAGCCCCCATCATTTCTTTTCCTCTAAGTAACGCACTCATGAAAACCCGTCATTATGAAAGTCAAATGACGCGTTTTCTTAAATTCTTAACGCACCATTTAATTGGGCGGTTTTATTCGTTGAATTAATTCTAAGAATTAATGGGTCGTTACTTACCTCTTTTTCGTTTGTTGGCATGTTAATAAAATAAGACCAACGCTCTTTCTCCTTAAGTCTTGTTCGTTGAGAGGATCGGAAGAAACCTCAAGTTCTTCATCGTCCTTCACGAAGAACGCGAAGAACGCGAAGAACACGAAGAACGCGAAGAACGCCGAGCCCTCAGAGATCGACGATGCGACGCCAAGTATCGCGACGCCGACGATTCTTCTTCCACGACGTTATTCTGCGACAATCCAACCCCGCGACAACCTTTGATCGACAACGAAAAGGTAGGGGGTTGCGCTTATTTTAAATCTCTTTGGGAGTTATAACAACCTTATGGATTTAATTATTATTAATTAAATCTGTTGTTTCTTGGTCCTCGGAGTTCGTCGACGCAACGCCGGATACCGCGACGACGCGACGATCCCCTCCTTCCGCGACGATCAATTCTGCGAAGAACGCGCGTGCGACGACTTGACGAGGTAGGGGTTTGTTTGTGAAATAACTTTATATTCCCGTGATTGTTTCTTTTAAAACAAAGAACCCGGATCAAGTTCAATTTTAATTCTATTAAAATTGTGCCTTGTTTTTATTCATGTATTGAATATTTTCTCCCGACTATTTTTATCTAACGCGGAGGGTGCGGGCCAAACAAACACGGACCGACAACCCTCCGCAGTTCTTCCTTGTTGTGCGGATTTGGCGGGCGACGAAAAAACGTGCCGCAGAGGTGATTAAATGATCCCGCAGTGAAGAACGGAACCCGGGAGGAACAGTGGCGCAGACGGGAAGGAAATCGGACCACCGGAGCAACTCCGGTGGCCCGTGGAAGCTTCCGCCGGCGCGCCACGCGCCGTCGGGAAAACCTCATCGCGGCTGAAGCCGCGGCGGCGAGGCAGTTCCGCGGCCACGCGGAATCGCGGTTCAGGGACGCGGCAGCCCGGCCGCGTCCGGGTGATCCAGGGCAGCCCCCCGTGGGGGCCGCGGTGTTGTCGCGCGGGGGCATGCACGCCCCCCGCGCTGCTCGGACGCTCTGTAAAGACCTGTAAAATTCAATGAAATTTTTTTCTTAATTTTCTTTAGAATTTTACAAGAGCGCGGTTTCAGACGGCACCTGATTCCGAGGCCCGGAGTGCCCGGAATTAATTTCCGAAGTTTGGCTCGGGTACGTTCAGTGAACGAACGAGCGGGAATTCCTAACTTTTGATCCGGTGCTCGGAATTGAAATCTGAGGGCACCGATGAACTCGCAGCGCCGATATTCGCTTAAAGAGACCTTTTCGGGAGTTGCGTTTGTTTCGAGTTGAGAGTTAGTTTTTGGGAGATTAGAATAAGTTAAAAAAAAATATGTAAACACAATTTTTTATTTAAACTTATTAGTTAACTTCTCTCAATGGAAGTTAGGTGTGGGACCCACACCCACTTAACCTCCCTTGAGAGGATTAAGTGTGGTGGGGCCCACACGAAACCTAACTTTACATCTTCCCTCAAACTCCCTTAACCCCTCTTTAATTAACATGACAATTTGTTAATTAATGTAATGAGTTAATGAGGTGAGTTGTGTGTGGTTATTGAATTTCAAACCTTTGAAATTCAAAGAGGTAGGGTTGTGTGAATAAAATAAGAAAGAGTCTTATTTTATTTTGTTAGAATTTTATCTCCTTGAGAGAGTAGGGAAGTCTTCTTCATCTTCTTCAAACTCAACAAAGAACGCAAAGAACGCCGTTCTTCAACGAAGAACTTCTCCGCCGAAGAACACGGTCCATCCGCGACGCCGTATCCGCGACGCGACGTTCTTCTTCCGCATCATCTCTTCCACGACGGTTTTCCACGATGAACGCCATCGACAACGACTCTTCCTCCGACGTCAAAGGAATCGACACCGATATTCCACTTCTACGTCATCGTGCGACTATAGAGGTAGGGGTTCTTGGGTTCGTTGTTTTCTTTTTATTTGACTTTCCTCAAGACTTGACGAAGAACGCTCAAGTTCCGACGAAGAACGCCGCTCCGCTCTTCTTCGTATTCCGTGTCAACGAGAGAGAACACCGCTTCTTCCTCGGACAACCTTCGTCGGCGTACAAGGTTTCGCCAACGACGTATCGCATCGGACGCATCTCTTCGTCAACGGATTTGACGAACGACGACCGCGACGCCCGACCTCCGCGACGTCGTCTTCCGCGGAACGTAGTCAAATCTTCGAACCTTATACCAAGGTAGGGGTTGTTGATTTTTGTTTAGTTATTCTATTCTTGATCATGAATTTAGCAAGTCTAACGTGTGGCTTGAAATAATTTAAGTTTCGTTATTGCTTAACGTGAGGGGGCCGGACCGCATGAACACGGCCGAACCCCCTCCATCGTTCTTGTTGTATTTCTTGCGGGTGGAAGCAAAGTGGCGTGGTGCCGTCGCACCACGCGGATATCGTGCAATTATTTTGCGCGGCGCCGTCGCGCCCCGCCGAGGAAGAATCTTCAAGAACGCGACGCCGTCGCGCCGCGTTGAAAGGAATCAAGGCACGACAAGGGGCGCGGTGTCGTCGCACCGCGCCGGACGACGAACACCGCGGCCGGTTCCAGGCCGCGGCGGGATGAGGAGACCGCGGCCGGTTCCGGGCCGCGGCGGGATGAGAAGACCGGCGGCCGGGCCGCCGGCTTCGGAAGCCGAAGAGGGGACCGGAATTTCCGGTCCCGTTGGAGAAAACCGGCCGGCCAGCTGGCCGGCCGGATGGAGTTAAACCGGGGGAATTAATCCCCCGGCCAACACACTAAAACCCCCCTCTTTATGAGGGGGGCGGTTCTTTGAAGGGAGGGGGGGCAGCCGGCCCCCCGGTTTTTACTTCAACCGTCCCCCACGTGGGGGCGGTTTTCAATCAAGGGGCGCGGCTTTTAGCCGCGCCGGCTTTCCAAGAAAGCGGGGGAATTGATTCCCCCGCGCTGCCTTCATGCGGCGACAGACCGCCGCGGCCCCCGCGCCGCCGCGCCGCCGCCGCACCGCTGGCCGGCCGGCCGGCCTGGCCGCCCCAGGTGGGGGGGGGGGTCGGGCCGGGTCGGCCCGGACCCGGACCCCCCCGTTTCGAACCAGTTCCGGTCTTTTGGCCATAACTTGAGCCTCGGACCTCCGAATGACGAACCGTCTGCGGCAACGCGATCCTTGGATCGAGACGGTCGTTTTGATATATTGCACTCAAGGTTTCAGATTACTTTGAGTTCGGCCGGGTTGGTTCGTTCACAGAACCAACCGGGCCTTCGGAGCGGAAACCCTCATATCTTGAGCTACGGACGTCCGATTGACGTGCCGTCAGCCGTGTTGTGTTCCTCTTAGTGAGACGAATCTTTTGGCATACTCCGCCCGAGGTTTGGACGCAGGTGGAGTACGGTCGGGTTGGTTTTTCCTTAAAATCCAACCGGGCCCCGGGGACGAAAATGCCAATAACTCTCAGACCGGGCGTCCGATCGACGCACCGTCTGTTGCGTTGAGTTCCTGTTTACGATACGGAACTTTTGGCATCCTTCGCCCGAGTTTTGGATACAGATAGTAGTGGCCGGGTTGGATCGCACCCGAAATCCAACCGGGCCCCTGGAACGGAAAAGCTGATATCTTTCAGACAGGACGTCCGTTTGACGAACCGTCAGCGGCGTTGGTGTTTACGTTGAGTAACAGTCCCTATGAGTATACCCTATGGGAGTTCGGGGTACAGTTGAGATACGGCCGGGTTTGGTTCGCTCACGAAACCAACCGGGCCCCTGGGACGAAAAGGCTAATAACTCACAGACCGGGCGTCCGATCGACGCGCCGTCTGTTGCGTTGAGACCCCTGTGACAAGACGGTCTTTTAAGATACTTCTTTGTGGGACTTTGTGATACTTGGAGTATCGACCAGTAGCTCGTGCAGCGGACCCTCCCGGAGACGAGCGTGCGGAGTACGGAGACCGTGTAGCCGGCTGAGACCTGACGACTGCTTGACCGACTCGACTTAGAGTGAGTCGACTAGCCCAGTGGACGGAGCGCCCGGTATTTGGCGGCAGACCCACGGCGGACGGAGCGCCTGGTAGTTGGCAGCAAACCCGCGGTACTCGTCAGGAGGAGTACCTCAGTAGGCTATCTGGGTGAGCGCCCGGTTTTTGGCGACAGACCCTCAGCGGACGGAGCGCCCAGTAGTTGGCCGCAAACCCGCAGTACTCGACAGGAGGAGTACCTCAGCAGTCTTAGGTTAGTGAGCAGTACCTCTGGGACGTGACAGGACCACTGTACACTCTAGAGACGGAGCTCTTCAGCAGTTACGGTTTCGATAATGAAAATCCTGGTTTGAGCTGAGACTTTTGACCTTGTGTTTACCTCATGATTGAGATGGGTCACTTGCTAACTTTGGTATATGTATGGGCATATACCCGGGTAGTGGTTATCCGTTGTTTTCACAATCCTTGTGTTTCCTCATGATTGAGATGGGTTACTTGATAACTTAGGTATATGTATGGGCATATACCTAAGTAGAGGTTATCTGTTGAGATCTTCTTTGTGGTTATCCTTGTTGGTTTAGTGAGACCTTGAGGGTCTCGAGGTCCCTACTGAGTATCGTTATACTCACCCCTGCACGGGCTATGCCCGCACTACGTTGTGTTGGTTGCAGACGACGGACAGCGTTGACCTTAGCTGAGGCTTGCAGAGCGGGACGGTACCCGGAGGTGGACCACTGGGCGGGACGTGCTCGGAGCGGACGGTGAGACCCGTGGAGCAGAGGAGCTATCTGTACCCACCCTTCAGGTGGGATTTCCAGTGGACAGCTCGGAGTAGCGGCTTTTACTTTTCAGTTGCTGTTTTCCCTTTCGAGTTGTACTTTACTTCAGTTTGGGTTTGTATTCTGGCCCATTTACTTTTCCGCACTTTCAGTTGTACTCTGCTTTTGTTTAGTGTTTACTTTCCGCTTGCTTACTCTGTGGTGTTTGTTTACTTTACAAAGGCAATGACTTCCCTTTTTACCGGGATTTACGCCTTGGTGCTAGTCGCCAGCCCCTGGCCTATGGAAGGCGGGCTTGGGGTAGTCACGGCACGGACCTCGAGGGCGGGTCGTGACAAATTGGTATCAGAGGTGGTCGGTTCTACCGCCGATTCTGATCTTTCTTCTGTGAAGCAATAGTGTTAAGGGTACCGAGTGTGGTTTTCAGTTCAAGGAGTCCAGTGTTGGTGCGGGCGGCCGACGTATCCATACACCAGGACCCTGACAACTGATTTCCGACTTTGTGCACGAAAACACTGATTGCGTGTGTGTTTTCAAAGGTTTCCCCCCTTAAAACAGCTCAAACCAGGTCAGCTCACCAGGTATAATCGTTTGATCGTGTTACGTTGTTTCTTTAGGATGTCTTTTCTCAGACGACCAGCTAGAGCCCGGAGGGATGAGCGTGCTGACGGTCTGTCGAGCGACGAGGCTTCGGTACAGGGCCCTCTTGCAGTTGAGGCACCAGCGGAGGCACCAGCGATACTACCATACGTTGGGCCACCGATGCCACCAGCCCCAGCAGTAGACGATGCACGACGCTTGAGTGCGCTGCATGAGTTCCAGCGCCAGAGGCCACCCAGGTTCAGGGGAGAGACGGAACCGCATGCGGCTGAGGATTGGCTGGAGGCTGTGGTGGGAGTCTTCAGGCTAGTGGGGACGCCATCGGACTTCATGGTGACCTTTGCTGCCAGCCTTCTTCAGGCAGCAGCAGTCAGGTGGTGGAGCCACTTGTTCCAGTTTTGCGATGGAATGGCTTTCACATGGGAAGACTTTGAGACCTTCTTCAGGGTGGAGTTTGTGCCAGTAGCTCTACACCCCGAGTGTGTTCAGGAGCTGCTGCCTTTGCCGCGTGTTTTTCGATCAGAAGCCGAGTCATCTGTGGGAAGTAGACAGATGATGCAGAGGTCCAGGAGGACCAGACCAACAGTTGGGCGATCTCGGGTTTTAGGACCGGTGGTGCGGGGCACCCGGAGTGGGAACAGAGCCAGCCGTGCAAGGAGCAGGTTGTGTTACTCATGTCGCGGAAAGGGTCACCTGGCACGTGACTGTCCGACTCCCCGACCGCAGGGGAGAGCTCAGCTTCAGGCAGCCGAGGCCTTCGATCATGGAGCTCTGGGAGCCGATGGACAGGAGCAGAACTAGTGGATACATCCTTTGTACTTCTGGTTCCTTGTTGCTTTTGTGTAGCGTCTTGTATTATGAGCTGCAATAATAAAAGACACATACCTTTGTGATATTTCATTCCTGTCCTCTTTTGTGATGTTACTAAGAGGTTCCAGTTTTGGCTGTTGACTTGACCCTCACTTGTGAGACATCTACTGGAGGAGACCCAGTTACCACACACTGGTGCCGACAGTGTGACTCAACCCTTGGAGGCGAGAGTAACGGTTGGATCTCTTAGTAGTAGCGTTGAGGCCTTACGACGTCATCCTTGGTATGGATTAGTATCATCCATGTTAGGATTGACTGTTTTAGGCAAAGAATGTGGTTCATCCAGGGGATGAGACCAGATTTCTCTTCTCGGCAAAGAAGAAATCTTGCAACTCTTGTGGGACCTGAGATGGTCCAGGTCATCCAGGGGCGGATGAGTGCAGCTCAGAGCCGGCAGAAACCTTATGCTGACAGGAGGCGGAGGCCACTGGAGTTCGAGGGTGGTGACCACGTCTTCTTGCGGGTATAACCTCGACGTGGTATTCGAAGATTTGGCCAAGGTGGCAAGTTATCTCCGCGCTTCATCGGACCCTTCCAGGTCCTCAGCAGGTTTAGCGTGGTGGCTTATCGCCTGGCTCTACCACCTCAGTTGCACCGGGTACATGACGTCTTCCACGTGTCTCAGCTGAGGAGATACGTGCACGACCCGACACACATCATTGACCATGGGGAGCTTGACGTTGACGATGGGGCGACTTTTATGGAGGTCCCGGTGGAGATAGAGGATCGACAGGAGCGGGTCCTGCGTGGGCGATCGATTCCTCTTGTGCGCATCAGATGGCAGCACGGGAATCTCCAGGAGAGCACATGGGAGCGGGGGGCTCTGATGCGTGCTCAGTACCCTCATTTGTTTCCCTAGTTTTTGATGTATCTTTACGGGGACGTAAATCCCTGAGGTGGGAGTAATGTAAAGACCTGTAAAATTCAAGGAAATTTTTTTCTTAATTTTCTTTAGAATTTTACAAGAGCGCGGTTTCAGACGGCACCTGATTCCGAGGCCCGGAGTGCCCGGAATTAATTTCCGAAGTTTGGCTCGGGTACGTTCAGTGAACGAACGAGCGGGAATTCCTAACTTTTGATCCGGTGCTCGGAATTGAAATCCGAGGGCACCGATGAACTCGCAGCGCCGATATTCGCTTAAAGAGACCTTTTCGGGAGTTGCGTTTGTTTCGAGTTGAGAGTTAGTTTTTGGGAGATTAGAATAAGTTAAATAAAAATATGTAAACACAATTTTTTATTTAAACTTATTAGTTAACTTCTCTCAAAGGAAGTTAGGTGTGGGACCCACACCCACTTAACCTCCCTTGAGAGGATTAAGTGTGGTGGGGCCCACACGAAACCTAACTTTACATCTTCCCTCAAACTCCCTTAACCCCTCTTTAATTAACATGACAATTTGTTAATTAATGTAATGAGTTAATGAGGTGAGTTGTGTGTGGTTATTGAATTTCAAACCTTTGAAATTCAAAGAGGTAGGGTTGTGTGAATAAAATAATAAAGAGTCTTATTTTATTTTGTTAGAATTTTATCTCCTTGAGAGAGTAGGGAAGTCTTCTTCATCTTCTTCAAACTCAACGAAGAACGCGAAGAACGCCGTTCTTCAATGAAGAACTTCTCCGCCGAAGAACACGGTCCATCCGCGATGCCGTATCCGCGACGCGACGTTCTTCTTCCGCATCATCTCTTCCACGACGGTTTTCCACGACGAACGCCATCGACAACGACTCTTCCTCCGACGTCAAAGGAATCGACACCGATATTCCACGTCTACGTCATCGTGCGACTATCGAGGTAGGGGTTCTTGGGTTCGTTGTTTTCTTTTTATTTGACTTTCCTCAAGACTTGACGAAGAACGCTCAAGTTCCGACGAAGAACGCCGCTCCGCTCTTCTTCGTCTTCCGTGTCAACGAGAGAGAACACCGCTTCTTCCTCGGACAACCTTCGTCGGCGTACAAGGTTTCGCCAACGACGTATCGCATCGGACGCATCTCTTCGTCAACGGATTTGACGAACGACGACCGCGACGCCCGACCTCCGCGACGTCGTCTTCCGCGGAACGTAGTCAAATCTTTGAACCTTATACCAAGGTAGGGGTTGTTTATTTTTGTTTAGTTATTCTATTCTTGATCATGAATTTAGCAAGTCTAACGTGTGGCTTGAAATAATTTAAGTTGCGTTATTGCTTAACGTGAGGGGGCCGGACCGCATGAACACGGCCGAACCCCCTCCATCGTTCTTGTTGTATTTCTTGTGGGTGGAAGCAAAGTGGCGTGGTGCCGTCGCACCATGCGGATATCGTGCAATTATTTTGCGCGGCGCCGTCGCGCCACGCCGAGGAAGAATCTTCAAGAACGCGACGTCGTCGCGCCGCGTTGAAAGGAATCAAGGCACGGAAAGGGGCGCGGTGCCGTCGCACCGCGGCCGGTTCCGGGCCGCGGCGGGACGAGGAGACCGCGGCCGGTTCCGGGCCGCGGCAGGATGAGAAGACCGGCGGCCGGGCCGCCGGCGTCGGAAGCCGAAGAGGGGACCGGAATTTCCGGTCCCGTTGGAGAAAACCGACCGGCCATCTGGCCGGCCGGATGGAGTTAAACCGGGGGAATTAATCCCCCGGCCAACACACTAAAACCCCCCTCTTTATGAGGGGGGCGGTTCTTTGAAGGGAGGGGGGGCAGCCGGCCCCCCGGTTTTTACTTCAACGGACCCCACGTGGGGGCGGTTTTCAATCAAGGGGCGCGGCTTTTAGCCGCGCCGGCTTTCCAAGAAAGCGGGGGAATTGATTCCCCCGCGCTGCCTTCATGCGGCGACAGACCGCCGCGGCCCCCGCGCCGCCGCCGCACCGCTGGCCGGCCGGCCGGCCAGGCCGCCCCAGGGGGGGGGGGGGGTCGGGCCGGGTCGGCCCGGACCCGGACCCCCCCGTTTCGAACCAGTTCCGGTCTTTTGGCTATAACTTGAGCCTCGGACCTCCGAATGACGAACCGTCTGCGGCAACGCGATCCTTGGATCGAGACGGTCGTTTCGATATATTGCACTCAAGGTTTCGGATTACTTTAAGTTCGGCCGGGTTGGTTCGTTCACAGAACCAACCGGGCCTTCGGAGCGGAAACGCTCATATCTTGAGCTACGGACGTCCGATTGACGTGCCGTCAGCCGTGTTGTGTTCCTCTTAGTGAGACGGATCTTTTGGCATACTCCGCCCGAGGTTTGGACGCAGGTGGAGTACGGTCGGGTTGGTTTTTCCTTAAAATCCAACCGGGCCCCGGGGACGAAAATGCCAATAACTCTCAGACCGGGCGTCCGATCGACGCACCGTCTGTTGCGTTGAGTTCCTGTTTACGATACGAACTTTTGGCATCCTTCGCCCGAGTTTTGGATACAGATAGTAGTGGCCGGGTTGGATCGCACCCGAAATCCAACCGGGCCCCTGGAACGAAAAAGCTGATATCTTTCAGACAGGACGTCCGTTTGACGAACCGTCAGCGGCGTTGGTGTTTACGTTGAGTAACAGTCCCTATGAGTATACCCTATGGGAGTTCGGGGTACAGTTGAGATACGGCCGGGTTTGGTTCGCTCACGAAACCAACCGGGCCCCTGGGACGAAAAGGCTAATAACTCACAGACCGGGCGTCTGATCGACGCGCCGTCTGTTGCGTTGAGACCCCTGTGACAAGACGGTCTTTTAAGATACTTCTTTGCGGGACTTTGTGATACTTGGAGTATCGACCAGTAGCTCGTGGAGCGGACCCTCCCGGAGACGAGCGTGCGGAGTACGGAGACCGTGTAGCCGGCTGAGACCTGACGACTGCTTGACCGACTAGACTTAGAGTGAGTCGACTAGCCCAGTGGACGGAGCGCCCGGTATTTGGCGGCAGACCCACGGCGGACGGAGCGCCTGGTAGTTGGCAGCAAACCCGCGGTACTCGTCAGGAGGAGTACCTCAGTAGGCTATCTGGGTGAGCGCCCGGTTTTTGGCGACAGACCCTCAGCGGACGGAGCGCCCAATAGTTGGCCGCAAACCCGCAGTACTCGACAGGAGGAGTACCTCAGCAGTCTTAGGTTTGTGAGCAGTACCTCTGGGACGTGACAGGACCACTGTACACTCTAGAGACGGAGCTCTTCAGCAGTTACGGTTTCGATAATGAAAATCCTGGTTTGAGCTGAGACTTTTGACCTTGTGTTTACCTCATGATTGAGATGGGTCACTTGCTAACTTTGGTATATGTATGGGCATATACCCGGGTAGTGGTTATCCGTTGTTTTCACAATCCTTGTGTTTCCTCATGATTGAGATGGGTTACTTGATAACTTAGGTATATGTATGGGCATATACCTAAGTAGAGGTTATCTGTTGAGATATTCTTTGTGGTTATCCTTGTTGGTTTAGTGAGACCTTGAGGGTCTCGGGGTCCCTACTGAGTATCGTTATACTCACCCCTGCACGGGCTATGCCCGCACTACGTTGTGTTGGTTGCAGACGACGGACAACGTTGACCTTAGCTGAGGCTTGCAGAGCGGGACGGTACCCGGAGGTGGACCACTGGGCGGGACGTGCTCGGAGCGGACGGCGAGACCCGTGGAGCAGAGGAGCTATCTGTACCCACCCTTCAGGTGGGATTTCCAGTGGACAGCTCGGAGTAGCGGCTTTTACTTTTCAGTTGCTGTTTTCCCTTTCGAGTTGTACTTTACTTCAGTTTGGGTTTGTATTCTGGCCCATTTACTTTTCCGCACTTTCAGTTGTACTCTTCTTTTGTTTAGTGTTTACTTTCCGCTTGCTTACTCTGTGGTGTTTGTTTACTTTACAAAGGCAATGCCTTCCCTTTTTACCGGGATTTACGCCTTGGTGCTAGTCGCCAGCCCCTGGCCTATGGAAGGCGGGCTTGGGGTAGTCACGGCACGGACCCCGAGGGCGGGTCGTGACACGCTCGGCTGAGCCGAGCCGGGCCGCACCTTGGCCTGGCCGGACCGGGTCCAGCCGGGTCGGACCGGGTCGGGTCGACCCGGTTCGGCCGACCCAGGGGGGTCGGGCCGGGTCGGCCCGGGCCCAGACCCCCCGTTTCTGAACCTTTTCGGTCTTTTGCTCATAAATTGAGCTATGGGCCTCCGAACGACGCGCCGTCAGCGGAGATGCGATCCTTGGATCGAGATGGTCGTTTCGGTATATCGCACTCAAGGTTTCAGAATACTTTGGGTTCGGCCGGGTTGGTTCGTACACGAAACCAACCGGGCCCTCGGAGCGGAAACACTCATATCTTGAGCTTCGGACGTCCGATTGACGTGTCGTCGACTTCGTTGAGTTCCTCAAAGTGAGACAGATCTTTTGTCTTACTCCGCCCGAGGTTTGGATTTAGGTGGAGTACGGTCGGGTTGGTTTTTCCTTAAAAACCAACCGGGCACCTGGGACGAAAAATCTAATAACTCTCAGACCGGGCGTCCGATTGACGCATCGTCTGCGATGTTGAGTTCCTGTTGGCGATACGGAACTTTTGGATACATCATCTCTGGACTATGTGTCAGTTGATGTATTAGCCTCTCGGCTCGTGGAGCGGACCCTCCCGAACGAGCTTGCTGTGTGCGGGAACCCTATAGCTAGCTGCAACTGCTGCTGTGACGACGACAACTGTACAGAGATCCTCGGTGGATTCGACTGCGACGATGATGAAAACAGTACGGGAATCCTCCGTGTTTTCGGCAGTGACCACTACGGTACATCTTGGGATACATCAACTCCAGACTACATGTCAGTTGATGCATCGACCTCTTAGCTCATGGAGTGGACCCTCCCGGAACGAGCATGCTGTGTGCGGAAACCCTAGAACCGGTTGAGACTTGACGACTGCTGATCGAAAGACTCGGTGTGTTACGGATAGCCCAGTGGGGAGAGCTTGGTTGTAGCGGCAGACCCACGATGGAGGAGCGCTTGGTTGTAGCGGCAGACCCACGGTACTCAACAGAAGGAGTACCTCTAGAGGCTATGACGGGGAGCGCTTTGTTGTAGCGGCACAGGGGAGCGCTTGGTTGTAGCGGCAGACCCACAACAGAGGTGTGCTTGGTTGTAGCGGCATAGGGGAGCGCTTGGTTGTAGCGGCATACCCACGACAGAGGTGCGCTTGGTTGTAGCGGCACAGGGGAGCGCTTGGTTGTAGCGGCATACCCACGACAGAGGTGCGCTTGGTTGTAGCGGCACAGGGGAGCGCTTGGTTGTAGCGGAAGACCCACGATGGAGGAGCGCTTGGTTGTAGCGGCACGGGGGAGGGCTTGGTTGTAGCAGCAGGCCCACAATACCCGATAGGTGGAGTACTACAACAGTCCAAGGTAAGAGGGAAGCGCTTGGTTATAGCGGCATAACCACTGTACTTGATGGAGAAGGAGTTTCCCAATAGCTTTGGGTTCAACTTCATGATTGATCCTGTGTGGGTCATTGCAAGGGTTAGTACCTACAGATCCTTTGTGGGTCTGACGGCTTAGATGAATCAGTGACTACATCTGATCATCTCTAAACGTCATATGAAGAAGTACCTGTGTGAGCTGAATCCTGTTTTTCTTTCCTTTGTGGATTGTGTTGTGCTATCCTGTGTGGATTTACGTTTTTCTTTCCTTTGTGGATTGTGTTGTTCTATCCTGTGTGGATTTACGTTTTTCTTTCCTGTGTGGATTGGGTTGTACTTGGGCTCGGATGTTGGAGCCAGACAGAAATTGATGACTTAGGTATATGTGTGGGCATATACCTAAGCAGTGTCGGATGTTACTTCGTGATTGTATCTTTCCTTTGTGGTTTATCCTTTGTGGATTCTGGGAGACCTTCGGGGGTCTCGGGGTCCCTACTGAGTAGCTTATACTCACCCCTGCACGGGCTATGCCCGCACTACGTTGTGTTGGTTGCAGACGACAGACAACGCTGATCGTGGTGGAGGCTTGCGGAGCAGGATGGTACCTGGAGGTGGACCACTGGGCGGGGTGTACTCGGAGCGGACGGCTGGACCGAGGAGCTGTGGAGGCTATCTGTACTCACCCTTCATGTGGGACTTCCAGAGGACGACTCGACGCGGCGGATTTTCTTTTCATTTGTTTTTTTCCCCTTTCAGTTGTACTTTACAGTTGGGATTGTATTTCCGGTCCCTTTTACTTTCAGCACAACTTGTTACAGTTTTTACTTAGTGTTTACTCTTTCCGCTTGCTTACTCTGTGGTGGTTTTTTACTTTACAAAGGAAATGCCTTCCCTGTTTATTGGGATTTACGCCTTGGTGCTAGTCGCTAGCCCCTGGCCTATGGAAGGCGGTCTTGGGGTAGTCACGGCACGGGCCCCGAGGACGGGTCGTGACAATGCTGAAGAGGATGAGGGTGAGGATGAGGATGAGGAATAAGGAAAGGATGGGGCCGATGGAGAGGATGGGGATGAGGATGAGCATGGGGACGATGACAAGGATGACGACGAGGACAAAGATGGTGGCGAGGGTGAGGATGATGATGAAAGTGGTGATGGGGATGGTGATCAGGGGCAGATTGATCCATTACATTTTTGAATTCAGTATAACTCTTTATTTTTGAACCTGGTTTTTCACTCTGGTAGGGATATTTTTTAATTCAGTATAACTCTTTATTTTTTACCAAATATGGAATCCTAATGATGTTATAATGGTTTATGGGGCTTATGGGGCATGTTCGGAGCTCAGAACCCCGGTCAGCATAGAAAAACACTATGCCTCACGGTTAGTAAAAAATTTAAGTCCATCCCACAAGGTATCTACCAACCATATAGGGCTATATATTAGAAGAAATTTGCATGATTTTCCCAAACCATGAACCAAGGGATGCACATCATGCACAATGTCTACAGTTTTAGTATAAGATATTATCACTGTTGTTGCACGATTTGCCTAACTGGCATAAGGAAAACCGACCAAACGCATTCATATTGTTTTGATACTTTAGGAAAACGATCCATGAGTCATATGTGACGTGTATGAGTCAATCCCACCTCAATATGAGGCACGATGTGGCCAGTATCACTCAAAGTGTCTCTCTTTTGTTTAAAATGGACACCCTTTTAAGTAAAAACAACTGGCATATGGAAAACCCACCAAACGTATTTGGATTGTGTTTATACTTTAGGAAAATGATACATGGGTCATATGTGATGTGTAAGACTCAACCTCGCCTCAATCCGAGGCACGGTGTGGCCAGTACCACTCAAAGTCACTTTTATTAGAAATGGACAACATTTTAAGTGAAAAAAACAACTGACATACAGAAAATGGACCAAACGTATTCGGATTCTGTTGATACATTAGCACAATGATCCATGGTACATTTTTGACGTGTAGGAGTCAACCCTGTATAAATCCTAGGTACGGTGTGGCTGGTACCACTCAAAGTGTCTCACCTTTATTTGAAATGATCAACATTTTAAGTGAAAATAGCAACTGGCATACGAAAAATCAACCAAATGCATTATGATTGTGTTTATACTTTAATAAAACGATCCATGGAACATTTGTGACATGTAAGAGTCAACCCCGCATCAATATGAGGCACGATGTGGCCGGTACCACTCAAAGTGTCTCTCTTTTGTTTAAAATCGACAATGTTTTAAGTAAAAACAACTGGCATATGGAAAACAGACCAAACGTATTTGTATTGTGTTTATACTTTAGAAAAACGATAAATGGGACATTTGTGACGTGTAGGAGTCAACCTTGTATCAATCTGAGGCACGGTGTGGCCGATGCCACTCTAAATGTCTCTCTTTTGTTTAAAATGGACATCATTTTAAGTGAAAACAACAATTGGCATATGGAAAACCAATAAAACGAATTCATATTGTGTTGATACTGTAGTAAAACGATCCATGGGACATTTTTGACATGTACGAGTCAACCCTGCATCAATCTGAGGCACGGTGTGGCCGGTACCACTCTAAGTGTCTCTCTTTTGTTTAAAATGGACACCCTTTTAAGTAAAAACAACGGGCATATGTAAAACCAGCCAAACATATTCGTATTGTGTTGATACTTTAGCAAACCAATCCATGGGACATTTTTGATGTGTAGGAGTCAACTTTACATCAATCCGAGGTGCGGTGTGGCCGATACCACTCTAAATGTCTCTCTTTTATTTAAAATGGACATAATTTTAAGTGAAAACTACAACTGGCATACAGAAAACCAACCAAACGCATTCGGATTCTATTGATACTTTAGGAAAAATATACATGGGACATTTTTGACGTGTATGAGTCAACCTCGTATCAATCTGAGGCACAGTGTGTCTAGTACCACTCTAAGTGTCTCTCTTTTGTTTAAAATGGACAATGTTTTAAGTAAAAACTACTGGCATACGAAAAACTGACCAAACGTATTTGGATTGTGTTTATACTTTAGGAAAACTATCCATGATAAATTTTTTATGTGTAGGAGTAAACCCCTCATAAATCCAAGGCACGGTGTGGCTGGTACCACTCTAAATGTCTCTCTTTTGTCTAAAATAGACACCATTTTAAGTGAAAACAACATCTTGCATATGGAAAACCAACCAAACGCATTCGGATTATGTTGATACTTTAGTAAAATGATCCATGGGACATTTTTGACATGCACGAGTCAACCCTACATCAATCTGAGGCACGGTGTGGTCGTTACCACTCTAAGTGTCTCTCTTTTGTTTAAAATGGAAAATGTTTTAAGTAAAAACAACTGGCATACGGAAAACTGACCAAACATATTCGGATTGTGTTGATACTTTAGAAAAACGATCCATGGGAAATTCTTGAAATGTAGGAGTCAACCCCGCATAAATACGAGGCACAAAGTGGCCGGTGGCACTTTAATGTCTCTCTTTTGTTTAAAATGGACATCATTTTAAGTGAAAACAATAACTGGCATACAAAAAACCAACCAAACGCATTCATATTGTGTTTATACTTTATGAAAATGATCCATGGGGCAATTTTGACGTGTATGAGTCAACCCCGCATCAATATGAGGCGTGGTGTGTCCGGTACCACTCTAAATGTCTCTCTTTTATTTAAAATGGACATCATTTTAAGTGAAAACAACAACTGGCATACAGAAAACTGACCAAACACATTAGGATTGTGTTGATACTTTAGGAAAACAATCCATGAGTCATATTTTACATGTACGAGTCAACCCTACCTCAATCCGAGGCACGGTGTGGCCGGTATCACTCAAAGTGTCTCTCTTTTGTTTAAAATGGACACTGATTTAAGTAAAAACAACTGGAATACAGAAACCAAACGTATTCGGATTGTGTTTATACTTTATGAAAACTATCTATTGGTCATATGTGACGTTTAAGACTCAACCCCGAATCAATATGAGGTGTGGTGTGGTCGGTACCACTCAAAGTGTTTCACTTTTATTTGAAATGGACAACATTTTAAGTGAAAACAACAACTGGCATATGGAAAACCAACCAAACGCATTCGGATTGTGTTGATACTTTAGAAAAACGATCCATGGGACATTTTTGTTGTGTAAGAGTCAACCCCTCATCAATATGAGGCATGGTGTGGCCGGTACCACTCTAAATGTATCTCTTTTGTTTAAAATGGACATCATTTTAAGTGAAAACAACAACTAACATACAGAAAATGGACCAAACGTATTTGGATTTTGTTGATACTTTAGGAAAATGATACATGAGTCATTTTTTATGTGTATGATTCAACCCTGCCTCAATCCTAGGTGTGGTGTGTCCGGTACCACTCAAAGTGTCTCACCTTTATTTGAAATGATAAACATTTTAAATTAAAACAACAACTGGCATATGGAAAACTGACGAAACACATTCAGATTGTGTTGATACATTAGGAAAATGATCCATTGGTCATTTTTGACGTGTAAGATTCAACCCCACCTCAATCTGAGGCATGGTGTGGCCGGTAGCACTCTAAGTGTATCTCTTTTGTTTAAAATGGACACTGTTTTAAGTAAAAACAACTGACATACAGAAAACTGAACAAACGTATTCAGATTGTATTGATACTTTAGAACAACAATCCATGGGTCATTTATGACTTGTAAGAGTCAATTGAGCCTCAATACAAGGCCCAGTGTGGCCGGTACCACTCAAAGTGTCTCACTTTTATTTGAAATGGACAACATTTTAATTGAAAACAACAACTGGCATACGGAAAACCAAACAAAAGCATTCATATTGTATTTATACTTTAGGAAAATGACCCACGAGTCATATGTGACGTGTACGAGTCAACCCCGCCTCAATCCAAGGCATGGTGTGGCCGGTATCACTCTAACTATCTATCTTTTGTTTAAAATGAACATCATTTTAATTGAAAACAACTGGCATACGAAAAACCAACCAAACGTATTCAGATTTTGTTGATACTTTAGCACAATGATCCATGGTCTAGCCTCACACAATCCACTTCTCATGTGAGGAACTCCTATCCCTATTCTAAAACACATGACATTTAATACGCCAAGGACAACTATATTCCCTAAGTCACACAAGCTCATTGATACACACCCATTATCATCATCACTAAGTTCAAAGACACCCACCCCAAACCATGACTTTATATTTTTGTTTGGTTAAATTCATTTATTAATTTCCTTATTTTGGGTTATTAGCTTCTAATTTCTGAATTCAATCGTGTATGTGTTATAAAAAATGCAATTTTGTATATATTCTTAATTCTGTATCACATATAATTATGTCTTCAGTTTTTAATGTATTGTATTCATAATTGATTATTAAATTATGTATCCTTCTAATTATCAATTTTTAATTATGTATCATTATTATGTATTTCATTGTATGTATTTTGTACAATTCACACAGTAGCACACAAAGTAGGCTGTTGTGTGAATTGTACAACAAAGCCTATACCAACGGTTTTAAACCATTGGTATAGGTTCTGAATGTATTATTTTTACCAATGGTTCTGAACTATTGGTAAAAAAGCTTTACCAACAGTTTAAACCATTGGTATAGGGGTGAATGGAATACTAAAAAAGATATTCCAACGGTTTTGAAACCGTTGGCATATGTGTTTTATAAGAACTCTATGCCAATGGTTTTATAAAACCGTTGGTATAGAGTAGATTGCTTCACATATACCAATGGTTTATCTCAAACCGTTGGTATATGTCTATTGTCACGACTTATTGGGCTACGGTTTCTAAAACCATTGGTATAATTTATACCAATGGTTCTCCACCCTATACCAATGGTTTTCAACCATTGGTATACCTTAAATTTCTAATAGTGTAGATATCACTAAGTGTGAAATTCATGAGAAAAATTCTCAATGATTATGAGACCCCAGCACCTGATAGTCAGACATCAACTATGTCCAGTCAGTATGATGTATCAAGACCATAGGACCTTTGTCTGATATTAATTTCATAGTATCTCGAGGTTCTCATTATATCTTGGGATCTACTATAACCTTTTGAATACATCATGTATATCTAACTGTGTGCATGATATGGTAATCAAAAGTACTATTTAATTGGATCTAGGGTACCCAATATTATAAAAGTTCCTATATATGGACATGTGTATTT
This sequence comes from Viscum album, assembly GCA_963277665.1. Lineage (NCBI taxonomy): Eukaryota > Viridiplantae > Streptophyta > Magnoliopsida > Santalales > Viscaceae > Viscum > Viscum album. Next base: position 1,400,590,796 of record OY728127.1, on the reverse strand, counting down.
GTCTCTTGACTTTAGATCATTATCAATGTGTGTCATTTGAACACATACTTTGGTGCAAGGAAAAAATCATGATAATGAATTTGCAGTGAGGTAGTTTTGTTGGGTGTGTCATTGGTAGTATTGAATTGGTTGAATGGTCAAGATATAATTTGTCACTTCTGAGTTGAGGAAGTGATATCTTGGGCCTAATTGATCAGGATGGTAGTACATTCATAAATCCATGTCCATGGTAGTCAAACATAATTCCATCCAATTAGATCAAAAAACAATAAATCAAGAAAGTATTATGACACAAATGTGCATCCTTCTTTATGATATATTGTATGATCAATAGATTATATTACACAGTGCATGTTCGTAGGATGTTTCTCATTGCTATGACTATTCCTTATCTCTTTAGGGGCCTTGATGGATTGCTATAATCCACTCTTGGTCTATGAATACGATTTAATACTATCAAGATAATGACCTAGAGGGTCACATATAATAGTTCATTCAAGAATCTTCCCTATTCTAATGAATAGGTATATAGGACATAGTGGGCCCCATCATGGGGTCCAAGTGTTGTCCATGTTTTATCGATCACCGATAAATAAAAAAATTCATTATTATTCGAGTATAGAATAATAAGGTTGAATTTATTTATTAAAATTATTTACAAGTGTTTCAGTAAATACAAGGAATAATATTATACAAATGAATATTATTTTTGTCTTCAATGTTTGTTTAATATTAGCGAGAGTTATGAGTCAAGTTAATGACTCAGGTTTATCACGTAATATATTTAATATATATTATAAGTATGTGATAAAATATAAATAATAGTTATGAAATAGTTATTTTATCATAATTTTTTTTATTACTTCTGTAGTGGACGTTAAATATACAAGGGCCAGGGAACCCAAACTGGGCATTTTTAACATCCGCTATATAAGTGGAGGGGATGATCATTACATTAATTATTCATCATTAAAAAGTGAGATCTTATCTATCCTCCAAAATTGAAAAGATAAAATTTCTCTGATCGAGCGAACAATCCAAGAACACCTTCATGGATCAAAGGTAGGGGATCATAGTGATTGACACGACATCAAAGAGATCATCAGAGCTTCATGCTAGTAGCCATAATTTGAAAAATGTTGTATACGTAGATATGAGAAGTGTGTGTGGACAATTTAGAGGGGTTCGACCTCAGATCCTTCGAGCAACAGTAATTGGCGACATGTGGAAGATGAGCGCTCTTCAAATCAGAATGAGTTACTCACTCTATTTTATTTATGTGCTCTAATTAAAACACACAAGATCCTCGGACCGTATCGGGGCTCAGATCGCCAAAGACGACAAAGTTTCATCACTCTAGTGATGAAAATTTTTAAATCCCAGACCAACCAAATTCTGATGTGCATCTCAGTACCATCAATATATAGGTCCTAATCAATAAAAATGTATTTATTAATGCCTATGAAATAAGCACTCCATTTTTTTAGTAAAGTCATTTTATGCTTCAAAAATGATTTTTATTTCTTTTTAAGAGAAAATAATATAAATAATATATGAAAGTTTTAGAAATTTTATTTGATAACAATTATATAATTTTTTAAATCATTATATCAAAATTAGTTTAGGGTTAAATTTTGAGATTTTTCTAAAAATATTGATTTTTAAGTGAATGGTGAAAAATAATGTTTTTATAAAATTGTTATTTCTTTTCATTAAAGTATAATTATGATTTAAAAATTAATATTAAATTATTATAAGACTAATTTTGATATAAATAATCTAATTAATTACATAGGAATCAACTTTATTCTTTATTTTTGGTATAGGTTAATTTTTGGGCTTATAAACACATTTTTTTTAAAAACTGTTTTTATTACATTTTACCCATTTATATTAAAAGTAATTTATTTAATTTATAGTAATTGATATTGATTAAATGGAATTAATTTTTTTATTCAATAATTCATTTTTTTCCTAATATTAATTTTTGATATTTTTATGAAAAAGTTGATTTTTAATGAATAGTAAAAATATACAATTTTTATAAAATACGATGTCTTTCATGATATCATCAAGATATAAATATGATATAAAAATTATTAAAATTATGGAAAAAATAATGTATGATAATATACTACAAATATAATATTAAAATAATTCAAAACATAGAAATTAGAATTTATTTCATGATAAATGTGAAAATCATTTTCAGTGTTGATATAGTGTTTGCGCAACATTGGAAAAGTAAAATTTTGGTATCATAATGAAAAAAATGGGGAAGGAAAAAACATTTTCACAACTTTTTTGGTCAATATTATGTATAAATTATTATTTTGATTGATAATTTCTAAATTTTGAGTCATATAATAAGAATATTATACAAATAATTGTGTAATGCTTGCGTAAAGCTAGAAAAGTCAAAATAACATATTAAATAAATTGTCATGACATAGATGTGAGTAAATATACATATTTAACAAATATAAATGTTTATATTGAACTTAATTTTTTTTTATTTTTATGATGTTAATTTATTTTTTAAGTTTTATAAATGAAATAATTACCTTAAATAGTCACGCAACACCGATATTGTGCTTGTGCACTCATTAGAAAAATCAAATAAATAATTTTTAAAACTCTAAAAGTAATTTTTTTATGAGTTATAGTTTCCAAAGAATTTTATAGATAAATATAACATATTATATATGTGTGAAAGGTTTATATAAAAATTCATTTGACGTCTTCTTGTTTTCAAAGTCAAATTAAATAACTAGTTTAAAAATGACATTAATGATATTTTATGTTAAATAATATATTATTAAATTATTTAAAAATAATTAAAATCTTGAAATATGAAAATTAAGATGATAAATGGTCAAATATTTCACATTTTTTCCATTTATGATTCAATTTCCACCTTATAAGTAAAATTATATCCCTTTAATATTGAAAGTCATTATCATGGTTAAAGTTAAAATTGGTTAACCAAAGGGTTAATCTAAAATATATGGTTTAAAATTATATCAAAAACTTTAAGAATTTGATTGTATGGCTATATTAAGACCACATACTACTTATCTTCTATTTAATGTCATTTTGGAACCATTTTACATGATTTAGACGCATATTATATTATAATATTTCATGTATTTCCAAAAATAACATTAATGATATTTTATAATAAAAAATATATTATTAAATGATTTAAAATTCAAAAAAATATTATTTTTAGAAAATTTAATTTTATATTGTTTAAAATATCAAACATGGTCCATTTTTGGGTCACTTTTCCTTTTATAGTAAATTTCTTAGCTCCTTTAGTGTAAAAAGCATTGATATTGTGGTATTTTTCAAAAAGGTTAATTGGGGTTTAAAAAAATATAAAGATAAAAATATAACATAAAATTATAAAAATTTTATTATATTAGATTATTTCGTCAAATCCTCATCTTATATTCTAACTATATCAATTTTGAGCCATTTTACCCTGAAAATTAATTTATATTAATTTAATATTTCCAAGAGTGCTTACCCCTCACTTATAAAAGGACAATATCTCTCCTCTCCACTACACACTTCAAGAGCCATTTATTTTGGCCAAGGTCTTCCCAAATACCTTTCAAATATCCCTACCCACATTCTAAAGGTTTTATTTTGAGCATAATATTAACCTTAGAGGGCTTAAGGTGTAAAGAAAAGTAGGTTGTCCAAAGAAGAGGTATAGCTTTTAACTGGATGTTTTAGTTTTATTTATTCTTATACTTCCTTAAAATATTATTTAAAAATGATGAAATAATAAGACTAGTATATTACATATACTAATATGTTTTTATGTTAATTTCATAACCTATATCCATCTCATATTCTATCAAATAGGAAACGAAACCATCATTTGTGTGGCTGATGGACTACTGCCTCACGAACTGATTTAATTCGTTTTTCATCATCGTCTCTCAAAAATGGTTATAATGATGGATTTAATGTAAATAAATTATATTCATGATATATTTATCATTATGAAAATATAATATATCATTTAATTTCTTACATTTCCATCCGTTGAAAATTCATAATATCGTTCATGCATACGTGTGGATTATCACCTCCACGAAGTGATGTGATTCATTTTTTGTGGTCACATCACATTGATTTTATATATAAGTGTATTTAAAGAAATAATATGATATTTATGATATAATAATAATTCTGTAAAGGTAAAATAATATTTACTTTCTTTCCATCAAGATCATTGAAAAATGAAAATTTTATTCACGAGCACATACGGTCTACCGTCTCCCTGATTATAACATATTTCATTTTTCATAATCATCTTTCATGGTTGGTTTTAAAATTATAATTGATGTATAAAAATGAAAATTATTTCATGATTATTATTCTTTATATGATAAAATAATGACATCTTTTACCATATTCAACCTACCGAAGTCTTTTTGGACATATGATCCAAATATCATCAAAACATTTGATGTGAACTTGATGGATTAAGTAATTAAATATAAAATGGTAATAAATAAAATAAAAGGAATAATAAAATTAAAAAAGGTTATTAATAAAGTAAATAATTGGAATAATTTTATTATTCATGAAGATAATGAACATACGTGATGAGTCGGACTCGAGGTAGGGCACACTTTACTTTAAAAACCTCATTTAAACTATTTTAATGAATTATTTTCTAAATATTTTTATTCAATGTCCATATTCTTAAAATTATTTTATTGATGTATTTTTATGGTAATGAGTGAATTACAAAGTACACTTTTTACTTAAAAATGTTTTCAAAATAAATCTTTTTGCAGAATGTTTTGAGATTCATTATAAAAGAAAAAAAAATGTTCTATTTTAAAGTATATGATGTAAACGATTTTCCCACCACCATAAACATTATTTTATATTTTGGATTCATTTATAAACTTATATGTTTTCTTCAAAAAAATATCCTTCTATTTTTTCTAATAATTTTAGTTTTAAAAATTGGATTTTAAAGGAAATCGATATATCATTATCTGAAAATGTTTTACTTATGATTTTAAAAGGATATTTTTATAAGTTTGATGATTGAAATGTAATATTTTATGTATTTCATGAATTTTATGATCCTTTTAAATTTTTTATGAGGACTTGTGAGCCTAATATAGCTCGTGATGAGGGGTGAGACTGATATAGCTCTCCAATACATTGGGCAATGATTATTTCCTCTAGAGAATTATATGGGAAGTAGATTGTAATTGTTATTCCAATTGTAAGGGTTATTGTAAAGGATATATGAAGATGATTTCCCAAGTAACTTTTATGAATTTTCTATTCTTGATCACGAGTTTTCATGGAAATCATTTGATTTCAAATGTTAATCTAATGATCATTTATTTTAAAGGAATTATTATGATCTTTTATGGTAAAAAGGTATGTTTTTAAGAAAATGTTTTCCAAGGGTTCTCATTTTTTCTAAATAAATCCTCATGATCATAATTTTTCCTTTATTTTTTCTTATAATGTGTAATTTGGGTAGTAAATATGATTTCATGTGTAATTAAATGATTATTTGAGCTCAAAGTTTATTATGTTAAAGATAGAACTCTCTTATATGATCTCATGGTTTTAAAAAGTACTAACATGTTTATTTCTTCTTTTTAAGTCCCTTACTGATCTTTATTTTCCTATATCATATTTTTAAATGTTTTTCATAGGGTTTTAGGATGATTTGGAATAATGATGAAGACTTAATATGGTAAAAGAAAAGGTGGGTATAATTGGAATAATTCCCACTTAAAGGCATGGGTATTGTTATGTAAGAGTTTTTCCTAATTATCTAAAACTCTAAAACTAAAAGGTATTTGGGTATGTAATTGATCTCATATTTCCTTTTAATGTTGTAAGTTTTATATGGTAGAAATTAGGTTGCATTTATTGGTATCAAATCCAGAAATGTAAAGTTTATGTTTTTAGCACTGGATCCGAGAGTGTAGGTTTAGGGATATCATATTTGATGCCTTGGGAGTGGACCCTTTTTGGTCATTGATAAATGGTCTTATTTACTTAAGGTATCAAAAACAACCTATATGTAATTTTCTCATATATCTTCATAGTGGAACTCTATTTAACTGGATTGGGTGATTGTGTGGATAACCCTAAGCAGGTTGTGTAAATTCATGAGTGATATTCTTTGGGCTATGATGAAGTGTATGGGTGGTTCAATTAATATCAAGGCTAGTTTCAGAGTGAATAATTAGTAATATTACTAACCTATGGTTATGGTTTGATTTTCACTAGGATGTTAAGTAGTGGTCCTAGATGGTCGGATCTAGGATGTTTTAGCATTGGTAGATGCTTGAAAATTTAGAATGGCGCCAGATGTATATTAAGAGTGTAGTTATCCTTGTGATGAGTGAGATGTCTCATGAATTTTGGGAAGGGAGTAATGCATGTGCCCAAGAAATATGGAACTAACATATGAGAGGAGCATGGTCAGTGGGTTAGGCATGTGAGATTTGGTTCAAAGAAATGAGACTCATGAGAGAATGTGTTTGGTTCTATGATCAGGTTACCTAGTAGGGTGGGACTATTGAGTTCGTGTGAGATGAAGTAGGATGGTGGATGAGAATCAATGAGAGGTTCTTTAAGAATCACTCTGCCTTGAGGAGGAGAGTTGGGGTCGGTATGGATTTTTGTGTAAAATGCTTGATGTGTAAGGGAATGTGCACATCGGTTACATGTGGTTCCAATTGGTTTATGGGTTAGTGTAATGATTTGTGTGTGGGATATTAAGAATAATCAAATTGTGAAGAAAATCAATCATTTTAGTAGTGACAATACTATTGTGGTTATTCTAGTTCGAGGTCACCCACAGGGTGAGGTGAATGATGTGTTCAGTAAGGCACTTTTGGTCATGATTTTTGGACCCATGACGCTCCCGACAATGGATCAAAACCCTACAGACCACTTACTTGTGGGATTTGCGTAAATGGGCGACTAAATTGGGCCAAGTTCAGGAACTGTCCCCTAGATAGCTGGGGATTTAATATCACCTCTGAGGATATTTGAACCTGGGGATGACTAGCATAATAACCACCCGGGAGCATCCTCCACTAACACTATTCCATATGGCGTAGTGTTACCAAAGATGATCCCCGATTGGTTAAATTCTAGTCATCCCTGAGTTCTATTCTCTGGGAAGGCGAAATAAATCCTCAGCTAGATAGGGGAGATATCCAAATACCAGGCCTAGTTAGTGGCCCAGTTTAGCATAGATTCCACTGGATGGTGGGTTGTGGGTTATATGGTCCATTTTCAAGAGTGTCATGGATCTAACAAAAAGGCACCTTTTTAACAGACCAACGCCACTAACTAGGTCGTAGTCCATGTCATGCCTTGCGCCCACTAACTCACAGATCGGGCCACTAGGGAGTTACAAATCTACATGGAAGGTACTATACCAGGACCCCACCTAGATTTATCTCACCTCCCCTATGATTCAAACCTAGGACCTAAGGCATAACAGCCATCAGGGAGTGTCACAAGTACCCCATCAAGATTTATCTCACCTCCCCTCATGACACTCCCTGGTGGATGTTATGCCTCAAGTCCCAGGTTCGAATCACGGGGGAGGAGAGATAAATCCTTGTGGGGCCTAGGGATAGTACCTACCATGTGGAGGCGTAACTCCCCAATGGTCAGGTTCGCAAGTTAGAAGGTGCGGGGCGTGGCACGGACTATGGCCCAGTTAGTGGCGTAGGTCTGTTAAAAAGGCTCCTTTTTTGTTAGACCCATGACGCACCCAATAATAGACCAAGATACTCACCATCCCCTACACTTGGGTCACTGGGATCTTAACTGGGATAATAAATTGGTCCGGGTATAATGGATATCTCTCCTAGCTAGATAGGGATTTATTTTTCCTCCCTAGAGATTCGAACTTGGGGCTGACTGGCATAATAGACATCGGGGAGCATCTCTGGTACCACTATTCCATGTGCTGTAGTGGTACCAGATAAGCTCCCCAATTGGTTATATAATGGCTCGGACCTCTCTGGTCGATTACTTTGTAAAAACGTTTTTTTTATGTGGTCAATGCGGCGAACATCAAAAATAATAATTATTATTAATAATAAATGGTGACGTGTTAATAAATTTTTTTTTTGGGGTTTTGTTATAAGTGTTATACTAAATAATTATAGTAATAATGTTGGTTTTTTTTGATAGATCTGGTAATAATGATTTAATGATAATTATGTTTTGAATTAAATGCAATGAGATTTGAGATATGAGAATAAATTAAAGATGTTATGATAATTGTGTAAAAATAAATAAATAAAGGTTTAAAATAAATTTGGGGCGTGCCACAAGGAGAGAGAAGATGAAAAATATAATAATATGAAATAAAAGGGGAGGTGCACCAACAAAATAAAGATTGGAGAGAGAAAATAAAATTTATTGAAAAATAAATATAAGAGAGAGGCGCCACTTTTTGTGGGAGAGAATCTTGGGAGAAAGAATTAATAAAGATTGGAGAGAGGGAGGAGTTATAAGATATTAATGGGAATAAAATTAAGTGTGAAATAAATAGTAAAGGAGATAATTGGTGATGATTTTCCAGCGTGAAAAATGACAAATGGTGATTGATTGGAGTTAGAGAAATAAATAAATAAATAATTAATAAAATATTGTTATCATTTTTTTTATAATAAAACACTTTTTTCACAATAACTTCTTCGTGCGACCTCGGTTTCACGAACCGTCAGCGGCAGTGCGACCCTGACTACGAGACAAAAATTATGAGTCCAATATTGGATGTCTTTTTCGGGTTTTTGGATTGGGTACCCAAAACGGTCATGAATTAATAGATTTAATATTGTTATTATTACGAGATCTTGTATCCAACGTATCTCCCTCATACGGTATCGGATTGACGATCCGTCAGCGACAGCGTAACCCTGAAATTATGACGGTCATTTTAAGACCATTAATGAGCTACTTTTATGACTCATGCCTCGGGTCAACGAAACACCACATATTGATAGAATTATCATTATTATTAAAACGCGTGGAAACCGCGTGACGTGTTGTGTGTTAACCAATCAAAACATGTAACATATGTACGGTCACATCGTGTATTCATTAATGCACGCTGAATATGGATTTACCTATTTGTTTCCTATATAAGAACGAGGTCATGTTTTATCTTCCATATCGATCGCTTCTTTGTCGCACGACGACGCTCTTGGACGATCGAGAAGTATTCCTCCTCTAACTTCTTTGTCCGAGCTCCGAATTACGATCCGTCAGTGGCCACAGGATCGTAGCGATGAGACGAAGCTTCTAAGCCCGGACTTGTCACCTTTCCTTCCGACCTTCCTTCTCCATCTTCCATCCTAGGAGGCCTTTGTCGGGTTTGGCGAAGGCGGAGGACACCGAAGGACGTCGTCGGAAGCGACGTGATCGGGACCTTTTGAGGTAGGGGTTTACCTTCGTCTCTCTTTTTGGTGCAACATGCAGGGTGGGATATTTTTCTTTTGTTCCATGGGATGCAGTTGAACTTTAAATAAAGATAATAACCGGATAAAGAAGGGTTTGGGGTTTTGTGTTGTTTCTATTGCCTTCCAGTTTCTTTATCTTCTGATTGTGATTTTGGATTGAAAGGCCTTTGCCTACTGAAAATCAAGGACGTTGGTTGCCTTTGTGTGCGCAATTGATATCTGAATTGTTTGTGGTTAGTTTTGTTAAAACATGGAAAATGGATAAGCACGTAAAGACTGGCTGATTAAATGAGAATGAAAACCTTGTGTGATCACCCCGATTGAACAAAGTTGGAATAATGAACATGTTGGTGGTTTGGTTGTTTTGTGGAAAATGCCTTTATTTATGAAAAGTGTTTTGATTATGAAAAGTGTTTTGAAGTAAAAGGTGTTTTCAAATGCGGAAATGTTTTTGTGTGTGGAAAGGGTTTTATGTGTGGAACTTTGAAATAAATGAATGATGGAATGTTGTATGGTTGTGATAATCTCTTGTAAATGAAATGGCATGTTGTTGCTTGCGTTTTACCTAACCTTGGTTGTGGATGGCAGGGATATGTTTGTGAAAGGTTTTGTCTGGATGTTAGTTGCCCAGTAGTAATAATTTGTTAAACCATTGCATGAAACATGAAAACCTAAATGGGGTTGGGGGATGATTGTTTGGTTGTTGATGCATGCTTCGTGGTAGCAGTGCCGAGGCACATGCTTAGTTTCTCTTTTTAAGAAGCCATAGTTTGGGCTGTGTGTTTGGTATATGTATATATATAATTTTATCTTTGTGTTTTGTCGCACCACACCCATGTCAAGCACCTAGTGCCGAACACTCCCATTTTATGGGAGAGGGTGTTCCCCCTTAGTTACTAGCTCCTTCCTGCTCCTTCTTCCATAGGCTATGATGGCTTGAGGTGACCTTACACCCAAGACTCTTCGGGTAGGTCTCGGAGGTTGTGATGGCTTGAGGCGACCTTTATCCCAAGACTCTTCGGGCAGGCTTACCGTTCCAAAGAACCTTCGGGATGAGGCCTAGGTGTCTGCGGGCGGGTTAGTGGTTGTGGCCCAGGTGTGTGCGGGTGGGATGCGTGGTTTGGCCCAGGTGTGTGCGGGCGGGAAGAGTGTGGTAGCATCAGGACGTTTGCCGTTAGGAAGAGCAGCATCTAATTAAGTGGGAAATGGTGCGGGGTACCCAATACTTTTGTTCTATATATATACTAAACTTGTTTGTGTTACTTGGTGAGTGTGACCAGTGAGGCTGGGTGGATAGTTTTTCCTTGTTAGTTTCTGGTTCTTCTGTTTTCTCACGGGACCTTAGGGTGTCTCCCCACTTGTGCACGAGAGCTTTAGGTTCTCTACTGAGTATACTTGTATGCTCACCCTACGTTGTTTCAGGTTTTCAGGAGGACTACCAGGGCCGTGCGGGACCCTTCTAGTCAGGCAGTGGGAGCTGTGCAGTTGCTGTTTTCTTGTTTTTCTTTTGGTATTGTACTCACTTGTACTTTGAGCTTATTTGTACTTGTACCTGTTTCAGTTTATTTATACATGCATATGGGACTGGTTTGGGTTTCTTTTCAGCACCTTTGTTCTTTTTCATTTTTGGTGGTTTACTTGTCCTATTTCCGATCCTAACTATAAAAAGGGTAATGCCTCCCATGATTGAAAAAAAAATAAACTCATACCCTTGGTTCTAGTCGCCACCCCGGGGCCTACTGGAGGCGGGACTCGGGGGTCATTATCTCCCTTTCACCATTGCCAGCTCAGAAGGGGCATCTTTGATGGAAGGGAGTCATGACAGAATGGTATCAGAGCAATGGTTGAGAGATAGGATGGAGTCTGGATTTAGGCACAGTGAGGATTGCATGAGATGGTAGGGAAACAGTGTTAGCTGATCTTGGTGTGTGACATAGGCCAGGGAAGACCGGCTAGGAAATGGGATTTTAGGGCCCCCCGTGATCCGATGCAAGGACTCTGAGCCTACCGAACAACCAAGTGAGGCTACATTGATTTTAGGGTAGAAACCCTAGGAAAGGTACATGCATCATCATGTTTGTGTTTTACTTGATTTGGGGCGTTCTGGGAATAAAGTAAAATGATAAAATGAACCCTTGAGAAATCTCCTTACTACTCGGGCTTAGGTTTTCCTTGTTTACCGTACAGCTATGGCACCTGGACGGCGTTCCCAGGTGGCTCAGGCGGCCGAGGCCCAGCAGGTTCAGGCGATCGATCAACTGAGGATCGATCAAGAGGAGGAAGACAGCCAGTGGCAGAAGACCCTCCGTTCTTTCCAGCGTCAGACTCTCAAGAAGTATGAGGGAAGTACTTCGGACCTGGAGACGGAGGGGTGGCTTGAAGAGCTAGGGATCGCTTTTACCTTGATCCGTGCTCTGAAGGAGTACTGGTTCCCCCTAGCGGTCAGTCAGCTGAGAGGCGCGGCGCGCCAATGGTGGATGCTCTACCTCGGGGAGAGGAAGGAGGCAGAGATTCCATGGTCTGACTTCGAAAAGGAGTTCCGAGAGGAATTCCTTTCTTCTTTGATCAAGGCAGAAAAGCGTCAGGAGTTGCTCTCCCTTCAACAGGGGAGTATGATTGTTCGAGAGTTGGGAATTAAGTTCAAGAATCTCCTACGCTTTGCTCCGGAACTCTTTCCGGATGAAGAGTCTCGGGCGAGACGTTTGGAAGAGGCGCTTCGTCCTTCGCTCCAGTATGCTGTGACCCCCTTCACCCTTCCGACATACTTAGCCGTACAGAAGAAGGCAGAAGTTGTAGAGAGGATGCACTTGCAGGGAGGTGCACCCCGAGAAGGGATCCAGGCGGGTCCATCGAAGGGGAAGGCAGTCAGTAGCAGACCTCCTGCGACCGGACCTTCCAGGTTCAGGCCGGTGGGGAGCAGGCCCCAGCGGTTCCAGTTCAGGTCTTCAGGCCCTCGTCCTTCCTTCTCGAGTCTTGGACTGAAGTTTTTTTCTTGTGGAGGTTTCGGGCACGTCCGGAGTCAGTTCCCGACCAGAGCTCAGCACGGTGGAGGTGGTCAGGATCAGTACCCGCCTCAGCAGCAGTTTCTGTTGAGGCCCTTTCAGCAGCAGCAGGGCCCTCCGAGGGTAGACCCTATAGGAGGAGGCCGATCTCAGGGTGCTCCTCAGGGACCTCGACCAGGGCGTGGTCTGGGAGGCGGTCGACATCAGAGAGGCAGAGGAGCTGGGCGTGGACAGTTGCACGCAGCAGAGTTGGCAGCTCCAGCAGGACCAGAGGTGGTACGAGGTACGATCTGTTTGTTCAACACTCTTGTTTCTACCTTGTTCGATTCAGGAGCTTTGCACTCTTTTGTTGCACCCAGTCTAGCCCATGCTTTGGGTCTAGACGTAGAGAGACTTTCTATATCCCTGGTACTGAGTACGCCTGTTGGAGGTCAGACCCGTTTGTCTTGGGTTTTTCGGGGATGCGAGCTGACGTTGGGACCACATCGGTCCATTGGAGACCTTCTTTTGCTACAGATGCAGCCATACGACGTCATCTTAGGCATCGACTGGCTGTTATCTGTTAGTGCTGTTATCGACTGCTTCCGGAGAAGAGTCGTGTTCTCCGATATGGATGGACAACGTGTGACTTTTGTTGGCGAGAGGAGCTATCAGGTGGGAAGTCGGCATGTGAAGCCTCTCTTTTCTTTGTTGGGTGGGATATCAGTGGTTCCAGCTGATACGGAGATGATGAATGTTCCAGAAGTTGTTGGGGAATTCCTCGATGTCTTTACCGAGGAGGTTGTGACTCTACCCCCTCGACGTGATGTTGAGTTTGGGATAGACTTACAGCCAGGTGCCCATCCAATCTCGATGGATCCTTATCAGATGGCACCTTCGGAGTTGCGGGAGTTGCGGATTCAGATTGACGATATGATGGAGAAGGGTTTCGTTCGACCCAGTGTGTCGCCATGGGGTGCTCCGGTTCTGTTCGTGAAAAAGGCGGATGGTGGTCTCAGGCTATGCATAGACTACCGGAGGCTGAATCAGGTAACGGTCAAGAACCGTTACCCCCTTCCGAGAATAGATGACCTCTTCGACCAGCTAAGGGGAGCATGTTGGTTTTCTAAGATTGATCTGCGGTCGGGATATCATCAACTGAGGGTAAAAGACAGTGACATCCCAAAGACAGCGTTCAGGTGCAGGTATGGGCACTTCGAGTTTGTAGTGATGCCGTTTGGGGTTACGAATGCACCAGCTGTGTTCATGGGTCTTATGAACTTTGTCTTCCGAGAGTTCCTGGACCAGTTCGTCGTTGTGTTCATTGATGACATCTTGATCTACTCAAGATCAAAGGAGGAGCACGTTGAGCATCTCAGGGCTGTCTTGGAAGTCCTTCGGCACCATCAGCTTTATGGAAAGTTGTCAAAATGTAAGTTCTTGATGCAAGAAGTACACTTCCTTGGGCACGTGGTGTCTCAGCATGGAGTATCAGTGGACCCGTCGAAGGTAGAAGCATTTGTTTCTTGGACAACACCCAAGAGCGTGGCAGAAGTTCGTAGTTTCCTGGGGTTGGCTGGATACTATCGGAGGTTCGTCTCAGACTTCTCTCGAGTTGCTGCTCTGTTGACAACTTTGACTAGGAAGAATCAGGTCTTCCTGTGGAATGAGCAGTGCCAGGAAGCTTTCGACTACCTGAAGGAGAAGTTGGTTAGTGCTCCCATCCTTAGGTTTCCAGAGGAAGGATCCTTGTATGAGGTGTTTTGTGATGCCTCTGGCCTTGGCTTGGGATGTGTGCTGATGCAGAAGAAGGGTGTGATCTGCTATGGGTCTAGGCAGTTGCGTCCTCACGAGCGGAACTATGCCACCCATGACTTGGAGCTTGAAGCAGTAGTGTTCGCATTGAAGCTGTGGCGACATTACCTCTTTGGGGATCGCTTTGTGGTCTTCACCGATCACAAGAGCTTGCGCTATATCTTCTCCCATTGTGACTTGAACTTGCGACAGTGGAGATGGGTCGAGTTTCTCCAAGACTACGACTTTGAGATCTCGTACACTGAAGGTAAGGGAAACGTTGTGGCTGATGCCCTGAGCAGGAAGCCGCATCAGGAAGTGGTTCGGGAATCTGCTGATGCTTGGAAGGTGATGGGGGAGTTGGTTGCCTTGCACTTGGATGCGAGGGTGGAAGGTGCTAGAGGCTTCTTGTTTCAGATGACGGTACAGTCCTCTTTGTTGCAGCAAGTGGAAGAGTCTCAGTGGGGAGACCCTGAGGTGGAAGTGTTGCGGGATCGTGTCGATCAGGGGAATGCTCCGGAAGGATGGTCGGAGGACAGCCGACATCGGATGCTCTTTCATGGAAGGTTGTTTGTTCCAGAGGTGATGCGTGATGAAGTCCTTTGTGAGTTCCATAGCTCAGCCTTGGCAGTACATCCAGGTGTTTCGAAAATGTACCAAGGCCTGAGGGGATAGTTTTGGTGGCCCGGGGTGAAACGGGCAGTGGCAGAGTTTGTGGCTAAATTCCTAGTGTGTCAGCAGGTGAAGGCTGAACACCGCGTTCCTGGTGATTTGTTGCATCCTTTAGATGTTCCCGAGTGGAAGTGGGACGACGTCTCGATGGACTTCGTCACAGGACTACCCAGAGCTCAGGGCGAGTATGATGCTATCTGGGTAGTGGTGGATCGACTGACAAAATCTGCTCACTTCTTGGCCATCAAGGAGTCAGGACCTGTGAGTACCTTAGCATAGAGGTAAGTGGATGAGGTGGTGCGTTTTCATGGAGTTACGAAGACTATCGTCTCAGATCGGGACACTCGGTTCACCTCACGAGTCTGGAAGGGGTTACAACATGCTTTTGGCACCCAGCTACGCCTTAGCACTGCTTTTCACCCTCAGACTGATGGAAAGACAGAGCGGACTATCCAGACATTGGAGGACATGCTGCGAGCATGTGTTCTGGATTTCGGAGGATCATGGGTACGACACTTGCCTTTAGTAGAGTTTGCCTACAACAACAGATTCCACTCTACTATCGGCATGGCTCCTTTTGAGGCTTTGTATGGAAGACCATGTCGTTCACCCTTTTGCTGGGCAGAGGTTGGTGAGACTGGTACTCTTGGACCAGAAGTAGTGCATAGCACCACGGAGAAGGTCCAGCTAGTGCGGGAGAGGATGAAAGCAGCTCAGGATCGGCAGAAGTCTTATGCTGATCGTCGGAGGAGGCCCTTGGAGTTCGAGGTGGGAGATCATGTGTTCTTGAAGGTTTCCCCTCGACGGGGGCAGTGGAGGTTCGGAAAGGGGAGTAAGCTCTCCCCTAGGTTCATCGGACCTTTCGAGGTGCTGAGGCGAGTTGGCGAGGTGGCATATCAGCTGGCCCTACCACCTCAGTTGGAGAGGGTCCATGACGTCTTCCATGTCTCCCAGCTTCGTCAGTACTTACATGATGACTCTCATGTCACCAACTGGGGAGAGCTAGATGTGGGAGAAGACGCGACCTTCGAGGAACGACCAGTCAGGATCGAGGATCGCAAGGAGAAAGTGCTCTGTGGACGAACCATCGGCTTGGTTCGTGTGTTGTGGAGGCATGGCGGCCTTGAGGAGAGCACTTGGGAGCGGGAGACCCCGATGCGCGCTCAGTACCCGGGGTTGTTTTGACTTGTACCTTCCTTTGTTTGTTGGTGTTACCCTGTACCTTTGATATATAAAATGTTGGCTTGTTGTATGTGAGATCTTTTTTCCTTGTTCTTGGGAAGTGTGTGGCTTGTCCGGATATATGGGAAAGGAAAAACCTGATCCTTAATCAAGACGCATTAATGAGGATGCGATTAAACCCATGCAGGCGAGTCAGTGCCGCCTAAAGCGGATAGTATCTTGACATAGGAGAGGGAATTCCTAACTCATAGAGATGTTGGTTGGTTCCTTGTCATGACGAGATCCCTGAGAGGTATCTTGTGGAGAGGTTCTTCAGATCCTTTCCTTCTTCTGGGTCAGTTTTTAATTCTTGAGGACGAGAATGTTTTGAGAGGTATCTAATGTAATGTCCCGGACCTCTCTGGTCGATTACTTTGAAAAAACGTTTTTTTTTTGATGTGGTCAATGCGGCGAACATCAAAAATAATAATTATTATTAATAATAAATGGTGACGTGTTAATAATTTTTTTTTTGGGGTTTTGTTATAAGTGTTATACTAAATAATTATAATAATAATGTTGGTTTTTTTTGATAGATCTGGTAATAATGATTTAATGAGAATTATGGTTTGAATTAAATGCAATGAGATTTGAGATATGAGAATAAATTAAAGATGTTATGATAATTGTGTAAAAATAAATAAATAAAGGTTTAAAATAAATTTGGGGCGTGCCACAAGGAGAGAGAAGATGAAAAATATAATAATATGAAATAAAAGGGGAGGCGCACCAACAAAATAAAGATTGGAGAGAGAAAATAAAATTTATTGAAAAATAAATATAAGAGAGAGGCGCCACTTTTTGTGGGAGAGAATATTGGGAGAAAGAATTAATAAAGATTGGAGAGAGGGAGGAGTGATAAGATATTAATGGGAATAAAATTAAGTGTGAAATAAATAGTAAAGGAGATAATTGGTGATGATTTTCTAGCATGAAAAATGACAAATGGTGATTGATTGGAGTTATAGAAATAAATAATTAATTAATTAATAAAATATTGTTATCATTTTTTTTATAATAAAACACTTTTTTCACAATAACTTCTTCGTGCGACCTCGGTTTCACGAACCGTCAGCGGCAGTGCGACCCTGACTACGAGACGAAAATTATGAGTCCAATATTGGATGTCTTTTTCGGGTTTTCGGATTGGGTACCCGAAACGCTCATGAATTAATAGATTTAATATTGTTATTATTACGGGATCTTGTATCCAACGTATCTCCCTCATACGGTATCAGATTGACGATCCGTCAGCGACAGCGTAACCCTGAAATTATGACGGTCATTTTAAGACCATTAATGAGCTACTTTTATGACTCATGCCTCAGGTCAACGAAACACCACATATTGATAGAATTATCATTATTATTAAAACGCGTGGAAACCGCGTGACGTGTTGTGTGTTAACCAATCAAAACATGTAACATATGTACGGTCACATCGTGTATTCATTAATGCACGCTGAATATGGATTTACCTATTCGTTGCCTATATAAGAACGAGGTCATGTTTTATCTTCCATATCGATCTCTTCTTTGTCGCACGACGACGCTCTTGGACGATCGAGAAGTATTCCTCCTCTAACTTCTTTGTCCGAGCTCCGAATTACGATCCGTCAGCGGCCACAGGATCGTAGCGACGAGACGAAGCTTCTAAGCCCGGACTTGTCACCTTTACTTCTGACCTTCCTTCTCCATCTTCCATCCTAGGAGGCGTTTGTCAGGTTTGGCGAAGGTGGAGGACACCGAAGGACGTCGTCGGAAGCGACGTGATCGGGACCTTTTGAGGTAGGGGTTTACCTTCGTCTCTCTTTTTGGTGCAACATGCGGGGTGGGATATTTTTATTTTGTTCCATGGGATGCAGTTGAACTTTAAATAAAGATAATAACCGGATAAAGAAGGGTTTGGGGTTTTGTGCTGTTTCTATTGCCTTCCAGTTTCTTTATCTTCTGATTGTGATTTTGGATTGAAAGGCCTTTGCCTACTGAAAATCAAGGTCGTTGGTGGCCTTTGCGTGCGCAATTGATATCTGAATTGTTTGTGGTTGGTTTTGTTAAAACATGGAAAATGGATAAGCACGTAAAGACTGACTGTTTAAATGAGAATGAAAACCTTGTGTGATCACCCCGATTGAACAAAGTTGGAATAATGAACATGTTGGTGGTTTGGTTGTTTTGTGGAAAATGCCTTTATTTATGAAAAGTGTTTTGATTATGAAAAGTGTTTTGAAGTAAAAGGTGTTTTCAAATACGGAAATGTTTTTGTGTGTGGAAAGGGTTTTATGTGTGGAACTTTGAAATAAATGAATGATGGAATGTTGTATGGTTGTGATAATCTCTTGTAAATGAAATGGCATGTGGTTGCTTGCGTTTTACCTAACCTTGGTTGTGGATGGCAAGGATATGTTTGTGAAAGGTTTTGTCTGGATGTTAGTTGCCCAGTAGTAATAATTTGTTAAACCATTGCATGAAACATGAAAACCTAAATGGGGTTGGGGGATTATTGTTTGGTTGTTGATGCATGCTTCGTGGTAGTAGTGCCGAGGCACATGCTCAGTTTCTCTTTTTAAGAAGCCATAGGTTGGGTTGTGTGTTTGGTATATGTATATATATAATTGTATCTTTGTGTTTTGTCGCACCACACCCATGTCAAGCACCTAGTGCCGAACACTCCCATTTTATGGGAGAGGGTGTTCCCCCTTAGTTACTAGCTCCTTCCTGCTCCTTCTTCCATAGGCTATGATGGCTTGAGGTGACCTTACACCCAAGACTCTTCGGGTAGGTCTTAGAGGCTGTGATGGCTTGAGGAGACCTTTAGCCCAAGACTCTTCAGGCAGGCTTACCGTTCCCAAGAACCTTCGGGATGAGGCCCAGGTGTCTGCGGGCGGGTTAGTGGTTGTGGCCCAGGTGTGTGCGGGCGGGATGCGTGGTTTTGCCTAGGTGTGTGCGGGCGGTAAGAGTGTGGTAGCGTCAGGACGTTTTCCGTTAGGAAGATCAGCATCTAATTAAGTGGGAAATGGTGCGGGTTCCCAATACTTTTGTTCTATATATATACTAAACTTGTTTGTGTTACTTGGTGAGTGTGACCAGTGAGGCTGGGTGGATAGTTTTTCCTTGTTAGTTTCTGGTTCTTCTGTTTTCTCACGGGACCTTAGGGTGTCTCCCCACTTGTGCACGAGAGCTTTAGGTTCTCTACTGAGTATACTTGTATTCTCACCCTACGTTGTTTCAGGTTTTCAGGAGGACTACCAGGGTCATGCGGGACCCTACTAGTCAGGCAGTGGGAGCTGTGCAGTTGCTGTTTTCTTGTTTTTCTTTTGGTACTGTACTCACTTGTACTTTGAGCTTATTTGTACTTGTACCTGTTTCAGTTTATTTATACATGCATATGGGACTGGTTTGGGTTTCTTTTCAGCACCTTTGTTCTTTTTCCTTTTTGGTGGTTGACTTGTCCTATTTCCGATCCTAACTATAAAAAGGGTAATGCCTCCCATGATTGAAAAAAAAAATAAACTCATACCCTTGGTGCTAGTCGCCACCCCGGGGCCTACTGGAGGCGGGACTCGGGGGTCATTATCTCCCTTTCACCATTGCCAGCTCAGGAGGGGAATCTTTGATGGAAGGGGGTCGTGACAGGTTATATTCCAGTTATCCCCATGTTTGATTCTCTAGAGAGGCGAGATTAAATCCCCAACTGGCTAGGGTACTGTGCCTGAACCTAGCCGAAGTTAGGGCCCATTTCATGGAGCCCGCAAGTTAGTGGGATGTGGGGTTCTAGTTCATTTTCAGGAGTGTCATGGGTCTAACAATGATGTCATAGGGCTTATATGAGAATTTGGATATCCTTGTACTGAGAGGTATCATCAGTGACAGATCGTGTGGTGGCATAATCGATTTGGGTAGAACCTTGACAAGAGTTCTAGGGTTTATGTGATGGGGGAGCATGGATCGAGAGGAGTGACATGTGCACGGTGTTGGAACTGTTGAGGTTTCTACTCAAGGAGTGTTTTAATAGAATCCATATAGTGGAGATCACATCATTGGCCATTGGTGGGTGTGACCCTCATTGCGGGTGAATATTTATGGATGTTTAGGATAAAGATTTGGTGGTCTGGGAGTGGGTTGCAGTGTATGTTTCATGTTGGTGCTCAGGGATGAGTGGATCGATCATGTCTAGTTATAAAGTTTAGTAATGGACAGATCATGGACTATGGAGATCAGTCTTTGGTTTTTGGGTGTGATGATGAGGATACTCATATGATGGAGAGCATCGAATCGGTCACGAGTAAATGACCCTCATGACTGAAGATTCATGTTGTGGTGAGATTAGTCATTGTATGATAGAGGTGGAATCAAAATGTCGATGCGCATGTGGGTCCAATTATAATTGGTTCTTTGGTGAATACCATATTTAAGATTTTTAGGTGGTGTTTAATAGAGTATATGTGTCATATATGGGCTCACTTGGAGTTTTTGTGATTCATGAGTGAGTCAGATCAGTGGTGTATCGGTACTTCTGAGTGGAGCACAAGGACTGGTGTGGTTGGATGAGGTTACAACCAATTAATTAAATTGAGAGTTAGGTTCTGACTTCTATGTTGTTTCTTGGGAGATTTTATGATGCCTTTTGGTGCAATGGAATTTAAGTTGAGGTTGGTGTCTTGGTGGTGTGTTAGTGGTTAAGGTCATGTGTTTTCAGAGGAAGTCATCTAGAGGACCAGATGGTGAATTTTTAGGGAATTGGATATGTTGAGGTGAAAATCATGTCAAGAGAATCATGTGGGACATGGTTGAGGTGGTCCAAGGATCGAACTAGAACTTTTTCGGGAGAAGTCGGTGGATCCGAGCTTGGTGGTCGGAGTTTCATAGCGGGAGCAGCGTGTTGAGAATTTGAAGGTGAAACATGGAAATTTGATAGTGGGTCGATGGTTGCGGTAGATCCAAGTTTTTCTTAGAGGACTACTAGATGCTTCTTGAGAACAAGAATCCATATGGTGGAGAATTTCTAATGACTCATAGATTTTTGGGTCATTATTTTGAGAGGTGATTTGGATCACATGGTGAATGGGGTTGGACGGGGGAAGAGTCCCTCTGCTTGAACATTTTAGGCTATGAACTAGGGGTTTATGCTATGAAATGTTCAGATGAAAAGGCATTCATGCAGTGAACCCCCTGTTCAAACCATGAATCGAACCTGAGTATGACTTTTAACAAGGTAAATTCCATCCTTTTGATATTGGTATTCGGGGTTTAGGGAGGCTTAGAGTAATGGGAGGAGGCCATTTCAACCAGTCCTCCTTCTAACCTTCCCTACTTCGATTCCCTATGGGTAGTTATAGTTCTAGGTGAGTTTTTATGAAGGTTTGAGGTAAGTTCATATGTTCTTTCCTCTTTTTGTATTTACCTACATATCCCACTGATTTCATGTGATTTTGGGATAGGTTTTGGTGATGATTTCATTGGGGCATTGTGAAATCACCTATGGTCGATGGGGATTTCATTTGGCTAGGAAAGTGGATGTCCCAAAAGCTTTATCACACACGTTGGGTGCAGTTTCTGTGTGATTATGGTGACCAGTGAGTTTTGAGGAGAATACACATTTGGAATTGTTTTAAATAATTATTTATAATTAATTATTATGGCATTTTGGCATGAGGGAGGTGTATAAAAGAATGGAAGAGACATTATTATCTTGGAAAAGGATTAGTAGAGCTTGATAAGGATTGTAACTCTATTTTTGAAGTAGGTGGATCCTTTAATACAAATCCATATGAATTTTTATGCATGATTGTTGGATTCATGCATATTGATTGGGTTCAGGAGCAGGTTTTAAGGACCGAGGGTGCCCTGGGTAGAAGAGATAGGATGGTGTTGGGCCTCCTATTCTCAAGTTAAGTTCTTGTTAGCACTTTTATTAATTGGAACCACCATAAGACTAAATCTATAATGGGTGATAGTTCTAGTTAAATTTATGAGAGAACTTGAGTAGGTTTCATGGTGCGCAATGAGTGAGGTAATATCTTGGGTGGTTCCTCAGGGCTATTTGATAGGATTGGGAGGATTTTTCCTAGTGATAATTAGTGAGATGTTCATACATCTCAAGCATGAGGAGTGAAACCCTCTAAATGGTAGAGGAGTTTTGTGAGTATGATGAGTCCTTTCGGGTTGGATGGGGTGAGTTGGAGAGGGTTTCCTCTAAATGGATGGTTGAGAGGTCTCCCTCTAGAGATGTGAGATGAGACCTAGGTATGGCTCATGGGAAGTGATTAAGGGGTTCGAAATTGGAATTCTAGGGGTTTTTTATATGAATTGGACCTTGTCTCTTGAGGTTGGGATCAGGATGATCCTATGTCTTATAGATTCACCACTAGGTGATACAGATGGGTTGGTATCAACTACCAGAGGACAAGATGAGTCTATAAAAATTCAATGGATGCCCTAACAGTGAGATTAGATATATTGTGACATGAGAGGATAATTGAGGGTTAGGTCTGAATGAGATGAGTTGGTGGTCTATGTGAAGGCCTATATACCTGTGTGTATTACACGTTCTTGTGATAGGTGATAATTTCTGGTGTGCGTGATGGATCTTTAGGCCTTTCCCCACTATGAGTAAGATGGTGTGGGTAGGACTTCCATGGGGAGGTAGAGTCATTGATTCGTATGTGAAGTATAATCCAACTATTAATGAGATGGTGTGACTTTAGAATAGATTGGGCCTTGCTAGGAGTGAGATAACATTGGTAGGACTAACATGAGTGAGATGGAGTCCATGGAATGGGAGTAATGGCATGAGATCATAGGATGGGACCACCATGAGAAAGATAGGGTCTGAGATGTGTTGTGTCACAAGATTGGGTGACAGTACCTCCTTAAGTGAGATGGGGTCTGTATGTGATACAATACTAAAAGGATGGACCTTACTATGAGTGAGATGATAAAAGTTGAGTATTGAATGTGTGACATCTTAGAGTAAGGGTTTGGTCAGGTGCTTGGTATGGAACACTACCCTGAGGTGGGTAGTGGTCTAGACTTAGATGATGCCCTACCCTAAGTCCTTAAGTATGGGTTGAGTTACATGTATGATGGCATAAGGAAGAGATTGGATTCCAACACGATGTTAAATTAGGTATAGTTTGGTGTCGTGGTAACTTATTTAGTACACAGTTACCCAACATGTGGGGAGACATGGTAGTCTAGTTAGCACATGGTGTCCAAGATGCTTGTGTGACATGGTTACTTTTATCATGCGTACACACATATGAAAACATATATTCGGGGTTCATAATGACAACCTATTGACTTATATTCTCACATCCTACATGGGAACCCCAGTACGTGTACAAACCTTATGTTTTCTTTTAGTTTTAGCATAAGATGTGAAAAGGATTAGGCTGGAGAAACTCGATGAGTATTTGGATATGGGGTTGTTGAGGCCTAGGGATGGCAGTAGGGTTCTCATGTATTTTTTTATTTATTTTTATTTTTTTATAATATTTCCCCAGTAGATGATCAGTTGATGTATGCTTGTATGATCGTGATTCTATATGTTTCATTTGATTTGTTATAGAATTGTGTTTTTGATCTGATTATGGATATGTAGGTTTTGGTAATTTTACTCTATTTTCTTACTCTAATTAGAGGGAATAGTATCCACCCAATATGAATTAGGCTATCATCACTATTCAGAAGCCTCTAGAATTTGGGGAGGCATGTATGATGTCACATGTATCTTCATACTAGGGCACTCTCAAGTGGTATATGGGCCATCACATTACAATCGTGTTATGTTTTGTTGAACACTATGTTATGGCATGATCAAGATATGAAATTTCAAATAATAAAATGAATTAATATTTTAAAATATATGGATTTTAAGGCTTTTTTTAAATTCAAACCCTTTTAATAAGAAAACATGTCATGATGTATATGCCACATCATGGTTGAGATAGGTTTTGAAGATATGAAATATTTGATTCAATTTAAATTTATGAAATTGTGGGATAATTTGTAATGGTTTGTGCCTTCCTGGTCCATTAATTTGTTGTTTGGGTAGTTGGAGGCATTAAAATGAGGTTTAGAGGACTCGATAGAGTTAGAGATACATGAGTATTGCAGGTGGAAGTTCATAATGTGAACCAAATCCACATCATGATATGGTGATTCGTGGCTTGTGTTGTTAGTAAGTTTCATGACTTGTATGTGGGATAAGGGGAATCCATGAAATAGATTCACATAATGAAATAAGTACATGACATGTAATTAAATTTGATCTAATGTGACATGAATTTTACCAAAAACCCAATATATAGGGATCTCATGCCCTGTATGTGGTTCATTGTTTGTAATCTATGGGACCCCATGGAATTCACATCGTGAATGGGTTTTGAGACATGAAAGGTTTGGGTTCCAAGTTTTAAATAGGTTTTTATTTGGTGGATCCCATAGTATTTTTACCTCCCTTACTCCTCTCATTCTAGGAAAACCCAAGGCACCCTGAGGAGACCTTCTAACCCTCTTCTCCCCTACTTCGATCCTTGGGGTCTGGTGGATGCTTGTTGGTAATATATGGAGATTTATCCTCTTTTTCCCAAGATTTTCCTTCCATTATTCTTCAGAGATCCACCTTGGTGGTGTTGTTTTGGTTTGGGGTGTGAATGGGCTACATTTTTTACAACCCTTTGGTGAGATTTATGTTGATTTAGGGTTTCCATGTGTTGTTGTGGTTTTCAAGTTGTTTCTTCTTCATCCTGTAGTGTGCAGTTAGATTGGAAAGATTCCTTGATATAGGGGGTGTTCTTTCTCACTTATTTATGTTCTATGTGTGAGACCTGCATGATTTTACTTAACTTTGGGGGAATTTTAAGGGTCATCATAATCATATAATAAATTGTAAAATTGAAATTGATGAAAATTGGGATCTATCTCATTCTTTACTATTTGTGATATATGTTTTTGATATTAATATGCATGTATGCTACCAATTCTAAAAATAAAGGTGGTTGGGGGTCTTGTTTTTTCTGTATTTGTTATTTTGTGATGACCCTTGTTGTGTTTTTGTGTATTCACACCCTGAATAAAAGGTTAAAGAACATATATTTGGATTATAATTGGTTTCCCCTATACATCTGGTTTGTGTGATAATACACATGCTAAATAAAAAAGATATGTGATAATTCCCTTGAATAATTGTGGAAGTTGGTTTGTTTTTTCTTGTGTATGTTTGTTCTTGTTGTGTTTCCCTATGTGGTTTGGACTTTTGTGTGGTGATGTTAGTGATCGGCTGGGTTGTGCAGTATATGGGGAAGTGATACAGTGGTTGTTGTAAAAGTGGGATCCCTAGACCCAACTTTACTAGTACTTTTGATTACCATATCATGCATATAGTTAGTTATGCATGATTTACACTTACCATTATAGTTTATAAATTTCTATATCCACTATTTAAATGGTAATATCCATAGATTAATTTTCAAATTTTAAGTTTATAGTAGATTTATGGCTATAATGAGAATCTCAAGATACTATGACATTAATCTTAAAGATATGTCTTATGATCTAGATACATCATACTGACTGGACACAGTTTATTTCTAACTATCTGTTATTAGGGGCTCATAATCTTTAAGAATTATTCTCATGAAGTTCACACTTGGCGATCTCTGGTAGTGAGATCATGAGGACAGACCCGCCAATAAAAACACCATGTGTTTTGGGTGTTATTGGTTGTTCCTATCAATATACATGTGTATTAGTCTCCTAAATTGATATCATTATCAATGTGTTCCATTTGATCACATACTTTTATGCAAGTAAAAAAGTATGATAATGAAATCACGGTGAGGTATCTTGTGTTGGGTGTACCATTGGTGGTATGGAATTCGTTGAATTGTCAAGAAAGGATTTATCAGTTCCAAGTTGAGGAAGTAATATATCTTAGGCCTGGTTGATCAGGATGGTAGTTCCTTCATAAGTCCTTGTCCAAGGCATTCAATGGTAAATCAATCTAGTTATATTAACAAACAATAAAGTAAGTAAGGACGATTACATAAGTGTGTGTTCTTCTTTATGATATATGTAAAGACAAAGAGATTATATTACACGGTACATGTTCGTAGGTTGGTTATCATTGCTATGACTATCATTATCTCTTTAGAATCATTGATGGGTTACTAGAGTCTTCTCTTGGTCTATGAATATTATTTATAGCCATTTAGATAAGGTCCAAGAGGGTCACACACAATATAGAATTCAAGAATCCTCTCTATTCCGGTCAATAGGTATATTAGACATGGTTACCCCACCATAGGGTCTGAGTGTTTTCCAAGTTATTGATCATTGATAACTAAATAAATTAATTATTATTCAATTTAAGAATAATTGTATTGAATTTATTTATTAAAATTATTTACAAGTGTAAGTAAATGTGACGAAAAATATTATTCGAACAAATATTATTTTAATATTTCAGGTTTATTTAATATTACCAGGAATTTTGAGTTGCGTTAATGACTCAGTTTTATCATGAAATATATTTAATATATATTATAGGTATGTGATAAAATATAAATAATATTTAAGATGCAATTTATTTCTCCATAATTATTTATTTATTGGATGTTTAATAAATGGGGGTCGGGGAACACTTTTTGGGTATTTGGGAATCCACTATAAATAGGAGGAGAGAGGCTCTCACATAATTACAATTCACTATGAGTTCATCAAACCCTATCTATCCTATCCTTTTTATAGAGATATAATCTTTTGATCCAAGTGATGGGATTGAGATCATATCCTTGCATTGACGGCATGTCAATGTGGTGATTGTTGGGACGTTGAATGCTTCGTCGGATCATCGTGATAGCACCCAGAATTTGAAAAACGATGCTCCTATGGATTTTTGAAGTGTGTGTGGATGATATAGATGAATTATTATTTGGATCCTTCGATCAATGGTCACCGGGGATGAGAAGTTTACAAGCATGCTTTTATTTGAACGAGGTACACATTTAGTTTTAATTTATGTGATTTGTTTAATTTATGCATGATTCCATCCCATCTCCTTCCTCTTCCTACCCTGATGCCTTTAGTGGTTAGTTAGAATGGATGTGATGTGGGTAGTTGTGTGATTTGGGTAGTTGTGCAATGTGGTTTTGGTTCAGTGGTTGTGGCGTAGTGTATTTTTTATGGTATGTGGTGATAGTATTTCATGATGTATGTGATGAGTGGTTGATATAGTGAGACATCTTGGGTAATGTGGTGCAACAACGATGGTGTATGTGTGGTAGTGGTTGTGTCATTTGGGTCAGATATAGCATGTAATGATTATGTTAGTTTCCCGATTATCCATGGGATGAACTGTGATGATAAATGAAACAAAATAGGCTAGTAAATAAACAAGACAGTCTTGAAACATGTATGTGGTAAGTGTCTTAAATTAATTGAATGAATAATGAGTAGTGTTATGTAAAATTAAATTGCTAAAAAATAAAAGTGGTGAAACTTGTAAGTGGAAAGTTGAATGTTGTGTGGCTTGTGTGGCTTGTGTGGTGGTTCTTTGGTGTGTTGGATATGGTGGGGGAAGTGGTAGTAATGGTTGATGTGTGGAATGATAGTGGTGATGTGGTGTGCTCTATTGTGGTTTATGTGAACCCATATGTTGGTTATTATGTGTTATCTATATACCATGTATGTTTATGCTATTTTATATGTGCCCCACCTGGGTTGGATAACCTTACCAATGCTCAAAGGTGGAGATTTATGAGTGTTTTCCCCAAAATCTAGGATGGTAGTGATGAAGATGGATGGATACACCCTATCCCCTACTCTTGCTTTGGAAGTAGTGATACGGGTTGGTGTTGGAGATTACCCAGTAGTGATGTGATGACCTAGGTGTCTTCAGGCGGGATGTGATCTGTTGGACCAGGTGTCTACGGGTGAGATGTGATTTGGTGCGATGTAATATGTGGTGGGGGTCATGTGTGGTAGGAGGAGGGAATGAGGTTTATTTCCTTCAGGTTCATGATACTCTACTGCTCTGGTTCTATTTAGGATGTGATGTGTAGGCCCATGTGTGTGCGGGCGGGATGTGATGTGATGACCCAGGTGTATGCGGGCAGGATGTGATGTGATGTGATGGATCAGGTGTCACAGGTGGGATATGATGTGATGTGATGTGGTATGTGTGGAAGGGATGGGAGCATAGGATGTTCAAAGTTGGGGTGTGAGAGAAGAAAATGAGTGAGGAAGTGGGAGCGAGGTACCTTGTCTTGTTATGATCTTGTTTCTATGTTATTATATTGGATGTGTGATTTGGTGAGAAAGTCATAGTGAGGATAGGATTGGTTAGATAACTTGTATAGGTGCTTATTGGTTCTTCTCTTTTTTCATCGGCACATTAGCATGCTCTTTTCACATGTTCACTTGAGGCCTTGGTTATGTCCCTACTGAGTATACATGTTATGCTCACCCTACGTATATAAACTGTTTTCTGGTTTATAGGAAGACTTTGGGGATTGAGATGGACATTACTATATTAGGCTGGAGTTGTTGTTGATTCACTGTCATAGACTTGTATTTTGGTAAATTTGGAGAGTTTTATATGTATCAGTTTTACTTTATTAATTCATTTTGGGGTGGTTTTTTTTTACCTCTATATTATATGATAGATTTTTTTGGTGATTTTTTATCCTATCTATAGATCATGTTTCATTTATTGAGGGTAATAGCTCCCATACTATTATATTTTTTATACCCTCAGTGTTATTCACCAATCCAGGGCTTACTGTAGGTGGGACTCGGGGGTCATTATCTCTCTCCCTTCATTTCGGCATCTTTGGTGAGAGGGGGTCGTGACATAGTGGTATCAGAGGTTTTGGTTGAGATATAGGAAGGAGTGTGGAGTTAGGAATTGTGAGGTTTTCATGGGTTGGTATTGAAATGGTATTAGTAGACCTTGGTGTGTGATATAGGTCATGGAGACCGGCTAAGGCACAGGATTTTAGGGGCCCCCATGATCCAGTGCATAGAATCTGAGATTATTGAATAACAAAGTGAGGTGGACCTATTTGTAGGGTAGATACCTAAGAGAGGTAAATGCATCGTGATTGTTTGTGTTCATTTCTAAAATGTTTTGTTTTGGTAAAATAAAATGAATTAGATAAATAATATTTGATAAAATTCCATGATACCAGGCTTAGGGTATTCTCCTTAGTTTTCAAGAATGAATCTTATTTTCCACCAATAAGTTTCTCAAAAAGTTGAGGTTTGGTAGGATGATTTGGTTGATTGTTAGAGGATTGACCTGAAAGTGGAGGATGAGGCATGGAAGTGGGAATTGTATTCCTTTTAGCGGTATATTTTGTTAAGTATGAGGTGAGTATCTATGATCTAGAGATAGAGTGTTGGTTGGAGGAGCTCGAGATCACTTTTCATCTGATTTGAGTGTGAGATAAGTTATGGGTTTCATTGGTAGTTATTATGATGTGGAGAGCTTCACACCATTGGTGGGATCTGTTTCTTAGTGACCATAAGGAGGCAGATGTTTTGTGGATCGACTGTCAAAGGGACTTTTGTAAGGAGTTCCTTTAGTAAAAAAATGAGGACATCCAAGAGGTAGGAGCTTCTCTCCCTTTAATATGGGAGTCTAATTTTAAGGTATCTTGGTATCAAGTTCAAGGACCTCCAACACTTTCCCCCAGAATTTTTTCTAGATGAGGATTCTAGAGTGTGGTGTCTCGAAGAGGATTTTCACCTAGGGATCAGGTATGTGGTCACTCTATTTACACTCTCTACGTATCTAGAGGTTTAGAAAAAGGTTGAGGATATCAAGTGGATTATTTACTTGGTATTTGAGCCTCAATAGAGTCTAAGACATGGTGTTTTAAGGATCATAGCTTCAGGCAGTGGGCTACAGGTGTTCAGGCAATCAAGGTTCTATTCAGTGGGGAATCAACTGTGGAGGTTTATTCCCTGTACGTCAAGGATAGGTGGTTTCCAACTACCTTTTGGGGGTTTTTCATTTTCATGATATATATATGGGAGATATTGGAACTGTCAGGCTTAATGTTCAACTGCTTAGGGAGGTTGGTTTCATATGGGTAGTCAGGCCCCTTTTTAGCAGCAGCAGTTGCCTCCAAGGAAGTTTCAATGGCAGGGAATTCAGGTTGTTTTTAATAAATTTAGGGTAGGTGTAGTTGGTATAGGGCATCCTTATGATGGTCTCCATCTATAGGGGCCTAGGAAAAATCATGATCATGGAGTTTGACAGTAGAGAGGAAAATTTGGGTGTGGTCAGATGCACGCATTAGAGGCAGCAGTGCAAACAGTGCCAAGAGTCATTCGAGGTGCAATCAGTTTATCATCATGGGGCAGAACTAGTCAGTGGAGGACTTCTTCTTCTTGAAGATACACCCATATAATTTTATCCTTGGTATTGATTAGATGTATTCCATGCATGCATTCATTTATTTATTTTGGATAAGAGTTTCATTTTCTGATGTGGAGAGACAACGAGTGGTATTCATTGGGGAGTGAGGTTATCAGTTGGGTGGTAAGAAAGTGGAACATTTTTTTCCATAGTTAGTGGAGATATAAATAGAAGATTGGGTTGAGGGTGTTCCTAGAATTATGGAGGAGTTCTTGGATGTTTTTACAGAGGAGGTTATGACACTACCTCCTCGACGTGATGTTGAGATTGGGATAGAGTTACAGTCGGATGCATCTCATAGTTTGAAGGATCCCTATAAAATAGAACCTACAGAGTTGCATGATTTGAGGATACAGGTGGGTGATCTAATGAAGAGGGGTTCCATCCATCCTAGTGTGTCATTTTAGGGTGCTTCGATGTTGTTCTACAAGAAGGAAGATGGAAGTATGAGGTTTTTTATAGACTACTGGAGGTTGAATCAGGTTACAATCAAGAAAAGCTACCCTCTTCTGAGGATCGATGATCTGTTTGACTAGTTGAGGGGAGCTATCTGGTTCTCTAAGATCGATTTTTGATCTAGATATCACCAGTTTAGGGATAAAAACAAGGATTTTTATAAGACTACCTTCGGATAAAGGTACAGACACTTCATGTTTGTATTCATGTTGTTCAGTGTTACAAACACACCAGTCATGTTCATGGGGCTTATGAACTCCATGTTTTGTGAGTTCCTAGAATAGTTCATCCCCATATTCATCAATAATATCTTGATCTACTCAAGGTCATAGGATGAGCATGTTGAGTGTCTTAGATCTATTTTACAGTCCCTTCAACACCACCATCTTTATGGAAAGTTTTCCAAGTGTGAGTTCTGGACATGAGAGATGCATTTACTTGGGAATGTGGTGCCTCAGCTGGGTGTGGTAGTATACCCTTCAAAGGTTGAGGTAGTTGTTTCTTGGGAATCACCCAATAACTTAGTAGAGGTTTTCAATTTCCTTGGTCTCTCAGGATATCATCGGAGGTTTTTACTTGATTTATCTCAAGTTGTAACCCCACTAATAGCATCAACCAAGGACCAGGATTTTGTGTGGATTGATTAATGTCAAAAAAATATTCAATTACTTGAAGGGGAATTTGGTTAGTGTTTCAATGCTTCATTTTCTTGAGGATGGTGTATTGTTCGAAATTTTTTGTGATGCATCCCATCTGGGCTTGGGATGTGTGTTCATATAGAAGCAAGCATTGATCTCATATGGTTTTAGGTAGTTACATAATCATGAGCATAACTATGTAACCCATGATCTAGAGTTGGTACCAGTTGTGTTTTTTCTAAATTTGTGTCTTCACTACCTCATTAGATATCTCTTTTTGGTCTTCATGGATCACAAGAGCTTGAGGTATGTCTTTTCTAAATGCGATCTGAATTTTCACCAGCAGATATGGATGGTGTTTCTTTAGGATTGTGATTTTGAGATCAATTACACCCCAAGTAAGGTTAATGAATCTTTCAATGTGTTAAGTCAAAATTCCCAAAGAGATGTGCTTCGGGAGTCTACAGATGTTTGGAAATAGATGTATGAGATTATAGAGATGCAACTTGACATTGGAGAGAGAAGTTTTCAGAATTTTCTTTATAAGATGACTGTGGAGTCATATTTTATGCAGTAGGTGGAGGAGTCTCAGTGGGTAAAATCAGAGGTATAGGTGATGCATGATTTTTTTGGTCATGGTGAGGCTCTTGGTGGATGGTCAGAGGATGTTCGAAATCAAGTGTTGTTTTAGGGAAGGTTGTTTATCTCAAAAGTGAAGTATGATGGAGTTCTATGTGAGTTTCAAAACTCGCCCTTAGCGGTGCATCCCAATGTGATAAAGATATATCATATCTTGAGGAGATATCTTTAGTGTTTGGGGATGAAAAGTTTAGTGGCGAAGTTTGTGGAAAAGTGTTTGGTTTTTTAGTGGGTGAAAGAGAAGTACCATGTTCTGAGTGGTTTGTTGCAGTCCTTATATGTTCCTAAGTGGAAGTGGAAGGAAATCTTGATAAACTTAATCATAGGTTTACCATAGGATTAGGGATGATGTGATTTATTTTGGGTGTTAGTGGACCGACTGATGAAATTAGATCACTTTTGGGTGATTCATGAGTCGATTACCATGTATTTTTTGGCGAGGAGGTATGTGTATGATGTGTTTAGGCTTTATAGGGTACTGAAGACCATCATCTCTAATTGGGTCCTTATTTTACCTCACATTTATGTAGGTAATGTTAGTATTCTTTTGGATCCCATCTTCTCCTCATCACTGTTTTCCACCCACATACAAATGGGTAAATGGAGCAGACCATCCAAACACTAGAGGATATTTTGTGGGATTTCATCTTGGAATTAGGTGGATCTTGGGTATGATGTATGCCTTTAGTCGATGTTTCATACAAAAATAGCTATCACTCATCCATTAGCACAGATCTATTTGATGTGTTGTACGGGTGACCGTATCATTCTTTATTATGTTGTACGAAGGTTGGGTAGTCAGTGGTTCTTGGTCCTAATGTGGTGCAGAGCATGACCAAGAAGATCTAGTTGGTTTGAGAGAGGATGAGGATGGTGTAGGACCATCAGAAGGCTTATGTTGATCATAAATGGAGGCCCCTGGAGTTTGAGGTTGGAGACCATGTTTTCTTAAGAGTCTCCCCTTAACGAGGGCATCATAGGTTTGTTATAGGGAGTGAGCTTTCTCCTAAGTTTTTTTGTCCCTTTGAGGTGTTGGGTCATGTTGGAGTGGTGGTGTATCGATTGGCGTAGCCATTGTAGTTAGAGAGGATCCAGGACATATTCCATATGTCTCATCTTTGTTGGTATCTTCATGATGACTCTAATGTTATTGACTTGGGAGGGATGGATATTGAGGATGATGTGGAATTTGTGGAGCAGCCAGTGGAGATATTGGATCATTGAGAGAAGGTGTTATGTGGGTAGACCATTCCCTTTGTTTGCGTGTTATGGAGGCATCGTGACTTGGAGAATATTACTTAGGAGTGAGATACGTAGATGTGTGTCCAATACTCGGAGTTGTTTTGAGTTTTACTTTGATTTATTTTTCTTGTGATGTGATGTTTGGATCTTTCTATGTTATGAGATGTGTTGTTTCTCTTAATGTTCAATGTGTAATAAAACCCCAGACATGTGAAAAGGGGAGGACCTGAATCCTAATCAATACTCATTATACTATGATGAAATTAAACATGTGTGGGTGATTCAGTGCTACCCATAGCGGATAGTATCTTGACATGGAGGATAGAATTCCCTTATTTATGTGATTGGTGTGATATTGTGTGCTAGTTTTGGAAGTGGTTGGTTTGGGCTGTATGAAGGTTGGTGTGGTTATGTAGAAGTGTGGTGTTTTGTGTTTGGTATTGGAGAATGTGGTTTTGTGCCCGGTGAGAGGTGGTGTAATGAACCAAAGTGTTATAAATAAAATTACCTTTATGGTTTAATTAAATTCCCTATGTCATGGTTATATAAAACTCATGCACTTCCTAGGTTTTATTATATCCTATCGGATTTAAAAGACCATTAAGAATCATAATCATTGATAATATAGCCATTGAATAGTGATCATATGGTCAGTATAAATATAGGGTTTTGACCAATCCAATTGACATAGCTAAAGGAAGTGATGGCCTCAACCAATGGATTATACCCTATAAAGCTCATTTATCGAAGCTTTTGAGGGAGATAGTATCATTGAGATTTTCCCTTGACCAATCCCAATCTGAAATCCAATAAATTAATCATGATTAAAACCATTTATAGGATAAATTCAACCTCATCGAGATCATGGCTCAAACCATGTACATCGAACCACCCCATGGAAGTCTCACCATCAGGCACCTTACCCTTATGACTTTTTACAAGGTAATAAAGGGATATATATCAAGACCCTAATAATATGAATATTTATATTATATATAATAATGAATAAATTTTCATCTTATTATTATTACTTTATAAATGATTTTGATTTTGATATAATAAAACAAAAATTGTACTTTTGGGTAATATTCAAATTTAATTAAGAAATTTATTTTGATGAATTAATGGATTTTGAAATAAATAATATTTTAATAAAATAGTTTTATTAAATAATTTTTATTAAATATAAATTATCATGTGGTTTTTATGAAGTCATATGTAATTTTTATAAGGGTTTGAAAACTGTTATTATCAAAAAACCTAACATTTCTCAATAAATGTCAATTCTTATTTTAATAGTGAAAATTCACATATTTAGAAAATTATTTAGATAAAATGAGTATTATTTTTATAATCAAAACATAAAAATTATCCAATGATGATTTTTTAATAATTTTCTAAGACAACCAAATTTTTGGGTAAAAATTAAATACGGTATAAATATACGGTGTTTATTATGACATCATAATAACCCAAATATGATGTAATAAATACTATAAAGGGTATAAACGACAAAATATATGTTTAACCTTTAAAATAATGTAATTTTAAGTTTATTTTATTAATTTTATAAAGTCTTTAGGAATCCTTCAAAACCTATATTATATTTTAAGGTTTTAAAATTAGTTCTTTATAAACATGACTCACTTCCACATCAGCAAGAGTATTATTTTAATAAGTTCATCCCTTAGACTTATAAAATAAAAAAAAATCTCCCCATTAGAAGAAACCATGGCCAAAAAACCATGGTAAGGTTTGTGTTTTTGATTAATTAATTATATAGAGTCCAAAACCTAAGTTTGATCAATAATGAAGAATTTCCCTCTCTTTTCCTAAATAAACCCACCCAAAATCCCCATTTATCTTCACTCAAAAACAATGTATCACATAATTAATCTTCCCTAACCTCTATATATTTCTACCAAGATTCCCCCAAACTCTCAAGAAGATCCTCCCAAGCATTTGGAATCACCCTCTCAATGTAAGGGATCCTCTTCTTCTCCTCTTTATTCAAGTATATTCATTATTTTATGTATTTTATCTCCAATTCCTAATGTTGGGATATGTTATTTGATATCCCCATTACTTTAAATTTTATTTATAAATGATGATATACTCCTTTAACTCTCATTAATCCCTTCCATGAACATTTATACACCCCTGTAATGCTGCTGAAATTTCACCTTGATTTTTCCATTCCAAACAAATGTGTAGTGAATACCCGTACCCATTTCATATAAAATGTGCTCACCTTTATGCACATATAATTATTTTATTGGGGAATTAAATTTATTTATTCCAAACTCTATTATTTTATAATAAAATATGATGATAAATGAATCCATGTTGTATGATCTATGTGGCACACTTATGTATGTGAATGAAATGAAAGTGATGGGTGCTCCTAGAATTATATAGTGCTACAATTCATTGGATAATTTTTTAGTCTCATGAGATGTCATGTAAGGGATTATGTAGTGAACCTAATCCGTCATGGGACTTTTTCCATTATTATGTATTGGCAGTTATCCTTAACCTATGTTTATGAGTCCATGTTTTAAGTTGTTGTCACATTTCCCATGTTGCCTTTATGATTATCTTGCTATATCCTGCCTTATTGTTCATGTTTATGATTCTCACCATTTTATGTCTCATTGATATTCCTATTATCTAACATGTTATACCTTCATCTTGTATTACTTTTCATATTCCCTTACTAGGCTTTATAGCTCACCCATTCTTATGTATGTCCCTAGGTTATCCTATGTAGTTTTAAAAAGCTATGGAATTTTAGAAGCATGTTAAGGAAGTTTTTAATAATTTTATTGTATCCCATGTTAAAGATGTTATTCTATATACCTAATTCCCAAATACACTAGACTTATTGGTCTTCCAGATTGTATTATGTGTAATATTATGTAATAAATAAGGAATTAATGTGTAATAAAGAGTAGGTTTTTCATAGTTGGTATCAATGGAAAGTTTAATTATTTTTGGGATTAGGAATAAAAAACTCTAGATAAATACTAAGGGACAAGACTAAATATAAAAAAAATCCCTAAATTTTGGTAAAGTATAGAGTAAGTGGTTTATAAATAAAATAGATCCCTATCTTGATATTATAAGTGGATGTGGCTCTGTCATAGATGTACATAGGGGTAAAACCCAAAAAAATAACATTGAGCTAGACTCGACAGGGAACTGGTGCATGACAACAGGCTTTGATTCATGCCTAATTTGACACTCCAAGGGGATATGCTTCGGTAAATTCACAATCTCATTACAAACCATTATTAAGGGAACAAAAATGCTCATAAGTGTCTATGTTAGAAAATAGATCATGGATAACATAGATTGAAGCCTAGAAATTCATAAGTTAATGAATAAAAATAATTTATAAATTATACCTTTAATGACATTAAATTATCATTTATATGTTTAATAGTTTAAAAATACTCATCCCTAATTTTCCCTTTATTCTATCCAATGGCTGAAAATGGGAGGAACTGATTAAACAACCAATGTGAAGGGAAATGTGATGACTACCAAATGATATTCCCAACCTTATGGGAGTAGGAACCATGAAATTTGTGAAAATAATCTCTCAGTTGAGTCAGGTTATGAATAGAAACTTGGATTAGGAGGAGCGCTCAAATACCCCTAATAAAGAAAAATCTACAATTGAGACCTTTATGTGATAAAGGCCAATAACTTTCAATGGATCATCTGATCCCTTAATCATGGAACAATGGATCAACTAAATTGATAATATCTTCTCCATCCTTCATGTTCTGAGAAAGATAAGGTTATACTAGTTGTTTATAATAGGAGGGAGAATCTAATCAATGATTAGTATTGATTAAGAATACAAATCTTGAGGAATAAATCAAAGCATTGGGGTGGAAGGAATTCAAAAAAAATCAAAAAATATTTTCCTCAGACTCTCCAACTTAAAATGGAAATGGATTTCCTTTCCCTTAAGAAAAAAAGACAGTGAATCTATTGGGGAGTATGTGGAAAACTTCACAGGAATTTCATGATACACCTATGGCTTTTTCATTACCCCTAAATTCAAGGTTGATCACTTTTTTAGTGGGCTAAAACCTAGTCTATGAAAAGACCTACTGATCTGAGACTTTGATGGCTATGAGGAAATTGTCTCATGTGCCCTCAAAGTTGAAATAGAGATTAGTGAATCTCAGGGGTATCATGGAGATTAGAAGAAAAAAGTGGAGTTTAATTCTAGCGATGCGATGGAGAAATCTAATGCTGCTAAGAAATTCCAACATCCCACCTATAAAAAGTGAGGAAAGAGTCACCCATAAAATTGCCTAAAGGGGACGAGGAAATGCTTTAGGCGTGGAAGGAAGGAAACCTAGCTAGTAATTTCTGACAGGAGAAACCACTAATTTGATAGAGAAAAGGAATGCTCTAGTCAAACCTCAACACATTGTTCATTGTTTCAACTACAAGGAACAAGGGAACTTTGCTAACCAATGTACTAATATAATGGTTTTCTGAGACAACCAACAACCTTCAAGGAATTTAGGGTGATCTTATGTCATCACAACCGCTAAAGTGGATACCGACAATAAAGTGGTGACATGTATGCTGGTTATTCATTCAAGAATAGAGAATTTACTTTTTTATTTTTTTTATGAATTCCTTCATATCATGCAAGTTTTGTAAAACTATTCAAACACCACCATAAATCATGGAAGTATAGTTGTCAATGAAAATAGTAAATGGATAAATTATTTCATCCCAAGTATATAACTTCTCCACTTTAAAAATTTGTTGTATGAACTTATTAAAGAACCTTGTGATACTCCCTTTAGTGGAATTTGATTCAATTATTTGAATGGATTGGATTTCCTTATATAGAGGCAATATAAATTGTTGTGAGAAGGAAATCACTCTCCTAATTGGGAATCACCCTTAGATTTTGTGCAAGTGAAAGGAGAATGATGAATCTTATTTAGCACTAAAATATCAAACATGGATATTATTTCCCTATGAGAAATCATATCTATCCCAAATGATTGAATGTAAAGAAAATATCATCCTGGAATACATGTCTGTTGTGATGGAATATGCTGATGTGTTTCCTGAAAAATTGTTTGGTCTTCCTCCTAGTCGAGAGGTTAAATTTTCAATTAAGTTTATACCTGGGGAATTTCCATTATACAAGAATCTATATATAATGGATGTTTTGTAACTTGAGGAGCTAAATAAAACAATTATAGGAGAATATGGTTAAAGGGTTCATATGCCCAAGTTATTCACCTTGGGGTACACCAGTCCTCTTTTTCAAGAAGATGGATAGGTCAATGAACCTTTGTATTGATTATCATGAGCTAAACAAGATCATGATAAAGAACAAGTGTCCTCTACCATTGATTGATGAGTTTTTTATCTTTTACATGGATCCAAATACTTCTCTAAGGTAGATCTTTTTTTGGGGTATTGTCAAGTAAGGGTGAAGGAGGAAATCCCCAAGACCACTTTTTATATAAGGTACAGGCACTATGAGTTCATAGTGATATCATTTAGACTCACTAATGCTCTAGAAATCCTCATAGAATTGATGAATAGAGTCTTTAGAGATTAACTCAATAATTTTTTTGTAGTCTTTTATAGACTATATTCTAATATACTAAAAAATAAAATAAGATCATGAGGAGCATATGAGCACTATGCTAAAAACCTTATGAAAGGAGGATCTTTATGAAAAGTACATCACATGTGAGTTTTAGTTGAACAAATTATCATTCTTGGGGAATATTATCACAATAAATGGGATATATATGGACCCTTCAATGATATAAGAAATTGAAGGATGGTTGAGGAAAATATCTATGAAAGAAATCTATAGTTCCCTTGGGTTATCTGGGTACTATCATCGATTAGTGAGAAATTTATCATGATTGTCAAACCCTCTAACCAAGCTAACTTGGAATGGAGTCATGTTTTTTTGAAAAAATGGATGTGAAGAGATATTAAAGGAACAAGATCCTTAGCCCAGTTGGTGAGGACTCAACAAGTGCATCCAAGAGACCTGAGTTTAAAACCAGGTGGAGACATATTTCTGGGTACTATAACAGGTACTGTAGTAGGTATTGTAGCATAGACTATAGTAGTATTATTATAGGTATTGTTTGGAATTGTAGTATCCATAATTATTCATCCATTTGGGCTTTCGAGCCACCGATTTGGTCCTCATGCCCTTCAAGGCCTTCGGGCCACCCAAGGCCTTCGGGACAGTAAGGCTTTCAGGACACCTCAAGGAATTCGGGCCACCTTAAGGCCTTTGGGCCACCTCAAGGATTTCAGGCCACCCCAAATTATGCTTAATGGACTAGGAAGACTCTACAAGGAGCAGACACCATATGAGAATTCATAGCAGGTGTATTAACTATAGCATAAGCTAATAGATGTGGAAGAATGAGAGGGTATGGAATTACCATCTAGGCCAGCCTGTGCATGCATGGGAATCCTAGCCGAATAACCATGTGAAGGTGGAGAGCTGATATAACAATGCAGATGCTGGGGAGGAGCAGTTCCATGTAGTTATAGTCTGGATATTTCCTCTAAGACCTACAGGTTATGTAATCTCTAATCCTAGGGGCCTTCTAAGGGTTCCCCCTCATCCCTTTAAAGGGGGTTATTAAAAATCAATAAAAAAAGAAGGCCTTTGGGCCATTCAGGCAAAGAGAGATTCAAGGAGTTTAAAAATATTCTTATCACTGCACCTGTACTCATGTTTCCCATAAGTGGGGAACTTTTCATAGTGTACAATAATGGTTCGAAGAAGGTATTGGGTTGTG
Organism: Viscum album; assembly: GCA_963277665.1. NCBI lineage: Eukaryota > Viridiplantae > Streptophyta > Magnoliopsida > Santalales > Viscaceae > Viscum > Viscum album. Next base: position 1,400,550,405 of record OY728127.1, on the reverse strand, counting down.
TGTTAATACATAGTGAAAAGGTGATAGCCAATGATTTAAGTCAATTTAAAGTTCATGAATAGAACTACCCAAAACATAATCTGGAGTTGGATGTAGTGATCTTCGTGTTGAAAATCTATTCGTATTATCTCTTTGGGGAGAAGTGTGAAATATATATGAATCACAAGAGCCTCAAGTATATATTCACAAAAAAATATCTGAATATACACTAGTGAAGATGGTTAGAGATGATTAAGGATTATGACTACTCAATCCACTACCATCTTGGGAAAATGAATAAAGTAGAAGATAGTTTAAGAAGAAAATATCTATAAATTTTATCATTTATGAGAATTGAGAAGGATCTGATCTTCTTAGACTTAAAAAGAATGTACATGGGAATCATAAAGGAAGGAACATCATCAATAATTTCAAAAATAATTGCTCAACCCTCCCTTCTGAAGAGTATAAAGGAAGCTCAAAGAGATAATGTAGTAATTCATAAGAAAGTGGAAGCTATAATAAAAGGGAAATATTTTGAGTTAAATTTTAATGAAGAATGAGTTGTAACATTTGGGTCAAGACTATGTGTACCATCAAATCCTGAGCTAAAGGAGTTGTTGTATGATCCACATATCTTGGCCTTCTTCATCCATCCAGGAAGTACAAAGATGTATCGATATCTCTGAGAGCGTTATTAGTGTTATAATATTAATATGGAGATCACAAAATATACATCAAGATGTATTTTATATTAGCAAGTGAATGAGTAAAGGAAAAAATCCAAGGGAATGATGAATCCATTACCCATACCAATATGGAAATGGGAAAACATCACCATGGACCTTTTCACTGGTATTCTAAAGACAGCAATGGGAAATAATGCTATATAGGTTATGGTGAATTGTCTTACAAAGATGACTCACTTAATTTTAATTAGATAGGACTTATCACTCGATCAACTTTCAAGGATATACATTAGAGAAGTGTTGAGGATGCATGGAACACCACTATTGATTGTATCTTATAAAAATCCAAGATTTACCTCCAAGTTCTAGAAGAGTCTCCAACATGATCTAAACATTGAGTTGAACTTTAGCACAGCTTATCACCCTCAAATTGATGGTCAATTGGAGCAGACTATCCAGACACTCAAGGAAATGTTGAGATCATGCTCAATTGACTTCAAAGGAGGATGGTATCAATATATTCCTCTAGTAGAGTTCTCATACAATAATATTTTCCACTCAAGCATTCAAAAAACTCCTTATGAATCCCTTTATGGGAAGAGGTGAAGAAAACTTGTATGCTGGGATGAAGTTGGGGAATGAAAATTGCTAGGTTCTGAAATGGTTGATGAAATAGTGAAAAAGGTCGAGATCATTTAGTAGAACATCAAGAATTCTCGGAGTTGGAAAAAGAGATATGTTGAAAATCATTGACGAGACCTAGAGTTTGAGGTTGGAGAGAAGTTATTCCTCTGTGTATCTCCATGGAAGAAAATCATGAGATTTGGGAAGAATGGAAATATTGGTCTAAGATACATCCTTCCCTTTGAGATCCTTGATCACATCTGAGTGGTGGCATATCGACTAGCACTCCCACCAAACCTATCTCTAGTACATGATGTGTTTCATGTATCAATCTTGAGGAAGTACATACTAGACCCCTCACATTTACTCAATCCAGAGGTGGCACCATTAGAGAATGATCTTTCCAAGGAGGAGCAGTCGGTAAAGATCTTAGATTGTAGAGACAAAGTTCTATGAAATAAGATAATGCATCTGGTCAAAGTGTTGTGGGGAAACCACAAGTTTGAATGAGTGTTGTGGGAACCAGAGGAGGTGATGAAATGAAGTTACCCTCATCATTTTAGTGTGTGAAATGAAAATTTTGTGGGTGAAATTTCTAAAGGAGGAATATTTTAACAACCCAAATTGTTATAAATAAAATTCCTTTTATGGTTGAATTAAATTCATTATATCATGGTTATATAAAACTCATTCACTTCCTTGGTTTTATTATATCCTATCATATTTAAAATAAAATTAAGAATCATAACCTTTGATAATATTTCTTTTGAACAGTGATCATATGGTTAGTATAAATAGAGGGTTTTAAAAAATCCAATTGGCATAGACAAGGGAAGTTATGGCCTCAACCATTAGGATTATACCCTATAAATCTCATTTATCAGAGATTCTGAGGAAGATAGCATCACTGGACTTTTCTCTTGACCAAACCAAAACTTAGATCCAAAAAATTAAGCATGATCAAAATCGTTTGTGAGAGAAGTTCAAGTTCATCGAGATCATGGCCCAAACCATATACGTCGAACCACCCCATGAAAGTCTCACCATGACACACCTTATCCTTAGGGAGTTTATTGGGGTAATAAAGGGATATATATCAAGACCTTAATAATATGAATATTTATATTTTATAAAATAATGAATACATTTTCATCTTATTATTATTACTTTATAAATGTTTTTTATTTTGATACAATAAAACAAAAAATTTATTTTTGGGTAATATTCAAATTCAATTTAGGCATTTATTTTGATGAATTGATATATTTTTGAAATAAATAATATTTTAATAAAATATTATTATTAAATAATATTTATTAAATATAAATTATCATATAATTTTTATGAAGTCAAATGTAATTTTTATAAGGGTTTAAAAATTGTTATTATCATAAAACCCAACATTTCTCAATAAATGTCGATTCTTATTTTAAAAGTGAAAATTTACATATTTAGAAAATTATTTATATAAAATGAATATTATTTTTTGAATAAAAATATAAAAATAATCCAATGATTATTTTTTCATAATTTTCTAAGATAGTTGAATTTTTGGGTAAAAATTAAATACGGTATAAATATATGGTGTGTATTATGAAATCATAATGACCCAAAAATAATATAATAAATACTATATTGTAGTTGGGGTTTGGCTTAGTGGTAAGCACCCCTTAATACTACATGAAAAATGGGGGTTCAAAACCCATTGGGCGCAGGTTACTGTAGCAGTACTGTAGCGGGTACTGTTGATCGGCGGGTACTGTAGCGGCGGCAGGGCACTGTAGCGGCGGCGGTACTGTAGCAACTGGGTTACTATTCACAGAATAGGAATTTGGGCAAAAATTTGGGCCTACGGGCTATGTAATGGGCTACTAGCCCACTGGGCCTTCGGGCTATGTAATGGGTCTCCCTCTACCCAGTTAAAAGAGGTCTTTGCTTTGCTTTATTAATAAAAATGAGGCTTCGGCCCCAACCTTTAAAAAAAAATATATAATAAATACTATAAATGGTATCCACAATCAAATATATGTTTCCCCTTTAAAATAATTTAATTTAATTTAATTTTATTAATTTTATAAAGCCTTTATGAATCCTCCAGAACCTATATTATATTTTAAGGTTTTAAAATCATTTCTTTATAAACATAACTTGCTTCCATGCTAGAAGGAGTATTATTTTAATAAGTTCGTCCCTTAAAATTATAAAATAATTCAAAACACTCCCCTTTGTTATAAACCATGGTAAAAACCATGGAAGGGTTTGTGGTTTTAATTACTTTATTTTATAGAGTCCAAAACCTAAGTTTGATAAATAATAAAGAATCCCCCCCTCTTTTCCTATATAAACCCACTAATTCTCCCCATTTATCTTCACTAAAAAACCATGGATCACATACTTACTCTATCCTACCCTCTCTATATTTATCTCAAGGTTCTCCCAAACTCTCAAGAAGCTCCTCCCAAGCATTTGGAATCACCCTCTCAAGGTAAGGGATCCTCTTCTTCTTCTCTTTATTAAAGTATCTTCATTATATTATATCTTTTATCTCCAATTCCTATTGTTGTGATATGTTCTTACACATCCCCATTACTATAAATTTTATTTATAAATGATTATAGATCCATTTCACTCTCATTAATCCCTTCCATGAACATTTATACACCCCCGTTATGCTGCTGAAATTTCACTGTGATTTTTTCTTGCCAAAAAAATGTGTAGTGAATACCTATACCCATCTTCTATCAAAGGTGTTCACCTTTATTCACATATACTTATTTTATTGTAGACTTAAATGTATTTATTCCACACTCCATTATAATTTAATAAAATATTATGATAAATGAATCCATGTTGTATGATCTATGTGGCGCACTTATGCATATGAATGAAATGAAAGTGGTGGGTGTGACTAGAATTATATAGCGCTCCAATTAATTGGGTAATGTTTTATTCTCATGAGACATCATACAATGGATTAGGGAGTGTAACTAATCCATCACGGGACTTTTCCATCATGATTTATTGGCGATTAGCCTTGATATATGTTTATGATGCCATGTTTTAAGTTGTTGCCACATTTCTCATGTTGCCTTTATAATTATCATGTTATATCATGCCTCATTGTTCATTTTTATGAGGTTGTATGGTGACTAGGTTTATTAAGATTTTTTATGGGAATTTCCATTGGGTGTGTTTGGATGGTGGTAGAATTTGAGGTGTAATGAGATCCTTGAGAGGTATCTCGTAGAGTGGATGTCCAGACCCCTTTTCTTTACTTGGGTTGGTTTTGATTCTTGAGGATGATAATTGTTTGAGAGGTATCTAATGTAACAATTTGTGTCTTCTCGGTCCGTTAATTTGTTGTTTGGGAATTTGGATGCATTCAGGGGAAGTCTAGTGGGATCGGTGAAGATGGAGCTACAATAGTACTATAGCTAGTGGTTCACGAAATGAACCATATTCACATTGTGAGATGGTGATTCAAGACATGTGTAGTCTTCCAGTTTCATGGATTGTATGCAGGCTTAGGGGAATCTATGAAATGGATTCATGTTGTGAAATAAGTGCACAATGTGTAATTAAATTCGAGTCAAGGAAACATGAATTTTTACAAAATCTTGATATATAGGTATTTCAAAGCTTGTATGTGGTTTGAGGATTTTAATCTATGAGGCCCCATGGAATTCATGTCATGAATGGGTTACATGACATGAAAGGTCTAGGTTCCAGGTTTTAAATAGGTTTTTGTTAGGACAATCCTTTAATATTTCATTATCCATTCCTCCTCTCATTCTAGGTGAATACTAGGTGTCCCAAGGAGACTTTTTATCCCTCTTCTCCCTTGATTTGATCCTTCAGTCTTGATGAATGTTTGTTGGAGGTCTTTGGTGAGTTATCCTCTCTTTCCCATGGTTTTCCATCCATTCTCATTTAGAGATCTGATGTGGTGGTGTGTTTTTGGTTTAGGATGTGTGTGGGTTGCATTTTTGAAAACCCTTTGGTGTGATGTAGGTTGATCCAGGGTTTCTATGTGTGGTTGTGGTTTGAGAGTTGTTTCTTCTTCGTCCTGCGGTGCGCAGTGAGATCAAAAATCTTCCTTTCGGCAGGGGATCCTCGTTCTCACCTATTTATTTTCTATGTGTGAGATTTGTATGTTTATTCTTACCTTTAGGGGAATATTAAGGGTCCTCATAATCATATAATAAATTGTAAAATTGAAATTTATTAGAATGAGGATTTATCACATGATTTACTACTTTGATATATGTTATTGATGTTATTATGCGTTCCTGTTTCCAATTCTGAAAATAATAGCTATTAGGGGGCCTTATTTTCACTATAGTTATTGTGTTGTGTTGAACCTTGTGTTTTTGTGTAATCACACCCTGAATAAAAGGTTAAAGAATGTATATTTGGTTAATAATTTGTTGCTCTTGGATATATGGTTTACATGGTTAGCATGGATGTGATGTGGTCAGTTGTGTGATGCGGTGTGATGCATTGTGATGAGGTTGTGACATAGTGGTTGTGGCATAGTAGTTGTGGCACATTGGATTTGTTTTGGTATGTGGTGATAGTGTTTCATGACAGGTGTGATGAGTGGTTGATATGGTGAGACAGTTTGGGTGATGTGGTATGGTGATGATGGTGGATGTGTGGTATTGTGGTGGTGGTTGTGTGAGTTAGTCCAATTATAGCATTTTTTGGTTGTGTAAGTTTCTTGGTTAGACATGGGATGAACTATGTTAATAAACAAAACAAAATATTCTATTAAATGAAAAAGATAGACTTGAAACAGATATGTGATAATTGTCTTAAATGAATTGAACAAAGAATGAGTAGTGTTATATGAAACGAAATGACTAATGAATAAAAGTGGAAAAACATGTAAGTGGAAAGTGTAATGTTGTGTGTCTTGTATGATGAATGTATGGTGTGTTTTATATAGTGGGGGTAGTGGTTGTGACGGTTGATGTGTGGTACGGTGGTGGTGATGTGGTGTTCTCTAGTGTGGTTTATGTGAACTCATGGGTTTTCTATTGTGTGTTATCTATATAATATGTATGTTTATTTTATTTATACGCACCCCAACCAAGTTAGATAACATTTCCAATTCTTAGAGGTGCTGAGTTTCAAGTGTTTTCCCAAACATCTAGGATTGTACTGATATGAATGATTGGTTACCCCCTCCCCCACTCTTCCTTTAGTAGTACTAATACAGGTTAGTATTGGAGATTATAGAGTAGTGAATTGATAGTCCAGGTGTCTTCAGGTGGGATGTGATGTGTTGGCCCAGATTTCTAAAAGTGAGATGTGATGTGGTGTGATGTGATATGTGGTGGGGGTCATATGTGGTTGGAGGAGGGAATGAGGTTGATGTCATTCACATTCATGATATCATGTTTCTCTTGTTATGGTTAGGATATGATGTGTTAGATCATGGGTCTTTGGGTGGGATGTGATGTGATAATCCGGATTTCTACGAGCGAGATGTAATGTGATGTGATGGCCCAAGTGTTTGTGGGTGGGATGTGATGTGATTTGATGGCATAGGTGTCTACAGGAGGGATGTGATGTGGTGTGTGTAGAAGGGATGGGAGCACATGAAGTTCGATATTGGGGGGTAAAAGCAACAAATCAATGGGGAAGCGGCAGCAAGACTCCTTACTTTGCTATGATCTCAATTCTATATTATTATATTGGATGCATGATTTGGTGATTGATCCATAGTGATCCTCGGTTTGGTTAGATGGCCTTTATAGGTGATTTTTGGTTCTGTTGTTTGTTCAATGGCACATTATCATGTTCTTTTCACATGTGCACTTAAGGCCTTGGTTATGTCCCTACTGAGTATACCTTTTATTCTCACCCAATGTATATAAACTATTTTTTAGGTTTCCAAGAGGACTTCAGGGACCGAGCTGGACATTACTAGCTTGGGGTGGAGTTTCTATTAAGTAGTTGTCATAGACATGTCTTTTGGAATATTTGGGGCCTATTGGAGGTGGGACTTGGGGGGGTCATTATCTCTCTCCCTTCATTGTGACATTTTGGTGGGAGGGGTTCATGACATACATTATGGGAGTATTGTAAATAACTATACTAGATATTTTTTATGGATAATTAAGAATTAACAATTAGTGCATATATGAAGAAAATTTTAGAAGAAGATATTGAAAATATTGAAAAAGAAAATTACTATAATTAAATATATGAATACACAACACATTGGGGAAGTGAATAATTTCATATCTAGGGTTGTTAGAGAGAGGTTTTATAAATATCTTGATGATCCATATTAGATTGTGATGTTGAATTTGAACAGAAATACCCATTTTAGCATGGTGTTTTTAATATTATTTAAAAATTAATATAAATGACCTATGTGTTGACTATTTTTGTGACTCTATATTGAAGCGATGAGTGGATAGGAAGTAGGGAGTGACCCTTGGTTTTGGAAGTGTGCTTAACCAAAAACATTGTAATTATAATAGTGTAAAGTAATTTTCTTATTATATTGAAACATTATCAATGTATGCTCCTTGAACATACCCTTATTGGGTGATCCATGTAAAATCCTCATGTTATCATTTCTTTATTTGGATGATGTAGAGGTCTGATTGATATTGAAAAGATCAAGGTGTTATTTCAAAGGTAAGGAGAATATTAGTTCTATGAGAAAAAAATTTGACACCCTAAGAGTGTTTTGGGCCTTGGGGTTGAAACATAAACCTAGTAGGTATACTTGTATTCTAACCCCTACTTCTATATACTATTTTTAAAAATGTTTAGGATGGTTCTAGTGATAGGTTTATACCTTAATAGGTCATGATTTACTATTTTGAGGTCATTTTAGGTGTTTTTCTTAGAATACATTTCATTCATTGGTATTAACTTTAGAGTTGTCTCGTTCCTTTATTTTATATGATATTACAATAATTTTATATTATTTTGGGGATATTGGGTTTATTTTATCGAATATGTCTGTATGTTGATCAGTGGTTTATTTTCTTTACAATAATTAAAGAGAGTAATAGCTCCCATATTTCATTTTATATTCCCTTAGAGATAGACACTAACTTGTGGCCTATTATAGGAGGGATTCGAGGGTCATACTCAGTTTCACTACCGACCTAGAGTCAGTTCATGAAATTTGTGTTAATGTGTAGATTTTTAGAGGATAGTGGAAATTTAATAAGGGATGTAGACCTATGAATAATGAATGGGATAAGAGTTGCTTCATTATTTGTGAGGGGTGATGAATTTTCGTATACATAGTTGATTTTCACCATTGATAGAAAACTATTATCATTTACCATCAATATAAAAATATTTATGTATCCTACACAACTAATGTAGATTTTTCATTTATAACAATGAAAGAGGTGTTAAATTTATATGAATGAAATGTTTTATATATATTCTAACATCATTAATGAATTTTACATATTATATCTTGATAATACCAAATATAATGAAAATAATAAGCTCACAATTAATTATTCGAATTCTAATTATCTTTGGAATTGATGTCTAATCTATATAAATTAGAATACCATCCAATAACCCCTTAGTGATGGATTATTAAATCTATTTAATGATAAATCATTTGATTTATATGAATCTTATTTATTAGATAAAATGAAAAAATATCATTTTAAGGGTAAATAAAAAAAGACCTATTGATTTATTATAACTCAAACATGATAATGTATGTGGTTTGATAAATAAAGTATTTCATGATAGATTTTACTACTTCAATACCTCCACTGTTGAGTTTAGTAGATATGTTTATGTGTATCTAATGAAACATAAGTCTAAATACTTTGAAATGTGTATAAGTATTCAAAAATAAAGTATATAATCAACTTGGAAATTGTATTAAAATAATTTAATTTGATCGAGGTGGGGAATACTTGATCCAAAAATGTCATAACTATTTATAAGATTGTTTTATTGTACTACAACTCACTCCACTTGGTACACAATAGTTGAATGGTGTATCTGAAAGGAAAAACCAAATTTTTTTGGACATGGTTCGATCAATGATGAATCATTGAGACCTTCCTATTTTCATATGGGATTATGATTTAGAGAATGAATCATGTTCCATAAATGGATATGAAAAATACACTATCTAATATGTGGACTAAAAAGTGTCCAAATTTTTATTTCATGAAGATCTAGGGATATGAGGCATATACACAATGTATTGCATCACATAAAATTGAACCCAAATTAGATAAATATCTATTTTATTATTATCCCAAAGTGAAAACTATTTATTTTTTTATAATTTATCATAGCACAAAGTGTTTGTATCTCAACAAGATATATTTATAGAAACACAATTTATTTATAAAATAACCACTGGGAGAAAAATTAAACTTGGTGAAGTTCATGATCAGTAAGACTATGCTAAGCCTGCGATGGATGATTTATGTACACAAATAGTTTTTGAAAATGAATTGAATCAATATACATAAGGAATACATAGGTCTAATATATTTTGTCAAGAAAACTATAATATAGTTTTTTATTTTTTGATGAATGAAATTTAATAATTATAAAATATAAACTAACATCTTATCAATGGGACATCATAAGTTTTGAATCCAAAAAATGGTTATAAGAAATGAAATCAGAAATGGAATTCATGTACACTAATTAGGTTTGGAATATAGAAAACCCACCTAATTTGGTGAAACCCATTGGGTGAAAGTAGGTCTTTCTTAATAATACTAACATGGATGGTAGATTGTCTACCTCCAAAGATCTCTTGGCTGCTAAAGGTTTTAAAAAAATTCATGAAATTGACTATAATGAAACTTTTTTTTTATCTTTTATCTATGATGAAATCTATTCAGATCCCTTTATCCATAACTACATATTACGATTATGATATATATCAAATATATTTCAAAACTTAATTTATGATCAGAATTTATTTAAGGATACATACGTTGTACAACCTGAAGATTTTAAAGATCCAAAACTTTTTTCTAAGATTTGTAAGCTACAATGATCTATTATTTGTTGAAACAAGAATACTAGAATTTGAAATTTTTTTGATGAACCTATCAAATAATTTGACTTCATAAAAAATGAGGATAGAACTTTTGTATAAAAATATTTTAGTGGGAGTGTTGTTTTCTTTTTGGTATTGTGTGTCGATGGTATACTTCTCATCAGAAATTATATCTCAGGCATGTAATTAGTGAAAAAATGGTTGTGATAATTCTTCTAGATAAAGTATCTATCATTTCCCTATATACCTATAAGTGAACTAATCAATACTATATCAAATAGTCTAGGGGGTTGTGACCACTATTTAGGTTTCCACTCTAATGATGGAAGGCATTACCTCTAGATACAACATGTCACCTGTTGTCATGAAATATCATCCTCCAAGACATAAATGTGGCATGAACATAGAAATGTAGTATAAGAATATATAATAAAAACCTCCTCTATATAGTGTGAGAAAATATAAATAAAATCCCCAGATACAATGAACACATCCTAAATAGTTATAAGCTCAATCACTAACAACACAAGAGTAGTCATCGTATAGGAAGCTCCACCCTACTAACTATAATATCAACCATCCACATGCAGATTTCAAGATCATACTCCAACTATATTTGTTGACCTACATGGACACAAGGTGAACAACACGCAAATGTGTATACAGGTGTGAGTAATAATATTCAGTATTATTATACCATTTAGTGAGATTTCCCCATGAACATGTAGTGTCTATGTGCATTAACAAAATATAAATTGTAGATAAACTGATGTTACTAAACATAAACATTAGATGAATCAATGTTCATGTTCAATTTTTATCAAGTTATCCTTAACTCGCTTTCATTACACTCACCAAATAAAAAAATTTACTTATATAGTATACTAGAAAATAGTAATCTGATCTCACATCCCTTCATAGATTTCCCACTAAATAATCCACTCTACATGCATTGATCACGAGATGCTGGAGGAAATATGCATCTCTATATATCTCTGAAGTACTTGAGGAAATACACATCTCCAAATCTATAGCTATACATGTATCCTAATAATAAAGGAAATGCACATATCTTGAGATAAAACTGTATATATGGATACTAGAGAAAATACACATCTCTAGGGTTGTAGTTGTGTATTATGTTTGAAACCAGGAGGAGGCATATTTCCAGCACTATAGCAGAACGGTAGCAAGTACTGTAGCAAGTACTGTTTGGTACTGTAGCAGCTAGGAACTATTCACCTTGGGCCATCGGTTTAGGCTTGGAGTCCTTAAGGCCTTCGGGCCACCCAGGCCTTCAGGTAAGTAGGGCTTTCGAGCTACCTTTAAGGCTTTCGGGCCTCCTCAAAGCCTTCGGGCCACATATAGTTTCCCCAAACAGACTCTACAAAAAAGGAGCATCCCCAGAAGAGGATTCAGACACTACCAAAAAACTGGGCAAGGCAGGCACCTGCCTTTATCAATGCTAATAGAAAAGTGATGATAAAGGGTTAGGACTTTATCAATGCTTTAAATATCCCTTTATCAGCGCTTTTCTTAGCGCTGATAAAGGTTACATTTATCAGCACTTTTCTTAGCGCTGATAATGTTTATTGTATACATTAAATAAAAAACACATGTTATAACTATATATATATATATATATATAATTAAATAATTATAAGATTAATAATAAATATATTTATTAGATTTATAAGATTTATTAGATTTATTAATTCATTGTATTTATTAGATTTATTAATTCATTATATTTAATATATATATTTATTATATTTGTTAATATTTAATGTATTTGTTTTATTTATAAATATATAATACTTTTTAATATATATGTATAATTAAAATTATTGAATATGTGTGTGTTTTCCAATGAATTGGGGTCAATGAATATATCATACATGTATATATATATGTGCATGAATAATGTTCATTTATAGATTATAATTACATATCACGTTGATGTGTTATTGATTTATAATTCATTATGTTACCCATATAATATACATGTTCTAAAAAATGTACACTTATAATTAAAATTATATTATATTTAAAAAATAAATATATATTTTATTAAATTTTCAATGATATATATATAAATATACATTTCAAATAATTTTATAAGTATAAATAAAGATATATTTATTTATAGTTATAATTATTAATAAATATATATATATTTATCATAAATATCATTTTAAATAAATATATAATAATATAAACAAATTATTAAATTTATACATTTATCAGCGCTTTTATTAGCGCTAATAAAGTATGTCTTTATCAGCGCTACAAAAGCGCTCATAAAGAGGGTCTTTATCAGCGCTAAAATGAAAAGTGCTGATAAAGTCGCCCTTTATCAGTGCTAAAAAAGTGCTGATAAAGTCCAACCTTTATCAGCGCTTTTCATTTTAGTGTTGATAAAGACCCCCTTTATCAGCGCTTTTTACTAGCACTGATAAAGGTCCACGTGGGATTTATAAAATCCACCGGGTCCTCCTCCTCCTCCCCACACCCTGTCAAGCTTTCCCGGAAGCCCTACCCTGTGCCGCTGCCTCCGCTCTACCGCTGCCTCCGCTCTACCGCTGCCTCCTCTCTGCCGCGGTCGCCGCCACCTTCTCCTCCTCCTCCTCCACGGCTGCCACCTCCTCCTCCTCCTCCGACGCCTACCTCTCTTCCTCCTCCTCTATCACGGCTCTTCCTCCTCCTCCTCCTCCACCGCAGCTCCTCCTCCTCCTCCTCCTCCTCCTCCACCACGGCCTCCTCCTCCTCCTCCACTGGCGCCTCCTCCTCCTCCTCCGTCTACTCCGCTGCCTCCGCTACCTCTGCTACCTCTGAGCTGCCTCCGCTGCCTCCACTGCCTCTGCACTGCCTCCGCTGCCTCCATACTACCTCCACGCTGCCTCTGCGCTGCCTCTACTGCCTCTGTTGCGTCTGTTGTCGACGTCTCCTCCTCCTCCGCCACCGGGTCCTCCTCCTTAAGGTGAGTAAAATTTAATTTTCATGAATTAATTATGTTTGCATTTATTGTCAATATTGAGATTAATTATGATTTGGCGTGATTATTGTGTGTGATGCTTGTGTGTGTGACAGTTCATCAGGATTTGGGGTGTAAACCATACGACTATTACCTTTATAGAATCCTGAATGAGCAGTGTAATTAGATTCCTTAGATAGAACAAATGTGAGGAAATATTTATGGAATCTTATAAAGGATGGCATACTATGTGGTATAATGTTTTTAATGGATCATGTCATTACAAGGTGTTTCAGTTGGTATGTTTTTAACCATTGATAACCTTGGAGTAAGGGGTGTATTTATATTTTATATATGGATTTAATTACTACAACCTAAAATAACATATCTAGGTGTTTGGTTGGTTAATGATAAAAGATAGTTCTACCTCATGGGTTTTATTAATGGATGAGTAAAAGTATATGGTTCAAGAGATAGAGGATCCATTTAGAGGTACATCCTATGATCCAAAAGGGATAGGAGTTAAGTGAATGACTTATATAGGTCAGTTGAGGGTCCATTGGGATATTTAAGTTCCCTTGATGGTTTGGGGTAATTAATGAGTTTTGTGGTTTGAAGAAGCCCCTCAATAAGTAAATTAAAAAGGGTGATATGCGATTTGATCTTAGTAAAGTCATGATCATAGTAGAATTTTTATTACACTAAGAGTAAGAGTATTCCCACCAACCATTCTATAACTTGGTATGGTGATTAGATAGAGTAAAAATTGGAAACATATTATTACTAGCTTTGAAATGAAATTTAGTCATGGGTTTTAGAGGTATTTTACCAATATATTTATTGAAAACATTATCATATATGAGTTAGCGGATCATTAAAGGTGAGAAAATATGAAAAATTTATGTTTTTTGTGGATAAAAAGTGTCCCAGAACAAGGAGGACATGATTACACTTTTATGGGAGTGTTCCAAATGACGATGTTCACTCTAGTGTAAGATATCACACCATAGTTGGGATGGTGTAACTATGAAGGGTTTGAGATGTAGGAGAGACATATTGTAATATGTAATATTTAACTATAATGGATGTATCTAAGGGAATATGAAGAGATTATTTCATTGGGATACCTAGCTCATGAAAATAAATGTTGCACCGGTTTGGGGGTCCAATGGTATCAGTATATAATGTAAAGGCTCACGCTATAATAGTGTTATTTCATACTATAGTATATTGTTCATTATTAATTGGTGTATCATTGTTTAAAGGGACGTTTCATACCATGCCACAACTATAAGGGTCACACCATGAATGGTATTATATAGATATTGGTAAATATGAGCAGACATGAATCGCATTTCATGATATGTTATGTTAGGCCATAAAGGTGGTGAAGGATCTTTGGGATTTAGTTTCTAAGTCATTTGGAATTAGGATTCATTCCCTATGGAAATAATTCACATAAAATAAAATTTAATCTCTATAAATATAGTGTTACATGACCCAAATCAATGATTTGATTTCAATGAAGAATCCTTCAGTTACCCTAAAATTCAATCTATGGATTGTTCCAATGATGGTTTAGTTAACATTTGAGAAGAATAATAGGGGTGCACACATAATTCAAATTCTATAGGAACTTGTGGTAGACGAAGGGGAAATTGATGAACTTATAGATTTACATCATTATATCACGTACATGGGACTATATGGTTATATACTTACTATGTTCATTATTCTTATTGATAATAAACCAAGAACAAGATTCAGGATATCATGAACACTAAGGATAAGAAAATTTATAACAAGAGTTTGTGAACCATGTAATTATCCCTTGATCCATGTGATTCATTTCATTGAATTACTATCATAATTTTACCATCATATCAAGATCCTTTTTTCACTAATCAGTATTCAAAAACGTGTTTAGATTATGAGTTTTTCGTAACCATTGATTTACCCCCACCTTTAAGTAGTTTTCTACTCCCACCTAGTTTTTTCGCTTGTATGTGTGGGTAACTATCCTTATTAGTTGTAGTTGGGTGGTTGGAATTATGATGTGTTCACCATTATGACTTGTTCATGATTTGTTTGTGAAATGGTTATAGGGTATAATGGCCATAATAAAAGTGATAGTATTTAGAAGGTGGAATTTGAATTGTTGTATTGAGAGCGAATCAGGTAAAGCTTATGGGATATGAGATTATAAAATAGATGATGGATATAGGTGGACATCCACAAGTAAAAACCCAATAGATTTTCTAGGGAAGAATGTGGAATTCATTCCCATTAATGTGATGAGATTTCTGAACATTTTAGTTTAACTAGTTTGTTTGTTTGTTTTATAGTGGAGATGGAATATATGGATTAGTAAGTGCTCGGTTGTGTTTTATATATAAAGGTATATTTCAGGAGTGACTATATTATAGTGTATGGGTCTAAAAACAATAAAAGGAAGATTAAAACATTCTAGTGGAGATCTAGGAAAGGGTTTGTGTATGTCTTATATGTGTGATGGTTTTTCATCAGGTCATGATAATACAACATGATTATAAGGTGACATTTCTCTATTTAAGTGGGTTCATATTCTAGGGGATAATCATGATCCATGTTCCCCTTATATGTACACTACGGTCATGTATTATACCAATGGTGACCATTGTATTAGTATATTAGGGGTATAGACTTGATTCATAGTGACAATGGTATTGGTATGTTTGGGTCACAAACTAGATCCATGGTTCCCAATGTTGTGGTATGTTAGGAGACAAGAAAAGATCCATGGTGACTAAGGTGTCTGGATTTTTTTTGTCTAGATAAGATCCGTAGTTTGACAATTTTATCCAAAATCCTTAAGGAAAAATCAAAAGGCATCAAATATGAGGTGGGATGGAATAAGCGAGGCCAGCATGTAAACCCAAACAAAGCCATGTTTAGTAGCTACATTGGAATCGTCACTCGGCAACGTGTGCCGGTTGATATAGATTCGTGGCACCATGTTGTCAACGGGCTAAAAACATTAATGTGGGAAGAGATTACGGTAACATTACGATATCATTTATTTAATTTATTAAAATAAAATAAAATAAAATACTGAAATATTGACTAACTCTACATCATCTCTTACAGAGTTCATTTATAGTAGATGTCCCGCACAAAGAATATGTATTAAGACTGGCAGGAAGGGTTCATAGAGGCTTTCACACCATTTTAACGAAATTTCATCTGAAAGATGCTGAAGGGAAAATAAAACCGCACCCACCTCCTCTTTATGCACACTTGATATCCCAAGTAGTGTGGGATGCGTTTTGCAACCGTCGTGCAGAGCAGACTTTTCAGGTACATTGTGTTTGGTAACACGTTGTTTAACGTTGCTTGTATTCATTACTTTGATTGACAGTTTTTTATTTATGAAACAGCAACTAAGTGCTAAAAATAAAGAACGGGCAGCCAAACCAGCATACCCCTACTGTAAAGCAAGGCTGGGGTACGCTTCAATTGAAAAACAATTTGTATGTATTTTAAAAGTATTGTAATACTTTTATGTGACATAAAACAACATTGTAACCATGTTTCTATGTTTATATTCAGATTGATGAATCTAAATCTCAAGCCACTTCCATCCCACGTCATGTGCTATGGAAGGAGGATCATATTAATAAAGAGGGGAAACTGGTAGATGAAAACACACAAAAAGTGTGGGAAACATGTGTAAGTATGACATAATATATATTTTTTTTTTTGCTTTAAATCACTATTACATCACGATGATTACTTATTTTCCCATATTTTCTATTTGAAATAGTCATAGGAATCAACAACACCCGCACTAGATGTGGAAATACTTTCAGTGGCCTTGAAACAGCCAGAACAGTATGGCCGAGTCAGAGGTGCGGGTTTTGGGCTGACACCCCGGACATATTTTTAGAAAAAAAAACAAGGGGAGGAACAAAATAAAGAAATGAAAATGATGAGATTTAGAATAGCTACCCTTGAAGAAAAATTCCAAAGTCAGGGAGAGTTGCTAGAAACTTTGATGGGGGAGAGGCAAAGAGAAGAAACAACTCAAGAACAACCCGCCCCACCCCCCACCGGCTTTGAGGCGAGCCATTACCCTCAAAGACCTGACTTAACCAAGGTAATCAATGTTCTAATATTTGTTTCTGTGAAATATGAATCACATAAACACTGATACCTTTCTTGTAATGATATTTTATAAGGTGAAAATGACTGTGATTTATATCTGTCAACTCCCACCCATCGCCTTGTAGCGAGGTCTACGGTGTTCAATATGCAGAATTACATGCTACACTCCAGACCACTTCCAACTGGTCATGTCAAAGTGTCGATTAACGTATCTCATGAGCCGAGCGTCGAGATACCCATGCCAAATGATGATGATGACATTCATACGGTGGAAAAAGTTGTTGGAACATTCATTGCATGGCCATCGAATCTTGTAAAAAAACATGTCGACCAGGAGATATTCATTTCCAATTCATTTTTCAAGAAGAACCTTTAACATTTAATTAGAAAAGGGCTAAACCAATGAATGTTATTACAGAAGGACAAAAGAAAGGAGCTAAAATGAAATAACGGTTCAAAAGGATCAACCAACCGATCAAAACGATCTACTGAGTGCACCTTCACCCCGCCCGTTCTATATCCACATTTAATATCATTGCAATCTCATGTTGATACAAAAATTAAAGGCGGAAATAATCACACAATTTTTTTTGAAAAATATATATACGGAGAGGAAACATTAGATTTTGTTAGTGCTAACATTGTAGCTGAAATCATCACATACGACTGGCTAGGCGCCTCAGTTATAAATGTATACATGAGGTATGTTTTCATGATTTGATTTTACATAAGCTGATATACTATGATAATTATGGATAAATACATTTCATATTTTTTTCAGGTGTATATGTGAAAAAAAATTGAAGGGATTTTCCCGTGAATACAAATTTGGACTCGTTAGTCCTCACACCATCTCTACACAACAAAAAGAAATAGATTCCGATTTTCAGGCTGAATTAATGTCAAACATGTTCAAAATGTTTCAATGAAAAATTATGACTGACAGGCTCTTTTTAATACCAATGTTACAGGGGTAAAACTCAACATTTTAATCATATCAATTATATTTTCATTTCTATCATTACTTATTCCTTTTTGTGTTTTTAGGCATCATTAGATGCTCATTGCAGTCAATTTAGATACTCCAAAGATTTATTTTATGGATTCACTGCATGGATATCCAACAAACCGACCACACATGATGGCGATTGTCAATTTGTAATACACTAGATCCAATATTTTAGAACTAAATATCTAGTTATATAATTTATATTATCTTTTAATGAGGATTCTGTTATGATAGGGCGGTGTATGAATATCGTCTAAAGGCTGGAATGAATCCAGGGTCTAAGGATGACAAGGCGCACGAGATCTACAAATGGAAAAGTATCAGGGTATATATAATTATACTAAACTATCCAAATACATATCAAAATAGATTACTTATTTTTCTCGATGTTTCTGCAGTGTCTGAAACAAACAAACGGAAAGGAATGTGGTTATTATGTTTTTAAATTTATGAAAGATATCATATTTAATGAACAAACTAGCATCCTTGAAGAGGTATTTTTGAAAATAATTACTAGTTCATTTAAAATATTTAATAATCCTTTGTGTATTTATATTTTTTCAGTACTATTATGACTGTCGCAAAAACTTTTATTCACAAGATGATATAGATGTGTTTAGAAATGAATGGGCAGCGTACCTGATGGAAGAATGTAAACAAATAGGACAATGAAGGTGAATTCCTACTACTTATGTTATCTTTATATGATCATTGATATCTCTCTTCTTTACACTTATTGAGCATCTATGATCACCCTTTCTTATGTTTCATATCCTAAGATTATGAAAAATGGTTTTAAAAATGATTTGAGTTTCTAGTAAAGAATAACTTAATGAGAGATTCTTATGAACTACTGACATACATAAAACTAAGCAAACACGTTCAGA
Source organism: Viscum album (assembly GCA_963277665.1). NCBI lineage: Eukaryota > Viridiplantae > Streptophyta > Magnoliopsida > Santalales > Viscaceae > Viscum > Viscum album. The sequence continues at coordinate 1,400,531,072 of OY728127.1, read as the reverse complement.
TTGTTTTGATACTTTAGGAAAACAATCCATGAGTCATTCGTGATGTGTATGAATTGACCGCAACTCAATATGACGCACGGTGTGATCGGTATGGCTAAAAGTGTCTGATATCAGTTTGAAATTGACATTAACTTTAGAAAACAACACTAATGACATACGGAATACCAAGAAAACATGTTCGGATTGTTTTGATACTTTAGGAAAACAATCCATGAGTCATTTTTTATGTGTACGAATCAACCGCACCTCAATCTGATGGACGGTGTGACCGGTATGGCTAAAAGTGTCTGATATCAGTTTCAAATTGACATAAACTTTAGAAAACAACACAAGTGACATAAGGAAAACCAAGTAAATGCGTTCAGATTATTTTGATACTTTAGGACAACGATCCATGAGTCATTTTTGATGTTTACGAATCGACCGCACCTCAATCCGATGCACGGTGTGACCGGTATGGCTAAAAGTGTCTGATATCAGTTTCAAATTGACATACACTTTAGAAAACAACACTACTAACATACGGAATTCTGAGAAAATGCGTTCAGATTGTTTTGATACTTTAGGAAAACGATCCATGCGTCATTTTTAACATGTAAAAATCAACCGCACCTCAATATGATGCACAGTGTGACCGGTATGGCTAAAAGTGTCTGATATCAGTTTGAAATTGACATTAACTTTAGAAAACAACACAAGTGACATACGGAAAACTGAGAAAACGCATTCGGATTATTTTGATACTTTAGGAAAATGATCCATGAGTCATTTTTGATGTTTACAAATCGACCGCACCTCAATCTAATGCACGGTGTGACCGGTATGGCTAAAAGTGTCTGATATCAGTTTCAAATTAAAATAAACTTTAGAAAACAATACTACTGACATATGGAATACTGAGAAAACGCATTCGGATTGTTTTTATACTTTAGTAAAACGATCCATTAGTAATTTGTGATGTGTACAAATTGACCTCACCTCAATCCGACATACGGTGTGACCGGTATGGCTAAAAGTGTCTGATATCATTTTGAAATTGACATTAACTTTAGAAAACAACACAAGTGACATACGGAAAACCAAGCAAACGTGTTCGGATTGTTTTGATAATTTAGTAAAATGATCCATGAGTCATTTTTGACATGTACGAATCAACCGCACCTCAATCCGACGCACGGTGTGACCGGTATGGATAAAAGTGTCTGATATCAGTTTCAAATTGACATAAACTTTAGAAAACAACACTACTGACATACGAAATACTGAGAAAATGTGTTCATATTGTTTTGATACTTTAGGAAAACGATCCATGAGTCATTTGTGACATGTACGAATTGACCGCACCTCAATCTGATGCACGGTGTGACCGGTATGGCTAAAAGTTTCTGATATTAGTTTGAAATTGACATTAACTTTAGAAAACAAAAGTACTGACATATGGAATATTGAGAAAACACATTCAGATTGTTTTTATACTTTAGTAAAACGATCTATGAGTCATTTGTGACATGTAAAAATCAACCACACCTCAATCCAACGCACGATGTAACCAGTATGGCTAAAAGTGTCTGGTATCAGTTTCAAATTGACATAAACTTTAGAAAACAACACAGGTGACATACGGAAAACCGATCAAACGCATTCGGATTTTTTTGATACTTTAGGACAATGATCCATGAGTCATTTCTGATTGTACAAATTGACCGCACCTCAATCCGATGCACGGTGTGACCGGTATGGCTAAATTGTCTGATATCAGTTTCAAATTGACATAAACTTTAGAAAACAACACTACTAACATACGAAATACCGAGAAAACGCGTTCTGATTGTTTTGATACTTCAGGAAAACAATACATGAGTCATTTTTAATGTGTAAGAATCAATCGTACCTCAATCTGATGCACGGTGTGACCGGTATGGCTAAAAGTGTCTGATATCAGTTTGAAATTGACATTAACTTTAGAAAACAACACAAGTGACATACGGAAAACCGAGAAAACGCATTTGGATTGTTTTGATACTTTAGTAAAATGATCCATGAGTCATTTTTGACGTGTACAAATCAACCGCACCTCAATATGACACACGGTGTAACCGGTATGGCTAAAATTGTCAGATATCAGTTTCAAATTGACATAAACTTTAGAAAACAACACTACTGACATACGGAATACTGAGAAAACGCATTCGGATTGTTTTTATACTTTAGTACAATGATCCATGAGTCATTTTTGACGTGTATGAATCGACTGCACCTCAATCTGACACACGGTGTGACCGGTATGACTAAAAGTGTCTGATATTAGTTTGAAATTGACATTAACTTTAGAAAACAACACTACTGACATACGGAATACTGAGAAAACACGTTTGGATTGTTTTGATACTTTAGGACAACGATCCATGAGTCATTTGTGAATTGTATGAATCAACCGCACCTCAATATGACGCATGGTGTAACCAGTATGGCTAAAAGTGTCTGATATCGGTTTCAAATTGACATAAAATTTAGAAAACAACACAGGTGACGTATGGAAAACCAATCAAATGCGTTCAGATTCTTTTGATACTTTAGTAAAACGATCCATGATTCATTTTTGATGTGTATGAATCGACCTCACCTCAATCTGACGCACGGTGTGACTGGTATGTCTAAAAGTGTCTGATATCAGTTTCAAATTGACATAAACTTTAGAAAACAACACTACTGACATACGGAATACCAAGAAAATGAATTCGGATTGTTTTAATACTTTAGGAAAACGATCCATGAGTCATTTTTGATGTGTAAGAATTGACCACACCACAATACGATGCATGGTGTGACCGGTATGGCTAAAAGTGTCTGATATCAGTTTGAAATTGACATAAACTTTAGAAAACAACACAAGTGACATACGGAAAACTGAGAAAACGCATTCGGATTGTTTTGATACTTTAGAAAAACAATACATGAGTCATTTTTGACGTGTATGAATCAACCGCACCTCAATATGACGCACGATGTGACCGATATGGCTAAAAGTTTCTGATATCAGTTTGAAATTGACATTAACTTTAGAAAACAACACTACTGACATACGGAATACTGAGAAAACGCATTCGGATTGTTTTTATACTTTAGGACAATGATACATTATTCATTTGTGACGTGTAAGAATCAACCACACCTCAATTCGACGCACGGTGTGACTGGTATGGCTAAAAGTTTCTGATATCAGTTTCAAATTGACATAAACTTTAGAAAACAACACTACTGACATACGGAATACCGACCAAACGTGTTCATATTGTTTTGATACTTTAGTACAACGATCCATGAGTCATTTTTGACGTGTAAGAATTGACCGCACCTCAATCTGACACACGGTGTGACCGGTATGGCTAAAAGTGTCTGATATCAGTTTGAAATTGACATTAACTTTAGAAAACAACACAAGTGACATACGGAATACTGAGAAAACGCATTCGGATTGTTTTGATACTTTAGGAAAACGATCCATGAGTCATTTTTAAGGTTTATGAATTGACCGCACCTCAATCCGACGCATGGTGTGACCGGTATGGATAAAAGTATCTGATATCAGTTTCAAATTAACATTAATTTTAGAAAACAACACAAGTGACATATGGAAAACCAAGAAAATGTGTTCGGATTGTTTTGATACTTTAGGAAAATGATCCATGAGTCATTTGTGACGTGTACGAATTGACCTCACCTCAATCTGACGCATGGTGTGACCGGTATTGCTAAAAGTGGCTGATATATGTTTCAAATTGACATAAACTTTAGAAAACCACACAAGTGACATACAGAAAACCGAGAAAACGCGTTCGGATTGTTTTGATACTTTAGGATAACGATCCATGAGTCATTTTTGACGTGTACAAATCAACTGCACCTCAATCCGACGCACGGTGTGACTGGTAAATCTTTTCATTAGATAAAGAATCAGTATTTATTAAATGAGATAAATCATCCAAAAACATATTGATTTTACATTATTCCCTCTCATTGTTATCAGAATGAAAACATTTGAGTTTGAGTTTATAATTTCCATATTTTAGTTTCACATTTCCATATTAATGTATTTTTTCATATTACTGTTTTAATTTATTTCATTATTGTATTACTAACATAATATTTGTTTTCTTATATAGGTGAATTTTTTTCCTTTCGGATGCTTTGTTCGACAAAAAATACCATGGACGAAAATTTTTGAGAGCGGATCACGGATATCAAAGGATGAAACATTAATGTTTATAACTTTTGTTGGATAATTTTAATTGTAACCATGTAAAACATTGTTTGAAATGTATATAACAGTGTGTTTTTTTTGTATTCATGATGTTAAGTAAATGTATATAGCATTGTTTGTCAAAATATTTTGTGCGGGTGCTATTTTGTGTAGGTGTGAAGGTGTTATTTTGTGCAGGTGTGCTGGTTTGTGCAGGTGTGCAGGTGTGCAGGTGTGCAGGTGCAGGGGAAGGTGCCTTTATCAGTGCTTTTTTGAGCGCTGATAAAGGGCCCTATTATCATTGCTCAAGGTAGCGCTGATAAAGGCACACCTTTATCAGTGCTAGAAAAGCATTGTTAATGCAGGTGTAGATAAAGGGGGTCACCTTTATCAGCTATTTTTGGACTGCTGATAAAGGGGACCCCCCCCCTATCTACGCCGGCATTAACAGCGCTTTTCTAGCGCTGTTAATGTCGGTTTTTAGCGATAATAAAAGGCCAAGTTGAAGTAGTGAGAGAAAGCGCACTCACCAGAGCAGAACCAAATGGATTGGGAAATAATGAGAGGGTATGGCTACGCCATCGGGACCAGCCTTTGCTTGCACGGGATGCTTAGCCAGACAACCATGCGAAGGTTGAGAGCTACCAACATGATTCAAATGCTGGGAAGGGACAGTTCTTTATAGTTATAGTCTGGTTGAATTCCCTAAGACCTTCGGGTCATGTAATGTCTCTCAAGCCTATGGGAAATGTAATCACCTAAAGTCTAAGGGCCTTGTAAGGGTTCCCCCTCATCCCTTGAAAGGGGGGTTATCAAAAATCAATAAAAAAGAGGCCTTTGGGCCATTCGGTCCCAGTGCTATTGGAAAGATAATAGATAACATCTAGTGTATCATCACCAAACTCGATCCTAGAGTTGTGGGAGAGAAAGAGTGTAAGAACTTACATGAATTACCATCTATCACATTCTCATATAAGGGATTCTGGAGGAATTACCCATCTCCACCTATCTTGTGTTGAAGATACTGAAGGAATTAACCATTTACACCAATATCTTAGCTGATATGTGGTCTATCTCAATACAGATTTGTGGGTCAGTGGGTAAAAATATATGTGTGAGTTACTTCCAATTTTTACCTAGATCAATGGGTGAAAAGGGTAGGGTCACTTCCATATCACTTTATCCCCAGTTAGAGGGTGAGTGTAAGGAAACCACCGCAATGTCCCATCACCATCGATATTCATACATCATAGGTTGTATCATATTTCAAGGTAAATAAGCACAAAAAACAATCAACCCATTCTCAATAAAGGGACCCCCTTATTAGTCACACAAGACTTCCCATGTAGCAATCTAGAGTTGGTACATCATCCGATTCAGACTTCCCAAACTCATATGATGATAATGATAATTCAATAATAGTTAAATGTTGTTTATTGAATTATTCATCCAACCACATCATATCACGATTGAAAACACTTCCCATATTATAATCTATGTTTGTTTCATTTGATGCGACCCAAAGTACTTCTACTATATTCTAGTCATTCTCATAACTTTGAATCTTTATCAAAAATATTTGACTAACTTAGCCTTTATAGTTCATCGTTAAGGGAACAATTCTTGATCATTGGTATGCCTTTATTTTATTTCCATTAATGACTCGTAACATTATTCATTATTACTAGCCTTTATAAATCAACTTTTTGATTCACATTTACTGGATTCAATGAATTCCATGTCCAAAAATAAATTAATACATTTATATAATCCAATGAACTATTGAATTTCATCCTTTCTAACATATTTGAGTGGCCACAGTTCCATGGAATTACTTTAATTTGGGTAATTGGATCACAATAATCATACATTATTTAACATCATCACGGGTTTCATGATAATCCGCTTTTATGTCTTAATTAACCACTTAACCTTCTTACTTGAGTTTATTATTTATATCATAACAGTTTCTATAAAATCGTTGTATAAAATTCATTTATTTATAATTAATTTTATAATATAATTTAGTTTTTTCAACACATGGAGATACTCTCCCTTTCTTAATACTAATGAGATTCCACAACTTATCCCAATATTTGATTTACTAACATAGATAAATCTCTTTAATCTCTATTTAAGTAATATACCAAATTGATTATTCAAAGATTCTTTTTTATGTTAAAAAATGTCACATAATATATTACTATTATTAATATATAATAATATCTTATTTAATACAAAGTAAATTTTAAGATTACATCTTAGTAATTCATATCACTTTGAGTCCCTTGATTTCATTAACTTAATCTTCAATGATTAGTGGAATTCATTGAACCAGTCACTTATTTAAACCAAGATCAATTATTAATATTTAATGATAATAATTTTCACATTTAATTAATCTCTCTTGGATTAATAAATATATTAAATATCCCTAAAAAACTCTCAAACTTCTTTCCATTAGGTCTAACAAGTAGAGAGGAGATCAACATAAAAATCTATGTCTAAGCCCAAGCCCGCCTGTATCCCCACTTGCCTCTATACCTTGTAGACACTTCAAGGGTTCCATGTAGCACCCCCATATATTCCCTATGTTTTCCTAGTCGCATGGTTTCTTCGATCTTCACTCATCCATTCAATTTGTGGATTGAACAACACTGGTTGAAAAGTGCCACACCCCACTCTGCATTAACTGTGGCTCACCCCCACCATCTGACCTCTTGATCAGATGGTCCACGATCATATGGATCACACCACACTAAGAGATACCTCCCCAAATCTGTGTGGCCATGTGTCTATGCTAAACATTTTCTAATCCAAAGATCGAACGATTGCATGTTTCTCGTGCAACACGTTTCGGTTATAACCCAAAGGGATACTTATCCACCCCATATTCAACCAATAATTTAATCAAATAGTTATGCAAGGTCACACCACCATCATATATACAACAAAAATTTCCCCAGACCTGGGTCTAATGTGGTGAAATGGTGGTCGTCTGATGAATAGTCAAATGTAACAACCTAAAATTTTATCAATGAAAATTATCTTTTTATAATTATTTTATATAGTATAAATAACATAGACATCACATAGAGATACAATAAAAACTTTATAAATGAATAATTAATGAAATAAGATGTATTTCTATATGTTAAGGAATCTATACCAATGGAATAGTAACTTGACATTTGGAATAGTAATGTGACTCATATGAATAGTAAATCAGAAAATATAATAGTAAACTTACATATGAAAGTATAAATAAAATTTATCCATCTTATGAATGAAAATATGGTATAATTATATCATATTATAAGTAAATAAATGTTTTAGAAATTATTAATTAAGTGTTGATATTTTTATAAAACATAAGTGTTTATTTTTAATTTTATAATTAATATAATGTTTTAAAAGAAAATTTATTTCCATAAAATGTATTCATAAATTAATATTTTTTTGTCTTATTATTATAATATAACTTTATGAGACCTTAATTAATTTTTCAAAGTGTTATAAAATCAGTTATAATTTTAAAATTGGTATTTTCCAAATAAATGGTGATTTTAATTAAAAATTAAATTCTTCATATTTATAAAATTATTTTCATAAAATAGAGTCCATTTTTGAATTCTACACATCAAAAAAAATTTATGGTGAATTTTTTAGATTTTTCTAAAATAGTTGAAATTTTGGTGAATACGGTAATTTACATTATAAGTAAATAAATGAATTTTTGAGTCATGCTTGAGTCGTGAATGATTTAAGTGGACATTTATTTGAACTCACATGAACTAATTAAAGTTTTTATTCATAACAATACTCACTATTTCTTTTCTTGAGAAAATAATAAACTAATGAATAAAATAATGAGAAAATACCTCTCTCCTCTCCTGTAAATACCACCTCGCACCACCTCTTCTCCTCACACCTCTCAAGATTTGATATTTATTCAAATTATGATAAAATATATTACCAAGAACCTACCCCATATCTTTGATAATTTGGTCTCAATAAAAGACCAAAACCAATCTCCCTAAGGAGGTTCTCAAGAAGAAGGATTCAAGAGGAAAAATCATTTTTCTTTTCTTTTAGTTTCTTTTCAAGTTCTTTTCTTTTCTTATTCTCTCCTCGCCTCCCCCCATCCAAATGGTATGATAACTCCAATACCTTACATATACTATAATTTTATTATTCTAATGGAATAATCCATCATCATTTCTTTCACCTTCCCTTTTTGTTCTAAAAATGAAAACATTATCTGTGATGTGTTAATTTATCGCCTTCAAGGACGACGAAGTTTTCATTTCCCATTAACTCCTTCAAGACAGCTCATAAAACCATTTTTATGGTTAAAAAAGATTATAATATATGTATTGTGTCCTATTAAATGTTCTATATCCATTTTATATACATATTATTAATTAATAAAGCAAAACTAGTTTGTGATGGTCTAAAAACTGCCAAAATAATCTAAACAATTATCACTAATGTCTTATCTAATGATTTATCCTCACCCCAAATTAAAAAATGAGTTTTATAACCATTTAATCTTATATATGTTTATTAATAATATATAATTTCAATTCTGGACAACCGTTCTCATTTTACATGATTTTTTGTACATGTATACATGTAAACCGATCATGAAAAGCAAGGAAACCAAAGCTCCCAAATGATGAAATTAAATCTCATAACTCATCAAAAAGGTCATAAATGAACTTAATAAAATTATAATAAATAAAATACATATATAAAAGTTTCTTAATTAATTAATTAATTTATTTATTTTATTTTATTATCCAAGACATTAATATCAAGTGAAGAACACTTTCGGACATAAGGTAAGAGTTTCTTCCCGAACCACCATTTTTTCCTCCGGGTTACACTTTCTCTCTCTTTACCCTAATTTAACACTTATTTATTTTTATATACTTATTTTAAATTAAATTTACATGTTCCAAACTCATGTATCCATATCATATCATCCTTCTTTGATGGTAAAATACATGTTTTAAAAATGTTTTTTTCTTAATTCTTCCCGATATGCAAGCCTGATTAAAGAGAGCATCCTAATTTCTTACCCATTTTAAAGTGTAGTAAAAAATATGTTTTAAGTTGCTATTATTTTTATAAAATAAATAATTTTATCATGAAAAACTATATTAGTTTATTTTTGGTTTTATGAAAACAAATATTTCTTTTCCGCTTGAAATTATCTTTAATATTTTCCTTAAACCGTACTAAAATGTTTTATTTCTAAAGTTTCTTAAAAACTTTTTTTACATGTATCTACTAAAATTAGACATAAATTATCATTATCTATACCTAATTTAACTTATCAATGTCCATTTATGCTTTAAATCCATTCTTTCATAGACACTTTTATGATACGCCCATTTGTTATGCTTGATGACATGATTACGATACTCATTTATTTCCAAGGTCACCCTTATATTTATGTTTGATTTTTCATGTGGAACACATATGCATGAACATATTATGGTGGGTGAGACCATATAGTTCTCCAATACATTGGGTAATTTTTAGTCTCATGAGACTTCATGTTGGGATAGGGAGTGAACTTGATTCCTTTATGGGACATTGTCCGCCATATGCAATGGTCTTTGCAGTTAGCCTTGACTCGTGCATATGTCATGTTGTGTGTTATTGACACATTCCTATGATGTCATGGTTATATTTTCTCATGTTATACATGGTATTCTTCCTTATTTTTATTCACGTTTCATTCCTTTATGTCATCATGTTATGTCTTCTAACCCATATGTTATGTTTTATTCCTACGCTTATTCCTTTACTGGGATTTTTAGCTCATCCATTTTGTTCATGTATTCCACAGGTTATCTTATACAGATATAAGGGATCAAATGGAGTTAGGAGCTCATTATAAAGATTAAATAAAATATGTTTTTATTTTTTTTCATGATGTTTAATTATTTACCTAATATTCCAAGACACTAGACTTTATGATCCTTAGCTTGTAATTTGATATTTAATTATGCTTAAAATCATATAATAATATGTGTAAAATGTTAGGGACACTATATCAAATGATTGTGATCTCATCACCGCTCTCCTTTCTAAAAATTACCACTGTCATCGCCCATGGAAATTTGACCACCATTGACCTCCTCTGATGAACACGGAAATTATACCGAAGATTTTTCTCAATATGAAGATCTAGAAAATCACCTCCATTTCCAAGAATTCATTTGTTTGGTAGGCTAAATATAAGAGTGGTTAAATTCCTAGAAACTTCTCCCAAAATATAATTCCAATTGAATTAATCCAATGGTTTTGGGTTTTTCTCATTAAATGATTTGTAGTGATATATAATGAGCTTCATGATTCAACAAAATGTCGAAGTTATCAATGAATCAATGAAAAAGACATAATTTCTCCCTAGATTTTCTTGATACCCATGCATTGAATTTTAATTAATCTAAGGAATTTGGATTAATTCATCACATAAAATTAGTATCTAAGAGAATATTTCATAATTCAAATAATATAGCCCTCTAATTGAAGAGATAATTTTTAAGCCCTAAAAATTCCCTGTAAGAATTCTCGTAATTCATGTGGAATATTTATGAGATTATTAGACCATTAGAACCAAATTAAATCAAGGAATAAAATATTATAATTTCATGGAATAATTCTAAGTTTAAGAAGTAGAATAAGAAGAGATAATTTTAAGCCATAAATAGCGCATCAAGATCAAAGAACCATACCTTGGCCATGATGATTAGTAAATCTCTGACGATGATCTTCCCTTCCGGTGGTTGCCTCCATGGAGATGGAATCCCTCTGAACCCTATCCTCCTTACTTCATCAAAATATGAATATATATGGGGTAGGATAGGTTAAAACCATTTAATTTTTTTTAACAAGTTGAGGGTCAATCCCCCTTTATTAAATAAAAAGGCAAGAGAACCTCTTTTGAGAATTGGGGAGGCAACCCATTACAATCATAGAGGAAACAACGCCATAAAGAAACCTGACCCAAAAGTATAAAAATGGTCCTGAGAGTCCAATGGGAAGAAAATGGAAATATAAGAAATAAAAAAATCAATTATCCCCCTAAAAGATAGTGCAATAATGAGATCAGTCAAAGATGATGCGTCACCACCCCCTCCCTTGCCAATAAGTTGCGCAGTGATGGTCCAACACAATGTGTTAGAGAACCTCTCCCAAACACATAGATATGTTAAGGGGGTCATATGACAGGTGTCTTCATGCCTATCTCTCTTTTGAGCCGCTCACCCGACAATACATGTGAGTAACTCACTACACTGTCAACATAATTCAATGAAAATCAAGACAAAAAACATTGTGCAAGATCAAATTAGGGTTCCCATTCGTCCAACAAGATGAGGAAAGATTGAAGAATGATGGGTGTCAGCACACTCATCCCTCTTTTGAGGTCACCCACCTAACGGTGTCTGTAAGAAGATGCACCACTAACCAAATGCAAATTGAAAAATTCCAGTGTTCACCAAGATATTTGTGACCCAATCAACCTAAAGTCCCACAAACTAGAAAGAACGAGTAAAAATAGATAGATTATAGCGACCTGCACTTTTTTTTGATTAAAACAGGGAACATTAATGACTAAAGTCAGCAGAAATACATGAGAAAATCCATGAGGGGAAATTTTCCAGCCAGAGCTTGTTGGAGTCAAATGGGCCTCAGGTTGCAAGCTGATGGGCTGCGTTGTTACCTTCCCTTTTGGTAAAGGAGAAGGTGCATAAAGAGAAGCATTGGAAAAGTTAGAGAATTCTCCTTATGATGATGTCAAATGACTAGAGCCCACTATCCTTGTGGTGAATAGCATCGATAACTGTAAGGCAGTCGGACTCAACAATGATATCACTCCAACCACATTCCAAGGCGAGCAACATACCAGCAAGGATGTCCATGGCCTTAGAAACTGCAGGTTCCCAGAAATCCTGTTGTGGTTCGTATTTTGCAGCAAGGATTTTCCCCATATGATTTCGGGCTAGGAGGCCTAGGGCGACTAGCCCATCCTTTGGGAGTGACGCATCCAGGTTAATATTTAGGGTCCCTTCCATTGGGGGAGTCCATTGATGGGGGAAGGAGAGGGTAACACCTAGCATAAAATGTCCATTGTGGTATTTTCAGCCCTCAATCCAAGAGGTGGCCCATTAAATCCATAATTTGGGGGGTTTGTGAGCTTGATGGAAAACGACATCGTTGCATCGGACCCAAATAATCCATGCCAGAGTGAAAAGTGAACCTGAAGAAGCCGAGGAAAAAGAGGAGCACCAATGCGTCAGAAGATCGGGAAGGTCAGAGGCCGATTCTATTGAAGAGGCAGAAGTTGGGCCCCATTTATCCCAAATTTTCTCAGCTCCCGGGCAGTGAATGATAGCGTGCAAAGTAGTTACTAGAATGTTCAGGCAGAAAGGGAAAAAGTCAGTACTGGCCATATATCGGTAAGCGAGGAGGCTCATGGTTGAGAGAGTACCAGTGCAGACCTGCCACCAAAATTGGTGTATTTTAGGGGGAACGTTGAGCTTCCAAACCAAATTACATGGTCCCTCGTCCCAGCCAACTGAGTGCTTGCTGAGAACCAGTATGTAGCCAAACCTCACTGTGTATTTTCCCGAGGAATCATTGATCCAGAAAAGCTGGTCGGGGCCTTCATCAGGGACCCAGGGAATGCTAAGGATGATTCTTTGATCCCTTTCATTAAATCAATCAAGGATTTTTTTCCAGACACCACCCCTATCCCTGGTCGAAAAGGAGGCAACTGACAGTGGCGTTTTCAAGACCTAGTTGGACGGGGGAAGTAGCCTGCATACCATCCTTATCGATAATCCAAGGATCAGTCCAGATGTTGACCGATGAGCCAGACCCAATCCTCCAGCCTAGTCCTTTTTTCAGGAGCTTTTTAGCCCCCCAAATGCTTCTCCAGAGGAAGCTAGGTTGGGGGCCAAGAGAGGAAGCACGAAAGTCCGTGTGGGGAAAGTACTTAGCCCAGAGAACCCGTGCATAAAGAGATGATGGGCGATTAAGAAGGCGCCATCCTTGCTTGGACAGAAGTGCATCATTGAAGAGACTCAGATTCTGAAATCTCATCCCTCCCTCTGATTTGGATTTGCAGAGTTTCTCCCAGGCCATCCAGTGGGGAAAATTCCTTCCATCATTCTTCCCCCCACCATAAATTGGCAGTGCGTGTGTGAATATGGTCAATGATGAATTTCGGGAGCTTAAACATGGACATAAAGTAGCTGGGAGTGGATTGTATGACAGCTTTGATGAGGGTCACTTTGCCAGCTTTAGAAATTCCTTTAGGGGATTAGCCTAGAATGTTTTTCTAGATCCTGTCCACAAGTGATGTGAAGATTTATTTTTTGGATCGGCCGATCACCATGGGAAGCCCAAGGTACTTTTGATGTTTCACAACCATATGGATACCAGTTGATGCGCATAGATCATCCCTCTTAGAAATAGGCACCCTATCACTGAAAGAAATTTCAGACTTACCATAATTGATCGATTGGCCAGATGCCCTCTCATACTATTGGATCGCTTGGATGATCACACAGCATTCATTAATTGTTGCTCGGGAAAACAGGAGGCAGTCGTCGATGAAGAAAAGATGCGACATTGGTGGTCCAACACGGCATACCTTTTCCCCCTGAATAGATTTAGAGGATGCAGCCCTGGAAATAAGATTAGAGAACACATAAGCCACCAGAATGAAGAGAAAAGGGGAGAGGGGATCTCCCTGGCGAAGGCCTCGAGATGGGGTGAATCCTCTGGTGAGATCCCCATTGACCTTGATTTTGAAGGAGACAGTCGAGATGCATTCCATGATCATATCTGTCCATTTAGCGCAAAACCCCATTTTCAGCATGACTACACGAATGAAGTGGCATTCCACTCTATCGTAGGCCTTGGTCATATCCAGTTTCCAGGCCATGGTTCCTCTTTTCGCGGTGGATCGTGATTTCATAGAATGGAACACTTCATGGGCCACAATCGCATTATCAGTAATCAGTCTCTTGGCCACGAAGGCACTCTGATTCTCAAAGATAATATCAGGTAGCCAAGGTCGCAGCTGATTGAAAAGGATCTTAGAGAAGATTTTGTAAGAGACATTGCAGAGGCTGATAGCTCTAAAATCAGGGATCTCCAGAGGTTTCTTGATTTTGGGGATAAGGAAAAGAATAGTTTCATTGATGGCAGCAATGCTAGTATTCTCATCCTAGATATTTTTTATCAAGGTGCAGATGTCGGGACCGATAATGTGTCAGTATTGTTTAAAGAAAAGGGCGTGGAACCCATCCAGTCCCAGGGCCTTAGTGGGATGAAGTTGTTTAAGTGTCAGGCGTATCTCGTCATCTGTCACATATTTGGTGAGTTGTCTATTGATCTCATCAGTGATCATGGGTCTGATACAATCTTCCACCTTGGTAGACATGAAAGGGGTTCCTCCAGCAAAGATGTTTTGGAAATAGTCTGTCAGGGACTCGTGGATACCATTGGTGTCAGACACTTTGCTTCCATTGGGTTGTAAGATGCAAGTAATAGCGTTTTTCCTTCGCCTGGCTGAAGCTTTCTGGTGAAAAAACAGGGTATTAGCATCCCCCTCTTTAATGTGGTTATCCCGTGCCCGCATGGCCCAGAAGCTCTCCTTGACACGCAGGATCGTCTCCAGCTCTCTTTGCGTGGATCAAATCTTAGAGAGAATGAAATTAGATGTGGTTTGATTGAGGAGGTTGCTCAGTCTCTTTTAAAGGACATCAAAGTGTCGGTCGGGGTGGCAGAATTTCTTATTGCTTCAAGACCTCATATCAGATGTGACCTGTTGGATATTGAGGCAAACATCCACTTGGGTGCTTTTCCAACTTGAATGGATCACCTCTTCGCATTCCTAATCTTTTGACCAAAATATCTCAAATATGAAGGGTCTGCTAAGTCGTCTATTCTGTTCGCCTTGCGTGCAATCAATGAGAATTGGACAGTGGTCCAAGCAGTTAAGGGACATGTGCCCGATATGAAACATGATGAACAAATTAATCCAATCAGTAGAGCCCAGAAATCTATAAGGCGCTCAGCGACGCGGGTGCCTTCAGAATTTCTGCGAAACCAAGTAAAAGGATTACTTGTAAACCCCAGATCGACCAGGTCCGCCCTAGAGATCGTGTCCTTGAAGTTTGACATCTAATCTGAGGGTCGAATGATTCCGCCCCTCTTCTCCTTATGGAACATAATTTCATTGAAATATCCTCCGAAGAGGATAGGGCTCGGTAAGTCATGTCGCAGTTTGCACAGAAGATCCCATGACTTCCCCTTATCATTATGGGATGGCCATCCATAGAATCCCACAAAGGTCCAGGGTGGGTGAGAGTCTGTTTGGATAGTCTCTGCCACATGGTGCAAGGAGAAAGACAAAATTTTGACGTCGATATTATCCTTCCAGAAGATATAGAGGCCCCCGGCATGGCCTTGTCTGGGAACCGGAAAGTAGCCTTGGAATCTGCACTTCAGAGCAATACCATTGGTGTCCTTGTTTTCCAGTATGGTTTCGGACATGAAAACCATATTGGGGCGACTTTGGGCTCAATTGCGTTGAATCATGCGAACCGTTCATGGGTTTCCAAGCCCACGACAGTTCCAGCATAAGGCAATCATTGCTCTAGGTGGGGCTGGGTCTCACCCGCCGCCGCCTTTGGTTCCTCCGGACTTGTTTCTACGCTTGTAGTTTTCCATCTTTTGGTGGGATTCCTCCCTGGGTGGCCCATTTCATTATGTCTTTTCCTGACCCCGAGTTTAGGGTTTTCCATAGGACCATTTCTCTATCCTCGTTACACCCTTTTCCACGTTCGACGGGTAATCAAGCCTAGTAATGAAGTCTTAGTCATTCTATGGGACTCCATTGTTAGAGCGCCTGCTGCAGTCAATTGTGGGTCAGGGTCCGGATCTAGTGGTTCGATGTGCATCAACATTGGATTTAAACAGTGTATTGGTAGTTCTGTGTGCTTCTTCGCCAACTCCGTAGATGTTTGAGTCTTGTCCTTTAGGGGGTTAGGATTAACTCCTACGTCTCTCTGAGTGGGAGGGCCAGCAGAAGGGAAATCCACTGGTCCAAGCATATGGGATTTTTCAGGTATGGGTTCCGCCTGACTGGTATGTGCCCGTGTGAGATGGTCACGGTCCTTTTGTTTTTACGTCTCAGGGATGACAACATATTTATTCGATTTGGCACGGAGCCAAGGGCCATATTGGAGTAAAATTTTACCTGATCTACTCTTATGATTTGTGGTGCACTTTCTTTCCAAATGTCCAAGGTGACCACGGGAAAAGTAGAAGATTGGGAGTTTCTCGAACTCGAATGATATCCAAATGTTGGTGTCTTCAATTTTTAGGAACAGTCCCCTCATCATAGGCTATGAAACTTCAATTTCCACCTTGATCCACACCTCGGGGCCCCATTGTATTGGGTCTGAGCTATCCCAGTCAAGAAAGTGACCTAAACAGTCCCCGATTTATCTCATGATTCGTTCTGTTATGGCATGGAAGGGAATTCCTTTAATTCGTATCCAAAAGGGGGATCGGGTTAAACTCACTCGCTGGATATCATCCCCCCTCTAATTTCTTACATAAGGAGGAGTTGGTTATCAAAGGACCACGGTCTGCCCCGCAAGATTTTGTCTCTATCTCTCTCATTGAAGAACTCAAAGACGAAGCGATTGATCCCCGCTTCCCGGATAGCCACTCTGTATTCTAGTTTATAGATGTTCTGTAGAGTGTTTTTGAGGTCCCCCTGATTTACTGATATGTTTTCCATGAATTTTCCAACCACGAGCAGAGACATGCGCTTTTCAAAAAGTGTGTCTTCGTTTCTTCGTGCCTCGATTGTCGCCTTTTCTTTGTCCGTCAAGGACAGCCTCTTCCATTGGTTTACAAGTTCCGCATCCATAGAGCAGAACCAAAAGTTTATTTCACTAATCTCTTTTGAGATCGGCTCCCTTGTGGACCCCACAGCCCTGGAACCCTTGCCTAGGAATTTGGTGAAAGTTCCGGAAAACGCTCGGTGCACAACGCCGACCCAGTCCAGCCACACACGAATCAAGGTCTATTCCAACACATAAGTTACTCGACCGGACACACCTTCATGGCCTCTCTACATGGTCCACACAGACAGGCCCTCGTCCTTCGCGAACGCCCCTGCCCTTTGAGAGGTCGCACCCAAGGAACCCACACCGCGGCGCACCCGAGACGTCACGGAGCAACACCTCACAGCTGAATCTTCGCGGCTTCTCAACACAATTGATTCTTCGCTGATGCTTCACAAAGGCATGTCACGGAGTAGACTCGTCGTGACAACCACGCCCGCAGGACACCGCCTTCAGCACTGTGCACACCAAAACTTCGCGGATCAACACCCCACAGCAGTAACTTCGCGGTGTCCACAAAGCGAACACTCAACGCGGCACAACATCACAGCAGGTGCTACGCAGATCAACACCCCGTAGCAGGTGCTTCGCAAATCATCGTGGAAGGAACTTCGCAAGAAAACACCCCGCGGAAAGCAAACACCCCTCGGCAGCAACTTCGCAAGCAAAAACCCCACGGAAACAACCCGCAGGACACCGCCTTCAACACTGCGCACACCAAAACTTTGCAGATCAACACCCCACGGCAGCAACTTCGCGGCATCCACAAAGCGAACACTCAACGCGGCGCAGCATCGCGGTAGGTGTTACGCGGATCAACACCCCGCGGCATGTGCTTCGCGAATCAACGTGGAAGGTACTTCGCAAGCAAGCACATCGCGGTGGGATCTTCGCGAAGATGAGGAACCAGCAACCACCCACATGTCACCGCCTGGAACAAAATCTAAAAGGGGAAAGACGATTAGGGTCAAGTAATCCACGAAATATGGAATTTGTCGCGAGACAAGATCGCTCAGATCTGAAAAGTGGATAGAGTTTGAAAGTTGGGGTCTGGGACTGCCGTCCCTCTCCCAGATCTGGCACCGACGTAGTAAGACGGCGATGGGAAGGACTTCACAACACCGAGGGAGGCTGGATCAACGCCTGGAGGCGATTAAAAGCAGGGGAAAAGGAAGCTCGACTCCCTTCAAAACACCGAACTCAGGTTCCGGGACCAGGTGGAGAAACCAGGGGAAAAGGAATAAGGTTTTCCACCACAAAGGTTCGGGGAGCGGCACAGAAAGGAAAGGGCGAACCACTTGCGCCAAAATAGAATAAAGTCAGTGAAGCGCAGGATCAAAGCTGGGAGCACGGGGGAGAGGGAGTCGCCGCAACCGAGCGGACAAGGAGACTCGAGACCTAGGAAGTCCTAGGAGAGAGAAACTCTCAATCGGGAGAGAGACTATAGATTATAGTGACCCACACTTTTTACACTTATTATTACATGATTTTTAAGTATAGTTACACTCATAATACAAACCAATGATAAAAAAGTCTAGTGTATTTGGAAGACTAAGTACATAATTAGAAAACATGATACTAGAATAAAACATCTCTATATTAAACTTTCATAATGAGATCCTAACTTCCTTTGAGCTCCAATATTTGCATAGGATAACCTTGGGAATACATAGACAAAAGTGGTGAGCTAAAAAGCCCGGTAAGGGAATAAACCTAGGAATAAAGTATAGAATATGAGTTAGAATACATAAAATGATAACATAAATGCATGGATCAGGAATAAACATAAGGAATCATGACATATAGAACATGAAATCTGATTATCATGGCAATATAGAAAGTTATCAGTGACACATAACATGACACAAACATGAGTCAAGGCTAACTGTCAAGACTATATAACATGGTGGACAATGTCCCATAAAGGAATTAGGTTTACTCCATATCACAACATGAAGCCTCGTGAGACTAAAATATTACCTAATGCATTAGGTCGTTATCTGGGTGCACTCATTACAACATGTTCATGTATATGTATGCCACATAAAGAATCAAACATAAGGAATAGTCATAAGGGTTACTAATGGAATGAAATGGGTATGGTAATGAAACATAACGAGAGAAAATATAGCAATGGTATCCATGAAATAAGGGGTTAAATCAATCTTGGACATTCATAAGGTAAAGAATATATAAAAGATAATGATTTGCAAGAGAAATAAAAACATGAAAAAGAGTGGTTAGAAATGTACCACTTAAGTGTGATTTTAGGGAAAATAAAATGAGTTTTTAAAGAGGAAAAATGCATAAGTGTTTTCATACAACCAGAAATGAACTAAAATACTTTTTCATGATAAAATGGGTGATTTTGGAAAAATATTGGTAGCTTAAAACAGTTTATGGAGTGTACTTGAAAATAATAAGGAAACAGAGAAGTTTTGTTTCATCGAGCTTACTTATTGAGGATAATTTAGAAGGAAACCTTATAAATAATGTAATTCCGCATCAAATAAATGTGAAATGATATACATACATATGTTTGGTACATATATACAGAACATAGGAGAATTATATAAGAGGTTCTGAATTGAGTAAATAATGAATCTAATTTTATTATCCAAGACATTAAGTATAAGTGCATAGAGCTTTTGGATGTAAGTTAAGAGATCTCTCCAAACCTTCATGTTACCTTCGTCCATCAAGCACACCACATCCACACAGCCCCCGACTGATGTCTGAAAACAAATCTACTATCTGGAAACCGAGTATCACCGCTCAAAGGAACATCGAGCACCACCACCCGGGAGAGACACCAGCTAGTCTCCATCTCATGAGCACCCACCCAAACACTGAACCATGAATAATGATTCAAGCTGGGAGAGACCAGATCTAAACAGATCCAGGGACAATCGACCATCATCCAAAAATAGATCCACTGCTTGGTCATCAAGCACCACCGCCCGAAGGAACTTCGAACACCGCTGCCCGAGAGAGACACCAAACAGTCTCCATCCGACAAGCAACCCACCTGAAAATGAGTGTTAAGAAACCCAATGACATTGATAAAGCATAAAATTTTGAGAACAGAAAAATTTAGCCTTAGGTGAAAACCTGTTTTATTACATTTTCCCCACCATTAATATTTTCATCCTTGAAAGGAAAATAAGCTATAGATAGCCCAATCAACACATTAATTCACCAACAAGAGGATTTTCTCCAAGAAAAACTTAGTTAACCAACTGAACTTGGGATGAGTATCACATTCCTAAAAACCTTGCTCAGAATAGAACATATCCAACACAAGGCTCAACTACGCTGATACCCTCATACAACTAACTAAGTGAATCCACTTACAAAATTAATCAATCATAAAAATTAATGATATTATGGATATCATTGTTCAAATGTGTAAGGTTTGATCAGCACATTCTTTTATATCTTTTCAACATTTACTACCCATCCTTGGAAGAGAACCAAACTCCCCACCATGGAAAAACTCAAGGTTTTTGAAAATATATAAAACAGATCATGAAGAATCTCCTCTTAAATCACTCCCCATGAGTGAACAATAGAACTCAAAGATCATTAATACTCAATGAAGGCTGACTCGATGTAGACACATAGTCTCAACTATGAACAAACTCATAGGATAACTCATTAATCCCACATAAAAATACATCCATCGATGGTTGAGATGACCACCAATTAAAATTGCATAATATCTCAACAATAGGTGCATAATATTTTAGTTTACCTTTAAATCATTGATTAAAATTTCATCCACTTTTAAATCCCCGCATCGAGGGTCTACCCAAGAAGAAAATAGGGTCATTATATACATTTATAAAGGAACCAAAGATCAAAGGTTGATTGTTAAATAGGTAAAATCACCCTGATTACCAATGTTAATCAGAAAAAAATATAGAATAATTCATTTATAGATGGTGAAAATTAATAACATAAACATGGACAATCCCCTTGATTTTATATCACTACCTATTTACTTCAAGTAAATAACTCCTTATAACATGTCTTTTTTCAATCCAATTAAAACATCAACTCAAATTTATCTCATGTCCATGAAACATCACCCAACTGTAACGAACAACTTCATAACAGTGAGAACTCTATCTCCTGACAACCTCTACTGTCTTTTGATAACAACTCTAGATCATAAAGCACATGTGTTATTCAACACTATAAAATAATTCTTTAAGAAACCCATATCCATAAAACCACTAGATGATATGATCATACAAAATCTCTAGATTTAAATTAAAGAGAAAAATAACCCACCTTTTTTCTACACTATCACCACAATAACACTTGATGACTCAAATCTTATTACCACTCATTTATTATTCCTCCCCATTGAATTTATTTACCACGTAACTGGGTCATTCAAGATTTTCTTGATACCTAGAAAAAGGTTCGGTCAGTTCATTACTCTTCCATGGAAGTTACTGTTAAGGTCTCATATCTGCACCCCACTTCTCCCAACCATTGTATACAATGGTTGTTGATTATCAGGGACCATGTCACAATATCTGTAGCAAATAGTCATATCCATGTACAAACAACCCCAATAGGTTTGGTACAAGCTCCAAAATAACACCTAAATAGAGTAGAGGAACACTAACAATGCTATTAAAAGACCCATCATTCATCTCATTATGATCTCCACACTAGTATTCCTAGTGCATTCCCAATAACTATAGAGACCCTAAATCAAAAAATAGTTTCAGTATGAATTAGAAGCATCAGAGTACATCCCCATATAGTGTCCTCTCACTTGAAAATTGGGAATAAATTCACTATTTACTTCCCTTTTTGAGAATCACACATGTCTGTTAACTGCAAAAAATCCTATTATAGAAAGTATTATTCACAATTGTATCCAACAATAGAAAAAATCTTCTAGCTTCCACTGATTCCACTATACTATTATGGTCACAAAGATCCAATACGTCAAAAATAACCCTAGGTGGCACTCTATTGAGTGTAGAATAAGTGGTATAACTCTCAACTTCATGCAGAAATCCATAAAGCCTCAAAATATCACATAAGAAAGATTCAAAGTTTTAGATGAAATGCATCCCATCATTTTAGCATATACCTTGGTGTTGGTTGATAACTCCAAGCCTATTGAAAGTAGGCTTGAGGAGTTCACTTGCTGGTATACTGAGATATGATAAATCACTAACTTCTCTTTTTATTATAAATAAATCCATTAAAGGTAGTGATATCCCATTACAACTGCCACAAACCAAGAAAATTAACCTAGGTTGATGAATACTATTTTATTAAAATATCACCAGTACCTTTCACTACATGGAATTCCAAGTCCTCCCTCAGCATGTAGTTGATCGATCAAGTACAAACACATGCAGGAGTGGTACCAAACTCATCTTTTTCCAATAACTTTATCTTATTTTTTGACCTATTACTTTTCCATATAGAGGTATATTTCTCCTCATCCTCATTTTATTCAAACAATTAAAAAGGTTTCTAACTAACCCAATCTATAACTAACTGGCCAATGGGGGATAACCCAATTTGAAATTGTTGTGAATCGCTTCTTTAGAATGGGTGTAGACGTACATCTACTAGTTCTTATGGTGGACCTTAGACATTACCACATCCACATAAGCACATTTTCCATTCATGCTTGGAATTCCTTAGACAACTTATGATAGTGTAAATTCAGGAGAATCTTTTTTCAACTTAAACTTCTATACCGACTTTCCTGGTTTACCTTCTCTAGAGCTCTTCTTTTCACCCGAGTCGAGGTTCTCTATGCACATATTCTTTTTCTTTAACTTTGGACTTGATCCCATATTAAAGGATTCATTACCTCCTTACTTTTCTCAAGTGTTGGTGACTATATCAACCAATACCCTATCTATCTATGATGAAATGTCCTTCCTAGTGCTAATGATTTCCCTGTCAACGGAACAATTACCTTCTAAATCTGAAAAAAAAACATGAAAATATGTGTGACACCATGGGATCAGGAAAGTGGAAACACATGAACTTCTTCAGTTTAGCATGTAGACCACTCTGATAATCTTCCCTAGTATCCCCCTTGATGATAGGGACAGCAGTGCCCCTTATATTCTACAATGTAGGGCCTACACCACCTTCTTTTTTAGGCAATAACCTCAAAAGGGCCTTCTATGCACACCTGATACTAGCTAACAATGCTTTCTTCATCGATTGAAACTTCCCAATAACAAAATTTGAGCTCCTCAGCCTCAACTGGATAGACAATAGACCACACTTCAAGTACCTAGAGTGTAACATCAACCCCCTTACCATTCCTGATTTTACCTTAATATCATAGGCTTCCATGGAGTATCCAACATCCAATCATGGAACTCTAAACCTCGCTACAATGTGATTATTGATGTTCCCCTCTAAAAGGGATTCAGTTTCCTCCATTGATATCTCAGTTGTACCAAGATCCATTGAAGGGACCTGAGAAATATATGGGATCCAACAATATATGTGAGTTACATGACCTTGTCATTTACAGTGAAGCCAATAGTCTGGTAATGATTTGAAGATCACCTACTAATTGAATCAACACTCCCTTGAAGTACCAACCCAAATGAAATTTGGCAATGATTTTTTCAAATCAACTTCCACACATACATGGGTATAATCCATATGAAATAGAACAAAAAAGTGAAAATCTGAAAAAAGAAATAGTCCACAAGAACTATCAATAATCTTGAAGACCATGAGATTAAAGAAAGGTAAAGTAAAACCTATAAAGCTTAGCCAAATTATATCCATAGTAGGATCCTTTCCCATGTGATTATTAATGGATCATATGAGAAGAAGAAAATGAAACAAACCAAAGAAATGAGAAGATCTTGATCATTCCTTAATGAAATCGTACTCCTATTGAAAGTGAAGATTGAAGCCTTTCAAGTCAAGAAGACCTATAGAAACCAGATTCCTCAATCACCATACACTGTTCACATGATTATCAAAATTTTGAAGTGAAGGATGCCTACAAACAAAATGAGTGGCCAATGAAAACAATCAGTAAGCCGTATGTAATTCCAATTACCTTTAAACCAATATAAATTGTCAAAACCTCCAATCGATCATGGAAAGGATGAGGGTGCACAACCGATCATGAGATACTGGAAGAAATACACCTATCCAACTATCTTTGAAGTACTGTAGGAAATACACATCTATAAAGTTTTATCTATATACATATCCAAATTCCAGAAGAAATACACATATCTAAGGCTATAACTATATATCTAGGTACCATAGGAAATGAAACATCTCCAGGGATGCAATTGTATATTCGGTTCTTCCAATGTCATTATAGTTGGTAGGATAAAAGAAAATATATAGTGCATCATCATCAATCTCGATCCTATAATTATGGGAAATAAAGATCATAAAAACTTGGGTGAATTATCATATATCGCATTCTCATGTCACAGAGGAATTACTCATCTCCACTTATCTCATACCAAATATTCTAGAGGAATTACCCATTTCCACCTATCTTGTGATCAATATATGGTTTGTCTCAACCTAGATTTGTGGGTGAGTAGAGATAGATATATATATACACACACACACACAAGTTATTAGCAGTATCTACCAAGATCAATGGATGAGAAGAGTAAGGTCACTACCATCTCACTCTATCCCTATTAAGAGGATCAATTTCAAAAAACCACCTAAGTATCCCATTGTCATCCATATATATCTGTCACATACTACATCACATATCAAGATAAATAATCACATAAAACAATAATCTCATTCACAATAAAAAGTCCCCATTAATAGCACATAAGACTTTCCATGTAGTAGTCCAAAGCATCTACATCATCCACAATTGATTCTAACATCCCAAATTCAAAGAAAGCTAATGATAATTAAATAAAAGTCAAGTATTCATTATTGAATTATTCAGTTAGCCACATAATATCATAATCAAAATAAGTTCCCAAATTATAATTTATGTTCATTGAATCGAAAGTGACCCAAAGTACTTCCACTATATTCCCCAGTCATTCACATAACTTACCCTGAATATTTATCAGAAAGATTTCACTATCATAACCTTTATAATTCATAATTAAGGAACGATTCTTTATCAGTGATATACCTTTATTTTGTTTCCTTTAATGAATTAAAACATTATTCATTTTTATGAGCCTTTATAATTCAACTTCTTGATCCATATTTATTAGATTCAACGAATGACATGTGTTAATATAAAAGAATATATTTATATCATTTAGTAAACTCTTTTGAGTTTCATCACTGATAGTACATTTGAGTAACCTTAATTTTTTTATATTACATTCATTTGAGAAATTATCTCACAATAAAGATACCTAATTTAACATCATCATGGGTTTCATGATAATCCTCTTTCATGTCTTAATCCACCGCATAATCTTCTTACTTGAGTTTATCATTTACATCATAAACCTTTCCATAAAACCATTGTCTAAAATTAATTTATTTTTAATGGATATTATAACCACCTTTAGTGTTTTCAACACATTTCTAAGGTATTTCATTAATTCATATAGCATAATCACTCTTTGTAATGCGCCAAATTTTAATATATGGATTTTTCATTCAGAATATACATGTGTGTCATATTTAGGAATATGGTATAGTATAAAACACATGATAAAAACCAATAACACTTTATTTTATCAATATGGAAAGTTACGTATAGAGAATAAATATACTCCATAAAATTTAAAAAAATGGGATAATTAACAAACACAAAAATAATATAACAAAAATTTGAAATTTTGGAACATCGCGGATGCCTAGAATCATCATAGTCACGAACAACATTATAAATGGAAAATAACACATTAAGAATATGATTGGAATTTTGTAAGGGATATAGACAACATTGAGAGAAAACTAAGTGGATGGTGAATAAATGAAATGAGATGTATCTATATGAAGTATAAAGGTGATATGACTGTTGGAATAGTAATATGATCATTGAAATAGTAACATGATTGTTAGAATAGTAACTTGACTAATAGAATAGTAAAATGCCTTGTGAATAATAATTAACATGAATAAATTAAGTAAATATAAAATTTATAAATTTATAAAACAAATATTCATATTAGGAAACTCAAAAAATTGTACTTGTGTATTTTTAATAAAAGCGTATTTCAACATATTTTGTAAACCCATAATTTTAATGTTAATATTTAAATATTAAAAATACTTAAGTTTGAAATTTATTTTGATAAAATGAATGTAAATTTTGAAATCAGAATGTTGAAATTTTTCCAAAGTGATTTTTTGATAATTTTATGAAAAACTTGAATTTTCAAGGGAATAATAAATATTCAGTTTTTGAATATACTAATGTTTTATGATGTAATATTGATGTATAATGAATTAATTAGTCCTAAAATTGTTATCTCGACTAGGAATGCTAACAAGTCAGGTACCCGTGAAATTTGGTATACTCTGACCCTAACCCGTTTATTTATACAAAACCCTAACCATAACCCTAACCTGTTTATTTTTTAAATTCACTACTCTAACTATAATGACATAGGATTTTCATACATATATATTACATCTTAATAGATGAATATTCAATACATTTCATAAATACATGTCTGGTGACCATAAAGGTTTAGTTTCTTTAGAGACTAGATACACGATCTTCTTATTTCATGAAAGATCTTCAACATCTCCCATAAAGATCTTCCCGCATAGTACACTTCATAGACATGTCCTACTTAAAACCTTTCTTCATAACCAAGAGAAAGGGAACATGAGAAATAGTGATCTCAGATGCTCAGTAAGGGTAAACATGAGGGATATCAACATAACATGAGCATAAGGATATAAAAACATGATAATAACATTTGAAAATCATACTCTGCATATCATAGATCATAAACTTGAGTCATGACATAAATTTTAACAGTTTATAAGACATGAATCTTAAAGAAACCAAAAAACATGAACTATGAAAACATAACATTGGCATAAGGCATAGATTTGTGGCATACACATAAGCATAGAAAACCTTATGTTAAGGCTACACACCCAAGACATTCATAACATGTTAGGCTTGAGCTAACCACCCATATACCTGATTCGAGCTTGAGATAACCTCTCATGTACCCTCTTTTTTAGGCTTGGGATAATATCTCGTGTACCCTATTTTTCAGGCTTGGGATAACCTCTCATGTACCATCTAAGCTCATAGAACATTAATCATTACCCAATGCATTGTAGGGAGATATACATCTCACCTATCATATAATCCATACATTTATGTGTCACAATATTGGAATTTGATTGGAATTTTGTAAAGGATATAGAGAACATTGAGAGAAAATTAAGTGAATGGTGAATGAATGAAATGAGAGGTATCTATAGGAAGTATAAAGGTGATATGGTCATTAGAATACTGATATGATCATTAAAATAGTAACATGATCATTAGAATAGTAACATGGCCAATAGAATAGTAAAATGTCTTGTAAATAATAGTTGATATGAATAAATTAAGTAAATATAAAATTTTTAAAGTTATAAAACAAATATTCATATTAGGAAACTCGAAAAATTATACTTGTGTATTTTTAGTAAAATTGTATTTTAACATATTTTGCAAACCCATAATTTTAATGTTAATATTTAAATATTAAAATTACTTATGTTTGAAATTTTTTTTGATAAAATGAATGTAAATTTTGAGATCAAAATGTTGAAATTTTTCAAGAGTGATTTTTTGATAATTTTATGAAAAATTGAATTTTCATGGGAATAGTAAATATTGAGTTTTTGAAAATACTAATGTTTTACAATGTAATATTGATGTAATAATGAATTAATTAGTCCTAAAATTATTATCTTGACTAGGGATGCTAACAGGTCAGGTACCCATGAAATTCAACATACTCTTACCCTAACCCATTTATTTTTACAAAACCCTAACCGTAACTCTAACCTATTTATTTTTTAAATTCATTACTCTAACTATAACAACCCAGACTTTTCATACATAGATATTACATCTTAATAGATGAATATTCAATACATTTCATAAATACATGCCCGGTGACTATAAAGGTTTAGTGTCTTTAGAGATTAGATGTACAATCTTATTATTTCATGAAAAATCTTCAACATCTCCCATAAAGATCTTCCCACATAGTACATTTCATAGACATGTCCTACTTAAAACATTTCTTTACAACTAGGGGAAAGAAAACATAATAAATAGTGAGCTCAGATTTCAATAAGGATAAACATGGGAGATATCAACATAACATGAGCATAAGGGTATGAGAGCGTGATAACAACATTTAAAAATCATACCCTGCATATCATAGATCATAAACTTGATTCATTTCATAAATCTTGATAGTTCATAAGACATGAATCACAAGGGAACCAAAAAACATGAACTATGAGAACATAACATTGGCATAAGGCATAGATTTGTGGCATATACATAAGCATAGAAAACCTTATGTCAAGGCTACCCACCCAAGACATTCATAATAAGTTAAGTTTGAGCTAAACACTCATGTACTTCATTCGAGCTTGAGATAACCTCCTGTGTACCCTCTTTTTCAGGCTTGGGATAACCTCCTATGTACCCACTTTTTCGGGTTTGGGATAACCTCTCATGTACCTTTTGAGCTCATAGAATATTAATCATTACCTAATACATTATAAGGAGATATATGTCACACCTGTCACATAATCCATACATTTGTGTGTCACAGGATCATAAAATATTCATCATATAATAACCCACAGAAAGAAAATGGGTTTCATAATCATATCATCAATTCATCATAGCATAATCCATTGAAAAGGAATGAGTTTCATAAACATATCTTCATCATAATCATAAATCATCCATAGAAAGAATAAGGACAATATAATTGGATCATATCCTGACAAAACATAAACAGCACCAAAGGTTATTGTCGTTGATGAATAGAAATTCCATAAAAATATCTTAAAACATTCTTGAGGAAAATATCTTTTCCATTTTTAAAACACTTATTTAAAATCTAAAAAATTATCAAATATTAAAAAAATATTTTCTTTGAAAATAACCTTGAAAACTTTTAAAGGAAACTTTAAATCATTGAGAGGTCATGACGATGAAAAATACTGTTCCATATCGTACATGTTAAAATGAAGATTCCTTTCACATTTTTGATAAATGGTCATGAGAGCCTTGTTCGGAAAATGAAAATAATATTCATTTTAAACTATTTTGTAAAAAATCAAACATGGGTAAAAATGTCTTTAAACGATCATTGGATAACAACGAAAACTTTACTTAAAACATTTTTAGAAAACATGGACATGGAAGAAAAAGGATTTTCGAGTGAAAAGAAAAATAATCTCATTTTTTCCTTAAAAACATTATTTTGAAATCATGAGTACATAAATAGAGGAAAATGAAAGGAAATCATGTAATTTTAAGAAATATCCATAGGATAAGAAAATTCATGAATTTCTTGAGAGGTAGATCATAATATCTCATCATTGGAATCATAATCATAAATAACTCCAATAAGTAATGAGATTGTAATATCAAACTCTTACCATTTTGTTAACCATGGAATCATAATCCACATGAAAGAAATAACCTTATATGGACATATAAATCCCCATAACTTTTATAATAAATGTCATAAAATACATTCATAGATAGTATGTACACCACACAAAAGAAACAGGTGATGAATATGGCATGAGTCTCACAAAAACAAAAGTGAGATGAAAATCCCTTACTACTTTTGGAAAGTTTTGAATCGTAAGCCCCAGTAAAGAATAACATAAAATGAAACATTAAATATCATTAAAATAAGTATATTCATGATATAATATTTCAAAGAGATGGTATATGTACCACAGAAAATAAACGAGTGGTGAATATGACATGTGTCTCTTAGAAATGGAAGAAAGGCCGAAAATTTCTTAACTTAGGTATCGACTTCCTTCGTACATGTTAGAACCTCCAATATAATAAATATAGGTTTATTATACATCAATTTAAGAACCATAATTATATATATAATACCATATATGATTTACTTATGATCTTTTATTACCCGTTTATTAATAATTCCTTATTAAAATCAAGTTTTGGGTAATAATTAATTCATTTTTCATATATGTTTTGGTTTGGTATTTTTGATTTTTCTACTTTGATCATGGTTCCATCATCTTAAGAATGTTAATAATGATATAAATATCATATATATTCATTACATATGTATTTAGAGTAATTCATTAAAGTTAGAGATAGAAAATGAATTACATCGTTCATCGAGAAGGTAGGTCGTACATACGCATGAACATTGTTTCCATTTTCAGGGTGGATAGAATGAAAGGAAGGTAAATAATATCACCTTTATGGATTCATTATGATGTCATATATATCACATATATTCCTTAATTTTCTCCTTATTACCTTTCATGTAAAGCATAAGTGAAAAACAAATCATGTTGTTTCATGATGTGGTAGTTCATCGTACATATGAGTGAAAATATCGTATTCTCATGAAATAGAAAGTAAAAAAAGGTATATATGATATTATAATTCTAGAAGTATTATTATGTTATGAATAACATATATATAATTTAAATTCATCATTATTTCCATTTGTGAGAGGCGATGATGGAAAATAAATTGCATCAGTTCGTGAGGTGGTAGTATGTCATACACATGATCGACGGTTTCGTTTCCCACTTGATAGAAGATAAGATAGATGTAAGTCATGTCATTAACATGACATATCAGTATATGATAGATATTGGTGTTATTATATTGGAACTATTATGACATGAATGAAGGTGGTAAGAGAAGAAGTAAAAAAGAAAGAGTTTGGTGAAAACAATTACCTTCGCTTAGAAAAACCACATTTGGATCTCTTATTAAGGACCATAGGGTTTGTCTTTTGGGAAGACCAGCATCTCGAAAGCATTTCTAAGGATGTTGGGGATAGATTTTTTTAGGGATTGGTTAATCCAAAAGAAGAGGTGTGAAGAATTGAGGGGAGGAAGTATCCTTTTATAATTAAGAAGTCACATTTTTGTAAATACTCAAAACTATCCAATAATGGGAAGTCACTCTCGCCCTCAATGCCTCCAAAATTGATGAATAATGAAATGGATGGAAGATATTTTCAAGCACCACCACACACAAAAACACGTTTTGTAAACATGTTATTCGTTAGACTTTAAGTTTACTTTTACCATTTTAGTTTTCACCATTATAACTAGTTTTTTTATTTATTTACCTAAGTGATATATCCCTTAAGCCTAAAAAAATGAGCCTTATTAGATAATATGGATCCACGGATTCTAAATATGAAGTCCAATTTGTCAAATAAAAATCCTATATGTGAAAGAAAATAACTTTAACACAGGAGCATGTAACGTGCAAACTCATGTTTTAAACATAATGGGGATGATTAATTTTTTTGTCTTTATTATTTATTATGATCAAAAATTAAGTTGACCTTATTATATAATATTAATTATTCTGATTTAAAATATGGAATACATTTTATCAAATTCAATTCCCAGAAGTTGCAAGATATAATTTAAAATTAAACCTACGAACGTGATGAAAAAATGGCTTTCCAAATAAAAAGTTTTCATAAGTATAGAAAGCTTTAATATCAAAATTAAATATGAAATTGATTTCAAAAACCTAATTTGGATTAATCAAGATATAATTAAACTAATTTTAATTTTAAAACCATGTTAAAATAAAATGGATCATGTAAATGTTTTAAAATGAGATATGGTTTTTAATAAAAAACAGTACTTTTTACTATTCATCCAAAAATTAATCTTTTATAGAAAAATCCCAAAAATTCACTCAAAGATAATTTTTGACATGTAGATTTCAAAAATCAAGTTTATTTTTTCAAATACATTTTCTAAAAGTCACAAATATTACTTTTATTATTTGTTCACAAAAATTAATAAAAACATTTTTTTAAGATATAGTATTTTGAAACATATAAATGTAATGGATTGGACCTCTCGGGTCCATTAATTTGTGAAAATTCAGTGTTTGAAGTGTTTGTGGAGGTCACAGTGACTCATTTCAAGAGTTCTCCAAAAATACAATTTTTCAATGGTGAGTCAGGACCGGTAGGTCGCGACGCTAGGTTGCCAGCGGTGACTCACACCGGTGATTCACGACGATGAGTAAGGACCAGTGGGTCAGGACTAGTGATTCGGGTCCAGTGGGTCGGGACCGGTGGGTCGGGACCGGTGAGTCAGAACGGTGACTTGCACCAGTGACTCGCGACAGTAGGTCGCCAACGGTGATTCGTCCACCAGTGAGTCACCCAACAGTGACTCATCCACCAGTAGCGCGTCTAACGGTAAGTCATTCATTGGTAGCTTTTCACTGGTAGCTCATCCACTGGTATCTTGCACCGGTGACTCATCCACTGTTGACTCCTTTTCAACAGTGTCAAAATTCCAAAATTCTCCAGTTTTTCCAGTTTCTCCCCTTGAACGTTTTATTTGACGTGAAATGAGTTTAATACCATATTTAATAGTTTTTTGAGTTGTTTCAAAACGTATTTATCTTCTAAAAACCTAAAGGTTCCTTTGACTTCCAAACCGCGTGGTCTTGGTCAAGATCCTTCTTTAATGGCTTCTAAAAACCGTTTCTCCCGTTGATATAAGATCCGACCTTTCTAAAGCTGAGATCCTCTCTTCCTTGTGCGCTCCCATTTTCTCTTGGTTCTCCCCAAACCCTTCTTCCCTGAGGAT
The DNA here is from genome assembly GCA_963277665.1 of Viscum album. Taxonomy (NCBI): domain Eukaryota; kingdom Viridiplantae; phylum Streptophyta; class Magnoliopsida; order Santalales; family Viscaceae; genus Viscum; species Viscum album. The sequence goes on along the minus strand of OY728127.1, from coordinate 1,400,498,066 downwards.
CCGTGCAGTTGTGTTGCCCCTTTTTGGATCACATTTACCCTGGAGGCTTTTCTTGCCTTCGCACCCCTTGTTTTAACGCAATAAGAAAGTGTTGATCATCTGTTCTTTGAGTTAGGGATCCCTTCGTCTCTCTTTTATTTGTGTATCATGCGGGATGGGTGTATGGATGTCTCCTTTGTGAGGATAGCATAATACCAAATTAATAAAGATAAATGAATCTATTTAATATCAATATACAAGGCCAGGGAAAAGTGATGTATGATCTGCTTGTTATTTTGTTTTTGGTTGTTGTGAATTATATGGTCTAAACACCCCATTGAAAATCATGCTTGTTGGTGATCTTTGAATGCGCACCGAGTAATGATTCTGGAATGCATGATGCTTTGTTTTCTATTGAACAATTGTTATGAAATCGGTTAACCACATACACTCGGCTAATAAATGGATGCCCCGGGATCAAACTCTTTTTATGATAACCGCGGAAGTTAATGAGTGAAATTAAAGAACAGATGACTTGTTAAATCTGAATATGTTTTGTTTGGTTTGTGTGGCTGTACGGTTGTGAGCACTGTTATGTATTGTGGGGTGGTTCGGAATGTGTAATGGAATCTCAGGTTGAGAGATTGATTGATTGTGGAATGAATGGGTAGTGTTTTACAATAGGGATGCGATCGGGTTGTGCTATGTTGTGTTTCTGGGTGTGATGGATGTGGTGTGGTTATGAAACAGGGCTGACAAGAATGGTTGTGATGGGTGTGTTGTAGTTGTGATGAGATATATTGCTGGGTGTGGCTGTGAGTTGAGGGTTTTCTCTATTGAGAAAATGGATTGTGCGGAATAACTTTGAAGAATGATGATGGCAGTGGTTGGTATGGGTAATTCCCCCAGAGTTTCTCCATGAGTAGCATGCCCAAAACTTCACTTCATGTCTAGGGATCGGTTTTGTTATGACATGAATGGGTGTTAAAAAGAGCAATAATATGAAGTGGATTAATTTACTATGGTTATTCTTCCCCTATGTGACTTTTGTTGTGTGCCTTGTTGGGTGTTATACTTGGTAGTTGCTCAGATAGTGATGGAGAAAATAAATACTTAATAATGTTGAGATGGCATCAGTTGGTTTGGTAAATGGGAAGGATTTTGTCAATGAAAAGTTAAACGATGGGTTGCACGGAACTATGGTTAAAGATAAAGAATGAAATGAATTGGGGTTGAGCAAAAGTGATTTGTGAATCCTCATTAATTTATCAACTTCCAAAGTGATCGTTGCTTATACTAATTGAGGGAGCAGTGGTTGTGAATCTCATAGGTTGGGCTTGAGTGCTAAATACTATATATATATATATATATACTTACATTGTATGTTCTTGTGATTTATATGCACACATCTCCCTAGTTGATCACAATGTTCCGAACACCCTCATTGTCAAGGGGGAGGGTGTATTCCCCAAACATCCTGGTGGGAGGATGGATGGTTGGTCACCCACTCTTCCTTGCTCCCTCTTCCAGGTGGTGATAGCCCAAGATTCTTTGGACATGTTGTGGTTTGTGGGGTCCAAGTGTGCGTGGGGCAGTTGTTTTTTCTCAAGTGTTTTCAGGATGTGACATGGTATGAGGCTCAAGTGTATGTGGGAAAATTGTGATGTGATATATGGCCCAGGTGTGTGCGGGTAGGATGTGATGAGCTTCATTTTCCCAGGTGATGGGACTAGCTGTGAGGCCCAAGTGTGTGCAGGTGAGTTGTGACATGGTTCTTTCAGAAGAGGTGGGAGTGCCGGGATGTTTTTCATTAGGGTGTGAGAGTGGCTAATCAGTGGGAAAGTGGTGTGGGGTACCCTATCATCGATGTGATTACTATATTACTTTAATTGACTTGCGTTATTTAATGAGTGTGCCTTGGTGAGGTGGGTATGGTTAGTATTACTTGTTAGGTGTTGTTGGTTCTGTTGTTTTCTTACGGGGGGCATTAATATGCTTCCCTCACTTGTGCATGATAGACTTTGATTTTTCCTACTGAGTATACTTGTATGCTCACCTTACATATATAAAACTGTTTTCAGGTTTTCAGAACTACGTGGACCATGTTGGGCATTACTAGCTTGTATTTGGGAAAGTTGTTGTGTCGCTTCTTAGCTTTTATTTTGGTACTTACGTTGGAGTTTTGTTGCATTTGTAATAGTTTTATTTCTAAACATGCATATGGGATGGATTTTGGATTTCTTTTATATATGTCTTGGATTTGTCTTGAGGTTGATACATCTTATCTCTCGATCTTGTTTTATTATAAAAGGCAATGCCCCCATATTGTGAGATATCCATACCCTTGGTGTTAGTCGTCACCCCAAGGCCTACTAGAGGTAGAACTCGAGGGTCATTATCTCATTTTCTTCATTGCCGACTCAGGAGGAGCATCTTTGGAAGGAGGGGTCGTGATATAATGGTATCATAGGTGATGGTTGAGAGATAGGATGGAGTTTAGGGTTAGGCACAGTGAGAATTGCATGGGTTGGTAGGGAAACGGTGTCAGATGACCTTGGTGCATAACATAGGTCGGGGTATACCAGCTAGGACACTGGATTTTAAGGCCCATCATGATCCGATGCAAAGACTCTAAGCCTACTGAACAACCAAGTGAGGCTACACCATTTGCAGGGTAGAGACCCTAAGAAAGGTACATGCATCGTAATAACTTGTGTTTTTTTTCTGAATTGGTTTGTTTGGGGGAATTTAAAATGGATAACGGAATGAGTTAAATGACTTGAAATGAAATATTAAATAAAATTTCATACTACTTGAGCTTAAGAATTCTTTGTTCACCTTTTTCAGCTATAGCACCTGGTCGTTGTTCATGTGTGGATCGAGAAGTTGAGGCATAGTAGGCCGGTTCGGTTGATCAGTGGAGGGTCGATCCAGTAGAGGAGGATGACCAGCGGCAGAGAACGTTGCGTGATTTCCAACGGTAGACTCTGGGAAAGTACGAGGGCAGTGTTTTGGATATGGAGATGGAGAGATGGCTCGAGGATCTTGAGATCACCTTTAGTTTGATTCGAGCTCCGACGGAGTACTGGGTTCCTTTAGCGGTGAGCCAGATGTGGGGAGTTTCACGACAGTGGTGGACGTTGTACCTGGGAGAGAGGAAGGAGGATGACGTTCTGTGGTTCGATTTTGAGAAGGAGTTCCAATCAGAATTCCTTGCATTGACCATGAAGGCTGAGAAGATTCAGGAGTTACTATCCCTCCAGCAGGGGAGTATGTCGGTACGAGAACTGGGGATTAAGTTTAAGGATCTCCTTAGTTGTGCCCCTAATTTCTTTTGGGATGAGGAGTCTCGTGCGAGATTCCTGGAGGAGGCACTTTGTCCTTCTATCCAGTACATGGTTATCCCCTTTCCATGGTCGATGTACTTGGAGGTCCAGAAGAAGGTGTAGGTAATCAAGCGGATGCAATCGCGAGGAGCTCTACCGCGAGGGGAGCCAGCAGAGTTCTTTGAGAGGTAAGGCCATCAACGGGAGATCTCAGGTGTTGGGACCTTCGAGGTTTCAACCGGGAGGGAAGCGACCTCAGCAGTTTCCCTTCTGTCCTTCGGGTACCAGTAGTTCTCGTTCCCCTCCTATAGGTTTAGGGATGATGTGTTTCTTCTGTGGAGTCCATGCACATCTTCAGAACCAATACCCAGCAGCCGTACGAGCTCAGTTTGGTGGAGTTGGGAAGGTTTTGCACCAGCTTCAGCATCAGTTGTCGACTAAGCCGTTTCAGCAGCAGGGACAGCAAGCTCGTGCTCCACCGAGGGGAGATGGAGCAGGTAGAGGCCGACCTCAGGGTGTTCCTCAGGGACCTCGAACCGAGCATGGTCATTGAGGCAGTCATAGGCAGAGGGGAAGAGGAGTTGGGCGTGGTCAGTTGCACGCCACAGAGGTAGCAGTTCCAGCAGGACCAGAGGTCGTTAGAGGTATGATCAGCTTGTTTAGTACTCTTTCTTGTGATTTGTTTGATTCGGGAGCTTTGCACTCCTTTGTTGCGTTTAGTTTAGCCCATGCTTTGGGACTAGACGTAGAGAGGCTCCTCGTGCCTCTGGTGTTGAGTACGCCATTTGAAGGTCAGACCAACTTATTTGATGTGTGTCGGGGATGTAGAATGATGATGGGACCGCATCAGTCTCATGGGGATCTCTTCTTGCTATAGATGCAACCATACGATATCATTCTCGACACCGACTTATTGCATTTTTTGCATGCCATTATCAACTACTTTTGGAGAAGAGTTGCATTTTCAGACATGGATGGACAGTGTGTGGCTTTTGTTGGCGAGCAGAGTTGCCAGGTGGGCAGTCGGTGTGCGGAGCCTCTTCTTTCCTTGTTGGCAGAGCTGTCAGTAGGATCAGTGGATGCTGAGATAATGGAGATTCCAAGAGTTGATGGGGAGTTCTTGGATGTTTTCCCTAAGGAGGTTGTGACTCTACCCCCCCCCCCCTCCCGACGTGACGTTGAGTTCGGGATAGACTTACAGCCCGATGCTTGTCTAATTTTGATGTCTCCTTATCGGATGACACCTTCTGAGTTGCGGGAGCTGAGGATTCAGATTGATGACCTGAGGAATAAGAGATTCATCTGACCCAGTGTGTCATTATGGGGTGCTCTGGTGTTGTTTGCAAAGAAGGCACATGGTGGTCTGAGGTTGTGCATAGACTACTAGAGGTTGAATCAGGTGACGGTCAAGAATCATTACCCTCTTATGAGGATAGGCGATCTTTTCGACCAGCTGGGAGGAGCAATTTGGTTTTCTAAGATCAATCTGCGATCTAGATATCACCAGTTGAGGGTAAAGGAGGGCGATATCCTGAAGACTGCTTTTAGATGCATGTATGGGCACTTCGATTTCACAGTCATGTCGTTCAGTGCTACGAACACGGCAACCCTGTTCATGGGGATTATGAACTTCGTCTTCCATTAGTTCCTAGACCGGTTCATCATCGTATCCATCGATGACATCTTGGTATACTCGAAGTCGGAGGAGGAGCATACTGAACATCTCATAATTTTTTTGCAGGTCCTTCGACGCCACAACTCTATAGAAAGTTGTCCAAGTGCAAGTTCTGGACACGAGAGGTGCATTTCCTTGGACATGTGGTGTCACAACATGGTGCAGGAGTGGACCCATCGAATGTCGAGGTAGTTTTTCTTGGGAAACACCCAAGAATGTTGCAGAGGTTCGCAGTTTTCTCGGTCTGGCAGACTATTACCGGAGGTTTGTACCTAATTTCTCTCAAGTTGCAACTCTATTAACAGTTCTAACTAGAAAGGACCGGACTTTTTATGTGAAGTGAGAAGTGCCAGGTAGCATTCAACTATCTAAAGGGGAAGTTGGTCGGTGATCCAGTGCTCTGGTTTTCAGAGGAATGGGTGATGTTCGAGGTGTTTTGTGATGATTTATGTTTGGGTTTGGGATGCGTGTTGATTCAGCAGTGGAGAGTTATCTCTTATGGGTCTAGTCAGTTACATCCCCATAAACGTAACTATGTCACTCACGATCTAGAGTTGTCAGCAGTTGTGTTTGCGCTGAAGTTGTGGCAGCATTACCTCATTGGGGAGAGTTTTGTGGTCTTCACAGATCACAAGAGTTTGAGGTATATCTTTTCCCAGAGAGATATGAACTTGTGACAGTGAAGGTGGATGGATTTTCTTCAGAACTATGATTTTGAGATCTCCTATACCTCAGGGAAGGGTAATGTCGTGGACGATGTCTTGATCAGGAAGCACTACTACAAAAACGGGCAAGGGAAGCGCTACCCTTTTATCAGCGCTAAAAAAAGCCATGATAAAGGGTGTCTTTATCAGCGCTAAAAAAAGCGCTGATAAAGGCCCTCTTTATCAGCGCTTTTTTTTAGGGCTGATAAAGGCCCCCCTTTAGCCTTTATCGGTGCTTTTTTTAGTGCTGATAAAGGGGACTCTTTTATCAGCGCTTTTCTTAGTAGCGCTGATAAAGGGGGGATTTATCAGGGCTTTTTCCTACCGGTGATAAATTTTATATTTAAAAAAAATCATGAAAAATAAATTATTGTTATATAAGTATATTTATATTGATATAAATATAATATATGTTTTTTAAATATGTTTTAGATACGTATAAATAGACTATTAAATTTAATATATAATAAATTTAATGAAAATGGCTTTAAAATATTTTAAAAAATATTATTAATTAAAAATTTGCTAATTATTATCGATTAAAAATCATTTAATAACAATTTGAAGACACAAAAAATCAAAACAATTAATAAAAGATCTAAAATAAGTTGAAAATGTAACTCAAACTTCAAACAGCCATAACTTTTGATCCGGGTGTCCGTTTAAGCTCTACAACATATCAAATCAAAGCCTACGACGAGCTCTACACGCTAGTGATAGAGACAAAGCCTCAGTCACATTTTTTTAGGCCAAAAAAGGCCCAGAAGGCCTCCAAAACTGAGTTTTTAGTCAGGATACACCGATTTGTTAACATTCAAACAGGTATAACTTCTGATCCGGATGTCCGTTAGCCCTATACCACATATTATATCAAATATTATTTCATTTTATTCGATTTGACTAGTTGTGGAGTTGAAACGAGCTTCTAGATTATATGTTATGATCATTTTAACATTTTATGTCTTTTCAAATACACATATATATGTATTTATTCATAAATATATATGTGTCTGTGTGTGTTGTATATATGTATGTATTTATTTATTTATTTAATTATAAACACACATAAAAAACATATTTCATAAATGTATTTAAAATTAATCTTATAAGTATATAATAATATACAAATAAATATACGGATAAAAATTTATAACTAAAAATATATATATAAATAAATATATATTAATATACGAATGAATATATATATATACTAATATATAAATAAATATATTTATATTAATATGAATCTATATCAATATACTAATAATTATAACTATATATATATAAATAAATAGATATATCATTAAGTAGAGAAAAAAATTGAAATAGCTTAGCGGTAAAGGTGCAGCTGCGAAAGGGGGAGGTTGCGGGTTCGAGTTCAGGTGGAAGCAAAGTGGTGCGCGTGTGTGAGGATGCGCGGGAAGGGCAGTGTGCGGGAGACCTCCTAGCGCTGATAAAAAGGGGGGTAAAGTGTTTTTAAAATCTCTCCTCGCATTATTTGATTCTTTTTTATTTTATTTTATTTTATTTTATTTTGACTTTTATCAGCGCTTTTTTTTAGCGCTGATAAAAGGGGCATTTATCAGCGCTTTTCGGAGCGCTGATAAAAGGGACCCCCCTATATTAGCGCTGAGCTTTACAGTGCTTTTTTAGCACTTTTAAAGCATGTTTTGAGTGCTGATATAGGTCGTTTTTGTAGTAGTGAAGTCACAAAAAGAGGTAGTTCAGAAATCTGCAGACGCATGGAAGGCAATGGAGGAGTTCACAGTCTTGCACTTAGATGCATGAATGGAAGGTGAAAGAGGTTATTTGTTTCAGATGACGGTGCAGTCTTCTCTGATACAATAGGTGGAGGAGTCTCAGTGGGGATACTCAGAGGCAGAGGTGATGCGCAATCATGTTGACCATAATAATGCTCCAGAGGGATGATCGAGAGATGGTCAAAATCGGATATTGTTCTGTGGGAGGCTATTTGTTCTAGTGGAGATGCACGAGGGATTCCTCTATGAGTTTCGCACCTCAACTTTAGCAGTGCACCTGAGAGTTTCCAAGATGTATTTTGGCTTGAGGGAGCAGTTTTTGTGGCCCAGGATGAAATGGGAAATAGCGGAGTTTGTGGCAAAGTGTTTAATGTGCCAGCAGGTGAAGGCTGAGCACTGTGTTCTCGATGGTTTGTTGTAGCCTTTAGATTTCCCTGAGTGGAAGTGGGATGACATCTCGATGGATTTTGTCACGGGGTTACCCAAGGCTCAAGGAGGATACAATGTTATCTGGGTAGTAGTGGATTGGATGATGAAATTGGCTCACTTCTTAGCGATAAAGGAGTCGAACGCAGTGGATGTCTTGGCAAAGAGGTATGTTGATGAGGTGGTGCGGTTGCACAGAGTTCTGATATCCATTATCTTGGATCAGGATACACAGTTTAGCTCATGATTCTGGAGGGGATTACAGTATGTTTTTGACACTCAGCTACGCCTCAGCATTGTCTTCCACCCTCAGACAGATGGGCAGACAAAACAGACTATACAAATGTTGGAAGACATGTTGTGGTCATGCTTCTTGGACGTTGGCGGATCTTGGGTACAACACTTTCCCTTTATAGAGTTTGCTTACAATAATATATATCACTCTTTCATTGGCATGGTTCTGTTCGAAGCCTTGTACGGAAGACTGTGTCGTTCACCTTTATGCTGGAAAGATGTTGGGGAGACAACTGTTCTTGGCCCCGAGGTTGTGCAGAGCACAACAGAGAATGTTCAGCTTGTTCATGAGAGGATGAGAGCGGCGCAGGACCGATAGAAGTCGTATGTCGATGCAGGAGAAGGCCCTTGGGGTTCGAGGTTGGGGACCACGTGTTCTTGAAGGTTTCCCCTCAATGTGGGAAGCGGAGGTTTGGCAGAGGGAGTAAGCTTTCTATCAGGTTCATTGGGTCATTCGAGGTTTTTGGGACGAGTTGGCAAGGTGACATACCAATTGGCATTACCACCACAGTTGGAGAGGATCCATGACATCTTCCAAGTCTCCCAACTTCATTGGTATCTTCATGATGACTCACATTTCATTGAATGCAGAGAGTTGGATATCGAAGACGATGCAACGTATGTGGAGCGGCCAGTAGAGATCAATGATCATCAGGAGAAGGTGCTGCATGGATGGATCATTCCTTTGATTCGCATGTTGTTGAGGTATGGTGTCCTGGAGGAGAGTACTTGGGAGCGGGAAGTGCAGATGTGGGCCCAGTACCCATAGTTGTTTTGAGTTTTGTTGTGTTATGTTTTTCTTTGGAATGTGATGTTAGAACCTTTTTTACTATGAGATTAGTTTTTTTCTTGTTCCATAATTGTAATGAATTCATAACATGTGGGAAAAAAGAGGACTTGATTCCTAATCAGGACGCATTAATTGAGATGTGATTAAACCTATGCGGGTGAGTCAGTGTCGCCCAGAGCGGATAGTATCTTGACATGGAGGATGAAATTCTCTGGTTCGCTTGTATGGACAATGTGGTTGTTGTGCTTGTGTGGTGTGCCTTCTAGTCGGTTGGGTTAGCAGATGTTGGAAGAGGTGTTCTTGGATGTTGAAGTCTCACTCCAGATTTCGAACAACATGAGGTGGTTTATCGTTGAACTTTGATGTGTTTGGTTGTTAGTGGTGCTACAAGTGTAGCGAGGTCTTTGAGAGGTATCTCACAGGGTGGTTGTTCGGACCCCTCTTTTCCTTCTGGGTTTGGTTTTTAATTCTCGAGGGTGAGAATAGTTTGAGAGGCATCTGATTTAATGGTATGGACCTCTCTGGTCCATTAATTTGTGAAAAATCGGGGTTTGAAGTGTTTGGGGAGGTCACGGTGACTCATTTCAAGAGTTTACCAAAAATCTAGTTTTTCCAACGATGAGTCAGGACCGATAGGTCGCGACGGTAGTTCACGACGATAGGTCGTCAGTGGTGACTCGCACAGATGACTCGTGGTAGTGAGTCAAGATTGGGGGGTCAGGACCGGTGAGTCAGGACTGGTCATTAGTACAAAAAGTATTTATCACGTCAGCCTTTTAACGTCGATTATTTATAACCGACGTGCAAAGCCATGTAAATTGATTTATCACATCGGTTATATTATAACCGACGTTAAAAATGAATTATCATGATTTATTAGGTTGGTTATTTTATAAACGACGTGATAAATTAAGTATCTCGCTTTATCACATTGGTTATTCTATAACCGACGTGATAAAGCCAATTTTTTACGTCAGTTATTATATAACTGACCTTATAAATCATTTTAGCATGTCAGTTATATAATAATGGACGTGATAAATGTAATAAAAAACTCTTTATCATGTCGGTTATTAAATAACCAACATGATAAATTATTTAAAAAATTTATAAAACCCTGTTTTGAGTCATTGCGGTGTTTTTCGTTCAAGCGATAGCGACTCGGTTCTCTCTCGTGCGGAAACCCTAGAATTGATTCTTCAATCCTGTGCCCTCCAACCTCATTTTTCCGGCTTCGTTCATCGCATTTTTCATCGACTCATCTATCATATCAACTCGCAACTCTCAAGTAAGGCTCACACGCCTCAATTTCGGTTTTTCTATTTCGTGGATGCCTTAAATCTACATTTTGTGTTTTCATAACTGCTAAAATATCACAATATCTTGTTTAATTTCCTCATGTTATCACATTGCATCTGTAGCTAGCAAGGAAGTGTCCAATCCATGTGAGAATTTATGTGGGACATGGTTTGTATTCCAATTACACAATATGTATTCACTATAAGTCCATGTTTCATGAATTTAATTAAATTTATAGTTTTTATTTATGCATTCCTCATTTTTGGAACAAATAGATTCTTTGTTTCTTGCAAGGTGAGCCCATGTGAGGTTTCAAATCATGTACACGTTTTACACAACATGCAACCCCTAGAACCTTATTGGTATGGCTGGTAAATAAGGTGTATGGTGTGAAACTACCTACAATTCCCCAAAATGAAATGTCATTATTTTTTTTCACATCTAGGGGATACAAATCTCTGTACAATGACTACATTTCTTAGGTAGAAGTCATGTATCAATGTTACCTTTCCAAAAAAATAGAACCTCTACATAATAGTTTATTTCTACAGTTGGAAGAATTCTCTAAAGAGGATTTGGTTTTCACAATAGTAATCTTACCATAAAATGATATAACCCTTGGACATTATTCATATACCACATCTCATAGAAATATGTTAAACTATAGTGTGACATAAAATGTGAGTGAATTATTATATGACTTAAAGGGTTTCATTATTATGTATTGATTTGTCCATGAGTTACATTGACACAAAAAAATTATGATGGGTTAATAATACATCACACTAGTTGATGGTGATTTATTTTTACATAGTGGTTATCTATCGTATTGCTCAAAAACAATATCATTATAATTTTCAAATACGCATATATTTGTTTTATATTTCAAAATTGTGTTACTTTCAAATTATGGCATATTTCATATAAATATAAAATTAGCTTATCTTACTATATTTTCTTTTTTAAATTATTTTCATGCATATGTTTTTATGATTTATCATTTATATTTAAACTTATGTTCCATTATTGTGTAGAATTTGTAATTATATTTTTAAAATAAGCATATATTTGTTTTATACTTCAAAATTGTGTTACTTTCAAATTATGACATATTTCATATAAATATAAAATTGGCTTATCTTAACAAGATATATAATTTTGATATTTGTTATAGGTAATAATGAGTCGAAGTTGAATTATGGCATATCGAATGAGTGATGAATATGAGGAAGGTGTTGATGCTTTTTTGGAATTTTCTAAATGAAATGTTCCAAACAACGATAAGTTTTTCTATTTTAGAAATGTTTAACTATGAAGAAGTTGAAAAGTAAAGAGATCAAGTATCATTTAATTTGTCATGGTTTTAACCCAAGTTACAGCCCTTGGATTTGGCATGGTGAAACATGGACAAAATATCAGATATACTGATGATGATGCTTTGCAAGATAACTCTGATGAAATTAAAGAAATGATTCGTGATATTGAAGCGAAGCAAATTGAGAAAGAACCGACAATTGAGCTTCTATATGGTGATGCTGAAAAACCATTGTATCATGATTGTTCAGATTTTACGATTTTATCATCGGTGTTAAGATTGATTAAGCTGAAGGCGAGACATGGATGGAGTGACTAGAGTTTTATAGAGATACTACAATTATTGAAAAACATTCTTCCTAAAAACAACGATCTTTCATATTCACATTATAAGACCAAGAAAATATTATGCATGATGGGATTGGAATACAAGAAAATACATGTCTACGTGAATGACTATGTGATATATAGGAAGGAATGTGAATTTCTGTCAGTATCCTAAATGTGGGATATCACGGTATAAGTTCAAAGAAAAATCACAGGCTGATTTAGAGGTTACAGAGACCCCTACCAAGGTATTTTAGTATCTTCATATAATTCCTCGTTTGAAAAGTTTATTTGCTAATTCACATGATGCAAAAAGGTTGAGATGGAATGCTGATGAGCGGATATGTGATGGAAAAATACGTCATCCAACTGATTGTCCATAGTGAAAGAAAATTGATCACCGGTTTTCTGCATTCAGAAATGAAGTTAGAAATCTCATACTTGGGCTATGCATAGATGAAATGAATCCATATCAAAGCCTTAGTAGCACACATAGTTCATGACCTGTTTTATTGGTAATTTACAACCTATCTCCTGAATTTTGTATGAAACGCAAATATGTCATGTTGAGTTTAATGATCTCTGGATCAAAGCAACCCAAAAATGATATTAATGTTTTATTGTCACCATTAATTGATGATTTGAAACTCTTATGGAAGGATGGTATTAGAGTGTATGATTCTTATAAAATGGAATATTTTCAATTGCATTCAATGATTATGTTCACTATAAATGACTTCCCAACGTATGGAAATTTGTCTGAATACAGTGTTGAGGGGCATAAACCGTGTCCAATTTGTGAACAACAGACTTCATATTATCAATCACATCATGGGAGGAAAACAGTATACATGGGTCGTTGAAAGTTTTTTCCTATAGATCACTCTTATAGAATATTAAAAAATGCATTCGATGGCTCACAAGAATTTGATATTGTTCCAAAACCTTTATCCACTGATGAGTATTTTGAGAGGATGCAAAACTTTGATGTGACATTTGGAAGGAAACATAAATATGGTAATGATAGACATATTTGGAAGAAATGGTCAATATTTTTTGAGTTACCATATTAGAGATATCCTGAAGTGAAACATAACATTAATTTCATGCACGTGGAGAAGAATATTTGTGACAGCTTGATTGGAACATTATTATATATTAAAGAAAAGACTAAAGATGAGTTGAATGCACTATTAGACTTACTATCAATGGGAATACTTTTGGAGTTAACTCTCACTCCTGATGAAAATTAGCTTCTGTTAGTGTCTTCATGATATCAAAGTGTTGCAGGGTTATTCTTCAAATGTAAAAAAAATCACTTTGAAGGATTTGAAGTTGACAGTTATGAAATCTCATTATTTTCATGTCATGATGCAACAACTTCTACCAATTGCATTGCGTGGAATATTGTCCATCCATGTCAAAAAGACTATCATGAATGTGTTTATTTTTTTCCATTCAATTTGTAATAAGGTGATTGATTTGGATGCTTTGAACATTTTGGAAAACGAAACAATTTTTATACTTTTTCAATTGGAAATGTATTTTCCTCCATCTTTTTTTTATATAATGGAGCATGTAATGGTTCTTCTGGTTCAAAAAATAAAGCTTTGTGAACCTGTATATCTACATTGGATGTATCCTTTTGAAAGGTATATGAAGATATTGAAGGGGTATGTTAAGAATTCATATCGACTTAAAGCCTCCATTGTTGAAAAGTATATTTCGAAGGAGGTTGCGGAGTTTTATACGAGCTACTTGTCTGCAGCGGAGCACATTGGTTTGCCTTTGTCTCGTCATGAACGAGTTAATTATGAGGGAGAGGGGATTCGTGGCTTGAAATTCAAATCTTTTTCAGGTGAACAAATAAAGAAGATACATTTATACATCTTGAATAATATAGATTATGTTCAACCATATATAACATTGCATATTAATGAGTTGAAATAATATCATCTAAAGAAGAAAGAAATGTGGATTTTGAATGAGCATAACAAAACTTTTTTTATCAGTTTAAAAAGATTGTGCTTGGTGGATCAGATGCATCAGAGATATTAAGATGATTAATTGGTGGTCCAAGTTTAAATGTGATAACATGGTCCGAGTATGACATTAATTGCTATATATTTCATACAAAAGATCAGGACATCAGAATATTAACAGATAATAATGATGAGCACATCGTAGACATGGTTTGTGCCATAATGAATGATCATGATGAAGAAATTTGGGAAAACAATCCATTAGTACATTCCTAATATTACAGATAACATATGTTTATTTCTCATTTACTTTTATTAATTTCATAAAATGTTAAATATTTTAATTTTTTTTCTTTATTAAAATGCGTATTAAAACAAATAAGTAAAAAATGTTAGTTTATATTAGTTTAGTTTTGTTTAGTTTACCATGTTTACCATTACGTAACTTATATATTTATTGATTTTATTGAATTACAATTATTTTAAATCTAATATGTTAAATAAAAACAAAAATATTTTATAAGAGTATATTGAAAAAATATTCTTTTTTGTGTAAAAAATAATTTATTAGGTTGAGCATTTTTAATATTCTTACACAAATTTTGGATTTGTTTTCATTCATTTACATGACATTTCATATATCATTATTTTTAGCGTTTTAGTTAACTATAACAAATATGAATACTAATGTGTTAAGTTTTAGTTTACTTTTATGTTTCATAATTTTTCATTTTTTATTTACATTAGTATTGTAATAATTGAATTTGTATATTTGTGTATTAAATGTTTGTTTCTTTGATTTAAAGGATAATGAAAAATCAATCAGTTGATCAAACACATACTTCTAGAGATGAGCGTCCTGATCATACCTCTAGGGAGGAACTTACACATGCTCCTATTAGATGATCTCCAACCTTCATATACTCCCAAAGAGCCAAAGAATAGTTCGAAGGTTGGTAAACGTGGCAGCACACGTTTACCAAAATTATTAGTTGTTCGTAGCCTGGACCAAAGGATAGTGGTAGACTTTGATGAGAATGATATTCCAAGAGGTCCTAATTCAAAACAATTTAAGAGTTTTGTATCAACTCACGGTAAAATAAAAGTCAGCATTTTGTTTAATGATTGGAGAAGTGTTGACAAAGCAACATTATCTCAGTTGTGGGAGACCATTTTGGTAAGATCTTGTTATTGTTTTACTAATCTTGAAATGTTTATAATATAATATGTTTTCCCTCTTCTTATCAGATGACATTTGATATACCTAACACTGGAGGAGTCAGGAGGAAATGTTTATCAATGGTTGCTAGGAGATGAAGGGATTTCAAATCAACTCTCACATCTGATTTCATTTTTGGGCATAGGCAACATGACAATCCATGTCATATATATCATTTTATAGATGAAGACACATGGAAACAATTTGTTGAAAGTAGAAGACAAGAAGAATTTTTGGTAAGTACAATGTAAACTTTTAAAAGTGTTCTTATATTAATGATCTTATTAATGATTTCTTAATGATTTCTTATTCTTAATTTACAGCAATTGAGGAGATCCAATCTAGAAATGTATACTCTCATACTTTATCTTGGGGAGGGTATATTTTATTGAAATAACAAATTATGGCTAGAAATTTACAAAAACTGAGAGTTGAGTCTTCAAGCTCTAGAGAGGTTGCCCATTCATCCCCTCCCCCCCGACTAGACATGAAAAATGGAAGAGGGATCGAATGAGCAAAAGGGGGCAATATCTTACGAAAGAATCGAGGGTCATAACTAAGAGGATTGTAAAATGTTTATTTTATTCATTATTTAAGTTAATTTAATTATTTATATATTTTGAATCATTACAAAAAATTTTAAATAATTCATAAAGGATTCTCTTGAGGAGCAAAGAACATAGGGGGGTATTTGTAGCTAAGGGGAGGCAAGATATTTTATCGACAACATTGGGAAATCTCGAACACCAAGGTCGTGTACGAGTATACCTGGTGGGTGTATCGATGAGAAAAGTGGTACTACGCTCTTCAACTTCTGTAATGGAGGGGTTTATCAAAAAAAATAGAATCTTTGGAGACTAAAGTTCAAAATATTAATGCGACAATGGAGGAAAAGATCAGAATATCGATACAGTCCATGTTTGCAGACATGCAAAGACAATTTCATATTGCAGCTCTCACTCCTCCACCTCTGCCAGCAGCTTCCACTCCCCCACCTCCGCCTGCAGACCCCATTATTTATCCTCTACCTCCGCTTGCAGTCCCCATTTTTTATCATACTCCTACACCCACTCTTCCACATCCACCTGCAGACCTCATTTTTTATCCTACTTCTACACTCACTCCTCCACAGCTTTCTAGTTACTGTGAGTTATATGTTGATGATCCTCAGTATCACATAGTTACATATGGGCTGATATATTATATAGGAGATATCATTCATCATCAACAATTAGAGATAGAGAAGCATAGAGTCACTGTACAGGATATTATAGATATATCAGATGGAGTATTGTTGCCTACAAATAAGGTGAGGATAGTTGGACAAAGTATCGACCACTTTTTAATTTGGTCATCTAGACTTTTGCAACATATTACCATAGAGATATGTGTATTTTTTCTTTTCTTTTATTTTTGTATTAAACTTTTTTTAACATTTGAAAGTTAATATATTTATCTATTTATTTATAGGAATACTTTAAAAGTAAAGAAATATTGTATATCCAACAACAAAGACAAATGGATATGACTTTAGATACATATTCTAATAGTCTTGACATATTGTCAGGATATTCAAATTTGTTACGGGGTGTTTATACGTTTCTAATGGAAACTCGTGTATGTGGGCATGTAATAAATGTGGGGATTTTGAAAAATGATATCATGAAGCATGTAACTGGAGATAAGTTGAGCATCAAAGTGATGCAAGTTTTTTCCATGTAAGTCTTAATGTAAATATTTCCCAGCGTTAAATTTATTGAAATTTTATACTTATGCATGTTTTGTATTAAGTATCTTTATAAAATGTGTGAGGATAATGAAAATACAGATGTATATGGATTGATAGACCCATGGTTAATTTCACCTGAAGCACGAACATTGACTGAAGAAGAAGAAAAAGCTTATATTGCTGAAAGATTTGAAAAGAATATAATTACGCATGTTTTCTTATGTTGAGAGGTATGAAACATATATCTCACAAAATGTTATTTATCTTTTAACATAATAATCACTAACATTAAATTTTCTTTTATATTAGTGATCATTGGATGTTATGTGTTTTTTTATCCAAGGGAGAAGACACTTTACTGAATATGCTTCATCCATGGCGATGTGCGAGGAAATTTTAAGAATGTGTTGTAAAAGTAAGTTTTAATTTCTTAATAGTTGTTATATTATAATGAATTTTAAATTTCTTTCATTTATATTATTTTCTAACAGGGGATGAGATTTCTTTCAAAAAAACACAAAGAAAAAGAACGTCAAGATCAAATATATAAAAGTAAAGGTGAATTTCCATTTATAATTAGTACATTTAGGATATATTACATAAAAATGATATTTTGAATTGACAAACTCATTTAAATAGCATTGTCATAAACAAAAATACGTCAAAGAATACAGATATTAGGTGTTAAGATTTATATATGAAATAATTACAACTAGAACAGTTACGAAGTTCAACCAAGTTAGATTTCCTTATAAATTATTCCTTAATATTTCATTTGTTTTATTCATTATACATGTTAACTACTTTCCTTTTAATTTATAGCTTTTTGATGACCCTCACCCGTGCATAAGAGATCACACACTTACAAGTGGAATTGGAAAATCATTTTAAAGGTTTGATTGGATTTTAGTTTGTTTTTAGTGAATATTTTAATTTTGAATGTTGTAATTGTAAATATGTATTTGGTAGTTATTTTGGTTGGATTTAGATTTGTTTTTAGTTAATATTGTAATTTTTGAATGTTGTAATTGTGAATGTGTAATTTTGCTGCTTGTTTCTGTTTTTTGTTTGTTTCTGTATTTTTTTGGTTTGGTCGGCAGTGGAGAGGAAGGGTAACATGAAATATTTTTTTAAAAAAAAGTTTTTACGTCAGTTATTTTATAACCGACGTTAAAAATGCCCTTTGTTGGTTTTTTACGTCGGTTTTAATAGAACCGATGTGGTATAGGGTTTTTAACGTCGGTTATAAAATAACTGACGTAAAAACCCTTCATCGTGAAGCCCTTTCACGTCAGTTTCAAAATAATTGATGTGGAATAGATTTTTTTACATCGGTTAATTATTAACCGACGTAAAAAGGGCATCAGGATCGTGTTTTTCACATCAGTCATATAAAAACCAACGTGGTATACGATGTTTTATGTCAGTTATTAAATAACCGACGTAAAAACCCTTCATCCCGAAGCGTTTTTCACATCGCTCATATAAAAAACAACGTAATTTATGATCTTTTACGTCGGTTATTAAATAACCGACGTAAAAACCCTTCATCCCGAAGCCTTTTTCACATCGTTCATATAAAAAACGACGTAATTTATGATCTTTTACGTCGGTTATTTAATAACCGATGTCAAAAATCAGTTCCATTATAGATTTACAACATCTATTTTTTAGCCGACGTTAAAGACAATATTTACAACGTCTCCTTTAATAAAAGTGGCTAATAAGCGATGTGAAAAATAAAAAAAACGATGTGAAAATCATTTTTGCACTAGTAGGTGAGTCAGGACCGATGAGTCAGAACGGTGACTCGCACTGGTGACTCGCGACGGTAGGTTGTGACGGTAGGTCACCGACAGTGATTCATCCACCAGTGAGTCACCCAATGGTGACTCATCCACTGATAGCTCGTCTAACAGTGATTCGCTCACCGGTAGCTCACCGAATGGTGACTCACACCGCTAGCTTGTCACCTGTAGCTCATCCACCAGTAGCTCGCACCGGTGACTCATCCACTAGCGACTCCTTTTCAACAGTGTCAAAATTCCAGAATTCTCCAGTTTTTTCAGTTTCTCCCCTTTAACGTTTTATTTGATGTGAAATGAGTTTAATACCATATTTAATGGTTTTTGGAGCCGTTGTAAATCGTATCTATCTTCTAAAAACCTAAAGCTTCCTTTGACTTCCAAGCCACGTGGTCTTGGTCAAGATCTGCATTTAATGGCTTTTAAAAATCGTTTCTCCCATTGATATAGGATCTGGCCTTTCTAAAGTCGAGATCATTTCTTCCTTGGGCGCTCCTGTTTTTTCTTGGTGCACGTCAAACTCTTCTTCCCTAAGTCGTGCGGTTTTTCCTAAGTCGTGTGGTTGTGTTGCACCTTTTTGGATCGCATTTTCCCTGGTGGCTTTTCCTGCCTACGCACCCCTTGTTTTAACGTAATAAGTGTTGATCGTCTATTTTTCGAGGTAGGGATCTCTTCGCCTCTCTTTTATTTGTGTATCATGCGGGGTGGGTGTATGGATTTCTCCTTTGTGAGGATAGCATAATACCAAATTAATAAAGATAAATGAATCTATTTAAAATCAATGTGCGGGGTTAGGGAAAAGTGATGTATGATTTGCTTGTTATTTTGTTTTTGGTTGTTTGTTGTGAAGTATACGGACTAAACGCCCTGCTAAAAATCATGGTCGTTGGGAGTCTTTGTTTGCACACCGAGTAATGATTTTGGAATGCATGATGTTTGGTTTTCTGTCGAAAAATTGTTACGAAATCGGTTAACCACATACACTCAGCTAATAAATGGATGCTTCGGGATCAGACTATTTTTATGATAACCCCGGAAGTTAACAAGTGGGATTAAATAACAGATGACTTGTTAAATCTGAATATGTTTGGTTTGGTTTGTGTGATGGTACGGTTGTGATCACCATTATGTATTATGGGGTGGTTCGAAAGGCGTAATGGAATCTTAGGTTGAGAGATTGATTGATTGTAGAATGAATGGGCAGTGTTGTGCGGTGGGGTTGTGATCGGATTGTGCTATGTTGTGTTGTTGGGTGTGATGGGTGTGGTGTGGTTATGCAGCAGGGCTGCCGATAATGGTTGTGATGGGTGTGTTGTAGTTGTGATGAGATGTGTTGCTAGGTGTGGCTATGAGTCAGGGGTTTGCTCTGTTAGAGAATGGATTGGGTGGAATGACTTTGAAGAATGATGATAGCAGTGGTTGGTATGGGTAATTCGCCCGAAGTTTCTTCATGAGTAGCATGTCCAAAGCTTCACTTTGTGTCTCGGGATCAGTTTTATTATGACATGAATGAGTGTTAAACTGAGCGGAAATATGAAGTGGGTTAATTTATCGTGGTTCTTCTTCCCCTATGTGACTTTTGTTATGTGCTTTGTTGTGTGTTATACTTGGTAGTTGTCAAGATAGTCATGGAGTAAATAAATACTTAATAATGTTGAGATGGCATCAGTTGGTTTGATAAATGGGAAGGAGTTTGTCAATGAAAAGTTAAACGATTGGTTGCACGGTTAACTATGGTTAAAGCTAAAGAATGAAATGAATGGGTGTTGAGCGAAAGAGCTTTGTGAAGCCGCTTTAATTTATCAACTTCTGAAGTGACCGTTGTTGATACTAATTGAGGTAGCAGTTGTTGTGAATCTCATAGGTTGGGATTGAGTGCTTGATACTATATATATATATATATATATATACATACATACATACATACACTGTATGTTCTTGTGATTTCAATGTGCACCCTACCCTAGTTGAGCACCATGTGCCGAACACCCACATTGTCACGAGGGAGGTGTCTTTCCCAAACATCCTGGTGGGGGATGGATGGTTGGCCACCCACTCTTCCTTGCTCCCTCTTCCAGGCAATGATAGCCCAAGATTCTTCAGGCAGGTTGTGGTTTGGGGGGCCTAGGTGTGTGCACGCGAGTTATGTTTTCCCAGGTGTCTTTGGGATGAGACGCATTTTGTTTTTTCAGGTGTTTTCGATATGTGACGTGGTATGAGACTCAGGTGTCTGCGGGCGGGATGTGATGTGATATATGGCTCATGTGTGTGCGGGCAGGATGTGATGAGCTTTGTTTTCCCAAGTGAAGGGACTAGATGTGAGGCTCAGGTGTGTGCAGATGGATTGAGACGTGGTTCTTTCGAAAGAGGTGGGAGCGCCATGACATTTTTCGTTAGGGTGTGAGAGCGGCTAATTAGTGGGAAAGTTGTGCCGGGTATCCTATCATCAATGTGCTTACTATATTACTTTACTTGACTTACGTTATTTGGTGAGCGTGCCTTGGTGAGGTGGGGATGGTTAGTATGTCTTGTTATGTGCTATTGGTTCTGTTATTTTCTCACAAAAGCATTAGTATGCCTCTCTCACTTGTGCACAAGAGACTTTGGTTTTTCCTATTGAGTATACTTGTATGCTCACCCTACGTATATAAAACTGTTTTCCGGTTTTCAAGAGGACTACGTGGACCGTGTTGGGCATTACTAGCTCGAACTTTGGGACAGTTGTTGTGTCGCTGCTTAGCTTTTCTTTTGGTACTTACCTTGGAGTTTTATTGAATTTGTAACAATTTTATTTCTAAACATGCATGTGGGATGAATTTTGGCTTTCTTTTATATATGTCTTGGAGTTGTTTTAAGGTCGATACATCTTATCTCCAGATCTTGTTTTCTTATAAAGAGTAATGCCCCCATATTGTGAGATCTTTGTACCCTTGGTGTTAGTCATCACCCTGGGGCCTACTGGAGACGGGACTCGGGGGTAATTATCTCTCTTTCTTCATTGCCAACTCAGGAGTGGTCGTGAAAATAAATACTAAAAATTAAGTATTTGTTATCAATATGATTTTTTTATATAAAACCATTATACTTAATTTTTAAAATGTGGTTATTCTTATTCATACCATCAAGTTTAACGGCTAGGTTGTAATGGTCATGTTTAAATAATAATATTAATAGTATATTGTGGTTTCTTTAAAACTAGATGTTGAGTGTAACGCAAATCTATTGATGAAATTAAATTTATTTGAAAAATAGATATTTCATAAAAACTCGTGGTGTTAAACTAACCCTGCCCTGTTATATTTTTAACTACTCATTTAACTACCCTAACCCTTTTAATTACCCGCTTAGAATTTCTAATATTTAAATTGTATTTATAAATCTAGAATAAACATGTCAAAAATTAAGTAAATATATTTTGTAATTATTCTTTATTTAATAACAAATAATCAATAAATTCAAATTTAAAATATATTTATAAATATAATATGAACCAAACTCAAAATAAATAAATATTTTTTATAATTGCAATGTCATTTAAAATTTTATTATTGATTAATTAATAATAATTTTCATAACTATGTTTATATTTATGATACTCTAAGAGTACTACCATAACCCTACGCGTTCATTCGTCAGGTTTTTTATTTAATAGACTAGCCATATAAATATATGTTTAACCATTACAATAACCCTATTTAATCGAGTCAAGTAGTGTTGGATACACAGTTAACGGGTACCCACTATAATCCCTAATCTCGGCCCGAAATAGATTTAATAAGATAAATAATTAATTTGAAAACAATAAAATCAATTTCAAAACCTACACAGTAATTTTCAAAGTCTAAAGAGATAAAGTATATCCTAAAAAACAATTTTTCGTTTTTTTCTTCTTTCCTTTTTTGTAAACTAATAAATTTTATTTTGGAAAGGTGAAAAAGTCCTGAAATCATGTAATTTTATTCAAATATGGTTTATATTGTCAAATATGACCACTATTACTGGTTTTACTTTGGAAATAATATTTAATTCAATATTTCAACCAAAAATATATCTCCCCTCAAATATAAATATCCGCTCTCACCCCCATTTGAAAATAACTTCCTAAGAACTTCTCATTTCCCATGATCTACCAAATTTCATTCTCTTAAGCCCCCTAGAACCATTAGGGATGTTCTACCGAATTCCATTCACGCCACATATGTTGGAAGGTAGTATGTTGCTCCAATATGCTCAAGTGATTTCTAAGCGTGTACACAAATGATCAATGAGTACATGATGGATTGGCCAAAAATAAGGCCATTAAATCCAAATATGTTTCCACTATCTCCATCTTGATATCCTTTCCCTTACAAAGGGTTAGAACCGTTAAGAGCACTCATGTCACTACTAATAGTGTGTTTTCATTGCCATTGAAGGTAGATAAATCCATCAAAACTAAACCCCTATGTACTAAACCACCTCCACACATGATCCTATTAGTGCAGGCTCTGCCAACATTCAGTTTGAAGCCACTGGACAGAGCCTTCCGACAGACGCGCCTTTCACGGTCCACACTGCCTGCAGCTGACTCTGGCTGGCACTGAATCTGAAGTCCTCTCGGTGAAGGCGAGTCTAACTGCTAGGGCCCCAAAATTATGTCATTGATCAGTGTCAACCCTCTGATCTGCAGGTGGTTGGGATGACATTGAATCGCCACATGTTTGGATTTGTTGTGTATCTCCCATAGGCTCTACCAACCCATCACCGTGATCAGGCTACGCACACACACTTTCAAGGATGAGACTCAGACATTCTGTGATAGGACAGAAACAGTTCAGGAAAGGCCACTAGTGTTGTATACTTACCAACAAAGGGTAGGGGTTGATAGTCAGGGGAAATAGCCTTATTTAGCAAGGAGGGGTAAACTTGCAATTTGGGTATTAATAAGTCAATAGGGATGTATAAAGGGAGAAGGGGTGCGGGCTCAGGTTGATTATTTAGTTAGAAAGTTGTTAGAAGGCGATGTGCCATGGCCAGAGGAGCGTAGTTCTCCTCGAGAGTGCCCATTGGAGCCAATTCTCAACCCTTCTTAATACGAAATCACGGATAGGAGACTGAGTGTCTATCATCTTGGTACTTTCATTGAGAGAATGACGAATGAATGGTGGTCAGAGACTCTCGGACGACTGGCACTCACTAGGAGGAAGGAATCGAGGAGAATCATGAATTGAAGGATATGCGATAGCTGATGACACAAATGGAGAATCGCATAGCACACTTGGAATCGACTGCCAATGAACTAACGACTGGGATACAGAGGCAAGAAGTTGGACTTCAATGATTAGAAGATGTTGTACAACAACAGACAGACAAGAATCGTCAGCAAGGACTTCAGCTGCTAGAATGGTTGACGACGGTGTCACTCCTGTGAACAAATCAGATAGACAGTTCAGGAAGGAACAATAACCGAGGGAAGGCAATTGTAGAGGAGGAAGGCGGAAGCAGTCGAAATTCTGAAAATGTAGGGAAGAAGTTACAAGGGAATGTGTTGGAGACTTGGGAAGCCCGTGAGCGGGAATATGGGGAGAAACGAACAAATATTAGGCCAATCGAGATGTTGATCTTCACTAGTGAGGATCCAGTTACTTGGATTACTCGAGTTGAACCATATTCTTCAATCCAGCACACACAAGAGGAATTGAAGGTATCGTTGGTGCAACTCAGTATGGACGGGATGGTCTAGTACTGGATCAATTCACTCGGAACAACCAGGCCAGGATTATCAAGGAGTCAACTCAAGGAGGAGATGATGGGGCAATATGGAGATGATGCAGAAGAGGACTCGGTGGTATACCTAAAAGTTTTATGGAAAACAGGAGTGGTGGACGAATATATAGACAAGTTTGAGCGAGTGGTCATACGCATTCCTGACTTCCCTGAGAAATGGTATTTGAGCATGTTCATTAGAGGGCTCAAACTAGAGATTGGAAGCACAATCATGACTCATGAACCCCAAAGCAAGGCGTGGTTTCTAACCATGTCAAGGCAGATCGAGAGGGGGCTACTGGTTAAAGGTGTTATTAAGATGATCCAATCAGATTGCAGAAATTATTCGTCGGTTAGTCTAGGAAGAGGATGGACACCAATAGCAACGAAATATATACCGCCAGGGGCTGTGAGAGTTCAAGAAAGGAAAGGAGAGAATGTAGTCATATGGAAGGGAGTTAGGAATTTTTCTAAAGAGTTTGAGGAACGGAAATCGAAAAGGTTGTGTTATTCATGTGGATAGAAGTTTAACCTCGGGCATTGGTGCTCGAAAAAAGGGATACAAGAAAATTAATGTGGGAGTGCATAGAACCGGAGGAGGATGGGGCAAAGGAACCTGGGAAGGGTGAGGTTACAAAAGGTGAACTGGGAACAATGTGGGAGATTGAACTGCTTGGAACTACCGTGACAGGACAGGGACAGATTAGAGATTATGAAACTAT
The DNA here is from genome assembly GCA_963277665.1 of Viscum album. Classification (NCBI taxonomy): domain Eukaryota; kingdom Viridiplantae; phylum Streptophyta; class Magnoliopsida; order Santalales; family Viscaceae; genus Viscum; species Viscum album. The sequence goes on along the minus strand of OY728127.1, from coordinate 1,400,472,970 downwards.
ATCGATGTTAATTGAAGGACAAGTAGGAGTGCCACTATTGATTCTGGTTGACAGTGGAGCAAGCCACAATTTTATATCAAAACAGTTAATGCGACAGTTTGCAGCACATGAAGTCAAGACTGCACCATTTGTAATATACTTGGGTGATGGCCACCGAGTAGAATCTAGAGGGTTGTGAAAATCCTTGAGATTTGAGCTTAATACGGTATGTTTCACTATATATGCTTACATTTTTTATACTACGGGGCCTAATTTAGTCCTGGGAATTTCTTGGATTGAAAATTTAGGAAATGTTGCAACCAATTGGTGGGGAATGACCATGGAATTTGAATGGGGAGGGAAGCACATAGCATTGCAGTGGTAACAAGTCTATCAGGGGCTTTACAAGAAGACATGGGCAAGGGGCGGAAGTAACTACAAGGAATTCAGTAGCCGGACCAGTCGCCACATGGCATCAAGCGCGCCTCTATGTACGCCAATGGCTATCGATTAGGAGTGAGGGTCTAAGGAGATGATAATGGGAAGACTATACCCTCATGATTAGAGTAGCACAACGGTATATCAGAAAATAAACAGACAACAACGGAAGCAATAATGAATGAGAGACAAGAGCAGTGGAAGAATAGTATCAACTGAATATAAATGGTCAACGCCAATATACAACAAAGCATGCATGTACAGATGATGATACATAAACTAAAACAGATGATGATCCATAAACTAAAATAGTAGAGATTTGGGCAGAATTTAGGCAAGGCACAAAGCTTGAGAGGAATGAAGAAAAGAGGTAAGGAGTGGTGGTATTTATAATGGAGGGGAGAGGAGTTTTCTCAATAATATATTCATTAATTTATTATTTCTCCACAAGACAAGCAATAGTGATGATTTCATGACCAAGAATAGTAATAAGTGCATGTGAGTTCGAGATTTGGGTGTTTACATCACTTAAGATGTTAGGAATAGTGGATTTAAATTATAATGTATTTATACGGTAAATTAATATATTTTATTATTCACCAAAAATTCAAGTATTTCAGAAAAATCCCAAAAATTCACCAACCATTTATCGACGTGTAGAATCCAAAAATGAACTCCATTTTTTCAAAATAATTTTCTAAATATAATTAATTTAATTTTTAATTAAAATCATAATTTACTTGAAAAATCTAAATTTTAAAACGTCGGTGTTCTGCACCTTTTCCCATAAAGGGCTTTGTATGGTTACATCTGGATGCTCGAGTGGAAACTATTGTTGTAGGAGAATTCAACCAGTGAAAGATGTTGGTCTCATCCTCCTTTGAAGTCCATAGAACATACTTTCAACATATTTTCTAGTGTCTAAATAGTTCGCTCAGATTGGTCATTAGTTTGAGGATGATAGGTCGTACTGAAGTTCAGTTCGGTGCTTAGAGCATGTTGGAGACTTTTCCAGAACTTCGAGGTGAATCTCGAATCTCGATCGGATACAATAGATAGTGGTACTCCATGCAGTTTTACCACCTCTTTGATATATATCTATGAAAGTCGATCCAATGAGAATTCCTCTCGAATTGTGATAAAGTGAGTTGTCTTTGTAAGACGATCCACAATAACCCATATAGCATTGTTTTCTCTGGATGTTCTTGGAAGTCCAGTAACAAAGTCCATAGTGATGTTCTCTCACTTCCATGTTGATATGGGTAGTGTTTGCATCATCCCCTTAGACTTATGTCTTCCAGCGTTCATTTTTTGACATATCAGACACTTTGATATATATTCAGCAATCTGCTTCATATTGTCCCACCAAAAGTTCTCTCGAAGATCTCGATACATCTTTGTGCTCTCTGGGTGAATAGAGAAGGTTTAGATATGTGTGTCATTCAGAAGCTCCTTCTTTATCTCTGGATCGGATGGTACACATAATCATGACCCAAGCCTTATAACTCCAACCTCATCAATCTTGAACTCTGAGAATTTTCCATCTTCAGAATTTCCACATCTTTTCTTTGAGCATCCTTTATTTTCTCCATGAAGGATGGTTGAGCAATCATTTGAAAAAGGATTGATGATATTCCTCCCTTAATGATTCTCATGTCCATCTTCTGCAAATCTAAAAAGATTAGATCATTTTCAATTATCATCATTGATAAAGATGCAGGATCATTTCTACTTAAAGCATCTGCCACCTTATTTGCCTTACCAGGATAGTAATGGATTGAGTAGTCATAATCCTTATGAGCTCTATCCATCTTCAATGGCACATATTAAGCTCTTTTTGTGCTAATATATATTTGAGACTCTTGGGATCAGTATATATCTCACATTTCTCCTCATAGAGATAATGCCACCAGATTTTTAAAGTAAAGATCACAGCCGCCAACTCCAGATCATGCGTAGGATAGTTTTGCTCATGGATTTTTAGCTGTCTTGAGGCGTAGGCTATCACTTTATCATTTTGCATTAGCACACAGCCTAATCCCTTCTTTAATGCATCACTGTACACCACAAAGAGTTCTTCACTTGTTGAAAGTATGAGTACTGGCGCAATGATTAGCCTCCTTTTCAATTCCTTAAAGCAGTCTTCACATTCCTAAATCCAGACAAATTTTACTCCCTTTTGTGTCAGCTTGGTCATTGGATTTGAAAATCGTGAAAAGTTCTTCACAAATCATCGGTAATACCCAGCTAGACCCAGAAAGCTACGGATCTCCGTTACAGATGTTGGTCTGGGTCACTCTTCAATTGTCTTTGTTTTGGAAGGGTCCAAAAATATACATTTCATGGTGATAACATGCCTCAAGAATGATACTTCCTCTATCCAGAACTCGCATTTATTGTACTTTGCATATAGTTTCTCCCTTCGCAAAGTCTTTAACGCGGTATTCAAATGCTCCTCATGCTCCTCTTTTCTATTGGAGTATATCATAATATCGTCAATAAAGACTACCACAAATTTGTCGAGGTAATCTCTAAAGACTTTATTCATTAAATCCATGAAAATTGTTGAAACATTAATGAGTCTGAAAGGGCATCACTATGAACTCATAGTGTTCTTACCTCGTTCGAAAGGCAGTCTTGAGAATATCTTCCTTCCTCATTGGATTTGAAAATCGTGAAAAGTTCTTCACAAATCATCGGTAATACCCAGCTAGACCCAGAAATCTACGGATCTCCGTTACAGATGTTGGTCTGGGTCACTCTTCAATTGTCTTTGTTTTGGAAGGGTCCACAAATATACATTTCATGGTGATAACATGCCTCAAGAATGATACTTCCTCTATCCAGAACTCGCATTTATTGTACTTTGCATATAGTTTCTCCCTTCGCAAAGTCTTTAACGCAGTATTCAAATGCACCTCATGCTCCTCTTTGCTATTGGAGTATATCATAATATCGTCAATAAAGACTACCACAAATTTGTCGAGGTAATCTCTAAAGACTTTATTCATTAAATCCATGAAAATTGTTGAAACATTAATGAGTCTGAAAGGGCATCACTATGAACTCATAGTGTTCTTACCTCGTTCGAAAGGTAGTCTTGGGAATATCTTCCTTCCTCACCTTTAATTGGTGATATCCCGATCGAAATTCCACCTTAGAGAAATAACTGGCCCCACGAAGCTGATTGAACAAGTCATCTATCTGTGGCATGGGATATTTGTTCATTATCATGATTTTATTGAGCTCACAATAATCAATGAAGAGGCACATTGATTCATCCTTCTTCTTGACAAAGAGGACTGACGTACCCCATCGTGAAGCACTCGGGCATATAAAACCCTTCTCTAGATTCTCCTGTAACTGCTTCTTCAGCTCTTCCAGCTCTCGATCAGGAGGAAGACCAAGAAACTCTTCATGGAAAACATCGGTGTAACCCCTCACAATGGGCATATCTTCGAGTGAGATTCTCTCTTTCATCTCAATCATTTGAGCTAGAAATGTTTGCTCATAAGGAATTAATATCCATACTTGAGACAATGATTCTAAAGGAGATTCATCTTCCTCCTTACACTTGTAAAGAATTGGAGGAAGCTTCAGAATGTGAAGAGTGATCTCTCTTTCCTGACGGTTGATGTTGGATTTGTATAAGGATAGTCAATCCATGCCCAAGATTGCATTGAACTCCACTAAAGGAAGTGTGACGAGATTTAGTGGGAGGTTAATTCCACAAACGTTAACCGGGGAGGAGTTATAAACCATGAACGTAATAATTGCCACATTCGTTGTTCTCACAGATAACTTATCCTCCAAATTTCGAGGTGGTGTTTGAATAGTTCTACTAAACTTGCAAGATATGAAAGAATGCGTAGAACAAAAATAAAATAATACGTTCATTATTCTTGAATGAATAACTAGTGTATCTGTCACCACACTGTTGTCCGGCTCCACCTCAGTAGTAGTGATAGCATAAGCCCTTCCTTGTTGCCTTGGAGGTTGTTGTTGATTGCCTCCGACAACCCTCGGCTTAGGGAAATTATTCGCATAATGTTCATGCTCCTTGCAGTTGTAACACTGCACTACAGGCTGAGTGTTGATCTGAAACTTCCTTTTTTATTCTACAATAGCGGGAGTCTTCATATCTCGTCGGCAGATTTTAGCCAGATGTCCCAACTTTTCACATTTGAAGCAATTCTTGGTTCCCTTTAGACAGTTCTCAGAATGCTTCTTCCCACAGTTTTTACACGTGGGATGATCGAGCTTCTTTCCATCATGGAATTTATTTATGAGACCACCCACATTAGATTTCATTTTCCTCTTCTTGTCATTGGGCTCACGATGCCACTAAGAGTCTCTAATCTCCATTTCAATCTTGAGGGCACAACAGACAATCTCCTCATAACTGTCAAAGTCTCGAATCGGCAATGCTTTTCGTAGACTCAGCTTTAGTCCACTAAAGAAGCGATCCACCTTGCTTTTGGTGTTCAAGACAAAGCCAGAGGCGTACCTTGCAAGCCTTGTGAAGTTTGTTTTATACGCCCCAATAGACTCATCTTCCTTCTGCTTGAGTCTGAGGAACTCTCTTTCCATCTTGAGACGGAGGGTTCGGGGAAAACAAATGAACTTGAAAATAAAGTAAAAGAATTAAAAAGATGAATTTACCTCTTGAATCAATCTTACTTGAGAGCCTCTTAAAGGGAGAGGATTTGGTCTTTTGAAGAGACCAAAGGCTGCTAGACGTGGGTAGGATATTAGGGAGAGATTTGGGCAGAATTTAGGCAAAGCACAAGGCTTGAGAGGAGTTAAGAGAAGAGGTAAGGATGAGTGGTATTTATAGTGGAGGGGAGAGAGGTTTTCTCAGTAATATATTCATTAATTTATTATTTCTCCAGAAAACAAGCAATAGTAATGATTCCATAACCAATAATAGTAATAAGTGCATGTAAGTTCAAGATTTGAGTGCTTACATCACTTATGATGTCAAGAATAGTGGATTTAAATTATAATGTATTTATACTGTAAATTAATGTATTTTACTATTCACCAAAAATATCAAGTATTTCAAAAAAATCCAAAAATTCACCCTAACCATTTATCAACATATAGAATCTAAAAATGAACTCCATTTTTTCAAAATAATTTTCTAAATATAATTAATTTAATTTTTAATTAAAATCATAATTTACTTGAAAAATACAAATTTTAAAATTATAACTGATTTTATAATGTTTTCAAAAATTACATAATGTCTTATAAAATTATCTTTAAACCAGAAGACATAAAATTGTTAATTTATGAACCCCTTTTAGGAAAATACATTTTCTTTTAAATTAATTAATTAATTATAATTAATTATTTATGACTTATAAAAATACCAATACTTTTACTATAGTCATATTATCACTTATAAGATGTCTAAATTTTATTTATACATTCATGAGTGGGGTTACTATTCTTTTGAAAAATTTAATATTCATAAGGGTCATATTACTATTCATAAGAATGGGTTACTATTCATAAGGGTAGGTTACTATTCACCAAAAAATTTAAGTATGTCTTATCAGACTCCAAACATCTTACTGATCACAATAATGCATGTCAGATTTTCGAAATTCAAATCACAGAAGTGACATTATTATAATTAAAGGTCTCATAATACTTAGTAGTTCATTGTGTTGTGATTTCATGTGATTATATGACATAATTATAAGAAGGTAATTTCCATTGATAAAACATTGGGTCATTACATTAAATATCCACCATTGGTATCCCATGAAGTCTCACATATGCATATACCCTTGTGCTAGCTCATGCACTCATCCACACATACCAACAATTATCTCTGTGTCACATATGTACCTCTATATATATGATCCCTCATAGAAATACAAAGGGTTAATTCAAAACACATCTCATTTTCAGAACGGATTATTCAACATAAAACACAAATTCTCAACCAATTTGAAAATATCACTTATCATTAAAGCAATACATTTCCAAATTCTCAAACATTTTCCAATTCACATTCCAAAAAGTGTTGCCAAGATCCCAAAACAACTTCCAAAACACCTCCCATTTTTCCTTTGAAACCACACATTCCATTAAAAGAAAACAATTTCCATTTCAAACCACTTTTCCACTCCAAAACCACGTTCCCTTTTGAAAACCCCTTTTTCTATGAACCATTTTCATTTTTGAAATCCACTCAAATCAATCAAAACTAATCTCAAACATAACTCACATCAAAACTTTCAAAAATAAGGGACTACAGGCTATGCCAACCCGGTAACATGGCTTAAAAAACCATACTCTGAGCGAGCATCCACCACAGGAAGTATCTTGAATCGTGCACTCGGGTTGTACATGGTTCGCTACTCCATACAAGCTCATCGCGTAACACCAGATCATTTCCTTTGTCATCCTTTATCCACATAGACCAAACAAAAGAAAAATTCAAATCTCAGACCACCCCTAGCAACGCGAGTCTCGGGACGGGCAAGGGTTCATGACGTCCTTCCAGCACCTACCTCTCGAGTCTCGACGCACCTAATCACCAAGCTACCTCACACCCCAAATAACAAGTGTCTCCTCTGATACCATTGTGTCACGAAACAACCCGAATCGACTCTGAACCGGTCATCTGAGTCGATCCGCGACAAAGCTCAAAGGGCGTTCTCAATCCCCACAGACTGGCAACTAGTGTCGAACATCGAGATAAACCAGTTGGGAACGATTTGGCCCATAATAAAGACAGATAAATAATCATAAACTGAACAAACAGATAAATAAAAGAAAATAAACCAAACTGGCAGCGAAAAAAGGAATAAACGAAGTAACGAGACATACCTCAAGTGACTTCGTGGATCACTACAAAACATAAACTACACTCACTCCAAGAGCGATTCAAAACTAGAGGAACCTGAAACTAAAAAGTAAAATAGACATGAGCACCGAGATGCTCAGTAAGAATGTCAAGATACAACAACACTCTATGCCCTTGCCTTTTATAAGAAATCCAAAACATGCTAGTTTGAAAATAGGACATAATAAAATAATATTTTTCATTCTTTTCAAATTCAAGTAACAAGTTTGCATTTTCAAGTAAAGTGTTTCTCTCCCACTACATTTTCAAAATAGGTTCCAAACATGTATTAACATTTCAAAATGAAAGGAAACCAATTTAGATTAAAATATGGTTTTCACAAATAAGACATCAAGTATGAAATGACTAAAATAGAAATCACATCACAAGCACCATGGGCAATCCCTAAGCACCTAGTGTTAGTTAGGGACCTAGGATCCTCGTACCTCGGTGAAACGTGGCATAGGATCCGCAACGATCTACACTCTCGTGCATGAACCACTAGTAGGGAACACACTCATAACCTAGTGGTCTTCAATCATCACAAATTTTTAGTTACTGTTGTAGCGTCAATCTTGCTAGACGAAACCGGGACGAACCACTTACATGTCATCTAGTGTACTAGTCCTAGTCTGTCCATCTAGATACTCAGATTTCTCATTGTTCTCCATTTCAAGTGGTGGTGAGTTTTTATTAAGCAAACATATATGTACTTATCATTTTCTTTACTTAAAAACGCATCTAACCTCTCACCACTGATCTCTCTCCTTGAGCACATCCCCCTTTTTTGTCACACAATAATGCACAAGCCTCTTTACTAGGCATAGATCATAAATCACACATTCAACACACATCATTTTCTAAAACAAGAGGGTGTGGCTCAAGAGAGGTTTTTCTTTTTCATAAAACATTCTTAAGGTGCCAAACGAGCTTAATTACATACAGGAAACGCTTTTTATAACTAACCGACCGAAAGGCCAAAGGCCTTAGGAAATACTCATTACCAATTCAAAAACCACTTAGGAAATCACTTTTCAAGAAAAGTCACTTAAGACCAATAGGCGTTAGAAATACATTTCAATTTCCAAAACAAAAGCATAATCATTTCAGCTCTTGACGCTTTCTAACTAAAAGTTGATGCTCCCCTACTAAGTATATGCACTTTCACATACATGTAAGGACACCTAACCCATATACACACACTTGCATGGCCATGAACATGTGCAGGGGATCCTTACACATATTATTATGTGCATATACTAGTCGTCACTCACTTAAGTATGCATTTTCATATATATACATGGGCACACCTAGCCCCATACATGTGCATTCATTGTCATGGATGACTATACATGTAACGGGGGAACTCACATATACATATATACTTACCTATGCACACGCAGATGAGTCGCCTTAGATCCAACGACTCCAAACCAAGAAGCAGGGACCACACACTACAAATATAATTTAATAAAATAATTAAACACTTGAACAATCTATAAAACATTTCAAAATAACACATTAAAGGTTTGCACCAATAACACACAATTTCAAATAGGAAAAGCCACTTTAAAACCAAACGTACAGCAAAGCGACATTAAAACATATTTTCCATATTTTAAAAGAATTTACAATACATATTGAGAAATGCACAACAAGACTAACAGGCTCAAGGTGATTCAATTTCCCTTAAAAATCTTCATTTAAATATACACACACCTCAAAGACCTTGAAAACGCATTTCGCACCATCCAACATTTCACAATTTATACTCAAATACACAAAAAGGCTAACATACCCCAAAATGATTCATTTTCCAATTAAAATCCTCATATAGACATACAACTCAAATGCCCTAATATATATATATATATATCGCACCTACCAAACAACCCCAAAAACCATTCCAACCAGGTTCTGCGTTCCAAACACCACTTAAATAAATAATTGCTCAATTTATAAAACATCTCACATGCGTACCTCAAGTCCTCACCTCAAAACATACCAATTTCACATGAAAAAAACCATTTTAAAACAATTGCACATCTCAACCCTTCTAAAACCCCATTTTCACCCCTGAAACATACCTTAAGGTTCACAATAAAAATCAACATGTCAAAACAATTTATCTTCTTTTGAAAAACCCACTTTAATGACACTCGCACCTCGAGTGTTTTTTAAAACACAATTTGCATACCTTCCCCCAATTAATTAAACACATCTAAAAAAATTCACTACAAAACGCATATAGAATACATAGGCATTTCCTTTAGAAAAATCAAATTCATCATGTATGCATGTCAAATTATATCAAAAATAGAATTCACACCATGCAATTTATCATTAAAACATGTTAAAAATTATTTAAGCATCAAATTAAATCACCTAAAGATGTTAGGGCATGGACTCACCTACCTCGGTGTAGATAAATTTCACAAACTTAGTGCGCAATTCCATTTGCTCGCCAAACGCACCACAAACAACATAATTAAACCCTAAAAACAAGGTTCTGAATCAATTGCATCAAAATCAGACCAACCACAACCTAAAACCCTAATCACAAATCTACCAAATGGAAGAAACAAACAATTGAGGTAGAACGCATCTGCAGCGAGGGAGCGGGAAGCCAACCGAGCAAGATGGGGGTGCTGGAGGTGAGTCGCGCTGGAAAAATCCGACCAAAAAAGGGAAGATCGGAGCGAGGGGAGGGTTGTGCGGCTGAGGGAGGGGGTGTGTGCAGGTTGCAAGGGCGGCGCCCAGTGGTACTCGTAACGCTTCACGGTTGGCCGTTAAGCTTGTGGTCACGGGTTCGAGTTGCGGGGTTGGACCTGAAAGCCCAACACGCGCGGCAACGCTCGAGCCCAGCCCTCTGGCAGATATCAGACCCCCGCCACTAGGCAGATAACAGGTCCCCACCTCTTGCTGGCCCAGATAACACGTGGCAGGGACCGTCCCCTACCTGGCGGGGTTTTTAATTTGTCTCCCCCGCAACTCAAACCCATGACCACAGGCTTAAAACCTAATCGGGATGCGTTACGGGTACCACTGGAGGAGGCGTCGGAGGGCTTCGGCTAGAGGGGGTTTGCGCGCACAAGGAGAGGGAGGGGGTCGGGTCGCGTGTGGGGGTAAGGGGGAGGAAGAGGGGACCTAGGTTTCCATTAAAAAAACTTACAATAATAATAATAATATCATTATTATTATTTCTATTAAAACATTATTTTTTCATATTCTTTTATTTTTTTCAAAAGCCTGGAAAACTGCGCACAATTTGGTCACACGGTTGGCCAAACGTGCGCTAGTCGTGCGCCTCTATCGAAAACCCCCAAAATTTAAAAATTTAAAACGAGTTCGACTTGAAACTCAAAAGCAAACTAGATATAATTAAATAATTAATAAATCATGATCGGGATGTGACAAGTGATAGTGGGAAGACTATCCTCGTGATCAAAGTAGTACAACGGTATATCAGAAAATAAATAACAAACAAGAACAAAAACACTAATGAATGAGAGACAGGGCAGCGAAAGAATAATATCAACTGAATATAAATGGTCAACGCCAATATACAACAAAGCATGCATGTCCAAGAGATGATAAATAAACTAAAACAGTAGACATATAACAGGCAACACGATACAGTACAATACACAAATAAAGAAAAGAAATAAAAGCCTTGAGGGTGAACTCCATGAGCATCCCGAGCTCCAGTTTAGTCTCTTGCTCCTAACTCCCAAGTACAAGCATGACAGCGCAGATAATAATTCATGGCCCTACGAACATGAGATATGCTCAGGTACCCAGTGCAATGGTGGTCCGAGCATGGTGTGAGATAAAATCACAGTAGGCCACCACCAACGGTGTCTACAGCTAAATCCAGTCTATGAGTATAAAGTACAACAGTGTGCATATAAGCAGAGCAATAAACAATGTTGAATAAATAAATAATGATCGGCTCAGGTTCCAATAGGACATCAGGCCGACTCTGCCTACTTCGACCCATGGCCAGAATGAATGTACAATCAGTAACTATATATATAGTAATAATATATATATATATTATATTGCATCCACCTATATGGACTAAGTACGTGTGAACATAAGTAGCCATATACCTGAAATACTAGTTGATGGCTGGATCAGGGCGTAACTCAGTCATCCATAACCAGTCTAAACGAGCCTATAAGCTCAAGCCAAAAGGGTACATGCCCTACATCTCATAATGAATGAGATACGTCATGCTCAACACTCGAGATGGTGGGTGTGTCGTCATGCCAACACCCGAAACAGGGGACGTGGTGCGTCATGTCCACTGTCTGAATAGTGTCAATGGTGTGAAACATCATGCTCAACACCCGATGTAAGGGAGTGTGAATCGCCATGCCCAACAGAACTCTTACAATCGTTCCACGATGTCAAAGGTGTAATCATATTTATAATAATAGTCATGAGGCATTACCTCTCATGCTTGTGGTTGGTCTTTAAAATAATTAATCACAAGACCATGCCCCTTATTCAATCCATTTAAGAATAACATTAACGGTCATATACTAAGCATGCCACATAACTAACAATAACGTAAAGGCATAGGAATACATCAATGTCATGAGGCCAAGCAAGATTTAAATCATTAATCACCACTTTGTAATTTAGAAGACAGTGTGCCTCATCCAAGGGGTTTTATTATAAAACATGACATTGTTAACAAACAATCATTTAGCACAGTCCAACATCACATTCAAGAGGCATAACTCAATTAAAAGAAGCATTTTAGAAAGCTACCAAACATTGAAAAAAGATTAAAAGGTTCAACATGGCACTTATGAGGTGCTATCATCAATTGGGCAATTACCTACAAGGGGTAATTCCATTTATAGTCCAAGACGAACGCTTAAAAGGTGTTCTGAACTTCTAAATAATTAATTGTAAAGGGGAAAATCAAGATGGCACACCTAAGGGGGTGTCCGTGATCGAGGTTGACATCCTCAAATTACTAAACAATGATCAACGAGAGTATATCAAGGTGCGTGTAACAATTTAGAATGAAGAAATCTATTTTATGGCGACGTGCGACATAGGTCAACGTGCGGCACAACAGACATTTTATAAATCGACGAGAACTTAGGGAAAGAGTTAAAGACCACCTACCATATACCAAGGACGCTTCACTCATCCAATATTGAGGTCTGATTCGGTCTGGTTTGGAAGAAAACGAAGAAACGGACATTCGCCTTGAAAATAGTGCGAATGAGCTTGCACAGATCGTAAGAGAAACTTAGAAAGCAAGCAAGAGGATTTGAGAGCTTACCGATGCGGATCCAACATGACTGACGACGTTCGAATCGGAGTTTGGATCCATGCTCAATGCCTAGATTGAGAGGATAAGGCTCCGGAAGAGGAAGGGAGAGCCTCACGCGTCTAGAGAAGAAGAAAAGAAGAAAATTAGTTTTAAAGATCATTAAGGGCATTTTAGTAATTTCAAGCTTAAAAACTAGGTCGCACGGTTTGGTCAAAATGTGCACCAACCATGCGGCTCCTGCTGCTTAAGAACCACACCTCGCACGGTTGTCCCGCACAGTTTGACCAATTGTGCGTCAAACAATGCACACACACTGCCTAAATGGCACTAAGCATGCGGGATGGGCACATGGTTTGGGCAAACCATGTGCAGTTTGTGCGACACATGGTGCTTTACTGGGCCAGGCCACACGGTTTCACCTGAGGGCCGCACAGTTTTAGACAAACTGTGCACCCTGATCAGCTCCTCCAAAGCTTGAGTCTCCAGGCCCCGACTCTCCCAAAACTCCACGAGACACCCGTGGTACCTCTCAGGTCTTTAACCAAGTTTAAAAACAACACATCCAAGTGTTCTCGAAATTATGTTCTGAAGCTCGGTTCAAAGAACGACCAAACGTCAAATTCAAATTCCTTTGGAATTCTACCTTGGCTCGAAACACAGTTCGTTACATAGTAAACATTTGGCCTTATAAGCATTCATACCATATGAAGAATGAAATTGAAAAGCAAGTGAAATGATTATTGGAAATTAGGTATATCAGACATATTAACATCCCATATTCAAGTCCAATTATCATGGTAAAAAAGGAAAGATGGGGGGTCGCAGATGTCTGTAGACTATCGGGCACTAAACAATTTAACTATTCCAGACCGGTATCCTATTCTGATGATAGACACACTAATGGAAGAATTGCATGGGGCGACCTGCTACACCAAGTTAGACTTAAAGTTCGGGTTTCATCGAATTTGAATGAAAGGAGGGATGTTGGAAATACAATGTTTAAAACCCATGAAGAGCACTAAGAATATGACATCATGCCTTCTGGGTCTACTTTCCAAGCAACGGTGAATAATGTCTTCCGTCCAATGTCAAGCAAGGGAGTCCTCGTATTTTTTTGATGACATTCTACTTTATAGTAGAGGTTGGGGCATGTAAATTTTGAAGATGGAGTGGCAATGGATCCAAACAAATTAGAGGCAATTGTTAACTGGAGAACACCTCAAAATGTGAAAGAGGTTAGGGGGTTCCTCAAACTTACTGGATATTATTGAAAATTAATTAAAGATTGGAAAAATTAAAAAATCGTTGAGACGCAAATAGCCTCTGAAGAACTTAAGGGACGAATGATAGCAGCTCCAGTCTTAAGGCTGCCAGATTTTTCTAAAGACTTCGCTATAGAATGTGATGCTTCGGGTTTGGGCTTGGGAGCAGTTTTGGTACAGGAGGGTCGACCATTAACCTATTTCAGTAAAGCTTTGTCCGAAACTAATCTGACCAAGTCTATCTATGAGAAGGAAATTATGGCATTGGTATTATTTATTCAGCACTGGCATCAATACTTGTGGGGAAGATGATTCACAATTTTTACCGACCATCGGAGTTAAAAACATTTGTTGAGTCGGCGACTAGTATCGACAAATCAACAGTCTTGGCAAGCAAAGTTATTGGGTTGCAATTTTGAAATTATATATGGACCTGGGAAGTTGAATAGTGCGGTTGATGCCTTGTCCAAGGCAATACCAAAGGTGGTGAACAGGCGGGTAGCTGTATCTAAGCCTAGTTGGGAAGAGTTGCGAGTGGGGCGAGTGAAGTTGTCACAGGACAGAGCTAACAACTATTGTTCACACCTTGCAGCAAGGAGGGGCGACCAAACCAGGAAATACTTATCAATACGACTTGCTCTTTTATAAAAATTACCTAATGTTGTCTCAGTGGTCAACTTTGATACCAAAATTATGGCATCATTACCATTCTTCTCCTGCATGGGGACATTGGGGATATCTTAAGACCTATAAACGATTGGCCAATAGGGTGTTTTGGCCTGGAATGACTCATGCGGTACGGAAACATGTTTGGGAATGTAGAGTTTGTCAGAAAAGAATGTATGAGCCATCAGGACTTATGCAACCTTTGCTGATATCCAACTAATATTGGAGGAAATTTCAATGGATTTTGTTTCTAGCTTACCTAAGTCGCAAGGGTATGAAGTTGTGTGGGTAGTAGTAGATATACTGAGCAAGTACGCCCGTTTCATACCACTAAAACATCTCTATACAGCAAAAACAATGGCTAAAGTAAATTTTCATGGAGGTTGTTCGCTTACATGGGGTGCCAAAAGTAGCAGTCAGTGATCGTGACCCCTTGTACACAAGTCTTTTTTAACGAGAATTATTTAAATTACAGGAGACAACATTAAAGATGAGCTCTTCGTATCATCCTTAGAGTGATGGGCAAACCGAGGTGGTAGATTGATGTCTCGAAATTCATCTGTGATTTTTTACATCAGATCAACCAAAACGGTGGGTGTGTTGGATGTCATGGGCAAAATACAGTTATAATACTTCTTTTCACACTACTATTGGTCGGACCCCCTTTGAGGCCTTGTATGGCCGAAGACCACCACAAATTGTTCAATATGTTAAGGGGGTTGCGGTAGAAGCTATGGCTAATGCACTAGTAGACAGAGATCAACACTACTACAAAAACGAGCAAGGGAAGCGCCCCCTTATATCAACGCTAAGCAAAAGCGCTGATAAAACGACCCTTTATCAGCGCTAGAAAAGCGCTGATAAAGAATCTCTGTATCAGCGCTAAAATTTTAGCACTGATACAGGAATGATTTATCAGCTCTTTTGTAGCGCTGATAAAGAGTACCATTATCAGCGCTAAAAAAGCGCTGATAAAGGATACCATTATCAGTGCTAAAAAAGCACTGATAAAGGATACGTTTATCGGCGCTAAAAAAGCACTGATAAAGGATACTTTTATCCGCGCTAAAATGTTAACACCGATAAAGGTAGTCTTTATCAGCGCTTTGCTAGCGTTGATAAAACCTTAGTCCATTTTTTTATAAAGTTGGTCGCACAGTGCCCTCGTTTTATCGCGACCTAAAGCTCCCGCGGTACTGGAACCCTGCGACTCCCCACTACCACCCGCTGAGTTCGCGTTGTCGGACCTCCGCCGCCCTCGCTTCTCGTTGTCGGACCTCCGTCGCCCTCGCTTCTCGTTGTCGGACCTCCGCCGCCCTCACTTCTCGTTGTCGAACCTTCGTCGCCTGCAACGCCCTCTTCGGTTTGTCGAACCTCCACCGCCCGCAACGCCCTTTCGGTTTGTCGGACCTCCCTTTAAGGCATGTTTTCCAAATATTTTTTTAATATTGTTTTTGTTGTTGGTTGAATCATTGATGGATATTGATTGTGTTATTTCATTTGGATTCATTGGTATGTTTTGGGTGTACCTTTCCTTAGGTTTCGAATTATGCTCTTAGTGGTTCTTCATGGTTAGTGGTTGTAGTCTCTTATTTGGGTGAAGGGATGTGTTCTTAGTATATTTACATCTTATGTCCCACCATTTTAGTGAAAATTTAAATGGTTGGGTGACCTATGCTAGGTCTCTGGACATTATTGGGATTTTCTCTCTTCTTAGTGATGTAGACGTGTCATTTGGAGATGTATGATGTTCTTGGAGGATATACATTAAGGGTTCTTGGGAATATTGGTTATCTGTTCATTTTAATTTTTTCGTAGTGGTCCTCTATTCGGTGAATCTTCCCATTTGACCCTCTATCCCAAGGTGAAACTCCCTCTCTTTCTCTCTTCCCTTAGGCTCCATTTTTAGGGTGATTTGGCCTTTTATCTACAAGGAATCTCTAAGTAAGAATCTCATATTCTCTTTTATTCTCCTTTCTTGGTCACTACTTTTTTCTCTCTTGGGTTATTTTTCTATAGAAAGGGTTTTGACCTAGGTTGGTTTTAATCTCATTTATTTGGGTTAAATCTTTATGGTTATGGTGTTTAATTGCATCCTTAGGGTCTTTCCTTAGTTCAGTTGGTGGTTTCATTCTGGTTTTGTGAAGATATCAAGAAATAGGTAGGTTGTTCCATTATTTGACATTGTTTTAGGTGTTTAATATGATTTATTTGGTTCTAAAATAGTTTTAGAAATTGTTTGGGTTGTGGGAAACATGTTTTCCAAATTTTTTGTTGTGCGTAAGGGTTTGATAATGATTTGACTATTGTAAATGGTTGTTTGTCATTTGTGTTTCTATTATTGGAAGTGTGATTGTATAAAATAGATATAATTTTATATAGGGGGTGGAATTGAGCACAATGGAATCCTAGTTATCTAGGTGGGTAGACTAGGTCTAGTATATTAGGTGAATTAGTCAGGCCGATGATTGGTCTCCTTAATAAGGATATACATAACAACACTAACTAAACATTCATGTGTTAGGGATTGAAGGCTCAAATAGGACCTTCATGTCTAAGAGATGTGATCACCAAGAGTACGAGGATCCTAGGACCCTAGTAACCCTAATACCTTAGAGATTTTCTATAGTGCCCATACTATTCTTATCATTATCTTGTCACGTTTACTTTCTCTTTTATTTCAAAGAATGTTTTATTTAAATTGTATCTTCCTTTTTTTTTAAATAACATGTTGATGTTTATCATAATGTCATTACATGGAATCTATTTTTGTTGCGTCCTACTAGGTATGTTGGCTCACACCTTATATACACCCTCAGGTTTATGTAGACCTTATTATGTTTTACCCAGTTAAAGGCAAGGTTCCCTTGGTGGTGATGGTGGATATATGTGCTAGTAGTTCCCCTTTTAGTGACTGTTATTGGTTGTGGAATGGGGATGTTGACCCTCATGTTTCATGGAGGCTTGGTTGTATTGTTGGTTCCCTTACCTTTTTTTTGTTATTTTGGTTTTGGTTGAAATTGTTAAATGCTTATCCCCTATTGTGGTGTTATCTTTTGGTCTATTATATTGTGAAATTTGGTTATGATATGGTGTTTGATTATTATGTAATATTTATGGTTTTTTACATGAAAAAACCATTCCCAAATGTGTTACTCAATGCTTAGGCACTAGTTACAACCCATGGGGATTGGTAATTCCCTTTGGTCCTTCCCACGAGTTGGGTCAGGTGTCAAGTGGGATGGCAACCTGGCCTAGTTCATGACAAGAAGTCTACACCATAGTATGGTTGTCTAGATCCTTTCTGTACCGTGTCCATGGGAGGTTGCAACGTGGTATCTTTTTTTATAGTCTTAAATTCCATGAGCCCCGTTTTATATTCTTTTTTCTCCTACACAACTCTCATTTGAAATCTTGATTCTTTAAGGCTTACAAGAGTCATTTTAACTCCTCCAAACTCCCTTCTTCTCAGATAGAAGCTCCAATGGATGCGTTTGGTTTCTCTCTGATAAGGGGATCTCTCATCGATTGGAAATCCTCTATCTCCTCTTATATCCTCCTTATAGAGTGATAGATCGTCATCTTTTTAGTGAATCTAATATTCTTTTTTATGAATCTTGATTATAGGTTAGACTACTTGATCTCATACACCTTCATTATTCATTGACGGATCCCATTATGGGTGTTAAGTTGGGTTGATCACTAATTAAAGGCAGGTGGTTCCACAATGTTTCTTCCACACAATTGAAACTTTTTTCCTTGATTTATTCAATATGAATTATAAAAATAATTTAATATGATTTGAATTAAAGTGGATTTTATTTTTGATTTTAGAGGCATGTATTTTTGAAATAAATCTTGTTAATTGTTTTTTGTGTCATGGAATGATTTGAGAAACTATATATTTTAGTGGGAATATTTTATAAAATAATTAGCCTTGATTTCAAAAAAAATGATTAGAATATAATATGATTTGAAAAGGGAATAGATTTTATGAAAACCTATGATTTGGTTTTGAAATGTAAATTCATGTTGAAAACTAAAATTGGGTATTTGAATGTAATAAATGAAATTATTTGTAATGATCGATTTTCCCATGTTTGGTTGATTATTTGATTTGAAGTATATGAAGCCAGGGTATTTAGTGGTAATTTGGATAAGAATGTTAGGATATAATCTCCTAGCACTAGATTTATGATGAAAATATTAACTTACTATGACATGAATTTTTCCCTAATGGGAATTTGAGTCCCGATGACCTGAGTCATGTGACTATATACTTATTATATTTTCTTATTATTTCTTACACATCACCACTTGAGTCGAGTAACCTGATTGAAATCCATATTGGTACTTTGGTTCTGATGTGGATATGGTTTTTTATGTGTTTGTGACATGTGTATGTGTGGATATATGGGTACTTTGGCATGATGATATTGAATGTAGGGCAGAGACCTAGGAGTGGTAGATGTATCATTCTTGATTATTCTTGTGTTTGGTCTGGGTGATTTGAGGAAACTATAATGAATCTAAAGTAATTATATTTAATGAAGATGAATAAATACTAATGGTTAGGCTCTATTAATCTCTATTTTTATAAGGAAGTGGTTCTCTTCTACTATATTTGGAAGTCTTTTTTGTGTACTTGAACCATAAATACTAATATTTGATATACAAATATTATGAAGATGAATAAATATTGGATGGATGCTAATCGTTTAACAATAGAGTACGAGAACAAAGTGAAAGAGTTCATCAAGTTTGCAAAGGATCACGCAAAGGATCCTTCTCAAATCCTTTGTCCATGTTTACATTGTTGTTATTCTAGACTACTTACTCCATAGGAGTTGGAAGAACATTTGATATGTCATGGAATAGATCAGAATTATAAATGTTGGAATAAACACGGAGAAAAGGCGAATATAGCTACTGGCTGGGATAAAACTGTGTTTTATGGATCATCAGATATGAATACAAATATGGATAATAAAGAAGACCGTATGGAGGATGTGATTACAGATGTCAATGATGATGAAGATTGTATTCAGGAAATGAAAAAGACAATTCAAGATGAACTCCGTGATTGCCCAAAATTGTTTGAGAAGTTAAAGAGTTGTGCAAAGACACCCTTGTATGCTTCTTGAACTAAGTATACAACATTGTCAGCTGTACTGAAGTCGTATAAATTGAAAGTAGGCAATGGATGGAGTGATGTCAGTTTTACGGAACTACTTGCTCTCTTGAATGACATGCTCCCGGAAGATAATAAGCTCCCAAGCCGGACATATGAAGCTAGACGAATGTTACGCTCGATGGGTATGATTTCCAAAAGAATACATGCCTACCCGAAAGACTGTATATTGTTTATCAAGGAGAAAAAATCACTTAAAGAATGCCCAAAGTGTGGTTATTCTCGATACAAGAAAGATAAATCCAATCCTACGAAATTTGTATGGTACTTTCCAATCATTCCAAGGTTTAGGCATCTATATGTAAGTGAAGAAATTGCAAGACAATTATCGTGGAATGCAAATAAAAGAAATAAAGATGGGAAATTACGTCATCCGGCCGACTCTCCTCAATGGAAGAAAATTGATCATGAGTATCCTGAATTTGGAAAAGAGTCGAGAAACCTTCGTCTTGCGTTATCTACAGATGGAGTGAATCCTTCTGGTTTTCAAACCAGCACTCATAGTACATGGCCTGTTATGTTGGTAAATTATAACTTGACACCCTGGTTATGCATGAAGCAGAAATTCATCATGTTATCTATGCTTATATCAGGACCAAAACAACCAGGTAACGATATTTATGTTTATCTAGCTCCTTTTATTGAGGATTTGAAGTTATTGTGGGACTCAGGTGTAATGTTTTATGATGCTTATAAAAGTGAATATTTCACGTTGAGAGCAATGTTGTATGGGACAATAAATGATTTCCCTTCTTATGGAAATTTGTCAGGATATAGCATTAAAGGAACTCAAGGGTGTCCCGTGTACGAAGAAGATATAGAGTCAATTAGGTTGAAACATTCATCGAAATCTGTGTTTCTAGGACATCATAGATTTCTACCTCGTCGGCATAAGTACTGATCTTGGACAACATCATTCAATGGAAGTTCAAAAAAACACGCAACACCGTCTCTACTAACAGGTGATCAGCTGTTTGAGAAAGAAAAAGATTTGAACACTATTTTCGGTAAACCATTTTCGAAAAACCTTACGAAAATCAGTTGGAAAAAGATATCAGTTTTTTTGAATTACCATACTGGAATTGTTTGTACGTCAGACATTTTCTTGATGTGATGCATGTGGAAAAAAATTTATGTGACAGTGTTATCGGAACGTTTCTAAATTCCCCTGGCAAAACAAAAGATGGAATTAAGGAAAGGTTAGACATGGTTAACATGGGAATACGAGAAAAGTTGGCTCCTATGAAGGGTGAAAATCGAATGTTTCTTCCTCCATCTTCTTATACTCTTTCTGGGGCGGAGAGATATCAGTTTTGCAACTTCTTCAATGATGTAAAGGTTCCAGACGGGTACTCATCAAATATCAAGAACATTGTTTCAATGAATTATTTGAAGTTAAAAGGTTTGAAATCACATGATTTCCATGTTTTGATGCAAGATCTAATTCCTATAGCTTTACGTTGCATTTTTTCCAAGAATTTTCATCATACGTTAACCAAACTTTGTTTCTTTTTCAAAGCTATATGTAGAAAAGTTTTAGACCTGGGGAAATTGCCAGCTATGGAAAAATAAATTGTCATCATATTATGTGAATTAGAAATGTTCTTCTCGCCAACATTCTTTGATATAATGGTTCATTTGATGATTCACTTGGTGAGAGAGATTCGACTTTTTGGTCCTATGCACTATAGATGGATGTATCCTGTTGAACGGTATATGAAGATTTTGAAAGGGTATGTCAAAAATCGAAGTCAGCCAAAGGGTTGTATAGTGGAGCGATATATTGTTGAGGAAGCCATTGAATTTTGTACTGAATACCTATCTGATGTGGAAAGAATTGGTCTCCCGAAATCTCGCCACACTGGACGCATTGAGGGTGAGGGAATTTCTGGAAGAGAAGTTGTGACAATCATTATTACAGATCGGGAGCAGGACCATCTTTATGTTTTGCATAACAGTTGGGAGGTTGCTCCATATATTGAAACTCACAAAGAAATTCTTAGGCAGTTGAATCCATCAAGGGATGAAAAATGGTGATCAGATACACATAATCAATAGTTTATAGGATGGTTTCAGGACCATATATTTAAGCAGTTGGATGAAAATACAAATTCAATTTCAGAATGACTTCGATGGCTAGCCGCTGGACCAAGTGTGTATGTATTATCTTACAGTGGTTATGTAATTAATGGTTATACATTCTATAAAGACGAACATGATAAAGATAATACCATGCAAAATAGTGGAGTTACACTAGTGGATGAAGCGATGCATGTTTCTGGTAGTAAGGACAGAAATCCAATTTATTCAAATATGTCATACTTTGGCATTATCAAACTAATATGGGAGTTGGATTATACGACATTACAATTGCTGATTTTTCAATGCAAATGGATTGATAACAACAGTGGTGTTAAAATAGATGAATGGGGATTTGTGAAAGTTGATTTTAGTAAAGAAGGGTACAAAGACAAACAATTTATAATAGCATAATAAGTGGTACAAGTTTTTTATGTTCCAGATCCCGCAAACCGAAAGTGGTCAATTTTTCTGTTATCATCCAAAACTACTGAAGGTTCTGATGAAAATTCAGTTGAGGATGATCCTTTTAGTGGTACGTCGCAATAATTTCGGAGCGGTCCCAATGAAGATGATGTTTTGTATGTTAGAGGAGACCATAATGAATGGATTTGGATAATCGATAGAGGTGTCAAATCCCTTCAACCTTTGAAAAAAAGAAAGAGAGTTCAATAAACAGGTTATATTTTATTTGTAATATAGATCTTGTTATCTCATGTTATTATCTTATCATTATTGAATTTATGTAATCTGAATTAACTATTCAACCACTTCTGTAGATAATGACTTCTGTACATTCTGGTGCTCCTAACCTTGAGGCTGAACAAGTCTCTCAAGTTGTTGCTGCTCCAGCTGCTGCTACTCCTGCTGCTCCTGTTGCTCTTGCTGCTCCTCCTACTGTGGCTCCTGCTGCTCCTGCTGCTCCTGCTACGGCTGCTGCTGCTCCTCCTGCTGCGGCTCCTACTGATCCTAGCATTGAGGTCCAACAACCATCAGCACATGCCATTGATACCATTCCAGATGAACATATAGATGATGTTTATATCGATTAAATGGTCGGGAATGAAGGATCGACGTCGCAGAAAACACAGGTGCGTCGTAATTTGATGGTGTTAGCCAAAATTCTTAAGGTGAAAAGAAAAGGCATCAAATTTGAAGTCAGATGGAATGCACAAGGCCAACATGTGAATCCCAACAAGTCTATGTTTAGCAGCTACATTGGAGTTGTCACTCGGAAACGCGTGCTGATTGACATAGATTCATGACACCATGTTGTGTTCGGGCTGAAGGTTGTGATCTGGGAAGAAATTACGGTAACATTATGAATTTATTTCTTTAATTTACTAGAAAATAATATAATGAAACAATGTATTACTCTTCTCAATTTATTTTAGAGTACATTTATAGTAGATGATTCACACAAGGATTATGTACTAAGGCTTGCAGGAAAGATTCATCGAGGTTTTCGCACTATTTTAACAAGATATCACCTGAAATATTCTAAATGTAAAATAAACCTGCACCCACCCATTGTCTACGCTCACCTGATATCCCAAGAATCTTGGGATGCATTTATTGGCCGCCGTGGGGATGATAAGTTTCAGGTACATTGTGGGTGATAATACGTTGTTTGAGGATACCTGTATTCATCACTTTGATTGTTAATATTTCATTTATGAAACAGAAACTCTGTACAGAAAATAAGGAACATGCATCAAAACCAACATACCCCTATCGTAAAACAAGGATGGGGTACTCTTCATTAGAAAAGAAAATGGTATGTATTTTAAATTTACAGTAATATTGTTAGGTTCCAATAAACAAAATCATAATTATCTTTCTATGTTTATATGTAGATTGATGAGTCTAAAACCAAATTCACTTCCATACCACGTAATGTGCTATGGAATGAGGCACGTGTGAACAAAGAAGGGAAGTTAGTAGATGAGAACACACAGAAAGTGTGGGAAATATGTGTAAGTATGAAACGACGATAAAAAGATTTTTTTAAAATTGCTATTATATAAAAATAATTAGTTATTTTCCTATATCCGAGAGTCACAGGAATCAGCTACTCCTGTAGCGGATACAGACATATTATCGACGGCTTTGAAGCAGCCAGAAAAATACGATCATGTCAGAGGTGTAGGGTTTGGGGTGACACCCCGAGTATATTTTGAGAAGAAGAAAAAAATGGATGATACAGATGAAAAATTGGAACAAATGAGCGAAAAAATAGCAACCCTTGAAGAACGATTGCAATGGCAGGGAGAGTTTCTAGTAACTTTTATGGGTGGGAAGCAAAGGGAGGACACAACTCAGGAACAACCAGTGTGTGAACATCCCGACCCACCCCCCACCAGCTTTGAGGCGATCCATTCTCCTCAAAGAACTATCTTAGCCGTGGTAATAAATATTCTAATAATTGTTCCCCTGAGATGTGAATCAGAAAAAAAACTGATAATTTTTATGTACTGATCTTATACAGAGTGATAATGATTGTGATTTATATCTGTCAACACCCACCTATCACCTTATAGTGAGGGCTACAATGTTCAATATCTCAGATGCCACACTGCATAATAGAACACTTCCGAAAGATAATATGAAAGTGATGATTACTGTAGCTCATGAGCCAAATTTAGATCTACCTATTCCACTTGATGAAGATGATATTCATACGGTCGAAAAGGCTATTGGGATATTAATTGCATGGCTGTCACAACTTATAAGAGTACATGCGGACAAAGAGGTATTTATTTACTTTTTTTTCAAGATAAACCCTTAACAATTAATGAAAAAAGGGTATAAACCAATGATTGTTGTTATAGATGGAGAAAGGGAAGGGGGTGACAAACGTCGGCTCAAAACCATCTAAAGGATTGACTGACTGATCCCAAGGAGCTACTAAAAGCACAATAACACCACCTGTTCTCTATCCACATTTACTAGCATTGAAGACTATTGTGGATACGAAGCTAAAAGATGGTAATAGTCATATAGTGGTTTTCGAAGAGAATATATACGGAGAGGAAAGTCAAGATTTTGTTGCTGCTGAAAATGTAAATGAGATCCTTGAAAACGGTTGTCTAGGCGTCACATTTGTAAATGTATATATGAGGTATGTTTCCAGGAATTGATTTTCTAAAAGCTGATCTAATGTGAAAATTATGACTAAATGCATTTTATATTGTTGACAGACGCATTTATGAAAAACAGTTGATGAAATTTTCCCATGAGACAAGATTTGGACTCGTTAGTCCTCATATCACATCAACACACCATACAAAAATAGAGTCATCAAAAAGGGATGCAATAGTGAACGACTTGCTGAAAACATTTGAAAGCAAGATTACAGATGATGGACTTTTCCTAATACCAACCATGCAGGGGTAATACTCTACGATTAAATCATATCAATTATATTTTCACTTATTTTATTACTTATTCCTTTTTATGTTTTTGGGAAACATTGGTTGATAATTTCGATGAACTTGGATACTCTGAAGATTGATTTTCTGGGTTCAAAGCAAGGATATCCATCAAACTGACCACACATGATGGAGTTTGTGAATCTGTAAGACACTACATCTTACGTTTTAGGTCTAAACATCAAGTAATATAATTTATATTATCTTTTACTGAGGATTATGTTATGATAGGGCGGTGTATCATTATCTTCTAAAAAAAGGAATGAGGACAGGGGATAAGTATGGGGAGGCGAGCAAGTACTACGTCTGGACAAATATCAGGGTATATATAATAAAATTTCACTATCCAAACACATCTCAACACAAGTTACTTATTCTCCTAATGATCAATTTTTTTGTAGTGTCCAAAACAAACAAACGATAATGATTGCAGTTATTATGTTTGTAAATTTATGAAAGAGATCATTTTTCATCAACAAACTTGCATCCCTAAAGAGGTATTTTCAAAAACAACTACTAGTTCATTTAAGTTATTTATTAATTATTTATTTTTATATTTTTAAGTACTACTCTGACTTTCGAAAATCCTCATACTCACAAGACTATATATATGTGTTCAGAAATGGGTGGGCCGCATACCTGATGGCAGATTGTACAAAAATACAATGAAGATATGACTTGGGGACATGTACAATTGGTGGTCATTTTTGAGAGGGGTAAGGGGATCAAAAGATGAAACATTGTTATATGTCAATGTTCGTAGGAAAATTGTAATTGTTATTAAATAAAACATCCTTTCTCCAATGAGTTATTTTCCCATTTTAACAGATGATATGCACCAACAACATGCAAGAATGCTGAACCACTCAAAGGGTCTCTATTTTGTTTAAAATGGAAATGATTTTAAGTGAAAACAACAACTAATGTATGAAAATCTGTCCAAACGCATTTGGATTGGGTAGATCCTTTAGGATAACAATCCATGGGTCCTTGGTGATGCGTATGAGTCATCCCCGACTCAATCCGAGGCACGGTGTGGCTAATACCACTCAAAGGGTCTCTCTTTTGTTTAAAATGGACACGATTTTAAGTGAAAACAACAACTAACGTACAGAAATATGACCAAACGCATTCAGATTGTGTTTATCCTTTAAGAGAATGATCCACGGGTCCTTGGTGACATGTACGAGTCATACCAGCCTCAATCTAAGGCACGGTGTGGCCAGTAACACTTAAAGGGTCTCTCTTTTATTTAAAATGGACACGATTTTAAGTGAAAACAACAACTGACCTACGGAAATCCGACAAAATGCATTAGGATTTCCCTGATATTTTATAAGAACGATTCAAGGGTCATTTGTGATAGGTACGAGTCATCCCCGCCTCAATCCGAGGCATGGTGTGGCTGCTATCACTCAAATGGTCTCTCTTTTGTTTAAAATGGACACAATTTTAATTGAAAACAGCAACTGACCGATGAAAATCCAACCAAACGCATTCGTATTGCCTTGATCTTTTATGAGAACAATCCAAGGGTCCTTGGTGATGTGTAAGAGTCATCCCCGCCTCAATCCGAGGCACGGTGTGGCTGGTACCACTCAAAGGGTCTCTCTTGTTTAAAATGGAAATGGTTTTAAGTGAAAACAACAACTAACGTACGAAAATCGGACCAAACACATTTGGATTATGTTGATACTTTAGAAGAATGATCCATGGGTCCTTAGTGACGTGTATGAGTCATACCTGCCTCAATCCGAGGCACGGTGTGGCTGGTACCACTCAAAGTGTCTCTCTTGTTTAAAATGGAAATGATTTTAAGTGAAAACAACAACTGAGGTACGGAAATCCAACCAAACGCCTTCAGATTGTGTTTATCCTTTGGGATAACAATCCACGGGTCCTTGGTAATGTGTAAGAGTCATCCCTGCCTCAATCTGAGGCATAGTGTGGCAAGTACCACTCAAAGGGTCTCTCTTTTGTTTAATATGGACACGATTTTAAGTGAAAACAACAACTGACCTACGGAAACCTGACCAAACACATTCGGATTTCCTTGATATTTTATAAGAACGATACAAGGGTAATTTTTGATGTGTATGAGTCATCCTCGCCTCAATCCGAGGCACAGTGTGTCTTCTATCACGCAAAGGGTTTTTTTTTAAAATGGAAACGATTTTAAGTGAAAACAACAACTGACGTACAAAAATCTGACCAAACGCATTCAGATTGGGTTGATACTTTAGGATAATGATCCAAGGGTACCCACTCGGGGGCTGGGCCATCACCCGCTTTACGTTGTTGTTATTCTAGACTATTTACTCCAGAGGAGTTGGAAGAACATTTGATATGTCACGGAATAGATCGGAGTTATAAATGTTGGAATAAACACGGAGAAAAAGCGAATGTAGCTACTGGCTGGGATAAAACTGCGTTTTATGGATCGTCAGATATGAATACAAATATGGAAAATGAAGAAGACCGTATGGAGGATGTGATTACAGATGTCAATGATGATGAAGATCGTATTGAGGAAATGACAAAGACAATTCAAGATGAACTCCGTGATTGCCCAAAATTGTTTGAGAAGTTAAAGAGTTGTGCAAAGACGTCATTGTATGCTGCTTGCACTAGGTATACAACATTGTCAGCTGTACTGAAGTTGTATAAATTGAAAGCAGGCAACGGATGGAGTGATGTCAGTTTTACGGAACTACTTGCTCTCTTAAATGACATGCTCCCGGAAGATAATGAGCTCTCAAGCTGGACATATGAAGCTAGACGAATGCTACGCTCGATGGGAATGATTTCTGAAAGAATACATGTCTGTCCAAAAGACTGTATATTGTTTCGCAAGGAGAACAAATCACTTACAGAATTCCCAAAGTGTGGTGTTTCTCGATACAAGAAAGATAAATCCAATCCTACGAAAGTTGTATGGTACTTTCCAATCATTCCAAGGTTTAGGCATCTATATGGAAGTGAAGAAACTGCAAGACAATTGTCGTGGCATGCAGATAAAAGAAATAAAGATAGGTTATTACGTCATACGGCCGACTCTCCTCAATGGAAGAAAATTGATCATGAGTATCCTGAATTTGGAAAAGAGCCGAGAAACTTTCGTCTTGCGTTATCTACAAATGGAGTGAATCCTTTTGGTTTTCAAACCAGCACTCATAGTACATGGCATGTTATGTTGGTAAATTATAACTTGCCACCCTGGTTATGCATGAAGCGAAAATTCATCATGTTATCTATGCTTATATCAGGACCAAAACAACCAGGTAACGATATTGATGTTTATCTGGCTCCTTTGATCGAGGATTTTGAAGTTATTGTGGGACTCATGTGTAATGTTGTATGATGCTTATAAAAGTGAATACTTCACGTTGAGAGCGATGTTGTATGGGACAATAAATGATTTCTCTGCTTATGGAAATTTGTCAGGCTATAGCATTAAAGGAACTCAATGGTGTCCCGTGTGCGAAGAAGATACAGAATCAATTAGGTTGAAACATTCATCAAAATCTGTGTTTCTAGGACATCGTGGATTTCTACCTCGTCGGCATAAGTACCGATCTTGGACGACATCATTCAATGGAAGTTCAGAAAAACGCGCAACACCGTCTTCACTAACAGGTGATCAGCTGTTTGAGAAAGTAAAAGATCTGAACACTGCTTTTTGTAAACCATTTTCGAAAAACCTTACGAAAATCGATTGGAAAAAGAGATCAGTTTTTTTTGAATTACCATACTGGAATTGTTTGTACATCAGACATTCTCTTGATGTGATGCATGTGGAAAAAAATGTATGTGACAGTGTTATCAGAACGTTGCTAAATGCCCCTGGAAAAACAAAAGATGGAATTAAGGCAATGTTGGACATGGTTGACATTGGAATACGAGAAGAGTTGGCTCCCGTGAAGGGTGAAAATCGAATGTTTCTTCCTCCAGCTACTTAAACTCTTTCTAGGGCAGAGAGATATCAGTTTTGCAACTTCTTCAATGATGTAAAGGTTCTAGAGGGGTACTCATCAAATATCAAGAACATTGTGTCAATGAATGATTTGAAGTTAAAAGGTTTGAAATCACATGATTGTCATGTTTTGATGCAAGATCTAATTCCTATAACTTTACTTTGCATTTTGCCCAATAATGTTCGTCATACGTTAACCAAAATTTGTTTCTTTTTCAAAGCTATATGTAGCAAAGTTTTAGACCCGGGGAAATTGTCAGCTATGGAAAAAGAAATTTTCATCATATTTTGTGAATTAGAAATGTTCTTCCCGCCAACATTCTTTGATATAATGGTTCATTTGATGATTCACTTGGTGAAAGAGATTCGACTTTGTGGTCCTGTGCACTATAGATGGATGTATCCTGTTGAACGGTATATGAAGATTTTGAAAGGGTATGTCAAAAATCGAAGTCGGCCAGAGGGTTGTATAGTGGAGCGATATATTGTTGAGGAAACCATTGAATTTTGTACTGAATACATATCTGATATGGAAAGCATTGATCTCCCGAAATCTCATCACACTGGACGCATTGAGGGTGAGGGAATTTCTGGAAGAGAAGTTGTGACAGTCAGTATTACAGATCGGGAGCAGGCTCATCTTTATGTTTTGCATAACAGTTGGGAGGTTGCTCCATATATTGAAACTCACAAAGAAATTCTTAGGCAGTTGAATCCATCAAGGGCTGAAAAATGGTTATCGGATACACATAATCACCAGTTTATAGGATGGTTTCATGACCATATTTTTAAGCAGTTGGATGAAAATCCGAATTCAATTTCAGAACGACTTCGATGGCTAGTCGCTGGACCAAGTGTGTATGTATTATCTTACAGTGGTTATGTAATTAATGGTTATACATTCTATACAGATGAACATGATGAAGATAGTATCATGCAAAATAGTGGAGTTACACTAGTGGTTGAAGCAATGCATGTTTCTGGTAGTAAGGACAGAAATCCAATTTATGCAAAAATATGTCATACTTTGGCATTATCAAACTAATATGGGAGTTGGATTATACGACATTCCAATTGTCGATGTTTCAATGCAAATGGATTGATAACAACAGTGGTGTTAAAATAGATGAATGGAGATTTGTGAAAGTTGATTTTAGTAAAGAAGGGTACAAAGACGAACAGTTTATAATGGCATCACAAGCGGTACAAGTTTTTTATGTTCCAGATCCTGCAAACCGAAAGTGGTCGATTGTTCTGTTATTGTCCAAAACTACTGAAGGTTCCGATGAAAATTCAGTTGAGGACGATCCTTTTAGTGGTACGTCGCAATCATTTCGAAGCGGTCCCAATGCAGATGATGTTTTGTATGTTAGAGGAGACCACAATGAAGGGATTTGGATAGTCGATAGATGTGTCAAATCCCTTCAACCTTTGAAAAAAAGAAAGAGTTCAGTAAACAGGTTATATTTTGTTTGTAATATAGATCTTGTTATCTCATGTTATTATCTTATCATTAGTGAATATATGTAATCTGAATTAACTGTTCAATCACTTTTGCAGATAATGACTTCTGCACATTCTGGTGCTCCTAACCTTGAGGCTG
Source organism: Viscum album (assembly GCA_963277665.1). NCBI lineage: Eukaryota > Viridiplantae > Streptophyta > Magnoliopsida > Santalales > Viscaceae > Viscum > Viscum album. The sequence continues at coordinate 1,400,442,190 of OY728127.1, read as the reverse complement.
AACAAGTCTCTCAAGCTGCTGCTGCTGCGGCTGCTGCTGCTCCTGCAGCTCAGGCTGCGGCTGCTGTTGCTCCTGCTGCGACTCATGTTGCTCATGCTGCTCCTGCTACGGCTCCTGCTGCTCCTGCTGCGGCTACTGCTGCTCCTGCTGTTGCGGCTCCTGCTGCTCCTAGTGTTGAGGTCCAACAACCATCAGCACATGTCGTTGATACCATTCCAGATGAACATATAGATAATGTTGATATCGATGAAATGGTCGGGAATGAAGGACCGGCGTCGCAGAAAACACAGGTGCGTCGTAGTTTGACGGTGTTAACCAAAATTCTTAAGGCGAAAAGCAAAGGCATCAAATTTGAAGTCGGATGGAATGCACGAGTCCAACATGTGAATCCCAACAAGGCTATGTTTAGCAGCTACATTGGAGTTGTCACTCGGCAACGCGTGCCGATTGACATAGATTCATGGCACCATGTTGTGTTCAGGTTGAAGGCTGTGATCTGGGAAAAAATTACGGTAACATTGTGAATTTATTTCTTTAATTTACTAGCAAATAAAATAATGAAACAATGTCTTACTCTTCTCAATCTCTTTCAGAGTACATTTATAGTAGACGATTCACACAATGATTATGTACTAAGGCTTGCAGGAAAGATTCATCGAGGTTTTCACACTATTTTAACAAGATGTCACCTGAAATATTCTAAAGGTAAAATAAACTCGCACTCACCCATTGTCTACGCTCACCTGATATCCCAAGAAGCATGGGATGCATTTATTGGTCGTCGTGGGGATGAGAAGTTTCAGGTACATTGTGGGTGATAATACGTTGTTTGAGGATACTTGTATTCATCACTTTGATTGTCAATATTTCATTTATGAAACAGAAACTCTGTACTGAAAATAAGGAACGTGCATCAAAACCAACATACCTCTATCATAAAGCAAGGATGGGGTACGCTTCATTAGAAAAGAAAATGGTGCGTATTTTAAATTTACAGTAATATTGTTAGGTACCAATAAACAACATCATAATTATCTTTCTATGTTTATATGTAGATTGATGAGTCTAAAACCAAATGCACTTTCATCCCACGTCATGTGTTATGGAAGGAGGCACGTGTGAACAAAGAAGGGAAGTTAGTAGATGAGAACACACAGAAAGTGTGGGAAATATGTGTAAGTATGACACGACGATAAAAAGATTTGTTTAAAATTGTTATTACATAAAAATAATTAGATATTTTCCTATATCCGACAGTCACAGGAATCAGCTACTCCTGTAGCAGATACAGACCTATTATCGACGGCTTTGAAGCAGCCAGAAAAATACGGTCGTGTCAGAGGTGCAGGGTTTGGGGTGACACTCCGAGTATATTTTGAGAAGAAAAAAATGGATGATACGGATGAAAAATTGAAACAAATGAACGAAAAAATAACAACCCTTGAAGAACAATTGCAATGGCAGGGAGAGTTGCTAGCAACTTTTATGAGTGGGAAGCAAAGGGAAGACACAACTCAGGAACAACCAGCGCATGAATATCCCGCCCCACCCCCCACCAGCTTTGAGGCGAGCCATTCGCCTCAAAGAACTGTCTTAGCCGTGGTAATCAATATTCTAATAATTGTTCCCATAAAATGTGAATCAGACAAACACTGATAATTTTTCTGTACTGATCTTCTACAGGGTGATAATGATTGTGATTTATATCTGTCAACACCCACCTATCACCTTGTAGCGAGGGCTACAGTGTTCAATATCCCAGATGTCACACTACATAATAGACCACTTCCGAAAGATCATCTGAAAGTGACGACTACTGTAGCTCATGAGCCAAATGCAGAGCTACCTATTCCACTTGATGACGATGATATTCATACGGTCCAAAAGGCTATTGGGACATTCATTGCATGGCCGTCACAACTTGTAAGAGTACATGCAGACAAAGAGGTATTTATTTCCTTTTTTCAAGCTAAACCCTTAACAATTAATGAAAAAAGAGTCTGAACCAATGATTGTTGTTATAGACGGAGAAAGGGAAGGGGATGGCAAACGTCGGCTCAAAACCATCTAAAGGATCGACCAACCGATCCCAAGGAGCTACTCAAAGCACAATAACACCACCTGTTCTCTATCCACATTTACTAGCATTGAAGACTCATGTAGATACGAAACTAAAAGATGGTAATAGTCATCTAGTGGTTTTCAAAGAGAATATATACGGAGAGGAAAGTCAAGATTTCGTTACTGCTGAAAATGTAAATGAAATCCTTGAAAACGGTTGGTTAGGCGTCACAGTTGTAAATGTATATATGAGGTGTGTTTCCATGAATTGATTTTCTAAAAGCTGATCTACTGTGCAAATTATGACTAAATGCATTTTATATTGTCGATAGACGCATTTATGAACAGTTGAAGGAATTTTCCCATGAGCCAAGATTTGGACTCGTTAGTCCTCATATCACATCAACACACCTAACAAAAATAGAGCCATCAAAAAGGGATGCAATAGTGAACGGCTTGCTGAAAACATTTGAAAGCAAGATTACAGATTACAAACTTTTCCTAATACCAACCATGCATGGGTAATACTCTACGATTAAAACATATCAATTATATTTTCACTTCTTTTATTACTTATTCCTTTTTGTGTTTTTAGGCAACATTGGTTGCTAATTGCGGTGAACTTGGATACTCCGAAGATTTATTTTCTGGATTCAAAGCAAGGATATCCATCAAACCGACCACACATGATGGAGTTTGTGAATCTATAAGACACTGCATCTTATGTTTTAGGTCTAAACATCAAGTAATATAATTTATATTATCTTTTACTGAGGATTCTGTTATGATAGGGTGGTGTATCATTATCGTCTAAAAAAAGGAATGAGGACAGGGGCTAAGCATAGGGAGGCGAGCAAGTACTACGTCTGGACAAATATCAGGGTATATATAATAAAATTTCACTATCCAAACACATCTCAACACAAGTTACTTATTCTCCTAATGATCAATTTTTTTGCAGTGTCCAAAACAAACAAACAAACGATAATGATTGCGGTTATTATGTTTGTAAATTTATGAAAGAGATCGTTTTTCATCAGCAAACTAGCATCCCTAAAGAGGTATTTTCAAAAACAACTACTAGTTCGTTTAAGTTATTTATTAATTCTTTATTTTTATATTTTACAGTACTACTCTGACTGCCGAAAAGCCTCATACTCACAAGACGATATAGATGTGTTCAGAAACGAGTGGGCCGCATACCTGATGGCAGATTGTACACAAATACAATAAAGATCTAACTTGGGGACATGTACAATTGGTGGTCATTTTTGAGAGGGGTTAAGGGGATCAAAAGATGAAACATTGTTGTATGTAAATGTTCGTAGGAAAATTGTAATTGTTATTAAATAAAACATTCTTTCTCCAATGAGTCATTTTCCCATTTTAACAGATGATATGCACCAGCAACATGCAAGAATGTTGAACCACTCAAAGGGTCTTTCTTTTGTTTAAAATGGACACGATTTTAAGTGAAAACAACAACTGACCTACGGAAATCCGACCAAACGCATTCGGATTGTGTTGATCCTTTAGGAGAACGATCCACGGGTCCTTTGTGACGTGTACGAGTCAACCCCGCCTCAATCCGAGGCACGGTGTGGCCGGTACCACTCAAAGGGTCTCTCTTGTTTAAAATGGACACAATTTTAATTGAAAACAACAACTGACCTACGAAAATCTGACCAAACGCATTTGGATTGTCTTGATCTTTTATAAGAACGACCCACGGGTCCTTGGTGACGTGTAAGAGTCATCCCCGCCTCAATCCGAGGCACGGTGTGGCCGGTACCACTCAAAGGGTCTCTCTTTTGTTTATAATGGACACGATTTTAAGTGAAAACAACAACTAACCTACGAAAATCCGACCAAACACATTCGGATTGTGTTGATCCTTTAGGAGAACGATCCACGGGACCTTTGTGACGTGTACGAGTCAACCCCGCCTCAATCCGAGACATTGTGTGACCGCTACCACTCAAAGGGTCTCTCTTTTGTTTAAAATGGACACGATTTTAAGTGAAAACAACAACTGACCTACGGAAATCCGACCAAACGCATTCGGATTGTGTTGATCCTTTAGGAGAACGATCCATGTGTCATTGGTGACGTGTAAGAGTCAACCACGTCTCAATCCGAGGCACGGTGTGACCGCTATCACTCAAAGGGTCTCTCTTTTGTTTAAAATGGACACGATTTTAAGTGAAAACAATAACTGACCTACGAAAATCCGACCAAACGCATTCGGATTGCCTTGATCCTTTAGGAGAACGATCCAAGGGTCCTTAGTGACGTGTACGAGCCATCCCCGCCTCAATCTGAGGCACGGTGTGGCCAGTACCACTCAAAGGGTCTCTCTTTTGTTTAAAATGGACGCGATTTTAAGTGAAAACAACAACTGACCTACGGAAATCTGACCAAACGCATTCGGATTGTGTTTATCCTTTAGGAGAACGATCCACGGGTCCTTTGTGACGTGTATGAGTCAACCCCGCCTCAATCTGAGGCACGGTGTGACCGCTATCACTCAAAGGGTCTCTCTTGTTTAAAATGGACACAATTTTAATTGAAAACAGCAACTGACCTACGAAAATCCGACCAAACGCATTCGGATTACCTTGATCTTTTATAAGAACGATCCAAGGGTCCTTGGTGACGTGTACGAGTCAACTACGCCTCAATCTGAGGCACGGTGTGGTCGGTACCACTCAAAGGGTCTCCATTTTTTTAAAATGGACACGATTTTAAGTGAAAACAACAACTGACCTACGAAAATTCGACCAAACTCATTCGGATTGTGTTTATCCTTTAGGAGAACGATCCACGGGTCCTTTGTGACGTGTAAGAGTCAACCCCGCCTCAATCCGAGGCACGGTATGACCGCTACCACTCAAAGGGTCTCTATTTTGTTTAAAATGGACACAATTTTAAGTGAAAACAACAACTGACCTACGAAAATCCGACCAAACGCATTCGGATTGTGTTGATCCTTTAGGAGAACGGTCAACGGGTCCTTGGTGACGTGTAAGAGTCAACCCCGCCTCAATCCAAGGCACGGTGTGACCGCTATCACTCAAAGGGTCTCTCTTTTGTTTAAAATGGACACGATTTTAAGTGAAAACAACAACTGACCTACGAAAATCTGACCAAACACATTAAGATTGTCTTGATACTTTAGGAGAACAATCCAAGGGTCCTTGGTGACGTGTATGAGTCATCCCCGCCTCAATCTGAAGAACGGTGTGGCCGATACCACTCAAAGGGTCTCTCTTTTGTTTAAAATGGACACGATTTTAAGTGAAAACAACAACTGACATACGAAAATCCGACCAAACGCATTCAGATTGTGTTTATCCTTTAGGAGAACGATCCACAGGTCCTTTGTGACGTGTATGAGTCAACCCCGCCTCAATCTGAGGCATGGTGTGACCGCTGTCACTCAAAGGGTATCTCTTGTTTAAAATGGACACAATTTTAATTGAAAACAACAACTGACCTACGAAAATCCGACCAAACGCATTCGGATTGCCTTGATCTTTTATAAGAACGATCCAAGGGTCCTTAGTGACGTGTACGAGTCAACCCCGCCTCAATCTGAGGCACGGTGTGGCCGGTACCACCCAAAGGGTCTCTATTTTGTTTAAAATGGACAAAATTTTAAGTGAAAACAACAACTGACCTACGAAAATTCGACCAAACGCATTCGGATTGTATTTATCCTTTAGGAGAAAGATCCACGGGTCCTTTGTGACGTGTAAGAGTCAACCCCGCCTCAATCCGAGGCACGGTGTGACTGTTATCACTCAAAGGGTCTCTCTTGTTTAAAATGGACACAATTTTAATTGAAAACAACAACTGACCTACGAAAATCCGACCAAAGACATTCGGATTGTCTTGATCTTTTATAAGAACGATCCAAGGGTCCTTGGTGACGTGTACGAGTCAACTTCGCCTCAATCCGAGGCACGGTCTGGCCGGTACCACTCAAAGGGTCTCTCTTTTGTTGAAAATGGACACGATTTTAAGTGAAAACAACAACTGACCTATGAAAATTCGACCAAACGCATTCGGATTGTGTTGATCCTTTAGGACAACGATCCACGGGTCTTTTGTGACGTGTACGAGTCAACCTCGCCTCAATCCGAGGCACGGTGTGACCGCTATCACTCAAAGGGTCTCTCTTTTGTTTAAAATGGACAGGATTTTAAGTGAAAACAACAACTGACCTACGAAAATCCAACCAAACGCATTCAGATTGTGTTGATCCTTCAGGAGAACGATCCACGGGTCCTTGGTGACATGTAAGAGTCAACCCCGCCTCAATCTGAGGCACGGTGTGACCGCTATCACTCAAAGGGCCTCTCTTTTGTTTAAAATGGACACGATTTTAAGTGAAAACAACTGACCTACGGAAATCCGACCAAACACATTCGGATTGTGTTGATCCTTTAGGAGAACGATCCACGGGTCATTTGTGACGTGTAAGAGTCAACCCCGCCTCAATCCGAGGCACGGTGTGACCGCTATCACTCAAAGGGTCTCTCTTTTGTTTAAAATGGACACAATTTTAATTGAAAACAACAACTGACCTACAAAAACCCGACCAAACGCATTCGGATTGCCTTGATCTTTTATAAGAACGATCCAAGGGTCCTTGGGGACGTGTACGAGTCATCCCCGCCTCAATTCAAGGCACGGTGTGGCCGGTACCACTCAAAGGGTCTCTCTTTTGTTTAAAATGAACATGATTTTAAGTGAAAACAACAACTGACCTACGAAAATCCGACAAAACACATTCGGATTGTGTTTATCCTTTAGGAGAAGGATCCACGGGTCCTTTGTGACGTGTATGAGTCAACCCCACCTCAATCTGAGGCACGATGTGACCGCTATCACTCAAAGGGTCTCTCTTGTTTAAAATGGACACAATTTTAATTGAAAACAACAACTGACCTACGAAAATCCGACCAAACGTATTCGGATTGCCTTGATCTTTTATAAGAACAATCCAAGGGTCATTGGTGACGTGTATGAGTCAACCCCGCCTCAATCTGAGGCACAGTGTGGCCGGTACCACTCAAAGGGTCTCTATTTTGTTTAAAATGGACACGATTTTAAGTGAAAACAACAACTGGCCTACGGAAATTCGACCAAACGCATTCGGATTGTGTTGATCCTTTAGTAGAACAATCCACGGGTCCTTTGTGACGTGTATGAGTCAACCCCGCCTCAATCCGAGGCACGGTGTGACCGTTATCACTCAAAGGGTCTCTTTTGTTTAAAATGGACACAATTTTAATTAAAAACAACAACTGACCTACGAAAATCCGACCAAACACATTCGGATTGCCTTGATCTTTTATAATAACGATCGAAGGGTCCTCGGTGACGTGTACGAGTCAACCTCGCCTCAATCTGAGGCACGGTGTGACTGGTACCACTCAAAGGGTCTCTATTTTGTTTAAAATGGACACGATTTTAAGTGAAAACAACAACTGACCTACGGAAATTCGACCAAACGCATTCGGATTTAGTTGATCCTTTAAGAGAACGATCTACGGGTCCTTTGTGACGTGTATGAGTCAACCCCGCCTCAATCTGAGACACGGTGTGACTGTTATCACTCAAATGGTCTCTCTTGTTTAAAATGGACACAATTTTAATTGAAAACAACAACTAACCTACGAAAATATGACCAAACGCATTCGGATTGTCTTGATCTTTTATAACAACGATCCAAGGGTCCTTGGTGACGTGTACGAGTCAACCCCGCCTCAATCTGAGGCACGGTGTGGCCGGTACCACTCAAAGGGTCTCTATTTTGTTTAAAATGGACACGATTTTAAGTGAAAACAACAACTGACCTACAGAAATTCGACCAAACGTATTCGGATTGTGTTGATCCTTTAGGAGAACGATCCACTGGTCCTTTGTGACGTGTACGAGTCATCACCGCCTCAATCTGAGGCACGGTGTGGCTGCTAGCACTCAAAGGGTCTCTCTTTTGTTTCAAATGGACACAATTTTAATTGAAAACAACAACTGACCTATGAAAATCCGACCAAACGCATTCGGATTGTGTTGATTCTTTAGGAGAACGATCCACGGGTCCTTTGTGACGTGTACGAGTCAACCCCGCCTCAATCCGAAGAACGGTGTGGCCGCTAGCACTCAAAAGGTCTCTCTTTTGTTTAAAATAGACACAATTTTAATTGAAAACAACAACTGACCTATGAAAATCCGACCAAACGCAGTCGGATTGCCTTGATCTTTTATAAGAACGATCCAAGGGTCCTTGGTGACGTGTACGAGTCAACCTCACCAACCCCCTGGACCGCCCCCCACCCCCTGGACACCAATCCACCCCTCGGACACCCCCCACCCCTCTGGACACCCCCACCCCCTATAAAGCCCCCCGACACCTTGGACACCAGCCCACCCCCCTGGAAAGCCCCCCCCCCCCCGGACACCAATCCACCCCCTGGACCGCCCCCCACCCCCCCTGGAACCAATCCACCCCCCACCCCTCTGGACACCCCCCACCCCCTGTAAAGCCCCCCTGACACCTTGGACACCTGCCCACCCCCTGGAAAGCCCCCCCGGACACCAATCCACCCCCTGGACCGCCCCCACCCCCCTGGAACCAATCCACCCCCCACCCCTCTGGACACCCCCCCCCACCCTGTAAAGCCCCTCTGACACCTTGGACACCAGCCCACCCCCTGGAAAGCCCCCCCGGACACCAATCCACCCCCTGGACCACCCCCACCCCCCCTGGACACCAATCCACCCCCTAAACACCCCACACCCCTCTGGACACCCCCACCCCCTATAAAGCCCCCCGACACCTTGGACACCAGCCCACCCCCTGGAAAGCCCCCCCCCCCCCCCCGGACATCAATCCACCCCCTGGACCGCCCCCCACCCCCCTGGAACCAATCCACCCCCCACCCCTCTGGACACCCCCCCACCCCCGGTAAAGCCCCCCTGACACCAGCCCACCCCCTGGAAAGCCCCCCCGGACACCAATCCACCCCCTGGACCGCCCCCACCCCCCTGGAACCAATCCACCCCCCACCCCTCTGGACACCCCCTCACCCCCTGTAAAGCCCCCCTGACACCTTGGACACCAGCCCACCCCCTGGAAAGCCCCCCGAACACCAATCCACCCCCTGGACCGCCCCCACCCCCCCTGGACACCAATCCACCCCCTAGACACCCCACACCCCTCTGGACACCCCCCACCCCTGTAAAGCCCCCCCGACACCTTGGACACCAGCCCACCCCCCTGGAAAGCCCCCCGGACACCCCCTACCCCCCCTTGGACAGCCACCCCAAACCCTTGAACAGCCCCCCAACCCCCTGAATTGAATTCTTTGTGTACTTAATTAACTTATGAATTATGTGTTAATGGTGTACGGGTATACTTGTTGTATGGGTATACTTGGTCTAATTAGCTTATGATTTATGAGTTAATTTTGTATGGGTATACTTGCTTTAATTAGCTTATTGAGATGCTGATTTTTTTTACAGGTGTTCGGGTGTGCTGCTGCAGATTTTTTCGTAGCAGCAGAGAGGGCATTTATCAGCGCTAAAAAAGCGCTGATAAATCGTGTTTTTATCAGCGCTTTTTTAACGTTGATAAAGTACCCATTTATCAGCGCCGAGCTTTACAGCGCTTTTTTAGCGCTGTTAAAGCCTGTTTTTAGCGCTGTTAATGCCCGTATTTGTAGTAGTGCAAGCTTTGCGGCAACTTTGAATTAATCTCCAAAGGACGCAAGAATTGATGGTTTGTTATGCCAACCAGCATCGACGAGCAGTAGTTTACGAGGTCGACGATTTAGTATGGTAAAACTGCGACCTAATAAGCCTGGAGGGGGAAACAGCTAGGTGGAAAGTTGGCAGCCCGTTACTTCAACTCATTTGATGTCATGGTGAAAATAGGTGTTGTTGCTTACCGATTGCAATTACCAGATACTAGAAAGGTACATCCAGTTTTCCATGTATCACAATTGAAGGCTGCAATTAAAAATCATCAAGTTTAAGTGGCGCTCCCGGTTGAATTTTTAACTGACAAGGAATATCCAGAAGACATACCGACAGAGGAGTGGCATGGAACTACTCGACTTGGCTTGTGAAATGGCATGGACTTTGGCTTGTGAAATGGCATGGAAGGTTGTCACAAGAAACCACATGGGAGGACACAGCAGTGCTGACAAATCAATTTCCAAATTGCCACTTTGGGGACAAGGTGTTACTGAGGTGTAGTTGATAGGATATAGACAAATCAGGAAAGGCCGCCAGTGTTGTATACTTACCAGTAGTGTAGGGGCTGGTAGTGGGGGGGGGATAGCCTTGTTTAGCGGGGAGGGGTAAACTTGTAATTCGGGTATTAATAAATCAGTAGGGTCGTATAAAGGGAGAAGGGGTGTGGGCTCAGGTTGATTATTCAGTTAGAAATTTGTTAGAAGGTGATGCACCTTGGCCAGAGGAGGAGCATTGTTCTCCCCGGGAGTGCCCATTGTAGCTGATTCTCCACCCTTCTTAATACGAAATCACAGATATGAGACTGAGCGCCTATCATTCTGGAACTAGGACAATAGAAACTGGTCAAATGATTGAAGATCGATGGTGATATCCAACTTACAACCAAAGAAACGCCAAATACAGTGAGCCTAGAAACCTCTCGGAAAGAGATGTGCCTCAGTTCCCCGAATGGCCCGAAGGCCTTCTTTTTTATTTTATTATGGATAATCCCCCTTTTAAGGGTTGAAGGGGAACCCGTACATGACCCGTAGGCCCAAGGCACAAGGCCCGACAAACCCGCAATACATGACCCGAAGGCCCAGAGGCATACCATGCCCAATACATGACTCGTAGGCTCAGCCCACTTGAACTGCCCCTCCCCAGCTTTCTGCGTCATTGATCACCTAGCTCCCCCACCTTGCATTGCTGATCAGCTAGCATTGCCTCGTACAAAGCTGCACGGTGTCTGGTCCCGATGGCGGCTGACATACCCTCTCATTCTTCCGATCCGATTAGCTCTGCATCTAGTGGCTGCTACTCTTATTGCTCTAATCCTCTTCTAGGGCATGTTCTGTGTGAACTAGGCTACTCCATGGTCTATGTGGCTCGAAGGCCCTGTGGCTCGAAGGCCTTTGATGACCCGAAGGCCCTTGAGACCTGTAGGCCCAAACCGGTGGCCCGAAGGCCCAAATCGGGTGAATAGTTTCGGGTACTACACTCTGCATCTGGTCCCACTCTTGAGTTATTACAGCACTGAAAATGTGATTCCCCTGTATTAGATCACATCTGTTGGCAATGCCCCAGGACGAAACTCACTAGATCATAAAGCTCAACCTTGGTAGAACGTGATCATGCCAAACAGCATCCACCCAAATTTCATCTCCCAACCGAGTGCGGTTGAAGTTGCAGAATTCGTTCACACTAAATTTTCCAGAAGCTGCTGGAGAGAACACACAAAAACCTGGTTTATCAGTTTGTAGTATGTTTTCAAATATCTCTCTCCGATAATCATTAAGAACAACCCTGATAAAACTCAGATGCTCTCTCACAGTTTTGAAGCTAATGTTTGGCGTAGGATAGCTGTGGAAGAAGAGAATCCCCCCTAGCCAATTATCTCTCCAGAAGCAGACATCTCTCATCTCGATGATCCATTTGGACTGGTCCTCAAGCATACAGATAGGTCCTTACAGGTTGTGCCAAAGACGGGATGCAGAGCGGGTTTGTTCGGCGCCTCAAGGACCTTGCCATATTTAATATTGGATAATTGAGCCCGCATAGACTGACCAACGATCACTTCCCAAGATAGTTTATCTTGAATAACATTCATGGTCTCTTATAGACCCCTCAGATTTATTCCACCTTCCTCAATTGGTCGCGACAACCTTTTCCAGTTCACCTAGTGGAAACGGCCTTCAGAATAGGCATCCTGAAGGAAGTTAGAACATATTCTCTCAATGTAAGGACCTTTTTAGGTCCTTTGATGACCGATAGAATGTGCATAGGAATAGATGTTAGAATTTTTTTGATCAAAGTGATCCTTCTACTAAAAGAAAGCAGCCTGCTCTTTCAGTTGGCGATCCTTCCCATGAGCCTGTCAACCAAACCATCAAAGTGGTGAATCCAGATCCTCCCGCTTAACAGGGGAGGACTAAAATAATCCACAGGCAGGTTCCTCCTAGTTGATCTGAGCCATATCTCCATCAGAATATATCTTCTACGAGAGCATTTTTCTGAAACATACATGTTAATCTTCCTTGGATTCACCTTCTGTCCACTCAATTCCTCGTACTTTCATGATATCATGAAAAGTTTTGATCGACTTCTGTCTACCATTAAGGAAAAACAACATGTCATCCATGAAAAATAAATAGGTAAACCTAATGGCTCTGTAACGTCTCATGAATGGACTCACTCTTACCGTCTGAACCACTTTGTTGAGGTTTCTACCTAGAGCATCCCGTGTGATGGGACGGCTCTGTAACGTCTCATGAATGGACTCACCCTTACCGTCTGAACCACTTTGTTGTGGTTTCTACCTAGAGCATCCCGTGTGATGGGACATTTGATAACCTTTCTCAGGCTATGAGTGGATTTGAAAAAACCAAAACTCTTTCCCATAAGAGCAATTGAGAACCATAGAGATTCATAACAATGGAAGAACAAGTTGCATCGCCACTTTGAAAAGCTCCACTTCTCATTATCCTTAAAATATAATTCCACACAGTTTTATCATATGCCTTTCCCATGTCAATATTGAGCATGATGTTTGTGATGATAACCTTTTCCTATTCGTCTGCCGCCATCTCTTGAGTAAGAGTGAGGGCCCTTTGAATGTTCCTATGAAAAATCCTTAATAGACAACACTACATCGTGTATAATGTGCTCCCAAGCAGCAACGTAGAGTGATCCTAGAATACCATCCAAACATGGGGCACTCGGTTCAATATTTTAATTGCCATTAATGTCTCGGTTCAATATTTTCTCCTTCAGACAAGTGGTCATCATATCATTAGTTAGGCCATCAATGTCTTGAGGAATAGAGTTAAAGAATAGATCGTCATCGCTTCAAATGAAAGAAATGCTCCAAATGCTCACAGGCCTGTAATATTCACATCATTGGAATGTGAGCCATATTTTAATTATAGATTAATATTTCCCATGAACTTCCATTCATTAATGCATACATGGAAATATGCCAAGTTTCTATCTCCATCCCTGAGCCACCAGATTCTAGCTCTCTCATGGGCCACCCTCTCTTCCTGTAGAAGTAAGCTGGACATGTGACATCTTCCAGTCATCAGCTCTTAGAAGATCTCATTCCTCCCATCTGTAATACAACCCATTCTCCAGTTGTTGAATTTCCCCATTTAGACCCGTGAGGTTCGTATTATTCCTTTTTTTCCTTTTAGACCACCCCAGCATCTCGAACTTGAGGCATCTAAGCATCTTCTAAAGTATCTCCCATGGCTGTCCTTGAATGTGACCACTCCATGAATTTTGGGTGATATGCAAGAAGTCCTCTTCCTTGAGCCACCCTTTGAAAAAAAAATGACTTTCTGCCTGTTGGGGAGCCTTCACCAGAAGAGGAGAATGATATAATAATGCTCATTTCAGATGGGAAACCAAAGCATAGGGGAAGTAGGAGATCCCCTGGAGGTTTAAGAGACATTTTTCCAAATGACTCCAGGTTTTCCCACCATCCTGCTTGTTGTTACACCAAGTAAATCAGTCATACAAGAATCCAAGGTCCGCCAACTGGTTAACCGTTAAAAAACTACTGAAATCCTGTATAGCCTTCCTTGAGTACTCACAACCACCTTTCTTCTCCATGCGGTCAAGGATAACATTAAAATTTCCCCCAATAAACCAAGGGATGGCTCCGAAATCAAAGTTACCCAGGTAACGTTAAAGTTGTACTCTTTCAGCTATGTCACATTTCACATGAACAAAAGAGGTAGCCTGACCACAGTGAGTTTCCTTGACCTAGATATGTTGTGCAGATGAATTGATCAACTCAATCTGTAAGCAATCTTTCTAGAAGATCTAGATATGGTTGTTACAAGAAATACCGTGTAGGTAGTGCTTCATCCACAACCTGAAGGAAAAATCTTTGATAGACTCCACCTTTTGTTTAGGTTTTAGCACCAGAATAAGTGAGATGTGTTAAGTTTTCACTTCCGAGACAAGAAACTCGCACTTATTCGGAGTCAAGCCCTCTGGCATGCCAAATAATGGAGGAGATCGTAATGAAGAATAGGAAAGGGCCTTGCTAGCCTTAGAAACCTGGCTTTTGGAAGAATTAGACAATAGTTATGCACAACTCATGGACCTGGACCCTATAGTAACCCCTTCTGATCAGTCCTCTGAGGCTGTGGATTTCTTCTTGCCTCGACCCCTAGGTAAGGGAGTATTCAGATCATCTACTCTTAAGTTGGATAAGATCTCAAAGGAGTTGACCCTGGATTTTTCAGAAGCCATGGATTGGTCGACCTCTTTTCCCACAATGGAAAGCTTAGCTGGAAACTCCTGAATCACCAGGGTTCTCATCAGTTTGTACATGATGATCTTCCAGTTACTGGCTTTTGTGCCACCTTGTAGTTTCACCTCTTCACCCTATAGATCCTGAGACTGATGAAGCTTTGCAATAGCCTACCGCTTCATCTTCTTACCCACCTCCTCTCTAAGATGTTGGGATCCTCTCTCAAAATTCTCAGCTGTATACCCTTCCTCTTCACTCGTAATCTGACTCATGGCCCTGGATATCCCAGTGATGGCTGTATTAACACCACATTCATCAGACCATGAATGCCTAGGCTATCCCGAACCTGACTCCGACGATCCATTATCCATCCTTTGAACCTGATTCCCCTTGAGTTGGGACTTCTCGACAACATTCATCTTTAAGATAACACCTGTGTTGGGGATGACGTTAAGTGGAATGCCCTCAAGAAAGGCCTGGGATCTACTGGATACAAGACTGGTTTCTCTTAAGTCATAAAAATTAGAAAAAGAATAGATGGACGAAGACGGAAGTCGCAACAGAAGCAAAGTTTGGCGATTCGAGATGATAGCAAACCAGAAATGAAGAAAGAAAAAAGATGCAAAGAGAGAAAACTGAAAGTAGTGAAGGAATGCAAGGATTTAAGATGGCAAGAACACCACCTAGCTCGCGTGTTATATTCATGCTCAACAATACAAGATTACAAGAAATAGACCGAGCAAGATAGATCAACAACAGAAGCACAGATACGAAATATTCAAAGCAACATGAAATGGAAAAAAGGAAACTTACAAACTACTCAGCTTACTGCTGACTGGTGGTCCTTCGATAAAGCTTCAGGCACCGATGATCTTGCCTTTGGATATGAAGGTGCGCACATGAACAAAGTTCCTCGCCAAGAATGAGCACTAAATCTCCACCAGAACTCTTCTTTGGGATCGGTACAGCTCTGAAGGCGGTGGAACGAAACCAGAAATCATGTCGAGGGTGGCACAGAGGGAGCTCTCCTTTCCAAATCTCGCGGTAGGGTTTCGAAAGAGCCTTGGAATTGGAATCAGGGAGAGAGGGAGAGAGAGTTGAGGGATGTGTTTCCCAAAATGATGACCTGCAAGGGAATTAATGCACCTGATAGTTGCAACAACCGAGCAGTGGCATAACATCCCAAACAATGAGCACTGGGCATGCAAATGACCACAAATAACCATGCCGAACAACCCACGTAAAGGTAAACAGAAAGCCCCGTGTGAAGGTAAATGTAAAACAAACATTACATAAGGGTAATCAATCGGAAACCCAAGGAAAGGTAGAGCAGCCAACATAAAGATTACGTAAAGGTAAGAGCCTCATTGAACAAGACACATCAAGGTATCAAGGCTGAACTCCCCTATACGTAAGGGTACACAGGCCATTACAGGCCATAACTGATGCAACGTAAATGTAATAGACCACGAGCAAAATAAAATACAATAAGCATGAGAATTATAAATGCAAATGGCAGATAAATAGAGAAGCAATTTTATATGTAAATCACACTTAACAAATCTCCACCATTTTCAAATAAAATTGGCGATGTTCTTCCATCTAACCTTCTTGAATTGGATCCAAATTCAGTATATCTAAACAATGATTGAATTTGGACATTGTCACAGCCTTACTCAAACTATAGGCCAAATTATTGTCTGTGTGTATCTTGTTTAGACACACCGTTCTAATTTCTATAACTTCTCTAATAAAATATAGTCTAATGTCAATATGTTTAGACCTACCATGAAAGAATTGTAAAGACATAGTTCAAAAAGTAAACCGTTTAACCAGATTGCTTCTCTGAAAGCATCAGTCAAGGAAATATACTCAGCCTCTATGGTTCAGAGTGTCACAACTGACTGCATATTGTGCTTCCATGAAATGGGGCCTCCATAGGCAGTGAAAACATAGCTTGTGAGTGTTAGCAGTGCGGGATCCGGTCCAAGGGGTGTTTCCCCACAGCGCCCACGCCCCCCTATTCTGCACACTTACCAGCGTAGGGGTAAAATGGGGAATAAAGATTCTGTTAGAGGTGTGGGGTCCAGCAGTTAGTTCAGCCAGGGGAATAAAGATTCTGTTAGAGGTGTGGGTCCAGCAGTTAGTTCAGCCAAGGGAATAAAGATTCTGTTAGAGGTGTGGGGTCCAGCAGCTAGTTCAGCCAGGGGAATAAAGTGGAAGGTTGGGCCTACGCAAGGGAGGGAATATACTACTCCATTTTCTGTAGGAACAGAATTGGCGGGAGGCCAGAGGCCGGACTCCCGAAGCTCCTCCCAACAGCTGCTGGCAACGCTGGAGGTGGTCTCTCCATCGGCAACCTGCAGTATTTTCCCTTATCTCCCTAGCTGTAACATCTGGAAACCGGTATTATCAATCTATTTCTCTCTTCTCAGCTCTTGTTTTGTTAATTTCGGGACACTCACACACCAGACCCGTAACAGTGAGGGACTTCTGAATGTCAATGTTCCCTGCATAATTAGAATCTATAAAGCCAGTAACAAGTTAAGACATTTCTACCAAAGCAAAGAGATAGTGCTGGTGTAAATTAAATGTATCTGAGAAGCCACTTCATGGCATGCCAATGTGGCTTGCCCAGGTTGGCCATAAAACAACTAAGGGTGCAAACAGACATCAGGTATGGTGAAAATCATCGAATACATTATACTGCTAACAATACTAGCATAAGGAATTCTACTCATGTAATCAGTATCAGCCTTAGTAACCAGTGATCGTGTTAAAAACAGTTTAAAGTGTTGTGAAAAAGGAACAAAAATAGGCTTTAAAGGTTCAAACAAGTATCTCTTCAAGACTTTCAGAATATAAGCATGTTGGGACAAGTAAAGAATTCTTTTATTTTTGTCCCTAATAATCTCCATTCCTAGAATCTGCTTAGCATTACCAAGGTCTTTCATCTCAAAAGCATTCTTCAATTGTGACTTAACAGCAAAGATGGGTTTCATATCTTTGCATGTGATTAAAATATCATCCACATCTACCAGCAGATAAAGTATTGAGTTCTTAACAGATTTAAAGTATACACATGTATCATATTTACTCCTAAAATGATTATCCAGCATGAATGAATCAAATTTTTTATATCATTGCCGGGAGGCTTGATTCAAGTCATACAAAGATTTATTTAATAGGCGTGCATGATTCGGTTTGAACTCGTTCATGTAACCATCAAGAGGCTTCATATAAAATTTCTCATCAATATCACCATGAAGAAAGCCAGTTTTAACATCAAACTGCTCAATATGAAATTCTTAGTAAGGAGAAAACGCAAATAATAGTCTAATAAATGAGAGCTTCACGAAAGTATAGAAAATTTCAGAGTAATCAATTCCCTCACATTGAAGGAAACCCTTGGCCACCAATCTAGACTAAAACTTAGTTTTCTTATCTCTACTTTGATCTTCTTTCCTCATGAAAATCCATTTACAACCAATGACTTTAGCATTGGGAGGCTTGTCAACAATAGACCAAGTGTGGTTTTTCTTCAAGGAATTCATCTCATCATTCGTAGCAGAGATCCATTCTTCAGAATCTTTGTCATTTACAACTTGCTTATAAGTGTGGGGATCCTTGGAAACAAGATCCTAGGCAATGTTGAAATCAAAAGAGGCCATATCATATTAGCCAAAATGAGGAGGTCTTATGACTCTCTTAGCTCTGTCTCTAGTAATCAAATAGTCATTGGCAGTATTAAAGGGTTCACTGTCCGGCTATGAGTCGGAGTTGGACTGAAGTTGGGTCTTAGCAAGAGGATGATGTGGAGAAGGCTCGATGGGAGCCTCAAATTGGGCTAATTGTATAGTCTCAACACTCTCAATTTAAGGCGCATTCCCACTGTTTTCAGTGGAAGCCTTAGACTTAGGGGAGAATGATTCAGGGAATACAACATCTCCACTAATAATGCATTTTTAGTAATCGGGTTTATCAACCCAAAGTTAGCCTTTAACCCCTTCAGGGTAACCTATGAATATTCATTTGAGAGCCCTAGGCACATGCTTATTAGTCTTAATATGGGCATAAACTGTACACTCGAATACTCTCAAATGGTTATATAAAGAGGGTTATTATTACATAATTCTTCTAGAGTTTCAAATTGATTAGAAACAGGACATCTATTTATAAGATAGGCTGCAGTAGTTGCAGACTCAACCCAAAAGGATTTGGGCCATTATCTGTCCTCATTACTTTAATCTTTCTACCAATTTGGTTTTCAACAGAGGTTTTCCAGGATTTGAATGTGTCAAACACATCAGGTTATTTTTAAGAATATAAATCCAAACTTTTCAAGAAAAAAAACATCTATGATGGTCACAAAGTGAGCCTCCGCCATGGGAGGTAACCCTAACAGGACCCCATAAATCAGAGTGGATGTATTCAAGTGAGCGGCCTTAAAAGAAGACCTATTAAAACTCACTCTTTTAGATTTACCCATAATACAATCTTTCAAGAAAGGTAGATTGATAGGTGTTATGTCATTCAAGAACCCCTGTTTACATAATTCCTCAAGACCCTTGGGGCTTACATGCCTCAACCACCTATGCCATGACATAGTATTGTCAGTATTTATGACATGTGAACCTTGACTGCCTACAATGAGTTTTCTCATCTAACACATAAAGCCCATTAATAAGAGATCCTCTGATCAACGTTCAAGAGCCTTTAGAGATATTAAGACAACCTGATTCTGATTTAAAAGTGAAACCCTTATGATCTAGAATCCCTAAGGAGATAAGATTTCAATACAGGTCGAGAACCCACCTAACATCAAGTAAGGTGACGATTGAATGGTCGTAAAGTTCTACAAAAATAGAACCTCTAACCGGGACCTAACATCTTCTATTGTTGTCAAGGATAACCTCTCCCCTCTACTCTCTCAGTTAATTCAAGAAAGAACTCTCTATTAGAACACATGTGGAATGAACAACCAGATTCTAAGACCCACTCATCTAAGAGTTCATACCTAGACACATCGAGGACTTTAGCACTATCATAACCTGCATCTCTAAACAAGGATTGATCAACAGGTTCATCAGGTTTTTGATTTTGTTTAGCCTTGCAGCATTCTGGTCTAATGTGACCAGGCTTGTCACAATTATAACAGGTAAACTGTCTAGCCCTGGACTTAGAACTTCTAAGTCTAGATTGATCATTGTTCTTTCCATTTCCTTTACCATTATCTTTCTTTTTACCTCTGTTTTCTGGCTGACCCCTAGTATACAAGCTTTCTACCTCAGCTTTGACTTTGGGTTTATTATGAAGTTCTTTAAAAAATAAAGTTAACTTAACCTCATCCAAGGTTAAAGAGTCTCGACCATGCAACGAAGTTTCAGCAAGTGTGCTATATGAATTATCCAGAGAAATAAGCAGAATCATAGCTTGGTCTTCATCATCAACGGTAACATTAATGTTAAAATGATCAAGCATAATTTTGTAAAATTCATCAAGATGTGCTTCGATTGAAGTACCAGAACGCATCTTAAATGTAAACATCTTATGCTTTTATACAGATGATCAACTAAAGAAGCAGTCATATATAATTTCTAAAGTTTTAACCAAATACCAACAGTGGAAGATTCATAAGCAACTTCCTTTTACACTTAATCACCTGAGGATAATAACAAGGAGCTATGAGCCTTAATGAGAACATCACCAAAGATATCTTCGTAGGTGGTAGTGGTTGATCCATCATCGGACTAACTAGGTTTCTCAGGTTCATGAACAGTAGCGATAAGCTAATGCTGTACAAACAGGAATCTCATCTTGAATCGCCAAAGATTAAAATCATTATTGCGACCAGACTTTTCTGTTTCATACTTGGTACATGTCATCATTGTATCCAGTAGCTCTGATATCAATTGTTGGAAATAACGTTATGTGAAATTCCCCCAAGAAAGGCCTAGGATCTACTGGATACGCCGTTGGTTTCTCTAATGTTGTAACAAATAGAAAAAGAACATATAGACGAAGACGAAAGTCTCAACGGGAGATAAGTTTGGTGAGTTGAGACGAGAGCAAACCATAAACGAATAAAGAAAATAGATGTAAAGAAAGAAAATTGAAAGCAGTAAATGAACACAAGGATTTAACATGCTTTGGACCATTTCGGTCCTACGTGCACGGTAAGAACATCATCCGACTCATGCGTTTTATTAATGCTCAACAAAAGGATATTACAAGAAATAAACTGAGAAATACAGATCAACAATAGAAGCACATATACGAAAGATTCAAAGCAACAAGAAATGGAAAAAGATAACTTAGAAACCAATTAGCTCACTGCTGACTGGTGGTCCTCCGGTAAAGCTTTGAACACCTATGATATTGCCTTTGGATTTGAAGGTGCGCGCACAGATGAAGTTCCGCGCCATGAATGAGCACTATATCTCCACCGGAACTCTTCTCTGAGATTGGGACAGCTCTGAAGGCGATGGAACGAACCCAGAAATCATGTTGGCAAAATGTCAGAGGGAGCTCTCATTTCCAAATCTCATGGTAGGGTTTCGAAAGAGCCCTGGAACTGGAATCGGTAAAAGAGGGAGAAAGGGCCAAGAGATGTGTTTCCTGAAATGATGACCTATAAGGGAATTAATGCGCCTCATGGTTGCAACAACTGAGGAGTGGCGTAGCATCCCAGCCAATGAGCAGTGGGCATGCAGATGGCCACAAATAACCAAGCCCAATGTGAAGGTGAATGTAAAACAAACATTACCTAAGGGCAATTAGTTAGAAACCCGCAGAAGGGTGGAGCAGCCAGCATAAAGATTACATGAAGGTAAGAGCCTCGTTGAATAAACCACGTCAAGATATCAAGGCTAAACCCCCTATACGTAAGGGTACACATGCCACAACTGATGCGGCTTAAAGGTAACAGACCATGAGCAAAATAAAATACAATAAGCTCGAGAATTATAAATGAAATGGTAGATAAACAGAGAAGTGATTTTATATGTAAATTACAATTCACGCACCTGCATCCAAGAGAGACCGGGAAAGACGCAATCAGGTCCTGTCTCAGCCTTCTACACACACCGTGGTCGAATACCCTTGATGATGACACTCTGAATGGAACCCAACCCTATTGAAGAAGAACAAGTTCTGCTAGAAAGAGATCTATGTGATTTCTTAAAACAGGATACGCTGTGGGAAGGGGATCGATAAATCCATCTCCACGTATATCCGTGCAAGCATCACGTGTTGCGTAGATAGAGTAGCGATGTCGATGCACAGGAATCGTCCAAACAATTTTACAATTCCTTTCAAGATCAAGGGGTTATGGAATGGGAGTAGCAGGCCTAATAAATGAACCCAGACCGCTTCCATCCTAGGATTTCGACACCCTTGAATCTCCATGGACCATCTGAAAAGAATAAAACGTATCTGATCACACAACCGCCCCTACCTGGCCCAAGCTTTGATGAAGTATTCCTCGGATAACAGATGAATGTTGAACGCTCTTCGGGTGAGACACGAGATCTCCACAGGAACTTCTAGGTTCCACGATTTAACAAAGCACTCGATGACTAGTAGTGAAGGTCGATCAGTGCCAACCTTTGCTACCAGAGTCCATTTCTGGTCAGCAGATATCGATTCAAACTCATCCAGTGTGAATAAGAACGTCTCCTCTCCACTCTCCGGTTCCCTGGATGCCATCCCGATCCATGGAATGGAGGGAAGCATCGTAGGAGACTCCACTCGGGGTTTTTAAAATATGTGCACACTTTCTCTCAAATACTATTAATGGTTGGTTTTATTGTAGGAGGGTGATGTTTATTTCTATACTTGCGAGGCTTCATGGGTGATTAGCGTACTTTGTTTTTAATGTATACGTATTTAATTTTATTCATTTTTTAGATTGTTGAGGTGATTTGACTAATGAATAAATAACAAAGAATTCAATACTTCAAAATGTGGTCAGTGTTAACTTTTATAAGTGCTAAAAAAATGTAGATAAAAGTTGTCATTTATCAGCGTTTTTTTTAACGCCGATAAAAGATACATTTTATCAACGTTTTTTTCTAGTACTAATAAATGCATGTTTTATGGGTGTTTTTTTTCTAGCACTGATAAAGGACCCGATCGGCGGACGAGTCTCACATTGAAATGGCGGATATTCAGTTGCTTCTTTATTTATGATTATGTCGCATCCGAACTTTAGAAGCTCGCTGCGTGAATAGGCTCTCGCATACACTCCACATACATAAATGGGTCTTGGCTCGTGTGGGTCTTGGCCCGCTCTATGCTTCCTGCGAGCTTGTACACCTACTTGCTCCTCTTCTCATGCTTCCTGTTGGCCTATATACGCCCCGCCCATTATGTCCATGGCCCCCTTTTCAATTAAATAATTATTAATAAATCTAATATATATGTATATATCATAAATATCAATAAATAGTATATATTAAATATAGATATATAAAATGAACCCTTTTTAATTAAATAGTTATTAATAAATTTAATATATATATATATATATATATTAAATATTAATAAATGGTATGTATTAAATATAGATATATAAAATGAACTATTTTTTTAATTAAATAATTATTAATAAATTTAATATATATATATATATATATATATATTATAAATGTTAATAAATAATATATATTAAATATAGATATATAAAATGAAAAAATTGAAATAATTAAACAAATAAAAATTAAAAATGAGTAAATTAGAAAAAAAATATTTAAAAAATTACTAATTAAATAATTATTAATAAAAATGAATAAATATAATATAGATATATATAAATAGTAAATATTAATAAATAGTTTATATTAGATATATATATATAGAATGAATAAATTGTAATAATTAAACAAAAATAATAATAACGAATAAATTGCAAAATTATTAAAAAAATATTAATGAAACAATTATTAATAAAAATGAATAAATTTAACACACACATATATATATATATTAATTACAAATAGTAATAAATAATATATATTAAATATCAATATATAAATTGAATAAAATGTAATAATTAAAAACATATTAATGTCATTCATTTTTAATGGTTTTTATACATAATTATCCATTAATATATTTAATATAGAAATATATTCATATATATTTATCTATCTATATATATATATATATATCAATATATATAATATTTCCTAAAATATTATTTACATAATACAAAATATTTACGCTTACATTAAACAAGTCTTATATCCAATGAAGAATGGTTTATGATTAAAAATTAATATTAACTAAAAACATTGACTGATTGTATCGAGTGATAGACATTTAATTGAATGTAGTTTGATTTTTCAATTTAACATATATCAAACGTGTGTTATATTGATTTTACACATACATATACGTAATTAATGTATTTTTACATACAACACACACACACACATAATATTTATGTAAATTATTGAAATTTTAACATTCATTTTAGAATTATATTTTTTAACGTAATTTATTTAATATATATCATGTTTCTAATCGATAAATTTTATCATTTTTTATATTTTTATTCAATACATACTATTTATTACTTTTTAATTTTTTCGACTTTATTCATTCTTATTATTATTTATTTCATTAATAGATGCTACATATTATATAATGTCATTAATTTCACACACACAAATATTTACGTAATTAATGAAATCTTATATAGAAACGCATATACCTAATATTTATGTAATTTATTCAAATTTTAATATTCATTTTAGAATTTCATCTAGTAACGTAATATATTTAATATATTATATTTTTAATCGGTAAATTTTATTTATTTATTTTTAATATTATTACAGTTAGTATTATTTATTCATTTTTAATGTTTTTTTATTTTTTTTAATTAATCATTTTCTAATATTTATTTATACATATTTATTTACCATGTTTTAATATTTTTAATATGTATTCATCTTTGTGACGTTCCGAACCCGGCTCACTTCTAAGTAGCTGAACCCGGTCGGCCACACGACCTCAAGCGTGCCTCCCCGTACGCCCGAGACTGTCGACCAGCAGTGAGGGCTTAGGGTGTGGTAGTGGGGAGAATATGTCATCCGGTCAGAGTGGAGCACATCGGATATATAACAGATGAATAAACGGTGAAGGTGGGGATACTAAATTAACTAACAACATACGTAAGAATAATCAACCAGATAATAACAATCAACTCAAATGTTGAACAATATCGTATATAAAAGATGATGATGTCACATCTTTATAAAACTGAAAAATAGATATACATGACCACAAATAGACAAGGCAATACATGCTATGCAAAAGAATCTAAAAGAGACCAAAAACTATCAGAGCATCACGAGCTCATGCCCGATCATCTGTTACCAAGCTTCATCCTAAGGCAAGCAATCAAGTCGAGTGTCCAAAGTGGGACGCTTCCCCTTGTCCACACATGCAATCATATAATCTACCTGGGTATCAACAATGACCTGAATAGGGTGTGAGATAAATCTCAGCAGGTTACCACCAACGACATCTATACAATCCATTTTGTGAATATAAATTGTACAGTGTGTATGTATATAATAAAGAAAAGTAGTACAAATAAATAACTCACATTTTCTTCAACCTCAGCTGGTGTCTGAACATGTAACCATTTAATTAATTACGATTCACTTGTAACGTTCCGGATCCGGATGTCACTCAACTGGTGCCCCGTACCCGGTTGGCCACATGGCCTCAAGCAGATTTCCCCAAACACCAGAGGCTGCCGACCAGCAGTGAGGGTCTAGGGTGTGATAGTGGGAAAACTACGCCCTTATTGGCAGAGTGTAACACAGCGGAATCAATAATAATATAATAGCGGAAACAGTAAACAACATACAACTAAAATTTACAGCAGAAGACTGATAAGAAACCAAACATCATTCCATACAAAAGACGATGCAACATGTTATGTTCTAAGAAAACAACCAAAACAGGTACACTGCATAAATCCACAATATATGTTCCAAAAGCACAAAAGAACAAAGGAATCTAAGAATCATCACAAGTCTCGGCTCGGTCTCATGCTCTCCTGCTCCTAAACATCAAATCAAGTACCAGTAGAAGGGCGCTTGCCCTGATCAATACATGCAATCATATAATCTATTTGGACCCAAAAGCATGACCTGAAAATGTGCAATAGTGAAAGTAGTAAATAGCAGGCACTCAAAAGTAAGCACAAAAGATGTCTTAGAAGACAATGTAATCAAGTATGGGTGAAGACCAAATCCAAGCTTGTGTTTTGCCTTGGCAGACACATCATTAGTCATTTCATTTCATTATTAAATTTATAACTGAGTCTGGTCCTGACGTCCTAAAGTGGAATTCAAGTACCACTCTTGGTGTGTTTAACCCAAACCATATAACCATGGTATAACATAACACTAAACTGGATCAAAACCAACTATATAAGCATTTCAGCAGTTAGTCAAGGTTGGAACTTGGTATATACGCATTTTTGCATGTGCTAGGGTCAAAACCCGGTATATAATCATTTCAGCATGTATCAGGGCCAAGCCCGGTGTATAAGTATTTCAGCATAAAAACAACACATGCAACTTACACTATTATATGGTTAACAACATAATAACTCATGTGGGCATCAAACATGCCACAAACCTTTCAAGTAATCTAACCATTGCCAAGCTTATCAATTATAACTCACATTGGTAACTCATATCACAAGCCTAACATGTGAATTAAACTATCACAAGGCATAACCATTTATTATCTCACATGAGAAAATCATTCAATTAACCAATTCCATTTTAAATAACCCATACAAGGAAATCAAAGGCATTCCCATAGGCATCCTAGGCCAAACGACTAAATGTTGGTCATCCAAGGGAAAACGCACCCACGAGGTGACCCTCAATCAAGGCTAACAAACTCAAACATGCCTTATAACCATTTAATCAATTACCTAATCAATGTTAGGTAACAACATAGGTCAATATTCAATTAGACGACACCCAAAAATGGGTGCGCGACACTCTAGAACCTATAATCAACTTGACAATTTATGAAAGGCATGAGACCACCTACCTCATAGTCGTATGGCTCTCCTCGTCCAGCATTGAATTCTAATTCGACCTCTCTGGTCCATTCCTCTGTGGAAATCTAGTGTTTGAGGTGTTCTGGAAGGTCAATGTGACATATCCCCAACACTTCTCCAAATTTCCAGTTCTGCGAACAGTGCAACGGTAGCCTTATGTGAACAGTGCAACGGTGAGGTCCAACGATAACATTTATTTCCTTTGCCAAATTTTGAGTTCATGAACAGTGTTTCCAGAACAGTGAGGTCCAACGGTAGCCTCTATTTCCTTTTCCAAACTTTGAGTTCATGAACAGTGTTTCCAGAATGGTGAGGTACAATGGTAGCCTCTATTTTCTTTTCCAAATTTTGAGTTCATGAATAGTGTTTCCAGAATAGTGAGGTCCAACGGTAGCCTCTATTTCCTTTGCCAAATTTCGTGTTCATGAACAATGTTTTCAGCTTTCTATAGTTTCTCCCCTTTGACATTTCCTTTGACGTAAAATGCATTTAAGGCCTCGTTTTAAGAACTCTAAGGCCGATTCAAAGGCCATAACTCCGATATTAATTTTCCTAAGGCTCGATATGCTTTTACTTTGTCAAACCGTGTGGTTTAATGCGATCCATTTTTAATGAAAAATCCAGTGTATCTTAAATCATTTCTCTGTTAAATCTTCTGAAGAGATGAGATATCTTCCTCCCTAGTTCTTCCTCCTTGTTCTCTGGTGTGAGACGCTCGAACCTTTCATTCCATCCCGTAGGAGTTGCGCGATCAAACTTTCTTCCTTGGATTGGTTCCCCTCTGTTTTGATGCAATAAAGCAGTATCGATCAATCTTCGATATAAGGTATGATCTATAGTCATTATTTTGGGTTCATCTGCTTATGTTTCTCCTTGACTTTTTTGGAATGATATCTCCATGGTCCTAATGAACTTTTCTTGGGTGTTGACCGGTGTGGTGGTGTCTCTGTATCCTCGGGTGGATACAATTTTCACGGGGGAGGAGAACGTAACCGTTGTGTGGCTTGTTCTCATATAAATAACATCAAGAACTATTTAAGGTAGGGGATTCATTGATTATTTATTCTTTTACGTACAACTATAGAGTTAGAATGTTTTAGCCACTATATCACAATAGAATTGACATATTAAATATTTGAACAGGATAAATAAATTGATATCGATCGTATGTTATTGCCTCTTGTTTTGCTAGATAGTGTGATACCTATGCTTGCTTTGTTAGCTTTTCATTCTTGATGGAAGTTGGTAATGAACGTAAAGATGGAATTAATTGATAATTGTTTGGCTAAAGATAAACAGGCATGTAAATGAATCTGTTTTTTTGTTGTAATTTGATGTTAATCAAATTGATGTAGTAAGCATGTTTAATCAATTTATGATAGCTTACTGTTTAGGTTTCCCAAAGATGAAACCTACGAATAATAAATCGGTTAATCCAAGATAGATTAAAGAGCTGGTTGTTTGATAAAACATAATTCCTTGTAGGTTTCTGAGTTACCCTCTTGCTTGTTTAAGGGCCAAGAGCCTAATTCATAATATGTTTGTTTTCTTACCGCTTGTGTTGTGAGGTGATCCTAGAAGGATGTTGTGATTGTAAGGGTTGGTGTCCTGAGAACCAACTATTTTGTACTTTGATTACATGAATGTTCACTTATTATATATTGTTCATTGTTCTGCATAACTATAATATAATAATGTCCCAGAATATTTGTTGCATTGATAAGGTCATGGCATATCCCCGCTATGATGAGAACCTTGAAATGCTATAACAATATTCTTAAATAAAGTTCTACGGTTGGATGACATACTATGATAGGACACATAATATACAGACTGTCATGTGCGAGTACTCGTAAGAAGACGAGACTCTCTCTCATGGAGTTCGCACTTGGTAATCTCCAAGATGGGAGATTATGATAATAGACCCGCCAATAGCAATTATGCATGTCTTGGTGTCATCGGACATTGCTATCTACGAGCGTGTGTAATGGTCCTTAGACTGGAATATTATCATTAACTCATGTCATGACTCACACACTTAGATTTACTGACGAAAACCGTCACACAGACAGTTGGCGGGAAGTAGGGTACGTTGGGTGCGTCATGAGTGACATGTTGTTAATGGATAAGTCGAGGAAGGATTTATCCCTTCCATTTATGGAAGTTGATATCTCAGCCCTTTGATTGAAATAAAACTGTCGCATTAAATTCCACGACCATGGTGTGAACGACGAGTTTATTTCAGGTAGTCAAAGAACGACGGATCAAGCATATAGGTTTATGACACTGCCATGAAACCTGCTTGATGAGATATCGAGACAAAGGGATTAAATTACACAGTAAGAGTTCGTATGAGGTGATACGTCAATGCGTCGTCAACTTCTTTCTCTTAGGTGCCTTGACCCGTTTCTAGACAGTAATCTTGGACTTTAGGCAAGCTCGCCTAATGCCAACGAGAAAGAACCCTAGAGGGTCACACACTAAGTGTATTCAAGTATCTCAAGTAGAATAAAGATTATTCCCATACGTGGTTTAATAATTATTCAAGGAAGCCTAAATCGTTTTAATGATGGAGGAAGAAGGAAATGAAAAACAAGATATACACTCCATGTATTAAAGATTACACGCCGTGTAGTTTTTCATAGAAAACAAGTACACGCCGTGTATTAATAATTACACGATGTGTAGTTTTCTTTATGGAAAGGAAATGAATAAATGAAAACAAGATATACATGCCGTGTACATTGAATGTACACGCCGTGTAGTTTTCAATGAAAAACAAGTACATGCCGTGTATTTATTAATACACGTCGTGTAGTTTTTCCAGTCAGGATTTTGAGGATATAATATTGTTTTAAATGATATTTATTATAATTAGCGTGGGCGCATGTCAAGGAATTAATTTTTCGACATGGGGGTTTTAAATAAGAGTCAATGAAATAAATAAAACACGTAACGCGTTTATTTATTGTCATAACTCTACAACCTCAAACCTGATTATAAATATCCTCACAACCCCAACTCTTTTCCTACCCCGGGTGAGACACAACAATTCTGGAGAATTCTTTCAAGGCCGAAAGAACCTCTTCCTCCAAGAATGCTCTCAAGACCGAGAGAGATGCTCTTCCATCAGATCAAGACGATCTAAGGTGGACAATGAAAGCAAAGGCTTCTACACACTAGCACCCGGAGAATCCTTTGGTGACGTCCAGAGATACGAGGTACATGTATGGATCACCGCTAGAGGGAGTTTACACTTGGCTTCTGAGACGCAACGACGGATCACATCGAAAACGTGATCAAGAACATAAACAAAGAAAGAACACCCAAAAGGTATTTCTTTATAATTAATTAAATTAATTATAATCAACCTATAATGATCCTTGTTTGTGGTTCCGGGACAAACCTTCTTCTTTGTCTTTTTCTGTGATTCGATCCGTGGAGACTGGTGTTTATCATCGTATTGATCCCGGATTGATCATTGCTAATGACAAAATGCCAAGTGGGCACATCCACCCATGCGCTTCCGCTGTGCCTGGAACCTTCAAATGGAATCAGAGTGGGGTTACAACATTGATTATAGTTATTTAATTTTCGTTGATAATTTACGCATTTATATTTGATTCAATTCAAAATAAATCGTTCTATAAATCTGAATAAATTAGATTTGTTCTTCCTCGTTCGTTTCTCAATTCATATCACATAAAAAGCCTTTTAATTTTAATTTTGATTAAAATAAAAATGAGGAACTCATCTGGAGGAGCCGCTCTTTCTGTCTGTACAACATGGGATTACACGACGTGTACTTAAAACTACACGCCGTGTACTTAGGTTCAATGAACCAGAACTGGTCCGCCAAACCACGCCATGTGAATTGATTATGCCTAAGTTTTAATCACGCCGTGTTGACCAGAATTGAACGACGCGTGGAAACCGGAATACACAACGTGTATGTTGGAGCAACACGCCGTGTAGTCCGTTCCGGCCCAGGTGAAACTGTGTACAAAGATAAGCCGCATACCGCGTACACGGGATCGCCGGGCCGATTACCGCGTAACAAGTACACGTCGTGTATGATTCATCTACACGCCGTGTACTCCAAAATTTCCAAAGTACAGAAAACATGCCAAAGCCCCGGTGTGTACTTTAGATAAAGGGTGAAAAGAAAAATACACGCCGTGTAATTATAAACTACACGCCGTGTACTTTCCAGAAATGGAATTTCACCAGGTTTCCTCCAATGTACAAAGACCCGTACAAGGAATATGGATGAGAAGAATCTCAAGGAAATTCAGAAAGGAATTTAAGATAAAGAATTGATCAATTATAAGATCATAATTAATTGAATTCGAGCGCGTCTTATCTTAAATAAAATAACGATTAAAAGAATTTGAATTCTAAATATGCATAAATGTTGTTGCATACTATGGATGATCATGAGCTAGACCAAAGACCCTTTGTATGTGTACGGTTTCATTTAAATTTATTTAATTTAAATTTGTTGGCCTGCGAGCCTTCTTCCAATAAAATATAGGGCATGCGTGCCCATGGTTTCTTTAATGTAAACCCATGTAATGGAGGATCTCCCAATCCAGAGGAGACGGTTCAAATCCCGAAGCCGAGGTGAAACCGACGCAAGAAGATACAAAGGTGGACATGTGGGAGCTACAAAACACGAACCAACAGGTTCAAGGTGTTTTCCCTAGGTCAGGGTTAGCTTATCAAAACCGCTAGATAAGCTAACCAATAGAAGCTCATGATCATGCCATCTTATTTTATTTCTGTCTAATTGCATGGTTTATTTATTATGTATGTGTTGTCACGATCACATAATTAATAAAATGAACAAGCATGAAAAGATAGAGTAAAATAAAAATCGGACTATGCGTAAACATTATCAGAACATGGTTAATCACTTAAACAAACATCACTTAATATTAACAAGCATGTGATAATGCAAAACTATGCATAAAGGCTAAAATCCCTCGATACCATATTAAGTCAGACCAAGCCTTCTGTTACCTGATTAAGGGAAAGACTCAATAAAACTATGTGTTTGACCAACCCTTGTTAGGACACTTACTTTTGTAAATGAATCCCTTATGAAGGGTTTTGGGTTAACTTAACCATATTACATCAAGAGAAGTAGCCCTTGCTAGACTTGATGTAATATTGGAGGAAAGAGTTGAGGAAATCCAAGTCAGGATTTCAGGATTGGGGAGTCCACTCAACAGATCAAGGAACTGTAAGCTCACAGTTGGCAAAGACCTGCCTACCTAAATACCTTCAAATAGCTTGACCAACCCTTGTTGGGGTTATGCGAAGGGAAATATGGATCCTTGACACTAGAATGTCAAATAAAATGGACATTCCGAGTTCAATGGTGAGGTCCATTGGGACTTAATAAAATAGTGGGAGAATTAATTAATTTATTCATTATTTTTCATAAAATGTAATCAAGAAAGTACTGATAAATCTGCTCTTTTAAATTGTAGAATCTAAATGACAAACTCTTCAACCACATTTTCTCTGCGATCAATTCTGGATAAAGACAATATCATCACTGGCAATAACTTTTAGGAATGGTTTAGGTGCCTTCGGGTTATCCTATTCCATGAACGAAAGTTTTACGTGCTGAAGTCCTCACTTCCTGATTCTCCTGCCCTAGGGGAGAGTGATGAAGATTTCCTGGTCTATGATCAACATTTGAATGACGCTCTCGACGTTCAATGTTTGATGCTATCATCTATGTCTAGTGAGCTCATGAAGTCTCATGAAGACATGGATGCTTATAGCATGCTCAAGCACCCCCGTGGTCTATACCAGGAGAGAGAAAGATAGGAAAGGTTTGAGATCTCCAAGGCTCTATTTTAGAGAAAGCTTGGAGAGGGTGCCCCAGCTGGGCCTCACGTATTCAAGCTCATTGGATACATTGAGTGCTTGGAGGTTCTAGGGTTTAAACTCCCTGAATAATTGGGCACCGATCTCATTCTTGCATCACTCCCCCAAAGCTTCTCAAACTTTGTTGTTAATTTCAACATGAACAACATTGAGAAGTCTCATCTGATCTTCTTATCCTTATTCACCAAGTAGATAATGACATGAAGCGTGAAAAGCCTTCTGTCCTTATGGTGAATAAAAGGAAAGGGAAGGAAAAGATATTCAAGCCCAAAGATTCTTCAAGGACTTCCAAGAAAAGGAAGATCAAAGGGGAGGTAAAGGAACAGGATGCTGTTTGTTTCGCATGTGGCAAGAAGGGCCACTGGAAGAAAAACTACACCCAGCAAAGGAAGCAAGGGGAAGCTTCAGGTGCATTTGTTATCAAATGAAATCTATCTATTTCTACTATTTGGGTATTAGATACTGCTTGTGGTGCTCACATCTATATCCAAATACAGGAACCAAGTAGATTCAAAAAGATTGATCGAGGTGAGGTGGATCTACGAGCATCCAACGGAGCCAGACTCGCTGCTGTAGCTGTCGGAGACTACCACCTCACATTGCCTACTAGGATGGTCTTGATTTTGAAAGGTTTTTATTATGTGCCTTATGTTACTAAAAACATTATTTCAGTATCCATATTAGATACTGATGGATTCATATTCAAGTTTGGAAATTAATGTTGCTACTTTTATAAAGATAGCATTTGTTTTGGTAGGGCACATTTATATAACGAACTTTATGTGTTAGACTACACAAACCAAGTAATGGAAATCAATGACAAAGTAAATTCACATGACTCATACCACACCCAACTTTGGCATCACCGGCTAGGTCATGTCAATGAGAAACGTTTGACAAAACTACATCAAGATGGGTATTTAGATTCTTTTGAACTAAAACCACTTGGTGTATGTCATGCGTGTCTACAAGGAAAAATGACCAAAACCCCATTTAGTGGGAAAGGTTAAAGAGCTAAAGATCTTCTAGAATTAGTTCACACATATGTGTGTGGACCATTTCTAGTTGAAGCAAGGGGTGGGTTCTCGTACTTCATAACTTTTACTGATGATTTTAGTAGATATGGATATATTTACTTAATGAGGTATAAGTCAGATTCTTTTGATCGGTTCAAAGAATACAAGAATGAAGTTGAGAACCATCTTGGTAAGAATATTAAGAAACCCCGCTCATAAAGAGGAGGAGAATATCTTAATCAGGACTTCATTGATTTCTTACGGGAGTTTGGGATTCTATCTCAACTCACTCCTCCTTACACGCCACAATGGAATGGTGTAAGCGAAAGGAGGAACCGCACCCTGTTGGACATGGTGAGATCAATGATGAGTCATGCGAGTCTTCCATTATCCTTTTGGGGATATGCATTACAAACAACAGCGCACATACTAAACCAAGTACCAACTAAATCGATAAATGGTATTCCATATGAGTTATGGAGTAGACTCAAAGGCATGTTATCGAATTTACATGTGTGGGGTAGCAAAGCATTTGTTAAGGCCTCTTCAGGTAACAAACTTGCACCCCTAGGAAAAAAGTGTATCTTTATAGGATATCCCAAAGAAACAAGGGGATATTACCTATACAACCCCTCAAACAAAAAGGTTACAGTGGCAAGACACGCCATATTCCTTGAGAGGGAGCACATCTCCAAAAGAGATAGTGGGAGCGAGATAGACTTCGATGAAGTCGAGGCTCAAGATACACAGGATTTGGTACAAGAACAGATTCCACAAAGCCCTATGGAAGAACAATTTGTTCCAGAGACACAAGAACTGCGTAGGAGCATGAGAGAGGTGAGAGAACTAGAACGATATGGTTTTCTTGTCACCGAGGATGGTGACTCATTATTGGTTGACAATGATGATACTCTTACCTACAAGGAATTAGTTGAAGGAAAAGATATTGCCAAGTGGCAAGAAGCCATGAATTCTGAAATGGATTCCATGTACCAAAACCAAGTCTGGATTTTGGTAGATCCTCTAGTTGATGTAAAGCATATTGGTAATAAATGGGTATTTAAGAAGAAAATGGACATGGAGGGGCAAGTCAGCACCTACAAGGCACGACTGGTTGCAAAAGGTTTTAGACAACTTCAAGGAATTGACTATGATGAAACCTTTTCACCGGTTGCGATGCTTAAATCCATCAGAATTCTATTGTCCATTACTGCTTACCATGACTATGAAATTTGGAAAATGGATGTCAAAACAACTTTCCTTAATGGGAACCTCCAGGAAGATGTCTACGTGACACAACCTGAAGGGTTTGTGACTCCAAAGGATGCCAACAAGGTATGCAAGTTACAGAAATCCATTTATGGATTAAAGCAAGCATCAAGGTCATGGAACATTCGTTTTGATGAAGTTGTAACATAATTTGGCTTTGTTAAGAACGAATGTGAGCCTTGTATCTACAAGAGGTTTAGTGGTAGTGCAGTCGTTTTCCTAATAGTATATGTTGATGACATATTACTAATTGGAAATGAAGTACTTGTCTTACAGTCAGTTAAGACATGGTTGCATAAATGCTTCTCCATGAAAGACTTGGGCGAGGCAGTATATATTCTTGGGATCAAGATCCATCATGATAGATCCAAGAGAATGCTGGGCCTGAGTCAAAGTACATACATTGACAAGATACTGAAGAGATTTAGTATGGAACAATCCAAGAGGGGATTGTTGCCAGTGTCACATGACATTCATCTTTCCAAGAAAATGTGTCCTCAGACACATGAGGAAAGAAAGAGAATGTCAAGGATCCCTTACGCATCCATGATTGGGTAAGTCATGTATGTTATGCTATGTATGAGGCTAGATGTTGCTTACGCATTAAGTGCAGTAGGCAGATATCAAGCTGATACAGGAGACCGCCATTGGATGGCAGTCAAGACTATCCTTAAGTATCTGAGGCGTACTAAGGATATATTCCTGGTTTATGGAGGAGATGAGGAACTAGTCATCATAGGACATGTAGATGCTAGTTTCCAGACTGATCAAGATGACATGAAGTCACAGACTGGATACATCTTCAGTTTGAATGGAGGTGCAGTGAGCTGGAAGAGCTCAAAGCAAAGTGTGGTGGCAGATTCTACAACAGAGTCTGAGTATATCGCAGCTTCTGAGGCAGCTAAAGAAGTAGTATGGATGCGAAGCTTCGTCCAAGAGTTAGATGTAGTACTGAGCAGTAAAGATCCTATCACACTCTATTGTGATAATACTACAGTGGTGGCACTTGCAAAAGAGCCAAGGTCACATCAGCGGACAAAGCACATGCTTCGGAAGTATCATCTCTTGAGGGATTTTTCTCAGAGAGGTGAAGTTGAAGTGAGCAGTATTTCCACGGAAGACAACGTGGCGGACCCCTTAACTAAAGCCTTGACTCAGCAGAAACATGATCATCATGTGAGGTCTAGTGGACTAAAAGTCGTAGGCAGTTGGCTCTAGTCCAAGTGGGAGTTTGTAAGGGTTGGTGTCCTGAGAACCAACTGTTTTGTACTTTGATTACATGAATGGTCACTTATTATATATTGTTCATTGTTCTGCATAACTATAATATAATAATGTCCCGGAATATTTGTTGCATTGATAAGGTTATGGCAGATCCCCTCTATGATGAGAACCTTGAAATGCTATAACAATATTCTTAAATAAAGTTCTACGGTTGGATGACATACTATGATAGGACACATAGTATACAGACCGTCATGTGTGAGTACTCATAAGAAGACAAGACTCTCTATCATGGAGTTCGCACTTGGTAATATCCAAGATGGAAGATTATGAGAACAGACCCGCCAATAGCAATTCTGCATGTCTTGGTGTCATCGGACATTGCTATCTATGAGCGTGTGTAATGGTTCTTAGACTAGAAGATTATCATTAACTCATGTCATGACTCGCACACTTAGATTTACTGACGAAAAATGTCATGCAGACAGTTGGTGGGAAGTAGGGTACGTTGGGTGCGCCACGAGTGACATGTTGTTAATGGATAAGTCGAGGAAGGATTTTTCCCTTCCATTTATGGAAGTTGATATCTCGGCCCTTTGATTGAAATAGAACTATCGCATTAATTTCCATGGCCATGGTGTGAATGACGAGTTTATTTCAGGTAGTCAAAGAATGACGGATCAAGCATATAGGTTTATGACACTGCCATGAAACCTGTTTGATGAGATATCGAGACAAAGGAATTAAATTACACAGTAATCATTCGTATGAGGTGATACGTCAATGCGTCGTCAACTTCTTTCTCTTGGGTGGCTTGACCCGTTGCTAGACAGTGATCTTGGACTTTAGGCAAGCTCACCTAATGCCAACGATAAAGAGGTCTAGAGGGTCACACACTAAGTGTATTCAAGTATCTCAAGTAGAATAAAGATTATTCCCGTACGTGGTTTAATAATTATTCAAGGAAGCCTAAATCGTTTTAATTATGGAGGAAGAAGTAAATGAAAAACAAGATATACATGCCGTGAAGTTTTTCATGGAAAACAAGTACACGTCGTGTATTAATAATTACATGCCGTGTAGTTTTATTTATGGAAAGGAAATGAATAAATGAAAACAATATATACACGCCGTGTACATTGAATGTACATGCTGTGTAGTTTTCAATGAAAAAAAAGTACACGCCGTGTATTTATTAATACACACCGTGTAGTTTTTCCAGTCGGGATTTTGAGGATATAATATTGTTTTAAATGATATTTATTATAATCAGCGTGGGCGCATGTCAAGGAATTAATTTTTCGACATGGGGGTTTTAAATAAGAGTCAATGAAATAAATAAAACACGTAACGCGTTTATTTATTGTCATAACTCTACAACCTCAAACATGATTATAAATATCCTCACAACCCCAACTCTTTTCCTACCCTGGGTGAGACACAACAATTCTGGAGAATTCTTTCAAGGCCGAAAGAACCTCTTCCTCCAAGAATGCTCTCAAGACCGAGAGAGATCCTCTTCCATCAGATCAAGACGATCTAAGGCGGACAACGCAAGCAAAGGATTCTCCACGCTAGCACTCGAAGAATCCTTTGGCGATGTCCAGAGATACGAGGTACACGTGTGGATCACTGCTAGAGGGAGTCTACACTTGGCTTCTGCGATGCAACGATGGATCACATCGACAACGTGATCAAGAACATAAACGAAGAAAGAACACCCAAAAGGTATTTATTTATAATTAATTAAATTAATTATAATCAACCTGTAACGATCCTTGTTTGTGGTTCTGGGACAAACCTTCTTCTTTGTCTTTTTATGTGATTCGATCCGTGGAGACTGGCGTTTATCATCGTATTGATCCCAGATTGATCATTTCTAATGAAAAAAATCCAAGTGGGCACATCCACCCACACGCTTCCACTGCGCCTGGAACCTTCAGTGATGTGTTGGGGCAGGGAGACCTATTAGTTGTGGAAGAAGTTGATGCCTAGAGTGGTGAGATGCATCGGTTTATGCATGTTGGTGTTGGGGAGGACACCAGAGATGATGGAATGGGTTGAATGTGAATGTTTGGATGCTTGCTGATTCTTGTTGGTTCTTTATCTTCTTTACTTTCCCCACAGCTCAAGGCAGCTGGTTTGCTTACCCTCCTTCCAAAAGGGGCGGAGATGCACGGGGTATGCCACGTTCTTTCTATGTTTAGCTTCACGAGGAAGGATGGGTCTACACTCTTTCTATAGGTGAAAAATACTCAACGAGTAGTTCATCTACTCACCGTGTTGCACCCCCTTATGTTTAGTAGCTTAGAATGTTTTTCTAGAATGCCTGGGAATATGGGAAAGTAATGTTATTAATAAATGATTGAATAAATAATGTTAACCCATGGGGTTGGATCTTGCTGAGATGCAATGTCAAGGTTTCAATTTAACGGAATAGTGGACCTTGGGTGTGATTCTAATGAAATATAATGAGGAAATTATTAATAGTTAATTAGTGTTTAAAGAATTAATGAACATAAAGTGAAACTGATAAAAAGGGAATGAAGGAATGTAATTAAAACTCTTTAAATGGTTGTGTGCTTATAGGATTCCTAGTCTTAGAAGTGGCAGCCTCTAGTCTGAGAGACATTAGTTGGAGTTGAATTTAAAACTAGGTTATGCCCATAGTGTAGTTGTGAGCTATAGTATATTCTGTACTTTTTGTGTTTCTATATGATACTCCACCCCATCAGTTAGGGAAACTGACACCCTGGGAATTCTAAGCCCTGGGGGGTGTTTTCCCCAACATTCCGGTGGGAGGATGGATGATTGAATACCCCCTTTGAACCCACTCTCTTCTCTTGGTAATTACCTGTATTGGTAGGCACAACGGTTAGTTTTCCCCATATATGTGTGTAGAGGGCTGTAATGGATTGTGGTTATTCACACACATATATTCTAGACATAGTTTCCTATGGACTACTATAGGTGTAACGTGTATAGGCTATGATGTCTTGAGGATCCTTACTCAGTGTGTGGGATGTAATGACTTGAGGTATAATTCCCGATGTATGATACACGTTACGTGAGCTATGGTGGCTCCCGGAAACTACCCGGTTACTTTTCTTATGTGGACGTGGTGGTTTTGTTGCACGAGGTGCATGTTGTGGTGTTTCACCCAGGTGTCTGTGGGCAAGCCTTTTTGGAGAGAGATGGATTAGGATGTGCGACGTTGGGGCAAAGCGACAAACCAATGGGGAAGTAGTAGCGAGGTACCCTTGATATTCTTTATTATATTATATACTCTTGTATGTGATACTTGGTGAAAGTAGCCATGGTGAGGCTAGGAACTTAGTATACCTATTTAGGTGACGAGTTAGTTTCACTTGTTGTTCACTGTGCTTTAGCATGCTTTCTTTACTTTTGCACGAGAAGATCTGGGGAGGATCCTATTGAGTATACTGTTATACTCACCCTATGTATATATATAAACTTTTTTTCAGGCCACTTGGAGCAGGTTGGAGATCAAGCTGGTTTCTACTAGCTTGGGGTTACAGGAGATGTTCGGGCTTGTGGTTACTGCTGATTTACTTTCCTTTGGTACTTTAAGTTTTCCCATTTCAGTTGTAGTAGTTTTTCATGACATTACATATATGTACTTGGGATTTCTTTTATACTGTTGTCTAGGTTGGAGTTGGTTGGTGTCTATCTTATCTCTCTCTTTCGCATGTGTTCTCTTAGAGGGTAATGCCTCCCATTTGTGTGTTTACTATACCCTTGGTTCTAGTCGACAACTCGAGGCCTACTGAAGGCGGGACTCGGGGGGTCATTATCTCCCTTCTAACATTGCTGACCAGGGAGGGGTACACTTTGTAGGGAGGGGGTCATGATAGAGTGATATCAGAGGTCTGGTTGAGGGATAGGATGGAGTTTGGTGTTAGGCACATGTGAGGTTGCATGGGTTGGTAGGGAAATAGTGTCAGTCAAGTTTAGCAAGTGATGTAAACACTGAAGAATGGATGAGACATAGGCATTTAGGGATCCCTGTGATCTGATGCACAGACCTTTAAGTTTATAATGGATACTAAACGAGGTGATACTAGTTGCCGGGTAGAGACTTAGGAAAAGATCATGCATCATTTTTCTTTGTGCCTGTGTTTGAATGGGTAGAAATTGGGATAGGTTAACCTAAAATGAATAAAAGAAATTAATTAATTAATTAATGTTGAGTCTTCCATATTCCAGGTTTAGGAGCTTTAACTGTTTTTTATTTTATAGGTATGGCTCCAGGCCGACATCCTCTTCAGGATCGCATATAAGATGTCCAACAGGATGTGCCAGCAGGCCGTCGTAGGGTAGTGGTTGACGACGACGACACTTGGAGGAGGAAACTCCAAGAGTTTTAGCACCAAAGTATG
Organism: Viscum album; assembly: GCA_963277665.1. Taxonomy (NCBI): domain Eukaryota; kingdom Viridiplantae; phylum Streptophyta; class Magnoliopsida; order Santalales; family Viscaceae; genus Viscum; species Viscum album. Next base: position 1,400,401,717 of record OY728127.1, on the reverse strand, counting down.
CAAAAGTACGAGGGATCCATTTCAGATGCAGTCATGGAAGACTGGTTGGAGGAGGTTGATATAGGCTTCAGTTCAATCCATGCTCGGAAGGAGCACTGAGTTTCCTTGGTTGTGATGATACTTCATGGAGCAGCGAGACAGTGGTGGTTCTTGTTCCTCATGGATCATAAGAAGTTGACGATCTCATGGTAGGAGTTCTGAGACAAGTTTAGAGTTGAGTTTCTTTCTTCGACCGCGAAGGCGTCCAGTCTCCAGGAGCTTCTTACCCTTTGACAGGGGAGCTCTAGTGTGAGAGAGTTTGGAATCTGTTTTAGGAACCTTTTACAACATGCTTCAGACCTATTTTCAGATGAGGAGGCCAGGGCGAGGCATTTCAAGGAGGCTTTGCATCCAGAGATCCATCGCTAGGTCACCCCATTTATACTGAAGACATATCTTGAGGTGTTGGAAAGGGAATAGGTTGTTGAGAGGACATTTTCCAGAATCATATCATCACGATAGGGGAGTCGTCATGATTCCTCATAAAGCATAGCTATGGTCTGGGGTTCCCGATTTTCAGGGCAGAAGAGTTTCTGTTCTACCAGGGGTAGGTCTCAGCCCTCAGCAACTCGTTTCTCCAAGGGAAGAGTCTCTTTGGCCTATGCCAAGGGATCAAGCGCTTGTTTTTATTTTGGTGGTCGAGGTCATTAGCAACGAGAGTGCCCTAACTTTCAGAGAAGTCATCGTACACTAGGTGTTCCACTCCAGGTTCCTCCGTTGAGGCAGTTCCAGCCGAGGTAGCAGCAGCAGGTTGCACCAGCTTTGGATTAGCAGAGGGTAGATGGGGAAGGAATATGACATCCCCATGAAAATCCCTGTCCTCAAAGAGCAGAGTGCGTTCATGGTGGTGGTAATCATTAGGGCTAGAGAGGCCATGGAGGAGGTCGTGGTCAGCTTCATGCTTTAGTGTTGCCAGTTCCAGGTGAGCTAGACATCGTTTGAGGTACCCTTTACTTGTTTTCTAACTTGGTGTATGCCTTGTTTGATTTAGAAGAAACACACTCCTTCATATCACCTACCATTTTCCATGATTTGGGACTTGATGTAGAGAGGCTTCCAGTGCCCTTGGCATTGACTACGTCAGTTGGAGGTCGATCTGACTTATTTGAAGTATGTAGAGACCGTGAGATGGTGTTGGGGAAGCACCGCTCTTGGAGAGATTTCCTATGTTTACGGATACAACCATATGATTTCATCCTCAACATGGATTGGTTGTATTCGGTGTAGGCTATCATGGATTGATTTAGGAGGCATTTTGTGTTCTTCGATGCGGATGGAGAGACGATGGTGTTTGTTGGCGAGCGAGACCCTCAGATGGGTCAGAGGCGTGTTTCGTCCTTATCATCCATGATAGATGAGATGATGTTGAGTTCTTCAGAGGTTTAGCAATTGGCATTTCCTAGGGTCGTAGAAGAGTACCCTGATGTCTTTCCAGAAGAGGTTGTAGCATTACCCCCTTGACGAGAGATCAAGTTTGGGATCAAGATACAACTAGGAGTGTCTCTTATCTCTATGTATCCATATAGGATATCCCCTTCTGAGTTACAAGAGCTACATATACATCTTTATGGTTTGTTACATTGTGATTTTTTTTGGCCGAGTGTGTCACCATGGGGTGCACCAGTTTTGTTCGTAAAGAAGACCGATGGAAGTTTGCGGTTGTGTATCGATTATCGCCACTTAAACAAAGTGGCAGTAAAGAATCTCTATCCTCTTCCATGGATTGATGATTTATTCGATCAACTGAAGGGTGCATGTTGGTTCTCAAAGATCGACTTGCGGTCAGGATATCATCAGATGCATGTGAAGGATGAGGATATCCCGAAGACTGCTTTCTGTTATCGTCATGGGAATTATGAGTTCATTGTAATGTCGTTCGGTGTGACGAATGATCTAGATGTATTCATGGGATTGATGAATTCTATGTTTCATGAGTTCCTGCACAATTTCACAGTGGTTTTCATTGACGTCATCCTTGTGTCCTTCACGTCTGAGGAGGAGCATGCATAGAATCTACACACCGTTTTGGGAGTTCTTTGTCAACATCAGCTATTTGGGAAGTTGTTAAAGTGTGAGTTTTGGGCTCGAGAAGTCCGTTTCTTGGGGCATGCTGTGTCCTAGTAGGGAGTAGCTATGGATCTATTGAAGATAGAAGCAGTTGTGTCTTGGGAATCCCCTAAGAAAATGTCATAGGTGCAAAGTTTCCTTGGTCTCACAGGCTACTACAAGAGGTTTGTAGCTGACTTATCTTGAGTTGTGACTACTCTGATAGCTTTGACCAGGAAGGATCAGGCATTTATATGGACTGATTAGTGTCAGACAGCTTTCGAGTATCTAAATGAGAAGTTATTAAGTGCTCCAGTTCGTTGTCTTACAGTAGTGGGAGTTCAGTTTGATGCTTTCTATGATGCTCCACATCTGGGGTTAGGCTGTGTTCTGATGCAGAAGAGATTAGTTGTTTCTTATGGGTCTCGGCAGTTACGTCCCCATGAACGTAACTATGCCACCCATGATCTTGAGTTAGCAGTCGTGATGTTTTCTCTTAAGTTGTAGAGACATTACCTCATTGGTGAGATCTTTGTAGTTTTCACTGATCATAAGATCCTGAGGTATGTTTTCTCCCAGTGTGACTTAAACTTGCAACAATGTCTGTGGATGGAGTTCTTACAGGAATAAGACTTCGAAATATCATATACATCTGGAAAGGGGAATGTTGTAGCTGATGCGTTGAGTCAGAAGTCATGTAGTGATTCAATGTGTGAATCTGGTGATTCTTGGAGAGTAATGGAAGAACTGCCAGCTTTACATCTCGATATGGGAGAAGTTGGGGGCAGAGGTTGTCTTTTTCAGATGATGGTGCAGTCATCTTTGGTGCAGCAGGTGGAAGAGTCCCAGTTGGGGGATCTTGAGGTGGAGGTCTGGAGAGACCGGGTTGTTTGTGGCGAGGCCCCTGATAGTTGGTCTGAGGATGAATAACACCGAGTGTTATATCACAAAAGGTTATTTGTTCCTTTGGCGATGCGTGAGACGGTTCTCATAGAGTTACATAATTTACCTTTAGCGGTGCATCCTAGCATGACAAAGATGTACCAAGCCTTGAGGAGTCAGTTTTTGTGGTCTGGGCTAAAGCGTGCAGTTGCAGAGTTTGCATCTCGATGTTTGGTCTGCCAGATGGTGAAGGCTAAACACCATGTTCCTAGTGGTCTGCTCCAGCCATTAGATGTTCTTCAGTAGAAGTGGGAGGATATATCAATATAATTTGTTACTACTTTACCTTGATCTTAGGGAGGACATGACACTATTTGGGTGGTAGTGGATCATTTAACAAAATCATCCCACTTCACAGCAATCAAGGAGTTAAGCTCAGTGGAAGTTTTGTCGAGGCAGTATCTGGAGGAGGTGGTGAGACTTCATGGAGTCCCAAGGAAGATCATTTCTGATTAAGATCCTTGTTTTACCTTCAAGGTGTGGAGAGGTATCCAGAATGATTTCGCCTCTCAGCTATGCCTTAACATTGCTTTTCATCCTCAGATGGACGGTCAGATAGAGCGGACTATCTAGACTCTTAAAGACATGTTACGATCTTATGTCCTAGATTTTGGAGGTTTGTGGATGAGGCACTTACCCTTAGTGGAGTTCACTTACAACAATAGTTTTCACACCACCATCAGTATAGAACCATTTGAAGCTTTGTATGTATGACCTTTCTGTTCTCTGTTGTGCTGGACTAGGGTCTGAGAGTCAGCAATTCTCGGACCAGAACTAGTGCATAATACAACAGATATGGTTCAGGTGATTCGTGAGAGGATGAAGATATCACATGATCATCATAAATCATATTACGATTAAATGAGGAGACCCTTAGAGTTTTATGTTGGGGATCACGTGTTTCCGAAGGTGACTCCCTGTTGTGGGCTGCGAAGGTTTAGTCATGGGAGTAAGCTTTCTCCCTGGTTTGTTGGGCCTTTCGAGGTGTTAGCTCATGTTGGAGCTGTGGCATATCGAGCAACACTTCCCTCACAGATGAGCCAGATAAATTATGTTTTCCACGTATCACAGCTCCGTCGTTATCTTCATGATGACTCACACATCATCGATTGGGGAGAGAACGATGTTGATGATGATGCGACCTTTGAGGAGCAGCCTGTAGAGATCCAATAACGCAAAGAGAAGGTGTTGAGCGAGCGTTATATCCCCTTGGTTCGTGTCCTATGGTGACATGATGGTATGGAGGAGAGTAACTGGGAACGCGAGTCATAAATACATGCTCAGTACCTAGAGTTTTTGATGTTTAACTCTTTTCATGTAACAATGTTCCCTTTGTGGTTATAGACCTTTCGTGTTTATAAGATGGATATCTTTTGGTTACTTCTTGTGGATTGCTCTCTTTTGAGAGGTATCTCTATGGGTGGTTGTTTAGACCCAATTTTGGTTTCTCTTTAGGTGGGTTTTGAATTCTTAGGGATGAGAATATTTTGAGAGGTATCTGATGTAATGGCCCGGACCTCTCTGGTCCATTCCTCTACGGAAATCTAGTGTTTGAGGTGTTCTGGGAGGTCAAAGTGACATATGCCCAACACTTTTCCAAATTTCCAGTTCTGTGAACAGTGCAACGGTAGCCTTATGTGAACAGTGCAATGGTAGCCTTATATGAATAATGCAACAATAGCCATATGTGAACAGTGTAATAGTGAGGTCCAATTGTAGCCTCTATTTCCTTTTCCAAATTTTGAGTTAATGAATAGTGTTTCTAGAATGGTGAGGTCCGATGGTAGCCTTAATTTTCCTTTTCCAAATTTTGAGTTCATGAACAGTGTTTCCAGAATGGTGAGGTCCAATGGCAGCCTCTACTCCCTTTTCCAAATTTTGAGTTCATGAACAATGTTTTTTGAATGGTGAGGTCCAACGGTAGCCTCTATTTCCTTTGCCAAATTTTGAGTTCATGAACATTATTTCCAGAATGGTGAGGTCCAACAGTAGCCTCTATTTCCTTTTCCAAATTTTGAGTTCATGAACAATGTTTCCAAAACGGTGAGGTCCAAAAGTAGCCTCTATTTCCTTTTCCAAAATTTGAGTTCATGAACAATGTTTCTAGAACAGTGAGGTCCAACGGTAGCCTCTATTTCCTTTTCCAAATTTTGTGTTCACGAACAATGTTTCCATCTTCCTACGGTTTCTCCCCTCAGACATTTACTTTGATGTAAAATGCATTTAAGGCCTAATTTTAAGGACTCTAAGGCCGATTCAAAGGCCATAACTCCTATATTAACTTTCCTAAGGCTCAGGATGCTTTTACTTGGTCAAACCGCATGGTTTAATGCGATCCGTTTTTAATGGAAAATCCAGCGTATCTTAAACCATTTCTCCAATAAATCTTCTAAAGAGACAAGATATCTTCCTCCCTAGTTCTTCCTTCTTGTTCTCTGGTGTGAGATGCTCGAAACTTTCATTCCATCCTGTAGGAGTTGCGCAATCAAACTTTCCTCCTTAGATTGGTTCCCCTCTGTTTTGATGCAACAAAGTAGTATCGATCAATCTTCAGTATAAGGTATGATATATAACCATTATTTTGGGTTCACCTCCTTATGTTTATCCTTGATTTTTTTTGGAAACATATATCTGTGTTACTAATGGACTTTTCTTGGGTGTTGATCGGTGTGTTGGTGTATCTACATCCTCAGGTGGATACAATTGTCACGAGGGAGGAGATCGTAACCTTTTGTGTGGCTCATTCTCGTATAAAGAACGTAAAGAACCGTTTAAGGTAGGGGATTTGTTGATTCTCTATTCTTTTACATGAAACTATAGAGTTAGCATGTTTTAGACACTAGATCACAATGGAATTGACATATTAAATATTTGAACCAGATAAATAAATTGATATCGATTGTATGTTATTGCCTATTGTTTTGCTAGATAGTGTGATACCTATGCTTGCATTGTTAGCTTTTCATTCTTGATGGAAGTTGGCAATGAACGTAAAGCTGGAATTAATTGATAATTGTTTGGATAAAGATAAAGAGGCATGTAAATGAATTTGGTTTTTGTTGTTGTAATTTGATTTTAATCAAATTAATTCAATAAGTATGTTTAATCAATATGTGATAGCTTACTATTTAGGTTTCTCAAAGATGAAACCTATGAATAATAAATCGGTTAATACAAGATGGATTAAAGAATTGGTTGTTTTATAAAAGATAATTTCTTATAGGGTTCTGAGTTACCCTCTTTCTTGTTTAAGGGCCAATAGCCCAATTGATAGGATGTTTGTTTTCTTGCTGCTTATGTCGTGAGGTGATCCTGGAGGGCTGTTGTGATATGTGGGGGTAGGGAGGCCTATTATTTGTGGCAGAAGTTGACGCCTAGAGTGGCGAGATGCATTGGTTTATGCATGTTGGTGTCGGGGAGGACACCAAAGATGATGAAATGGGTTGAATGTGAATGTTTGGATGCTTGCTGATTCTTATTGGTTGTTTATCTTATTTACTTTCCCCACTACTCAAGACAACTGGTTTGCTTACCCTCATTCCAAAAGGGGAGAAGAGGTGAGAGGTATGCCACGTGATTTCTGTGTTTAGCTTCCTGAGGAAGGATGGGTCTATGCTCTTGCTATAGGTGTAAAAGACTCGACGGGTAGTTCATCTACTCACCATGTTGAGCCCCCTTGTGTTTAGTAGCTTATAATGTTTTTCTAGAATGCCTGGGAATATGGGAAAGTAATGATGTTAATAAATGATTGAATAAATTATGTTAACCCATGGGTTTGGAGCTTGCTTGGATGCAATGTTGAGGTTTCAATTTAATGGAACAGTGGACCTTGGGTGTGATGCCAATGAAATATAATATGGAAATTATTAATAGTTAATTAGTGTTTAAAGAATTAATGGACGTAAAGTGAAACTGATAAAAAGGGAATGAAGGAATGTAATTAAAACTCTTTAAATGGTTGTTTTCTTATAGGATACCTAGTCTTAGAAGTGACAGTTGGGAGTACGAGAGATGTTAGATACAGTTGAGTCTAAGACTAGGTTATGCCCATAGTGTGGTTGTGAGCTATAGTATATTCTGTACTTTTTGTGTTTCTATACGCTACTCCACTCCGTCAATTAGGGAAATTGACACCCCGAGGATTCTGATCCCTAGGGGGTGTTTTCACCAACATTCTAGTGGGAGGATGGATGGATGACTACCCCCTTTAGCCCCTCTCTCTTATCTTGGTAGTTACTTGTGCTGGTAGGCACAACAGTTAGTTTCCCCCTTATATGTGTGTATAGGGTTGTAATGACTTGTGGTTATTCACACACATATATTCTGGATATAGTTTCCTATGGACTACTATAGGTGTAACGTTTATAGGTTGTGATGGCTTGAGTATCCTTACTTAGTGTGTGGGCTTTAATGGCTTGAGGTATAATGCCCGATGTATGATACACGTTATACCAGCTGTGGTGTATCCTGAAAACTACCTGGTTACTTTTCTTATGTGGATGTGGTGGTTTTTTTGCACGAGGTGCATGTTGTGGTGCTTCACCCAGGTGTCTGCGGGTAAGAGTTTTTGGAGAGAGATGGCTTAGGACGTGCGACGCTGGGGCAAAGCGGAAAACCAGTGGGGAAGTAGTAGCAGGGTACCCTTGATATTCTTTATTATATTATATACTCTTGTATATGATACTTGGTGAGAGTAGACATAGTGAGGATGTGAACTTAGTATAACTATTTAGGTGAAGAGTTAGTTTTACTTGTTTTTCACTGTGCTTTAGCATGCTTTCTTTACTTTTGCTTGAGAGGCTCCGGGGAGGATCCAACTTAGTATATTGTTATACTCATCCTATGTATATATATAAATTGTTTCTTAGGACACTTGGAGAAAGTTGGAGATCAAGATGGTTTCTACTAGATTGGGGTTGCAGGAGATGTTCAGGCTTTGTGGTTGCTACTGTTTTTACTTTCCTTTGGTACTTGCACTTTTCCCCTTTCAGTTGTAGTATTTTTGCATGACATTACATATGTGTACTTAGGATTTATTTTATACTATTGTCTGAGTTAGAGTTGGTTGGTGTTTGTCTTATCTCTCTCTTTTTAATGTGTTCTCTTAGAGGGTAATGCCTCCCAATTGCGTGTTTACTATACTCTCAGTTCTAGTCACCAACTCGGGGCCTACTGGAGGCAAGACTCAGGGGTCATTATCTCCCTTCTCACATTGTCGGCCCAGGAGGGGTACACTTTGTGGGGAGGGGGTCGCGACAACCTACCTCATAGTTTCATGGTTCTCCTCATACAATGTTGACTTCTAATTCTACCTAGAACGTGGTAGATCAATTGGGTTAAAAAACCTCCAATGATTATTGAATAAGAGTTCAGACGGAGATTCAGGAGGAAATTCTTCCTTCGGCGCATTGCTCATCGAACCCGGATGAGCCCTCTGTTCATTTTCACAAAAATGACACTACTTCCCAATTTATCCAAAAATAAAAGAAAAGTACATTATGTGTATTGGAAACTACATGTTGTGTCTGTAAATTTTCCATACAAGTCCTGTCCAGGCCATTACATGTCATGTACTGGGATGTACATGGTGTGTACCCATATTACACAACATGTGATTGAAAATACACGGTGTGTAAGCCTCTTTTCTCTTCATTTCCTTAAGTACAACTGAAAAAGAAATATTCATACCTCAAAGGAAGAACCAGGTTTTTACATCACACAACTAAAAAAAGGCCTATTTCCATGGTTCAAAACTGTGGCAATAAGCCCCAAAACTGTGGTCATAGGCTACGACCACTGTTTTGGCCAACTGTGGCTGCTATCTCCATGGAAGTAGGGATCGAACTATTGCCATAGTTTTGAAAACTGTGGCAATAGACCTTGAAATTTTCCACCATGGTGGTTGACCTATGGATATAGTTTAAACTGTGGCAATAGCCTCAGTAAACCATGGAAATAGCCTAAAAAAATTGTGTCTGCTAAGTTTCGATCCCTGCACCTCCCCTTTGCGAATCAATGTTTCTTTCCACTACACCACAGAACGCTTCATGTATATAAATATATATTATGATATATATATTAATATAAACCATGGTGGCAGGTCTTTCCACCAAATTTTTGGCGACAATTTTTTTCCCTGCGGAAGCGCGAGAACCCTATAGTCACAGTTTTCAACTGTGGCTATAGGCCTTTGAAAAAATTGGCCTATAGCCACAATTTTGAGAACTATGGCTATAACCCACATAACCATGGCTATAACCACAGCCTATATCCACAGTTTTGAAAACCATGGCTATAGGCCATAGAAAATTGGCCTATCGCCACAGTTCTAAAATCGTGGCTATAGACCACAAAAAACTGTCATATCGCCACAATTTTAAAATCATGTCTATAGGCCATAGAAAACTGGCCTATCTCCATGGTTCTGTAACCATGGAAATAGGCCATAGAACCGTGGCGATAGCCACCCATAACCATGGTTTTAAAACCGTGGCTATAGGTTTGTGGTAGTAACCACTTTTTCTAGTTGTTTCAGTTATTATAAATAAGTCATATAAAGTTTAAATAGCACTGAAATAAATCATAATAATAATAAAGGTGGATCCAAGGTGAAACCAAGGCATTCTTGACCTCATGGGTCAACCAACTCATAACAATAACTCATGCAGTCTGGCGATAACGGGTCTGAGTGTAATCTAAGGGGTTTACCCAAGGCATTCCACTATAAAAGAATCTAATTGGGTCCATGGATATCATCCATGGTAATCACATGCTAAGAATGACTGGGCCCAATGGGGTAAATCCATGGTGCTGTGTGTCCGAAGAATCAAGCTGAATCCTAGGAGTGTATCCAAGACATTCTAATATTTGGAAGATATGTCAATTGAATCGTTGGTACATCACTAAGGCATTCACATAGTAAGACAAAGACCAGATTCCGTGGTGGATATCTTCCACAACAATTAGCTCAATGAATGATAATGGCACCCTCTAAGTTCTCAAGACATTCCCTAAGAATCGAAGGCTGACTCAAGTCTGACCACTCCTATAAAAATAAAAAAGGCCCAAGGAAAAAGACACCTTATAATCATTCCATTATATCATATATAAACATGGAAATTCAATACTCATGCCATTTAATCTTTTAAATAGGTCCATTCCATTACCTTTCAATAATCATGGCAAGGTGTATCAAGGACATGAAACCATTAATCACTTTAATTTATAAACATTTAATAGGTTCATCCCATACCTTTAATTTATCTTGACAAGAGGGCTGAGAACATGGAACAAATAACAATTCAATTATAATTAACTAGGCCAAGTGATATATATAAATATACTTTCCATTTAACAATTTAAAGATTCATTTAATTATGATGGAACACTTACCTTATCAAGGCCAAGTGAAAATCACATCCAAATGGTGTCTTAGATAATTTCAATATAGAAAAAAAGGGTGTAACATGGTACACACCCTAAATGGGTGGAAGATGTTGAGGTTCCAACCTCAAATGATATAAAGAACATGTATAAAAAGGGCTCTAGAATGTGATCACAATGATTATAATAAATGCATATCAATTTTAGGGGCAACGCTTGGTGAAACTGGCATGCACACAATGATGGAAATTTATAAATGAAAAAACTTTTAGGGAAAAGTCAGAGACCACCTACCTCAATATTATAACACTCTACTCATCTGGTATCAGACCTTAATTTTTCCTATATTGAAGGAAAATGGAAGAGCAAAAAAATGACTTGAAAATAGGGCATATGAACATACATCAAAATAGTGTCATCGATAGAAATAATAATGATGAAACGAGCCAAATTATTGACACACTTACCGATGGCTATCTAATGAGACGATTGCATCTTAAATTGGAGGTTGGATGAAGAAAAAACACCAAAGCTTAGAATAGGAAGCTTAGGAGCTCAAACATGAAGGAAGAGGGTAGATTCTATTCATTGGTGGAAGAAGGGAAAATGAAATTAAGTTATAAGAAAATTAGGGAAAAATAGTAAATTCACACCTCTTTAAAGGGGTCACACAATTTGGCCGCATGGTTAGCCAAACCGTGCACCATGCACTTCCCATAGAGAGGCATCACATGATTTGACAAACCATGCATCAATCGTGCTTAGATCACTGTCTAGAGAGGATACTCACACGATTTGGCCACATGGTTTGATAAACCGTGTCATTTGGCTCTGCTAAAAATTGTATAAATTTTACACGAGTGTTCGGATCTGGGCACATGATTAAGGAAGATTGTGCACTCAACTCTACCATTTAAAAAGTCTCACATGATTAGGAGAAATCATGTGGGTTGGGTGACACAGTTTCTACTAACCGTGCAACCCAATGCTTTCTTCCACCGATCGAGGTTTGAAGATTCGAATAAGCCCCATACACCCTTGTTTATTCCATAACCTCACTAGTCATCCACATTAGGTAAAATTAAAGGATTTAAATTGAAAATTAAAGGATTCTTACTTCATAGAAAAACTGGTTTCTTACAGTCTCCCCCCTTAAAGTAACTCATCATCGAGTTACCCTTCCAAGGGAAAAAAAATTCATCTATAAACAACTATGGCCACTGATCACGTACATCATCCTCCCGCTCCAAGTCTCATACTATACATGAATTTACTACTATAGTACCCACACTAAAGGGGAAAACCATCCTTAAAGATAATTCATGTTCCAATCCACAATGTGTATAGGATACTCTTTAAAAGAATCATCAACATCTAACTCAAAATCCTTAGGATCAAAAGTATGAGACGAGTCAACATGATATCGAAGAAGTTTTGAAATGTGTAAGATATCATGCATTACATGATACCTTTGAGGTATAAGAAACTGATAAGCTACTGGTCTGAATCTATCTAATATCTAAAAAGACACGACAAAGCATGGCGAAAACTTCCCTTGCCTTCATATTCGTCTATTCCCAAGCCTGGGTGATACTCATAGGAAAACACAATCCCAGAACTCAAACTCAAGAGGTCATAAACAATGATCAACAAAAGATTTATTTCAAGACTGAGTAGTAAACATACACTTTCTGATCAACTGAACCTGCTCCTAAGTCTCTTGCATGAGACAAAGACCTATCAGCACTACCTCTCCTACCTCTAATTAGCACAGGGGCGAACAACATGACCTACCATATAAGGACTCATATGAATCCATTTGAATTGTCACCTGATAGTTTTTATTTAGTAAAACTTAATGAGAGGGATATGATTCTCCCAAAAACCAAAAAAATCAAGGACATATTCTCGGATCATGTCTTCCAACACCTATATTGTCTGTTCTGACTGGACATCGGTCTGAGGGTGAAAATTTGTGCTCAGAAGCACCTGTGTACCCATAGCCCTCTATAACCCCTACCATAGCCTCAATGTGAAATGAGAATCCCTATCTAAAATTATATTACGAGGGACCCCGTGTATCCTTACGATCTCATAGACATACATTATTCCCAACTCATCATCTGAGAAAGTCTCTTGAATAAGAAGGATATGGACAACTTTCATCAGTCGATTCATGACTACCCAAAACGCGTTGCTACCTTAAAGTGACCTCAATAAGACAACAAAAAAATCCATTTCAAAGTCTTACCATTTTAATTACTGTACTAAAAATGGATGTAACAAGCCAACATATCGTTGGTGCTTCGCATTCACCTACTGACAAGTGGAACACCTGGTGATAAAACCTAAAATCTGACATTTCATCCCTGGCCACCAATACTAGCGACACTTATCATGATAAATCTTGGAGATTCCTAGATGAACTACCCATTGATAAGTGTGGGAATCTCGTATTAGTTCCTCTATAATATTTTTAGGAACCCAGACACACCCATGTATACATAGGATGTCATCTCCATTAACAGACTAATCCAGAGGCAGGTCCTCACCAGAAATACTCTCTCAAAGAACTAAGCCTTAAGGATATGAAAACTTCCTTTTCTTAACCCTATCTAGGAGTGAATAGGTAACTACTAAGGGTACAAGAGAATAACACTCATTACTCTCATTAAACTTTAGATGCAGCTAAAAAAATAGGGCTATCAATTTCCATTCATTGCTAGCTTCTTGCACAACCTATGCTTGAGTTTCCTGGCTCAACGCATCAACTACCACATTTCCCTTTATAGGCATATAGGAAAGCTCAAAGTCAAAATACTAAAGGTATTCAAATCATATTCACTGTATGAGATTTAATTCACACTATGTAAAGATATATTTGAGGCTATTGTGGTCCTTATACACCACAAAGTGATCACCCATCAAATAGTGTCTCCAGCAGCGTAAGGCATGAACCATTGCTACTAGCTAAAGGTCGTGAATTAGGTAATTAAAATTGTGAGGTATCAACTATAGAGACCCATATACAAAAAATCTATCCTCATGCATCAACACCTCACCCAGTCTGATACTCGATGCATCACAAAAAATGGTATAACCTCTACCAGGCTTTGGAAGAATCAGAATTGGTGTCGAAGTAAGACTTCCTCACATATTTCAGACCAAAAGAACTTCACACCCTTATTAGTTAGACTAATAATAGGTGAAATAAGGAATGCTAAGTCTTGTATGAAATTCCCATAATATCCATTCGGTCCCAAGAAACTTCGTATATCAAACACATTCTTGGGATGATCCCAGGAAACCATAACATTCACCTTCTCTAGGTCAACGAATACTCTTAATTCTGATATAATATGACTCAAGAAGTGAACTTTGTTGATCTAGAAGTGAAAATTATCAAGATTAACATATAGATTAAACCCCCTCAGTGTATTCAAAATGATCTCATGATGTTTAGAATAGTCACTACGAGTATGAGAATAAACCAAGATGTCATCCACGAAAACCACAACAAAGGAATCCAGATAGGGGTAAGACACCCTATTCATAAAATCTATGAAAATGGAGGGTGCGTTTATAATAATAAATGACATGAAAAGGTACTCATATAGATATTAACAACTTTAGAAAGTTTTATGCGGTATATTTGAAGTCCTGACTCACACATGATGATAACCCAATCTCATGTCAATATTTGAGAACACTCTAGCTCCTCAAATATAGTTGAAGATATCATCTATTTGAGGAAAAAGATAATGGTTCTTAACCACAAGATGATTCAACCATAAATAATCCACACATAATATATGGGTCTTATCTGCCTTCTTGGAGAAAAGAATAAGTGAACCCCAAGAATAAGTGCTAGATTGGATAAAACCCTTTGTTTATAAATCTTCTAACTACCTCTTGAGCTCCTGGAGCTTAGGATGTGTCATCCTATATAGAGAAATAGACACCAAAGATACTCCTAGAACAAGCTCAATTGTAAACTCTACCTCCCTCATAAGAGTTAAGGAAGAAAAATCATCAGTAAAAACATACCTAAAACGATCTAATACCAGAGGAAAGTCAATTTGAGGTATGACCTACTCTTCCATATAAAGGCTAGCAATATGGGCGATCACTTCACCGAGCCCACGAAGATCTGGTCCAACTCTACTGGCCTATACATTCCATTCACCCATATGAAGATAACTATCATCCTATGGTGATGTAAACTATAGTGACCCTAGCCTTTTTCATATATTATTAAATGATTTTAAGTATAATTAACCATCAAATATAAACTAAGTATCATAAAGTCCAGTGTATTTGGAAGATTAGGTATATAATTAGAAAGCATGAAACTGAAATAAAAACATATTTTATTTAATATCCATAATGATATCCCAACTTCCTTTGAGATCTTACATATTCATAGGATAACGTGGGGAATACATGAAAAAATGGATGAGCTAAAAAGCCTAGTAAGGGAATAAACATAGGAATAAAGCATAATACATGGGTTAGAAGGCATAACATGATGACATAAAAAGGTATGGAACATGAATAAACATATGGAATCATAACATATAGAACATGGGATCATGTAATAATGGAATCATAGGAATTTTGAAGAAACATAAAACATGACATAAACACGAGTTAAGGCTAACTGCCAAGACTACATCACGTGGTGGACAATGTACCATAAAGGAATTAGGGTGACTCTCTATCCCAACATGAAATATCATGAGACTAAACATTAACCAATGAATTAGAGTGATATTTTTGTGCACCCATCATAACATGTTCATGAATATGTGTTCCATATGAATAATCAAACATAAGGGTTACCCATGGAAAGAAATGAGTATCGTAATCATGTCATAAAGCATAAAAAATGGGCGTATCATAAAGGTGTCCATGAAAGAATGGATTTAAATCATAATTGTACATTAATAAGGTAAAATAGGTATAGATAATGATAAATTATGTCCAAATTAAGTGAAAACATGTAAAAAGAGTGTTTAAGAAACTTTAGAAATGAGCCACTTTAGTGCGGTTTTAGGGAAAATATTAAAGATTTTTTAAAATGGACAAGGCATAATTGTTTGTATAAAACCATAAATTAACTAAGATAGTTTTTAATGATAAAAAGATTTATTTTATAAAAATATTTATGTCTTAAAAAAAATTATGGTGCGTACTTAAAAATGGGTAAGAAATTGGGAAGTTTCCTTTAGTCAGGCTTGCTTATCAGAAGTAATTGAAAATGAAATATTTTTAAAATATGTATTTCCCCATAAAAGAAGGATGAATTGATCTAGATACATAATTTTAAATCATATAAACATAATTTAGAATATTTAAATAAGGATAATTAAGAAATAAATTGTTGTAAAGGGAGAGAAAGCGTAACCCAAAGGTAAATTTAGAGGTTCGAAGAGATCCCTTTCCTTATGTTCGAATGTGTTATGCACTTGCACTTAATATCATGGATAATAAATTTATATTAATTAATTAATTAATTAAAAACCTATTATACATATATTTTATTTATTATATTATTATTAAGTTCATTTATGGTCATTTCAATGAGTTATATTGTTTAATTTTGTCATTTCGGGAGTGTACATTTCGTGATTTTATGATCAGATCCCTTGAGTTTAATTATGTGAGTTCTTATTAAATGGAAGCAAAACTGAATAAGTGGAATTATATGATATTAATATACTTCCCAAATTTTAAATGGTTCCATATACACTAGTACAAAATTTATTTATCATGTTATCTTTTTCACATCGGTTATCTATAACTGACATGAAAAAGCCTTATATATTACTTTATCATGGTTATCATATAACTGTTGTGAAAAAACTAGTATCCCGATTTATCACTTTGGATATATTTTAACCGATGTGATAAAGAAATTTTTATTGCTTTATTATGTCAGTTATAAGATAACCGATGTGATAAAGCACATTTTTTATGTTAGTTGTTGTATAAATGATGTGATAAAATAATAAAAATCTCATTATCATGTTGGTTATAATATAACTGAAGTGATATAGTATTTAAAATTTTAGGAATTTTTATTTTGAACCATTTCAATGTTATTTGATACCATGAAAGAAAACTCATTTCTCTCACGTGGAAGCCCTAACCTCGTTTCTTTGATCCAACGACCTCCATTATCAATTTTCCATCTTCATACATCGCTGGGTTTCATCGAACTCATTTTTTCGAATTCGATCAGCTCATCTCTCAACTCTAAAGTAAGACTCAAACATCGATCCTTACTCACAGATCCCCTAACGCTTGTTTTTTTCGATTCTGTTTATTTAAATCTCACATTACCATCATTTTTATGTGAAGTGACTATGATATGATTAAAAAAGTTGTTTCTAAATCTTATTATGGAATTAAAATATTACCTGGTGGATTAAATTAGTACTTTTGACGATAATGGTGTTAGAGTCATTTCTTAGTTATCCACATAGGGTTTCTTATGTTTTATTATTATTGGGTTATGATGGTTATATTTTCTTTAAATTTTTATTGATTTTACGGGCTCCTTGATGATCATTTGGATTTTTAATGATATCCTATGTTAATAGTAGGTGGTATGAAACCTTATGGTTAATTTTTGGGTTATTCCTTTAACATACGTATAACATGTTTTTTTAAAATAATAATAATGAGAAAAATAAATTTTTAAAGTAATATTGGATGGTATTTCATTTCTACTTTAATTTAATTAATTTGATCATTCTAAAGGATTTTTTTATTAAACTATGATATAGTATTAAATCACACTTGCATATAGAAAACCTTGTTTTTGGTTTAGTGTAATGTAAATTATTTTCAATCCCTTAGATAATTATATTAATTTTAACCTTTAATGTGTATTGTTAAGAAATATTAGAGATACCTTTTATTGGTTTCCTCATATAACCATGCCTAACATGGTTTTAGATGTACTATTGTATTTATTTTCATTTATATGTTACATATAGACTGAATGATTTTTTTTCAATATAGTATCATAGAAATTTAAGACTCGATGATGTATTATATAATGATATATGTTTCCCATTAATCATCTTACTTGTGGACTAATAGACAACATAGAACCACTTCATTGAACATGGAACTTATTAGGATATTATAGTGTTGAGAATTTTTTTTAATGTTTTACAAGGTGAGATCAATTATTCCCATTATATCCCAATTGAATTATAAGTCATGATAATTATAAAAATTTAATTAAGTGATTGAATGGATGGTTAGTTAATGGATGGATTAGTTAAGTGGGGAGAAATATTTTGACCCTAAATCATCAATGAGTTTCAAATTATAAAACACTATTTGATACTCTAAATTATTTATATATATATAAAATAGAGATTAGACATAGTTTTACATAATGAACTCTACTCAATAATTTTATATATTTTTCTAAAAGTTTAAAGAAGAGTTATTTTCATTTTAATAATGTTTTCTCAAAAATTGTTCATTAAAATAATATATTTTTATTTTTATTTTTTAAAATAGAAAAAATGCATTTCATTAATTTAGTGATAGATTAAAAATTTGATCCATTATTTTATAAAATTCAATATTAATTAAATAGTTAGATTTTATAAATAGTATGTTTTAATGAAGGAAACCAAACTATGAAAATGATTATAGTTTGGAATTGGTAAATTCAAATATTAATGACTATTTATACGTCATATATTTAGTGGAACATTAGTTTATCAACATTCCTTTTGTATAATTACTATTATATATGAATGTCTATGATTTATTAAATAATGACTCATAAAGTAATCATAATTCTCCTAAAAACCTTATTATATGTTATATAATTAATTAGAGTCACTCTGATGTTTTTCTATGTTATGATTAGTGGTTTACATCCTATTTAGTATTATATTATAGAAATAATTCATTAAACCTTTGATTTAAATATGTGTTTTTTATTTTAAATGTGATGGATATTTTTAAATAGTCCGCTTTTTCTAAAGTAAAACATTGAGGATGTTTTTAATTAAATTATAATTTTAAATGATTTGATTTTGTAAAATAAATTAATTTTAAAAAACTGTTGTGACATATTTTTCTAAAAGTAATTTTATGTTAATGAAGTTTTTTTTAAATATAAATAATATGTAGTGGTATTTGGGATTAGAAATGTAAAGGGTGTTGAATTTTTATTTATCAATTATATTTTAACCTATATTCCATTATTGTCTAGAATTTATAATTATACTTTTCAAATACGCACATATATTTTTTAAATTTCAAAGTTTTGTTATATTCAAATTATGACATCTTTGATATAAATTTAAACCCAGTTTGGCTTAAATAATTTATTCTCACTTTTATCACTTCTATATTCTTTTGAAAAGATATTTATTCTTGATATTTGTTATAGATTATAATGAGTCAAAGTTGGATTATGAAACTTTGAATAAGTGATGAATATGAGGAAGGTGTTGATAATTTTTTGGAATTTTCTAAACATAATGTTCCAAACAATGAAATGTTCTTCTATTCATGCCTAAAATGTTTAAACATGAAGAAGTTGAAAATAATAGAGATTAATGATCATTTAATTTTTTATGGTTTTAATCTGAGTTACAACCCTTAGATTTGGCATGGTGAAACTGGATAGAATTTCAGATCTCTTGATAATGATGCTTTGTATGATGATAATTCTAATATAATTGAAGAAATGATTCATGATATTGAAGCGGAGGCAATTGAGAAAGAATAAAAAATTGAGCATCTATATGAAGATGCTAAAAAACCATTTTATCGAGGTTATATGTAATTTATAGTTTTATTGATGGTGTTAAGATTGATTAACTTTAAGGATAAACATGGATGGAGTGAAAAAAGTTTTATAGAGTTGCTATAATTTTTGAAAGATATTCTTCTTAAAGATAATGAACTTCCAGATTCACATTATAAAGTGAAGAGAATACTATGACCAATGGGATTAGGGTACAAAAAAATACATGTCTACTCAAATGATTGTGTTCTATATAGGAAGGAATATGAATTTATTTTAGGGTTTCTTAAATGCAAGGCATCATGATATAATTTTAAATAAAAATCAGAGGCTGATTTAGCAGTTATAGAGATCCCTACAAAGGCATTTTGGTATCTTCCTATAATTCCTCATTTGAAAAGTTTATTTAAAAATTCACATGATTTGAAAAGGTTAAGATGGAATGTTGATGAGAAGATATGTGATGGAAAGGTACAACATACAAATGATTTTTCAAAATAGAATAAAATTGATCACCAGTTTCTTACATTCAGAAATGAAGTTAGAAATATAAGACTTGGACCGTGCATGGATAGAATGAAACCATATTGAATCCTTAGAAACACACATAGCTCATGGCTTGTTTTATTAGTAATTTTCATCTTATCTTATGAATTTTTTATGAAGTGAAAATATTTCATGTTGAGTTCAATGATATCTAGACCAAAATAGTCTAGAAATGATATTGACATTTTCTTGTCACCATTAATTGATGATTTGAAGTTGTTATGGGAGGAAGGTATAAGGGTGTATGATTATTTTAAAATAGAATATTTTCAAATCCATGCAATGATTATGTTCACTATAAATGAATTCCCAACATATGGAAATTTGTCTGGATACATTGTTAAGGGGCATAAAGCTTGTCCAATTTGTGAACAATGGACTTCATATTATCAATTTCATCATGAGAGAAAAACAGTATACATAGGTCATCAAAAGTTTTTGTCTATGTATCAATATTATAGAAGATTAAAAAAGGATTTCAATGGCTCACATGAATTTTATAATACTCTAAAACCTTTATCTATTGACCAGTATTTTGATAGGGTGAAAAACATCGATGTGACATTTGAAAAGACATATACATATGGTAATGATAGAAATGTTTAGAATAAATGGTCAATATTTTTTGAGCTACCATATTGGAGATATCATGAGGTTAAACATAACATTGATGTCATGAACGCGAAAAAGAATATATGTGACACCTTTATTGAAACATTATTAGATATTAAAGGAAAGACTAAATATTGGCTGAATTCAAGATTGGGATTACTCTCAATGAGAATACACTTGGAGTTGGCTCCCACTCCTGATGGAAGGTGAACATTCCTACCCCCAAATTTTCATAACTTATCCAAGAAGGAGAAAATTATCTTTTTTAAATGTCTTCATGATATCAAAGTACCACATAGTTATTCTTAAAATGTAAAAAAAATTGTGTCTTTAAAGGATTTGAAGTTGATAGGTATGAAATCTCATGATTGTCACATAATGATGCAACAAATCTTACCAGTTTCATTACATGAAATATTGTCCATTTGTGTTATAATGACTATCATGAAGGTGTGTTATTTTTTCAATTCAATTTGTAATAAGTTGATTGATTCAAATACTTTGAACACTTTGGATAATGAAGAGGTTTATATACTTTGTCAATTTGAAATGTATTTTTCTCCACCTTTTTTTGATATCATGGTGCATTTAATGGTTCACTTGGTGTGAGAAATAAAGATTTGCAGACCTGTATATCTATATTGGATGTATCCCTTTTAAAGGTGTATGAAGATATTGAAGGGGTATGTTAAGAATCCACATCAACCTGAAGAACCCATTGTTGAGAAGTATGTTTTTGAGGAGTCTGTAGAGTTTTTACAAACTATTTGTCTATAGTGGAACACATTGGTTTGCCTACATATCTCCATGAACAAGTTAATTATGGGGGAAATAGGATCCATGGATTGAAATTTAAATAGTTGATAGGTGAATAGATAAATAATATACATTGATACATCTTAAATAACACAGATAATTCTCAACCATATATAACATTGCATATTAACATGTTGAAATAATGTTATCTAAAGAAGAAAGATATGCAGATTTTGAATGAGCATAACAATTTTTTTCCATGGTTTAAAGAGACCATGATTGGTAGATCAGATGCATTAGAAGCATTGACATGGTTAGTGGGTGGACCAAGTTTAAATTTGATAACATGGTCCGAGTATGACATTAATGGCTTACATTTCATACGAAGGATTAGGAAAAGAGAAGCGCGGTTCAGAATAGTAGTGTATTGGTGTTCAATGAATCAATACATTTTTTGAGTGCCAAAGAGAAAAACCCAATCTCTACCTCAACTGAATATTATGGATTCATTGAAGAAATATGGGTAGTTGACTACATTAAATATCAAGTTACAGTGTTTAACTGTAAATGGTTTATCAGTAACAACAGTGTCAGATATGATGAATTTTGAATGACACTAGTTAATCTAAGTAAATTGGAATACAAAGCTAATACTTTTATCATGAAAAAACATGCAAAAAAATTTCTATGTTCTTGATCAATCCTATATATAGTGGTCTATTGTTTTAAAAGAAAAAACAACAACATATTGGTAATGATAAACTTGATGAAGATGTTGATTTATGTGAGATCCCTACTTCCATGGAAATATTAACAAATAATATTGTTGAGCATGCACTATAATAAAATAGGCTGTTTGTAGTGTTTTTTTTGATTTGGTGACTATTTAAACCACCACTAAAGTTGGAATTAGCATTTAACATGCATCAATTTCTTCTATTTAGCAGCGGTTTCTGGTAACCGTGGAAGAAAGTATATTTAGAGACAGTTTCTGGTAACCATGGTAGAAATTATGTTTAGCAGTGATTATTTTCATTTTAGTGGTGATTTTCTAGAAAAAATGGTGAGGATTTAGCAATGGTTTAAACTGCTACCATATCCTCAATATTTTTTGATAGGAAAACTGCCACAAAAAAAAATCACCACTAAATAATATTTACTTTTTATAGCAGTAGTTATAATCATTGAAAAAAAATCAGTATTATATAGTGGCAGTTAAAACCACATATAAATAATAATATTTCATATTTAGTGGTAGTTTAAACCTCCACTATGTTTAGTTTTTCAAAAAAAAAATAAAATGCAGAATCTACAAACCTAGAACAATAGTTAACCCTGAAAGAAAACAAACAAACATTGCAACATTACATTATATAAAGTTCAAAATATCACTCGTTAACAACATAAAAATTAACCTCATGATCACTTGTTAAAAGCTTACAAATTAACCTCATTATCACAAAAACAATAAAAAGAAATTCAATAACACGCAAAAATATATATGAGAATCCAATAGTTCCCATTTTTGCTATTATAAAAAAATCATTCATATTGATCCCCCTTCCCCAAAAAATTACATATGAAACATTCCTTAATTCTAACAATATACACCTATAATGACAAAACTAATCACTACCTGATGAACTCTACTCGACACCCTATCCATCTCCTTCTCCACTTCCTACTACTGGTACCTATAAGATAATTATATTGAAAATTAAATAGTGTTGTATATTTATATTTAAACTTTAAACCAATAAAATTTTATGAACTAAATGATTTAGAAGTTGTATTATTTACCTTTTCACTGCCAGTCATCGATGTTATATGATCGAGGATAGATCTAGTCATATTATAATATAAATCAACCAACACTTTATACAAAGTAAAAATTTGATCCCCCTATTCCTCAATTGTGATTTGTGATAGAGTAAATATTTTCAATTAATTTATATTTAATATCATTTTTTTAAACTCACAAAAGTGTTCCTCTAAGATTAATTGTTTCATTTTTATGATTTTGGTGTTATTTTGAGCTGAATAGTAAAAATTGGCCATTTTGGATTTTTAACAGTTTTAAATTATTTCAGTATTTTGGCCATAAAATTATCTACACTAATAAAAATTAAAAAATTCTTTCTTTTACAGATTCTAAACATCCAGGGATTCATTTACTATTTTTGGACAAAAAGTTGAATCGGCCATATGGAAGCTCAAAAGAAGCTCACAAGTGGGAGAAAGAAAACTGTTTTCAGTTCTGCCTTGTTTTGGTGTGGGATCCATAACTCATTCATGGTGGGTCCAACTGTTCTGATATTCGGTGGTTAGACGCACAAGGAGTTTTATCACATCTTTTATTAAGGGAATGACACAGTATTCGGCCGTTTTAGGGTCCATTAAAGCTTCCTAATACGGGGGTTGGCGTTTTGGAGAGTCTGACTGGACATAATAAATGATCAGAGTAAAAGGGCCATAACTCTCAGAATACCAGTAAAAATATGATGAGAGTTTTAGGGGACACTTCCAAGACAATTATGAACAACATTTAATAAGGGCTCAACGCGTGAAGAGGTCATTTATTGGGTCAAAAACGCGACAACATTCGGAGGATGGAAATCTGGCTATAAAAGGAGGAGAGCTCCTCCTCCTCAAAACATCTCATTCTCCATCCCATTCCTTCTGGGACACCAAGGATAAGAACTTGTCATATTTCCATTTTATTTCTTTTATTTTTCTTTACTTTAAAATGTCTCTCCTCTCCCACATTATCTCACTTACCCCATCCATGGAGGGGTAGTTTCATTTGAGTGATTGGAAAGAGGGGAGGATGAACCTATGTGTTGTGTTTGAGTTTTTGTGCTTGAAATGAATAAAATTTGTTCTTATTTATTCTTCTGGTTCCAATTATTACTTCAGTATTAAATTATTAATGCGGTTGTGTTATGTTTTTGATTCTGAAATTATAAATTGCTTTGGTCTATGATCACATCTCCCTCCACCCAATTCTAATCTGTATACAGTGGAACAAGATTAGGTTTGGGTGGTGATTGCTCGGTGGTTGTCAAGCATATTTGTAGGATTGTATATCGAAATCATGGTTTATTAGGGAACAAAAATTCCAGTTCTGGGATTGCTCTAATCAATCAAGAGACCTTCTACAACCCTAAGCACATTGGAAGGAGGATAGAACAATCTAAGGTTTTAGAAAGGAAAATTCTCATCACATTTATCTGACTAAGGGAGAGAGAGGACTCAGTAGATGAATCTCTATCTTACCAGTTTAAGGAAGAAGAAGAGATAAAATTTGGAAACCATGATGGCACAACACTAGGTCTAGCCAAACCCAATCCGATCACCATATTTATCATTTGTTAAAACCAATCTTTTTAAGAAAACCAACAAAAAGTGACAACCTTGTTTTGTGTGCACTCCTCTTCGGAAGACTACCTAGGATCAACTGCTATACTATACTTAGGTAAATAAAATATTGTTTTTCCACGCCCCACAATAGGCGTGCGTCAAAATTGGCGCCGTTTCTGGGGAGGAAGTTCCACAACCTATTTGTAAATATTTGACCTTTTCAAATTTAAAAAAAAAATTAAAAAAAAAAATTCTTTTTTCCATCATGTATTCAAATTCAAATTTTTATGCATGGGAAGATTACTCGCAGGTGCAATATAAAGAACCATAAATTGATTATCGTGATCTCAATGACCGGGTTGAAAGGATTAGTAATAATTTGGATGATTTGGGTAGAAAAATGGAATGGGCATTGGACTATGTTCGTGCAATGATGGAGCAACCCGACCCCGAGCCGAAGCAAGAACCTGAGATAGTGGTGGAAGAAATTTCACCAGTCATCATTGAAGAACTAGAAGAGGTAAATGTTGAGGTACCTGAAGACTCATTCATCATCACTCAACCAATTCTACCCGAGATTGATGAAGAAGAAGATGAATTCCCTACTGAGCTACATGTGGGAGATCAACAAGAACTTGATGAATTTTGGAATGAATGTGAGGAACTTATTGATCTTCCCAAGCCTTGCAAAAAAGAAGAGCCAGCACCGCAGAAGGAAGACACCACCCAATTGGTAGAATTTGAAGTCAAGATGGAGGAGCCCGACTACCTCCCTCCATCCAGTGATAATCAAATCCAAGAGGCACATTCAACTGAAGAAGTGATTGAACCAGACCCAACTCAGGGAGATGATCCTTCCATGAACTCCAACTTTTCTGATTTCATTCAATCTGATTTGAGCATCACTCCTTATAATTTTGAATTTTCAGATTTGGTCAATCCTTACATTGCCTTAGAAGAAGATGAAAAAGAATATGCACCTGTTGAGGAACACCTGGAGCTCCCTGAAGATATTGATCATCTACTTGAGGAAGTCCATGAAGAGATACAAGTGGATATGCATGAAGAACCAAATCTAAAAGATTCCTACCTTAAAAGGGAATATTTTGAAATTAATATTTCAAATTTAAATGTTGAATTTCCCTTTGATTATTCTTTTCATGCAGCACATCTGGAGAAACCACTATATTTTGAAGAAGACGTTGCACAAGTAGAAACTGAAGAGGAGGTGGTTCCATACTTCATCCTACCCCCACCATGCAATAGGTTTATAATTGTGAAGGGGGAAGATCTGGTGTACTCTATACATGGAATTATCCTCAAAAAGGAAAAAGTACATACTGGAAAGAAGAATTTTTGTTGGTTCATGAGCAAGAAACCTCACCCACCATCAGATTGGGGATAACTGATTAGAACTGCCCCTATGGAGGCAGTCAAAACCCAGGGCCCACTTGGGGGATTAAACCAAGATTTATCCTTATTTTCTTATTCAATTTCTATTTTTATTTCTTTTAATAAATTTATTATGTTAACTTTTTTACTTTTTTAGGTTTTCGAAGAGCAACACTTAGGAGTTTAACTCAATGTTGCACTGCCAATAAATCAGGTTATACCTCTCCTTTACACTTTCTTGATGTGTGATTCATTTTCAAATCTTCTTACATGTTAAATCCATTTGAATGCATTTAGGACACTACATCAATTAAGTGTGGGGGAGGGAATCTTGTAGTCTGGGAGATTTTTTTAAATTTTTAATTTTTTTTGTTTTGTCGAGCCAACGACATTAAACAAAGGCGCTACCAGGAGGCAACCCTCATTTTTCCCCATTATCCACTTGTCTTCTTAGTCATTTACCAGCATGATTGAACAGACCTGCACTATCAATTGATTTCATTTTTATATTTCAGGTCCATTAATGAAGAATTTGTTGTGGGATTATACGTCCTGAAGAAAAGAATCCATTTGACATGGGAGTAAGAGTTTCAATTCTATATTATCCAACTTTATTCCCTACATTTTTAGTCTTTTAAAGAATTAATAAAAAAAATGCATGCCCACGCTTGAATTCATGTTTTACTTGACTTCTCTAGGAGACATGAGTTTTATAGAAATCTAGTGATTATATGTTTTATATTTCAATGTTAATGAGATTGAATTATTAAAATGGATAATTGGATGATTAAAGTGAAGCAAGGATATTGAAATAAGGACTCATGATTTGAGGGAATTAATTGATTCTTGAAATTTCCCTTCCATTTTTCATTCTTTGAATTTCTGAAAGTTATGTGAATTAATTTTTTATTATTAATCATGCCATGAGTGATTGTCCAATATCATATTCTCATTCCTGAGAGGATTTCTAGACCAAATATTTCCTGTTTTATCTTGAGCATATTTCTTGAGTGATCTTGGGGCGTGCCACCTGCTAGAACTTGTATTGAAACTTGTCAAAGCTATGACTGTACAAAACCACATTTAAAATGATTGAGGCACTACATTGGCTAGACACATATTTACCTGAGAACCACCCTTACATTTATCCTTCATTAGCCCATAGAATCCATGAATTTCCTTATAGGTTTAAGCCACATTACTTGCTGATATTTCCTTACCTACCCACAATTTTAGTATTTTTGCATGGTAATTCAAGTTTGAGTGTGGGGGAAGGGCCTTTCGTGTGCGTTTATTGGGATATGTATCATTTCTGGGTGGTGTAATGTGTGCATCATCATTTTGGGCAACGTATTATTAGAAAATTGGGCATGAGTCATCATTTAATTATGCTTCTTTCATTTCATCTAGTTCTCCATAAAAAAAAGAAAAGAAAAATTCAAAATAAAGTTGTGCCTGTCTGGAGCTTTACAAAAAAAAAAGAAAATAAAGCTGTGCCTTTCTGGAGCTTTACAAAAAAACAGGGAGAACTTGGATGATATCATTCTTTGTAATCATTTATTGACTCATGACCCATGTCATTGAAAGGGGAGTGGTGTTGTGATTTACATTTCAAGGGGATTTGAGTGAGGTTCATCTTGTGTTTTCACTTGATTAATCATGCATTGTACTTAAGAGTCAAACCTCCTACTTCTGTCCTTAAATTATTTCAATCATTTACCCACCAACCCTAAGCCACCGAGTCATTTGAACCTTTATTGCAAGTCCTCATGATTTTATGTGTGTTTTGTCTTTACAAAGTGGAGAAATTAGTTACTTTACAAGCCTATGGGTAAGGAGCATGTTCTCATGATATGAGTATAACTCCACTATTAATTGTATCATGAGTGATGAGAGAAAATATTCAAATGTGAGGTAGATCATGATTTGACATGTTTAATAATAATAAATTGAGAAGCTTGAATGAATGAAAGGAGAAGCTTCATTATTTTTCAAAGGGGAAAATTAAAATGCATGAATTGATTGTTTCTTTGAAAAATGGGAAATTAAATTGGTATTTTTGTGGAACTGGAAAATTTGATTGAACATTGATAATCATTTGATTTTATTTCATTTTAAATTTAAATATTTGTGACATTGGTGCCATTTGAATTCCATGTTGATATTTTATGCTTGAGGACAAGAATAGTTTAAATGTGGGGGAATTTATAGAGAAAATATTTTCAATTAATTTATATTGAATATCATTGTTTTAAACTCACAAAATTGTTCCTCTAAGATTAATTTTTTCATTTTTATGATTTTGGTGTTATTTTGAGCTGAATAGTAAAAATTGGCCATTTTGGAATTTTAACAGTTTTAAATTATTTCAGTATTTTGTCCATAAAATTATCTACAATAATCCAAATTAAAAAATTATTTCTTTTCCAGATTCTACACATCCAGGGCTTCATTTACTATTTTTGGACAAAAAGTTGAATCGGCCATATGGAAGCTCAAAAGAAGCTCACAAGTGGGAGAAAGAAAACTATTTTCAGTTCTGCCTTGTTTTGGTGTGGGATCCATAACTCATTCATGGTGGGTCCAACTGTTCTGATATTCGGTGTTTAGACGCGTGAGGAGTTTTATCACATCTTTTATGAAGGTAAGGACAAGGGATTCGGTCGTTTTAGGGTCCATTAAAGCTTCCTAATCCGGGGGTTTGCGTTTTGGAGAGTCTGACTGGACAAAATAAATGATCAGAGTAAAAGGGCCATAACTATCGGAATACCAGTCAAAATACGATGAGAGTTTTAGGGGACACGTCCAAGACAATTATGAACAACATTGAAGAAGGGCTCAACGCGTGAAGAGGTCATTTATTAGGTCAACAATGCGACAACATTCAGAGGACGAAAATATGGCTATAAAAGGAGGAGAGCTCCTCCTCCTCAAAACATCTCATTCTCCATCCCATTCCTTATGGGACATCAAGGAGAAGAACTTATCAGATTTCCATTTTATTTCTTTTATTTTTCTTTACTTTAAAATTTCTCTCCTCTCCCGCATTATCTCACTTACCCCATCCATGGAGGGGTAGTTTCATTTGAGTGATCGGAAAGAGGGGAGGATGGACCTATGTGTTGTGTTTGAGTTTTTGTGCTTGAAATGAATAAAATTTGCTCTTCTCTCTTCTTCTGGTTCCAATTATTAATTCAGTATTAAATTCTAAATGCGGTTGTGTTATGTTTTTGATTCTGAAATTATAAATTTCTTTGGTCGATGATCACATCTCCCTCCACCCAATTCGAATCTGTATACGGTGGAACTAGATTAGGTTTGGGTGGTGATTGCTCGGTGGTTGTCAAGTACGTTTGTAGGATTGTATGTCGAAATCATGGTTTATTAGGGAACAAAAATTCCAGGTCTGGGATTTCTCTAATCAATCAAGAGACCTTCTACAACCCTAAGCACATTGGAAGGAGGATAGACCAATCTAAGGTTTTAGAAAGGAAAATTCTCATCACATTTATCTGACTAAGGGAGAGAGAGGACTCGATAGATGAATCTCTCTCTTACCAGTTTAAGGAAGAAGAAGAGATAAAATTTGGAAACCATGATGGCACAACACTAGGTCTAGCCGAACCCAATCCGATCACCATATTTATCATTTGTTAAAACCAATCTTTTTAAGAAAACCAACAAAAAGTGACAACCTTGTTTTGTGTGCACTCCTCTTCAGGAGACTACCTAGGATCAACTGATATACTATACTTAGGTAAATAAAATATTGTTTTGCCATGCCCCACGACAGGCGTGCGTCAAACTTGGCGCCGTTTCTGGGGAGGAAGTGCCACAACCTATTTGAAAATATTTGACTTTTTCAAATTTATAAAAAAAATTAAAAAAAAATTCTTTTTTCCATCATGTATTCAAATTCAAATTTTTATGCATGGAAATATTACTCGCAGGTGCAATATCAAGAACCATAAATTGATTATCGTGATCTCAATGACCGGGTTGAAAGAATTAGTAATAATTTGGATGATTTGGGTAGCAAAATGGAATGGGCATTGGACTATGTTCGTGCAATGATGGAGCAACCAGACCCTGAGCCGAAGGAAGAACCTGAGATAGTGGTGGAAGAAATTTCACCAGTCATCATTGAAGAACTAGAAGAGGTAAATGTTGAGGTACCTGAAGACTCATTCATCATCACTCAACCAATTCTACCCGAGATTGATGAAGAAGAAGATGGCTTCCCTACTGAGCTACATGTGGGAGATCAACAAGAACTTGATGAATTTTGGAATGAATGTGAGGAACTTATTGATCTTCCCAAGCCTTGTAAACAAGAAGAGCCAGCACCGCAGAAGGAAGACACCACCCAATTGGTGGAATTTTAAGTCAAGATGGAGGAGCCCGACTACCTCCCTCCATCCAGTGATAATCAAATCCAAGAGGCACATTCAACTGAAGAAGTGATTGAACCAGACCCAACTCAGGGAGATGATCCTTCCATGAACTCCACCTTTTCGGATTTCATTCAATCTGATTTGAGCATCACTCTTTATAATTTTGCATTTTCAGATTTGGTCAATCCTTACATTGCCTTATAAGAAGATGAAAAAGAATATGCACCTGTTGAGGAACACCTGGAGCTCCCTGAAGATATTGATCATCTACTTGAGGAAGTCCATGAAGAGATACAAGTGGCTATGCATGAAGAACCAAATCTAAAAGCTTCCTACCTTAAAAGGGGAGATTTTGAAATTAATATTTCAAATTTAAATGTTGAATTTCCCTTTGATTATTCTTTTCATGCAGCACATCTGGAGAAACCACTATATTTTGAAGAAGATGTTGCACAAGTAGAAACTGAAGAGGAGGTGGTTCCATACTTCATCCTACCCCCACCATGAAATAGGTTCATAATTGTGAAGGGGGCAGATCTGGTGTACTCTATACATGGAATTATCCTCAAAAAGGAAAAAGTACATGCTGGAAAGAAGAATTTTTGTTGGTTCATGAGCAAGAAACCTCACCCACCATCAGATTGGGGATAACTGATTAGAACTGCCCCTCTGGAGGCAGTCAAAACCCATGGCCCACTTGGGGGATTAAACCAAGATTTATCCTTATT
The DNA here is from genome assembly GCA_963277665.1 of Viscum album. NCBI lineage: Eukaryota > Viridiplantae > Streptophyta > Magnoliopsida > Santalales > Viscaceae > Viscum > Viscum album. The sequence goes on along the minus strand of OY728127.1, from coordinate 1,400,370,731 downwards.
TTCTTATTCAATTTCTATTTTTATTTATTTTAATAAATTTCTTATGTTAACTTTTTTACTTTTTTAGGTTTTCGAAGAGCAACACTTAGGAGCTTAACTCAATGTTGCACTGCCAATAAATCAGGTTATACCTCTCCTTTACACTTTCTTGATGTGTGATTCATTTTCAAATCTTCTTACATGTTAAATCCATTTGAATGCATTGAGGACACTGCATCAATTAAGTGTGGGGGAGGGAATCTTGTAGTCTGGGATATTTTTCAAAATTTTTAATTTTTTTTTGTTTTTTCGAGCCAACGACATTAAACAAAGGCACTACCAGGAGGCAACTCGCATTTTTCCCCATTGTCCACTTGTCTTCTTAGTCATTTACCAGCATGATTGAATAGACCTGCACTATCAATTGTTTTCATTTTTATATTTCAGGTCCATTAATGAAGAAGTTGTAGTGGGATTATACGTCGTGAAGAAAAGAATCCATTTGACAGGGGAGTAAGAGTTTCAATTCTATATTATCCAACTTTATTCCCTACATTTTTAGTCTTTTAAATAATTAATAAAAAAAATGCATGCCCACGCTTGAATTCATGTTTTACTTGACTTCTCTAGGAGACATGAGTTTCATAGAAATATAGTGATTCTATGTTTTAGATTTCAATGTTAATGAGATTGAATGATTAAAATGGATAATTGGATGATTAAAGTGAAGCAAGGATATTGAAATAAGGACTCATGATTTGAGGGAATTAATTGATTCATGAAATTTCCCTTCCATTTTTCATTCTTTGAATTTCTTAAATTCATGTGAATTAATTTGTTATTATTAATCATGCCATGAGTGATTTTCCAATATCATATTCTCATTCCTGAGAGGATTTCTAGACCAAATATTTCCTATTTTATCTTGAGCATATTTCTTGAGTGATCTTGGGGCGTGCCACCTGCTAGAACTTGTATTGAAACTTTTCAAATCTATGACTGTACAAAACCACATTTAAAATGATTGAGGCACTACATTGGCTAGCCACATATTTACCTGAGACCCACCCTTACATTTATCCTTCGTTATCCCATAGAATCCATGAATTGCCTTATAGGTTTAAGCCACATTACTTGCTGATATTTCCTTACCTACCCACAATTTTAGTATTTTTTCATGGTAATTCAAGTTTGAGTGTGGGGGAAGGGCCTTTCGTGTGCGTTTATTGGGATATGTATCATTTATGGGTGGTGTAATGTGTGCGTCATCATTTTGGGAAACGTATTATTATAAAATTGGGCATGAGTCATCATTTAATTATGCTTCTTTCATTTCATTCAGTTCTCCATAAAAAAAAGAAAAAAAATTCAAAATAAAGTTGTGCCTGTCTGGAGCTGTACAAAAAAAAAAGAAAATAAAGATGTGCCTTTCTGGAGCTTTACAAAAAAATAGATAGAACTTAGATGATATCATTCTTTGTAATCATTTATTGACTCATGACCCATGTCATTGAAAGAGGAGTGGTGTTGTGATTTACATTTCAAGGGGATTTGAATGAGGTTCATCTTGTGTTTTCACTTGATTAATCATGAATTGTACTTAAGAGTCAAACCTCCTACTTCTGGCCTTAAATTATTTCAATAATTTACCCACCAACCCTAATCCACAAAGTCATTTGAACCTTTATTGCAAGTCCTCATGATTTTATGTGTGTTTTGTCTTTACAAAGTGGAGAAATTAGTTACTTTACAAGCCTATGGGTAAGGAGAATGTTCTCATGATATGAGAATAACTCCACTATTAATTGTATCATGAGTGATGAGAGAAAAGATTCAAAAGTGAGGTAGATCATGATTTGGCATGTTTAATAATAATAAATTGAGAAGCTTGAATGAATGAAAGGAGAAGCTTCATTATTTTTAAAAGGGGAAAAGTAAAATGCATTAATTGATTGTTTCTTTGAAAAATGGGAAATTAAATTGGTATTTTTGTGGAACTGGAAAATTTGATTGGACATTGATAATCATTTGATTTTATTTCATTTTAAATTTAAATATTAGTGACATTGGTGCCCTTTGAATTCCATGTTGAGATTTTATGCTTGAGGACAAGCATAGTTTAAGTGTGGGGGAATTGATAGAGCAAATATTTTCAATTAATTTATATTGAATATCATTGTTTTAAACTCACAAAAGTGTTTCTCTAAGATTAATTGTTTCATTTTTATGATTTTGGTGTTATTTTTGAGCTGAATAGTAAAAATTGGCCATTTTGGATTTTTAACAGTTTTAAATTATTTCAGTATTTTGGCCATAACATTATCTAAACTAATCCAAATTAAAAAATTCTTTCTTTTCAAGATTCTACACATCTAGGGATTCATTTACTATTTTTGGACAAAAAGTTGAATCGACCATATGGAAGCTCAAAAGAAGCTCACAAGTGGGAGAAAGAAAACTGTTTTCAGTTCTGCTTTGTTTTGGTGTGGGATCCATAACTCATTCATGGTGGGTCCAACTGTTCTGATATTCATTGGTTATACGAGCAAGGAGTTTTAGAACATCTTTAATGAAGAGAAGGACACGGGATTCGGCCGTTTTAGGGTCCATTAAAGCTTCCTAATCCGGGGTTGGCGTTTTGGAGAGTCTGACTGGACAGAATAAATGATCAGAGTAAAAGGGACATAACTCTCGGAATACCTATCAAAATACGATGAGAGTTTTAGGGGACATAGCCAAGACAATTATGAACAACATTTAAGAAGAGATCAATGCGTGAAGAGGTCATTTATTGGGTCAAAAACGTGACAACATTCGGAGGACAGAAATATGGCTATAAAAGGAGGAGAGCTCCTCCTCCTCAAAACATCTCATTCTCCATCCCATTCCTTCTGGGACACCAAGGAGAAGAACTTCTAAGCTTTCCATTTTATTTATTTTATTTTTCTTTACTTTAAAATGTCTCTCCTCTCCCGCATTATCTCGCTTACCCCATCCATGGAGGGGTAGTTTCATTTGAGTGATCGGAAAGAGGGGAGGCTGGACCTATGTGTTGTGTTTGAGTTTTTGTGCTTGAAATGAATAAAATTTGTTCTTATTTCTTCTTCTGGTTCCAATTCTTAATTTAGTATTAAATTCCAAATGTGGTTGTGTTATGTTTTTGATTCTGAAATTATAAATTTCTTTGGTCGATGATCACATCTCCCTCCACCCAATTCTAATCTGTATACGGTGGAACAAGATTAGGTTTGGGTGGTGATTGCTCGGCAGTTGTAAAGCACCTTTGTAGGATTATATGTCGAAATCATGGTTTATTAGGGAACAACAATTCCAGGTCTGGGATTGCTCTAATTAATCAAGAGACCTTCTACAACCCTAAGCACATTGGAAGGAGGATAGACCAATCTAAGGTTTTATAAAGGAAAATTCTCGTCACATTTATCTAACTAAGGGAGAGAGAGGACTCGGTAGATGAATCTCTCTCTTACCAGTTTAAGTAAGAAGAAGAGATAAAATTTGTAACCCATGATGGCACAACACTAGGTCTAGCCGAACCTAATCCGATCACCATCTTTATCATTTGTTAAAACCAATTTTTTTAAGAAAACCAACAAAAAGTGACAACCTTGTTTTGTGTGCACTCCTCTTCGGGAGACTACCTAGGATCAACTGCTATACTATACTTAGGTAAATAAAATATTGTTTTGCCACGCCCCACGACAGGCGTGCGTCACTTTTCATACAAAAAAACTCTCTCCAAGCATCTCAGGGTAGGGAGTGACTACAACTAGGAGTATATGCAGTTGCAATCCCCGATGGCTTGACAAAGATATCAGATGGTAATGGTTCCAAACCCATCCCACGCACTTGACCACGATGCTCCTTCCCAAGGGCTTTACCAACTAGGTTATCTTGGGAGACTGAGAAGGACTGCATGGGATTGACATCCCATAGTTCTTTAATTTTTACCTATAAATAAAATATTAGTCATATTTGAATCAATATATATTAAAATAGTGGCAACTGAAAATAATTTATTATAATGGAAAATTAATTCACACCCCAACTTCTTTGACAGACTCATTAACATAACTCATATTAGATTTTTTATGAACACCCAACCATAGTTCTATTCGGAAGACTTGGTGCCCTAAATTCTACGACTACATTAAAAAAAGATAAATCAACAATTTAATATATGAAATAGATAATATTGTCTTATAAATATTTAAACTAATGAAAATATTACTATAGTTTATCGGTTTCTGAAAAAACTCTTTGACCTGAAAGTGTGAGGGATGATTTTCTTAACTCGACTCGATGCATTCTTCCTTGAAACATCCTAAAATAAATAACATGTAATTTAATAGTAATCTGTGAAATTTCATCTTCTTATCATATGCATGTATAAATATAAAATGAGATTAATATAATAATATATATTTAAATACCACATGCTTCTCATGACGATGACTATCAACAAAAACTTTTCATTGCTCTCTAGGTACCCCATTGGGTACCTTATCATACATTGGTTGGGTTCTCAATGAAGTATCATTGAATTCGTTCCATAATGTCCATTTAAAATCCTTCCATTTATTAAATTTTTCAATGTCCACTTTCATGCTATAAGAACAACAATGGTAAAGTGAAAAAACATATGTAAAAAGAGATTCATTTTTAAAATATTATAATTTAATAACATAATGACATTAAATTAAACCATAATGTATTAAAATTACCTTTATCTATGAATCAAAAACTTTATTTTTCTAAAATGGAGGCATATGACTCTAATCAATATACATAATTAGAAGGGTAACCAGCTCCACCACCAACTGGCCTAGAATTTTACCAAATAATCTTGTGACGTCATCCGTAGGGACCCCATAATAGTCAAATGGGACAACTATCTTCAGTATTTTCAGATTATAAACATCTGAACTTTTCATATTTCTCTCCATAGTATCATTGTTTCCATATTTTATGTAAAAATAGTTAGTAGCATAAAAAAGTGCAATAACTTTATTCATATTAAAATTGATACCTATAACTGTTACCCTCCAATATCCCTACAAAGAAACAAGAGTGATGACCTGCTCTCTCGCTGTTGAGGCTGTTGAATGGGGAGGTGTTGGATGAGCTGTTGATGATACATTGATAGAGGGTGTTCTAGAAGATGATGGAATGGGGGGTGTGAGAGATGGTATAGGGGGGAAAGCAGAGGGTGTCTCAGATGTTATGGGGAGGGAGACCGATGGGTCATTATCTGTCAGTATGGTCGAGGGAACATCAACTGAGAGTCAATTGGAATTAGTAAAATGATTATTACTTGGCATTACTATCATTTAATCAAATAAAATTAAGTTTAGAACATATATTTCAAAAAAATAATGCATAAAAAATAGAAATATGCATAGTACTGGAAAAAAAAAGCATAGCTATGATAATGAATGACTGCACAAATAACATAAGTGGTTGATAAATGAATGGATGAATACACATACAATCACTTTATCCTTCAATCATGTAATTTTCATACTCGATCATTACTTCATCTAATTCATCCACCCTTTCAAGAATAATATTTTCAATATCATTATGGAAAAGTAAGTTCTTTTCTTGTTGTTGATGAGATTCAATGTCAGAGGTCAAATCTTCTACTTCATCACCCATATCATACAAGTATCTTTGTTTTATGTGAGAAACTAAACTCCACCCTTTATCCATGACATATTCCACATAATATATAATTTTTAATTGTGATGATAAGGTATACAAATCATGTAATTCATGGTCACTAATATATATCAAGCGATAGAAGTTCACAAAAGTAAATTGCAAGGAATATCTTTTAACACCTATGATAATATTAACCCAATTGAATTTGAATAAAACAACTAAAAAATTCCCATGGTAGTTTAATTAAATAATATCAGTAAAATTTCCATAGTATCCCACTTTGAAAATTTTAACTATACCACTATTCTTTGTTTTCAAACCCTCTTCCTGATCGACTGTATGAAATTTAAATCCATTCAAATTGTAAGCGTCGAACTTTCAAGCCTATTTTAGAGGAACTCGAGCAAGAAACTTAAAATATTTTGGCAACTCAGATCTATTATCAATATTCATGATCTACTAAAATTAATATACATTATTATATTTACAAAATATATGTGTCAACCTAATATCCGCATTGATTTCAATATTTATGAACTTACACATCATGCAAACCATTCTATAAGATCTTTATTAAAAAATTTTGTTATATCTTTATTATTTCATATATGTCATCTCATTCATATCTTTTTTTGTATCCTTATCTCTTCAATAAATGGATCTGCAATTTCACTATTCAGAATAACATATCTATGTGCTTGTAATAATTCCATTTTTGTCAGTGTAACATTTGAGCTCCTCCTAACTAATCGGCCAATAATAGGAAATATTTTTGATTTCCCATGCCATTGAGATTGAGTCGACGTATCATCAACACATCTAACTCAATTAAATATTATCTCAATATCATACATGTATCTAGAACAAAAGGTAAGACACTCATATACCAAATATACTTCAGAAATAAAGGCTTTAGGTTGAGCTTTATTTTTCACGTATGATTTCAAATACCCAAGATATATGTGAAATAAAATAAAAAAAACATAATTGTGTATTTAATGAAGTGAAAATAATTGTTTACTTTAATTAAAAATATATAAATAAAGTATCTCTCAATTGGATACATCCATTTATAATGTACATGGCCTCATAATTTATCTTCCTCAACCAAATTCACAGTTAAATGCATCATGACAGTAAAATACGATAGAGGAAAGATCATCTCCATTGCATAAAGTATCAATACAAATATCTCCTGAAGGTTTTAAATATCAAATGGTTATATATTTTTCTCATATAGTTATCTAAATAATGTAAAAAATGGAGTACAACAACATTAACATTTTCAGGTAATAATGTATACAATGGCAATGGTAGTAACTATCGTAACAAAATATGTGAATCATGGATTTTTAATCCATATAACCTATGATTATTTAAGTAAAAACACCTTTATATATTATTTTAATACCTATCAGATACCTTCACATGTTTTAAAATTCAAATTAATGTATCTTTATCCCTTTTTTTCATTGAAAAAATTGGCGGAGCATACTTTCCATTCTCATATGGCTAGAGATCATGCTTTATGTTAATTTTTTGTAAGTATTTCTGAGCATTGAGACGATCCTTCAATTTTCCATGATCATTAAGTAATGTAAAGATCAAATTATCACAAACATTCTTCTCAATATTCATAACATCGATATTATGCCACAACAAATTAAATTCCCAATACAGAAGTTTGAAGAATATACATTTTTTCTTCAATTGTTACATTTTGATTTCACTTGATGATTCACTTTGAACTCATTTCCCACTTTCATTTAAATGATGCAACTTCTCAAATTCTAGTTCAACATTTCCAAGTTGTTCTAACATTTTAGAACTTTTCAACAACTTTAGAGGTGGTCTACGATCAATAAAACCATTGAATTTTGACTTTTTCAACTGAAATCTATGAGATTCATCAAGAAATCTTTAATGACACAAGAAGAACCATTTTTTACTATGAGGTATTCATTAAGGATCAAAATCAAAGTTACAAATAGGACAATCCAAACCCATGTAAGTGTTCCAACCAGCTAAATTCTCAAGTTCAGGGAAGTCGCAAATGATCCACATTAGAGAAGCCTGCATTTTAAACATTGTTCTAGAAGATGCATCATATGTCTCAATACCATTGCTCCATAATTCCTGTAATTATTCAATTATAGGCTACAAGTATACATCAATATCATTTCTAGGATTTTTTTTCCAAGAATAATCATCGAAATGATAAAATATTTTTGTTTCATACACATCCACATAGGCATATTATAAGGGATCTAAATAATTGGCCAAATGATATAACTAGTGATCAAAGTCCCAAATGTGTTGAATCCATCAGCATCCAATCCCAATCAAACATTCCTAGATCAGATGATAAATATATATATAATGAATCAAATTTCTTCCACAATTTTGAATCTCTTGGATGTCACATTAACCCATCATTGTTATTATCTATAGAATGAAACTTCACGCGTTCAGTAGTTTTTGATGACATGAATAATCTTTTCAAATGAGGATTTAAAGGAAAATAATGTAAAACATTTTCCTTTTCTTCTTCTTCATAGTATTATGTTTATTCAAACTTCCAACATCACTTATTGACTGCCATCTAGAATAAGAACATTTTTTTTTCAATCCTTTTTGCTTGAATCATCTCCCCAATAAAGCATACAATCCTTGGGACACACATGTATTATTGTATAATTCAGACCAAGTTTGTTAACAAATTTTTTCATATTATAAAAATACTCAGGGATCTTTGCTTCAAGAAATGAATCATGAAATAATTCCAATATCACAGACATCACCTTATTTTTAATTCCACATAGGCATTTGATATGATACAAATTTAGTAGAAAAGAAAGTTTTGAATATTTCAAACATACACTATATAACTCTTGATTTCCATCATCAACTAAACCATGAAACACATTTTTATACTCAGTGAAGTTTTCTCTTACATTAGTCTCTAAAAAATCAAGAGGATCCAATTATATGTTACAATCTTGATCTGGTTGTCCTATAATCTCAAAAACATCACTTGCCATGTTGTTATTTGTAGCACCCTCAACTGGTTGTTATGATATGTTTTGATTTTGATGTTGGTGTCTTGCAATGCCGAATGAATCATTTATAAGGTTTCTCATTTCATTGTCCATTATCAATGAAGTTGGGATCTCATTCTATTGATTAACATCAGTGCTTAAAATTTCTGTAACGTTCGATTCTCCATGCCAAATCCAACAAAAATATTGAGGAGGGAATTTCTTTAATATCAAGTGTTGATAAAATTCATCTCTCTTCAACCATCTTCTAAATTTACATTTAGGACATTAACATCTTATTCTCCCATCAACAGATCGATTAGAAATTGAAAAATCTAAAAACTAATCCAAAACCTTAGCATACCGAGGTGTGTTACTTGATAATGTGATCCAACTTTTATCCATATATATCACAATGTGCCTACACATTATTTAAAAAAATTAAAACACATAATTATTACTAAGTTGGAAAAGATATAATGGTAAAATCTAGTAAAGTGTCATTAATTGGAATTAAATAAATTCAAGATTTAATTAAAATGTAAATTATTTGAATGAATAAATAATTTATGGGAATATAAAGGGGTGTTGGATAGTGAGTAGTTTCCCAGAATTGAAAAATATGGTAATTGGTGCTCAAAAAAACAATAATAATCAAAATTTTAATTTTATATTGGGTTTGTTTTTTGGTAAAACATACCTTAGAAAAATAATTTATTGATCAAATCACACCTTGATCCAAATATTCATAACCAAAAACTCATAATGACTTGACAATATTCATTTTAATAAATGATACCCTCAATGAGTGATATGTTTATGCCAACATATAAATAGTAAATAGATATAAAGTAGATATAAATTAAAATTTGTTTCATACCATTTATGAAAAAAATGAATCCTTAATGATTTTATAATTTTTATGATTTATAGGGAATTAGGATTAAATAAGGGGTTAAAAAATAAACCATTTAAAAATTTTATACTTTTAAAAAATTATATCAAAGTTATATAGTGACTGTGTGTTACAAAAATTTTCTGAATCCACCCAAATTACTAAATTGGTCTTGTATAGAACATGTGATGATTGTGTAATCTATACAAACCCATTTATGGAAACTATAATGAAAATATATCAATTTAAACAAATAATGTAAAAACCACATTGCTTTTCATTATAATTTTTATCACCCTATAAATCCCTCACACCCTTTATAGAAACTACCAACTATCATTTTCACTTGATCTTCACAAGGGTTAAAGATATTCCATCATGGGTAAGAATAATAACACCATCAATACCATTTCCTATGGCGAATCATAGTCTCCCTTAAAGGTCTATTGAAATGTAATGAAAACTTAAACAAGTGTTTCATAGAACAATCAAAACATAAATTTTACTTCAACTATATATAACACTATATAGTTTTCCAAAAACCAAAAAAACCATTCAAAACCTGAAAAATATCTCATATAAATTATTATGGTTATATACCACTATGATATAAACTATAACCTTACAAAGTGGTGGTTCAACTTTTGATTTATGAAAAGGGGATTTGAGAGAATGGTTTTAAAGAAAAACATCGATATTTTGTTATCTTAATAAGTTTAAAATCAATATTTTCAATGATAAAAGTGATAATGTTATTTTTCCAAAAAGGTTTTTACCCCATTGGTATGTAAAAGAGTGATTAATTTTTCAATGGGAAAAGTATGCTATTTGTTTTCATGAAGTGCTTTCAAATAGACCATTACACATATCACTTACCAAAAGTGATTAGTGTTATAAGCAGTTTTCAATAAGTGATGTCAAACCCATAAAACCATTAAATTCATATGAAAAATATCTCACTAAATAGCATCACCTTATAAGAGGATTGGATCATCATTGAAAACTAAAAATTTCAACCAACTTCAATATCAAATGAAAGTGGAAAGAGAACAAACTTAGATAAACCATTAAATTCATGGGTTATAGTGAGTGCTGATATTAAGAGTCTAAACTTATTAAATTCATGAATTATAAATACTAATCTAAACTAACCAGGAAAAAATTACAACATTAGAAAAACTCATTAAATTCATATATAATGATAAACCATTAAAATTTCAACACCGGGTGAAGGTAAAGTAAGAAAAAACAACAGAGGCATACCTAGCCAATAAAGGGGTTAGCATGAAAATAAAGAATCAAATAATGGAAAATGGTGATCTGTCCATAAAAAATTTGCAACCCTTCAACATCAACAATGGGTATTAACACTAAAATATTCAGATAGTTCATGAGTGTTGGGAAAAAATATTAAATAGATACATGTAATTTAAGTTGTGTTTAGTTGAAATACAAACTTAAAATTGATGGCTTAGACTATGTAGAAACTTAATTAATCAAGAATTTTTTGAAGCATAGCTAGCATTTAAAGATGAATGATAACCATCTTGTCCAGCTCGAATGAGAATAACGCAACTGTAATTGAAAATAGGCCAGACACAACCAAATATAGTTCCTTTTATGACAATTTTGGAAGCCATATAATACATTTTATCAAAAAATTATCCCTTAAAAATTACTTTATAAATTGAACTCACCTCCAGTGTGGGATCGAGTGAAGGCAGCGGTAGGGAGAGGGCTCAGGTGAGGATGACGACTCGGGTGATGGCAAGGGTAGGGGAGACAGGTTGGAAGGTTGTGACCGCATCGCTAATAAGGGCTCGAGGGGTATGAGATCAGAGGGCTCAGGAGATTCTTGAGTTCCTATAAGGGGGGAGCATGGTGGTTCTAGGGTTCAAGGTTGGGGGTGAAGGGGAGCTCAGGGGAGAAGAGTGGGCCGCGATAGAGGGCTCAAGAGTGCCGATGAGGGGTGGTGGTGCTAGGGTTTGGGGTCGGGGGGGGGGGGGCAGAGAGCTTGGGAGCACCGATTGGGGGGGGGGTTATAGGGTTCAAGGTCAGGGGGAGGGGAGATTAGGGGAGAAGGTGGGGTGCAAGAGAGGGCTCGGGAGCACCGACATGCTAGGGTTCGGGGTCAAGGGGTGGGAGGAGAGGTCAGGGGAGGGAGGGTTGGGGGAGGGAGAAGGACAAGGTGGGGAAGGGGAAGTGTGTTTTTTTAATAAAAACATAAAATTTAATGATATTTATAAAAAACCATAGTGAAATAAGTTATTTTTTACACTGGTTTAGTAAACCATTGTTAAAAAACCATCGCTAAACAATGAATATGTTGTAGTGATGTCATAAACATGGTTTATGCCAAACAGAATGATCGTGACGAAGGAATTTGGGAAAACAATCCTTTAGTACATTCATGATATTATTGGTAACATATGTTTATTTCTAGTTTACTTTTTTAAATTTCATATGTTGTTAGATATTTTAATTTGATTTTCTTTATTAAAATAAGTATTATAAATAATAAGTTAAATTGTTTGTTTATATTAGTTCAGTTTTGTTTAGTTTTCCATGTTTACCCTTAAGTAACTTATATATTAATTGATTTTTTTGAAAACCAATTATTTTAAATTTCACATGTTAAATAAAAAAAATTGTATAAGAGTATATTATAAAAAAAATTGGTGTAAAAATGATTTATTAGGTTGGAGAATTTTTACTATTCACACACCATTCTTGGATTTTTATTCATTCATTTATGTCATTTCATATCTCATTAATATTGTTATCATTTTAGTTAATTATAAAAAATATGAATAAAAATGTGTTAAGTTTATTTTACCTTACCTTTTGTTTGATAATTGTTAATTTTTTATTTACATTTGTATGTAATAGTTGGATTTGTATATTTTTGTACTAATCGTTGTTGCTCTGATTTGTATGATAATGACAGATAAATCCTCTAATCCACCACATATTTCTAGAGATGATCATACTCATACCTCTAGGGATGAATATAAACATGATCCTATTGATGAGCCTCCTCATCCTTCTTTACATGAGACATCTACTTCCATGAGGGGAAAAAGAGTTCAAGGGTTGATAAACATGGAACCACACACTTACCAAAATTATCAATTTTTCATATTCAGGAATATAGGATACCAATATACTTTTATGATAATGATATTCCAAAAGGTAAAAATTCAAAACAATTCAAGACTTTTGTAACAGTACAGGCTAAAAGCAAAGTTAGTATTTTGTTTGATGATTGACGAAGTGTTAACAAAGTGACATTATCAAATTTTTGGGAGACCATTTTGGTAATAACTTTTGTTATTATTTTACTTATCTTGAAATGTTTATAATAATATATGTTTTCCCCCGTCTTATTAGATGACATATGATATACCTGATACTAGAGGAGTTAGGAGGAAATGCTTATCATTGGAAACTAGGAGATGGAGGGATTTTAAATCATCCCTCACATCACAGTTCATTTTTAGGGATAAACAACATAAAAATCCATGTGATATATATCCATTTATAGATGAAGATACATGGAAGAAATTTTTTGAAAGTATATGATGAGAATACTTTTTGGTAAGTGTAATGTTTCCTTTTTAGAAGTTTTTTTATATTAATGACCATGTTGATGATTTCTTATTATTAATTCTTAATTTACAATAATCAAAGAGATCTCATCAGGATATTCAATCTAGCAATGTATACCCTCATACATTATATTGGGGAGGGAATACATTATTAGAATAATAGATGATAGTATAAAAACTTAAAAATACGAGAGATGAGTCTATAGGGTCTGCAGAGGTTACCCCTCCTTCCCCCCGTTAGACATGAAAAATGGAAGAGGGCTCAGATGAGCAAAAAAAGAAAATATCTTACAGAAGAGTCGAGGGTTGTAGCTAAGAGTATTGTAATATGTTGACTTTATTTATTTATTTAAGTTAAATCAACTCTTTATATATTGTGATTCATTACATATTTTTTCAAATACTCCATACAAGATTCTCTTGAGGAGTAGAGCACACAAGGGGTCTTTATTGATGAGGCTAGAAAGGATATTTTAGTTACATCATTGGGAAATCCTGAACACCTATGTCGTTTATGAGGATACCTGATAGGTGTATTAATAATAAAAGTGTTTCCACGTTCGAAAATTTCTTCAATGAAGAATGTTTATTAAAAAATGGAATATTTGGAATAAAAAATTATAGATATTTGTGTGTCGATGGAGGATGGGATCAGAGCTTCGGTAAAGTCGATGTTTGCAAACATGTAAAGACAATTTCATACTGCTAATCTGACTCCTACACCTCCTCTAGTAGATCCCACTCCTACTTATCCTAATTATACATCTTTGCCTCTAGACCCCACTCCTTCTTATCCTACCCCTACACCCCTGTTCCACAACTTCCTAGTTACTGCGAGTTATATGTTTATGATCCCCATCACATTGTTGCATATGGGATGATATTTTATATCGGTGATACCATTCATCATCAATAAATAGAGACAAAACATAAGAGGGTCATTGTACAAGATATTATAGATAGATCATCAAAATTACCATGTACTACAAATGAGGTGAGTATAGTTGGACAAATTATCAGTCATTTTTTAGTTTGTCCACCAAGACTACTTCGACATACTACCATAGAGGTATGTATATATTTTATATTTCATTTAATTTTTCTATTAAATTTGTTTTCTTATTTTAAATTTTATATATTTATCTAATTTTTTTACAATAATACTTTAAAGGTAAATAATTACTATATAGACAACAAAAAATACAAAGTGTCATAACTTCAAATACAGGTCTACCAGTCTTGATAGATTGTCAGCATATTCAATTTTTTATTGGATGTATACGAGATTCCAATTGATGCTACTATTTGTGGGTGTGTAATGACTATAAGGCTTTTGAGAAATGACATCATGGATCTTGTAGCTAGAGATCAGTTGGGCATCAACACGATGCAAATTTTTTCCATGTAATTCATTTAACAAAGATTTTCCTTTCCTTTAACTTATTGAAATTTTATAGTTATGTTTGTTTTTTATTTGGTATATATATAAAATTTGTACATATCATGAAAATAAATATGTATATATATTTATAGACACATAGTTTATTTATCATATAGCTTTGACAATGACTGATGCAGAAAGAAGAGTTTATATTACTGAAATATTTCAGAACAATGTCATTATTCAGTGCTGGATGTTTCCATATCTTCAAGAGTATGAAAAATATTTTATCAAAAAGTGTTATATATATATATATATATCTTAACATATTAACGACTCACATTAAATTTTCTTATATATTAGTGGCCATTGGATGTTGGGTGTTTTTTTCCAAGAGAGAGGACACTGTACCGGCTATGCTCTATACATGGTAAAGTGAGAGAAAAGTTTAAGAATGTATTAGACACATAAGTTTGAATATTTTAACACTTTTTTATATTATAATGAATAAAATTTATTTTATTCATATTTTTTTCAAATAGTTTAGGGAATTTCTTTAGATAGACTACAAGAAAGAAGAGCGCCAAGATCAAATTTGTACTAGCTAAGGTGAATTTTCATTTACAATTACTAATTTTTGGATATATTACTTAAAAATATTATTTTGAATTAAAATATCTTTGAAAAGACATTTTAATAAACAAGAATTTGTAAAAGAATTTGTATATTATGTTTTAGGATTTATGTATGAAATAATTTCAACCTAGATAGTTATGAAGTTTTAGAAGGTTAGATTTCTTTATAAAGTTTTCCTTAATATTTCATTTGTTTTATTGAAAATAAAAGTTAAATAATTTATTTATTATTTTTTAGATTTTTGATGAACCATGAACATATAATTCACAATATTTGATACATATAAAAATTTAATGGGTGAATTATTTTATAGGTTTGTTTTTTAGTTTATTTGTAATATATATTGTAAATTTGAAAGTTCAATTGTAAGTGTCTTGTGGGATGTTTTTCTAGTTTTCTGCTACTTTTTTTCTGCCCTTTTTCTTTTTTCTGCTACTATGGAGGATTAATAAATATTATATTTTATAAAAAAAACCATTTTTCATGTTGGTTATCGCATAAACGATGTTAAAACCCTAAAATAGATTAATTTACATCATCGATTTTAACGATGTTAAAAAGTTATTTACAACGTCATCTCAAACATATGTCGCCTGATAACTAATGTGAAAAGAAAAAAAAACCAAAGTTAAAAATCTATTATGCACTGGTGATATCATTTTGTTTTCAAATATGATAATGATTCGTTAGATAAAACGTTAATGAAAAATGATCAGTTTATTTTGGCAGTTTTTTGATCATCACGAAATAATTTTGTTTTATTATTTAATATTATACATATATATTAGTTCCATAATAATAAATAAGTTATAATATAAATTTTACAATATTTTTTTAACCATTATAATGGTTTTATGACCATCCATGAAAGTGGTAATGGAAAACTAAAACTATTCATCCACGAAGGCGGTGAATCGATGCATCGTGGATGGTGTTTTCATTTTTAGAATAAAAAGAGAAGAGAAGAGACTTGATGATGAATATTATATTAATATAATAACATTCCATCATATATATTATACTGGATTTATTATGCTGTTTTGGATAGAGGAGTTGAGGGGAGGATAAGAAATAAAATAAATTAAAAGAAAAAGAATAAGGATTTTACCTCTTGAATGTTGTCTCCTTGAGTATCTCCTTAAGAAAAACGAGTTTAGTCTTTTGGTGAGACCAGAAAGAAAAAGATATGGGGAAGAGGTTTGGAATAGTAATTCAGTAAAATATAAGAAATATCAAAATCTTAGAAGGTGTGAGCAGAAGAGGTGGTATTTATAGTGGGAGGAGAGGGGTGTTTTTGATTATTTTATTCATTTTTGTTTATTATTTTGGATCAATACTATCAATAATGTTGATTATTATGACTAATTATAGTAAATGGTTTATGATAATTTGAACCAATGAGTTATTAATTCATCCATACATCATCCACGACTCAATAATTCATGCATTTGTTAAATACTGTAAATTACCATATTTCACTATTCACCAAAAAAGTAAACTATTTTAGAAAAATCCAAAAAATTCACCCTAACCATTTTTCCATGTGTAGATTTAAAAAATTGAATCCATTTTATGAAAATAATTTTCTAGATGTGATATTTTTTAATTAAAATCATCATTTATTTAAAAAATATCGATTTTAATATTATAACTGACTTTATGACACTTTAAAAAATTAATTAAGGTCTCATAAAATTATATTATAATAATAAGAAAAAAAATATTAATTTATGAATATATTTATGAAAATAATATTTATTTTAAATCATTATATTAATTAAAAAAATTTAAATAAACATTTACGTTTCACAAAAACACCAACACTTAATTTGTCATTTTTAAAACATTTATTTACTTATATCATGATATAATTATATAATATTTTAATTTATAAGATACCTAAATTTTATTTATACTTTAAAAGGAAAATTTATCATTTTAATGTCCATATTACTATTCTTAATGGTCACATTACTATTCTGATGGTCAAGTTACTATTCCATTGGTATAAGTTACTTAATTTGTCATTTTTAAAACATTTATTTACTTATATCATGATATAATTATATAATATTTTCATTTATAAGATACCTAAATTTTATTGATACTTTAAATGGAGAAGTTACCATTTTAATGTCCATATTACTATTCTTAATGGTTGCATTACTATTCTGATGGTCAAGTTACTATTTCATTGGTATAAGTTCCTTAATTTCTATAAATAACACTAATTTAATTAACAATTTATGATAATAAAGGTATTATAAGCTTCTATATGTGATATATGAGCTTTATACTAAATGAAATAATTATAATAAGGGAATTTTCATTTATAAAATTCTAGGTCATTACATTCTTCCCCTCTTATAAAATTTCACACTTGAAATTTTGTTTTACAAACCAAGGTGAAACTAGGTGAGGGATTTAATACTTAGATAATAATCATATAAAAAAGGTAACTTTGAATATAGAAGGATAAACTTGTAAATTAAAAGTATATCCTAACTTGTTATTCCCTAAGTTTAAATCTAGGTTATCCATGCTGATAGAATTATCCCTGGGGTTCTTACTCACATTTAATAGTCCTAATCTCCAAAAATATATAGGTTGTCCTATAATATAAACTATATTGGTATAGAATTATTTATAGTGGACTATAATTGATACTTATCAAAGTACTCTATGGGTGGATACACCTCTTGGGTGGGAGACGCCACTGTCCCCAGTGGAAGCACATTCCTTATGAAGCCCTTGGGTGGAGAGCCATGCTTCGTCCAATGCTCACATGTGAGAGTTCCCAAGGATCAAATTCCTTCCTTTTATATGATACTAACTATAGATAACCTATCCTTTTACACATATTATTATATGATTTTAAGCATAATTAACCATCAAATATAAACCAAGGATCGTAAAGTGTAATGTATTTGGAAGATTTGGTACATAATTAGAAAGCATGAAACCAAAATAAAAACATATTTTATTTAATATTCATAATGAGATACTAACTTAATTTTAGATCTTACATCTACATAAGATAACATGGGGAATACATGAACAAAGGGATGATCTAAAAATCCCCATAAGGGAATAAACCTAGGAATAAAGCATAACACTTGGGTTAGAAGACATAACATGATGACATAAAAAGGCATGAAACATGAATAAACTTATGGAATAATAACATGTATAATATGGGATCATGTAATCATATAATCATAGGAATGAAACAATAATATACAACATGACATAAACATGAGTCAAGTCTAACTGCCAAGACTATATCACATGGTGGAAAAAGCCCCATAAAGGAATTAAGTTTACTCCATATCCCAACATGACATCTCACGAGACTAAAAATTACCCAATACATTAGAGTTATATTTTGTGGAACCCATCATAACATTTTCATGCATATGTGTTCCATGTGAATAATAAAACAGAAGGAATAAATATAAGGGTTACCCATGGAAAGAAATGGGTATCGTAATCATGTCTTAAAGCATAACAAATGGTTGTATCATAAAGGTGTCCATGAAAGAATGGATTTAAATATTACTTGGACATTAATAAGGTAAAATAGGCATAAATAATGATAAATTATATCCAAATTAAATTAAAACATGTAAAAATATTGTTTAAGAAACTTTATAAATGAGCCACTTTAGTGCGGTTTAATGAAAAATATTAAAGAGTCTTAAAAATGGACAAGGTATAATTGTTTGTATAAAACCAAAAATCAACTAAGATAGTTTTTCATGATAAATAGAGTAATTTTAGAAAAATATTGGGGTCTTAAAACAGATTATTAAATGTACTTGAAAATGGGTAAGAAATTGGGAAGTTCCCTTTAGTTGGGTTTGCTTATCAGAATGAATTGAGAAGGGGACCTTTTTAAAATATGTATTTCCCCATAAAAGAAGGATGAATTGATATAGATACATAATTTTGGAACATATAAAATTAATTTATAAGATTTAAATAATAATAATTAAGAAATACATTGGTGTAAAGGGAGATAAAGTGTAACCCAAAGGTAATTTTGGAGGTTTAGAGAGACCCCTTACCTTATGTCTGAATGTGTTCTGTAGCTGCACTTAATATCCTAGATAATCAAATTAGATCCATTAATTAATTAATAAATAACCTATTATACATATATTTTATTTATTATAATTTTATTAAGTAAATTTATTATCATTTCGATGAGTTATATTTTTTAATTTTGTCATTCCAGGAGCGTTCGTTTTATGATTTTATGATCGGTTCCCTTGAGTTTAATTATGGGAGTTCTTATTAAATGAAATAAAAAATCAAGAATTGAAATTTTATGGTATTAATATACTTATATAATTTTAAATGGTCCCATATATCATTTTTTAGATATTATAATGATTCATTTTCTAAAACATTAATGAAAAATGATTAGTCTATTTTGGCAGTTTTTCGATCACCATGAAATAATTTTATTTTATTATTTAATATTATACTTATATATTAGTTACATAATATAAAAAAAGTTATAATATACATTTTAAAACCTTTTTCAACCATTATAATGGTTTTATGACCATCCATGAAGGCGGTAATGGAAAACGAAAACTCATCCCCCATGAAGGCGGTGAATTGACACATCACAGATGATGTTTTCATTTTTAGAATAAAATAAGAAGAGAACAGAATTGATTATGGATATTAAATTAACATAATAAAATTCTAGTATATGTATTATACTGGATTTATTATTATATTTTGGATATATAAAGTGAGGGTAGGATAAGAAATAAAAGAAATTAAAAGAGAAAGAAGGGGGATTTTACCTCTTAAATGTCGTCTCCTTAAGAACCTCCTTAAGGCACTTGGGTTTGGTATTTTGGTGTAACCATTAAGAACATGATATAGATAAGAGTTTTTGGAGAGTAATTTATAATAATATAAGTAAGCTCCAAATCTTATAAGGTGTGATGGGAATAGGTGGTGAGGGGTGATATTTATAGTGGGTGGAGAGGGGTGTTTTTTATTATTTTATTCTTTTGTTTATTATTTTGGATCAAGAATATAAATAGTATTGATTATTATGAATAATTATAGTAAATGGTTTAGTATAGTTCAAACCAATGGGTTCTTACCTCATCCATACACCATCTACGACTCAATAATTCATGTATTTGTTAAATACCGTAAATTATTATATTTCACTATTCACCAAAAAATTCAACTATTTAAGAAAAATCCAAAAAATTAAACCTAACCATTTTTAGACATGTATATTTCAAAAATTAACTCCATTTTATGAAAATATTTTTCTAGATATGAGAAATTTAATTTTTAATTAAAATAACCATTTATTTGAAAAATACTGATTTTATGACACTTTGAAAAATTAATTAAGGTCTTATAAAATTATTTTATAATAATAAGGCAATAAAATATTAATTTATTAATATATTTATGAAAATAAATTTTATTTTAAATAATTATATTAATTATAAAATTTTAAATAAACATTTATATTTCACAAAAATACCAACACTTAATTTATCATTTTTAAAACATTTATTTACTTATATCATGATATAATTATATTATATTTTCATTTATAAGATACCTAAATTTTATTTATACTTTCAAAGGTAAGTTTACTATTATAATGTCCAGATTACTGTTCCCAATGGTCTCGTTACTATTCCAATGGTCAAGTTATTATTCCATTGGTATTGGTTCCTTAATTTCTATAAATACCACTTATTTCATTATTAATTTATGAGAGTAAAGTTTTTATTGGATTATATGTGTGATGTATGAGATTTATACTAAATGACATCATTATAAAAAGAGATTTTCCATTGATAAAATTTTGGGTCGTTACATAAATGATACCTTGTGGTGAAAACCGTCCACATAGGCGTGATATGGAACCAACCAGTCCATCCTGACAATGACATCAAAGCCCATCATCTTGAGAATAAAGAGGTCCTATAAGAAGGGATAACCACCTGCCTCAAGGGGATAATCCCTACATTGGAATATTCCCTCTAACCATACACCCAATAGCATGTCTAGGGTCATCACCCCTCAAAAGTACTGAATTTCTAGCCCGAGACATTCCACGATCAATAAAGAGATAAAGGAGTGAGATGTACTTGTATTGAATAAAAAAGACACAATAGTAGAGGCCACCAGAATATTATCTCATATAGTTGATAATCATGAACTCTGATCCTTGATTATTGACTGTAAATCATGCAACTAGCCTAATCCACAACCTTATGCTATAGTTGGACTACCTAGAGCATGTCCACTCTATTTTTGCTGATAATTTGAAGTCTAGCTACCAAAACCATGAAATCCTCCTCAACCTCTTTGTACGGTGATACTCTAACTCCCAACCTAATGCAACATAACCGATCCCATTCTGGAAGGTGAAGTTGGTGTAGATCCTCTTCCTCTAGAAATAGGTGGAACAACCCAATATAATCTCTGAATATGAACTATACAGACATAAGCATGGCACTCCAACGAGTCTCTATCACATTGAGGATTCACATTCCCCTTTCTTCCACACAGATAGAATATTGTAGAGCTACCAGTACGGGTACTCTGGCCACCACTATTCTAATGAGAAACCTCAAGGCTACACTTCCTACTATTGGAAGAACTACTTCCATTTGTGCCTGGTACTATCGGCACTGAACCTCTATGACCAGTACTATCAGCTTCTCTTAGGTTGTTCTTAGTGATAAGAGCCCAATTTAACATTTAAAAAAAGGTAGATAGGTATGTTGGTTAGAGTGAGTATCTTAAGAGGGGAGGGGGGGGGGGTAATTGAGCACCCAATAAAATTTCTATCTAAAACAGGTTTAAATAAAATCCCCCAAATTAATTTAAACATCCCAGTTAACCAAAATAGCAGGTTAATATAAGTTATGATATTTTAAAATATTTCTTAAATATTGATTAAGTCTTAGTTAAGCAATTATGAAAAAATAATTTAACTTTTGAAATCAATTTACTTAATCAAAACCTTATATAAACAATAATAAAGAATAACTATCAAATCAGTGGTTTTGTTTACAGTTTAAAACAGATTCAATTTTAAAGATTAGAAAAAAACACACACAATAGAAAGAATATAATATGTTTAGACTCAAGCCAAGACCTAATCCTCTCCACCTGAAAATCAACCACTACCAAATAGATTATATAAAATAATCTATGGTCCACAACCTAGATTGGGTGTACAACAGAAAAACTGTCTAGGCCATGTAGGACCTCTTCCAAAAAACCTGTGGGAATAAAAAAACAAAGGACACTCAAAGTCTTATTCCAAAACACCATGGGAAAACAAAAGTAAAGAGAGTTTGGGAAGATATCTAGTATCTTCCAGTTATATCACAAGAGTCAATGTGGGTTAAATAAATAGGGTAATTCACACTACTCATAATGTAAAAAAATAGATAGAAAGAGAAAATAAAAAATATTTATAAAGGTTGTGTTTCTCTACCTGATATGATTTGTATCTTATGACTCCTTTATTGTAGCTTGAAATGAAGCTTGAGTTGAGTTTCTAAAAAATGAAGTAGAACAGAGTGTCGTAAACTCTTTTTGTTCTAACTATTAAAGAGGATTTGAGTGTTAGTTATGCCCCACTTCCTCACAGTCGAGTGTAGAAAAGATGCATCATATAAGCTCTCAACAAGTGTCACTATTCATGTATATGTGAATATCTTTGTGTGTGTATCTATGTGTCTATTATCTCTCTACATGTATCCACATGAGGAAGTCTGCTCCTTTATTTAATAGAAGCATTCAAGAATAATCATCTGAATACTCTTCTCCTCATATTGGATGACTAACATAGAATTTAATGAATATATGCAATAGTTTTAAGAATAATCATTAAAATAACTCTCATCATTAAATTTGATAAAATAACCATTAGAAATATTTAATTCAAAATAAACAGAAATAGTGGAAATGACTCCTTTGAATATTGAAACCATTCTGGTGGTGAGTCATCCTAATGGTGACTTGAGCTGGTGATGAGTCAGGATAATGGTGACTCATCTCAGCGATAGGTCATTCCAACACTTTATCAAACTTTCATTTTGATAGTAGTTAAAGCTTGATGGTGTTATCCTTTGGTGGTAGGTCATCTCCATACTTAGCCAATTTGCATCCTGATGGTGACTCATTGTTGATGGTATGTCTTTTCTATACTTTTCCAAATTTCCATGGATCATATTCAACGGTAGGTATTTTTGACACTTATCCAAATTTATAAACCTAAATGATGAGTCATATATAATGGCGAGTGTTTCTCATAATTAACCATATTTTCACCCCAATGGTGAGTCATCCCAATGGCGAGTTATTGTTGGCGATGACTCAACTTCAACGGTGAGTCATGTCTAGTGGTAAGTGTTTCCAAAACTTATCCAATTTTCACCAAATTTCCTTATATGATAAAATGCCACCATAAAACATAAAACTCATTAATAGCATACTAAACATGATTTTGTGAACATTAAAACAAGGGTGCCAATAATATGCCCCTTTTTGATGATAAAAAATCAAGGCATTTTATAAACCATGGAATCAAAGGTAAATAAGATATATGAGGTATCAAATGAATTTTCAAAGGATATTAGATAATAAACACTATCAAAAAAATATGGTAACAAAGAATAAATTAAAATATATAGAAGGTAATCACAAGGAATATCAGTATGTATCAAAGGACTGATATCAAAGGAATACAACTAAATAAAATAAATAAATTCCATAGATCCTTCTCCCCCTTTTGTGATTATATAAAAGTAAAAATAAAATAAGAAATATAATAGAACATAATATGAATAACAAGATAATTCCCATTAATAAATTCAATGAAATAACAACAAAAAAGTTTCAAAAAAATATAGAAAACCATCCCTATTAAAGAAAAATAGTCTAATCATTAATGCTTCTCAGGCTATGTGTAAGGAATCAAAGGTGCTTTGCCTTTCCCTTTGTCCGAAGCAGAAGTCTAAATAAAAAAACCCGAGGGAGCTCGAGGGATGGCTGTAGGAACATCATTTAGAGAACAAGGCTCTTTGATAATGATTGGTCAAATATTTTAGGATACCTATTCAGAGATAATCTGAAAGGATAGAAAAGGTGCATTAGGATCTCTGGTGACACCAGACCTGAAGAAATCTGGAGTAGGAAATGGAGAGGTTAGGTGAGCTATAATTGGAATGGAATCTTGATCAACCACAAGAATTCTAGAAACATGGAGAAATGATTTCATAAAATTGATGAATTCTATGATAATTTTCCCACCTTTATCCATAGCATTGAATAAATCCTTCTTCTCTTCCATGAATAACTTTAGTACCTGATTCATGACCATCAATTGATTCACTTTCTCTTTAAATGCTTGAGACACTAGAGGCATCCTCAGATTTTTAGCAAGAAAATTGAAATGAGCATTCAAATCCTTGATAAAGATAATATATTCATATTTATAAATATATTTTTTATTTATTTAACCCCAAATAATTAATCAATTTGAGCTGATTTTCATCATTTTGTAATTTTTGGGGGATTTTGGGCTTAAATGTGAAAATTTGTTAAATCTGGACATTTAGCAGTTTTATGTTGCTTCTGTTTTTCGAGTATAACTTCTACATTTTTGATCCAATTCAAGTGATTTTTTTAGGATTAAATTTTTTGCGGGGTACAAAGTATTATTCTGGAACTAGATCCCATTAGAAGTCCCACATGCCTAAAAAATCTACTAAGTTGAAGAATTATTCTAGTCAGTAGAATGGATACTACCTTATTAAATGAGGCATATCCTAGGATACTGACCTCCAAATGGGATTATTATTACTCTAATAGTAATATTTAAATTAAATTCCATGGAGAAAGTATTTCATTAATTCCACCCTTGAATCCGTCAAAGTGGGGTTGGTGGAATAGTGTTCAACGACCATAAAAAGTCAGTTCTATTAAGGTGGCTATAAATTATTTTACACGGCTAAAAATGATTTTAAATTTCAATGGTATATAGAAAAATCCATTTTCAACATCTAATAAAAAGGATCCTGAACATGTTTTAGCCATTTAGTGGGAAGAATCGAAGCAAAATTCTGGTGGACAGATTCTAGAGGAGAATATTTCTATTCTTTCTTTTCTATTTTATTTTTCTTAGTTTTGTAATGAATTATTCTTACCAATTATTCTCAATTAACCTTACCATGATGGGATAAAAATATGAATGATTGGGGAAGGGTAGATTTTCTATTTTTTCAATGCTTGAGTTATTTCAATTTATTGAATAAAAAATCTTTCTCTTTCTGCAAAGTTGTTTCCAATTTAATTTATCAGTTTTTATTATCAAGTTTGATCATATTTGGTTTTTGATTCCATTATTGATTTTTTATTTGGTCAATTATAATTATATACCTCCACTAGGTTTTGTTTTATATATGATGGAATGGACTAGGACTTAGTGGTGAAGTACTCTATGATCGTCAGTATGTGAGGGAGGGTAATAGATACTCTTAATTTTTTGAAATAAACAAGACCTGATTGGGAATTGCTCAAGTTAATTGAGGATGTTCACTACAACTCTCTCACAAAAGGAAGGAGAGTAGATAAAACTGAGACATTGGTAAGGTTTTCTCTCACTATCACCATTTGAACAAGGTAGTGAGAGTAAACGATCATGGAATCTCACTTTAATCGACTTAGTAGAAAAGGATTGAATAAAATGGAACAATAATAGCATTACAATTAGAAAACTGACCCCGAACTAATCAACCTTCTCATATAGTACTTTTTAATCACTTCAGTTGCAAATTTTTCTTGAATATCTTTCTTATTTTCTTCTTTTTGTTTCGTTTCTCTCATTTTTAAAACCAAACCAATTCAAAACACCCAATTGTTTCCTCTAATTAAAAAGTGAAAAATTATTTTGTGTTCACTCCTCATCGGGAGACTACCATGGGATAATAAATAGACTATACTTAGGTAATTTAAATAAAATTGTTTTGCCATGCCCATGACAGATGTGCATCAAACTAGGCACCATTACCAGGGAGGCAGTGCCTCAAAACACAAAAACTAAAAAAAACTTTCTTGAATGACCTGCAGTTCAAATAATTATTTAATTGAATTTGATCCTAAATTTGAACAAACAATAACCCAATTGAGAAAAAAATTTGAAAAGAGAGTTTGAGGAAATACACCTAACCAATTTAAGTGATACTTTTAATTATCACTCTGAACCTACAATAATGGCTGAAATTTCCAACCAAACTCTACATGATCTCTACGTACCTCAATTTGCTAATCAAAATAACCAAATCACTATCCCTAACATAGAAAATGATTTCAAAGTGCAAATTAATATGATCCAAGTGCTACCAAAATTTCATGGCCTTACATGTGAAGACCCAAATCAACACATACAAGAGTTCATCTATGCTTGCTCCAACTTCAAACCCCGAGGAGTTGTAGTAGAGCAAGTAAAGTGGAGGGAATTCCCCTTCTCACTTGAGGGAGAATCAAAATAATGGCTGTACAATCTGCAACTAGGGGAGATAAATTATTGAGAAGATCTTAAAAGAATATTCTTGCAAATATTCTTCCCTACATCTAGGAGCGTAGTTATAAAAAAGAGATTTATTTCATACATCAATTGACTGGAGAGACTCTCTATGAATACTGGGAACATTTCAAGAAACTTTGTAGAATATTCCCACACAAAGAAATGTAAGAGAACCAATTACTTATGTTATTATACCAAGGATTTCTCAACAATGATGAAAATAAACTAGAAGCCTCATATAGAGGATCCCTGATTGAAAATTTTCCTGCTGATATTAGAGGTCTCATTGAAAATATTGTGCAAAACTCACAGCAAATCAGAACTAGAGGTATGAGCACTAGAGGCATCCATGAGGTAAGGACTTCTGATTCTTCCTCACCCTTACTTGAATCAAAACTTAAGTAAATAACCAGTTTTATGAGACAAATTACAATGAAAAAAGTGAAGGAACAACAAGGTCTAACTCAGGTATGTGGTTTATGCTCTTCTACTTATCATTACACTGATCAATATCTAGAAGTGCAGGGGATAGAAAGTTGTGCTGCAGCCTATCAGCAAAGGAAATTTCAACCAAATCAACCATGTTAACCCCAAACTCAACTAGTATATGTATTCGAACAAAACCAGGACATACCTCATTTTCAAAAGAAATACCAGAACCCCCCTCAATTCCAATAATCCTATAAATAACACTTCCTGCAACAACAAGCCTTTCATCCACCACCATTCCAATAAAATACTTATGAGAAACCTTCCATAAGTGCACCAACTACTGAAGAGAAGGATATAAGAACCAAAGTTTCAGGGTTTGAAGATAAGATTGATAAGCAAATTGATCAATTTGAAAGTTTTATGGAAATTATGACAAAGAATCAAGGTAAACTACCATCCTAGACAATCCCAAACCCAAAGGAGAATATCAACACGATAATAATAAGAAGTGGAAAAGATATCACACCACCTAAATGAAGTGAGAATGGTGATTCTAAGAAACCTATAGAAGCTCAACCCATCCATACAAAAGAAGGAGATCAGAACAACAAAGGAAAAGGAGCTAGGTTGAGGAAGGAAAGGCTAGAAACACTATTGAAAAAACAAGAAAGGGAGAAAAGGGATATCCAAGAACCATTACCATCTACATTAGTTAAGTAGAATAAAGTATAAGAAGAGTGACTTCAAAGGGAAATTCATGAAACCTTACAGAAAGTTGAGATCAACATACTATTACTAGATGCAATCTGATAAATCCCTAAGTATAAAAAATTATGAATTAGATGTGGACAAAAAGAAGATGTATGGATGGAAATGAGAGAATCAGCTTATGAAGAAGAATCTCAACACTGATCACACCAATAATACCAAAAAAAATTCAATATCCAGAGACATTCTCTATTTCACACACCATTGGGTCTTTAAATTTTACTGATGCACTATATGATCTAGGAGCCTCAATAAATGTTATGTATCACTCGATATTTTCATCCTTATAGATTGGATAACTAAAAATAACTCATGTGGTGTTCTAATTAGAAAATAGATTCACCATTTTCCCAACTGGAGTTATAGAAGATGTACTTATGGGGGTAAGAGGATTGATCTTTCCAACAGACTTTTATGTCCTTACCATGGAAGAAGACAAAGCACCTGGCCACTCTCCCATCATCTTAGGGAGACCCTTCCTAAAAATAGAAAGGACTATTGTAACGACCCAAAGTTTCATTAATGGAAATCCCTCTTGATCAAATTAAATGTCTCTTTATGTTTGTATAAAATGTCAACTTCTTTAGTTTTATGTTAAGAATTTTTATTGTTGCTAATATAGCCGTTGAACAGTGATCACATGATTAGTATAAATATAGGGGTTTAACAAATCCAATTTACTCAGACAAAAGAAGCGATGACCTCGTCCAATATAATTGCCCCATACGAAGCCCATTTGTCGGAGCTCGGAAAAGAGGTGGCATCCTTGGGCTTTTCTCTTAACCAAGCCCAAGCTGAGCTTCATCATGTCAAGCTTGAACGAGACCATCTACGGGAAAAGTGTAAGTTGATAGAAATTATCACTTAAGCGATGCTATCCGAGCCACCCCAAGAGTCTGTCACCATCGCACACCTTACCCTTAGGTCTTATGCGACTGTTTTAAGGGGTTATGTAACAAATATCTAGTACTATGTTCATGTATATTATTATTTTTATATAATAATTAATATACCTTCTTGTTTTTTTTGATACATTGTAAATAGTTTTAAAGTACAAATAGCATTTTTAGTTATTATTTAATTAAGAATTATATTTTTTAAATTAAGGTATTTTTGAATTAAATAATATTTTAATAAAATATTATGATTATTATTAAATTAATTTTTATTAAATATAAATGATCTTATAATTTTATGAATGCAATTATAATTTTTATTAAGGTTTGAAAACCATTTCTGTCAAAACCCATGAATTTTCGATATATGTCGGTTTTTATTTTAAAAGTGAAAATTAACATATTTAGAAAATTATTTAGATAAAATAAATGTTATTTCTGGAATCAGGACGTCGAAATTATCCAACGGTGAATTTTTCATAATTTTCCGAGACAGTCAAATTTTTGGGTAAAAATTAAATACCGTTTAAATATATAATGTGTTTTATGACATCATAATGACCCAATAGTGATGTAATAAAATACTATAAGCTTTATGTTAGGCCAATATATGTTTTAACATTAAAATAATGTGATTTTGGGTTTGTTTGACTTACTTTTCAAAGCATTAATGGACCCCTCAAGACTTTTTAAACACCTTGTCTTTTTAAATTAATTTCCATGGGAGTGTGACTCACCTTCACATAAGCAACCTTATTATTTTAAGAAGTTATGAATTTGTAATTATAAAATATGTTTTTCCTCTTACCTTTTACAAAAACCATGGGCAAAAACCATGGGATGGTTTGTGGCTTGGATTAATTTAATGTAAGGGGACCCAAACCTAAATAATAAAGAATTCCCTCACCTTTCCTATATAAACCCACCCAAGCTCCCACTTCCTCCTCACTCAAAGCCTTTTGAGTTCGTAAAACCTCTTCCATACTCTCTCTAGAATCCTCCCAAGGTGCCCCAATCTCCCAAGAAGCCTCTCACAAGCCTCTCTCTAGCCTTTGGAAGCACATTTCCAAGTAAGGGTTTTTTCTTCCTTTCTCATTTTTGTCAATTTTCTTTAAGTTGTATTTCCATTTTAATTTCAATTATGAATGTTGGGGTATGATTTTACACCTACCCCATACTTTCCTCTTATTTTTTTAATGACGGTAGACCCCTTTCTCTCTCATTAAATTCCTCCCATGTACACCCGTTACTATGCCGAAATTTCGAAAGGAACTTCTCTCTCTTCTTTTGCATTCATGCAATAATTTTGTATCATGAACCTAAATTCAATTACAATTGTTGGGACATGTATCTATATGACCTACTTACTGTGCATTAAATGTAAACATGATGAGGAAACCCTTTCTCTCTCATCAACCTTTTTTATGAATTCTTACGTCACGTCGTTACACTGCCGAAATCGCACCAATTTTCTAAGCCAATGCCATTGTGTAGTGAATACCATGACCATTTCTCCATCAAGGGTATTCACCTTTATGAACATTTACTTATTTATTATAAAGTTTCATGTATGAATTACACATTACTTTATCATGGAATAAATGATTATTTTTTATGAATCCATGTTTTATGATCCATGTGGCACACTTATGCATGAAATGAAATGTTTAAGAAGGGTGGACCCTTATAGCGCTCCAATGCATTGGGTAAAGTATAGTATCATGATACGTCATGTACAATGAGTGTTTACTCATGCTAATTCAAGTGCAATGAGGGTTTACTCGTGCTTTATGTGCAATGATGATTACTCATGCTCCATGTGCAATGAGCCTTGGCTCATGCTAATTCCATGTTAAGTGTTGTTGCCACATTTCCATGTTATGATTATCATGCGTTATCATGACTTTATGTTCATGTTTCTTTTATGCTCTATTGATATTCATATTGTCTAAAATGTATTGTACTCCTCATGTTATTCCATGTGTACTCCCTTACTGGGCTTTATAGCTCACCCTTTTCTTATGCATGTCCTCAGGTTATCCCATGCAATGCTAAGTACGAGGGAATGTAGTGGTCATGTAAAGGAAGTTTTCAATAAAGATGTTGTATTTCATGTTTCAAGTTTTTATGTAATGATCCTAAGCCCCAAGGACACTAAACCTCTCGATCTTCTTTGTTGTATCAAGTGAAGTTTTATGTAATAAATCATGTTTAAGTTTGTAATAAAAGCAGGGTTGTCATAGTTGGTATCAGAGGATAGGTTTAGTTATTTTTGGGATTAGGAAACCCTAGTAAAGCCTTAGATACAAGGATAAGTATAATAAAAACATCCCTATGTTTTGGTAAGTACTGAGTAAGTGATTTATCAAACAAATACATCTCTGTCTGGATACAAGTAGGTAGAGGCGGCTTTGGCACAAATGTATCCTAGGGGTAAAACCCGAAAACACCGCTTTGAGCTAGACTCGAACAGGAACTGGTGCACGACAATGGGCCTTGCTGCACTCTAGGTTACGACACTCCCGAGGGATATATTTTGATAAATTCACAAGCTTAGTATGAACCCTTATTAAGGATATTAAAAATAAATTCCCCTAAGAGTATATGTTAGAAAGTAGATCATGAAAAGACTAGATTGAAGCCTATAGACTCATGAGTTAAGGAAATAAAAGTTTATTTATAAGTCATCAACTTTTGTCTTTGTATTACCCTTTATGTGTTACCCCTAACTTTCCTTTTATTCCAGCCAATGGCAGGTAATAGGAGGACTCGGGCTAACAACCGTTGTGAAGATCAGTGTGATGACTGTACTAATGAGATGACCAATCCAATGGGAGCGGGAATCGTGAAATTTGTCATGCTTCTCTCTCAGCTAACTCAAGTTTTGAATAGAAACATGGGTCAAGAGGAAAGTTCAACCCCCCCTAAGAAAGAACAAGTCGCTATCGAGAGCTTCATGAGACAAAGACCTCCTACTTTTAGTGGATAATCCGATCCCACGATCACTGAATAATGGATCAAATCCATTGAAAAGATGTTCTCCATCCTTCAATGTTCTGAATAAGAGAAGGTTCTTCTGGAGGCTTATCGTATGGAGGGTGAAGCTGATCAATGGTGGACATTGATAAAAAATACAAAGCTTGAGGAGGAGATCGAGGCATTGGAATGGAAGGATTTTCGGAAGATGTTTTTCGATAAATATTTTCTGCGCACCCTCCGACTTAAGATGGAAAGGGACTTCCTTTCCCTCAAGCAAAAAGATGAAGAATCTGTTGGAGCGTATGAGGCAAACTTCACAAGGCTTTCACGATATGCTTCCGGCTTTGTTGTTACCCCCGAATGCAAGGTTGACCGCTTCTTTGGTGGGCTGAAGCCTAGCTTGCGGAAAGCATTAGCGATCCGTGACTTCGACAGCTATGAGGAAATTGTCCGATGTGCCCTCAAGGTCGAAATAGAGATTAGGGAATCACAGGGGTATCATGGGGACAAGAAGCGTAAGGTGGACTTCAATGCTAGTGGTCCGATGGATAAATCCAACGGTGATAATAAGATACAAGACCCCACTTTCCAAAAGTGCGGTAAGAAGCACCCTAGAAATTGCCTTAAGGGGACGAGGAAATGCTTCAGGTGTGGAAGGGAAGGGCACCTAGCTGTTAATTGTCGGCAAGAAAGACCCGAGGCTACGAAAGAGGATAGGAATTCTCCGTTCGAACCTCAACGCGTTGTTCAATGCTAAAAATGCAAAGAACCAGGTCATTTTGCAAATCAGTTCCCTAATACAAGGGTTTTCAGAGACAACCAATAACCTCCAAGGAAGCAAGGAAGAGATTTTTCCATCACTTCTACCGAAGTGAACCCCAAAAATGAAGTGGTGACAGGTACGCTAGTTATTCATTCAAGAATAGCGAACATACTTTTTGATTCATGTTCTACTCATTCTTTTATATCTCGAAAGTTTAGTAGAACAATCCCAGCACCACCACAAATCATGGAAGTGAAGATATCGGTGAGTACAGAAAATGGGGAAATCATTGCATCCCATGAATATAAGTCCTCCCCTATTATAATCTGTGGATTGAATTTCCTGGTGAACCTCATCATACTCCCTCTGGTGGAATTTGATGCAATTCTTAGCATGGATTGACTTTCCTTATATAGAGCCAATATAAATTGTCGGGAGAGGGAAATCACACTCCATATGAAGAATTGACCCCCAATTCTTTACAAGTGTCAGG
This sequence comes from Viscum album, assembly GCA_963277665.1. Taxonomy (NCBI): domain Eukaryota; kingdom Viridiplantae; phylum Streptophyta; class Magnoliopsida; order Santalales; family Viscaceae; genus Viscum; species Viscum album. The sequence continues at coordinate 1,400,337,582 of OY728127.1, read as the reverse complement.
AGGAAGATGAATCTCATTTAGCTTCATCATATCAAGCATGGATATTACTGCCCTATGAGTATGCGTATTTGGATCAGATTATTGAGTTCAAGGAAGAAACCATCCTTGAAGAAATGCCTATTGTGAGGGAATTTGCGGAAGTGTTTCCCGAGGAACTACCTGGTCTTCCTCCCAGAAGAGATGTTGAGTTCTCAATTGAACTTATACCTGGGGCACTACCAATATCCAAGAATCCATATAGAATGTCTGTTGTTGAGGTTGAAGATCTGAAGAAACAACTATAGGAGAATCTGGATAAAAGGTTTATACACCCAAGTGCTTCACTATGGGGTGCACCAGTCCTCTTCATCAAGAAGAAGGATGGGTCAATGCGGCTTTGCATCGATTATCGTGAACTTAAAAAAATCACGATAAAGAACAAGTATCCTCTCCCAAGAATTTATGACTTGTTCGATCAGTTGCGTGGAGCACAATACTTCTCCAAGGTGGAATTGCGGTCGGGATATTATCAAGTAAGGGTGAAGAAGGAAGATGTCCCCAAGACTGCTTTTCGTACAAGATACAGGCACTATGAATTCATAGTAATGCCTTTTTTACTCACCAATGCTCCAACAATATTCATGGACTTGATGAATAGAGTCTTTATAGATTACCTTGACAAATTTGTGGTAGTATTTATAGATGATATTCTAATATACTCCAAAACCAAGGAGGATCATGAGGAGCATTTAAGAACTGTACTAGAGACTTTGCGCAAGGAGAAGCTCTATGCAAAGTACAACAAGTGTGAGTTCTGGTTGAAGGAGGTCTCATTCTTGGGCCATATCATCATAAGCAATGAGATATCTGTGGATCCCTCCAAAACAGATGTAATTGAGGGTTGGCCGAGGCCAACATCAGTAATGTATATCCATAGCTTCTTGGGGTTAGCTGGATATTATCGACGATTTGTGAGAAATTTATCACGATTGTCCAACCCTCTTACCAAGCTAACTCTAAAGGGAGTAAAATTTTCTTGGAGTGATGAATGCGAAGAAAGCTTCAAGGAGTTGAAAAGGAGGCTTATCACTGCACTCGTGCTCACTTTACCCACAAGTGGGGAACCTTTTGTGGTTTTTAGCGATTCTTCGAAGAAGGGCTTAGGCTGTGTGCTGATGCAAAATGATAAAGTGATATCCTATGCCTCAAGGCAGTTGAAAATCCATGAGTGAAACTATAAAACGCATGATCTAGAGTTGGCAGCTGTGATCTTTGCCTTGAAAATCTGGCGGCATTATCTCTATGGAGAGAAATGTGAGATATATACTGACCACAAGAGTCTTAAATATATATTCACACAGAAAGAGATTAATATGCGCCAGAGAAGATGGATAGATCTCATTAAGGATTATGACTGTTCAATACATTACCACCCTGGGAAAGAGAACAAGGTGGCAGATTCTCTAAGTAGAAAGGATCCAATGATTATATCAATGATGAGAATTGAGAAGGATCCAATCTTCTTAGACTTGATGAAGATGGACATGGGAATCATAGAGAAGGGAACATCATCAATCCTTTCACAAATTATTGCTCAACCGTCTCTTTTGGAAAAGTTAAAGGATGCTCAAAAGGATGATGTGGGAATTCAAGAAAAAGTGGAAGCTATCAAAGAGGGGAAATCCTCAGAGTTTAATGTTAATGAAGAAGTAATTTTGCGGTTTGGGAAAAGGCTATGTGTTCCATCACGTCCGGAGCTGAAGAAGGAACTTTTGGATGATGCACATAGTTCGAATTTCTCTATTCACCCAGGGAGCACAAAGATGTATCGAGATATCCGAGAAAAATTTTGGTGGGATAATATGAAGAAGGAGATCGCTGAATATACATCAAAGTGCCTGATGTGTCAGAAAGTGAAGGTAGAGAGGCAGAAGTCTAAGGGGATGATGCAACCATTGCCCATACCAGAATGGAAATGGGATAACATCACCATGGACATTGTCACCGGACTTCCAAGGACATCCAAAGGCAAAAATGCAATCTGGGTTGTTGTGGATCATCTTACAAAGGCTGCACACTTCATTGCTATTCGGGAGGATTTCTCATTGGATCAACTGGCACAAATATATATCAGGGAAGTGGTAAGGTTGCATGGAGTACTACTATCTATTGTGTCTGATCGAAATCCAAGATTCACCTCTAAGTTTTGGAAGAGTCTTCAACATGCTCTGAATACTGAATTGAACTTCAGTATGACTTATCATCCTCAAACTGATGGCCAATCCGTGCGAACTATCCAAACACTTGAGGACATGTTGAGAGCGTGCTCAATGGACTTTAAAGGAGGATGGGATCAACATCTTCCTCTGGTTGAGTTCTCTTATAATAACAATTTCCACTCGAGCATCCAAATGGAACCATATGAAGCCCTGTATGGGAAAAGGTGCAGAACACCGGCATGTTGGGATGAGGTCGGTGAACATAAGCTGTTTAGACCAGAAATGGTCGAAGAAATGGTGGAGAAGGTGAAAACCATACAACAACATATCAAGGCAGCCCAAAGTCGATAGAAGAGTTATGCAAATAATCGTCGACGAGACCTTGAGTTTAAAGTTGGAGACATGGTTTTTCTATGCATATCTCCGTGAAAGAAGGTCATGAGGTTTGGAAAGAAAGGGAAGTTAAGTCCAAGGTACATCAGCCCCTTCAAGATTCTTGATCGTGTCGGGGATATGGCCTATCGACTAGCACTTCCACCTACTATGGCCAAAGTACATGATTTCTTTCATGTATCCCTCTTAAGGAAGTATATACCAAACCCTTCACATGTACTCTCTTCTGAGGTGGTACAATTGGAAGATGATCTCTCTTATGAGGAGAAACCAGTGAAGATCTTAGATCGTAGAGAAAAAGTTCTACGAAATAAGACAATGCCCCTCGTCAAGGTGTTGTGGAGAAATCACAAGTTTGAAGAAGCGACTTGGGAATCAGAGGAAATGATGAAGCTAAGTTACCCACATCTATTTTAGTGTGGGAAAAGGAAAATTTCGAGGGTGAAATTTCTTAAGGGGGGAATATTGTAACGACCCAAAGTTTCATTAATGGAAATCCCTCTTGATCAAATTAAATGTCTCTTTATGTTTATATAAAATGTAAACTTCTTTGGTTTTATGTTAATAATTTTGACCGTTTCTAATATAGCCATTGAACAGTGATCACATGATTAGTATAAATATAGGGGTTCAACAAATCCAATTTACTCAGACAAAAGAAGCGATGGCCTCATCTAGTAGAATTGCCCCATACGAAGCCCATTTGTCGGAGCTCGGAAAAGAGGTGGCATCCTTGGGCTTCGCTCTTGACCAAGCCCAAGCTGAGCTTCATCATTTCAAGCTTGAATGGGACCGTCTACGGGAAAAGTGAAAGTTTATAGAAATTACCACTCGAGCGATGCTATCCGAGCCACCCCAAGAGTCTGTCACCATCGCACACCTTACCCTTAGGTCTTATGCGGTTGTTTTAAGGGGTTATGTAACAAATAGCTAGTACTATGTTCATGTATATTATTTTTATATATAATAATGAATATACCTTCTTGTTTTTTTGATACATTATAAATAGTTTTAAAGTACAAATAGTGTTTTTAGTTATTATTTAATTAAGAATTCTATTTTTTAAATTAAGGGATTTTTGAATTAAATAATATTTTAATAAAATATTATGATTATTATTAAATTAATTTTTATTAAATATAAATTATCTTATAATTTTATGAATGCAATTATAATTTTTATTAAGGTTTGAAAACCATTTTTGTCAAAACCCGTGAATTTTCGATAAATGTCAGTTTTTATTTTAAAAGTGAAAATTAAAATATTTAGAAAATTATTTAGATAAAATAAATGTTATTTCTAGAATCAGGACGTTGAAATTATCCAATGATGAATTTTTCATAATTTTCCGAGACAGTCAAATTTTTGGGTAAAAATTAAATACCGTTTAAATATATAATGTGTTTTATGACATCATAATGACCCAATAGTGATGTAATAGAATACTATAAGCTTTATTTTCGTCCAATATATGTTTTAACATTAAAATAATGTGATTTTGGGTTTGTTTTACTTACTTTTCAAAGCATTAATGGACCCCTCAAGACTTTTTAAACACCTTGTCTTTTTAAATTAATTTCCATGGGAGTGTGACTCACCTCCACATAAGAAAACTTATTATTTTAAGAAGTTAGGACTTTGGCCTTATAAAATATTGTTTTAATCTTACCTTTTCCAAAAAACTTGGGCAAAAACCATGGGATGGTTTGTGGTTTGGATTAATTTAATGTAAGGGTACCCAAACCTAAATAATAAAGAATTCCCTCACCTTTCCTATATAAACCCACCCAATCTCCCACTTCCTCCTCACTCAAAGCCTTTGGAGTTCATCCAAAATCTACCCTACTCTCTCTATAATCCTCCCAAGGTTCCCCGATCTCCCAATAAGCCTCTCACAAGCCTCTCTATAGCCTTTGGAAGCACACTTCCAAGTAAGGGTTTTTTCTTCCTTTCTCATTTTTGTCAATTTTATTTAAGTTGTATTGCCCTTTTAATTTCAATTATTAATGTTGGGGTATGGTTTAAAACCTCCCCCATACTTCCCTATTATTTTTTGAATGATTGGAGACCCCTTTATCTCTCATTAAATGCCTCCCATTTACACCCGTTACTATGCCGAAATTCCGAAAGGAACTTCTCTCTCTTCTTTTACATTCAAGCAATAATTTTGTATCATGAACCTAAATTCCATTACAATTTTTGGGACATGTATCTATATTACCTCCTTACTGTACATTACATGTAAACATGATTAGGATACCCTTTCTCTCTCATCAACCTTTTTTATGAATTCTTACGTCACGTCGTTACGCTGCCGAAATCGCACCAATTTTCTAAGCCAATGCCATTGTGCAGTGAATACCATGCCCATTTATACATCAAGGGTATTCACCTTTATGAACATTTAATTATTGATTATAAAGTTTCATGTATGAATTCCACATTCCTTTATCGTGGAATAAATTATTATATTTTATGAATCCATGTTTTATGATCCATGTGGCACACTTATGCATGAAATGAAATGTTTAAGAAGGGTGCGCCCTTATAACGTTCCAATGCATTGGGTAAAGTATAGTATCATGACACGTCATGTGCAATGAGTGTTGATTCATTATAATTCAAGTGAAACGAGGGTTTACTCATGCTTTATGTGCAATTAGGATTTACTCATGGTCTATGTGCAATGAGCCTTGGCTCATGCTAATTCCATGTTAAGTGTTGTTGCCACATTTCCATGTTATGATTATCATGCGTTATCATGACTTTATGTTCATGTTTCTTTTATGATCTATTGATATTCCTATTTTCTAACATGTATTGTACTCCTCATGTTATTCCACGTGTACTCCCTTACCGGGCTTTATAGCTCACCCTTTTCTTATGCATGTCCTCAGGTTATCCCATGCAATGCTAAGTACGATGGAATGTAGTGGTCATGTAAAGGAAGTTTTCAATAAATATGTTGTATTTAATGTTTCAAGTTTTTATGTAATTATCCTAAGCCCCAAATACACTAAACCTCTCGATATTATTTGTTGTATCAAGTGAAGTTTTATGTAATAAATCATGTTTAAGTTTGTAATAAAAGCAGGGTTGTCATAACTGTCATCAATGTCAATGAAGGAACACTCATAATAGAACTTGAAGATAGTAAAATACACTTCAACATTCTTGATTCAATGAAACATCCATCTAGTAATCACTCACTTTATGCGATCTCCCATAAAGAAGGTCTAGAACCAATTGAAGATTCATTTATGCTTCACGACTTCTTATCTTTAGGAGAACATTTTTCATTTGAAAATTCCAATTCCCAAGAACCTAAAAATCCTAATCTCATGTTATAGGAGGAGGTAAAATATAACTTTTTTGTTGGTTTATTAAATAAAAATGAGATGATACCAGAGATTCCATCCTTATAAGTAGGAAAACTAAACTCAATATCACACCTTAAACAAACCCCATGTCTAGAACTTAAGCCATTTCCAGGTGATTTAAAGTATGCTTAACTAATGGAAGGAGAAAAATTGATGGTAATCATTTCCAATAACCTATCCCATTCACAAGAAAAAACTATGATTGACTTACTCAAAATAAATGTCCAAGATATAGGATGGAGTTTTGGTGATATACGTGGAATCAATCCCAAGGCCCACTCTCATAGAATATTTTTAGAAAGTGATGCCTGACCAATTAGACAACCTTAGAGAAGACTCAATACCACCATCATGGAGGTTGTTAAGAAAGATATAGAGAAATTTATAGAAGCTGACATCATTTACCCAATATATGATTCTCAGTGACTCAGCCCCATTCATGTTTCCCCAAAGAAAACTAGCTTGAACACTGTTAAAAATGATAGAAATGAACTAATCCCCATGATAGTAAAAAATAGATGGAGAGTGTGTATATATTACAGGAAGCTAAATCATGTTACCTGAAAAGACCACTTTCCTATTCCATTCATCGATTAGATTCTAGAAAGGTTAGCTAGAAAAACTCATTACTATTTTTTAGATGGATTCTCACGATACTTCTAGGTACCGATCTCACCAAAAGACTAGGAGAAGACAACCTTCACCTGTCCATTTGGAACATTCTCCTAAAAAAGGATGCCTTTTGGGCTATGCAACACCCCAGGTACATTTCAATGGTGTATAATGAGTATTTTCTCAGATCATATTGAGGACTTCTTGGAGGTATTTCTCGATGATTTCATAGTTTTTGGTAATTCATTTGATCATTTCTTAGGAAATTTGGAAAAAGTTTTTGAAAACATGCATTGAAAATAATCTTGTATTAAATTTAGAAAAATGTCATTTCATGGTAAAAAAGGTAATAGTGTTGGGACACATAATTTCACAAAAAAGGATTGAGGTTGATAAATCAAAAGCTGAATTAATAAATTCCTTACCATATCCAACTTGTTTAAAACATGTTAGATCCTTTTTAGGAAATGAAAGATTTTACAGAAGATTCATCAAATATTCTAGTAATATTTCTCTCCCTCTCTCAAGATTACTAATAAATGAAGATGACTTTAATATTGATTATTCATATAGGAATTAATTTAATGAACTAAATAAAAGTTTGATCACACCTACAATAACAAAACCACCCAACTGGGAGTACCCTTTTGATTTTCTTTGCGATGTATCCAACCAAGTGGTGGGAGACACTTTATCAAAAAGAATTGATAGCGATCCTCAAGTCGTATCCTATGGATCAAGGACATTGTATTCCACACAAATCAATTACACAACCACTAAGAAGGAGTTCCTTGCAGTCATCTTTGCACTTGATAAATTTCAATCATATCTTATTAGCACTAAAGTTATTGTTTTTTCTGATCATGAAGCACTCAATTATTTAATAAAAAAGGAAGATGCAAAGCCATGTCTATTGAGATAGATGCTACTCTTACAATAGTTCAATTTAGAAATTAAAGATAAAAATGGAACTAAAAATTAGGTTGATGATCATCTAAGTCAACTACCCCAAACAGCTGAAGCATAAATTCCAAACTAGAACCCACTTAATTATGATATTCCTGGAGAAAAACTCTACATAATCAATGGTGAAGTTCCATGGTATGACAATATGGTCAATTATCTATTAACATCTCAGGTCCCATCTCATTTAAATTCCCACCAAATTCAAAAGATGAAATCTAAATCTAGATATTATATCTGGGATGATCCATTTCTTTGGAAGATTTGCACTGATCAAGTGATTAGAATATGTTTTCCTGAAAGTGAAATTTATTATGTCTTTGAGTTTTTTCACACTTTAGCTTGTAGAGGCCTCTTTGGACCACAAAGGACCGCAAGGAAGGTTTTAGAATCTCGACTTTATTGGTCCACCTTTTTTTAAAGATGCTCATGAATTTTGAAAAAGGTGTGAAAAATGTCCATTTTTTTAAAATATTTCAAAGATACAATAAATGACACAACAACCAATTAATTTGTGTGAAATTTTTGAAGTCTGGGGGATATATTTTATGGGACTTTTCCCAATGTCATTTGGAAATTATTATATCTTTCTCATAGTTGATTATGTTTCAAAATGGGTGGAATAAAAAGGCACCAGGACTGATGATGCTAAAGTTGTTTGTGATTTTGTTAGGGATAACATATTTTGTAGGTTTGGAGTGCCTAGAGACATCATAAATGATCAAGGAAATAACTTTTTCAATATGAAAATGGAGGATTTTCTGAAGAAGTATGGTTTTCATCATAAAACATCAACTCCCTATCATCACAGACTAATGGTCAAGATAAAGTGTCCAATAGGGAAATCAAATGAATTTTGTAAAAGAATATTAATAAAAATAGGAAGTATTAGAGCCAAAGGTTGGAAGACACATTATGGTCTTACATGATAGCCTACAAAACCCTGATTGGAATGAGTCCATATAGGCTAATTTATGGGAAAAGATGTCACCTACCTGTGGAATTGGAACATAAGGCATACTGGGCTGTGAGGAAGATATGTTTAGATCTTTAAAACACCAAGAATAAGATAATATTATAGTTATAGGAGATGGAATAAATTATAAGGGAATATTTTGAAAATTATAGGATTTATAAAGAGAGAACAAGAGTGGATCATGACAAGCTAATTCAACCTAAATAATTCCATCCTAGAGACACAGTTCTATTATTAAACTCAATAATCAAGATGAAATTTCAATGGTATATATCCAAATACATTTGGAAAATCTTATAAGAAGGGACCTCATCATGTTTAGGCCATATGGTGGGAAGAACAGAAGTGAACTTATGGAGGAAAGATTTTGGAGGAAAATTTTCTGTTCTTCTTTTCCCCTCATTTCTTTCTTTTTAGTTTTGTAGTGTATTCTTATTCCCCCTTATTCTCAATTACCCTTACCATGGTGGGGTAAATCTCTAAGTGATTCAGGAGGGATAATTTTTTTCCTTTTGTAATGTTTGAGTTCATTCACTTAATGGTTTGAAGTATTTTCTCTCTTTTGAAAAGTTGGTTGCAAATTCTAATAACGATTTTTATTATCTTTGTGCGATCATATTTGATTTTATATTCTATTGTTATTATTACTTTTCTAAAAGATAATTATCTCCCTCCACTAGGTTCTGGTCTATATATTATGGAATAAACCAGGTCTTAGTGGTGAAGTACTCGGTGATGGTTAGTACGTGTGGGAGGAGTAGTGTATATTATTGATTATTTGGGATAAATAAGACCCGAGAGGGAATTGATTAAATCAATTGAGGGTATTCGCTGCAACTCTTACACAAAAGGAAGGAGAGTAGAACAAACTAATATCTTGCTAAGGTTTAGTCTCACCATCACCATTGAATAAGGGAGTGAGAGGAAGCGATCATGAAATCTCACTTTAATCGGCTTAGTAGAAGAGGATTGGATAAATTGGAACTATGATAACACTACAATTGGAAAACCAACCCTAAACCTATTACCCAATTCTCTATTTTTAATCAATTTTTTTCAATTTTTTTAAATCTTTTACTTTATTTATTTCTTTTGTTTCTTTGCTTTTTTTTTCAAAACCAATCAATTTCAAAAACAGCCCCACTTCTTTCTCAAATTTAAATTTACATACGCAATTGTTGTGCACTCCTCTCTGGAGAAAACCCAGGTTAACAACTATACTTCATTTTAACTTAGGAAATAATTGTTTTTTCTAAACCCCATGAGACATGGTCACTATATTTTCTGACCATCATATGAACATGGTAACTATTATGTCTGATTTTTCTCAAAGTCTCCCGAGGAAGCTCTGGTACATCACTTGAAGAAACAGTAGAAAAAAACTCTTTTATCACAAAATATTTGATTAGGTAAAAATAAAAAGTAGGAGGAGGTGTGTTTGATGAAGAAACAATGGATGTAAGATTCTATATCCTTTATATCAAGGCAACCATTGAGTCTGAAAAAGAATTTTTCATTTCCTCTACTGTAGATCTTAGAACTTCCATCTCATTAGTAAACCTTCTAGTTTCCACCTCTACTTAACGAATGTGAAGCATCATATTGGTATAAATATGCTAAATCAAAACACCTAGAAAATGTCTTACATTCTTATCACTGTTCTTAGTAACCAAGGTAGGTTGGTTTTTCAACAAAAAAACAAAATAAGAGAGAATATTATCTCTGAAATAATCCAAGTCACCTCTTATGACAACATCCATAAGCACTGAAGGAATGATAGACACAAAAACCCTCTCAAAATAAAACCTCTACAACTCACCACCAGCATCAATCTGATCAAATAACGATCCCTTAGGATCCCTTGATTCTTGAAAATAAGGTGTACCATTCTTTGGTGGACTACCATACTCACTTGAAAATTTATCCCATTCCTCAAACATTGGGTCCATCCAACCAACATAAGGCTTAATAAGATATTTTACACCTTGAGAACCAACAAATATAAACATAACCACAATAGGTAAAAAAATAGAGTCCTCAACAGATCTATGTTCAACAACTATTTTCTCAATATTAGTAGCGAAACTTCCATCTTCTCAGTAACAAATTAATCAACAATTTTCTGGTCAACATCCTTCTAAACATCTTATGCAAGAACACTAAGATCACCACCAATAGTAAGATTAACTGGGTGACTATCCAGACTTGGGGATTTCTCCCCCTTAATTGATGATTCCTTATCTTCTATATGTTTTCTATCAACATCACCAACTGGGATGGGTCTCTCTTTCGATCCAGAAATTGAAAAACCTAGAGAAGAGGGAAGTTCCTAAGGAACCTCAATATCCTCATTTCTAATGCATCAAACAGTACTATCAGAACCTCTATCACTATCATTTCCATATCCATTTCCATTTATATCTTCCTCATATTCTCTGCCTCCTTCTTCTTTATCCTCATCATAATTCTCACCATTTTCATAATTTTCATTTCCTTTAGAGGATTTGTAAGAAATCTTAAACTGATCTTCATTAGAAACTCAATTTTCCTCTTCCTCACTTTCTTATTTTTAGAGAGTATCTATGGAAGTGAGAGAACTAGGTGGACTAGGAGAACCAAAAGATATAGCAGGGGAGCTCTAAGATAGACCAAGGTCACTTACTTTATCCACTGAGAATTATTTTTCCTTATCACTAGTAGAAGAAGCCTCTTCCTCCTCATTAGAATAGTCAAAAATATCGTCTGGCTCCAAGCTAGGATCTACAAGATTTTTTGGTCTCAAAGGGTGATAAAATGGGTTGAAGTCAACATAAATCCTTTCACTATTATTAATACATTACTTTTTCTAAGGGTTCTAACTAATTTTCATCCTTTTTCAAATAACCCTGGTAATGAAAAATCCTCCATAAATCACTACCAATTCTTCACCTTAATCAATTATCCATTTTCCCTCCAACATGGATGAGATAAAATTTGGATAGATTAAGGAATTTGATCTCAAATAAGGTATGCACATCTCTATTATGTGAAATATTAGGTATCTACACAAGTTGATATTATCTACTATTTTAATAATACATAGAAGATAAACATCTTAATAACTCATATCAGAAAATTAACCTTTTCTTGTACACAACATATACTAGATAAAATGGAAAAGAAACCAACACTCACCATAAAGTTCAGTATAAATGGGTCTTCTTAGAATCCCATTACCAGTAAACTAAACTAAAGTATCTTCATAAAAAAAAGTATCACTACTATATAGAATGGTTCCTTTATAATCATTTATAACTCCTTAATGTGTAACTATAAAACAATTATCCCACTAACTTGAAGAGAAAAACACTTTACATCCATTTATTCTAGTTCTTACATAGTCTTTATTTTCCTAGAAACTGAACTCAATGAACTGATAAAACTGATGTATTAACCTAGGATATAAAGTCCACTAGTTAGATAAAAAATATTATACCCATACCTTGTCTTGTATAACTTTTAGCACTAAAGACCTGCTCAAAAGTAACCAATCAACTTGAACTTATTTTTTGGGAACAACTGAATGCTTAACAAGCTCGGGTTTCACAGGCTCTATAACAACCAAACAACTTGACTCACCTTTTTGTTTATTTGAAGGACACAACTCATCTGGATAATATTCATAATCTCTCTTCATTATAACCATAATGAATGAATTCAGAAGGTTTGAGTGAAGGATAAGGAAGGTCGACGATCAGGTGAGAAAGGGTCACAATATAGATCAAGAGAAAAGGAATGAGGAAATAAGCATTATAATTAGAAAAAATTATCATTTATATAATTTGTGTATTTTAGGGATTCATAATATCAAAATCTAAATATAATTTGAATCTAATTAAAAATTTAATAAATAAATAACTTGTAAATAAATTATAAATAGCGGCTTAAAAAAAAAAGGTTAAAAAATTGACAAAGGAAAGAAGTTCCCAATGGTAGGTAAAAATCAACTATGAGTAATTCCAACAATGAGTAATTTCACTAGTGAGTAATTCCAATGGTGGGTAAAACTCAAAGTGGGTAGAAATCAGTGGTGGGTAAAACTCAATGGTTGATCAAACTCAAAAGTGGGTAAAACTCAATGGAGAGTCCCATAAAATTAAGATTAACAAAAAATAATCATGCCTAATTCATGTTTTATGTAGTCCATTCTCTCAGAATTCAAAGGATTAGTGAAAATATCAGCAAGATGATGTTCAATTCCAATGTATTAAAGAGTTATATCACTTTTATTGCATCAATGTGTTTTGTTATATATTGATATATAGGGTTCTTAAAAATGTTTATAGAACTTATATTGTCACAATTTATAGGGAAATTTTATAATTGGTATTCATAGTCTAGCAATGCGTGTTTGATCCAAAACATTTATACACAACAACTACTTGGAGCTATGTATTTAGCTTCAGTAGTAGAAAGTGAAAAAAATATTGTTTATTACTACACTAAGAAACTAGATACTTGAATAAAATATGAAATGTTCTAGAGGTTCTTTTTATATCTAACTTTCAACCACCAAAATTAGTATATGGACAACTAACTAGATCAAATTATTTTTCTCTAGGATAGAAAAATTCTAAATTGGTGGTATACTTGAGTTATTTGAAAATACTTTTTATAGAAACTAAGTGTGATCTTTTGGATTTTCTTGAAAATGAGTGCACATACATGCACTAAATATAATGTCTAGTCAGCTAGCAGTTAAGTAGAGAAGACTTCCAATCATACATCTATAACTGGTTTGATCCACTGATTTCCAAATTTCATCAAGATCCAACTTACAGGTGGTACTCATAAGAGTGTCACTACTCTTAGTGCTATCCAAATAAAAATGTTTTAAAGGTTATTTAGTATATTTACTTTGATTTAAAATAATCCCTTATTTATTTTAAAAAATATGAAAACCAATAAATAATTCCAATTCACCCATTAAACTCATTTCAAATTCGTTTTGCATCATTTTTGAAAAACCAGTACATAAATAAATTTTAAAAGATCCAAAAATAATATCATCTACATAAATTTGAATAACTAAAACAACTTTTGAATTTTTTTTATAAATATGGTAGGTTCAACTATACCTTTTGAAAATCATTTTGAAATAAGAAAATAGCTAAGACTATCATACCAAGCTCTAGGAGTCTGTTTTAGACCATAAAAATCTTTTTTTAAATTGAAAACATGATTTGGAAAATGAGTATTTTGAAAGCAATGGGATTGTTCAACAAAAACATCCTCAACTATATAACCATTTAAGAATTAAATTTTGACATCAATTTGATATAGTTTGAAATCTAGATGTACTATATAGGCAAGAAGTATTCTAATATCCTCAAGCCTAGCTATAGGTGAAAATTTTTCTTCATAGACTATACCCTCTTCTTGACTATACCCTTATGCAACTAATCGAGCCTTATTCCTTACAATTATGCCATATTAATCAACCTTGTTTCTAAACACCCATTTAGTGCCTATATTCAAGGTGTATTTGGGTATTTAAAAAAGTTCCAAAACCTTATTTATTTAAAATTTATTATGTTATTCTTGCACATCCATTACCTAGAATTCATCATTGATCGCATCATTGATATTCTTAGGTTCAAGTTGTGACAAGAATACTTGATGTTCAGCCTAGTTTCTTATAGAATATAAAGTTTGTATGCCTCTATCTAAGTCTCCAAAAAAATAATCTAAAGTATGGTATTTAATAGTCCTAATAACTCTTGAAAAATAAGGGTTGGTCACCTCAAGTTCCTCCAGAGGTTCAGGTTCTGAAAGTTCCTTAGAACTGGATGATTTTTCTGCATGTTTTACAGAAAAATCAAAAGGTTTATAATTTAAGTTCAAAGTGGATAAATCATCCTCAAGGTTTTATAAATAAGTATTAGGATCATGTGGATGTATCTCATCAAATTTTACATGAAAATATTATTCCACAGTCTTGGTTATTTTTTAAGAAACTCTATAGGATTTAGTAGAGGTTGAACAAACAAGGAAAAATCCTTCATCACTTTTGGAGGAAAACTTGTTAAGATTGTCTTTAGTATTAATAATAAATACTTTTAAACAAAAAACTCTAAAGTAATTAAAATTAGGCTTTCTATTATTTCAATGTCCATAAGGGGTTTTATTAAAGATAAGTCAAATTAAAACTTTATTAATTATATAGCAGGTTTTAACCACAACCTCTACACAAAAGTAGATAGGTAAGTCATATTCATTAAGAATAGTCCGAGATATCTCTTGAAGTTTTATATTTCTTCTTTCTATAAATCTATTCCTCTGAGGAGTTCTAGGATTAGAGAATTTATTGTTATATCCATTTTGTGAGAAAAAGGATTCAAAGTCTTTATTTTCACACTCATGTCCATGGTAACTTCTTAAGGTATTAATTCTATGTCCACTTAGTTTTTCAATATATTTAGCATAATTGGTAAAATATGAGCAAGATTCACTTTTGTGAGCTAAAAATAATACTTATGTATACATAGAAAATTCATCTATAAGTACATAAACATAATGATTCCCATTTAAAATAGAAACTATGGCTATTCCAAACAAGTCCATGTGGTTCAAATAAAGAGGTTGAGAAGTTAAAACTTCTTTATTTAATTTAAAATAAATCTTATGTTGTTTCTCTTTTTGATAGGGGTTACAAACTTTTTCATTTTAGAATTCAATTTTGTGTAGATCCCTGAATAACCGTTTCCTAGTAATATTTCTAAGTGAGTGAATGTTATTGTGTCCTAGTCTCCTATGACAAATCCAATATTCTTTATGAAAGGAACTTGAGAAAGAAAATTTTTGAGAAATCAAATAACCAAGATTAAAAATATACACATTGTAATTTCTTAAAGCTGTAAACACTAAAGCATTTTTAGAATTTAAAACATTACATGCATTTTTTTTTAAATTTTACATGAAAACCACCACCACAAAATTGTGAGATGCTAATACAATTATATTTTAAACCATAAACAAATAGTACTTTACATATTAAAACTAAGTTGTTGTTACCAATTTGGATAAGACCAATGATATTTCCTTTATAATTATCGCCAAAGGTGACATGACCACCATCAGCCTTTATGAGGATCCTGAATATTGAGTAATCTCCTGTTATATATTTAGAATAGTCATTTTACAAGTACCATAGATTTCTATAGGATCTCTTCAAACAAGTTCCCTACAAAATAAATTTTATACCAAAAATGATTTTGGTACCTAGATTTTATTGGGTTCAGATATGTTAGTGATTAAAGCCTTAGGAACCCACATTTTCTTAATGGGTTTACTATATTCATATTGTAAAATATTTTAAATAAAAAATTTATCTGGTCCTCTTGAATAATATCTAGTAGCATAATTTTCAGATTTAGACTTAGGAACAAATTTACTCTTAACAACTCTTCTCTGTCAAGGTTGATATCCTAGACCAATAACGTAATTGGGAGCAATTTTTTTCCTAATATTTGAGTTATATTTTCTCTTCAATTTTTGGAATATTTCTAGATATTTATTTAGTTGTTAATTTTTAAAATTCAATTCAGTTTTTTCTTTCAATAGTTTATCATTCTTCTATTTCTCTACAGTAAGATCATATTTAATATTTGCAGACAAAACATGTTGTTTCTTCAGAATTTTATATTTTTCATTAAGCTCATTAAAATTATATTCAATCAAATTAAAGTACTAAAAAATTTATTCTCTAGTCAAATCATCATCATCATATTGAAACTGATAAGAATTAAGTACATGAGATATAGTAGGCACCTCAAATATGTTTATCATGAATCACATGTTAGTTATGTTAGGTTTTTCTTTATGAGTAGAATCTGAGTCACTGTAGCTATCCTTAGAGGCACTCCATGTGGATTTCATGGATTTATTATATTTTTTTATCTTTTTCCTCACACTTCTTCTTGTATTTAAACTTAGTATATCCAACGTCAACATGTAATTTTTTGCTTACATTCATAAAAGGTAATCTCATTTGAGTTGTCATATCTTTTCTAGTCCTTTTTCCAATTTCCTTTGTTGTCATACTTTCCTTTGTAACTTGGATTCCTAAAGTATTTATTTTTATTATAGAACTTTTTAAATCTTATAGGAAAATGGTCTATTTCCTCATCACTATCTATTGGTGATTCCTCATCACTGGAGCTTTCAACTTATAATTTTTCCTTTTATTTTTGTCTTGATGTAGAATTCTTGAAGGCAACTAATTTTATCTCAGGTTCATCACCCTATTCATGGTTTGATTTAAAATCTTCCTCATACATCATAAACTTCCCAATAAATTTCTTGATAGGTAGTTTACTAATGTCATAGGATTCCCTTATAGAAATAGTTGTCCCTCTCTATCACTCTGAAAGACATCTCAATAGTCTCATGATTTGGTCTTTGCCTGACACTAGATTCTATAAGGATCTCGTTGTATTGAATATTTAATTAAACCTGACATACATATCAAAAATTAACTAATTAAGTTTCATTTTGAATGAATCATATTTAATTGTATAAGTATTCAATATCCTTTCTTTAACATTTATATTTCCTTCATGCGAAATAACTAAAGTATCCCAAATCTCATAGGTAGTTTTACTAGAAGACATCCTATTGAATTATTCACCTCCTAAGGAATAATAAAGGGCATTCATAGCTTTGAAATTATTATTATAATAAAGCTTAGTTTCATCATCCCAAGTATTCCTAGAAGTCTTAGGTAACTCATACTTTTCCTCTATAGTAGATCAAATTTCAAAACCCATACTTTCTATATGAATTTTAATCTTTATTTTCCACTAATAATAGTTATTTTCATTAAATAAAGGAGGTTTATTAGTAGCATAACCTTCTTGTCTATTATCCATTTAAAGAACTAAATTTAGATTTGATAGAAATTTAAGATCTCTAAAATATAACTAAAATCATTGTTGAAAAGTTTTGAAAACCTTTGATACCAAATGTTGGTCAGAGTGAGTATCTCAAGAGGGGGGTGAATTGAGTACCCAATAAAATTTATGCCTAAATTAGGTTTAAATAAAATTCCCCAAATTAATCAAAACAACCCAATTAATCAAAATAGTAGATTGATATAAGTTTTGGTCTTTTAAAATATTTCTCAAAGATTTATTATGTCTCAGTCAAAAAAATTATGAAAAACTACTTTAACTTTTCAAATAAATTTACTTAATCAAAACCTTATAAAAACAATAATTAAGACTAACTATCAAAGTAGTGGTTTTATTTTCAGTTTAAAACATATTCAATTTTAAATATTAGAAATAAATACAAACAAAACAAAACACACAATGGAAATAATATAAGAGGTTCAGTCTCAATCAAAGACATAATCCTTTCCACTTGGAAATAACACACTGCCAAGAAAATTATATAAAATAATCTATGATACACAACTTGGATCAGGTGTAAAAAAACAAAGCTATCCAGGCCATGTAGTACCTATTCTAAAAAACCTGTGTGAATAAAACAAACACAGGACACTCATAGACCTATTCCACAACATCATGGGAAAACAAAAGTAAAGAGAGTTTGAGAAGATATCTATTATCTTCTAATTATAGCAAAAGAGTCACTGTTGGTTAAATAAAAAGGGTAAACCACACTTCTTGTAATGTAAATAAAATAGACATAAATAGAAAATAAAAATATATAGAAAGGTTGTGTTGCTCTGTATGATATTCTATATAGATTATGACTCCTTTAATGTAGCTTGAATTGAATATTGAGTTGAGTTTCTGAAGAACGTAGTATAATAGAGAGTTGTGAATATTTTTGTTCTGACTGTTAGAGAGGATTTGAGTGTTCATTATACTCCACTTCCTCACAGTCAAGTGTAGACAATTTGAAGCATGTAATATTTAAGCAAGTGTAACTCTTCACATGTACGTGAATATCCTAGTGTGTGTATCCACGTGTCTGTTATCTCTCTACATGTATCCACATGAGGAAGTTTTCTCCTTCATTTAACAGTAGAATTCAAGAAGAATCATCTGAATCCTCTACTATTCATACTGGATGACTAATATAGACTTTAATGAATCTCTACAATAGATTTAAGAATAATCATTAAAATAAATCTCAACATTAAATTCAATAAAATAAATATTAGAAATATTTAATTCAAAATAAACAGAAATAGTGATGGTGACTCCTTTAAATGGTGACACCATTCCAGCGGTGGGTCATCCTAACAGTGACTTGAGTTGGTGGTGAGTCAGGCCAACAATGACTCATCTTAGTGGTAGGTAATTCCAACACTTTATCAAAATTTCATTTTGATGGTAAGTAAATTTTGATGATTTCATCCTCTAGTAGTAGGTCATCTCCATACTTAGCTAATTTTGCATCCTGATGCTGACTCATTACTGATGGTAAGTCTTTTCCATACTTTTCCAAATTTCCATAGATCATATTCAATGGTAGGTGTTTTAGACACTTATAAAAATTTCTCGACCTCAATGGCAATTCATATCTAATGGTGAGTGTTTCCCATACTTAACCATATTTTCACCCTATTGGTGACTTGTCCCCAATGACGAGTCATTGTTGGTGGTGAATCAACCTCAACTATGAGTCATTCCTGGTGGTAAGTGTTTCCAACACTTAACCAATTTTTTTCCAAACTACCTTATATGATAAAATATCACCATAAAACATAAAACTAATTAATAACATAATAACCATGATTTTGTGATCATTAAAATAAGGGTTCCAACAAGGTGAAAGAAATTCACCTATGAGTGGATGGCGTACTTGAGCCCATCCTTGAAACATTATGCTCACGATAGCTCATCACTTGCTAGAAGTGGTGAGAAGCATTGAAAATCAGTAAAACATCCCGAATAGTCCATGCCAGACATTAGACCCTGATCTAGGTGCATCATACTTAGGAAACTATCTCTAAGATAAGTGTTAGTACCCTATTCGTGAAAATAAGTGGTGCCTTAGGTGGCACTACTAGAGGGATCACAGGTGGCTTAGGGCCCACCACCTTCAGATCACGATCTTTTCCACCCTCCTAGTGCATACTAGAGGACTTTATGGTAGAATAAATCTTCAAATTCCAAGAACACACCTTATAACAATATTGAAAGTAGATAGAAACACTGGTGGAAGCATATCATAAGGAAAAGGGATCACAACCCAAGGTATACTACCCCAACCACCTGCTTAGAAGGCCAAGGTATTGGTAAGTGTTCAAATTTTAATTTTTAGAGGTTCTAGTACATGGAGGGTCAATTACATGTTGAATAAGTAACACTATTTAAATTTTATTTAACCTATCCATTCAATGGAAACCATTTAATTTATAAGTCAAGATTTAAATTTTATGTTCTTAAGTGATTTCCATACATAGCATAAGGCTCAATTAAATGGATTATCATTCCTAGCTAATAAAGGCCCATACACTTTATAGCTAAAATCGACACTCATTTAATTCCAATCAACACCCTTAAAATTCAGTCTTAGAATTTAATGGGTAATATACGATGGCTCAACTTGGTTAATTACCCATTCTAATTCACAAGGTCCCATAAACCTCATAAATTGAAACTAGTAATCACTTAATCGCAGCCAAAACCCAACTCATGTAACCAGGGCACATAGATAACATGGGTGAATACTAGACATTTAAGATTCCACCATAAAACTATATAAGAAACACTATTTATATTGGTGTTGAAACTTTAAATAACCAACTCCATTACTATAAAAAATATTTTATCAGTACAAACATATAGCACAACCATGACTCACTCAACAATCATAGACAATATAGACAATAAAAGCAATTAAATGCACATATATGGCATGGAATATGAAAGGGATGTGAATTATAGGTTCCTATAATGATGCATGTAACAATTATCCTTAACATACCAGGCCCAGGTAAAATATCCAATAATAATAACAAATACCATAAGTCATGTGCGTCACCTAACAGTGAAAGTATATCAACTGTAATAGGTGAAAAAATAGAACAATAACTTCTTATTCTCAGGAAATTTGTTATTTACCCTAAACATGGGTTAGCTAGTCCCACACATGGCTTATGACTATGTTCCTAAATTCTATTAACCTCCTTTATAAATTTTCCCAAACAATATGACAAAAATAGGAAATCTCTAATACCACTTTGTGATGTCCCAAACCCGACTCACTCCTGAGTAGCCAAACCTAGTCAGACACATGAACTCAAGAGCACATCCCAATATTTCATAGGCTAAAAACTAGAAATGAGAGCCTAGGGTATGACAATGGGGAGACTATCCCCTCTGGTCAGAGTGGATTACAATAGATATATAGGAGATTAATAAACAATGAAAGTGGGGATAATAAATTAACTGGTAACAAAAGTAATCATAATCAACCAAATAATAATAATCAACTCAAAACATGAACTGTATAATATATAAAAGATTATTATGTCATGTATATAAAAAATAGGAAAATAGGTATACATTTCATCAGGATGATAGGGAAATACATTCTATACAAAAGAATCAAAAAGTGACCAAAATCTATCCAAGAATCCTGAGATCCCGCTTAGTCATTTTCTACCAAGATCCATCCCAATTCAAGTAATCAAGACATGTGTCCAAAGATGGATGATTATCCTTGTCCATATCAGCGATAATATATTCTACCTAGGTACTAATGGTAACCCATATAGGGTGTGAGATAAATCTCAGTAGGTCACCACCAATGATGTCTATACAATCCAATTTGTGAATATAAACTGTACAGTGTGCAGATATATAATAAAGTAAATAACTAAAAATAAATAACTCATACCTTATTTGGCCTCAGTTGGTGTTTGAACATGTAACCATTTAATTAATTATGATTCAGTTATCATAGAAAAGTCATGTTAAGTTTCAATAGCACTGAAATAGATTATAATAATCATAAAGAAGTATCCAAGGCAAAGCCAAGGAATCCTTGACCTAAGGGATCAACCAACTCATAGTAGTAACTCATGTAGCCTTGTAATAAAGGGCCTAAGTGTAATCCAAGGGGCTATCCAAAGTAATTAAATTGTAAAAGAGTTTAATCGAGTCCATATATCTCGTCCATGGTAATCATAGGCTAAGTATGACTGGACCCAATGGGGTGAACCCATGGCACCGTGTGTCTAAAGAAATCAAGATGAATCCAAGGAGTGTATCAAAGGAATTATAATATCCAAAAGAGATGCCAAGTGAATCATCAATACATTGCTGAGACATTCACATAGTAAGACAAAGATAGATTCTATAGTGGGTATCTCCCATGTAAATCAACTGAATGAATTAGAATGGAATCCTCTGAGTGCTCAAATAATTCCCTTGGGAATCCAAGGTTGGTTCAAGTCCAACCACTCCTATAAATATAAAAAAGGTCCAAGCCAAAAAGAACCTTATACCCATTCCATTATATCATATATAAACATGGACATGTAATACTCATTCCATTTAATCTTTTAAACAACCTCATTCCATTACCTTTCAATAACCATGATAAGGTGTATCAAGGACATGCAACCATTTATCACTTTATAAAAATTTAATAGGTTCATCCCATAACTTTCATTAAGAATGATAAGAGGGATGAGGATATGAAACCAATATCAATTCAATTATAATTAACTAGTACAAGTGATATTTATAAATATACTTTCCATTTAACAATTTAAATATTCATTTAATTATGATGGAACACTTACCTTATCAAGGAAAAGTGAAAATCACACCCGAATGGTGTCTCATATAATTTCAATATAGGAGAAAAGGTAATAACATGGTACACACCATAAATAGGTGGATGATGTTGAGATACCAACCTTGAATGACATGAAGAACTTGTATAAAAAGGGTTGTAGAATACAAGAACAACAATTATAATAAAGGCATATGAATTTTAGGGGCAACGTCCTGTGAAACCATAATGCTCACATTAAAGAAAATTTATAAATGATGAGAGTTTTATGGAAAATTCATAGAACACCTACCTTAAGCCTATAACACTATCCTCATCCAATATATAACCTTAGTTTGACCCGGATCGGAAGAAAATGGAAGAATGGACAAATGACCTGAAAATAGGGCATATGAGCCTACATCAAAATAGCTTCACTGATATAAATAAGAACAGTGAAACGAGCCAAAGGATTGAAGCACTTAGAAATGGCTATCCAATGAGATGATCAAATATCAAATTAGAGGTTATATAATGAAATGATAGAAAATCCTAGAAGACGAAGCTTAAGACCTCAAATGTGAAGGAGGAGGGTGGATTCTATCCATTGGAGGAAGAAGGGAAAAAGAAATTAGGTTATAAGAAAATTAGGGGAAAATGGTAAATTCACCCCTCTTTAAATTGGTTTCATAGTTGGATAAACCATGCACCATACACTACCCATAGAGATACCTCACACACTTTAGACACATGATTTGAAAAGCCGTGCACCAATCGTGCTCAGCTCACTATCTAGAGAGGATACCCACACAGTTTGGTCGCACGATTTGAGAAATTGTGTGCCAACCATGCCATTTGGTTCTGCTAAAAATTACATACATTTTGCACAAATGTGCAGCCATGGGCACACGGTTAGGGAAGACCGTGTTCCTTTCTCTGTCCTTTGAAAATTCCCGCACTCTTAGGAGAAATTGTGCGGGATGGGTGGCATAGTTTCTACTAACCATGCGGCTCAGTGCTTTCTTCCACTGGCTGGGGTTCTGAGCTCTAAACAAACCTCAGACACCCTCATTTCTTTCATAGCCTCACTAGGCATTCACATTAGGTCAAAACCAAGGATTTAAACCTAAAATTAAAGGATTTACACCTCATAGAAAAATTAGGTTCTTACAATATTAATTTCAATATATATCCATATTTTTTTATAATTTATTTAATTAATAAAGTGAGTGAGTGTTCAATTATAATTTTACCCCCAACACCTAACACACACACACATACACATATATAATTAATAAAACTTATCATTTGTTTCAATATTTTTAAAGTGAACTAATTTTTAATTATTCAATTTCACTCATTTTTAACATTCATGCATTTAAGATTATATATTCATTAATAATGTTATAAAATATATTTTTAAATAAATATATTTATAAATGTATTATTAATATATTTATAAAATTATAAAATTATAATTATAAATAAATAAATAATTTTTTAAAAGTATTTATATAACTATAAATAAATAATTATATATTCAAATAATTATAAAGTTATAATAAATATATTTAAATAAGGAATATATTTACTATATATATAATTATATAAATATATATAATGATATAAATATATATAATGATATAGATATATACAATAATATAAATATATTTATAATTATAAAATTATAATAAATATATTTAAACAATGAATATATTTACTATATTTATATTTATTTATTATATATATATATATAATGATACAAATATATAATGATATAAATATATTTATAAATATAAATAAATAATTATAATTATATTTAAAAATATATTTATTTATAAATGTATATTTACTATATTTATGAAATTATATATTTTTACTTATAAGTAAATATATATATAATTTTTTTTAAAATTATTTATATAATTATAAATAAATAATTATATTTTTAAATAATTATAAAATTATAATAAATATATTTAAATAATTATAAAATTATAATAAATATATTTAAATAATGAATATATTTAATATATTTATATTTATATTTATATATATTTAATAAATATATGCATATAATTATATAAATATATATAATGATATAAATATAAATATAAATATAAATATAAATATATATATATATTTTAAGCTGGGGTTGAAACCTCTTTTTATTATGAAATCAAAGACCAATTTTTATCTGGGTAGAGGGAGACCTATTACATAGCCTGTAGGATCAAGATCAAGTTGTCCATGAACATGACTCTAGGACCCAATGTTGTGTCATATTTGCATCATACCGCCTATGTCACCAGGCCTGTGTAATGCCTGTGTCACCACTAGGACCGGCCTGGAAAATCTTGTTGCCTAAGACAAATTATAAAAAGGTTGCCCTTTAAATATGGACGGTTAGAGGATTAGGTTGGAGTGAACTGGATTAGAGCTCAAACTTTGCAGACCTAAAATTTTAAATCTATTTAAATCCACATTACATGCAAACTTAAAAAACAGTTCAGTCCACATTCAATCCAATTCATATGTTGGCTTGCATAATATTAAAAAGTAAAAAAAAATAATACAAAAATATATGTTTAAAACCACACCCTTGTTTCTTGAAAATATACTAAAAAGTAATGTCAAACAAGGCTTTAAATCATATGAAAACTTTATTCTTCTATGTATATAAACAAGGAAAAACAACCCTTTTTGATAAAAGAAAAAAACTTTACACTTTTTAACATTTTAAACCACTTCAAAACCAATCAAAAAAGGTATTAAATTTTATAAAAACCAACCTATTAATCCTTTGAAAATAAGAATGAATCATCCTTATATTTATCTTCATCTTCATCACCCACTTCTTCTTCAAAACCTATAAAAATTTAAACCTACAAATTTAAAATAACATAATAGCTGAATTCAAAAACACACTTTTAAATAGTTAAAAACTTTACTAGTTGATGTAAAACCATGAATCCAATTTCATATAAAAATCATGGATTGATTTTTTTTGAAGAAAGCAACACCTATATTTGTTTAAATCATGTACTCAAATGATAAAATTTTATTCAGATGCTGTAATTATGATAAATATTATTAATCAAACATATTAAATAACCCAATTCAATGAAAATAAAAAATTACAAAGAAATAGAGAATGACATACCAGATCATGTTGTGGCACTTCATGAACCCAATTATGGTACTCTATAATCAAATTCAAAGGAAAAAACTTCTCCCTGCATTTTTTGATGAAAATTATTCATTCAACTCATCATAATTCAAACTATCCAAAAATCCATTTTCAATTGAAATAATTGATAATTCACATAATATCTCTTTTGACATGGTAGTTCGAAGATAAGTTTTGATCAACTTTATCTTAGAAAAACTTCTATATGTTGATGCAACTATAATAGGTTTGTTAAAAAAAATTCAATATATCACCCATGCCATTTGAATCCCTCCATCTCTCTAATAAGGTTTGATAAAATCAAGGATATCAATTGATTTTATAAGTTCACTTGGAAATATTGACTTCAAATGTATGTGCTATTGAAATAATTAATCCCCACAAATATCATCTTGTTCATTATGTTTCAAAAAACTTTGAAATTTAGTGCAATGTTCCTTCAATTGTTCTTCAGAAATATTTCTAAAACTTTCCTTTGACAAAAATCCAAATATTTCATCAAAGTGTTCAAATCGAATAAAACGTTCCCTTAATGACATAAGAGCATGATCAATAATTTGAAGCAAATAATGTATTCTAAATTTTTATTCCATAAACAAATTTCTAATAGCATCATCTTCCACATCCTCATCAAAATGTTTCTCCATGAAAACAACTATTTTTTATTCAAATATTGGATCAATACCAACTTCGAGTGCAAATTATTTTTCTTCATTAATTAAAATTTCAATACCATCTACTTGAAGTTATTCAAAGAACAAAATCAACTCTTTTATTTTTGTACTTGTATCTTTGATATCCATATCTTACCTTTGAATGATTTTACTGATATAATTGAATTTATCTAAAATTTTGTATCAAATGCATAATCTAATGATGACTTTGAAATTATATAATGCATTGGAACACAATCCTTTAGCATCAAACATCTCAACATCATCATGTTTAGAAATATTGACAATTTCAACCAATGTATTTCTTAACTCAGGTGTTTGTCCTTATAGCTATAATACTCCCAATGTGACTTTCCCAACGAGTTTTTGATAATGTTTTTTGTGTCAAAACCTTAAAATAAGTCCTTAAAACATCATATAGATGTAGTGAACCCGCAAATGATGTATAAATCTTCCGTACATATGCAATTATGGCTTTCACGCTATATTTTTCCATGTCACATATAGCAAGATTCAGGCTATGACATCCACATGGAGTGTGAAATGCTCTAGGATTTACATCAAGAAGCCTTTTTGGACACCTTCACGTTTACCTTTCATGTTTGATCCATTATCATAAAATTTTCCTCTTATGTCATCAATGTTTAATTTAAGATCAACTAAACCATCTTCAAGTGATTTGAAAATCCCACAACTGGACGTGTCATCAATATTTATGAAGCCAAGAAAAAAAATCCTGCACCTTAACTTTAAATTCTTCCTAAAAATCCACACATCTTCTGATAATTGACATTTGTTATTTATGACTTATATCTGGAGTGAAATCAAGGATAATTGAAAAATACTTTTCTCTCATGACATTCTTCAATATTTTTTCTTTAATCACATTCCCTAATAAAATTATCAATTAATTTTTACTTTTTTGACTAAGATAATGATTTTGAATTTCATTATTAACCACACGACAAACATGATATTTCATTATTGGATCAAATTTAGTAACAAATTAAATAAGTTTACAAAAAATACCACTATCCTTACCATAAATCTTTTCATTTGATCCATGGAATGGAAAGTTATTTTGTGAAATTACCTTCACAACTCCAATGATTCTAGTAAGTATCATCTTCTAATAATCTCTTTTCTTCTCAATGACACATTCAATGTTTTTTCAATTGTTTGTTTATTTTCAAGTCCTCTGTGAAAGTCCACCCACTTCACAACATTACAATGTGTTCAAAATTTCTTTCATTCTCCCTAAGACTTGTTGTAAGGTTGTTCCAATCATTAGATCCTCCTCCAGTCAAAGAACTTTTCATCGATTTAGACTTAAATAATTAAAAAAAACAAAATACTTTGTCCAACCATTAGAATATACAATACACTTCCTCTCATGTTTTCACCATTAGGAAGTAGAAAAAAATAATGATTAGAAGTAAAGTGTCTCCCATGACTGAATTCCTTAGGAAATACATCATTTTCTTTTAATATTTTAATCCGGTCATACTGAACCAACAAAATTATCTTAACATCATTAATGTTTCCCCATAATACAGGGTCATAATTCACATCCATATATTTTTCAAGGTCAAGCATTCTTTGATCTCCAAGATCATGAATTATATGAATAATATTTTCATTGTCATACTCCTTATAATCCACATACACACATTCATTTATTATATAAACACTTTGAGTAATAGGTTCCTCTATAGATTGTTCATTCACTTAAAAAATAATGTTTCCTATAGATTTCTCATTAAATTGAATAGATGAACTCTATTTTTCACTTCTTATAGTAAATAATTTAGAAATTGAACCCACTAGTGATTTTTTCATCTCATTCTTTCTTTGCTTGATTTTTCTGTTTTTGAGATCCAGAATTTTGAATCTTCATTATTGTAGTACCTACAAGTTATAATTATAATTCAAATAATTATAATTTATTTAGAGTTATAACATATTTAAATTAAATAGCCATCTTTCAAAAATAAAATCATATATTCCAACTAATTGATTTTTTATTTAATATTCAACAATTTATGTAAATATTTTTCTAACAAAAAAACAAATATAAATCAATCAATACAGTTCATAACTAAAATTAGACAACTATAAACTCAAATTGTTATCAAATATATCAAAAAAATTAAATGAAGTTATTTAAAAGTAAAAAAACTAGCATTAAAATGTGACAGGTAAGACAACAATGAATTTAGTTTTATATAAATTATAAAAATTAAGAAAAAAACAATTAATAAAAATAAATAAAATAAAAATGATAATTAAAAAATTATTATAAAGAACATTAATTACCTATGGAAAAATCTTACATTGAAATTTATATGGGGAAATTACAGTTGATATGGGAAAAATACCAGTGAATCCATAATTTTGATAATTTTTGAAATTAAAAAAAAAACAATTAATAAAAATAAAAATAAAAATGATGATTAAAAACGATTATAAATAACACTAATTACC
Organism: Viscum album; assembly: GCA_963277665.1. Taxonomy (NCBI): domain Eukaryota; kingdom Viridiplantae; phylum Streptophyta; class Magnoliopsida; order Santalales; family Viscaceae; genus Viscum; species Viscum album. The sequence continues at coordinate 1,400,308,972 of OY728127.1, read as the reverse complement.
TAGGGACAAAATGAAAATTTCAATTAAAATTGCTAAATATAAATTTAGATAAATAAGACAACAACAAATTTGTAATCAAAATAATTTATGAAAAAAAATTATTATACATAAAAAAATAAAAATTATAATTAAAAAATGGTTATAAAAAATTCTAATTAACTATGAACATCAAATATAAAATTGAAATTGAGACAGAAAAATTGCAATTGACATGGATAAGACATCGGGTCAATGTGCAATTCATTCACACAAAACCTGAAAATTAAAATAAAAAAATTAATAAAAATAAAAATAAAAATAAAAATTATAACAAAATTATAAAAAACAAAAAATAACCTACCTGGGCAGAAAAAAGACGGAATGAATGGGGGTCCTTTTCAAAATCGCACTGCCTAGGCACTGGGCAACACCAAGCTGGAAAGGAGGGAGGGGGGGGGGGTCCTTCGCAGTGTCTGGGCCGTCTCAAGCCGGCAAGAAGGGGGGTCGTTCACCGGAAGCAAGGGTGAGGAGAAGAGGAGGTGCGCACACTAGCAGCAACAGGGTGAGGTGAGGCGAGCAGTAGAGAGAGGGAAGGAGCAAAGAGGGTAGCGTGCCTCGTGAGGTGGGCGAGGCGAGGCGATGAGGTGAGGCGAGGCAGTGGTGTGGCAAACCAGACAGGGAGAGTGGGTGGGAGGAGCAATGTTGCAGTAGGGAGGTGAAATTTATAGGGTTAGGAGGGAGGGTGTGTTTTTGTTTCCCTCATGGGCAGCATTGACCAAACCCATGGGCTCGTAGGGATCACTCGTGGGACAACCCTGGTCACCACCTACCTACATCATGCCTACGTTATCTCCTACCTGTGTCATGCATGCATCACCGCCTTCATCATACATCCCCCAAGTGGCTTTCCAGGATTTAAACCGTAGTCATTTGGATACAGGATTATGAGGTTTACCACTCAAGTGCCACACCAAATACAAAAGGACATCTTGTAAATAGGTTATGTTAGGTGCTGCACCATGCCTATCCTCAACCCTACCTAGCACCACAAACCACCCTTTCCCAGCGAAATTTGAGTGCAGTAGGACTCAAACCTTAGCTAGTTCCATTGTCAGGAAGTGATCGACTTACACAATACCACTTGAGCGACCCCCGGTCGATGATATAAATATATTTATAATTATAAAATTATAATAAATATATTTATATAATGAATATATATATATTGTATTTATATTTATATTTATTTATTAAATATATATAATTATAAAATATATATAAGTATATAAATATATTTTCAAATATATTTATTTATAAATTTATATTTACTATATTTATAAAATTATATATTTATATTTATAAATAAATATATTTAATTTTTTTTAAAATTATTTATATAATTATAAATAAATAATTGTATTTTTAAATAATTATAAAATTATAATTGATATATTTAAATAATGGATATATTTAATATATATATATATATATTTATTAAATATATCTATAATTATATAAATACATATAATTATATAAATACATTTATAATTATATACAAATATTTATAAATATATTTATCGCCATCTTTATCATTATTAAACAAGCACTGATAAAGGGACCTTTTATCAGTGATTATTATTTTAGTGCTGATAAAACCCCTATTTATGAGTGATTTTTTGGAAGCGCTCATAAAACCCTCCCCAATATTTTAAAAATAACCATAACCACACTAATTTCAGTCACATCGTTCAAGACCTTGTGGAATTCCAGTGCCGCCGCCGCTCCCCCTTCAACTTCTCTCAGATGAATCAAGCCTTAAATACAAGGTGTGTTATTTTTTTCTTATCCTCTCTCATTTCTTACTTTTTCAGGTTCAACAATGTGTGATAGTGTAATGTTATCTTGGGTTAGTGGTCTTGTGGTTCTATGTTTAGGAGCTCTGTCAATTAATTCCCCACCATCATTCATCCTCCTCTAGCGGTTCCTTGTTTGTGAGTCTCTATATTCCAGATTTTACCCTACTACGGCTCACACATGTCCTTCCCGATTCACATGTTGTATTTTGGTTTTTGTGTTTCCAACCCACTCCATGACCATTAGTTTCCTCATGTTAGTGTCATCCCATTCTAGGATCTCTCTAGAACTAGCCTGTACTAGTTCTCATCCACTTCTTCACTTCCTAAGTTTGTTACGGTAGAGCGTGGCTACTTGCTCACATTGGAAGAGCATATCTCCTATGGATTTATTAAGGTTGAAATATATTTTAATAAATATTTCATATATTCTATTTTAGACCAAATTTCACTAAAGTGTTTATTATTATCTACTAACACTCAAAGAATAAAATTTAAATTTACTTATTCAGAGAAGATACTTTTATCTATCCTTCAAGTTGATTTTTTTACCATTACATATTATATATTGATTAAATTTATATATTTTAAAATCAAATATTTTTTTATGTTGCATATTTATATGAGATGATTATTTGACTTTGAATATTATAAATGCTTAAGATATTTTATAGAGGTATGACCGAGTTTATTCAGTTTATAATTTTAAGGAATTCCATAGCCTCTCTCAATAGTTACGAGAAATTGTATATGTTAATTTTTAAAAATATGGTTTTAGATTTATAAAATTTATTTTTTCTTAGATTATTTCGAGATTTATTTCTAGAATGTGTTTTTCAAATATATATATGAAATTCATTTTTAGGAAAAATCATAAAGTGCATTAATTATGAGATTTCCTACTTTCAAGGATAAAATCATAGATTACATTGACTCAATTTATTCTTAAAGAAGGGAGACTAGAATTGTCATAATTATTTTTGAGTTAAATATATGAATTTTTGTTAGTTTGATAAAATATATAATGGATTGAAAAATTATGAATATCATGATTATTTTAAAACTGCTAAGATTCAATATAACTTTTCAATGGAAAGATAAGGGAGAATAAAGAAGAAATAATCTTATTACTATTTTGAAACATTGGTGATTCTATTAATGGATTTTTTAGACATTCAATTTTAATACATACACATTCTCTTGAATAATAATCATAATCTAAAAATTATTGATTCAACTATGTGTTTTCAACTATATTAAACTTTATACATATTTTTTATTTCTATTTTAAGTTCTCACTTCTAGTACAAAGTGTAAGAGATAATGTTTTAGTTACTTCCACTCAGCTATTAGATCCTTAGGAAAAGTATCTGAAGGCCATGCATAATCTTTTTAATGGAGATCATGGTAAAATCTATTGGAAACCTGTATATAGTTTCATATTCCTGTACTCATTTGTGATATCACATAGAAAATTATCTAAATAAATATCATCAAGACTACATTGTGTGTTGATGGAGTTTACTAGGGGATATTATTTATAGCAATGAACCACTATAAAAAACACTTTTTTCACAATCATTATTTAAATTTTATTTAGTTTATAATCTAAATAAAATATTAAGGATGAAACTAAACCAACATTAAGAAGGGAGTTATTATTTTTAAAAACATTTTAAATCCCTCAATTCACCCCCCACTTGTGTATTTTTATATGATAGTGTTAATAAAAAATTTATGCAGTGAAATAGTAGAGAATCATAGAGAAAGGATAGAATTAAGAGGATTTATAGGTATAATAAGATTATGAAGATAAGTAGAAGTCATGAAAATATCATGATGTAAGTCTATGCTTGGTGAAGACTCACTTTTTATTAAAGTTTAAAATCTATATATATGTTTGTGATGGATAATATTACATAGTCTAGGAAAAATTTTAGTTTAGAAGATTTAATGGATAATCACTGCTCATTTGTAATCTATATAGTGATTTTATTGGACTATGTGAACATGGGTTTTATCTAATCATTCCAAGGATATAACTACCCATTTTGAGTAGTTAACCTTTTTAAAATACACTACGAGTTGACATTATTTTTTTAGAAATTTAAAGAAACATTTATAAGAGGAAATTATATAGAAGAAATGACAGTGAATGAAATAATATTTATTGATTAAATCCATAAAATAATTAGAAAAAATATTAAGGATTATATAGTCAATTACTAATGAATTATCCTTTAAATAAGATACGGATTCATGGATAGTAAAATTTCATAGGTAGATTCAAATGAAAATATATATTTTTTAACCTTGAAAGGAATTATATCCCTATAATGGGATGTATGAACATATTGTTATTTACTATATTATGTTTAGAAAGTCATTTACAAAAATAAATGACAAGTAAATCATAGGCGTGTATAGATAAATTCAACTAGTGTGGAGATGCATTTTTTTAATATTTATAAGTTTGGTCTTAAAATTAAAAAAACATCTAAAGTAAAGTTAATGATGTTTTAAGATATATATAACCACCACAATTATAACATAGTAATATAATAGTTTTATAATGGTATAAAACATATATGTAAATAAAAAGGTATATAAATCTGATGGTATATATATAAGGAATAAAATAAAACAGAAATAGATGAACATTATATATGGAAATATATAACAAATTAACTAATATATGTAGATAATTTTCCATAAAAAATGACCAATTTATTTATTACTGTAAAAATATATATGTAAATATCAACATTATAAATTATAAAATGCTTGACTAATGTGTGAATGGAATGAAAAAAAGTTTCTTCCTAGAAATGTTATGGTTAATGAAAAATAAAATATCATTGATATTACTACATGGATAATTAATATGATATATGTTAACGATGCCAAAGAATATGAATGGAAACAAAAACAATATGTTCAATTGTTACAATTGTTATATGAATTTACAGACTATGATAAAGAACTAGAAGTTAGTGGGTTATAGTATAAATATATATTTTTATATTCCTATAATACATGGTTTAGAGTAATTTGTATACAAAGAGAGTAATATGGAATCCAACTTCAATTCTGCCTTTAATAAAAATTTCATCCATTGGTTTCATGAAATTACAATCTCCTTGACCCTATGTAAAAATACTGTGATTACATGAACATGAATATTATAAAGAAAGATATTTTTACACAAATTTAGAAATCCAAGTCACAATTAAATTGAAAATAAGATACAAGAATTTCCAAGAGAATTATTCCATAAAATAATAAATTTTGTTTTCCAACATATTTATTAGTAATGATTAGAATAATATATGTCTGTAAGTGATTCAGTTGAATAAGAAATGTATTTTATTATCATTGTTTATAAGATAATTTATAATTATACATGAAAAATTGATTTTTAAATACATTAATTTATGATGTAAAGTTTATCAAAACATGGTAAATGGGAATAAATGAGAGAGGAAAAATTCATGCTTGAAGTGTCTACATATAATTGGTAAGATTTCATAATTAAAGAAAAGAAGGATCAAGGGTTGACCGATACTTTTCACTGGACAAATTTCTTGTATGATTTTAGTTGCTCGCTTCTTTTTCAGGATCCTCAAATTAATCATACGTGACATTTTTAAACTAACAGCTGATGGTCACCTGAACTTTCCCAATCCTTAAAAGCTTCACTTAGTCTTTCAATGAAACGACACCCGACACACCACATACCAAATAAAGAAATGAATAAACATTAACTCCTCCCACTTGTTGGACTCCCACCTATCAAGGTTACAAAAACCTTCCTAGAATTACCACCTAATTGTCCCACACAACATCAAATTGAGAACCTGTACCAATAACCACAAGTTTATCCCAAGTTGTTTCTTTTCATTTCACCATTATGTAAAATGATAACTTTTAAGAAATCATAACCGATAACATTTAAATGTGGGGTCCCCCTTATTAGAATTGTCTACAAATTTCTCCTTTGATTATCGATATCTTATGTGTATTTATTTTTTTGTACAAAATGAATATTTTATGAAACTAATAGAATTAATATAAATAAAAAATGAATGTAATCTAATCATATGAAAAAAGAGTATTAATATGAAGTTAAAGAGTTCATCAAGTTTTTGATAGATCATGCATACAAATCTTCTCAAATCCTTTTTCCATGTTTATATTGTTGTTATTTAAGAAAAATTAGTCTATAATATTTGGAAGAACATTTGATTTTTCATATAATAGACTAGATCTATAAATTTTGGACTAAAAATAGGGAAAAACGGAATGTGAACACCGATTGGGATGATACTATGGTTTATGAATCATTTAATATGAACACTATTGTAAATAATGATGGAGATTATATGGAAGTAATGAAAATGGAAATTGAAGATGACCTTCATGATTTTTCAAAGTTGTTTGAGAAGTTAAATAGTTGTTCTAAGATACCATTATATACTAGTTGTACTAAATACAAAACATTTTTAGTTGTATTAAAGTGATATAATTTGAAATATGGCAGCGGATAGAGCGACACCAGCTTTACAGAACTACTTGGTCTTCTGAATGATATGCTACTAGAAGAAAATTAACTTCTTTATAAAACATATAAATCTAAATGGATGCTATGTTCAATGATCATGATTTCTAAAAAAATACATTATTTTCAAAATGATTGTATATCATTTCTCAAGGACCATGAATCACTCATAAAATGCCCTAAGTGTGGTATAGATCGATACAAGAAAGATGAATCAAGTCCTTCAAAAGCTATATGGTACTTTCCTATCGTTGTATAATTTAAATGACTATATAGATATTAGGAAACCATGAGACACTTGAGATGAAATGAAGATACAATAATTAAATATGGGAAACTATATTATCCAAAAGACTCTCCTTAGCGGAAGAAAAATTATTACAAGTACCATGAATTTGGAAATAAAATAAGAAACTTCTATCTTTCATTATCTAAAGATGGAATAAATCCTTTTAGTGTATAGAGTAGTACTAATAGTACATGTCCAGTGATGTTGGTAAATTATAAATTTCCGCCATGGTTATGCATGAAGTGAAAATAAATTATGTTGTCTCTGCTTATATCTAGACCAAAACAACCTGGTAATGATATTGATTTATATTTCGATCCATTGATTGATGATCTAAAATTGATGTGGGATATAGGTTTTATAATGTATGATTATTATATAAGTGAAGAATTCTCATTGAGGGCCATGTTGTATGGGATGATAAATGAATTTCCTATTTATGGTATTTTTTTAGACTATAGCATCAAAGGAATGTTGGGGTGTCCCATTTGTGAGTAATGCACACACTCAGTTTAGTTGAAAAATTTATCAAAGACTATGTTTTTAGGACATTAATTTTTTTTACCTAGATGAAATAAATTCCGATCCTGGATGAAAACATTCAATGGGAATACCAAACAAGGTACAACACTGTCTCCACTAATTGGTGATCAAATATTCGATATAGTAAAATATATTGACACTATTTTTGTTAAGCCATTTCTGAAAAACCTTACAAAATTTGGTAGTAAAAAAGAGATAAATTTTCTTTTAATTACTGTTTTGGAATTATTTTCATGTTAGATATTTTCTTGATGTCATGCATATAGAAAAAAATGTATTTGATAGTGTTATTATCACATTACCAAATGTTCCTAAAAAAATATGGCATCAAGGCTAGGTTAGAAATAACTGACATGAGGATAAGAGAAGAGTTGGAACCGGTGAAGGGTAAAGGGTGAAATTTTCTTTCTATAGTAGCTTACACTCTATCCAAATAGAAAAAATTGAAAATTTTCATTTTCCTTAATGGTGTAAAAGTTCCATAGGTCTATTCATCAAATATCAAGAATGTAGAGTCAATGAATAATTAGAAGTTATAGGGAATAAAATCACATGACCATCATGTTTTTATGCATGATTTAATGCTCGTCTCTTTACATTTAATTTTTCCTAAAAATGTATGACATACATTAACTAGACTCAACTTCTTTTTCAACGATATATGCAGTAAAATTATAGACCTGACTAAGTTTTCAATCACAAATAAGGTGGTTGTATTCATATTAAGTGAATTAGAGATGTTATTCCCACTATAATTCTTTGACATAATGGTCCACCTGATGGTTCAATTGGTTAGAGAGGTTCAACTATGTGGTCCTATCCATTACAAATGGATGTATCCCATTGAACGGTATATGAAAATTTTGAAAGGGTATATCAGGAGTCGAAGTTGTCTAGAAGGTTGTATTATAAAATGATATAATGTTGAAGAATCTATTGAATTATATATTTATTACCTATCAGATGTTGATAACATCAGTCTCCCAAAGTCTCGTCACAGTGGATGTCTTATGGGTGAATAGATTTTTGGAAGAGATGTTATAATTACCATCATAGAGTGAGTGTCACGAACCATCCCCCAGGGCCCGTGCCGTGACTACCCCAAGTCCGCCTTCCTTAGGCTAGGGGCTGGTGACTATCACCAAAGGCGTATTCCCTAAAACTAGGAAGGAATTGCCTTTATAACCCGTAAACACACGCAACCAAACATACAACAAGATACGAACACAAGTCAACTGTATACCAAAAGAGAGTGCTGAAAGTAAAGGGGGCTGAAATACAAGCCCAAGAGTAAAAGTACAAGTACAACTGAAATAAAAAACAACTGAAGAAAGTGAAAAAGGAAGCTGCTGGGTCATCCTATGGGTTCCTACCTAAAGGGTAGGTACATATCACCTCCTTAGAACTCCACGTCCGTCTGTCTCCTCCGTGTATCGACACACTGTATGATCCACCACTAGGTACCATCTAGTCCGGGTACTCTTAGCCTCAGTCAGCATTGTCCGTCGTCTGCATCCAACATAACAAGGTGCGGGCATAACCCGTGCATGGGTGAGTATAATGATACTCATTAGGGACCCCGAGACCCTTAAGGTCTCACAAAAATCCACCAAGGATAAACCACAAAGTATGAAATCAACAGATAACCCTACTTAGGTATATTCCCATACATATACCTAAGTTATCAAGTAATCCATCTCAATCATGAGGAAAACATAGAAAAAATAACTCAGCTCAAACCAAGATTTTATTCTAGGGGTAGTATCAAGTAACATCCCCAGTCACATTGTCGAAACCTCGGCTGCTAGAGAACTCCTCCTCTATCGAGTACAGTGGTCCTGCTGTAACACCAAGGTGCTTCCCACTAACCTTGGACTGCTGAGGTACTCCTCCTATCGAGTACTGTGGGTCTGCCGTGTCACCAAGGCACTCCCCACCTTGGGCCTGCCACGTCACCAAGGCGCTCCCCCTCGTAGCCTACTGAGGTAATACTCCTGTCGAGTACTTTAGGTCTGCCATGACACCAAGGCGCTCCCCACTGTAGGTCTACCGTGACATCAAGGCGCTCCCCACTGGGCTAGTTGAGTCACTCCAAGTCGAATCATTCAGCAGTCATTAGGTCTTAGCCAGCTACTAGGTCTCCACACTATGCTCGATCGTCTCTGAGAGGATCCGCTCCATGAGCTACTGACCGATACTCCACCTATCACAAAGTCCCATGAAGAAGTATCTCAAAGGTCCTACACATCATAGGGGTCTCAACACAATAGACGTAACATCAATCAGACGTTCGGTCTGTGAGTTATTAGCCTTTTAGTTCTATGGGCCTGGTTGGATTTGTTCTCAATCCAACCTGACCATTCCCCATATCAATCCAAAACACAGTGGGGTATCACTCAAAGGGACCGACTCGCTACAAGGTTCCTAACACTGCTGACGGTTCATCAAACGGACATCCGGTGCCAAAGTTATGGCCAAAAGAATGTGAAAAGGGGTCGTAGTGGGCCCAGGACTGGTCTGACCTAGCCTGGGTAGACCCGGTTCTGGTCGACCTGGCCCGACCCATTAGGTTTGTCCTGGCCCACAGTGTGGCCCGTCCCGTTGGGTCCAGCCCAACCCATGAGGACTATGAGGGTGCCGTGAGGGCGGCTCAGCTGAGGGGTACCGTGAGGGTGCGGACCGGCCGTGAGTACCGTGATGGTGTGGATCGGCCTCGAGGGCGCAGGCTGGCCGCAAGGGCAGTGGACCGACCACGAGGGGCGCAGACCGACTTCGAGGGCAACTGACCATCCGCGAGGGCAGCAGACCGGCCGCAAGGGCACAGACCAGCTGTGGGTCGGCGGTCTGGCCGCGGGTCGGTGGACCGTGGTGGTGGCTCGATGAACGACAGATGGAGGCGGTGCAGCGACACGACATAGAGGATGGTGGTGGTTCAACAGCTCGACACGATGGATAGTGGTGGTGCGACGGTTTGGCTCAGCTCGGCGGCGTGGCTCGGCTTGGACGACGGCGCAAATCGGCGGACGACGGCGTGGTTCGGCTCGGACTGCGGCACGGCTCGGCGGACGGTGGTGCAGGTCGGCTTGAATGGCGGGTTGGCCGGGATGGCGCGGCGAGGCCGCGGGTCGGCCGGGGCTGCGCGGCGACGCCGCGCGTGGTGGCTCCATTACCTCTGTCGTCTTCATCGCCTTCCTCCACTTCGAAGAACACACCAAGAAGAACGGTGGAGGGGTTGGGTTGTGTTTGTTTGGCTCACACCTTCTACGTTTAGAGTGGTAGCAAGCGGTTCACAAAGAATAAAGCATGAATGTGAAACCATAATCTTTCGCAATGTTTGTTCCCAACCAGCACAAGAAAAGAAGGGAGTGCATGGAAAGTGATAAACATTTAGGAATAAACCCCTACCTCGTTTGCTTGTTTACATTGGTGCAAGGAGGTAGTACAATCATCGACTCGTCATAGATGAAGACATCCCATGTTAGAAGAAGTCCCGAGGAAGAAGCTCGAAGTCGAGGTCGACGTTCTTCATCAGTGGAGCGTTCTTCATTGGAGAGATTTCTCCCAAGTTCCTCCTCTCCCCAGTTCCACCAAACAGAATTCATAGCCCAAAATAATAGATTATGAGTTCTATTGTGTTTGTTGGAATAAATTCAAATAGTTTAGTTAATTAATTTATGTGTTGGATCAATTAATTAAAGGGAAGGGTTGGCAAGATTAATTGGCATAATTAATGTTGGAGGAGTTTAAGAGGATCTCCCTCATTTATTGTGGGAGTTGAGAGGTTTAGGCCTCGGGTGGTCCCCACCACCATAACCTCTCATGGGAGGTTAGGTTTAGGTGGTCCCCACCACCATAACCTCTCATGGGAGGTTAAGGTCTGGTGGTCCTTACACTTCAACTTCCACTTGGAGGTTTTAACAAACAAAAACAAAACAAAACGTGTGTTCATTTTATTTTATTATTTCCATGAAAAACCCAAAAATTAACTTTCACCCTCAACCAACTACCATTGAGGTGAAAGTCTCCTTAAGTGAACACTGGTGCTGCGAGTTCAACGGTGCCCTCAGATTTCAATTCCGAGCATCGGTTCAAAAGTTAGAAAAACCTGCTCGCACGTTTAATGAATGTACCCGAACAAGAACTTCAGAAATTAATTCCGGGCACTCCGAGCCTCGGAATGAAATGCCGTAAATTTTCGCGGACTCGTAAAATTCCCATATATTTAAAAAAAAATTACATGGAAATTCCAGGTCTTTACATTCTCCCCACCTCAGGGATCTACATCCCTGTAAGACACAACTCAAAATCGATAAATAAGTGGGGGTAATGAGCACGCATCTGAGCCTCCTGTGCCCATGTGCTCTCCTGGAGGTTCCCATGCTGCCAGCGAACGCGCACCAGAGGTATCGACCATCCATAAAGGAAACACTCCTGTCGATACCCAATCTCTACTAGAACCTCCGTAAAAGTCACCCCATCATCGATGTCCAGCTCACCCTGGTCGATGATGTGAGAAGAGTCGTGCATGTATCTCCTCAGATGGGATACGTGGAAGATGTCGTGCACTCGGTGCAACTGAGGTGGAAGAGATAAGCGGTAAGTGACCTCGCCAACTCTGCTGAGGACCTAAAAGGGTCCGATGAATCTCGAAGATAACTTTATGCCTTGGCCAAATATCCGTAAACCTCATCGGGGTGAGACCCGTAGAAAAACATGGTCACCATCCTCAAACTCTAGAGGTCTCCATCTCCTATCAACATATGACTTCTTCCTGCTCTATGTAGTCTTCATATGCTCCTGGATTATCTGTACCTTCTCTGTGGTAGCCTATACAATCTCTCGTCCCACTAGTGCTGACTCCCCTGGATCAGTCCAACACAAAGGTGATCTGTAAGGTCGCCCGTATAACGCCTCAAAAGGTGCCATCCCAATGGTGGAGTGATATCTGTTGTTGTATGAAAACTCCACCAAAGGAAAGTGATCCTCCCAGCTGCTACTAAAGTCGAGGACACAAGCACGCATCATGTCCTTGAGGGTCTGAATGGTCTGCTCAGTCTGGCTATCCGTCTGAGGATGGAAGGCGGTTCTCAAACGAAGCTACGCCCCGAAAGCCTCCTGCAACCCCTTCCATAGCCGGGAAGTAAAACATGCATCACGATCGAGGATAATCATCGAGGGTACTCCATATAACCGCACAATATCATGTACATAGAGGCATCCCAAGCTCTCTACTGAACCCTTCTCTCTGATCGGTAGGAAGTGGTCCGACTTGGTGAGTCGGTCGATGATCACCCGAATAGAGTCATGTCCCTTGGATGTATGTGGAGGTCCTATCACAAAATCCATGGATATCCCATCCCACTTCCACTCTGGGACCTTTAAAGGCTGAACCAAGCCTGCTGGTACCTGATGCTTTGCCTTCACTTGTTGAAAAGTGAGGCATCGAGAGACAAACTATGCAATTGATTTCTTCATTCCTATCCACCCGTGCTGTTTTCAGAGATTATGGTACATCTTCGCTACTCCTAGATGTACCGCTAGAGGGGAAGTGTGGAACTACCTCAACACTTCCTCCTGAAGTGACACTGGTACCATGGTAAGTCCTCTGAAGAGGATGACGTGCTCCACACCTTCAGAAAATCAATCAGGTGCATGTCTTGTAGATATCTGAGCACGACGTGTCTCGCAGTCAGTATCCCCATGCCGCGCCTCCCTGACTTGCTGAAGAAGTGGGGGAGTGACTGTAAGAGACTAAAGGAAATCTGCTCCATCTCTATCCATAAAGGATATCTGTAAAGCGGCTAGCTGCTCCGTCGCTTCACCTAGCAGCTGTATACCAGATCTCCTACTGAGTGCATCTGCAACAACGTTCCCCTTCCCAGGAGTATAGACTATCTCTAAGTCATAGTCCTGGAGGAACTCAAGCCAACGTCACTGTCTCAGGTTTAGGTACTTTTGAGAGAAGATATATCTGAGACTCTTGTGATCAGATTACATGGTAAAACACTCTCCCATCAAATAGTGTCACCACATATTCAAGGTGAAGACCACTTTTGCTAACTCTAGGTCATGGGTAGCATAGTTCTGCTTGTGTTGTCTTAGCTACCGAGAACCACATGCGATCACTGCTCACTCCTACATTAGGACACATCCGAGTCCGATCCCTGATGCGTCGTAGTAGACTACATACCCTACGCCTTCCTCTAGAAGCCTCAAGATGGGGGCACTAGTCAGCCTCTCCCTCAGCTCCTGAAAGATCTGCTGGCATCTCTCTGACCACACAAAGGGTTTCCCCTTCTTCGTCAAGGCTGATAGTGGTGTTGAAAATCTGGAGAAATCTGGAAAAAATATCTGGTAGTATCCATCCAAACCTAGGAAACTCTATACCTCCATCACACTCCTGGGTGGATCCCAAGAAATTACTGCCTCAATCTTCACTGGATCCACTGCAACTCCAGTCTCCAATATGACATGTCCCAGGAAGTGAACCTCTCAGATCTAGAACTGGAACTTCGAGAGCTTACCATAAAGCTGGTGTTCTTGGAGTGTGTCCAATACTACCTATAAATGATAGGAATGCTCCTCCTCAGTAGTCGAGTAGATCAAAATGTCGTCCATGAAGACCACTACAAAGTGATCAAGGTACGACTGAAAGATCCTGTTCATGAGTCCCATGAACACTACTGGAGTGTTGGTTATGCCAAATGGAATAACCAAGAACTCATAGTGGCTGTACTGACATCTGAAAGCCGTCTTCTGCACATCCTCATCTCGAACTCTGAGCTAGTGATAGCCTGATCTGAGGTCTATCTTCGAGAACCACCGCGCTCCCTTAAGATGATCAAAGAGGTCTTCAATCTTCGAGAGTGGGTACTTTTTCTTCACAGTCACCTGGTTCAGGTGCCGATAGTCAACACAAAGCCTCAAGCTCCCATATTACTTCTTGGAGAACAGAATCGGGGCTACCCAAGGTGAAACACTGGGCCAGATGAACACCTTCCCCTACAAGTCATCTAGATGTACCAGTATCTCATGAAGCTTCACTGGAGCCATCTAGTATGCTGGTGTAGATATTGGTGCCATCCTGGGGTACAAGTCAATGTAAAATTCCACCTCTCTGTGAGGAGGTAGAATCGAAACATCATCAGGGAAAACATCTGCATATTGGTTCACCACTATAGGATAGCTCAGACTCTCCACATCAAAAACTCCGAGGGTAAGTCTAGCCAATGGATGAGTGATCGGTTGCACTCCATCCTGCGCTTTAAAGTCTCCCTTCTTGTCAGTGAAGGTAAACCTGGTCCTATCCGTGCGGACACACCGCACTTTGCGCTTAATACAGTCAATCTGAGCATGGACTGTAGATAACCAGTCCATACCCAAGATGATGTCATAAGGACTCAACACCACTACTATTGAGATCCCAGCTGAATCTCTCACCTTCTAGAGTAATCTCACACTGCCGGCACCAGTGCGTAATCGTCAAATTCACTCCCGTAGGAGTCTCTAGCCATAAGGATCGGGCCAACGACTCCGTCAGAATCTCCAAGCTCCAAACAAGGGTAGTGGAAATGAAAGAATGACTGGAACCTGTGTCTATAAGTACAAAAGCTATGGTGGAGTAGACACAAATTGTACCTCGAATCATATCCGGAGCACCATGATTATAAGCCTCAGCTGCCTGGAGCTGAGCTCTCCCCTGTCCACCTGCTCCCTGTGGTCGGGGTGGACCTCCTAGTTGTGGTGGTGGTAATATCTCAAATCATTTCCCACCACCAGCTGCACGACCAGCCCCTTTTCCACGTTCTCCTACTCCCTACAGACCACCTCGATCGAACCTCTATCTCTACCTGGGCGGTCCTTCGACTATCTGCTGATCATCCATATGACGGGTCAGACAGTCATGGGCCATGTGACCCTGCCCGCCGCATGTGAAACACTGCTTGCTCCTAGAATGTATGTCTCTACCTCGGGTTCCCCGCACAACCGACTCTGAATCCCATGGTCGTCCACCTGTATGTTTGGTCCTCTTGGACCTTTGCGACGTCTGTTTGCTGCCAGCTGGAGAAGACTCCGCTACGTGACCACTGGTGGTGGGTCTCACTGCTGGTGACTGCTCAGCAAGAAAACTCTTCACTAAGAGGGATCTCTCTAACACCTCCGCCTGCATTGGGATGCTGAGTAAGATCATCGAAGCCCTGATCTGTCGCCTGAGCCCCTGCTCGAAGGTCCGAGCCCTGAAGAATGGGTCCCACACCATATCTGTGGAGTAGCGCGGGAGGTCAGTGAACCTCACTGAGTACTAAGCTACAGTCATGCTGCCCTGCTGCAGATGAAGAAGCTCCTGTATGTGCACTGCGAGAAGAGTCACTGGGACAAACTCTGCTCGAAACAGGCTCTCAAAGTCTGCCCAGAGAAGCGTCACCTCATTATGAACCTGGAGCATCAAGATCCACCATCTGACTACTGATTCTTGTAGAAGGTTGGCGGTAAGGATGAACATGAGATCGACTCGTGTCCCTACGAGTCGGAAGACTCTCACCATAGCCTCTAGCCAATCCTCAGCCATTTGCGGGTCCGTCTCTCCCCTGAACCTGGGTGGCCTCTGGCGCTCGAACTCGTGCAAAGTTCTCAAGTGGCGTTCATCATCTTCTGTTGGGGCTGGTGGCATCGGTGGACCAACGTAGAGTGGTACCACTGGTGCCTCTACTAGAAAAGGTCCTTGCACCGAGCCCTCATCGCTCAGTGGGCTATCAGTGCGTACAACTCTCGGAACTCTAGCAGGCTGTCAGCATAGAGGCATCCTAAAAAGAAACAGGTGTGCTATGGTTAAAAATTTATACCTCATGAGCTGACCTAGTGAGATGACTTAAAGAAAACTTTTGAAAACACACACACAATTAGTGTTTTCGTGCACTGAGTTAGAAATCAGAAGTCAGGGTCCTGGTGTATGGATACGTCGGCCGCCACATCAACACTGGACTACCTGAACTAAAAACCACACACACTACAATTAACACTATTACTTCATAGAAAAGATCATAGTCCTAAGTTATGCGGTAGAACCGAGTCCCTCTGATACCAATTTGTCACAACCCATCCCCTGGGGCCCGTGCCGTGACTACCCCAAGCCCACCTTCTTTAGGCTAGGGGCTGGTGACTAGCACCAAAGGCGTATTCCCTAAAAATGGGAAGGCATTGCCTTTATAACCTGTAAACACATGAAAACAAACACACAACAAGATACGAACGCAAGTCAAATGTATACCAAAAGAGAGTGTTGAAAGTAAAGGGGGCCAGAATACAATCCCAATAGTAAAATTAAAAGTACAACTGAAATACAAAACAACTGAAGAAAGTGAAAAAGGCAGTAAGTTGGGTCATCCTCTAGGTTCCTACCTGAAGGGTAGGTACAAATCACCTCCTCAGCACTCCACGTCCGTCCGTCTCCTCTGCGTATCGACACACCATATGATCCACCACTAGGTACCATCCAGTCCTGGTACTCTCAGCCTCAGTCAGCGCTGTCTTTCGTCTGCATCCAACACAAAAAGGTATGGGCATAGCCCGTGCAGGGGTGAGTATAACGATACTCAGTAGAGACCCCGAGACCCTCAAAGTCTCACAAAAATCCACCAAGGATAAACCAAAAATTATGAAATCAATAGATAACCCTAATTAGGTATATGACCATACATATACCTATGTTATCAAGTAATCCATATCAATCATTAGGAAAACACAAAAAAAATAACTCAACTCAAACCAAGATTTTATTCTAGGGGTAGTATCAAGTAACATCCCCAGTCACATTGTCGAAACCTCGGCTACTGGAGAACTCCTCCTCTATCGAGTACAGTGGGCCTGTCGTGACACCAAGGTGCTTCCCACTAACCTTGGAATGCTAAGGTACTCCTCCTGTCGAGTACCATGGGTCTACCACATCACCAAGGAACTCCCCACCATGGGTCTGCCACGTCACCAAGGCACTCCCCCTCATAGCCTGCTGAGGTAATCCTCCTTTCGAGTACCATGGGTCTACCGTGACACCAAGGTGCTCCCCACTGTGGGTTTTTCGTGACACCGAGGTTCTCCCCACTGGGCTTGTCGAGTCACTCCGAGTCGAATCAGTCATCAGTCGTCAGGCCTCATCCAGCTACTAGGTCTCCACACTATGCTCACTCGTCTCCTGGAGGATCTGCTCCACGAGCTACTGGTCGATACTCCAACTGTCATGAAGTCCCACGAAGAAGTATCTCAAAGGTCCGCCACGTCATAGGGGTCTCCTCCAATGGCCCGAAGACCTTCATTTTTTTATTTATTTTGATAATCCACCTTTCAAGGGGTGATGTGGAACCCTTACAAGGCCCATAGGCATAAGTATTACATGGCTCGTAGGCCTTAGAGGAATTCATTGCCCGTAGGTTTCAAAAATTACATACAACCCAGACCAACTACTTGGAACTGCTCCTCCCCAGTATCTTCATCGTAAAATTAGCTATCCACCTTCGCATGGCTGTTCGGCTAGGCATTCCCATGCATTCACATGCTTGTCCCGATGGCAGGTGCCATACCCTCTCATTCTTGAAATCCGTTTAGCTTCTACTGTGGTGAAAGCTCCTTGCTCATCCTCCTTGTAGAGCTTGTTCCTTGTAGGTTGTCTGGTTTTCATCTGCACTTAAGGTGGCTCTAAGGCCTTGAGGTGGCCCTAAGGCCTTACTGACCCGAAGGCCTGGGTGGCCCGAAGGCCTTAAAGGACTCAGGGGCCAAATCAGTGGCCCAAAGGCCCAAATGGGGGCACATTCCCGGCTGCTACAGTGCCAAACAGTGCCTGCTACAGTTTCTGCTACAGTACTGCATAGTACCGCTACAATACCTTCTACAGTACCTGCTACAGTACCTACTACAGCACCCCCGGAAATTTTTCCTCCACCTGGTTTTGATCCCTGGTCACTTGGATGCACTTACAGAGTCCTTTCCAATAGATGACACGTCAATCAGACGTCCAGTCTGTGAGTTATTAGCCTTTTAGTCCCGAGGGCCTAGTTGGATTCGTGCTCGATCCAAATTGACCATTCCCTATCTCAATACAAAACACAGTGGGGTATCACTCAAAGGGACCGACTCGCTCCAAGGTTCCCAACGCTGCTGACAGTTCTTCAAATGGATGTTCGGTGCCAAAGTTATGGACAAAAGAATTTAAAAAGGGGTTGTAGTGGGCCCGGGACCAGTATGACCCAGCCCGACCTGTTGGGTATGGCCTGGACCGTAGTGCGGCCCAACCCATTGGGTCCAGCCTGGCCCGCGAGGGCTGTGAGGGTTCCATGAGGGCGACTCGACTGAGGGGTACCGCGAGGGCGCGTACCAGCCGTGGGTACCGTGAGGGCGCGGACCAGCCGTGAGAGCAGCGGACCGACCGCTAGGGCAGCAGACCAGCCACGAGGGCGCGGACCAGCCGCAGGTCGGTGGTCTGGAAGCGGGTCGGCGGACGACGGCTTGATGAATGGAAGACGGCGGCGGCGCGATGGCTTGGCAGGGCAGACGGCGGCAGCGCGGCAGCTCGACACGACAAACGGCGGCGGCGCGGCGGTTCATCACAGCAGCGCGGCTTGACTCGGCTCAAACGACGACACGACTCGGCGAATGGTGGCGTGTCTCGGCTCAGATGGCAGCGCGGCTTGGCGGATGGTGGTGCGGATCGGCTCGGATGGCGGTGTGGCTCAGTGGATGATGGCGCAGTGCGGCGAGGCTGCGGGTCGGCTGGGGCGGCGCGGTGAGGCCACGGGTGGCGGCGCCATTGCCTCCGTCATCTTCATCACCTTCCTCCACTTCAAAGAACACACCAAGAAGAATGACGGAGGTGTCAGGCCGTGTTTTTTTGGCCCACACCCTCCGAGTTTAGAGTGGTAACAAGCGGTTCACAAATAATAAAGCATGAACGTGAAACCATAATCTTCCGCAATGTTTTTTCCCAACCGGCACAAGAAAAGAAGGGAGTACATGGAAAGTGATAAACATTTAGGAATAAACCCCTAACTCATTCACTTGTTGAAATTGGCACAAGGAGAAAGTACGATTGTTGATTCTTCGTAGATGAAGACGTCCCACGTCGGAAGAAGTCATGAGAAAGAAGCTCGAAGTCGAGGTCGACATTCTTCTTTGGCGAAGCGTTCTTCGTTGGAGAGATTTCTCCCAAGTTCCTCCTCTCCCCAATTCCACCAAACAGATTTCGTAGCCCAAAATAATAGATTATGAGATCTATTATGTTTGTTGGCATAAATTCAAATAGTTTAATTAATTAATTGATGTGTTGGCTCAATTAATTAAAGGGAAGGGTTGGCAAGATTAATTGGCACAATTAATCTAGGAGGAGTTGAATAAGCTCTGCCTCATTTATTGTGGGAGTTGAGAGGTTTATGCCTCAGGTGGTCCCCACCACCATAACCTCTCATGGGAGGTTAGGTTCGGGTGGTCCCCACCGCCATAACCTCTCATGGGAGGTTAAGGTCTGGTGGTCCCCACACCTCAACTTCCACTTGGAGGTTTTAACAAACAAAGATAAAATAAAACGTGTGTTCATTTTATTTTATTATTTTCACGAAAAACCCAAAAATTAACTTTCACCCCCGACCAACTGTCGTCGAGGTGAAAGTATCCTTAAGCGAACACCGGAGCTGCGAGTTCAACGGTGCCCTCGAATTTCAATTCCGAGCACCAGTTCAAAAGTTAGAATAACCTTCTTGAACGTTTACTGAACGTACCCGAACAAAAGTTCAGAAATTCATTCCGGGCACTCCAAGCCTCGGAATCACGTGCCATTAATTATCGCGGACTCGTAAAATTCCCATATATTTTTTAAAAAAATTACATGGGAATTCTGGGTCTTTACAGTGAGAGAAAGCACACCTTTACATTTTACATAATTGTGAATATGTTGATCCATACATTGAAGCCTAAAAATCAATTCCTAGAGATTTGAATCCATTAAGTAATGAAGGATAGATATCAAATACACATAATAAATAGTTTATAGGATGGTTTTGAGATCATATTTATAAGGAGTTATCTGAAAATATGAATTCAATTGCTAAACTACTTCGATGGATAGCCAGAGGACTAAATGCAACTGTTATATCTTACACTAGTTTTTTTAATAAATGATTATATGTTCTATTAAAAAGAACACAATGACTACATTATGATGAAAAACAGTGGAACTACAGTTGTGGAGGAAGCGATGCACATATATAGTTCTAAGGATTGAAATATAATTTATACAAATATGTTATATTTTTTCATTATCAAACAGATATACAAGTTAGATTATACAAAATTTCAAGTGGTGATTTTCCATTACAAATGGGTTAACAATAGGAGTGTAGTGAAAGTTGATGAAATGGGCTTCATAAAGGTGAATTTTATTATGGAATCAGAAAAGGATGAGATGTTCATAATGGAATCAAAAGCAGTGCAAATATTTTATGTCTCAAATCCAACAAATAATAATTGGTCGATTGAAATATTGGTGACTAAAAAAACTATAGGTTCAGATGAAAATTCAATCAATAATGATCCTTTCATTAGGAGATCACAATTAGTTCATGTCGGTCCCAATATAGACAATGTCTTGTACATTAGAGGGGACCAAAAAGAGGAGATTTGGATTCTAGATAGAGGATCCAAATCCCTTAAACCTTTTAAAAAAATAAATAGAGTTCAATGAGAAAGTTAAAGTGTTTTTAATATACTATGATTTTCCTCATAATATTATGTGTTCTTTACTGTAGTAACATAATATAAATTAAATGTTTGACTAATCATGAATAAAATGTCTTCTAAACATGATAATGTTACCGATATCAAGGAATAACATGTGGTTAATGTTGAAACTACATAATTATTAGGGGATCAACACTGTGTTGATGAAAATTAATAAGAATGACACAACATCAAAGTGTTGGATAAAATTATCAAGTTAAGATGTAAGGGTATAAAATTTGAGGTTAGCTGGAATCAACACGGACATCCTGTTGAACCCAATAAGTCAACACTCATTAGTTATGTTGGGGTCACAATGATAATGAATGTAATGATTAATATAAATTCATGGTTCTATGTATAACCTGCAATGAAGTAAACCCTTTAAGAATATATAAAGGTAATGTTACGATTTACTTTCTCTATTTTATTGAAAAATTATATAATGAAACATTGATTTAATTTTCCTTATTCCTTAGAGAGTTTATTTATTTTAGACGATTTATGTAAGAAATATGTCTTAATGGACACTAGAAAATCCCATAGATTATTCCAGACTCTTCTAACCAAGTTTGATCTTAGGGATGCTAAGGGTAAAGTAAATCCCCACCCACCTGTTACTTATGCACACATTACAAAGCACGAAACATGGAATTATTTTATCAATTGTCACTATGAGAAATCATTTCAGATACATTTTATCCAATTATATATTATTTTACATCATTTATTTTATCCAATTTGATTCAAAGTTATTAATTTATAAAACAATAATGGATATTTAAAAATAAACAACATGCATCAAAACCAATGTACCCATATCGCAAAGAAAGGATGGGGTACCCTTCACTAGAGAATAAATTGGTATGTATTTTAATTCAATAATAAAAGTATTATATGATATGAAATAACATATTTTCCTTTTTTATATAAAAATTGAAGAATCAAAATCTGAAGCCACTTATATCCCATGCCATGTGATATGGAAAGAGTCCCACATAAATAATGTGGGTAAACTAGTTGATGAAAACAAAAAAGTAGTATAGAAAACATGTGTAAGTGTGAAATAATATTAAATCACTATTATTTATAACAATATTACATAAAAATATCAATTTATGTTCATATGTTTTTTATATGGTTTATACACAAGAATTAGAAGTGACTGTACTATAAGAAAAATTACTTTCAGTAACTTTGAAGTGGCCGAAAAAATATGTCCATGTTAGTGGTGTATGTTTTGGAGTGTCTCCTTAAACATATTTTGAGAATAAAAAATCACAAGAAGATACATATCAAATGATGAAAGCATTGTAGGTGCAAATAGATGCTTTGCAAGATATTATTTTATGGTCTGGTTTGGCAGACCAATATATGCGAAAGGATTAAAGAGAACCAGTGGTGGAATAAATATCAACACATGAACAAACAAATAAAATTGATAGCTTTGAGTTTAGTCATCCCCCTCAACCACATATCATACCTGAGGTAATCAATTTTTTCATTACTCTTTCTCCTAAATGTGTATAAAAAAACTTACAATAACTTTATATTACTAAAATTCTTTAGGGTAAGGTTATATATGATTCTATATATCAATACCCACATAATATAAGGTTATGAGGGGTAAGATGTATAATATCTCAGGAGACATTATACACAAAAAAGAACCCCCAAAAGATAAAATGAGAGTGGGGATTTAGGTAGCTCAAGATCCAAGCACTAAGTTGCCTGTTCCACTTGATGATCTGGATATTATAATGATTAGTGATGTTATTATAACTTTAGTATAATGGATATATAATCTTATAAAGATATATAATGTGTTTCATTAACAAATTTTTTAAATGAAAAAACTATAACAGTTGATGAAAAAGGGTCTGAAGTGTGGTATTTTATTACAGACAGATAAAATGATAGATAAATGAAAGGTCAAATTAAGAAAATCTAGTGAATCAACCAAGAAAAAAAGTCCTTTTGGGAGTAACTTCTACCCACCAGTTCCACTACAACATATATTATCATTACAAATTCACGTAGACACCACATTCAAAGATAGATATTTTTCCTATATTCCATATGAAGAAGACATATTTGGAACTATCATTGTAGACGCAATTGGTCTCAAGAGTATAAATGTGATTCTCAAGTTTGAATGCCTGGGATTCTTAGTCATAAATACATACATAAGGAAATTTTAATAATAAATTTATCTAAAAAATGATCTAATATGTTCATTAAAGTTAATAACTATTCATATTTTCTATAAGAATTTATATTATTACTATATAAAGGGAAAACCCTATAAATCATAATTTGGATTCATTAACCCCTGTATCGTTTCTATAGATTAAATTAAATTGGAATCAAAAGAAATCGATAAGAAAAAAGATGATCTAAATGAGGTGTTTGAGAATAAAATAAAAGACTAAAAACTCTTTTTATTCCTATAATGTAGGGGTAAAACTCTACAATATAATCGTATAAAATATATTTTTATTTCTTTCATTACTTATTTGTTTTTTAAGAAACACTATATGCTGATCACAATCAATATAGACACCCAAAATATTGGTTTTATAGATCCAATGCATGTATATCCCCAAAACTAACCACACATGATGTGTATTGTGAATTTGTAATTCAATTCAATCAACATTTTATAGATAAAATTTGAATTATATGTTTCAGTCTGTGTTTTAATAAGAATTTTATTATAATAGTGTGATTTTTAAATATAGGATAAATCATGGTATGAAGTCAGAGACTGAATATAAGAAGCCTATGGGTTACTTAAAATGGAAATATATTGAGGTATATAGAGAAATATTTAACTATAAAAACATATTTCAAAAAAATTTAATTATTTTGATAAATGTTTCTATAGTATTAGAAGAAATATAACAACAATGATCATGGATATTATTTTTTAAAATTAATTAAAATTATCATAAAAAATAAAAATATTAGAATCCCTAAACATGTAATTTTATTAGGTAATTATAATTTCAGTAAAAATATTTCTTAATCATTTGTTTGTCTATATTTTCTCAGTACTGCCAAGATTTTTGACAATCTATGAACTCAAAAGAAGAAGTAAATTTGTTTAGAGATGAGTGGGAAGAATACACAGTGTTAGAATGTTTAATGACATCAAATTTAGGTGATTACCTATTATTTTTGTGATCTAGTATGGGCTATAAACTTAGAAATATATTTTTCTTATAAATTATTAATATCAAAATGATTATATATTATCTTTGATCTATTTCTCAAAGAGAAGTATAATGGAGGAAATAAATTTGTTTATAAATGAATGAGAATAATATATGGTGTCATAATTTATATAGAAATCATGAAGAGGTAAATTTATACTACTTATTTAGTTAATTTTCTCAACATTTTATCTAATTTTTTAGTTAATGTACATATTATTTTTATCTGATACTTATTTTTTTTAAATTTACACATTAGTTCAAAACAAACTTCACATGATCAAAACTGAGTAAAAAAGATCGGATTATTTTAAAAATTTAGGAAAATGATCCATAATTCATTTCTCATGTGCATGAATTGACCTTATTCTAATCCAACACATGATGTGGTTGGTATGACCTGAAGTAAATATTTTCAATATAAAAGTATCATTTTAGTTTAAAATGTGCATCACATAGCCAAAACTAAGTAAATGAGCTTGGATTATTTTTAAAATTTAGGAAAAAATACATAATTCATTTGTCACATGTTTCAATTTACCGTATGTCAATCTAACACCCAATGTGATCAGTATGACTCAAATTACATTTTCTCAATACAAGTTTCATTTTAGTTTAAAACACACATAAAATATTCAAAACTGATAAAATCATCTTGAATTATTTTAAAACTTTAGGATAATGATCCATAATTTATTTTTTATTTGTAGGAATTGACCACACAATAATCTGATACATGATGTGGTCAATATGACCTGAAGTATGTGTTTTTAATATAAATGTGCCATTTTAGTTTAAAACTCATGTCACATAGCCAAAACCGAGAAAATGTGATCGAATTGTTTTTAAAATTTATGAAAATGATACACAATTCTTTTTTCGTGTGTAGGAATTAACTATACATCAATTTGACACCCGATGTGGTTGGTATGACTCAAAGTATGTGTTTTTAATTCAAAAGTTTCATTTTAGTTTAAAACAAACATCAAATATTTAAAACTGAGAAAAAGATATTGGATTATTTTCAAAATTTAGGACAATGTTCCACAATTCATTTTTCACATGTAGGAATTTATCGTACATCAATATGATACATGATGTGGCTGATATGACCCAAAGTGCATGTTTTTAATAGAAAGGTTGCATTTTAGTTTAAAACACGTGTCAAATAGACAAAACTAGGAAAATGGGCTTAGATTATTTTCAAACTTTATGAAAATGATCCATAATTAATTTTTCATGTGTAGGAATTTACCGAATATCAATCTGACACACGATGTGGTTGATATGACCCAAACTGTGTGTTTTCAATATAAAAGTTCCATTATAGTTTAAAACACACATAAAACAAAAAAAGGCAATAAAATGAGATTATATTTTTTTTTTCAAAATTTAGTACGGAAATCCATAATTCATTTTTCATGTGTAGGAATTTACCACACATCAATCCGAGATAGGTTGTGGTCGATATGACCCAAAGTGCATTCTTTTAATATAAAGGTTCCATTTTAGTTTAAAACACATGCTAAATAGAGAAAACTAATAAAATGAGCTTATATTATTTTCAAAATTTAGTAAAATTATCCAAAATTCATTTTTCATGTTTAGTAATTTACCTCACATCAATACAACACACTATGTGGTCGATATAACTTGGATTTCATGGTTTCAACACAAAAGTACCATTTTAGTTTAAAACACACATTAAATAGTCAAAACTGAGCAAAAAATCTTGGATTGTTTTCAAAATTTAAGAAGATGATCCATAATTCAGTTTTCACATGTAAGGATTTACCACACATCAATCTAAGACATGATGTGGTCGATTTGACCCGAAGTGTGTGTTTTCAATATAAAGGTGCCATTTTAGTTTAAAATGAACATTAAATAGACAAAACCAAGAAAATGAGCTCAAATTGTTTTCAAACTTTAGGAAAATAATCCATAATATATTTATAATTTGTAGGAATTTTCCGCACATCAATCCGAAAAATGATGTGGTTGATATGACCTGAAATGCATGTTTTCGATACAAAAGTGCCATTTTAGTTTAAAACACACATAAAATGGCCAAAATTGAGAAAATGAGATCGAATTGTTTTAAAATTTTAGGAAAATGATCCATAATTCATTCTTAACATATAGAAATTGACCACATGTCAATCCTACACATAATGTGGTCGGTATGACTTGAAGTGTGTGTTTTCAATATAGAAGTGTAATTTTAATTTAACATGTATCACATAGAAAAAACTGAGAAAATGAGCTTAGATTATTTTTAAACTTTTGTAAAATGATCCATAATATATTTCTAAAATTTAGGAATCAACCGCACATCAATCCTAAATATGATGAGGTCGGTATGACTCTATGTGTGTGTTATTAATATAAAAGTGTCATTTTAGTTTAAAATGTGTACAACATAGTCAAAACTAAGAAAAGAGCTCGAATTATTTTTAAATTTTAGGAAAAAGATCCATAATATATTTCTAACATGTATGAATCAAACACACATCAATCCAACACCCGATGTGATTAGTATGACTCACAATATGTATTTTCAATATAAAAGTGTCATTTTAATTTAAAATGCATATCGCATATCCAAAACTGAGAAAATGAGCTAATATTGTTTTCAAGATTTTGAAAAAAAATCCATAATATATTTTTAACGTGTGGAAATAAACCACACATCAATCTGACACATGATGTGGTTAGTATGAATCAAAGTGTGTGTATTCAATTTAACTATCATTTTAGTTTAAAACGTAACCCACATAGTCAATACCAATAAAAAGAGTTGAGATTGTTTTTAAAATTTAAGAAAATGATCCATAATTCATTTGTGATATGCAGTAATTTACTACATGTCAATCCGACAGATGATGTGGTCTATATGACTCGAAGTGCGTGTTTTCAATATAAAAGTGACATTTTAGTTTAAAATGCATATCACATAGCCAAAACCAATAAAAAGAGATCAAATTGATTTAAAAATTTAGGGAAACAATCCATAATTTATTTTTGATATGTTGGAATTGACCTCACATCAATCTGACACATGATGTGGTCAATATGACTCAAAGTGCGTGTTTTCAATATAAGTGTCATTTTAGTTTAAAACGAACCTCACATAGTCAAAACTAAGAAAACAAGATCAATTTTTTTTAAAACTTTATGAAAATTATCCATAATATATTTATGACATGTAGGAATAAATCGTACATCAATATGACACATGATTAACTGATAATATCATTAATATATACAATAATCAACAATATAAATCATCATATATGGATTATATAACATTAAAATCATAATTTGTTTATTTTTTTTATTTAATGTTATTAAATTAAACATTTGTTTTATTTTAGGGATAAAATTTTATAGAGAGTTTGATCATTGGAAAGATTGTTCTAGTTTTGATTTTGTATATGGGTTGTATTTTTTTTGGTTAACTATAAATTTGACATTAATGTAAAAATTTTGTATATAAATTTTGAATTGAAATGATAGTGTAATGTGATATTTGTACACCAATTTGGTTTAATATATATTTCTATTTATTTTTATGTATTCTAATTGGGTTTGATTTTATAGGGCTGTTGCATGGATACTATAGGGCTACAGCTGTGTAGCAGCTGAAATGGACTTTATCAGCACTTCATCTAGTGCTAATAAAGGGTCCATTTATCAGTGCTTAATCTAGCACTGATAAAGGTCCTCTTTATAAGTGCTTCATCTAGTGCTGATAAAGGGACCTTTTATCATCACTTCTAAAAATCATTGATAAAGGCCATGTTCTTTTAATATCACTTATATTGTTAGTGCTATTAAGCGCCTATAAGGATCATTTTTAGCACTGTTAAAAGTGAATTTTGTAGTAGTGATTACAACTAATAAATTGAAACAAAACCGAACAATTCAAAGAGACATTTCATAAATCATTTTATCTTTTAAAAAATAATAAATAAATAAATTATAATGATTATGGAATCCCGACTTTTTATTACATAACTTTTCATTTCATGGTACAAATATAGGATCTTTTAATGTTTAGTTTCTTGAAAATAAGGTACATAATACATGAAATGTAATGAACCGACCCAGGTAACCCTCAAACCTGGCACCTGAGCCATTCTATTAAATACCTGAAGGGTGTTCCCGATCCCCACGGGTTGGCAACAAGCACCTGGGTATCAAACAACATAACAGAGGGAATGATTTCTCCCAACCTGATCAAAAAATGGGCATATATGTATACACCGAACAAAAAATACAATAGAAGAATAAGATAATACATATTACATAATAGTCAAAATACAGAAGAAAATAACAATGGAAAAAGTAGTCAAAGCTCCAAAAAAAAGTCCAACTATAAGGACCAAAACTAAACAACTACTCCATGCAATAGTGTAGAAGAACTCCCACCAACTCACCACCAGCTACCCAAAACCAGTTGACACAAACCACACCACCTCACTACGACACCTTTCCTTTCCCTACATTAGAAGACATATAAAGGTCTACGCACCATCAAGGAGGTGCACATGGTGTGAGATAATAGGCTCAGTAGGATCTCACCAAGGTGTTCCATGTTAAGTTTCTGTATAACAATTACTATATGCTTATTTTAAATAAAATATGGAATGATAAGAAGTAAAGTTGTTTTATAGAAAACATGGTAAACATTTCCCTTTTTCATAGTTCTAAACAAAAGAAGGTACAACATACATATCAAGGCTAACTCAGAAATCCAAGCAGTACAAAACAAAAGCAAAAACATAAGCATCAGTACCAAGGAACACTATAGGTAAGACTATGGGACAACTCGTACCATAATAAATAAAGTGCACAATCCAGTTCCTAGAACATAGGCCTAGGAAGCATAGGAATAACCCATGAGAAACCCCCTGAAAATGTCAATATTCATCCCCTAGAACAATGGGACTAGGATATAGAAGAAATCCCCATGAGAAAACCTCCTGATAATCACAAAACAAGGATGATGGCCTCAAGATAAACCTTCCACCTAAGAACCCAAGGTAACACATGTGATCATTTTCAAAAATTAATTTCAATGTTTTAAAAGTACTCATTTCCTTTTCATTTATAAAAAACTAGGGAAAAACCATTTCTCTTTAAAACCCCCTTTTCAACACACACAAATAGTCATGTGAATTTGATAAATCAATTTAAAAAGTAAGAGAAATTAGCTAATTATCATAGGCTAGAGACAGAACCAACCACCTCAAAACATGGGTTGCACACACCCGTAATGGGATCCAACAACAACAAAAATCCAATGACACCATAGGAGACCCTAGAATCCAATAAAAATATCAAGATTGATCCAACATGTAAAACAAGGGGTCAGTAGAAGAGGAAAAAACCACATACCTCAAGAACAGACACCCACCACACCACAACTAACCAAAGAATGGCCTTTGAAATGAGATATACCAAAGGATCTAGAAGAAGAAATGAAGAAACACCAACTTAGATCAAAAGATCTAATAACGCAACCCAAGGGTGCTACCGCGATCAATAGTAACAAAGAAACAGAAAGGTTACTCGCCCAGAGAGACAGAACACAATCGCAATAGAGATAGAGTGCCAATCAAATCGATCTAGAAGGAGAGGAGTCTCTCAAAAATGCATGAGAACAGCCTTGGGTCGAGAGAAACGAAGTTACAAGGAATGAACTTAACTAAAATAGTTTCACATCTATTTTAAAAACTGTAGGCGGGCCATTTTACAACGTGTAATATAGTTACACATTGTGAAATCCACAACATACAATTAAAATGAAAAATCCTCCATGTCAGATTAAAAATACATTATTTAAAGAATTCCTGATGTGAAACCACTATTCATGATGTTTAAAATTTAACAACATGAATCCCCTTTCATGGCTTGTACCCAACAATAGTTTCATGGTGTGTAACTGAGTTACACGGTGTGTAACCCAGTTACATGGTGTGTATCCCCATTACACGGTGTGAAATACTTTGACATCCTATAGAAAAAGATGGTTAAAGTTTAAAGTCCAAAAAATCTCTGACTTCACCATTATAGGTATCCTCTAAATCTCGAAGGAGGGGGAAACCATGATGTGGTTAAGGGCGTACCTAATAAAATGGTAATGGGATATTACAAACTCCCCACAATAAAGACTTTCCATCCCCGAGAAGTCATGTGAAAGATGTAATACCTGGAAAGAGATGAGGCCACTTCTCCCTCATCAACGACTCACATTCCCAATTCTCATGAGAAATCGATCCTTGTTTCCATAGAACTATGACCAATGGAATCGAATTCCCACACAAGACTTTCACTTGAGAGTCAACGATCTCAACTGGTTTCTCCAAAACAAAAATATCTAGATCTAACTCAATTTCTTACCAACTCAAAACATGAGCAGGATCAGGATG
Organism: Viscum album; assembly: GCA_963277665.1. NCBI lineage: Eukaryota > Viridiplantae > Streptophyta > Magnoliopsida > Santalales > Viscaceae > Viscum > Viscum album. Next base: position 1,400,278,340 of record OY728127.1, on the reverse strand, counting down.
GTATTTCCTGAGCTGAGACATGTGGAAAACATCATGAATAAATATCATCTGAACCAAAAATTATAATTTATAACCAACTTTTCTAAGCTTCTCAGTGACCTAAAATGGTCCAATATATCTTGGATCCAAGTTTCCATACTTTCCAAGTCGATGGTGACCCAACTGAGGAGAAAATTTCAAGAAAACCCAGTCACCTATGGAAAACTCCAAAGGTTGATGTTTCCAATCCACATACGATTTCTATTGACTATGGGATGTTATCAGATGTCTATGTACATCTTGAATCTTCATGGAAATATCCTGAACCAAACTTGGTCCAACTAAATATACCTCGCCCACCTCAGCCTAACAAAGAGGTGATCTACATGGGTGACCATACAACGCCTCAATGTGAGCCATTTTAATTGATGACTGATAAATTTTGTTATAAAAAAACTCAACCAGTTCCATATGGATATCCCATGATCCTATGAAATCCAAGACATAGGATCGTAGAATATCCTTTATGATTTGAATCACACGCTCCATCTAACCATCTGTCTATGGATGGTAAGTTGTGCTCAAATTGACATGATTTCCCATTACCTCTTGAAGAATCCTCTAGAACCTCAAGGGAAACCTGATATCCCTATTCAAAACAATGGTAGAAGGACTCCCATGTATCCTCACAACCTCTTACACATACATCTTACTCAGATCTTTAAATTTAGTGGTTTCTTTGATTAGAATGAAATGAGTAGGGTTAATCAACCAATCAACGATCACCAAGATAAAATTACTCCCTTGAGGAGTCCATAGTAATCAAAAAAAAATCCATGGATAACTCGTCCTATTTCCAAATTGGGACTGAAAGAGGATGAAGTTAACCAAAAGGTTTTAAGTGCTCTGCCTTTATCCATTGACAGGTGTAATAGTGAGACACAAACTCTACGATGTCATGCTTCATACCTAGCCACCAGAATCAATGCCTCATGTCATAATACATCTTCATAGTTCCTAGATGAAAAAATCATGAAGATCTATGAAAATAAAACAAGACTAAACTTATTATAGATGCTAAGACGAAAACCCGCTTCCTGAAGTGGAGCATACCATCTGTATAAAGAGACCTGCCAGAAACAGTCTCCCCACCATAAAGGCTTTCTCATGTCTTCTGAAAATCATCCTCCTCTCACTAACTATGAAAAATAGAATCCATGAGAGAATATGATTACTGAACACTGGTAAAAAACATTCCTAAAAAATCCTCCCGAGCATCCAAGTAAAACTAGGAAAAAATCCCCATAGGGTTCCACTCCTCCTTCGATTCCAGAACAGCCTATGATAGTACTTTCCTGCTAAGAGCGTCTGCGAAGACATTTCCCTTTCTCAGGGTTGTAGGCAATATCAAAGTCAAACATTTGAAGGTATTCTAACCATCATCTCAATTTGAGATTAAATTCCTTATGAGAAAATATATAGCTTAGACTTTTATACTAAAAAAATACCGAGAACATTTCCCCAAAAAAATAGTGCCACCAACATTTAAGTGAATGCATAACTGTAGAAAGCTCTAAATCATGAGTGGGGTAATTATTCTCATGGATCCAAAGTTGATGAGAGTCACATGATACCACATGGTTATCCTTCATAAGAATGCATCCCAAACCAGAACCTGAAGCATTACAAAACACCATGTACCCCTTACTGGGCTTGGGTAAGATCAGAATAGGAACTGATGTTAGAAGCCGTTTCAGTTCATCAAAAAAAAGACTTCCACTTTGCATCCCATGTGAATTTCACCAGTTTCCTGGTAATAGCAGTCAAATTTGAATCCATATTAGAGAAATATTTAACAAAATGTCAGTAATATCAAGTAAGACCAAGGAAGCTTCATATCTCAAAGAAATTCTGTGGTTCCTTCCATGACAAAACAACCTTCACCTTCTTTGGATCAATTGACAAGCCATGTTCCGAAATCTTGTTCCCTATTAACTTCACTTCTTGAATCCAAAAAATACACTTCGAAATATTTACATACAAATAGTAATTTCTCAGAATTTATAGAACCAAACTCAGATGGTGCTTGTTCTCATGATCGTATTTAAAATAAATCAGAATATAATCCATGGACACTACCATGAAAGTGTCAAGATATTGATTGAATATTCAATTAATCAAAGCCATAAAAACTAAATAACCATTATTAATACCAAAAGGCATCACAAGATATTCATAATGGATACACCTACTCCTAAAATCTATTTTCTATATATCAGTCTTTCGAACTCTGAGCTAATGATAACCCAACCAAAGATCAGTATTTGAGAACCACTTTCCCCCATTTATCTAATAAAATAAATCATCCACATGAGGAAAAGGATATTTTCTATTAACCATCACCTGATTTAACTTCCAATATTCCACACATAACTGAATTGAACCACATGCTTTCTTAGCAAAGAGCACAGGGGATTCCAAAGCCGAAATGCTAGGGTGAACAAAACCCTTTTCCAAAAAGTTTTACAGTTGAACCTTGAGATCTTTCATCTCTGATGGTGCTATACAATAAGACGATATTGATATCAGTTTCATACCTAGCACCAGGTCAATTGTAAACTCTACCTCTTTCTCTAGAGGAAGACTAGATAATTCATTTGGGAAAACGTCTGAAAAGTCATGACTGAAGATGAGAAGATAAATAACAGGAGATATGTCATTAGGATCAAGCAAAATAAAAGACAAAAAATTCTGATCTCTGGGTGGGAAGGTCTCGCATGACCAGACCTTAGGTCCCACTCCCCCTAAAACAAACAAGAGCTCCCATTGACAGTAATAAATGAGACATGTCGATGATAATAATAAACCTCAGCATGATGAGTGATAAGCTGATCCATACTAATAATGACGTTGAACAGATCCATATCAAGAATGATTAAACCATAGACTAACTCTGTATCAGAAATCATTAATGAACAAGAGGTACATCAAAACCTATGCTCTTTCCTCTAACCGAGAGGTGTCACTAACTCCATTGTAAAGGAAATAAGTTTCATTGGAAGTTTAAGAACATAAACTAAATGTGAATATACAAAAGAGTGGGAGGCACCAATATCAAATAAATAAATTTCTATTGAATATGAAATAAAGATAGTACCACTCACTGTTGTTGTACCTACATCAACTTCTGCTGGAAACTTATCTACTGCATGAAAATGGTTCACTCCTAAGGCCTGTAGCTGGATCCTAGTAGTCTTTGAAGCTTCTAACAGCACCGCAATAACCTTTAGACCCAATGTACCCTAAACATAACGAGGCATAGTCATAGCCTGACATAAGTGATGTAAGTGACCAATGCATTCATAACTATTTCACATCTTCATAGGCATAGGAAAATAACATCTTGTGTGTATTCCCTTGCCACACTGATAGTAAGTCAGATTCAAATTTCCAGTTGCAATGGATGGTGCAGAGGAGGCTCACTGTTAAGACCCACCTCCAACACTCCAATGATGATCCTTCCACTCCCTTTTCTTCCCATGCACACCACTGAAGTTTCTACTTGATGGAAGAGAAGTGTTGGGAAAACCAAACTTGCCTTCCAAATCCATCTATTCCATCATAGATCTTTCTACCATCTCTACATAGGTAGAAAGTTTCAACATGAACACCTGCGATCTGATATCCGGTCACAAACCTTTCAGGTACTTTTGAGCCTTCAACTGGTCATTCCTCACCACATCTGGAGAAAAACTAAAAAACTCAGAAAAATGGTTGGTGTATACTAACACTGAACGCTCTCCCTATTGTAAATATAAGAACTTCAGAGACTTTTCTAGCATCAAAGACTCTATAAAAAACTACTTAAAGAATAGGGTTATGAAATAATTTAAATACAAGTCCACATTCTTGTCTTCCTAGACCATTGAATCCCACCATCACTTAATGGAACCCTCAATCCTGAACACTGCACACTTTAACCTGATATTATTAGGTGTATCCAGAAAGTCAAAGATTTGATCAATCCTGTTTATCCAATCCTTCAACTCTTGAGGTTCAATCATTCCTAAATGATGGTGGCTTCTCATGCAAGAACTCTCACGATTGATATCTCTCTCCTCCAATTCTTGGTAGTACCTCAACAATAGAATTCTGAACCTATGGTACATCCTGATCAACACCAAAAACTACTCGTACTATAGTCTTGATGAGATTCTCTATAGGTGGATTTCCTAGAGGAGCATCAACTGCACCCTCCTGAGTAACTTGTAGAAGACATCTCATAGGCATACTACTGCACACCGAAACATAAGAATAACCTGACAAAAAAATAAATCTCAATTCAAACTAGAAAACCCATAAATAGAAATTAATATTTACAACCAATCCCAACACTAGAGACACTTATCCCAACTTCCCATGGAAACTTGAGTCTCATTATGTCAAGAGTTGGTTTGGAACTTATCGCAACATACCCCTTAAGTGCTAAAAATCCTATTTCCAATTTAACAGACATCCCAAGATAAGTAATCTTGAGGAATGACCTCTTATGATACCAAATTGTAATGAAACAACTCAATAACCCTCAAACCTGGCACCCAACTTGTTCTGTTACATGCCCGAAGGGTGTTCCCGATCCCTACGGGCTATAGACAAGCATCCGGGCATCGAACAACACAATAGAGAGAATGATTTCTCCCAACCTGATCAAACACATGGAATACATGTATACACAGAATGAAACATACATAGAAAGACTAAGAGAATATATATTCCATAATAGTCAAAAGACAGAAGAAAGGAATGACTAAAAAAGTATTGAAATCTCTCAAAATAAGTCCAACTACAAGGATCAAAACCAAATAGCTACTCCATGCGATGGTGTGGATGAACTCCCACCATCTCACCACCAGCTACCCAAACTATTTGACATGAACCTCACCACCTCATTGCGATGCCTTGCCTTTCCCTGCATTGGAAGAAATACAAAGGTCTACGCACTGCTGAGGAGGTCCGTAGGGTGTGAGCTAACAGGCTCAATAGGATCCCACATAGGTGTTCCATGTTAGTTTTCTGTATAAAAATTCTTGTATGATTATTTTAAATAAAACATGGCATGATAATAAGTAAAGTAGTTTTATAGAAAACATGGTAAACATTTCCCTTTTTCATATTTCTAAATAAAAGTAGGTACAACATTCATATCAAGGATAAATCATAAATCTAAGTAGTAAAAAATAGAAGCAACAACACAGGCATCAACACCAAGGAACTCTATAGGCCAGACTAGCAGACTACTCATACCCTAATAAATCAAGTGCACAATCCATTTTCTAGAACACAAGCCTAGGAAGCAGAGGAATACCCCATCTGTATACCCCCTGAAAATGTCAATATACATCCCCTAGAACAATGATGCTAGGATATAGAGGAAACCCCCATGAGAAAACCTCCTAATAATCACAAAACATAGACAATGGACTCAAGCTAAACCTTCCACCTAAGTACTCATGGTAACCCATGTTCTCATTTTCACAAATCAATTTCAATGTTTCAAAAGTACCCATTTCATTTTCATTTATAAAAAACCAAGTAAAAACCATTTCTCTTTAAAAGAACTTTTTCAACACACACAAATAGTCATGATAATTTGATAAATCAATTTATAAAGAAAGAGAAATTAGGATAATTATCATAGGCTAGAGACGGAACCATCCAGCTCAAAACTCGGGTGTCACACACCCACAATGGGATCCACCAACAACGAAAACACAAGGAGACTAGCAAAGTACCCAGAATCCAATCCACACCTTAAGATTGATCCAAATTAGAAAACAAGGGGTTAGAGGAAGAGGAAAACACCACATACCTCAATAATAGACATCGGCTACACCACAAATAACTAAAGAATGGCCTCCAAAATGTGATCTACCAAAGGATCTATAAGAGGACAAGAAGAAACACCAACTTAGATCAACCGATCCAATAAAGTAACCTAAGGGAACTACTGCGATCAATATAAACAAAGAATCAGAAAGGTTACTCACCCAGAGAGATGCACCACAATCAAAATGAAGATCAAGTGTCGATCGAATCGATCTAGAAGGAGTGAAGTCTATAAAAAATGCCTAGGAACAACCTTGGGTCGAGATCAACAAATATATAGATAAATAATCAAACCAAAACGGCTGCACATCTGTTTTAAAAACTTTACGTGGTCCATTTCATGACTTTTAATATAGTTACATACTATGAAATCCATAGTGTGCAAGTATTCCATAAAATCCATCAACTTAGATTAAAAATATGTTATATAAATAATTCACGATGTGAAACGTCTCTTCAAAACGTGTAAAATTTCATAGTGTGAATCCCCCTTCATAGCTTGTACCCAACAAAAGTTACACAACATGTAACCCAGTTACACGTCATGAAATCCTTCCATGTCCTGCAGAAAATTATGGTTGAAATTGAAAGTCCAACAAATATATTACTTCAGAATTATAGATATCCTCCCAATATCAGAGGAGGGAAAAAAATAGTATGAGGTTAAGGGATTAACTGATAAAAGAATGACAGGATGTTACAAACTCCCCACCATAAAGACTTTATGTCCTCGAGAAGTCATGTGGAAGATGTAATCCATGGAAAGAGATGAGGCCATTGATCCCTCATCAACAAATTGTGTTCCCAAGTCTCATGAGAATTTGATCCCTATTTCCATATAACTATGACCAACAGAATTTAATTCCCACACAAGACTTTCACTTGAGAGTCAAATATCTCAACTAGTTTCTCCAAAATACAAACATATGGCTCTAACTCAATTTCTTCCCAGCTCAAAATGTGAGTAGGATCAGGATGGTATTTCCTGATCTGAGACATGTGGAAAACATCATGAATACCTATCAAATGAACCATAAATTATAATCAATAAGAAAATTGTGCGAGCTGCTCAGTGACCTCAAACAGTCCAACATATCTCAGAGCCAACTTTCCCTACTTTTCCAAGTTGATGGTGACCCAACTGAGGAGAAACTTTCAAGAAAACCCAGTCACCTATGGAAAACTAAAAAGGCCAATGATACCGATCTACATAGTATTTCTATTGACTCTGGGTTGTTATCAGAAATCGATGTACATTATGAATATTTGTGGACATCTCCTGAACCAAATGTGATCCAACTAAAGATACGTCTCTCACCTCAGCCCAATAAAGAGGTGATCTACACAGGTGACCATAAAATGCCTCCAAGGGAGACATTAAGATTGATGACTGATAACTGTTGTTATAAAAAAACTCAACTAGTCCCATATGGCTATCCCATGATCCTTAGAAATCCAAGACATAGGTTCATAGCATATCCTCCAAGATTTTAATCACATGTTCTGTCTGACTATATTTCTGTGGATGGTAAGTTGTGATCAACTTGACCTAAGTTTCCATTTCCTCTTTAATACTCCTCCAAAACCTCGAGGTAAACCTAGGATACCTCTCTGAAACAATGAAAAAATGACTCCCATGTAACCTCACAACTTCTTGCACATACATCTTACCTAGATCTTCAATTTTAGTGGTGTCGTTGATCGGAATGAAATGAGAAACCTTCTTCAAATAATCAACAATAACCTAGATAGCATTCCTCCCTCAGGGAGTCCATGGTAATCCAACAAAAAAATCAATGGACACATCATCTCATTTCCAAATAGACATTGGAAGAGGCTGAAGTAAACCAGAAGGTTTCAAGTGATCTGCCTTTATCCATTAGTAGGTGTAACAACAAGACAAAAACTCTACGATGTCACGCTTCATACCTGACCACCAGAATCACTACCTCATGTCATAATACATCTTCGTAGTGTATGGATGAATGGAACATGAAGATGTTTGATAATAAAACAAGACTAAACTTCTTAAAGATACTCGGACATCAACCTACTTCCTGAAGTAGAGAATACCATCAGTAGAAATAGACTAGGTAGAAACAATCTCCCCACTATAAAGGCTTTATTGAGTATTCTAAAAATCATCATCTTTCCACTGAATTTTCAAAAAAGACTTAGGAGAGATTATGATAACTGAACATTGGTTAGAACCATGAATGAAACATCCTCCCGAGCATCCGAGTGCAACTGAGCAAAAAGACCCATAAGGTTCCACTCCTCCTTCGATTCCAGAACAACTTGTGACAATGATTTCCTACTAAGATCATCTAAAATGACATTTACCTTTCTCAAGGTGTAGGAGATAATGAAGTCAAACTTTTTAAGGTATTCTACCCATCATCTCTGTCTAAGATTCAAGTCTTTCTAAGAAAAGATATAGCTCAGAATTTTATGATCTTAAAAGACTGTGAACCTTTCCCCAAAAAGATAGTGCCACCAATATTTAAGCGCATTCATAACTACAGAAAGCTCTAAATCGTGAGTAGAGTAATTATTCTCATGTGTCTGAAGATGATGAGATCCATAAGCTACCACATGGTTATCCTACATAATCATGCATCAAAAACCAGCACCTAAAGCATAGTAAAATACCACGTACCCCTTACCGAGCTCAGGTAAGATCAGAATAGGAGATGATGTCGAATTTCATTTTAGTTCATCGAAATAATACTGACACTTAGAATCCCATGTGAATTTCACCGCTTTCCTAGTAAGATTAGTCAAAGGTGACACCAACTTAGAGAAATCCTTAACAAACCATTAGTAGTATCTCGCAAGACCAAGGAATCTTTGTATCTCAAAGACATTCTGTGGTTCCTTCCACAAAAAAACAACCTTCACCTTATCTGGATTAATTGATAATATGTGTTTAGAGATATTGTGCCCTAAGAACTTCACTTATTGAATCTAGAAACTACACTTTGAAATATTTCCATACAAACAGTGATTTCTCAGAATTTCTAGAACCTAACTCATATGACGCTCGTTCTCATGCTTGGATTTTGAATAAATCAGAATATCATCTAATAAAGCAACCATGAAAGTGTCAAGATATTGATGGAATATTCAATTCATCAAATCCATGAAAACTATAGGAAAATTAGTCAGAAAAAAGGCATCACAAGATATTCATAATGTCCATACCTGCTCTTGAAAGCTGTTTTCAGTATATCAGACTCCCGAACTCTGAGCTGATGATAACCCAACTGAAGATCAATCTTTGAGAACCAATTTTCCCACTTTACCTGATTAAACAAATCATCCACATGAGGCAAAGTATATTTGTTCTTAGCTATCACCCGGTTCAACTTCTGGTAGTCCACACATAACTGAACTGAACCATCTACTTTCTTAGCAAAGAACATAGGGGATTCCCAAGGCGAAACACTAGGGTGAACAAAACCCTTTTCCAACATGTCTTCCAACTAAAACTTGAGCTCTTTCAGCTCTTCTGGTTCCATACAATAAGAAGGTATTGATATTGGATACATACCTGGAACCAGATCAGTCATAAACTCTACATCTCTCTATGGAGGAAGACTAGAGAAGTCATATGGGAAAACATTAGAAAAGTCAAAAAAAAAATAATAATAATGGGAAGATCAATGAAATGAGAGATGTTATTAGGCCCAATCACAATAGCAGACAGAAAACTATTGATCTCTGGGTGGGAAGGTCCTGAACGACCAAACCTCAGGTCCCACTCCCCTTGAAATACATGAGAGCTCCCATCAACAACAAGAAATGAGACAGACCGATGATAACAATCAACCTCAGCTCAATGGGCGACAAGACAATCCATATCAATAATGATGTTTAAAAGATCCAAATAAAGAATGAGAAAATCCTAGACTAATTTCATATCAATAATCATTAACAAATAAGAGGGACACCGAAACCCATGCTCTTTCCTCTTACTGAGAGGTGTCACTAACTCCATTGAAAAGGACATAAGTTCTGTTGGAAGTTTAAGAACATCAACTAAACATGCAAATATAAAATAGTGGGAGGCACCATTATCAAATAAATAAATTGCTAATGAAGATGTAATAAGGATAATACCTCTCAATATTGCTATAACTGCATCAACTTCTACTGTAAACTCTTATATTGCATGAAAATGATTCACTCCTAAGGCCTATGGCTCGATCCCTATAGTCTTTGAAGCTTATGAATGAACCACAGTAGCCTTTGGATCCAATGAACCCTGACCATAATGAGGCATAATCATATCTGGAAAAAAGATCTGTAAGTGACCAATGCATCCACAACTATTTCACATCTTCATGGGCATAGGAAAAGAACACCTTGTGTGTCCACCCATTCCACACTGATATCAAGTCAGTGGCACATTTCTAGCTGCAATGAATGGTGTATAGGAGTCTCATTGCTAAGACTCACCTCCACCACTCCTGCTATGATCTTTCCACATCCTTTTCTTCCCATTCATAACACTGAAGTTGACACTAGATGGAAGAGAAGGGTTGGGAAATCCAACCTTGCCTTACATATATATCTCTACCATCATAAATCTATCTACCATCTCTATAAAGGTATAAAGTTTCAATATTGACACCTATGATATGATATCCGGTCTCAAACCCTACAAGTACTTCTAAGCCTTCATCTTGTTATTTTTCACCACATATGGGAAAAACAGACAAGATTAGAAAAACAGTTGGTGTATGCCGACACCAAATTCTCTCCCTATTATAAATAAATGAACTCTAGATACATTTCCAGCATCAAGGACTCTAGGTAAAATTACTGAAAGAATAGGGTTATAAAACCCTTTTAATCCGAGTCCACGTGCCTGTCTGCCTTTACCATTGAATCCCAAGATTTCCTGTCAGAACCCTCACACCTAAATGATGGACACTTTACCCTGATATTATTAGGTGTCTCCAAAAATTTGAATATCTGATCAATCATGTCCATCCAATCCTCCTCCTCTTGAGGTTCAATTGTTCCTTTAAAGGATGGTGGATTCTCATACAAGCACTCTCGTGATAGATATCTTTTTCCTCCAATTTTTAATAGTAGCTCAATAATAGCATTATAAACCCATGGTACATCCTAATAAATATGAAGAACTTATCATACTACATTCTCAGTGATATTCTGATCTATAGGTGGATTCCCTTGAGGAGAATCAACTACACCATCCTGATGAACTCATGGAAGACATCTCAGAGGCATACTATTGCACATCGAAACATAGAAATGATTAGATAACAGAAAAAATCTCAATCCAAACTAGAAAAAACATAAACATAAACTGAGATTTATAACTAAACCCAACACTAGAGACACATATCCCAACTTTCCATGGAAACTTGAGTCTCGCTACGACAAGAGCTGGCCGGACACTTATCGCAACATACCCCTCAATTCCCGACAATCCTATCTCTAGTATAATAGATACCCCAAGACAAGGACTCTTGAGGAATGACCTCCTCTAATACCAAATTGTAAAGAACCAACCCGAGTAACCCTCAAACTTAGCACCCGACCCATTCCATTACATACCCGAAGGGCATTCCTGATCGCCACAGGCTGGTGACAAGCACTTGAAAATTGAACAAAAAAAAATAGAGGGAATGATTTCTCCCAACCTAATAAAACACATGGAATACATGTATACATAGAAGGAAAAAGTCAGAAGAAGACTAAGATAATATATATTCCATAACAGTTAAAATACAGAAGAAAAGAATAAATGTAAATGTAGTAAAAGCTCAAAAAACAAGTACAACTATAAGGAGAAAACAAAACAGCTACTCCATATGATGGCATAGACGAACTCCACCATCTCACCACCAGCTACCAAAAACCAGCTAACACGAACCTCACTACCTTACTGTGGTGCCATGCCCTTCCATGCATTGGAAGACATACAAAGGTCTATGCACCACCGAGGAGGTGCATAGGGTGTGATCTAACAGGCTTAGTAGGATCCCAACTAGGTGTTCTATGTCAAGTCTCTGTATAAAAATTCATGTATGCTTATTTTAAATAAAACATGACATGATAAATAGTAAAAAAGTTTTATAGAAAACAAGGTAAACATTTCCATTTTTCACAATTCTAAACAAAAACAGGTAAACCATGCATATCAAGGATAACTCATAAATCCAAGTAGTAAAAAATAGAAGTAGAAACACAAGAATCAGTACCAAGTAACACTATAGGTCATACTAGCAGACTACTCGTACCATAATAAATCAATTTCACAATCTATTTCCTAGAACATAGCCCTAGGAAGCATAGGAATACCCCATGATTAAATCCCATAACAATGTCAATATCCTCCCCTAGAACAACATGCCTAGGAGACAGAGGAAATCCCTAGGAGAAAACCTCTTGATAATCACAAAACATGGACAATGGCCTCAAGATAAACCTTCCACCTAAGTACCCAAGGTAACCCATGGGATCATTTTCACAAATCAATTTCAATGTTTCAAAAGTACCCATTTCCTTTTAATTTATAAAAAATGAAGGAAAAACATTTCTCTTTAAAACCCATTTTTCATTATAAATCAAGAGAAATCAAGATAATTATCATAGGCTAGAGATGGAACCACTCACCTCAAAACTTGGGTCGCACATTCCTGTAATGGGATTCACAAACAACAAAAATCCAACGACACCAGCAGAGACCCTAGAATCCAATCCACACCTCAAGATTGATCCAACTTAGAAAAAAAGGGGTAGGTGGAAGAGGATAACACCACATAACTCAAGAACAGACATTTTCCAAACCACAACTAACCAAATAATGGCCTCCAGAATGAAATCTCCCAAAGGATCTAGAAGAAGATATGAAGAAACACTAACTTAGATCAACATATCTGATAACAAATGCTAAGGGTGCTACCACAATCAATAGAAACAAATAAGCATAAAGTTTACTCACCCAGAGAGATGCACTATAATCACAATAGATATGGAGTGCTAATTGAATCAATCTAGAAGGATATGTTTCTCTAAAAAATTCTTGGGAACAACCTTAGGTCGAGAAAAATGAAGAGATAGAGAAACAACCAAACCAAAATAGTCACACATCCATTTTAAAAAATGTATGTGGGCTATTTCACGACGTGTAATATAGTTACACATTGTGAAATCCATGATGTAAAAGTACGCTAAAAAATCTATCACCTCAAATTAAAAATCCATTATTTAAAGAATTCACGTTGTGAAACCACTCTTCATGATGTGTAAAATCTCACAGTGTGAATACCCTTTCATGGATTGTACCCAACAATAGTTACATGAATTATAACCTAGTTACACGACGTTAAATCCTTATGCATCCTATAGAAAAATATGGTTAAAGTTGAAAGTACAAAAAATCTATGATTGCACCATTATAGTTATCCTCCCAATCTCAAAGGTGAGGAAAACCATGATGAGGTTTAGGGCATAACTGATAAAATGGTAACAAGATGTTACATGAAAACTTAAAACATTATTCTAAATCCACTTGAATACATATTCATGGGTTCACCCTAAGTTACTTTTACTACATCCCATATTCTAGGGACATACAACAAAGGAAAGGGGTTAGCATGTAGCCCAGCAAGGGAATAAGTAAGGCAGACAAAAACACATGTGATCATGGGACATATCAATAAGATCATGAGGCATAACAATAAGGAATGATCAATAGGAATATCATAATAATAAGTACATGAATCATAAAATTGGAAACGTGTCTAAAAAATTTAAATGATACATTCATAATCCAATCACCAAGGTGTTATAAATGAAAATTAACAAGGTTATTCACCAAGGTATCATAAAACATGTCATCTCTAGAGATTAGATTTTTCACCCAATACATTAGAGAGTTATCGGGTTGCAACATTCATATGTTTTAATTTCATGTGAGACTCATATATCAAAATAAATTATTTCATTAATGTTAGGTTCACTAGGTCAAATGCCCCGAAAGGGGGGTGAATCAGTGTATAACAGATTGAAACTACCACCCCTTCGGATCTTGTTTCATCACTATTCAAAACACACTTCTCTCTTTCTCCCATAAAAATATATGAATAGAAATGAAATCATGAAAAGGAAACAATGATTTTACTTGGTTCACCCTCACTGGGCTACGTCCAAGGAGCATACAATGATGATGTGCGATATACCAAATCCACTAAAGCTCACTGCCAATTACAAGGTTTGGGATAAATCACTTATATGCCCAGACTTACTACCTTTACAAGATTTAGGGTCTACTCACTACATTACCAAGGGTCATTCCTTATGTCTCTTTCTCTAGATATATACTGGTGGAATGGATCACCCTCTTTATCTTCCTTTTCTCACTTCTATTAGAAGAGATCCACTCACAGTTTATGGACTTCAAGGTCCCTTAATTTGCATGAAAGCATGAATCCTCCACTATATATGGATGATCTGTTGAAGTAACTTTTTCACCTACAGATGAAATTCACTTTTCTATGTACTCTTAGTCAGCAAAAAATTACTTTCATAAACTATTTAAGTCCCTTCTCGAACCACCTTCTTCCTCTGCGAACTGTGTAGCACATATGCTTTATGGACCACCTATTCCACAAAACACCTTTGTTTATGCCACCATGTACCACCTCCGCATACCGACTTTGTGAACTGCTCCTGTGTACTACTTCCTCTCACCAATTTCGTGTACCACTTCTATGTACCACTTCCGCATACCATTTCTACATACCACTTCTGCATACCAATTCCACGTACCACTTCTGCGTACCACTTTCTCTTCTACATAATTCCTTCTTCCATAGACTGATTCTTCCATAGACCACCTTCTTCCTTTGTGAACTACAGTTCTTCACAAACACCCTTTCATGGAATCGCTTTTGTGAACTGCTTCACCCTTCATGAAATCCTTTCTCACAAACCACCTTCAGACGTAGCTGAATTCCCTGAGAAAAGATGTTTTCTTATAAAAATAACTCCCTCCTAAATGATGGGATTAAATCACCTTATATAGGAAAATAGATCTGCAAATCCTCTAATATGAGATTTACCAAAACTTCAATGTGGTTTCACCTTCACTGCGTACCATGCTCCTGACGCGAACGGTTCTTCCCTAAATAGTTCATGTATCACCTCTCTTCCTATGTAGCTGCCCAAATCACCATCTTGTTTTCATAAATGATACCCTTCACGACTTCTAAAATCACCACCTCATTTCTGTGAATGACAATCCATCCCGCATACTGTAAGCCTTCCGTGTACCGCATGCCTTCGCCACAAACCGATTGCTCCTTGAACCGTTCCCGTACGTGGTCTCCATCTCGCACTTCACGATTCCCTTCCTTTAATGACCCCCTTCTACATTTTACGTACCACTATTCATAGTCCACTAACTATCATTTGTGGTATTCATACTATTCACTCCTACGTGGAAATTCTTCCTTTTCCAAAATTAAACTCACGATTTTAAGGCCCAAAAAATTAGCAAACATTGGGAAAATACGCCACCTTAAACACTTAATTCGAAAAACACCAACCATATTCATTAATAGTCATATGGGTTTGTCAATATACACAATCACACCCAAAATATACTGAGAATACACCTTGAGATATTTTTTCCCAACAATCCCCCTTTCGATTTGTTGACAACACTTTCATACTTCGATACCTCGTTAAAGCTTCTTCCAACTTCTTCAAACATTCACTTATTGAGATTAAGATAACGATCAAGGATTTACTCAACACATAATTTAAGCTGACATGATTCATGATCAACATGAAAAACAAGAGTATAATGAAAAGTTTATCAATTAATCACTTCATTCCATTCCAAAACCATTCTTCTAATTTCATCATGAACCTCATCTATCTTGATATATATCCTTTGATCAATCACATCTAGCATCTTCATATTTAATACTCACCCTACATCAATTATCCCCCTAATAGATTCATCTCCCCCTATCTTGCTACTCCACCTAGCAACTTATCCCTGTGTCTTGACTAAGATATTTTCTCCCATTTTGAAGCTACAATTTCTCCCCCTTTGTCAACAAACCCAAAGGACATTCCTTTTAGGTATGTAACAGGGTAAAGAACACAGATTAAAATATTAGGGAAAAACAAAACATACCTCGGGTAAAGGGGGGGATCCACATCTACACTTTTTCAAGTGCAGGGACTCGACTGAAATCCCAGTGCCAGTCGATGCATTTCAAATGATTCTTGGGGTAAGTCCTTTATTAGAATGTCTGTAACCTATTGTTCTGTAGGCACATACTCCAAATTCACAATCCCTTGCTTCACATTCTCCTTGATAAAATAATATTTTATTTCAATTTTATTTTTTCCTTGAGTGATGTAATGGATTTTTTCTAAGATTTATAGCACTTGAATTATCATAATGGATTATAATTGAAGACTTTAATTCAACCCCCATACCCTCAAGCTATTGTTTTATCCAAAATAACTGTGTTCATGCTTGAGTGGATATAATATATTCAGATTCTATAGTTCTCAATGAAATTAAACCTTGTTTCTTGATTATCCAAGAAATACACAACCCACCAAGATAGAAATCACATCCTGACATTTATTTCTTATCATATACTGATCTGGACTAATCTGCATCTGTATATCTTAATAACTCTTGCTGAGATTTTTCACTATACAACAAACTGAAGTCCACAGTTCCCTTGATATAAAAAAGTATTCTTTTCACTGCAATCATATGGATTTCCTTGGGATTAATTTGATACTGTGCTACTTGTAATGTGGAAAAAACAATATTAGGTCTTGTTTCTGTTAAGTACAACAGACTTCCAATGATCTACCTATATTTTGTGACATTGACTTCTTTACCTTCATCACCTTCATCACCCCAAGATAGTTTCATCCGGGTAGCCACCAGTGTATTCATCTCCTTGTAATTATCCATTATGAACCTTCTAAAAACTTCCTTGGAATATGTAGATTAAGAAATTAACGTGCCATTCTTTCATTGTGTTACATGTAAACCAAGTAAAAATGTCAGTTCACCAATCATTGACATTTCGAACTCACTTTTTATGAATTCATAAAATTCTATACATTTCACTTCATATGGTCCTCCAAAGATTATGTCATCAACATATACTAACACCATAATCCTTCAATTACTATCATGATTGAAGTATATATTGTAATCAACTCCACCACTATGAAAATTGAACTTTTTTAGAAACTAATCTAGCCTTGAATACTATGCTCTTGGTGCTTGCTTCAAACCTTATAATACCTTATTTAGATGAAAAAATTTATTCTCATCTTCATGAATGAGAAAACCATATGACTGCTCAATTTAAACTTATTCTTTCAGAAATCCATTTATAAATGATGACTTGACATCCATATGGAACACTTTGAACTTTCTTTGCACTGCTATGGCCAAGAATAATCTGATTATATCTATCCCTGTAATAGGTTTAAATGTTTCATCAACATCAATTTTTTCTATCTAGGAGCACCCTTTGCACACTAGTCGTGATTTGTTTTGAATCACTACACCATCTTCATTCATCTTGTTATGAAAGACCCATTTCATTCCAATGAAATTCATATCTGTTGGTCTCGAAACAATCTCCCACGTTTGATTCTTCTCAATTTGGTCGATCTCTTCATTCATAACTTGAACCCAATTCTCATCTCTAGTTGATTCACTAAAACATTTAGGCTCAAACTATGATAAGTATGATTATTTCTGAAGATTTTTCATCCTAATTCTCTAAAATGGCACTATCTAATCACCAATTATGTTTTTTCTATCAATTTTAGCTCTCTCACTAGTCTCTGTGAAAATACTGATTTATCTTCATCCTTCTCATCATCTGAGTCTTCTTCTGAATCAGCATGTTTAACTGGAGTATCCCCTAATATTCTTATTTCTTCATCACCATCCTCTCGAGATTGATCTTGTATTTTCTAAATATTCTACTAATTATACACTATGGTTACATCATAGATTTCAAAAATCTTTCCTATCCTCTTATTAAAGAACTTATATGCTTTTATTTTCTTTTAATATCCAATAAATATCCCTTCATCTCCATGGGATTAAAATTTCCTATGTTTCTAATTATTGAGAATGAAACCCTTAATTTCGAAGACTCAAAAGTACTTCAATGATGGATTCTTTCCATGCCATAGCTCATATGAAGTGTTCTATTTTTTTGGCCATGTTGTTGAAAATCTGATTTCTTCCCTTAACTACTCCATTCTGCTGTAGAGTTCTCACCACTGAAACTTGATTCCTTATCCCATGTTTCTCAAGATAATCCTTCACTTGGATATTTGTGAACTATGTACGATTAACTTTCTGGATCTTATGAATTTTTTGATCTACCATCTTTTTAACTTCCCGTCGATATCTTGTAATGAAACCTAACACCTCAGACTTGTGGGTAATTATTGATACCCATTCCATTAAACTATAATAATCAATTAAGAAAACATAGTATCTCCTCCCATCAAGATCTATTAGTGAAATTGGTCTGCACACATCAATATAAACCAACTCAAGCAATCTTGTTTACCTTTTCTCTTTTTCCTTATATGTCTTTAGAATGATATTCCCTTGTTGGAAAGCATCACATTTATGTGTATGATCACATGATAATCTAGGGAGATCTTGAGAAACATCATATTTCACTAGATCTTCCAAGGATGTTTGGATCATGTGGCCAAGATTTTTATGCCACAACCTTTTCTCTTCTTCCTTAGAAAGAAAGCACATATCTTCTTCTCCACTCATAAGGTAGAGATTCCCTTTTGTACTCTTTCCCTTAAATACAATAGTACCATATTTTTCCTTGATGACACATAATTTCTTGTAAAATCTTATGGCATGTACTGAGCCACAAAATTGACTTACACTTAATAAGTTGTGACTAAGACCTTCAACAACCAACACATATGCACATCTCATGTCTTTTCCCCAAACTTTGCTTTCCCAGAGCCAATGATTTTCAACCCTTCATCATTACCAAATATTATGATACATTATTTATTATATCTAATTCCCATCACCAAATCCTTATTTTTTATCATATGGGAGGTAAATCCACTGTCAATGATCCATATTCTTGTGCGATCTGTTGCCTTGAATACAATTTCTACAACTACTGCCTACTCATATTTTTTCTTTTTGATCCATGTTTTTGACTTCATACCCTATATGGATTGATACTCTCAAAATTCCTCATAATATAATGGACCAGATTCATCTTATAGATATGCAAATCAATTTGTATTTTTAGCTCATTTGATGATACATTTGTCTGCTATTTATAACCAACCTCATCCCGCTTCAGCATATTCCTCTGTATTGTTGATGAGAAATATCTTTCCATGTGTCCAAATCCCCCACATCTGAAACAAAAGACCATCAAAAGATGACTTGGAAAATTGAGCTATGTATGACTACCTATGTTGGACCTATTCCCTTCGGCACCACTTTTCTATGGAAATTTTTTTTGTGCATGTCCCATCTTTTTATAACAGTAGCATCTTATGTGGGGTACAATCTTGTATGGAAATACTACACCACTGGTTATCCCTTGGGTTATCTGAATCTTCTGATTCTACTTCATACCCAAATAAATCTTCAATATCAGAGTGGGTGCTTATTGTTTAACTTCAACTATTACTATTTTCTATTTTTGATCAAGCCCCACACCAACCTTATCATTTGGATTTGACTGTTGCATCTGTTCTATTGGACAAATATGCTCCACTTTCATCCTTTCTATTGCCTGTGTTATATGTTTTTCCAATTCTATTCTATGAGTCAATAATTTTTCTTGATTCTTAACACTTCATCATAGACTGATGACTCCCTCTTCAAGTTATTCGATGTTTTATTTGATCTTTTCCAATTTCAGTCATACTATCAATCTTTATTTTCTATTCTTTAATTTTGTGTTTGTACTCAACCAAATTTTCTATGATTTATAGCAGTGAAGATTTTAGTTTTTCAATTTATTCATTCAGATCATACTTATCTTATTCCTAATTCTACATATAGTGTTGGGCATCATGAACCACTTTGTTAGATTTATTTATTTTGGATCTACAAGCATCTATCTCTTCAATAGTGTCTTCTAATTCAGCTTGAAGGTCCACTCTTCATTCAACTTCTCCTTCTTCATTGTCACTTCCTTCTTTTGTTACAGAATTTCTGAAAACCAATACTAAAGAATCTAACTCATGATCCTTATAGTCCTCCAACTACTCTACCTCATATTCTTCTGAACTTTTATCTTCTTTTGAAAGAAAATTCTTCTTTTTGAAGAACTTTCTCTTAGCACTTCTCCTATCTTTCACATTAGATGAATACTTCTTTTGGGGAATTTCATCATTGTCTTTATAATAATATTAAAACTTATCTTCCTCCTGACCATCTTCAACAGAGATATTCTTCATGTTCTTGAATTCCACTTATTTGGACTTCCCCTTTTCTACAACATTTTTATCATCATTTCTCATTTTATATTCAACAAGGTTACTATGCAAGTTATCCAATATCATCTCCTTTGGATATTTATCTTCCAATACTATTTTTTTTGGATTAAAACAAGGTAGAAGTTTCCTCAAGATACACTTCACAATATTTATATCTTAAATTACTTCTCCATGACCACACATGTATTCCACTACAATATTCACTCTATTAAAGAATGCATCAACAGATTCATTTGGGTTCATTCTCAGATCTTCATACTTGTTCAACAAAACCTTCAGTTTTTCCTCTCTGACCTTTGACTATCCTTCAAAGATATTCACCATATTTTCCCACATAGCATGTGATGTTTTACATAAAATCACCTTCATATAAATTTCCTTTTATAGGGATCCCCCTAAAGTATTGATCCATTTAGCATCATCATTCAATTATCTTCTTTCAGCTTCTGATAAGGTACCACTATTAATATTGGATGATATTCTTTGCATAGCTACTGTGAAGAAATCCATTCCTAATGATTGGAAGTAGTGCTGCATCTGATTCTTTTATAGTTAAAAATTGTTTCCATTGAGGATCAGAATTCATTTATGAATGAATACCTCCATTTCTTCTACTGAGAGAGAACCACTGACTTTTAACCTTTCCCTCTGATACCAATTGTTAGGTACGCTAGGTCAAATACCCTGAGAGGGAAGGTGAATCAGAGTATAATAGATTAAAACTACTTCCCCTTTAGATCTTTTTTCATCACTAAAAAAACACACTTCTATATTTCTCCCATAGAAATATATGAACAAAAATGAAATCTTTCACAAGACACAATAATTTTACTTGGTTCACCCTCACGGGGCTAAATCCAAGAAGCATACAAAAATGATGTTCTGATGTACCAAATCCATTAAATCTAAATTCCAATTACAAGGTTTGAGATAGATCACTTCTATGCTCAGGATTACTGCCTTTACAAGATTTAGGGTCTTCTCACTGCATTCCCAAGGGTCACTCTCTATGTCCCTTTCTCTGGATCACTGCTGGTGGAAAGGATCACCATATTACTCTTCCTTTGATCACTACTCTTGGAAGGGATCCACTCATAGTTTATGAACCTTTAGGTCCCTTAATTTTCATGAAAGAACACATCATCAACTGTATATGGATGCTCTATTGAAGTCCCTTTTTCACTCGTAGATGAAATTCACTTTTCTGCGTACTGTTAGTTAGCGGAAATTACTTTTGAGAACTGTTTAAGTACCTTTGTGAACCACCTACTTCCTCTACAAACTACATAGTGAATATTCTTCATAGACCACCTATTCTGTGAACCATCTCCACTTCTTCCATCATGTACCGCTTCCACGTACCTCCTTTGTGAATCTCTCCAATGTATTTCTTTCGTGTACCGCTTCTGCGTACCACTTAAACTTTTTTAGAATTACTTATTCTGCAGTCTGCTTATTTCATGGACCACCTTCTTCCTTTGTGGACTATAATTTTTTTCAAACACCCTTTCACAGAATTTCTTCCATGAAATGCTTCAACCTTCGCGTAATTCTTCCTCATGAACCACCTTCAGACTTAGCTGAATTTATAGAGCAAAGATGTTTTCTTATGAAAATATCTCTCTTCTTAATGATGGGATTATCTATCCTTATATAGGAAAATAGATCCAAAAAATCCACTAATATGAGATTTATCAAAAATTCAATGTGGTACCACCTTTATAGTGTATCGTACCCCTGCCGTGAACCGTTCTTCCCTATGCAGTCTGCGTACCGCCTCTCTTCCTACGCAGTGACCCAAATCACCATCTTGTTTTCACAAATGACACCCTTAATAGCTTCTATAATCACCTCATTTCCATGAACAAAAATCCATCTCGCATACCGCAAGCCTTCTGCGTACTGCAAGCCTTCCATGTACCACATTCCTTCACCGTGAACGGATTGCTCCCTACGAACTGTTTCCATACGCGACCTCCATTTCATGATTCATGGTTCCCTTCCTTTGCCGATTTCCTTCGATGCTCTTCATACCACCATTCATGGTCCACAAACTATCCTTTGTAGTATTTTTACTATTCACTCCTACACGGAAATCCTTCTTTTTCCAAAATTAAACTCCTGATTTTGAGGCCCAAAAATTTGGAAAACACTAGGAAACTACTCCACCTTAAACACCTACTTTAGAAAACACCAACTATACTAATTCACAGTCATTTGGATTTTTCAACAAACACAATCACACCCAAAATATACTGATAAGACACCTTGAGTTATTTTTTCCCAGTAATTAATAATTCACGGAGAATAGAGAATGAGTTTCTTATCAAAATCTTAGCATAAAAAAGTGCTTAAAGATATGATAAGTACACAATTTTTAACCCACAAAATGAAATATGGGTTTCATATATGTAAACCCCTGAATAAAAAATTAATTTTAAAATCTAGTTGAATATGCATTTAAAATAAAATTGGTTTAGATATTAAAATAAAAATGAAAAGATAATTTCTCATGTAAAAGAGGTAAATTTGAGAAGTAAATTCGGTTGCATGATAGGTATAAAGAATGGTTTTAGAAAAGGGTAAAATGAGTGGTGAAAAGGGTTTAACATTCATAAAATACTATTATTATAGTAATGGGATAATAAAAAGTATAAAAAATAACTTAGTTTTGAAATTAGAATACATACCATATGAAAAGGGAACTTGAATGGAAAAGAGAAGTGGAGATTTACCTTACCATGAAGAGTTGTTCCTAAAACATGAGGATGGAACATTGGGGGATTGTAGACACATTGGGGGGACTCCTTAGGAAGAAATATCAATAGAAAATTTTGGATTATGGATTGAGAGTGAATGGGAATGGTGAAATGGGTGGGTATTTATAGTAAAAGTGGAGAAATTGTTTAATAATTTCGAAATATAGGTCTTGGAAATCTAGGTTGTAGAAAATGAAAAACCATTGTCTTACCCATGATTTTTTCTCATGGTTTTGTAAATTTGGGTAAAATTTTATGATATTTTAATGCACTACAATTGAACACAATTTTTAATACTTATTTTAGCATGGAAAATTAAAGATTCTACAAAGTAATGTTTAAAAACAAAATTTCCCTTTTAAACTTTGGAAAGTCACTTATAGTTTTAGAAATAGATTAAAATAGATTAAAATATTTAATATTAATAAAATAACATTTTTTAGGTCTTGGACTATGTTTAATTAATTATTACATAATTATGACATAATTATTAAGTCATAAAATATTCGGAAAACCCAAAACTATATTTTTTACTATTCATGAAAAAATAGTGTTTTAGAAAATTATCATAAATTTACCCTAACATAATTTAGATGTTATTATTTCAAATACAATGTTTATTTTTGTAGAATAATTCTATAAATATTAATAATTTCACTTTTAAATATAAAAATCCTTATTTATTTAAAAATAGCAGTTTTAAGGAACAATCAAATTTATAACACTTATAAAAAATTTCCTAGTCCATTATAAAATTATTTTATCATTTATATTTAGGTGATAGTGTTTTTAAATACCATTTTATCAAAAAAATATTAATCAGAATACACGAGTTTATTATAAAATTGTATATATTTTCTAGAAAAATATTATTATATTTCATTTGCATCCAAAAATCAATTTATCAAATTCATCTCAATTAAACATATATTTTATTAATAAAAACTATTATTAAAATGGAATTTATGGAATAAACATTTTATTTATACAAATAAAATTATACTTTATAAAACTAAGGCCTAGACACGTAACCCCTTATTACTCCCGTGTATTCCCTAAGGGTGAGGTGCACGATGGTGGTAGTTTCATGGGATGACTCAACTAACATCGACTGAGTGGTAATCTATAATAACTTTAACTTATCTAGTAGGAAATTTAATTCAATCTTCAATTTTTGAAGCTTGGATTGGTCTTTGTTAAGGGCGAGCCCTGGTGACCCTACCTCCCTCCCATATTCAGACAAATGGGATTCAAATTGCATGACTCTACTAGTTGAGGCCATTGATTATCCTTTCTATACTAAATATCCTTTGTCATTACTACTTATAAATATTAATTATAGTGGTAAAATTATCAACCAAGGGTATAGTTTCCAATGGTCATATTGACCAATAGTTATGTAACGGTCAAATCCCAATGATCACATTTTCCTTTATACCATATAAATACCACTTCATTATTTCATTTAAAATTTACTAAAATTTCTCCCTATGTTTATATTTTAATTTCTCAATATTTTTATTGTTTTAATAATATTTTGTTTCATTTATATAGTATTTTCTTTGGGGACGATGATTTTAGTAGACTAGAACGATCCATAATTTCCCATTTTAGCTATTCTATTTTATATTTTTTGTCTAGTTGTAATGTTTGGAATTTTAGTTGGTTTCATAAATGACTAATGTATTGATCATTGTTAATGTGATAAAATTTTATTTGTTTCTCTTTATTTTTTAAATTTATAATATTATATAATATGTAGAAAACATTTATTCAGGAAAAAAATATCATTTAAAAAATCTAGGTTGTTAAAATGATTATAATTGATCAAGAATAAAATAAAATAATGTTATATACTTTTTTATTCTTATTTTAATAAACATGATTTGAATATATAGTAGGTTTAATTATAGTAAATAAATATGAGAGATAAGGTAAGGGGACTCTCTAACCAGACTCATTTTTTGGGTTCATTTTCTTTTCTTCTATATTTTTACTATATCTATTCAAAACTCCTTCTAAATGTAATGTATTTAACTTTAGATTTTTCTTTCTTGGGAACATGCATGTATTCATTATGTTGGGATGTATTCATATCCACCTTGATTATTTTTATCAATATTTTTATTTATAAACATCTTATTGATTCTTATTATGACTATTATCCTCCTCTCCATGAAATATGATCTTTTATTAGTTAATAATACCTTTGAATATCCAAAACAATTACTTCCCTTATTATTTTGGGAATATCCAACTTTACTCACTATTATATGATTCATGAATCTATTACAATACTCATTCTTTTCTCATGGGTTTATTTCTTATTTACAATTGATATCTATTTCATTTCTATATATCATGCGTGATTGTGAGTATATTATGATGTGATACATGAAAACAGAATTATATAACCCTCCAATGCATTGGGTAAAATGATATATTTCATGAAAATATGTATGTTATGTATGAACATGATGCTATCTTTGTTCAAATGGTGTATTGAACTTTGTATACATATGTAATGAATAATAATGATGCTATATTTTTTCACATTCTATGTGTGAGATTTGTCCACAATGTTTATAATGTTTCATTATTATGCATGCATCACATTATGACATCACCTGAAAGCATAGTTAATTCTGTTGGGGATATCAAAATAATAATTTATAGTCACCCAACTATACTAACCACTAGAACATATAATAGTGTTAATATGGGGTTGATAACATGAGGAAAAGGGTTATAAGGTTTCAATAGTTTCGACATTTTTCATGATTTTAACTAAAGCTAAAATAACCCAAACTACTTTATAGATTTGATGGGATGAATCAAAAATGAAAATGAGGATGTAGGGAGGAGAGTTGACATCGAATGATGATTTTTCATACATTTAAATTGATTCAGTTGTTACTTATGAAATTATAACAAATCAAAATTCACAAGACTAATTGGAGTATCTCTCCTAGCCTCTCAAAATTAGATATAACTACAAAAGATAGTCCGATTCTATATCAAGTTAAGTCTATAACTATATCAGGTGAATTTAGTTTAATATTTTAGATGAAAGGTGAAATTAAGTTCACTCTCATTTTCCCACTCCATCAATTACATTGGGTTTCCTCTCATAATTTCCACCACTTTTTCTAGGTGATTAGAGACATGATTAAGTTTTTTCATAATGTAATGAAATTTAAAAATAATAATTCATAGTTATGAAATAATTAAAACAAAGGTACTAATCCTCTTTTAGAAAACTCACATTTCCCTTAAATACTAAGTTATTCGTGATTAATATTTCTATCAATATGAATAAATTATGTGTTCAAGGAAAAGGAATAAAAAATCAGTTCTTGAAGAAAAGTGTAGCGTAAAAGTGGAGACACATGTTCACTAATCTCACAACCAACATATGACTTTCAAAGTTACACAAAAAAAATAAAAAAATAAAATGAAAGTTCTAATTATGCTGCATTGTGGTTGATGAAGAACCTTAACCTTTAGTCTTTCTTTGGAATCCAGATAGAAATTCTCCCACTTACCTCCTATATTATCATCCTAATTTAGTATTGGAACCTCTAATTATTGTCAAAATCTCATATTTTGGTCCCTATGGGTCTAGATCTATCCTCATTTTTGTTGCACAATAGTGTATTCTCATATTTATAGTGGAAATTTCTTTAGTCTTTGAAATTTGAATTCTTTTTCTCCCTCTACTTCTTTTCTATTTGATTTTTTATTCTTAATTTCTATATTTTTTAATATCTTTAATTCACACTCATGGATACTTTATTTTAAAATTCCCTTTATCTATGCATGAGTGAGTGTTGTTTGAGTCTTCTTATTTGGGTATGGGTGATACACCTTGGATCATACCCTTGTTTAGTGGGGGTATTTTGAATCTTTCTTCATATGTAAGGCCCCATTCACATATCCCTATGTTTTTCTCCACAAATATCATCATGTGGATGGTTTAAATCCCAAAATTATAGTTTATTTTAATGTGATGATGCATAACACCCTACGACATGGGTTTTGTTACTCGGAAACAACATCTGCATGGCCTGTATAGCCATGGTGCAACCAAATTTCCATTTCCGTTGCTCCCATTTACTCAATTTTTCTATGTACTTCTATTTTAGTAACCCCCAAAATGTAGTAGAAACCATACTATGTATCCTTATCTCCTCCATCTAAAACTACTAGGGACAATGACACAACCCCTTCATCAACATCATAGCTCATCCTCTTTAATATCTGGACTACATGGCTCTATGACACTGAGGTAAGACCAAAATGTAGCCTTATACTATTTTTTTGAGCTCCCTAGTCCACTATGAAACATAGACATGTCCATGATTTAGGGGGTATCAAAAATTTAGCGGTGCCCTAGATTGCATTTCTTCAACCATGGTGGTGCTATGGCGCAATGATGGTGGCTGCGACACAACAATGGTGGATATGGCGGTTCCTGGTTGTCTGTGGCACCAAAAAATGGTGGATATATGGATGAAATGAATGAGGAATATTTCATGAATCCCCACTCTAAATGGTGACATTTCTATAAGTATTTAAAATTCCTATGTGCGGAGACATTCCGCATTGAAGTTTTGCTTTGCTGGCTGCTTCTTAATAAATGATCACGTGCCAGCAATGGATTAGAAGTATACTATAGGGATGGTATCCCTATATAATCAAACAATAATTAAATGGGCTCATAATAACACACATGATCCCAATATTCTTTGTACCAACCCCTATATGCGCTCACACCTGTGCGCGACCCTGCTTCCTCATTCCGTCCATGCGGGATTTCCTTGTGGGCTAGATTGGATGACCGACCCTCATAGGCTAGCTAAATGGCTTATGGCCTATGGGTTGAGGTATAACACGGGTTGGAATTTTTTTTATAAGTCATATTCTTCTTTTCCTTTTCCATTTTCACCTACACAATACACACAAAAATATTAAGAATAATAAAACAAGATAAAACATGTATTTTTTTTATTTTTTATTACCTTTTCAAAAATGTTATCCAAATAATATAAATACCAAAAAATTAATATTATTAATTTAAACATGGGTATTATCAATAAGAAACATAATAAATTTCATAATTAAAATTTTAAAAATTTATGCAAAAAATGAGCTCATCACATTCCATGTATCCTTCAAATTATTTCCTCATGTTTATGATGAAAATATTATGATTTGAATGAGATATTCCCTAAAGTTATTATATATATATAATATAATATATATTATATGGTATGATATAATCAATTATTGAATACAACTTTCATGTATACCATGCAATGCAATCATTTTTGGGGTATATTGTTATTTATGATTGTGGTATATCATAAAGGAATGAATTGAGATTTTATGACACTACTCTATTCAATCATAAGGTATTATTGGATTATGTAATAAGGCATGGAATACATGATACTTCCTTCAATTATAATGGTGACCAAATATTAAGTGTTAATATTCGAATGTGATCTTCCATAATGGTTATCAATTACTAACTCTTTCATAAGATGAAATATATGAGAGTGTGATTCATTCATAGTTCACATTAGTAGACCAAGAGTCATAACCAATACATTAATTAAATCATAATTCATGAGTTAATGAATGTATTATTAAGGATTCTCCTTTAAGGCTATATAAAACCTACCATCATGTGATAATTTATGTATAAGCTTACGTACTCATGCTTGACTAAAACTCTCTAACCCAAATTTATCTTTATCTTCCTCCTTTTCCATGCAAGTAAAAATTACACTATATTGAGAAGATGGATCCCACCTGAACATTTAGTGATTTGGTATCTCATGGATACCTCCAAATGTGAGAATCATTTTATTATCACTCTCGGTATATTCATCATACTCATTCAATGATGGATGAAGAAGAAGCAACAACAACTTCGGTGTAAGGTACTCACATTTACTATTTACATAATTTTCAGTTTATGCATGATTCATTTATTCTAGAATGGATATCTTGGTTTGGGTTTCTTAATTACTTTGGGTACCTTTAATAAGTTTTATTAGATCCCTAAAAAATCTTGTAGCGGTATCATATATTACCATATTTTTATATTTATGAAACCATGCTAGATATGAATATTATCGATATTACATTCCAAATCACATGTCTATCATAAAATATGACTTAATACAAATCATTTTTATTTTTATTAATCGTAGTACATGATATTGAGATATTGCAAGCTATTATTTTTTCACATTGTTTCACACAAAAATAAATTTTTTTATTACAAATATGAAATTAATGCCTACCATTAAATATGATATGTGATATTGTATGTCACACCTTGAACTTGTAAACCCTTTTATTTTATTATTCTATTGGTCTTTAATCCTTTGGTTGAGGTTAGGGTTGAATCCCAATTTTAATTTTTTATTTTTTGTTGAAAAGTGGAGTTTTTGGGATTAGCATTTGGTGGCGCACAGTTAAGGGAAACCACGAACCCTTACCTAGGTAAGTGTGTGGATTATTTTGGGGTCTAGGGGTAAGGCATATGGGTTGCACATGGGTTGGGAAACTTTGAGGCAACCGTACATGAGGTTCTATCCATTTGGATAGTAGCGACCACACAGTTTGGAAAACCGTGCATCCAAAGCGTGCGAGTTGCCCAAAAATTTTAAATCTTAAAATTCCTATTCTACTCTCCTCTCTTTTTACCCTAAATAGACCCCCTCCCTCTTGGTCATTTTTGGTGCATGAAGGGGTCCCAAATCCCCCTTCCCTTTGGTTATCCTTCCTCCATGGATGCTCCTACAAGGTTCTAAGGTGAGTTTATTAGGGTTTTTGGCCTCTTTTCTCCTCTTCCTTTTCTCTCCTCTTAGATTATTGGTGTTTTCTTGGTGGTTTCTTGTTTAGATGAACCCTAGAAGTTAATTTTGATATGTTGGATTGTGTTTCTTTGGGTTTAGGGTGTGTGGATTGTTCCTTGGGGTGTATTCTTCCTTCCCTTGAAGTTCCATCATATCTGCACTCCATTGAGGTAGGTGTTTCCATCCTTTTTTTTCTAGATCATTCTATTTTGTGCTTGAGGTTTTTTAAATAATATATAAATGTGTTTTTCAAGATTTTGGTATGATTTTTTTTGGCTTGGTATGGTATTTTTGTGTTAGAAAAAATTGTTGAAAGTGATTTTAAAAGGGTTTTGTTAAACATGTTATATAATTATGCACACAAAATGTTTGTTAAAATGTAAATTATCCTTTTAAAGTGAAATTGTATTCTTTGAGTGCTGTTTTTCCTTGGTAGTATTTTGATAGTGTTATTGGAGTGTGAATTGGACATTGTATGTAGATATTTTTGACTTTTATGGTGTTATGTCTATGTGTGTATTGTTGTGTTGATTTAAAATCAAGAGATGTTTCTTTAAATATGTGTTTCCAAAAGTGGTTTGAAATAAACATAGGTTGGAAGTTGTATTCTAAAATATATTGTTTGTG
Organism: Viscum album; assembly: GCA_963277665.1. Classification (NCBI taxonomy): domain Eukaryota; kingdom Viridiplantae; phylum Streptophyta; class Magnoliopsida; order Santalales; family Viscaceae; genus Viscum; species Viscum album. Next base: position 1,400,247,667 of record OY728127.1, on the reverse strand, counting down.
TTTCAAGTGTTCCCTCTTATTGTTCTTTAGAAGTGTGTCTTTGAATTGTGAAAGTGTTGTGAAGTGTGTTAAAAAGTGTTTTTGATGTGAAAATGAATTTAAAAGGGGCTCTTCCCATTTAAACATTTTCTTTGCTCATGTGTTCTTCTTGTAGTATTTTAAAATGATTTCATAAATTGTGCAAGTGGTGTGAAGTGTATTTTCAAATGGATTTGTTATTGGTGAGAACTTCTGAAAGGGGATTTTCCTATAAGAATGGTTGGTTTTCAAATGAATTCATTAAAGCTTGATATGTTTGGAATTTTGAGATATGTTTTGGTGAATGATTATAATAAAGGCCTGTTTGGAACTTTTTATATGTTGTATGTTTCAATCTAGTTTGGAAATGGTTTTATAAATGTATTTGGATTGGAAATATTAAATTCCTATTTGTAACTTATGATGTTTTGGAATGGTTGGTTTTTATGTGATGTGACGTGAAGGTCTGATGGGTATTTTATAATGTTTGGGAAAACGTTTTGAAACTAAAATGATGTAAAGGCCCAATTGGCACTTTTGAATGGATTTTTGTGAGATGGTAATCTCTATGCAGGATTCACCAAAGAGAGGGGTATCACATAAGTGGTGTTAGTGTTTGGGGTAGGCAAGTGTGGTGGTGGTAGGTAAGATGAGTCACACATTTGAGGGACTGTTCTTTTCACTGTGTATTATTATCATGGGATTCCTGAGTATTTTCTATAGGGTCGAGTGACGGTTACTTGTTGAACCCGATTAAATGGGCTGGAACCCCCTTGAATTGATAAGTATTGGTGGTATGTTGATGCCCAACTATCATTGAAATTGGGTAAAATTTTAATTATTTATGTTTCCTAAAAAATACTATATAGTGAAAGGTGGGGTTGAACCCACAGGGAAGGTAGTGCAACCAAATTTCTTTTCTAAGAATACCACTGTTGTCAGTAGTGGGAGTGGTTTTTTTATTTTTTTTATTTTTATATATATATTTTATGTGTTTTTATAAGTAGTAAAGAAACATATTTTTTAAAAATATAGAGAACTAGATTTAAAACTAACTATGATGAGTAACAATTTAGCAGTGTATAAGACACAGAAACATGGAATGAGACTATTAATCTATAGAAAACCCATGGAATCTAACTTTACTGGTTTAAAAATTGGCTTCTCTATATTTTTACTATTGAATTTACAACCTCCAATAATTATCAACTAATATCCCTCACCAAGAGATTAGTCTCTCAGCTAAGTGAATCTAGAGTTTTCTACTAATAGAGTCACCTAACTATGATATTAGTTAAAAAAAACTAGAGTAAATATCACCGATTTAATCTAGTGGAAATGAATTACAGATTTGAAAAGAAAGTAATACTTGATCTTCCTCACCAAAAGATCAGGTATTTTTTTTGAATTTAGGTTCATGATGTGTGAAAACAACTAAAATTCTAAGATTCAGACTCAACTTCACCAATTGAATCTGCCTCTTTTCTTAAAAGAAACAAATGAAGTTAAGAAATGGATTAACCAACAAGTTTAAATTACCCAAACTATTAAATCTAGACTACAATCATACTCATAACAGATATGAAAAACATTTGATTATAGTTAAAAAAATTGAAAGAAAACATGGGAAGAAGGAACTCCCTTATGAACTACAAAGGTGCTACACCACTGGTCCTTGAATCTCCAGGATGAAGTTCTCCAGAAATTCTCTAGAAATTATCCTCAGATCTGCTCTAATTTGCTCATGTGGAAAGTGTCATGAGAAAGTGTATGGTTTTTAATTCTGACCACAAAATTCCCATTGCTTCTTTGTTTTAAAACCTCCATCATACACTACATGTCACCCCCTATTTTCCACCGACTTCATATTTTCTTCACTATTTCACTGCACACGTGCACTATTTCAGTGAAACACATGTATTTATAGCTTTTCCCTTGTAACTAACTCCCCACGAGTTAGTTGAGTTGAACCTAGATGGTGTTTTGTCACCTGAATGAATCTGAACAACATAAAACAAGACAAAATAGTTAAAAACACGAAGAAATAATTAAATAAATATTATTATTTTTTAAATTAAACTTATATTAATTATTTTCAAGTTAATTGTTATTATTTAATAAATATCTTAGTTGATGATTATTTTTTATTTTTAAATTATTTAATTGAACTTTTATTAATAAAAATATATACTTAATATTATTAAAGTAGTATTTTAATAATATTATATAAAGATAACTAAAATTTATTATTTTTACTTAATTAAATATTATTATTATAGTTATTAATTTATTATTAAGTCTTTAAGTAGATAAAATCATTAAGTTTTTAATTTAATAATATTTATTTGGATTATTTTATTAAATTAGTATTATTAGTAATTAGTTCATATAAATTTATTATATTTTTAAACTAGATTATTATTAATTAAGCTGAATTAATTATTTTATTTTATTAATAAATTTTATTATTATAATTATTTAATCTTCAACATTAATTTACAATTAAAAAGTTTATTAAAATTTATTTACTTTAATTTTCATTTATAAGTTATTATTATTACTTTATTTTAATATATTTATTTAGTTAATTAGTTTTATATTTTTTTTATTATTAATCATTTATTTTAATTTAATTTTATTAAATTATTAATTTAGTTTCATTTTTATTATGTTTTTATTAATTTTAATCATTTATTATTATTATTTATTATTATTATTATTATTTTATTATTTTTTCCTTTGATATTTGTATATTTTATTATTATTATATTTTTTTAATTAATCTAACCCCGCTTCCCTTCTCCATCGCGTAGTAGGGGGTTGACACCTTGGAGAAGCCACGTAGCCGGATCTTGCTATAGGACACAACAATGAGCTCCATGTTGGGATTTATTGATTTAAAATTTAAATTATGAGGAGAGAGAAAATTATTAATGGAGGGATTTTCTCAAAATTAATGGAGGATTTTCTCCCAACATTAATGAAGATTTATTACCAATATTAATTGATGGAATAATGAATGTTGACCGCATTATTGAAGATATGGGCTGGGTGTCAATATAAGAAGATGTGGTAGCATGTTTTGGAATGTGGGCTGGAAAATATATAGCCGCCAAGAGAGAAACGAGGAAGGGGTTGCTGCGTTTGCGGTAACCGGTGCAAAGCGAAGATGATGAAGATGAATGAAGAAGAGGTGATGACGCCGATGATGATGGCATGTCAACAGTGGAGATGATTGAAGATGACGACGATGACGGTGCCATGTATCGAAAGTCCTCTTGGTTACGGAGATCAAGCGGCGTGTCCTGGTTGTGATGATCAGCGGTACATCAAAATGGTACGTTCATGGGTGTCATGTGTCAAGTGAAAAATGCCTTCAGTTGTGGTGTGGAAATACTTCGGGTGAGTATGTATAAAATGCCTTCGAGTGATAAAAGGCCTTCAGGTTAAATCTTATCTTCTCTTATGTGTTTTCTGCAACGATTACTTCCGCTGGGGCATCGGGCTCCGAGACCTAACAGTGGTATCAGAGGGATTGTTTGAAGTGCTCGGTTGTATAACATGGTGGAAAACATCTGGTGGAGTATCTTATCAAGGAATCAGGACTCGGATGTCACCGAAAATAACGGCGGTATCAGCGGTGTTGCTGGAATATCGAAAGTCTTCTTGGCCGCAGGTGTCATGCGGCATGTTTCGTTCATTGGGTGACATTCGGAGCTTGGTGGAGTCAGCAATCAAATTGACCCAGATGGTGGAGATGAATTTGGAGTATTTGAATTTTAAATCAATGTAGATATTTTTGGGATTTATTGATTTAAAATTTTAATTATAAGGAGAGAGAAAATTATTAATGGAGGGATTTTCTCAACATTAATGGAGGATTTTATCCCAATATTAATGAAAAGTTATTACCAATATTAATTGATGGAATAATGAATGTTGACTGCATTATTGAAGATATGGGTTGAGTGTCTATATAAGAAGATGTGGTAGCATGTTTTGGAATGTGGGCTGGAAAAGATATAGCTGCCAAGAGAGAAACGAGGAAGGGGTTTCTGCGTTTTCGGTAACCGGTGCGAAGAAAAGATGATGAAGATGAATGACTCAGATTAGATTATTCCAATGATGATGTCATGTCAACAATGATGATGATTGAAGATGACGACGATGATGATTCAATGTATCGAAAGTCCTCTTGGTTGTAGAGATCAAGCAGCGTGTCCCGATTGTGATGATCGGCGGTACGAACAAAAATGGTACGTTCATGGGTGTCATGTGTCAAGTGAAAAATCCTTCAGGTGCATTGTAAAGGGCCTTTGTGTGTTGTTAAAAAGCCTTCAGGTTCTGTGTAAAATTCCTTTGGGTGATAAAAATCCTTCGGGTGAAATCTTCTCCTCTTGTGTGTTTTCTGCAACGACTACTTCCGCTGCGGCACCGGACTCCGTGCCCCAAAACTCCACAGCACGACGGTGCATCCCATGGGATTGTAGCTGGTATCCTCCTTAGCATATGGTGACAGATAAATAGGAGGGACTCCCTTCTCTTCTCACAGTGCCCAACTGTGGGTCAAGATGTCCACAACGACGATGACAGGTGGTCCTCCCCACAGTGCAACCTTGTCTTGCTCTTCCTTGAAGGCACACCTCTATCTTCCTCTATATCAGCTACTCATGCTCAGATAAAAGCTATGTGGTGGAGGTTTGGAAAGGGAAAAGGGGGTTGCGGTGTTCGTCTGATCTTTTTCAAGTCCTCCAGTGACGAGCTTCTCCACGAAAGCGGCCCAAACCTCCTTATGGTGGTGGCTTCACCTCAGATATAGTCCTCGACTCTAGATCTGAGGAAGAAATCAATTTTTAGGGGTTTTTATATCTGAATTCATTATTTTAGGTTTGAATGGATTTTTGCGTGTGTTTTAATTAAGATTAAAATATGGTTTGAGTCATTTATGCATTGGTTTGTGGTGTTACAGTGGAAGAGATGAAAGGTGATGGGGGCACCGTGAAGAGAAGATGATGCCATGGGTGATGCGGTGCCACAAAGCGATGGTGGGAAGAGGAAGTGGTGTCATGGTTCTAGAGGTGGAAGGTGGAAAACAAAGAAAAAGGGGTTGTTGTCGCACTATGGAAAGAGGAGGAGAAATAATAATGGGAAAAAATGGCACAGGTAATACAATACCACTATGAGAAGAAGAAACAGTGGAAAGTGGAAAAGGTTGGAACGATGCCACCACAAATGTAGGGAAACTATGACAGAAGGAAGTGGCACAACTGTAAATCTGCAGCAAAATTAAATAAATTAAAAACATAAATAAAAACCAAACTAAATAAAAAATAATTAATTAAAACAATTGAAACTTAAAAACTTAAATTTATGAAACAGATAAAACTAAAACTAAATTATTAAAAACTTCAAAACATAAATTAAAACTAAATAAAAACTTAAATTAAGAATCAATTACATCATTTAATGTTAATATAATAAGAATTGGATTTAAATTAAACATTCATATAACAAAATTTAATTATTGGTAAAAATCACTTAACTAATTAAATTAATTAAAGAAGGATGTTAATAACTAATTAAACAACAGATAAATTAATTAATTAACTCTAAAACAAATAACTATAAACTAAAAGACTTAATTTAAATTTTACTCTAACTAAGGTTGAAAGAACCATTTAAACCACAGAAAGAATTTATAAATTGAATTAAAAATATTAAAATTAAGTAATGATATTGAATTAATTAATAAAGTTATTAAATATTAAAAATATAAACCTAAAATATTAAAAGTTTAGTTAAAGAATTATTTAATTAAATATAAATTTTAAATTAATTGATTAATTAATAAGAATGTCATATTATTATAAATTAGGAAGATTAAAACAATAAAATAATCAATAAATTATAAGACTATAAAAATAAAGTAGGACATAAATTAATTATTTTAAAGGATAAAAATACATAATTAATTATAAAAATTAATTATCAAAATACAAAAGTGCATTTATTTAGCAAAAAGTAAAAAAATAAGATAATAAATTATTAAAAACCTAATAAAAATATGTGGAAAACTATGCCAAATTAAGTCCACATCAGACATGCCACTGGACTGACTTGTTTAGAGTGACCAGTTGGTTATTGACTATGGAGATGCACCATATGCTGGCAGGTGAGTTCAATATGAGTATGTCTAGGGATCGCTTTAAAGATGTTTAGGAAATTATCATGATTATCTATCTGCATGTTTTGTTTATTTCATATTCTTATTGGTTATTTTATTTTCTAGTTTATGCTTGCTTGTTTGGTTTCATTTACTTTCTGCTTAGCCCAATTTTTGGTCACTTGGTATATATTGTATTTTGGGATTTGGTTTTGAACCGGATTTTGAAAATGTGAAACTGTTTTTGAAAAGCGAAATTGTGTGTGTTGTTTTAAAAAGAGAATTTGTTGAATGTTTACTTAGTGGTTTAAAATATTTAAAATCCTATTTTTGAATGTATTTAAAACTTGTATTTGTATACTATTTCGGGAAAGGAAATGAATGGACTCTGGTGATTTCCTACTGAGCTGTTTTAGCTCACACCCAACTTGTGCCACTTGAAGTTAGTAGACCTGAGATGTTTTGCAGGTCTAAGCTCTAGGTTCTAGTTTCTGGTTGTGTTTCTCTTGGATCAAGTTGGTTTGTGGATGTTTATGACTAAGTGGTCACATGGTGATTCTGTTGTCATGTTCCAATTTTAGTTTTGTATTCATTTTTGTTTTATTCAACTGTTTTTGGTACATGGATCAATTTTGTATATTTATTGATATTCAGTTATTATTGGTTTATTGTTGCGATCAATTTTTGGTTCATATTATCCTAGTTTTATTTGTTATAAATCATTCCCAATGGATAATTTTGATTCCCAACTCTATTTTCCAGCCCGTGGGGATCGAGAACGCCCTTCGGTCCATGTATTGGACTAGGTTAGGTGTCAGGTTGGATGACATCCCAGCTTGGTTCATGACAAAATGGTATAAGAGCAGTACCTTGTTATTTGGGGTCTTAGGTAGATCATATACTAGGACTTTTAGGGATCATTAGGTAGGTAAAAGAAGGATTTCATGAACCCTTGCTTTTTATAATCCTCAAGTTTATAAGGGTAGTTCGAAATTCGAGTATTTTGTCTTTGTTTTGGATCGAGGAATGAGAATGGAGGAGAGCTTATGTCATGGTGTGATCTAACATAGAGTAGTGATCCATGTGGAGTCTGATTTCACAGTTCAAGGTATTCTTAGTTGTTAATTCCTACTTGGGGCATGGACCACTAACCATGTCACTGAGTTAGATATGAACACTAGTCCCCACTACGATAGTTTTGTGTAGGTTGTGTTCTATTTTGGTTTTAGTTGGTGTAAGTGATATTTTAAAATGAAAATGGTTTTTGAAATGGAAATGATTTATTTTAAGTGATTTTGGAATTGGAAATAATGGGTTTTAAAGGAATGCGTTTTGAACTGAAAATTTGATAAATTCTTAGATTTTGATAATGAAATAGTTTGTGTGACCATTGGTATTCCTTATGAACATTTTAATATTTTTGGGTATGTATGGAAGGTGCATGTTGGTATGTGTTCAGGGATGATATCAGTGGAAGTGGTATGAACGCATATTCAATAGTTTTTAGGTTTCTGTGGGTGAGTATTAGAAATCAGAATGATTTCAGGGTTGGGTTTTCTTTAAAAAGTGGGTTCTTGCTTTGTGAAAAATGGTTTTTTTTGTGTTGGATAGTGGCCTTGGAAGATGTATGTTTTGAGATCTAAATAAAAAAATATTATTTTTGAAAAGAGTATTTTGGTTTCGCTTGCAATGTTTATCTTGTGAGATGGTTTTTCTGGACTGGGATGGTCCTATGGTTTCATTTTGGGTTGATGTTGATTTTGGTTTTGTGTTTTCTTCTATTCAAAATATTCTTCCCATAGAGGTCCCCAAAATTTCTATTGGGTCTTTCCTAGTTTCTAATTCTTCTCTATTTTTTCATGATTTCTGTGGTGATTGAGGTTTTTTAGAGGTAGTAGAATGGCTTGAGGAGGTTGAGAGTGTCTTCATATCATTGAGAACTCCTAAAACTGTGAGGGTGTTTATTATTATGAGTTTGTTTGAGGGTCCTACTTTGGACCAATGGAAGGTGATTTCTCTATAATTTATGTAATTTAGGATGACATGGGAATTTTTTTATTCCATTTTGTCTAATGGTTTATAACTGAGGAGGTGAAGATGAAGAAGGTTGAATATCTCTTGAGTATTCAACAAGGACAATGGTCAATGAAGGCCTATGTTGAGCATTTCATGGATATGGTTTCCTTTTATTCAAAAATAGTATCACATGATCTATTGAAAGATTATATTTTTATCATGGGATTTATTACATATATCAAGTATTGAGCCCTATCCTATAAGGATATTCATTTTGAGAAGTTGGTGGATGAATCATTCCAAGCTGAGTTGGTTTCTGGAGTGCAAGTTGGAAATCTAGTGTTTCTTGTGGAGATTGGTGATTACAGCTTGTGTTCGGGTTATCTATTTAGTTTTAGATTCTTTCATGGGTTTCCTCATTATATTTTGGATTTTTGGGTTATGTGAGGAGTTCCCTATTCCTGGTCCTGGATTCGGTGGTGCTGCGGTTTAGATTGTGCAGAAAAGTTTGTGTTAATTCATGTTGAGTTTCTCGTGTCGGTGTTGCTGTGTTTGGATATCAATTTTGATGGTGTTATTTGTGTCTTTGTGGTGGGGAGAACCCTATCACATTCTCTCATTGTTTCTTGTAATTTTTATTCTCTATATATGGTCAGGTATGACTTGTTTAGTGAAAGGTCACCCCAAGGTTCATGGTCTTGCTCGACTATTTCCAGATTTGGGACTGAGTTTTTGTTTTCCTTTCAGCTAGGTGACTTTCTGGGGGTAGAAAGTGTTTTTGGTTAGGATAATTGTCACACTCATACCTTTTAAATAATTTTATTTTATTCTTCTCTTGGTATTTAATCCTTTGGTTTAGGTTTGGGTTGAGTCATGGTTTGAATTTTCATGTTTTTGCTGAAAAGTAGAGTTTTTGGGATTGGAGTTGGTGGAACATGGTTAAGGGAAACCATGTGCCCTTGACCAGATAAGTGTACTTTTTGTTTTGGTGTCTAGGGATAAGGTTCATGGGTTTTCAATGGTTTGGGAAATTGTGTGACAACCGTGCATGAGGTTCTGTCCATTTGGATAGTGGAAACCACACAGTTCCCATAAATTTTAAATCTTGAAATTCATATTCTACCCTCCTCTATTTTTACCATAAATCTAACACCTACCTATTGGTAATTTTTACACATTAAGGGGACCCAAACCTCCTTCCCTTTGGTTCTACTCCCTCCATGGATGCTTCTCTAAGGTTCTAAATTGATTTTCTTAGGGTTTTTGGCCTCTTTTCTCCTCTTCCTCTTCTCCCCTATTAGTTTATTGGTGTTTCCTTAGTGTTTTATTGTTTTGGATAACCCTAGAAGCTAGGGTTGATATGTTGGCTTGTTTTTATTTGGGTTTAGGGTGTGAAGATTGTTCTTTAGGGTGTATTCTTCCTTCCCTGGAAGTCCCATCACATCCACTGTCCGTTGAGGTAGGTGTTTCCATCCTTTTCCTTTATGTATCATTCGAATTGTTGATTTAAAATTTTTGAATAATATATAAATGTGTTTCACATGATTTTGGTATGATTTTTTGGATTGTTATGGTGTTTTTGTGTTGGAAAAAATTGGTGGAAGTTCATTTAAAAGGGGTTTCTTTAATCATGTTATATAGTTATACACACAAGGTGTTTATTAAAATGTCAATTTTGATTTTAAATTGAAATTGTTTGATTTTAGTGGTGTTTTTCCTTGTTAATATTTTTATAGTGTTGTTGGAGCATGAGTTGGAATTTTTATGAGGATATTTGTGTTTTTATGGTGTGATTTTTATGTGTGCCTTATTGTGTTGATTTAAAACCAAGAGATGTTTCTTTAAAAATGTGTTTCTAAAAGTGGTTTGAAATACGCACCGGTAAGAAGTTTTATTCAAAGAGAGATTGTTTGTGTTTCAAGTGTTCCATCTTGTTGTGATTTATAAGCATGTATTTTAATTTTGAAAGTGTTGCGACGTTTATTAAAAAGTGGTTTTGATGTGAACATGAATTTTAAAGGGGATATTCCCATGGAAACAATTGTTTTCCACATGTGTTTTTATTTTAGTATTTTAAAATTATTTCATAAATTATGCAAGTGGTGCGAAGTGTAATTTCAAACGGATTTGGTGTGTTTACAAATTTCAGAAAGGGGATTTTCCCATGATAATGGTTGGTTTTAAAATTCATTCTTTAAAGATTGATCCATTTGGCATTTTGAGGTATGTTTTGGTGAATGATTGGAATAAAGGATAGTTTGGAACTTTTCATATTGTTGCATGTTTCAGTCTAGTTTGGAAATAGTTTTATTAATGTATTTGGATTGGAAATGTTGAAGTCCCATTTGGTACTTGTGATGTTTTGGAAAGGTTGGTTTTGATGTGATGTGGTGTGAAGGCCCGATTGGTATTTTATAAAATTTGGGAAAATGTTTTGAAACTAAAATGATGCGAAGGACCAGTTGGAAATTGGGAATGGATTGTTGTGAGATGGGAACCTCTATAGAAGATTCCCCAATGAGAGGGGTATCACATAGATGGTGTGAGTGTTTGGGGTAGGCAAGTGCAGTGGCAGTAGGTATGGTGAGTCATTCATATGAGGGCCTCCTCATTTCACTGTATATTATTATCATGGGATTCTTGGCCTTTATCTAGAGGGTCAAGTCATAGTTACTTGTTGACCCTGATTACATGGGTTGGAACCCCTTTGACTTGATAGAGATTGGTGGGGCATTCCCCTGGATTGGATAGTTTAGAGTGGCTAGTTGGTTATTAACTACGGAGATACACCATATGCTGGAAGGTGAGTCTGATCTGAGTACATCCAAGGATCACTTTAGGGATGTTTAGTAAATTCCCATGATTATCTATATGTATGTTCTATTTATTTCTACTGCTTATTAGTTCTTTTATTTGATAGTTTAGGCCTACTTGTTTGGTTTCATTTACTTTCTTATTAGCCCTATTTTTGGTCACTTGGTTTGGATTTCATTTTGGGATTTGTTTTTGAAATGGATTTTGAAAATGTGAAACCGTTTTTGAAAAGGGAAATTGTATGTGTTGTTTTAAAAATATTTTTTTGGAAAGTTTACTTAGTGGTTTAAAATGTTTAAAATCCTATTTATGAATATATTTTAAACTAGTATTTATGGAATATTTTGGGAAAGGAAATGTATGGACTCTATATTGATTGTGTACTAAGCTGTTTTAGATTACACCCTACTTATGCCACTCGATGTTGGTAGACTAGATCTATTTTGCAGGTTCAGTCTTCAGGTTCTGTTTTCTGGTTGAGTTCCTCTTGGAGAAATTTTGTTTGTGGATGGTGGTGACCAAGAGTTCACATGAAGATCTTGTTGGCATGGTCTAATTTTACTTTTGTATTTAGTTTTGTTTTATTTAGCAGTTGTTGTACCTAAATCAATTTTGTATATTTATTAATATTCAGTTATTATTGGTTTATTGTTGAAATATCTTCTTGTTTCATTATATCATGGTTTTCTTTGGGATAAATCATTCCCAATGGATTATTTTGATTCCCAACACTAGTTTATAGCCAGTGGGGATCAGGAATGCTCTTTAGACCATGTCTCGAATTAGGTCGGGTGTCAGGTTGGATGACATCCCAGCTTGGTTTGTGACATCATAGGTAAAAATTAGGCTATCATTCATAAAAAATGGATAATTTTGTGCCATTGGTATATCATATTTGATGATATGAATATCAGTTGTAAAGTATAATAGATAGTGAATTAAGTCATGTCCTATCAATTGTATACTACGATGCCCCTTAATCATAGAATATGATTGATTAAGAAAATTTATTTTTCTTTAAAATTTTATTATAAAATGAATGTTATTATTTATAAATTGTTTTTAAATAATGATATATATATTTTAGGGATATTTATTAATTTATAAAGTATTTATAAATTAATTAATTACAAAGAGTTTATAATTAATTAATAAATATTTATAAAAATTATTATTAAATATTACTTAATATAAAATGTTAATATTAAAAAATACCTTTTACTAAAATATATGGCCTACCATATAACTTAGAAATAATGTTTTTATTTAGAAATCATATAGGTAATATATAAAGTATTTATAAATTACAAAATAAGCCCAAAATATAAATAGTTTATATTTAAAACTTATGAGTTGTTCATAATACTTAATTTGAATTGTTCAAATTATGGGCCGTATTTGGGATATTATTTAGACCAGACAAAATGAGTTTTTATTATTTATTATATCATGGTTTAAATAATTTTAATATTTTATATTTATATGATGTAAATAGTTTACATAATAAAAATTAAAATATAAATTGTTAATATTTCTTTTAATAACATATATTTAAAGTGAAATGTTTTATAATGAATAATATGAAGGATTTCATATTATGAAATGAATATAAAATGTTTATATTCATGATTATGGGATGTTCATAATTAATTTCTAAATTATAAAGTGTTTATAATTAGTTTTTATTTATGTATTGTTCACATATATTTATCTCATGCTTAAATTTATGAATTCTTCATTTATTTTAAAGTTATCCCCTTATTTAATATTCATGGATATAAATTTTCTATATTGTGAATATATGTATTATTTAGTTTAAATTATTAAACTACTTCCTGAGATTATTATACATGCATCTAAGGAGTTACATGCTATGTATGATAATGGATTTAGTTTCCATCTACCTTGAATTCAGTTTGTAATTAAAGTTATTAGCTTGAATTTAATCATTGGATATAGTTTATATTTATTTGGTATTAGAGTTATGATGAATTTTAATCTTTTTTGAGTAAAGTATCCCTAGGTCAAACAAATTTAGGTCATACCCCCCATTGGAATGGAGGCTTATGCCTTGTTCTAAACAAGTGTGGGTTGGCTATCTTTGTCCCTATGCTTACTCGTGTGGAGATAATCAATTTAATATAATTATAAACCTTTGAAAACTTTATTTACATTATGCATGTGATGCATTTGGATATTTTTAAATATTGTTGGATCCTATTTTTGGGTGAGTAACACAAACTGTGAGTTGTGTAAAGAGTTATAAATCAATATGGTTTAGACATATTGGTCAGGTGGAGGGAATATGATTCTAATAATTAATCATTAGAATCATTCATAGAAAAAGGGACTATCATGAGATAATATAGTGAGATCAAAACCCCTTATAAGTGTTAGATTCCTTCCAAAGCGTCACATGTTAAGACTTAAATCATTCAGTATGAGTGGCCCTAACCGTGAGGTGCCCATGAATTATCTTATGTAAGGAAATCAAGTAACAAGAAAACCCTAACCATTAGGTGGCTTGTTCTAGGAATTTTATTTGGGTTATATAGTTGGGAAACCCTAACTATTAGGATATCAAAGGAATAGGGTTGAGTTTATATTCATATTATGGATTTTAGTAAAGAGTTATCCACTTAACTATCCAAGAGATAAATGTAATATGATTGATAATAACTATTTACCAGATATAACCATGGATTATTTTCTTGATATGCAATTTAATTCATGAATAAATATGGATCTTGTCTCACTAATGGATATTATAAATTTAAATGTGGTCATAATTTTAATGGAAACCTATTTAATAAAAGTCTTTATTAATTGTTAGTTATATATGACACTCATATGATAAAATCTTATAGTATAGATGAATAAATTCATCATCATAAAACATAAACTTTGAAATCAGTTCTTAAAAGGATAGTCTTAAAGTAAGAAAATTATTATATTGGTAATTTAAGAAAAATTATTAAGAAATAAAATTCTAAACATTTGAGAAACCTATTCCTAAAAAACCAAGTGTTTATATAATTCAATGGGAGAATCTAGATGCTTTTGAGAAGAATAGAATGTTTCACTTTGGGTTTCAAATAAATTTTATTCAAAATATCCTAATTAATTTTAGTGTCTACTCATATATTCTATATGATTGTATATATAAATGAAATGGTGAGACTAAAAGTTTCCTTAAGGATTATTCTGGTTAAGGAATTCATTCTATTATCCTTGATGGAAATGAACAGATAATATGAATATATTCACGAAATTTTTACCCTATTATTCTAAAAGTGTTGTTTATATATGAACTTGGTATAAATGTCCATGTTTTGGTGCTGTATTTACAGTATAAATGGGTAAAAGTTAAAACTGGAAGAATAAAAGTTGGCTTGAGAGTCCAAAAATGTTTCTTCAACTTATAAGTCAAGGTCAAAAAAACCTAAAGGTAAGATTATGAAGAAAAGATTGATGATTACATAGGATGTAATTGTTCTAGATACCAAAACTGATTTTTGAAACTCTATTGAGTGTCCATGTTAGGTATCAGTGTTATAGAAATTGAATCTTCAATTTTGAATGTTATATGATACAAAATGTATATTTTAAAAGTTTTATAAACATATATGAGTTTAAAATAATTAGAATAATTAATAGATCTTTTAGTTTTCATTAAAGTGGAAAATAAAAGAGTTTATACAAAAAAAATTTGAATGTAAATGAATATATCAAGCTTAGATGAATCTAAATGAAAAAAGTGTACTACATTCCTATTTCTCTTATATGATAAGAGGAGTTTCTTATCAATAAAATTTCATTATAAAAAATATCATATAATTAATTCAATATACATGGTTTATGAATCATTGTATTTTATAATATTTTTTGAAAAGGAGATAAGGATAAGAATGTTTTATCTAGCATAAAATTGTTTTCCATATGTATATTAAAATTTCCTATTATCCATCAGTTCTATATTTTAAGAAAGTATTATTTCTAGAGAAAAATTATTCAAACACATAGAATATCATATATGATATAGAGACAATATTTTTTTTGTTAAATATTCCTACTAAAAGGAAATAAGAGTTATTTTATAACATAAAGCAGTTTGTATTTATTATAATGATATTATGAAAATAATATAGTGTCTAAGAGGCTAATGTGAGTATGTTTGGAATTAGAGAATTTAAAAGTTAAAAAATAAAATATTATACTAATCTAAAATTAATGTAAATTTTGACTTAATATCCCAAAGAGTCTAGGATATGTGATGGTAAAGAAAAAATTAAAAGTTAGATTTATTCACTGTGAGAAAGTGAATATCAATATTTCCTAAAAGGTTATTTCATTAAAATTACAAAGTAAATTTTATTTAAAATCCTAAAAGAGTTTTAGGGGATGGAGGTAAAGAAAAATGTAAAGAGTTACATCTATTTACCATAACAAAGTGAATATCACTTTATCCTATAAGAGTTTAGGATGTGTTAGTAGGTAACAATGTAAATATTTATATTATTTATGAAAAAATATCAAGGTAAAAGTTTATGGAAAGGGTTCCAAGGGTAATGATGCTAAACATAGAAAAAGTTCTAAGTAGAAAATAAAATTTGATATCATAACATTTGATATTTTTAGTTAATGAGGTAAAACATGTTCAAGGATTTGAACACTACCTAAATCTCATCATTATTCAAACTTTATTTATTCATATATGTCACTCACTAAAGAATTTAGTGGGAGTATTTTATCAACTGATGATATAGAGAGGTGGAATAAATTATATACATATGTAATGAGTTAACAAAACCATAGAAAGTGTAGAAAATATAAGGATGATCTAGATATCTATCATACATGATATGTTAGATTGATTCTATGTAGGGTTTTGTTAAGTGTTCTTAAAATAGATTCAAGAATATAAAATATATCATATCAAACAAAATATCCAGTTTATTATTATTTTAGGTTGGCTTCTCATATGTATATATTGGTATAAATTTCATAAAATTTAATGATAATTGACCTCTCAAAGTAGAACTTTGAGTTATCAATAACTGATTTTTTTCTTGGAGTATTATAGGTTATGATAAATGTTAAGATTAGTGTGAGAAGGATTCTTATATCAAGATATGAAATATACTCATGAGGCACAAAAAGTATTTTTTTTGCACTAGATGAACCACTAAGTATACTATATAAAGTATCATACACTATGTATTTGGTATATGAGAGGTTCATGGATCATATTTGGAGTCTAAACTACCTAAGGATAGTGAGATACCTAACATGAAAACTTTCATATGTTTATAACTTTCTTATAAAATCATTATGTATCAGCTAATCAGGGGGTGGTTGGGTATTTCTATGATCATTTAATTAGTTAGAGCTCAACCAAGATGATATTTGTACTCTCATATGATGAGTATGACATCTGGTCCCACGATTGATATATAATGAAGAGTGAAAAACCATTCCTAGATAGTACATATGACATGTTTATCTATTTGGGTAAGATACATGGGATGAGATTATCTATAAAGATGAATAACATGTGATGTATTCATCTACATTGTCAACCTATAATTAGTGGATCAAGAACATATGATTTGGATATATAGATTGATATATTATGTGTCCCATGGTCACTTAATGTCTTGGAAAAAGGGAATATTGGAGACTGAATGCTAGAATGTGATGAAACTGGTGGATATAAGTATATAGATACATGTGTTTGATGGAGATCACACTAGATACCGTTATATATTGAGTATCATTGATTCTATAATAGAGGATTCAATTTTCTTACATTTAATGATCTAGAGATTTATATTTGTTTTTAACTCTATGAAGACCCATGGGTTCACATTTTGTGGTTGATTGTATGAGGATTGAGTTTGAATCAAAGAGACACTCTAAAAGTTTTTAGATTTAATCAAAAAGAGTTTTGGATGAGTATTCAAAAGGTATTACATATGATGTGGTATATGGTGAAGTTAATTATTGCTTTCCAAAATCATTTTTAAAGATATTCAAAAAAAATTTGGATATGATTTCATAAGTTATTGTATATGATACAATATAAGATAAAAAACATGTAAGTATTTTAGGCTTTAGTTCAAGTGGTATTTTGAAGGATATATAACCTAAAATATTTATATATATATTATATATATAATATATACCATATGATATGATATGATATGATTTGTTTTTAAATATTAATTTCATGCATACCATATAATATATGCATTTTTTGGGTATATCATTATTTATGTTTGAGCTATATCGTAAAGGCATGAAATGAGATTTTATTCCACTACCACCTTCAATCATAAGGTCAATTGAATTGTGTCATAAGTCATGACATACATTCTGCTGTCTTTGATTATAGTGGATACCATACATTAAGAGTTAATGTTTGAATGAAACCTTCTACATTAGTTAATTGTTACTAACCATTTGATAAGTTTAAATATATTTAAGTGTGATGCATTCATGATTTTTATGAGTTTGTTAATTTTTATTGAAAGAAAATACATTAACTCATAATGTATGAGTTAATACATGTATAATTAGGGAGTTTCCTCAAAGGATATATAAATCCTATTTCTATGTAATGGTCTATGTATAAGCCTACTTACTCACACTTGATTGAAATTTCCTAACATGAAACTCTCTTATTTTTATATTTTTTACTATATGATGTGGTAGCATTCTATGGTGAGATGATGGATCCCACCTGAATGTTAGATTATTCGGTAACCTATGTATTCCTATAAAGGTGGTAGCTCTTTAATTTACACTATTGTAATCATCATAAAACTCATTAAATGATGGATTAATAATAAGAAATAATATATTCATTATAAGGTGTGTCCGTTTATGGTTTTCATCGTCTCTAATTTATGTATGATTTAATTTATTATAGTACAGAGATCTTGGTTTGGATTTCTTAATAAATTTTTCCTCTTATAATATGTTTTATTAGACCCCTATGAAACCTATTATGTTTATGATATTATTATGATGATTATGCTCACCCATGTACTATATTGATTATTATCTCATGTACCTTCCCAATTATCCCTCCCCTTACCATGATTTTAGTACACCCCTTACTTGATGTATTCCTTGAGGTGATTGCATGTATTATAAAGGTTATTAAATCTAATTAGAGGACTATGTTCTAGGATTTAAATAATGTCTAATTCTCTCTCTCTCTCTCTCTATATATATATATTCAGGTTTAATAAACCTAATTTTTCGAAGAAACTAAACCAATCAATTTTGGGAATTTTAATATTATGTATGTTTTTCATAAAAATGATGTATGAAATTTGTAGGTTGTTATAGTTAATATTGGAGAAAGGTTTGGTTAATTTGGTAATTAGGATACTAAAATATAAACTTGTTTAAACTTAGAGATCACATAAATTAAGATTTTTATAATTGATTTACACATATGAATAATTTATTTACTGATACTTTGTTGACTTATGTTTTTTCTAAACTTTTCTATTTTATAAAATATATAGAACTAGGATAAACCTAGCTAATAACCCAAGTGATAAAAAATGTAATGATTGTTTAAATGGTGCTTCTAATGAAATGGGAGTTGGATTTCATAACTTGATGGAGACACTTAACCACTTATCTGAGGTTATGAATAATAACCCAAACCTTGTGGAATTCCCATCTTCACATAAGAAAGAGAAATTGGCCATTCAATCATTTATACTATAAATAACACAAACATTTAGAAGTTTTTTTGACCCACTTATTGTGGAATAATGGGTTAACTTTATATAAAATATATTTTCCATACTTCATCACTCTTATAAGGATAAGGTTAATCTGGTCATCTATCATTTATAAAGACAAGCTAATCAATGATGGACATTAACTAGAAATACAAATCCAATGAATAAGTTGATGCGATGGAGTGGCAAGACTTTAAGAAAATATTTCATAACATGTATTTCCCTTTATCTCTTCATACCAAGATATAGAGAGAATTTCAAAAGTTTAATAAAAAGGAGAATGAATCTATTGAAACTTAAATGGATACTTTTTGAAATCTTTTAAGACACACTTATGGTTTTTTACCAACTAAAATAATTAAATAGATATATTATTTATTTTTTTAAAACCAAAAATCCAAAAATCTATAACAATCAAAGAATTTGAGAGTTTAAGAAGTGGTTTGGTGCACTCTCAAAGCTTATATGGAGTTTAGATAATGATTTCATGGACATGAAAATAAGAAACAAAGGATGTAGTTTCAAGCTGGAGGATCAAATGATAAATGGGGAAAGAATATCCAAATACTCACATGTCAATGATTATGAAATTAATACCATGGAAATTGACTCAAAGGAATAATAAAATGATTTAAGTTTGGAAAAAAGGGAATCGAGATCATGAATATCAAAGGAACATGAATAATCTAAAAAATATGATGGAGGAAAGGAAGGAAATACCTAATGCACCACCCATGCTACAATGCTTCAACTATAAGGAACTTTAACACTATATAGGATAGTGCACCAAATCAAGGGCACATGAGGGTAATCAATATCCAAAACTACCAACAATAAGAGAGAAAGGGAATTTTTTTCCATCACCACCATATAGGTAGAGCATGAAAATGAAGCAGTGAAAAGTACACATACTATTCACACAAGAATGGATAAAGTGAAGGACCCCGAAACACCTTGAGAGGGGAGGGGTGAATTAGGGTGTCAACTTTTTCTTTTTAAAGTTTTGGATCTTGTTCCCACATTGGTAGGAACTTGTTAAACCTGTTAAACAAATGAAAGAAGTAAGTTAACACAATAGTTTTACTTGGTTCACCACAAAGGGCTACATACAAGGAGCATATGACGAAAGGTTGTTGGTCGTACCTAATTCCACTAAAATTCACTAGTTGGGGATTTCAAAGTTCGGGTACAGTCACTCTATCCCATGCACACTAGCTTTACAGAAATTCAGGGATAGCTCATTGTGTCCCTCGGGTCCCTCTCGTTGACTCCCCTAGGCTCACTACCTTTGATGAAGTCCCACTTAGTTTATAGACGTGAAGGTCTCTTCAATAGATTCACATTGAATTATTTTCCTCTGGTTATCATGAGACTCTGCTTGCATCAAAGTCCGGAATTGATGCTCTTAACCACACTGAACCACTGAATTGGATAATCAAAACGTGCAAACAGATTACACTGAAGATTTCGCACAACTCCTACCCTTTGCGTGAAATGCATGATTTTTGTGCAGAAAATATTTCCCGCAACAACCTACTTTACGCGCAACACCCTTTTCACGTAGCTTGTCCTTTTTCGTGAAATATCTACATTTTCATGTAGCTTAACCTTTTTCATGCAACTCAGCCTTTTTCACACAAACTCCATTTACACGAATATTTTATGTGCATCAGCACTTGGATCTTCTCTAAGTATTCAACCATACAGAATGAGTGGGGTCACCTCTTATTTATAGGCGTCTCAGACCCCCACGCGCAAAACCCCCTATGGCGTGAAAAACCTCTCATCTGGTGCTTAATATTTCGAGCAGGTACCATTTTTTGCGCACATTTCCATGTTTTTCGCACATACCATGCCTTTTCCATTTTCCGAAGTTCTGATTTCGAAACACCTCTTGAGCGAAAAATCTCTCTCCTCTATTTTGTGCACCACACTATTTTTTGCGCACCACTCTGTTTTTTGCGCACGCCGCTGTTTTTCATGCATGTTGCTGTTTTTTCATGCACGCTGCTATTTTTTGTGCACACCTCCTTTATTTCACTAACCACTTCCTTTTTGCACACACCTCATCTTTCCAACAACCTATGTATTCATTTTCCAATTTTTAGGTCCAAAAATTTGGCAAACACTGGATAACAACGCCACCTTCAAAACTGTTGTCTGCTTGAACTGTATGATCACTTTACTGGCACACATTCTGAACTTCCAAAGAGGATTGAAAAAAAACACAAGTCATATTCCAATTATTTTATAGAAAGGACATGGTTCAAAAAATCTCCCACTTTGGGTTTGTTGGCAATCAGTAAAATTAATAGAGTACCAGCCACATGCAAACAAAAAACGCAAGAATCAACTCAGCCAACACTCTAAGTCTATGAGAGAAATGCTCAGTGTAGAAAATAAGATAGAAAGGTTGAATTAGGTTCCTATGTTTTGGAATTCTCAATGACACCCAATAAATTCTCTTACAGTGTCACATAAGCATTACATGTCCATGACATGCCTGAATTTATTCCTTTCTCCCCCATTGACAATAAACCCAAAGACCGGTAAATTTTCATTGTTCATCACAAAACACACACCCCCTGGATAGTATATCCCCCACAAACCTACATCACATCCATAAACAGATTAAAAGCAGTTAACATAACTGGGGTGAGGGGGATTTTGTAACCTCGTTATGCATTAGGAGGTGACTGAACATCGAGGTTCAACCAATGCTTCTCAAATACAGCCGTTGATAGTGGCTTGGTCAGGATATCAGCCACTTGATCATCCGTTCTCACATGATCCATTCCAATCACACCTTGCTCAACTTTTTCTTTGATAAAGTGATACCTGATTTAAATATGTTTTGTACGAGAATTCTAAACAGGATTATTCATAAGATCAATTGCGCTCTTGTTATCATAGTAAATTACCATTGGTTTCTTCACCTCATCACCAATATCTATTAGTTGTTGCTTCATCCATAGCAGTTGAGTGCATGCCTTTGTGGCAGAGATATACTCAGCTTCATCAGTACTAAGATAAGTACTTTCTTGTTTCTTGCTCAACCAGCCAACACATTTATTCCCAATATAGAATGCACCACCACTGGTGGAATTTCTGTCCACTACATTGCTAGCCCAGTCAGCATCAGAAAATGTTGATAATTCACTGTCCCTTACTACAACAAAGTATAAGCCACAATTGTGAGTACCTTGAACATACATCATGATTCTTTTTACTGCTGCCATATGTTCCTCCTTTGGATTACTCTAAAAGCAGGCTGCTAGACATGTTGCAAAGAAAATATCTAGCCGTGTTGATATTAGGTACAGTAGGCTCCCAATTATCCTCCTGTACATGGTGGGGTCAACCGATGTCCCATCCTCATGCTTTCCAAGTTTGGTTCTAACTACAATCGGAGTTAACATTGGTTTGGAGTCTTGAATATTAAACTTCTTCAGCAGCTCTATTGCATACTTTTCCTGAGAAATTAAAGTGTAATATATCTTTTGAATCACCTGCAGCCCCAAGAAATATGTGATCTCCCCAATCATAGACATTTAAAATTCTAATTTCATGTGATTGGAAAATTCATCCACTGATTTCTGCCTGCTGCCACCAAATATAATGTCATCAATATATACTAGAACCATGAACTGATCTTTTGGATAATTCTTCAAATATAGATTATGATATACTCCTCCTCTTTTGAATTCTAGCTTCTTGAGATAAGAGTCCAGCCGGGAATACCATTCTCATGGTGCGTGCTTCAAACCATATAGATCTTTCTTTAGTTTGAAAACCTTTTTTTCATCAGTACCTAGAAGAAAACCCACTGGTTGTTCAATGTAGACTTCTTCTTCAAGTACACCATTCATGAATGTTATCTTGACATCCATTTGATATACTTTATATCCTCTTTAGAGTGCCATGGCAAGGAAAATCCTGATTGACTCCATTCTATCCACTGGAGAAAAGGTTTCTTCAACATCAACACCTTCAATCTGGGAGTATCCTTTACATACCAATCGTGCCTTGTTTCTAATAACACTTCCATGATCATAAAACTTGTTCTTGAAGATCCATTTTGTACCAATCAAATTGTGAACTTCAGGTCTCTGGATAAGATCCCATGTCTGATTCTTGTAAATCTAATCTAATTATTCATTCATGGATTTCACCCAAGATTCATCCTTTGCTGATTCTTCAAATTAGGATGGCTCCACAACTGGAAAAAATGCAGATTGTGTGTTATTACTCATCCTCCTTGTTTATGTGGGTGCCCTCCTATCCCCAATTATGTTAGATGGATCAATCTCAGCTCTTAGATTTCTCCCGTGTTGTTCACTTGAATTCTCTCCAGCCAAGGTTTCTTCTTCAGATTCTTCTTCTGAGTCAACATCATGATGTGACTGCTGAGTGTTTTGTACACCTTCCTCTATTTCTGTATTTTTATTTTCTCCACGTTCACTTTCTTCCTCACTTTTTATCACATTAGCATATGAAATCCTTGAAGCATTTGTGGTTTTTTCTTCAATGATCTTAACATCACTACTTTCCACAATCCTTCTTAATCACTTATTGAAACACTTGTAGGCTTTGCTGTTCATTGATTATCCAATGAAAATTACTTCATCTGCATTGTCACCATACTTCCCTTGATTTACTTCTTTGTTCGTGATGAGGAATTTACTTTAAAAAACACGAAAATATTTCAAAGAGGTATTCCTTCCATGCCACAATTTATATGGTGTCTTGGTCTCACCCATATAAAGTCATGTTTGATTTTGAATATACACTGCATCTTGAACAACCTATTTCCAGTAATTTCGTGGAATAAAACTCTCAATCAGCAAATTTCGTGCCATGTTGTTCACCTGTCAATTCCTGCGTTCAACAACTCCATTTTGTTGTGGAGTTCGCACTGCTTCTACCTAATGTTGTATCCCATGTTTCTCTAGATAGTTTTAAAATTCAGTGGACGTGTATTCCCCTCCATTGTCATATCTTAGTACTTTGATTGTTCGTCTAGTATCATTCTCATCAATTCGATGATATGTTTTCATGCAGTCAAGTAATTGTCATTTCCTATGTATAACCATTACACATTCCATTCTACTGTAATCATCTATGAAAAGGACAAAGTACCTTTCTCTATGAGTTCCGAAAACATTTATCGGCCCACATACATCTGTATGAATGAGATCAAGAAGATGAGACACCCTTTTATTCTTTGGATGATATGAACTGTAGAGAAACTTCCCACGAATGCAAGAATCACAAGATTTTTCGCGTTCAAACTTCAGGTTGGGAATGTCCATGACAATCCTCAGTTTTGATATTTTCTCCATGTCCTGTTGATTTATGTTCCCTAGTCTCTAATTCCACAAATTGTTCTCTTCTTCAACAGTCATGTAACAGATATCTTCTTTACTATCAACATGATACAGGTTGCCTTCTGTTCCACATCCTTTCATAAGTGAGTTTCCCTTCTTTCCCTTTATAGAGCATCCTTTCTTATTGAAAGTGACTATAAGTCCTGAGTCACTGAGTTGACTCACACTTAGAAGATTATGACACAGACCATACACATAAAGAACTTCAGTTTTCTTTAGTTCTCCATTATCTAGATCAGTACTTCCACAAAATTTTATCTTTAATGCACCATCATTACCGAACCACACTGTTCCATTGACCTTTTTCTTGATATTCATCAATAGGTCTGCATTACCTATCATATGAGATGAACAACTACTATCCAAAATCCAGGTGCTGTTTCTTTTTGGAGATTTGAGGGCCACCTCTGTAAGGTTTGATTTTTCAATTTTCTTCTTTTCTTTCCTTGAGACATTGGATTGAGTGTAGAACACTGATGGCCTTTCAATTATCTCATACGAGTACATTGGTTATTCATAGTCGAAGTCTTCTTCAAGAAGAGTAAACCTATTTGCAAGAGCAACACTGTCTTGTTCACGAGATTTGACTTGTCTCAAACTCTGGCATGAGGTGTCCATGTCCCTTCTCTGCCTGCAATCAATGGCCTTATGACCGAAGTTAGAACAACAAAAACAATATCCATAGAAATTGTTTCTTCTAAAAGAATTAGGATATGAATTTGTTCTCCTTTGTTGAACTACCATATCTTCTTCATTCAAATAGATTCTTGCCTCTTCGCAATAAGAAATGGTATGGCCCAGATACCCACAAAACTGACACTTCATGAGAGTAAATGTCTTCTCACTTTTGTTTATCATCATTCCTTCTTTTGTGGGATAATAGTTTGAATGTCCCTTATTCTTGGAGGCTCGAACATAGTCTTCAACTATTCTATTAGATTGAATTGGAGGTTTCCTTTTCAGCACTTCAGGAGGATTTTATCCATGACCCACTTTTAGCTTGCCTTTATTTTGGTCCCCTTTGTTTGCAGCATTTGACGATTCAGCCTCACAACAGATTCCACTATTTCCCATGGAAGCGGGTCTTTGATCACTCAAAATCTTTTCAACTCCATTAGAACAACGTTTTGATCTCTCCAATAACTCAGCATCTGAGAAAATTCCAAACTGTATTTTCTTCCTTGATTCTTTTGAAATTGAATCTCTCTCAAGTTTACTTCTAAGAGTAAAAACTTCCTCCTAAAGATGCTCAAAAGTCTTGGAATTTTCATCTAGTATGGAGGTGAGGTCATTGATGACCTTTGACTGTTCTTCAATTCTCAGCTTCAAATCCACTACATCATCATTTCTTTCAAGTATTTTAGACTATACTTTCACAAATTATTCCAGTCATTCAATTTCAGCTTCATGTTGATCAACATATTCAGTTGAGTCTTCTTCAATTGATTTCCACTTATTGCAACTCTTACATTTGATCTTAAGCTTACTAACAGCATCCTTAAGTTTCAACTTGGGATTGGAACTAGTTGTCAACTGATTTTCTCCACCAGCATCTTCTGATTTTTCAACAGTGGCCATCATAGAAGCATGGTTTCCAGTTTTAATTTCTGGTTCTTCTTCATCACAAAATTCATTATCATCATCTTCCTCTTCACAGAAAAAACTCTTCTTCGGTACTTTATTTCTTCATTTGAAGTCTCCCTTTTTGAAAAACCTTTTCTGAGCCTTCTCAATGTTTTCAGCATCGCTATTCTCATCATCAATCTTTCTTAAGCACTGAGAGGCAATGTGACCAACTTTTCCACAACAAAATAAAGCTAGAGGTAACTTCCCTTTTAATTTACATTTTCGCTTATGGAATTTTTTTGAAATGAGAGAAAGAATTTCTTTTTCCTCATCATATTCACCACTATTATCTTTTGATATTTTCAGTTTCTAAATGTACTTGAACGCCATTTCCTTGCTCACTCGAGTCGTAGCATCTTCTGGTTTGACTCTCATTTCATATGCCACCAGGCTACTAAATAGATCATCTAGAGAAAGTTTGGAAAGATCTCTTTCCTCAAGGGCTAATACCTTTGCATTGTACAGGAGTTGAATTCTTCTCAATATTTTCTTCACGATGTCAACGTCTTTGATTTCTTCTCCTAGACCCCAAATTTCTC
Organism: Viscum album; assembly: GCA_963277665.1. Lineage (NCBI taxonomy): Eukaryota > Viridiplantae > Streptophyta > Magnoliopsida > Santalales > Viscaceae > Viscum > Viscum album. Next base: position 1,400,221,341 of record OY728127.1, on the reverse strand, counting down.
CAACCACTTTAGTAATTCGATTGAAGAAGGAGTCTGCATTCTCATCATGATGAATCTTCATATCATCAAACCTATTGTGTAGGAATTGTAGTTTCTCCTCATTCACTTTGCTATCTCCTTCATAAATATTTTCAAGTTTATCCCACATGGACTTTTCTGAGATGAAACTCATCACTTTTAGATAGATCTGATCTGAAAGGGCTGCGGTGAGAGCATTCTATGCTTTAACATCTGCATCAAGAATTTTTCTATCTACATCAGTCATAGCCAGCCCTGTTTGATCAGTAACATGTATACCTTGCATAGTGGAAAAAAGAAATTCCATTCCAAGGGATCTTAGATGAGGTCTCATTCTGTTCTTCCAAATATAAAAATTACTTCCATCAAAGAGGGGAACTCCCCTAACAATGGATGAATTTTCCATGGCTGTAAAAGACAGATCAAACACCAGCAACCACCCTTTGATACCACTTGAAGGACCCCATAACACCCTAAGAGGGGAGGGGTGAATCAGGGTGTCAACTTTTTCTTTTAAAAGTTGTGGATCTTGTTCCCACATTGGTAGGAACTTGTTAAACCTGTCAAACAAATGAAAGCAGGAATTTGACACAACACTTTTACTTGGTTCACCACAAAGGGCAACGTCCAAGGAGCATACGCCGAAAGGTTGTCGGTCTTACATAATTCCACTAAACTTCACTAGTTGGGGATTACAAAGTTCGGGTACAATCACTCTGTCCCAGGAAAACTGCCTTTACAAAAGTTCAGGGATAGCTCACTACATCCCTCGGGTCACTCCCGTTGACTCCCCATGGCTCACTTCCTTTGGTGAAGTCCCACTAAGTTTATAGATATGAAGGTCTCTTCAATAGATTCGCATTGAAGTCTTTGCCTCTACTTAACACGAGACTCTTCTTGCGTCGAAGTCTGTAATTGATTCTCTTAACCACACTGAACCATTGAACTGGATAATCAAAACGTGCAAATAGGTTACACTGAAGATTTCGTGCAACTCCTACCCTTTGTGCGAAATATCTCACTATTGCGCGAAATACTTGATTTTCACGCGGAAAATATTTTGTGCAACAACCTCCTTTACACGCATCTTTATGCACAACACCCTTTTCGCGCATCTTGGACTTTTTTGTGCAGTGTCTACATTTTCATGCAGCTTAACCTTTTTTCACGCAACTCGGCCTTTTTCGCGCAACCCGGACTTTTTTTGTGCAACTCCCTTTACACGAACATTTTACACGCATCAGCACTCAGATCTTCTCTAAGTCTTCAATCATATGGAATGAGTGGGTTCACCTCTTATTTATAGGCATCTCATACCCCCATGCACAAAACCCCCATGTGGTGTGAAAAACCTCTTAGCTGGCGCGTAATATTTCGAGCATGTACTGTTTTTGGCGCACATCTCCATGTTTTTCACGCAGCCCATGCCTTTTACATTTTTTGATGTTCTAATTCTGAAACACCTCTTACATGAAAAATCTCTCTCCACTATTTCGCTCACCACGCTATTTTTTCACGCACCACTCTATTTTTCACGTACTCCACTGTTTTTCGCGCATGCATCCTTTATTTCGTGCACCACTTCCTTTTTTCACGCACCTCATCTTTCCAACAACCTATGTCTTCATTTTCTGATTTTCAGGTCCAAAAATTTGGCAAACACTGGAGAACAATGCCACCTTCAATACTAATGTCTCCTTGAACTGTATGATCACTTTACTGGCACACATTCTGAACTTCCAAAAAGAATTGACAACAAACACAAACCATACTCCAATTTTTTCATAGAACGACTATTGTTCCATCAATATCCCCATTTGGGTTTGTTGGAAATCAGTAAATAAATTCAATAGAGCACCAGCCACATGCAAACAAAAAATGCAAGAATAAACTCAGCTAACACTCTAAGTCTACACGAGTAATGCTCGGTGTAGAAAACAAGAGAAGAAGCTTGAATTAGGTTCCCGTGTTTTGGAATTCTCAATGAAGCCCAAGAAATTTTCTTACAGTGTCATAGAAGCATTACATGTCCATGAAATGTCTGAATTTATTCCTTTCTCCCCCGTTGACAATAAACCCAAAGACCGATAATTTTTCATTGTTAAGCTCAAAACACACTCCCCCTGGATAGTATCTCCCCCAAAAACCTACATCACATCCATAAATAGATTAAAATTAGTTAACATAATTGGGGAGAGGGGAATTTCGTAACCTCTTTATGCATTTGAAGGTGGATGAACACTGAGGTTCAACCGATACTTCTCAAACACAGCTGCTGACAGTGGCTTGGTTAGGATATCAACCACTTGTTCATTATTTCCCACATGATCCATTCCAATCACTCATTTCTCAACTTTTTCTTTGATAAAGTGATACCTGATTTCAATATGTTTTGTACAAGAATACTGAACATGATTCTTCCTAAGATCAATTGCGCTCTTGTTATCACAATAAATTACCATTGGTTGCTTCACCTCATCACCAATATCTGTTAGTTGTTGATTCATCCATAGTAGTTGAGTACATGCCTTTGCGGTAAAGATATAATCAGCTTCATTAGTACTAAGAGAAATACTCTCTTGTTTCTTGCTCAAGCATCCAACACATTTATTCCCAATATAGAATGCTCCACCACTGGTGGACTTTATGTCCACTACATCGCCAGCCCAGTCAGCATCAGAAAATGATTACAATTCACTGTCCATTCATGTAGTAAAGTATAAGCCACAATTGTGAGTACCTTGAATATACCTCATGATTCTTTTTACTGCTGCCATATGTTCCTCCTTTGGATTACTCGGAAAGCGGGCCGCTAGACATGTTTCAAAGACAATATCTGGCTGTGTCGCTGTCAGGTACAGTAGGCTCCCAATTATCCTTCTGTACATGGTGGGGTCTACAGATGTCCCATCCTCATGCGTTCGAAGTTTGGTTCCAACTGCAATCAGAGTTGACATTGGTTTGGAGTCTTGCACATTAAAATTCTTCAGCAGCTCTCTTGCATACTTTTCCTGAGAAATGAAAGTGTAATCCTTATTTTGAATCACCTGTAGCCCCAAGAAATATGTGAGCTCCCCAATCATAGAAATTTCAAATTCTTATTTCATGTGATTGGAAAATTCATCCACTGGTTTCTGCCTGCTACCACCAAATATAATGTTATCAATGTAGACTAGAACCATGAACTGATCTTTTGGAGAATTATTCATATATAGATTGTGATCTACTCCTCCTCTTTTGAATTCCAGCTTCTTGATATAAGAGTCCATCTGGGAATACCATGCTTGTGGTGCCTGCCTCAAACCATATAGAACTTTCTTTTGTTTGCAAACTTTTGTTTCATCAGTACCAAGAAGAAAACCCACTAGTTGTTCAATGTAGAATTCTTCTTCAAGTACACCATTCAAGAATTCTATCTTGACATCCATTTGATATACTTTATATCCTCTTTAGAGTGGCATGGTAAGGAAAATCCTGATTGACTCCAGTCTAGCCATTGGAGCAAAGGTTTATTCAATATCAACACCTTCAATCTGGGAGTATACTTTACATACCAGTCGTACCTTGTTTCTAATAACACTTCCATGCTCATCAAACTTGTTCTTGAAGATCCATTTTGTACCAAATCATATTGTGACCTTCGGGTCTCTGGACAAGATCCCATGTCTGATTCTTGTCAATCTGATCTAATTCTTCATCCATGGATTTCACCCAAGATTCATCCTTTGCTAATTCTTTAAATGATGATGGCTCCAAAACTGATAGAAATGCAGATTGCGTGTTATTCCTCATCCTCCTTGTTTTTGTGGGTGCACTCCTATCCCCAATTATGTTAGATGGATCAATCTATGCTCTTTGATTTCTACTGTGTGGTTTACTTGCATTCTCTCCAGCCAAGGTTTCTTCTTCAGATTCTTCTTCTAAGTCAACATCATGATGTGACTGCTGAGTGTTTTTTACACCTTCATCTATTTTTGTATTTTTATTTTCTCCACGTTCACTTTCTTCCTCACTTTCTATCACATCAGCATATGAAATCCTTGAAGCATTTATGGTTTTCTCTTCAATGATATTAACATCGCTGCTTTCCACAATCCTTCTTAATCGCTTGTTGAAACACTTTTAGGCTTTTATTTTCATTGAGTATCCAAGGAAAATTCCTTCATCTACATTGTCACCATACTTCCCCTGATTTCCTTCTTTGTTCCTGATGAAGCATTTACTTCCAAAAAAATGAAAATATTTCAAAGAGGGATTCCTTACATAAAAAAATTCATATGGTGTCTTGGTCTCACCCATATAAAGTCCTATTCGATTTTGAATATACACTGCAGATTGAACAACCTCTTTCCAGTAATGTCATGGAATACAACTCTCAATCAGCATAGTTCATGCCATGTTGTTCACCTGTCGATTCCTGCGTTCAACAACTCCATTTTTTTGTGGAGTTCTCACTAATTCTACCTCATGTTGTATCCCATGTTTCTCTAGATAGTTTTCAAATTCAATGGACATGTATTAACCTCCATTGTCAGATCGTAGTACTTTGATTTTTCGTCCAGTATCATTCTCAATAATTCGACGATATGTTTTCATGCAGTCAAGTACTTGTCGTTTCCTATGTATAACCATTACACATGACATTCTACTGTAATCATCTATGAAAAGGATAAAGTACCTTTCTCCATGAGTTTTGACAACATTTATTAGCCCACATACGTCTGTATGAATGAGATCAAGAAGATGAGACACCCTTTTCTTCTTTAGCCCATATGAACTGCAGACCAACTTCCCACGAATGCAAGCATCAAAAGATTTTTCACATTCACGCTTTAGGTTGGGAATGTCCATGACAATCCTCAGTTTTGATATTTTCTCCATGTCCTGTTGATTTATGTTCCCTAGTCTCTAATTACACAAGTTGTTTTCTTCTTCAACAGTCATGTAACAGATATCTTCTTTACTATCAACATGATACAGGTTTCCTTCTGTTCTACATCCTTTCATAAGTGAGATTCCCGTCTTTCCCTTTATAGAGCATCCTTTCTGATTGAAAGTGACTATAAGTCCTGAGTCACTGAGTTGACTCACACTTAGAATATTATGATGCAGACCATCCACATAAAGAACTTAGATTTTCTTTATTTCTCCATTATCTAGCTCAGTACTTACACAACCTTTTATTTTAAACACACCATCATTACCGAACGAAACTCTTCCATAGACCTTTTTCTTGATATTCATTAATTGGTCTGTATTACCTATCATATGAGATAAACAACCGCTATCCAGAATCCAGGTGCTATTTCTTTTTGTAGCTTTGAGGACCACCTATTCAAGGTTGGATTTTTCAATTTTCTTCTTTTCTTTCCAGGAGACATTGGATTGAGTGTAGAACACTAATGGACTTTCAATTCTCTCATCCGAGTACATGGGTTCTTCATAGTCGAAGTCTTATTCAAGAGGATTAAACCTGTATGTAAGATCAAAATTGTCTTGTTCACGAGTTTTGACTTGTCTCAAACTCCGGTATGATGTGTCCATGTCCCTTATCTACCTGCAATCAATGTCCTTATGACCAAAGTTAGAACAAATAAAAAAATATCCATAGAAATTGTTTCTTATAAAAGAATTAGGATATTAATTTGTTCTCCTTTGTTGAACTCCCACATCTTCTTCATTCAAATAGCTTCTTGCCTCTTCGAAATAAGTCATGGTATGGCTCAAATATCCACAGAACTGACACTTCATGAGAGGAAATGTCTTATCACTTTTGTTTATCCTCATTCCTTCTTTTGTGGGATAATAGTTTGAATTCCCCTTATTCTTGGAGGCTCGAGCATAGTATTCAACTCTTATATTAGATTGAATTGGAGGTTTCTTTTTGAGAACTTCAGGAGGATTTTCTCTATGAACCACTTTTAGCTTTCCTTTATTTTGGTCCCCTTTATTTGCAGCATTTGACGATTCGACCTCACAACCGATTCCACTATTTCCCATGGAAGCGGGTCTTTGATCACTCAAAATATTTTCAACTCCATTAGATCCATGTTTTGATCTCTCCAATAGCTCAACATATGAGAACCTTCCAAACTGTATTTTCTTCCTTGATTCTTTTGAAATTGAATCTCTCTCAGGTTTACTTCTAAGAGTAACAACTTCCTCCTCAAGATGCTCAGAAGTCATGGACTTTTTCTCTAGACTGGAGGTGAGGTCATTGATAACCTTTGCCTGTTCTTCAATTCTCAGCTTCAGATCCACTACATCATCATTTCTTTCAAGTATTTTAGAATGTACTTTCACAATTTATTCCAGTTGTTTAATTTTAGCTTGAAGATGATCAACATATTCAGTTCAGTCTTCTACAATTGATTTCCACTTATTTCAAATCTTACATTTAATCTTAACCTTACTAACAACATCCTTAAGTTGAAACTTAGGATTGGCACTAGTTGTGAACTAATTTTCTCCACCAGTATCTTCTGATTTTTCAACAGTTTCCATCATGGAAGCATGGTTTCCAGTTTTAAATTTTGGTTCTTCTTCATCACAAAATTCATCATCATCATCTTCCTTTTCACAGACAAACCTCTTCTTTGTTACTTGCTTTCTTGATTTGAAGTCTCCCTTTTAAAAAAACATTTTCTAAGACTTCTAAATGTTTTCAGCATCACTATTCTCATAATCAATCTTTATTAAGCATTGAGAGGCAATGTGACCAACTTTGCCACAACGAAAGAAAGCTAGAGGTAACTTCCCTTTGAATTTCCCTTTTCCATTCTGGAACTTCTTTGCAATGAGATAAATAATTTCTTTTTCCTCATCATTTTCAACACTACTATCTTTTGAGATTTTCAGTTGCTCAATGGATTTGAATTCCATTTCCTTTCTCACTCGAGTCGTAGCATCTTCTGGTTTGACTCACATTTCATATGCCACCAGGCTGCTCAGTAAATCATCCAGAGAAAGTTTGGAAAGATCTCTTTCCTCAAGGGATGACACCTTTTAATTGTACAGGGGTGGAAGTCTTCTCAATATTTTCTTCACAATGTCAACGTCTTTGATTTCTTCTCCTAGACCCCGAATTGCTCCAACCACTTCAATAATTTGATTGAAGAAGGAGTCTGCATTCTCATCAGGATGGATCTTCAGATCATCGAACCTATTGTGCAGGACTTGTAGTTTCGCCTCATTCACTTTGCTATCTCCTTGATAAATATTTTCAAGTTTATCCCACATGGACTTTGCTAAGGTGCAATTCATCACTTTTAGATAGATCCGATCTGAAAGGGCTACAGTGAGAGCATTATGTGCTTTAGCATATGCATCAAGAATTTTCTTATCTGCATTAGTCATAGCCAGCCCTGTTGGATCAGTAACATGTATACCTTTCATAGTTGAAAAAAGAACTTCCATTACAAGGGATCTTAGATGAGATCTTATTCTGTTCTTCAAAATCTGAAAATTACATCCATCAAAGAGGGGAACTCCCCTAACATTGGATGAATTTTACATGGCTGTAAAAGACAGATGAAACACCAGCAACCTCCCTTTCATACCACTTGAAGGACCCCATAACACCCTGAGATGGGAGGGGTGAATCAGGGTGTCAACTTTTTCTTTTTAAATTTTTGGATCTTGTTCCCACATTGGTAGGAACTTTTTAAACCTATCAAACAAATGAAAGGAGGAAGTTGACACAAAAATTTTACTTGGTTCACCACAAAGGGTTACATCCAAGGAGCATACACTGATAGGTTGTCATTCGTACCTAATTCCACTAAACTTAACTAGTTGGGGATTACAAAGTTATGGTACAATCACTTTGTCCCAGACACACTACCTTTACAAAAGTTCAGGGATAACTCACTGCATCCCTTGGGTCACTCCCGTTGACTCCCCCTGGATCACTACCTTTGGTGAAGTCCCATTCAGTTTATAGACGTGAAGGTCTCCTCAATAGATTCACATTGAAGTCTTTTCCTCTACTTAGCACGAGACCCTACTTGCATCGAAGTCTGGAATTGATGCTCTTAACCACACCGAACCACTGAACCAGATAATCAAAACGTGCAAATAGGTTACACTGAATATTTCACACAACTCCTACCCTTTGCACGAAATATCTCACTTTTGTGTGAAATACTTGATTTTTGCGTGGAAAATATTTCACGCAACTACCTCCTTTACGCACAGCTTTATGCGCAACATCCTTTTCACGCAGCTTGGCCTTTTTCATGCAATGTCTACGTTTTCGCGCAACTTAAAATTTTTCGCGCAACTTGGCCTTTCTCGCACAACCCAGCCTTTTTTTGCGCAACTCCCTTTAAAAAAACATTTTATGCACATCAGCACTCGGATCTTCTCTACGTCTTCAACCATAAGGAATGGGTGGGGTCATCTCTTATTTATAGGCATTTCAGACCCCCACGTGCAAAACCCCCTTTGGCGTGAAAAATATCTCATCTGGCGCATAATGTTTTGAGCAAGTACCATTTTCACTCACATCTCCATGTTTTTCATGAATCCCATGCCTTTTCCATTTTCCGACGTTTTGATTCCGAAACACCTCTTGCGCGAAAAATATCTCTCCACTATTTTGCACACCACGTTGTTTTTCGCGCACCACTCTGTTTTTCGCGCACGCCACTATTTTTCGCGAATGCCACTGTTTTTTCATGGATGACACTATTTTTCACACACACCTCCTTTATTTCGCGCACCACTTAATTTTTGCACACACCTCATATTTCCAACAACCTATGTCTTCATTTTCTGATTTTCAGGTCCAAAAATTTGGCAAACACTGTAGAACAATGCCACCTTCAATACTGTTGTCTGCTTGAACTGTATGATCACTTTACTGGCACACATTCTGAACTTCCAAAGAGGATTGACAACAAACACAAACCATACTCCAATTATTTCATATAAAGACCATAGTTCCAATAATATTCCCTTTGGGTTTGTTGGAAATCAGTAAATAAATCAATAGATCACTAGCCACATGCAAACAAAAAATGCAAGAATCAACTCATCCAACACTCTAAGCCTACGTGAGCAATGCTCGGTGTAGAAAAGAAGAGAGGAAGCTTGAATTAGGTTCCCGTGTTTTGGAATTCTCAATGACGCCCAAGAAATTATCTTACAGTGTTACAGAAGCATTACATGTCCATGACATGCCTGAATTTATTCCTTTCTCCCCCATTGACAATAAACCCAAAGACCAGTAATTTTTCGTTGTTCAGATCAAAACACACTCCCCCTGGATAGTATCTCCCCCAAAAACCTATATCACATCCATAAAAAGATTAAAAGTAGTTAACATAACTGGGGAGAGGGGAATTTATTAACCTACTTATGCACTGGGAGGTGGATGAACACTGAGGTTCAAATGATGCTTCTCAAACACAGCCACTGACAGTGGCTTGGTTAGGATATCAGCCACTTGCTCATCAGTTCCCACATGATCCATTCAAATCACTCCTTGCTCAATTTTTTCTTTGATAAATTGATACCCGATTTCAATATGTTTTGTACGAGAATGATGAACATGATTCTTCGTAAGATCAATTGCACTCTTGTTATCACAGTAAATTACCATTGGTTGCTTCACCTCATCACCAATATCTGTTAGTTATTGATTTATACATAGCAGTTGAGTGCAGGCCTTTGTGGCGGAGATATACCCAGCTTTAGCAGTACTAAGATAAATACTTTCTTGTTTCTTTCTCAACCAACCAACACATTTATTCCCAATATAGAATGCTCCACCACTAGTGTAATTTCTTTCCACTACATCGCCAGCCCAATCAGCATAAGAAAATACTGATAATTCACTGTCCCTTCCTACAACAAAGTATAAGCCACAATTGTGAGTACCTTGAATATACCTCATGATTATTTTTACTACTGACATATGTTCCTCCTTTGGATTACTCTAAAATAGGGCCACTAGACATGTTGCAAAGACAATATCTAGCCGTGTTGATGTCAGGTACAGTAGGCTCCCAATTATCCTTCTATACATGGTGGGGTCTACAGATGTCCTATCCCCATACTTTCCAAGTTTGATTCCAACTGCAATCGGAGTTGACATTGGTTTGGAGTCTTGCATATTAAACTTCTTCATCAGCTCTCTTGAAACCTTTTTCTAAGAAATGAAAGTGTAATCCTTCTTTTGAATCACCTGCAGCCCCAAGAAATATGTGAGCTCTCCAATCATAGACATTTCAAATTCTGATTTCATATGATTGGAAAATTCATCCAATGATTTCTGCCTGATTCCACCAAATATAATGTCATAAATGTAGACTAGAACCATGAACTGATCTTTTGGATAATTCTTCACATATAGATTGTGATCTACTCCTACTCTTTTGAATTCTAGATTCTTGAGATAAGGGTCCAGCCGAGAATACCATGCTCCTGGTTCCTGCTTTAAACCATAAAGAGCTTTCTTTAGTTTTCAAACCTTTGTTTCATCAGTACCAAGAAGAAAACCCACTGGTTGTTCAATGTAGAAGTCTTCTTTGAGTACACCATTCAAGAATTCTGTCTTGACATCCATTTGATATACTTTATATCCTCTTTAGTGTGCCATGGAAAGGAAAATCCTGATTGGCTCCAGTCTATCCACTAGAGAAAATGTTTCTTCAACATCAAAACCTTAAATCTAGGAGTATCCTTTACATACCAGTCGTGAATTGTTTCTAATAACACTTCCATGCTCATCAAACTTATTTTTTAAGATCCATTTTGTACCAATCACATTGTGACCTTTAGGTCTCTGGACAGGATCCCATGTTTGATTCTTGTCAATCTGATCTAATTCTTCATTCATGGCTTTCACCCAAGATTCATCCTTTGCTACTTCTTCATGGATCTCAATGATTATAAAAAGTGCATCATTTTTCTAGATATCATCAGTTTAAGGTGAAGAGAGAATATATTCACAAGATAACTTTCTATAGAATATATGAACACTATGAGCTCATAGTGATTCCATTTGGGTTTACAAACACCCTAGAAATATTCATGGAATGGATGAATAACAACTTTATTGGGTACCTTGATAAATTTTTGTTGGTCTTCATTAAGGATAATCTCATATACTCCAAGTGAAAGGAAGAACATGATGAACATATAGGTATGGTGTTGGAATCTTTAAGGAAAATAATTTTTATGCTAAGTTCAAAAACTGTGACTTTTGGATATAACAATTCACACTTTTAGTGAATGAAATCACAAATAAAAAATTTTCAATGAATCCTTCAAAGATAAATAAAATTAAGGAATGATCTAAATTAGATAGTTTCTCAGGGATTCATATTTCTCTTAGATTAGTTGGGTACTACTGATGCTTTGTGAGAAATTTATCACAATTTTTTATCCCACTAATTAAGTTAGAATGAAAGGAAGTATAGTATATCTAGATGGAATAATGGGAATAAATCATTAAGGAGATCAAGAAGAGGTTAGTCATTACACTTATTCTCACACTCAACTCAATTAGAGAAGAATTTGTGATATATAATGATGATTTGGAGAAAGGATTGAGTTGTGTAATCATGGAAAATGAAAAAGTGATAGACTATACCTCATGAAAATTAAAGATACATGAGTATAAATACACTATGAGTGATTTAGATTTAGTAGTTATGATCTTTGTATTTAATATTTAGAGGCATTACCTCTATGTATACAAGTGTGGAATATAAAATGATCACAAGAGTTTAAAGTATATACTCATACCAAATGATTTGAACATGCATAAAAAATATGGTTGGAGTTAACCAAGTAATATGATTTACCAATTCAACACCATCATGGAAAGGATAATAAGGAAGATGATGATATTCTTAGAAAGGAATATACCACTTTATTTATGATTAGAAAAGATAAAGACCCTATATTCATGGATATAAAAAGGATGGATCTGGAAATCATAAATATGGGGAATATATCTTATCTTTACCAAATGATTGCCTAACTATCCTTCTAAGAGAAAACCAATGAGGCACAAATGAATTATCTGGAGATTTAAAAGAAGGAATACATAATAAAGTAAGGGGAACTTCATGAATTCAATATCGACAAAGATGGAGTTATTTGGATTGGAACTAGACTTTGTGTGACATAATCACCAGATATAAAGAAATATCTTTTGTATGATGCACATAACTCACATTTCTCTATCTACTTAGAAAGTACCAAGAGATATTGAGATATTTAAGAGAATATCTGGTGGGACAACATGAAGAATGAGATTATCGAGTACACCTTAAACTGCTTAGTATGTTAGAAAGTTAAGGTAGAGAATCATAAGTATAAGGGGATGATAAAACAATTACTCATACCAATATGGATATGAGAGAACATTAATATAGAATTTGTTATAGTTTTTTTTGAATAAATCTAAATTAAACAATACTATATAGGATGTGGTGGACCGAATCACAAAAAATGATCACTTTATTTCCATTTAAGAAAATTTATCACTTGAAAAACTTTAATATATATATATAAAAGAAGTGGGAAGGCTTTACGGAGAACCACTTTCAATCATATTTGATTAGGATTCAAGGTTCAAATTATAATTTTGGTGGAGTATTCAACATGACCTAGATACTGAGTTGAATATCAGTACAACCTATAACCCCTTGATTGATGTCCAATAAGAAAAGACCATTCATATTCTTGAATAAATTCTAAATACTTTCTATATGGACTTAAAATGAGGTTATGACCGACAAATTATATTATTTTAGGTTTTTTATAATAACAATATTCACTAAATTACCAAGTTGTACCCATAGGAAGATATATATGGGAAGAGATGAAGAACTCCAACATGATTGGATGAATTTAGTGAACAGAATATATTGAGACACAAACTTGTGAAATAGAATAAAAATAGGGCTCAATCCATTCAGTCTCACATTAAAGTTACACAAATTTAACTGAAGAGATATGTTTACAATCATCGAAGAGATACATAGTTTGAATTAAGTGACAAATTGTTCCTTAGAATATCACTCTAGAAGAGATTCATGAGTTTTAGAAAAAAAGGAAAGCTTAACCCTAAGTATATTTTCCCTTTGATATCCTTGATCACATAAGATTTGTGGTATATCGACATGCACTTACACTAAATATAGATAAATTGCATGATGTTTTATAGATATCTCTCTCAAGGAAGTACTTACCTGATCCCTCACATTTTCTGAATCTAGAGGTGATACTACTAAAGCAAGACCTTTGATTTGAGGATCAACTAGTAAAGATCTTAGACTATAGATACAAAGTTATATATAACAAGACAACTCGTATTATCAAATTAATTTGAGAAAAACATAAGTTTGAGGTGGAAACATGAGAACTTGAGGATGAAGTGAAACAAAATTACCCTTAAATATTATCAATAGAATATATGATTTAAAATTTTAAGGATGAAGTTTCTAAATGGGGGAAGAATATAATGACCAAAACTTTTTTATATATATTTTTCCTTCTAAATATATATGTGTTTCATATTAAGGAATATAGTATAGTATAAAACACATGATAAAAACCAATTTTTTTTATTAAATAAATATATAAAATTACATATAGATAATAAATACAATATATAAAATTGAAAATATTAAAATGGAATAATAAACATAAAAAAATAATATAAATGAATTTGAAATTCTAGAACGCTGTGGTCCCCTAGAATTATCATGGCCATGAACAACACTATAAACAGAAAAAAAAAACATTAGAAATAAGATTGGAATTTTGAAAAGGATATAGATATCTTTGATAGAAAAATAATTTAATAATGATTGAGTGAAATGAGAGGTATTTATAGGAATTATAAAGGTAATATTATTGTTAGAATAATAATATGATTGTGAAAATAGTTACATGACTGATAGAATAGTAATATGACCTTTAGAATAGTAACTTGACCAATTAAAAAATAAAATGACTTATAAATAATATTTAATATAAATAAATTAATTAAATATAAAAACTATAATGATATAAAATAAGAATTTATATTAGGAAAATCAAAAAATATATGTGTATATTTTCAATAAAAGTGTATTTTAACATATTTTTCAGCCTCCTAATTTCAATGTTAATATCTAAATATTAAAATTATCTAATTTTGAAAATTATTTTGATAAAATAAATTTAATATTTTAAATCAACATGTATAAATTTTTTATGATTCATTTTTTGATAATGTTTTTGAAGAACATTATTTTTCAGGTGAATAGTAAAAATACCTTTTTTTTAAAATATTGACATTTTATGATGTTATATTGATATAATAAAGACATAATTAATACTAAAAAAGTTATATATACCTAAAATAGATTTAATAACATAAATAATTTATTTAAAATAATAAAATCAATTTTAAAACCTGAAAATTAATTTCCAAAATCTAAAAAGATAAAATATATCATAAAAAACGATTTTCTTCTTTTTTTTTGTTTTTGTAACCTAATATATTTAGTTAAAATAATGAAATTTTATTAAAATATGATTAATAATATCAAACATTACCACTATTTAATGTTTTACTTTGTGAATTCAATATTTTAACCCAAAACCCCCCCCTCAAGTATAAACACACCCTCTCACTCCCTTGTAAAATCTCTTCCTAAGTACTTATCATTTCCCAAGATTTAACTAGTTAATTTTTACTAAAATACCTAGGATAATTATTTCTTTTATAGTGTCATTTAACTCCCATCCCTCAAGGATTTATTTACACATCAAAGTAGTAGGCGCTAATGAAGTGGTCACCCCACAATCCTCTTCTTTCCATTTTTTCATCCCACTCTCTTAATATATTTTCTTTTTTCCAACTTACTTAACTATTTAATTCATAATTATATTGCATATTAATGTTATTCTGATATGGTAAAACTAATTTAATTCATTTTAAATATATATACCCTTTTTCCACCTATTTGGAAAAATCTTATTAATGGTTGGTTTTATCCACCTATGAGGATGATGATAATTATTTTCTTATCAATGACTTCATGGTTGGTTTTAATACCTTATTTATAATGTATTAATAATTAATTTCTTTTAATCTTTTGGATTTTATTTTACTAATTAATAAATAATAAAGAATCAGAACCATGAAATAAAAAAATAGGATAATTAAAAAAATATCATTGACCATTTCATCATTAAAAAAATAATAAATAAATAAATTATATTTATTATAATTGATCAATAATAACATAAAATAAAGTTATAGACTTATAGATTCATGTTTTAATAAAATAATTTGAATACACAATATGCGTAAGTGCAATAAAGCAAAACAAGACCTATGGTATGGGGACTCTCGAACCTGACTCTTTCTTTTGGGTTCATTTTCCTTTCCTGTATATTTTCACTATGTTTATTATAATTTTTTTATAAATTTAATTTATTTAACTTTATTTTATTATTTATTTTTAATATTCATGAATTCAATTTTTAGTTTTTATTCATATCCACCTTCCTGATTTTGGTCAAGACTTTTTCTTAAAACATCTTATCGATTCTTCATTTGTTTATATTTATTCTATCCATGAAATTTGATATTTTATTTGTTAATTCTACCCTTGAAAATAAAAAACAATGAATAACCATGTTATTTTGAGAATATTCAAGTTTAGTAACCATTATACGATTCCTAAAATTCTTACAAAACCCATTATTTTCTAATGTGTTTATTTCATATTTATGATTGATATATGTTTCCTTTATCTATGAAAAGAATGATTATGCACATTTTATGATGTGACATGTGGTATGGAAATTATATATCGCTCTAATTCATTATTTATAGTGATATATTTTTTGAGATTATATTTTTTATACATGAACATGATTCTATTTTTGTTCACATTCTATGTGTGGGATTTTTCCACAATGCTAATGATGTTTCATTATTATTCATGTTTCATATCCCTTGACTCATTTAAATGATTTAATCATGACTATGATGATGATACTATAATTATTATATGATAATTATGATTATTCTCACCCATGTAATATATTGATATATGTCTCTTGTTGCTTCCATATTATCCCTCCCTTTACTGAGCATTTAGCTCACCCCTTCTTTGATGTATACTCCTAAGTGATTACATGTATTAAGAAGATTACAAATGATAATTGTAGGAATATAATAGAGTATTTAAATAATATTTAATGTTTTATATGTATTCACTTTTTATGAACCTAATTTTCATAATACAATAAACCTATAAATTTTTGGAGTTTTAATAATATTTATATTTTTCATAAAAATTTTGTAGTAATCATGTATGAAATATGAAATTCAATATACCATACCTTACTTTGGATGAGATTATACTTATTATCATAATATTTGAATTAAAAATATAGATCAATTTCGATCATCTTTGGCTAAGTGACCCACTAAATTTATTATTCAAATATTAAAATTAAATTTCAATAATGTGTCATCATATATTATTACTATTAATCTATAATAATATCATACTTATTTAAAATAAAGTAAATTTTATAATTTCACCTTAGTAATCCACATCACTTTGAGTCCCTTAATTTCATTAACTTATTCTTTGGTGATCGATAGAATTTATTCACCTAATAACTTATTTAAACCAAGATAAATTATTATTATTTGATAATAATATCTTCCTCATTTAATTGACCTAATTTAGATTAATTCATTTATCAAACATACCCAAAATACTGAAAACTTGGTTTCATTAGGTTAAATATGTAAATAGGAGTCAAAAAAAAAAACATTTTATGTTTAAAAATAATCCCACATGCACCACATGAACCACTATACCTCATAGATAATCTATGGGTTCAATGTAGAACCCTCAAAGACTCGCTATATGAACCCAACTAAAAGGCCCTTAATGGATAGTGAGAATTCACTAAGATGGGAGGTCAAATTAGTGAATTCACTTTCTTTTAAGTTTATACTTAAAAACAACCCTATAAACCTATTAAAGTTCATTAAAGGATCATTTTACCCAAACCACATACACTTTAAGGGAAAAATAGGAAAAACTAATTTTTTAAAGGTTCACTACTCCAAATGAGCAGCTATATACTTGGAATGATCCTGTAAAACATGTAATCATACCTTCCACTAGAATCATCATGTGAATTAAAAATTATAAGGGATTATCCTTGAAATTATGAGACAAAATGTGTATCCAAAATTGTGTAAAGTGATCCCACACAAATAGAGATATTTTATCACGACCCGTCCCCCGGGGCCCATATCATAACTACACCAAGCCCGCCTTCCATAGTCCAGGGGATGACGACTAGCACTAAAGGCGTAAATCCCTAAACTAGGAAGGAATTGCCTTTATAACAGTAAACAAACACAACAGAGTATGAAACTTGAAGTAAAACACTAAGTAAAACTATATACAAAAGAGCACGTTGAAAGTAAAGGGGCTGGAAATACAAGCCCAACAATAAATCACAGGTTCAACTGAAGTAAATACAACTGAAAAAAAGAGAAGTAAAGTAGCTATTGGGTCATCCTTCGGAATTCCCACCTGAATAGTGGGTACAGATGGCCTCCTCAACACCGCAAGTCCATCCATCCGCTCTGTGTACGTCTCACCGAGTGGTCCACCTCCAGGTGCCGCCTAGTTCTGCTACTCTCTGTCCCAATCATCACTGTCCGTCGTCTGCAACCAACACAATGAGGTGCGGGCATATCCCGTGTAGGGGTGAGTATAACGATACTCAGTAGGGACCCCGATACACTCAACGTCTCACAAAATACAACAATAATAACTACAAAGTAAGGAAACAATGGATAACCCCACTTAGGTATATTCCCGTACATATACCTAAGTTATTTAGTAACCCATCTCAATCATGAGGAAAACACGAAATTCATTGACTCATCTTAAACCAGGATTTCAGTGATGTAAAGAAGTACAGATGATTAGTCGTGAAGCTAGATCATCTTATTCAGTCAAGAGGCACTACTTCTAACCATACGGAGTCTGACCCACACAGGATCGATAGGTACTTACCCCCAAAATGACCCACACAAGATCTGACCCACACAAGATCAGTATATGCTGACCCACACAGGATCTCTGAGCGCTGACCTCCGTATGATCTGTCTCCAACCTCCGCCTCACTATCAGTAACTAGATTCCTTGCACCTGGTGCGCTAGAGTTCCGTAGAATCTGTCCTCAAGATATCGGTCATACCTCAACCACTACTAAAATCCACAAAGGAGAAACCCAAAGTACCACCATGTCATAAGGGTTCCAACGCGACAAACGGTGCGTCAATCGGACGCCCGGTCTGTGAGTTATTGACATTTCTGTCCAAGGGGCCCAGTTGGTTTTTAGGTTCAAACCAACTCGACCGTACAACAACTATGTCCAAATATCAAGTGAGGTATGCCAATAGAACCGTCTCACTCTAACCCTTCCATTGCTGCAGACGGTTCGTCAATCGGACACCCGTAGCCCAAGATAGGGGCGAAAAGGTGTAAACTGGCCAAACGGGTTAGGGTATGGTCTGACCCAGTCGAACTGACCCAGACCGTATAGGGGTCTGACTCACTCCATGGGACCGACCCGGTCTGAGGAAGTGGCCTGGACTGAGGGGGCGGCCCGACCCGAAGGCGGCCTGGCCCGAGGGCGGCCCGACTAGTTGGCCGCGTTGCCCGGATGGCTGGCCCCGTGGCCCGACTGGCTGGCCATGGGGCCCGACTGGACACGTGTGGGGGGGGGGTGTGAGGCACCCCCTGAATTCCGAAGGAACTGACGCTAGGTGCCGGTTCGGTGAACCATGGGACCCGAGGGGTCCCGCCTATAGAGCACACCGGCGGTCGGCCCAGCTGGCCGCCCCTGGAGCCTCCACCGCGGCGCGACGGTGCCGCGCTCGTCATCCAACTACCACATCCCACCTGGCTGCGGCTCAGTTCTCTATGTGGCATGGTGGTGCCGCAACCTTGTGGTGACCCGGCGACCTTGCGCCGCCGGCTTCTTCACAGTCCGCCTCCGTCGTCAACAAATAAGAACAACCAAAGGGGGAGGGTCGGACCGTGTTCGTGCGGTCCGAGCCCTCCTCGTCATGGCGATAACATTTGTTATACCATAATATAGAAATTTGAACGATGAATAATGGAGGTTTATACTCATATATAAAATAACTCAAATCCCCCTACCTCATTATTGTCGATGAACATTGACGACGTCGCGGGAATGCAGACGTCGTTCCGTTGACGTCGGGAAGCCTGAGGATGAAGCATCAGTGGAATTCTTCGCTGTCGGCTCCTTAACCTTTGGCTCGGTCTAAGATCGATGAATATATTCACCGTTCTTCGTTGGAAGGATGAAGTTCTCCAAGGGTTCTCCAAAGATCTACCAAAAAATAAAGTTCCAACCAAAATAATGGGTTGAGCTAACCCATTATTTATTTGTTGGCCAAAAGAATTCAAACGATTTCAAATTAATTAATTAATATTGTTAATTAATTTGTTGTTTGGAACACTTATGAGGGAAGGTGGAAAGTTACAAATAAATGAAGAGAGGGTTGGCTTCATTAACGCAAGGGTTGTTTAAGGGTTTCATCCCATAGAAATTGGGGGGCTTAGGGGGTTTGAAGATTGTGTGGACCCTACCTAATAATATCCTCCCAAGGGAGGTTATGTGTGGGTGGGCCCCACTACTAACCTCCTCTTGGAGGTTTTAACCACCAAGGAATAAAAATAAGTTAACCCTTATTTTTATTTAACTTAATTAAAAACCCCCAAAATCTAATTTCCACTCTTGTTAGAACGCAACTGCGGTGAAGGTCTCACTAAGAAATCACCGATTCTATGAGTTCAATGATGCCCTCAGATTTTAGTTCCGAGCACCGGTTCAAAATATATAAAATCCCACTCGTACGTTTACTGAACGTACCTGAACAAACTTCAGAAATTGATTCCGGGCACACCGGGCCTCGGAATCAAGCACCGTAAATTTTCACAGACTCGTAAAAATCCCATGAATTTAAGAAAAAATTTTCCACGTAATTTCTGTGTCTTTAAATTCTCCCCACCTCAGGTATTTACGTCCCCATAAGCTACAACTCACACTAAGGAAACAAATGGGGGTACTGAGCATGCATCTGAGCCTCCCGCTCCCATGTGCTCTTCTGGAGGTTCCCGTGATGCCAGCGAACACGCACTGGTGGTATTGACCATCCACGTAGGACCCGATCCTATCAATCCTCAATCTCCACTAGAACCTCCATGAAAGTCGCCCCGTCATCGATGTCCAGCTCCCCATGGTTGATGATGTGGGACATGTCATGCACGTATCTCCTCAGCTGAGATACGTGGAAGACGTCGTGGACCTGGTGCAACTGAGGTGGAAGAGCCAGGCAGTTAGCCACCTCGCCTACTCTGCTGAGTACTTGGAAAGGTCCGATGAAACGCAGAGACAACTTGCCACCTCGTCTAAATCTCCATAGACCTCGTCGAGGTGAGACCCATAGAAATACTTGGTCTCCATCCTTGAAATCTAGAGGTCTTCGTCTCCTATCATCATATGACTTATGTTTGCTCTATGCAGTCTTCATCCACTCCTGGATGATCCGCACCTTCTCGATGGTAGCCCATACCATCTTTGGTCCCACTAGTGCTGACTCCGCTGGGTCTGTCCAGCACAATGATGATTTGCAAGTTCATCCATACAAGTCCTTAAAAGGTGCCATACCGATGGTGGAGTGATAGCTGTTGTTGTAGGCGAACTCCACCAAAGGTAAGTGGTCCTCCCAACTATGACCAAAGTTGAGGACACAAGCACAGAGCATGTCCTCGACGGTCTGGATGGTCCGCTCAGTCTGACTATCTGTCTGAGGATGGAAGGTGGTTCTCAAGCGATTCTATGTCCTGAAATCTTCCTACAACCCCTTCTATATTCGGGAAGTAAACCGTACGTCATGGTCGGAGACAATATAAGAAGGTACTCCATGTAAACACACAATATCCTACACATAGAGGTGTCCCAAGATCTCTACTGAGCCCTGCCCTCTGATCGGTAGGAAGTGGTCCGACTTGGTGAGTCGGTCAACGATCACCCATATTGAATCGTGACTTCTGGATACACATGGAAGACCCATCACGAAGTCCATGGATATCCAATACCACTTCCACTCTAGGACCTCTAAGGGATGAACCAAGCCTGCTGGTACCTGGTGCTCCACCTTCACTTGCTGAAAAGTGAGGCATCGTGAGACAAAATCAGCTACTGCCTTCTTTATACCTAGCCACCAGTGCAGTCATCGAAGGTCCTGGTACATCTTCACCACCCCAGGATGTACCGCTATAGGGGAAGTGTGGAACTCCCTAAAAACTTCTTCCTGAAGTGCAACTGGTACCATAGTACGTCCTCTAAAGAGGATGACGTGCTCCCCACCTTCAAAAAATCCATTAGGTGCCTACCCTATCAATATCTAAGCACATCGCATCTCACAGTCAGCGTCTCCATGCTGTGCCTCCCTGACTCGCTGAAGAAGTGGAGGAGTGACTGTGAGAGAATGTAGAATGGTTTCTCCATCCCTATCGACGGAGGATATCTGTAAGGCAGCCAACTACTCTGTCGCCTCTCCTAGTAGCTGAATGCCTGATCTTCTACTGAGAGCATCTGCTACAACCTTCCCCTTCCTAGGATTATAGACTATCTCGAAGTCGTAGTCCTGGAAGAACTCAATCCAATGCCGCTGTCTTAGGTTCAGGTCCTTCTGAGAGAATATATACCTGAGAATCTTGTGATCAGATTACACGGTAAAATGTTCACCCATAAGATAGTGTCGCCACATATTCAAGGTGAAGACTACTACTGTTAATTCCAGGTCATGGGTAGCGTAGTTCTGCTCGTGTTGTCTCAGTTACCATGAACCATACATGATCATAGCTCACTCCTACATCAGGACACACCCGAGTCCGGTCCCTGATGCATCTCAGTAAACTACGTACCCTACACCCTCCTCTGGATGCCTCAAGATGGGGGCACTAGTTAGCCTCTTCCTCAGCTCCTGAAAGCTATGCTGGCATCTCTCCGACCACATGAAGGGTTTCCCATTCTTCTTCAAGGATGATAGTGGTGCTGCAACTCTGGAGAAGTTTGGAACGAACCTCCAGTAGTATCCAGCCAATCCCAAGAAACTATGTACCTCCGTCACACTCCTGGGTGGCTCCCAAGTAAGTAACGCCTCGATCTTTGCTGGTTCCACTATAAATCCAGCCTCCGAGATGACATTTCCTAATAAGTGAACCTTCCAAATCCAAAACTAGCACTTTGAGAGCTTACCATAAAGTTGGTGCTCTCAGAGGGTGTCTAGTACTAGTTGCAAATGGTAGGCATACTCCTCCTCAGTAGTCGAGTAAATCAGAATGTCGTCGATGAATACTAAGACAAAACTATCGAGGTATGGCTGGAATATCCTATTCATGAGACACATGAACACTGCTGGAGCATTGGTTATGACAAAGGGCCTAACCAAGAACTCATAGTGGTCATACCGACACTTGAATTCCGTCTTCTGTAAATCCTCGTCTCGAACTTTGAGTTGGTGATAACCTGATCTGAGGTCTATCTTTGAGAACCACCGTGATCCCTTGATCTGATCAAAGAGGTCTTCAATCCATAGGAGTGGGTACTTGTTCTTCACAGTCACCTGGTTCAGGCGACGATAGTCGATACAAAGCCTCAAGCTCCCATCCGCCTTCTTGGAGAACATAATCAGGGCTGCCTAGGGAGAAACACTGGGCTAGATGAATCTCTTCCCCTACAAGTCCTTCACCTGTACCCACAGCTCACGAAGCTCAGCGAGATCCATATGATATGATGGAGTAGATATTGGTGCCGTCCCGGGGTACAGATCAATGTAGAAGTCCACCTCTCTATGAGGAGGTAATCCTGGAACATCATCAGGGAAAAAATCTGTGTACTGGTCCACCACTATAGGATAAGTCGGACTCTCCACATCAACTTCTCTGAGGGTAAGGCAGGCCAACTGATGAGTGATCAGCTACACCCTCCTCTGAGTAAGTCTTTCCTGGGCTGCAAAGGTTCCCTTCTCACCGGTGGAGGTGAACTTGGTCCCATATGTGCGGACACACCACACTTTGTGCCTAATACAGTCAATATGATCATGGACTGTAGATAACCAATCCATACCCAAGATGAATTCGTAAGGCCTCGACGCCGCTACGAGGAGATCCCAGCTGAAGCTCTCACCTCCTAGAGTAAGCTCACACTATCAGCACCAGTGTGTAATCGTCGAGTCTGCTCCCGTAAGAGTATCTAGCCGTAAGGATCGATCCAACAACTCCATTGGAATCTCCGAGCCCCGAACGAGGGCAGTGGCTATGAAAGAATGAATGGCACCTGTGTTTATAAGAACTGCAACTAAGGTGAAGTAGACACATATCGTACCTCAAATCATCTTCGGAGCTCCATGGTCGTATGCCTCAGCTTCCTGAAGATGAGATCTCCCCTGTCCACTTTCTCCCTGCGGTCAAGGTGGACCTCTTAGTGGTGGTGGTGGCAATATCTTGAAACATCGTCCACCGCTAGCTACTCGACTAGCTCCTCTTCCACGTCCGCCTGTACCCTAAGGACCACCTCGATCAAACCTATGCCTCTGCCTGGAAGGTCTCTCAATTGACTGCTGATCATCTGTATGGTGATTCGTACAGTCACGTGCCTTTTGATCCTGCCGCTGCATGAGTAGCACTTTCTACTTCTGGCATATGTGTCTCTGCTTTGTGTGCCTCGCACAATGGATCCTGAGTCATACGGTCAACCACCCGTGGGTTTGGTCCTCTTGGACCTCTGCGTCATCTGTCTATTGCCAGCTGTAGAAGACTCCGCTGCATGTCGACTAGTAGTGGGTCTCGCTACTGGTGACTGCTCAGCAAGAAAACTTTCTACTAGGAGGAATATCTCTAACACCCCCGCCTACGTTGGGATGTTGGAGGGAGATCATCGAGGCTCTGATCTCTCACCTGAGACCATGCTCGAAGGTCTGGGCCCTGAAGAATGGGTCCTGCACCATATATATATAGAGTAGCAAGAGAGGTCGGTGAACCTCGCTGAGTACTGCGCTAATGTCATGCTGCCCTGCTGCAGATGAAGTATATCTTATATCCGCACCACTCGAAGGGTGGCTGGAATAAACTCCGCTTGGAACAAGATCTCGAAGTCTGTCCAAAGTAGTGTCACCTCATCGTGAACCTGGAGCATCAGGCTCCAACATATTTCTGCTGCTTCCTGAAGGAGACTCGCAACAATAATCACCATGAGGTCTGTTGATGTCCCTACCAGCCTGAAAACTCTCACCACAGCCTCCAGCCAATCCTCAGCCACCTGTGGGTCCGTCTCTCCCCAGAACCTGAGTGGACTCTGGTGTTGGAACTCATGCAATGATCTCAAGCAGCATGCATCATATACTGCTAGGGCTAGTGGCATCGGTGGCCCAACAGAAAGTGGTACCGCTGGTGCCTCCACTGGTAAAGGGCCCTACACCGAGCCCTCGTCGCTCAGTGGGCTGTCAGAGCGTATGACTCTCAGGGATCTAACTGGTAGTCCACAGGGAGGCATCCTAAAAGAAATAGATGCGACATGGTCAAAAGTTTTATACCTGGTGAGCTGACCTAGTTGATCTGACTTAAGGACACTTTTAAAGACATGCACGCAATTAGTGTTTTCGTGCACTGAGTCGGAGATCAGTAGTCAGGGTCCTGGTGTATGGATACGTCGGCCGCCGCACCAAAACTGGACTCCCTGAACTGAAAACCACACTTAGTACTCTTAACACTATTTCTTCATAGAAAAGAAAGATCATAGTCCTACGTTCTATGGTAGAACCAACTCCTCTGATACCAATTTGTCACGACCCGTCCCCTAGGGCCCGTACCGTGACTACCCCAAGCCCGCCTTCCATAGGCCAGGGGATGGTGACTAGTACCAAAGGTATAAATCGCTAAATTGGGAAGGAATTGAATTTATAACAGTAAACAAACACAAAAGAGTAATCAACTGGAAGTAAAACACTAAGTAAAACTGTATAGAAAAGAGTGTGCTGAAAGTAAAGGGGCCGGAAATACAAGCCCAACAGTAAAACACTGGTACAACTGAAGTAAATACAACTGAAAAAAAGAAGTAAAGCAACTAATGGGTCGTCCTCCAGAATTCCCACCTAAAGGGTGGGTATAGATGGACTCCTCAATACCCTAAGACCATCCGTCCGCTCTCTGTACGTCTCGCCGAGTGGTCCACCTTCGGGTACCGTCCAGTTCTGCTACTCTCTGTCCCGATCAGCGCTGTCCTTCGTCTGAAACCAACACAACAAGGTGTGGGAATACCCCTTGCACAGGTGAGTATAAAGATACTCAGTAGGGTCCCCGAGACCCTCAGGGTCTCACAAAATCCAACAAGGATAACCACAAAGTACAGAAAAAATGGATAACCCCACTTAAGTATATGCCCATACATATACCTAAGTTATTTAGTAACCCATCTCAATCATGAGGAAAACACGAAAGTCATTGACTCAGATCAAACTAGGATTTCAGTGAAGTAAATAAGTAAAGATGATTATTCGCGAAGCTATATCATCTTATTCAGTCAAGAGGCACTGCTTCTGACCATACGGAGTCTGACCCACACATGATCGATAGGTACTAACCCCCGCAATGACCCACACAGGATCTGACCCACACAGGATCAGTATACACTGACCCTCATAGGATCGCTAAGCACTGACCCACACAGGATCTGACCCACACAGGATCGTTATACGCTGACCCACACAGGATCACTGAGCGCTGATCTCTGCATGATCTGTCTCCAACCTCCGCCTCACTATCAGCAACTAGATTCCTCGCACCCAGTGTGCTCGAGTTCCGTAGAATCTGTCCTTGAGATATCGGTCATAACTTGAACGCTACTAAAATCCAAAAAGGAGAAACTCAAAGGACCACCATGTCGTAAGGGTTCTAATGCGACAGACGGTGTGTCAATCGGAGGTCCAATCTGTGAGTTATTGGCATTTCCGTCCCAGGGGCCCGGTTGGTTTTTTGGTTCAAACCAACCCAACCGTACTGAAACTGTCTCCAAATCTCAAGTGGGGTATGACAATATAACCATCTCGCTCCAATCCTTCCATCGCCGTAGGCAGTTCGTCAATCAAACACCCATAGCCCAAGATAAGGGTGAAAAGGTGTAAACTGACCAAACAGGTCCGGGTCTGGTCCAACCCAGTCAGACCGACCTGGTCCATACCAGGGTCTGACCCGGTCCGCGGGGCCGACCCAGTCTGAGGAAGCGGCCCAACTTGAAGGGGCGGCCCGACCTGTGGGGGAGGCCCGACCTGAAGGTGGCCCGACCCGAAGGCGGCCTAACCCTAGGGCGGCCCGGCTGGCTGGCCATGGGGCCCGACTGGTTGGATGTGGGGCCCGGCTAGCTGGCCGTGTGGCTCGGATGGTCACTTGTGTGTGTGTGTGTGGGGTGGGGGGGGGGGGGGGTGCGACGCCCCTGGCTTCCGAAGGAACCGGCGCTAGGTGCCGGTTCGGTGAACCGCGAGACCCGAGGTGTCCCGCCTGTAGTGCGCATCAGAGGCCAACTCAGACGGCTACCCCTTTCTCCTCCACTACGGCATGACGGTGCTGCAGTTTTTCTAGCCTCCACGCGGCGCGACGGCGCCACGCTCGTCATCCAACCGCCGTGGCCCTCCTAGCCATGACTCTTCCTTCTGGCGTGGTGCGATGGCACCGTGTCCCTCCGACACCACCATGGCCGACCTGGCTGCGGCTCGGTTCTCTATACGGCACGTCGGTACTGCGCCCTTGTGGCGACCCAGCGGCCTTGTGCCGTTGGCTTCTTCGCGGTCCGTCTCCGTCATCAAAAAATAAGAACAACCAAAGGGGGAGGGTCGGGCCGTGTTCGTGCAATCTGAGCCCTCCTCATCATGGCGATAACATTTGGCATACCATAATCTAGAAATTTGAACGATGAAGAATGGAGGTTTATAATCATATATAAAATAACTCAAATCCCCCTACCTCGTTATTGTCATTTAACGTTGATGAAGTCGCTGGAAGGCGAACGTCATTCCATTGATGTCGGGAAGCGTCCGGGGTAGGAGACCGAGGAAGAAGCGTCAGTGGAATTCTTTGCTGTCGGCTCCTTCACTTTTGGCTCAATCGAAGATCGATGAAGATATTCATCGTTCTTCGTTGGAAGGATGAAGTTCTCCAAGGGTTCTCCAAAGCTCCACCAGAAAAGAAAGTTCCAACAAAAATGATGGGTTAAGCTAACCCATTATTTAATTGTTGGACAAAAGAATTCAAATGATTTCAAATTAATTAATTAATGCTATTAATTAATTTGTGGTTTGGCACACTTATGAGGGAAGGTGGAAAGTTACAAATAAATGAAGAGTGGGTTAACTTCATTAACTCAAGGGAAGTTTAAGGGTTTCATCCCACATAAATGGGGGGGGGGGGTTTAGGGGGTTTGAAGCTTATGTGGGCCCCACATAATAATATCCTCCCAAGGGAGGTTATGTGTGGGTGGTCCCCACCACTAACCTCCTCTTGGAGGTTTTAACCACCAAGGAATAAAAATAAGTTAACCCTTATTTTTATTTAACTTAATTAAAAACCCCCAAAATCTAACTTCTACTCTGGTTAGAACGCAACTGTGGTGAAGGTATCACTAAGCAATCACCGATGCTGCGAGTTCAATGGTGCCCTCATATTTTAGTTCTGAGCACCGGTTCAAAATATATAAAATCCTGCTCATACGTTTATTGAATGTACCCAAACAAAACTTTAGAAATTGATTAAGGGCACACCGGGCCTTGTAATCAAGTGCCGTAAATTTTCACAGACTCGTAAAAATCCCATGAATTTAAGAAAAAATTTTCCACACAATTTCTGGGTCTTTACTTTTTTAATCTGAATTTTAACAATAAGGGAGTCTTAAACTGAGTTGGTATTTCATCAACTTGTTATTGTACTTCTTACTCTTATTCTTCCGCTTCCTCCTCTCCCTCTTCTACTTTCATATTAACAATCACTATAATTTTCTTATTCTCTTATAATTATTATGTAAAACTACATTCAATTTTTCTATATTTCATACAAAAAATAAACTTTATTATATATATTTTAATTTTTGAATTTCATATTAGAATTCAATGATACAACTTCCTTCAATTACTACTAATTATTGTTCAGCCTTCATATCTATCTAGGCCTTATATCCACCATTTAATATAGTTAAAATAATTAATGATTCAAGTTGTAGTATCCTACAAAGCACTAAATAATCCATATCAACAAAATCTCAAATTCTAGACTCTAGCATAAATTATAGCTTGAATTCATTAATTATTCTATGATGAACCAATTTTCCTTTAACTACTTATCAAACTAACACTACCTTTTCAATGAGGTCAATTGATTCATTATGTAAAGTTTATATTCTTTTCTATAGTACTAAATGATTATGTATTGATACCATAAATTGTGTAATAATTCATCTACACCCCTAAAAATAGCATAAATCTTAACTCTCAAAGATTCTCATTGTAGTATAACACCATCACACAAGACATAATTTATCCTATGCTATTGCATGGATTTCTCAATTAAACATGACTATCTCACAATATAAAAATCCAACCTTATGCCTTATTCATCCAAAACCTTCATTGTGGTGTTATCATAATATTCACTGTGTAATCCTTTTCACTCTTTAAAAAAGTGAAAACATGATAACTCATAGCTATACATAGTAGCATGACTTCCATGTTGTGATAAACCAGTTCAAAATATCATTAGATTAAATTCTATAATTATAGTGAAAACCATTTGGTTTCATTGTGATTTAATATTAATTCAGTATAAATTAATATTCGATATGTTCAATCATAGATTGATCCCTTATATTGTAGTGTAATTTACTCTACCTTTAGAAAACATCAATCTTCCAAAGTATTCATTTTAGAATAACTTAATCTTATGTATATCCCATTATAGCATGATCAAAACACTCATGGTGTGACTAGGATCAACATCTCTATATATGAATATTATATAGAGTTTATCACAATAGGGTTAATCTTATATAGGGCGCATTACCATCTAAATTATTTGCATAAAGACATCATTGTGGTGTGTTGAAATTTATTGTGGTGTGATTTAATATATAGCTCTAAAATTAGTTCCAAAATTCAATATCTCAATTACAAACTTATTTTATCCACATAAAAATATTATAACATCCTTCTACTAAAATGAAACTACATTTTATGTGAATTTGAACATGATTTATGTGGCAACCAAAAAATCCAACACAAAAAACCAAATCCAATAAATATCTAGTTAACTTTTTCTCCCCAGACAAACACCACAATGATAGGGGTTTCTTATTTAACACATGATTTTAGAAAACTACACCTAGGTATCAAAAAATATTCTTAGGTATATTTATATTGAGATAATAAAATATGACCCTTATATTGAGAAATTTGAAAACCTAAGAAATACCTCATCTCTCTGAGCATGGAAATATCAAATATATTCTTCATCTCCAAATAAAACTCCTCATAGTCTCATTATTAATTTTAAATAAATATAATATCATTATCATAGACAATAATAATTAAAGATACCTCTTTATCTTTTTTGATGTAAAGGTTGTTGTCCACTCTTCCCTTCCAAAAATCCCGCGTGCTTAAGTATGGATATTTCTTCTAGTACCATTTACTTAGTGCATGATTTAAACCACACTACAAATTTTTCAACACGAAATTATATCCTTCATTTTCTCTAAGTAATAATCCATTTTATTTCATAATTTACACTTCTTATTAAAATTATACATTAAATAAGGATGACTTGAAATCCATTTGAAATATATTTTATCACCATTTAGCTATAATAAAAAGTAATATTCTAATAGTATCAAGCCTAGAAATTGTGAAAAAATATCATAAAATCAATTCCCTCCCACTCATGAAGAGCCTTAAAACATGAGCCTTTCCTTATTTCTAACCAACTCTCCTCTCTTATTCAACTTGCAATAGACAACCCACTTTGTTGTAATGGAAATATTGTTTATTGACCTAGGTTACAACCCAAAAGTGTTATTATTCTTGATCTGATCTAACTTATAATTTATTATATTGATCCAATCTTATTAACCCAAATATTCTTTAACTTCATTTAGTCCGACCTTATAAAATTATGAGGTATGAGTTTCGGTACTCAAATATCTCCTAGTTTTAATTGGATATCCTTGATCTACAATCTAAACATTATCCTTGGATGAGTTGATAAAGGGTATTATTCATCTCTAGAAATAGTTAAATCATCACCTTGAACCTTCACTTATTCTTAATTTATATATAGTGAATCATATTATTAAGAGTCATGAAATTCATAGTAAATTTTTAATTTTTGGTCCCAGATCATGGGATGTTTTGAGAATCAATATTTTTGAGTGTTAGAAAGTCTCAATGAGATTTTTTGGTTGTATTTTGAGGCCCAAGAGGTGTTTTAGGTGATTGGGTAAATGTTATAGTAGGTTTGGGGTGGCTCTATAGATAAATTTTTATGTAGGTGGATCATCACACAATGGAAGGTAAGAGATACATCACGACAAGGGGATAACCTTGGAATCATTCCATGCATATGGGAGGTGCCATGACAAGGAAGCAGTAGTCACACTATGACTAGTGGGTGTCATGGAATGGTGGTGGTTTGTGTGGGGTTTTTTCAAAAAGGGAAAAAAATTACATATGGTCATCATGATATAGTGGAGGGTGAAACACCATGAATATTATTCTTATGTATGGGGTCTAGGGACCTTTATATTATACCTTTGTGTTTTTTTGGAGGAGGATCATTATACCAGGGCTTCTAGGGTTATCTCATGACAGGGATTGTGGTGTTATATGAGGATGAGGGCACATCATGGAAGAATTAGACTATGTCATGGAAATTAGGGAATAAAAAATTTGGTTTTTCTTGAGGGGTTATACCATTACATGACTAGAGGGGTCGCACCATAAGGTGCAGTTAGTGAGGCCTTGGTTATATCAAAGGGAGAAGTGTTACACTTTAACCCAAGGGGCCATGCCGTGAATGATTCTTGGAAGGGGGAATCACATAGTGAGCATTATGGGTTATACTATGATTAATATATGTTACTATTTTAAAAAATAAGGGGTATATATATTATTTATAGCTCATCCCCTCTTAAGATTTAGTGAAATGGGGAATCAAGAGAGATCCATTTTAGCCAATTCATCCCTCCCCCCCTTTAAATTCTCCTTTTATGAGGGAAAAATCTTTTTGTTTCAATGGTAGATTTAAGGTATGATATTAATATCCTCCCTCTATTCTTATTTACCTTTATTAGATGATAACCTTAGTGTCTTGGGATAGGTTTTTAGTGATGATTTCACTATAGTAATGTCGAATCGAGTTGGGATGATGTGGATTTTAGATGTGATAGATATAGGATATCCTAAGATGATGAATGAATTATGTCTCTTATAATATCAATTTAAGTATGTTTCTAAATGAATTATTTATTTATTTTAATTAAATTTTATGAAATTAGTGAATGACCAGGTTTTGTGTGATAGGGATTTTTCTTATAGTGGTTTTGGGAATGCACCGTGGACCTTTTATATGTAGTTGGGTATGGTTTTGGTGATGCAAAATTTCCTGATGTTTTTTTTCTATTATGAATTTTTGGATTAAATTAAATAATTAATTATGAGTTTTTATAATTAATTATTTTTGATGCAGTGTATTGAGACGAGAGCTCCCACATTATTATGATCTCGGGAAAGGCATGAATGGTCTTAATGGATTATGATTAGAGAATTACAGTGATGGTAACTGCATATACAAGTTAGGTGATCCTTATAATAAAAAATAATATACCTTTTTATTCATGATTATACATGTGTTCATGTTTATATGTACTTAGGTATAAAAGGGATGGGGACTAAGATCACCCTAGTTAAAGATATAGGATGGCAATTAGCCTCATAAGTGTGGACCAAACACTATATTAATGGTTGTGAATAATGGAGCTGACTGATAACCATTTCTTCAAAAAGTTAGAGGATTCCAGTTGAGTTACAAGAGCCCCATGTTAGGTATTGGGGTGTGGGAAGAGACAAAAATAGTATAAATTTTCTTTCTAAGGCTATTTAGGTAGGCACAAAAGGTTTATTCCCATTAATGATCCTTGGTACAACCATACATATTATGAATTTTAGGAAACACCCTGTTAAGGGTGGAGGAGAATCTTGATATGCATTATGAGAAGGATAATCCCTTATAGATTTAATGAGGTGTGATATATAGGGTTCATCCTGATAATGTTCTCTAGAGATCTCTAAAGTAATATGTGTTATGTGCCCAAAGAATGGGTTAAGAAAATTTTAGGATGACTTGTTATGAGATTTATATGGATTTTGATGAGAGTTAGGAAGAAAGGTCCTTGATTAGTGGGACCAAGTTGTGATGTGAGAGAAGAAAGAGGGATTAGATCGAACTCTTGAGTTTAGGGTTAGATAGATCCAATGGGTTGAGAGAAATTGTGGGGTGTTGGATATAACTTGGTTTTATGAGAATAAATCAAGAATGGCCCAAAGAACCCTAGTGGATGGACTTACAGGTGAGATGATATCGCTGATAGGTTTGATGTGTCATGGTTGTGTGTCCAAGATGGTCTTGAATATAATAAAATTTGAGTCTATGTGTATGATGAATATTTTTGATTTAGGACATGTGTCTAGATTTTTTCTGAATAACAGCCTAGTGATGAGATGGTGTGCTTTTGTAATGAGCTACGATGCCTAGTGGTGTGTATGTTGGATGATGTGATAAGATTTTTGATACCATTTTGAGTAAGAAGGTGATTTAAAGACCCAACCTTGAGAAATAAGGTACCATTTGGGATATTATTCTAAGATCCACCTTGAGAGAGGGGAGTAGTCGGGGTGATATAGTATGGGATTGGACCTTGTTCCAACCTTGAGTGAGAAGTTTAGGATCCATGATAATGACGTGAAGCCTCCCTTGAGAGAGGTTGGGTTGGGTAATTGACAAGGATTCCCATGGATGGGTTTATGATATATATGATGGTTCTAGGTAGCTATTTTAACCCTAGTTGTATGAAATATGATGGTTCCAATATAGGATGAAACCCCTTGGGTGTATGTGATATAACAATTCTAAGAGGGGATACAACCCATTGGGTGTATGCGATATGACGATTCAAGTTAGGGATGTGAACCCATGGGTGTATTTGATATGAAAGTTACAAGAGAGGATGTATTCCCATGGGTGTATAAAATATGATGGTTCTAGGTGGGGATGATCCCCCTTGGGTTTATGCGATATGATGCTTTTTGGACAGGTTTGTGACCCTGGGTGTATGAGATATGATGGTTCGAGGTGGGGATATGACCCTTGGGTGTACGTGATATGATAGTTCTAGGAGGGGATGCTCCCCTGAGTTTATGTGATATAATAGTTCATGGTAGGGATGTATCCCCCCTATGTGTATGTGATCTGGCTATTCTAGTTGGGTATGCATCCCTTGGGTGTATGGTATATGAGGTTCTGAGATAGGAATTGGTCCCCTCAGGTAATATTTTATACACAGGTTCTGGGGCAGGATGTGGTTCCCCTTGGGTGGATACATTCAAAAATAGATCTAGGGAAGGACTTTGCTTCCCCTAGGTGGTGGTGTATGATGCTCAAAGATATCTGGAAAAGGTCAAAGTAGGTTTTTTTGGTTGTTGTGGTGGCCAATGACACAAAATGTATGATTATGTGTCTGATTTCTATTGATTATTTTTCTTTTTTATACATGTATATGATGGATTATATTATGGGTGCTTGTGTGTTTGAGTTTTATCATTTGAACTTTTCATCCACACTTTTTTGTTTAATATTTTATTTGTGGTTATCCTAGTGGGTGATCATTTGTGATGTATGACTGTATTATGAATTTCATTTGTTATATAATAGATATGTTTTATTTATTAGTGTAGTCTAATTACTAATAAGGATGAATTTTGGTCATTTATCTTTTATTGATGATTTTATATCAAGGGTATTGTCCCCCTAATGTATGAATTAGGCCCTCTTCACTAGTCAGTAGCTAGTAGGTATGGGGAGGCATGTCTTAGGTCATGTATCATGCTAAACAGAATACTAAGGAGTGTTTTTTGGCTAGGATATTACAATGTGGTATGAGAGTATTTTTTCTTTTCTGTATTATTTAGGATATGGTATATAGAGAATATGAATGTGTTTGAGATCATGAAGGACCTCATACTGGTGAGTTATGAACTATTTTTTTAGTGGAAAGTCTAGGTTATAAGGGTTAAAAGATTATTGTTCTTGGTTTTTATTGTTATAATTGACATATTTATTCAAGTATGACGTGTGTTTTTGAGATCATTATTTATGGTTTTGGATCTTATCCCATGGTGGCAAGAGGCATGTATACAATCATCATTCTTGGATTATAGGATTCACATGACATTAATATTCTTGTGTATGATTGATTTCACTAATAAAAATGGGTCCAGTTGTTTAAAATGTCAATAATAACTTATATGAAATTTTCCTATATAACTTGTTGGTGACATTCTACTCAACTAAAGCACAATATTTTCCTTTGATATAAGGTCTTGTGGATATTACAGGGAGATGTTTTATGGTGATGGATATACAATCCCTCTATATAGGGAATTTATAGTGACCCTTGGTGGGTCAGTACAAGCATTGTATGCCTTGGTGGTGGACCCTGGTGTGTTCAGTATAAGTGTGGTATGCATAAGGGAGATGATATAAGGACATGAATATGTTTCCATGAGGATATGTATACCCTTTTGAGGATGGAATAAATTCATGTTAGGTGACTTGAGTTTCTATTATGTAAAGTGATTAGAGTGATTTTGGTATCAATTTCAAGTTTTAAAGGGAAAGATCAGTTAGATGCCTAGTGCTATTGGATGGATATCTTAAATGGATGTATCTAAAATGGATAAACCATGGGTAGATGGTTGTGGTTTTGTAATGATTCTCAGGAGGTGATTCATCATGCAGTAGGCCTTCATATGATTAATATGCCTTATAATTATTGGGGGGGGGGTGGAATTGAGATTGATTTTGGTTTGATGAGATTTATATGTGAGGAAGGCATGATTAGTGGTTCAGTCCTGTGATCCTAGGTCTGATATCATGAAACTAATTGGATCATGTGTCTGATTGTGTGATTTGGTGATATAAGATCATACTGTAGTTATGTTTTTATAAGATTGAGTTGGATTGTGGGCTAAGAACCAATTAGTTGGTTATTATAGGATTTATCTAACTTAGGAGGAGGAGGGTTAGTGTTGGTGTGTATTTTTTTGGAAAATATTTAATGTGCGAGGGAAAGTGCATGCTGGATATGCATGGTTCTCATTGGTTTATAGATAAATGAGCGGTAATGTGTGGGTCAAGTACTGATGAATTTGATGAGACATGTGTGGGAATGGTGGCCTAATGTCTGGGGTTAAAATGGGAATCATTGACTTTATGATATATGGTGGAATTAATGTTAAATTAGAGTACGGTTAATCCAAGTAAGATCCTTGAAATCATTTCCTATGATGGGATAAGTGTGGTTTAGAAAGAGTGACATGTGCATAATGATAAAACCTATTAGGAATTGCACTTGAGGAGTAGTGTAAAGGAAGATAAATAAAGGGAAGTAAACCATTTATTGTTGAAGTATGTGGCCCTCATTATGGGTGAAATATAGTGAATGTTTAGGATGTTATTCCTCCTAATCTAGGAATGCGTAGTGATTTAGGTTTTGTGTTGGAACTTGGGTGTGAGAAGGGAGATACCATTCAGACACTCTATTTGGTAATGGAAATGATATTATCCTTAGAGATTAAGAATTTTGGTTCAGTAGAGTAATGATAAAGATACTCCTATGGCGGTGATCATTTAATTAGTCATACATGTATGATCTCTACATTTAATGGGATGTGAATGTGGTGAGATCAGTTGGAGGATGGTTGAGAAAACATTGGGATATCGACGAGTTTATGGATTTGATTTTATATTTTTTCCTTATAAATAATTGAAACTTGGATTTAGATGTGGTTTTAGATAGATTCTAGGTTTTTTAATTGATCTTTATATGGAATTTAGTGTGATCCAAGAGTGAGTTGGATCGTAGGTGTGTCAATGATCATAGAGATAGTATTACAGATGGTGTTAGTGGTTGATAACCCAATATTTTAATTACCACAAGTGCTGGTTTTGGATTCAAATTTAATTTTTTAAATGATTTTTTGTTGCCTTTGGGTAGTTAAGGCACCATGATTAGGTGATTTGATGGTGAACTAGTGGGCGAGGCTGGGAATTTTCAAAGGAAGTTGGCTATAGGATGACTGATAGGAGTTTTGTGTTTGATTGGATGCAGTGAGGTTAAGATCACATCAGGTGCGTCATATCATGTATGTAAAATGTTTTTCAATGATTGACCTTGGTTTTTTGGAAAAAAAGTTGGCGTATCTAGGGCTAGTACTTTGACGGTGGAAACCACATCGAGCATGTTGATATACCTCTTAAAGTGTGTACTCGATAGGTGATTCTTGTTGTGGGTAGAATCATAAGACTGTGAATGAATTAGATTTTTATTCTTTAGAATCCAGGATAGATGAGTGCAGTTGAGCACTATCTATTTTTTATTTATGATTATTAGTGGGTAGATCAGCTTTTGATTAATAGTGTGTGTTAAAGTTAAAGTTTCACATTAGAAGCATGTTTAGGGCTCTAGGATAGAATGTGGTAGGATAGTGGATAAATGACTACCGAGGTTGGTCAGGATTAATGACCATTGTGGCTTCTCAAGTATAAGATGCATTATCCTAGGGATTTTGTAAAGATTTGTGTTGGGTAAATGTTGGATTAATGTTAGGGTGACCTGGTAGCTAAAGTTTAAGTGTCTCATCACATCCTAGTATGTAAGATACATGCCCTGATGAGGGCATGTCTAGGGGATCAAGCTATGATAGTGGAAGGTTACATGGTATGGAAGCAGTGGTCGTGACATGACCACTGGTTGTCATGACATTATGGATGTTTTTATGGATGTTTTCAATAAAGAAAAAACCATACGCATGGGAATCATTTCAGGTTGGAGAGAGATAATCCATAGTGATAATTCTTAAACATAGGTTCTAAAGACCCTTATGTTTTTACATAGTGATTTTTCATGAAGGAGGATCATCATGCCTTGACCCCTAGGGTTATGCCATGACAAGGGTTGCAGTGTTCCAAAAAGATAAGGCTACATTGTGGAAGGAGGCCACACTGTGGAGGTTGGGCCCTCAAGAATTTGGTTCTTCCCATGGGAGTTATTCCACACTATAACCATAGGGGTAACACTATGATGGATAGGCCATGGGGTCTTGGTTTTGGCTAATGTATGTGTGTCACACCATGACCCAAGGGGCTATGATGTGACTAGTATCTGGTAGAGGGAATTACACAATGATCCCTAAGGGACACACCATGATGGAGCCCTATTTTTTTTTTTTAAAATAAAGGTTAGAACCATCATTTCTAGGTCATGATCTCTTAATATTTTGGGAAATAATTCATTGGGAGAGTTCTATTTCAGCTAGATCATCTGATTCTCTTCCCCTTTTCAATTACACTTTGATTAGTGTAAATTCTTGGTGTTTCTGTAACAAATTTAAGGTATGAACTTCATATCCTCCATTTATTATTCTACCCATTTTTTATCCATTAACCTTACTATCTTATTCTAGGATTTTGGGGATGATTTTACCCAAGTAAGGTTGAATCGGGTCTTGATGATGAGGATTTTTCATGTGGTGTATAGAGGACATATTGAGATGGGGAATGCACACCGTCTCTCACCATTTCAATTGAGGAATGGCACACAATGAGTAATTTAGGATTTTTAATTAAATTATATGAAAATAGAGAGTAACCAGATGCCTTTTTATGGGGATTTTCCTCACATTTTTCCCAAGAGTGTGCCATGGACCTTCTATTTACAGTTTTGGTGATGCGACATTTCCCATTGAGAATCTAGAGATTATGCCTTTTTGAATAAAATAAAATAATTAATTATATGTTTCTATAGTTAATTATTTTGGATTTTATGGATTGAGATAGGAGCTTAAGTGTCAATATGAGATTGGAATAGGAATGTATGGTCTTAGTCAAGGATGAGTAGAGCATTGTGAGGATAGTAACTATGTGTTTGAGGTAGGTGGTCCCTATGATATAGAATCATATGCTTTTTTATAGATTATTATGCATACATGATTTTTTATTTACTTATGTTGGAAATATATAGGGATCTAGAGAGATCTAGTTAAAGATATATAATGGAAGTTAGCCTCCTAAGTGTGGAGTAGGTTCTCTAATGATGGTTGTGGAAAATAGAGTTTCCTGGTGACCATTTCTCAAAAATTGGTGATGATGATGGTTTAGTTATGAGAGGACTGATTTAGTTTTCAAAGTTTGGGAAGAGTTTAAAATAGGACAGTTTTTATTATTATGGATAGTTAGTTAGGAATGATAGGATTAGACATATTCCAAGAAACACCCTCTTAAGGGTGGAGGAGAATCTTGATGTTCATTATGAGTAAGATAATCCCTATGGGGTTAGAGGATGTGTGATCCAAAGAGTTCCTATTGATGAATTTATTGAGATATATCTAAAGTGATATGTTTAATTAAACCCAAGAAAAGGTAAATAGAATTGTGGGATGAATTGGCATGGTATTTATAAGGATTTTGATGTCAGTCAGCTTAGATAGTCCCTGGTTAACAAGACCAAGTTGTGATGTAAGAGAAGGAAAAGTAATTGGATGCACCTCTTGATTCTAGGTTCTCATGGAGCCTATAGGATGAGACAAAATCATGGGGTGTTGGATACCACTTGGTATTTATGATTAAAAATATTTATGGTCCTGGAAGACCCTAGAATATTCCCTTATGGGTGAGGTGAGATTATTGATATTTTTAACATGTTGTGCCTATGTAGATGAGATGGTATTGAGGAGAATATCATGTGAGTCTAAGTAGATGATGAGTAATTCTAAAATACGTGGGTCTAGGTATCGAATGACTAGAACCTTGGTGATGAGCTGGTGAGATTTTGGAATGAGTTATGATACCCGAAGGTGTGTATGATAGATGATATGATAATATGTTCTTCCCTATATTTTGTGAGAAGGTGTTGGTGGGACCCTACTTTGAGTGATAAAGTAGTGGTTGTGATGTTATTATGAGACCCATCCCAAGAGAGGGTGATGGTCAAGGTAATGTGGTCTGTGATTGGACCTTGGGATAACCATGAGTGAAAAGGTTGGGCTCTAAGGTGATGATTTGTGATCTCCCCTAAGTGGGGTTGTGTTGAGTGATTTATGTGGATTTCCCCATATCGGTTTATGATATATAATACCATTATAAGTGGGTATAAAAACCCCTGGGTGTATGAAGTATGATGGTTCCAAGTGAGGAAACAACCCAGTGGGTGTATCGAATATGATGGTTCCAGGAGTCGATGCACCCCCTTGGGTGTGTTCAATATGATGGTTCCTAGCGGGGATGTTTCTCCCTGGGTGTATGTTATTTGAAAGTTCCTAGAGATGATTTTACCCATTGGGTGTATGAAATATGATAGTTTTAAGTGGGGATGAAACCCATTGGGTGTATTCTAGATGATGGTTCTAGGAAGGGATGCAGTCCCTTGGGTGTATGTGATATAACAGTTATAGGTGGGGATGCACCCCCTAAGTATTTGTGATATGATGGTTCAAGGTTGGGATGTGGCCACCTAGAAGTATGAGATATTATAGTTCTAGATAGGGATTCATCCCCATGGTTGTATGTTATATAAGGTTCTAGGGTAGGACTTGGTTCCCCCTATGTGATATTCTATACATAGGTTTCGAAGTATGATGTGGTTCCACCTGGGTAGTTATATTCTAAAAATGCTTTGGGGTAAGACATAGATTCCCCTTGGGTGATGTTTTATTATTCTTAGAGACATCCAACAAGGGATAAAGTAGGTGTGGTTGGATTTTGTGATTTCCTAGTTAGCACACGAATACCCAATATGTATTCTTGTGTATCTAATTTCTATAAATTATTTTCCTCATGCATACTTGTATATGATGGAGTATATTTGGGGAACTTGGTGAAACCATACTTTTTTTTATGTTGAAACCTTTCATGATCACTCTGGTGTGCATGTCGAAATTATATCTATTTTATAGGTTTGAGCATAATATGTTTAATGGATTGAACATGGATAGATTGATAGGGTATTGGAGGATGAGATGGACATGTGGGTTGGGGATTATAGTAGAGAATATATACTTGATTTATTATTTATTATTATATATTTTTTCAACCCAATGGGTGATCAATTTTGATATATGACTATATTCTCTATTTTTTTTGTTATAGAATGAATCTGTTTTATTAATCTATATACTCTTATTATTGTGGTTGATATTTGGTTATTTATTTGTTATCGATGAATTGATATCGAGGGCATAGTCTCCCCAACATATGAATTAGTCCCTCACTACTATTTGAAAATATATGGTGTTTGGTGAGGCACACTTTAGGTCATGTAGAGTGCCAGCTAGAACACTTATGAGTGGTTTTAATTTGTGTAGTTACACATATATTTTTTAGAATCCTCATCCTGCATATCAACTAATTATATTTTATTATCATCACTTATGGGACTTTCTTTTTGATATGTAACTTCATTACTTGAGTGTTCTATCACTATCACATAAACACTATTTATAGTATTCCTTGTCTCCTTATTGTATTAGTGATATCCTCTTATGATTTAAGGGTAATCAAGGAAGATAAATTCAACTCATCCTCATTAAAACTTACCCATATTTTCAGTTTTCACCTTGATAATAAAAGGGATTAAAAATACCCTAAAATATTTCAATCTATGGGTCTTCTTATAATACATATCATATAGTGTCATATGTGAACTGGCTTGACATAAGAAATGGTTTTGATTTTGAAACTTAGTACTAATTTATTACCTAAAAAAATAGAGACATATCATACTCCACCAATATAGTGTGATCCATTTACACTAAACTGTTGTTTTTTCCTTTCAGCCACACTATTTTTTAGGGTATATGGTGTAGTGAATTCATTATTATTACTATTCTTTCCAAGGTATGCTTCAAACTCTACACTTTTATATTAAACACCGTTATCCATCCACAACTTCTTCAAGGAGAATATATACTAATTTTCTAAGCTTATTTTGAAATTATTAAACATCTTTAAGGACTATGACTTATGTTTCATAAACATAATACATGTAGTATGAGTGAAGTTATTAATAAAAAAAATAAAATACTTACCTAAATTTATTGATTATTTCCTCATATTCCCACAAACATCTAAATGATTGAGCTCTAATGGGTAAGATATTCGAATATCCAATTTTTTATATAAAGAATTAACAATATTCCCCTTTTTTAATGTAGATAACATCTAATTTTTCTCTATCTCTGGCATAGGTACATCACATAAATTATTTTATTAGGTAAGATTACTCATATTTCTTTGACCAATGTGGCCAAGTATTCGATTCCATAACTGATTTTCTTCTTTCAATATCAAGTAGCATGAATTTTCAATATCACTAAACTGAAATAAATTTAATTGCATTCTATGTCCTCTAGAAAATATACATCCATATTTAAATATCTTCAAAAAACGTTTAACTTTTATAATTAACACTTCATTTAATTAATCACATAGTTGATATACACTCACTAAGTTGCGTTTCAACCCATCAATGAATAGAGTGTTCTTAAACTTTAGATTGTATTCTCAAATTAATAATGAACTAAATCCATTTATTTTGAGTGACCCATTATTTAAAAAGGTCATAGATCATTACTTTAACTTTTAAATATTTTCAACAGATTCAAATATTCTATCATATGTGAATAACATCCACTATCCAATATTTATAAATGTTCTGTTTGGGATGTTTTTAGTAAAAATTCAACAACCACTAACTTCTACTTCCTTTCTATTTCTTGTTTTGAGGGTTTTTAGTGTTGAAACTAGTTATCAATCTAGTGGTTAGTATATTAATATTGTCTTTATCAAAATGACTTGGTTAATCACACCTTCCAAAAAACTTATACTAATGATTGTAATTTATTTTCAACTTTTAGTTCATATTTTTCTGATTGTTTATGAAATTTTATACTTTTAGTGGGATGATTTCCCTAGAATCATTACCTTTTATAACATATAATATAATATAAATATTTATAATTGAACAAAAATCTCCTTTAAATATTCCTAAATCCTCTATAATACCAATAATAACTATAAAATTTATACTTTACTTTAAACACAACTTGCTATCCATAAGTAGGATCCTATTATTCTTTCATATTATTACTATTAACCTTGGTCACATTTTATAAAATAAAATTATCATATACTCCCAAACAATTATGTGTTCAATATTTATTTATTTCAATCCATTTTGAGTAACCATTTATGATAATTTTCTCTTTAGATTTGGCCTTCCTAGAATTTTTATATTTCTGAGAACTATCTCAGTTTTCCAAAAATTCAACTTTTACAACTTTTTTATTCACATAATTTTTTTTAAAAATCATATTATTTTAGAATTATCTAATTTCTATAATACAAATATTAAATTTGTATTTAAACTTTTATAATTCCTTTTCAGCATTGATCAATTTTTGTTGGATAATTTCAAGTCCAGTATCCTTTTTATTGACTTATTATTCCTTATAAACATTCCATTTCTTCTCTTTAGTGAGTAACTTCTCTAAGTTTCCATTTTATCTCATCAACTTTGACTCATTTTTAGCATGCAAGGCATAATTTTTACTTGATGATTGGTTGTAATTCTTTAGATTCTTGTTTTCTTAAACATCCTTGAAATCTTGGAAATATATTCCTTGAGTTATTACTTTAGAATAAACACCATTTCTTTTTGCTCCCCAATTCCATCTCCAATTATCTCATCAATAGTAATTTATTCTTCATTAACATTCATGGTTATAACCCTTTCACAAAATTCACTCTCAACTTCTTCATCATCCTCACTACTCTAATTGTCTTCATGATTTGATAATAGATATCTCTTTTCTAATTTTGGAAAATTATTAACCTTACCATTTGAAGAAAACATTGATTTATCCAATATTGATGATTTTTTCCATGAATAAATCCTTGTCTTATCATCCACATCTTCACACATTTCATATTTTTTCAACCATTGATACTTTCCTACAAAATGTCGAATAAATATCCGCAAGGGTAATATTCCCTAATACATTTGTTTACCTCTTCTCAAACTTTGTGAAATAAATAAAATTACTTTATCAAATTTCATTTCAAAATACTCTTCTTTATCCAAATATTTTTCTTTAACATCAACATATTTACTGCTCTTTTCTTTCTTCATTTCTTTAAAAGATATTTCCATTCCATTATGTCTCTTATTCTTGAAAGAAATCCCTTTACTCATTTCATAAGAAATTAAGATGCTATAAAAATAATCCTGTGTAAATGTGTTGGGATCACATTCTTCAAGAACTAATACCTTTTTATAAATCAGATATACAAAGATATGTAGTATCTTCTAAAAAACCATAGAATCCACCAACTTATCACTAAAACCTCTGATGGTTCTAACCACTTAATTAACTCAAGTGAATAATTCATCCACTGTGTCATTATAATTCATCTTAAGATCTTCATATTTCAATCTCAAAATTTATATCCTATGTTGATTCAATTTCACATTACATTCATAAATATTTTCTAATTTATTACAAATTCCCTCAACTTTTTTCATCCCTTTGACTTTGAGAAACTCATTTTTTGAAAGAGATAATAAAATGGAATTTCAAGCATGACAATCATTGTCTAAATTAATTTTATCTATTTACATAATTACAACACATTCATCATGAAAAGTAAAACCATTAGTGGAATCCTATAATACATCTAGACTATTTAACAAAATATATGGTAGCATCATATCTTTCTAAATATAATAATTTTTTCCATCAAAAGTGGTAATCCTCTTCTTATTCACTAAATTAATATTATCTATATTCAAAATATAAATACATAGCCGAAACCTTAAAACACATAAGAACAATTTCTCTTCAAACTCTAAAAATATAATCATCTTTAAAAGGAATCTAAATGCTCTGATACCAATTTAAAGGTCCCTCATAGATACTTATAATTCAGTAAGAGTAGTGGGGGTGAATCAATAAATTTACTTCCTTTTAAATATATTATTAAAAAACATTCATATCCAGTTAAAATGTATGATAGGATCACTACACTTAAACCACATACACATTAAGGAATAAAAAT
The DNA here is from genome assembly GCA_963277665.1 of Viscum album. Taxonomy (NCBI): domain Eukaryota; kingdom Viridiplantae; phylum Streptophyta; class Magnoliopsida; order Santalales; family Viscaceae; genus Viscum; species Viscum album. The sequence continues at coordinate 1,400,176,747 of OY728127.1, read as the reverse complement.
AGTTGAAAAAATATATTTTCACATGTTTCACTATTGAAAATAGGAAACTACATCCTTGATATGATCTAATAATTTCCATGATCACACATTCCACTAGAATAATCATGTGGATTACAAACGAGAATATATTATCCTTGAAATCGTGATAAAAATGTGTATCCTGACTTCTATAAAGTTCTTTCACATAAAAAATATATAGAGTATGAATTTTAATAATACTAAATCCTTCAAATTAGTCACAATCCCATAAATTTTTCATAATGCTTATTCGCCTTCTTCCTCCTTTTCTTTTTATTCCTCTTCCACTCACATATAATAAGAACTATTATTTCCTTATTCTCTTACACTTACTTAATAAAAATCTCTTTACTCATTATATTTTACATAAAAACAAAATAAATAATTAAATGAAAATTCATTCAATATCTTTGAATTTTTGAATTTTAAAATTTAAATTAAATGATAAAACTTAAACTACTCTTGATTCCTTTTTATCCTTTAGACCTTTACAGGACTTCTATCTACCCTTATATATAGTTAGAATAATTAAATATTTTAATTGGAGTAGATCATGAATCATAAAAAGATCCACATAAACAAAAGCTAAAATTATGGACCCTAGAATAAGTTAAGGCATTACTTCATTAATTGTGTAATGGTCAACTATTTTTCTTCTAACTACTTCTCCCATTATGGTGAGAACAATTTATTCATGTTGTGAAGTTATTATTATTTTATCCAAGTCTAAATTATTTCACCATGGTACGATAAATTTATGATTAATCCATTTATCCACCTCAAAATAGAATAGATCTTAGCTCTCACATCTTTTCATCACGGTGCAACAACAGCCGACAAGACACACTTCACCCTACAACGAATCTTATCCTTCTCAGTGTAGTGTGACTATCTCATAATAAATAGATACAAATATAAGACTTATTCATCTATATATTTCATTGTGTAATGATCATTATCTTTATGGAAAAATCCATTTCTCTCCTCTAAATAGTGAAAACCAGAAAACTCATAGTTATAAATCGTGGAGAGAATTACATATCATGATAGACCAGTTCATAACATCATCAAATTTAATTCTCCAATAAGGGTACAAATAATTTTATTAAGGATTGATTTATTCTTTATTAAGTAGAAATTAATCTTTTGTATGTTCAATAATGGTGAACACCCTTGTATTGCAGTGCAATTTACTCCTCTTGTAGTAAACTTTAATCCTTTACAACATTCATTTTAGAATTACATACTCTTATGTGGCTCCTATTATGATCTTTTCATAACACTCATGGAATGAACAAACTTATACTCTCCAAATATAAATCTTACATGGATCCTACATTACTAGGGTGAATCTTATGTAGATTTAATTCTCATCAGAATTAATCACACACATATATCATTATGGAATAATGACATGTATTGTGGTGTAATTTAATCTTCAACTCTAGAATCACTTAAAAAAATAAATATATCAATTCCAAACTTCTTCCAACCACCCAAAAACATTCAAACATCTTTCAAATCACATAAAAATACATTTTATGTGAGTTTGAACATGATTTTTTCATTGAAAAAAAAATCTAATACAAAAACCATATCCACTAAATCTATCCTCTAATTATCCTAGATAAACACCACAATGATAGAGGTTTCTTATTCAACACATGATATTATCAAACTCCCACTAGGTCTCAGAAAACTCCCTAGGGTTACAATATCTCCCTTAATAATCCCTTGACCACAACACCAGTGATACCGCTTCCCTGGTCACCGCTTTACCACATGATATGCAGATCAAATGACCTTGGTCATACCATGTTATTCCCTACACCACATCAACCATGGTTTCCCCCCACCATATAGTCTCCCAATTAGAGGTTCCTCAAATACATGGATCATTTTATGCCACAATCCACTTCGCCTACTCCATGTGGCCATGTTACCATATAGATCGTTGTTTTATCCAATGATCTATTGAATACATGTTACCCTAAAAATGAGTTTTTTTAGTGAAGTAGAGGGCCATGTAGCCTCCCTGTGTCTATACGATCATTTTATTCGACCATCATGTGGGGTCACACCACCATTTTATGGGTTGTGTATATTGGCCCCACCTTGGAATGACATGGAAAAATAGTTTTCATTTGATGAATAATTGGAAGGTTGAGATCTGAATGTTATACACTTTTCCATGAATGAAAACTACCACTTCCCATAGTGGTTAGACCACAATTGAAATCATTTGATTATAAACAAAATTATATTAAGATTCTTCTTGATATGAAGATCCTAAATATGTCCACCATTTCCTAGATTTTTTTGTTAAATTGGATAATTCTGAGATAGAATGTGATATTCCTAGAAAATTCACTCTAAAAATGAATATAAGATTAAAGAACTTACAAATGTGTTAGATTTATATCATTAAGAAATCTCAAATGATATATGGATGGGTTTGTGATTCAATTGAATGTATATTTTATCAATGAATCAATAATAAAGGCCTTAAAATTTCAATCATGATTTTCTTGAAATCCATGCATCAAATTTCAATGAATCCAAGAAATTTTGATTCATTTCATTATATATAATTAAGATCTAGGAGGATTTTTCATAATTCAAAAAATAAGGACCTATAATTGAAGATAATTTTTTTTAATCACTAAAAATTCTCTCTAATATTTATCATAATTCATGTGGTGTTTTTTTTTCTTAGACCATTAGAAGAAAATTTAATAATGAAACAGTATATTGTAATTTCATGGAACGATTATATGTTTAAGAAATATAATGAGAAAAGATAATTTTAAGTAGTAAATAGTGTATCTATATTAAAGAACTATACCATGGACATAAATATCCGATGATATCTAAATACGATCCTCCGTTTCAGTGGATTCCTATATAGAGATATAATCACCCCAAATCCCATCCACACTATCCTTATGAAAAAATATGAATATATATTGGATAGTCTTGTTCAAAACCATTTAATGAAAGTATTATTCATTTTAAAAAATTCACTAAAAACTCTTTCCACCAATGAAACAATGTCTTAACAACATCAAAAAAATTACCAAAATATTATCTTAAAGAAAACATTATATTTTTTACTCATTGGATAAGTCCATTTTTCAGTCCAAAACTTATTGAGAATCAATTTACTATTTAACTATTTAAGTAAAAATTAACATCTCTCCTTAAAACTTCCCATAGAGATCAAAAGTTTCCACTATAATACACCATTTAATTAAAATTAGTAATGATAAATTTAATGGCATGGATATTGGAATTTAATTTCAAGTATATTAATAGTCACTGTTTGGTGAAAACTTGAACTATTATAGGATCATGGTTAAAAAATATACATACTTGGTATAAATAGGGGTGTGTAAAGGGTTAAGTTTGTTTGATTAAAATATTAATCTCAACTGACCCATATTAGGTGGATGAAAAAAAGTATAACCCACATTCAACACCAAAGTATAATGTGTCAAAATTAAATCAATGTGATGGGTTAAAGTAGTTTAAAAGGTGGGATAATTCATGTTAGAATGGAATTATAATACCTCAAATAAATAAATGAAATTTATCATCCATATAAAAATAAATAAATTAATAAATTAAATGTGTTATGAAATATTTATTATATGGATGTTATAATCCAAAAAAACTATGATTACTTACCATCCCATATCTAAACATTCAAATAGAAAACCCTTCATTTTATTCAACCATTGATAATATATCTATCAGATTTAAAAAAAGAGATCAAGATTGATCCATACCATTGGTTACAAACTTAATATAAAGTATATATATATATATATATGTCACTATATTAATGTAAGGAGGGGAATTTGGCCCTCCATACTTTCTTTATACATATTTTATACCTCTTTTATTTTATTTTTTTCATTTATCATTGCCATCCCAAATATTTGACACTATGATTTATAAATAATTCACTTCACTTGAAATAAATCATTCATTTATGATTATGTAATTCATCTTGGTTTTAATTTTAATTTGATTAGTTTCTCAACACATTATCAATAGAAACTTTATTTTTTCAAATAGGTTAATAATAAATTGGAAAATTATATTTTCTGTATAGAATTTTGTGAAGCTTGATTTTATCCCTCTTAAAATCTCTATAAATTACTAATTGTATTGGATTTTATATGTTGAGATTCATCTAAAAAAATGGACTTAGTGAGATAGTAAAAGTTTTAAATCAATATTTTTCTTAAGATCATTCCTAATCCATGAACTTATTTAAACATCACTGCTCTAAAGATTTAAAGAATTAGTTTCTAATAACAAGGGATACACTGGTCTTATAGAAAAACCTCAAACAGTGGTATGATCACCTAAAATTGGAAATAATTCCAAACTCAGTGTATGAATGGAGTCACTTAAGATTCCTAGACAATAAATCGGTAAGTAAATATAAATCTATAATGTTTAAAATTACATCATAATTAAAATACTACTGAGAAAATATTATCAACATTAATCTGCTAGAATTTTTTTTTCTAACTTCCATGCCTTGAACATTATTCTACAATACAATATTGGGGAAAAGTATTTAAAAAATATTTTTAATTACTCTCTTTACTTCTTATTATAAAATAAAACAATGAACTTTTGATGATGATTCATGAATCTTAACCCACTAGTGAGACTCTTTTACTTAATAAAAATGTGAATGATTATAATTTGGTTCATGGAAATAATATATATAATTAATTTTGAGGAAAGTAATTTTCTAGAGGTGATCATAAAAATAATGTGAAAAGGAAATGGAACCATCATAATTGGAAAATAATGTACAACCACAACTGAAGAAAATGAAGAATGATGAAAGTGAATGTTTTTAGTGTTGTATAAATGGGAATAGGTTGTATACCTATCATAAAACAAATAATTTTTTTGATCTTTATCAAAAATATATATAATGGAAGGAAAATAGAATTAAAGAAAACTTTGATGACCATGCATTGAAATATGATAATGATATTATTAATTTTGAAATTTATGATCATTTTGTAATCCCTGAAGACATCTAATATATAGATAACATGTAAATGATAATGGTGGAGATGTATTTTTTGTTTTATAATGTTTTTTCAAAGTTTATTCCATATTTTATTTCATTTTGTTTCCTTTTATTTCATATATTCATGCATTATTTTATTTTTAATAGAAATGGATGTCCTGAATCTCTATGTTAGGATTAATCCCCATGATAAAAATACTTTTCTCATTGGTAGTGACATAATGAACAGAATTATTAAATATGATAAATATTTGATCAACCTTAAAATAGGAAGTTCTCATATAAGTACATTACATGATAGTGTGAGATTAATTGAAGGCATAAAAAGTGAAAAAATATGCCTCCCTAGTGGTACACAAATTTTAATAAGTAATTATTTTTTATCCTATGTCTTGATTAAATTTATTATGATTTAAAGATATTAATGAAAATCGATATCATATTGAGAACATTGAATAAATTGGGACTGAATACCTCTACATAAAAAAGAATTAATAATGTGCACAAGTTTATTTTATGGAAACATTCAAGACTTTACTTTGGATTATACTAAATCAATATATGCAGAATTAAATCAAATATGGTAAACTAGAATTTTAATGACTACAATATACTTATTTGATGGAATGAAAATTTGGGTCATATAATATCAACAATGATGAGAAAAATAATTTATTATAAAACCATCAACATCTAAAATTGGAAAGAATACCTTATGTTTTTGGAAAGAGTTATTAGTGACATATATGGTGTAATTCATCCACTATATAAATCATTTTGATAATTTATTATTTTTAGTAGTGTTTCTACTAGATGGTCCTATGTATTCTTTTTGTCAACTTTCAACCTGACATATGTGAAGTTGATCACCCAAATAATAAGGTTAATGGAACAATTTATATATCATTTAATCAAGAATATTCATCTCGATAATACTAGTAAATATTCATCATGTGGTTTAGATATTTATTAAATGCCAATTGGAATAAGTGTTGAACATCACATAGCTCATTTTTACACACAAAATGGTCTAGATGAATCATTTATAAAGTTATTAAAACTTATTTCTAAACCACTTATTATAAAAAAAAATTTCTTAGTTTGGCATGGGGAATTCAATTTTTCATGAAATAGTACTCATTCAAATGAGTCCGTAATGTTATCTTGAATATTTACCTTTTCAATTAGATTAAATTCATTTTTTTGACATTTAAGAACATTTTTTTGGATGAATATGTTCTAATATAACTCTCATAATGAAAAAATGGGACCCAAATAATATTAGGGATTTACATTGGATTTGAGTGTCCCCTGACTATTATGTATCCTGAGAAAATTAAAAGTAATGTATTTAAAAAAATATATATTTTTATTATAATGTTGATAAAAAAGTGTTTCCTATATTAAAGTGGGAAAATAAATCTACATCGAAATAAATATCTTGGAAAATTAATTTATTGTTGCATCTTGATCTTCATACAAATATGAGTGAACCATAAGTTCAAAATATTATTAATTTACAAAATTTGGTACATAAATTTCTTAATCCATTCAATAATTTATAGTGGGTTAAAACTTCATAGATACCTACTATAAATTCACCAGTCAATATATATTTACCAAAAGGAAAATATAATACTTAAATAAATAATTCTTTTAATCCATGTTTGAAGCATGGAATATCAATTGGTTTAAAAGATTAAAATTTTCTTCAAAGTAAAGGGAAATAACCCATGCCGGTTGAAGAAATAAATGAACCTAAGGGGAATGAAAATTTTCATGATGATAATATTTCTCAATAAACCAATATACCAGAATTATATGATTGTAATCAAGATAAAATTTCTATAAATTTTACTAATAATGTAATATATTGGAACCAAGTGGATACCATTGTTAATGAAACATTTTCATTCAATGTGGAACTTGATATTATTGATGAGGTTCAATAACCAAGAATAATTAATGAATTTAATGATAGAATATTTTAGGATAAATATAAATTTATAGTCTAATTTTAATTATACTCCCACACTAAACATGAATTTATTGGGTTTATTGTAAAAAATCCATAAGGGATTAAATATATTGGTTATAAATGGGTGTTTTTTAGAAAGATAAATGAAAATAATTAATTTGTGGTATATAAAGAATGATTAGTTTCTTAAGGTTTCTTATAAAGTCCGAGGATTGATTATAGTGAGAAATAATCTCTTGTAATGAATTTTATAACCTTTCAGTATCTCATGAAATTTTTTATACATGAACGTATTGAATTATGATTGATGAATTTTGTGACTGCATACCTATATAGTAATATTTATAATGATGTTGATTTAAAAATAATATAAGGATTCAAAAATCTGAAAAAATATTTTTAATCCCAAGATTTTTAGTTTTCTAAGTTGAATAAATCATTAAATAGATTGAATTAGCTTTGGTGTAGGTGGAATAACTATATGAGTGAAAATTTTATAGAAGGTGATCTTTCAAGAGGGTTATAAAAATGATGTAATATTTCCATGTGTATTTATTAAGAGGAGTGGATCTAAAATTTTCATTATTATAGTATATGTTGATGATTTGAATATTATTATAACTCATGATGAACTTTACAAGGTATTATAATATTTAATGAAATAATATGAAATGAAATAATTTAGAGATAAAAAGTTTTTCCTTAGATTAAAAATTAAACATATTGAAAATATAATTTTTTTATCAACCTTGGTATACTGAAAATGTCTTGAAAAAGTTTTATATATGCAAATCATATCCATTAAGTGAAAAAATAGTTGTATGATATCTTAATCATGATAAAGAATATTTTAGACCATGAGATGATAATGGAGAACTTATTGGTATTGAATTACTATATTTGAGTGTTATAAAAGAACTAATATTCCTTGAAAATAATATATATCTAGATATATCATTTTATTTGAATTTATTGGATATATATTATTTTTATCCTATTTATATAAATAATAATGGTATTAAACATATATTTATATATCTTCAAGGATCTTTTGATCGAGAATTATTCCATTTTAAAAGTCCAAAACCAAAATTGCTTGGTTATGCTAATGTTATATATTTATCTGATCCACATAAAGTAAGATTTGAAATTTTATATTTTTTTCACATACAGTTGAACCTCCATTTTATGGAGTTTTATTAAATAATCTATTTTTTAATTTCATCAAATCATGTGGAGTTGATTGTGATTCATGAAGAAAGTTGATAATATGTTCTCATGAGATCTGTTATTCATATGATAAGAAATAATTTTAGATTAGATATGAATGATGATATCAACACCCTATTATATAAAGATAATGATACTTTTATAGTGTAATTGAAGTTTGGGTATATGAAATATGATAAAACAAAATACATTTCACCAGAATTATTTTTTACTCATTAACATCAAAAGAATAGTGAGATTGATAGAAAAAAAATATGGTCCTGTGATAATCTAATATATTTATTCAGAAAAAAATTAAATACTACAACTTTTGAGAAATTAGTTTATAAAATTGGGATATGAAGGTTACAAAGTCTATCATGATTTTATGTTGTGGGAGAAAGATACACTCTTTTAACTTTCATTAGGTTTTTTCTATTGGATCTTCTAGATATTTTTTTAATATGATAGTAAGGTATGAAATTCATTTATTTTGGATTTTCTTTTCAAAAAAGGTTTTTAAGAGAATATTATATGAGATTCCATAAACTTATAAAATCCAAGGGTGATTATTATAAAATATTTAATATATGGATGCCATAATCCTAATAAATATTATTACCCCACATTCTTGAATTTAACACTTTATAGGGATAAACCTTCATTTTATTCAACCATAGATATTCTAGACATTTGATTTGATATGGGAGATTGGGATTGATCTTGAATGTTTATCACAACATTAATGTACCCCATATATATGTCACTATGTTAATTGAAGAAGGAAGTTTTATACCTCCATGCTTTCATTCTATTTTTTTATCTATTTTATATTATCTTTTTAATTCATCATCACCATACCAAATATTCAACACTATGATTCATCAATAATTTTCTTCATCTATAATCAATCAAACATTTTTGATTTTTAAATTACTCATTTTTTCAATTGAAATTTGATTAGTTTCTAAAAAAATCATTATTTTATACAATATTAAACAAAATTTATATTTTCTAACAATCCTAACTTGAAGTCTAGTCATTAATAAAATAAAAATATTTCATGTCAAAAATTAGTTCTACATAATTAAATTTTCTAATAAAAGGTGAAAATTGAACATAGAACATCCTTTTATATATACTACGTGTAATTTAGTTCAACCAGACTTAAAAAATGTCACCCTATCACCAAAACCAACATTTTTCAATGAAAAAAATGTGCCACCTTATCTAAGATGGATTTGCAGTTTTTTGGTGGCTCAGTTTTGGTTGGGTTAGTTTTGAAGGATTATGGTTTTATTACATATCATTATATATAAAGATCTATATAAATATATATAAATTGTTTCTTATCCTTGGTTAAAATAGATGAAATAGTAATGTTCTAAAGTTATTTAGAATGAAAACTCCCAAAGGGTTCTTTACCAATGTTGTATAAAAAAATATTTCAAATATGCCGTTCCCTTAAATAGTGAAAGAATAATAATGCATTAGAAAAATTTTAATATGATTCATATATTTTATAAATCATTTATGGTATATTGTGTACTCTCCCTAATATATCTTCTAAATTAATTATGCTTAGTAGATACTAATCAAATCTGGGAGAAAATAACTAGGTAACTATAAATAAAATCATTAAATACTCGATAAGAACTAAATAAAATGTTCTTAGTCTTTGGAAGTGAGGTGTTACACCAATTCTAGATTAAAAACTGCCAAATTTTACTTTATATCTCACTCAAGAGTTTTTTTTCCTTAATGGTTAAGAGATAAGTAGGAAAGTTTTCATACACTCAATAGTTATAGATTTTATAGTAAAATATGAATATATTAATATATATAATAGATCTAAATATTATATTTAGATAAATAATTCAATCAATGAACTTGGGCTGGTCCCTAACTTATTAATTCAATTGAACTCTATTATGGTAATAATAAAGTGGTTTTATAAGATAAAGATCGCATGTATCACTAGTGATTTAAATACATTCTTCACTGATTTAATCTCTTTTGAAAGATTATCGATAACATCGATATTAGTATGCGTCAAGTTCCTATATAGGATAATATTATGGATACCCTTAAAAATACCCTTATACAATAAAATTATGAAAGACATACAAGCTAACTAATACCCATGGTGTTTGATTCATGGGTTTTTTAGATTTAGTGCATATGGGAGATTATTTTTGTTTGTGATCTAAAGTTATTCAAATATTGTTAGCTTAGAAAAATTATATGTTTAATTCATGGGTTTTTAGAATTCATCATTTATGGGTATGAAATGTAATATTATTGTTTAAACTATATTTTATGGCGTGTTCTTGATTATTTTTTATAAATTTATGTCTAGAGGATCTCAAAAGTGATTTTTTACTAAACTATTAGATCCATAATAGGGTTTTCAACCTAGGGAGAAAGTTTCTTATGAATCCAAGTTATAAATAGAAGTTGAGAGGAAGAATGGTTAGTTCTTTTGTGTGTAAGATGGAATATATGGGTCTATAAAGTACTATAGACAAGCATGGTTAGAGTAAATGTGCATCTTGAGAATGATTAATGATTATAGGCTATAGTAAATCATGGTTAGGTTCATGGTTTTCCTAACCATGCTTCCTAACCATGAACACCATGAAAAGTTCCGAAAACCTAATTTTTAATGCCTGGATTGATGACCTAAGACCCTATCAACACCCCCATCCAACCTTGAACATATATAGGGTTTACTTGGTGAGATTTTGAGTCTTAAATACCTTCAAACAATGGATTTATTATGGGTATATATTAGATCAACATTTAATCAAATGTTAGGGTTTAATTTTCTTCTCAGTTCTTAGATATCTCTCTTTATATCTGACATGAATTGACCCACCAAGACCCTACATGGGCCGATAGTAAGCTGAGTGTACCATCACAAGTCTACCTCTAATAGGCTATGGGTTTGAGACAAGAAATAATAAGGAATATAACCCATATGGGAGGCCTTATCCTATAAACCTATAAATATCCACACATCAACATGATGAGATATATAATAATGTAAACCCATAAAAATATAAATGGATCATATACAGTACAACATGCATGTGAAAATATTGAATATCCTTACAATGAAATATAAACCCAAAACATAAATAAGGCAAAGTAAAAAAATATAAACATATAATTCCAAAAAACAACCTTGAATAATGGAACATATGATCTCCACTTCACATTAACATAGACATGAGAACCACTACCAACAGCTGCCACTGATCTCTTCTATGCACCATCACAACCTACTCTATGAACTCCAAATCCTCTAAAACCACCACTAAACTATGTTTTATTTTCACATACACAACACATGTGATCATGAAGCCTGTGTAGGGGTGATTATTTTTGTCTCAATATAAAAATTACTTGTTTTAATGATCATAAATCATTTTTCCTTTATTACTGACTATCTATGTGTTTAACGATAAAAGATTCAAAATTCTAGATTTTATATAAAATTTCTCTAAGTACAACATAATACTGAAAATATACTTATTCTACCATAAGTTATAACTTTATATTACTATTATTATTATGATGCCATCAGTTATAGCATACTACCTCCAGTTCACTTCTAATACCATTAGGAGAATTTTTCTATCACCAGTTCACTTCTACTACCACTGGATGACTTTTTCTACTTCCAATTCACTTATAATACCATTATAAGAATTTTTATACTACCAATGTGGTATTTATTCCACTTGTTAAAATATTATATCATTAGTGTACTAGTACTACCATTCAAATGATCTTGCTACCATCAAACAAATTCTTTCTGCCACTAGTAGAGATCTTACAACTGCTAGTTGTAGTCTATCATCGCTAGTCATATTTTTCTACCAATGATTTAAGTTCATTAACATCAATAAAAAATCACTACTTCTAGGATTATTATACTTATTTAAGTTTAATTATGCTACTACTAGGGTGTTTCTACTACCAACAGTTGAATCTTCATACCACTAGTAGAGATCTACTACTACCAGTAGAGATCTACTACAACCAGATGAAACCACTACTTCCAGTTGAATTTCTACTTCAGTAGATATCTAGAATTAAATTAAAATTAATTATACTAAAAATAGTTTATGTAATTTAATGCAGGTTATATATTTTATAATTATTAATATTTAAGAATGATTATTCTTGAAATGGATACTCAGGTGAATTAATGACAAAGTCATACTTTTAGGATTTACTATCAGTATAAGGATTTATATTATTTTATTATTATTATGAAATGTATAAAAGGAGGTTATAAAAAACCATAAATCCGAGGAACCCCTAATGAAAAATGGATGCATGATTTCTTGGTGCAATTTAATAAATATCTCGCTGACCTTAAGTATATTTTTGAAAAATAATAGAGGATTGTCTGTACTTCATAGGAAATTATTTTTTCATTAAAAAATAGAAAATTTGTGAAGAACATATGAAGTGACTTCAAGGACATATTTAAATAAAATCCAAAATAATAATAAGATCATTTCTAATCATATCAAGATGATAAAAGAAATAGAAACACAAAATAAATTCTATATTCTTTCTCTATTCTTATCTATTTTATTTAAACTTGAGTTATGCATGCTAAGATTGTTTATTTATTAATCATAGACTTATATAATATATAAGTGAGTACTTAGATACTCTCTTCACACTTTATTTACATCTACTATTCGATGAATAACTGTGGAATAAGATGTGTTTATCTTGGTATACCTGTGTGTAGTTGTAACTATAAAACCCAATATAGATTGTGGATTATTTAATTGTTTAATAAAAGTGACTAGTAGTGAGTGGTTATCAAGTGGACAGGATTAGAACTCAGCTTGAGACCGAACCTATTGAATTTATTTTTTCTATGTATTCTTTTTTTTGTTTTATTTTTTTAAGAAAACACTAGTTTTAGTTTTCAAAACTTCTTTATCAAAACAATACTTTGATAGTTATCTTTAATCAATGTTTTATATATCTTGTTTGATATTATTAGATTTGTTTTAAAAGTTAAATTGGTTTTAATTTTTTTTTGACTCGGTTGTGATTGATCCTTTGAGATTATTTTTTGAAAAATATTAAATTATATATTTATACTATTATAGTTAAATTGGTTATTTTATAAATTGGTGGAATTTGTTTTAAATATTTTTTAAATGTAAATTTTTATTAGATAATAAATTCACCCCCATCTTGAGTACTCTACTTTGACCAAAATTTGGTATCAAAGATTATTTATTTATTTATTTTTTATCTATCTTTAACTATGATCAAGTTTTTACACAAAAGATCCAAATTTCTATTTATTCTAAATTTCTATCTTTATGGATAATAATTGACTTATGGGGACTAATACTAATAGAAATACTAATTTTAATGGTACTAATTATGCTAAATTGGAGATTAAAATGAAAATATATCTCGAGATCATGGGTTTTAACATCTAGATAGTAATAGAAGATAAATATGAAAATCAAAATCTGCTAAGGATAATTGGAGTGAGGCCACTAAGGATTCCTATGACTATAATTGTAAATCTATGAATGAATTATACAATGATTTGGGAGAATATGAGTTTAATATAATTACTACATGTGCCATAACGTCTGAAATATGGAATACACTTATTGTGTCTCATAAAGGCACATGAAATGTTAAATAAATGTGCCTAAATACTTATACTATTAAATATGATACATTTAAAATGAAGCATGATGAATAAATTTTTGAAATTTATCTCATGTTCAATGAAATTTCCAATACGATTCATTCTATTGGAAAGAAAATAGAATCCAACTATTAATTGATGAGAATACTATAGTGCTTACCTTATCGATTGATAAGAACTTCTATCACTGTTCAAGAGTCATGCGATATAAGAAAAATACCAGTGAAGGAGCTAATTGAAAAAATAATGATGTTTGAGTAAGAGTTTAAAGTGAATAAAGAGGATGATAAAATAAAAAAACAGTTTCTTTAAAAAATTTAGAGTTAAGGCTGAAAGATGAAATCAAATAGAATAGCTAAAGTGAGGATGAGTTAGCTTCTAAAAGTGATGAGGAGATGGATCATCTAGCCATTAGATTTAATAGATTATATAAGAATAATAAATTCTTCATGAAATAAAACTATGAAGGAAGGTATGACAAAATAGAAATTCAAAAGAAGTAAAATCAACTGGGATAAGTAACTTTCTATGAGTGCAAGAGAAAAGGGAATATCAAAGTTGAATATAAAAAATTAAAATATAAGAAAAAGTATGAGGATAGAGGAAAAAGGCCAAATAGTGTTATGAATTCTACATGGAGTGCCTCTAAGGATAGTTCCAGTGAATCTAATTCAAGTAGGGAAGATAATAATGAAAGGGATAATATATTCTTTATAAAAAACACATCCTAGGTAACTACTTATACTTCAATTAGTGACACTCCTCATGAATCAGAAATTATAATTGAAGAATTATAGGTATATTGTTATATTCTAAATATAATAAGAATAAATTGAAATATAAATATAAAAATTGTCACATGTTTTATGTTCCAGTGATAAAAGTGCTTTGTTTATTGAAAAATAAAAGAATTTCAATTTTTTAAAGGGGAATAATGAAATTAAAATTTCAAATGATAAACTTAAAAATGATCTTGAAAGATTTACAAATGGAAGATAAACCTTAACTAAGATTCTTGGTAAATAGGCCACACCAAAGTATACAATTGGTATCAGGTACCAGCCAGGTCAAAGGAGAATTTATATAAATAAGTTTATTCTAGGATCAAGATATTCTAGTTTTGTAAACAACTTATATTATTATATAAATAATAAGGTTTTTATTTCTAAAAACCTTAATTATTATTAGGAAAAACTTTTAAATAACATTGGATTCCAAAATCTCTTGTTTCTAATTTCTTTGGACCCAAGAAAGTGTGGGCATAAAAATCATTTCTTTTTAAACTTATTTTAGGAAGAATTCTCGAAGAGTACCGATAAGAATATATAGCATCTAGATAGTGGATGTTTTAGACACATGAATAGACACTAATAAAAATTTAAGATCCTTATAAAGGTGGATGGTGGACATGTCGTCTTTGGTGACAATTCCGAAGGAAAAATAATTGAATTTGGTAAAATCAACAATTATAATTTTATTTTAATTTCTAAATCCTTTTTTAAATGTTTTAGTCTATAATTTTCATAGCATATCACAATTATGTGATGATGGTTATCATGTCATGTTTAAAAATAATTCTTAAAAAATCTATGATTCTGTTCATGCTTTATTTTTTACTACTTTATGAAATGATAATATTTATGTAGTTGATTTAGATTCATTATTTTCTCTAGAAAATTATTGTTTAAGTGAATTTTATAAATAATATTAGCCATGTAATAGGAGAATAGGCCACTAAAAAATTCACTATCTTATAAATATAACTAGGAAAGGTTTAATTAAGGATCTTCCTAAAATCTATTTCCTAAAATACAAAGTATGTAACCCCTATCAAAAAAAGAAACAACATAAGATTTATTTCAAAATAAAGAAATAATTTTATACTTCTCAACCCATAGAGTTGGTTCACATGTATTTTTTTATATCTTATAGAGTTTCTATCCTTGGTGGGAAGCATTATGAATATGTTCTTATAGATGAGTTTTCTAGATTTACTTATGTATTATTTTTAGATCACAAAAGTGAATCTTGTTCCCATTTTGAAAAATATGAAAAATATCTAAAAAAACTAGCGGACATACAGTTAAGACATTAGGGAGTGATCATGGATGTGATTTTGGAAATCAATACTTTGAGACTTTATTCTCAAAACATAGCTATAATCACAACATATCTAATCCTAGGACTCCCTATAAAAATGGGGTAGTTGAAGGAAGTAATAGTAATCTTCAAGTGATTTCCCAGACCATGATCAATGAATATGACTTGACTATCTATTTTTAGTTAGAAGATGTTAATACAACCCAATATATGATCAATAGGGTTTTAATCAAACCAATTTTAAATAAGACCCAATATGAGTTATCAAATTGTAAAAAATCCAAGGTTAATTACTTAATAGTTTTTTTGCAAGGTATTTATTCTCAAAACAAAATAGAGTTTATAAAAATTTTCATCTAAAAGTGATGGAATAATTTTCCTTGGTTATCCAAGCTCTAGTAATTCATATATGGTGTTTAAAAAAATAATAAAAGTTTTGTAATAATCTTTAAATGTCAACTTTGATGAAACAAATCTACATGAGCCTAAAACTCCTTTAGAAAACGTTGATAATTATTTTTCTAAATTGGATATCAATACCTCAACCAAGACTAGTGATCACATCATAAAACATGCTGTAGAAAAATAACCTAATGTTGAGGAATTATTTGACCAATAACCTGAAGAATAAAATGAATTACATACTACTTCTATCCCCAGAACCATTTTAACCCATATATATCATCCTTTATATTCTATTGTTGGAAATCTTGATAGTGGTATTCACACTAGAGATTCTATTAGAAACTAGGTTAAACATCAAGCCTTCTTATCACAACTTGAACCTAAAAACATCAATAAATCTTTTGATGATGAATTTTGGGTAATGGCTATGCAAGTAGATTTGAATTAGTCTAAAAGAAAAACATTTTGGGAACTAGTTGAAAAATCAAAAGACTACCTAACCATTGGCACTAAATGGGTGTTTAGGAACAAAGTTGATGAATATGACACCATATAAAGAAATAAATCATCACTAGATGAAAACGGATATAATCAAGAAGAAATTATTGACTATGAGGAAAATTTTACTCTAGTTTATAGACTTGATGCTATTATAATACTACTAGTTTATGCAACACATTATAATTTCAAACTATATCAAATGGATGTCAAGATTACTTTTATTAATGGTTATATTATTGAGGATATTCTTTTTGAACAAACCTTATATTTAAAAATCCTCATTTCCCAAATCATGTTTTCAAATTAGAAAAATAACTTTATGGTTTAAAACAATATTCAAGATCTTGGTATGAAAGGATCATATCTTTCTTATTTCTAAATATTTTTCAAAAGGGATAGTTGATCCAACCTTATTTAAAAAATTATTTCCAAATATTTTTTTTGTCTAAATATATTCTGATGATATTATTTTTGTATCATATAAAAACTCCTTATGTATTGAATTTTTAAAAATGATGCAAAAATGAACTTCAAATGAGTTTAATGGGTGAGTTAAAGTTGTTTTTTTTGATTTTAGATTTTTTAAAATAAGTAATGAATCATTTTAAATCAAAGAAAATGTACAAATTTTCTTTTGAAACATTTTGAAATGGATAGCTCAAAAGGATGTGATGCATCAATGAGTACAACCAATAAATTAGATCTTAATGAAACTGGGAAACTTATTGACCAAACCCTTTATAGGGGTATGATAGGGTGTTTAATTTACTTAATAGCTAGGAAACCTAATATTATGTTCAGTGTGTATATGTGTGTTTGTTTTGAAGAAAATACTAGGGAATCTCATTTTGAAACGGTAAAAATTATTTTTAAACACCCGAAGGTTAACTTTTTTGGATTGTTTTACTCTAGAGGAAAAAACTTTGAATTATTTAGTTTTTCAAATATAGATTTTTTTTGGTTTTAAGTTAGACATAAAAATAATATCTGGAATATGTCACTTTTTGATAAAGTATCTAGTATTACAGTGTAGTAAAAACTAGAATTTGGTTTCATTATCCACTGATAAGGTTGATTATATAGCAGTAGCTAGTTTTTGTGCACTAATTCTATAGATGAAACACACATTACTAGACTATAAATACCAGGTTAGACATGTCCCTATAAACTGTAGTAATACAAGTGCTATTAACATTTGTAAAAATATTATGTATCACTCTAGAATAAAGCACATTGAAATAAGAAATCACTTTTTGTGATAACATTTTAAAAAGGGTGATATAACTCTTGAAGTCATTAGAACTGAACATTAGCTTGTTGAAATTCTTACAAATCCTTTGAATATTGAGAGAATAATTTATATTAGACATGAGATTAGAATGTTTAATTCATATTAGTTTTTTATTTCCTTAATTATCTTTAATATCTTAGTGTTAATAATGAGTCATGTCTTACCATTAATTTACTATCAATGTATATTCTATTGTTGAATAATACCATTATATAATACTATTAGGTACTACTATACAGTTTCTATTATCTACCACTAGGTAATACTGTTGATTAATACTATTGCTAATACTATCAGGTGATATTTGAGGTCACTACCGTTGGATGAATCCATTAGATGATTCTAGGGATTAGTACCATTGTATGATATCATTGAGGATTTTTTTTGTGAATATTTTTCTACTATTGAAAATTTGTTTTATTTAACTCTTAAATATCATATTTTACTCGAATTAAAATATTTTTGTAACAACCAAAACTATAGTAACCTAGATCTATTGTATACTTTATTATATTATCATAAGATATATGGGATCTAATACTGAAGGGATGATCACTTTATTAGTCTTGAATAATGAGAGACATACATGATTCCCATTTTACATTGGAAATAAAATATAAAACATAAAAAAAATTAAATTTTCATAATCCTTGAAACTCATTCAAATAATTCTTCTTCATATACTGAGGAAAGGAAAAAAATAAGGGCGATATCAAATTATCAATAATGGTTGAGTACAATGGAATCTATTATGAGTAAATACTAAATAATTAATATACCAAGGTAAATAACTGAAAACACATTTCATTTAATCAATAAATTGAGAAGAAAATGCATCCATGGATAATATAAAATGAAATAATCTCATGGATAATAATAGATAAATTCTCAATAAAGGAAATACATAATATTGTACATCACGATATCAAACATCATGACATCTTTACAACCAAGGCCTTATGCCATGACAATTTAAACTATGGGTAAAAAAGCACTAAAAATCCATTTACTAATGATAGATAACTAGTTTGTCACATGAGACATGTCAATGTATCAAGGGAATATATAATTACCAAACCCAACCATCACTATATACGAAATTAATTACTCATATATTGAATGATAAATTTAATTCATGAACAACATTTCTTATCAATAAATTTATATATTGAGTAAATAATATGAAATTTAAATATTTCCCCTATCAATTAAATAAATTTCAAAGTAAAACACTATATATATAGAAATGGTATATGGTTTATGAATTAATAATATACATGATATAAAGAATATAGATATTTACGATAAATGTAATATCTAATGATCATAAGAAATTGAATGTTTCAAGAGAAAGTTAACAACCATAAAATTAATAATAGATATGAGATGACCATCAATTCATTAGAAGTACAATCTTTATAATAAATTCAAGTCCTTTGGAGAAATAAGGAAAATGAAATAAAAATATAAAAATAATATTTCATTAAATATTTTTCTTTGTAAAACCATTTAAAACTTGTAGAATAATCTAAGAGTGTAAAAAAAATATGGAAGTAGGAAATTTTTTTAACATCATATACATTTAAAAAACATTCCTTTGGAATTAAAAAAATATAGAAAATAAACCTTTCATAAAAAATTATAAACATACCTTTAATTTTTTTAAAAAGTCAAGGATAACATAAAATTTCTTTTGAGTAAATATAATGTACTTTTGTAAAACAATTTTGAAAAATATGGACATAGAAGAAAAAATGCACCTGATCAAAAAGAGAAATAAGATCAAATTTTATTTTGAATGTTTATTTAATTGATTTAAGTGCCAAAGAGAGGAAAATTTTGAATCAAATATGGAAAATCTTTAATTATCTAGATGATAATAAAATAGATATATTTTAATATTTATATATTATAATATTCCTTCAATGAAAATAAGAGAAATCCCAAAAAATGAGGGTGTAAAATAAATTCTTACCTATTTGTTAACTTTCAAATTGAAAACCATTGAAAGAGTAAACATGAAATGAAACTTTAGTTATACTGAATAAATATACATTCATGTTTAATACCTAAAATGTTTATTATATAAAACATATAAAAGTAAATAGATTCATAATACCAAATATGTCTCAAGAAAGTGGAAATTGAGATGAAATCCCTTACCTCATATTTCTCCTTAGTTAAACATGATTTAACCTCATATATGATGGTTTTAAACATTTTATTAATTTATAAATGAACTATATCCATATTTATATATCATATATGATCCTTTTATAATATCTTATCACTCATTTGATAATAATATTTAATTATTATCATTATTTCAGGTATTAACTACTTTATTTTCACAAGCATGTTTTGTTATGGAAGTTTCAATAATTTTAATTTGATTATGGTTAAATCATATATGGAATTTTAATAATTATATAAATATAATATATATTCATTAAATATATCCTTATTACCATCCATGTAAAGTAGAAATGAAAAAAATAATCACATCACTTCATGGAGGCGGTAGTCCACAGTTACGCATGAGCAACACTATCATTTTCCAAAGGATTTGAAAGTAAGAATGTAGATATGATATTTTAATTTAAGAAGAATAATTATGTCATTAATATAATATATATTTATTATTTCCATATTAATAACCATACAAGTAAAATAAAAATGAAAAATGAATTACACCGCTACGTGGATATGACAATCCGTACATACGCACGAGTGATGTTTTCGCTTTCTATAGGATAGAAAAGAGGTGGAAAATGGTTGCCCCATAATAATAATAACATATTAGTATATTTATAATACTATATTAATTATTTTATAATGTTTATAACATATTTGTAGAAATTATAATAATAAATATATTTGTAAGATCCGATAAAGATGATTACCTCTTCTTCAGTAAACTTTCTTTAGATATCCACTTAAGGGATCTGGGGTTGGTATTTTGGAAATAAAAAAACCTATAAAACCTATATAATTATGTTAATAATATAAATTGGTAGATTTTTTTCAAGATAGTTTATCAATGTGGTGTAAATAGAACAAAGAATTAGTTCCCCTTTATAAGTGAGGGGAGGAACACTCTTGGAATTATTTAAATTATTAAATTATTATAAATTATTTTTCATGTTCAAATAGATAAAAATTTATATAATTCAGATGTAATACGAGTTTAATTTTTAATCCCCTTATCTAATAAAACCATAACAAGTTTAGTATATTTTTTCACCATTATCTCTTTGTTTTAACTCGTTAACCCTTTTAACAATTACCACAATATAAAAATTTTATACTCTGTAAGGGTTAAAAATGTTACTATATAAGTAAAATTGAATCCTAAATGGATAAGGTATAATATTTTTTACCATATATTATCCCCTTAATCTATTTCAATATTTTCATGATTTTTAAATAATTCAATAAAAGTATTATTTTCATAAAATACCTTTAATTTCATTTTTGACACCATTTATTTAATTTGTCTTTTAAAATCATAAATACAAATATTTAATTCGAATATAATCCTTTAACTCTTCAATAATATGTTATATTTATTTATAAAATTCATGGTACATAATAATTCTTCAAAATTGTATTACTTTTAATATTTTTAAAATCATTTATTTTATTTTTCTATTAATTGAATAAATATTATGTCAGCGTTGTGTAAAAATTTACGCTAATTATTCAATTGCTAAAAATTAAAAATAAATTACCATGATTAAATTAAATAAATTATGTTTAAATTAATATTTTATATTCATTCATAAAACATTCTTATCCTTATGTGAACATATGAAATAAGTTAAAAGTAATAGAGTAACATTTTGTAATTTTATTTACTTAAAACAAAACAAATTTCATTACTAAGGTCAAATGGAACTAAAATGACATATATTAGAATGTGGGATGAATATGGATGGATAAATCCCATACAATGAAATAAATTTAAGTTTTGGGATGATTTTTAATGCCTTATAGCATTATTTTTAACCTTAATTACCTGATTTACCCTTTACTGTTGTGATAAATTTTACCACAAATACTATTCACAATTCATAAAAATAAAAGAGACTTATTTACCAAATTTTAAACTCTTGATTAAAAATATATAATAAAATTTTCAATATTAAATTTCTATAAGTGAAATAAATTAATTTAACATAAAAACTTAAAATGTAATAAAAAATAGTTTTTCAGAAAAATTCCTTTTTAAGTATAAAAATATTTTTATACCAAATTCAACTATAAAATTAATTAAATTAAAATTAATTGTATTAATAATAATATAATATAACTAATGTTACTTTTAAACTATTTTGAAATAAAATGTAACTTTGTTAATGCTTGAAATACAAATACAATTTTCAAAAATAATATTTTTCACTACTCACTGAAAAATAAATTTTTTTAGAAATATCCCAAAAAATAACTCTAAGATAATTTTGAAATATTTATTAAAAAAACTAAATTAATTTAAGAATATTTAATTTATAAAATTTTATAATTTAAATTTTAATCACATTCTTGAATAAAACTGTTTGTATTGTGGTTTTGTTTCTTTAAAAAGAAAATCTTACTATAATTAAAGCTTGGGTGTTACATTTTTAACTCCTTCAAAAAAAAATTCCAAGAAATTTCCATAATTTAAACTCATGAGAATATTTGGATAGTTTTACATCATAATCACCAGGTTTCCATGTCACCTCTTCTATATTATGATTTCTCTGAAGTACCTTTACTTGTTGAGTCGTATGATTCCTTAACATTTTTTCTCTAGTGTCTGAAATCTGGATAAGATCTTTATGGTAAGATAAACTAGGTTCCAATTAAATTTCCTCATAGATGAGCACATGTGTTGGATCTGTAATGTACTTTATAAATATAGAGATTTGGAACACATATTTTACTTTTGAGAGTCTAGGTGTCATTTCCAAATCATAAGCCACAACTCCAATTATTTCTAGAATTTTAAAAGGCGTGACATACCCTGGATAAGTTTTACTTTATTACTGAACCTTATAAAAATATTCCATGGATATAATTCCAGTAAAACATGATCTCCCTCTTGAAATTAAAAATCTTTTCTTCAGTTATTAGTATAAATCTTTTTCCAAATTTGAGTTTCTTTAATATGATTTTGAATAGTATTTACCTTCACTATTGTATTCTTAACAAGTTCTGGGCCCACAAAATTTCTTTCACCAACTTCATCCCAATAAGTTTTAGTATGAAATATATTTCCATATAATGCTTTATATAGTTCCATTTTAATACTTTAATAGAATCTATTATAATAATAAAACTTCAATAAAGGTAAATAGTTATCAAACATACCTTGAAAGTTAAATGAGAACGACCTCAATAATTTTTATAAAGTTTTAATAGTTTTTTCGGACCATCCATCAATTTGAGGGTGATAGGTAGTTCTCAAATGATGCTGAGTATCCAAATCCTTCTAAAGACTTTTCTAGATTTTTTTTTGTAAATAATGAACCATGATTAGACATAATTGAAATAGGTGAACCATAATATCTTACAACTTCACTAATATAGAAGTTTACATGGCTCTCAAGAGGTAAATATTATCCTATAGTGATGAAATGTGTATATTTGGTAAGGTGATCAATAATAAACCATATTTTATCATTATTTACATTAGTCTTTGGAAATCAAGTGAAAAAATCCATGGTAAAGTCATCCCATTTCTACACAGGAATATTGGGAGGTTGCAAGATCCCTCTGGGATGCTGTATCTCAATATTGACCTGTTAAAAAACCAAACATAATAACACATAATCAGCTACCTCCCACTTCATATTATCCAAAAAACATTCCTTTAAATATCTATATATCTTGGTGATATGAGGGTGTATACATAAATTTGAGCTATTCGAATCATATAATAATTCCATTTTTTTCTTAGGTATAGAAATAACACATAACATATTTCCAGGTTTTAGAATTCCATCTTCATATACAAAGTCTTCTTATTTCCCATCATTCAAAACTTTATTTTTCTTTTGAAAATTCTCTTCACCAGGAAGAGAAATTTTTATCTTTTTTGATAAATATGGTTTTAAAATCATTTGAAAAAGGAGCAAGGTTTCCTTTTCCTTAATAATTATCATATATATATTTACTAGATCCATGAATATAGGATCCTGTAAATCCTCATTTTTGTTAGAAATCCATGATATTTCCTACTCAATGCATCTACTACCTTATTTTCCTTCCCTATGTGGTAATGTATCTATAAATCAAAATCGTAGAGTAGCTACATCCATCACCTTTGCCTCATATTAAGTTCCTTATATGAAATTTTTTATTTTAGGCTATTATGGTCCATGAATATCTCATATATTTCACCATAGAGATAATGTATAAATATATTCAAAGAAAATATTACTCCTTCAAACTCAATATCATGAGTTTGATAGTTTTTTTATGAGTCTTTAAATTCATTGATGAAAAGGAAATAACTTTATCATCCTGTATAAGGAAAAAACCAAGTAACTTATTTGATGCATTACTATATTTTACAAATCCATAACTTCTTGATGGTAGAGTCAAAAACCAGATCATTAACTAATCTCCACTTTAATTGAAATTCGTTTTTCTATAAAATCCTATCCCCTTTTCATGTAAACTTAGTTAACAGGTTATACAATCAGGTAAAATTTTAAACAAATCACCGATAGTAACCTTCCAAAATAATGAAAATATATACCTCAATTATATTTGTTAGTATAGAACATTATTTTATATATTTTTTATTCACATGATCAACCAAGATTCTATCCTTAGAGATAATATAGCCAAGAAAAGAAACTTTATGAATCCATAATTCACACATGTTAAATTTCCCATATAACTCTTTTTGTTTAAGAGTGTGAATAATGATCCATAAGTGATTCTCATGGTCCTCATAGATTTTATATTACACCAAGATATCCTTAATAAATACCAAGATCCATAAAAATATAGGGTGAATTAGTCAATCTAAATGGAATTACTGTAAATTCATAATGTCCCTACCTCATACAAAATGTTGTCTTCAAAATATCTTTCTTATTTACTCGTAATTGATGATTCCCAAAATGAAGGTCAATATTTGAAAAATATTGAGCTATGTGAAGTTGATTTATGTGAGGTAGAGGATACTTATTTTTTTTTTATCATAAATGACTTCCATATAATCAATTTATAGACTCATAGATCCATCTTTATTCTTAAAAAAAGAACATGGGATCCCCATGGTGAAACAATAGGGTTGTATAAATCCATTTTTACACAAATCATGAAGTTGTTTCTTAAATTCCATTAATTCCATGGTGTCCATTCTATAGGGATTCTTTTATATAGCTCTTGTAATATGGATTAAATCAATAGAAAACTCAACTTCATGTTTTGGTGGATGTATTTGTAATTCCTTATGAAATGCATCAATTTATTCTTGTAAAATAGGTATATAATAAATTAAAATATTATATTTTTCATATTTATATATTGTTTTTTCTCCAATATAGATCTATACATGAATCAGATGATGAAGTCTCCCTTCTAAAGATAAGGAATTGCACCTCTTTTTCATGAATCATAATTTCCTTCTCTTTACAATATTTTTTTTCAATATATTTTAAAATATAGTCCATACCAAGTACTATATCAAATTCAACCATAGGTATAATAATAAAATATACAAATATAAAATGATTATGTTTAATAATGGGAATCAAATGACACATCTATGTCGTAGTGATATTTTCACTAGGATTCTGGACTGACAACTCCCTTCTTAAGGTGCTAGGAAAAAATATAATTTTATTTTAAAACATAGAACATATAAAAGAGTTAGATTGTCTAGAATAAAATAAATCATTATCAAAATTTGAATATATGATTAAATCACCTACCACCACATCTTTTGAAACTTAAATATTATTTGTAGTGATCAAAAAATGTTATCATTCTCCACTAATCCTATTATCCGATAAGTTCCCCTAATGATTAAGAAATTAGTTTCAATAATTCAAAATTTATTTATAGTTGAAGCACTGGATAGTTTTGTTTGATTTCTTTCCCTTATATTCATTATCCATATGACCCTTATCTCTTCACTTATAACAAACTCCCATGCCCTTCAATCATGTTCTAGAATGTTTTATCCACAATTTTCATATGATGGAAATTACATCATTATCTTATTTTTCTTTGACTTATTCCCTTTTATTTATGTTTAACCAATCTATAATTTTTGGTGTTGTTACAGGTTTGATTCTCGCATATGGTGGATTTATCAGTTGGGGCTCATGGACTTGGCGTGGATAAGTATCTCTGTTGAGGACCTAGTCCACTTCTTACGCTGCTCTGCCCTAATGTTCCTTCGCTGCCCTCTAAGTCGTCTTGCTACAGTGGTTTCACAGTTGCTTTGGGATGTGTCGTTCGATCGGTCTATGGTGTTCCCGGAGGCGCATCCATCATCATATTTGTGCTGCTGCGGTGGTCCTTATTCTCCTTATTCGTTGAAGCGTGTTGTGTGATGTACATTGGTTTTCAAAAGTCTTGTTAAAGGGTTTGGTAGTCCTGGAATTGTTCGTGTCTTGTTGTTGAGGCCTCACCTGCTTCCACCTATGATCTAGTTATAGCTTCCATCGCTCCTCTCCAAGTCGGCCTGGTGCGATGGATTGCAATGAGTTTTGGGATATGATGGGCGAGCGGTTTATTGTTGTCAAAGTGGCCCGACCTGCTCAGGATCAGTCCCTTTGGATTTTTTTGGTAATTTTTTAGTGGTTTCAGTTTCTTTTGGTTCGTTGATGGTTTGGCTCACCGGTGTTTTGTTCTGATGACCGACGATGCGGCGATTTGCTCTCACCGGCGTGGTAGGTGCTGGTGATTTCGATGGAGTCTTTTGTCCCTTAGACCGGTTCTTACAGCTTGAGGATTGACATGGTTTGTCTGGGGATCCCATATTTCATCTATTTGGTGTTTGTATTTCAAATTTGGTAAGGATGTGTTGCTGCAGTTCAAGGCATGGAGGTTCGCGGCAGTGTTTTTCTTTTTAAGTTTTTAATTGATGGGGATTGATTTCTACCTGGACGATTGGATATTGGTTGATTGGTCTTTGATGGATTTGGTCTGGTGGATCTCTTTTAAAGACGTCGTAGTCTGGTGGATCCTTGTTCAAGATGACGTGGTGTGCTATTTTTTAATTTTGAATTTGAAGGGATTTGTTTCCCTGTTTGTTTTGAATTCTGTATGGGGTTGAATTTTGTGATTTCTCTCTCTGTGGTTCCCACTCATCCAAAAAGTGTTTTTTAGAAAATAAAATAAAAAAAGTGGTAGTGGTGTAATATATATCATACCTAGGAGGTCTTGTAAAGGTATCCTTATACTCTATAACACCGTCTTCTTCCTTTTTCTTTAATATAAGTAACTTTTTCTTTATTTCAGTTCATTTCTCATTTGGGAAATATTTATTGAAGAATATTATTTTAAAAGAGATACATTCCATATGTTATATTTATTCTTTATCCATAGTATTTTGGATCAATGACCACCATTGTCCATTATCACTTTTAAGATAATACACTTCCATCATTACCTTTTCCTTTTCATTGTATCCTAAATCTATAAATATAATTTTAAGGGACTTAATCAATTGCTCAGCTACCACTAGATTAGTATTTCCACTAAAAGATGTATGATTCTATCACATGAAATGATTCAACATAGGTGTATTATGATGTGTAATGTTATGTTGATCTATATTTTCAAGGTTATTAGTCATAACCTAGGTTATATTTCCTAATATAGATATGATATATGTAGCTCCAACACCAGTTGTATTGGATTGCTTAGTATGTAAATTTATAAATCAATCATGAGTATGGATACCATTTTTTTCTAGGTACCATTTCTAAACAATGTAATATAATGGATTATCTCATATCATTATGAATTTTAAATCATAATATATAATTCTAAATCTGGTGTAACACTTAATATAAATTAAAAATTTATTTATTGTTAATCTTAGAATCATAAACCTGGTTTCTTTGGTAATATCTTTAAATCATAAAAATATTTTTGAAATATTTTATGATGAATTGTAAAGAAAATGTGAATTAACTAAAGCATATCCCCTAGGAGTGTAAAACATGGAGAGTAGTATGGGCACACTCACCATTCACTAGAATGATGACTGATATATACTTGACCAAATAATTTTGTGGTTATTTCCCCGAGATGCATCTATTCAAAAACCACATAGACTTATAGTATCCAATCAGGGATTTATTTCTAGTATAACCGCATAATATATACCTTAAAAAATTTATGATATTTTACTAAAATTAGACATATCCTTAAAGTCTGTTATAGGGTAATGTTCCATAATCTATGTTTTCCTAAATCTATCTCCCAAGTTTTCTTCTAAAATTAATTTGTTACCAACTATAACAAACCCAAATAAAATAACCTACATCTGGTGTCTATTTTATTACATTATAATAATATATAATGGATTAAATCCCAAAGTATTGATCAATTTAGTCGTATTGAATAAACAAATTCATACCTGATTCCCATTTTACATTGAAAATAAAATATAAATCATAATAAAAGAAAATGTTTGGAATCCTTGAAAATCATTCAAATAATTATTCTTCATATCCCGAACAAATAAAAAAATAATCATGATCTCAAATACTCAGTAATAGTTGAGTACAATAGAAGATATTCTGATTAAATATGTCATAATCAATATGGAAAGGTAAATAATTGAAAACACATGTCATTTAATCAATAACATGAGAAAAAAATGCATATATGGATAATTTGGATAAAAAAATCTAATATATAATAATAGATGAATTCTTAATGAAGAAAATGAATAATTTTAGATGTTATGATCTCATACATCACGATATCTTTACCACCAAGGCCTCGTGCCAAGACAGTTTAAAATATGGGTAGACATACACCAAAAATCCATTTAATAAGTCTATCCAGCAATTTTTTATCATGAGACCAATCTATGAATTGAGGAGATATATAATTACAAGCCTCACCCATCCCTGTATGTTTAATTCATTCCTCATTTATTGAATGATCAATTTAGTTCACGAAGAATATGACTTATTGATAAATTCCTTAACTCATAATTTTCCTTAGTTGAACATGATTTATCCTCTAGTATGATGGTTCTAAACATTTTATTAAATTATAATAGAACAAAATTCATATTTATAATATCATACATGATCATCTTACAACATCTTATCACCATTTTTCTATCAATATTTCATTATTATCATTTTTTCAGGTGTTAACTGATTTATTTTCTCATGCATGTTTTGTTATGGAAGTTCTGGTCCTTTTACTTTTATTATGGTTCCATAATATACAAAATATTTAAAATGATATAAATATCATATATATTCATTAACTCTATCCTTATTACCTCTATGTAAAGTGAAAATGAAAAACAGATCACAACGCTTCGTGGAGGTGGCAGTCCACATGTACACACAAACAACATTATCATTTTACAATGGATCATAAAGTAAAAAAGGTAGGTATGATATTATAATTATTGTAGTATAATTATGTCATGAGTATCATATATATTCATTATTTCTATATTTATAAGCATCCAAGTGAAATGGTGATAAAAAATGAATTACACCACTACGTAGAGACGACAAGCCATACGTACGCACGAGTGATGTTTTTTGCTTTCCATAGGATGGAAAAGAGGTGGAAAATAGTTTTTCTATAATCATAATAACATATTAGTATATTTATTATATTAGAGTCATTATTTTATAATGGTTATAACATATTCATAAGAATTATAAGAAGAAATAAATTTGAAAGAGTAGGTAAAGATGATTATCTATTCTTCGATAGACTTCCTTTGGATATCCTCTTTTGGGGTATAGAGTTGGTTTTTGGAAAGGCTAGTACCTCTATAACTTCTATAAGTACGTTTATAAGAGTAATTTTTAGGGTTTGGAAGATCTAAGCTGTTCAATGTGGTATAAAGAGGAGATAATGAGTGACTTTTTATAAGTGAGGGGAGGGGCACTCTTGGAATTACTCAAAGTATTAAATTAATATAAATTATTTTTCATGTAAAAATGGATCAAAATTGATATAATTAGGATATAATATGAGTTTAAGTAAAAATCATCTAATATAATAAAAGTTTGACAAGTTTAGATGATTTTTTACTATTATCTCTTTGTTTTAACCCCATGTTGGTCCTTTTAACAATTACCACAATATAAAAGTTTTATAACCTTTAAGGGATACAAATGCTACCATAAAAAAAATTGCCCATAAATGGACAAAGTATTCCATTTTTTACCAGATCTTTCCCCCTTGTCCAAGTTCAAGATTCTTATGATTTGTAAATAATTTAATAAAATGTTATTTTAATAAAATACCATTTATATCATTTTTGACACTATTCATTTAATTTGAATCAAAAAATATTAAGAAAAATATTTAATTAGTATATAATACTTTAAAAAATCACTAATATTTTATATTTTTCTATAAAATTTATTGGACATAATAATTCTTCAAATTGTATTAATTTTAATATTTTTTTAGATCATTTGTTTTATTTTTCAATTTATTGAATGAATACCGTGTTGGAATTGCATAAAAATATAGGCTAATTATTCAATTAATAAAAATTAATTCAAGTGTTGTGTTTATTTTTAATTCATTATCACATTATTTTTAACCTTAATTACATAATTTACTATTTACCGATGTGATAAATTTTTCTACAGTTGCTGTTCAAAATGCCTAAAAATAAAATAAACAAATTTACCAAATTTGGATGTCATGATTCCAAATATGGAGTCCATTTTTCAATATTAAATTACTATAAGTGAAAAAAATTAAATTAAGATAAAAACTCAAAACAAAATGAAAAATAATTTTCTAGAAAAATGCCTTTTTAAGTATAAAAAAGTTTTTTTTATTCCAGATTCAACTATAAAATTGATTCCAATGAAATGAATCGGAATATAAATAATATAAGAGAAATAATATTACTTTTAACCATTTTAAAACATAATGAAACTTTTTAAATGATTGAAATAAAAATACAATTTCCAAAAACAATATTTTTCACTATTCATTGGAAAATCAATTTTTTTAGAAAAATACCAAAAATTCACTCTAAGATAATTTTTACAAGATGATTAAAAAAATTTAATTAATTTAAAAAAATTTATAATTTAGGTTTTAATCACATTCTTGAATAAAACAATCACCATTGTGATATTATTTATTTAAAAAGAAAAGCTTACTATAATTAAAGCTTGGGTGTTACATTATTTCTTCCTTTAAAAATTTCATACTTGAAATTTCTATAATTTCACCTCATGAATAGATTTGGGATGTTTTTCCTCATAATTTCTTTTGGTTTCTATTTCACCTATTCTATCTTATAATTTATCCAAAGTACCTTTACCAGCCGAGTTGTCAAATTCCTCAACACTCATTCTCTAGTGTCTAGAATCTAGATAGACTCTTCATGGTAAGATAAATCATGTTCAAATTCTATTTAATCATAGGTGAGTTTAGAGACTCATACTTTTAATACATATATATATATATATATACATGTATCACATCTTAATAGATTAATATTCATTATAATAACATAATTATCCACATCATAATCATATTGGTATAGTATCTTTAGAAACTTGGATATATAAAAAATTGGTTCATAAGTGAACTAAGTCGTCTCCCATTAAGTTATTCATAACTAGAACCCGGATTAGACATATCATACATAAAACCTTTTTTATAACCTGGGTAAAGGAAACATAAGAAAGGGTGATCTATGATGCTCTATAAGGGTAAAAAAAGGAGATATCAATGATTAATTAAACATAATATAAAAATAAGCATATAGAAACATGATCTTAACATTTTAAAACCATACCTTTCATATAAAATATCATAATCTTGAGTCATTTCATAAATCATGGAATTTCATAAGACATGAATCATAAAGGAATCAAAGAACCCAACCCATGAGAGAAAAACATTGGCATGAGACATAAGTTTATGTCATACACATAAGCATTGAAAATCATTTCCTTAGTAGTCAAGGATCACTACCAAAACTCTATACTCCTAGATTTATCGATTTTGTTTAGTTTTATTATATTTCTGTGTTGTGTGTGCTTACTCTGCTTTACCACATGTACAATGTCTCTTACAGTAAACTAGAAGATACTAAATATCTTCTCAAACACTTTTCTTATTTGTTTCTACCATAAATAAGATTGGTAGAGGTCCCTGCATTTCATATTTATTTTTACTCCCATGCATAACTGTGGAAGAGGTCTTGGGAAACCTAGATAGTTGTAAACTATTGTATAAACCCAATCCAAGTTTTGAATCATCCAGTTTATTTTATATAAAATTCTTGGTGGTGGGTGATCACCAAGTAAAGAGGACTAAGTCTATACTTGAGATTGAACCTATTATATTCATCTTTCCATCATTTGTTTTAATTTTGTTTTACTTTATTTCTGCTTTAAAACAAAAAACTGTTTTAACCGTAAACAAAATGTATACTTTGATAGTTTATCTTAATTGTTTTTTATATTGTATTTTAATCAAGTAAACTAATTTCAAAGGATTTGATAATATTTTATATTATTTATTTGATACATAATAAATCTTTAGATAAATATTTATAAAGATTAATATATATAATACTACTTATTGTTTTAAATATTACCTTATTTAAATATTTGGGGGATTTCAAATTAATCCATTTTTAATAGAATTTTTATTGGG
Source organism: Viscum album (assembly GCA_963277665.1). Lineage (NCBI taxonomy): Eukaryota > Viridiplantae > Streptophyta > Magnoliopsida > Santalales > Viscaceae > Viscum > Viscum album. The sequence continues at coordinate 1,400,143,620 of OY728127.1, read as the reverse complement.
TACTTAATTCACCCCCTCTTGAGATACTCACTCCTAATAACAACTATAAATGAAAAATATAGTTTTCCATGATAAAATGAGTGATTTTAGAAAAATAATGGTGGATTAAAATATTTTATGTAGTGTACTTAGAAATGGGTAAGAAGTTGATAAGTTCCCTTTAGTGGGGCTTGATTATTGGGAAGAATTGAGAGGGGAACCTTTTAAAAAATTTAATTACCCATCAAAGAAAGATTAATTGAGATAGATATAATTTTTTGGTATATATTAATAGAATATTGGATAATTATATAATAATAGTGAATAATTATATTGGGGTAACGAGAGATAAAGTGTGACCCAAAGGAAATTTGGTGGTTTAGAGATATACCTTACCTTATGTCCGAGTGTGTTCTTTACTTACAATTAATGTGCTTAATAATAAAATTATATTAATTAATAATTTAACTCAGAACCTATTGAATATATATTTGATTTATTATAATTTTATAAAGTTCATTTATGACAATTTTTATGGGTTATAATGTTTAATTTAGTTATTCTGAGAGCGTTTGTTTCATGGTTTTATGGTCGGTTCCCTTGAGTATAATAATGAGAGTTCTTTTCAAATTGAAGAAAAACTCTATAAGTGGAATGAAATGGTGTTAATATAATTCCATAATTTTAAATGCTACCATATATCATTTTGTTTTCTAATATTATGTTTATTCTTTTGATAAAATGTTAATGCTAAACGTTTAGTTTATTTTGGCGATTTTTCGATCATCATGAACTAGTTTTATTTTATTATTTATTATTATGTATATATATTAGTTCCAGAACATGAAAATAGTTATAATATACATATTAAAATCTGGTTTAACCATTATAATGGTTTTATGACCATCTTTGAAGGCAGTAATGGAAAAATAAAAATCGCCATCCATTAAGGCAGTGTATCGACATATCACAGATGATGTTTTCAATTTTAAGATAAAAGGGGAAGAGAAGATATTTGATGATGAATATTCCATTAACACAATAAAATAAAATTATATATATTATACTAGTGTTATCATGCTATTTTGGATATGTGAGGTGAGGATAAGGTAGAATAAAGAAAGAATTTACAATATAAAGAATGAGGATTTTACCTCTTGAATATTGTCTCATTGAGAACCTCCTTAAGGAACTTGGTTTTGGTATTTTGTTGAGACCACCAGCTATTGTAAACTAGGAAGAGACTTGAGAAGGGAATTGGGTATGATTTTGACAATATAAAAGGCTTAATAGGTGTGAAGATAAGGGTTGGTATTTAAAGGGAGAGAGGAGAGGGGTGTTTTTGAATATTTTATTCATTTGTTTATTATTTTGGATCAAGACTATTAATAGTGTTAATTAATATGACTAAATAATGTAAATAGAGCATTTTATAATTATATAATGGGTAATTATATCATCCATGACTCACACATGTCTCAAAAATTCATTTATTTAACTCATAATGTAAAATACTGAAAATTACAGTATTTCACTATTCACCAAAATTTAACTATATTAGAAAAATCCCCAAAATTCACCTAAACCATTTTTTGATGTGTAGATTTTAAAAATTTACTCAATTTTATGAAAATAATTATATATATATATGATAAATTTAATTTTTAATTAAAATCACTATTTATTTGAAAAATAACAATTTTAATATTATAAGCGATTTTATGACACTTTGAAAAATTAATAAAGTTATCATAAAATTATATTATAATTATAATAGAAAAAAATATTAACTTATGAATATATTTTATGAAAATAAATTTTCTTTTAAATCATTTTATGAATTATAAAATTCTAAATAAACATTTACATTTCACAAAAATACCAACACTTAATTTATCAATTTTAAAACATTTATTTAACTATTCCATGATATAAATATATCATATTTTCATTTATAATATAAATAAATTTTATTTATACTTTCATCAGTGAGGTTACTATTCTAACATCTAGATTAATATTCCTAATGGTCACATTACTTTTCCATCGGTCTTGTTACTATTCTAATGGTCAGATTTCTAACAGTCATAAGGGTTTACTTATTCTTATAAATAACTCTTATTACATTCATAATTCACTTCTATTTTCACCCAAGGTTATATATACTTTCATATTTTAAATGAATATTTTATTATTAACGTTATTTTTTATTTCTACAGCTTTCTAAAGGAGTGAAATCATTCTAGTGGATTGAGTAGATCTAAATTTTCCTATTTTTATTATCTTATTTATTATTTATTATCCCTCTGTAATATTTGAAATTCTTATTGGTTTTTTTTTTCTGAATAAATTATCATTTTTCAATTATGAAAATAATTTTTTTATTGGTTTCTCTATGTTATGTATGTGGTTTATACTATGTGACATAATTACTTGAAGGGAAATTTCGTTGATAAAATTCTGGGTCATTACATTATCCCCCCTTATGAAATTTCTCCATCAAAACTTCATAATACATACTAAGGTGAAAATAGGTAGAGGTACTTATCTTTCATTCCTTCCTCTAGTTCCCATGTCACCTCTTCATATTTATGGTTCCTCTATAGTACTTTTTCTAAGTGTGTTGTCATGTTGCGTAGAACTTTATCTCTATGTTCCAAGATCTTCACTAGATGATTCTCATAAGAGAGATAATTTTCCATATGTACCACCTTTGAATTTAGTACATGTGAGGGATCTGGTATATACTTCCTTAAGAGGTATGTGAGGAATACATCATGTTCTTGAGGCATTTTTGGTGGAAGTGATAGTTGATAGGCCATAGCTCCGAGATGATCAAGATTCTCAAAGGGGCTAATGCACCTAGGACTTAGCTTTCCTTTCATCCCAAATATCATGACTATATTACCTAGAGATATACAAAGGAATAAATTATCACTAACCTCAAACTAAATTCCCCATCAATGATTATCTACATAGCTCTTTTACCTACTTTGGGTTGACCTGATGTTCTGCTGAATGGTTTTCACATTTTAAACCATTTATTTAACCATTTTAGGTCCCATAAACTTACATTCACTAACTTCATCCTAGAATGTCAGCGTTCTAAATCCTTTCCCATAAAGGGAATCATCTAGAGATATTTGGAATCTTGAGTGGAAACTATTGTTATATTAGAACTCAACTAGAGGTAGATGTTGGTCCCATACTCCTTTAAAGTCCATAGAACATGCTCTCATCATGTCTTCTGGTGTTTGAAAAGTCCACTCATATTGGACATAAATTTGAGGATGATAAGCCGTACTAAAGTTTAGATTAGTGTTTAGATAATTTTGGATACCTTTAGAGAACATAGAAGTAAATCTCATATATTGATAAGATATAACTGATAATGACATGTCATACAACCTCACCACTTCCCTGATGTATATCCATGGTAGTTGGTTAAGTGAGAAGTCCTATAAAATTGAAATAAAGTGAGATATATTTCTAAAATGATCTACCACAACCCATATATCATTATTTTCTCTAGATGTCTTCAGAAGTTTGGTGATAAAGTACATGGTGATGTTTTCCCATTTCTATGTTGGTATTGGTAATGGTTGCATCATCCTCTTAGAATTTTGTCTTCTAGGATTCAATTTCTGAAATACCAGACATTTTGAGGTATATTCAGTGATCTTCTTCTTTATATTCTCCCACCAATAGTGCTATCATAGATCTTGATACATCTTTGTGCTCCTTGGGTTGGTGGTGAAGATCGAGCTATGTGCATCATTCAAAGGATCTTTCTTTATCTCAGGATTTTATGGTTCACATAGTCATGAACCAAATATTATATCTCCTTCCTCATCAATTTTGATCTCTAAGGATTTCTGTTTTTCTGATAGCTTCCACCTTCTTGTGAATTTTCACATCATATTTTGATCATCCTTTATATTCTATAAAAAGGATGGTTGAGAAATCATTTGAGAAATGATTGATGATGTTCCCTCCTTAATGATTCCAATGTATATACTTTTTAAGTATATGAAGATTGAATCATTTTAAATTATCATCATTGAAAAAGTTGTAGGATCATTTATATTTAGAGCATCTTTCAAATTATTCACTTTACTAGGATGGTAGTAGATTGAGTAGTCATAATCCTTCATGAGGTCTAACCACCTTTTTTGGTGCATATTAATCTCCTTCTATGTGAATATATATTTGAGGATCTTATGTTCAATATATATCTCATACTCCCCCCCCACAAAGACAATGTTTCCAAAATTTCAACATGAAGATCACAACCACCAACTCTATATCGTGTGTGGGATAGTTTTTATTATTAAATTTAACCTACCTTAAGCCGTAGGTTATCACTTTATAATTTTTCATTAGTACACAACCTAATCCTTTCTTTAAAGCATGGTTTTATGCCACAAAGAGTTACCCACTTTTCAGTAGTGTAAGTACTGGTATAGTGATAAGACTATTTTTCAACACTTTGAAGAAGTATTCATATTAATTGGTCCATACAAAATTTAGTCCCTTCCAAGACATCTTGTTTAATGGGTTTGAAAATTGTGGGAAGTTCCTAAAAAATCATTAGTAATACCTATATTGACCAAGGAAACTACATATATCTATTACAGATGATAGTATACGCCACTCCTCAATTGCCTTTGTCTTAGAAGGGTCTACATATATTTCTTTTCTGGTGATAACATGCCCCAAGAATGATACTTCATCCATAGATAACTCACTATTACTAGACTTTACATATAGTTTCTCCCTCCCCAAGGTCTTTAACATAGTGATCAAATTATCCTCATATTCTTCCATTCTCTTGGAGTATATCAGAATATCACCTATAAATACTACCACAAATTTTTTGAGGTAATATATATATAATCTATCCATTAAGTCCATGAATATTACTAGAGAATTTGTGAGTCTAAAGGGAATCACTATAAACTCATAATATCCATAACTCATTCGAATGGAAGTCTTGGGAATATATTTTCTCCTCACCTATAATTGGTGATATCCTGAATAAAGATCCACCTTAGAGAAACAAATGGACCCATATAGTTTATTGAATAAGTAATATATCCATGGTAGGGGATAATTATTCTTTATCATGATTTTTTTGAGCTCGTGATAATCAATGTTGAGATGCATTGATCGATCCTTCTTTTTGATGAATATGAATTTCAGACCCCATGATGAAGGACTCAGGAATATGATATCCTTGTTCACATTATTTTATAACTTCTTCATTAATTATTCTAACTCAATGGTGTCTATCATGTAAGTATTTTTGTTATATGAAGAGATCCAGGTATAAGATCAATTGAGAAATCAACCTATCGGTTAGGAGGAAGATTGAGAAATTCTTCAGGGAACACATCAGTCTTATCCCTCACAACAGGAATGTCTTTGAGCATGATCCTCACCTTTTTATAAATCACTTGAGTTACATATTATTACTAATAAGGAAATAATATACATAGTTGAGATGATTATTTCGATGGATATTCATCCCCATCCTTATAATTTTATAGAATTAGAGGATTCCTTGGGATATGAAGAGAGATCTCCATTTCTTAATAGTTGATGCTGGATTTATATAAAGATAGACAATCCACACCAAATATAGAATCAAACTTCACTAAAGGAAGGAAGATGAAATTTTATGGGAGGTTCAGTCCACAAACATTAACCGGGGAGGATTTATAAAATTTACAAACAATAATTACCCCATTCACTATTCTCAAAGATAACTCAACCATCATATTTTAAGGCGGTGTTTGAATAGGTCTATTAAACTTGAAATATATGAAAAAATGTGAAGAACCCAAATCAAGTAGTATATTATCTATTATTAAATGAATAACTAGTGTACATATAACCACATAATTTTTGGGATCCACCATAGTAGTAGTTATAATATATTCCATTTCTTACTGCCTTAGAGGCTATTTTTGTTGATTTCCTCTAACAACCATGGGCTTAGGGAACTGGCACACAAAATTCCCATGTTATTTATGGTTAAAGTACTAAACAACATTAATAATATTCATCTTAAAATTCTTTTAAACTTCCTAATTAGTGGGTTTATTCATTTCACTTAATCATTGATTGTCTTAGTTCCCCTTTTTTCAACACTTGAAACATATTTTGGTTCCCCTTATACAGTTTTCAGAATGCTTCTTCCCACACTTTTGACAAGTGGGATGCTAGGTGTTCTTTCCTCCATAATATTTTTCTGTTGGACCTCCTGAAGAGAATTCCATATTAAGTTTCTTATCTCCAGTCCCACAAGACCACTTAGAATCACCAATCTCCATCTAAACCATAAGGGAACAACGTATAATCTCTTGATAATTTTCAAAGTCTCGAATTTCTAAGGCTTTTAATAGACTCAATTTCAAACCTCTAAAGAATATGTTCACTTTACTTTAAATACTGATGATAAGGCTACAAGAATACCATGCAAGACTTGTGAAGTTTTCCTCATATGGTTTGATATAATAATATTCCTTTTGCTTCAGACTGAGGAACTCCCTATCCATCTTAAGATGAAGGGTTCGGGGAAAATGTTTATTGAAAAATATTTTCTTGAATGCATCCAATCCCATGGAATCCATTTCCTATTTAAACATTGTGTTATTTACCAATGTACACCAATGATAAGATTCCCCATCAAAATGATAGAAAGTTAGTATTAATTTCTCTTGCCTTTGATAATTGGAGGACATAAAATATCTTCTCAATAGAGTTAATTAACTTTTATAAATTTACGGGATTAGAATATGCACAAAATATAGGAGGAATTTTGAAAATAAAGGATTATACTACAACTTGATCTTTATTAGGGGAAGGAGGGAATTACACATGATTCAATTTATTATTCATACCTTGAGAAAATTATTCTAGTACTTTAAAGAAGTTTTGAGCTCCTATTATCATTAGATTTGGTTTTTTATTAAGGAAATAATCACATTCCCTATAACATTGATTATTGGAACACGTTATCCAATTTAATTATATTAAATATGAAAAAAATCAATTAGGGGGTCTTGAATACTTAGCTAATAATAATATAAAAAGATAAATTTGAAAATAGAAGGATAAACTTGTAAATTAAAAGTACATCCTTACCTGTGATTCCCTAAGTTCTAATCAAGTTTATCCATGGTGATAGAATTACCCCTAGGGTTCTTAATATATTTTTCTAGTCCTAATATATAAAAATAACTATACCATGATATGATACCAACTATAAATACTCTAAAATTTTACACATTTTATTACATGATTTCAAGCATAATTAATCTTCAAATACAAACCAAGGCTTGTAAAGTCTAGTGTCATTGGAAGACTACATGCATAAAATTAAAAAAATGGAAAAAGAATAAAAAATATTTCTATTAATATTCCATAATGTGATAATAAATTCCTTATAGATACTACATCTATATAGTTTAATATAGGGAATACATATCCAAAAGGGATGAGCTAAAAATCCTAGTAATGGAATAAATATATGAATAAATCATAACACCCCAGTTAGAAGGCATAAAATAATGAAATAAAAAGGCAAGGAACATGAATGAAAATATGGAAGAATTAAATATAGAACACGGTATAATGTGATATTGAAAATATAGTAATGTGTAAGAAACATATATAATCATATAAACTTTAGTTAAGGAAAACTGTTAAGACTATATCACATGGTGGACAAAGTCTCAAAATGGATTAGGTTTACAACCTAATCCCATACATGAAATCTCATGAGAATAAACTTTACCCAATGAATTGGAGCACTATATGGGAACACCCATGATAATATGTTCATTCATATGTGTTCCACATGGAGAATCAAATATATATAATAAACATAATGGTTTCCTATGGAAAGAAATGGGTATCATAATCATGCTATAAGGCATTACCAATGGGTGTATCATAATGTTTTCCATGGAAGAATGGATTTAAATAATACTTAGAAATTAATAAGTGAAAATATGCATATATAAGGATAAATTATGTCCAAATTAAGTGAAAACATGTTAAAATACTATTTAAGAGACTTTAGAAATTACCCACTTTAGTGCAGTTTAAGGGAAAAATTAAAGAGACTTTAAAGAGGACAATTGAATAATTGTTAGTATAAAACCCAAAAGGAAAAAGATAGTTTTTAATAATAAAATTATTTATTTTATAGAAATATTGGTGGTTTAAAATATTTTATGTAGTATGCTTGGAAATGGGTAAGAAATAGAGAAGTTCTCTTTAGTCAGGCTTACTTATCGAAAAAAATTGAGAAGGGAACATTTTTAAACATGTAATTACCTATAAAATAAAGATTAATAAAGATACATACAGATTTCTGGAACATAAAAATATAATATTGGAGAATTATATAACAATAATGAATAATTACATTGGGGGAAAAGAGAGATAAATTTTAACTTGAAGGTAATTTAGAGGTTTGGGGAGATCCCTTACCTTATGTCTGAATATGTTCTCCACATGAAATTAATGTCCTGGATAATCAAATTAGATTAATTAATAATTTAATTAATAACCACTTCAACAAATATTTTATTTTCTATAATTTTATTAAGTTCATTTATGGCCATTTTGATGAGTTATAATGTTTAATTTTTTTGTTCGTTTCATGGTTTTATGGCCGGTTCCCTTGAGTATAATTATGGGAGTTCTTATAAAATGGATGAAAAAAATACAAATGTATAATAAAATGGTATTAATATACTTAAATAATTTTAAATGGTAACATATATCATTTTGTTTTCTGATGCTAGGATGATTCATTTGATAAAATTCTAGTGATAAACATTTAGTTTATTTTGGCAGTTTTTGGATCTTCACAAACTAGTTTTGTTTTATTATTTAATATTAATTATATATATTTGTTCTAAAATATTAAATAAGTTATAATATAAATTTTAAAATATGTTTTAACCATTATAATTATTTTATGACCATCCTTGAATGTGGTAATGGAAAATAAAAAATCATCATCCACGAAGGCGGTGAATGACATATTATGGGTGATGTTTTCATTTTTAAGATAAAATGGGAAGAGAATAGATTTGATGATTGATATTCCATTAAAAAAAATTAAATTATAGTATATATATGATAATGGAGATATAATTTTATTTTTTATAGTGGAGGTGATGATATGGTAGAAGAAAGAAATAATTTAAAAGAGAAAGAAAGAGGATTTTACATCTTGAATATTGTCTCCTTGAGAACCTCCTTAAAGAACTTGGGTTTGGTGTTTTTTGAGACAAATTGTTCTTGGATGATGGGAATAGTCCTAGGAAGGTAATTTATAAGAATTTATACAAGATAAAAGGCTTAATAGGTTTGAGTAAAAGGGGTGGTATTTATAGGGAGAGGAGAGGGGTGTTTTTGATTATTTTATTTATTTGTTTATTATTTAGGCTCAAGAATATCAAAAGTGTTGATTCCTATGACTAAATAAAATAACTATATAATATGAGTATGAGGTAATGGGAAATTACATCATCCATTACTCAACCATTACTCAAAGACTCAGTAATTTAACTTATAATGTTAATTACTAAAAATTACCATATTTCACTATAAAAAAAATAAACTATTTTAGAAAAATATAAAAACTTCACCCTAATTTTTTTTTCAATGTGTATATTTAAAAATATTACTCCATTTTATGTAAATAATTTTCTAAATATGGAAAATTTATTTTTTAATTAAAATCACCATTTATTAAAAAAATACAGATTTTAATATTATAACCGATTTTATGACACAATGAAAAAATTAATTAAGCTATCATAAAATTATCTTGTAATTATAATACAAAAAGTATTAATTTTTGAATTGGTTTTATGATAATAAATTTTATTTTAAATCATTTTATTAATTATAAAATTCTAAATAAACATTTACGCTTTACAAAAATACCAACACTTAATTTATCATTTTTAAAACATTTATTTACTTATTCCATGATATTAATATATTATATTTTCATTTATAAGATAAATAATTTTTTATAATTTCATTGGTGAGGTTACTATTCTAACAACCAAATTACTATTCCTAATAGTCAAATTCTTATTCCAACAACCATGTTACTATTCAAACAGTTAGATTTATAACGGTCATAAGGGTTTAGTTCTTCATATAAATACGCATTATTCCATTCATCAGTCAGTTCTATTTTCTTCCATGGTTATATATACTATTTAATTTTAAATAAATATTTTAATATTAACATTATGTTTTATTTCTACATCTTTGTTTATGAGTGAATTTATTCTAGTGGATCGAGTAGATCCAAATTTTCCTATTCTTATTATATTGTTTTCTATTTATTGTGTATTTGTAATATTTGTAATTCTTATTTTTTTTATAATTAAAGTTTCATTATTAATTTATGAGAATAATGTTTTTATTGGTATCTATATGTAATATATGTGCTTTATACTATATAATATAATTATAAGAAGTAAAATTTCATTGATAAAATTATGGGTCATTATAATGTTGGTGTGAGCACTAAGATACTAAGTAGGGATGACCATGACCTATGATTTACCTTTGAAAAGAAAACCATGTCATTCTAGTTTTAAATAAATATATTTAAAATAAGTTTTTCATTTTCTTTTAAAACAAATAACAAGATAAAAATTTCAAAAGAACTATTTTACTATCCTTTTTCCAAAATGGTTTCCAATGAATGAAAGGTTTTCAAATAAATAATTATACAAAGAATATCCTATGGTGAAGAAAACAACTCAGTGGAAAATAAGCACTAAAAATCAGAGTACAAGTAAATAAGTGATGATATAATAACTACCAGTGGATACATAATAGTTGAAATTATTTCATTAAAAACATCACAAAATAATTAAAAGTAAAATAAATTTGAATTATATATAATGGGATATACCTAGAAACCAAGTGAAGAGACCCTAGACATACTTAGTTCAGAATCCATCTGTTGGCCTATCTATGTGATGCAGTGTCAATAACCAACCAAGATGCTCTCAACTAGCCTCACCGGTGGAACAACCCATATGACTACTCCATGGGGATCTATTTCGTCTAATCTGGAATAAATAGAAATCGTCTCTTGACTCTCATTATGAGTCCCAATATTCCATTGATTTAGAAAAAGTGGGAGGTGGGTAAGAAAGAACAATTACACCATCTCAATCATAAAAAGACACCATACATACTTATACCACCCCTGACACCAATAATGAAAATTTCCCCTAGAATAGAGAGTATCCATAAAAGTTACCTCTTTAAATAAAACATTCTAAGGCACCAAATAGGCATTATCATTTTAAAACCAACCTTCACTATTTAAAAACCAATTTTAAATCTCTTTGGATAAAAATATGTCTTTAAAAATTTATAAAAACCAACCAAAATGCCAAAATATATTTGGAAATTTTCAATTAATTGATATAACTCATTTTTAAAACCAATCATGTGATAAAGATTACAATTATTTCAAAAGAATACAATAAACACGTTTTAATAATAATAACCCATAGTGAAATTTAAGAAAAGTGTTGAAAATCATGAAAGATACAAACTGAGTTTAGTACAACATTTTTCTACAATTTAATAACTTTATAATATAGTTAAAACATCCAAAAAAACACAAATGAAATTATAGTTTCCAATTTAAAGGCATAGACATCTAGTAACCTACCTTAAGCCATGCTGCCTTTGATGATGACCACTTCACACTTACACGCATATAAACCTCCACACACATATATATGTAACCTTAAGACTAATTTACATATTCTCCTTTCCATGAGAGAATATCTAAAATTAGGATATATATATATATATATGTGTGTGTGTGTGTTTTAGTGTGTGTGTGTGTGTGCATGCATGTGTGTGCATACCTCTGTATACACATGCAAGTCACCTTCAACAACGACATCTCAAAACAACATCTAGGTGGTCCAAAGTGCAATAGAAAAAAAATAAAGAACCCAAAGGTCATAGATGTCTGAATTAAAATTCATTCAAAAAATAAAAATGGAATAAACCCTACTCAAAACCAAAGCAAAAAATTTACGCCTTTTCTATTTAGACCCAATCTTATCTCACCCGAGTATGAGGAACCACACAAAAAATGAGACCCTAGATGCAATGACCTAAAATTATATCAATGGAATTTCTTTCTTATTATAATGTTATATAGTATAAAACACATAAATCACACAAAGAACCTAAAAAAAATATCATTCTCATAAATTAACAATGAAATAAGTGGTATTTATAGAAATTAGAAAACTTATACGGATAGAATAGTAACCTAATCATTGGAATAGTAATATGACCATTAAGAATAGTAATCTAGCCAATAGAATAGTAACCTCACCTATGAAATTATAAATAAAATTTTGGTATCTTATAAATTAAAATATGATATATTTATATCATGGTACAAGTAAATAATTTTTTTAGACGTGAAAAATTAAGTGTTGATATTTTTGTAAAACATAAATGTTTATTTACAGTTTTATAATAAATTTTATGATTTAAAATAAAATTTATTTTAATAAAATATATTCATAAATTAATATTATGTTTTATTATAATAATAAGATAAATTTATGAGACCTTAATTAATTTTTCAATAGTCAAAAAATCGATTATAATACTAAAATTGGTATTTTTGAATAAATTATGATTTTATATAGAAATTTAATTCATCATACATATAATTTTTTTTTCATAAAATAGAGTAATTTTTTTTAATTTTACTCATTAAAAAATGGTTAGGGTTAATTTTTGTGATTTTTCTAAAATAATTGAATTTTTGGTGAATAGTGAAATAAGGTAATTTATGGTATTTAACAATATAAGAATTTTTGAGCCACGGATGATGTATGGATGATTTAAGAACCCATTGGTTATAACTCTCCATAACCATTTACTATATTTAGTCATATGAATTAGCACTATTGTAATTCTTGAGCCAAAATAATAAACTAATTAATTAAATAATCAAAAAACACCCCTCTCCTCCCCTATAAATACCGTCCCTCACCACCTATTCTCCTCACACCTAAAAATCCCTTTATCTTCTATTAATTCTACCAAATTACCATCACAAGACTCTTCCCCATGCCTAAGAGCTTCTGGTATCAAAAAAATACCAAACCCAAGTTCCTCATGGAGGTTCTCTAGGAGAAGATATTCAAGAGGTAAAATCCTCCTTATTTATCTTTTAATTTCATTTATTTTCTTATTCTCTCATCACCTCCCATATAAGAAATGGAATGAGAAATCTAGTATCACATATATATACTATAATTTTATTGTGTTAATTTAATATCCATCATCAAATCTCGTCCCCTTTTATTCTAAAAATGAAAACATCATTCACGATGTGCCCATTCACCGCCATCGTGGACGACAATTTTTTTTTCCATTACCACCTTTAAGGCTAGTCATAAAAAAATTATTATGTTTAAACCAAATTTTAATATGTATATTATAACTTTTTTTATATTATGGAACTAATTTATAGACATATTATTAAATAATACAAAACTACTTTGTGATGGTCATAAAAACCGACAAAATAAAGTAAACATTTTTTTATTAACATTTTATCTAATGAATCATCCACAAGTAAAAAAATTTTATATAACACCATTTAAACTTATATAAGTTCATTAATAACATATAGTTTCAATTATGGAGAATTATTGTCATTTTTAGGAACTTTAATACTTGTATACAAGTGATCCGATCATGAAAACCAAGAAAATGAATGCTTCTGGAATGACAAGATTAAACTCTTTAACACATCAAAATGGTTACAAATGAACTTAATAAATTTATAATAAATAAAATAAATGTATAATAGGTTCTAAATTATGTAATTAATGAATCTAATTTGATTATTTAGGATATTAAGTGCAATTTCAGAATGCATTAAAACATATGGTAAGGGGATTCTCAAACCCAACTCGTTTTCTTTGGGGTTTCCCTCCTTCACACTAATTTCAATATGGTTGTTCCTTCAATGTTTATTAAATATTATTTCATTATTATTAACTTTTATTTTAAAGTATATACATTTATCCTATTTTATTTTATAAAAAATACAATTTTTTTCAAAAAAACTCTTCTTTCCAAAACACAAATTTTACTCCTCTCAAGTTATTTCTTATTAACTCAAGAATGATAATGGTTATGAAAAATATTTTTTTCCCTTTTTCATTTGGGAACCCAAATTCTTATCCATGAGTGTATTTTGGATGAAATCATTATGAAACCCTTTCTCTTACATGGGTTTATTTTCATACTTTGATTGTTATACATTCTATGTGGCATGCATGATTATGTAAATGTTATGATGTGATGGGTGGGCACAAAACTATATAGCACTCTAATGAATTCAATAATGTGATTTATATCATTAGATGATGTATATTATTCCTAAACTTTATTCTAGCTTTGGTCATGATTATTATGTTATGATTATTCACATATGTTATGCGTGAACATGATGCTAGCTTTGTTCACAACTATGTGTGTTATTTGATCAAAAAGACATGATGTTTCATTTTTATGAATTTCCACATTCCGTGCCTTTATATAAAGTTTCATGTTATTGTTATGATAATTATACTATGATTATATTACAATTATGATGATTATTCTCACCCATGTAATATTAATTCATGTCCTTATTCATCCACTTACTGGGCTTTCAGCTCAACACTTTCTTTGATGTATATCCTCATGTGACTACATGCACTAAGTAGAACTTGAGATTTAAAAGGATAAAGTAAATGATTTTAAATAAGTGTTTATGTTTTATTATGAATAAGTTATGGATGTACCTGATTTTCCCAAGAAACTAATCCTTTGGATCATGGTTTTGTAATGCAAATATGTTGTCTATCTTTAAAATGATGTACTAATTATGTAATAAAAATTAAGGTCTCTATAGTTGGTATCATAGGATTATTTAGTTAATTTGGGTATTAGGAATTGATATTATTAGTGAAAACCCTATGTATAAGACTAAGTATGTGTAAAAAACCAAGAATATTTATTTTAGAAAATACTAAACATAAGGATCCCATAAGATATGACTTTAGAGTTATTTTCAAAAAATAATAAATTATTTATTCATGACTTGTTGAATTATTTATAAAAAAAAATATTTTAGAAAATGGGTTGAACTAGGAGAAACTAGGCCAACAACCCATGTGAGGTACAATGTGATGATTTGTTTAACGACATCCCCAATTACATTGGAGGAAAAGTTCAAAATTTCGTGATGATTCTTACCCAGTTGTATCATGCTATAAATAATAACATGAATAATGTGGAACATACTCATTCACCTAAGAGGGAGAGACTAGCTATCGAATATTTTAGGTGGAAACAAACTCCAATATTTAGTGGATATTCTAACCCACTTATTACATAATAGTGGATGAACTCAATAGAGAAGATATTTTTTTTATACTACTATTATGAGAAGGAGATGGTGACTCTAGACATCTATCATATAAATGAAGAGGCCAATCAATGATGGGAATTGATAAAGAACACCAATATGAAGGATGAAATAGAGGAGATGGAGTGGGAAGTCTTGAATAAAATATTTCTTAACAAGTATTTCCCTCAAACTCTTCATACAAATATGGAGAGAGAATTTTTAAAGTTTAAGAAAAAGGAAGGTTAATCAATCATGGAATATAAGGAAAACTTCACAAGTCTTTCAAGGAATGCCTCAAGTTTTGTTATAAAAAATGATTGAAAAATAGATATATTCTGTAGTGGTATAAAACCAAACCTTCAAAAGGATCTAGATATCTAAGATGTTGGAATTTATGAATAAGTGGTTTGATGTGCTCTTAAAGTGTAGATGGAGTTTTGAGAATGGTCCCATGGATATGGAGATAGGAAAAAAAGATAGAGTTTCAAGATAGAGGATATAATGAAACTGGTGAAAATAAATATCAACCACTAACATGTAAAAAATGTGGGAATAAGCATAATGGGAACTACCTTAAAGGGACAGGTAAATGCTTCAAGTGTGGGAGAGAAGGCCACCAAGGTCATGAATATATAAGAGACATGTAGAAGCTGGACAATGTGATGAAGGAATGTAGAACACCAACCATGGTTCAATTCTTTAACTATAGGGAGAAAGGGAACTGTGAAAGTCAGTGCACTAAACCTCAAATCCTTGAGGGTATTCAGTGTTAGAACCCAAAAAATACAAAGCATTAAGGGATATAATATGTCATCACTACTACTGAAGTGGAGTGAGAAAAATAATTCATACAAGGTACACTTCCTATTCACCCAAGAATGGAAAAAGTCTTATTTGATTCTGGTTCTATACATTCCTTTATATCCTAAAAGTTTTCTAGACCTATTAAATCTAATCCCTAATACTTTGAAGTAGAGATATCTATAAAATAACCTAGTGATGCGATCATTTCAACCCAAGTGTTGGACTCTTCTCCTGTTGGCGTATGTGGGAAGTTTCTTCCATAAAATCTTGTAATACTTCCCTTGGTGGAATTCAATGCTATACTGGGCATGTATTGGCTTTAGTTATATAGATAACACATCAATTTCCATAAAAATTTAATGTATTTTAAAATTCCAAACCATACCATGCTCCTCTACAAATGAAAGGAAGATCATGAATCTCCTTTGGAAAATTCCTCAACGGTGTGGGTGTTGATTCCCTATGAAGAAAAATACCTTGGTCAAATAGTTGAGTCAAAGGAAGGTATCAACATAGATGAAATTCCAATTGAGAGGGAATATAGTAATATATTTCATGAATAACTACCTGGATTTCCCTCAGATTTCAAGGTAGGGTTACCAATATATTTTATACGCAAATCCAAACCTATCTCAAAATGCCTATATAGGATGGCCCTGATCGAACTGGAGGAGCTAAAGAAACAAATGTAAGATAATTTGGAGAAAGGGTTCATACACCCTAGTGGATCACCTTAGGGTGTTCCAGTGATATTTTTTAAGGAGAAGGATGGATCGATGTGGTTGTGTATTTATTATCAAGAGATCAACAAGATAACCATAAAGACCAAATATCATCTACCAAGGATTTTTAACTTTTTCAATCAACTATGAGGATATAAATAATTCTCAAATGTGGATCTTTTTTTTATATCATCAATTTTAGGTGAAGAATGAAGATATTTATAAGACTGATTTCTATACAAGGTACAAGAATAATGGTTTCATAGTGATTCCCTTCATACATAATAATGGCCTTGCAATATTAATGAATTTGATGAATAAAGTCTTTATAGAATACCTTGAAAAATTTGTGGTAGTGTTTATTAATGATATAATCATTTACTCTAAGAGAAAGGAGAAACCTAAATAACATATAAATATTGTGCTGGAAACATTAAGGAAGGATAAATTATACACTAAGTTCAGCAAGTGTAAATTTTGGATGAAGAAATTACCATTCTTGGGGAACATGATTAAAAGTAAGGGAATTTATATGGACCCTTAAATGAAAAAGGTAATTGAGTAATGGACTATACCCACTAGGGTCATATAAATCCATAGTTTTCTTGGATTAGCTGGGCACTACGGATGTTTTTTGATAAATTTCTCATGATTTTATAGCCTACTAACCAAGTTAACATGGAAAGAGGTAAAGTATGTTTGGAAGGAAGAATGTGAAGAAATATTAAAGGAGCTCAAGAAGAGGCTAATCACTACAAATGTTCTCATATTAACAATAGGTGGTGAATGTTTTGGGAAATATAGTGATGCTTCAAATATAGTCTTGGGTTGTGTAATCATGAAAAATTATAAAGCAATAGCCTATGCCTTATAGCAGTTGAAGGTCCACAAGCATAACTACCCTATTCACGATCAAGAGATATTAGTTGTGATATTTTCCTTGAAAATTTTACAGCACAACCTCTATGGTGAGAAGTATGAAATATATACCAATAATAAGAGTCTAAAGTATATTTTAACATATAATTAACTCAACACGCATCAAAGAATATGATTAGAGCTAATCAGAGAATATGATTTTTCTATTCATTACAATTCGGGAAAGGTGAAAAAGGTAGCTAATTCTCTTAGAAGTAAATATCCTGTTACTCTATCCATGATGTTGATTGAGAAAGTCCCTATATTCATGGATATGAAAAGGTTGGAGTTGAAAATAATAATTCTTGGGAATACATAATACCTTTATAAAATTATTTCCCAACCATATTTCCAAGAGAAGATTAAGGGGGAACATAGGGAAGATCTGGAGATACAAAAGAAGGTGGAAGCGATAAAGGAAGGGAAGCTATAAGAGTTCTATATCAATGTTGATGGAATGATTCAGTTTAGAACAAAATTTTGTGTGCCTTCTTCACCTGATATAAATAAGGATCTATTGGATAATGCACATAACTCATATTTATCCGTCCATATTGGAAGTACTAAGATGTAATGTGATCTTTTAGAATACTTCTGGTGTGACAACATGAAGAAGGATATTGTAGAGTATATCTCAAGGTATTTTTTATGTCATCAAGTTAAAGGAGAAAGACATAATTTCAAAGGATGATGAAACCATTGCCTATACTCACATGAAAATGGGACAAAATCACTATAGAATTTTTCATTGGTCACCCAAAGAAATCCAAAATAAGGAATGTGATATGGGTTGTGGTGGATCGAATCACCAAGACTCCCCACTTAATTTCTATTCAGAAAGATTTATCACTTGAAAAAATTTCTTTTATATATGAGAAGGAAGTGGTGAGGTTACATGGGGTTCTAATTTTGATCATTTATGATCGAGATCCAAGGTTCACATCAAAATTTTGGATAAGTCTTGAAAATGATTTGAGTACTGAATAGAAGTTCAGCATGGCCTATCACTCCCAAACAAATTCCCAATATAAAAGGACTGTTACAATGCTTAAGGAAATGTTGAGATCCTACTAAATGGAACTAAAAGGTGGATAGGATCAACATCTACCATAGGTTGATTTCTCATACAATAATAGTTTCCACTTGAGTATTCAAATGTATTTATATGAAGATCTATATTGGAAGTGATGTAGAACTCCAACTTGTTGGGATGATGTTGGAGAATGAAAGCTACTTGGACTAGATCTTGTGAAAAATATGATAGAGAAAGTTTAATCCATCCAAAAATATATCAAAGCTCTTCAGAGTTAGAAAAATAGATATGATGACAACCGTTGAAGGGACTTGAATTTTGATGTTGGAGACAAAGTCTTCCTTCAAATATCACTATGGAAGATATTCGTGCGGTTTGGAATTAAAGGGAAGATTAGCCCATGGTACATTGAACCCTTTGAGATCCATGATCTCATAGGAGTAGTGGAATATCATCTTAAACTTTCACCAAATATGTCTCAAGTTTATGACATGTTCTATGCATCTCTCATGAGGAAGTACAAACCTAAACCCTCATATGTATTGAATCTAGAGGTGGTACAAGTGGAGAATGGCCTCTCAAATGAAGAGCAGCCGGTGAAGATCTTGGACCATGGAGACAAAGTCCTACACAACAAGATGAATCACCTTTTCAATGTTTTTTGGAGGAACCATAAGTATGATGAGGAAACATGGGAACCATATGAAGCGATGAAGGATAAATACCCTCACATATTTTCACCTTAGTATGTAAAATGAAAATTTGAGGGTAAAATTTCAAAAGGGGGGAAGATTGTAATGACCCATAATTCTATAAATGTAATTTTAACTTATTATAATTATTTTATATAGTATAAATCACATATATTACATAGATAACCCAATAAAAATATGATTATCATAAATGAATAATGAAATAAGTGGTATTTATAGAAATTAGGAAACCAATGCTGATGGAATAATAACACGACTATTAGAATAGTAATATGACCATTAAGAATAGTGATCTAAATAATAGAATAATATCCTCACCTATGAAAGTATAAATAAAATTTAGGTATCTTATTAATGAAAATATGATATATTTATATCATGGTATAAGTAAATAAATCTTTTAAAAATGATAAATTAAGTGTCGGTATTTTTATAAAACATAAATTTTTATTTTAAATTTTATAATAAATGTAAGGATTTAAAAGAAAATTTATTTTCATAAAACAGATTCATAAATTAATTTTATGTTTTATTATAATAATAAGATAATTTTATGATACCTTAATTAATTTTTTGAAGGGTTAAAAAATCTATTATAATATTAAAATTGGCATTTTTGAAATAAATGATGATTTTATATAAAAATTTAATTTATCAAATTTAGAAAATTGTTATCAAAAATTGAGTCCATTTTTTAATTCTAAATATTGAAAAATGGTTAGGATGAATTTCTGTTATTTTTGAAAAATAGTTGATTTTTTGGTGAATAGTGAAATATGGTAATTTAAGATATTTAAAAAATATATGATTTTTTGAATCATGGATGATGTAATAAACCATTAGATAAAAATATCATAAACCATTTACTGAATTTATTCATAGGAATCAACACTATTGATAGTCTTGAGAAAAAATAATAAAGTGATGAATAAAATAATAAAAAAACAACCCTCTCCCCTATAAATACCACCCCTCGCCACCTCTTCTCCTCACACCTACAAATCCTTTTATATTATCTAAATTATATCCAATTCCCTTAACAAGCCTCTTACCTATGTTCAAGAGATTATGGTATCAACAAAAGATCAAACCCAAGTTCCTTAGAGAGTTTCTCAGGGAGAAGATATTCAAGAGGTAAAATCCTCCTTTCTCTTTTAATTTCATTTATTTTCTTATTAAATCATAAAATCCCCTATAAAAAGTGGAATGATAACTCTATTATCACATATATACTATAATTTTATTGTTTTAATGGAATATACATAATCAAATATCTTCTCCTTTTATTCTAAAAATGGAAACATCATCCATCATACGCTGATTCACCGCCTTTGTGGACGGTAGGATTTCATTTTCTGTTACAAAATTTAAGGATAATCATAAAACCATTATTATTGTTAAATTGGATTGTAATGTTTTTTTAATATAACTTGTTTAGTGTTATGAATCTAATTTATAGACCTATTATTAAATAAACAAATATAGTTCTTGATGGTCATAAAAACCAAAAAAATAAACTAAACATTTTTTAATAACATTTTATCTAATAAATAATACTAATATCATAAAAAAATGATATATAAGACCATTTAAACATAATTAAGTTCATTAATAACATATAATTTAAATTATTTAAAATTATTCTCATTTTACATGAACTTCCATACTTTTATACAAGTGAAATCATAATGAAAACCAAGAAAATGAATGCTTCTAGAATGATGAGATTAAACTCTATAACTCCTCAAAATAGAAATAAATGAACTTAATAAATTAATAGTAAATCAAATAAATGTATAAGAGGTTCTGAATTATAAAATTAATGAATATAATTTGATTATTAAGTATGTTAAGGGCAAGTGTAGAATGCACCCAAACATATGGTAAGGGGATTCTCGATCCCAACTCTCTTTCTTTAGGTTTTCACTCCTTCACCCCAATTTTTGTATGGTTATTAATTTAATGTTACTTAAATATTATTTAATTATTATTACCTTTTATTTTCAAGGATTTACATGTTTCCTACTTTATTTTATATAAAATAATTTTTTTTCCAAAAGATCTCTTCTTTCCAAAACACACATTTTAATCCTCTTGAGTTGTTTCTTGTTAACTCAAGAAAAATAGTTTTTATTCAAAATATATTATCCCTTTTTAATTTGGGAACACCAAATATTAGTCATGAGTGTATTATTGATGAAATCCTTATGAAACCATTTCTCTTCTTTGGGTATATTTTTGGACTATGATTGTTATACATTCTATGTGGAATGTACAATTATGTAAATGTTATGATGTGATGGGTGAGCCCGATATTATATAGCCCTCCAATGAATCAGGTAATGTGATGTACCTCATGAGATGATGTTTATTATAGATTTCCATGATGCTAGATTTGTTCATGATGATTATATTATGATTATTCACATATGTTATGCATGAACATGATGTTATATTTGTTTACAACTATGTGTGGTATTTGACTGCTAAGACATGATGTTTTATTTTCATGAATTTCCACATTCCATTCATTTAACTAAATTTTACTTTCATGATGATGATTATGATACTGTAATTATGTTTCAATGATGATAATTATGATCACCCGTGTTATATTGATTAATATCCTTATTAATCCTCTTACAAGGATTTTAGCTCACCTATTTCATTTATGTATATCCTCAAGTGACTACATGTATAAAATTGAAAGTGAGCTTTAAAAGGATCAAGTAGAATATTTTTAATAAATGTTTATGTTTTATTATGTAAAATTTATGTATTTGCCTCGTTTTCCTAAGACACTAAACCTTTGGATCCTAGTTTTTTATGATAATATATTTTTTATCTTTAATATGATGTAATAATATTATAAGAAAAAGTAGGGTCACTATACTGGCCATAGTGAAAATCACTAAAAATCAGAATTTGAGGAAACCCTAGGGTTCATAAGACCGTACACAAAAATGAATAAAGAGAGGAGGTGAAGGAAGAATGTGATGAAGAGAAGGAAAGGATTACCTATGATGATCACACTAGAAATCGGGGAAGAAATCAATCACCAGAGGGAGATGAGGAGGGGTCCATTCATGAGGTAGGGGACTTTGGCCATGGGGTTCCACACAACACATAGAAAAAAGTGAGAGGGGTTTGGGTTGTGAAACAGGGAGGGGGAAGGGTATAATTTAATATCACTATTTTTATTATATTTAATTTAATTTAATTTAATTAATTAATTTATTTTTTTCAAAATCCTAGAGGCTATGCATGGTAGCCACATAGTTGGCCAAACAATTCACCAATAATGCACCTCTATTAGAGTCCCTAGACACCCCGCATAGGAAGACCATACAATTAGGAAGACCATTCACTAGACATGTGGCCATATTTACCAAAAACTATAGACACCCTTGAATGTTCTTTGCATAGTTTATACTAAATGTACACCAATCATGCAACTATGCAGGAAAACCCAAATTTTAAAATTAAAAAATGGTTTGACCCAAAACATTAAAAACACAAGTAATAATATTTTAAAAAGTAAAACTAATTAATAAAAAATATCCAGTTTGTGACATTTATCCCCACCATTGACACATTATACCCCTAAAAAGTTCTAAAAGATTTAGTTGTCCTTGACATGTGTAAAGGATTAAATTCCTCCAAAAACGAACCCTCTTACTCCCGAAGACCAAAAAAAAAGAAAACTTATTTCCCTCACAAAGACCAAAACCTAAAAATCCCCAAAGAATCCAAGATTCCATCCTCAAAACCAAAATAAAACATAAGGAAATAAATTTTGAGACAAAAAAAACTCAAACATCAAATTTAATAATGGATAGAGAAGGGATTTTATGTCTCTAAATATAACCTCAAACAAGGAACACCCAAACCCTGAACATAGAAATCACCAAAGAAATTCATCATGGTTGGGTGGGATGGTGGCAGAGAGTTACCCCATCAAGAAGTATTGCATATCTAATTAACCATGATTCTATTTTATGGCGGTATCCTAACTATTTTTGAACTTTGTACAAACATCAATTTCATGACAAAACAAACTCAGAGATCCTAGCGAAAAAACACTTTGAGAAATAAGGAAAAGAATAAGAACATCATCATTTTATGGGAAGAAAATAAAAATTTCCCAAAATAAATTTCCATTAAAATAATATTTCCCAAAACATATATAACATCACCCTTTATTCCTAAAAACAAGACAACACCATTGAATACATCAATTAAAACAAAAGTAATTTATGAAAAAAATAAACTTTAGATTGATATTATGAAAGTCCATCATCTATCCAACCAAGCTAGAAGGTTTTACAAGGGAGTGGATCTTTCTCCACATAACTTCTTAGAAACACTCTATAAAAATCTCTAAAAATTACCTAAATGGTCATATGTATAATAAATCCTTGCTTCATTGCTACATGAATACTTCCTATACTTAGACTTCCAATACAGATAGCATAGTAAAAACATACCTTTGGATGAATATGGTGAGAAAAAACTCAATAGACTTTTCGTACCACTTCTCAATAGACAAAAAATATCTAAACCAACCTCATCCTAAATAACCTCCCTCATCACTTCTTCCCAAGTGTCAGGGAATGAAGGCACTGCCTGATGAAATTATAATCATAGGCCCCTTTAAAAGAATTTAATCTTAAATAATTCATCTCCATTGATATTTGGGAGCTATGACACCAAATCAGTGAAGATATTAGAATAATCAAATATCATTGAACCACCCTACTTGAGGGAGTACAATGCTGAAACCTTCGGTACCCTCGTGGTATTGAATAAGTACTACTAGATGAACAAGGATTTGAATCACTCACATGAGTGGATTTTTTTGTGGCTTGGTCAAAATAATAGAATTCCACCACTCTCGGATTAGGCCTTTTAACATGAAGGTAGAAAAAAAGAGTTTCATAGGTTAAAAAGACTCAAACCAAACAAACATATATTCAATTTTTCACAACCATTCCTCAAATACCACTAGTTCCCACTACCATAATAAATTAGGAGGGTTCAACTCTCAGAACCTTTGGACAAAATCCTAATACTGATTAGTTGATTAAGGAATAAAAGGTTCCATATTCAGAACCGATAAACCAAATGGCCATGATGATTCTTGATCAACTGAAAAACACATGATGGAAAATCCACCCATAGATCCTCTTTAATATTCTCTATAACATAGTGGGGACATGATATAAAATAATAAACACAAAACCAAATCAAAACTAATCATAAATAAAAACTTCAAACTTCAATCAAAAAGAAAAATCCATACTCAAAATACTATTCAAAAAACATTTCCAACACAAAAAAACCAAAATACATAAAATTAAATCTCCAAAAACAAAAAATGAATCATTACTCCACACCAAATTTTAAAGACATTGATTTCCCCATTTTCAAAAATACTTTCAAAAAACAAATAAAACTATAAGAGATTAAGTACTTACCAGTGGTATTCTATTAATCTTCATATATACATCCTTACAGAATCTAAAAAACCCATCCACACATGCCCACATCCATCAACTTAGCATATACTTACTTCCATATATGTTAGAATTCATAGAAATACCGAGGGTCAAATTATAGTGGGTCCATTCCAGTTTGATTTTTAAAATAATTCCCACAAATTTAAATCCACCCATTACCATTAAATAAAATTCAATCCCCAATCCACTTTCCATCCAAAAACTTTTCAAAACATTTTAAAATAAAAAATTTCCTTTCCAAAATAATTTCTATCCCATTTTTTAAAACTAAAAAGTTTTTCTTTTCAGAAAAAAACATTTTTAAAATAGATGTTATTCTGAAATCCAAAGGAAAAAAATTCGAAAATTCCCAAATATCATAAAAAAAATCACTACGCATGGCTTGGATTTCGGATTTAAAAGTCCATTCACTAACCAGGTGAGAACATGTGAGGTTAAAAAAGGTAGGTTTGTGGTCTGTTCATGATTTTCTAGACCCTGCACAACAACCATGATACCTATTACTCCCTATAAAATAACTACAAAATATTTATAATGATCAAAATCCTAAAAAAAAAATACCTGAAAAATATCTGAGATCTAATCTCATATTTTGAGAAAAAACCATACCAGACCACCCTAGAAATTCAAGCATTCTTTGAATAGGTTGAATCAAGAACCTACCCAAGACTGACCACTTGAATTCTAAAAATAATACCATTAAAAAATAAAAAATCCCTAAATAAATACTTTTAATTCTCTGATACGAATTTTTTCATGAACCAACTAGGTCGATTATGAATCATTTACCCGATCCAGACTGTAATAAGGATCAAGTGGAATTCTCGATCTGATAGGGTTGGAAACTAGTTTTAGGCATCGGATATAACTCAATTGGGAATTATTTATCACATAAATGAAAGTTAAATAACTATAAAAAAAATGAATAAGGTAAACACCAGATGTGGAAAAGAAATAAAACTAAATGGATAAAAATATCTCAAAGTGACCACATGGGTCACCACCAATTACAGAACCACACTCACTATAATAACGATACAAAATGGAAGAATCTAAAAATAAAAAGATAATGTTAGTGTGAGAACCAAGATTCTTAGTATGGAATCCAAAATAAGAACCATTCCCCATGTATTACCTTTAAAAGGAATATCTTGTCGTTCAAGTTTGAAATACATATAAATTTAAAATAACATTTTTATTTCCTTAAAAAAAATTAGTATGATAATAATTTCAAAAGAACCATTTTAATATCCTTTATTTCCAAATAATTATAGGTTTTCCAATAAATCATTTTATAAATAAGAATATTCGATGAAGGAAATAACTCATTTAAAAAAAATCTGTAGAAAGTAGAGTATAAGTAGATAATTGATGATACAAGAACTATCAATGGAAAAATAATAGTTGAAATTATTTTTATTAAAAGCATAAAAAAATAGTGAAGTTATAATACATGTGAATCAGATATCAAGGGATACACCTAGAAACCATGTGAGGATACCCTAGACATACTCAGTTTTGAATCAATCTGTCGGCCTATCGATGCGATCTAAAGTCAATAACCAACCAGACTGCTCTCAAATAGCCTCACTAGTGTCACAACTCACATATACACTCCATTGGTATCTATTCCATCTTGTTGTGACTAAATAGAAACCATCTCTCAACTTTCAATAGTATTCCTAGGATCCCATGGATTTAGAAAAATATAGAGGTGGGGAAATACGCATAATTGCAATATCTCAATCAAGAAAAGGCACCATACATTCTTAACCCACCCCCAACACCATCCATGGAAATTATCACTATAATGGAGAGTTTATACGAAGGTTTCCTCTATCAAGAAAACATTCAATGGTACCAACTGGACCTTATCATTTGAAAACCAACCATAAATATTTGAAACCATTTTTGAAGATCATTGAAAAAAACATGTCATTAAAATTTTATAAAAAATATGACGAAAGGCCCAAAAATATTTGGAATTTTACAATTCAATGGTATAAATCATTGTTAAATCCAATCATGCACTCAAGACACCTAACGTTTCAAAACCATCTAGGAAGAAAGTTTTATTAACAAAAATCCATGGTAAAACATGAGAAAAGTTTTGAAAATAATGAAATAAACCAACTATGTTCAACACAAATTTTTTCTAAATTTTTTTAAATTTATAATATAATTAAAACACCCAAAGAACACACAAGAAATTATAGTTTCCAATTTAATGGACTGTACATAGGGTGACCTATATCAAATCACACTTCCATTGATGATGAACACTTCATGGTTACACTCATATACACCTCTACATATATATAAATATATACTATTTAACCCTAGATATATATTCCCCTCACCATGAGGGAATATATAAAAGAAGGATATATATATGTGTGTGTGTGTTCATGCTTACCTATGTATACACATGCAATTCATCTTAAAAAATGGTGTCTCTATACTACCTTCAAGAGGTCCAAAGCATATTAGAAAAAATGAGGAACCCAAAGTTCAAAAAATTACTAAATAAAATTGGTGCAAAGAATAAAAATTAAAGAAAACATACCTAGAACTAAACTGAAATTTTCTTCCTTTTCTATGCGAGACTCAATCTTTTATCAACCGGGTCTGAGGGACCCCTCAAAATAAAAGGATACCCTAGACAAAAAGGAAACGACAAAAAACTGGGTTGTAAGGAAACCTAAGGGTTTACCTAACCTTACACCAAAATAAGGAAAGAGAGTTGGAGGAATATAAAGGTGTAAATGGGGATTAAAGGCATACCTATGATGATATCACCACAAATTAGGGAAGATATCAGTCACCAGAGGGAGTGGAGGAGGAGGTGACGTGTGGTGGAGGGAGACTTGGCTGTGGGGTGTTGCGTGAAATAGAGTGGAAAGGGGTAGGGGGTTGGGACATGAAAGAAGGAGGGGTAAGAAGGGAATAATTTTATAATAATAATAATAATAATAATTATTTTTTCATTGTTGTTTTTTTGTTATGATTATAATTTAATTATTTTTTTAAATTTTTTATTTTTTGTTCAAATTTCCGAAGACCGTGCATGGTTTGTCTGCACGTTTGGCCAAATCATGCACCGACCATATGGCTCTCCTAGAATCCCTAGACACCCCACATGTGAAATAAAAATATTTAGGGAACATATGTACTATCCATGAATTTGTCTCTACTAAAAATTGTAGACACCCTCACATGGTTTATGCATATATATTCTACTAACCATGTACCAATTGTTCTCCTATGTAGAAAAAAATGCAAAATCTAAAACCTATTTGACCCAAAAAATTGAAAACTATGATAATAATAATTAAATAACTAAAAATAATTATTAAACCATGGTAGGGGTGTGATAGAGACCATAGTGATTTAGTGTTCAGTTTGATCAAGGTTTAACATGGGAGGGGTAATCCTTGGGTTTGTATTTCCTATAGAGGAGATATGCATGAGAGGTTCTTTGGGGTTTGAGACTAATGAATTGGAGGGGATCATGGTTTTCATCTTATAAATTATGATGCCTATAGTTTATAAGGAATCACCTAGATTGCTTTTTTATCATGTATTTCTTCAACATGAAATACTATATAGGTGCCTAATCTTGTTGAACAGTGGAATCCTTGAGTATCATGGTCAGAGAAAGGGTGGATTCTCATGAATAGAATGACACTGGGTTATAGATAAGTGTGTGTATGATTCCAAAACACTTTGGACCAAGAATGGGAACATCCAATGTTAGGATGATGCCATTGGTTGCGCCCAAATTTACCCTAGAGGTATGCGGTCGTTGTAGTACAGCTAGGGGTCGAATCCACAGGGACCGAAGAAGAAACCGAGAGACACTTTGATTTTGGAAGGATTTGGCTATGGAGTGGCCAACTATTTGGATTGATTTGATTTTAATAACTACTAATTTAATATAAAGAAAATAAATTAAAACATACAATTACTTAGTCTAAAACAATTAATGGATATGGGTTGATCCTAAGTTGTTACTAGGGTTAGATTGGATGCATTTATTTTCTTATAACATTCATTTCACTAATTCAAGATGTATCAAAAAAAATGATATAATTCCTCAACATCATTCACCAATTTAATCCCTACACCATTCTAAGGCTAATCATCAATGCACTTGTAGGATCAATTTAATGATCACTCCAAGGAATTGGATCGCACTAGCACTCGAAATGTGTCATTGTTAAAGTTGGCGAAGACGAAGAAGAAAATAAATCATCAAATGGAAATCTTAAAGTAATGAAATGATTACAGAAATTAAGATCATAAAATAACATCCAATATTCCCCATGAAACTCCCTAGGACCAACCTATAAGGTTTTATCCCTCCACTGATTCTATGACCTCAAAGGAAGCGGAAAGCCGACTCATAGGGGCAGAATTGAAGAAGAAAAAACAAAAACAACAACAATGATCACTCCACCGCTGTGTGAATAAATTCACAAGTTCTGGTGTGAATAAATTCACACCTTAAAGAAAAAGTATCAAAGTGATAATAATAAGAAAAGAAAAAGAGGAAATGAAGAACTTTTATTAATAACTAATGTGATTCAAACAACTTACATGAGAATGAATAACAATTACAACATCAAATGGACAACATAACATTATAATGAAACAAAGCACCAAAGATGCTCAAATACTCCATACCTACTGCCTTAAATAGGAATTTTGGAAGCCTTTGGCTGAGGTCCCATCATCCCATGTGCATTTAATTAATTTTTTTGGAGAAAGGTGGGTGGACATTTAATGCCTAAGAGACTTTTCAACTCTTGCCTCGAAGTGGGAGCCGGCTTTCTACACCGAACAGAAGCACTGAAATCACCATATAGAAGGCTGAATTGGAGTGGGACATAGAATACTTAAATGAACTCCCAGATTTCCCCTAATATTCTGTAAAATTTCATCCCAAATACTTTGTGTTTTGGGATATATGACTGAAATAGTGGGCTGTTTTTCTGGGCCTCAGAATCTGGCCCAGAATTTAATCTTCAAATTGGGCCGCCTTAATCACCACTATTGAGGACGAATTAGCACTGTATCTAGAAGAATTATTTGTTCCAGTATATGTCTTCTATCCTCCCTTGAATTTTGGGCTTCATTGGGCCTGTATTGTGGGACCCACATTCCCATCAGTGGGATGATATCCAATCTGCCTTCTCCAGAATTTTTTCCTTTCATCGCCAAATATCTCCATTATCATTTATGAATCATCCATTGATCCCTGAATGAAAAATGTTTAAATTGAAGTGAAGATATATTTCACAAAATATCAAATTAAAATATAGATTATTAAATTCCTTAAAATAAGATGAAACATTGGGCCTAAATTGGTGCATATTAGGCATGAAGTGCACAAATGATGAGAATGGATGTTCAAAATTAAAATCCACTAACTCAGGCCCATAAGATAAAAAATGAACATTTAATACCCTTAAAATGTAATCAAAATATTTGTTTTTATTGGCTAATCACACCCCCAACTTGAGTGTTTCTAGTCCCGAGCAAAATATATCTCACAAAAATGAAATTCAAATGACCTTTTCCAAAAACATTTTAATACACATTTCTCACCCAAAGATCACATACCAAAAAATTATGAAACCCATAAAAATAATTTAAAAAAAGCAATGTCCATAAGAATATCTCAATCCCAAGCCCATTCCTTTGTTCAAATTCATCGCCATATTTTATCCAAATTCAATTAAGCATGATGAAGTGTTGCGCGTCACAATAGACATGGGGGTTCATTTCCATTCGAGGGAGAAAAGATGGAAGCACTAGGACCAATCAAATTTTAATAATAAGATGAGTACTAATTTTTTTATTTTCTTTTTTTTTGGGTTTTTTTTGAAATTTTTCCATGGTAATTGAAATTGAACTCAATCGAGTCAACCCATGTAGCAAGACTTTGCCGATGACCCCCAGGCTCAGAGACCGTAGGGAACCAAGTGAAGCTCACATACTCGAGCATCATCTCGAGCTAACTCAATCAAAAACAAATTCAAATTACCACAAATAGAGATAAAATTCCCAACTCTGGGCCAGACAACTATGGAGTCACGATCCCCAAGTGCCGAAAGCCACACATTAGGTCAATTCCTTGCTCTACGCGCAATTGATTTTTTTTTGAATACTAATGTTAAAATTAAAATGATCACCAATCCTATGATATTTATTATGGGTCCCCAAGAACTCAAACTAAAACCCCACAATCTAGAGGAAGTGCATTGTGTTTTTTTAAAATAATTGGATGAAAATATAAATGGTGAAAAGTCACATCGGATAACCGCACTTTCCAATATCTATGCACATGAACATAAACTTGCATTAAAATCAGAATCAAGGCATGAAAAATTATTTGATATCCAATTTCAGATTTTGGAATGTGTGTTATCATGTTCAAGGTTAATGAAATTTTTCCTTCCACACATTTTCATCTCCCCCCTCAACTTGGAATAACACTGTCACCAGTGTTTAAAGAATTGAAACATAGAAGGGGCCGGATAGAATTTCAACGAAGACATTGAAAATGAAAATTATGGAATGAAGTCACCTAGTGGTTGATGTTGAAAATGCATTCCCATGTCTCCCTTCAGTTCTGGTTTGTCTCCCAATTGCTTGGACTATTGTGACCAGCTTTTCCCAATGACCTATGACATGCCTTTAATTTTTTTTAATATATATATATATATTATGTATTTTTTTTACCAAAAAAACGTACAAATAACATAAACAGATGATACATTGTCGTCTTTATATTTTCTGGGTAAGGTATTACTCAGGGATCACACCGCGTGACACGGATGAATACGGTGCTCCCCTTTCATACCCATCCTTACTCATAAAATAAGAACAGGTCAACAATCTATTTTTTTAAATACCTACAAAATCATAAAATAAGAATAAACTGATGATACATTGTCTTCTTAATATTTCCTGGGTAAGGTATTACTCAGGGATCACACCGCGTGACACGGATGAATACGGTGCTCCCCTTTCATACCCATCCTTACTCATAAAAGAAGAACAGGTCAACAGTCTATATTTTTTTTTAAAAAATCCAAATCAAAATGAAAAAAATGAATCACAATGATTTGAAACATGAAAACCATGGGTTACCTCCCGTGCAATGCTTAATTTAAAGTCTTTAGCTCGACTTGAACCACCCAAATTATCCAATTCCAACTTTAAAAAATTTTATGACCTCATATTTCTCTACTTCAACATGATTGAGAATACGTATCCCTTGTGGTTGGTAAGAAGATTTGGAATTTAATTCATGAACAATCCTATTTTCTAAAATGAATGGAAAAATCCAAGGAATATCAGAAATGGTTGATCTTTTTTCTTCTGTAGTCTTTGTTAATAAATCAAATATCAACCCCCCTTTTTTGGTTTCATGAGATGAATTAATGAAACCCCCAAGCTCTTGCTTAACACAAATGATAGGGTACTCGAGTGGGGAAGGAAGGACACTGATTTTGAGATTGGGTTGATTGAATTATCTTAAAGCATATTGGAAATTTGAATCAAAACCAGTTTCTTCTACAAATTTTTTAGAATGAATTGGTTCCTTATAAAAATATGATTCATCCCCAAAAGTTTCCATTTGAATTCTAAGAGTGGGTATAAGCTCAATGTTTTGTATTTCTTCAAGTGGTTCAGTGATCGGTGGTCATAAAAAATCACTAATAGAGCCATGTTTAGGAAACTCAATCCATGATGTCAAGTTATTATCTTTTGAATTCAAAAAATCAATTTCATCCTGATTTAAAAACTCTTAATCTTGAGTTTCAACATTACTTGACCAATTCACTTCATTATCTAACTCTGATTTCCCAGACTCTAAAGTGGGTTCTTCACATGTTTTAATGTTTTGTAGTTCTAACCTCAAAGATGTAACCTCAGAATTCATTATCTCCATTTGATTACACAATTTCTCAAGAAATTATTGAGGAAAAGATAGGATGGGATGTTGAACATTATGGACTTCACTAAGATTGGACAACTCAATCATCCTTGAGAGGGAAGGATATCGATCATTTAAACAATCATTATCCCATTGATTGTACGTCTCATCGGGTGCGAGGTAATCATTCAAGGGTTGATCAAAGAAATTTTCTAATTTATGGGATTCCCAATATTGATATTCCATTTGATTCCAACATGAGTTTTTGACATGGTAATTTGGAAGATACGCCATTGGAGAAGACATAAAGTTGGATTCTAGATTCTTAGGATACACACAAGAAAAAAGGGGGAAAAGATAAGAGGGGTGGGGGTGAGAATATAGAAAGTGGGGTGAGAAAAGGATGATAGTGTCTAAGGTAACTTACTTGGTTCACCGGTAACGGCGCCAAAATTTGGTTGCGCCCAAATTTACCCTACAGGTATGCGGTCGTTGTAGTACAGTTAGGGGTCGAATCCAGAGGGACCGAAGAAGAAACCGAGAGACACTTTGATTTTGGAAGGATTTGGCTATGGAGTGGCCAACTATTTGGATTGATTTGATTTTAATAACTACTGATTTAATCTAAATAAAATAAATTAAAACATACAATTACTTAGTCTAAAACAATTAATGGAGATGGGTTGATTCTAAGTTGTTACTAGGGTTAGATTGGATGCATTTATTTTCTTATAGCATTCATTTCACTAATTAAATATGTATAAAAAATGATATAATTCCTCAAAATCATTCATCAATTTAATCCCTACACCATTCTAAGGCTAATCACCAATGCACTTGTAGGATCAATTTAATGATCACTCCAAGGAATTGGATCGCACTAGCACTCGAAATGTGTCATTGTTAAAGTTGGCGAAGACGAAGAAGAAAATAAATCATCAAATGGAAATCTTAAAGTAATGAAATGATTAAAGAAATTAAGATCATAAAATAATATCCAATCTGACCCATGCAACTCCCTAGGACCAACCCATAAGGTTTTATCCTTCCATTGATTCTATGATCTCAAAGGAAGCGGAAAGCCGACTCATAGGGGCAGAATTGAAGAAGCAAAAACAACAACAACAACAATGATCACTCCACCGTTGTTTGAATAAATTCACAAGTGATGGTGTGCATAAATTCACACCTTAAAGAAACAGTATCTAAGTGATAATAAGAAGAAAAGAAAAAGTGGAAATGAAGAACTTTTATTAAGAACTAATGTGATTCAAACAACTTACATGAGAATGAAGAACAATTATAACATCAAATGGACAGCATAACATTATAATGAAACAAAGCACCCAAGATGCTCAAATACTCCATCCCTACTGCCTTAAATAGGCATTTTGGAATCCTTTGGCCGAGATACCATCATCCCATGTGCATTTAATTACTTTTTTTGGAGAAAGGCGGGTGGACATTTAATGCCTAAGAGACTTTTCAACTCTTGCCTCGAAGTGGGATCCATATTTCTAAACCGAACAGAAGCGCCGAAAGAACCATCTATAAGGCCGAATTGGAGTGGGACATAGCTGACTTAAATTAACCCCCGGATGTCCCCTAATAGTCTTTAAAATTTCAGCCCAAAATACTTTGTGGTTCGGGATATATGATTGAAATAGTGGTCTATTTTTCTGGGCCTCAGAATCTGGCTCAGAATTGAATCTTCCAATTGGGATGCCTTAATCACCACCATTGAGGACGAATTAGCACTGGATCCAGAAGAATTATTTGTTACACTATATGTCTTCTAGCCTCCCATGACTTTTGGGCTTCATTAGGCCTGTATTGT
Organism: Viscum album; assembly: GCA_963277665.1. Classification (NCBI taxonomy): domain Eukaryota; kingdom Viridiplantae; phylum Streptophyta; class Magnoliopsida; order Santalales; family Viscaceae; genus Viscum; species Viscum album. The sequence continues at coordinate 1,400,108,639 of OY728127.1, read as the reverse complement.
GGGACCCACATTCCCATCAGTGGGATGATATCCAATTTTCCTTCTCCAGAATTGTTTCCTTTCATCGCCAAATATCTCCATCATCATTTATGAATCATCCATTGATCCCTGAATGAAAAATGTTTAAATTTAAGTTAATATCCATTTCACAAAATATCAAATTAAAATATAGATAATTACATTCCTTAAAATAAGATGAAACATTGGGCCTAAATTGGTGCATATTAGGCATGAAGTGCACAAATGATGAGAATGAATGTTCAAAATTAAAATCCACTAACTCAGGCCCATAAGATCAAAAACGAACATTTAATACCCTTAAAATGTAATCAAAATATGTGTTTTTATTGGCTAATCACACCCCCCAACTTGAGTTTTGCTAGTCCCGAGCAAAATATATCTCACAAAAATGAAATTCAAATGACCTTTTCCAAAAACATTTTAATACACATTTCTCACCCAAAGATCACATAACAAACAATTATGAAACCCATAAAAATCATTTAAAACAAGCTATGTACATAAGCATATCTCAATCCCAAGCCCATTCCTTTGTTCAAATTCAACGCCATATTTCATCCAAATTCAATTAAGCATGATGAAGTGTTGTGCGTCACAATAGACATGGGGGTTCATTTCCAATCGAGGGAGAAAAGATGGAAGCGCTAGGAGAAATCAAATTTTTAAACATACAATTACTTAGTCTAAAACAATTAATGGAGATGGGTTGATCCTAATCTTTTACTAGGGTGAGATTGGATGCATTTATTTTCTTATAACATTCGTTTCACTAATTCAAGATGTATCCAAAAAAAATGATATAATTCCTCAACATCATTCACCAATTTAATCCCTAAACCATTCCAAGGCTAATAACCAATGCACTTATAGGATCAATTTAATGATCAGTCCAAGGAATTGGATCACACTAGCACTCAAAATGTGTCATTGTTAAAGTTGGTGAAGACAAAGAAGAAAATAAATCATCAAATGGAAATCTTAAATTAATGAAATGATTACAGAAATTAAGATCATAAAATAACATCCAATCTTCCCCATGGAACTCCCTAGGACCAACCCATAAGGGTTTAGCCCTACATTGATTCTATGATCTCAATGGAAGCAGAAAGCCGACTCATAGGGGCAGGATTGAAGAAGCAAAAACAACAACAACAACAATGATCACTCCACCGTTGTGTGAATAAATTCACAAGTGCTGGTGTGAATAAATTCACACCTTAAAGCAACAGTATCAAAGTGATAATAATAAGAAAATAAAAAGAGGAAATTAAGAACTTTTATTAAGAACTAATGTGATTCAAACAACTTACATTAGAATGAAGAACAATTACAACATCAAATGGACAGCATAACATTATAATGAAACAAAGCACCCAAGATGCTCAAATACTCCATACCTACTACCTTAAATAGGCATTTTGGAAGCCTTTGTTCTATCTCCCATCATCCCATGTGCATTTAATTAATTTATTTGGAGAAAGGTGGGTGTACATTTAATGCCTAAGAGACTTTTCAACTCTTGCCTCGAAGTGGGAGCCAGATTTCTACACCGAACAGAAGCGCCGAAAGAACCATCTACAAGGCCGAATTGGAGTGGGAAATAGAGTACTTAAATTAACCCCATGATGTCCCCTAATAGTATCTAAAATTTAAGCCCAAAATACTTTGTGGTTCGGGATATATGATTGAAATAGTGGGCTGTTTTTCTGGGCCTCAGAATCTGGCTCAGAATTGAATCTTCAAATTGGGCCGCCTTAATCACCACCATTGGGGAAGAATTAGCACTGGATACAGAATAATTATTTGTTCCACTATATGTCTTATATCCTCCCATGAATTTTGAGATTCATTGGTCCTATATTGTGGGACCCACATTCCCATCAGTGGGATGATATCCAATCTGCCTTCTCCAGAATTGTTTCCTTTCATCGCCAAATATCTCTATCATAATTTATGAATCATCCATTGATCTCTGAATGAAAAATGTTTAAATTGAAGTTAAGATCAATTTAAAAAAATATCAAATTAAAATATATATAATTATATTCCTTAAAATAAGATGAAACATTGGGCCTAAATTGGTGCATATTAGGCATGAAGTGCACAAATGATGAGAATGGATGTTCAAAATTAAAATCCACTAACTCAGGCCCATAAGATCAAAAATGAAAATTTAATACCCTTAAAATTAAATCAAAATATGTGTTTTTATTGGATAATCACACCCACAAACTTGAGTTTTGCTAGTCCCGAGCAAAATATAGCTCACAAAAATGAAATTCAAATGACCTTTTCCAAAAAAAATTTAGTACACATTTCTCACCCAAAGATCACATACCAAACAAGTATGAAACCCATCAATATCATTTAAAACAAGATATGTCCATAAGCATATCTCAATCCCAAGCCCATTCCTTTGTTCAAATTCATCGCCAAATTTCATCCAAATTTAATTAAGAATGATGAAGTGTTGCGCGTCACAATAGACATGGGGGTTCATTTCCATTATAGGGAGAAAAGATGGAATCGCTAGGAGCAATCAAATTTTAATAATAATATGAGTACTCATTTTTTTATTTTCTTTTTTTTTTGGGTTTTTTTTGCAATTTTGGTATGGTAATTGAAATTGAACTCAATCGAGTCAACCCATATAGCAAGACTTTGCCAATGACTCCCAGGCTCAGAAACCTTAGGGAACCAAGTGAAGCTCACATAATCGGGCATCATCTCGAGTTAACTCAATCAAAAACAAATTCAAATTACCACAAATAGAGATAAAATGCCCAAGTCTGGGCCAGACAACCATGGAGTCACGATCCCCAAGTGCCGAAAGCCACACATTAGGTCAATTCATTGCTCTACACGCAATTGATTTTTTTTTGAATACTCATGTTAAAATTAAAATGATCTCCAATCCTATGTTATTTATTATGGGTCCCCAAGAACTCAAACTAAAACCCCACAATCTAGAGGATGTGCATTGTGTTTTTTTAAAATAATTGGATGAAAATATAAACGGTGAAAAATCACACCGGACAACCTCACTTTCCAATATCTATGCACATGAATGGAGATGGGTTGATCCCCGGCAACGACGCCAAAATTTGGTTGCACCCAAATTTACCCTACAGGTATGCGGTCGTTGTAGTACAGGTAGGGGTCGAATCCACAGGGACTGAAGAAGAAACCGAGAGACACTTTTATTTTGGAAGGATTTGGCTATGGAGTGGCCAACTATTTGGATTGATTTGATTTTAATAACTACTGATTTAATATAAAGAAAATAAATTAAAACATACAATTACTTAGTATAAAACAATTAATGGAGATGGGTTGATCCTAAGTTGTTACTAGGGTTACATTGAATGCATTTATTTTCTTATAGCATTCGTTTTACTAATTCAAGATGTATAAAAAAATGATATAATTCCTCAACATCATTCACCAATTTAATCCCTACACCATTCCAAGGATAATAACCAATGCACTTGTAGAATCAATTTAATGATCACTCCAAGGAATTGGATCGCACTAGCACTCGAAATGTGTCATTGTTAAAGTTGGCGAAGACGAAGAAGAAAATAAATCATCAAATGGAAATATTAAAGTAATGAAGTGATTACAGAAATTAAGATCATAAAATAACATCCAATCTGCCCCATGAAACTCCCTAGGACCAACCCATAAGGGTTTATCCCTCCATTGATTCTATGATCTCAAAGGAAGCGGAAAGCCGACTCATAGGGGCAGAATTGAAGAAGCAAAAACAATAAAAACAACAATGATCACTCCACTATTGTGTGAATAAATTAACAAGTTCTGGTGTGAATAAATTCAAACCTTAAAGAAACAGTATAAAAGTGATAATAAGAAGAAAAGAAAAAGAGTAAATGAAGAACTTTTATTAAGAACTAATGTGATTCAAACAACTTACATGAGAATGAAGAACAATTACAACATCAAATGGACAACATAACATTATAATGAAACAAAGCACCCAAGATGCTCAAATAATCCATCCCTACTGCCTAAAATAGGTATTTTGGAAGTCTTTGGCCGAGCTACCATCATCCCATGTGAATTTAATTAATTTTTTTGGAGAAAAGTGGGTGGAAATTTAATGCCTAAGATACTTTTCAACTCTTGCCTCGAAGTGGGATCCAGCTTTCTACACCGAACAGAAGCGCCGAAATCACCATCTAGAAGGCCTAATTGGAGTGGGCCAAATAAGACTTAAATGTACCACCGGATATCCCATAATAGTCTGTAAAATTTCAGCCCAAAATACTTTGTGGTTTGGGATATATGATTGAAATAGTGGGCTATTTTTCTGGGCCTCAGAATCTGGATCAGAATTGAATCTTCAAATTGGGCCGCCTTAATCACCACCATTGAGGACAAATTAGCACTGTCACCAGAAGAATTATTTGTTCCAATATATGTCTTCTAGCCTCCCATGAATTTTGGGCTTCAGTGGGCCTGTATTGTGGGACCCACATTTCCATCAATGGGATGATATCCAATCCGCCTTCTCCAGAATTTTTTCCTTTCATCGCCAAATATCTCCATCATAATTTATGAATCATCCATTGATCCCTGAATGAAAAATGTTTAAATTGAAGTGAAGTTACATTTCAAAAAATATCAAATTAAAATATAGATAATTAAATTCCTTAAAATAAGATGAAACCTTGGGCCTAAATTGGTGCATATTAGGTATGAAGTGCACAAATGATGAGAATGGATGTTCAAAATTAAAATCCACTAACTCAGGCCCATAATATCAAAAATGAACATTTAATACCCTTAAAATGTAATCAAAATATGTGTTTTTATTGGCTAATCACACCGCCCAAATTGAGTTTTGCTAGTCCCGGGAAAAATATATCTCACAAAAATGAAATTCAAATGACCTTTTCCAAAAACATTTTAATACACATTTCTCACCCAAAGATCACATACCAAACAATTATGAAACCCATAAAAATCATTTAAAACAAGCTATTTACATAATCATATCTCAATCCCAATCTCATTCCTTTGTTCAAATTCATCGCTATATTTCATCCAAATTCAATTAAGCATGATGAAGTATTGTGCGTCACAATAGACATGGGGGTTCATTTCCATTCGAGGGAGAAAAGATGGAAGTGCTAGGATCAATCAAATTTTAAAACATACAATTAATTAGTCTAAAAAAATTAATGGAGATGGGTTGATACTAAGTTGTTACTAGGGTTAGATTGGATGCATTTATTTTCTTATAACATTCATTTCACTAATTCAAGATGTATCCAAAAAAATGATATAATTCCTCAACATCATTCACTAATTTAATCCCTACACCATTCCAAGGCTAATCACCAATGCACTTGTAGGATCAATTTAATTATCACTCCAAGGAATTGGATCGCACTAGCACTCGAAATGTGTCATTGTTAAAGTTGGCGAAGACGAAGAAGAAAATAAACCATCAAATGGAAATCTTAAAGTAATGAAATGATTACAGAAATTAAGATCATAAAATAAAATCCAATCTGCCCCATGCAACTCCCTAGGACCAACCCATAATGGTTTAGCCCTCCATTTATTCTATGATCTCAAAGGAAGCGGAAAGCCGACTCATAGGGGCAGAATTAAAGAAGCAAAAACAACAACAACAACAATGATCACTCCACCATTGTGTGAATAAATTCACAAGTGATGGTGTGAATAAATTCACACCTTAAAGAAACATTATCAAAGTGATAATAAGAATAAAACAAAAAGAGGAAATGAAGAACTTTTATTAAGAACTAATGCGATTCAAACAACTTACATGAGAATGAAGAACAATTACAACATCAAATGGACATCATAACATTATAATGAAACAAAGCACCCAAGATGCTCAAATACTCCATCCCTACTGCCTTAAATAGGCATTTTGGAAGCGTTTGGCCGAGCTCCCATCATTCCATGTGCATTTAATTAATTTTGTTGGAGAAATGTGGGTGGACATTTAATGCCTAAGAGCCTTTTCAACTCTTGCCTCGAAGTGAGAGCCATCTTTATACACCGAAAAGAAGCGCAGAAATCACCATCTAGAAAGCCGAATTGGAGTGGGCCATAGAATACTTAAATGAATCCCCGGATGTCCCCTAATTGTATGTAAATTTTCAGCCCAAAATACTTTGTGGTTCGGGATATATGATTGAAATAGTGGGATGTTTTTCTGGGCCTCAGAATCTGGCCCAGAATTGAATCTTCAAATTGGGCCGCCTTAATCACCACCATTGAGGACGAATTATCACTGGTTCCAGAAGAATTATTTGTTAAAATATATGTCTTATATCCTCCCATGAATTTTGGGCTTCATTGGGCCTGTATTGTGGGACCCACATTCCCATCAGTGGGATGATATCCAATCTGCCTTCTCCAGAATTGTTTCCTTTCATCACCAAATATCTCCATCATCATTTATGAATCATCCATTGATCCCTGACTGAAAAATGTTTAAATTTAACTGAAGATCCATTTCAAAAAATATAAAGTTAAAATATGGATAATTACATTCCTTAAAATAAGATGAAACATTGGGCCTAAATTGGTGCATATTAGGCATGAAGTGCACAAATGATGAGAATGGATGTTCAAAATTAAAATCCACTAACTCAGTCCCATAAGATCAAAAATGAACATTTAATAACCTTAAAATGTAAACAAAATATGTTTTTTTATTGGCTAATCAGCCATCATGTGGGTGGTCATTTGCGGATCATGTCATAAGTGAGGTGTATGATTTTAAAGAGGAGTCCATAGGGGGATCTAGAATTGATGAGAAGGATGTTCCATGAAGCATGGTTAGCTTTGACTTGGTGATGCATGAATCAAAAGAGCATAATTCAAGAGTTGGAATTGATTATGGTTTATGTGAAGCCCAAGGGATGATGGTAAGTAATGAGAGAATTATAGGAATGATTACCCAGACCATGGAATGAAATAAAGAAGGTAGCCCTAGAATGAGGGAATTTTCTGAAATAGTGAGGGCTTTATGGAATAGTTTACCTAAGGATGTACCTTTAAACTCATTCTCAGTGAGATGTGGTGTTACGTTTTGGAAGTAGATGAGTGTGTCTTGTGAGGATCCAGACACATTTGGTGATGAAAAATATTGAGGTTATTATCTAGAGTAATAGGGGTTGGGCATGCAATTTGTTATGTCCGATTATAGACGGGGCATGTGACATAGTGATTTGGAGTTTGTTTATGTAGTGAGAAAATGAGGATGGTCCTAAGGTGGGGAGGATTATATAAGTCTTATGAGTGTGACCCTCATTTGATAAGGGTCTTTAGAGTTTGATCAATCATTAGAAGATTATTTTTGTGTTTTGATGCTGGTGGTTAAAGAGACATGAGAACTTATTGATTCCTTGATGAATGACTTGAATAAGTTTAGATATATAAATGGGTAGAGTCTGAGCATGGGAATCAGGCTCAATTTGGTTGTGATAGTCTAGAGGTATTGGATTAGTAGTGTTTCAATTATTGTTTCATAGAAAAATAATATAAATATAAACTGGATGGTTTTCCTAGGGAATATCATGGAATTCATGTATAGAGTTTGGAGAGAAAGCTTGCATGATCATGAGATTCCTCTAGGGATGAAGGAAATGTGATCAGGTTTTGGTAGTGCATCGGTGGCAGTATCTAAAAGTTTTTGGGGAAATTCATCTAGAGGTGGGATGGATTGTGTTATCTTATGTAGTGGGATGTTTTTAGTGTGGAACACACAATACATATCATTTTGGACAATACAGGAGTTATTAATTTCTTAGTTGAGGCTTCTCAATGAAAATCCAACATTCTTGCATTGTGCTTAGATAAGAGGAATTGTCACTTCTGATTATAATTGAGAACTAGGAGTAGTGTTATCATATATTAATGGATGAGGTGAGTTGGCGACTGCATTGGGTGAATCATTGGAACATGGTTGTGGATTACCAATTTTTAATTCCAATAGTGGAAGAACCAAAGTATTAGAATTAGCGATTGTAACCTAAGTATTATGGTGGGAAAAACCCTGGTTTGAGTGATGTTTTTGAGGATACTGTGGTTGTATATTAGAATATAAAGTCTTGGGTAATTGTCATATTGGTGTTTTGGTGGTTATTGAGAGCAATGATTTGTGTTTTAGTGATTTAAGCGATGTATTTTTGAAGTGTAACCTTAAAAACATGTTGGGAATTTAGAGGTGGAATGCAAGAATTTAAGCAGGAATTCATAATGTTGGTAAGTCCAAAAGATCAGTTGGATTTCCACTAAAACTCCTTGAAGAATAGAATTTATAATGTGGGGACACTCTGTCTATATGGGCATTCAAATTTTAGAGGAATATTTAATATTCAAACTAGTGGCTCTGTCAAATTTAGATTCAGGATTAAAAATAGAGTTTTCTATCTTGGAACACAACAAAGGAGGTGTTTTCGACATCAATGGAGGATCGAGTGTCATCCTAAGGGTCCAAAGGTGCCTCAGGAGTGAGAAATAAGTTTGGTGAATCCAATGTTATAGTAGAAGAACCGACTAGCAGGTGGGATTTTAAAGGGGGATTACAAATCCCACACATGATTATTTAGAGGGGGAATTCCCCTATCCCACCTATTTCTCTCTCACACATCCAAGGGGCCTCCACCCTTTTCTCTCAATTATCTCCCCTTTTATAGTGCATTATTCTTGGTTGTTTTTTGTGAAAACTTGAGGTATATATCCCTTATCTTAAAATTTTCTATCCTCATCCTCTTTCCATTAATTTTGGGATTATGTCCATTTATGTTAGAAATTTTTATTTCACCAGATAATTGTGAAATTTATTTATTTAAAAGTTTATTTCATCAATCCAAGGTTGTGGATGTCATAATATGATATCTAGTCATGGATGATTTCTGAATCATCAAAGGTTAGTTCTTTTACTCGACTTAGGTTTGGGGTGATTTGGGGGTAGCCGATACCCCGTTGCTCAAACAGCTGATGATCATTGGGTGCCCTAGGATTGGGAAATGGATCCATGAATTATTGATCAAGGATGCATCTAGATGAGCATGGAAAATAATTAGATGTTTCTACTAGTCCTTTGAGATAAATTGGGAAAACACTGAATACAAGTAGGTGGTCCTACATACTTATTGTATGGCATATATATTTATTTTTATTGCATTTGGGTGCTCAAGAATTATTATTAGGGTTATTCCTTGGGTTAATTTAATTAAATGAAATGTTTTAATTTAATTTAATTTATTTTTTTAAATGATTGAATGCCATGGGTCAAGAACAACCCCTTTGAGTTTAGTTTGATTCCTCAACCGCTAATGGTACGGGTCAGGACCCTTATGACATTGAATGGTCTTCGGACCTCATTTAAGTTGTGTTAGGACCAATGAGACTTCTTAGACCATGCATAGGGGCTTGGGAATCCTCTAATTTATAGGTGAGGGTGGGATTAGTGATCATTGTCCATGTGGGCCTCATAGGATCACTTTTTGGACTTTGATCCTTTTGGGATCATCAGGATGAGGATGGGGCATGCGACCCTCTTCCATATGATGTGACCATGCTCTTGGGAATAGAACTTAGGATTTCTAGGACTAGGTTGGGTCAGTAGACTATATTAGAGTGTCCTTGAGGATCAAGAAGGGTCATGTGATATCTGTTGATGATTTCCCAAATGGTGAGACCCTATGTAGCATGAAATCCTTTGATAACTTATTTATGATGTCATAGTATTTGATGTCCAGATGTGTTGGGAATTGTCCTAAAATAATGATTGATACTGAGGACGCAAGAAAGGGTTCCTCTACTGTACTGAGATGGATGGGACCTAGAAGATTCCTGTTGACTAACCGACTCTGAGTGGGTGTGTATGGCCATGATTAGTGATGATTGTGGGTGAAACTTAGAACCTGAATCGATATGAACACCCAATGGGGTTGAAATAGTGGTGATGGTATCAGGTGTTTGTCCATACCTCCCATTTTATTATTTTGATAGGTTATGGGATGCCCCCTTGGGGTGGATGTGATGTGGTTGGGCTTCCATGATTGGATCTAGGCATGTGAATAGGATATAACATTTTGATCTAGGTAAAGTTAGATATTACTTGGATGAAGAGATTAGTATATGTTTAGATATTCCCTAGAGTTGGAGCTCAGTTTTGGAGCCTCTATGGATATGGGGATTAGTTACTAATAGGGGTTGTCAGGGATTTGGGTCCTGGAAGATAGGAATGTTGTGGGTATCATCCCCAGATTCATGAGGATATTAATATGTGATTCCATGAATTTGGATCTCAGATGATAAAGTTTTCATGAGACTTTTCCCCAAAGTCATGAGAATACTAATAAAAGAATTCATGGATTTAGTTCCTGGATGATAGGGATACCACACATTTCATCCTCAGAGTTGTAAGGATGATATGGGATACCTTGTATTATGAGATTTAAGGATATAACTAATGTGGGATGGGTACTAAATTCATGAAGAAATCTTGGGGATACCATGGATTTGGAGCCCATATGATACTTGGGAGGAATGTTCATCACAATGTTATTATAGACACGCTAAAACTAGTTGAATAAAGTATGGACAATCAAGATCATGAACCAAAGGATCAACAAAAAATTATTTATTCTTAGTATTTTTATTTTTTTCAACTGAGAAAATCACATGAACATATCAAAATGTTTGATGGTTAATATGAGATCACATTGGTGGTTCCCTACTAATCTTTTTAATCACACCCTTCTTGGGCCTCCACAAAACTTGGGTACCTAAGTTGAAATTCACATGGTTGTAGGTACATGTTAGGTTGAGGACCATGATCTCATGGTCAAGTAGGATAACTAAGATGGTAACAAGACACTGGATGTGGTTTATCTCAGAGATGAAGTGAGTCCCTTTTGTTTTATTTTTTTGTATGTATATATAAACAAACCAAGGGACAGTCTATGGTATGTATGATATGGTTATTCAGGTCTTTGTAACATTTTTTTATTTCATGTTATATTTTAGTTATTTAGTTAATTGAATACTCTAATTCTTGTGGATGTGTATGATGTTTGGTTTATTTATCTATGATTTCTCAATATAATATGGGTATATAGTCTCCTCATAGTACCACCTTAGTCCCCCACTACAAGTCGACAATCTCTGGTATGAGAGGAGGCACACCTAATGTCACATGGAAAACTGATATGACTACTATCATAGAGTAATCTTTGGTGGGATGTTACCAGAAACCTAGATTCAATGTTTAATTTAGTACATTGACATAAGATACAAGGGATAACATGTCAAAGGATTGAATATTTTAGCATTCTTTGGAGACTATATACATACATTATTATCACATTACATTTGAAAACGTATAATACAACATTAAAATTCAAGTGATAAATTTATTATTTCTTCTAGTATATCCATGAAATCATTCATAGATCCCTTATTGGCATCAAAATTAGAAAATTGGAATATTATGATGATCTAAAACCTTGGAAATAGTCCCAAAAACTATGTATGTAGAACAAGGATTTGTTTTACATGGATTGTGGACCCTATTTCTATTGTAATAGGGTCCAAGCTATATCCACGGTTTCAGACGACGACCTTAGGTTCTCAAAGACCATAGTCCACATGGACTGTGACCATAGGCTACAAACTATATGCCAATGTGATATATTTACATGGTTTACTAAACTGTGTATGTATCTTTTTGAAAATTTTATAAATCCATTGAGGTTTGATCCAACAAATTATTCAAGTATTATTACCAAACATTACCATTACACTATGATTGATTATATGTGTTTACACACACACACAGACACACAATATATATATATATATATATATATAATTTTATATAATTATAATATGGCCACAATCTACCATGACCGTGGGTGTATATATTTTTATGGAAGCCAATTTCCATGGTTTTTTGGAAATTGTGACAATAATATTTTTTTCTAAGAACTATCACCATTTTTTTTTGAAAACTATGGAAATAGAAACTCTCTACCACCATATTTTTGGAAAAACATGGTTTTATAACTTTAGACTAGGCTCTATGAGAATAGTTTTTCAATACCATGGCTTAGATCCTTCCTACCACTATAGTTATTTTTTAACTATGTAATTAGGTGTTTTTAAGCTCTATGGCCATTGTTTCCCAAAACCATGGCCATTGTTCATCCTTAATTCAATATTTTTTGGATAATAATTGATATAGCCCTGTAGTACTTCTATTCTACCATAGTTCATGGAAAACATTTGTCATAATCCTTTCCCACCTACTTCTTGTGAAATTTTTGTGGTTATCACATCCACCGACTACCATAGTTTCACATAACTATGGCATTAAGAAATCATAGTTCCATGGTCACTATAGATTGTGGCTATAGGCTAACACATTGAACTTTATAACCGTGTTTTAACTATAACTATGGAAATATGGATCCCTATGATCATGATTCTATCAAACTTCAAAGAAACCTAAGATAAACATGCATAATTAATACATTGATTACATGGTTTAATTATTATATCCAAAAATATCTGCATTACATAAGGACCTAAAGGTTTAGTTTATTGGGGACTAGAAATATAGAAACACTTATTTCACATGCTATGAACATATATCTATAATCTAAATCCATCCATAGACACTCCATGAGACACAATCCTATTCAAATCATGGGGAAGGGAAAATAAAAAATGGGTAACCACAAATTATCAGTAAGGGATAACATATCAAAGTCCACAATCATTAGATCATAAAGGAAAATAATAAATATGAAAAAATATATAATTTAAAACAAAACAAAACAATAAGAGATAACCATAATCAGGAATGATTACATAACTTATCAAACGAGAAAACTTTTACCATGGAATGAGAGAAATTAAACATGAATCATATAACATGGTCTAAGGAATGTATGAAATAAAGTGGAACAATCATAAATGTAGGATTTATTATCTTTATGAACCTACCTATCTGCTAACCCATTCACTTGTAAAATTTTCAGTAGAGGTAAACACCATCACAATCACACTTTGTGGACCTAGCTACTTTCTAACTCATTCACATAAAATTTATATATCATGAGATATAATCCTTTTCCTGATGTATTGGAGGGAGATATAGGTCCCACCCATCTCATAATCCATACATTTGTGTGCCACTTGAGAAAAAAACAATCAAATCATAAAATAACCCACATAAAAATGGGTTTCATGAGTTTTCAAAATCATCGTATAAAGAACCCACAAAAATAATATGGGGTTCATGAAATATTCAAAAGTAAATTTTTTAATTTTTATAATTAAATAAGGAAATAATATGAGTTTCATAAAATTTGAAAATAGTATCATAAATTAAATCTCTTGATACCTAAATCTTGAACAATAAAAATGATCATATAATAAAAGAAAAACATTGGTTGAAACATGTAACACAACTCCATTGGAGGTATATCTCTTTTAATTCTAATGAAAACAAAATCATGAAAATATCTTTTTGAAATTATTTTATATTCATTATTATAAAAGTCATAGTTAAGAGACTCTTTTAAAAAAGTATCATTTGTTTTTAAGAAAAAGGAAAATAAAACCTTTCATTGAAAAGTAATTGGATTAAAAATTATTTTTCCCTAAAGTAGAAAGATAATATCATTTAAAAAATAATGTATTGGAAAAATGATCTTGAAATTATAAATTATATTACTCCAAAAAAGGAGTTCGTGTTACCAAGCCCCTTAACTTTACCCTTGATTTCCATGAAATTCCATTAAACTCCTTTATTATAAAGATAAAAATATTAATTACCCATTTAGTAACATTATTCATAAAAATTTCCATATATAATCTTCATTAATAATATTTCTCTTAATATATTATATTGTTGTAATATCTTTTCAACATCGGGTGTTAATAATATTTACTGCTTTGAAATAGGTTTATAAAAATGTTGTTGATATTATTTTTTCTCCAAATTTTGATCACTTAAAAACTATTAAAGGTAATGTAATTGATGTTTTATAAAAAAATATAATTTAATATTACCGTTAAATGGGAGTTTTAGTCATGTTTTATGAAAATGAAAATGGAAATGAACTAGTTTTTTGTTATTTATGTATATTGATGGAATACCATTTAATGATAAATAATTTCTATTTTATAAAAAAACCATATTAATGATATTTATTAATTATATGTATATATCATATAAAATCATAAAATATAAATTTAAACTATCCATTTTGGGAAGTGCATGAAAAAAATCATGCTTATTCATGGTGGTGGTAGTTCACACATTACATGATTGGTGTTTCCGTTAATCAATGAATGATAACGGTGAAAGTGGATAGTAAGTGGTATTTTAAAAAATAATAAATATATTATATAAGTCATATTTATTCATCAATACCATCATTAATACTATCTATGATGGGTGGTGATAAAAAATAGAAATCTTTTCTTCGTGGAGGTTTTAATCTGCACACACACACAAACAACGATTCATATTTTTCTTAGAAGGTGGAAGAGAATAAATAATGGTAATAAAATTATTATTATAACATATCAGTAGTTTAATTATGATGATTTAATTATTATACTTTGGTTATGGTTGGTTTATAAAATATATAATAAGAAATAAATGTTATGAAAAATGGGATACCTATGATGAGACCTTGAGCTTCCTCTTGATGAGGACCTTATATTTGTGGGATATAGGATAATTTATGGTGAAAAGGGGAATTAAGAAATATAAAGGAATTAAAGGAGAGTAAATTTTGGTAGGATTTCAAATCAATTTCACAACAGTGGTGGGGTATTGAAATGGTGGAAGTGGTATCTTTTTTATAATAGAAAAGTGTAATTTTTTAGAACACTCATCATTTTTCAATAATGTGAGGAAAATATTAAAATTTCAACCGATAAAAATTATAAAAAGTGGAGTATGGGAAAATATAAAGTTTAAAATCATCTTAAAAACTTATTTTAAAGAACATATTTTCCATTTACACATAGTAAAATACTTTTTACCATTTTTAATTTTTATCACGGAAACTATTTTTTAACTATATTAATTAAATTTTGTTCACTAAAATTAAAATTGATGTTATTTATTAATTTTAAAGTTATAATTTTAAATTTTAAATTAATTATATCATATAAAATTTCTAAATGTGTGAAATGTTGATTTTATATTAAACACAATAAATCATATAAATTTTTTTTAAGAAAAAATGAAGTTTTTCAGATTTAAATTTATATATATGATAAAATTGTCATTATTATTGATTTTAAGGACATAAATTGGTTTTTTATAAATTAAATTAAAGGTATGATTCTTTTAAGTAAATCCACAACCAAATATCACAGTTAACATACATCATTCCAATATTAGACTAAAAATAGTTTTTATTAAACTAACATTTTTATTTAGTTTAACAAATGTTAGATTTAGTATTTATATGATAAAAATATATATTAAAATAAATAATCTTATTCCCTAAATAAATACTTCATTACTTATAAAGTTTTTTAAAACATATAGGATATTATCACATAGTGATAAAATCATAAAAATTATAATTTTCCCAAAAACTATATTTTTCAACTAAAAATCATTATTTTAAAAAAATTTAATATCCATAATAAGTAAATTATCATAGGAGAAGTTAAAAAATAAAATTTTAATCAAATTTTAATTTTATGAATTATAAATTTAGTTTTTTAAAGAATGTATAATATAAAGAAAAAATTATTTGTCTTCTAAAGCTATTATATTTTAATGGTTTACTATTTTATTTTTTATTATATAATTATTAACAATGTTATATCAATAGGTTATAGTTTTTTTATGTATAGTGTAGTGTGTAACAGCAGTTAATGAATATAGTATTTAATTAAGAAGGAAAAACTCAGTTTGTTACAGTCTACACTCCATAAAGTAATTTTATCCTCAAAATTTAATTACGAGGAATGAAATAGGTGAGGGTACTTTTCCTTCATCACAACCATATATTACCAAATAGCCTCCTAAAACATAGGATTTCTCTATATGTATTTTACCAGATGAGTAATTTTATTCCGCATCCCCTTATATCTTTAAGACAAGATCTTTATAGATTTTTTTTTCATAGGAGATGTCATATTCCTGTTTCACAACTTCCGTGTTTTGTATATGTGATGGATCTTGTACATACTTTTGAAAAAATGATACATAGAAGATAAAAGATATTAGATATGATTAATAAATGAACAAGGATCTTGAAAGGACCAATGTATCTTGTGATCATCTTTCCTTTCTTTCAAAAATACATAACCCATTTCCATGGAGATATTTGGAGAGATACCTTATCACTGACTTCAGATAATAGATATCATTGATGATTATCTACATAACTCTTATATTGACTATATTCCACATTCATATACCACTTAATGTTTTTAATCTTTTCTATCATTTATTGGATATGGTCACAAAATATTTTATTACTCTCTCAAAATTCAACCCAACATGTAGGTGTCCTACATATCTTCCCATACAGAGCCTCATATGCTTCCATCTAAATGCTATAATAAAAAATTATTCTATAAGAGAAGTATATTAGAGGGAGGTGTTGTTCCCAACATCATTGGAAATCCATAAAATAAGATATCAACATATCCTCTAGGGTTTGAGTGGTTATCTCAGATTTACCATCTTTTTGAAGGTGACATGCAGGGCTAAAGATAATCTCAATCTACAATACTTTCTGAGTACTTTTTCAGAATCCTGAGGTAAACATTGGATCTTGATCAGTTACAATCGATAGTGTTAATCTATGAATCCTTACCACTTTACTTTTATATATATTTTTGATTTTTTAAGGTAGAAATCATATTTTATGGAAATAAAATACGCAAACTTTGTAAGATGATTAACTATAACCTATATTATATTGTGACCTTTATATGTTTTGGGGAGTCCTACAATGAAGTCCATAGTGATTTTTTCCAATTTCTATACAGGTATGGGTAATGGTTTAATCATCCATTTAGTATTCTATTATTATTACTTAACTTACTGACATATCAAACATTGAGATATATACTATAATATTTCCCTCTTTATGTTATTCCAAAATATGTTTTTCTTTAAATCTCCATACAACTTTGTACCTCCAATACGGATCGATAAGGATGTGTTATATGCATCATCCAAAATATCCTTTAGTTCTAGTATATATGGGACACTTATAAGGGTTATAAACATTATAAATTCATCATTATCAATACCGAACTGTAGAATATTCACTACCTTTTTTATTGAACTATATCATCATTTTTGGATTCATTGATCATCATGTGAATTGATGGTTGAGAAGTCACTTGGGAAAGATATTATTTTTATCCTCCCATTATGACTTCAAGATTCATCCTCTATGAATCCATGATTATTGGATATTTTTCAATATTTATCATGGATAGGGTCGCATAGTCTTTTATACTCATAGAATCAACTTCCTTTTTGTCCTTTATAGGGTGATAATGTATCAGGCATTCATAATATTTGATTAACTCTAACAATATAATTTGGTGCATTTATAAATCCTTCATCATGAAGATATATTTCAAGATATTGTGATCAATGTATATATCACACTTCTCACTATAAATGTAATTCATCCAAAATTTCAATGCAATGATCACCACCACTAATTACAAATCATGTGTTGGTTAATTTTTCTGACGATTTTTTAATTTTCAAGAGTCACAACCAATTTATTTTTTGTTTTCCATGAGGACTCATCCCATTCCTTTTAATTAATCATCATTATAAATTGCAAACCCTTCACCATTATAGAGTAATGTAAGCATATGTTCAATGGAGGAACATTCCTTATGCTCCTTGAAGCTTTCCTCACATTCTTTAATCCCAAGGAAATTGACTCATTTACTTGTTAACTTGATTAATAGATTTTATATCTTTGATAAATTCCCCAAATATAATATATAATATAGAACTAACCCTTGAAAACTACTGATTTCATTCATATTGGTCAGTCTGGGCTATTACTTAATAACTCCAATCGTTGATGGATCTAAAAATATAGCCTTAAATGTGATGAAATAGCCCAAGAATGAAACATTTTGTATCCATATCTAACATTTTATGAGTTTAGTTACATTATATATTTCCTCAGGGTCTTCAACATAGTATTTAATTGAACTTCAAGACTTTCCATTATTTTATAATGTATAAGGGTATTGTCTATAAGGACTACCGAAAATTGATCTAGGAAATCTATAAATATTATATTTATAATATCCATGAAGATAGTGGAGGAATGGGTAATTCAAGAAGACATCAATATAAAATCATAGTGTCTATAACTTCTCTGGAATTTTGACCCTGAAATACCCTCCATTTTTACCCCCAATTAATGATATCTAGGATATAGTTCAATCATTTAGAAGATTTGAGCCCCTTTAAGTTGGTCAAACATGTAATAAATATGAGGAAGAGGATACTAATTTATTATTAATATTTTTTGAGATTATTATAATAGATAAAAAGACAAATTTATCCATCCAACTTCATTAAAAATAGCACTGGTGTACCCCATGGTGAAGCACTGGGGTGTATAAAACTATTTTAAATATTCTATTGTAATTACTTATTCAACTCCTCTATTTCAAAGGAACCTATTATATAAGGAGTATTTGAAATAGGTAAATATATAGGGATGAATTAAATTAATAACTAAACCCCATATTCTAGGTAAGATCATAAAATTCATTAGGAAACACAGTAGTATAATCCTACACAATGGGAATGTTCTCAACATTGACTTCCACCTTGATAATATGAGTTAGGAACCACTTTTTGTTGAGTATCAAAACCCATATTGTATATTTTACTTCTGAGGAATGCATGGGATTATCCATGCATTGATACTCGATTACTGCATTATTAGGTATATAAAAGAATATTTCCATTTCTTTGAAATTTATATGAGTTTTCTATTTATAAATCCAGTACATACCCAAAAATATGTCAAAATAAAATACGGGGAGAAGAATTATATTTTTTATAAGTATTTATACAAAAAATATATATTGAAGAATATTTTTACACCTTAGTATCATTTATCATGCCATTAGATGTTCTCACAGATAGCTCAATATTCAATTTTTCTGGTGGTGAATCCACATTCTTTTCAAAATTATAAGATATAAAAAAATTCAATGTGATAGAATCAAATAAGTCATTCACAATTCTAGAGTAGAGA